>OZ010654.1:59017268-64017268 GCA_963932375.1 Phania funesta | reverse complement strand
ATTAAAAATGTTAGCGCACTAATTTAGTGGAATAAAAAATGTTAACGCACTAATTTAGTGGAATAAAAAATGTTAACGCACTAATTTAGTGGAATAAAAAATGTTGCGCACTAATTTAGTGGTATTAGAAATGTTAGTGCAATAAATTTTTTAATTCCACTAAATTAGTGGTAGGGCAAAATTGTTGCAATAAGTTTAGTGGTAGTGGAATTTTAATTGCACTACCACTAATAAGTGATAGTGAAATTTTAATTGCACTACGACTAAAGTTTAGTGGTAGTGCAATTCCGAATTTCACTATCACTATAGGGTTAGTGGTAGTGCAATTCCGATTTTCACTACCACTAAAACCTAATTTATAGTGCACTAAAAAATTTAGTGCACTATGCCCAAGTATGGTTCAAATTATTCAAAATAAAAATCTAAAAATAATATATAATCTTCCTCCAAGATTCCCTACCGACTTACTGCTCTGCAGATTCCATTTTAAAAAGATTGATAAATTCGCCAACGATCTGACCCTGTCATTCAATAAAAGTTGCAGAGAGTCTAATTTTGAAGCAATAAGAAATTTATTAAGCAATCACTAGAATTCTTTCGCCTGAAAGAAACTTTTGTGGTTGCTTTTTTGTAATTTCATTATAAAATTTTTTAAAGGTTTGTTAGAGGTTTTTAGGACAAATTTTCCTCAAGTTAGTATTATTAACAGCTTTTTTATTCAATTAACAGATTTAAGTGTTGTAGTACTTCTAAGTAAATTCTCATACTATGTACCTTATTAGCGTGTAAGACTTGTAAATAAAAAATATACACAACTAAAAAAAAAAAAATATATATATATACACAAATGAGAGGCTTACCGATGGGATCGCCAGCATCATTAATTATTGCTGACCTTATGATGGAAGAACTTTTGGACGCGGTAATTAATAATTTATCTCAAACCAACAATTTTGGAGAAGTATGTGGATGACATTAGCATAGTTCCGGAGAATATAATCGAAATATTTTTACAAAATTGAATGGTTTCAATAGATAAATTAAGTTCACTGTAGAAAAATAGAATAATTTCAGATTATGATACTTAGATACGGTTGTTATAAGAAAAAAAAAATACATTAAAAACACACTGGTACCAATATCCTACTGCCTCCGGGAGGATAATTCACTTTTTTCCCAATCATCCAAAGAGAATAATTACTAATACGGTAAACAACTTAATTATAAGGGTATTAAACTTTAGTAAAACGGAAGATATTGCTTGATAACAATTTTCCAGAAATACTTAGTTGGAGGCTTCTCGCAGGCTATCGTAAGAACGTACAGTTGGGGAATAGAGAAGATGGGAAATATTATAAGTCATTGACATGAATATATTCCAGAGTTATCGGAAAGAATTGAAAAATCTGCACTGCTTTATAGTAAGAACTGCAGAATAGCTCTTAAAACAAAACCTGAGAGGAGTATTGAGCTATACTAAAGACAAAAGACCCAAGACGGAAAAATTGCAGCTAATATACGAAATACCGTGTGGGGAGATGGAAAAGAAATATGTGACACGGTTGATATATGAACAACTAAGAATAAATTAAAAACACAAAGTAGTAAACAGAGGTGAAACGACAATATAGTGATATTTTTGTCTATTCGTCTCGTTCCCTCAGAACCTTAGTTGGTTTTTATTTTGATTTTCTTGCCGTGTTTATTTTTGGTACTATTAAAACACATTTTTTGGTAAGTATAATTTTGTTTATTATTATTTTTTTATTAAAACAAATAATGAAACTTATTAACGCTTTGCACTTATTCACATTAGATTTTTGATTTGTTTATTTTCCTGTATTTCGTCACAAAATGCTATATTTGTCTCTTTCTAACAGAACCCATATTAGAAAAACTGAGTTTTTTATTTTTTATGATTAAAAACGAGACTAGAAGAACATAAGTCGCACCAAAGATTAAGGAATTACACTGATACAAAAAAAGCACTATCAACCCACTGTGTAAGAGATAAAAACTCTCCTGACTTCGATAATGTGTGAATTTTGGAAACGGAGAGGAGAATTATAAACGCCGCTACATATTGGAAATGCTCCACATTTAAAACGTACCTACTATCAATAGAATTAACTTTATAATAGGCACTTTGTGTTTAACAGTGAACATCACAGGGTAACCAGAGGTGAAGACTTTGACACATAAAAAATAAAAAACTCAGTTTATTTTGCTATGGGCTCTGTTAGAAAGAGACAAATATAGCATTTTGTGACGAAATACAGGAAAAAATACAGGCAAACACGGCAAGAAAATCAAAATAAAAACAAAAATCTAAAAACAAAACTAAGGCTCTGAAGGAACGAGACCGATAAAGAAAAAGATCTTTATACTGTCGTTTCACCTCTGTTTACTACTTTGTGGTGAACATCATTGTCTAGGCTTATTCTAAGTACCGGACGTGAATTTTCTGCTGAACTTGGAAAACTCCAATTAAAGTGACATTTCTTAAGTATAAATTGTGTTTAATGTTGGTAGGCAAGTTCAAATACAATCTTCGGAATAAGATTGATTCAATTTCATAAATTTAATTTTGATGTTTCTAAAACACTAAAATTGTGAGATACAAAATTTTATTAGAGACCCAGGAACTTGGAAATTTATTAATAAAAATAAAATTTCTTTATACATACAACGCTTAGAAAGTATCGAATTTGATATTCGTAAATAAATATTGTCACGAAGATAATTGCAAACATGTATTGAGGGTAGGCAAACTCACCAGCGCAGCTGTGTACTTTTTTTAATTCATAATATATAAAAAACATGTTTCCTCATTTTCCCTACATTTTTTGTATATGGAGTTTGACATCGGCAAAAAAGCCGGAATCACTTTGATTTCGTCAGTGAGTTTATCTGTTATCAAAATGCCTGCAAGTATTCTTCCTTGTAAGAATTGAATGATATGAATAATTGTGGCACACAACATATAGAAAGTTCTAGAATTAAAGGTCATAAATTCCTTTGGCAACCACTGTACAGGAAGCGGTGTGCTCAAACAACAACAAACACAATACCCATAAGTTCACACAAGCTACCAGGAAATTGGATACACAGAAGAACAACAACGATATAACACCTACATGACAGACTAATTCCAGTAATTGAATACTGTGGGGAGTAATAACAAGGCAAAGAAACCAACACCATAAGTAACAAAGCATACAGTAGTTACAAAAACAAACAACATAAATAAAAACAACAGAAAACATGTTTATAGATATAGAAGTATCTACTGGATACTTGAGTATTCTATAAGTTTCAGCAAAATCGATGACTACTATAAAAAGACTTGGGTGGTCAAGCTAGGAATTAGTATTGAATTATAAAGTAGCTGTAGCGTTTTATTTAAGTGTTGAATAAAGTAACAGTAAAGGAAACATAACTAAAAAAAACTGCAAAAAATTACAGACTTTTAAGAAGGTATATATATATACATATATATATATATATATATATATATATATATATTTTTTTTTATATATATATTTATATCAGAAATTAACATTTATTAAAATAAGAAAGTCGACTTAAAATGCCAAACAAACGTAAGATGATGTGCTTCTATCACGGTTGCTGGAAGAAGATCAGGACTATAATGACGTTATCCAAATAAATCAAAATCTTTTGACGCAAATTGATCCGAATAATTCTATATCTATAAGAGAAATCGAAAGATGGAACGAAGATGCCTTTGAGAATGAACTTTTCTATATATATGTATGACAGCGAAAGTTTGTCTTTAAACACAGATGAAGATAGTGATGTAGAAGTTTCACCTAATATTTCTTATTCCGAAGCTACTGCAAGTGTAAATAATTTAATACAGTGGTGCAAAAGCAGTGAATTATTTTCCACTAAGCACTTGTCAAATCTTTTAGACAATTTGTCAACTGATCGCAACTCGAATTGAATCAACTTTAGTTTTGGATACGAAGTAACTTTTCATCACCTAGCGAAATCTTTTATTTTTGAGTTAATAATACCTTACTGAATAACACGAACTTAAAACAGTGCTCATGTGTGAAGTAAAATTAGATATAACATCTCAATAAGTAATATTTGTAAAAATTTAATATTTTTCTTATCGTTTTTCAATTATAAGGATAAAACTGGAACTTAATTCGAGATAAAATAGTCTTCATAAAAATATGGTTATTTTTATATTCATTGCCGTAGGTGTAACGGATATATGGACATATGAAAGTTTGTCATCCCGTTTGTTATTTCTGCAATATTCACTTCCGACCCCGTAAAGTATATATATTGTGGATCCTTATAGATAACGATGTCCGCATGTTCAAGACTGAATGTTCAAGATAACCTACGAACATCAGCCCACAAATTCCCGAATTATGAATTTGTGATTTTAGTTAGTTGTAATATATCACGCAGATGGGGAAATAAATGTTAATAAGCAAAACCAAAAATATATACATGTTCTATTCCGTTATCGAACTTATTATGCTGTCTAAGTATTGAAATCATCTACCCGAGGGCCCCAGATAACTTTTTTTAATATAGGGGGGATATGGAAGCAGAACGCTAAAGTAAAAAAAGTTTCCAAAAGTTACAAAAACCCAATATAGAGCAAAAGCCAAAGTTTCACCCAAAAATTACACAAATGGAAATAACACAATCAACAAAAAATGGCATCAATTTAACATTACAACAACAAGAATTACCAGATAACACTCACGGTTTCCAGTAATTCGGTAATGCGGTACCTTTTAAGGACAAAATCATCTCTTCATTGTCCCATCCGTTTTTAGGGGCAACTGTTGAAATTAAACCAAAATATTTTATATGGTGTGCTGCCATCAAAACTAGGAGCCTTTGTCCTGCTACCAGCTCTAGCATAACTCGCACCTGTCCGCCCTGGCTCTGAAGACTTATACCTATATTAATTATTATTATGGATTACCACACAACTTTCAATCAGCTGTTGGCTTAGTTGTCTTCGTAAAGTTGTTACCCGTATTACGACCTAGTTTAGTTCTTGAAGCTATTAAAGTGCGATAACTACTTATTATCAGTTGCGTTTCTGGCTGCGAGCGTTAAAAATGGATAAAACGATGTAATTGTGTAAAGTAATTACATGAAATACAGAATAACTATTTATATGTATATTGAAATTAATAGAACAAAATACTTATTCTAATGATAAGCTAAACATTGCAGTTGATTTTTTATATAAAAAGAAAAAAATACTATTTCCGGTTTTATTTTTAATTTATAATGTCGATAATGTCGTTTGCGTACATAGCATACAATTTATCACAAGATCAGCTTGTACTTAGTTCTCCAACAGTAAATCTGTGGTTGCTTCGGGATATAGACAATCCTTTCCATTTAGTAGTAAATGTATTTAAAAAACCCTACCGATTAACACCGGACTTTGCTGAAGAACTAATTGCTCAGCTTGATGGACAATTAAGAGGCTTAAGAATACCATCAATATCAACTGAGAAACAGGTAAATCAATTAATATTTAAATTTAAATAGAGTTTTCAATATTTGCCTGTAGAAGAACAATGGGGAACATCCATGAGCCAGTTGTATATAAGCCGTTGCATACATCGTGTAACAGATGCGATAAATCGATTCATGTTTTGTGCAAACGTTAGGTTTCCAATAACCCAACTAGAGCGACAAGCTGCAAAAGCCATTTTTGCTTCAGCATCCTCACACATGTTTCGATTTTAGCTCCAAAAAATCGAGAGGAGGCTTGGCTAACAATTAATGCACAAATGGTAAAAAATATAAGCAAGAACTTAATAATATACATATAATGATATTACTGCTTAACTTATAGATATGTGACTCAAATCTTAAAATATTAAACGTAAACGCTAAATACCCAGGAGCACGACACCTTTTATTTGGAGCTCCTCCGCAGTACGAAGAGTTATGTAGCGAATTTTTGAAAATAAAAACAATAACATGTTTTCGATCGGTAAGTCTTGTAACTAGTTTTAAATTAGTAAAAACAATATTTCGTTTAAAATTTTCGTTGATGACTCCCCTAGCAAACCAACCTTACGGTTGGTTTCGCTACATCCAGGCACTATGTACAGCTTGGAACCCAGTTGAAAGACTTTTTGTTGTTCTTAAATAAACTTGGCGATGCTTATCGCAGCAGAGAGTTTTGTTATATGATCCCGGATTTGCTGCAAGTCTTGTCAACGCATGTGCAGTGTTGCATTACATTAATTTAAGGGAAGAAAGAGGCGGGAACGCAAGCCTCAAGCACTTGCCAATTTGGTAACCCATAATGCACAAACTTCAATAGCGAAACGTGTCCAGGACCGAATAATTTCAAAATTTTTTACATAAAACTGCAATCCATATTTAAGCATAAAAACACAAATTTTAAATTTTTGGATCGAATTTCGTTCCAAAAATCTACATCAAAACACCCTGTCGGAATATCAATTCAAGAAGAAAATAAATTCTAAATATTTTCGTTTCTATTGTTGATATTTTTTTATATTAAAGTATGCAAATAAATAAAATGTATTCACATAAAGAATTCAGTCTCTTACTTGCAAATAAGTTAATATAAATAATCAAATTAAATATTCCACATCAAACAAATTAAATGTACTTCAATGTTTATGTTTAGAACACTAAAAAATAAAAATGATAATTCATGTTTAAATTATAAATAAAAAAAACTATTACGTATATTAAGGTAGGATCACCATGTGGTGTATTAGTTATGGATAATTTCCCTATAGTCCCTATTTATTTTAAAACAGCTGGGGGGAGTCCCAGCTAAAACTTAGACTACAAAAGTTTAAGGGTTTAACATATAAAAATATACATCCAATAAAAAATATTAAACGAAATTTAGTCTTTAACGCTTAAAAGTTTGATAAAAAATAATAGAATAAAAAAATTTGTACATATGGTGCAATTATCACAGCTCCTACAGACGATCGAGTGCATTTGTAAAATTATTAAATGCCTGTGCGGTAGCCCTTAATCCTTCGCCTATTGTTGTCAATGCCTCCGCCATCATTTTATTGACCTGAACACATGCCTTACTGCATTCGGCTAGCACCTGAAAAGAAAGCAAAAATAAATTGCATTTTACAGTTTATACGAAAACAATAGTACCTTTAAAGCTTCTGCTTGATTTTTTGCTGTTTCCACACCTGCTGCATTTGATTCTGCTAGCATCTATTAAAAAAAAACACCAAAAGTTAAATAGCATAAGAATTTTTCAAAATGTTGAAAAGAACTTACCTTTAAAGCATCTGCTTGCTTATTGGCGATTTCTAAAAATTGTGGCCATGTGTCACTATCATCCTCCACACGCTTTCTTTTCAAATATTTTCGAGACGTGTTTTGGATTGGAGTGTCACTCCGCATCTTGATGGGTTCTTCTGTTGTATATGTGGTAGGTGCAATTTTATATATAGATGACACTTTCATTTCCATCTGTTGTAGTTCCTATAAATAGAAAAAACTCTATATCAAGTACTGAAGGAAAATTCGTTTCATTGCAACTTACTTCTTCTAGTGGCACATTTTCGGAAACAGAGTCATCTCCTTCGATATGCTCGTTTCCAATAATGGTAATGATGCGTCTTTCTAATTCTGTGATGAACTCTTGCTTAAGTGGCTTATTTCCAGTAATTGCCTGCTGCCTTTTCCTATCCCTCACTTTTATACTTGTGCGGCTTTTTAAGTCCCTCCAAACCTTGTTGTATATGAACAACTTTGTCACGTTGCTAATTATTCAACAATGTTTACTTACTGTGTGCCATTGATCGACAGACTTCACTGCTCCGCCAAGACTATTGAGTAGGCTCGCTAGTTCTCTCCATTTCTTTTCATGCTCTAACTTACCGTGGAGCTTTTGAAACTTGCCTTCTGCCAGTCCCGGCCATTCAAACATGAAGTCAACCATTTGATTTAGTTGCTCGACTGAGGCGCGGCTTCTTTTAGGAGCCGTGTTAGTTGTCATTCTATAATAAAAAGGTGTTATGAACAAATAATAATATAAAATATATACACATTTTGATTTACTCACGTTGCGCAAAATAATTAACAAAATTCGTGTGCCTTCAAACAAGCTCGTTCAATTCTTGCCATTCCTCTTTGTGCCTTTCGCATGTTTTGACATTTTGATTGACAGAGATGCCACTTGATGTCAATTTATATAAACAGAAAATTAACGACGTCTACAATCGTTTACAAATTTTGCGACTGTTGAATCATTAAACGTTAGTGAATCGCACTACAGGTGCTTGTTGGAAAATTCTGCTCAAGACATTGCTTTAATGTGCTCACATTCCATATATACGTATTATATTTGAACTAGGATATCTAGTGCCAACAAATCTAATATTTTGCTTGTAGTTTAAAACTAAATGCAAAAAAATAAAAACACCTTAAACTTTCAAAAAAAAATTATAACGTTTAGAGATGACAGTAGTGATTGCTTAAAGTGGTGTTTCTAACAGCTGATTCGAGTTGTCACATTAAGGTTGACAATAACTTAACGAAGACAACTTAAATTGGTTGTAATATTTAATAATTGTAATAAATGTAAACTTTAATAATTTTCTGCATCATAAAGGCCAATAGTGAATTAAAATGCATAATTTTAATTTTCTTCGAATTTGTAAGACCCCATGTCAATCAACTCATCTCTTAGGCTCCGAAGTTCCGGTTTGTTACCAGCTGTCAGCAGATTTAACTTATTTCCTTTTTTAGTTGGTCTACTTTAAGATCTTCAAACTTCATGATCTATTATTATTATTATTTTAATCCCACTGCTGTTAAATTTTTGCAAGTTCTTTTGGTTATAACGTTTTCTTTGAAGAATACACATCCAACCACCACATTATTGTATTCCTGGAATTCGCGTGTTGATGTTATATCGTTGTTGAGTTGTGTGAATTCAATTTCTTGTATGAGCTTATGTGTGTTGTGTTTGTTATTGTTTGAGCACAGAGCTTCCTCTACAGTGGGTACCACAAATATTCGTACCCCTCACTTGTAGAACTTGCTATGCAGTAAGTGCCATTTATATCGTTCAAATCTTACAGGCACTTGTCTTCGTAACAACATAAAGAGTTTCGGTTAATAAACCGTTCAAAAATGTCGTTTTTGCATCTAGTATGTGCCACAAAATTTGAAGCGTTGAGTTTAAGGATTATCGGGGCGAATATTTCATTGTAATCGATTCCAAATTTCTGCGAAAACTTTTGAGCAACAATACGAGCTGTGAAACGAATAAATTTCACCATCAGCGTTTCTTTTAACTTAAGAAAACCATTTACTTCCCACAGCCATTTATTTCAGGAAATTCTACGAGCTCCAAAGTATAATTCTTTTTAATCGATTACATTTTTTTGCGTTGCAGCTATCAAGAGCTTCCTAATATATTTTATGTTTTTTTAATTTCTTTAGTTAACCATATATGTACATATGTATATTCTATTAATCTTTAAATTTTTTTTACCTTTATTTAATCTTCCAGCAACTCTTACTACTGGTGCTAATGGCTGGCTCTTGCTTCTTTTCCTTTATATCTTTTCTCTTTATATCAACTTGAAAATTATTGATTGTAATATCTCCAATTGTTATAGGTTCTGAATTATCTCCTCAAACAATAATGAAATGGTTTTATTATGTTTTCTTATATAACCCAATACTAAGAAAGACCCACGGACGAAACCAAAGAAGACATATACATATGTATATTTAGCTTTTTAAGTGTAAGGGAAGACACCGTCATTACGTTTTGGAAACAGTTACCCACGAATTGGAAAAGGTATTCTAACAAAAACTGAATCGTAAGAAAAAGAAGAAGAAGACTGAGTATATATTTATTTTTTGGTTTTAACAAAAAAATAAAACAGATAGCTAGGTAGTACGCAAAATGCCAGGGTATCTCATACTGAAAAGAAAAAAAATTTTAGTTCACTGGGAAAAGTCGGGCATTTAAAAATGCCTACTCTTAATATAACTGCTGTATGTGACGAACGGTTGTATGATCGATAAAAACGGTTCTTGTATGTTAACTTCCTTAATAAAATTAACAAGCTGATAATATATACCAATATCATGGGAATTAAGTAAATCGTATATGTATGTGAATTTGCAAAATAACTGGTGTGTGTTGGAGTCTATTCTTGTTAAACTCTGAACAATATAAAATAAGATGTTCTGAGTTGTTGGTCATGTTACAAAAATCAAACATATCCGATGGTTTTCGGCGAATATGTGTAGATATAGCAGTGGCCACATAAAAGTCTATTAATAATTTTTACATCAACCGGATCCAAATTAACACCTCTGTACAATGAATTTCAGGAAAAATAGAGAAGAAAAATCGACCACCAAACTTGTGATTCAGTATGGTAGAATTCAAGCCATTCCTGTTTCAACGAGTCCCTAATCCTACTAAGCGCATCACTATAAAAAAGTCTGACATACAAAGGAGCCCCTATCGACACTGTCTGTTTAGCCAAGAAATCCTACTCCTACATGAGCAGGCACCCACACAATATGTTTGTCTAACTTATAATTTCTTATAGAATTCAAGATATCAAAAACCAAGTAATTTTTTCAATTAGCACGTTCCAACAAAATACAAGCATTCCTGCTGTCCGTGTAAATAACAGGACGAGAGATATTGTCCTTAATAGCAGTGTCAACAGCCCTCTTGATCACAATCAATTCCCCAGACAAAGATGAAAACCTGTAAAACATTTTGTTAGAATTAGAGAAAACGTGTGTGTTAGTCATTAATCACTCGAAATAATTATATTTATATACTTGCATTTGTACTCGTATACAGAAATATATACATATGTATATATTTAATCAAATGTTTTTATTACAATGTTTTATTAATATTTGCATTTGAAATAAATTTTTTTATCATTCGATGGCAACATACCGCCATATTTGAGACGTTGGGCTTCAACCCATTCTTCAGGATGAGACTTTTTACGATGGTTGTGCATATTGCCGTTCGATATAAATGTTTTTGGGCACCAGGGACAAGTATATAATGGGGTGCCGGTATGCGTAGCCATATGTTCCTAAAAAATAAAATTTCACAAAAATTATTAATTGAAGTACCAAGGAGTGTTAGATTCTTTTTTTTTAACAATATTCGAAATTGGGATAAAAAAAGTCGTCAAAAGTTTCGAAACCAAAATTTTTCAAAAATCGTCAAATTAAAACTCATTTCAACACATTGATCTCTCTCGATCAAAAGTGTAGCTTGAAACAATTATACAAACAAATATAATACTTTGCAGAATAAATAAACAAACTTGTATATACCAAAGGCCAATTCAACGGCTTTATTGAAACAATAAAACAATATTTTACTTAATAAACATTTTTGTACATTTAATAACGATCGTATTCATAAAACTTACAAGAGGCAAAACAATTGTTAATAAGGCAATTGTATTCAAAAATGATTATTATGGAAGAATTTTATTGCAGGATTAAAGTGGATAGACAAAAATTTTACTCGTCAGACTAAAATTTATTTTTTATATTTTTACCTAGAGTTGTCAAAACCGGGTTTCAAACTTTCGAAAACTGGTTTATATTTATTTTCCCAAATTTTTCAACACGATTATTAAGAAGTGGCGGTTTTCAGATTATTCCAGAAACCGGATTTCTAGTATCGAAGTATTTGGCATTTTGGAATATATAAGTATATCACATTTTAATCTGTTTTCGGTACCAAATTTAAGTTGCGTAGGCAATAGTTTTTAATTCACAGTTCACATTACGAAAGTTTTCTTTCAGAAAGTTTCAGTTTATCGGTGAAAGGGAATAGAAAAATTTGATGTGGTACAGACGTTCCTGAGGTTCGGAAATTCTGATGTGTTTTTTAATGTGTCACTGTCAATTTTTATTGTTTCTCTCCATATGTAAATTTGTTATTAAACTTTTGTTTAACACGCATTAGTTTTTATTTTGGTAATATCAAAAAAGAAAAATAATTTTAAAGTAAACATACAAAAATATAATTTCATTACAAAAGTTTAAAAGAGAATTAAAGAAAACTTTCATAATGCGAACGGAGACTTACGTAATGAAGGCAATAGACCATCAATTGCTTCTTCATGTAGATGTTAAACATCGTTGGAACTCTTTATAATCTATGGTATCAGCATTTTTTTAATTATATCCTGCGTCAATCATTGCTTTAATAAATTTACACTTGGAAACATTTTCTAAATCGGAGTTATTATTAATATAAAATTTCTTAAACGCTTTAGAGCCGTTGGAAATTGCTTTAAAAAAGTTGTCAATTGATAAAGTAACACTTTGGGATTCAGAAGGAATATGTGAATTTGTACTAAAAGCCTTATTAAAACAATTATTGTTACTAACATACTAATACCCAACATTGTGTATAATTATTATTACAACGAGTGTTAGTGAGACGAAATATAATTTGAAATACACTATTATATTTACACTCAGTTGTCCTATATCCGAGGAACATAAAATATTTTTCTGGATATCAAGCTATTCATATGGTTGTATCGATACTGTTACACGTTCAATATATATTGTGATATTTGGAAAGCGGTTCGCAAGATAAACGTTCAACAAATATCGGGATATTGAATCGCGGTGAAAAATAAAAATGAAGTTGCGAAATCGTATATCCTCTTATAAAAATTTAAATTGTGTTCTATTTTTAAAATACTATTTTAACAAAAATAATTCAAATATTTAAATCGTGATCTTTAATAATGATTTTTTTAAATGTACATACGTGTACATACATACATATGTACACACGTCTTCATATGGTGGTATAAATTTTGAAATTGAGTTAGTTTTTTTTGTCAAAACAATAATGAAAAGTAAAAAATAATAAAAATCATAACATTGTTATTGAGGAAAAACGCAAAAACAAGGCTATTCGAACCTGTTTTCAATAAGAACTCTGAAAACCGGTTTCTAAAAAATAGACTTTTATTATTTATTGGAGAATTGATAATTCTAATTTTTACCATGTTCGCATGTATGCCTAAGTTAAATTTGATTCAGAAAAAGTAGTGATGGAAAAAATCTTCAAAATGACGTAACCGTCACATATAACATTTATTGCAGTACCACTGTTACTTGCATGTGTAAACTCTAGGTTAGTTTACACATGGAAGTAACAGTTCGAAAAACATAATACAGTCACAATTTTTCATATTTTCTTCATCGCTAGCAATTTTTAATGGCAGTGATAAAATGTCAGATAAACAAACAAGTTTTGAGTTTTGAGCATACATTCTGGATTATGATAAAATAATTTTATAATTTTACCACATTTAAAGACAATATTTTTCTTCTAATATACATAAAGGAAGCAATTGATATGATTTGAGAATACCTATGTAATTAAATTAGTAACAATAAATGTATATGTTTTCCTTAGCAATCTAATCATGTGCTGTTACTGGCAATTATTTAATTATAAAGTAAACAATGTAATAAAAACATGCTAAATTAAAACAAAAAATATAATAAAATTAATCAATTTATATTCACCCCTATCGTAAACATTGTTTCCCACGAAATGTGTTCCCTTTTCCCTAAGTTGCAATCGTAAACATATTTTTCCCATAAACTGTTTTCCCTTTTTTTTACAGTCAAATGGGATTAACATCCCTGAAAAAAATTAGGTTCAAACAACTTTTCCATTATCGTGAGTGTATTTTTCCCTCGAAATATATTCCCTTTTCCCATTAATTTGTTCACTTCTTTTTTGCTTGGGAGCTGCTTTAATTTAATTGGAATGTTACAAATTATAACAAATTATTTTAGATCTAAAACTGTAACTAAGGTACGAAACGATATCATGCTCAACGAAATCAAAGAAAATAGGTCTATTGCATGTGGTTTTGTCAAAGCTCCACAAGATGTGGTGGCGGAATTTTAGAAATCGCTTACAGAAGAATTAAACAGTGCCGGCCCTCAAATTAAACAATGGTGATGTGCGCGCCATCTATACATCCCACGACTCCAGGTATCCCAAATTTACGGTGGAAATCTTGAGCTGCCTCTGCACTTTCTTCATCGGTCGGATAAGTTATCCACTTACCACAAAGTGGTTCCTCTAAAACATCTAATACTTGCGATAGTACTTCGCAGAAGGTTGATTGTGCCAGTCCAACTTCGTAATCCTTCGTACACTTTCTGGTATCCGCCTTCTGCAAAGAACCGCAAGCAGGAGCAAAGTTTTATTATTGGCGTAATACCACATGATTTTTTTTGTAGTTGGCAGGTTATGGTCAAGAACTTCCAGAATAAATATAAAGGCAGCTTTATTTACCCTATAATGTTGAATAAATCTAATACAATACTTATTTTAAAAGTAAAATTTGTTAAGGAAATTAAGTAACTTACAATGTATCGGGTAGTTTTAATGGATTAGATTCATCCCGCAAACGTCTACGAACAATACGTTGTTATCTACATTCTTCTTCCTGCAGTGAAATTAATGCTCCGATTCTAAACATTTTATTTTAACTTATAAAATTAACAAATTTTTCTTGTTCTTTTAATTCCCAATTTATATTTTCTTCTTCCTCATTTTACATTCACTACGAATTGATAGTGGGAATAAACGTTCCCATAAAATGTACGATTGCAATTTCCACTTCATGGGGAATGAAAATTTTATGGGAACAAAAATTTCACATGTTATTCACGATAGGGGTGATTATTATCTATTTCTGTTGGATATGAACAACCTGTCGTACATTTCCAGTTTGTTTAATCCTAGAACTGAAGCATTTTTGGAAGATGTTTACGCTTCTACCACAGTTTGAAAATTAACTTGTACTTGAATGTGTAAACAACTCATGCAACATGTATGACTTTCGATCATTTCTGCGAAATTTCCGTCGATAATACCCAATACACAACTTTTATGAAATTACTTGCCCAAAGGTAGTCGAAAATCGATTAATAAATCTTTTGTTGCAATTAAAGATTTATTTTCATCAAAATTTCTCTTGCGATGAATATATTATTTCTAGAGTAATCGAAAAATTCATGGACAATAAAGGTCTATAATATGCCGCTTATCATTTTTTTTTGGTATGTTGCAACATACTTATTTGGTGGAACATCAATTACAAATAACCATTTTGAGCCAGTTTGAACGCTCGTATAGCAATACGGAATAATCATTTCTACTAGCGCCTAAATTCTACTTGATTCCATTAGCGCTATCTGAGATTATGAGGCATAAGAAGCGAAATGTTTGGAAATGCTGGGTCAGACAACAGTATTGGAAGTGGAAGCGACACGTCTTCTATTGATGTTGAATTCAATATATGGTCTAACCACAAGTCTTTGGCTCACACGCGAAGGAAAGGAGAATAACTACAAATTCTCAATATAAGCTTAGCTTCTTTTTCAATGTTCCAGTTCTCGAATTACCAGCGTTATACACTTGCTCAAAAATAGTGTTTTTTGATTGCGCCTATTTTCCAAAGCAAACTTGTTAAATTCCTTTTTTACCACATCAGTTTAAAAAAGTTTTTAACCAAATAAAGAATTTTATATAATTTATTTATTTGTTTGACGTAAATTTGTCGAACAAGAATTGTAAAATTATTTAATTTAAATATTTGAAGAAAAAGGCAAAAACATAAAATTTAAAAATATAATTTCTCATATCTCATTTGTCTTGATTATTGGGTTAAATAGGTGATGTATACAGTGGACACAAAATTAGTTGATACAAAGAATGTTGGTACCGTGCGTCGCGCAGAGAATATGCATTCAATTTTGCTAGTTGTGTAACAAAGTTTTAACTTTTACTGCATTCAAAGCTTATTATGTCGAACAAAATTTTCCTTCTTAACAGAAAGAATAAAAAACGAAGTGAAGGCCAACAATTAAATAAATAAATTATTTATTTATGATAACTATCAACCAAGGCGAATTAATTATAAGGTGGCTTTAGGAGCTCAGATGATGAACTCGCTCGTGAAAAACATAACCTCAAATACTGTTTAAGGATATACATATATATTAATATCAAATAAAATTTATAAATTGCGAATAATATTTACAAATTTAAAAACAATACAAATATATTTCTGAAATAAAAAAATTAACATTTGTTTTTTTTTTTCTTTCTTATTTAACTACACATCAGTTGACTCAAAAAATTACGAGATTTGGAAGATTTTGCCCAATAAAGAATTCGCTTTGCTCCCCCCTTATAATTAATTCGCCTTGTTTTCAACTTTAATGTATTTAATGGATTATTTTTCCCGATAATAATAATTTCTCGGTTTGATTAATCATATGATTAGTTAATCGATTAAACATTTAATGATTACCACCTACGCTTCGTTTTTTTAATGAATACATAATAAAAAGAAATGAGTACATATGTACATATAAATAGAACTAACCTTTAACGCTTCAGGCCTTTTGAATGCTTTCTCGCACATAGTGCATTTATGTGTGTAGCCTGTCTCATGTGCAAAACGTACATGTGTGCGAAGAGCTCGAAGATTTGGTGATACTTTCGAACATATATGGCAAGAGTATTCTTTTTTACCCCCAACGGGATGCTGGGAGTTTTTGTGACGTCTTAAGCCACGCCTATCAATTAACCGTAGACCACAAATATCACAATGAATAGGAGTTGAAAATTTGTTGTCATGCTTTTCCATGTGTAATTTGAAAGAATTACGACATCGCATTGTCTTTCCGCAAATATCACAAACTTTTATGTACTTATTGTGATGTATTGCTTGTATGTGGTAATTTAGGCTGTATAGCGTAGTAAAACTGCAATAACAATTCAAGATATATGTATAATAGGTATGCGTAAAAGTTAAAAATATTTACATACAAATTTAAGATCTTTCTAACACTTACAATTTTCCACAATCACTACATGAAAATTGTTTCTCATAGTCAGGAGCATGTGTTAATTTATGAGTTTCTAGCTGTATAGTGCCTACAAATGATTTTCCACATATATCACAAGCATGATTACGATCTTGTTGACCATCCTCGTGAGATTTCAAGTGACTGTCCAAAGTACTGCGATCAGAATAGGTTTTATTACAGTGTTTACATTTAAAAAAGTTGGGGTCCAAATGAAAACGTATATGATCCACGAGTATAGGACGTGTGAATATTTTTTTTTTGCAACATATAACAAAGCCACGCTTTTTATGTTCCTCGCGGAAGTGTTTGCGCAGAGAAATAAAATTTTCAATTGATTTTTGACAAAGACTGCAGAAAATTTTAAAAAATTCTGCAATAATATTATCATGTTCATTTCTAGTTTTTTCATCAGGATTTTTTCGCTTTTTCTTGTGAGTGTCCTGGGATTGTTTCTCATCGTGCGTCCCGTATTCCGAGTCAGAGCTTTCGTTAGCCTGTAATGCGATATTGCCTGCATCTAAATGTTCTGCAATCACCAATTCGTCATTTTTTATCGTTGGCCCCTCATTTAAGATAGCTGTAAACGACGGCTCGAGTGAAACATTTACATTTTTTGAAGTTTCTTTTGATTTTTTACTTATTGCAAGTGGATCAAACTTATTCGGTTTATTTAGATTTTGGCTACCTACCATAATTTTAGGCGGACGTCCTTTTTTACCTCTTTGTAGAAGTGGTATATCTTCTAATGTTTCGTCATACTCATTTTTAAGTAAGGGGTTTTGGGTTTCTAAAACACATTCTGTTACGTGGGGCTGCTCTATTAAAATTTCTGACTCAACTTTAATATCAACATTCTCTTCATTATTTTCATTGTCGTTTTTAAAATTACAAAGGGTACTTTCACTCTGTATCCATTCTTTTGCTTCCTTTGTTTTCTTCGTCTTACTTAATATTGAATGAGCTTCTTTTATCCGCACATAAAATTTATGAAAAGTCTTTAATTCATTGCAGCAACTGATGCACACTCCTCCCGAAGCATTTATGGTAACCTTGAGTATTTAAACAAAAGAATAAATTTGTACTATATGTCCTTATTAATTATTATTGCTTGTGCAAATTTCCCATATTTACCATTGGCCAGAGATGTTTCTCTATTAAATTTTTAATATTTTCTCTCTGCCATCTTATGGAATTAACAATTATACAACCAACCATCTTACTTTTAGTGTCCAGACACAACAGACAAGTTTCCATTTTTACCAAATATTATAAAGCGGATTTGTTTACCAAATCCTAAAACAATGTAAACAAAAAAATATGTTCAGAGATGTTAAACGCAACAGTCGATTAAGTCACCAATCCAGAAATGCTACATTAAATATTCAACACATTGTTCCACAGACATTTTGACAGTTGGTACCGTGGTAGACGAATCAGGTGAACTCACCAGCGCACTTGAGTATTTTATTTAAACTTATTGGATGTCAAAATGTGTCGTCATTTGCGGTACATTTTTTTATATTAAGTTTGACGACCGTAATGAACATAGACTACTAATTAGATGCGACAACTCACAACAACATTACCTCGATTATATAAGAGAGATAAAAAAACCTTATCGTTTCTAATTAAGCTATCTCTTTCATGTAATCGGGTTAATTTAAAATTTTGTACGTAAAAACGCATGACACCTGATTACACGCTTTTTCAAATGTCATTGTTAGGTATTCTGGTGGTAATGAAGACGGACTTATTTTGAATTCGCTCGTGAGTCTACCTGTTATCAATTTGCATTGATTAGTACATATGGAATTGGTTATATAGAGTTTTAAAAAGTCCCAGCTGCGCTGATGAGTTTACCTGCTTAGTCTAAACTGGTTAGAAAGTTAGCTACGTCGAAAAACGATATTCAATTCTGACTCAAAGCCAGAGGAAGTTAAAATTCATAAGCAAGGCAAATTCATAACAATTAGACTAAAGGGCGAATTCAATGCATTACCGGCTCAGTTAGGGTTGCCAAACACCATATAAAAAAGTGGAGGAAATAGCGCCAAATTGTTTTGTAGTAATATGAAAGTTAAAATAAAAATAATGTTTTACATGTATATCTCTAAAAATAATAATATTCTATTGGTGGAATAAAACATTCTTGGATCTAATAATTAAATAAAATCAAACAAATTGGTGATTCTGCCACTGTATGTATGTATTTGTTATTTGTGGGGAAGGAAAGAAGAAAATAATTGTCGACGATATCACCAATCACAGCAGCCTCAAATCCAACAGATAATTATTACACAGCATTAAACTGAACAATTGCAACAGGTACTGAATACAAATATGGGGTTGCATCAATTGTCAACATGTGACTATATTATTGTGATTATATTCAAAACCATAAAAACACAAATCAAACCGTTCTCTGATGCATATACTCATTGTACCGCAAAAAGAAAGATTTTTGCTGTACTCTTTTTTTCATGTTCTCCAATTTTTGTATGAACATTTTTTTAGGAACATAGTTTTCTGCGGCTACATTTTTGTTGGTATTTGACAAATAACTCTTCAGTTCTCATCTCTGCTTGTTTTCTGAGAGAAAGAAAGAGTAGGTACTCTATTCGAAAAGTAAAAGAACTTCTCGTGTACAACAGAAACATACTCGATGCAGAGATAACAGTGGCTAGTTGAAAGTGAAATCAAGGTCAAGACCAAGTGATCTCGTTTTCATGTCCGCTGGAACCATTCCAACCGCAGGCAACCAACAGCACCACAAGCGGATATCTCGGTATAACGGTATAATAAATGTTTTAGGTATTGTGGCTTTAATAATAAATTTAAAGCAAGTTCAGATTTAAAATAAGTAATTTCATTATGACGGTGTGAAATGATGGAAAATAACGAACAATTAACGCCGCCTTTTTATTTTTGATAAAATAAAGAAAACTTAACTTTTTAATAGATACTGAAGCAGTAGTTTCGGTTATTTCTGCCTCAAAACTCGAAATTTTTAAAAGAAATTCGGAAATTATTTTATTATCAGCTATCGGTTCGGCTATAGAGACATATGGGTGCAAATTTTTAAAAATGAATTTGGGTTTACGTCGTGATTCCGAATTTTCCTTTTTTATTAACTACACCAATAATTGGAACCAACTTTTTGGAAATATTCGGTTGAATAGTCGACTTAAGAAGTAAACAAATTACAGGTTCCATCACAATATTAAAGATTTCTGGTCACCAAAGTTTTTGTTATATTTATACTTTTTTGTTATATTTATACTTTTTTGTTATATTTATACTTTGCCAACCGTTGAAAAGAAATGGGCGAACTTTCTTAGGGCATTTCCTTCGTTGTTACAGGAAGCAGGTGAAGCATAATACAGTACAAAGGATTGAAACAAAATGTGCTTTGCCATTCACAAGACTTAGATACCTAGATCCAATTAAATTTGAGTATCTGGTTAAAGTGGGTATTTGCAGGCCTTCCAACTTTCGATCACCATATATTTGGTGCTCAAAAAATAATCAAATGATTGGTGTCCATGTGGCGATTATAGGATGCTTAACCATACTCGGCTGATATCCGCTCCCCACATACAAGACTTTGGTATAGATCTTTAGAAACAAAACAATTTGCTCAAAGGTCGATCATGTTCGTGCGTACCATCAGATTTTAGTTGCGGAAGAAGATATGCACAAAACTGCTATCAACGCCGTTCGGAATGTTTGAATCTCTACAAATACCTTTCGAATTAAGGAATAATTTTTCGGACTAGACTTCGTGTACGCGTATGTAGACAATATTCTTGTTGCTAGCGAGAGTAAAGGTTAACATTTAGAACATTTAAAAACGTCTTCACACAATTTGAGACGAATGGTGTCAATCTCAAGCCATCCAATTGCACATTTATCGTGCCTTCACTCAGCTTTCTTAGCTGCAAAATCTCTTCTACCGGAGCAACGAGCTTATTTGAATAAAAAGTTTGAAAAATAGCCATCTGCCAGAAAACTGCATAGATACGTACCGATGTTAGCAGCAGAACTCAGTCCTCTGCACAACATGTTAACACCGACTAATAAAAGCAAGAATAAAAACAGACAGCTTGTATGGACACAGGAGGCTACAAATGCGTTCAATAATGTGCAAGCACGTTTTGCTAAAAGCACCTTGCTAACGCGTTTTGGCAGAGATGATCAGTTGTAGCTTGCAGTGGGCACTGCAGATCGTAATTAACCACTGGCGCTTAGCCCACTGAAAGCTTTGCTATACCGAAATTAAGTCTTCAATTTTCGACAGGGAACTTTTAGAAATTTACAGCACATTAAACTTTTTACACATATTTTAGAAGGCCGGAATTTTATTGGAGTCACCACAGACATTGTATTCACTGATCATAAGCCGCTTACATTCGCTTTTAACTCCAAAACAGGCAGCTCATCAAGGCAAGCAAGGCATCTGGAGTATATAGTGCAGTTTACCAATGGCATTCAATACATTATGGGTAAAGAAAATTCAAAAATATCCAAACACGACGCGAATAAGAATAAAAAGTTAGATCTGTTTCAACGCCAAACACTAAGAACAACTTTAAAGAAATAGTCATTCCAAGTTAAATATTAAAATTTGACATCCTTATATGAGAACAAAATTAAAGTCAAAATACTTATTTTTGGCCAAATATGCGGCAGAAATCAATAATTGCACTAGTTGTTAAAAATTCATAATACACGAAAACTCTAATCCAGAAAATTGAGATCACATTGGGACGCTTTGAGCATATTCACATGAACCTAATTGACCCGCTACCACCATCGAAATAATAATGTTATTTGTTAACAATTATTGGTAGATATTTTCCGTGCCCCGTTAGAGCCAATGCAGTAGCGGCCACGTGTGTACAAAATTACATTCCTCGTTACGTGGTCCCGCGGAATATAACAGTTGATCATGGTGTACAATTTACGTCCAGATTATTTAGTGAGCTCACAAAATTACTTTGTGCGTATAAGATTCACACGTCTCCTTATCATCCACAAGCTAACGGCATGAGAGACATGTTCCTTCAATCATTGGCGATTCAACTCATTGGTCAGAGCTTTTACAGTGGATTCTTTAAGGTTTAGGTACTGCTATAAAAGAGGATCTTCAATTTTCTCCTGCCGAACTATTTAACGGACAAGTGCTTAGGTTACCTAGGGAATTAGTTACATCTAGTAACCAATAGTTCATCACAGAAATGATAAAGTAAGGTAATGATATATTCCTAAGGATTTAAGTACTTGTGATTTTGTGTTCGATAAGGCTTGTCAATCATCCAATCGCACAGGCATAAAAGGGATAATTAAAGAGTCACGTTTACTATGAATGCAATTGTTTATTTTCCCCTCAAGCATTTAGTAATTGTTTTGAGTTTTATTGCTTGGCTTCTCTCTAGTGGGAGTAGATGTAATGTACTGTAAAATACTGAAAATGTTTTAAGTTCTAGTAAAATAGTAATCTAAGCATCTACTTTTGATAAAAAGTTTTTGTTTTGAAAGTTGGAATACAAATATAAAAATTCTGTTGGTGGAATAAAACATTGTAGATTTTTTGGACAAATTTCCGTCATTTCTTGTTCCCTCGTTCTGAACGAAAAATGACACTGAGGATGGCAGATAGCCAAAACCGGTTTGCCACCAAACCAAACTTGACAAGGGATGACGGAAATCCGTTCGAAAAATCTACATTAAAACACCCTGTCGGAATATGAAATCAAGAATGAATAAATCGTTCTTTTTATTGGGTGTGCACCAAAAGCGCATTGCGTGTGCTTTTATACTTGAGTTTAAAAGTTACCCAAATACATATGAAGAACTTGCTCCTCATTTTGATCTGAATCCTTTTTTCAAAGTCATTTCATTTTCGTCGAAGACGTGTGAAGAATAAGTGTAAATGTTGTCTTCAGTTTGGAGCATTGGGCTTTTGTCGAGATTGTTTCCATTTTAGTTTTATTTTGCCTTTGTGTATTTTGTTTGTGTGATTGAAGAACAGAGTTGTGCGAACAATTGTTCGGAAAATATTGTTCTTCACGAGCCATATTCCTGTGCGAACCTCCAAAATATACGATGGCTGCATAGATTTATGGCTAGTCAAGACTTAACACTACGTCTTTACTAACCATAAATTTTTTAGCACATTGAGAGAGCGTCTGCAAAATATCAGGAGAATATATGTTCGTAGTCTCTTGTTTGGAGAATACGAATAGATGTTCCTGTTCAGTTTGATAATAAATTTTTGATTCATCGAGGCTGTTTCGATGTTCTCAGACAAATTTATAAGCGTGTTACTGTTTATGTAATATATAACAATGTTTGTCACTTAAAAGTCTAAAAAAAATAGATTTTTACGGAGAGAACATCAAACTTTGTCATATTGCAAAAAACCAAGAGTTGACTAATTTGCTATGCTTAATACGTTTTAAATAATTAACATCAATAGGTTAAAGATACTGAACATTTTAAAGTAAGACGATACGATTCTACTTTATTCTACCATCACTCGCGTGTGTTACATAAACAGGCCCTAAGTGTTATAAAAATATGCTCATATTTTGAAGTTTGTGCTTTTCTTTACCTTAGGTGCGACAACGATCGTAGGTGCGCAGGTAATGTATGGAACATAGACTACTATGCAAGTAATATTAGGACTTGTGAAATTGTTGGGTCTTGGGACGTGAGTCTCATTAAGGCCAGAGCATTCTACTCTATTTAAATTTAAATCGAGTGTATTGCACTTTTTGGGGTTAAAGCAATATTATGTTAATAACCCTGGTTTAATCTCTATGGTATAACATATCTGTTATAACCCATTTTTGTTTACTTTTGCAAAAATATGCATTTTATACATACATAAAGTATTTATAAACTTTGATAATTTTTATAATGGATGTTTGCCTGTTGTGTCTAGAAAGTGTTAAGAGCATTGATGATTCCATACATTTTAATTCAGAAAAATGGAGCCACCAAAACATGACAGATTTAATAGATGTTCATTTATGGCCAATGGTAAGCTTCTGCCAAATTCTTGTACTCGGAAGTTATATGTTTTATCTACATACTTATGTGTTATAGCAAGAATTAAACCCTTCATCATGGATTTGTATACAATGTGGAGCAGTTTTGTGTAATTTTCACAAATTCTATAAACGTATAGAAAGTGCTCAGCAAAATTATAGTGCAGTATTAAAAAATGCGACTGAAACATCAGACTTAGATCAAAAATATTTTATCGATAGTGAAAGTAGTGAAAATACAGAAGACTGTAAAGATGTCTTTAATAACAATGCCTTAAGAGAAAATCATCTTGAGCCACATATAATTATGGAGCAACCTTTGCCCACAGAGTTTGTAATAGATGGTCCATATATTAAATGCAAAGACGAAGATAACTTAAGCGGGGACGTCGTAAAACTAAAGCCAAACAGAAAAGTATGTAGGACAGGAAAGGAAATACCATTAACAAGTATTGAACGAGAAGATCCTTTAATGAGAAGAAAAAAATCTATAATACCAAGTAGAAAAAGAAATAATAAAAAATTATTAATTTCAACTGAAGCTGATATATTAGGAAATGTCCTGGACTTAAAGCCAAATAGAATTAGCAACACATCAACTATATTAGAAGTTAGCAAAAGTAATGTTTCAGAAATAGATGCTTCGGATCTTTATGATAAAGAAACTACAACGGAAGAAGCAAAAAAGAAAAATCACCGCAATCTTGATGAGAAAACTCTTAAGGAGTACGATAAAATTATAGCAGAGAATTTTAAACTTTTCTGTAATCTCTGTCAAAGTGAAGTTAATAATTTTTTATCTCTGCGCAGACATTTTAAACTGGAGCATAAACAGCGCGGATATGCTCGATGTTGCAAGAGAAATTTCTTTACTCGTTCATTGCTAGTGGACCACATACATGTGCATTTAAATCACGAATATTTCAAATGTCATCAATGCAGTAAAGTATTTTCAGATCGAAGTCGTTTACTGTGCCATAAAAAATTACATGAAGATGATAGTAAACTGGACAAGTGTGGTGTATGTGGTAAATTGTTTGCAGATAAAGGGGCTTTAAAGAAGCATGTCTTGACACATTCTTCGGAGAAAATGTTTCCTTGCAAAATATGTGGTAAATTGTAAGTTTAATTAGCAATTCAAGCAAATTTTAGCTTTAAAGTTTTAAACAAACAAATTGCAGAAGACAAATAATGAAATTGTTGAAGAACTTTTTTTTAGCTAAAAATTACTGTTCTGCAATGTTCTTTAAATAAATATAGAATAAATTTTAAGAAGTTGAAGCGGTGAATAAAAAACTGTCCTCAGTTTTTTTTTTAAATACGGCGGTTACACTAGGTTCATACATTATAACGTGAGAAATTCTTTTTTTGTGCTTAACAGTTTTGGAGTTATTCCGAAATTAATACAAAGTTTTCTTAATGCACAACTTAAATATTGCTGCCTTTAAAATGTATAAAAATAAAACAATTCACTTTGTTATTTAAAAAATACATAGTATTTATCAGTTTTCTAAAAATAAATACCTTTTCAAGTTCCATTTTTCGCTTTGGAAATAATAGTTATGTGGTTTTTTTTCTGCTTAGAAAATTTATGGACGCTGGAGATAATATTGACCCTAAATCAGTCGATATCAGTTTTAGGCAGAAAATAATCTTTCTATAGTGAACAAATTTAAATTCAACAAGACAAAAGTCCTTTTTTTTCAATCATAAAATAACTTTTATTTTTCATGCAAAAAATAAAACTTAAAAAATAAAATTTTTTTTTTTTAATAAAAAACAAAACATGAACAGTAACATTTATTTTTTAAGCAAGAAATATAACTTAAAAATAAATATTATTACGATGTGTGAAAGAATTTCACAAAAATAATATACGAACGACTAAGAACATACTAAGCGAGAATAATTTTCCAGTCAACTTACTTATATAGGGTGGTGCTCGGCCGGCGAGCATGCGCAGGTGTTCTCACAATTCCTACAGACCTGGGTTGCTGAAATTTGCGCACAATTCTCCCGATTGTTGACACATTTGGTTGATTATGCTGACCAAAAAAACACATGAAGTGATTTTCGTTAAGGTGTTACTAACAATTAGCATCGTTTATTATGGTTGACCCAACCTATATACTAATGAATCAATATAATAACAGAAGAAAATGTAATAGAGGTAACGTAATTGAGCCTAAAATATACAAGTTGTTAACTTATGTACCAGAAACTTCATAACGATTAAAGAAACCAAAACATTTCGATAATGAGATATAATTGTTTAGTAAAACTAAGGATATAATTTAAAAGTAAAATATAGAATTCATAAAGTCAAATATAGCATATAAAATACATTCTAATGGAAATGATCAGGAGATTTATAGTAAAGTACATATGTATAGTATATGTATGTGGGTACAACGAAAAATAAACTGAAAACTAGAATAACACGGCCATTGAATATATCGCGCAAAGGAGCCATTGTTGGAACCACATACCGTCCAGGTCCATATTTTCAATTTCTGGCCACAAGAAGTCGGTTATCATCTCGCGGGTGTGACTCACAATTAACATCGTGAATTATAGTTGGACCACTCTATAATAGAATTTATATTAAATTGAAAATTCTTGTCTTACTCAAAATTTGTAGATAATTCAAAACTAAAACGGAGTTTTTTTAAAAACTGAAACTCTAACGTTTTATTTCTCAACAGAAATTCGGTTTTTTGCGTTCCCGTACTCAAAAAGTACGGAAATACACCTATTATTTGTTATTTTAATAATATTTAATGTAAACAAGTTTTTATTTAAGACCTTAAAGCTAAGATAATTAAATAATAAATAATTTAAAAAAAGTCCAATAAAATTTTAATAAAACGTTTTTTAACCGATCTTCAAAAAAATTACGTTCAATTTCTTCTTTTAGCTTTACAAATCCCTTTATATTGAACCATCACATAGAAGCTGTACATCAAAACAAATTTGTTCAAATATGTGATATATGCGGAAAGTCAATTCGTTGTCCCACTGCTTTTGCGAGTCATATGGAAAAACACGAAGTGAAAACCACACCCATTAGTTGTGATATTTGCGGTCTTTTGCTTACCAACAAAGAGGGACTAAAACGTCATAGAAACTCCCAGCATCCAGAGGGTGGAAAAAAAGAACATACATGCCATATCTGTTCAAAAGTATCACCAACACTAAGAGCTCTGAAGTCTCATATACGATCAGTTCACGTGCAGGGTTTCGATTTCAAATGTAGTTTATGTGAAAAGTCCTTTAAGAGGCCTGCGGTATTGAGAGTACTTATATCGTTTTGTGTTCTACGCATTAAATTATATCTTTAATTAATTGCAACTGTTTTTAGGAACATATGGCTACACACACCGGTACTGCCTTATATACATGCCTTTGGTGTCCCCGAACTTTTATTTCCAATGGTAATATGTATAATCATCGTAAAAATGCGCATCCAAAAGAGTGGGAGGAACTGAAACGTCAAAAATATGCAGGAACTGTGTCATAGCGTTAAAAGTAGATATTAAGTTAGATCTATAAAGACAGGATTTTTGATTTAAAAAATTAAAAAAATATCTTTAGCTATGTATACATATTTACACATTTGTTATTAAGAATTAGTAAGTATATTTTCACAAATTTGCCTCCGAATCTTTAGGTTTTTTTTTATTCTTATAAATGCAAATGTGCAAACATTTTATATAGGAAACGAGAATAATAGTTAGTTTTGAAATTAAAAGATAAAAATCACGTGTAAGCAAATATTGCAAAACCAAGTAAAGTACAGCATTTTAATCCTTGATACTGATATTGCTTTAAGCAGAGATAATTATTTTTAGTTTTATGTTTTTGGACAAAAAAGTCATTTTTACAAATTGTAATTTATTATTTTTTTTTTAATTGGTTAAACAATCTTGGCAATTACATATTTTGGTAATTTGAAGCACTCTTAAGAGAGGAGTATGCCGTTTTTCATTTATGGCAGAAACAATACTTATTTTTGTTATGTATTTTTAAAATCGGTCGTATGTACGTGAATATTTTGCAAATATATAATATAAAATTATTACTAGCATTTGCTTTTCTTCCACGTACACAACTGATGTTTCGTTTATGGTCTCCTCTGTGGTTTCTTCGTCTGTACCCAAAAGGAACTAGATTTCTAAAACATGTTTCTCGTCTGTATCTGCCATAAACCCTTATTCTGATGGTATACACAGACGAGGGAAAATGACAGAAAACATGTTTTATGACTGCATTATTAGTGAAAATTTGTATCCGTCACATCGAGGATGCATAAAGCAAAATCAAAATTTTGTGATTTTTGGCATGCAAGAGACTCATATTTTGTCCCATATGGCTACACTAATGGTTGAACAGTATTTAAAATACAAATACGTATTTGTTTTTATTTTAATTACGCTTTGCATAAGTATTTTGTATTTTAAATACCTAAACTTAAAGTATTTTCTATTTTTTTTTTTTTACTTTAATCTTATTTTATTACATTGAATCTTTCAACAATAACTATGCAAATTTTATCTATAAAATAGTATTTATTAATTATTACCAATGTAATAATTAATTTATTGTATTCAAATCTTAATATACTATCTATGATTGGGTTGAGAGGGCTGTTTCTCCAGGCTCAGTGCGCCTGTTTAGTCTGGTGCCATTTAAATTGCAGTATATCGCGTGGTAGAATGTTGGGGTAGACCTCCAGTTTGTTTACATATATTCAGGAGTATGTTTTTATTTCTTCCTGGATAGTAGGATCTTTCAGGTCTCTATGGATATTTTAATTTCTTATATACATATGTATCTGCTCGAGGCGCTCCAAACAATATCAGTAGCTGGACTGAGACTCGGTGAAATATGCCTTGTTCCAGAAAGACGTAAAATATTTTAGTCACCACGCCACAGCAGACTGGCCTCGTCCGCCATATCTTCATGAATTCCTGGGTCTTTGCACACTTTTTATCCAAGTTTGCAAGCGTAGCAGTAAGCCTGTATGAACTTGGTAAGGAATCAAGATTGTATTATTTGGGGCGAAGCACAGAAAAAGGCGTTCCGGGCACTAAAAGATTTATTATATGATGCACCAGTATTAGCATATCCAATTGCTGGAGAAATTTATGCTTGATACCGCTGCAAGTGGATACGATATAGGCGGAGAGCCCTCACAGGTTATAAATGGAATGGAAAAAGTGATTCGCTATTACAGGCGAACACTTTTTAAGCCCGAATAGAATTTCTGTGTGACTAGACGGGGCACTTTAACCTAAGGATCGACCATTTTGCACTCAGGCTTTGCAACATGAAGTGCAGACATTGCGTCAAAGCCGATAATAAGCGATGTGTTTTCGACGTTAGACTGACGCGCATAGATTCTGAAATAGAGAGCTCAGCGGCCCAGTTAAACGATCCCATACTAGTAAATATGTATAATATCGGCTAAAGATAAACACAGCAATCCCAAATGTAATAATATCAGCTAAGAGCCCACTGATTAAGTCTTATTGAGCTCAACGGAATAATCAGAAGCTGCATATATAGTACTTCGAAAAGTACTTCCAACCTAATAGCCGTGCCATCCCCCAAGATGTATGTTGTGTTCCGTGGAATAAATGAAAGACGCACCCGTATTATTACTATAATGTATTTAATCCATTTATTAATATTAAAAAGGTAAGTATAAAGAAGTAAAATATAAAGTTCCAGAATGTACTACTTCGCAAAATGGAGAGCAAAATTACAATGGCCGTGATCACAGAATATAAACAGAATACCCAACAATGACATTAGAAAAAGCGTGTAATCAGGTGTTATGCATTTTTACGTACAAAATTTTAAATTAACCCGATTATATGAAAGAGATAGCTTAATTAGAAACGATAAGGTTTTTTATCTCTCTTATATAATCGAGATAATTTTGTTGTGAGTTGTCGCGTCTAGTTAGTAGTCTATGGCCGTGATACTGCAAGCTGTTCGAATTAGAAATAGAAAAAACAATGACAATTGAAATTGAAGCAGACAGTGTTGCCATATCGTTGGTTATAACAATTCTCCCTCACTTAAAAGAAACATATTTGATTAGTGCCGTATGTAGTTTCTATGATGAATTGGCGGTTTACGTTGTCGACCAGATGTACGGCGGCTGGATGTTGATTCAGACTCGGCATTTGCTGAAGTGGATGATTGCGGCTGCTCACTTGTTGTAGAAGTATTAGAGGCAGTGGAGTTACTTGGCACTGAAGAGTCCTGGATAGGTACTTGGTTTTGAATGTGGGGAAGTAAAGCTGGATGTTGAAAGATTTGCGGATCTATTTCCGTTTGACTACTTGAATCAGTTCCTTGCTCAGGACTTGGTGATGTGTCAGGTGCTATGACATTTGTGAGGCGTAATTGATTGATGTGGCGTTTGAAGGTAAATCCATTGTCTAGGCGAACGATATAATGAAGACGACCAAGCTTCTCTGTGATGGTTCCAAAATTCCAAGAGGGTTTATTTACGTTGTAATATCTAGCTTGAACACGATCTCCCACATTTAGTTGTCTGACTGTAGTTTCAGGGACAGAGGTTTTTAAGTCTTTTGATGGTTTTAAGGCATCTAGTTGAATTCTAATCTGTCTTCCAAGGTACTGCTCTGATGGTGTTCTACCATTGGCTAGTGGTGTCGCCCTGTATCTAAACAGAATATTTTGGACCTTTTTTTCCAATTGGTGATGGGACATCGCCATAAGACGTTTCTTTAAAGTCTGGACATTCCTTTCGGCCAGTCTATTTGTTGCTGGGTGACCAGGAGCAATAAATCTTTGAAATATGCCCGAATTAGAGCAAAACCTTGAAAATTCTTCACTTTTGAAAATAGGGGCATTGTCGGAAACCATAACATCTGGATATCCATTCCTAGCAAAAATGCTGGATAACATTTCAATAGTTGAAAATGATGTTGGTGCAGAGGAGATCACACCTACTTCTGCCCATTTGGATTTTGAATCGATGACCACCAAAAATTGATGCCCTTGAAATGGTCCCGCATAATCAATATAAATACGCTGCCAATTTCCTTGTTGTTCCTCCCACGGATGAAGAATTACTTTCGGAGGATTGTTTTGAACAGAGGCACAAGCAGCACAGGATCGAACGTACTTTTCGATATCCTTATCAATTGAAGGCCAGTATACATACTTCCTTGCCAATTGTTTCATCTTGGTTATGCCAATGTGTGAGTAATGAAGTTCATTTAAAACTGCACTTTGCAACGAATTTGGGACCACGACTCTATTACCTTTAAATAAAATTTTGGAATCGATTGTATATTCTGAGTCAACATCTTCTTTTGTGGCATTTCGAATTAAATTAAAGTTTAGATTTGAAGAATTTATTTGGAACAATGTTGAATTGCAAATAGAGTGTACTTCCTGATCAATGAAATTTGGTGAATTGTTATCGGTATTTAAAGGTGCTCTCGACAGGCAATCAGCATTAATATTTTCTTCACTTTTTCTCGTAACAACCTCGTAATTATATCCAGTGAGAAAAGCTGCATATCTTTGAAGTCTGGATGATGTCATCTGAGGTAATTTTGAATTTTGGTGAAAGATCCGGGACAAGGGCTGGTTATCCGTAACCAGTGTAAAGAGTCTTCCATAAAGATATTAATGGAAGTGCTGAACTGCATACTGCTGAGGATACCATACGGTGCTTTAATTGCTCACAGTTTGGGCATTATCAAAGTAAATGCCCCAAGCCTATTCGACCCCCGAATTCATGTTTCCATTGCAGCGAAGTTGGTCATTACCGTCAAAACTGCCCAAAGAGGAATCGGGTAGCAGCAGCCATTGTTGAGGATGAGGCGGACGGAGATGTATTGGTGGATGCATATCAAACGGTAAGTGTTGCCTTCATTATTAGAGATAAGTGCACTAAACCAAGGTCGATTATTTCTCTTTTTGACACTGGTAGTCCAATTAGCTGCATACAGAAATCTTTAGTACCCTTTGCCATCAATAGTGAGAAAACCGTTTCATCGTTTCGTGGACTTGGTAGGAATATGATAAGCTCTTATGGTTCTGTGAAATGTAAAGTGAGATTTAATGGTCGAAATGTGGAACATAAATTTCTTGTATTACCGGATGAAGAAGCGGTTGTACCACTGTTGGCTGGTCGAGATTTATTGCTTAAGTTTAATATTCGACTTTGTCGAATAAGAAGAAAATATGAGAAGAATACTCTTTTGAATTTGAATAAAAATGTTAATGAAATAAATGAATCTACTTTGAGTGCACTTATGTCTTTTAAAATATTTAAGGGCTCTCGGGAGAGGGAAGTGGGAATTCCAGCCATAGATAATAAATACGAAATTGTAAGTTTGCCTTATTGTAATAGGAATAGTTTAGATAATGGATTAGCAAATGCAAATAACGACGATGCCACTGCTTCTGATGTAGTACGGGTCGACTCAAGTGATTTAATTTTTGAATTGTATGATGAGGAACAGAATTTTGGGGAGCTTATGGGACCAATAAGTACTATCGAAAGGGGTTCTGAATGTGGGATTGATACTGGCCCTGGTTTGGATAATAGTGAGGATATTATTTTTCAACGGGTTTTATCGGAATGTTATTTAGGTGAAGTGGATAGTGTTAGGGAGGAACTTGATTATTCAATGAGGATACGGTTGACTTATGACACACCGGTGTTTAGTGCCCCAAGACGGTTGTCGTATCGGGAAAAGGTGGAGGTAAGGGGGGCACTTGATGAATTACTGCGGCGGGGTATAATAAGACCCAGTGAGTCCCCGTATGCTTCTCCCATAGTATTGGTCAGGAAGAGGAATGGGTCATTGCGCATGTGCATTGATTATCGTGCCTTGAATAAAGTTACGTTGAGGGACAATTTTCCATTGCCGGTAATCGAAGATTGTCTCGAGTATTTGGGTAGTAAACGGTATTTTAGTACATTGGATCTGATGGATGGTTTTCACCAGGTTCGGGTGCATGATGACTCGGTACGATATACTTCCATTGTTACGCATTTTGGTCAGTACGAGTATTGTTATATGCCGTTTGGGTTGAAAAACGCGCCCGCTGTATTTCAGCGGTTTATAAGTTTGGTTTTAAGAGAACTGATTGAGGCCGGTAAGATTGTGGTGTATATAGACGACATTATTATAGCGACTAAGACCATAGAGGAGCATGTGGAGATCTTACGTAATGTTCTACTCTTGTTACGGAAATATGGCCTGAAATTGAATCTTGGAAAGTGCAAGTTTGGGTATTGTGAGCTTGATTATTTGGGATACTGTGTGAACGAAATGGGTGTTCGGCCAAATGGCGACCATATAAGGACAATACGAGATTATCCGGTTCCTGCAAACGCTAAGGAGGTACAGCGGTGTTTGGGTTTGTTTTCATATTTTCGACGATTTGTGCCAAATTTTTCCAGAATTGCCAGGCCTCTTACTGACCTTACCAAGAAGGACAGTGAATTCAGGTGGACGGATTCATGTACTGAGGCATTCTGTAGTTTGCGGGATAGACTGATCAATGCGCCCATATTGGCGGTGTATAGTCCTTTCCGTGAGACTGAATTGCATACTGATGCTAGCTCAAGGGGGTTTGGTTCTGTGCTTCTGCAGAAGCAGGATGATGGGAAATTTCATCCAGTTGCGTATTACTCTAAATCTTCGGAGCCTGAGTTGAGGTACCACAGTTTTGAACTAGATACTTTGGCCATTGTTTATGCATTGAAAAGGTTTAGAATGTTCTTGGAGGGTATTAAGTTTACGATTATTACTGATTGTAATTCCTTGGCTCTTACTTTGGGGAGGAGACTTATTAATCCTCGTATAGCGCGATGGGCATTGGAGCTTGAAGATTACGATTATGAGATACGTCACAGGAAGGGTTAAATGATGGGTCATGTGGATGCATTGAGCCGTGCTCCTATTGCCGTTATAGTGAACGAGACTGATGTTGACGTGAACATTCACATAGCACAAAGTAGGGACAGGAAAATTCAGGTAATTAAGAGCCAGTTGGAGGAAGGAGAGCTGGAAGATTATTTTTTGGATAACGGCTTGGTGTTTCGTCAGGATGCGAAGGGAAGGAGCCAGTTATATGTTCCTATGGAGATGGAGGAGAACATAATGAGACTTACACATGAGAACTACGACCATATTGGCATAGAAAAATGTCTCAATCAAATTCAGAAGCATTATTGGTTTCCTGGCATGAGGGAGAAGCTTAATCGATTTACTCGAAATTGTTTGAAGTGCATTTATTATTCCGCACCGAGACGTAAAAATGAGAGAAATGTGTACAATATTGATAAAAAGCCCATCCCCTTTGATACACTGCACATCGATCATTTTGGCCCGCTGCCTGCTGTTAATTCGAAGCGGAAACATGTATTAGTGGTGGTTGACTCCTTTACAAAATTCGTGAAACTCTATGCTGTGAACTCCCCGGGGACTAAACAGGCATGTTGTGCCTTGGTAAAATACTTTGAGAATTACAGTAGACCGAGGCGTATTATTAGTGATCGGGGAACATGTTTTACTTCTAATGAGTTTGCAAAGTTTGTGTCGGATCATAATATTATTAACGTAAAGGTGGCTTCACCGCAGTCGAATGGTCAAGTTTAGCGAATAAACCGGGATTTGAAAGCAATGTTGGCTAAGTTAACTGAGCGGATTAATCATGCTGATTGGGTGGGGAAATTGAGGCAGGTAGAATTTGCCATTAATAACACCTTGCATAGTGCGACAAGGACAATTGAACAACGGGGTCAGATTTTGGATGAGCTAACTGAACATTTAGATGACAAATTTAATCCGGAAAGGGTTGATCTAGATATTGTGAGGTCTTCGGCATCGAGGGCAATTCAGAAGTCTCAGGAGTATAATGCGAAGTACTTTGATAGGAATCATGAGCCTCCCAGAACATATAAAGTAGGTGACCTAGTCGTAATGAAGAATGTTGACACTACGGTTGGTGCCAACAGGAAGTTTATTCCGAAATACCGTGGACCGTACGTCATAGAGAAGTACGTGGGCAACGATCGTTATGAAGTAGTCGATGTGGAAAATTGCCAGGTAACCCAAATACCCTATAGGGGTATAATTGATTCAACTAGGTTAAGAAAGTGGCTGGAGCCCGTGGATAGCGATATGTTGGGCTCTGAAGGCAACACTGAGGAATGTGTGGAATTTGAATTCTTAGATGATGAGTATGAAGATTATGAATTTCTTGATGAGGAAAGGATGGATTGATGTTACAACTTGCCACAATCGAGGTCGATTGCAACGTCAGATCGGCCGAGATTGTAATGATTTTGGTCTGGCAACTGTGGTAAACAGCTGATGGTTCTGCGGCTAACTTCATTCCATCCTTAACTGATCGACCATTTTCAATATAATATAGAAAAAGTAAGAAAGAGCAGACGTATAGAATACTCAAAACGTGTCTGAACTAAATTATAAATTATTTAATAAAAAAATACAAAACTAAAGTGTTTATTATAGTTGAGCCACTAAAACATTCTTTGGTGCTAAATGATTTTCTAATAATTTTAATAATTCATCGTACGACAATTCTGTTGCTGCTTTTGGTGCCGCTAATGCCGTTACCATATTAAAGTGTTTAGAGCCAATTGAATTTAACAACAACTTTACACAATATTCCTTCATGCCTGAAATACCCTTCAAATTGATATAATTTTCAAATCGTTGTATGTAACTCCGATAAGTCTGCCTTGGCCGGATCGAAAACATCAAAGGTGGGTACCAATGCTGTGTTAATTATTTTGGTGCTGCTTTGCACTGAATTACCTGCACCTACAGTCAATCTTGATATGTTCGTCAACAAATCCTGTTGCGCCTTCATAAAAGTTGCAAATTGTTCAGCATTCATTTTGTAGAAATATGTAAAAAACTTGCACTTGCTAAACAAAAATTAATTGTATTTTAATTTTTCGATTGTTTCACACTCGTCGCCAAACTGTTGTGTTCCGTGGAATAAATGAAAGACGCACGCGTATTATTACGATAATGTATTTAATCCATTTATTAATATTAAAAAGGTAAGTATAAAGAAGTAAAATATAAAGTTCCAGAATGTACTACTTCGCAAAATGGAGAGCAAAATTACAATGGCCGTGATCACAAAGTAACACAGAGGCGTCACTAGTATAGTGGTCTCTTTCTTAAATGAATGACCGCTCGTATATTCCCTTTTGTTATATTTTCTTCTTTATTTTGGATAATTTTTCTGGCGCATTAATGAAAAAGGTAAAAATAAAGGTTGAAAATTTATATTTATTTAAATTTAAATTAATTTACTTTCTTTTATTTACAGAAAGAAGCAAGGGCACAATTTAGAGGACTAATAGTTTTTTTTCATTTTTGCAGAGCGAAAATGCATTCAACTAAAAATGTGTAAGTATGGATTTACATGGATAACAGAAAACAAATTTGTTCAAAAATTTCTTTTATATTTTCAGAAAAATATGTATTAAAGGATGTCCTCCAGGCGAACAACTTCACATTTTCCCAAGGGATCCAGAGAGGTAAGTCTTGTGAACTTTTATATTGTTTCAAGTGTTAAAAATTTTTCCGTATTGCTTACAGACGTGCAAATGTAAATCGGGTTTCAGGACTTGTAGGCTTGCTTAATGTTTGTGGAACTGCCATGTCCATGTAATTAATTTTAAAAAATCTTGGTTAAGATTAACTTATGCCTCTGAATTTTCCCGTATTGTAATTTAATTTGTAAATTAAGTTTTGGAAAAATAATAAAGAAAACGCTTTAAAATATTTAAATATATATAGATGTTTATTATTTACTGCTTGATATTAGGTAATGAATTTATTTCAAATTTAAACATTTAACATAACTTTAACAAAGGTAAACACAAATTAGGTTACGTGTAAAAGTTTTGCCTTCTTTATCTACTAGTATCGCTTGTGATTTAAGCTGCTTGTTTAAATATATAAAAGAAAAAAGTTATTATTGTAACATGTTTATGTATATGTACAATAAAATTATTTTTCTCTTAATTTTAGACTCAGTTTTGAAAAAATTTGCTTATCATTTAAAGCCATTTCCACATTGGTAATATCGAGAATAATAACAGCATTGTCATCAGAAAATTGTTTTATTTCAAATTCTTTTTTAATTTTAGGTCTCGGAATATAAGACGCTACTGTAGCTACTGTTGTTTTAACATACTCAACACCGCTATTGTTATCCTACTCATCCTCTTCGGTAGATGAACATGAACTTTCTTCTTCTTTTATAACAATTTTATGTACTTCATCTTCATTGTGTCCACAAGAGTTTGCGTCCATCTATCTTTTGCGCTCTATTAGATTTAGATTTGTTATTGAATGTAATCAGTAGGTTTAGGATTTGTTTTACCTGTTGATCATTTGTTACCAATTGTTTCGTCAAATATAAAGGCCAGCCCTATTAGTTGCATATAATGCACATGCTATCAACTGGCCATATTCCAACATTAAATTTACCAATTTCAGATTTTGTTGTTGTACGGCCATATGTAAAGCATACTACTTGGAGTTGTTACTGCGGCTGCAACATATTTTAATAATTTTAATAGGAGTAAATCCATCAACATTTATTTATTTATTATTATTCCAAGCCATTTTTTATTTGGGTTGGTCATGAAGACAGGGATATTGCAATGCAGTTTATGATGGCTTGTTGACCAATGTATTTTTAAAAGTTTATTTAATTTAAAATAATCTAATACCTTAAAAATAGGTATAGCGAATATAGATTAGGTTGCTTAGCAATATCCTTTTGCTTTTTGCTGATTATTTGTTCCTTGATGCCTTTGCGTTGCTGCATATACAAACACCATCTTTTTTTTTTACCACTTTTATTAATTTCTGTATTAATTAGCACTGCATCAAAATCTTTTAATTTTGGATATTTATTAAATGTGATATGTGATTTATATCACATTTATATAATAAATCACAGAATATATTATTTACAAACTAAAATATACGAAATTTTGTCTCCTTCACAAATTATTTTTCTAGTTTTTTGCTTCTGTTTTGATTATTTTTCGCACTATTTTAAAATGTTATATTTGTCTCTTTCTTGAGGGACTGCCCGCAGCAACAAAAGCTGATTCGAGCAATTTTCTTACGTCAAAGTTTACACCTCTGGTTACTTTGTGGCCGTGATACTGCAAGCTGTTCGAATTAGAAATAGAAAAAACAATGACAATTGAAATTGAAGCAGACAGTGTTGCCAAATCGTTGGTTTGGGAAGTTTCCCGGTTATAACAATGTATAACGTTTTAAATGAGTTCCATAATGGTCATACCGGCGGTCATCTTAGAGTGACGGAATCTCTGGGAAATATAAAACATTGTTTTTATTGGATTGGCTGTCAACAAGCCGTGGCCGGCTTTCCACTTTGTAGTACAAGCCAACAATACTTAAATAGAGTGAAATTAGAAAATAAATAAAAAATGTCTATTACAGACAGACGTGTACTACTCAGTTTACATCTTCGACTCCTCCCCAACAAACTTCGTCTGTCTATCATTCATTTTCCAATATGTAATATACCGGAATTTGTTCGCAAGTGGAGAAAACGACGTTGGAATAACGAGAAAAAATTTGTTCGTGGTCTTTTGTGTGGAAAATACTTGTAGGTGTTCCTGTTAAATTGGAGCATAACGTAAAAGGCTCATAGTATTTAGAAGCTAGTCTGTAAACACTCGTACATAAACTATGCTGAGGACATGGAAAAAACATGAAAAATGCACAAGAACATCTACACATATTCTCCACACATAAGACCACAAACACATTATTCCCTGATATCTGCCGACGCTCTCTCTATGTGCGAACAAATTTGTAACAAGTCAAAACGTAGTTTTAGACACAAATGAATAAGTCGTCAATTATTTCAAATTCTACCGATGTGGCAACTATTATCCAATTTGGCGCGCGATAGGAGATCTAAGCCAAAAAAAAGTTTAGCGCCTTATAGCTATACACAGTGAAAACCACAGAAAATAAATATACATTTAAACATAGACTACTATATTATATTCTGTGCATTTAAATAAATTAATAGTCTATGGTGAAAACTTATTATTCTTACAACTTTATTATTCTGTGCTTGCAGTAATATTATAATTATGCTAATTGATTTTATATTTCGGAAGTTTTAATTTATTTTATACTAAAAAAGATCCTTGATGTCTGCTCTAAGTGAAGGGGAAGTTTTTCTATCTTTTGATGAACTGTTTCAATTAAGTAGTTCCGACATTTGTGTTTGTGTTGATAAATACAGTGCTCTAAATATTTGTCAGAAAAGCTCTGCTGCTCCAAGTAAAATTTATAATGTTTGGGTGCACAAATTACTAAAAGCCTATAATCCGGCAGAGTTTTCCCGTAAGGATTGGGAACTTGTAATTGAATATTTAGGCAATGTAATGCAAGAGGTAAGTTGTCAATAAACGGTAAGGACTTTAGTTTCCATGAACGAATTGGGCCGAAATTAATTTCTGGGGCAGCAGCTCCAGAAAACAAAAATTTACTACTGTTTGGAAAAAGTAATTTTAGGAAGAAAAGGTGAAGTAAGAAAATCGCCGGCAGTTACAGACCCCCAAAGTTGTATATGTAATTTGCTATATTTCGAGTATTTCAAAACGAAATATAACAAAATGTGAATCATATAAATTCTACCAGCCGACATGCATACATTTACGTAAAAAATTTAACACATTGAGAAGTTTGATATGTTGGCATTTTTAAGAAATTTGAAATAGACATTTTACTTGTAGCCAATATAAGTCAGTTAATTTGCGTTTATTGAAAAAAATGGTTTTCTTTTACATATTGGCAGTTGTGTGAATTTGCATTGTACTTTCATATTCGTTCCGAAAAGCTTCCGTACAATGTGGTCATTTCTTGTCGAGGTGTAATGTGATTGGCAAAGAAATAGATAAGATTTCATATTATACCAATCTTGCCTCATTCCGTTTCGAAATATCGAAAGTTATATATAAAAACTTTGGGGGTGCGTACTCTGAAAATAGCGGTTGGCGCCTCTTTTTTACTTACCTTTTTAAAATAACGTAAGCAGTCTTTTTTTTTTCATTGTGGGGATGCTCTGTTATCTGTTTAAGCAGATTTCGGTTTTTTATAATAATATTTTAATTTAGAATTAACTGACCAATGTTTGCGAGGCCTGAATATTTAACACATACAAATTTTAAGTGCGTGCGTTAAAGGATACTTTATAATATCAAGTTTTAATTGGAGTTTAATATGTAGAGATTATTTTTGGTATGTAGGAACTTAAAAAACACTACATATCCAGCCGTACTCGCATTTGGAACGAAGCATTGATTTTGAGTGGAGTCTGTAAGGATTTCCTATGGTTGAGACTGCTCCGTGGGATACATATATGTATACACTCTCAAGAGTTTTGCTATTAAACAAACGTGTAAATAATTATAAAGTTCTTTATTAACACTAGTAGTTACAATTCGTAGAATGTTAGTTATATTATGAGCATTAATATTTTATATAAAAAAGAAACAAAATTAAAAAATGCGACAAAATTTAAAATACAGCATGGCTCTTAAAACCAGTAATATGCAAAAACTTGTTAAAAAACGCTCAAATCCCAAAATGTTAAAAATTGTAGCAAATAATTTGATGTTTTAATGAATATCCAGCATACAAAAACATTCAAAACCTTTTCTTTTCTTAAAATATCTTTTTTTATAGAAATCCAATTCACTAAACAATAACATAACACTATCAGCTAATAATTACTATAACCCAATTAGCACGATGTTTTAAAACCATGTTTTTAAATCCTGTCTTTTTTTTTATTTGATTGCGACCGGGTTAGAGATGAAATCAAGGTAATTAAGAAAACCACGATTTCTCTTTTCATATTTTTTTGTATTTCACAATTTAATTCAATTAATTTTTTTGGGTCTTTTAAATTCAGGATACAAAGTAGAAGAGTTAAAAATAATGTATGTGGAATATAAAACTTAGAACTATTGTATTTCTCTTTACTTTTTATTATTTTTTTAGCTTTTAAGGCGATGACAAGGTACGCAGAAACACAAGAATTGCGCATTTTGAAAATCAAAAATTTTTGTAAAACCAGTTTATTTGCTTTTTCTGAACTTTTTTGATTATTTGAGTTGTGACTGTTTTTTATTTTGGACGAAATATGTTCTTTTCGGATATTTTTTTAAAAATAAAATATCACACGACATCGCCCTATTTTCAATTTTCGTTGATATTTTGTCATAGCTAGCATAGCACGAAAATTTGTGTTTTAAAACCGATCAACTATGTCACTGCCGTTTTCAAATTAAGAGCTTATTTTTTGTGAGTATTATATTGTGGATATATTGCTTTATTAATATCTTAATAGTTCTTCTGTAGTTTCGTGACCGTCAGCGGCCATTAGTCGAAAGATTTATTTGTAGCACAAACATGGATGCGGAAAGTGATTTAAAAAAAATTTTATTTGTTATGGGGATGTAATGAGCCCATGATTCTAGAAAGCGAAACTAATTCATTATTATAAAAAAGATTGCACTTTAGATGAAGTTAAAAAATAAATGGGAAAAATATTTAAAATAAAATTAAATGAGCCGAATCATCTGGTGTCGGCGCTCAAAATGATTAGAAGCCAAAGTTATGGTCGTTCGGGCAATGAAAGTTTCTAATAAATTTTGAAAAACATTCGTTGAAGCTTTAGTAATTATGAATGTATATATAATTTCCATTGAACATTCCAAAATAGTCCATTGGATCACAATCATTACATCTTTTAAAAGTTTATTATGTGCCGATTCTCTTCTAGCGGCAACACAACTTTTTATCTATTTGATCCTTTTCTACATTTTCGTTAATTTTCAGCTAAGGCAGATAACAATAAAGCGCAACTAATTTTCATGTGACGGTTTTAGCATCCAACATGAGCTATGGTTAGGTCAGTCAAAACTATCATTCAAAATTGATGAATTATTGTCTGTCACTCAAGTTCAATAGTGTGTACCCCTTCTTTAACTGGAAAAAATAAGGTTATGTCTGTTTTCTTATTACTTGCGTCCCTTTAAACAACGACATCTATTTTTAGTTATAACATTGCGCATACGAGCATAGGTATATTGAGTAGTTATGTTTCATCTAATGTTGTGATTTCTGACGCTGGTGTATCATTTAGAGTTGTGCATTATGTGTGTACTGTTTTTGTAAAAAACAATTTTTGCCTTACCTGAATATTCTCGATTTTTTGAGTTATGACAAATTTTGTTTGAATTTCTTTAAAACCATTCAGTCATGCTTAAGACATCTCTAAAATGTTTACTAAAAATGTGACTAAATGTTTCCTGATGAACATTTGTGATATTACCTAATTTTCACGATTTTTAAGAGCGAATTTGCCAAAATGACAGAGTTATCCGCACAATAGTTCGCACAACTTCTTCATGACATCACAAAAACAAAATACACAGGCTAAATAAAAAGAATGTATATGTGTGTGCGCTCGTCTATAAACACGAGTACATACTCTATGCAAAAGCATTCATACAATCTCCATGAGAGACAAAAAATTATGCTAAAACTGAACAGGAACATCTACACGTATTCTTCAAACAGAATATCACGAAAAACAAATTATGGCTAGCCAATACGTAGTGTTAGACCTACATACATAAAATTCTTCTATAATAATCATTCTCGTATGCAATTTCGCTTATGTACAAATGTTAATATGTACAAAAATATAGTATCTGTTTTTTATGTGAAATGAAGTTTAATTGCTTTTTTTTTTTACAAAAGTTTACTTTTTCAGTTGAGCTGGCTAAAGCAACTAGCGCAATACTCATAAAGACTAGCTTATGCTGCACCTAATAAATTGCCATTTATTTAGTAAATGAATTACGATAAAAATGGTATGTATTTTGCTAATAATTTCTCTTACTTACTGAAGTAAGACTTTTAACAATTTCTCTTATTTACTGAAGTAAGACAAATTAAAAACTGAAAGTTTTTTTATTGAAAATGATGAGGAGAAGAAAAACTAGTATTTAAAGCATTTGTTATAAATATTTTTATAATTCCAATTTGTTATTGTTAAGTTAAACCTTTTTAAGCACAACAAGCAGAGCAATGGTGGCTTAAGGCTATAGTTTTAGCAGATTTAGTCGTTGGATCTGTCAAAAATCCTATGTGGAGTTGATGACAGTGGATAATAGTGTAGATTACACAAAGACACATATGTTTTTTAACCTTTTTTATGGGCTACTGTAGCATCATTTTTTGTTGTGACTTTTTTTTTTTTAATGGGACAGAATTCTATCAGATTTTTTTCTGAATCAATCATACCAAATTTTCGGTTAGTGAATTGCGGAAATATTCTGCAATGTCCAATTCTTAAACCGACAGGAAGTTTTCAGGGTTGTTAGCACTATTAAAGTCGAATGCTAAAAGTAACCTTCCTTTATCTTGTTGCTATTTTCTTTTGAAAATATGTATATGAGTTTTTTATATAATAAATTTTTTTTTTTTTTTTTTTATAAAGTTTTACAATCATATGGTTACCAAAATAAAGTAACTAGTCTATAGTGAATAATACATTTAACGATTTCAACATATTCAAAAGCATACCCTGAAACTGTACTGAAATGTTAACTTAAGACATGACGTATTAAATTTATAACGTTTACAATATCTGGCAAAATAATGGTCCAGGGGCCCGCAAATAATAATTTTTGAAATTAATAAAAAAAAAAATCTAAATGAAAGACAAAAGCTACAAGGTTAAGAAGTACACCAACATAATCCTTGTTAGGGGGGGCTACTTTTGCCTCTAACTTTTTTCATTTGTATGAAATTTATTTAAAAAAAATTAAATTTTTCAAGTTTTATTTTTTACTTAGAAATTAATAGTTATTTTACAATTTTATTTTATGCTTTTTAAAAATAAGTTATTATGTAAGTTTTTCTTTTTTTGCTTAAAAATAATTGTCTTAAAAAATAACTATTATTTTCCAAGCAAAAAATACAACTTCAAATATAACTATTATTTTTTAAACAAAAAATAAAATTTGAAGCGAAAAATAAAACATGAAAAATAATCATTAAAATGTGATTTTTTTTAATAAAACTTATAACCGTTACGGTCCCTGCAATAATCAATGTATAACTAACAATAAAATGAGGTAAGAAGGAATGGTGATTTTATGAAAAAAAAACTAAAATACTTCTCATTGAACGTGCTCTGTAATCAGATGTTTTAAAATAAGGTCCAAAAATAATTCCCGATCTTATCTGCTATAAATTCTATTAAATTAATTTTCTATATTAAATATATATTTAAATTTAATGTTCTTTTTTTAAGTTCGTTAAAAATCTGAATGCTTCAAATGACAAATCGAAAGACGAACTAAATCAGTGGTGGTTAGATAGCCTGGAATTGCTAAAATGGCTACAAACAATCATCAGCACTTTAGAAGTCTCTGTAATAAGTTTAATTATGACTTTTGCCTTGGAAATTATAATAAGAACTTGTAAATTTGCAAATAAACAGTAAACTATTTTTACAAAATAAAATTGAATGCAAACAATAATCTAAACCTTTATTACAGAAATTTCAAGATTTTATGTAATATACAACAGTTAGTAATAAGTCTAAACAATGATTTTTTATATAAAATGCCTATTAAAGATGACAACGAAATGGAAAGTTTCAATAAAAGTTTGTATACAAACATGTTCAATTTAAAGTGTTGTATGTAACTTTCTTCATTTTTTTTTATTTTTTTTTTTTGCAAGTTTTGTCGTCGTTATGCGATGTGGGCAGTATAATTTCATCGGCTGATATTAAAACATCTATAGAAACTTGGCGTACTGTAGCTAAATTAGGTGAAAAACTTCATAACTCCTTTGAAAATGTTACTGTTCTTCAAACTGAAAATTCCTTAAACATAGAAAGGCACTGGAATGAGAAGGCTATTTTGGGCATTTTTAAAGAAATAAACAAAATTTTACGGCTATACAACAAGGTAAATAAATAACAATTTGATAAACAACATACATATATTAACGTAATACTTTTCTTGTTTTTAGAATTCCTGTTCAAGTAATGACACTTTGTTGCAAGTAGCTCAATTTTATTTGAAACTCCTTAGATTAATTGTAAATTATACAGAAAAAACAATAAAATCATTTCCAGCTATAAATTTATTTATGGATATATATACATTCTGTCAACAGTGAGTTTGTTAATGCTAAAACAGGTTTTTAGAAGTAACCTCACTAAAGTGTTGAACTACTTTTTTGCAGTGAAATGGTGAATAAAGAAAACCCAAAAATTGAATTATTTATAAATAAACCCCTATTGGATATATTTGCACTTATATACAGAGAAAGTGTTATGGGCGAGGTAATAATGCATACTTTTGCTCGACTTATACTTGATGTTGCAGTTCTTTTTTTATTCAGGTTGTTCTGCAACATATAAAATATGATGCGGACAATTTTACATCTTGCAAATTTGTGTTTGATTATCTTAAAGTCTGTATTGAAAAATGTGCTACGAATTCCTTGAATGTTAGACCAGATGTGGAAGTGCTATTGAAAATATATAATCTTTTAGTTGAAGGTAATAAAAAGTAAACTTAAAAACTTTTAAATTTGTTTCAATTTTACTTTTAGAATACTCGCATTAGAACTAAGATATAGAATTTTTACAACGTACATTTTTCATTTTATTTAAAATGTAAAACTTACTATTTAGTCGAACGTTTTTGTTTCTTTTTAAGGTCCTTTAATATTTATTGATAAAGACAAATATTCACAAGCATTGGAAAGTTTTGTTGTGTTAACTATATTTGACTCTACAAACAAAATGCATAAGAAATTATGTGAATATGTTATGGATTCGTCTTGGATTCGAGCTTATACAAGTATGGACATTTTAACTATTTATTACAGGTAAGTTAACTTTTTATATTTGGAATTAAATCTAAAATGCTCTATTTCCCACACTTGATAAAGCATTATAAGGCTTTGCTTAAATGTTGGTTTTGAACATACTTGACCCATTTATCTGTGATCTCTACAGTTATTGCCTAACTTAATTTTTTTCATCAAAGAAATAAAAGTTAGTTGAGCAAAAAATATAATTCTTCTCTAAAAATTAAAAAGCTCATTATGTTATGCTATTGACATTTAATTAAATCGTATAAATTATAAACACTTCCGAAACTAATATAACTTCAATTCCAGTGTATAGATAGAAGTTATGTTTGTATATTTTACGGTTAAAAATGAATTGCGTTAAATAAAATGGATAAAAGTTCCAAAAGTGTTGTCGATTTTGGTCTACAAATCCAACTTTGCAAGGGATGATATAAATTTGTTCCAAAAATCTACTTCAAATCACTCTGTCTGAATATTAAATCAAGAATTTAAAAGTATCCTACGGTAGTGCGCCATGTCATATTCAGGCATATGCACACATCATAAAATAATGAAACTTGTAACATCAGGACTCTACATATAGCTAACCGCATAGGTGATTTTTTTCCCTAAAAGCTGCCAGAGATATGAATGTGTAAAAAGTGCATATTTTAGTATTTATTCACTCACTCGCTTATCAAAATTATTGCGCACTTCCACTATAGCTAGAGAGCTGAAATTTGGTATAGAGGTAGTTCTTAAGGAATAGTAATCAGAAAAATTTGAAAACGAGCACTTTTTGTATAGAGAGAGTAGAGTGCCCCTTTATTTGTATAGGTGGCTAGCCGAAATTTTGTATAGAGGAAGGTCTTTGGAGTAAGTAATCATAAATCTATGTACTTACTGAAATTTGGATACAAGTGGATTTTAAGGAAGAAATAATCAGAAAACTCTGAAAAAGTGGTACTTTCTATATAATAATTGCCACCACATTTGTAGTATATATTAAGTATATGCATTTGAATTCTACGTTCAGACAGTGCAAATTTTCTTGCTAAATCGATTCCGATTTGATATTGCATTTTGTTATTATTTTAAATTAGAAATGATAATACAAATAAAATAGCAAGTTCTGTCCCTTCCGTCTTTGCTGAAAGTAAACGTGCACCTGTGACGGTTAAACATAAGTTACGATTGATATTTAAATACATTTGATCATGCCTCTGTAAGATATTTCAGGTTTTATATTTAAAAACTAAGGTTAAAATTAGCTATTTCTTTGCAAAGAGAGAACCAATATTGGAACATATGTTTTCTACAAATATTTCTTTGTAAAAACAGGTCTAAGGAAAATATTGCTACTTTTTAATACCTACTAAACATATTAACCGCGTATGTTGGGAAACTCTGCTGATCAGTTTTAATTTTATAAAACCTTTTAATTTCAGTTACATTTTAAATCAACAACAAAGCGATACAAATTTAAAATGTCTGGAATTTTGGTTCATTAGTTGGAATAAATTCAACAAATCCAATGAAACATACCGACAATATAAAAAGTTAATTGAGGTTATACTTAAAGTCATTTTAAACAATATATCAAGTGATAAACTGCAACAATTCATCAGCAAGAAGTTTGAAAATATTGAAGTTATTTTACTAATATGTGGCAAACATACTGAAGATAGTCTGCAATATTTACACAAAAAATTAGTTCAAAATTTAAACCAAATGCAAGACCGTTCTATAACTGAAGCGGTTTATCAAGAACTGGTAAGTTTGTACAGCTTTTTGTAGTATAAAGTTTATATGTTAAAACTTTTCTATTTAATTTTAGCTTAACTTATTGGAAATTTGCATCTTAAGACCAGAACTTATTAAAAGTTTTCTTAAAGAAAATCTTTTAGACACGTTAACAGGATTGCTAATATTATCTGCTGCATCAGAACTGCAGAGATTTCACGATTTTATTAAGAAATGTTTAAGATTTTTTTCCCTACAGCAAGATCAACAACAAAGTGAGAAACTTCTTAAATACTTAATGGACAACGAACAACAGTGTTGTAATATACAAAGTGTATTTTTGGTAGAATTTTTACTAAAACAGAGGCCACATTCTGCAAAACTATTACAAACATTAAATACCACCAACGAACTTACATCTACCATTATCAATTTAATCGATTACAGGCCTTCAACTAATCAACCTATAGATTTAAATATATTCAAAAACCTACCCCAAAAATGTTTACAAACAAGTAACCGAATCAGTAACACAGAACAAATAACGAAAAAACCACGTCTAGATGAAAGTACTTTTTCAAATATTAAATTAATTTTAAATGACCTTAACAGAAACACTCAGAAACTCTTAAGCTTTCCACGCTCATCATTCGATGCCAATGACTTGGAGTTAATGCTAACAATAAAAAATAGCATCGAAAAATGTTTAGCAAACTAAAGATTATTTATTAATTATTTACTTAAATTTATATACACATTCTTAGCTTACACATAAATTTATACAATGAAAATTTTTCAATCTAAATAACAATAACAACGAAAATTTTCAATCTAAATAAATAAATAACCCTTGAACTAATACTGCTGCTGAAATAAAGCTATACTTATATTTCTACGTTTCATTGATTTCATTATTAGGTCGTATGATCTCTGCTCCTCTCCATTCTGCATTAATATACCTTGAGAAATGAAAATAAAATCCAAATCATTAAAATTGTTAAGAGTGAAACAAAAAAACCCCTAAATTGCTGGTTTAATTTTATCTGAAATCCGAAATTAATGCAAAAAAATAAATTTATAGTAAACTAAACTTATATTTTCTACACTTTTATCTTTTGTACGAAATTGTACAAAAATTAAGTACGATTTTTGAAGCGTATTTAATGTGCTGTAATTGAAAATGCAGACCAAGAGTTAAAACTCACCTCATATAACAGAATTAATAAAAAAAAAAAATAATTCTAAAATAAATAAAAACGGAAAAACTTAGCACATCACAACTTTTTTTTGTTTTAAATCTTTTTGTTTTAAAAATCGGTTTCCATTCGATACCTGAAATATCTAAATTTCCACAAATATCAGACCAGAAGTTTAGAAGTTTAATATTTTTTAGTATTTATTTTTTATATAATGTGTTATTTATTAAACTTACCGGCAAAACTAGCTGACATAAAACAAACTATACTTCCGACAATAAAAGCTCTAAAAGCTACTGAGGTTATAAGACTTCTTCGTTTTGGGGCCATGGCTCCTAGAGCACCGATTAATATACCCAATGAACTAGGATTTGCAAAGCCACAAATCGCAAATGTTGTGATACCAGCACTGCGGGCCTGTTAAAACTTTATATATTATTTTTTTTTATAAATATATATTTTAAGATCCAATAGTATGATTATTCTTCATTGAATCTAAAAGTGGAACAAAGATCAAAGACTTATCTATCATTCAAACATGTTGCAACTTTGGAAAAGGATAAACAATATTGGCGTTTTAGTGAGGCTTTTACCACAGACTGGTTTATGGATACTTAAACCCATGTCAGCTCACCGTTTAACTAAAATAGCGACACATATTTCGACTTCATTTTTATTAGGACGTTCTTTCTAGTGTTGGGGATTCTGCGGTCAGTAGGTAATATGTTATTAGTTGGCATGCAGCAGACATTTTAAGCTTTGGCAACATAAGTTCTACTGAAAAACTATTACGCAAAGCATTTCGCTGTCATGGATGTCTTAATCTACGGTCCCATTAGTCAAACATTTCACTCAAAGTGTCAAATTGTGTTTGCCGTCGCCTGAGCACAAATTATTTTTTAGGAGTAAACAACAAAACAACAGATTTTGGGGAAATAAAACTATTTGCTAGCAAACAAATATGTTTCTAAAGTAAACAATCGTTTCTTGGAAAATAAATATTTGTACTTACAGTATTTTTGTAAGATCAAACTGAGGCACACAAAAATGGTAGATATAAAAGAAACGTATAAATATTAGTATATATTGATTAAAAATGAGAAATTTGAATAAAATTAATTTAAAAAAGCAATAAAATGTTAGCAAATTCCTAGCAAATTCCTTAAAAACGTTAAAACTCAAAGTAATTTTTGCAAATCAGAAAAGTGCGAAAATGATACCTACAAAAGTATTAAAATTGTTTGCTGCTGTTTTTCCAATTCAAGATTAATAGGAAACATTTTTTTTTTGTTTTTTTTTTTTTTATCAAAATCATATGCGATAGTAACGGAGAAATTTGTGACGTGAATTGAAAATAATTAGCTAAGACTAGGCACAATTGCATGTCAGTTCATGTTAATTTTGCACATATGGTATTTAAGCAGTACCATAAAATACTCAGAAAAACACTAAAATAAAAAAGAGCAAAAACCCTTTCTTGTTAAAAAGAATTAGTTGTATGTTTTACTTTTAATTCCACAATTTGTCATTTACGCTACATTTTGTTAAAAGCAAATTTCTATTTATTTTTATAAACGGTGCATTTAAAGGGAAAATTGTGTCGTGTGTCCCCACTGCGCTATTCACCAGGAATTAGAGCGCCGTCATCAGTAAAATAGTCAACAAAATTTTGTCTAAAGTGTATATAACTGGTTGGACTCATTAAATAGTAGTGTAATACATAGCACTCTATGGTTATTTGCCTTCTTTTTGGTGGTTCATGCTTAGTTTGTGTTCGCATTACAGCCATACCTAAATAAGAGCGTTGAGCGTTGCGTTAGCAGCAGGTTACGCAGCTACAAAGCTTTCAGAGACATACATTTTACATCAAATGTACTATGGCTACGTGCCCTGCTGCTAATGCAACGCTCTTATTTAGGTATGGCTGTTACTCGGATACGTGCACACATAATACCAAATGCGTTCGAGCAGAGGAATTTTGTTGTCTGTTTTATTACACCGTACAACAGAGTATCTGCTACCAAGTATTGGTTTCAAAATTTTTAAACTTAAATATCGGATTTCTTGAAACTCAGACGAGCTACATTGAATCGCCGAGGCAAGGAATTATAATGATTTTTGCTATTATAAAAATATTTTGGATCTAAATCTGAAAATTTGCTAAAAATTGCTAAAATACATCGATTTTATACGAATACATTTTTTAAAGTCATTCATCATTTTCACTTTCCGTTGTCCTTCTCTATTACCCCTCCTTTAATTTCCCCTTCTTATTTATTTATCATTTTTGTGGGCAATTTATTTTTCTTGGCAGTTTGATCAAGTAATAATTTTAGTCATTTTTTAAGGCGAACATTTTATTTGACATCATTTTACAGGTGTTTGAACAATCACAAATGGGCAAATAAAGGTGCGTAGTATGTCCACACAACAAATTCTGTATTGCTTAAAAAACATTTTGGGCATGTATAGGAAAACAAATTTCGGGGCAAATGTTTGGCTAATGCGACCGTACTTTTATATTGTTAAGGCCCAAGAATGACAGCTAAAGAAAAAGTGAAGTGTTTTAAAACTAAGTGAAGGATTTAAATAAAACACTACCGAAATTAAACTCCAAGAAATCTCCGCACACCAGAGAAAGAGTAAAAGAAACAGCTCTAAAATGTAACAGTTCTTTAAATAATTTTTGTTATTATTCTTTTTGATGTTAATATTGATTTGAATCTTTCCATGAAATTATTACTTACTTTTTATTAACATAGATCTACTACTGAGATCCAAGAATTGATCGTTGAACGTTTTGGAGAAATGCCTGCAACTATTTATAGACCTCGATATTAAGATCGTTGTTGATCGTTGCTTGATCAGAAAATAATACAGTGCAAATAGCTAAACATATTGAAGAAAGTGAGCAGTTGTTGTTAATGCACAAACCATCAAGATTTTTTTTAATTTCAACCACTTTGGAGCACGTGTTCGACATAAGAAGTCGTTTATTTCACAAGATGTGAAGCCACCTTTGGAATATGCCAATAATTATGTACACAATAAGCAGAATACTTCTTGGAAGGTATTATATGTACGGGCCAAAGTAAGTAGAATATATTCGGATCAGATAGTAGGCGATTTGTGTGGCGTAAAGAAAATACCGCTCTACAATTAAAAAATCTAAAAGCAACTGTAAAACACGGTGGTGGCCGTGTGATGCTGTCATTGTGTAATGACAAGCACCACTATTTAAATATTTTAAAACAAACTAGAAGCCAGTACTCCAAATTATATATACAAGACGATTTGTGGTTCATTCACGATAATGACTCAAAACATCCAAAATGGTATGTTAGTGGTTACTTGACAACGTAAAACAAGTGATTCCTCACCCAGGCCGAGATCTTAACCACATAGAAAAATCGATGGGAAGTTTTGGAGAAAACAATTTTTCAACAATTTCCAAGTAGCAGGTACTAAAACATATAATTCTTGAAGAACGGCGAAATATTGGTAACGAAACCATTAGTAAATTAGTATTATCTATGAAAAACCGTTTAAAAGATGTTATAAAGGCCAAGGGTCACCATACTCGTTATTAAAACTGTTAAAAAAAATATTAATCCATAATTGAAAAAATGAGGAAAGGGAAATATTTCCCAAAGAATTTTTGTTCATAATAACAAACTGAATTTGAATACTTCTAGAAGTATTTAGTGTCAAGTATATGGATAAACTATAAATTATATATAGTTTGCTATTAGCAACTCACCGTTATTGTATTACTGGTTATTAAGGCCCCCAATTTTTCATAAGCGACAAATTCATTGATAATCGCTTTGGTCGCCACTACTTTCGCCACCTCATCACAATCGCTCCAAGGTACACCCATTGTCCAAGCCAACGGTATAAAGATTTTTGAAAAAATCAATTGAAAATCGATGTCATTTAAACCCACCAATGCGCCAAACCAATTGACCACGCCATTTAGGAAGGCTATAAAAGCCACAAAAGCCACTATATTAGCAACAATACCCAAAATAATTGGCACAGCATTACTAGCACCGTTCGAGGCAGCATCCAAAATTGAAGAATCTTCCCTAAAATATAATAAGAAACGATTCTATTTAATAACACGTAAGAGATTGATATTTAAAATCACCACTTACGATTTCTCCAATTCTATATTATTCGAAGTAGTTTTACTTTCTTCCGTTTCTGGCATATACAATTTCGAAATGGCTAAAGAGGCAGGTGCAGCCATAACACTTGATGTTATCAAGTGAGCGGGTGAAGCACCAAAACTAAGATAAGCCGCCAACACTGTACCAGAAACTGTTGCGAATCCCGAAACCATTATGGTATGTATTTCGCTAGCGGTTAATTGTTTGATATACGGGCGTATTAGAAGAGGACTTTCCGACATTCCCAAAAATATATTAGCGGCTGCAGTCACACTTTCACATACCGTTGTGCCTAGCATTTCTTGTAAAATCCATCCCAATTTTAGAACTATCCATTGCATGGAGCCCAGATAGTACAGAATTGATATAAAGAAACTAAAGAAGAATATCACCGATAGAATGGCAAACGCAAATACTCCGTCATCTATAATTGTGTTGCCATAAACAAACCGACTACCCTCGTCGGCAAAGGCCAGGAAGGCAGCCGTCTTATTACCAATACACTCAAAGATGTTGCGGCCTACACTCCAACGTATACATATAACACCCAAAAGGAATTGACTTGTTATACCAGTAATAACGATACGCCATTGTATGGCCGAACGTTTTGTCGAGAAGATATATCCAAAGAGTATAAAGCAGAATGGCCCAACGAGAGAGGTTAGTTTTTGAGGTTCATCTTTAGTCTCAAAATACAAAAATATGACCAATGCTAACAGAAGCAGAGCAGTTAAAATGAAAGACATACATCTGTGAGGGAGAGATGAAGTTTTAAGTTTCATTATAATTTAACTTAAAATGGATTATAAATAAAATAGGTTATACGGTCTTTTAGAAGATATAAGAGATGATTTTTATTTACAAGAAAGTAGAGTTTATTTTAAAAGAAACCTGGTGAATTCTTGCTGTTGCATTTGGCTTCTCAATACAATCAAGGTGCATTTAATATCATATGTATATATATCAGAGGATAGACTGGGTTATAATTGTGAGGGGTAAGGAATATGCCCTGCCAGTGGAAAATTTGAATTTAACAAAAATTTAAAAATTCTTTCATCTCTCTGATGCATATAAAATATTAACTGTGCCTTGGATCGAATTACAAAAGGAATTAATTGTTAGGAAAGTAAAAGTCGCAGTTATATAAACGAAGAGATTTCGTTTAGAATGAAATTATTAAATTCGTACGAGGGCGGTACAAGAACTACTTCACGTAAAAAAAAAACTGTACATAAAAAAATTAATAGATGTAAAAAGATGAAAATATAATTTTAATTATTATTTGTTTAACGGGCATAAAGGAATTGTCGTCGTATTTTCAATTGTTTAGATACAAAAATTGTTGGTAGAGTTCAAAAGAGGTCGTTCCAGATGAGAATGGGAAAATCAGCATTGCAGTAGTCAGAAATAATAAAGACAATTATCAAAAACGCATTGGATGATTGCCGATTAAAACTGTGCACGCTAACAGATATGGTCGAATTTTTGACAAGTTCTATATAAAATATTAGGACATGACTAAGATATGGGCAAAATGTGTGCCGAGTTAGCTTCGATTAATAAGAAAGAATAAATGATAATTTCACTACTAACGTAAGAGTACGGAACAATATAAATGTGGGCTGAAAGGCAAGAATGGTGTTCAAAGACAGCAAGATTATTATATTCCAGAGCGATGAAGTTAAATTGAAAAAAATTAAACATTTAAGGATATACATCCCCGGAGTTGTTTTCTCTTCCTAAACATAAAAAATAGCTCACTGAAGAAACTTGATTTGATATTCCGACAGGGTGTTTTGATGTAGAATTTTGGAACGAATTTCCGTCATCCCTTTTGTCTCCAAACCAAACTTGACAAGGGATGACGGAAATTCGTTCCAAAATTCTACACCCTGAAGAAACATTATTCAACAATGAACAGACGGAATCTGCAGTTAATGTCCGTTTACTGAAGCTTGACGGTTTTTAATGTAGACTATTGAATATTGTCGAAATTCCTCATAATTCTTGAACCGCTCTCGTACGTAAAACCTGGAATTTTGTTTTAAATTATATACTTATTTGTATTCCTCATGACGTTTTCCTTTGTGACAAAATATTGCCTTATAAATAGGTAGTAACCTTTTAATATTGCCCCAACCATTACAAAATGATTTACTTTTTACGATTACATACAGTGTAACAAAAATAATTAAATTTCAACAAATAAAAATAAACACATGAAGGTAAAAAGTTTTTAAAAAAAGTAGTATTTCACTCTACACTTTTAAGTTGAATGCGAAAAATGTTACATACTCGCTATGCTTTCGAGCAATATATTTTTCGTAATGATGCATATTTTTTTTAGAAAGAAACTCAAGCATGTAGAAATGGCAACATATATCTATGTAACATTTTCGTCAGAAGGGAAAATGTTATTAATGTAGGGTGGCGCATAAATAACATTATGATTTAATTAGTGAATAGATAGTTTGATTACGTATTTTATTTCGTTTTTCATATTAACTTTTAAAATTCGGGAAATTTACGATGGAAAGACGCAGCACAGAACAAAGAACCAGAGATCTACAATTTTAATTTGAAAGTCAGAAGGGGCTGTCTGTAATCTTCCGATTGATAGAAGGCCTCGAAATTGTCATTCGATCATATTGATTTCAGAAACAACGAACGTATGGTGACTGCATTCAATACCGGGCAAGGATTGAATATTTTTAAACGTGAGATGTGCAGAATAATACAGATGGATTTAGCCACATCTAATACAGCTCTATAATTTTTGGTCCGATTTAACAGCTCCCGATATTTTTCCTTGGGGCTATCTAAAAGGAAAGATGTATGCCAATAACAATCGAACAGCTTAAGACCGGTAGCCGAGAAGATATGACGGCGCTGAGACCTAAAATTCTAACAAAAGTTATGGGAAATGGACACCATTTGAAAGATGCTGCCTTCAAAACATAATGTGAACTTATTTCCAAACTATAATCCAAATTTTTGATACATGCAAACGTTAAAATCAGAAAAAAAGCTTTTCCTTCAATAAACCACAACGTTAGTTATGCGCCAAACTGTGTATATCAATAGATACCGTTACTTACCTTGTTCTACTAAATTTCATCCACCATTTGTCAACCGGTACTAAGTACTTGCGATGCAGACTTCTACCCAATTTGGGCTTAAAAATATAATAATAAATTAGTCCTAAATAGATAAAACCAAGAAGTATTATCAAAAAACCATAACCGTTGCAGAAACGCATTTTGCACTCCAACTCATCACCATAGTTACATTTGTTCGCTTCTAAAAAGAATACTGCAATTGAATATCATATTTTTTTAAATCTTTAATAACTTTTTACTTTGATCAAGATAATAATTAGTGGCATAACCAAAATATGCTCCAACCCCTGCATGCAAAACTATTAATATGGATCTTTGTGTCCATATTATCCAAGTACTTTTTGGCTTAATATTTTTTTCCTTATCCTCAAATTCAGCAATTTCCAATTCAGTCGTAAAGTTTTCTCGGTAATTTTCTAAGATCTGTAAGAAAAAATTTGTGTATTTACATGAATTATTAACTCATAATAAAAATTGTTTCAGATACCTCATCATTAGAAAATCCTTTGTTGTTTTCGCCTTCCTTTCTTCCTTCCATTATACTAAAAGAAATAAAAATTAAAGTTATTTATAAACTAGCCAAGCCCGGTGCGCGTTGCTGCGCCCCTTAATGAGCTCAATATGTATGCAAAGTTTCAGAAAAATCGGTCAAGTGCAAGTAGCTGAATTATTTATTTTGTATGGAAGTATTTCATTTTTATGTATATGTAGATGGGCGTAGCCCCGCCCACTTTTTTTAAATTACCACCCATAAACACTCTCTGCAATGTGTACAACAACTTGCCAAAGTTTGAGTCCGATCGGCTTTACGGTTTCGGAGTCTATAGCTAACACACACACAGACAGAGTTTCACTTTCATATATATAGATATACTACAAATTTACATACAAGTTATTCTTGAAATAAATGAAATTAAGGTAAATTTTTTTTAAGATTTTTAAAATAACTAATTTTTTGTAGATTTTTGCACCGAATTTCCGTCATCCTTTGTCAAGTTTGGTTTGGAGACAAACCGGTTTCGGCTATATGCTATCTTTAGTGTCGTTTTTCGTTCTGAATCAAGAATCAATTAATGTTTTCTTAGACCCCTTTCAGACCACCAAAGTTTTCTTAGCAAAGTCTTGAGTTTGTGGATGAGAGAGGAAAGGAGAGCGGGGGTTGGTACAAAACTTGTTGTACTCGCAAATTCCTTTTGTGTTTTTAGTTCGTAAACCGAATTAATATGGCTGCTCTTTATATTTGACAAACATACAAACAAAAGAAACAGACTTTGTCAAAGTAAAATTATCGTGTCTGAACACAAGACAAAGTTTAAAAGAGAATTCAAGAAACTTTGTCAAAGAAAACTTTGCTGGTCTGAAAGGGGTCTTAGTCTTGATTAAAGTCTGGAAACATTAGTGATATATTTCAATAAAAAAAATTATAATAAATAGCTGTCAAATTAAACAAAAAGTAGAATTAAAAATCCCATGTTCGAAACTGGACGGACTATTTACATTAAATACTGGCTTAAATAGTCTTCTAACATGTTACTATGTCGAATGACGTTTTAAACGAAGAAACCCCCCGTTTTAATTAAATTTAAATCTCCCTCATTAAGTCTCTTGTAGCGCAAATGGGTTTGTTTGTTGATATCCAATTATACTAGCAAAAGCCATTAAGCCAAAATTACCGCATATGGGAGCAAGTAAAGGTCTTAACAGGCCGTTAGCTGTCAGACACAAAAAATTGACTTACCATAACTGAAGTTCTGACTCATATCTCCTCGTGGTGGCGACCGGTAACATGAGCCTGTCTCTGCAAGGGGTCTGGCTAAAAAAGTTGAGCGGAGAGAAGTTAACACTCTTATAAAAAACCCCTAATCCACGGTGGAACGCCAGGGATGCGTGGTCAAGAGGGTGCTTAGTTGATTCTTGATTTGATATTCCGACAGGGTGTTTTGATGTAGAATTTTGGAACGAATTTCCGTCACTGAAGATGGCACATAGCCGAAACCGGTTTGTCTCCAAACCAAACTTGACAAGGGATGACGGAAATTCGTTCCAAAATTCTACAGGGTGCTTAGTCTCTAATATGCAAACTCTGGATACCATTCGATCACTAATCTTAATACAGACTTACTCGTGCATATGGAGCTCTGTGTGGGTGGACATATTTTTCTCCATTAGATGGATGAATCAGGAAGCTTCACAAAATTAGCCAAAGGAAGAACACGGAAAAAATGGACAAGAATGCATCGCGAGGGGTGAACGTGTCAATCTTTAAAAGTACTTCTAAGACGTTATACCGTAAGATTCCAACAGGGATAGGCAATGAAGCCTCGCACGATGTGGAGAGGTAAATCTCTGTAGAAACTGGTGTTTATTGGCCAATGGTGGAATTCTGAAGAGTTGGACAAGAAAGCTTCGGATAGGACAGCTTCGAAAGATACTCCTGAGGAATAGGCTGAAACGGCAGCAGATATTGTGTGTAAATGTCCATCACTGGCTAGCATAAGACTTAGGACCACGGCAGACACTTGTTAAGTGTAAATGCCATGGTGAACATAAGTCTGATAGGAATTACAAGAGACTCCGCGATGAGGAAGAACGTCGAAGTCACGAGTCTACAGTCTGAAATCGCTATAGTCTATAGTAAATGCTAGTGCGCTATATTTAAATTGCAAATTGGTTGCTTGAAAGAAAATCGAGAAAAGATGGAGGTCGAAAAGGGATCCATAAAGCTAGCGGTCTGTTTCGATATCATCTCCCCTACATTAAAAGCAAGGTCTTAATAAAACATTTGCTACAATGTAGGCTAACAGATTTGAATTACAAATCGGCTGATTGGGATTGATTTGGGATTTCACCATAAAGGTATTCTCGGTCAAAATGTTATATATCAAACTCTTTTCAATTGTGGGAGCTAAAAGTTTTCTGAATCAATACAGAAAAAATCTGTATCTAAGGTTCATAAAATACTTTCAAACACTTAAGGTAAAACCGGTGTGGAGATGGAGGAGAAGGCTTTACTTCATAAAGTCTCATTTAATCATTTGGAGGACTCAAATTCGCAATTTTATTCGATACAAAAAATTTTTGCCTACGTCTAAAGGGTATAGGTTTGCATTAATTGGCTGTCATGTTGTTTTGATGGTGTCTATGAAATCGGCTGTTTTATTTTATTTAGCAACACGCATAAAAGAGCGTTCGTTAGGAAACGGACCTTAATTATTGTAAAAAAAACAATCGTTTACGACAAAACAAAATTATTGTATATAAGATGATATGCCGATATGCCTTCCAAGTCGTCCTCCAAGCCATTTCGCTCTAACAGCGAGCGGTAGAGACATTCAGAATTAGCCTTTCCGATCCGAGCCACCATAAAAAAACGCTGCCCAATCAGCCTGTATTGGCATATACTCGTACACATATAAAAAATAGCTAAAACAAAAACTTCACAAAATTACTCCTTCGAAAAGAAGAGATAGGAGTTAAAAAAAATAAAAATATCATTTTGTAGGACTGCTAAAATCATAAATTTTGTTTTCTTTAAAAGTTATGTTTAGTCTTATTATCTTTCTTTTTTAATCATATACAGAAATATGATCTTATTAATTAGCTCGGAAATTTTTCTTTAGTCATTTCACTCTAAAAACGGCTTTAGAATTAATGGGTCTTTTTACTTTGCGCCTAGGTACAATATCAAACACAATAAATTTGCTAGGTTCTTTGATACGCTAGGCCACATGTTTATTGTAGCTGGAGATTACAATGCCTTTCAGTAGACTTTAATTAGCACAGCTTAAAAGTCTGCAATCTTATTGCATTCAATTTTATAAAGTTGATTAATCTTTTAATATTCGTTAAAGGCCTGTCAAACTATTAGATTGAGTAAAACAACTTGTCAAAAATTCAAATAAAATGAAAAATTGTTTTAAAATTTTCTAAACGGTGAGAATTCATTTTATCAGGGTTACATTTTTATGGAAGCAAACGAAGAAAATACTCAAAGCAGCTATTGAGTTATGATACAAGAAGAAGTAAAACATACTCGTGCAAATACGTAAACAAACTAGTGATCCATCCCAACACTAGTCTGCTGCTTATTGCAATAGGCACCAGAGACGCAAAAAACAAAGCCTGGCGAGGTGGCTCTCACAACCCAATCGTTAATATTATATGAAGGTTTGAATACATTAATAATACATAATATTTCAGAGATAAAATTTGAGTACTTAAATACTAGAATTTCTTTTCGAAAGATTCAATCAAAAAGAATTAAAGTTTAAAAGTGCGTGACTACAATATTTAAAGTTGTATCATTATGTGAGAACCGGTAAATAGTTTATTTTATGAGTTAATCGTTTGATTTAGAAATTGTTTAGTCTTAAAATTTTTGACATTTATCAATCACCGACTTTAATTTTAGGTACATACTAGTACATATGTATATCCTATAGCCTTTTTTAGCTAATAAATTTTTTATATACATGTAAATTTCCACCAAGCTAATGACGAGTGTTAACTGTAATGGATTTTAATAGTTTTTCCAATATGTTGGTGTTTTCGACAATTTAAAAAGAGTAAAATATACATATTTCAAGAAGTGTCCATTCCAAAAAAGCGCTAGTACAGATTAATGCTTATCAGAATCAATACTAGCACGACTACAGTTAAATGTTTCTGATAAGTGTTTTAGGTTTCCAAATTATTTATTATCTTAACTTCATGGGTTACTCGTGTTATGTTAAGGTTTTAAAATTAGCTAAACAATTTAAAGAAATTAAAAATGTGGATAATTATGGGGAATGGTATCGGAATAGCTTTGTTGTGAAGTAGACAGGAATCAGCAATAGAGTACACCTTTGCATTTAATCAGGCTGCTGGCTTCATATTACAAATTTTTTATTAACCTAAAGATTTTTTGTTTCGTTATACATTTTTACATTTACAAATTCGAACTGAACACAAGAGATTTACAAATGAGAATAGCGGGAGTAGTATTTGTGGACATTTGAATTTTCTTTCATTTAAAAAGCGTCTTAGCAGAGAAAGTGAGACCCACTGTGCAATCGACTAAAGGGATTAGTTCTTGCGTACGTTTGCTATGCCAACATGTGGGGTACAAGAAGAAAGTTCAGAATTTAATTATACCACATTTCCTTATAGTAACGATACTGCGTCGATTTTACAGTGAGTCAATTGTATTGGATAGCCTACTGTCAAAGATCGTTTCCGTACGCGGCCTAGGAACTGCAAATTAGAATTGAAACACGGCAATTGCTTTACATCTTCGATGGGAAATATGTGGCATAGTAAGGATATAATTATATCTAACACCATATAAACAAAATTGAATGCTTTTTTAAATAATTGGAAAACAATATTTTTCATGCCAAGAACTTCTAAATCCAAATAAAGGGCGTCCCAAATTAATTCAAAATTTGAATGCAATGGAAAACACAATTTTTAGTCTTTAGATTATAATTTTTTTTATTGAATCATACATGTATAGTATATAAGATAATGTTATTTATGAAATATCACATCTAAAGATATAGCGTTTAATTTACTCCCGTGTTGCACGAGAGATTGTGAGCTTGTAGGCTTACTACTTTGCCTTCAAACAACCCCATAAAAGCGATATCTAATTCTGATAACCGAAACGCGAGAAATGTCTCATGCAGTAATTTAATTGTTTCACAGGTTGTATGGCATGTGGCACCGTCTTGTTGAAACCACATATATATTTGCCACATCTATATCATCCAATTACTGCAGAATGAGCTGCGTTATCATGTCGCGATATCGAGCATTAGTAACAGTGAAACTGCGGCCGCCCCATTTTTACTAACCGTCAACTATCAGTTATACAATTTTATTTTTTTAGGGTTGTCAACACTTTTCATCACAAATGGCGGCCGAAAACAAATGAACCAACGATGGAATATTTTTTTGCAAATGGTGACTAGTATCAGTTTGTAAAGTAAACGTAATTGAAATTTGTGTAAGGAAGCCATGGGACACTATACTCCTTAAGAACGCGTGTCTATTTTTTGAATTCGTCGTTGTTTTCATGGTCTTGCCACGCCCACTGCACGAACATTCTGGTATTTTGTCACTTGAATTGAGACTGGTTCAACAGGAGATCGATTATAAGATTGTGCTCGTTTTCTCCAAAATATCGCTTCAAGATCTAATAACATAAGCTAGACGACGTGCAACAGAGTTGGTCCTTCGAAGATGTGCCCTTACAAAGTGCCTACAGTCCATTACTCAGTCACGGCATGGAGTGAAGTTTATTCTGTAGGTGTCATCGAAAGAACTCTTGGTCGGTTAAGTCCGGTGATAAGGCACTTTGTTACTAAGACTCAGGCTGGCAAAAGCATGTGTCAAAGGCATTACCTGATAGCCTGTCTAGACTTTGTAAAGGCTCATCTTCAAATATTAATTGAAAATGAGCTGCAGAGACTGCCGAGAGATCCAAATGTACCGCACGCCGTATGATTGAAGCTGATTGGTGGATTTCTATCACATCTTGAACACCTGAAACTTATTGCAATGTGCAATAAGGCTCCTGTTCATTAATTCTCTTCAAGTCGAGAGGCTAAACGCCGAAATGTTCGTGCAGTGGGTGCTGAACGACCAGGCATACGCAGACGAAATTGACGCTGTGTCACAGACGAATCATTCAGTAAAATAATAGAGACAATCATTCCGCGTTCTTGACGAGTATATCATTCCGTGGTTCTTTCACAAAAATTCTAATTGTGTTTGCTTTACAAACGTTATAAATAAAGTGACGTTCTGCGGCTGTTGTAAAAGTTATTTCATTTTTCAGCAGGGTCTTTAAATTTGATCCACCTTGTATAAGAGCAATGACTTAATATAAAAAATTTTAACCAAATTGTAGTATGTTTACACAGGTAAAAATAATTTGTGAGAAACTTCCTATAATTTTGAGAAATTTTAATTATAAGACAAATAAAAGACAACAGAAATACGAACTGGAGAAAGTACATAATTTTGAAGTTTCATAAAGTTCTATCTATAATGTACCGAGAATTATACATTTGTTATGTATTTTAAACTAGCCTGCCCACTTTGTCGGGTTGTAATGAAAATCTGATAAAAGTGATACATTTATTTATTTATGAAAAAAGCCAACTGTTTCTATTTCATTTATCGTTTGAAAATATAAAGTAAAAAACAGCTTTTTCGTAACACGTAATTGCTCCAATATGCATTACGCGAATATGTATAAAAATATTCTTTAGAAAAACACTTATTTAGTCTTAAAAATAAGCTGATTAAATAAATAAACAATTGCTTAATTAAATAAATATATTCACAATTTCACCTGCTCTATCTTTTTTGCTGCAAAACACTTTCAATTGTTTTTAAAATGAAAAACTAATTAAAATTACAGTTTAACAAACTCAATTTTTTTGTTCCGAGGTATTTTGTTAAGTTATTTTTTCATGCGCCAACAGCACAACTTTCAATATGAACATTTTTAAATAAACTGACAGGTTGTCTGAAATAAAGTTAAGAATATTTTATTATTAAATTTTTATTGTCGTTAGTGTTTAAAGCAATTTGTTTTGAAATGTTTTTATTGTTTGATGAGAGCGTTTGTTAAAACCTGATACGCCAAAATAACAACGATAACGAAGTTCACTTCATACATGACAACGAACGAGCACACACATGTTAAAAGCGCGTAATGAACTTCAGGGACCAAAAAACAAAACGGGTAATGATTGTAAAAATTTTCGAATATAAGTTATTGCTCTGTGGCTAAAGCGCACAGTAGTGCGCCATGTCAAGTTCAGACCTATGCACACAGGGTGTATATTACGCGCTGATTTTACCCCCTCATAACTTTCCTTCATTTAATCATAAAATAATGACATATTAACTCACTGACTTACTCGTCAATATTAAGGGGCACTTCCATCATAGCTAGAAAACTGAAATTTGGTATACAGGTATGCCTTAAGGCGCAAGTAAACAAAAAAAAACCTGCAAGCGAGCACTTTTTATCTGGGGGGACTAGAGTATCTCTTATTTGTATGTGGCATTTCCACTACAAGTTAAAAGAAGTTTTATATATAGTATACATATATGCAAATATATTTATATTTATAAAAAAAATAACTTGGGAAAAAGGATTCATATCCTCGCAAAAGCATAAATGTGCAAGTAAGGCCAAGTTCCTATCCGAAAATTTCAAACAATAAAAGTACTAAGATCAAAATAAGAACCAAGTTCTTGGAATTTATAATGCTAGGGTACACTAGACAGGTAAACTTACCTGCGCAGCTGAGTTTTTTTTTTTGAACTTATTTGCCTACTATATTACCGTCTCATTCCTAGGCAAACTTGCTAGCTTGACAATATTTTTTTAACTTTCGAATTGTGGGAAAAATGTTACCAAACTAGCAAGTTGCCTAGAAATGAGATGATATTGTACGTATCAAGAACTTGGTTCTCAATTTGATCTTAGTACTTTTAACGGCAGACATATTTGTATAGGAACTTTGCCTTATTTTCAAGTTTATGTTTTTGGGCGGATTAAAATCAATCAGTTCCAGTCAAACATCCTACACGCAAAATATGTTTAAGGTTAACAAAATAAAAAAATAAAAAATAAAAAAAATTAACATGTGATGCACGCCTCGTAATATTACATTTCACATATGTATCTAATGACATTGCCCACTTGACCTGGGTTTCGAAAATAATGAAAGTTATCTAAAGCAAAAAATATTCGAAGCAAAAATATTCGATAAATTATCTAAAATAACTAATATAACGAATACTCATTTCTTTGAAAAATTACCTCGAAAAACAATCGACCATATTCACCTTTGCGTTGTCGTTTTAATTGTTGTTTCTATGTTGTTGCCGTCTTTCGTGTCTAAATTTGTATGCTTCGAATATTTTCAGACAAGGAAAAAAAATTATCGAAATCAAAAATAAAAATTAATAAAGTGTGGTAGCAGTGCAATATTTTATATTGATGTTTTTCGATTCTAAAGAAATTAGCACAAATTAAAGAGTAGGGGGCAAATTGAGCCATTCGATATCGATCTATTAAATTTCGCCCCCAGAGCGTTACTTTTCTGTAAAAAAGCCCAAAACCGAAGGCTAAGTTTTGTTGCACAAGAAAAACACTTCATTAACACTTTCAGTTTTATTATGCGCATACACACGTATATTCATTAAGCTTTTTAACGCAGTCTTCTTCCCAGTTAAATCAAGAGAGTAAGACTCTCAAAATGTTTGCAACACATATTTGATTGTTCATTATAATCGATGGAGTATTTAAAGAGAATTAATTATATTATTTGAACATGCAATAAAAATTTTGAGGTCATTATTTTTTAACACATATAATTTTGTGTTTTTAGTTCTTTATACATAAATTTGTACATTTGTATTTTATTTGAGCGTAAATTATTTGATATTACTGGCTCACAACCTTTATAAAAATTAATAAAACAACTTTTTTTAAGCAAGATTTTGGAAGATAGCGGGTATTTTTCGGCTTATAGACTCCAGAGCAGGAGCTCGTGTAGGTGTCCTCTAGTCAGCGTCTGGGGTATTACGAGTCCGTTTGAATGATCTGCTGAAAAGTAGGGTGCATGGCAGAGGATTGCTCATTACATTTGACAATCAGTCGTTTATAAAATGCATAATACAATTGAATTTGTACTCCAAGCTAATGCTGGAATGTGCTCTAAAACTAAACAGATGAATCTCGGTGCACGAGGTAACGTTAATGTGGGTTAAATAGCAATAGGCACAGCTTGGAATAAAGCAGCAGACCAACTAGCAAAAAGGGGATCTGGTGTGAGTTTCTGTGAACCAAAAGCCAGAGTTGCCTGAGGAAGCATCTATTGTTAGCAAAGGTACTACAATATGTAAGCTCATTAACCTTTGCGCATCTTACCGGAAAGGCATTCTTTTAGCGAAAAGGAGTGCTACCGATTTTCTCCATGGTTGTATTCGTTTAAACGCATTTATTAGACTTTCTCTCTCTATGCTAACCTGTTCTAGTGGAACGAACATTAGTTTTAATTTAAATGGGAAAGTTCGGCCACTTTAATATACATCTTCACGTACATAGTAAGTGTTTTGATGTTTGGGTATTAAATAGTCATGAAGTCTACAAGTAAAATTTTTGTCACATGATAAGACACAGATGGTTTCATTAAGAATCATGTTTTATGTTTCGTTATTTTTATAAGTTTTATTTAATTTAATTTATAAAAATTTTACGCTTATGAAACTAAAACTTAAAAATTAATTAAGTAAATTAAAAGCTGGGCTTTTGTTTTTAAATCAATTGTTGAGAAAAATATGAAATAAAATTAATACAGCATTTATTTGTAAACATTATAAAATTTATATTTTTAATTTAAATAATATTTGTACAACATCTAGAAAAGTTTACTTAAATTTGAAAAATTATCAAACCTGAAAGAAAAGACACTTTTGCAGTTTTCGTTTCTCTGCGTGTGACTTTTTAAAATAAAAACTTATAATAATACAGTAATTGTTTATATGAATTAATTTATTATTTTATATTAATTAATAGTAATAATAATTATAGAATCAACCACATATAAAATACACAAAAAATTATAAACAATCACAGGAAATGCAGCAAGGTTTATACGTTTGTTATTTTTTTTTTAATTTCTTCTTAAGTTTTATTTCTTAAATTTTACTTCTTTATTTTTTATTTTTATTTTGCAATAACTACAGTCTACAAATTTGTAAAGAATAATATTAAACAAACTTCGTAGTAGTTAATAATAAATTAATGAATAGCCTTTGTGGAAAGGGGAGGAAGTAAGGAAGAGAATGAGTGTTTGGGCGTTAGTGTGTAAAAATGTGTGTTTGTGTGATAAGATTAATTTTAAATCATAGATCGATAACATGATTTTTATATTGGTTCAAATGTCGAATTCTTCAGTTTGCCAATATTTAAGTAAACCAGCCTTAATTTTGATAAATTCACTCGTAAAGATAACAGTTTAGTTTTTCTAAAAACAACCTTCGGTCACAAGATCTTTTCAAGATTTAATTTACAGGCAATTTTTTGAACTATCGTTTCCGCTAAATAGATGTTGAAATAGGAAAAAGGGAATAATAACATAATACTGATGAATCCAAAGTATTAGCTAGAGTATTTTTTAAGAAAAGTTGTGTGGACCATAAAATCAGAACACTTAAACAATTATGCGAGTACCAAGTAATGAGTTCTAATATTAAATGCAAGTTTTGACTGGGATGAAAACAAATTCCTTATGAATTGATCCATAATGATCCATAAAAGAAAAGAAATACTTTTCAGTTCTTTTTATCAAATTCGCCATAAAGATCCAACACTTCCACTGGGACAAAATGAATTTTAAAATTGAATTTTAATATTAAACACAAAATAAATAACATTTCGGCCAAATTAAATATGACATTTTTTAAATTGAAATTAGACTTTAATAATTATTTTTGTAATAATGTAATGTAAAAAAAAAATATTAAGAGCTCTTAAAATTCTTATTAGGCTGTTGAATCTGTCATCTTAAATTAACAAATTTAAAATTCAGTTGCGTATTTATATTTAAATGTAATGGTAATGTCTATATTATTATTTTATGATGTATAACTAATACTAGTTGTTAATAATAAAAATAATTTTGTATTTGTTTGTTTCATTATTTCTATTTATGGGCAATATTTTATCATATCGGCCTATCGAACAACCTGTAAATTGCTTGGGGATTGTTGAATATTCATATATTTTAAATAAAATTAAAATAAAGTATATAAAACTGGAATGATAAATAGAAAGCGCTGTGCATTTGTCTGCTCGCACTTTAATACGGACTTAAACTCTCGTATTATCGTTTATTTATATGACCACTATTTAAGGGCGTATGTATTTATTTACACAACCCTCCTTAAAAGTGAATGAATCATGCGATCTGCCAAAATTCATCTGTGAACATAAAAAGTATGATAGTTTAGATTGAAAAACTACATTTACACTTATGAAACTTTTCATGAAACTAGTGGCATGAAATTTTCATTTATAGAAAAGCAAACAAAATTTGCATGCCACTTATTTGATGAAAAATTTCATTATGTAAATGTGGTCAAAGTAAATCTGTGTTAAAGATTTCTTGAAAGGTCTGTGCGATATTTTATTGTTTTTTTTGAAAATAATATTATCTGTGGTACAACTCTGAGCCACATTTGTTTTAGCTTTTTTTTTTGGAGTGGGACAGAATTCAGTTTACTTTTTTTCTGATTGAATAGTATGACTATAGTATATAGACTATAGGATAGTATATCATTAGTGTATATATATATATATAGAGAGAGAGAGAGAGGGAGAGAGAGAGAGAGAGAAATAGATTTAATGGATTAAAAACATATATGTAGTATGTAAAAATGTGTCCTCTAATCTAAAGTGACTAAATTTATCTTACTGAGATATGTTGTGTCTGAAAATGCTTCTATTTCATTTAAAAAATCGGCTTAAATATTAAATATTGCTGCTCGCTGTTGCTGTTGATGTAATAGATGCAGTTGTTTCTGTTCCTGTTGCAATTTATGTGCAATATGTTGCAAAAGTTTTGCATCATTATGTTGTTGTTCGTTACTTCCTTGTGATTGTGTACCGGCAACATCGTCATCATCATCAACATTCCTCTTAATATGATAACCTGCATAATGCTGTTGATGTAAATTATCGTGCTGATGCTGCTGAGTATGATGATGATGATGATAATGATGAATGTGACGATGATGTCTATGGCGTTTATGTTGTTGTTCTTGCATTTCTTTTAATCCCTCCTCTTCCAGCTTTTCTTTAAGCTGTTGCAACTTCAGTTGTCTCTTGTGTTGAAAATGTTCCCGTTGCAAGTATTGCTGCATTTTCTTTTCCTCAGTAATGGAATCGGTGTTATCGTAGGGCTCCAAATGGTTGTCGGCTGTTGGTGCTAAATATGTGGTTGATTCTGTATCGTGTAATTCATGGGTTATATTAAATACTTGACGTTTAAGATTAGCATACATTCCTTCTTCGTCCTTGTTGTGTTTATGATTGATGGGCGCAAATGAGGCGTAACCAATCATTTTGACATCTAATCTTGGGTACCTGTAAACACAGAGATTTTAGTTTAATACAATAATGCTATATTTTTAATATTTATTTTCCTATAAAAAAACCGCACTTTGATTCATTTTGAATGGCGATGAAATGTTATTAATATTTTAGTTTACTTGAAAAAAATAGGATATTCTGAGCTCCACTTCTAGAGTTTTATGGTCCGCATCAATGTATCTGGTTAAAAATGCATGTAGAATGAAATAAAAACAAAAAACCGTAACGCAGTATTGTTAGACGTCTTCCAATCATTAACACATGCGAGAGCAAGAAGCAAAAATGTCGAAGACCGAGCAACAAAACAGGCCTGTAGTGCGATCCTCTAACTTTTAACGCTATTCGCAAAATTTGTCGACAATTTTTGTTATTTGCAATTGTTTAAAAAAGATTACTGAATAGCCACGTCATTGAATTTTTTTTTAACAATACGATTATCGTTAAAAAAATAATAGTCGCAAGTACTGATTGCCCTTAAGAGATAAGGACAATTACGCATGAGTTGAGTTGCTCTTAAACCCAGAGCTGCTTTGCGACTGATATTCAAGTGTTAAATTTCTTCTTCACTTTAGCTTTTGTGTTACATAAAGCGAAAAATATAATTTTTTTATTAATTTCATATGGCGACGTTGCTTACTTTACATTTAAATTGAAGTTTCTTAGAAGTATAAAAACTATTGCCTACGTTGGGGCTGTACAAGCACACAAAAGTGGTTTTTATAATAACAAATAAATTGTAACAGAAATGTTAAAATTGTTTACCTTGGCACTTCGTGCGTTGCAAATGAAGACATAGACGTGTCCGGTCTGTAGTAATTCCATGGGATTGCAATATCTGTAAAAGTAAATTAAACGAACAACTATTAGATGTCTATTTTTAAATAGTGCAGTAACATAATAAAGCAAATCATAAAGATTAGAAAGCCTTCATATTATTCGTGTAACAAAACATTAAATCACAACACAGAATTAAGCACTGCACAGCCAAAGCTGATTTTTAATATATGTAAATAGTATATAACTTTTAGTTAAAAAATAAAAGTAGCTCAAAAACACATGCTTTAGATCTATATTAAAGCTTTTATTAACATTCCGAAAAAAATAATTAAATAACAACGATTCTTTGTTAGTTTTAGAATTTTGTAAATAAGTTAGTTCTTGCAGGAACTTTTTGTAGACTGTTTCAATAAACAGTACAAAAAATTTTTTCTTTAATTTAAAAAATAAAAACATTTTCTTCTATTAGGTTTGTTCCAAGTGCATAACAAAACAGTCCGAACTAGTCCGAGTTAGTCCAAACGCGTTCCAGATAACAATTTTTGTGCAATTTTGAGAGAAAATAAGAGAGTACAATTTGTCATTTCCTGTACAAAGTCGTGCGAACGTTTTCTTTGGATAAGTTCGGACTAGAATTAAATTGTCAGCTGTTTTTTGTTTATATTTAAAAATCAAAAAATTTTTAAATAAAGGAAAAAAGTTTTTATTTTAAATTTATTAAAAAACAAAACGGGAAAATTTTTCCAATAAAGTTGTAAGTACATACGAGTATATTTGTGCATATTTATCACTTTATTTAATAAAAAAAATGCTTTTATCGATCAGTTAAGAAGTTATGGACAGCTGCTGCCAATGATGCAAATGTTTTGCTTTTAAAATATTATGCATTTTAAGCGTATAAAATTACTAAAATAAAATTTATTTGAGAAAGTAGGATGTTCAATTGTGGTTTTTTGCGTTCCAGCAATTTCGGACAACTTTGGCACATTCAGAGAGTAATTTTCTTTGTACTCTCAATAGTCCGGACTATTTTGTTATGCACCTGGAACAGACCTATTAGAAATTTTACAGTTTTCTAAACTTTGAAAATAATAAATTTTATAAATGCGATTGGCTTCTTTTATTTATTGTTGTTCTTGATTAATAATATTCTGAACTTGTTAAACAAAAAAACAAAAAAAAAAAAAACTATAGTTTTTTGTTCTTATTCGTATAACACAGCACAACAATAATTAATCGTTTTGACTGATGAATTACATATGTGTCATGATGTTTAATAAGTTAACGTTACTGATTCTAAATATATCCTTCTTTCATACACGCTTGCTAACTAAAAAATATTAGTTATCTTACTATAATTTGATATGGCATCGCAAAGAAGAGTTTGTTTCATTTGCGGACAGCGTTTGTAAATAGGGCTTACAAAAATTACTTTGAGCACCTGCTGGAAATTAAAGATAAGCCTTGGATTTCTTAAAAGGTCTGTAAAACCAAACCGTTATGATGTGGAATGAACCATTGATTTTTTTTTTTTGTAAATATAACTAGCACTAACCAAAAATATCGAGCTAAATGGGAATATCCTAACACTAACACTACCTACACCTCAACCTGATGCTTCACAGGAGGAAACAATTGGCTTTGAGAAGGAAATTTACAGTAGCAATAGTGATTTTGAATGTGACGTAGAAATGCCAAAACCATTTAACCAAGATGGTTTACACACCCTATTCAGAGATCTGCGACATTCGAAGTCTTATTGCTAAAATTTGGTTTTTAAGCTAAAAAAAGACGTTTAGTAATCATAGAAACAAAGGCCTGGTAGACGTTGGCGATTACTGTTTTATCGCTTTGTGTTGTGTCAGAATTTGTGTTTAAATACGTTGAAAACATCTGGTTCATAAGTGTAATTTAAAAATGGTTAACTTTATTTTAAGTCAAAAAGGTGGTCAGACAAAATATCCCTGTTTTCTTGGCTTATGGGATAGTAGAGTTATGTATCAATATTTGGTTAAAAGGAATTGTCCAAATCAGAAAGTGCTAGTTCCACGATAACCAAAGGTGATAAACCCGCCATTAGTATCACGGGACCGTGCAATTTTGCCTCCGTTACCTATAAAATGAGAGGTTATATAAGCAATTAGTCAAAGCCCTTAACACTATGGGAATTCTTTCCTTTTCCTATCAAAAAAGTTCCCACAACTGAGTGCAGAAAATATAAAAAACGGCACTTGGGGACCTAAGTGAAGTACGTTACCTTCGTATGACGGAGAAACGCTATCAAGACTCCTGGAATGCAAACATGGTGGCTTAATATTGTTGGAGTATTGAAAACAGCACTCCTCATCTTAACAATTTAATATAATAGGATTAACTTTAAGATAACCTTTACCACTTTGTAATTTAAGATAACCTTTACCACTAGCCTTCACTCATGACTGTGGTGATTTCAGAATGTCGACTGGTGACTGTCGGCCTTCTGTCTCATGGGGGAGGCTCTTGTAATTGCTATAATTTATCTAAGGATTAGATCTCCCATGGAATTTACATTTAATACGTGTCTGCTAGTGCATGGTCCTCAGCCTTGTGCTAGCCAGTGCTAGACATTTACACACAATTTGTACTACCGTCTCAGCCTCCTCCAGGCACAGTCGGAATGTATCATCTTATTAGATTTTCATCATAGCCAGATGATATTTAAAGTTTCCATGACCTGTCACTAGCGCAATAATCCAGCACCTTACTGGTCTTCCTACTGTGGGGTTCAAATTCAAAGTAATACAGTTGGTTCTAGTAGGTTCATTGCTATTGCAACGCTACATCCATTAAATACGCTGTGCGTAACTTTATGAATTTCAATAAAATTTTCCACAGTTTTATTAGGCGGCTACCATTACCATACTTTGGAAATTGCCAAGGCCCATCAAAAGCACTTTTTAAATCTCATCCAACGCTTTTGGAATGAAAGTTTGTTTGCTTAGGAATACAAAACTGATAATGCAATTAGGAAATCTATTAACTAGAAAACGAAAAGAATCCAAATAAGTCGATCCATTGCTGTTATGGTCCTATAACTAATGGAGACACCAATCAGAGCAAATTGTTTAACTCTTGAATATCAATACATAGAAAATATATGTATTAAAATTGGTCTCCTTTCAACTTCTTTAATAATTTTGTACACAACCGCTCCTCCTCTCGCCTTTTGACCCATTTCTTTTACGAAATTCTAACTCTTCCTCGCCATCAAACACAAATGCAGCCAGAACAACGGCTAGTGCTACATCCTTTGATGGCGTTTTATTTTATTTCGCACTAGAAATATTAAATTTGCACTAATTGATACAGATAAGTAATACAGAAAGGACATTATCACACTGTTAAAAATTATAAACAAATATTTACACGACTCAGTATATATATTATCAAATATTGGTTTTTTCAAATTTTTTTTGTGGTAGGACCAGCACTCAGGGGATGACCCCTATTCATGCAATGCATTGTGCTAGAACTAGGAAAAGAGGTTATGGGAAGGAGGATAATTATTTGGTATAACAATAAGGTCCGTAAGACATCTGATATCCTAGGGTAGCAAATTTGGTAAACATTAAAAATATGTATATTTTATAGGCTTGCAAATAATTATTTCACCGTTGGTGTAAAAAAATAAAAAAAAACCCACAAAAATAGTCCAAGTTACAAGATCCTACGTTATCTAGTGCCGTCAGAATGTTAATATCAATATCGGATAGAATGTTAATATCAATATCATTATTGCAGAAATTACACGAAACGAAATGACAAACCTACATATGCTATATATACCGTCTTCACTTTTTGTGAAGGGTATAGAAAGTCATTACCGAATAGTAAAAATTCAAAAAAATAAAATCAAAAGTGGGAACAGGTAAAATATATTACCAAAAAAATTAGCTATAATGTGCAATCGAAAGGTCAAAATCGGATCCAGAAATACAAAATGAACAATCCCTTAAACCGCAAAAGTCTATAGTTTTTCATATCATTTATAAATTTTCTTAAACAGAAAACATTGAACTAGAAAGTTACCAATTTTCATTGAAAAAAAAGAAACATTCAGCGTACTTTGAACCAGGAGCTCGCCCTTGCTAAACATTTTTTGTACTTACGATTTAATATTAAAAATAGAATCAACTAAGAAGAAGCCATAATGAATACTTAGCGCGACAAGAGAAAGGAACTAAAGGTAGAGTAAGGTAGGTAAAGTGAAGAACACATACTCTCGTACCCTGTTGCTTGGGGCGCCTTAAATAGATTCAGTTTACGAATAACATTGTTTATAGAGAATGACTGTAGCAGGACAAAAAATTATACTACACGCTACTAGTATCCGACAGGTAAACATTAATATAGAATTGCCTGACCTAAAAATTATCTTCTTAAAATTTCTCAATTACTGTGAAGCAAAAAAAATTACTACTACTAAATTTAAAAGAAACAAACGGTCAAACATTTTGTTATTTTTCCCTGAAATAAAAAAAATCTAAATCCAAATAAAGTCAAACGAAGCTTTCGTTTATTTTTGAAAGAATAGAAATAAAGGCACGTTTTGTTTTGTTTCTCGTATTAAAATCATTAAAATTTTTATTCGAATTTATACAAAAAATTTATTTGTAATAAATCTTTTATTAAGGAATTTGGTTTTTTATTTTAGCGTTCAAAATTACGCTTACAATTAGCAGGCATTGGTCACTTTTATTATTTCCAAATACTCAGCAGAATGTTTTTGTTAAAATATTTTTTACAAAAAACTGACAAAATACAATAATACGCTTTAAGAAATTTAAAACTTTTGTTTATGCTTTAACAATTAAAAGAAAAGTTTATACAATTTAATTGACGATTTGCTTTGGCTTTTCAAAGGAAATAAAGTTCATTTACACACCCTTTTATTTACCTTTTTCAATGCGCGCAATTAACCAGACACTTTGTCTTTTTTCTTTTTATTTTTGCTTTTGTAAACTCTCGATCATTGCACTAAAAACAGACACTGTCATTTAAGTAGACATTATTTTTTGCCTACTGTTGGCTTTTACCATCCTTTTTAAAAGTCAGCAAAATTATTTAAAAGAAAAAACGTAAACAGTCCCTGTATGCCAATGTCCAAACATTTAAGAGTATGTGTGTATGTAGGTTTGTTCGTGCATTTGTACTTTATGATCTTAAATTGTCTAGAAGCAACGTTAGGATCATATTGGGCCCTTAACAAGGCCATATCGTAGCAATAAACATAAATTAAAATGAAGAAACAATTCGATTACTCGGGAGTTTGTATAAGTTAGTTTGGAATCAAGGTTTTTAATGTGCAAAATGGAAATAGAGGGTCTGGCACACACGGGTTGTAGTTGGAATATTTTAATTTCAGCCTGTAAATCTATTTATTATCTTGCCTGAGCTTCTAAATGTAGAGGAAATTTAAGCCGCAGTTAGATATTTGCTCGGAAACTATGCAGTTTTTCGAACAACATTTTAGATATTCAGTTTTTCTCTCAAATACATATGTTTGTAAGTAGACTTAAGTTCAGAGGCTTTTGTGCATCATTGGGATTGCATTAAAATTTAACACATTGATAGTGAACATTTCTATGCTGGGCTTTGGTTAATTGGAGTTTGTTGCAGTTCTCTGCTTTACGCAATTCAACCTTCAACTTGTTTAGGAAAAAATAGAAAAATGTCTGTTGCTTCAATTGATTTGATATTTTACACTACGTCTTGACTAGCCAAAATTTTGATCGTACATACAGAGAGCGTCGTAGTCTTCTGTGTGGAGAATATACACGTGTTCTGCTGCTTTTGCTCAGTTTGTGCATAATTTTTTGTTTGTCATCGAGAGTGTTTTGTACTGGTGATTACAGCCGCCCGCACACACACACATATATTTATTGTTTTGCCCGCGTGTATTTTTTTTTGTGTGATGGCAGAACAGCATTGTGCGACTAACGTGTTTGAACGCGAACATACCATCAGCAGCGACTGTCTTTAATTTTTAAAATGAATTAATTTCTTTAAGAAATTTTTTTCAAATGCAGAAACACAGATTTTTACGAATAAAAGGAACACATTTTCAGCTATAAAATTCTAATTGAGTCAGTTAAAATGCATATGTGTGAACACCAAAGTCTCAATTTAAAACTCAATTGCCTCTGTTTAAGTGCTTGCCTATATACGATATAAGAGTATAATTCACGTTAGTTTGCCCTAACAGTTGGCGATATGAACTTAAGGACAGTCAATCTTGACAACAGTAGATAGGGAAGAACAACAAAATTTAAAGCACTCAGGCAAAAAATAAAGCTCTGCAGATCCGGACGAACATTCGGCAAAGTCAACGATATGCTATTTAAATATTCTGGAAAATTTGACGTCATTGGGTCTTAAGCGAAAATTGTATTGCAAAACCGTGGAAAAGACGAACTTTTAATTAAATTTAGAAGTATATCACATAGGCCTGTATTGTGACGAAATATCTAAAAATTATTTAACACGACTTTAAATATTGGAAAATACAACTTTTCGTTTCAAATGGTATTTGTAAACCTTGGTAAATATATTCTATATGATTCTAAAAACCAATAAACCATGCAACGCCGGTCATATCTTACAAAATTTTATGGTGAGAACAACAATTGTTGCCAGCGGATATCAAAATTTTTTCGAAGACTACTAGTTTTGAATTAACAATTGCTAGAAACGGGTAGAAACAAAATTTTGAGTGAAGTATAATGACCTCAATGCGACGTGTATTTAGTGTTTGTGCCATCGGCCGGAAATCGAAGGATACACGAAAAAACTCCAAGGTGGCGCAAAGTAATGTCATAATTTGAACTGGCTGAAATCTTGTTATAAATAAAAAAGAGCTCTGTTTTCCTAAAAAGTTGATTTGAAAGTGGAAAATAAATGATAATAATTGAAAAAAAATTAAATCGTTGATCCATAATTGCGTGCGTTTTACGGCATTTGCTGGCAAAATATATGGCTACAAATTGGCGATATTTTCGCCTATGTTAGCTTCCAAGATTTGTAAGATGGGTGGTTTTTTGTGGTTAACGCGAGATCTTAGAAAGCCGCAATGGAAAAAGTCTGGTGCTGTAAGGCTGCAAGATTTGGCGATATGGACGGCCAGTTCAAGTCTCTAAAACAGGGAGTCACTCGACTTGGAAATGGGTGTCTCAAAATCTCCAAACGTCTTAGAACAATTAAGGGTCAATTAATTATTGATCTGCAAATGCCGCACCAAACAGTCGCTTTAAGGGTATGCCATGGCTCTTTATGCATTTCATGTGGATTCTCTGCGGGCCCGAAATGCAAATTTTGTTTGTTAACTCAACCACTTAAGTGGAAATGGGCTTCGTCGCTCATTATGATTTTTGATACGAAATCATACTCTTCTCCTGCACCAAGTTTAACTGCGTATGACAGTAAGCAAACCTTTTCCGACGGTCAACAGGCAGCAAATACGTGAACAACATTTTGCACTTTGTAGGTGAACATTTTCAAATCTTTCTAGTTAATGTTTGTTGATTCGTTCTAACACCATCGGCAATAGTAGTATTTTTCTCGTTCAAACGGGCAATACGAGGCCGACCACTTCTTGCAACCTCCGTAACGAACCCAATTCCACGAGGCGCTGAGCCAAACGCTTAATTGTTCGAACACATGGAACACGATGACGAGAAAAACGACGGCAAAATTCACGCTGCTTTAAACCAAGAGACTTAAAATTTGTCAAAAACGCCTCAAACAACAAATTCTCTATATATCTGCACCATAATTGCCCAACCGCAGTGACATCTGCAATAATGGGGCAGCCAATTGAAATTATGATATTACTTTTACACCACCTGGTACTAAGAAAGGGCTGCAACAGCTTTAACTCCGGCACATTGACGTTTGGTAGGCTGTGAACACAAAAATTAAAGAACAACCGCTATTGAGTGATGGAAAGTCGTAGTTTTCACTTATAAGGGGAAGTTCAACCTTGTCGGACCGAAAGGCTATAATTATTATTTTTTAAAGATTAGTTAAGAGAAGAGTATTATGGTGTTATGAAACAATAGGATGACTGGAGAATCCTTCAAAGCTCTGCTAAATAAATTCAGCTTTTGCGGAAGTAAATGGCATTCTTGCACCGATTCTATGTTATCAACAGGATAATTCTCTTAAAAGTAACACCTTCGGAAGGGAATGCTGTTATATTGAAAAAATGTTAAATTCGATCTGGAACTTTAACGCAGTTTGATATTTTAATTTAAGAAATATGTATTAAAATTAATTGACGTTTTAATAAAGAACGGTTCAAATGAAATTGGGACACTCTCTACTTTAAATCTACTTCAAATAGAAATTCGAGGTGTTTTTTTAGTGTGTGTGACATGTTTGTCGTGTAATGGTTTCGCAATACCTCCAGCAGGCTTACATACTCGCATCTATATGTCGAATTAGAAGCAAATAACTTGGCTTCGAAAGGCTTTCAAAAGACGTTTTCAAAATCGTTTGCCTTACGACAATTTTTAGAGAGTTTAGTTTTTCGATAAAGGCGTATAAAAACTTTCCGGCCGGTCCTTGATATTAAGCCCAATTGTCGAACATGGTCAAACATGTAGCTATATTTTGGCTTAAAAATGCTATTTAACACTAAATATTTAAAAATGTCAACAACTTAGTGTGAGTAAATGCTAGCATGGACTGATATTCGTTAGAACTATTTTAGTATTTTTTAGGCTGTAGCGAAATGATTCAGAATAAAAATATTGCTAAACTCTTCCGTTTTTCATATGAAAATCCGAAAATCCGTTTTGTGTAATGAAAGGCGGAAGATTCAGTTACACTCCAGACGTGAGACAACCTTGAGCACCGCGCTTCGTTATTAGAGGGTGTTGCGCTAGAGGAGAGCGCGTGAGCTAAATAGACTTTCGCCGGCACTTCAATGTTATGTCTTGGTATTTACGCTGGAAAACCACGCACTTTACCATAGTTAAAGGCAGATAGTCATTCGAAGAGAAATGCAAGCCATTCCACGAGAAATGATATAAGATTCAATGCGTAACTTCAGAGAACGTTTGGAAATGTGTTCGGAAGGGCGTTATATACGGGATGTTAATTTGACGAAAAATGACACTAAAGATGGCACATAGCCGAAACCGGTTTGTCTCCAAACCAAACTTGACTAGGGATGACAGAAATTCGTTCCAAAATTCTACATTAATTTGACTACTTTATTTTATGTAAGATTTAAAAGTTTGCGGCTTTTTGAAAACCATGCGTTTTCCGGTAAACACCCTGTATAAAAACTATCTCAATATTTACGTACGGGTTTTTAGAACCTTTCTATGACCATTTTGCATTAATATTATAGTGTTTCGGATATGCGGCATTGAATCTTTTCCCTCAATGCACTAGTGGATGAATCGAATGGTTTTCAATCACGTGATCTTGGTGGATAGTTCAAATCACCGAAATACAAGATTACATGAGCAGGTAATGTGTCATGCAGAAAATTAATTGTTTCACGACTGTCTGGCAAGTCTTGTTGAACACACAAATCGCCCAGCATCTAAATTAGGCAGCAAGAGCTAGGTTATGAGGACGCAACGTCAAGCACGAGTCTATTTATAAAAGAAGTATGGTCCAATGACACATATGTATAACAGTGAAAAAACTTAATTAATATTCCGACTGTTTTTTGTAGGAAACAACTGGAATTTGATTATTTTTTGAAATATTGTTCAACCATGAAAACACAATATTTTGTATTGCTTTTTTTCGACGAACCCTCAACAGTCAGCTGTCACAATATATATCTGTTTTTATTGGCAACACTTCACAGCCAAATTGACGGAAAATTCATATCTTGTGTTAATTTTCGCACACCGAGGATCAAAATATTCTACACAAAATTCATTTTCATTGAGATTATAAAACTCTCAGCACCAATTATAATAATTGAACATTTTGCTTATGGCCGAAATTAATGTTGAATTATTTAAATAATTGACACTACAGGGAGTATGGAAAACAGTTACTCTATTGTAACTACTTTGGACTTCCTGCCTAAAATTTGAATTGTCTATCTAAAGTAAATTGTGAGGAAAAATTATTAAAATATTGTTTTCTTCCATTAAAAATTTCTTCTCGTCCAAAACTAATGTTAGTTACTTATGGCAAACAACACACATACCTGCCTGATTGCAATTTGGTGGCTTAAAGAACAAGCCTGGCTTCAAGGGCTGCTCTTCCTCATCATGTACTTCGATCATTAGCCAGCCAACAAGAACAGGTGAACGATTTTGTTGGGTTTGTTGTAACTGCTTGGCGGTCTCTTCCCAAATATAAATCGCACGTTTGATATCAATTTCCACCCAGCCAATTTGTGAAACGTTCATCATGACAGTATTGCAAATTCGCTTTTTGCGTTCTAAATATTTACAAGGCATCAAGCGAGAGCAAACAAAAGATAGAGAGCAGACAAGAAAAAGCATTTGAGCGAAATTAAAATCATCTTTCTTTCCTTTACAAATCATATTTACCGTACACACCACGTTTGTTACGACGCATTTGTTGCACAATCGAAACTGTAACGCGTATTTGAGCATCCATGTTTGGTTCTGCACATCGTTTAAGCTTTTTAGTTTCTTCGCCCTCCGGTTCCTCATTATCAATTTTCAGGGCATCCTCCATTTTGTCGGCTTCGGCATTCTTTTGTTCATTAGTATTATTAGGGTTGACCTTGTACAACCTCAATATGGCTGAATCTAAATTTAAATCTTTTCTTTGCTCAAACAAGGTTTGGGAAAATTGAATGGTTATATTGTTATCCTGCAACCAAGAAGACTCTGTAGTCTCCGAGTTACATGTGGGGTAGGCAGCCATTTCGTGTAAGGGATGCTGTTCTTGAGTCTCCTCAGAATTTACATTTTGTATGGCATTACTAATGCGATTTCTAATGTCATTGATCCTGAAAAGATATAAGAAAAAGAAAAGAATTTTTGGTTTTTTTTTAATTCAACTTTTTAGCTCAAATATTTAAACCAATAATAACCAATAATAACCAATAATAATAATAATAATAATAATAATAATAATAATGATAATAATAATAATAATAATAATAATAATAATAATAATAATAATAATAATAATAATAATAATAATAATAATAATAATAAACCAATAATAAAGCGTCAACGGTGCTTTGAGAATAACGATCTTCGCATCGAGTAGTAATAAAGCGGTAATATAGAAGCGTTCAAAAGTTCAGTAATGCAAGTAGGCTGGTGTTTCTGTGAAGAATTGTTGACTTGCTTTACAAGTTGGATGAATACTCAATTATTGAACTCCCTAAAAAATAGGGGAAATCTCAAGCTCAGTAAATCATAAAGTTGTTCCTACAACGATTTCAATCCAACTACAAAAACGTTGTAATATATAAGACTTCCCACCGTATTTTCTCTGGTTTTCACTTGCTTGTAACACGACGTTAGTTGTCCACCTCTGGCTTATCAAATTAGACTAATGATCTGAAGGTTTATTCTCAAGAAACAAAGAAGGTACTATTCATTATTCTTAAACGGTCGCCATTAATTGTAACGTTCTGGCCTGCATTGTTTTGAAGAGGTACGGACGAATGATACCTGCAAAGTATACACCGTTGCCGGTGACCATGGGGCTATTCACTATTTAATTAATTTTTGAGTTCACAGATCCTTAACAACTAACAAACATATCGGTTGATCTGCGTTTTTAAAAGAATTTTCGGTCAAACATTTGCATTGGGATTAGTTGTGTTTATGCGAACAACAATAAATCAGTGCGATGTTTCTTAACTTCCAATGGAATTCGTATGTTCTGTCGTCCTAACAATAAAGACCATTACTGTTTGTAGCACCAAAGTTCTGGTTATGGTTTGACAGCACCCTAACACTAGATGAGCTGTTCACGGCTTTAATGGTGATACATTCTGAATTATTTTTGCTCAATTTCTTCTACCCAAATTTGACATTTACTCGCATATTTTGTGAAAGTACAGTTTATTGATTCCTTGTCAACTATTTGTAAAATATTTCTTTAAAATAAACTATTAATTTTAAATATGTGCTCCCTTTCCTTCCTCCCTCTTTGCCTTAAATAAAGAGCAATTCTCTCTATTTCGTTCATTTCTATCTTGATTGCTTAAGCCCTTTCCTCACGATTATACAAGTGTTCAGGTTTTTGTTGGAATTTTTGCAGAGAGAATTCCAATGATAGCTTATCGCAATAAGACTTTGTCATTTTATTTAAATTTTTGACAAGTCGTTTTTGGTGGAGACTGCCTGCACAAAGATGGATTAGATTTGACAAAAAAAATTTAACTGAGTCATGATTCCATTACAAATGAGTCATTCCAAGTGGAATGAAAGTATGAAATTGTTCAAATTTTTGATTCCGGTGGCTACTTACTAATCGGAAGTTATACAATAAAAAAATCAAGCGATGGCGCTTTTGTGTTTTGGTACCTCCAAATTTATTAAACATTTTTTTAATTAAAATTAAAATATGCGGCATGGACTGACTCAAATGTTTAAAAAAACTGTAAAAATAATACTAAATGCTCATAGAGGCTAGCTTGTCCATCCTCAACAAAAAAAAAGCATTATATTATAATAAAACGAGTTGGTATTAACAAATTTGCTAAAAATAATTAATTTTATTTTTTTAACAATTAAAAATAATATTTTATTGTTTGAACGAATTTCGTCAAACTGAAATTTTTATATTTTTTTAAATAGAAAAACTTTTGCATTTTTTGGGTTTAAGTTCGTTTTGGATTCCAGTTAAAAATAAGAACATTAAACATAATTCTATAATTATATGTTTTGAAATAGAAACATAATTTTGCTATTGCAGCTACCTCGAATATACTATAGGGAATATTCCATCAAATCTGTCAAAAAATAAACATCGTTAATCAGCTGACGCCGAGTTATAGAAAAAAGCATAAGAAGCGGTAAACTTTATATCGTTAAGGTCGTAACGACTAGGCGCCCTTCCTTCGTGGAACTCTTCCTCCGATATCATCAATAAATGCAAAATGTCTGCCGATATTTTGTAACTTAAACATTTTTAACTTATTGCATGAAGTTTTTTCTTTAGCGAAGAACAGCTGATGTTGTTAAATGAGTTAAAAACAACTTCAGCTAGTTTTACATTTAATGTCGACTTCAAAGTAAACGTCCAGCGGGCGAATTACTGGCTAAAATATGTTAACACATTTACTTACTTTGTTTACATTCCATGCAATGACTTAAATAACTTTGTTTGCCTTCGAGCAAAAGTAATAGAGAAAAGCAGTAGCGGAATTCAGGTAGGAAATGAAAAAAAACAAGGTAAATATCACAATCCTATTACCAGTTTAAATTATAGAGTACATATGGAAGCAAAACTTCGTCAGCGAGCAAGATGTCATTCCAATAATTTCAAATTACCCAGCGGACTAATTATAGGGATTTTTTTTTCAATTTATCCATTGTTTTTCAAAGAAACCTGGAAATAGTTAAATTTATGGAGAGATTCAAACTATCGAAATATTAAAATTTAATTATAATGAAATTTTAAAGATTTATATTATCAAAAGATTCAAATTAACGAGTTTCAACTTATCGAGAGTCAACTGTAATTATTTCTTGTCTAATGACAATTCAATTACAAGCACTTGTAGCTATTGTTCCACGTCTGTTTAGCATGAGAATTTTTGTAGCTTCTACGAGTTTATTTCCATCAAGTCATTGACTCTTATAAAATGTTTCACTTGACAAAATGAAATCGTAGACATAAGAGTACGAATACTTTTTATCGTTTAGTTTTACTTTTTGTTTATTGAAATAAAACACTCTTTTGGCAGTATGTAAGAAGCTAAAACGAAAGCTTAGCATAAAATTCATTCATTTAATGTTTAAGTAACAAGGTACAGTAGGACAGATTCAGTTCAACAATTTACAAGTCCTTAGCAATAAAATATAGATATCTGCTGAACGAAAAATGACACTAAAGATGGCACTAAGCCAAAACCAGGTTGTTTCCTAACCAAACTTGACTAGCGATGACGGAAATTCGTTTCAAATATCTGTATTAAATCACACTATCGGAAAATGACATCAAGTAACAATACAACATTTTGTTTCCAGTTCGTGATCGAGTTAAGGTTCATTTTTAACAATAAATCATACAGATCCATAAGGAAGAGTGCACATTTAATCCCACTTTAGGTTGTTGTTCTTTTTTAAATATTAAAAAAAAATAAGTTTTATACATATGTATGTAGGTGCTTGAAGTTTTCGTTTAACGCTTTGATAACCATTATTTCCATAATCAATGACCAAATAGTAATTATTTGGAAAAATTGGCTTTCCGAAATCACTGCTTGTCCCCCATTTTATGTTTGGCAAACATAGTTGCTTGTTTGCCGAAAGGGAAGTTTTTATTCAAACAAAATAAAAGAAATAGCTTGTGCATGTACAGTGAAAGCTCCTTTAATGGACAACTCGTCAAGTTTTGCAGAATTGTTTATATACAAACTGCATTCCCATAACCGGACGTTCCAATAATCAACATTAAGAAGAGTTATATTAAATCGGTAGCTACTCTTTTACCTACTCGAATTCATGTTGAAATTGGGAATTTCCCTGTTACCACACATGCTTTTGATTTCGAAGATGATATGCACAAGATGTGTCCGTTCAATAAAATGCCTTTAACGTATTTTTAAAAGTGTAGATGAAAGTGTCTGCACTGAAGATTATTGCATTGATATATGAATTGAAGAAATGACTTTGTTCGTCACATTCCAACACATTAGACATTTTGAAACTCAACAGCTCGAGTTGAACCAACCCAATGTTTCAATCACAATGAACTAATTCTCCATTGCATCAATAATATTTTTGTTGGTTTGTATTGCGTTATTCAAACTGAAAAATGTATACCTCTCTCATAACCGGAATAAATAGCACGACGATGAGTGTCCGGCAGTGGGAATTTTCTCTGCATAAATATTTTAATTATTTTATTTATTTAAAATATTTATTACACAAAAAAGTCTATAAAACAAATCTGGAATTTTTCGCATTGTCGATCTTCGGCGGCTTAGGGTTACTTTCCAAAACGTCTACGTTTGCTAACTTTCTTTAGCGAAGATATTTTAAGCGAGGTTGTTGCTACTATCCCTTTCCAAAATATTGGTCCCTAACACCTACTTTTTTCTATATTTAGGCGAGTGGTAGGAGGTACTTAGTCTAGTTTAAAAAATATCAAACGCCTAAAATTTGTAATGCTTGTCACGAGTAATAAGTACAAAAAACAAAACTAAAAAATTAAATAAAAAACTAAATAGAATTAACTGCTTCACAGTCAGCAGACAGGAAACATGATTAAATGTCAGGTTACTTGTAACCATGTGTAGTCAACAACAACGAACAAGATAAAACCACTAATCAACAACTGCTACTGCTGCGAGCAAAAGCAGCAGTCAAAAGCCAGACAGCCAGACAAAATGATCTAGAGAAAAAAAAAACTAAACGCAGTCAAGCAGCTCAAAAGATATGCGATCGTGTGCTCATGATCAGAGGGCTCGTCTAGGCCATATGCACCAGACTGTTTAAAGCCATAAGTATGTTGCAATCAACATTTTGTTGCTGATGTAAATGATGCTGCTGTGCCTGATTATAAAGACATGTTGTAAACTGAACAGTTTTATTATGTCCTTACAAGTTTGTTTTATGTCTGGGAAAGTGTCTGGTATGTTTTTTTTTTCTTTCTAAATTCTTGTCTTTAGAATGCCTGGTTGTGTAAAAAGTTGTTATTATTTGCTTCATTTAATGCAGCTCTTAAAGGTCGTTGTATGCAAAAAAAAAAACTTAAAGTTTTCCGTAAATCGAATGTCTATTACCTGTCGTTGATATGAATATACAGACCGCAAAATCGTTGAGTCAATATTAGAGACAAGATGCAAAAGCATAAATATTTCACCTTTTATTATTTTATTTTGTATATTTCTGTGATTGTATAAGAAATAATTTAGAATTCAACCCATTGTGAAGGCAGACGAGGTCAAGATAAAATCAGTACTAGCGCAAGGCTAAGTGACTTTCTATGTCGAACTTGCAACCCTATCTATTTTTTTTTTTGCAAGTGATAGCAGGATGATCGACGAAGCTACTTGTCCGACCGGATTTCCGGGTTTACTGCTGTCGAATTCTTTGGAAATGGAAATATTTCGGATACCCTGATTTTTTCAAAGCAAAAAACCGGTTTTAAATTTTTTTACTTGACTGCAGCTTACATACAAATTCCTTTCTCCCAGTGTAAAGGCTTTTTTTCTCTATTAGTATTTTAGGCGAATTTTATTTGTCAGAGCCAGCAAAACTTTCACAATGCCACCAATACCATCTGGGACAGTAAGGTGTTAGTGATTTGAATAGGGATGATAAATGACAAAAGTCATCGTCACATTGTTTACTCAATGTTCATGGAACTGTTTTTCATAAATAAAGTATAGCATCACTTCTCTTGTGGCACAATACTTTCCTGCCTCGAGATCTAAATACTTAAAATCGAACTAGATACTCAGAATTAGTTCTCATTACAGAAAAACACTTTCTCCCCACAGGTACTTTTCGTATTTATGGCGAAAGAAGCAAATACGGTCGTACTGGAATGTGGAGATTTGTCAGCTGCTGGTGTTTACTCTATCGTTGGAATTGCTACACAGAAGTCCCTTCCAAAATTGTTAGTAGCGTCTTCTAAAGACATTCTATCAGTTCTTAGTTTAGGTCCTCCCATTGTCATGCTCTTCAGCATATTTCCTACGTGTAGGGTTCACTTCGTTACCAAACCGACTCAACCTGCATGTGTTCTTTACACACAAAGTGTACGCAATGAACTGTCTTTGTCTACCCATCGTAAGTTCCTCGAGAGAATATTTAGTTCTTCTAACGGGTAGGTTCATTGGAATTTAGATAGAACTACAAAAAGAAGATTTAATCGCCGGAATGTGTAACTGGATGATAGAGCTCTGGCGGTTTGTTATTCGCAGCGAAACCAGCTAAGATCAATAGGAAAAGATTGCATGCGCTTGCTGGTTTGATAAGTTTTCAGATATTCGAAACACTTCTAGAGCTGAATGTATATACAAATTAATATGGTGTGTCCAGTGGAAAGTGGTTGGATGTCGCTGAACGTGTTGAGAAAAAAGTTTAGGGACGATAGCCCCAGAAAATTCAACTCAATTCAAACACGAACAAAAATTATCTTGTGTAGGGTTCATATCTCCTATTGTTCCTTTTCGAGGAAGTAAACTCGTAAATAGCACTGAGTATTGGTACGGAACAAGTTCGTATGTTGAAAATCGCGTGCGACTCCAATATCCAGCATACGATGACAAACACGATTAAAAATATATTTTTTACCGAATAAAAGCAGTTAAAGTCACACAAAATTTGGGTGCCATGCAGACAGACTGATAAGAAATAAGGTCCGAAACTACCGGTCAATCCTCAGTAGTTCTTAAAACCGAAAGTAAATACATAGTTGCCGGGAACTCAATGACGAGCAAGAGACGATGGAGGAGGTTTTGAAAGTAAGAGATTTGAATTCGTGAGTTAATTTACAAAATTGTCTTCAAAGTCTAGTCTTGGGACATTTGTATATTTGCCTGCTTCTTCTCCTTTTATCACTGTCTAGAATCTTTTCTACATTACAGTATTATTTATGCAGGCGCTGCTGGTTGTTGTTCTTTTACTACATTTTACTACAACTAATTTCGAAAATACGTGCAACATTCATAATTATTCATTGGGGCAAAATGCATTCATCTTGTATTCATTCATTATAATTAAAAAAACACTTACAACCATACGTACGTAAGTACAAAAATAGTGCGAATAGCAATTTTTACTCATTCATACGAGGGGAATTAGTAAAATTAATTTAAAATTGTACAAGCACTATAAAGTATTAAAATGTTTGCGGAAAGTTCAATCCAAAGTTCACAATAATAATCATAACAAAGAGTGCCGTCAAAGGAAATTGCTTCTATTCCTAAGACTGTTCACCGCTTCTGTGTGTGCATAGCGAGTTTTAGCATTATGCAATAATGGCATTCCACCATCAGGTAAAAGTAGACCACTTTGATTGTGACAGAGTTTAATGAGCGAAATATTTTGTTTAAACAATTTTAAAAAGGACTTTTTGACTTAGCCGTCAAAGAATGCATATGTTTGCTAATTTAGTATGTGTGTGTGTTCCTTAAAATAGGTGAATGTGTGAGAGCTTTCATAGTATAAGGGCCAATAAGGAGTGTTTGTTCTTTTGTTGTTGTTGTTGTTGTTGTTGTTGCTGTTTGTTCACTTTTAAAAACCACATTAAGTAATAATGAAGTTAAATTAAGTATGTGGAAAATGTGGTTTAAAGGCTACTTAGGTTAACTGCTTTTAATCAGCACACAAACACAGGAACATAGACTGTAAGTCAGTGCACAGTAGTACAAACATTATTTAAATATGACTGACGTTTTTGTTTGTCGGTTGGTGGGCTTTTTAGTTCTTATTGTTGTTGTTGTTGTTGTTGTTGTGGTTCGTGTTTTTGTTTTGTGTCGACTTCAGAGAATGTTGAATGTTTAAATAGCAGAAATAGAGAAGTTTGCATAAAAATTAAAAAAAAAATGCAACAACAAACACAACAGTAGCAACAGCCGGCTAGACAGTGTCTAGCCGCGTTTTGTATGCCAGAATACAAGAACAAAACAACAAAAACAATTTATTATGTACTCTACACCTTACAATCGGTACTTGCGTGTGTGTGTGTGTGAATGTATACACATACACTTAAATACTTACCAACAAATTGAGATGCAGTCACATTTTTTTAACTTTGGCAGCTGCAGACACAATAGAACCAACAAAATGCAACAGACCAGACCAGACACACTAGAGTCAGAGACTAAATACTGGCATAAATAAAAAAACGACATATGACGCCTTCAACACCGACAACGTCTGACATTTAAATTCGAAACTAAATCCAAACAAAAATTAATAATAACAAAGTGTAAAGAAAAAGACACATTTCATGAAGACCACAAAGCAGAAAGCTATGAAACGATGGTTAATTATTTATGTATTTATGTCTGTATTTGTGATCAATCTTGGAAAATAAATTCATATCACAAGGGCAGTTTGAAAAATAGTTTCACAACATGTTTACTTTAATTACACTGTGATACAAAAGTTGGGAAAAAAATTATTCAGGGATTCTAATGTACCAATTCTATTTTGTTGGAGTCCACGGATGACGAAAATACCATTGGTTTTTTTAGGTCACTTCATAAAGTGATTTTATAACGGTAAATGTAGTGAAAAACGGGTTTTCTTAGATTTTCAGCTTTAAACAGTTGTAAATTCTTTGTTTCCACGGATTTCTTTTAACTTTTCGTTGGTTAAAAGGATTGAATATTATCTTTCAACCAAGATATATTTTTTGTAAATCGAGTATCAAATGGCTAAGTTACAGTCGTTGAAGTGTACAAAAAACGCATTAAAAAAGTATTCTTTTGTTTTCCTCAGGCTATAAGTTGCTTATGAGTTACCAAACACTATAGATATTTATGATTGCAAAAAAAGCGAAATAAATTATCTTTCCAAAATGGGCAATAACGGTAAAATCGGATTTTTGGTGATATAAATACCTGGAAAAATGCTTTATTTCCGACACCATTTCAAAAAATACCCTCTTGAACATTTCTATTGAAAGAATGTAATAAAGTCAGAGTAAATTGTCCTAAATTTTGGTGCCAAGAAACATCAGATATATAGATGTATATATGGTCTGTTGAATTTTAAATACCGATCAATTGAGGAAACACTGGCATCAGCACTGTCCTCCCAAATTTTTTTCCAAAATTTCCCTAAAAATCCTTCGTTAAAAAAATTCTCCTATAACAAAAAAATGTTTTTTTTTAAACTTTGGTACTAAATATGTATTAGTCTTTGCTCTAATTAAGTTCTTGTTCTTCTCTTTTTTTTTAGACTCAATCACAGTTAAAGGATTACATTAACAACAAAACTCGTAGTGTACCCAGAAAAGAGTTTCGTGATTTTGTTGCAGAGGATTGTCACATTTTTAAAAAGGTATTTGTCAGAATGTTTGAAAAGATGTAATCCTATTTTATATATTAGAAAATGCTCCAGAAACTCGTACAGATTTCCTAAATAACCCCAATGAAAAGTCCAAGCCGCAAGTAAAATTTTTCATCCTGTCTTTTGATGAAAATTCCCCAAATTTGTGGCCAGAACTGGCAGCTTTACTTGGCATTTTTCACTTGATGGTCCTTCACCTGTAGCGATGTTGCTGATTAAAATTTTGGTTTCCAAAATATAAATATTTTCTATTCCTAACTACAATATTCCCTCATCTGCATCGATCGTGCTGTGCTGGTAATTTGCAAAGATTAATAATATCATTTTAGATTTTTCCGCGCATGTTTGTTTAATAGTATGTGTAATATTTACACACAAATGATGTTTCCTTTATGGTTTCCTCCGTGGTTCCTTCGTCTGTAACAAAAAATGAAACATGTTCCCTTTAATGTTCCCTCCCCTGTATTTATTTTGTTATTTATTAAAATAATTATCTTATATAGCAGTACTGGGTAAATTATGACCTTATATTTGTTTCTACCATAAGGAACCAAACAACTATTCATGAGAGAGCTTTGTGATTCTATATGTGCTATCTGAGGATCGTATAAAGCATAACCAACTAACTAAAGGTATTTCAGAGTGAAAATATGTATATGTGAGAATTTACTTTTCCGTACTTTGTTTAAGAAAAGGGGGAAAGAGGAAATAACATCTTGTAAGCTCTCTTAGTCCTGGGGACTTCATCTTCATTATTTGCGAGATACAGAGTTTAACCAGGTACATATGTACATTAATTTGTGGAGAAGGGACGAATCATGTTTTCTTGCCAACAAACTTCAACAATATCGCATATATTAGAACGATCTTTGTTTTCAGTATATAAGAAAATTATACAGCGGTTTTAGATAAATCGCAAAAGGTTAATAAACGACCGATGGGTTTCTCCCGTCCAGTTGAATAAAGTAACTTTTAATTTTACCGATAAGCGAATCTTAGGCTTTGATAAGTGTAAAATAAATAGAAAAGCAGAAATTAAGTTGAAGACCTAAATGAAATCTACAATCTACATACTTTCTTTTTTATGTATGTATGTGTTTATGTAGGCGACGTTAAAATTGCTTAAATAATTCTAGACTCAATTGATTGAATAGTCTCAAATGTTCATTATTTAAACTACCAGACTGCGCGTGTACATTCATTTCAATAGTGAATATTCTTTCAAATTGTTTTTTTTCTTCTGGATTAGAATTGTTCTTTTATGTATGTCACTTTTTGTTTGCGGAATTCGAAAATTTTATCAATGTCTTCATCTTTGACTACAGCGCCAAAAAAGTCAAGTTAGTTTTTTTCTATCTAGTAATTTTTTTTTTAATTCAATAGAAGATTTTTAAATTTTGTAGACGGCTGACAGACTGTCAGTAAGAGAGACAAACGGATAGACAGACTTTGCTGATTGCAGGTAAGTAATTTATATACACGCATGAGTACGAGTATTAAAATAATTCACATAATTTAAATGTTTTCATTTATTCCCAACAGCCACAATGACAGGGAAGTAGCGTACATACGAGTATAATAATTTCAAGATCATTAAACAAACGTTTCAGACAATATCTCAATGTATTTTTTCAATTTTAAATTCATTCATTCAACTACTTGAGTCGTCTAGAATTTGATATTTTTTTCTAATTTCAGCATGCGGTTTTGGCTTTAAGCATTAAATATCCTATCTATTTATAAGATCATGTCTGTGTCTATGTAGGAGGTGTGTTTAAAAAAGAACACGATTTCATCGTTTTATTATATGTGGTCTTTCTTCATTCATACGTAACAATTTGTCCACACTCAATTTTTCTATAGTCAATGGTGGCGAGGCCTTTCAGTTTAGTAAAATGAATAATCTTATCACAAAGGGAGTTCCGCGCAGATTAAGAACTTCGTTCAAGCCGCAGAAAAATTATGACTCAAAATTCCTACTTCCTAAATAGAGATCTTCAGTCCTTAGCTTGCTTAGCACAGTGCCTAAAATTCCCTAAAATCGATACTTTTTGATAAGGGAGATATATAATAACAATTTATCAGCCAACAATTTAACTAATTTAGTGTGAATTTGTTGCCCAGATTAGTCATTTAATTGCTAAAATAATAAGACCTGTGAAACATAACTCTTAATTTATACACATTTTTGAAAACAGCGAAAATGTGCTATAAACGAAAACCATTAATGGGAAGTGACGTGAACTGTATAACAATATCGTGCGCTTTGACCTTGCTAGACGTTTACTTGTTAGGTGTTCTTTAGTCGCAGGTCTATTTCTCAATCGACTGATGCCATATCTATGCCTCAGACGAGTTAAAAATTGGCTCGTGCCACCGTGCGTAGCCGCAGTGAAATTATTAATAAAAACTAATCGCATCTGCCCACACTTTTGCCCTTCGCCAAACGAAGGTCCCAGGCAGCATCTGCCAAATATTTTTATTGGAAAAACAACTTTTATTTTAATTACGTTCACGGAATCATGAGCAAAAGGAGAATGAAAACAACAATCACTCAAAATCACTTGCAAACCTTAAAATCGACAAATTATTCAAAACAATTGATCTCCTTATTTTTCAACACACACCTCGTATATCTCTTTGTCTGCAACGATCAATGCAATCAATGATTTTATGACTTGGATGTTTGTTGTTTTATTGCTTGACTAGTTAGTCGGTTACATGTGCTTCTGTCTGGCAGTTAATTGATTTTACCCAACATTGATTCGATTTGAATTCTTAGCGGTCCGCAGTGTCAAATTTAAATGTTTTTGCGGTATTTAACTAAAAAAACCCCTATGTAATTCGATAAATAACAAACCTGGCATTAACAAAAACAATTCTTAAAGCAATACATATGTATATGTAAACAACAAAATATATAACGGGTATCACAAAATGAGCCTTTTGGTTATTCTTTGTAATTGTTGATAAACACAACTAAACTTTTAATAACTTTGTTGTTTTTCAACACTTTTTGATAATTATTACTTTTTACATCTCACTAGAATATCTTTTAAATATATATTGTTGAAGTAAAGCTTGAAAGGCCGAATGGGAAATGATATTTTTGCCCTATATTTAAAGCAATATTTTTGTCTTATACAGTTTTAGTGGAAAAAGTTGGCGTAGTCAGTAGAATCCTTTTTAACTGTACCGTTAACTAAAGTCTATAGAAACAGAAACGAGAAGGTAACCTAATTGGCCACCGGATAAAAGGGGTCCATAAAACTACTATGCTTAAAAATTGTTTAGGTTTGATTATCAACAAGGCTAGCAGGAAGGGATTAAAAATTTATCAGTTTCAAAGATGCTGAATTGCTAAACCTATAATTATTTCAAGAAAATTTAATTTTTATTAATTTAAAAATTTTTCCAATTAAAATATAAATTATTTAAAATTATTTTTCAATAATTTGCATCCTCAAGTATACTCAAGAAATTTTTACAAAATTGTATACGTGGAAAGAAATAAGAGAACACAAAGTGATAAAAATGTATATATTTATAAGATATTGAAATTTGTAAAGTGGAATGTTGATTGGCGCGATTTTAAAATAGATATAGTTAAATTTATCTTCTAAAACTTTTGGAGTTAGCTGCAAAAGGGGAAAAAAAGAAAAGCCAAGATAGTTTTGAATTCATTATACCACTCAAAATTATTAAAGTGTATGTGTTATAAATTTAAATAAAAAAACTTGCACGCCTCATAGCTGTTATATTGAGGAATACTCATTCTATGCTCTTTCATATGATACCACTTCGATAGGTTTTGATAAATTGTAAGATTCGCTACTGACGTCCCATAACCGCCATTTCGCATTTAAAAGAAAAATTATTATTATTATTAGCCTTAGATCCTGTAAGAATTATAGGGCCATTAAAAGAAAAACATATTATCCGGAAGAATCGATTGACACTTCAGTTATTAAAATCGGACAAATAATTTGGAAGCTACGTTTAATTATACGTAAACATTATACGGAAAGTTGCGAAATATTGCCACGCTCTTTTAAGTTATTTGTCCAGATATGCGTTAGCTCACAAGAAAAATATTTTGTTGCAATTATATTTCGGTAACTCTTTACTTCAATTGCTGACTACCGTTATATTTCGACCGTCTTAATTTTTGAAGAAATAATAACCAAAATATCCTCAAAACACACAGCAAGCTGTGATTTCGTCTGAACCTAATAGCAGCTCTGGCAACTCTACGAGTTACTTTGTTCTCCTTATTCAAGTAGCCTTTAAGCCAGAAATCGCCAGAAATATACAATACAGCTACATAGGATAAACAGGACGCAAAATAAAAACAAGATTTCGTGAACATATAAGAGACTATAACAAGAAGTTGCGTAATCCCGCCTCGACACCAGAATCTAACTTCGGGAACCACATGTTCAACAACAAATGTAATCCAGCACATATTAGGCAAACGGTACATCTACTACACACGGCGCAAAGGACGACGACTAAACATCCTAGAAATCATGGAAATATACCAACAAAAAACATTTAACGGACGCATCATAAACGAACAAACAAACTCCAATTCAGACATTATATTCAAACCTCTATAATAAATCTACAAAACACACAATAAAAATAACTAATAAGATACACCAAAAACAATAAAAACACAATACCAAAATAATAAACAAATTCATAATCCCATAGTCACTGATTTCTCTCAACCCCAACAAAAACCAAACTACAAGTTTTACCTGTTACCTGTTCACACTTTACAGATGCCTACGTTCCTTCCAATTGGTAATGGGGCATTACCATTCCAATTTGTGTTGAAATATTTCATTAGTTTTAAAAGACATTGTTGCTAAAACATAGTGGCAGCGATCATAACAATTTTTAAATAAATATAGAGCTTTTACACTACCGATTAAATTTCTTGGAAACAAGAAACACTAATCAGAAATAGAGTTGCCAAAACCGGTTGTCAAATTATTGAAAAAAGAACGGATTTCACATATTCTTCTGATTTTTTTTAAACCGGTTGTTGAAAAGTGATGGATTTCAAGACTGTGATAAGAAATAGTAAGAAAGAAATGTATATATAACTTTTATCAAGGACAAAAAACGGGATATTCGAAACGAGTTTTAAATTGAAAACCGGAAAATCGGTTAATAAAAAAGTGCGTTTTTTAAACTATTCGAAAATCAGTTTTTTATAAATGTCGAGTAGGAAAGGAGTAAATTGCAGCTTAAAAACAGAGGATTACAGTTGCGCACTATTGACCACTTTGGATATGAACAACTTTTCGCTGCATATAACTTCTGTTAAAATTTTCTAATTTTAAAAATATTTATATTTGCAGCAGACAGCTTGTAGCCTAAGAGATATCTTAATTAAAAATAATTTGGATTTTTTAGCCTCGATTCTAGCTTACAAGCTTTTGACTACAAAGTGATTTTTTAATATGTTGGAACTTCTGATAATTTTAAAATTTTTTGTAAATCTTACTTTTGCATTCTTAAAACTGCTAGAAGATATTTTGTATTCAAGTTGGTCTCAAAAAATAAAATGAATAACAGGTCCGTTTGTTTACTTTATGGGTAGAGTTTTTTGGTAAAATGAAAGTAATCAAAAATTACTTTCAATCACCATCACTTGCTTAAAAAAATGAGAAATAGAAATTTAAAGTGCGTAAAAAGGTGACAATTTTATATTAGTTGAATCGAATTACATTTAAATTTGTATTGATTATTTGTTAAACAGCTGAATACTTGATTACTTGCCCAAACTTGCACGAAGAAAAAGTTTGGCTGCTGCGCGTAAAAATAAGAACCATATGGTTCTCTTGCAGTACGTGAACGCTTTTTGATATAACTTCAATCCCGTGGCTTCTCAATGTTGATCTTGAACTGCTCATCTCCACAGACAATATAATTTTTATTATTATTAGGTAGTGTTTATTTTATAATCGCCTTTATTTTGCAAGGATTTAAAATATTTGTAAAAAACATGTAGAGCAACATTGTTTTCAAAACTATTTGTAATCAATAACTAGCAGTCGACACTTTTCACCTTTATCACAAATACAGTAGACGGCAAATATATAATCCAACATTAATTTTTTCTTGTTGTCTGTCTTGTACTAATTACTTGGCCCTTGCCGGATTTTGTATTAGAAAAATTATGTAAAATTGTGTCTTGGCTGGGGCTAAGCAAACACCAGTCGTCTGTCAAAGATTGCTGAAAAAGCAGTTTACTGAATTTTACTTCTTAGTTTTATTACATATGTATTTATCAGTTGGTTCTTAGTCCAAGAGCTTTAAGTATGAGATGCATGCATCATGGCATACTAATTTGTTTTATCAGCAATTTCATATACAAGTTAACAAACAAAACAGTTGTTTCATACCAACTACTCTTGGTCTGGCGGACAGACAATATAACTGCCTCAATGATCTGTTAAAATCGTAAATGCCGGACTGGCTGACATGTATTGATGTTATTGCAGATTCAGTTGATGTTGTGGTTGAGCTTAGAGCATGACTGGCTCAGTGGCAGACGGTCTTGTTGATTGTTTCTTCGTTTAGCTTCGCTGTCTTTAAGTTAAAAAAGATGCCAGACAGATAATGTGTGGTTCTTTTTGTAAATGGTGTTTTATTACGAAGCATTAAACCTTGAAATGAACGAATTTAATCCGAGAGATAATTTGTTGCCATTTATGTGTGAATATAGTCTCTGGACCCGGGTATGAGTTTAAAACAAGTTTGCTGCTTATTACGATGCTCACTGGTTGCTATAGCTATATGGTGGGTTGCTGGAATTATTAACATCGAAATCTGTCTGATCCGACCAGACTGTTTTTTTAAAATTAAATCCCCAGCGTTTTAATCAAGCCCGCGTCAGATTTTACATAGAGCATGCCACAATTTAATTACTGAGAGAAATATGTATAGCATAAAGGCTGGAGATATGGTAGGAAGTATACAGATACTTAAGCCCTTTTAGAACGACCATTTGACCATGGGGAACCAACTTTATGCCATCTTATTTGTGTTAGGAAATGTTTCCGTGATGGATAAGCGGTACGGAAATACACGTGATGTCAGACAACCAAACATTGCTTAAATTCTCATCATCATATGAGGTAAGGTCGAGGGTGTAATACGTAACACATCTCTAAGCGAGCTCGAACAGAATTAAATTATTGTGTGTACTTGTTCACGAAGATCCATACAGCAAATAAACAGCCAATTTTTTAGCAAACAAGTGAGCCTGACAAATTTAAATAGGTCCGTAGTCATTCTTTGAATTAAATAGCGGTTGCACTAATGTGAAAACTGGTTCCTCGGATGAGTCGAAAGTTGCTCCCTACTGGAGAGCTATATATGGTCTTAAACACGCAAAGTGGTATATTGTGCTGTCTCGTGGAAAATCACAGAGGATTCTTATGCTTGCATAATCACAGGGTTATATTGGATCCTGCAGAGCGAAGTTATTATTACACGGTCTACATGGTCTTGCACTGAACTAGGTATTTATTTGTAATCTAAACCTTTTCTAGTGAAAACAGATGATACACTACGATCCTATCGGTCGGGTTGCATATAGGTTTAATAAAAAATCTGACATCTCTAGTCCACAATGGAAAGCCGAAAACGATTGACAACATCGAAAGCAACAGTGACAGCATTATTATCGATATATAGTTGTCGAAAACGAAACATCCCGATTGAGAAGTTATGGAGCTTTATGCCAATAATTTTATTTTAAGTTTAACATCATTTTGTTTCACTTTAAGTTTCTATACTTGTAAGAAAGCACCTTTTATAAATGAAGAGCTTAAGTGATCATAACGTATTGAGTATGAATTCCTTTAAATTTAATTGCACTTAGAGAGTTTTCCTTAATTTTCTTTCGTGTTAAGCCACGAAATAATCTGAAATTTGCTTTGCATCTAGTGAGTATAACAATTGTCTCGAAGAATGGTGTCTTTATAAGATTTGCCACAGTGCCTACAGTAATATTTTCTGATTTCATAAATATATGTAAATACAAGTCTGACGCAATTTCATCCAGTCCGTCAAATATACAGTCACACATTTTAGTATTAAACAAATTATAAAATTGGATGCTTCATCACTTGGACGCTTATTTGTCGCTCGTGTTGTCATTAATTGTGGCTGATTGTTATCTTTCGTATGGTATGTTTATACGTTTGACACCACAAAAGTACTACGTACTTTTTAGTGATAGCACGGAACTGGAATTGTGTCGCTCACGAATTAGGTCTTGCAATTGACAGATTGTTTCAGAAATGTGGTAGTAATTTTGAAACATATATATATGTACCAGAACAACACTCAATATGATTTGGTGTGTCATACATAAGAATTGAAATTTGTTTGTTGTTTTTTTAATTGTTGTAAAGTTCCTTCCATCTTTCTGAAATATTCTCTGAATGGAACGAACTAGTTCATGACGAACACAACTCTACACGGAACGGTGATCGTGGCGTTTCTTATAGGGCGTTAATAGTTTTATACCCCTTACGAAAGCGTTGGTTAAGTCCATATACGAGTGTTTGTTCCACAAAAAGGCCCATCAGCACGCCTTGTATGTTATTCAACCATGATAAGAACATAATGATATACAGATATATGTATGTATGTATGTATGTCAACTTTGTTCAAAATTTTTATGCATAAAATTTATTAGTAACTCAAAAGTTAGGGAAAAATTTAATCTTAAATTTATATTCATACAACATTTTTTCATTGAAAACTTTATGAACAAAAATTTCTTTAACAATAACTAACACTAACACCAATTCGCAAATCGCCAGCAGGCATGCAAAATGTATGTTAAGAAAAAACACATGTAAAAGTGTATGACTACAAACGATTACGATTATTATTATCATTTTAACCAATTGACCAATAACTGCAGACAGCGAGACAGCAGCAAGAATAACAATAGCAACAACTATAGTAACAACGGCAATAGCAGCGGTTATAACCATTAACATATGTATATACGTTCAGGCATGTGCGTGTGTGTCATATAGTGTGTGTAATTGTGCAAGCCATTGTTTTGTTTTTACAAAAAGTACTAACAATTTTTGCATAGCAACGACCTACAAAAAGTTCATTAACGGGGTGATACCTAGACATGTCCCAGACACTAGGCAGACAAATAAACACATACTAACACTAACACGTGCACACGCTCTTACTACTCATAAGTGCTAAAAGCTGGTCGAGAGAGAGAGGCAAAACAAACCATCCAACAATTTTACAAAAACATAAAAACAAACATTAGATAACACTAACACATTTACTCGTTCATTCGTACCTATAGTGTTTGTGGTCAAGTACACAGTGGACAGGGATTTAAAAAGTAATTGTACCTGCACTTTTTCTTATTAGGATTTGTAGACTGTAAAGTATAATAAATGGTGTGTCCACACAATTTGAACACAATTTATCATACAAGAATTTAGTTAATGAATTGACCAAGTAGTTCTTAATTACACCATAAAACAAAAGGAATACATTAAATCTAATAGACCAACACTAACTAGACCCGACAACTTACAACAGCATTACCAAGATTATATAAAAGAGACAACAATTGAAAACGCATAACACATAATTACACACTTCTTCAAACACCATTTTTGGGTCATGAAAACATTTTCAGCTATAAAGTGGTTATTGGGCTAGCTATATTATATATGTATGTGTAACACGAAATTTTATAACTAAATTTTAATTTCATCAATACACAACGAATGCACTGAAAAGTATTAAAAATTTAGCTTATGAAATTATATGTTTCCAAAATAGCATAGTCTTATTTTTGTTTGGAATTTTCCAAATATAATTTACTATAAGAATATAAAAGAGGAACAATACTGAAAAATATGACAACTTAAAAGTATATATGTATGTGATCATTTATGAAATAATAAGTTAGCTATTTTCTGAAACAAAAATCTTTTTAAACAAAAAGTGGCTTTGCCTAGTAACTTGAAGTATGTGAAGCTGCACATTGCAAAAAAAAGGAGTCTCACAACATTTGGTAAATTTTCCGTATTCTTAAGCATTTTAACATAGGCCCATATTTTGATTTAAAAAAGTATACACACTTTTAGTTAGACTACTTTTAGTCATCACTATTTTAATTTAGTTAAATTACCATATTTGGTTTTCGTTTTTTAAAGTAGCATATTTTTTTTAAGATACAAATTTTCAGCGGTTGGTGGGTGCTGTTAATATTTGTATGGCAAATTAGAACTAAGAAAACAAACTTGTACTCGTATAAAGCAATTCTCAAAATGTGAAAAACACAAAATTTTGTTAGTTTTTTTTTGTAAAATATACAAATTATGCGACAATTTGAGACTAAACATATTAGGAGCTTTCAATTTTTTTTATGTTTAATTTATAACATTTTGGATTTTTTTAAACTAATAAAAGCAATTTTCCAGTTTTGAAGTAAAAAAAATCTAAGGTGAATAATAAAGAAAAATTCCAATAAAAATTCATCAGCATGAGGTTTGACAATTATATATATTTTTCTCTTGATATGGATTGACTCACTTCGTAAAAGGATTCAATTCAAATTCCACTAGGGCTTTAGTGGAACAAAATTGCCTTTTCCAGTTATATATAAATTAAAGCACAGCAACTGTATTTCAAATGTTCTATCACACATCCATAGTGCAAACATTTTAGTTTATTCATTCATAATTGTCTGAAAGTGTTTAGCAGTGTGTGCAAGTGATTTAAGTTTTATTTGTAAATGAATATACTACATTTAAAGCAACAAACAGAAAAAACGTTAAACGTCATTGCTTATTATTGTAGGAGTATTGACTGACATTAACAAAATAAACGAGACATAGACTTCAAGACGTCGGACATAAAATACCACAATAGAAAGCAAATATTTGCTTAACAAAGTACCCGTATACACATACATACACATACATACACATACATACACATACATACCACTCCATACACATAAATTGATACTTATGAGTGTTTGCAAATGTGTTGTGTTTGTGTGTGGTTGTACTATACGTACACTATATATAAGAAGTGTAATAAGGATTGATTTAAATAAAAAGTGCTTAAGTTTGTTTTATATTTTTTTTAAATATTGCGCAATACTCGAGAATAATATTTAAATAAATTAAATGGTAAAAATAATAAGTTAAAATACCAAATAAAATGCCAGTGGAAAATTAGGGTTAAATCAAACTTTGAACATTTAGCTGCAAAAGTGCTGACGCTCTTATTTAGGTATGCCACATCAATCTTAAGGTTATGCTGTATTCAACGCAATAATCAACGCTCTTGTTAAGGAATGGATGTAATATAGGAATTTCTATACATTCTTCCTTATGAGGACTGAAATCAAATGTGATTCATTTTGCGATTAAATACTGTTTGCTAACTTGATAGAAGTCTAGAAATTTTTACAAATACATATTTATTTCGTAAAGTGTGAAAAAGATTTTTTGTGTTTTAAATAGGTATGCGTCCGATGCAGATAGACTGTTAAAACCCAAAATGGAATTTTTTTTGACGATTTAACCGAGGCAAATAAAATACCTAGGGAGAGAGCTATATTCTGCCGAAATAAAAATGTATTAGAGATCTTTGCCGGTGCAAAGAAATCTTTGCAATCTTTAATTTTGGCTTCCGGTTTTAATCGCCTTATTTTACAATTAAACTCTCCTTTCATTTTAATATGAGCATTTTCGATCGGAAAATAGATGAGATATTTTTTCGTAACTACAGCTCTTTTAATTCGTTTTTCTTTTCTCTCTTTTCTTTGAATATTTATCGATTCTTGAATTCTCGATTTTTTTTTTTTTGAATTGTATATAGTAGCGGAATTGAGTTTTTAGTGATATTTCGAATATTTGATAAAATTTAGATGCTTCGTTGCAAATTCAGACGTTGGGTAAATTATGTCGTTAAATTTCATAATATGATGAAGCGTGATTTTGGTACCTGGGTCGTGAAAATTAGTTTTCTTGTAAGATATAAGATTTTTGCTACAGCGGTTTTTTAAAATTGCGACGTTTTTCATAAAATATTTTTTTAGATTTTTTTGACAAATTTTTGGGGAAACTGCAAAATATTGGTGGCATTAAAATTTTAAATATGGGTGAGAGGAATATCGATTTTGTAATATTTGTGCAATTATATCTTTTATTCTAGTTTTTCGATTTTGAGCTTAAAATTGTTGGTGAATTTTTAAATTATTTTGGTAAATTCCCTAATTGTGCTGAAATTTCATTATATATATATATATATATATATATAAATATACTATTTTTCAAATTTAAAATTTTTTAACTCTTGTTTTTGTGGAGAATTTTTGTGAATAACCATAGAAAAATATATATTTTTTATTTTATTTATACTATATTTTTGGTAATATTTATAACTTTTAATTTCTTTAGTGAATTTAAAATTTTTTTCTCACTTAGATTTTGTATTCCACTTTTTAGATTTTGTGGTGAATTTTCAAGTTTCTGGTGAATTTAAAATTTTTGTAAAATTTCGATTTTTTCGTGAAATTTCGCTATTTGGAGGAATTCGGAATTTTCTTTTTTAGTTTTTGAAATGTTGAGGTTTGTTAAAAAAAATTAAATTCGGTTTTATTTAGGTCGTAAGTTATCTGGGGTGGGTCATTTCTGTAGGTAGAATTTATAGAAAATTTAATAAGGATTTAGAATATGAAAATTCTGTATAAATAAATGTTTCCGCGTAACAGGGAAAATACAAAAATTGTTTTTTGCTCATGTCGCAGGAACTTGTGGACCGATATGGCTGATTTTAAATAGCGTTCGCCAAACGCGCGCAGAGGGCCAAGTTTCCAGATCCTAGTTTGTCTAGTGTCGTCAGAAAGTAAGTTGAATTCTGCATTGGACTGACGGACATTGTTAACTGAACTTCCCTACCTGTAGAAATCATAAACGGAATGGCAAACCTTTGTGTGTATAAAAACATGCATATCGGGTACTGTTTTTAACTTAGTGTACGGCATGTGCATCATAGATTATAAATTTTATTTTATTTACGTTGAGTTCTAATTCACTATCGTATCGGTATCGGTATCGCCGATATTTTTGATTGATGCCGTCATTTTTGAATATATGTTTTGTAGTTCAATGTGAAAGGGTTTTATTGTTTGTTCCCGTAAAAAATAATTGCTTAAATATGCTAATAGTAATTATAGGTTGTTCAAATGTTATATTTAAGAGGCTGTCGAAGTTACCAATGCTATTTAGATGTCAAAATATTGAGTAAGGATCGCCATTTTATCATGCATTGTTTCACGCCTGCCGAAGGTATAGAAATTAATAAAATATTATTTACTAAAATTCCGGCTCAGTTATAAATATGCTGCAGTGCGCCGACGATTCAGAGCACCATGGGCAAAATTGATCCTAAATATACTCAGTTAGACCATACGCCGCCAAAAAGGCGATGTTGCGCCAGTATCGAATAATGCTCAGAAATGTAAATTTTGCACCAAACAGCTGAATTTGGCATCATCAGAGAGTCAACCCGGCTAGAATTGGCCCTACATTCAGATAGATAAGATTGTGTTGACGTAAAAATTAAAACCGGATGACTAATAACAACGTTAATTGGGTGCTAATAATTTCGGCTCATTTTTGGCGCAACGTCTATCTCAACCGCCAACAAGTGTTCCATTAAGCGTCACTGCATTCACAAACGTTTATTACTTGGCAGGGTTATTAAAAACTTCACCGAACGCTTGGAGGCGCTGCCAGCAAAGCGGGGTCATTTGAGTAATGTGCTTTTTCATACATAATGGTATAAATGTAGCTTCATAATAAATCCAGAATGAATTGAATATATCACATTGTTGGTGTTTTATTAAAGGCGTTTTCCGAAAAAAACTGTCATATATTATTATTAATGTAGGGGGGTATCGTATTTAGAGGTCCATTTTCGACCCCCTTCTTTCGTTCAATGGATTCAAAGCACCCTACTTGTAATTTACTACCTTACTTTTATTGAGTCTCGTGCTAACACTAGCCTTTTCTCTTGACTATAGTAATTTCATTTGCCGAACTATCAGTTTGTTGACCCCGGGCTCTATATTCATCATAATGGCACTTCGTTGCCACGCTCGCCTAAGAAAATTTAAAAACTTTTGCCAAACCTATACTACGAGTATTTTATTGTGTTCTGCCGAATAAAAAAAGAATTTGGCCAAAATAAATTTTTTGAAATGTTTTATTTTTGCACGCTTTTCAAAAATTTGTTTATTTAAATGATTTTGTATCAAGGCTGTTTTCTTTTCAATTGTGTATTTAATTGAACATAAATAATTAATTGATATTTACAGTTTGCTTGTATTTGCATTTGTAAAAAAAATTGTTTGCTTAAAGAGTGCGAGCAGTTAATTTTTTCCCCCTTAAAACAGACGAAAGTGGAAAATTAACAAAGTGCAATTTTTTAAACAATAAACATTGCACAAAATTACTGCATATATTTTTATTTTTATTAAAAGATTTATTTTACTTTTTGGCAAACTTTTTACATGTGTAGACAATTTATCGTGGCGGTTTAAAACAAATTATTTTAAAATTATTTTTGGCGTAGGCTCTTGAAATACATATGACCATTAGTTAACATATAATTTTATTAAAGTTATTTGTTATAATTTTTGTCACAGTCAAGGGTAAGCGGTACAGGCGGTATTAATTTGATTTCAGCCTAATTAACGTAGCTCTTCCGCCTAAATAACGTAGCTCTACCCAGTGCATTAGTTGCTCAGATTAACAAGTGCGGCCAAAAGTAATATTCACAGACTTAAAACAAGCTTATAGAGGGTCAGAGAGCTCACGAATGCCAAAAAAATTTTGACATACTATATAATTTTGAAAACATTTTTCAACTTTAGAAATAGTTGATGCAAAAATCGTACTTTAGCGAAAAGTATTGCATCAAGATCTATTTTCTTCATTCCTGTTACAGTCGTAAAGTCGCGCTCTGGTTTGTGGAAGGCAATATGGTAACTTGTTGGTAAATTTTCTTGTATTTTAGATTTTAACTTTATCACGATTTTGGAATTGATCACATGAACAATTCGCTAGTTTCATGCGCAGTGTGGCAGTTGGCACCTGCTGAATCCACATGTCGTCCGGATCCATGCCGTCTAGTTCAAAGTCACTGCCGAATTGATGTTGTCGGTTTTTGGCGACACTCGTTCACAGCAGAAATGTTTCAAGATACCGAACGATACGGCGATCCAGTTTTATAAAATTTTTTCACTATTTGCACATTTCGACTTTCTCAGCCGAAAATTCCGCAAGGTTTCCGAGCGTTCTTAGCGTAATGGGGATTCACATGTGTTCTTTTTTTGTGCAGCACTCTGTTTTTAATAATAATAATAGCTGACAAATGTTATCTATCAGAGTTGCCACTGGCACGAAATAATGCCACAAAATTTAAATATTGCATTTTTATTGAGACACCCTATACTTAAGATTTAGGAGATTAGAATAGAATATTTCGAGAATTGGTGAAGAACAACTAGTATTGACTTGGTCGAGAACCATTCAAAACAGAACTTTTCATATCGGGCAGTATTATAAAAAACCCAGAAGCAGGTTTGACGCTATCTTTCTCCAATAATGACGGCAGAGGTCGTTTGGAAATGATTTTATATATATCTTTGAACAAAAAATTTATTATGAAATATTTCATTAAGAACAATAATTAAAAATAGTTCGTGACATAAGTGAAGAAGAATTTTAACAAAGATTCTCTGCGGATTTGAAGAGAATTATTGTCTTGTCTGTTTTATATTCACTTTTTAACACTCACTATCACTATTCGGTTCCACGTATAACATTTGTATTTAAATCAGTTGCTATCTTTAGTTTAGATAAGGAGATAACAAATAATATAATAGTTTTTCTGTAAGCGCCAATCCAAAAGAACACTTTGCATAATTCCTTGAATAATTTCAAAATTATGGCAAGAAATGTCAGGTGTTTTTGTTGTGATGTTTCCTCATACATAATCGTATGTACATATATTCGCAGTTTCCATATAAAGCCTATTGCCTAGCACGCTTAAATGTGCATACAGTAGCACGCATAACTTTTCGAATTTTACCTTGGTATCATAAGTCATGGTGGTAGATATAGAATTTTTTTCTGTTAAAATGGCTTGATGAAGAAATTAAAAGCATTAAAACTTTTTGTGATTCATATTGATGTCCATACTGGAATATTTTTTTAAAATGAAATATTTTGCACAGAACTGGCGCATGACCACAGGAATTTGTGTTACCTCTAAAGAGATACTGAAATTATTTTTACTAGGGGAAGGTGATTTAAAAATATATTGTAAAAACGAATCTTTTTTCAACAAAATAAAACTTACTTTATTGCAAGCTGCAGTACGAACTCGATTTACACAACCGAAAGGAAATCGGGCTTGTTGATTTCTCCGAAAAGTTGTAGAAACGGGCAATTAAAAATTTAATATAAAAACACACCACTGGGGGTGTCTGAAACACGTTTCATTTTATAATCACCAAATTTCAAAAAACGAAAACCACTGTTTTTTTAAATGGACGATTTAGTGCATTTAAATTTAAGGTCGAATTATCTCAAATATCTAAAACATAAAAATCAATTAAAAAGTTGCAATAAATCAGGTTATTGGTTCCGGAATTTTGGAGATTATAAATCGAAACGTTATTTGGAACATGCCCGATTATTTAACGTACGTTTACTTTAAAGTAATCATCACTTAACTGATATGAAACTCTAATCACAACGGTAAATAGAATTATAACAGAACAAGAAATGAACTGTGAATTAAAAGTAAAAACTTTTGTCTATTACATTGGCGTAGAAGTACTTTTCCTTCAAAAATATTGAGACTTTAAACACTTTTTAAGCGCTGCTCCCGCGGGAGAACATAAGGAGTAAAGAGATTTAAATTTATCAAAGCATCAGCACTGGCCTGCGGAAAACGTATTTAAGATGGGTTCCTTTGTTGAAACCTTAAATACTTGTTTAAACTACGTTTTTGAACAAATAAATTCAGAGAGTAAATTGTTTAAATTTAATAAAAAATCGAGACTGCTCACTAAAAAATTTGCTTGTCGTCCTACAGATAAATTACAATTTTATAAAAAAAATGGGTCAGTATTAAATCACCACGTTTTTAAAATAACAAAAAAATCCCATGAATTATTTTATTATCAAAAAAAAACTTGGGGTCTCGTGAATTCGTGATCGAATGACTTTGTTCGAAATTTTACTTTTTGGGATCGACGCATACGTTATCGACTAATTAGTATCGACATTTTAGATTGTTGCATACTATCGTATCGAGTATTCGAGCGAATCGTTTCTCTCGAAATATCATTCGATATGTTATAAGCTATCGTAAATATAATTTGTTGTTTTTTTATAATAAAATTCCTAGTTTCTATAATACAGAGAATACTCCACCACCATAGAGTGAAGACTGTTGAATGTTCTACGATTTAAAAACTAATCGCACCCTAATTCAAAAACAGTTAAAACTCCAATAATCCAAAATGGTCAGGAGGGACAAAAACGTGTTCTTACAAGAATAGTAGACTTTAAAAATGCACAACTATAAATGATGCACCAGCGTTGGCTAAAAGTGATAGTGCCGCTAATTGCATATATAGTTTTGGAACCTATAGAATAGGTTATTAATACAAACTTATTAAATAATTCATTTCTTCCTTAAGCCATATGCTTCGCATATGTTTCCTCGTACGCCTTACAACATTTTCTTCTCCTTCATCAGATGAATATAAATAAAATAAGAACATGGGATTAGTTTTCTATAAAATCTAAGGAGTTTGGATTAAATACAAGTCAAGAAAATAACTTGCCACAATCTGCGCTGGAATCGTTACATCCGCCATCGTATCGACAATCGTACCAAAAAAAACTTACGTTACATTTTTTTACCGAATTTCCAGTACATTTAGTCATACGCTGACGTATGTTATAATTCAAAAAAAGTATGTGTTTTAAATTTGCGGATGTGCGATTCCACCCCTGGTTATTTTATTCGGTACGAAAGACTAATCGATCACGAGTACCACGATTTGGCCCCTTCTCGGTAGCCCTACTTAATACATATTCAGGCTTTTGATATTGTCTAAACAACGAATTCCGTAATAAGAAACATTCCCTCTAAGAATGTGGTAAAATTTGAAAACTTATGGCAGATACTGTATATGTGTTTCTTCTTTGCGTATAAATCACAAAATAGAATATTTTAAAATGTATCAATATTGCGTGTGATCAAATTAAATAGAGTTTTTGTATAGAAATTGGTAAAAAAAACCAATACATTGAAATGAAATGGAATTCATCTATGCTTTTAACTCATGTACGTGTTGTTGAGGAATTAAAAATTGCTTCGTAAGTGAGTGGGTGTAATTACAAACAGTTTTTATATTTTTATTAGAGTAGATACCTTTTCCATTCTAAACTTATTCGAAAGCCTTTTTTCGATATTTTAAAAACAAAATCATAAATTTCTAGCAAAGCTAGTGGTCTGAAAAATAACAGTCACTTTGAGGGTTTGTACTTTTGTGTGTGCCAATTTTTTACATACGACAGGCAATAATTTTACAGTAATTATGTTACCATTACTGTTATTGGTAATTGTTTTTTTTTTTTTGCATAATAAATTCTTTTTCTAGTTTTGTTTATATTGCAAATTCCTAGAATATGTGAATATTATTATTATTAAAATACGAATACATGAGTCGAATTGTTTTAAAATAAATTGATTTCATAATCCATTTTTATGCCATAAATATTGAGCGCAATTTCGAATTTTCTTCGAGAATTTGTTTCCTTCCCCATCGCTTGTTCCCGGTGAAAAAATCGTCGATTCTAACAACCCACGAAATATACAGGGACATTTTTAACTTTTTGAAAATTAGAATTGGAGAAGAGGGGGAAATCATAGGGAAACACTAGTTCATAATAGAAGTGGGAAAAGGGAAAAAATGTCCGGGGAAGTTGTTATTCATAATCGGGCTGATAATGTTTCTTTTGCTAATAAAATTTTATATTGCCGCATATAATTAAATACCTTTGAATAATCTAAATAATTTGTAAATTTTCTATAGCGGCTTTGCCTTTCAAATTGTGTAGATAAAAGACTTGAAAATGGATCAAGTTTATGAAATGAATTAATTAAACTACTAAATAAGCCGATATTTCTACTTGAATTAAATTACAATGCTCTGCAATGAAATCCTCCTTTAAATAAAATTGCAGCGCTGAATGAAAATCTGTTCCGACTTTTTTCTATCACGTTCAGATTATTTTAACCGGGCGTGGCAAATATAACCTCCTTAATAGGGCGGTTACACTAGTTTAATGCACTAAACTTGAGAACAGTAAAACACCAAAACATACGCCATGCTTAGCAGTTTCTTTTGAACAGTTTATTTATTTTTTTATGAAATTCTAAAACGAAAATATGTCAAAATTTTCATGTTTTTCGTGACATATTAACGAATAACTCAAAAACTGTTAAGCATAACAAAAAAACATGTTGAGATATCTGGAAAGTTATTCTATACTGCATCTTTTCGTGTTTCGTTTATCGAAATCGGACCAGCTACTCTTGAGTTTTAGTGTAACCGCCTTATTAAGAAGGTCGCCACGTAAAGTTCGTAAAGTCTCACTGTTGAGAAAAATTCTATATTTGTTTCACCCCATAGCCAATAGTAAAAGTATTACTGGTTTTAAAAGAAAACCACGATACAAAACTTTTTTATACTAATGTGCCAAAGAAGATAAAATTACGCTATTTCTGCCCTATGACGCAATGACGCTATTTCTTTCTAATACCGAATAAAATCAAAATAAATGGAAAACTTATTTACAAGAATTGAAAATAATTTTTACTTTGAAGCACTGCAGACAGTCTTGAAAATTTCCAACCTGTCTAGACTTGTATGCATACTTTTCTTCTGCACTTTTCGAAAATTAATTTCTTAAACTTTTAAATATTTGTGTTGTAAGTATCAAAAGAAATGTCCAGAATTAATGTGACTTGTAACTTGTATCAATATTAAAATATTTTTCACACATTCTATAGGAATGGCTTACAAACGTCCTGAAATTTTATATATCGAATTAACAAACGAATCACAAACACTTTTCCTACTTGTACTATAAATTGGAAAATTTAAAAATTTTGAAAAAGCTACATTATTTATCTTTGGGATGCAAATGGAAACAATAAGAAAAACTTTATTGAACACAATTGTAAACATTTAATTTTTGACTTATGAATTTTTGGTATTTAGGTGTGTTTCATTTATACGATTCATATATTTTTTTAATATTGAAAATCAATCATTTAAATTTTGTTTAGATAGAAAAAATTTATTTAAATTTCACGCAATAATTTTTATTTAAAATACAATTTTTTTAATTATGTTTGTTTAATTTCTCAACCTCTACGTCTTCAATAAAATTTTTTTTATTATATAATAAATACTAACTTTATTGAAGACCTAGAGCTTGAGAAACTGCGTAATGCTGTTTATTATTTTTTATGGTTTCGAAAGCAATTAAAATTAAAGATATTTAACTTACCGAAATTCTCTAATATTATTAAAATATTGCATGGTTCTACCATCGTTTTCAGACTCTTTATTGGCAGCATTTATGCCAGCATAAATGCGGCTCATTTGAGCCTCGGTCAAGTTAAAGATTTTCAAGACCTGTTGGCGATTATTGCGATCTACCAATTCGGTATGGGTATTAGAGTCATCGAGCAGCAATGAGGAACGTTTCGAGGGTATAGCACTTACACCCATAAAAACAGTTAAAAAACAACAATAAATTAACACTGTAAAGTGGCACATTTTTTGCAAATAAATAATTAAATATATTTCACTAATAAAATAATATTGTTAGTTTTAAGCAAAAATTAAAAATATATATTTTCCAGTTACACTCTTTTGTTTTAAATCATACAATTTTTAATTCAAATTTTTCAAGTTTGGTGGAAAAAATAATTTAGATAAAAAATTTAAATATGTAGTTTTTTAACACTTAAATTTTTAAAATTGTTATATTTTTCAACTTGATTTTTCTTAACTATTTGTATTTCTTTATTTTTGAAGTTCAACTTTTTATGGTTTTGATTTAAATTTTTAAGTTTTTTAAGATGATTTTTAGTTTTGTCTTCACTATAAGAACAGCAACTATGAAGTGATTTGCGCGAGACACTTTAAAAGTCTTAAATAACAAAAAATTTGTTTTCATTCCCATCTGTAAGATGTGTGTTTTATTTTGCTTTTATATATTCGGACTGTTAACGAAACGAAAACAGCAACAACAACATCAGGGAGTTCATATGCACACTGTTGCAAATACACACGAACACACACGTATACTAAACTGCCGGCTGTTGTTAATTTTGTATTTACTTGGTTATAATAAAATAGAAACAAGAAACAAGTACGATGTAATAACACTGCTTGTCGTATGGTTTCGTTCAGAAACGAACATTGTTGATTTGCATACGAGTGCGTGTGGTTGTGGGTCTGTGCTGTATTAAATAAGCTGCAGTAATTATAATTTAACATGACAATGTTAAAGTAAAATTCTGTTATAATTATGCGCCCAGTAGCTGCTAACTGTTAATTAACAGCATATAAATCATATGCAATTTGTGTTTCACACACATTCATAAGACTGTAGTTATATTTACTTTTTTTCCATACATTTATAAATTATGCGTAAATTGTGTACTGTTCTCTGATTGGTTGTTAGTGGCAACGTGCATTAGAGTGGGTTTTTCATTAATGTTGTCTGAGGATGAGGACGTATGAATGTACATGCATATACATAATGTATGTATGTATGAATGTGGGGGTTAATGAGTAATACAAATGAATTCTGTGCTAAAATAATATTAGTTTTAGTTTGTAATGTGATTGTAAAATTATATGTTAATTTTTTCATTAAACCACCACACTAATAAATGTTTAATACTCGTATTTTTATATTTTAATTTAAGTGGCAGGATAAAAGTGAACAATAAAAATTCTATTATTAAAATAAGTTATGTTTCATTAAAAGGTTAAGCGAAAAAGAAAATTGATTGCAGATCAAAAAGAAACTTAATATGTAGATATGTTCATCGAATTCTTTAGATACGTTTTAACGCAAAGGGACCATAATAACAAAGCATTTATTGGCAGGTTAAGTAGTGTTTACAAATAAAGTACACTAACGCCGTATTTTCAATTTACGTCGTTAGTAGAGACCGGAGAAACCATTTTTCTTTTTAGTTTAGAATAAAAATATTTTATCAAAAAAATTGCCTTTTAATAAAGATAAATTTTAGTATGAAATGAGTGGGGATAATTAGCAGAAATTAATTTTTTTATAATTTTATATTTTATAATTCGTATAACATTTTTAAATTATTTATGGTTTTTAAAGAACATTTTGCGCTTTGGGGCTTTTTATATTTTATGGCGTTAATTTTTGTAGGCACAAAAATAATATGCAAGACAAAAACACATTTTTAAAAATGTTTGAAATTCCTTTTTGTTTTCCATATGAGTTTCATAAAACAAGGCCCGTAGATATAAAAATATCGCTTTTCTCGTTTGATTTGTTTTTAAAGATATCTTTTTTTTTTAAATTATTAGACAAATACTTTTAGTTAGTTTTTATTATGTAATTATTTTTATTTTATTCGATATTTCGCTATCAATAAAATATGAAAAAAGTTTGAATTAATGCAAGAAAAAAATTTTAAAATTAAAAAAAAAACCAATACATAGAAAACTTGAAAATTTTTTTACATAAAAAATTAAATTATTTTATAAAAGAATTTTATTAAAGACTTAGTGCTTAAAATTAGATGGCTAAAATTATAGTAAAAGAAATACAATAAAATTTATTAAATGAATATATAATTGTTTTATTTTTCTCCATGACTTGTTATTAAAATCTAATGTCTTACATCATGATAACAGGGGTAACTTCGTACCATAAATGAAATTTAAAGAATAACATGGGAAATCTTTAAACATTGAAACTGAAATAATTCTAAGGAAATTAAAACTTGTTCACATGATCGAACTCAAAACGATATAAGTAAAATTACACAAAAGTTGACTTAAAGTGAAACGGTGCAACTAGAAAAGACGCCAATCGGGGCTTTAGTGTATGTTTTTGTATGTGTCAGTGCAGTGTTATGTAAAATTAATAACCATTTTTCATATATATCATAACTTTATGCGAAAAGACTTATTCTAATTACGAATAAAGGCGAGCATTCTACGGACTGTAACTCAATTATTTCTTTGTCCGCAAAAAGCAAATGGTACAAGAAATAAGTAATTTTTCGGAATTTTCGTAAAATGCAAAGGGAAATGCGTGATATCGTTTATTATACAAAACTCATTCAAATAACGTAAATCAATAAATAATACTTGTATTAATTATGGCATTTTATAAATTATATGCATCCGTTTTAAATACAGAAATTATTTATTAGAAATGTTTCAAATTGTTAACACACCAATAACTCAAAGAATCTAGTTTAAAGCAGATACAGAACATGTTACTCGTATTAAACTTTTCTTAAATTTTTCTTAATTTTTTGTAAGGTAAACTTAATGTTTTTAATAGTTTTGAAGGAGTATATTTCTTTTATTCATCCCACTGGATCCGTGTCCGTTAACACAGTTTTCATTTATTCATAAATCAAATGGTATTTAAATATGTTTTTACACATATAGATACAAACGGAAGATCTTTTAATTTTCTTATTGTTGTTGATTGTGTAAAAAATATTTTAATATTGTTTGAATTTTTAAAATTTTTGTTTGTTATTTGAAATCCTTTTATAAATTTTTTGCAGTATCGATAGTGAATAAAAACATTTTATGAAAAATTTTTTACTTAATAACCTAAAGCTGGGATAATTAATTAATAAATATATATTATAATTATATTGAATATGTGTGCTAATATTATCCCAAAAGCGTTATTTGTAAGTTGAAGTGTTGCCAACTAAACAAACAAAAAAAATCTTAGGGCTGGCAGATTAGGTTTAGTAAAAATTCAAGAAAGAGCGAAAAAGAAAGAGTATGATAATCACATTGGAAGAAATTCATGAGAGTGCTGATTGAGGCACACCGTTTGAGTATTGTGGACAAGATTTGAAACTTTTATAATGGTCTGTACAGAGTAAAATTTATGCAATAACTGAATGAGATACTAAACCAAAAGAAGTGAAGCTTATTTTCATCTTAGATGGCTTCGTTACAGTTGGGGTATAGAGAAAAAAGATGTGATTGTCAGAAAGGAAATGCTTCTTGAGCTATTATTTCTTGATGTGGCTTTTGGCTGCAGGTGTAGTGATTGCAAAAAAATATTAATCGATTAATTAATCATATGATTAATATAACCCAAAAGTAATTTATTGCAATTAATCTAAAATTATTATCTGAGATTAAAAATAGTCATAAGTTTCATAGCTTTAGAGATAATTAAAATTTACCTGTTTAAGACAGAATTTAAAAATAAGAGTTGTGAATGGTGCTTTATAATCAATCTATTCCTTTTTTTCTGTACCTAGTATGCCTGCTTCGAAAAAAAACTGGTTCAGATGGTACAGAAGTTCCAACCAGAAAACAATATTTTGGAGCAAGTGTGCAAAGGTTAAAGTAACAATGTTCTCATTTCGTACTATGCGTTAAGTACATTTCGTTTTAATTCGAGAACTGGAGTGTTGAGAAAGAAGTTTTTCGGAGTCATTGTCCTTCATTTTTCGCTTCTGAGTCCATAAATCAAATTCAGCATCAATAGACGACGAGTGTGTCGCTCTCACTTCCAATACTTCTTACTTCATAATCACTGACTAAACTAAATCTGGAGGGTGATGCTGCCAGTTATTATGATTGTTTCATATTCCTAAACGGTGATTCACATTGAATGGTCATATTTAATTGATTGGCAACCAAATCGTTCCAAAAGTGCTTTCGCCAAAGAGATAACGTAAGGTTTTCGATCAACAGAAAGTTGGTCTTGTCTCTTTCCACTCACACTCTTAACTTTTTATATACTGTTTGCTTCAAAAGAAAAAAGGCGGTCTTTAACTCTGCATTTACAAAGGAAAATACATTCATGAAATTTCTGTATACGTTTTACAAATAACAATTTCAAAGATATTCAAATATTCAACTTTCATGAAAATTTCTTGTTCACTTTCAGAGGAAAGTGAAAGTTCATTTGTAAAATGTTTTCGGAGAGAAAAGTTGTTACAATAATTCTACAAATGAAAAGACTAGAATTGGAAAATTATGTTTTGTTTATTACTGAAGTAGAGTTGCCAAACCATCGCACACACAAATTTATAGGGCAATTTTTTTTTTGTAATATCATTATATACAATCAACAGTTGTATTTTTCGTATGTGTACAAAATAATTAAATTTTGCAATTATTATTTTACCACAATCCCGCAAATTTGTATATCTCTCTTAGTAGGCAACTGTGTGAAGCCCTTGTCATTTTACTTTCAAGAAAACGCCAAAAAATCGCTTTCATCTAAATTTTGTTGAAAGCTGAGTGGAAAGTAAAAAAAGTTTGGGTGTGTTAATGAAAAAGTGTGAGTGTATTGCGACTTTCATGCAATTACTTTCCTTTGTAAACGGTAGGTAACTCACCATTACAGCCAAAAACAAAACGGTGCACACAACTTTTTGGCGTTTGATCGCAAAGAAGCACTCAAGGTACATTACATTCCACAACAATTACAACATTGCAAACAACAGGGTGTTTTAACTAAAATAAAACAAGGAGAAAGAAATGATACTCTAGCAGTGTAGCCGTTTTTTACTTCCAATCATAAATTTTATATTCATTAACTTTTGCTATTTTAAAATTTTGCTAAAAGTTTTCATATACATACATGTTTCTTCCAATAAGTTATTAAATTATTAATTACTTGTCTACGAGATTTATACTCGGATTCACCATAATTTTTAAAAAAACTATCCTCGTAAATACGACCTATTTTTAAAATAACTAATAAACATGAGTTTTTTTGTTTATTCCATAAAAACAATTGGTAATCAATTATTTAGACACCCTTCAAACAACTGAATTACAATAAATTTATTTTAAAAAATCTCCCATTTGTGTAAAAAAGATAATATAAAGATCAAAAAATTATTATTTCTGTTTAACGAAATATATACCCAAATTTTAAATGCATGACATTTTATGAAAAGCTAATTCACAACAATTAAAAGGCTGTAACTTACTTGATTTTCCGATACTTGACACAAGTGCTATTATCTTTTATTTCCAAAATTAATTACTATTCTCGTTTCCTGAATTGAATTCATGTTTGCATTTTTAACGAAAAAATTCTAAACTAAAGAGTCGGAGGCAAATTAGTGAACATTTTTTTACATATCAACTGTTGTTAAATAACAAATATGTTAATATATTTAAATTAAATAAATTTAATAAATATTTTTTATTTCCATTTAGTAAGTTTTTTCAGTTTTCCCTCTTGTTCTGGCAACGCTGTACACGGATTATTTGTATAATTCCGCACCACAAAAAACGCAAAGAAAAAAACCAGATGTCACATTAATACTGCCTGGTATATTAATCTACCCTGGAACATCCTTGCGATCATCGGTGTTTAGTTTCGATGTCACACTGATAGACCCACGTTTCGTAACTGGTAATAGCGAAACATTTTTTTTGAATTTCATAGTCTAAATTTTGTATGACATACGTGCGTTTGAAATTTTTGCACCGCTCTGTCCGCGAAAGCTATCGTTAATGTTGCGAACGCTTCCACACATTGTGTTAAACATAGAAACAGTTAAACAAATACTTTGCATATTAAATTTCACAAATTTGACTAACGGGTACATTTGCAAAATTAATAAATCTTCTAGCATTGTAGGTGCTTTGTAGTGGAACAAAATTTTTCCCTATTTCTCCACGAGAGTTTTTTTTTGCTCCAACACCATAAATTTATGTACACAAGTATAAGTATAATTTCACTTGCGATTAAATTGTTTAGTTACTTAATTTAGAAATTTCCTAAAAAAATTTACCAGAGTGCGTAGCAAAAAAAAAAAAAATAATTAAATATTTAGGACGTTGTACTAGTTTAGAACATTTTTTCCACTCGTTGTTGCAATAGTAATTGAAAAGAACGCAAATTACATACTATTCTAACTGCCCAGAAAAAAAAGCGAAAAGCAAAAACGAATAAGATCCAAAGTAATATTTAGCAGGAAATTCATTATACCTCAATTAAGGTTAAGTCGAACAATATTATTTTATGCTCGTGTTTCTATGCTTTACTTTAACCACAAGTCAGGTTGTGATTGAAAAGAAAGAATTATTTTATTTTCAAGTTAATTTTAGAATTTTCTTAATAGAATTATTTACGCACTTGGAAAATGTTTGTTGTCGCTCACAAGTAAAAGTGCGTGAGATTTTTAAGTATTAAAAATTGCCATGGGAAGATAATAAGATAAGTATAACTTGTTATTTAAGTTTTATTGAAATAGAGGTTACTACAAGGGCTTTAAAATTTAAACAATTTAAAATATTTTTTATAAACTTTTTTATTGATTTTTTTTTAACAAACATTAAATGCGTATTATAAAAGTAAGTTGTGTTCATTGATTTTAATTCAGAACAAAAAATTTATGATTTTAATAGTTTTTTTTTTCAGAAAAAATTATGTAAATGTGATAAAACGCTTAAGAAAACTGCCGAATAAAACCGCTTTATTGGAGATTATTTATTAACGACATCAGGTCTTAAACAATAGCCATGCAACAACCAGATCCCTAAAAGCTACCCCCTTAGGATCTGATCTATCCCAATCGATTCGCAAGACTGACGTCAACAATGGAATATACTGCTGCAGAACTCAAATATAATGGTAAATCTGAGCGACGTGTAGGAATACAAGGCCAATCAGTCAGCACTATAAGTGTTTCATAATTTCGAAGAACAAACCAGTCAAATATACCGCGACAATGCCGGGTTAAGTCAAATATAGCAAATATGCTAGGAGCATGTGTCCGGAGATGAGTCCGGCTTCTATTACTTCACCATTGACTTCTCTCATGAAAAATGAAAAGCATTCCCAGATGAAATATAAATTCCATGAAGATACTAAGAACTACTTGTTCGACATTTAAGTTATTACTTAGTTCTCTAGCAAATAGTACATGAAGAGACACAAACAAGAGCGGTTCTAAGAGGAGGCAAAATGATAAGAAATTGACATTATCAGGAGAAGAGAAAGGCGTCATTACTTGGTCTTTGATTATTGTTTATTTTTGTTTTTCATTTATTAAAAGCACTGAAAGTACCATAAAATGTGCAACTTTGGTGTTTCATTTGAAACTATTATAATAGTTCGATTATAGAAAAGGATAGTACGAAGCGTTATTTTTAGGGCTCTCATGAAATATCTTAATTCAGGAATTAAAGAGATATTTCAAGAAAAGAAGTGCAAAAAGGCCTGTATATAGAAATGCAATTGCGACTTTCCTTTCACAGACAGAACTAAATATCTATGAGGACTTTTTTTATTTCTAGCACATTACCCCTGTTCGTTAAGAATATATGACTAGCAATATTCAATCTTAAGATATATGTACATTATTGTTTCGGGAATATATTAGGCTAACTTAAGTGCGATATAAAGTGGCTTTTAATTTCCCGGTATGTGAAATACAAGGTGTTTTCCATAAACGTACAAACCAACACACAAATATTAGTAATAGGTAGCTAACATATTGTAAATACACACCCACATTATTAGTACGTGAAAGCCAATAAATTAAGAAATACAAAACACACATGCATACTTCATAATTCTCATTTAGTTCATATTAAATACTGGATATAGTGGGAAGGTTTAGGCATGAACATCAGTTGTCGCTACCGTACGAACTAGAATATTAGGTCCCTCGAAATTATCTTATATTCTTCGTATTTAACTCGTAGTTAGCCGAATGCAAGGTCGACTGAAATTATTTGGTATTTACCGGTAGGCTTAATCGCATGGTAGGCGAACATAGTGTCTTCCGAAATGACCTAATATTTTTCGTATTTCACCGATATTTTGGCGTTTACAAGTTCATTCTAAATTGGCTCGTATTCCCCGTAACCTAGTTACCGAATACGAATATTCATTGTAAAAGTTTCGTTAAGAAAATAGTTGTGGTCATACACTACCGCTTACAAACTAAAGGAAACAGTGAAACCCTGAACCTAACCCCAGCTGAAAAAAAACTGCGTTACAATACCGAATGCTACAGATAAGGCCCATTTAGCCGAACGTAAATGTAGAAACGTAAATGTAACTGAATCAGCTGATAACTTTTGCTATACGAGTAGCTATGAAAATGCTTATCTGACTGTAGTAAAATGTAACCGTAACGTCTCAACCTGTAGAAAATAGAATTTCATTACGAGCTTACGTGACAGATGCAGCCAGTGATGGTATATATTGTTTTGAATGAGAAGACGGCACAAAAACCCTTTTGCAGTACTATTTGTTTTTTGATATTTTAAAATTTCAAATTATGAATTTATGATATATTTTAATAAATTTGCAGTTTCTGCGTAAATAATATATGGTAAGTTTGGAATAATACATGCAAATTTAAAATATTTTTGCAATAACAATAGGGCGAAGATTTTATCCGCTCGATTTCCAAAAGTATTTGATACGCATAAATTTCTTTAAAAAAATTAATTTTGAAAATCGGTTTAAAATGCCAATTAAATGCTGCTAAAAACATAAAGAGAAGTTCAAGATTAAATTTAGGCCTGTGAAATATAATGAAAATAATATACGAGTACATATGTATTTAAAATATATATAAATATTTTTAAGAGCAATAAATATGTAAATAATGTAAAAATAATATGTATGTAATTTAACTCTATCAAAATTTTTTTTATTAAAAAAGGTAAATTTAATTTTTGGTACTATTTAAATAAGTTGCGTACTTTTGGCGAATATACTAAACATGCTGTACTCTCATCATTGTTTCGAACAGCTGTATTGCTTTTTATTTGTTAAAAAATGGATGACGTTTTTTCTTTATGCCCCTGTACATTTTACAAGTACGCAAAAAGTTCAAGGTAATAAACAAATCTTCTTTATCGATTTGATTTTATATTTTTATTAAAAACACCCGGAATAAAAAGTAAAACACACAGTTTTCTCTTTTATTTAATCTGCAAATATTTTTGGTTTTTTTTTTGTGTTAAAAACACTTGGCACGGATTTAGGCATTCTATAAGCGCTCAAACATTTACATTTACGTTACATTTACGAATTCAACGGTTGGCTAAATAGGCCTTAAGGCCCATTTTAACCTTTGTAGAAAGAATAGTTAAATAATGGGCAATTTTTAATTTTATATTTTAAGTGGCACAGAAACTTCTTAACATTTTGCCGCTAAAATGCTCTCCATATCGTTGCCACACTTGGCATTTTATGGCATGAGTTTTGGTGAGTTTGTAAAGAAATGAAAAAGGCAGAAAAAATTTTTTTTCTTCATTACTCTTGCCTCTAGTCGCCACATTTTTTTTTCTGGTTTTCATAAATAAAACCTTTCTGGAAGAGTCATAAAATTATCCTGCTTTAGCATTTGATTCAAACAGTCGCCATAAGATGGCGCTAAACAAATATTCCTTACAAAATTGTAAAAGTTTTCCAATATATGAATTTTTTCGAAGGTATGTTTAAATAAAATGAAGAATTGACCTTTCTAAATAAAATGGTAGAACATTGTCAAATTATATTTTTAGGTTTGGGGTTTCTAATTAGCGATTTTCTGCAGTAACTAATCTTTATGGGTAGTTGCATCAGCATCACTTTTATTCAACAAGGTTTTAGTGTACATGAAACTTGTTTTTTTCGCCGGCGGCTGAGTTGCTCCTGTGGTAATCTAAAACATCGCTGATAAGGTTACACTGAATTGAATTTCGTAGGTAATATTAACGAAAAAGTTTAGTAAATCCTTAACGAAAAATATTTGAAAAAATATGAAAAAGATATAGGGTTCAATTTCATTACGTGATAAAATGTATATATGTATGTATGTACATATGAACACACATACATACTTAAAAACATATTTACTAAATAGTGTGGAGAAACCGTAACATTTGTATTAGTTAATATTATCAAAATTTTTTGAATATTAATAAAATTGAACTAAAATTTTATTTAATTTAACTAAAATTTCGTTATATAAAGAACAAAAAAGTAGGTGTCGAATTAAAGAAACTTCTTTGGTAAAATTTTTTTTTAACAAAAAATTTGCGTAGATTTGAACAAGAAGTTTGTTGGTTGTTTAATAAGCTACTTTTCTTCAATTTTACGCCCCATTTTGCAGTATATAGTTTAATTTTTGGTTTAGTGTATCAACAATAATATATATTTGGCGGCATGTCCATCTCTAGCAGAGGTGAATTGGCCACGAAGTTCGAGCGATTGGAGTGTGCTAGACCTTTTATTGTGAAGGTTTTTTAGTCAGACGTTGATGCCAATTAGTTGCAATCGACCGGGATGTTCTGAAACTTAACGTAAACCAACACACACCTGAAAGCGGGATCTATGCGGCAGTTTTACTGAAAATCATACCTCCCTGATCCATGCTACTGTGCGAAGCCCTGTCCCAAATTTGAACGATGTCACATTCCACACATAATGGAAGTCAAGTATAGACGAATATCGTTAATACCTACTTGCTGACTGCTATTCTCTGGCGTATAATATCTTGTTACCTAAATTGTAGTTGACAGCCAGCAGCCAATTCGCTAAGGTAGTATTGGAAGTTACATGTACATATACACCAGAATGTGTGTACAAAAAGTTGCCTTATTCTCTTTAACTTTATTAGAGAGTAAGTTTAACAAATTCAATTTGTAAAATTTTTTGTGTAATTATTTGTAGGAGGAATTGATAATTTTGAACTGTTGCGGTGGAGGTAATATTCCTCGTATTTCCTTACATACGCGAGCTTACCTTGGGCCTTCGACCAAAATGTGCTACTCTGCGTGAGTATCTGACTATGCCACCTTACCATCTATCAAAAGCAATTCATCAAAGGAATGAATATGCAAATTCGCAATAGATCCAATGTTTCAATTACTGACTAGAAGTTGCTTTTAGTAAAAAAAGTATAATTCCATAGTGCACGTCTAAATTATTTATCAAAACTATTCCAAACAAGAAAATTTCGATTGCTTGTTGTCTCTGCAATTGCTACCGCATATAATATAATCTGTCAATTAAATGAACTAGTTCGTGACTGACACAATTGGTACATCCACCAAAATGGGAAATTTACAACACGTAGGGTATCAAATGAGCAATGGTTAACTACACAAGTATTTCAGTTTTCGCTCAACTCCTTTGTTATTTAAGGCTCGTGTTTTGCACTTTATAAAATGCAAAGACCAGAAGCTAATTTATGATGTTCTTTTTTCATTATTTTGCTGGGTGCTGCAGCAGCAAGTTTTTATTCGTTTTTTTTTTAATTTTTTTCTTGCTGTTAATGTTTTGTATAAATTTCATGTTTGTTGTGACTGTTTAATTTGTTGTAGCCAATTTTTCGCGTGCCTTTGCCTTTAGAACGACTGGTGGGCATCTGGCTGTGGATTTTTGTTTTGAAATAATTTTTTGTGACTGTTGTTGTTGTTATTGCATGGTGTTAAGTAGGCGTGTATTTTAACGATTATTGTTTTTGTATGTATAGTCTCACTTAAAAAGTATTGTGAACAATACAACAAAGACGAATATGCCACAACAATCATCACTCAAGACAGCAAACAAAAACCAGCAACAAGAGATTGAAGATGATGATGCAGCAGCTTCAGTAGCAAGATGAAATTTAACGAAAACGTAACAAGTGCATCAGCATGTCTGCTGAATGTCTAGAATTTTGAAGTTGAAATAAAATTCATACATACAAGACACACACACTGTTTTCTAAACAGTCAGTCATAAAGACGCACGTAAGGACTGAGTGACAAACAGACAGCAACAAGACGTTTATTTAATGGTTGAAGATGCAAAGAGAGATACAGTCATGTTAAATAGTTCTTTTTGTTGTCTTATTATTTGGGTTTAAGTGTTTTTCGTGTGCTGGCAAATGACATGTGTTTGAAAGAATGCATTTTTTTCGCACGTTTCGTTTGATAAAATGTTGAATTTTATTCCGGTATCCTGAAACTATAAAGTATAAAAAACGTCACAGATTGAATTGCTAATTTGTATAAGACCCCAATGGATTTTCCGATGAAGGGGTTGACAATAGTTCCCCAATTTGTGTAGGTTTTATTTTGCAATGTACTTGTATTTGAAATAATTAAGATTACGGTTAGGTTTTGAAAAGGAGTTATAATTAGGCCGAAGAAGCACTACACCCCACTTGCTGAAATTCACTTATGTTTTTATACAACATTGGTAGTTTCTCTGGATTCATTAAGAAACGCCACACCGGGCAAAAGGAGAAATATGCAACGAATTTGGCGTAAGACGGTAGGGAAGGCTGATTGAAGATGGATCACCAGTTATGATAGTAGCATTGGTAGACAACAGATCTAAGTGTGTTTCATAAATGTAGAGAAGTCTAATATTTAAAATTACATATAGCATTGGATATCATAATAAAAATTTATTTCATATGGTACAAAAGTCTTTACCCGTTTACCTTTGTTTACCTAAATTATTATTGTTAACATCAGCGTTGTTAGTTATTGTATTACATATAGTTTTTTTTAAAGAATAAATTTTTTAGTTAAATCCCGGTAAAAATCAAAATCTGGCACTGGGCACCGTAGGTAAAGTCGAGGGAATGGGCTATTCGTCCTTTGCTTATAAGCATACAGTTAGACCTGTACTTCAAACACTTGTAGGCTCTTTATTAAAAAAAAAATCTTCACCATCATAGGAACTCCGTTCCCTGAACAAAGCCCCTGAATAGTTGCTAATCACTACCTCAATCAATGAGAATAAAATAGGGGGAAATAGAGGATCTGGATAATGAGATAGAAAATGATGAGAGGGTAGATAAAGAAAGAGAAAAGTGTCTGAAAGAACAAAAGGAAAGAATGAAATCATTTGTGCGAAAGCCGGCCATTGCATAGCAAGTGTTCTATCGTGCCAACTTCCTCCGTGCATGACCCACACTCTTTACTACCCGCGCACCCTATATGACATAGAAGTACTCGCGAATCTGAGTGACCCGTCAGTACACTCCAGTTGCTTAGGCTCAGCAACCTTCTTCATTTATCCCGCTTTGGATCTCCTCATAGGGTCTTTACTATTCGCCCCACCGTGTTTTAGTTCCAGAGAACTGTATGGGCCCTTTTTGCCAAGCCTTTTAGCTCTGCTACTTAAAACTACTACCGTTGGCTCGTTCATTTCTGACCACACTATAGTGGCCCAGCACCCAATTTATGCGCAGTCTACCATGCATTGAGTAGTCCTTTATCGCTTTTTTGCATTCAAGAATTGTAGTGGATCTAAACTTATCGGAGTCTAGCGTCCTTACTGTTGTTTGGCTGTTTGTAAAAGTGTTTACGTGATCCGGAAGTCGGAAATATGTTTCGGTCACAACATAGAGTCGTATGTGAAATAGCCGATTCCTTTGGGCTCTTGTGTATAGGTTAAACCAAAAGATATGTGGCGGCCGATCTATCATTCAGATATATTCAGTGTATCAACATACACTGCCAGACATAACTCATCTAAGAGGCATCAACTGGAAAGTACTGAGAACATTTTATTGTTTTACCGACTTCCTAATAGTCTCGAGGTTTATTTTTGGTTGATATGTAGACAGCGCACCCTAAGCCGGATCACTGGTCTAAATGTATGTATGTATGTCTATAGGCATGGGTCTAGGAAACATAGTCTTCTTGTCAACTAAACCTAATTCCACTTTCCGCAATTGAGTTAAAATAATATTTGAGATTATTTCTTTTCTGGGACAAAATTTTTCTTCTCAAAATCATTCTTTTATATTCCGACAATTACACGATGAACAAATATAGACCAGACATGACATACAATCAAATATTTAGCCTTTGGTCTCTTTAAGTCTGGCACACAGACAGACAATGAAACCTGTGGCTAGACTGCTTGTCTTTTTACTGTGAATACCAAGGAGACTTTACGACAACGACGTCGTCAGTGAGAACAACAACAACGATTATAACAATGTTAATAATGACGAAAATAATGTGCATGCTGCTATAATGCTGTAAACACAGGGCTTAGTAGGCCAAAGGCACAACCAACGATCAATCCACAGCTACCAGACCAAGTCTAAACAGGCCAGACAGTCTGACTTGTAAATGAAACATTTCAACTCCACATACCTGTAGACATCCCAGACACACATAATAATGCTCATGATAATGCATGTACACGCACACACACACACGCGCGCGCTCATATTCACACATGCATGTTGCATGCATTGGCAACATTTAATATTGCAAACTGCATTTATGCAAAATATTTCTCCATATCCTTGCAGACAAAATCATCAAAAAGAAAATAAACTGCTTAAAGTGATGATGCACTTAATGCATTTTTATGCCTTCGCAGACATGACTACAAAAAAGACATGGGTCTGAGTGTAAAAAATATGCATTTAATTATTGATTTTTTTTAACGTCTGCACGAAGCTTCGTCAATTCATTCAAAAACATTTTTGTGGTCATTGCCTAAGGCGAGGGAAATAAATCGCCCTATAGGAATTTAGTTTTTTATTGCTAATTTAAGCAAGTAAAATCAAAATATTGTGTCTTGTACTTATGTACCTATAGCTCAAGTTGGACCAACCTTTATATGGGTGAAAATTTTGGTATGTTAATTTCGGCCACGGTTGAGGATGGAGCTTCTCCGCGACAAACGCCTTATACATGAAATTCTTGGTTTGATATTCCGACAGAGTGTTTTGATGACGATTTTTGGAACGAATCAAAGGATGACCTTGTCAAGTTTACTTTGGTGGCAAACCGACTTCGGCTATATGCTGTCTTCAGTGTCGTTTTTCGTTGTCGGTGCGGAATTTTTATGCAAAATTAATATAGGAGTTTTGGATTGTACAATTTAAACTTAGTCTACATAGATATATTTGTGGTAGAGATTTTTTAACTTCTACCCCTACGCTGAATGTGTCATGATGCCTAAAAATTATCGCAACGATATTGATAATTATAAAACAGACAACAAGCGAGTTGAAGCAATTTTCCGGATGGGAGCAATATTTAGTTATAGATCATTTCATACAGGAATTGGAATGGTTTTCTGATGGCAGAAATAAAATTAATAAACTCTGAACAATATTTTCATAAGCATATTTGTGTGTGAATCTTTAATTACGTGTAGAGTTTTTATATTTTTTTTATTCGGAAAAATACTAATTTAGTGTATTTCGCTTTGTCGCATTTTTATCACGAACAGCCAATTGCACTAAACAGCTTACTTGAATCCGCGCAATATCGATTGTAATAATCTAGGTTAGGTTAAGCTTACAAGTCATGCTGGGAACACAACTGGGACGAATGACGAATTTTTCGGCGCGAATATTCGTCGCCAAAAATAGAACACATTTGTGTATACCAACTTACCTACTTACTTACTACTTTTCGATTTAAAATTCGCGACTTCCTGGCAATTGCTAGCATTTGTCTAAGGTGTAGGTCCACCATGACAGTCACATTCATCAAGTACTTCTAGGCCTTATGCTAGCCTGTGCTGGACACTCAAACACCATGTGCGCTACCGTCTCAACATAATCGTCAGAAGTATCTTTGGAAACTGAACTGTGAACCCCTTATGAGGTTTTCTTGTACATCTCGGCAGTATTCCTCCGTTGGCCAAAAACACCGAAGTTCCTACAGTGATTAACCATTCCATCTCTTGGGAGACTTCATTGCCCATTTCTATCGAAACCTTATGGTTCAACGCTTTATGATTGCCTTTAAAGATTAAGCCGTCCTGTGGCCAACTAAAACTGGACTTTCTTCAGAGATTAATCTCTTAGCCTCTTCCGAAGCTTCATTGTCCATCTCTATCGGAATCTCGTGGTTCAAATGCCCCTCGCTTGACATTCTTGCCCATCTCTTCCGGCGTCTTTTATTGGCCAGTTAAAACCGTAGTTTTTTCCCACTAGTAATGGAGAGAAAGGTGTCAATCCATACAGAGTATTTAGAGTTCGTATACTAAATACCAAGTATCTTTTTGGCCACGAATTCCTAGTGTCTGCTATTCCAGCGTGGACTTTTGAAGGAGAATGTTCTCTCCGTTCGACATGTTTAGCCAGACTCCTTGCAGCCACAACGAGGAGGTATAAGTCTGAACTTCTTACATTGCGCACTCGATTACGGCAAACCATACCTTTGTGCCTTCTAGATTACGACGCGCTATGTCCCTTAATTTCGTCTTTTGAAATCTTAGCAGATCGCTGTTTCGAACTCTATCTAAACTTGGCAGCCATACATATCATATAAAGCATTGCAAATTTGATAATATCCTAGAGACAGTCTCACGGTAAATTATTTAGTGAAACATTCAATGCACATTCTAAGTATAAGATCTCCTTGATTGAAAGAATCAGTTAAGTGTGTCTTTTAGTAAAGACTTGCCTCCTCAGAAAGGTACAATCACATCTCTTAACTTGCTATCGAGATTTACAAGATTAATGCAAAATATAAGCCGTTTAAATAATAACGGAACCACTTCCACAATGTTTCATTTTTGAGTTTTCAAAAAATCAATTAACATGGGTCATTTGTGTATTGACTTTTGCCTCGATATTTAGTTTAATAATTCTTAATTGACGTTTCGCAACTTCCCAGACTGATAGCAGAGAAATTGTGCCAGAAGAGTGCCGCACTCTCCTGAAAGCTGATTCCTAAAAGCATTTGTGGTATTTATCATGAGTCAGACGCAAATGTCCTTTTTTTTAAACTTCAGGCATTCATAAAAGCCGATTACCAAGTCATATTGGTGGTTAGAATTACCTAGAAGGCATAGGCAAGCATGTGAAACAATTCAAAATAGTCAATGCTTCATTTAAAAAACACCCGAATTGTATCCCGTAAACTGTGACAAACTGGTTATCGGTTCATAGACGCTCTACGAAATTTAGCTTGAAAGAACTAAATAACAATTCCCTGCAAATAAGGTCGGACTACGTGGACCATTTTACCTCAAATGAAGTGCCGACAACATAATCCAGTCTTATATATGGACGATCTCATTTGCTTGTGAGTGCTCCATAAAGTAGTTTTGAGTTAGTCCCTCACCTTCCTGGGTAGTTTTTTCTAAAATGTCTGCCCAGGAAATTTAAAACTTTCTGAAGCCCAAACACGTTTGCTCAAAAGTTGACATTAACTTGGCTTACAAGGAATTCCAGGCATTAATTTGATAAGGAAAACGATTACGTCAGAAGAAGAAGTTATCGATATTGAATATTTTCCTTTCTCTAAAAATGTATATCGCAAGTTTGTCACATCTAAACATACTACCAATATTTTAGGTTGAGTCCTTTAGCTGAAATGAAAACAGTAGCTTCCAAAAACTCATCATTAAAATGGTTAATAGCATGTATGTTGTGGAATATTTATGCAGTGTCAGCCGTCCATCTAATATACACATAGATATAATGAACCTATCAAATTCATTCTTCTCCTTTTCCTCCTTTAGCACTGCATATGAAATACCACGATTGATAAAGTACTTGTGCTCTTGTCTCGTGATTTGTTTATGTGATTTGGCGTTGCATATAGACGTGTGCATGAATGTACGTATGCATTGGTGCGCTGGTGGACTGGACCATCAATTATGAACATATTTTCGTATTTAATTATCAGTTCTTAATTTTAATGACTTTGTTCTTGAAGCAATAATCAAATGCAAAAAATTGAAGACATCTTAACAGGTTGACATTTAAGTCTAGAAAAAAAGTCAGGAATAAAATCACTTTTTAGGGATAATTTTTTCGAGACGAAAATGCAGTGCATACGTAATGAAATTGAAAGTGTTTCAAATTACAATCAATCAATGCAACATAAAAAAGTTGACAAAAATAATAAAAGAAGGAGCAAACGCATTAAAATGAAAACACGTTCTTAACTGATGATGCACTTAGACAAAGGATGTTGGAACTAGCTGCGAAGTATAAACATCAAGACATTCAGAAATACTCGTATATGTGGAATAAGTACAGAAAATTGCCTTAAAATAGTTCTAAGCTACAGTGAAAGGAATCCATTGAGAATCAGCTATTCAAGCCAACGCTCGATGACGTCGAGTTGAAAAAGTTAAAGACCAGGTAGGGAACCGTCACAGGAAAGTATAGAGAAACTCGTTTGAAGCTTGAAATAGCTGGTCTGAGTTTAGTTATAAAACCTTCTTTTGTGGGTTTAATGGGAAATACCACTGTGTTGCATGTTACAGCATGATAACAAAACTTTTAAAAGCTGGTTTAAAGGACAACTAAACCAATTTTGTATCGTGCACTTTACAATCTTCCGATTTCAGTTCAAATGAAAATATAGTCTCCGGTTTTTTAGAATAACAAGAACAATTTTGTCAAATCGTACCCGTTCCATTCTTAGTTTCCTAAGTGTTATTTTATTTACCAGTCCTACTTAGTGAAGAAGGTCCAATACGTATACCTTAATAGTGCGCAAGTCTAAGTATTTTATGGGATTGACATGTTAATGCAAGAATGAATTATTTAAATATTTTAACTCTGGCTGCAAATACGTACAAACAGCGCGATATAGTGGTGTCTTTTGGCTATATTTTTTTAATCCCCTTACGCTAGGATTTCTTTAAAAAAAAGTGATTGTGTTTTTTTTAATTTATTTTTTTGCAACTGTATTGCTTCATATGACATTACCGTATTTCTTTGGAACTTGATACAAGGACTATCTGCCAGTGTTACATGTATTTAAGGCTGATTAATTAGGTATGCAAATTAAAGCAACTTCGCTTTGGCTCCCATAGTTACGCATAACGTATTAGTCTGCCTTGCACATTAAAATAAAAATTAAATGGTAAAGCTGCCTTTACATTGTTGGACTTTTTTTTTTCTGATTTTATTAGCTAACTCTAAGATTATGACAGCTAAAATTTATATTGCACATTGGATAGGTTACCATTAAAGATCATGGCTGCCTGGACCTTGATCCAACATCTTGCTAAGGGCTTGGAGCTACCCATTCTACTGCTGTCAATAGCTATTTAATTTGCAGCTTGCTTTGCAATGCAATGTCACGTTGATCATGAATCAAAATCTTTTTGCGATGTTGGGTATAAACCACAGCCACCACGTGGACTGCGCCCCGTGGTACCAGTGTTTACATCGTTAGTGGTAGAACATAGAAAGTCTCAGCTTATTCAGCTTTCGGGCCTCAACAAGCCGGTCCCGGACAGAAGATGCCACTGAACGTTCAACGTTCCTAAAGACTAATGTTAGAGTGCTCTCTACAAGCGAAGCTTTAGTACTAAGCTACAATACGATACAAGCTACTCCTTCGAGTCACTTGCAGTGCGCACTCTGATATCAACCTACGAATTTAAGAACAAAATTGTTTTATATCTAAAACCATTTATATACTTACATATATTGGCGATATTCGACAAGCCATTTGGCGGGGAAGCTAAAAACACATCACGACAACACTGGCAAGAACTCAGTTTGAAGAATTATTTGGAGTTTATTGCACCGAAAGTAACAAATGATTGGTTTCTTATCGGGGGATAACCGTTTTTTGTTATTGTTCCTCTCTCCTTGCTCATGTTTTCACGAGTCTACTGTTTATTTTTTATCACACACATTGATGCCATTACACACAATACAATTTTTCAGTTGTTATAAATAAAAAAATAAAATAAATAACTTAATAAAATAATAAATTAGTTCTTTGTGAAAGTCTCGTGTCTGTCTAATGAAGAGCATTAATAAGTTTAATAGAGAGTTTTAGAGAAAAATATATTATATTATTTGTATTAAGTCATTGTTAGAAAGATGTTTTTGTGAGTACGCTACATAATTCGTATATGTACCTTAATATTTCTGGTGGTTCTTATATGTGCGATGGAGCTTGGAATTAATGGCGGTTATGTAATTTAGACTTTTTTTACTTCTTCCGCGTTTTGATTTTTCTGATTAAATTATTTTTCTACAGTGACTGGTGTATTAAAAGTCAACATAAGCTTACATTACACCGATCTGTAGCCCAGAGTTATTAAAAGTTTACTCCTGGCCTTCACATTATACTTTTTAAAAACGTTATATTCTATAGCTAATGTTTTTGATATAATTTCCAAATAAATAAAAGAAATAAAATAAAAAAAGATTGTTGATGGTTCGCAAGTAACTTTAAATGAATTTTTTTCGAAACTACCAAAATTATGCAAATTATCAGCTGTTTTATAATTGTTTCCGTGTTATAGGAAATGATTTATAATACATACTATAAAATCTAGACAATCGGTTCTAGTGTTTTAAACACAAATATATCAAAATATTGAATTTTTTTCTAAAAAAATATAGCGAACCTTTGATAAATTCCATTAAATTACGATTTAAATAGACATTAAAAAAACATTGTAAACAAACCAGATCAAGTTTTTTAGAATCAATTTTTTTTTCTATCATTTCCAACGTTGGAAATGTTGTTGGTATGAAATTAAATTATTCTGCTATTTAAATATTTTTATTAACGCCGAATTCTTGCTGCTTTTCTCACAACAATACAGTCATAATAGAAAAATATTTCAAAGAAATTCAAATCGAAATAATAATAGTTTGCTTTGCAAAATCTATACAATTTCATACTCGTATCTTTTTTATTTGGTGTACAATTGATTGTGTGTGCGTGTGCCTTTCAATTTGTAAGATACTGTATTGAAAAATTTAAATTGTAAATTAAATCTTGTCCAGACGTACGAAAAAAAAAATTAGAAATAAATTAACGCGAAACTATAGTAAATAATAATAAATATTTATTGCATCTTAATGGGAGGTACTTCAACGCACTTCTATACATTTTTAAAGTATATTTTACAATTCAAATTTTGGCAAAATTGTTAATTACATTTTTGAAAGCAAAAATTCTTAAATTTTTTTTACGGCGACACATCAAAATTTCATGTGCAAGTGTAACTTTTGCTTATGCAAGTTAATAAAACAAAAAAAAAAAAATATATTATTAACGGAAAAGTTAATGGAACATTTCAAGGCGAGTGTTTTTCGCTTATACAAAACCTCAATATTTTGCGAGTATAATTCCTTTAGGAGACGCTGACTGCGAATTGTCTTTAAGCTTTAGTTTCATGCACAGAGTTCGAAACATTGTCTTAAGTTTTTTGCTTCGAATATGAGACTGACGTAACGGGCCTCTTTATATATGGAAGAAAGCTATATTAACGTAATGGGTAATTTACCCCTATATCGTTATCTGGCTGTTCCATGGGGTTGTTAAACCGGTTCTTTGCAATAGGGCTGTGGTCTGGTCGAAGGCACTGGACAAAGCCTCCAATCGCGTTCACTTTGAGAAATTGTATGTTGATCCTAATTATGCCAACAAAGGCTCAACGTAAACAAAGGTACTTTTTGCCACGCTTAACTAGTTATCTGTGAATCTAAATGAAACCATTGAAAATGGGGACATTCCAGCTTCGAAATTAAGAACAATCTTGCTAGCCGCATAGTTTATACACTCTGAAACCTTGCTTCTCGAGAGGTTTCAGCTTCTCGATCTCGTAGAGTCTGGGGTCTTGTGAAAGCACGGAACCCCATTTGAATCATTTGGATATATACACAGATGGTTCGAAATTTGAGTAGACGGAGGTATCGAATGTAGTGCCGGCATACTGGCTGTGGTACTGTAGAATATTTAACAAAAGTATCCGTATCTTCACCGACAGCCGTGTCTATGATAGGTGTCTATTCGACATCAAAATTGATGCAGGAATGCCTTAAATCGGATTGCGAGACATTCAATAATTGTCTTAAAAAGTGTGCGCGGACATGGGACCAACATGAGCAGTTGCGTGACCTATAATCTGGCAAAGAGAGGAGCAAGACTACTGGACTCGCACATAGAAGAATTCTGTAGCATTCCGCTTTTGGCCCGTAAAGCCAAATTAACAATGCTTTACACGACATGGCTTAGTCCAGAAGAACCCACACGTGTAGGAACACTAGGCTATTCTGTACGAATTTAGACAAGGTTCGAACTAGGAATCTGCTGGTTTGATAGTCACGCAAAGAGAATTTGCTTACCTGAAAATTACTTCTGCCTATGTCCCCTGAACTATCGGAATTAAAAATATATTTATCAATAAGGAGCTGGAACTTGTGCCTTGTTTTTTCTTTTGCTTTCTCTCCCTCAGGTAACAAAAAGGGACCGAAAAAGTGAATCCACGTAATCCTGTCTTGCAGATGGCCTGTTAAAACTAGCCTTTAATCCTTTACTGTTTAACTTAATCTAGTCTACATAAGATTAAAAAGTACAAAGGACTCTTCAAAAAATCGAAAACGGTTAAATTATATGCTGATATTCCTTTTATTGCCGTCAAATTTGAGTCGAGGAACGAAGAAAAGAACGGCATGGAGTCATGCAAGATGTATAAGAAGCTTGCGGACCGAATGACCCTTCCTGCAATCTTCAAAATACGATTTGGTAGCGGTATTTTGGTCAAATATTATAATACGTACAGGAGGAATACATCTTCTCTTGTATGTGACTGTATAGTAAAGAGGGCGCCATAGTAGTCAAAAGATCATATTCCTTTACTCCCTCTAGCTCACAATAAGGCACTCCACCAATTCAATGGAGACGCAGAGATCTTGGGCAAATGTCTTTAATACTGACAAAATGATTTTGAAGACAAATTTTTTGAACTTTTTCTATGTTTTTCTAGGTCATTCTAGAGGCTCTACGACACAACTGCAGAATTTCTGGCGAAGTATTTGCTAGATTGAACGCGCTTTATCAATTTGTAGAGTAGATTTCGATTAATTTATTGGCCGTCAGGTGGTACTAAATATTGCTAGATGTCCTTCTTCCCTCCTATGTTCCTTTGGGATATCAAAACGTATTTTGCCATAAGCATATATTTGTAGCATAATAATAAAAATGATAATAATAGCGCACTTTTTTACACACTATCATCCCCATTGTGTTCACCATCTTCATGGCTTCATGGCATTATCGCTCGTCATTTGCAATGATTTAGAGCACGAGCATTAAACAAATAAAAGTAAGCAACAAGGAACCATCTAAAATGGCAAACTTACGTCTGAAACAAGAAAGACATTGATGATTTTGTGTTGACTTTTATGTGCCACACAATTTCTTCCAGTCTCATCTCTTGCATCTGTTAATGGTGAATATTTGATCAGTATGAGTATTCAGTGAGTAAGTCTGAACAGACACGTGCCGCAACAGTTTCGAGCTATTAATAAATAAATATGGTGACTAAATATACTATAATTGTTCTATTTATAGACTACATGCACATGAAAATAGAGTCATTCCATGGAGTTATTTTCAGTATTTTCTTTCAATAACAAACTTAAATGGTCCGATCGACAATTTTTGTCGCTGACAATAAATGGTTACATTTATCTCTAGTTGCTTAAGTAGTAGAATGAAAATAAAGGTGACAAGATATTTTTTTTTATTTAAGTTCACAAATTGCAATTTTTAGTAAAGGACTAAAAATAAGCAAATATTTTAAGAGAGACTAAAAAATATGTTTAACTGAACCGGAATCCAATTAATTAGGGAGATTAGAAGACTGTATACATAAAAGTTTATTAATCTATTGTGTATTTACATTGATTATTTTATTAATTTTATTAAAACTAACTCATCCGCCGTTGCCACATGAAAGTTTAAGTGCAAAAAACTTAATACACCTACACTTTTTACTAACACAACAACACTTATGTTCCTTGCGGCTGAGCTTACAATGAAATATTGAAGCAAGAGAACTTTTGACAATTGATGCAAGTAAACTGATAAAACGGTGCATTTTGTTAAAACTATAATAATTTTGTCTTGATATTTTTTGGGTTTCTCATTTGGTCTAAATTTTGTCTTGAATTTTTTTGTGTTTCTCATTTGGTCTAAAGAATTTCGGGTTTTGCTAAAAAGTTAAGTGAAGGTTTCCTAATGAGCTGGCCTAAGGAGCCAGAAAAATGCGCATAGAGACTCGCTTATCTACCCTCAACAATATTTATAACAAAAATTAGTTCGGATTATGAAATTAGCTACAAGTAATTTTTTTTTATTGAAACACAGTGTATTTTATTAAATTGCGTATTTGTTGTAATAGGAGTTAATATTTAAAACTTTTTCTTTTTAATTAAAACCCATTAAAGGTTTTATTTTAGAGTATCAGTTACTAAAGCCCTTATAATATCAAATATTAATTATGGCTTACCATTATTTGTAAAGACATCTAAATCGCAACATAGAAAACTGAATGCTATATTAAAATCAGAAACAAGATTTTCTTTAGCAGCCCTGCGCTCAACCTCTCAATACAAGATGCTTTTCGAAGCCAATATTACACCAATCAATGCACAAATAGAAATCTCAACCACTAAGCTTTAAAAATATCTTCTCTTTTCTCATATCGTGAAAATTATAAATAGTAGCCATCTGGACCGTCCAAAAAATTGTTTTCTTCACTAAAAAAAAACCACATTACGTCAATCATTAACATTACCTCTTACTTGAATGTTCCATGTCATATGCTCTCAAGCAAATTATAATGGATGTTCTTTGCGTACATTATTAAACGGCGGTATTTCTTCAGTTTTTTTTCTTAATTTCAGGTATTTATAGTTTGCAATGGCTCTTTTCAACGTTGAGTTACTTGCCCGGTTACCAGCCTGAGACTTGATCTTTGGTAATGAAAGAGCAGAGATTGACGAAGAGAGATTTTTATCTCTTCGGTTAAAGTTAAGTCGGTTCGAATCCTTTATTTGTAATTTCTTCCATAGTTTTCAGTATCTTTTTAGCAACCGAGCAGAGTCTTGTAACTTGGCGCAGAATAGCAATAATCTTGCGAACGATAAACGTCGATTTTAGCTCCTTCCGCTATATCTAAAATATTATTCCAGCTTATTTTTCACTAAAGTTTATTAAAAAGTAATATTATTCATCTACTAATAGTTTCATATATAAATCAAATCCGAGTAGTTTTCAACTAAAAATAAAAAGTGCCTCTAATCATATGAACAGGAAAGGACCTTTAAAATACTGTTGCGTTAACCTCATTTTTGTAATCTTAAGAAAATGCTCTTTCCAATGGTAGTAAAATTTCAGCTGTCGACAAAAAACTTCAAAAATTATCTAGAAGTGGTATGGTATTGTACATATGAAGAATTTGGTCCTCATTTCGATCTCAGTACTTTGTATGGCCGAAATTTTTGGATAGGAACTTGGCCTTTTTTCACATTTATGTTTATGTGCGGAACTAACTATAGAGTGTAGCATATTTTGAATTTCTAGATTTTTCTAATATCTTTGTCAGAGTGCACAATTTAAACATGTTAACGATTGAAAACTATTTTTGTTTCAAGTACAGAGGAAAGAAATCTCCACATGCAATACTCGCTGAAATTTGTTCGTGGTATAAAAACACCTTTGAAGAAGAGGGAGACGAGGAAAAAGGAAAGAAGGGGAAGACAAAGATGAAATTCCAGAAAATCTGTTGGACGAAATTATCGACCTTTCTGATGATGATGACAATGACCAAGATATTAGAGAGAGCAGTGATGTTGATCCCCACCCGCCTGCTAAACGGCAACTGGCCAAATCATTTAATTTTTTTACTTAAAACCTTTTCTAACTAATGCTGGGAACACAACTGGGACGAACGACGAATTTCGTCCAACACGACGTATACGTCTGTAAGAATTCGCTGTGTAAATTCGTCGTATGAAGCACAATAACGACGAAAAAATAATAGTTGTTATCTATATATAGATAGGGTGACCATATCAAAAATAATAGTTAAAAAATTTAACACTAACAAAAACACAGCCAAAAAGTAATTTTATAGTCACCTACTATTTTGTAAACTTATTTTAAATACAATAAAAGAAAATTAAATTAATTATTATAAAAAAAATTTATTTACTAAAATATTTGGAAACTAAAACCAAACACGGACACATTGTACTGTTTTGTTCGTCGAACGCTGGCGAAAGAAATAGAAATAAATCTAATTCAAAGTTCGTCGCGTATGAGAATTTCGACCGACGTCATAATTGTGTGCATTTTAGTATACACAAATGTGTTCTATTTTTGGCGACGAATATTCGCGGCGAAAAATTCATCATTTGTCCCAGTTGTGTTCCCAGCATTACATTTCAAAATTATATTTTTTTCCATATTTTTATAACTTCTTTTTCAATTACCCCTATCATGAATACTTTTTCCCTCGGAATTTTTCTCTGTTTCTTAAATTTGCAATCGTGAAGGCATTCCCCGTGAATGATTGCATGCTAACATAAAATTCCCCTTATCGTGAATGATTTTTTCCCGCGAATATTTTCACTCTTACCTTTAATTTATTCGCTTTGATTTTGGTGGTGAACAGAACAAAAAATGTAAGTAGTTTTATTATTACTTGAATATTTAACTTTGCAAATTTTATTTTAAGTGCAAGATCTGTTAATAAGGCACAAACTGATATTATGCTCCAAAAAATGCAAAGCAACCGATCAATTGCTTTGAAGCTTTCAAAAGACGTGGTGGCAGATTTTTCGAATTACCTTGCAGAAGACCTGAACAATGCTGGCCTTCCCATTAAAAACGTAACGGAATGGAAGAATATAGTATTTTGTTTTGTAAACCGATTGTATATTTTTTACGTTTGATTTTATATATTGCATTTTAGTTATGGACAGATCAAAAGCGGTATGTTCGCTCAAAAACTACAGCGAACCTAAAAAATCTAAAAGCGACAGGAGGTGGCCCAAAACAAAAACAAATGCCTTTCAGCAAGTGAACAATTTATATACGAGCTGGTAGCCATGAAGGAGTCCGTAGAGGGTTTGGATAACTCCTTAATTTTGGATTACCAGAGTGTTCATCCGCTAGTGAAAAGCAAAAAGATTTAGAGACGCAGAAAAAAAATATTCACGATGAAGAAATGGTGGGTAGTAACGCAACTGTTTTGCCGGAACAGATGACACGACCTAGACCGAGGACTCTGAAAAAACACCACACTTAAAGCGAATAAGCGCCGCTTTTGTTGTTAATCTTTTTTATGTTTCAAAATATGTGCAAATTATTTTAACACATGTAATAAATTTCTTTGATTTTGTATGTTATTTTCAGCTTCTTCCTTTTTTTACATTCACTAAGAATTGATAGCGGGACTAATTTTTCGTGGGAGATTCACGATAGCATTTTTCCCTTCGAGTGGAATGAAAATTTCACGTGAACGAAAATTTCACTTGCTATTCACGATAGGATAGAATGTTTCTTCAAAACCAACACTGAACAAAATTGGTACATACAAAATAAGAAGTAAATTAATATTAAGGTGGAAAACGCAAGTTTTGTATTATGCTTGTTTTCTTTTCAAATAAAATTTATTGAAGAAACTGTGAAGTATATTATATATCACACAGAAATCAAGAAAGACTTAGTTTTGTGGAAAATATTTTCGAAAAGCACGAAAAACAAATAATTTTTCCAACCACAAAAATTTTCTAAATCAATTTTTTTAAAAATTTTAATTGTTGCACAGGTCTCTAGCAATAATTTGGCTTTTACAGCTTTAAAAATTATCAATTAGTCGACGAGTTATAGCCAAAAAACCATATAAACAATATGCTGCAAATCGGCATTTGACTGCAAAGTTCGAAGGTCGATTAAAAAAAAATCGAACTAACATAAACAAACGCCGCGATACGGGTCTTCTAATTTAGCCTCTATTTTCACCCCCTCACTCTCAGAATCGACCTGACTTTTGATAACCTGAATTTGTTCCACAGTGTAATTTAAAATATATTTTTTTTGCTTACCAATATTACAGAGGAGGAAGAATATAAGAACACAAAAGTTAAAACAAACCGAAATTTAATTTTGTTTTCACAAATTCAGGCATCCTTTAAACTACTAAGAAATCAAATATTTCACAACCAAGGAATTACTCTATACGCCATTATAGTATCGTCATATGTTATTGTTACGTCTATATAGTCCTGAGGCAAAACTCCCGCATCCAGTAGTCTCCTCAAGATGTCAGAAGTGGTTGTATCAAAAAAGTTGCCGAACAAATCTAACTTTTGTAATTTACAAGACTTTTTCATGCACAGTAAAATGAAATTAATAGCCTCAGCTTCAATATTGTTATATTGTATCGCTAAAGATTGTAAGTTCCAACAGGCACTTAAATATTGGGCCACCACTTCACCGCCATGTGTGGCCAAACTACAGCCGTTCATTTTTAAATGCTTTAAAGTTCCGTTACTGGAAATGGCTTTTAAAAGCGCCAAAGCTCCATTGGTACCAATCTTGTTGTACGACACACTTAATGTTTCTAATTTGGAACACTTTTGATACAAATACTCGGCAATAGTCTCCATATCTTGGCCAATAAAGCCACAATTTTCCAAAATAATTTCTTGTAACTTATTGCGCCATATTAAAGAGGCTACAATGTGCGCCATTTTATCGGAATCTAAAGTTAAGTGGAAACCCAAGAGGCGTGACATATTAAAAGTTTGTACGCTTGAGGACTTGTGAATGGCATCAGCTACTTGCGCAAAATTATACTGATTTAAGCTACAGGACGACACATTCAATTTGCCTAAAGTTGAAGATTTTATTATAAAGGTGTGCAACAGAAAGATGTCCTCATCATTTAATGGTGTTCCTGAAAACAAAATAATCTTACATGTTAAATTGTATATACATATGTATTTGCTAATAAAATTTTTTACCCTCTAGTGATAATTCCTCGACACTCATGTGGTCGACATTTTCGGCCAATAGTCGAAAAAACTCTGTTGGCAAATCCATTAATTTTAATTCTATTTGCTTCAGATTTCGCAAGCTCTTAACAAAGTCAGTGACTATTGAAATATCGTCAGCAATTATCCTGAAGCCCATTAGTTTAATGGAGCGTAGAAAGCGGTTTGTCAGAAATAATACTATAACGTTAAAATCTTCTTTTGGATCATAGTTTCTATCCAGACGTTCTTCAAATTTTAAACGTTCAAATTTGAAGCAGCGATAAGGACGTTTGTCGTATTCACGTTGCCAACAATCGAGTAGCAATAGTGTTAATTTACGGCATTTTTCTTTGGCTATTACACTTAAGCAGGGATAATCACACATTTTGTATAACAAAACAAGAAGTTGTTACGAAATATAATGAAAAATATTTGAAGAATTAAATTTGACAAGAAAACAAGTACGCGTCTTTTACAGTTGTGGTCATAACATTTCGAAATGATTTATTTTCCGTAATTTATTTATCGCTTCTGTTGGACAATACGAAAATACAAAAAGTTCCTTTAACGAACAGCAACAATTCTATATATTTATAGAAACTTACTGCTATAACCCTGCAAGCATATGGAAGTTTTGTTGCGAAACGTAAAATTAAAAAAAGTTTACAGCGCTAAAAAAAAAGTAAAAGTTTTGATGATGTACGGTAAAGGCTATAATTCACTAACAGATATATATATTAGATCTATAAAATATCGTATATGTGCTTAATAAATGTGATCATGTAGATTAAATGATAATGAATGTGAAAGATTTCTTGACAGGTCCGCTCGATTAGCTAATGTTTCAAACAAGGCATATTTAACTAGGTGGCATCACTACTGCAGGTGATTTTTTTCGGGTTACATTTCATTTTCTCTTTGTTTACACTTTCTTAATGTCAGAGTGTTTGGTTTTGTTTACGAAAACGTACCAACAAACCTTTTTTCAACTATTTTCCTTTTAATTTGCTTTTTGTTGTCACATGTTTTTGACAGTAATCATTGATTTTACACAAACAAAGTTGCCTGCTGTTGTTGTATTGTTGTATTTGTTGTCGTAGCAATGCAACCTAGTTAGATACGCCTTGGTTTCAAAAATAATGCTTTCTATACGATCAGAGTTCCCTTTTGTATTCAAATTTTTTCATGTGGCATCGACAAATTATTTTGTTAGAATTCTGTTTGATTTTTTTCTGATAGAATCGTACGAGTATGAGCCACGGCATTAAGAGATTTTTAAAATTTAAAAAGAAACTAACCTTTAACCATGTTTTGAAATCATTCGTTATCAAATGCAAAAACTATTTATGTACCCAAAAATTATCAAAAATTCGTTATCTGACATGTATTGAATAATTGTCGCGAATTTTGTCGAATTGTGTAACTAAATTGTTAAAAGAGCAATTAAATAATCGACAAATACTATTTAAAAAATCCCAACTACTGAACTTCTAAGTGACAATAATTCGTCACCCAAAAGGGCACTATTAATGCACTCCAGTAAGTCACTAAAACGATGCAAACAATATGAATGCATATATGTACATATTTGGAAGGAATTCAATTAGTGTTAACTCGGCTCGTTTTCCTTCGATTGGTATGCCTATGATAAGATTTGAAGGTGAAATTTGTGTCTCCTGACAGCCAGCGCAGGGCATTCGCAGAGAAGGTGAAAAACCGTCTCCTCTTTCTCTATGTCCTTACAACTGCGACAGTGGTCATTATAGGAGAGTCCAAGTCGCCTGGCATGTTCTCATAACACCCAGTGATCTGTTAATATTGCCAGCAACCTCGATAAGTTCCTCCGATCACGACCTATCAGTTGCATAGTGCGCCTAAAATCAAAAGAGGGCCACATCAATTTAGAGACCCTACATGTGCTCAGTCTCCGCCACCTATTATCAGCCTCCTTAATAAAGTGACTGAAGATGCCGCTCTTAATATTCCCCAAGGGGATTGCGACTGATTCCACATTGGGAGTATTTAGAGCGGTTCCTCCTTTGGCTAGTTTGTCTGCTTGTTCATTACCAAAGTGGTCCCTATGCGCAGGGACCCAAACCAAGGTAACATCCGCCAGGCTCCCTAGCCTTGACAACTCTCTCTTACATTGACTGACTAACAGATACGTAGTTTTGTACGATTTGTGTGACAGAAGCGCCGCCTGACTGTCGACGAAAATACCAATATTCCCACGTATATTTCTGTCGTATAAAATCCTGCATGCCTTCATAATAGCAAGTATTTCAGCTTGAAATACGCTGCAATAATCCGGAAGACGATATGAGATGCCTATCTCAAGATCACTAGAAAAGACGCCAGAGCCTACACCGCTGTTCATTTTAGAACCGTCCGTGTATATCCTGACGTTATAGTTCTCCACGAGACTACCACCGCGCCACTCCCTCCTGGAGGGGATTAGTACTCTGAACACTCTATCAAAGTCTAATTGCGGCGTAGTGTAGTCAGGGAGTTGATTTAAATCCGGAGGTAGTACGCCCAAAATATTCGTATGGCCGTACGTCTTCGCACGCCAACTTCCCGTCGTCTTTAGCCTAACTGCACTGCTAGCAGATATGGCCACGATGTAAAGATCTATAGGAATAAGGTGCAGTATAGTATTCAGTAACTCTGATGGACTAGTACGCAGTGCACCTGTAATGCCATGCTGATCTTTGAATTCTGTACAGTTTGTCCGCCACATATCTCCTTGTCGCAGGCCACCACACCAAAGATCCATATGTAAGAATCGGACGTACAATGGCTGTGTACATCCATCTAACTATAGAAGGACTAAGTCCCCATTTTGCACCGAACATCCTACGACAGGTGTAGTAAGCTACTGTAGCCTTCTTGACTCTGTGCTGAATATTCAGCTTCCATGACAACTTAGAGTTAAGGATGACACCAAGATATTTCGCACTGTTCGTAAGAGGAATATCGCGGTTTCCTAACCGCGGTAGTCTGAAGCTAGGGATTTTGGGCCTTGTTGTAAATAGTACCAAACTGGTTTTGTTCGGGTTTACTCCTAGGCCATTCCTCATCGCCCAGTTGCTAAGTAGCCCCAGCGCATCAGACATGATATTGCTTATCACGTCCGGGAACAGTCCTGATACCAAGATCACAACATCATCAGCATATGCGACGACCTTTATACCTTTGTCGTCTAATTGCATAAGAATCGTGTTAACAACCATAAGCCAGAGTAGCGGAGAGATTACACCACCCTGAGGTGTACCTCTATTCACTAGTTTTCTCATATTGCTGTTACCAAGATTTGCAGGTACTATTCTTGACCTCAACATGGATTCCAGTCAGTTACTGAGGTACTCCTCCACTCACAGACTAGTAAGAGGATGTTGAATGGCCACAGTGGTCACGTTATTGAAGGGTCCCTCTATATCCACGAAGGATGCCGTTGTGTATTGTTTGTATTCAAGGGTCCTTTCTATGACCCCTACCACCTCATGTAGGGCTGTTTCCGTAGATCGACCCTTAAGGTAGGCATGCTGACTTCCCGAAATGCCCTTGGTGCTTTCCAGTCGATGCCGTATATGAAAGTCAATGAGTCTTTCCAGAGTCTTGAGTTTGCTGCTATTCTTTTAATACCTGTACCAGGGCCAAACTGCGCCAATTTCCGACAATACGACCTGTTTGAATATAAGAATTAAAAAAAAAACGGAAAATGAAATTAAATTTCCCACAAAATTGTTATTTTGTTCGAAAGACAAACTATAATATATTCAACGTATGTTCTTCATTCTAAAATTCTAGGTATTCCTTTTATATCCTATTTAAATTTCTTTATTCTTTTTGGATTTTTGTTTGTACATAACACGACACCAAAATCTCAAACGACAATATCAACGGCAATTTATGGCAACATCAACGTCAAAATTTCTTACAAAATACCAAACATGTATTGCCAGTCATCGATAAATAGCAATATTGCCAACCAGAATACGGATTTACAACAAACGATAAAAAACGGCGTCGTCTTGAATTGAGGTCGCCAAACAGAATAGGGGTAAATAAAAAATTTAATTTCATCATTTAAATAAAGTTTTAGTTCAATATAATCTAATTATAAGTCGTGCAAAGCCTTTTTATTCTAAATAAAACGAAGCAAACTATTCGAGAGTGGAAAATAGCACAGAGAAAAACATCTCAGCCTAATAAAGTTTTGTTTAGTTTTTGCTTAAATTTTAATTATGTTTTTAACTGACTCAATTACTTATTTAAGAAAAAAATTTTTAAATTAAAATCCGTGATTGACATAGTTATATATTTATTTAATCACAAAAGCATATACAAAGTTAATTAAGTATTTAATTGGGTATTTAATTTCAAGCGGAAACTAAATAATGCTTTAAAAGGTTGATATTTGGAAATTTTCATTTTCCAATAAAACACCGAGGATTTTGAATACAAACAAGCAAGAGAACAACAACGTTTTTTCAATAGTTTTTTAATTTTTCTAAATTAAATATTTTTAATTTATTTACACTCCATTCCAATGTACAATGCGTGAAAAATTCTTATAAACCCTTTAAGCGGTTGCATTTACAATGAGAATACTCGATGCGAAAAGCAATTCATTCCAATTTGTGCTCCTTATAAATTCTGTTCCGAAAATGTATTTTTTCGAATCAAATTCCTTTGGAACACTCTTGGCCATCATGTTCATACACTATTACTTGCAGATGGCGTTGTAAAGATACAAATCAGCCGGTGTGTATATTCGCAAATGTTTATATTTTTAGCGTTGGGAGAATTAAAAGGCAATAATAATCGCAAGACGTTGTGAAAATTTAATTTAGCAAAATAATATCAAATACAAATTAAAATTCTTTTATAATTTACTAACACATACATACATATACAAACTAAATAAAGAAAACGTCATGAAAGTCACTCTTCTTTACTTCCAATCGCCAACATCGTAATCCCATTTTGAAGCTATACCTGTCACGGGATTCATTTCTAATCCTATTATTCTCTTCAATTGAGCTTGGCGTCTGTCTTCGGCAAATGTTTCCGGCAAGTCTTGAAGATAAACTTGGAGAGTATGAGCCAGAATTATACCAATAGCACAGGCCCAAATAGTTGTACCAACGACCAATTTCCATTCTCCAGTAGGAGCCTGAAATTCTGCAAATGTACAACAGAAACTGTAGCGATACAATTTCTTAATCTCATCTTTAGACAATTTCTTCCAATCGTCTTCTTCTTTCTTTCTAAGGGCACACATTGCGGGCGAGGGCTCTTGAAAACGTATAGCTGGCATGGGATACAACGGAGTGTCAACATAAAGAGGGGAACCATTTATGCCAAAGCCCACATATTCACGCTTGCCACACTTGGTGTTTGCATGATCACCAGGACTGTTGCGCTTGCTTATTATTAAGGGCTGGAACTTACAGAATTTCCAAAGCGATTGGCTTACTAGGAATTTACTGTTTTGAAGAAGAGCCATTGCTAGTTTGATTTTTTGATGAGTTGTAATATATTTCGCCTTGTATTGAAACGAAATATAAAATCGAATTAAATTTAGTTTGATTTGTCAGATGTATGTTAAAAGTTTTGACAAGATTTTGTAAAATATATTGATTCCATTAGGTGTGTTCGCTTAATTGTTTTAATCAATGTTGTTGGCCTTTATCGATAGCATTTCTGTGTGATCTAGATGTCAATATACATATTTGTTCAATAAGCAAGAAGGTTGTGAGAAATTTTGAGTTTTCAACATCTCGTCTTGACGAGCTAATGAATTGCGTAGGCAAGAGTGAAACCTTGGCAAAAGAACGGAAAAAATTCTTAAATTTTTTTTTGGTTGACGTTTATGTTTTGTGTGATTATAATATTCAGCTTTCCACTATAGCATCGTTGTCTATATTGTGGTGTCATCAGTGGCTCAGAAGCATACAAAAACTCATTCATTCTAATTAATTCAATTACTTCATTACATTTACTAATTACATTACAATTACTAATTACATTCATTACTAATTCAAACTTTAGCAAAATATATTTTAAACTTTAAATTGGTATAAAACACAGACAAATGGTGTTATATGCTTTATTGGAGAGCTAATTCTATGCCATTTTTATTTACCTCGGCTTGGTGGGAGCAAGTCCAATTTTCGATCACTATTTGCAACAGTGTAGGTCATATATCAGTAATAAATAACGTTACCAAAGTTGTCTTCGAGGACGTTAGTTGTATGTGCCTTATCGACGTAGAGCAGAAGTTAAAACAGCTCATCCACATTAAGGGCATTTAATTTTGGTACAAAAAAGTCGGTGATCATGCCCCTGTAATGGTCGCAATTGAAATTGGAATGCATTTTTAGTAAAGGGACATATTGAAAATACCAACGAATACATTTTTATCCAATGTTATAAACGTCCAACGTGTTGCAACACAATGCAAACCATTATATGGCATATTGGAACTTCTTCGAATACCCGTGACACACATGTGGTTTCTATACTAATGGGTTGTGTATTTGATAACAAAATTGAATATTTCATACTGAAAAAGAAAATTTTCCTTGGGTATACTCTATTTATAAAACAAACAAAAAATATAAGGGGAATTAACTCTTGGTTGCAAACAAACCGTGCAATGGTAGAAGGTCTAGCAGATATGCTACATTTTGCAAAACCATAAACACAAAATATATGAATCATTTTAAAAATCGGATCACTTTGAAAAAAATGGTCTAGACAAACTAAGATATGTTGACTTGAGCAAATATGCGAGGGCAAAAATCGTTGCAGATTGGTATTTTGCAATGCTAAAACAGCTGTGTAGACTTAAAATTGAAGCTAAGACTGTTAAAAAATGTTTGATAAAATAGTAAGAATTAAAATATCAAACAAATAGTGATTTCCACTATAATAATTTAAAAATCACAGCAAATTAACAAATCACCGATACACGCAGTTAAATAAACTAAAATTTGTTTACTGCTGTTGACAGCAGCATTAAGCAAATTAGAAATATGTAAATACTAGCGATTTTACTTTAAACATTTTCGTCTGTACTGCCACAGAACTAGTAAAATATTTGGATTACTTCTAAATGTTCGTTTCTGCTAATAGAAATTACAAACACAAAAATAGAAATTACAAAAAAAAAAGTATTAATACGAATATTTAGAACTAATTTTTCTTGCAGCACGATTAGGTTGACACACATGTAGTATACCAAGCTATTGTAGTATACAAGTCGTGTGTCTGTCAGGAGTATAAGAGTCACAAATGGGCCAACCCATGTCAAATCAATACACAGTATAAACCTGACTACCTGAGAATTTGATAACATTTGGTATGAAGGCTGTGTAGAGATTACGGAAAATTATTTTTTTTTCAAATATCTAAAACGGTTTCAAAATTACAGTTATCTAAAGTTTTCCAAAATCGCAAAAAAACGTAATCTACATATTTTAAAATGCGATGGGAGGGAGATGGGAGTGGTGCCAGTTCTCAGTTTTGAATGATTTTTCTATTGAGGTAGAACACAACATAGTTTGTTATAAAAAGTTGTTTGAGACATCAAATTCGAAATTTTCATTTTCTCAGAAAGTGAAATTCTCAAAATTTAATAATGAATGTTTAAAACGTTAAATTTTTATTTATTTCATTTTGCAGCTTAGAATAATTTTCGTGATTTTAAGTTACTGAAAATTTCTCTTACACTTTAAATTGAATACAATTTTTTATTAAAACAAAATTACGATAGGTAGTTTTACAAATGTGAATTAAATGAACTGACTGCTACTGTTAAAGCTTTTAAGTTTCGAACTACAATATTTTAACGGTTTCAGATACTAAATTTTTACTGAACCAGCACAATTTTATTTTAATAATCAATTTAACATCCTGTGAAGGCAAGCTTTTTCACTAGAAAATCAAAATAAAGCTTTTATGAGCATACAAAAGCTTTTTAACTTAAACCTCTCTCCCTCGCTCTCACACTCTCTGTCACGCTCAATGGGTTAACAGCAAAATGTTTTATTTTTACCGTAAAAAATGTTGCATGAAAATCATTTCCGGCTAAAACAAGGAAAGAATTCAATTTTATTGCAGGTCCTAGCGTGAAGTATTAGTTGTAACTGTGATAGTAGCGTTAGCAGATTCCAGTGATGAAACGGGATAATTGCGAGTTGGTGTGTGCATGAAAATAGTGAAAAAGAAAATGGAACTATTAACAATAAAACGTCGAAAATATCTGATTACATAAATGAAATAAGAGTGGAATAAAATAATATAATAGTACGTTGAGGACATTGATGTTATTGTATTTATTATAAAAAAGGAACAATTGTACAGTTAATAATACATTAAAAGAAGTCAAAAGAAAAGTCAGAAAAAAAGGAGTACGGCAACTACAAGCAAAGTTTCTTACAGAGTGTATGAAAATAAAAGCGAAAACTTAAAACAAAAACAAAACATTTAAAGTAAAACAAAAGCAATCAAATAAAGCTTGTACTCGTAAATATATCCTGGTGTCGGAAGTTTCGCAACAACTTTTTGCTGTATGTGCAGTCAGTTATTAAGTAAACGTCGAACGAACAATCAACAATTTTGCAAAAAGTCCTATGGTTTAGTTTTCAACAATAAATGTGGCTAAAAAATATTTAAAAAGAAAATAACAATTAATAATATTTGTAGTTCGGAAAAAACAATAAAAACTTATATTAAAAAGATTTTGTTAGAAAATTCAAGTGAATGAAAAGTTTTGTAATAAAGCAATTTTCATACAAAAAAGTAAGAGTGATAATATTTATAAGATATTTATCTATTTAAATTTTGTTCAGTTGCTGAAAAATTGTAATATTCCCATTTTATCATTTATATTCCTTTTAACTCTGCTACATCGTTACACTAATTTCAATAAAAGAAATTTAAGTGCCAACATCTACCTATAAATAAACGCAAAGAGATAAACGAAAATTATTATTGTTGTCTTAATTGTTGATTTCAAGTGCATTTTATATTTTTTAACTTAATAAAAGTGAAAAGAAAGGTTTACAGTGTGTTAACATTCAAGTTTATTGGCATTCAGCTGTGTTATCCCACCTCATCTTAGATAACTTTGTCATAAATAAAACGCCCTAATCTATGCACATATTTATATAATATTTGTTGTTGATGTTGTTGGATTTATATTCATATATAATCTTTCACAACAGTCTTAATAATATTAAACAACAACGGAGCACCCGCCGACATCCTAAAAATAATTCTTGTTTCGTTTTTCGTTTAAAAGCATCTTCCTACAAAATGAGCGAAAATTATCGTTATGCAGCCAACGAATTCAGTTACATTCTTCAACGTCAGGTTTGTATGCCATAAAAATTTTATTTTTAAAAATAATAATTTTATGGTCTCTTTATTCTTCATTTCTTATTAACCACAATTAAACCAGGTGTAAATTACTCTTATAATTTGTCAGTGTTTTGTAAATTAACACAAATTTGATTTAGTTAATTGGTTGCCAAAAAAAGACTAATTAACTGAATTGTGGATAAAATGGGAACCTCTTATTACACTGGTGGTGCTTGAATTGAAAGGAAAAAACTGTCAGCCTAAAAGTATGCACTAGTATTTGAAGTTAATTTTCATGTAGTAAGTTTTGAAAACTATTTGATCGATACACAAAAAACTAAAGAAATAATTATTTGTTGTGCGTTATGATCAGGCGATTTAGCCATGCTAACGAAGACAACAACCTATTATTCGTTGGAACGTCTATCAGTGATGATACCTTGCAACAAATTCAAAAATTTTTGTGAAAATAGTACCACGTTGTGACGACTCTTTTTACACACTTCTTCGGAATACCAGGGTAGGAGAAACATAAAAAACAATGCTGCGACACACACTCACACACACCACTAACCAACGCATTTACCAAACAAACGCAAGAATTTTAATTATTGCCATAGTTGCCTGACACTTGCATCAATTTACATGATTTTTCGAAAGATGAATTCAAGTATCGCTCTTGCAAAACTATCGGCAAAAAATCAGGATATACTCGTACGTTGCAAGCCAAAGGAAATAATTATTAATTTGAACATTTTTCATTTTTTTCAAATTCTTTTCTTTAATCGCGTTTTAAATTGATTTGTTATGTCCAAGCAGAATTACCGAAAGTTTTATGCAATTTTGAATTGGCGGTATTATTTAAATAGCAAAGATATGAATTAAATACGCAAGATTACGCAAACACTGTAAGCAAAACTTGCTCTCTTGCCGCGTAACGTCATAAGTTACATATTCCTTAAAAATACATGTAATCGAACTATTGTTAATAATATTTTATAAACATGCATATATCGTAATTTGGTTGCTTGTTTCAAAATGAATATTAAACTTTAGTGTATACTCATATTCCAAATTAAGAAAAAAATTAATTTAAATACCTATAAGTCGGTAGGAGTACTGTGGTGTAAATAATTATAAATTAGCTTATTATTTTTATTTGTTGGTTGAATTTTCTTGTTTGTACACGAATTGGCGTAGTCGGATTTAGGTTAACATGTATGCGTTGAACAGTATCCGGATAAAATTCTGCTTGGAATATATACTATTAGTCAATTTACTAACATTCTGGCTCTAGAAGCATTTTTAATGACATATGTTCAATGTAGACTTTATGGGACACTAAACAATTTTGTTCACCTAGACTCCGAAATCGTACTCATACGTACCTGTTCTGTATTCCGAGTGGAATGAAAACGTGTGGAATTGTGAAAACATTTGAAATTGAATAATTAGGAAATTAGCTGCTATATTGCTTACGTTAATAAGTCCGCTCAGATGTCCCATATGCATTTTAAAAATTTATTGTGGAAAATAAATGAAAACTGAAAGAAATTTTCGAATTATAACATATAAAAAAAGTTTTATTTGAAGAACCTGGGGTGGAATCGCCACATCCGTGAACGTAAACGTGCAACACGTATCGTAAAAATACGTTTTTTTGGATTATAACATATACGTCAACTGATGATAGTTCACAATATTGGAGAATATAATATAAGTTAGCGTATGACTAAAAGTACTTTTTTACGAATTATCATCCGCCAATAAAACTTAGTACGACTAAATTGAAGAGCGCTGGAAATTTGGTACAAAAATAACGTAACGTATTTTTTTTCGTACGACTGTCGGTACGATCGCGGATGTAACAATTATAGCCCTAATTCATTCTACAATCTTTTTGATTCTAAAGGAAACGAAACACATTTTTAGAAAGTAAAAAAGCTGATAAAACATTCGAATAAAATCTTGAGGATTCGGAATACAGAACAGCACTGATTCTTTTTTAATTTTCTTCGTCTCTTGAAAAGAGAAATAAATTTAAAATTTGTGTTATTTTTACTTTTATCACAATTAAACACGGTACACCTTTTTTCGAATTTCCTATATTTTTAAATACTTAAGTTTTTTTTTAATTATGCATAAAGAAAACATAAAAATGGTTTTGACTCACATGTCGATAGAAACAATTTTGCTCTCAATTTTACTCACACAGATTTAGCGAAAAATAATGGAACTGCGGAATCTTTTTTAATTGGATTCACGTAGCAGAAATGACTTTAAATTTCAGGGGAAGTTCCAAAAGTCGCGTATTCTTCAAAAAGCCAGATAGACGATTATCGTATCGTAACCTTACAAAAGTACCAACAAGAGATACTCTGCTTTAATTTTAGCTTTATTTGTTAGATGCCAGTTTTTTTTAGCTACTGCACTAAGCGGCTTATTGAATATCGCCAATATATAAAATTGGGTAGTTTTAGTTATAACAAGTATTATTAATTCTTCATGACATATATTGACATATTAAAAATTCAGTTAACTTACATGTTTTATCGTAAAGCATACAAATTACATTGTTTAAAAAATGCAATAAAAAGCTTTCATGTTCATAAACAAAATTCTTATTCCTACCCGATCTTATAGCATCGACCAATTTTTATCCACTATATTGTCCATTCCATTTTTCGATACTACTTATTTTATTTAAACAATTCTAATATATTTTATTTAGTTCTTTTCTATATATTTTGTACTTTTCACTACATTTTTTTCTTTTGTTTGTTCCATCTTAAAGAAGATATATATGGGGTCTTTAAAAGTCATGGCAATAAAAGGACCAAGCAAGAAAACTAAGTGAGTCACCGTATAAAAAAAAAGTTTAATACAGCTATATGCGTTTAGTGCGCAAAAAGAGAAAAAAGTAGTCTTTAATTATACAAAACTTTTGCACGTTTGCGTTTGGCTAATTTAAATTATGCAACGAGAGATTAAAAAAATCCTTTTTTCTAATGGTAACTTTTTTACTTTTTCCTATTCTGATGGTACTTGTATTTAAATGCAACTGATGAAGACAACAAAGTGAGCATGGTTGTTCCTGTTGGGTCAAAATGAAAGTTAAAAGAGGTACTACTCAATACTTTTTATTTAATAAATTTAAATTCAGACACACAGTTGATTATTTTAACAATAATGATCCCAAAATAGGTACTTACTCCACAAATAAAACTAATGTAAAAAAAAGTTTTTAAAATGTTCTTGTATGATCAATATTTTTTCTCGTTTCTTCCACTTGCAAAATAAACAAGGAACTTAGTGGTGATATTCGGCATTCTTTCTGTGGGATTGTACAAAAGATAGAAGATGGATAGATATATTATTTATTGTTCAATTTTCTCTTATTTATTTTTTAGACATAAAAGACAAACACCTATGGGAAGTTACAGCCACGGCCGTGTTATTTTCGGGGTCTTTCTTGATGTTCCAGGTCTACTAGAATACAGTTTAGAGATGATGAATAGAGTAATGACGGTCCAGGGTTTACAGGTAGAAATGCCGTATACTCTCCAGGCTAGGAAACTTGATTTAAAGGGAGGCTTATTTTCGCAGTTGCGATGGAAATAAATTCGATTCAAAATTTATGTCGAAAGTAAATAATTTTCTAATGATGTCGCTCAATAAAATACATTACAATACATAAATGTGTTTTACAACACTGAGTAAAATTTAAAATACTCACCTGTATAGCGAATTTTATTTTCCCTCGATATACTTACCCTTTCCCTCAAGGTGAAAACTCAAATAAATACATCGAAAACGTTCAAGTCAAATGCTATTTCCTTTACCCTTGAAAATTTTCACTTTTTCCATTTATTTGTTGACTTTAGTTTTGATAGAGAACTAATTGAAATATTAGTTTATAATACATTTTGTTTAATACTTAATATGGATAATTTATTTAGGCTTAAGTTAGTATATATTATTCCAATTACAAAAGAACCATTTTTATTTTATTAATGCGATAATTTTTATAAAATGATCAAAAAGTTTTTATCACTAGCAGAATTCTCAGTGTCAAACATCGTATATTTAATCGATATAATGATGGAAAATTGAATATGAACTTTCATATTTATCGATAATTTTTCTTTTGGGTTACAACAAAGTTTGCGCCACTGTAACTTGACTCATTGTAGTCTTTATCGTACTCTTTTTAAAATTTTTGCTTTTAGCCAGCTCTCAGCTAGCATCGAAAGCAAGTACCTATTACGATTAATGTTGCTTCTTCAGTTGATGCTGTTTTAGTATCAAACTTAGTGCGGTAAAATCGACATGTTCGCTGTGTCCTACGATTTTAAAATTATTTCTTTACGATTTTATAATTTATTTATGGTTAAGTTAGTTCAATATTCTTCTTTTTATGGAATACCAAAATAGTTAATCAAAAAAGATGAGAATTATGAGAAGCTCTTGTGTTATATTTTTCATCATTAGATGGGTTAAATAGATGATGTTTGCAACAGACACTAATCAGTAGAAAGACACAGAGAAGACTGTTGACATGTGTAGCGGCAAAGAAAAGACATGTCTCTCATTCTGCTAATGACTTAACTTAATGACTTAAAAACTTAACTTCTCAGTATTCTATAAAAGATTATCGTATTAGCAAAATATTTTTTTTTCTTAATTGGAACGAACTTTAGCCGGAATAAAATTATTCATATTAATTATTAAAATTTTGGGTTTGGTAAATAGTAAACAAATAAATTTGTTACGGTCAAAATCGGTTACTAAAGTTTAGAGTGACGTATTACTCAACAATATGCAACAGACCCATTGCTGGTGGATTTGTACAGATATCCGGTAAAACTGTTTCGTTGTAACTTTTTACTCTTGATTTAATATTCCGACAGGATGTTTTGGTTATACAAAAATCTACATCTTTACTGTCTTCTTCAAACTGATAAGTTGTCCACTTACCACAAAGACTTTGTTCTAAAGCACTTGTGAGATCATCTCGCAGAATTTTGATGAATGAAAATCTTTTGCTACTCCTTTCTCATGCCCATCCTCTGCAATGGAACGTTTTGCGGTTCGCGGAGTAACGAATGATTTTTGATAAACGCCAGGAAATTTTTAAGCACATCCAAATTATATGTAAACACGGATTGTTAAATAAATCTAGTACAAAATGCATTTTAAAGGAAAAATGTTTACCGGGTAACTCTAACGTGTTAAGCCCCGACGAAGGCTTCATTGTTGCCTAGTTTCTTCTTGCAGTATAATTATTATTCTTTTATTTATTTTTAACTTTAATTTAAATATATTTCTTGTTTACATTTAATGTACATTGATAGCTTATGTTACCTTATTTTAAACAGCTGTTCAAAAATGTTCAATCAAAAGTTTCACGGGAAATTCATGTCACTAATTTCGACTTCAAGGCAAATGAAAGTTTAATGAAAAAATAAATTTTACTCCTTATTCACGATACGGTAGATTGCACACAAATGCCAAAGATAAAAATACAAGTAAAAACACAAAAGGATGCAATTTTACTGATTTCAAAGAGAAGAAAACCCCGAACGTTATTATCAAAGAATGCGTATTAACACTGATTTCTTAGTTTGACTTAACAATTTTAAACGCTATACTCGTATTTCTTTTATCTGTTTTGCCATAACATTTTTAAAAATTTTCATTTTAATATATTTTTTTCACCGATTCGACAAAGAAATACATTTCTAGTATTTGTCACAAGGTGGCTTTTAAATGATCGCTAGTCAGCAAATGTCATTATTAGAATATTTTATACGTTTAATTCTGCGTCGAATAAAAAAATGGTTTTTTTTACGAACAACAAGATAGTGGACTTGATGCCAAAATTTTATCGTATTGTTATTCGCACGGTATACAGTTGGACTTAGTCACTTTAACTTATTCTTACTTACATTTGCCTGAACAAGTAACAAATCCAATAATCTATGAAATGAATATTAAACTTCAGGAAAAAAAATGTTTCTGTACGTTTTTACTTCTAACGGGATTATCTTGATAAAAGTTGTTGCTTTTTCTTCCATCATCCTTGCCAAAAAAAAGGCACCCCTTTTATGCGCGTATGTTTTAATTTTCCAGAGAAATTTCGCTAAGCGTTTCGATTAAAAGAATGTTACGTGAATGTAAAAACTGTAATTAATTTTATGTCAACTAATTATTTCATGCACAAGGTAGTAGCTCGATTATGATTTTATTTATTATTAATAACTTAAATGCGCAACACATTCTTATAAACAATTTCAAGTATTTAAGAATAAACCCCTTTGATCAAGTTTATTTACACAGGAAGAACATCAAATTAAAAAAAAAAACAAATTCAAGAGCTGCAAAGTCGGCGTAAGGGAAACTGTAATGTATTTTTGTATTTTAATTAGATTTAAAGCTTAAATGAAAACTTAAAAACATTTGTAATTAGAAAGAAAAGAGGGAAAACTCTTAACAAAATAAGCAGCTGTATATTTAGAAAGGAAGAATAAATGTGTTTAGCATAGATGTAACATGTAATATTTGTTGCTGTTTTTATAATAAAATCTCGAAGAATTTAAGAATTCCAAGGCATAATTTACATATAAACATTAGGGTGCACCTCAAGTGCATGTGTAAATTAGTTTTTTGTTTTTATTTGGATCGTACGTAACTCCTGCAGAATATTTTTTGCTTCCTTTGAAAGATATAATACTGGCAGATGATGTTTGCCCATTATTATTGACAAAATTGTACCTTCGTAATGATCTACTTATTTTTGCTGTAATTCTTATTTGTTTTTTAATGTATCCCGGATGTTTTTTACCTGCTTTATATAGAAATGTTATAGGGTAAAAGTGGGTTGAACTTGCGTTTAAGACTGAATTAAAATATTATAAATAAAAATTGCTAAACTTTGTTACTTTTTTGAATAAAATTTTTATGCTTTTTAATATCATAAAAATTAGATGTTCTCATGAAAGTTATAATAGTAACTTAAAAAGCTGGTGTGTTATGATCAGAAAAGAGTAAAACGCTTTTTTTGCTGTTTTTTTATACAACCAGATATTTTTTGCTTCTTTTTCAATGTTGATGCATTTTTGTTATTTTGGGTGTTCAAATTTCCATTTTGCAATATAAAAATCTTATGAGCACATGCTTGTTGTTACTACGTTTTTTTCAACTCTGGTTTCATTTTTAAAACATACAGCTGAGATTAAAGTAGGCTATCAGAAAAAGAAATAAAAATGTTAAAAAATGCCTAAAGAGAAAAGTTATAGAAATTAATTAGTAAAAATGACAAAAACGCAGCTAGACGCGACAACTTACAAAAACATTACCTCGAATGTATAAACGAGATAAAAAATCTTATTCTTTATAGTTTAGCTATCTCTTTCGTATAATCGTGTATATTTAAGATTTTGTACGTAAAAACGCATAACACCTGATTACCCGTTTTTTGGGTATTCTGTTTATATTCTGCGGTAAAAACCCAGGAAGGAGTCTACAAGATTGAAGAAAACTCGATCTTATGCAATATATGCTGCAGCAGACTAAATAGTTTGAAAAAGTGTAATGTGGAATAACATATAAGTTGTGGAAAACACGAATTGGCGTCTTTTAAACAACAAACTAATCACGGAATATCCAGTAACTCTAACTGCCACAAAATTTCAAAACGATGTTTGTAAAGAATTGTTAGAAACCAATATACCAATAAAAAAAGTAAGTTTACCGAGTTTCAAAAATTTTCTTTAGAAATATTCTCAAATGTCGGTTCCGCCTGAATCTGGCATTCGCCAGAAATATTGTATAATGCGTGAAGAAGCCAAAGACGAAAGCACGGACAGCGAACAGAAATATGTTTATAATTATTATATTTATAGATATTTTATTTTTCGAAACTAAAAGATTTGAAAAGAAAGAAATCTTATTTAATGAGCATGCAAACACTTTGAACGGCAAATGGCAAATGTAACATTTTCTAAATGATTGAAAGTGCAAAAGAAATCGAGTTTAGATTTGCTACTTATTTTTCTGTATTTAGACATAGAATATGACAGAGTGTTACTTGAATGTTAAGTGGAATACCTTCTCTAAGGGCAATGTATCGGCAAATGCTTCATTTAACATGTTTTGCAGATGGTATCTATCGAATTCATTCGAACAAACTTTAAAAAGCCAGTAAATTGTTTTACAGTGTTAAACATATTTTTTGAGAGGTAAATAATGTTACTTACTGCAACAATATTGTTACGCTTGAACCTTTTTAAAACGTGTTTATTTATTCGCAGGTTCTTTTAATTTAAATAATACACACAACAGAATTTTACTTTTACCCACTGTTACTTTATTTACTTTAACACTTAAATTCAACACGGTTAATTCTTTGTAACCGATGTTCACGCTTTGACGTTTCACTCGATACTAACTTCAAGCTTGATCATCCAAGTCTTTTTAAAGTAGTCGTCTAGTTTCCACAAACCGGTAGAAGACGCAAGAATCCAGTAGATACAAACGTATTTTCTGCTATTTTTTTTATTATTTGTTTGTGTTTTTAACTACCGTATGCTTTGTTTCTTATGGTGTTGTTTTTTGTTTATTCATTTTACTCAATTCCTAGAATTCGTCTTGATGTTACACCGTTGTTGTTGTTCTGTGTGCCTTTACATATTTTCCTGGAAACTTTTCTGAACTTATAGGTTTTGTGTTTTGTTGTTGTTACAGCGTAGCGCTGTCTCTACGGAGAGTACCAAATGTGGTCGCACTCTTTATTTCTGGAAATTTTTATACAGTGAGTGCCACCATTATTCATACCACTCAATGCATACAGGCAAGAATACATGTAGGCACTTATCATCGTAACAATATGTTTTACAAAAGATATGTTAAAATTAAATATGTTTACAGGTACTGCAGTTTCTCCGGTGGAACAATTTAGGCAACTGATTCTTGAAAGGTATCCTAATATGGGCGACTGTCACCGTCTCCATGCCCAACTCGTTGGGGTACTAGGTTAGAAGCGGTAATGTTCTACGCCGAACATCTTTAAGAAGTTAAAGCTGTTGATTCTTGATTTGATGTTCCGACAGGGTGTTTTGAAGTCGAGTTTTGGAACTAATATCGTCATCCCTTGTGCCATCTTCGAACGTTCTCAGAACGAAAAATGACACTGAAAATGGCACATAGCCGAAGCCGGTTTGTCTCAGAACCAATTTTGACAAGGGATGACGGAAATTCGTTCCAAAAATCTACTTTCAGGCTGTTGTTTTAGAACTTAAGAGTCAAGACGCCACGCCGACTTAATTGTGCAAGCCAACAAAACATTTGAAATCTCCAAACTAAGTTGTTAACTTGCATTTCTAAAATATAATTTTGCAAACATTTTGGTTGCTACAAAAAAATTGTAAGCGATTGTGCGATTATTGACTTCAGGGAACACCAACGCGATATCAACAGTTTTTGGCAGACTATTCAAGATCGAAGGCCAACAATACAAAAAGAAATTCCAGGCAACATTTTTGAAGTGCTTGTTTTTTAATTTTTTTTGCTGTTATTTAAATCTTTTTCTTGTTAAAATATTCAATATTGTTTTTTTTTGGTATTTTTTGGTTATGATAATTTGGCTGCACAATGGTACAGTTTTTGATCTACCTTAAATAATTTCAGATTGTTATATATGCCTGCCTGTTATTTTACTATTTGCGTAAATTTTAGATGAATTCGTTACGATTTAACAACTAAAGGGAGGATGAAGCCTGTCTTCCCATTACGTGATCAGCGAAATACTCGACAAAATTGAATTTTTTTCTAGGAAAAAGATTTCTAGCGAAAGTTGTGATACAACTTCGCAAATTAAAAATAAGGTCCAACCTAATGTACACGTATGTATAAATCGTTGTAAGTATGTTATACATAACGTATGATAAATGATGTTGAAAGGTTGGAAACACTCATACTCAGCTACTGGAATTTAAACATCGTATACACACATCTACCACCACCGCACACTCAGCTGGTAATAAATTTCGTACACAAACTTCGATACGAATTCACACACAGATACGTATTTATATACATTTGTACATATGTATTTTTAAGAAGTCATCAATTATAGTTTGACATCGAAGAGTTTGTGTGAAAGGTAATCGGTTGTAGAGGAAACAGTTATTTGTAAATTCACTGAATTTATAATTTTCCTCTGCAAAAACAGGTGTTTTTTTCAAGATTTTGACGTCTTTTTCCGTTTCGTGTAAATTTTTTTCTTGGAATAGCCTTCGATCTTGAATCTGCACAAAAACTTATATGTGAAAATAAGCCCAAGCTTCTATCAAAAATGTTCGGCCGTTAGAAGAACTGAGAAGAAGATGAGGATCAAGTTTTCATCGTGCCTCCAAGGGTGAGATGCTGTTTAAAAATTTTAAGGATTTTTTAAAATTCCATTTAAGATATTTCCATTTTGTAACTATGGAAAACTTTTGCTAAATGAAAGCTAATACTCTGTCTAAGATGGACTAACAGTTGCTTACATTTTCTTTATTTTTCCGCCTAAGATAAACTTCATATGAAAATAAATTTCCTTAAACTCTTAACAGTTATTAAACTGAGATAATATTGCGTCCGTAGTACCTACAAAGAATGGCATGGTCACAATATAATATTTCTATGACAATATATCGCTGTCGCAAGCATATTATGGCAATTTGGAAAGATTGTAAACATAACTTTCATTGCGATAAAAAAGTTAATGTTTACAGTTAATCATTAAATAATTATTATCCACAAAAATTGCAACATGGTTCGATTGAACAATACATTTTTCACTAAAATTCTAATTTGGAAGTTTTTTTTTTGGTGTTTAATCAAACTGTGACTGCTAAGCAATCATATATTTAATTTCTTTATTTTCATTTCTTGTGCAACAGGACAGCACAGGAAATTATTATATTACAAACAAAAGTTACTCGTACTATTAACATAACAAACTGAATACAGAATAACTTATGTAAGAAGGGCAAAAAGAAATATTTTGAAACTATTAGCGTTGTTGTTTTTTTGCTGGGTTAGTGGAAGAATGTTCCAAAGATGAGCGGCATGCAGACACTAGATATTGATGTCGAGGTATAACAATATTTCTGTTTCGTGACGATTGTAAAAAACGTATTTTTTTTAAATATTTATTTGAGTGTGTGTTAGAATAATCTAAGTGCGTATTTTTATCAGGTTTTTTAAAGGTGACCCCGTAAAGATGATTGAAAACGGATGAAACATGATCGAAACTTCTCAATCCATAAACATATTTTATAATATTGTTAAACAAAGCCCTTACTTTTTTTTACCAACTAAATCACAGTAGGAAAAGAATCACGAGCGCCTTGGCAAGTATGGACCTTACTCTTAAGGATGTAAAATATTGGGCGGACCATAGAGCTCGTAATTTTGCAAAAGTAGCAGCTAGTCTGTTTACGTGATCTGTTCATGTCAAATTGCTATAGAAAATTATTCCAAGATTTTTTGCTGAGTTTTAAAACAATTGTATCAGAAATGGGGAGAACTGTGCTCTTTTTCTATATTATAATTCATTTGAATTTGTACGGATTTAACGGAGAAGATAAATTTTGATTAATTCATCATTTAGGTAGCATATACCTAAAGCAATATAATGGTCTAGGCTTCTTAGAGTAATTTTCACATCCTCTGCGTATAAATGGACCTTTGCAAAGTTTGCCAGGCAAATAATTTGCCTTTAATTAAAATTAAAGCGGTCCTAAAATAGAACCCTGAAGCACTCTCCTAATTAGGGATAAGCTATCTCTGAATATACATCATTCACAAGTACTGACTGTGTGCGGTTTGAAAGTTGATATAAGTTTGGCTGAGATGTTTGAAAAATAAAAAAACTTATGTTAGTTTTTTAATTAGTACATCCTTGTCTACTATACAAAATATCTTTGAAGTCACTGTAACTATTTTCTAATCCTTGTCGTATGTTTTTACTAAATTCTTCAAGAGTTGTAACACAACAATTGTTTTAACGAAAACCAGATTGCATACTAGCAAGCAGATTAAGGGCGTTCGTTCCCATATGCGTTCGTTTTATTAAGTTTTTTTATTTTATTAAGTTTTTCTGTATTGTCCCTTAAACCTGAGTAAGGGTACAATTTTAGCATGTTATCAGTCTAACGGATACTTACATGTCATTTTAATAGCATTGGACAAATGGGTAACATACGAGAAAATCAAGGTCAAAATTTGTCTTATAAATTTCGGGTGTAATTCATCACTTCCCACTGCATTTGAGTGTATTAGAGAGAATGTAGACATAATATCGTTCCGAGTGAGGTAGATATAAGGTAACTGATTATCCTGTCATCTGTGTTTAACGCACCTGCCTAAGTTATAGGGACATTACTAAATGTTCTGGTAAGCATATTTGGACCTGCTTTGCAGTCAATGTTCTTATTCGAGTATAATTCCATGTCTGGCGCGAATCAATCGCAGTACCTAACCGTTTCGATTAGTATTCGGTTTTTACAGATTTGATATGTTTATTAAAATTTCCACTTGCAATTTCTACTTAGTTTTGTGTTAATTTTTTATCTATAGAGTTTGACAACTGCACTGAACAAAATGTATTTGTATTGGTGTTGCAGTCATCTTGCTCAATGTGCCTTTGAAAAGTTTTTTTTACTTGCTCACTGAACACACTTTACCAAGCTTGCATTGACTCAATTAATGCTGCAGTTAGGTACCGATTGCTCAATTTATTTACTGACTTCTTGTATGGTAAATTGAGCTCAATTACGGTGCATGTCTGAACATAGTCTTACCTATGTTGAAAAATGTGAACCAATATCGGATATTTTTAATAAGAAATATCTTAACTTTCACATTCATTCGAATTGTTTTAAATTCTCTCGAAATATATCGACATAAGTTGAGGATCCGAAAAATTATTATGTCGGCATAAAAACACCTATTAGGATATAAGTTTAAACTGTATCGCTTAAGTTAAAAAGAACTTTTAATTACTTGTGTGTATGCCAATTCCTCCGTTGCTGGCTGTATTTTAATAACATTGTTGTTCAAAGAAAACCGCCTGCTTCGTGTACAACAATCTAAAAAATATTAAGTCCGCAGTATCAAACAAAACCGATTTTTGCGGAAGATTTTAATAAAAATATGGCACTGTTGTGAGCATACTTAAAGTCGGATGACCTAATCTGAGAGGAACCATGTATATATTACTTTGGGAAATTTAAAACTTTAGACCCACCTTAATTTTGTACAATGTAAATGCTTAGAATTGCACATTTCGAGAACTATAACAGCCAGAGGTAAAGAAAAAAATAAAATTTTGCGTGCATGATTGTGTTATTAAGCCGTGGAGAACAGTAATCGGAGTAAATATTTGTTTAAATTAAATAACCTCGATTAACAACAAAAGAGGCCTGACCACAAGTAAAATTTAGTCTAAAGAGCAACGCGATTGCAAAAACCTAAACTCTGGAAGAGTTAAACTTTATTAAAATATCTTTAAGAGTTCCCAAGCTATCGAATTATTTTTAAAAAAGAATGGATTAGTAACCACTGTGCGACGGGCGACAAGTCTTGGCTCCAAATTATTCAATATGCTGGAGCTTTAGTCAACCGCTTGGAGAGAAACGGTTTTAATCCACATCTCACCTCCTAACAGCTGACATAAAACATTTCGGTTTTATTTGTAAACTATTTTATTGATTGGGGTTACAGAAACAGACGAGTAAGTAAAACTGCTTGTCGTAAAAGCATGTAAGTGCTTTAATAATATCTTAGATTTGTAAAATTGTATCTTCAATATACATGTACTATATGTCCAGCATTATGCTTTTAATCAAATGCTGCCGGAATAATAATTGGAGTCGTATCCAAAATCAACACCGAATACTTGGCTGTCTTATGCTATTAAGTCAAAGCGCAGAATTTAAAATAGTAGTTATTTAAATTCAATTTAAATTTTAAAAGTTTTTATTGTTTTTCCGAACTACAAATATTATTAATTGTTAAGTAATTTCAATCTTTAGGCATGAGTTCGTTTTTTCTTTCTATTCAGAAAGAGAATTATTTATTCAATATGGACAACCTTTTTTGAAAACAGTAAAAGTTTTAATTCTATTAGACATCTAGCTGAATGGAATGCATTTTCTATGCCGCTACGCACGTTATCAACATTCTTCGTGTCTTATCTACAAATTGTGTGTCTAAAGAACTTCTATTTATATCAACATTTAAGACAAATGGAATACGAGTACGAGCAATTTCTCAATTTTGAATTTTCCATATTATAGTCTTTTCCTTGGTTGAGAATGAAGTTTTACAACACTCTAACTTTTCTGTTATTGATATCTAGGTTACCATATGCAATTTTGCTTTTAGCCAACCATTGGTTGGCAATGAAAGCATTGTATGTATTTTTTCCAGTTTCATCCTGGATCTATTTTAGTATCCAATTAATTATGATGAAGGAAACATTTATATATTATTATGTATATAAATTTTTTGCCGTGCCCAGCGATTAGTAAGTTTTTATTGTTTTTCCGAACTACAAATATTATTAATTGTTAAGTAATTTCAATCTTTAGGCATGAGTTCGAACGAACTTATGCCTAAAGATTGAAATTACTTAACAATTAATTAAATTTTAAAATTTAAAAATCATCTCTTCCCCTCCAGGAATAATCAATCGACTAATGCTTTACACAACATAAATACCACAAATTAGAATTTCTAATTCAACAATACTTTGCGTGTGCTCCTGTTGATACTTGTCATTGTAATTTATCAAATTGTGTTTTAAGTTCTTTGTCGTCATACGATGAACGTATGATGAATTTTAATTCTATTTATTCATAAGACAGTTACTTACTTGACAACAAACTTGCGTGTAAAAGAAATATAAGAAACATTTTAAAAGCTCTTCACGTCGTCTTTACTCTCCTGTGCTCGAAACAACATTTTTTCATTAAAACGTCAATTGCATCTCAAAAAGTCTCAACGTAGCAGCAGCAGTAGTGACAGACAGTATTCTAAACTATTTGATTGTTGTAACACAAACATCATAAACAGTTGGCCAAAACAATTCTTACTGTTTTATTTATTTATTGTTGTTGTTGCTTTTTTATGTGTATAAACTTATCAAATGCATCTCAAAATCAATGTCAAATACTTGTGCTTTGCACAGATGCACCAACATATGAACATGAACATAATAAATTACAAAACATTGAAGTAAATGGGGTTTTTTACTATTGCATACAATACTTCTGCAGGCACAACGAACTAGAGCAGATAGAGAGTTGTCTGTTTGAGTGTGTGTGTGTGTGTGTCTATGTGCACAGAAAATCCTCCTCTAATATGGTATTCTGCAAGACAAATTTCTCTCACAACACGGCAAACTGTTAATAACAGGGTAAGTCTACAAAATGATAATGAAATATTTGCTAGCGCAATTTAGAAAATCAAATTACACGTTATGACCTAATTTCGGTAATGCCCAGAATTTATCGACATGAAATATCTCAGGATTGGCTTTTTTTCTTATACTGAGGTGATCAAACGCATGCAACAATCGAAGCAATTCTGGTAACCGGACACGTATTATATAACGCCTTCCGCAATGAGTGTCCGATGTATCCTTTCGACTGGTTTTCTTCTACTCAAGCATCCTATCGGAATCTGAGTTTCCCCGACCTCTTATCTAACTAGGTCCAGAATACTCTTATGTCCGAGCTATGGCATCGCTGTTCATACGCAAAGCTGACATTGCGGCCGTTATCATGAATAATTCTAACGGTAGTAATCCTAGCAGTGCCTCGATTGCCTGTTTTGGTGCCGTGCGCATTGCAGCACATATACTCATACAGGTAATCTTAGAGCAGAATTCTCTCTCAGTACTCCGCTTTCGAAGACATATAGTTCTCTTCAGCTCTCTTTTCTTTTCCTTATAAGTATCCCATGAATCAGTCTCTCTGATGAAACAATTAATGGCCTTTCTTGTGTCCTTTTTCATGGATTTAAGTTCTCCGTTTCATCAGAGTGTCAGATCTTTCTCATCGACAACAACTGTCAAGGAAAAAGCATGCTCGAAAGCTATCTTAACCGTGGAGTTCAATTGTTCGTTCTTATAGGGACGTTAGGTTATAACAGCAAGATTCGTATTCCATGACGTACCAGTATACATGACCTTATGTTACCATCAGTCTGTGAGTTGTACAAATTGGCGGTATGTTGAGACAGATCCCTGATATTGTTTTGAACAATCCTCGGCTAACCACTGGACTATGTAGAATATTAAATCACTGCCTTAAGAAAACTTTTACGTTCCATATTTAACTTTTAATTCGATTCATCGATTCATTGCATAGAAGTGCAGTTAGTGCCTGTTACAAACTACATAACGTAACCATTTTGGCCAAATACCTATTGTATATAATTTTGTTTGGTAATGGTGCAATTATAGGTAATACTGCAATTTTGCAAATGTAATAATTTAATTGGATTCACCAAATGGTTTAAAAATAAAACGTTCAAGGTTCAAGTTGAACTTATATTAATCTACAAAGAAATAAAAATGACACATGTTCAAGGGACTAGGAAATAGTTTTTTTAATACAACACAAGTATTTTTCAAACTCCTTTTTCTCACCTTGTGCACATTGACCTAGATTACTGGGCTGCAAACAGTCGCCTTTTAACATTAGGTGTGTTCTGTAACTTGCGTTCTGTAACAATAATTTTGACTTATTACACATTGTTACCAGTATGTGTTCACTTATTCAAACATTGTGCAACGAGAGCGTGAGAAAGTGAACACAAATTTGAGGGACATACATTTTTTGTCTTGCAACTTTTTGTAAATAAAATTTGTACTTGCAACAATTATTCTAACATCTGTTTTGTGTTTACGTTAATGGAATATATGTTTTCAAATTTTCATAATATTGTTTATTCTGTTAGTATTTGTTGATTTTTAATTATTATAACTTGTACAAAAAAGTTGTTTGAATTTATTAGAAACTCTGAAAGTGTTTTTAGTAACTTTTATGTTAAGAAAAGTGATGTGAATTTTAAGTGCAAAGTGCACGTCTTAAATATCTGTAGTAAGAGTAAAAGCACGTCTTAAGGCCTTCAATATGGCTGTCAATTTTGTGTTTATCTATATATATAAAAGTGTCTGTCTGTCTGTCTGTGTGTGTGTGTGTTAGCTATAGACTCCGAAACCATAAAGCCGATCGGACTCAAAATTTGGCAAGTTGTTGTACACATTTCAGGGAGTGTTTATGGGTGGTAATTTTAAAAAAAGTGGGCGGGGCTACGCCCACCTACATATACATAAAAATCAAATACGCCCATACAAAATAAATATTAATTTTTCAGCTACTTGCACTTGACCGATTTTTCTGAAACTATGCACACATATTGAACTCCCATGATTATACAATTTCGTTATTAGAAAAGTAGGCAGTGCCACGTCCATTAAAAATAAGTTATCATTTTTAGCTACTTGCACTAGATCGATTTTTTTGAAACTTTGCACACATATTGAGCTCATTAAGGGGCGTAGCAACGCGCGCCGAGCTTGGCTAGTATATTAATAATTAGAACTCGTACCGCATTACGATTCCTTTCCTTTCTACCTTCTTCTCACATACAAATATTGATAGATATGTGTTTATTATTTCCGATTGTGCGATCCCCCTGGGGTCATATTATCTTGGTGATTTCGAAACCTTGATGAATTGCCACTGGGGACCAGCACTCAAGCTTGTCAGGAGCCTGAAACTGGAAGAAAGGTAGGACTTCTAAGTTCGACCAGTAACGATAAACAACTGGTATCGCGAGATCCAGTAGCGCCTGGACCTTCGGTTCCAGCATGGTTGTTGGTGAGGCTCCTTCGGGGGTGCACGTGGTGGCTGTGGTTTATACGCAAAGCAGGAAGGTTCACTGCAGGACCGATGTGGTATTGCATAGCAATGCAGGCTGTCAATAATTATCTGTTGACGGCAGGAGATTATATAGCTCCGAACGTCTCAGCAAGGGGTGGGATCGGGGGCTGAATTGCTTTGCATGAGTGGCACTCCGGTGGTGCTTATGCGGATTGCATAGGGACGTTGGTTTGGCCGCTTAATGTCACACCCGTAGTTATACCACAATGCGGTTGTGCCATCGTTGGCGGGTACTCACGTAAATGTAACACATCTGTTCACTGTGCGAAGGTTTTAATTGAGCATAGTAAAGTACATTACTTAAGCTTCAGAAAGCTTGAGTTTCAATAACAAAATAAACACATTTATAGAGATATACTGTTGACAGCTGGTGACATTATTTATTTTTTCTTACAATTCATATTAAAATTAAAATGTTGAGTGGAAGTTTGGAAATATTTGTTGTTTTTAATGATTTAAATTTGCTGATGTCTTTTGCCGCCTAGGAAATCTTAAATAAATCCTCTAAAAAAATTGATTTTTTAGTTGTCAAAATATAGCCGCTCACATATAAGTGATAGCATGAAAATCAATGTAGCCTTAAAAAAATATATGTATGTATGTATATTTTATACGCAATTGTAGTTTCCGATTTTTAATCAAAATTACCAACAATATATTCACAATGCAAGAGAGTACAACGGGCGCTGCGTGTTGAACAAAGAAGTCTGTTAAGTAAAAAAAAAACGGATGGATGTCCCGAAAGAAACAACCTATACTATATTGTAAATTCATAAATACCAAAGGTGAATAATGTTGACAGCTGTCAAACATGCTTTGATTTGTTTAATATTTATACAAGCGAATGAAAGTTATGGCTTCTGACAAAAATGTAACATTTATCTTGTCATTACTTCATGCTTGTATTTATTTCGAAAAAATTTGCAACATTTACAAAAACAGCACGTTTCGTTTTACATATGTTGCGCAAAAAATTTCAGCACTTTGTAAGGGATTGGGCAATCCTAAAGGCCATAAAGGTGCCATTGTACATACTGCCCTTTGCCTCATAAAATCATATTGTAGTTTCCATTTGCTAAAAGCCATTTCATGACAAATTTTATATAGTGCAGAGAAAAATATAGGCCAATTCATTTTAGCTTCAAAAATTACTTTGTGTTTGAGATAAAAATAATTTTTTTGAAATGAATTAGAATAACAATAGAGTTAAGCTTTTATATCGCTCGTTCATAACTGGCTTAAGCATTTTAATGTTGCTTGTTGCATTAATTCGGCGGAAGATTACAATGAGTTGTAACGTGGATCACGTCCACATGGTCTGTTTATAAATTTCTTTTTTACATTTATAGTATGTTCAGACATGCGTCTTAATTTCTTAATTAAGGTCCCAATTATGCTTAATTTACCAATCAAGAATTCAATTATTAAATTTAGCATTAAATATTTAACTACACCATTAATTGGATCACATTCATATAGCAACACTGATTTAGTATGCCGAGAATTCTGTAAATGAATATATGAAAGGTGCAAAAAATATTATTGCTACTCATTTAGCTTTATCTCTTTTCTATTATATGCAAAACGCATAACACATAATAACACGTTCAAACATCATTGTCAGGTCATGGAAAAAATTTCAGCTATCAAAGCTTAATAGCATATATGTAAATTGAATATGAACCAAATTTTACAACTTATTTTAAAATTTAATTGCCTCAATTAATGCGCATGTGTACAGTTACTATTTCACTACTGTATTCTAATTTTACAATCACTTAGATGTTTGCATACCACCTACATACTAGTTACAACTCTCATTCAGTTCGTAATTCTGTCTTGAGAAGTATAGACAGTTTTAACTTGTTCGTGTCGGTTCATATTCGATACGAATTCCGAACACAATATACGTAAATGCATTTTGGCTAATTGGAGAGCCAACTAATTTAAAAGAAAGTAAAATGGTAGAACTCTTTAATTTAATTTTTTTTTTTTTTTTTGCAATACTTCCACCCTCAACGTATTGGACATACATTAGTTGGTACAACGGCTTTAGCTGACTGTTTTACTAGTTAAGTTATAAAACGATGCGTGCGAATTATTTCTATGAATATAAGGTCTTGTCGTGAATGAACGCTTTCCGCTGAAACATAGATTGCAGCCAACTACCGTAAAGAACAAATTCCCGCATTTACTGCATCCCGCCGAGAAACGTGTACCGGAAGCAGTTTGTGAATATATATATATATATATATATATATATATATCATCTCTCGACATTGATAATTTTAAAAGTAATATATTTTGACCCCAAAAAGGATGGCGAAAATTAATGTTATTCAATCGTGCTAATTTCCCAAGTAGTGAATGAACAATAATCTAACAAAATTATAGTTACGGCATAAGCTAGTCTCTATGCGCATTTCGCTGGCTTGTTTAAGCCAGCTGATCATGAAATCTTTACCAAATCTTTTAGACAAACTACAAATAGCGTATCTTATGCTGGTAAGTTTTATAAACGAAATGAAAATTGTTTATGAAATCCAGCAGTTTTAACCTAATTAACAATACGTGATTTTATATTTTAACAAGGTAGGAAAATTTTTTGAGTTTTTATTTTTATTTAAGGTTTGTGCTACAACAGAACTGCCTCAGTATACGACAGCACCGTGATACATGTTTCAGAACTCGGTAAGCAAACAATAAACGTCGTTTGTGAACGTTAGATTCATTTTGTATGTCTGTACGCTCAAGTAACAATAGAAAATTCGTCAAGTTGATGTATACGAAAGTCTTACTATTCGCGCGCTGCCAATAATGTAAACTGTAAAATTTGCACATCGTTCTCAACTGCAGCCACAAGAGATTAATCATTTGTGCCAAAATTCATCTAACAAGCGTTACGCAGGGAGTTAATATTTTTTTAGTTTTAATGGTTTATTATTGTTGATAAAATCAGATGTATTACAATTTTTAACCAACTGACACATTATAATTATTGATGGAAGCTTTTTAATGAAGCCAAAATAAACGTATATCCGATCATGAAAGCTCACTGATGCAACTTACAATTAACTAACTTTATTTTATTCTTGTTACGTTGTTTTAACTGCATACGAGTACATATGGTCAGAATTACTGTGTATTTATTTGCGAAGTAGTTTTACGAGTGTGAATACAAAATTGCACAAGTTTTTAATTTTTCCTTTACAAGTACTTGCTGTTCGAGGAGTTTGACCAAGTACAACCGTAACAACATCTACTACTTAACTACAAGTGTTTCATTTAAAATATAATTTTTGTACAATTTTTCTGCTGGCGATAAAAAAAGGAAATGAAACATTTTTATAGCAAAATACAATGTCAATAATAGCAGATACAAGTGTAACAAAGTTTTTGGAAAAATGAGAGCTGTAAAGAATTGCGTTTGTATGTTTGTTGAATTGCGAGTTTAATTGTTAAATATCCCAACAGTTCTGACTACGTACCCTCAGAGATTCTCCGTATTAGAAATTGTAATGTGGCAATTCATAAACAGCGGATCATATTGCGAAGGAATATTTGAGTGGGTATAAGTTGCGAATCACTCACAAATATTCATTTCGGGAATTTTTAAGAAACTCTCCGAAAACGACTTTTGGTTATTCGATAGTGGCCAACAAGGTCGCGTCGATATTGAGAGTCTGTGGCGGCCATGTTGTTTAATCGAATCTGTAGTGTATGTCACTGAAGTCAAACTAAGCGTTTGGAAGAGCATCCCAGTTTTATGCAAAATCGATCGATATGGATGTAGGCGACATGTCGCTCTAGCAGGAAGCGGCTATAAGCTACACAGCGAAGGCCACGAAAGCGATTCTGCATTAATGAAGTGTGAGTAAGTTTTTTTTTCGCGAAACTTATGTGAATTAGCCACCAAGATCGTGCGATTGGGATTCTTAAAGTTGTACATCTCTGCCAATAAATCTCAATCAACCAATGCCCTCAAAGTCGTGCTCCCGAGACGTGTCTTCTTGGTGTTACCGAGGGCGATAGATGAACCAGTCTCCTAGGCTTGTCTGGGATCTAAACCTGAAAGAAGGTAAGACTTCCTAAGTTCGACCAGTAACGTTATGACCACTGATACTACGGGCACCTGTAGTAGGACGGAAGTCCCAGACAGGTTGTGGGTGGGGGTTTCTGCGGGAGTGCACTTGGTGGCTGTGGCTCATATACAAATCGCATTAAGATCATAGCTTGGATCAATGTTGCGTTGCATTGCATCGCAGACTGTCATAGCAGGAGAATGGGTAGCTCCAAACTCCTCAGCAAGAGGTGGACGCATGTAGCCATGGTCTACTATTGCTACGTATACAAATATGTGTAAGGGCGTTGGTTGGTCGCATTATATTCCGTGCTAAGATCCCCATCGGACTACGTTGCAAGACAGGTGCCGAGTAAATCATGGCAACCTGCCCTCAAAGTCAACATAACCCAGGCCGCCGATCAAATTTAGCCGGACCTATACAATAGACATATTTAAAAATTGAATGTTCAGCGTAGTGCCGTTTTGCTGGAACCACAGGACGCACACAACCATTTCGTTCAATTCGTGCCAAAATAAATCAGTTATCACTGGTCTGTAGCGCTCGGTGTTGGCGGTGATTGCTTAACCAACGTTTGACGTTCGACGCACCAATAATAACATCCACCCCAAAGAGTAACTTTTTGCATTTGCAATGTTACCGGTAAATCTCGTAGTATTCTTTGTGATTGTAAACAAAGCTATTCACCTAAATATCTGTTTCGGAGCTAAATGTGATTAATCGGCAAACTCAGTTAATATACACAGATATGACACACTCCGCCAAAACCAGATGGCCGCCACATACTGTCAGTACCGACCCGCTCTTATAGGAAAGCCCATTATAAGTCTGCAGGAGGATTTGAGGAAAAAAACTTTATTCATAAACAACAAATAGAAAACATTTTGTTGGTGTGTTTAATCCAGGTGTTTCAGTTTGTGTTGTTGGTTTTGTTATTGTTGTTGCTATTTACCACTTTCTGTGTGATTGTGTCTGGTTTTCAGAAAATTCCTTAGCTGTTGTGGTTTGGTTTTTTCCTCCATGATTTTTTCTTACACTTATACAATTTATTTTAACGGGACTTATATGTTAAAGTACACAATATAATTCAAGTCGAAACAGTAGGTTTAGAGAGAAATTCCCAACAGTTGTTTTGAATAAATATCATATTTAACAGAAAGCCAAATCAATATCATATTTACCAGGAACGTAAAAAAAAACATTTGGCCGGCCACACAGGGTTATTTTGTTAATCTAGAAAGCCTGTACTTTTTTTAGTTTATATTGCTTCTTGAAAAGTTATTAGTTGCCCCCAGAGCGATTGGTCATAGGCTACTAAGGCTTGGAAATAAGAAAAATCGGGCCCAGGGGAAAAAGTTGCGCTTAAAAGAACTAATCCCACCACTGAAAAATGATTTTTTTTTTAAATTTTCCCATACGTTTGTTTAGCAAATGTTCAAAATCCTAAACTTGGACCCAGGAGATCGAGAAATACCGCGGCCCAGCTAGTTTGTAATAAAATTGAATTCTGTAACGTATTTTAACCCGGGACCTAAAATGACAGTCATTTTTAATTTTTATTTGTCCTTCTTTGATGAAGTGCTACATATTTTTTCGAATAGAAACTTTACTTTGGCCTCTGATTTTATTCATGAAATTTTTCGTTAGATGCGTCCGTTATAGTTTTAGTGTTTTTAATTGATTAATAAGTTTTTTTTCCTCCTTCAAATCTGTATGTTAGTTTCGTATATACTCGAATTGTAGTTTTCAAAAAATTATCTTAATATTTTTTATTATAATAGAAGGATCTATGAAAAAATATCGGCCAAATGCTTGCCACGACTTTGGTGGCATACCTCTCTCCGATGGTCGATATTTTCAATGACTCTGACACATAATTGAGGTTCAAAGTCGTTAATGTGCCAAACTATCTCATCCTTCAGGTCTTCAATTGTTCTTGGCATATTGACGTATACTTTTTCTTTTAAATATCCCCAAAGAAAGAAGTCCAACGGTGTCAAATCGCTTGATCGTGAGGGCCAATTAATATCGCCACGACGTGTCATTGTTGCGGTGGCTGTGTGGCGCCATCCTGTTGGAACCACATATCGTCCAGGTCCATATCCTTAATTTGTGGCCACAAGAAGTTTGTTATCATCTCGCGATAGTGACACATTTTTTTATTCCTTCAAAAAATAGATGTATATATATGTTTTCTGAAGTCCTCATAATAATATACCTTTGATTCACTGGTGACGTCTATATTCATGGTGTATGGGGTAGCAGTTCGTAAGAGTCTCTGGTATGTTGTACTGGATCTCAGTTTAGGAAATCTATTTTTTATTGGAATTTAATACTACCAAACAACACACTGTTTCGAAGTGGGCGTGACAGAGTTGCTAACTTAAAATGCTTGTAGGAAATTCTTTAAAATGCTACTTGTGTTTTTTTTTCGCCGACCCGTTTATTTGTTCTATAACACAACTTCAGCTTTTATGTATCAAATTTCTTTTGCAACTCTATTAACTTTTTCTAAATAAATTATCGAACCGGTAATGTGAAATTTTTGATTTTGCTTAAAATAATAGACCAGCCATTCTTCTAATAGGAGTGTGTTGATTCGCATTCCTCCATTGCTGAAAGTACATTTTAATTATGGATATTTTATGGGCGAGGTTGAATGTTAACTATATAGCTGGCATATAACTTAAAAACTGAAAATTTTGCTTTCCACTTTCTAAATATTAAAAAAAATGCCTTGCTAAAGTCTTTAAAATTTTTATTGGTTTTATGAAAAGTTTTCTTACACTTTCCAAAACATTATTTCTAGCCCTGACATTTCTCATGTTCTCTGGTAAAATATGGTGCCTTCTGTTTTTTTTTAATAATAAACTTTCATCTTTCCGCTGGGCAAAGTAATATACCAGAAACAAGTGTTAAGGTGAAACACTCTAAGGGGAGTGTCAAAAACCTGAGCCATGACAATTTATTGCGGGACATACAGCCTGCTGTTGTTGTTTTTATGGTAATGTCCCTCTTCTGTCAAGTCTCTCATACAACCAATATTATTTACTAAGTTCTAAACAGCTTTCGTGCACGTCCACCAAATAAAGTTATCACCAAAGTGTGATAACTTCAATGATTTTACAACAACAAAAAGTTTGCGTATAATCGAGATACAAAACACACAATACACACGACGAGTATGTCCTGACTTAAATTCGTTTGTATTATCCGTTGCTTAATTGTTGTTACATTGTTTTGGATCTTAATCTAAACGAAAACTCAATTTAACCTAAATACTCGTATATTCAAATCAATCTAATCGCTTCCAATTTATTTAATACAATCGAGCGTACAAAAAGAACTCATATTTTTATAAAAAACATACATTGGAGAAACAAAACTAAAAAAAGTTTACAAACCAGTTAAAAGACGATTCATGACAAATAAAATTTCATGTGGTTAAATAAAGTTTGCGGTTGGTGCTGGAATACCACAACCACAATAACCACTTGTAGTCAGTGACTTAACCGAGCATAAAATTATAGTTTACAAAATATTTCTTTAAATATTCATAGAGAAAATTAATTCTTTTAACAAAAAAGGAAAAATATAAGCGTTTAGAACAATCTCAACTCTCTTTTCTCACCTTAATACATTGGCAGCACAATATATACACAGCTGTATTCTTAAATTCAGTTTTCGAAAAATAGTTTCATATCATGGTGGTTGTTTGGGCTTCTCTTCATTAAATTGGAAAAAACATAATTTTGACAAAAAACGTTATTCTTTTATTAAAAATAATCTTTTCACATCGTTGCAATTATATATCGGCCAAATGGCCAACGTGTCTGGTAGAATATTGTAGACTCTGATGTTCAAATAGCCACAAAGGGAAAAATGGGAGGTATTAAATCAGAGGCCACTTAATGTCGCCGTGTCGTGTAATGCTGCTCTTGAAACTTTGGTGCGCAGAAGCGCGATTGTTTCATATCTTCCAATTGGTCCCACAAAAAGTCGGTTATCATGTTCCTACCTTTGATTGTAATAAAATTTCGCACTTTATCTTCAAAAAGTAAAGGCCAATTACGCCTTGTAACGAACAGTTATGTTTTACTGTTGGGTTTATCACTGAAGTTCTTATTTAAATTAGATCTTGTATGTTGTGGCATATCGTTGTAGCTATTTCGTCGGTTACACTTTCAAGAACTCCGCAAATATTTTCAGCCGAGTAACATGGCCGAACATGCTGAAGTGTTTTAGTTACATACTGAGCCAGTTGATTTGAACTAATTTCCAAATTGTGTGTGCAAAAAATCGATTATGTTCACCCGAATTTTGACGTAAAGCATGATGTGCAATTTTTCTCGGGCGACCAAATTTCAGTACTAATATATTATTTTAAGTACTTTTTGATTTGCGGAATACCGTAGTACCCCTCTTACATTAAAAGTAATTTTGCAATCTGAAACACATAATTAAATTAAAACCATATACATTTACCCTTTAAATTTTCTCATAAAATTAACAAAACCCAAAAAGCAGTCTATACAGACAGGACAGTTGAATTTGAAAGTGTAGTTTTATTGTAGACAAAAGCGTTTTTAAGTTGAAGTTTGTACCACTTTGAAATCTCTATTTCCGTACATTGATATGTTGTCACTACGTATGTAAATAAGCACAAACTTGAATGAGGTTGTACGAAATACCTATTTACGTTGCAACCGAGTTGTACAACTTAACATAACATATTTTTTAGTATTTCATACAACCCAAACAAACTTTGCAATCTGGTGCATAATCTCGTCAAGTTTTACCAACTGAAACTTTTTTGAAGGAGATTTCCTTCTTTCTAAATTCAGGCTCACCTAAGACAATACTTCCGCTCCACCAAATATAAGCTTGGAGCTTTAAAAAAAAACAATATTAAAAATATTTCCTCAAATACTTTTTCAAAGAGAATCTCATTTCTGCACGCCCAAACACTTAAAATTGAAGGTAAATCCTAAAGGCGTAACGTTTTAACTATAAAATTAAAAAATATTGTCACTTTTTTCTGTTCAATTTATATTTGTAACACTTTTCATGAAAACAGAAATAATTATCTTATTTTTTAGCTTACTGCACAGCGAGTACAAAACATACATAGTGATATAGAGTTTTATATTTTTTTATTCAGTAGTTGAAATAGGCGCTACTTTGGTCACAACGGAACCCAGTGTATAACGGTCGCAACGTCTCTGACATGCTTTAAAACGCTTGCCTGTTCACTAAAAAAAAGGTCGGGAATATTGGGCAAATTTTGTATGTGATTAAATTTTAAAAATTTGATGCTCGGTGTTTTAAAAATTATTAGAACAAATTTAATTTTTTATTGTTTCAATTCTAGGAATATTTTTTGTTATTAAAATATAAGGAAGACGCACTAAATTTAACAAAAAATAAACAGAAATCTTTGGGTAAATAAAAAATTATTTAAGTTGCAAACGATTTGACCACGACTATACGCTGGCACAGTCATTCTACGTTGTGTGAAAAAATTATAAAATTATGAAGAGTTGAGTAGAATAGAAGTAGGATGGGGCTGCAACTGAACAGAAATGGAAATAGTCTTAGAACTGATGTTGGGATAACATGAAGATGCCATTTATGTCGAATTGTTGCTGGTGCTGATGATGTTCGTGTTGGCACTGAAGATGATTCTAGTAAAATACATATAAATGTTCATTTTTATATTGTGTGTTTTTTTGGCAACACGTCTATGCACGTCCATGCTTGTATAGGAGTGGGTTGAGATGTACATAAGTATATGTTTATACTGCATATGTGTGCTGACTACTATAAACATTGATAAATAAAAATTTTATGCTTCATATGTATGTGTGAAAGATGTATTCTATAGAAATGATTTTTAGCTGTTGTTATTATTGTTCCCTTATTTTTGTTTTTGTTTTCTTCATCGAAATATTTCTATAAATGGATGTGTGTATTTATATGGCAAAACTATGTATGTATGTATGTATGAACCACAGTGGGTTAAATTAAATTAAGTTCGGAATGTAGTACATTTTTGGGAAGAATTTCATTTATTCCTGGTCATGTTTGATTTGGAGACAAACCAGTTTCGGCTATGTGCACATACCTGAAACCGAATTGCCAAAATTCTACACCAAAACACTTTGTCGAAATATCAAATCAAGTATCGAAAAGTAGTATTCATTTTAATTACAAGCCATATTCTTAGCGGGCTACCCAACCTTAAGGACACTGACTGCTGTGACTTAGGGAGAAACAGGATACTGCGACCAAAAATATATATCTTTTGTATCTCCTGCCAAGTTCTAATTATTTAGACTTGCTATTTATTCTAGTTTTGGTAGGTCATAAATTTGGAAAATATTAAATTGAAAATTTCTTTTTTGTCTGGCCTGAAAAAATGGCTGTGCAATTTTAGCGAAAGTTACACGTATACATATTTTCCCTTAAATTACAGTATAAATCAAATTAATTCCAAGAACTGTTGAGGTATTTTGACTTCAAAATAATTTGTATAAGAAACTGAGTGTTCAAAATGTAATTTTTTTATAGTTTTAATTTTTAATATCTCAGTATCTTTGTAATTAAATAAAAATACCGGTGTTAAATTCACAAACTCCTGGCAATATTGTAGGTATCATACAATAATAGAAATTTTCCGAGTATTAACTTGTGAACACAGAGCTCGTATTTTATCGCTTGGAGTTTCGTGTTTCAAAACGTCTAATAATAAACAAGAAGAAGCACAAAATTGCATACCTTGAAATAAGACCTATGTATTTATTTTTATTTATTAACTTATTACTTTAATAAATTTAAGTGTAGACTATAGCAATAACTAATTAATTTTTATTGTTCTTGTTGCCAAAAACTAGACACTCATTTGTATTTCTTTAGGTAAACTTTAAATTGGTAACACTGTTTCCTGTGACAACCGGTTTGAGACAAAAGCTGTGTTTACATTACGTGTACAAGTCATATGAAATGTGAAAAATACATGTGTGATCCCTACTAAATATACCATGTGTATTTTTCATATGTGTGTAACATTTGTAGTGCGATTCACTATTTTTAACGACAATCGCATCGATAACAAATTTGAACAACAAAAGTAACGATGTTGCTATTCAGTAACTTTTTTTAAACAACATTCGCAATCCTTTAGTCAGCTGTTGTTAGCTTAACGATTGAAGACAAAAATAAACGACGTATATTTTTCTTTTGTTTATTTATTCGACAGACTAAAATTCATGGTATCTTTTAGGGGCAGTTTTATTTGGTTTAAAAATCATTTATAAAGAATATTTTTAACGAACAAGGCACTCGGTACATTTATACTTCATGTAGAAAAAGCCTCAAATGTTTTTCACTTACGTTTTGCAAAAATAGCTAAACGCACAAACAATTTTTTTTCCAAAAATCGTTTTTATCCATTCTTCTTTGTGCTTTTCGTTTATTTGATATTTTTTTTGACAGTGGTGCCACTTGATATCAATTTGAATAAACAAAAAACTATCGTTTACGAGTAGTTAGTGAATCACTCAATCGTTACCGCAAATAACAAAAATTGTCGGCAAATTTTGCGACTGTCGAATCGTTACTGTTGTTTTTTTTTTTATTTAGACAGCTTTTTCAGTGATGTTAACTTTTATTTTCAAATTTCTGCACAGCGCTATTTTAAGAAGAATTAAAGTAGGCAAAAATAAACAATATATTATTTTCTGATTCCTGTTAAAAATCTAATGATCACATACTTATATCGACATCTTATAGGATAAAAAATAATATTCAATTACATTAACACTAGTCGAAAGATTTAATTTTGGTAAAGCAACATCCAAGCGAAATTGTTTTCATACGAAATAATTTGAAGGGTAATTGTATTTTGCAGTGTGTGTTGGACGTTACTTGTTGACTGTCAAATTTTCAAGCGGTAGAATTAAAATTTCTTTACATATTCCTTAAATTGGAACAGAGTACTGCTAAGCTTAATATAAAAGAATAAAAAATGAACTTACTTGAGCATGAACAAAATTACTGATTAAATTGTTAACAATATAGTTCGAATGATAAAACTAATATCATTTTTTATTATTAATAAAACCCGATATAAAAAGGTGTTATGAATTTCGACAAATTTTGGGAAACATTTCTTAACAAATATCAAAGCAATTGAGCTCAAAATGCAGATCAAAATTCAGTTATTGTATGGTTGACATCATTAGTTTTTTTTCCAGTTACTATTAAAATTGTGATGCATAGAATTGTATTTTGAAACACACATTTTACAGTATTTTTTGCTTTTTGCGCACGAAAATGCCTTGCAAATCGGCTGTTTTAAGAAGTTTATAAAACACTGATTTTTATATACACATGAGATTTCATATGGCTGGGAATTTTGACATTCCATATGACTTGTACCCGTAATGTAAACACAGCTGAACTGATTATTTTGAAATTCTTTGCTTTCTAAACTCATTACTGTTTGCGTAGGACGCTTTTGTAATCGTCCATGAGAGCTATTACTTCGAGATATTGTCGGCCGTTTTCATTGGTCTACGATTTAATCATTGGTCCACATGCCTTAAAAAATGAAGATACAGTCAGCGGAAGCATATTTGCGTCGGGGACAGCATTTAATACATTATTGCTTGAATACAGCCAGATTTACAGCGAAGTGTGTATGTGAAATTGGTACTGCTAATTATTTCATGCATCCTGTTAAAAATATTATACGATATTTCAAATTATTTTTTTAAATGGATTTTATTTTTAATTCTAATTTAATTTAATTTAATTTGATTTCCACTAATCTAACACAAACTTGTGGCACGTTCTCATCAACGTATCCAGTTTCATGATATTCGGCTAATTTTTGTTTTTATTTGTTTTATATGTGGCAGGCGCTAATTTCCTTGTTGTGATTACAGTGAGAAATAACAAATGTGCTTAAAAATGACATTTTTTCCCAAATCTGCCTTTATTTATAATATAGAAAGTGTAAGCAATTTTGTATGGTCTCGTCTGATGACAAATCGCCTTACCGGACAATACAGCTCCCATCAAAAAATAATCCAGGTTTTGTAAGTAGTACATACTATTCGATATTCCATTATTAAGCTACTAATTGCGCAGCAGTAGTTTTAAGGGAAAAGGCACTCTGGCTTATGCCCTTTACCTAATTTTTAAAAAATTTATAATTTGTACCATTAAAGTTATTAGTTTAAATCTCCATTAATCAATCTGTTTTCACAGGAATATATTTAACGAGCTTGAAGAATATTTGTAGGCAATTTAATCGTGTGTTTTTTGCGTTTTTGATTAGAAAAATTAAGAAAAGACACATTTTAATCTCCATGTGTACTTAAGTTAATGGCATTAAGGGACAAAAAGAATATATTCGCCTTTTACGCCTTTTGCTATGCTACACTTTTTCATGTTAGCTCTTTTTGTATGAATAAGGCTATAATTAATAAAATTGTGTGAAACAACGAGACTGTTAAGCCCGTTTTACATTGTCGTACAAGTAATATGATTTGTCAAATTTATTAGTAGAATACTACAAAGTGGTACAGTGAAAACGTAGTCCGCACAAAAACATAAATGTGAAAATAAGGCCAAGTTCCTATCCAAAAGTACTGAGATCAAAACGAGCATGAAGTTCTTCACATCTACAATACCATCCCATTTCTAAGCAACTTGCTAGTTTCGTAACATTTTTGTCATAATACTTTCCCATATTAGAAAGTTACAACAACTTTTGCCAAGCTAGCGAGTGGAAGTGCCCCATAATATTGCTGTGTAAGTAAGCCAGTGAGTTAGCGAATATCTACCAAAAAATGCAAACTTGGCCTATGAGGTTACCACATATACGTTTCAAGTTTCATTATTTTCAAGTATCAATATTTTACAATTTAAGGGAGAAAAGTTATAAGGCAGGTAATAACAGCGCGAATGGTTTTGTGTAAATATACACACTGTGTGCTTTAGGCCTGAACTTGGCCAGGCGCACTACCGTGAGCCTTAATAATATATTATACTGTTCGGCAATGAGAGAGAATACGGGTGAAAATTTGGCTGGCTAATGGCTCTCTTTATTTTTTAAATCATTTCTTAAAATCAAGTTATTTCGTTAGATCAGAGGTGCATTTTTAGGTACCCATTTGCAAGCACATTTGTAGAAAAGCAAAAGAAAAATATTATTCGCCAAAATTTTAAAGAAAATTAACTTGCAAAAAAGAAATATATTTGGGGCTAATTCTTAAGAAGACGAATTAAAAAATATATATACATATGTGCGTATAATTGCTTTGCCATCAGATGTTCCTTTTATTCACTATTCTCCTTGTTTCTACAATGTGGTGCAGTCTAAACGTAAAAAAAAACAACAAATTTGTATTTTCTTTTTTATATAGGGTTCGTGTGGTGTGTTATATTTTGCTTCTACACAATCTAATCCAAAATATTATAGTCTAAACATGGCTCTACGAAAGAGAGAGTGAGAGACGGACAGAACATGAATGTAGAGTTTGGGGTTCTGTTCCATTGTACAATTATATTCATACATATGTAATATATATTCATTCCTTTGTTTTGGTCAATTTTTTGATACGAAATATGAAGTCTTGATTTTGCTTGTGTTGTATAATTTTATATGTTTATTAATTATTCCTTCTGGAATATAATCAGAGACAGAATGTTAATTTCTAGTAGTTACTATTGTTATTATCTTGTGTATGGCTATGTATGCGTGTATGTATGTGCTTATGTATTTATACTTTAATGAGACCATGCAAAATTGAAGTGCTATTTCACTTCACTCTCCGTCTGTTATCTTTATCGATTTCGCCTTCAGGTTTTTTTACACAATTCCTTTCAAGTGAATAAGGTAGTCAAGTAAATGAATACCAATACCTGTTTAGAATAGAAAAATAAGATTAATTGATTAGTGATTAATTACTTGAGTAGATAATTTTGCCATTTTTAGAAATTCGATTACACCCAAGTTATTGATAAAAATGTTTGCCACTTCGTGGATAAACATTTGAAACTAAGTAATATTTGCTCGAATTTAAAATTTGTGAATAGTGTTGAATAGAGGAAAAGTTAGGCTACCTTCGTACGTTTAAACAATTTTGAATTAACTAATCTTATGAAGTAATATGATCGAAAAACTAAATTTCAACACTTTGCTTTAAGACCGTATACTTTATAGGTAGGTCCTTATTCGCCCCCTTTTTTCTTTGACGACTACAAAAATTACTTAGTATTAAAGTTTATTTCTCGAAAAAGTACATTTTCACTGTCGCACCGTGTTATCGACCTGCGTAATTTCTAATTACCGGAAAATATTAAAAATTAATACTTTTATGCCTTTTGAATTCTGATTTTATATTGAATTTCAAGATTTATTTTAAGGAGCAGCACTAATTGCAAGCATGTAGACAGTCAAGTATTGCTCAAGGCTTCATTACCGTATGAGGTGAGGACCGGCGCCCACAGCAGAATTACATTATGCTGAGTACATGATCTTGAGGTTCATGCAGGTTGACTGTTTGGCAAATAAGCCAAGTGGCTTAATACGCTGTCTCGTTAGAAATTCACACATAATTCTGACACTCGACAAGAATGCCCTTAGGATAAGCACGGGATGTTTTATCGGGCATTGGGGTTCTAGATATTTTAGATATTATGGGGAAATCGGAGATAAATAAGTGTAGATTCTTCTGAATGAGACACTCAGGCATATGCTGCGTAACTGCGCATCTTTGTGGTCGCATAGATCTTCTTTGACTCCAAACGATGTATATAGTTCTTCAATAATTAAGGTAATTGGCTTTGTTTGTATCCTAAACCTGCTGGATTGAAAAGAAAGACTGCACATAAGATTCTATGACTCGAGATGCATATGATCTCGATGATTATAAATTTTATATAGAGAAATCAAACACAGTTGCAAGTTTGCTTAATCTTTGTTTTTTGTGTTTAGTTTATTTGATTCTTGATTTTGCATATCCTTGACTTTGTTGTATTAATTTTGAGGGATATTAAACTAGACAAGGAGTGATAAGCTGTTGACTAGCAAATTAGAAAATTTGTTCGGGGTATATAATTTGTTTGGGGTATAAAGCTGGAAGAAGAGGACTTTTCGGGTCTAATCAGTACCAAGGTCAAGTGGTGCTTAGTCCCCGACTGGCTGTTGATGTGGGATTATTTTGTAGCACAAGCCGTTAGAAATATGGCAACAGTTTTTTCGATGGTTCCCAGCTCATCAGGAACCAAAATTCCTATTTCTTTATCACAAGTGTTTTAAATATTTAAAATTTTTCTTTAAACAAAGTTGAATGATAAAGAGCACTAGGGTCTCATCGGTTACGAATTCGTTCGATTGGGAGATTATTTCAGAAAGGTGGCAGCAATTTAACAGCGATTACAAAAACAACCAGCAATTTTAACTTCTTGTGTATGACACACCAAAATAAATCGTAGGTTGTTTTTGCAGTTGTTGTGAAGCTGCTACAATATTTCTGAATTAATCTCTTGCTTAAGCGAACTAGTTCGTGAGCGATGCAACAAGGCGAATAAATTTTGCACCAAATAGTGCACTTAAGTCATTTGACATTGTGAGATTTTCCTGCTCGTTCGGCTCTAGTTGCATATAATTCTCAATCAATATCAACTTTATTTCGTTTCTATATTTTTGTTGTTCGAATGGAAAAAGGATATCATTTGAAATTTGTGGCAACATTAATACACTCAAGGATTTCTACGCTCACGATGATGTTGATACGTTGAAATGTTCTAACCTTTCGGAAAAAATATATATTTTGTTGTTGGCGTTCGGCCCAAAACAATAAAAACGTCCGTATCTTTTTGTGGGATGATGTGTTTGTGTGTTTGTTTCTTTGTAAGTATTTGTTTTTATAATCTGACATTTATTATGCTACATCTGCGTCTTTATATCAAAAAATTGTTAAAACATTAGCAAGCTAAAGTGGGGGGAAAAAAAATAAAACTATTTTGAATTTATTTCAGATTTTATAGCTTTTTTATATATTGACTATGGGATATTAAAGGCAATTTCTCTGAAAAATATGGTGAAAGTTGTTGACAGTTAAGAACAGGTGACCACTTAATTATACCCTGTCATGAGCACTTAATTATACCCTGTTAAATGTGAGATCTTATAAGCTATAGAATTCCTCTTTAGTGCTCTGATAACCAGAACAAACACCCGACTCAAAATGAAACGCAGAGAACAACAGTTTGGAACATACATGGCCTAAGTTTTGAAGCAAAAACTTATTATTTCTTAAAGCCAGAAGAAGGAGTTATAAGATTATTATTAAAGGTTCTGATATTTGTAGTCCAAGATTGTAAAATGTAATAAAATAGGCTTCAATATTACCTGGAATGTCGCCATTGTTTCATGCAGTCTACTTGTATACTCGTGCAATCTGTGATGCCCCTTTGATTTTCAATTGATGGGAGGTGGTTCGATGGATCTGGCTAACCGAAAATTCATACATTCGTATTTAATAAATTTATTCCGTAGAAAAAAACAAAAATGGAAATTGTAAGTTTTCTTCTGCTTAGGAAAGCTCCAGCTTCTCCCACATGGTATTGTGCAGATTTCGATACAAAGCTTTCATTTTTAAATACATTTGTCTTCTTTTGGAAGTTGAAGTTTTTCAGTGCCATCCTTGTACTGCGCGTCAACCTTACCTGGGTCGTGTTTATTTATAATTTTGTAATTAATTACACACAATTAAAGACAACTGTACTTTGAAGCTTTCAATTACAATTACATGTTACTGTAGTTAAAGCCAGAATAAGAATAAATTACTAATTCAGTCGAACTTCTATACAATGAAGCTACAGCTATAATTGATTTACTTAAAAAACACAGTATTTTCATTACAATTTTAGTATATTTTGTTTCCATATAATTTGCATACAGTGAGTTTTTTTTACAATAAGCAAACTTTTCTCTGGAAAAAAGTTTTTAGTAATTTATATAATTGGAAAAAGTTAAGCGCCTCTTTGTCAATTGAACTACTTCGAACATTTTTGGATATGAGGAGGAATGTGCCGTTAAAACTATTTAAATCTCTAAATATACTAGAAAGTTTTGCTGAGGAAGAGAAAAAGGAGGAAAAATAATCTTTTCTTATATAAATAAAAAATAATTTTTATTAATAACTATGCAGTAGCTTGTGCAAACTTTGGCAACACTTGCTATTTTTTGCTTTTCTAGCTAAAGCTGGGCACACACATGTGATTTGCTCGTACACCTTTACTCCATGCACATGCAACAAATCAAAATATTCTTCCACTTCAACAAGTGGACATGAGGAACGAAGCGGGTGATGTAATATAATATACATAAGTACAAAATAAGATAATTAATAAAAGTATTTTAGTTAAAATAAATAAAAGGATATTAAATTGTATATAAGAATATTTTGTGCTGGAGACTAACACATGCCTTACGAACTATGAAGTTGGAAGTAGACATGGGCAAAAGTTACTGTATTTCGCATAAATAAATGGGGTATTTAGAAGTAAAAAGTCAATCCTTCAACGGTCGTGCCGTGCGCGTAGTAGTATGTTCGTTGATTATATTTGATAAGAAAGGAACTATTACAGCGTTTAGGTAATGAGAGCAAAATGACATAGATGCGTATCGCGAAAATACAGTTTAGTTGTATCAAAACAAACCACCACAGTACACATGCGCATTGTAAAGTCCCTAGATAAATGATTTGAAATCCTCTTTACTTTCCGAACCTTATAAAATGCCTCGGTGGACTACCGATTTTTTGGACCGCCTATCTTAATTGAAAAAAAATCATAACACAGCCGCACAGTGGCTTAGAATGGATAACTCTTTAGACCCCTTTATCCACTTTTAACTTCATTACAATCGAATCAGCAGGTGTTTAGGAATTCGAAGACAAAGTTGAACTTCTGATTTTTTTAATATTTTGCATAAAATTGGGCATTGGGGGTGAGTTAGAGGAAGGCACCTTAGGGTGACATCTACCTAATTATTTTATACGTAAAACAAAACATTTTGTTGCTATATTTAGAATTTTTGTTGTTGTTTTCTTGTTTGGATTTGTTAGCTTAAAGCTTTATAGGGAGTCATTTATTGCTAGACGTTATAAAGTCAGGCCTATTAGCAAAAATCACAAAAATTTCACCTTCAGATGGTCCCCACCCTTTAACTCGCCACATTACCACCAGGACTCTTACGTTTCTGTAAATATATGTAACAAAAACCAACTGCTCCAATTTTCAAAACCACAGGAATTATTTCCCTATATTGGATTGATTTTAGTGGGCTCAGAAAATACGTATAGCACAATTTAGCACACCATTTCATATTAATAGGGAGAAAATTAGCCTTATTTGTTAATAAACTTTTGAGTAATTTCAATAAAATTAAGAAAGTGTTCAACGCGCAGGTCCAGGCGGATATAAAAGTATACACAAGGTTAAAGAGGACACTTTCTTCTTTTTGTGGATAATCTTGATCTTTTTTACTCTTTAAAAGTTCTGTTCATCTGAAATTAAAATTTAGCAAAAATATAGCAGTTAAAATAATATTTTGTAACATCGCAACTCTAAGCGCTGCAGTTCCTAAAGACCGAAATTCTATTAACGTAGAAGAATATTCTTCTGATCAAAAGTAAATAAAGTAATCTTTTTTCTAAAATAAAAGAAACTATTTATGTCTAACAACAAGCGGTCACGCCCACAATTCCAATAACTTTACCTAATTTTTTGGATTTCTTAATTTTGATATGCCTACTATTAAGTCGTATTAACATTTTGGAAATCGGAGACAACAAACACTGTCATCGATCAACAAATTCTAAATATAAAACAGGAATTTTAAACATCCAAATATTTAGGGTATCTTTGACTTCATAAAACAATTTTTATCATTCCACAACAAATATTTATTGCCAAAAGTGTTTGACGCTGTTGATGATAAAATTGATTTCATGGAGAGAAATAAAATAACCACTAAAGTTCTTATCATCAATAGCCATCAAACATAAAACCGTTTATCGTGAATGTAATAAAAAAATGTATAAAATAAGTCCATCATAAACTAGTTGTAAATCAAGTTATTTGTTATAAAAACGTGCTGTGTAAAATCATTCATATTAAAGGTTCCATTAAATGTATCCTTAAAAAAATTTTGATTTTAAATTTTATTTCGGCCACATTTTAAGACGCAAAAATATAAATAGATGAATATAAAATTAAAATAAAATATATAATTTCTTTTTTATAGGAAAGTGATGTTTCAACAACAGAGGCTTATCCTTTTAATGATTTTAACAATTTAATGAAGGTAAAGAAAGACAAGTTTTTTTTTTTTTTTTTTTTTACTGTATTTTATTTTATTGAATCTTTCTATTAAAAGAAATTCACAATAAGTATTCAAATCTTATTTCTAAATTATTATTTACTAGTTAGTACCAACGTAATAACTAATTTTTTGTATTCAAATCTTAAAAATCTATCTTCTATTGTGTAGAGAGAGCCGCCTCACCAGGCTCAATGTGTCAGTTCTTTTTAGTCTCTGGTGGCCATCAAATTGCAATAAATTGCGTGCTAGAGTGTTGGGATGTGCCACTAGTTTGTTCACGTATTTGGAGGTGTATCTTTTAACTTCTTCGTAGATAGTGGGAACTTTGAGATCTCTATGTATGTTTTCATTTCTTATGTACCAGGGGGCGCATACGATATGACGTAAAATCCTAGACTGTCTTCTCTGTAACTTCTGGATGTTTGATGCACAGGCAGTACCCCACAGCTGGATACCATATGACCATATTGGCTTTATAACGGATTTGTATAAAAGGACTTTATATTCCAAAGCCAAAGTTGAGTTAGGACTTATTAGCCAATGCAGTTGATTTGTTCGAAGCTTTATGGACGTTATTTTTGCCTCAATATGTCGGGACCAAGTTAGGCGCCGATCTAGGTGGATACCTAAATATTTAACGTGCGTTTCCGCTGGAACCGTGGTATTAGTTATTGTGATTGGTGGACAATTTTGCCTTCTAAGGGAAAACGTTACATGAGCACATTTTGATGGGTTTACCTTTATTCTCCACTGTTTTAGCCAGTCTTCTAGCTTATGAATGTGGGACTGCAGCTTTTCAGATGCATCCTTTGGATCATTACTGACACTTATAATTGCAGTGTCGTCTGCAAAGGTTGATGTATATGTATGTGGGCTTGTCGGCATATCCGCTGTATAGATGATATATAATAGCGGCCCTAGCACACTACCTTGAGGTACTCCTGCACTGATTTTCCCACATCTTGAAAGCTGGTCCTTTGACCTTACTTTAAAAGTTCTACCGGACAAATAGCTTTTTATAAGCTTGTGGGTGTTTTCAGGTAGAACCCGAACTATTTTAGTAAGTAGCCCATCATGGCAGACTTTATCAAATGCTTGGGAAATGTCTATAAATAAAGCTGAACAGTATTGCTTTCTTTCAAAAGCCGATCTAATAATGGTAACGATTCTATGGACTTGTTCAATCGTACTATGCCTTGCTCGAAAACCAAACTGATGATCTGGGATAACGTTGTGTTCATTTAGAAAAGGAGTTACACTCGAGACGAATAATTTTTCAAATATCTTTGACAAAACTGACAGTAGGCTAATTGGCCTGTAGGATGTAATCTGGCTTGAGTCCTTTCCAGGTTTCGGGATCATAACAATTTCAGACTTCTTCCAAGAGCATGGGAAGAAGCCGACGCGCAACATAGCATTAAATATGTAAAGTAAAATTCTTACAGCTGAATTTGGTAAGTTTTTTATCATTGATCCTGTTATACGATCAGGCCCAGGTGATTTCTTCATATCCGTATTTTTAATTGTCGATTTTAAAGAAGACAACCGAAATTTCATAGGATCATTCACGATATCGCTAATATTTGGAATAGTGGAATTACTTATATCATGTGGTGCGAAAACCTTCTCTAAGTGCTTTGCGAACGCATTTGCCTTTTCACTTGAGTTTTTAGCCCAAGTACGGTCTTCAAGTCTTAGTGGGGATTCGTAAGCAATAGGACATTGTAAGTGCTTTACAGCTTTCCACAGACTATAATCCGTGTTTTTCATTGGATCCAAGTTTTTTAAAAAGTTGTCAATAGCGAATTGGTGTTTCTGTCTCAATTTACTGCGTAAGTTTTTTTGGCATAAGTTCATTTGCATTTTTATGTGTGGAGAACGGCTATTTTGCCATTGTCTTCTTAGTCTTCTTTTCTCAATGACGAGCATCTGAATATCTGCTGTTGCCTGGTACGTTATCATTTTAGCTGATGGCTTTGTAGGCGTTGCAGCTATGGCTGCGGCAGTCACGACGTCTGTAAAATGGTCTACAGCTGCTTGAATATCAGCTGGATTTCTCAGTGGGATGTTCAAAGGTAAGTGAGAGCTCACATACATTTTATATTTTAACCAATTCGTGTTTCTGTTCGGGTAGAAACTAAGGGTTTTAGGTGCAGTGACAAAACTGTCGTGTAAAATAACAATTGTAGGTGAATGATCAGAAGATAGGTCATAGGATGATTTAACTAAGAGTTGATCGCGTTTGATGTTTTTTACTATAGCAAAATCAATAAGGTCTGGCAACTTATTAAAGTCTGTGGGCCAATAGGTGGGTGTACCGGCAGATACGACGTCAAGCTTGTTTGTTTCAACTGTATAATACAACTGCCTACCTCTAGGACTAAGGAGTCTGGATCCCCAATATGTGTGCTTTGCATTATAATCGCCAGCGGCAATAAATTTTTGCCCTAGCGTAGCAAAGAACCTGGCAAATTCATGGTGTTCGATTTTATGCCTAGGCGGGCAATACACTGATGAGACTACAATTTTAAAATCTGTAAGATTTATGGCCGTGGCTTGCAAAAAGTCCTCTCTGAATTCAGGCAACGGAAAATGCCTTACGTTTTTTCGGACTATAATGGCAGTCCCACCACATGCCCTTTCGCTTGGGTGTTTGGTGTCATATATAAAATACCCATCAATTCTAAAGCAGTTTTTTATAGTGAAGTGTGTTTCAGAGACTAATAGTATGTCTATATCATGTGCTAGCAGGAAGTGTTCTACTTCATATTTATGTTGGGAGAGCCCGTTAGCGTTCCAGAAGCATATTTTTAACTGGTTCATTTTTTGCCAAGCAAAACTTGCAGAAGCATGTTTTGGGTTCGCATCATTTCCTGAAACATACCCTGCATAGTTGTCATGAAATTATTCATTGTCTGTATTAAGTTCTCGATCGAGCTCGAATTGTTGGTGAGGGGTGTCTGAGCACCCTCTTTTAAGACGTGGGCATATGAATGTTTATGCGCATTAGAACTTTTGGCATTCGCATTAGGTAAATCATTTCTCAATGTTTGGGCATATGAAAAGTTTGGCTTAGTGTGTGGCTGTGTAGCTTGTGTACTAGCAATAGAACCAGCATGAAGCCGAGGAAATTGGGAAGCTTTATATTGCTCATATTCCGGTTTACGTACGACTTTCGCATTATCTTTTACATATTGAAATACTTTGCAGCCCCTGTAATTTGCTGTATGGTTTTCACCACAGTTGCTGCATTTTTTGACCTTGGGGTCTGTTTTGGAAGAAGCGCATTCCAAAGTCCGGTGCGCATCACCGCAAACAACACATACAGATGGTAGCTTGCAGTAGGTTTTCGTGTGTCCGAATTCCTGGCAGTTGGTACACTGACGGGGACCGTTACGTTTTAGAGGCTCTTCCACCGTTATTCTTCTGTTCAAAAGGTAGCGCAAATTATATATTGGATGAACCGAGTTTTTTGATTTAAGCTGCGATGCATTAAACACGATTTCAACACGATGCATAGGTTGGGGAACTTTATTCTTATTTAAAATATTGTGCACTGACCTTACGACATAACCTTCTACCTCTATGGCACTTTTTATCTCCTCAGTGGGAACAGAACTGTCAATGCCCTTTATAATGACATTCAAACCTTTAGCACTTTTTAGTTGATACGTATAATAGCTCTTATTATCTGCATCGAGACGACTTGCGATTAGGCGATAATTCTTCTCAGTGTGGGCTTGGATCTTCGTTTCTTGTATCTGTCCTCTTCGTACAGAAGCCACATAGAAATTTTCTTTGCCTACGAGTTGGGACAGCATATTTACAATGGCATTTGATGTTTGTTCGCGCAAGTAGATTGGTGGGGGTTTTTGTTCCCTTACAGTGGGTTCGGCATTTTCATTATCCGGGGTAGCAAGGACAGAAAATCTATTTTCACTTACCGCTGTTGCAGCTACTTGATGAGAACCTTTATATTGCTTGGCGGTTCGCTCTTGTGAAGACTTAGGACTCGCCTTCCTCTTCGTTATGGTTATGTACCGATCCATACCAGTTTGCACGCGTTTAGATGCAGTACTTGGTTCTATTTCTTGTGCTATTTTTTGTGTATTATTTGTTTCTTTAGTTTTATTTGTTGAATTCTTTGTTTCTGTAGCAGATATATTTATATTTGCTGATAAAGAACGCGTTCGGTCAATTGGCCTGGCGGTTAAAAAAGCACTGTCATCTTTTTTTTTTATTATTTATATTGTTTATTGCATTATTAGCATTTGTGTAAGAAAAAGAGTAATAAGCATTGTTGTTATTACCTTTTATATTTTTTTCGTTAATGTTTGGTGCGCTCATGCACTCACTATTAATTGTTTAAACAGGTTTAACCATGCACTTTGTTATTGTCTTTTTTATCACACACAATATTATATTGCTTTTTATTTTTTGTTATTTTGTTGTTGTTACTAACTGTTAACTGTGTCTCTGCACTTGTTTAATTTTTAAAATAAAAAAAAAGTCACCTTAAATGAATTTAAATTATGCGCTTAAAGTGAAGTACGTCTTTACTCAGACGAAGTTTACACTGAAAGACAAGTTAAAGGCTTCATTTTCGTGAAAATAATTAAAATTCCATACTCTAGTTTGTCCCTTTTTCTTGCACTACTTATCATATTTTTCACATTCTCTAAATAAATACTTTGCCATAGCATGATAATACATGTATGTTTACTGTACAATAGTTAAAGCACTTTATTTAAGTTTTGTCAGCGATTTCTTTCCCTGCACTGCACTAAATTTATTCCTACTTTAGCCTCGAAAATCCAAGATAGATTTAATGTCGCCAACATATGCCGGGCGGATAATTGAACGCAAAAGGTTATTTTGAACTACACCACGATTTCATTGCTGAATGATATTTCAAAAATAAGAACCGTTCGGCTGCTACACTTCGTATATTTCGGGCAAAATATGGCCGTAATATTGATTTAAATTCATCAACTGTGAAGAGGGTAACTGCAAAATTCAACAAGGCTGGCCATCTGACATGGTGGACAAATGTTGCAAATTTTAAGAAACTTGGGCGCTTTCGTGCTTGCAAAGAATTGAAGTTTTACGACCATGCGAAGAGAATTCATTTAATAAAATATTGAACATCAGCAAGTGGATGCGAATTTTTAAAATGAGGCTGGTCAAGCACTGACACGAGGTGGGTGACAAATGACATATGACAGTTTGCTTGATGATTCATATGCTGCATGGGTAATTTTGTGACGGCGTACTCTTTTCTTTCAGAGATCAGAATTTGCACTCTATGGTGTTATTTTATATAAGTTCATTTGGCATCTCCCTATTCCATCCACTTGAGATTTAAGTGTAAAGCTCACTAGGCACCAGAATGCAAGCCCAATGGCCGTGAATAGCAAAGTAATTTCGTTAAATGAATTACTGAACATCGAAAAGTGAATTCGAGTTTCGAAAATGAAGCTGGTCAAGCAGTGACTGTGTGACATACCTCTGCAGTTTGCAAAACAATTGAAAAACAATTTTTGTTTCAGCGATCGAATTTGTCACCTATGAATTTATTCTATGGGTTTATTTGGCCTATATCGACCGACCTACGTACATCCTTACACTGGAAGCCGAATACCAAACGTTTGTGCCAGCCAACAAAATCGCCTTGTTCCTTTTAACTGAAATTTCGCGCAATATTTGGGACACCCTTTACTTGATATTACTCAAGCCAACTCTTATGTTCTGCTACATACGTACGTGTTGTCATGCCGAAATAATTAAAAATTCTTGTGCATCTCGGTAGCTGGCGCCTTTGTCTACATTTTGGATTGCAAAATATTTTCGTTTAAAGAAAATCTTCATGCAAAGAATTGGGTTATTAAATATTTTCCTTTAAACTTATAACACAAAAATTGAAAAAACTTTAAAGAAAACTTCAACAGGCAAGCAAATTAATTCACGATGAAAGTTTTCCAAGCAGTTTCTTTTTGTAGAATGTAGAAGATACAACCCTAAAAATGCAATGCAGGAAAATTTCGTCAGAAAGAATTTGTTTCCGAAACAGTAAAATTTAATAACTGCACTGACAAAATTTTTAAACAATTTTTTTCGGAAAACTTTCGTTATAAGAGCTGTATTTTTTGCAGCGAACAACAAATTTTTCACAAGAAATTATAAATTTTACAAAAAATTAGCTCCGTATGGATCGTTGCATTTAAAAGTAATTATGGTTCGAAATAGAGTAATTCCATATTCAGGGAAGTCATTTTTCGCATAAGATTTGAGACTTTGTGAATATTTTTAAAATAAATTTGCAAATTTTCATTATTTATTGTTGATAAAAATTTGGATCTTTTCTTATTACTTTACTTGTGATTTCATAGATGTGATTCGGGAAAATTGTAAGAAATGTTACAAAATAACTCAAGTGAATTTCACTTGAAAAGCACAACTCAAAAACATACACCTGAAATTCCTTGACGCTTGACACAACTGTAAGCAAAATATTTTTTTAAATGTCGGGTAATGGAGAGCCAAAGTCTTGAAGGTTTTGAATTTTAATTTTTTTTAAATTATTTCTTTGACCTTAAAAAGAACGAAGAAATTCTTTGGTCTTAAAAAAAATTATATATTAAAACAATTTTTGTTCGCTTGCAAGACCGGATATGACGATTTTTTTTACTATTTTTAAACCGAATTCAAGTCACAATCCTCATAATACTGCAAAAGTTTAGAAACGGACTATGCCGTGGTTTAAAAGATACGTAAATAATTTTGCAGAAGTTAGAAACATTTGTCTGGTTTTGCAACGAAAATTTTTTTTGTTTTTTTCAAATAAAATTTGTTTAAAGATTAAATGAGTTTCTATAGGAACCAAACATCTTAATTTTTATTATCTAAATAATTAAAATTTAAAAACGGCAACATAACAAAAAATGCTTTTTATGCACATGCTGTTATGTTCTAGAAGTACAGTTATGTTAAACATCAAGTTATTTCAGGGAAAATTTTCCCCCTTTTTTTGGGTTGTCTGCTTCATGTGAAATGCCCCATATGTTTGTTGTATTAAATTAAAATGAGTAATATTATCTAGAGACTTATTTAAGATATACTTGCAATGAAAGGGTTTAATGTGCTTAATAAAAATCTGCTTTAAATTTTTTTCTGTTACGATCAAATTTTTTTTAATGAGTAGGTTTGATATGGTCACCTTAATAAGGCGGCCACTCTAGCTTATTCCAGGACGGCTTGTCCTGAATATAAGAAACACACCGAATGAAGCAGTTCTCTCAATATCTTTTTTATTTGTTCAAAAGTGTTGGAGTTATTCAGGAATTAGATGTTAAAAAAAGGATAAATAATTTTTTTTTGCTTTGTAAAAATTCATAAAAAAATTTCCACTTTTATTATTAGTTATGAAACTAGAAATTTTACGAATCAAATAAGCCATATGCCATGAAAATCGATAAATGAATCTTAATTGTATTCGTTGTTAAATGAGGCCACCTACTTATATACTCGTATGTATGTATATTCTTAACCCAGGACTTGATCGTTTAAAAAATTGTGAGACATTTAAAAAAACCTTGCTCTGTCTACTGCTTGATTCAACTTTGTTTTAAAGGAGAAGTCGTTGATACATAAGCTCTTGTAGCATATTAGTGGGGCCGTCAACCGGCAGACTCAACGATATGGCTTGGCGTAACTGAGTGCACTGGTAACAGGTTCCTGCCGTATACAAAATCTCTAATCCACGGTGGAGCAGCATACGCTAGAGATGCGTGGATAAGAGCGTGCTTAGTCTCAAGTATGCGAACTCTGAATACCAGTCGATATCCAGTTTTAATATAGACTTACCCGTGTATATGGAGCTCTGTGTGGATGGACATATTTTTCATCATTAGAGGTAATATATGCAGGAACTACGGTTTTATTTGGCCAAAGGAGGAATCCAGAAAAGATGGACAAGAATGCTTTGTAAACTGGTCAAGCTTTAAAGGTACTTTTAAGGCGGTAGACCGTTAGATTCCAACAGAAATGGACAATGAAGCCTCACACGAGGTGGAGGGGTTAATCTCTGTAGGAACTCTTCTTGGCCAATGGGGGTATTCTGAAAAGTTGGACATGAAAACCTCAAAAGCGGTGGACGGCACAGTTTCAAATAATACTCCTAAGCAAGAAGCTGAGCCGGTAAAACACATTGAGTGTGAATGTCTAGCATAAGACTTGGGACTACGAGCAGCCACTTGTTAAGTGTAAATGCCATGTGAACCTAAGCCTTAAACAAATGCTAGCAATTACAAAAGTCTCTGTGATGAGGAAGAAGATCGACAGTCACCAGTCGACAGTCTGAAATCGCTATAGTCGATAGTAAAAGCTAGTGCTAGCACAAGACTTAAATAAGACTAAGGTGATCGTAAATTACAAATCGGTTGCTTGAAATGAATTCGTGTAAATAAGGGGGTGGAAAAGGGATCCAAAAAGTTAGCGGTCTGCTTCGATATCCCCCCTACATTAAAAACAACATATTGATGGACCTACAAATATTCTTGCTTTAGTAATGCATCGCTGATTCGGTGATATTTAGTTTAAACAATCATTAATCAATTGGTTCAAGTTCCTAAAAATTTTCTTTTTTTCAAGATGCCTTATTTGAAAAGATTAAAAATTACAAAATAATATAAAATTGCTTGCACGTCAGAATTTTAAATTAATTTTCCCGGCTTTAAGATCGGGATGATTTGAGAAATATTGTGAATTGATTTTGCAGTATGCATGCGATCGATAACATGTTGCGAAAGTAGTCAAGACATACTTGGAATTTTGAAAGTTGAAAACTTATTTCGCCTCCGACCACACCGTGCAGTTATCGTCCACGTTGATTATCACTTTTTATCTTGTCTAGGAAATCACAGGTGCGTCTGCAAAATGGTGCAAGACTGCAAATAAATATAAATATATCGGGTGTTTTCTCAGAGTTACATGACGCATATACGCGTTAATCTAGGAACCCAATTTATAGCCACTTTTTGCGTTTTCCGCATGGAAAGACATGGTTGTGGTATTGTCACGACAATCATATTATAATCTCTACAACTGGTTAATTGAAAATATCTAAAACATTACTTAAGTTGCAATCAACAAGTTTTTCTTTGATGGCGAATAACGCTTGTTGAACTTTCCTTTAATTACCAGCTTAAAGTAGTCAATAATTAAGATTAAAAAATCTATTCGTTATTAATAAATTTTGAAAATGTTTCATATTTTTCTGCAGAAATCTCACGGAGTTAGGGTTAACTTAAAGATTTAAAGCCAGTTCGAATATCGCCATTTATTTTTGTAAATGTCAATACCATTGACATTGACAACGTGTTTGTAAAAGTCGCTTAACACACAGTCAAACAAAAATAATACTCACACATTAACACGCTGTGCTACTCTTATATTTTTATTTGCATTTCACAGACTGTCGTCATGTTGTATTAAATTGGATTGTTCTGGCTGCCAGACAATGAGCAAAGCTCGATGGGTGGCGACCACCTCTCTCTGAAGAATTCAAGGTGTTGACATTAATGCAAATATTTGAATTTACAGCGTAAATAAATGACTGAATAAACGAATGGGTGAGTGAGTGAGTGAAATGTAGTTTTGCTTGAACTAACATTCAGCTTTGGTACAGAAAAATGAAAGAATTTTTGTTGCACTAAAGAGCGATGTAGAGCAATGAATAAATATATGTAAGTATTTATGAGTTGAATTAACAAATCAATAAGGAAAGGTATAAAAAGTAAACAATATTGATTTAATCGATTTGCGTCTTGTAGCTAAGGTTTGTAGAAGGTATTTATGTATTAGGTCTCATTAAGCCTTTTGTTGGCGTGAGTCCTGTGCAATTAGTAATGTAACAATTTTACGAAATCCGCTATAAGTGAAGTACCCAGTTCAAATAGCAAACAGTCACCCTACTTTAAAAAAAAAAGCTTAAACGTCTTATGCTTGACATTCTTTAGACCAAATGAGAAATACACAGAAAATTACGACAAAAACGTTAAAAATTTAACACAAAGCCCCACAACAAATAATTATTTTTTTATTTCTCTTACTTGCCTTACTACGTTTGGTTGGTTGTTTGTCAACTCTAAATGTTACTGTAAACTGTAAAAAATAAGAACAACGCAGGCTATGATTTACTATAGATAGGAGAGCAGAAAATAGCAAGTGTTGCCTTTGTTTGCACAAGCTTTTGCGTATTTATATAATTAATTTCATTTGCCCCGAATTGAACGACCTGGGCGTTTTTGATACTAGCAAGGCGGTGATACGTACCACACAGCTGAAGCCACAATGGATAGTCTGTGTAACGATTTGATTACCTCTCACTAGGCGCGCATTCAGCTGAGGCATTTAGGGCGGGAAGTATTAACGAAAACAAATAATTCTTACATTCTTCCAAACTTTTTGTACGGGAAATGTTAACTTTTAAAACTTTTAAAGAGAGAAAGTTCCCTTTTCCAGAACGTACCGCACAGCAAACGCCACAATAACTATTCTGTATCAACGATTTGATTACCAGTCACCAATATCTTGTAAGTGAATTCCGTCAGAAATTTCCTTTTACAGGTGTTTGAATACGCAGACACACCCTTGAACGACATCGTATATCGTTTCTAATGATGCTTCAAATACATTAAAACCTTTTAACAATTAATAATTTGTGTTTGACATCCGGAAAGCAATCGGAGAATCTTTCAATTCGTCCTTAACATGTAACATGTTTTGACCCCTGTTGCCAACACTTTACTGCACAAATGGCGGCAGGTACAATCTTGTATTCATTTTTGTAAAGAGCGCACAAATCCGGTATTGATTAACCCTGCTATTTATGCAATTTATTTATACTCCGTGATTCATTATGGGGTGTGAGAGATAAGAATGTGTCTTGTCAAACTTTTAAACATTTTACGTCTTTTTATTTTACAAAAATTTTTTTTGGAGTCTGCTTGAGTTTTTGAAGTAAAATTCCATGCACTTTTTTAATCTAAGTATTACTTTAGGTGAATTAAAAAAAATCTTTATTGAAATCGAAGCTTTGAGTTGTTTTCTCTGTATTTGGTAAAGCTTGAATAGGTCCGGACGTAGATCCATTTCCCTAAATTACTCAATTTCTGCTTAAAATACATTTCAGTTACGTAGTCTTTATTAAACTTTAAAAAATTAGACCGGTAAAATTTTTTTCGATAAAAGAGGAAAATCAATAAAATTTTTTTGGGCAAAAAGCAAAAAATGTTGCCTTTTTTACGATTTAAACAAACTAACTTTTCTTCTAAGTTTAATTTTAAATACTTTTTATATTCTAAAAAACCAATAGGTTAAAAATTTTTCCTCAAAATATCTCTCACTAGTTAAACTAATAAACAAAGAGCTGAGCGATCGCACATGAATTCAACACTGCCAGCCTTAAATATTATTAAAATATCTCGAATTATACACAAGCTACGAAATTATTTCCAGGAAGCAAAAATATTCTAACCACGGTGCTATGAACGTTTGCATAATAAAAATTGATTAATGACGTTTTCCTTTTTTAAATAAAATGTTACCTTATTAAAGTGTTCATGCTTAACACACCCTTGTTATTTGGGATTTTATACAGATCATAAGGGCAATCAATACCTTTTGCCTTTATTAAAAGTAAAATCTAGAAAAACACCACCTATAGCGGGCGCAAACATATTTCGAGTACAACGAGCCAATTTTTTTCTAGAAAAGGAAATACCGTAAGTGGTTGTAGAAGGATTCTTCTTTACCATTCTTAATTTTTTTACTACATACAAGCCAAATATTTAAATCAGTAAAAGGTGTTTACACAGGTGTTCAATGTTAATTAAATTCTTAATTGGTTCAATTGTTTGTTGAATCCAAAAAATATTTAAAATCAAATTTGTTTAGGCTTTAGTTTTTATTTTATTGAAACTTTGCAAAAGAAATTCACAATAAGTATTGCAATCTTATCTTTTAAATATTATATATTAATTATCACCAATGTAATAACTAATTTCTTGTATGCAAATCTTAATAAAAAAAAAATAGTAAATAACTACTCGTATCTACTATTGTGCCGTCTCGCTAGGCTCAATGTGTGAGTTTTTTTAGCCTCTGGTAACCATCGAATGGCAGTAAATTGCGTACAATACTGTTTGGATGGACCACTAAAATAATAGACTGTAAAATAATAGACTGTCTTCTTTGCACCTTCTGGAAGCGTCAAACCTAACAACCAGTTTAGTTTATTTGTTGTAAGTTTTATTGCCTTTATTTTTGCCTCAATATGGTGGTACCAAGTAAGGCGTCGATATACGTGGATACCCAAATATTAAACATGTGTTTCCGTAGGAACCGTGGTATTTGTCATTGTTATACGTGGGCGATTTTCCCTTCTGAGGGCAAACGTTAAGAGAGAACAAATTTAATGGATTTATCTTTATTCTCCACTTTTTCAACCATTAATATGAAACTGAAGTTGCTCGAATGCAACCTTCGGATCTTCGTGCAGACTTATAAATGCCGTGTTGTCTACAAACGTTGATGTGTATATATTTGGGCTTGTTGGCATTACGCTGTATAGAGGATATATAACAGCGGCTCTAGGATATTTTTAGAAAATTTGTCCTTTGACCTTATTTTAAACGTTCTATCTGTCAAATAGCTTTAAAAAAGCTTGTGGGAATTTTCAGGTAGACTTTATCAAATGCCTGGGAAATGTCAATAAATAAAGCTGAACAGTATTGCTTATTTTCCAATACCGATCTAATAATCGTGACAGCTCTATGGACTTGATTAATAGTACTATGCCTTGCCGAAAAACCAAAATGATAGTCTAAGAAAATGTGTTGCTCAGTAAGATAAGGATTTAAGCATTAAACGAATAATTTTTTAAACAATTTTGCAAATTTACAGCAGGCTAATAGGTTTGTATGACGTAATCTGACTTAAGTCCGGGTGATTTTCTCGTATCTAGAGTTTTAATTGTAGATTTTAATATTGATAGAGGAAATTTCATAGGATCATTCACAGTGTCATTGATATTTAGAATAGTGAAACTATTTGTATCATGTGACATGAAAACTTTTCCCAAGTGATTTGCGAAGGCATTTACTTTTTCATCTGAGTGAGATTTTCAAGCGTTAGTGGGGATTCGTAGGCAAAGGGACATTGTGAGTGCTTTACAGCTTTCCACAGGCTTTAATCCGTGTTTTTTGTAGGATAAAAGTATTTTAAGTAGCTCTCGATAGCGGCATCATGTTTCTGTCTCAATTTTTTACGTAAATTCTCTGATACATTTTCATTTCAATATTTATGTCTGCCTTCTCTTCTTTCTCCCTGACAAAAATCTGTATGTCAGCTGATGACTGGTACGAATTTTTTTTCCTGGTGGGTTTGTTGATGTTGCAACTCTAACTGCTACAGTCACGACGTCTGTGAAATAATCCACAGTTTTTTGAATAGCAGCAGGGGAATGTTCTGAAATATTTTAACCAATTCGTGGTCTGGCTTGGGAAAGAAATAAGAGTTTCAGGTGCAATCTTCAGTCTTATGCCTAGGGTGGGCAATTCTAAAATCTGTAATATTTATAGTGGTACCTTGTAAAAAGTCTTTGCTGAATTCTGGCGATGGAAATCAAATTTATTGAAATAAACAATTGACTGAATTACAATTTTTTTTGGTTAAAGAAGACCCAAAATTTATTTACGCAAAAGTATTACTTTCCCTCTTCGTTATAAATTGTTGTGAAATAAATGAAGAGTAAAAATGAAGAGTAAAAAAAAGTTCTTATGAACTTTATGTTAAATACTCGCATATTTATTTTCATATTGATGCAACACCTTATTCAATAACAGACATTAGATTAATGAATTTTGTTAATACAAAACATTGCATAAGGCAGGCAGGATATAATGCGAATACTGACATGAATAAATAAACTTATTTATTAATATATTTGCTGGATGTATTTGCAGTTCGAATATAGAAAAGGATGCTGACAGGAAGGATTTTCTTGAAAATCCCAAACCATTATGTTTGTGTAATAATGCATTTTAACTGCAGTGACCTCAGAACATTCAAATAAATTCATGATGTGTAACAGAAATTGCCATGTATTTTTTTTATTGGAAAATAGGAAAAGTGTTAAAGATTCGCTTTGACTTCTTGCCTGACCAAGTTTCCATTTTAGTTTGATGAAGTGCTTTAGTGGGCTGAAATAATTTGTGTTTGTGGTGAAGTATTTAAGTAAGAAATTGTTGGTTGGGTAGTATACTCCCCCACCGCTAGTGGCAACATATCTTACACATGTAATAAATGGCCATTCCTTGTCTATCTGAAGAAATTCTCCATTATTTTCGCAAAATGTATGCTGTTGGCTAATTTTGTAAATAAAGGATAAACATTTTTTTTATTTCTGTGTAGAATGTTTGAAAATGTCTTTCTTGTTATCAACATGTGTCTGATCCCGAATAATGCTTACTTACTTAATAAAGTTCGACCACTTCGAATTTGCCACAATTCGCATACTGAGCACGCACTTCACTTTTGCAAAAATAAGACCCTAATGGAATGTGTGCTAAGCTTATTTCTTGATTTGATTTGTTGTAATCATATAAGCCGCGTTTCGTTAAAGATGTGGGGAAGGAAGAGTAAATATTAATTTCCCTAAATCTAAAAGACTACAACAGCCAGAGTCTTAGAATTTGCTATGAGCTATTTTTAAGACCAAGTGCGTTTTTAGTAAAAGGAATAGGAGCGCGACGAAGGGTCTCCCCCATATACATATTTAAAGAACGATAACACTGAGAGAAACTGCTACGAGATATTTTTAATACCAAGTGAGGTCTCGGGAAATTCTTAAAGGAATAGAAGTAGGCAGAAGGGCTCCCTTTCTACAGAGTAATATTAATTTCCCTACATCTGAAAAGTTGCAAATGTGAACTTGGTGTGTGTATTTTCCAAAACCAAGTGCGTTCTCGAGAAAAATTCGATTGGAATACGAGCGGGCTAGATATACTTTCCCTTTAACTCAAGCGAGGGATTTTTGCAACATCAAGTGTGCACTCAGTAAAAATACTGACATACAAAAAGAAACATTTGTTCGAACAAGTTTAAATTTGAATAATTTGACAACACTAGTTTTGAAAAGAAGCGCCACTAAATTTGAAGACAGCCATTGTTTCAGTTTTTCAGATAAAGGGAAGTTAATATTTACTCTGTATGGCGGGTATGGAGGTACCCGCCATACAGAGTAAATATTAACTTCCCTTTATCTGAAAAACTGAAACAATGGCTGTCTTCAAATTTAGTGGCGCTTCTTTTCAAAACTAGTGTTGTCAAATTATTCAAATTTAAACTTGTTCGAACAAATGTTTCTTTTTTTATTTCTGTTCGAAAGAACGAATAAAATATAATAATTGTTCGAATATTCGAACGAATAAAGAATCAAGAAATATAAAATTATTTTTAATGCTCATGTACTCGTATGTTATTTTTTTCTTCTGTAAAGTTCGATACATTTTTGAATTTATGAGACAATTATATTTTCATTTGCATATTGTTTGTTTCTTCTTTCGCTCATTAAAAAAGTTCTTTTATTTTCTGATGCTGCTACACAAAGAAATAGCGAAAAATTTATAAAAATTAAAAAAATTTTATAAAAGAGCCTTCAAACTCGAACAATTAAATAAATTGAAATTAAAAAAGGTCAAGAAAACCTATAATTGGAAAATTGGTTATAATTACGTTGCCGAATTTTAAGTTAAGAAAACAATTCCGCTTGAAAACCTAAAAGAGGTTTAATTCCGAAAAATTTTTTCGTTTTTCACTTCACTAAAAACATTTTCGATCGGATTGGAATTCTGTGACAGGGCTGATAATGTAGGAACTAAATCAATTTAGCTTGATGTAATTTTGTTCTATTTATTTTTAGTGTTTCAGTGAAATTTGACGAACAATATTTAAGAATTGCTAACGGCTTCAAAGAAATTAGCTTAAATAAAGCACATAGAGAAACAAACAATTTGGAAACTTTAACTTGTACTTAAAAAGAACTAGTTGACAAGTGGTCTGAGATACCAATGGAAATTTAAGACTTTGGATTTTAAGAAGTACAAATTAAGTGAAAAAAACTTTTGGCAATTTTCGATAATGTACATCAACACCTAGTTATAAACAAATATACGCTCTATCGGATGTTGTTATCAGTGCAAAAAACCACTAAGTGGACTGCAGCATCCAATTTGAATATCACGGTCAGCGAAGTAAACTTTTATCTTGTGTCAATCATCAAAACCAAATGTTAAAGAAAACGAAACAAATGTTAGTCTCGATGTAGAAAGCTTGCATAAAAACTAATTGTTTATAATTTGATTTGGAATTGTTTATAATTTGTTTCGAAGACAGTGAAATATCGGCCGAAATTTTTTCGCAAGTGTGCCTTTCTAATGAATTTTTTACAAAGTAAATTTTATCACTTCTCAGCTGATTTTCACTTTTAGGAAGTTTTTCAAAATCTCTTTATTTTTCGTCATAACGTATTTTTAGCTTTATGCATTTTTTTTATTTTTATAGCAGGAAAACCTTTTTCGTCACCCGGTCTTAATAGTTTTTTATATAGAGTTCGGCTTGTCCTATGTGTGTAGATGGCATTTTTTAAAATCTTTCATTCCAAAAAACCTACGTTCCACCTTGGTTTCTTATTAACGCTTTCGTTGGAGAAACAACGAGATCCTTTTATAATTGAAAAAGCCTACAAATAGTCATAAAGCTATAAGAACAATTACAAGGCTACCAGCAGAAAAGAAAACTAAATTATAAAAATATAAAGGTGATAACGTTGGCTTTCGTTTGCTAAACCAGCATATAACACAGAATAATGAATAGCTTTATTTACTTATTTTTGTTATATATACATCCTGTCTGTATGGAATTCTATTGCAAGGCCTTCATGGATGTTATCAAGATAGAATTAATATTGAAGTCATAATACCTGGCAACTGTAATAGCATAAAAATCTCGTTACACTCAACCATACACATCATCATCTTTCTTGAAAGCTGCTACCATTAAATAAAAATTGCATCACGTTCATAGTAAAAACTTAAACCGTGACTTTGCCTGCAGAGAGAACCTTGTGTTCTGCTTCTTTGAAAACTATTCAAACCTTTCAGGTATGTCAAGTGGATGATCATCCAATGGGTTTTTCCTTCGGCATTTTATTTACTGTCCCTGGAGCAATAAATACAATTGCCCCATTACAACCACTCAGCATTGTTTTGATGTAAACGGATGCTTAAGCGCGACTTGTAATAATTATGTTTTCACAACTTTATTCTTGTAGTGAACCAATTAAGATGCTCAAATAATTTTCTTGCACAAACATTTTAATCTCTTGCACAAAATTCTTTCTTTTTCAAAGAACTTCAGTGACACTGAAATTCTTATTTACTTGAATTTTAGGAAAATCGACTAAACAACTTTTCAAGCAAATTGATAAAATTAGTTAAAAACTTTTTTCATTTCATTTTTGCCTTATGCCAAAACGCCGATTAAACTAAAATTTATGGAGACTCGAAGATACATAAAATTTGCATTCCTTAATAATTTATTCAAGGTCTACGTAGTCGCCCTTTACGTTGTAAAACTTTTTGTTTCTCTTATTTTAGAATTTCCATTACAATTTTCTAGTTAAAATTTAATTGTTTAAACAATCAATACGAACGAACGAACACCTTAATGTAGACATAATTGAAATGTCCTTGTTTTTATTTTCTTTTTCTTAAACATCTTTTAATTAATTAAAGTGTTTTAGTAAAATAATTTTTTAACAAGATTTAATGTGTTCGAAACTTTTTTGTCCATTTCTTGCTGTAGAGGAAAATTGGTATTTTACCACTTTTTTGACTACGAGAAGTTTATTTAATTTGTAAAAAAAGGAAGATCAAAAGACTGTAAAGCATGACCGGAGAAAGGCAAAGGAGTTTTTGCTTGGCTGCGTAGACATAAAACACAAACTTATATGCAATCAAACCACTGAGCCTGACGAAGAGTTTAGTTTTTGAGTAGAGTTACTTGTTAAAGCAAAAAATTGTTCTTGTTGGAACATAAAAGTTTTAATGTTTTTATCTTTTGGAAGTACAAGAGTACCTCTAGACGACTCTGTAATTGTTTGTGAGCAAGATTTCGTCCATAAGGCCGTCGGTTTGGAGCGCTGAATTTGAACGTTGGCGAGGGTTACGTTGAAATCTATGAGATCGGTTAAATAGGGCTTTTCGGCATATATGTATCTACGATCTTGGAAAATAAGTCTTCCAGACACAATGGAACAGAATCACACCATTAAAAAAAATAAATCCCTCGTCTATTGACTACCTTTTAGGAATGTTTTACTTTGGCGCCCAAATGGGTGCATGGCAAGCTTTCAATCTGCATTGTCTTAACCTTTCTCCCACATCATCACACGATTTCGTAGTTTTTTTTTAATCGAACCGTCCTACCATGAGCCTTATTTTGATTAAAACCGTAATGAGTTTTTATTAACTCTGACAAAACTTTCTAGTTAATAAATTCTCTTTTTCCCACTTTCGTCTGGCTTTCAGCTTGGAGAAATTTTTAAATTGTTTTATTTTTTCGCGTTTTTCCAGGAATTGGAAGTTTCTAAAAGTCCACAGCACAATACTCTTTATTGCAGTGTTAACATAAAATTTGTACTAATATAGACAGAAAAGTCTTCAAAAGCGTGATTGAATAACTGTTCCCACTTCCTTGAATTTAATTTCAAAATTCCTAAAACGAGCAAAGTATGGATCAAAAAATTTCTTTTTCTTAAAAAAGCGTTGTTATTTACCGTGTGATATTTTATTATTTTGGTGTCTTCAATCAATATTCCAAGCCATAAAAAATTATACGAGGGCGGATCAATAAGTCCGTGACTTTTTGAATGAAACACAATTTTTTAACATAATCTCCTTTTAACTCAATACACTTAGTCCAACGTTTCTCCAGTTTTTGTATCCCTTCCAAAAAATAGAATTTTTCGAGGTTCTTAAAATAGGCATTTATTTGTCCAATAATTTCATCGTTGGAGCTAAATCTCTTTCCACCGAGCCATTTCTTTAGGTTTGGAATCAGGAAATAGTCACAAGGGGATAAGTCCGGAGAATATGGCGGATGAGGTAGCAATTCGTAGCTCAATTCATAGAGTTTTGCCATTGAGACTGCACACGTGTGCACCCGTGCATCATTTGCACTTATGCGACCACAACGAGAGTCAGTAAACCACTTTTTTACCATTAAAATCGATGGTGCAGAGTCTCCATAGTATTTATCGAGCTTTTCCTTGGTTTGATTGATGGTTTTTTTCGCACAAAATATTGTTTAACACTAGATTGCCTAAGCAAGTCATTTTGATTGCTTTTGAATTTCAATCGAAAAAATAATTTTTTAAATAATGACAAACCTTCCTATAATTTTGTGACTTTTTCTCCAACGTATAAATGGATTAAATAAACAGTGTATAAAATACATTAAAAATAACTAATAAACAAATTTCTTTGTGTATTTGTTATTTTTTCACAATGCAGTCATTTTGACTGCTTTCAGGCAATATAGGTATATTCTAAGCTCCCGTCTTTCTAGTGTTAATGATCCTTCGAAATTCACTTTTTTCCATTTTTAGACAAATACACGAGGTTGTATGTTTTTAACAGCTGTTAAACGCAAAGTAAATGACGACACTTGCTCAAAATTTAACAGTAGTCTATTAACGGGGGTACTTGAAGGGAACAGGGTTGCATTTCATATAACTACCAGTTCATCCGCCCTCGTATTCTTATTGAAATCAATTGCACTTGTGCAACAACAGTGCTTAACTCAATAACGCTATTCAGCGTTTGGTGCAAATGGTCTTGCAAAAGGTCAAATGCAAAATACCGTAGCGTTTTCATGATATTTTGTATATTTAATAAAAAAGCTACAATATTTTGCATTTTTGATTATTTAAAATTTTTCAGTAGAAACAAAAAAATTTTTGATTTTACATTGTAGTTGTGTGTAAGGGAAACATTTTTTAAAAGGGTAGGCTCAACTAAATATCGATTTTTCCTAAAGAGTGAAAACAAAGATAACTTCCAGTTAATACACTCTTGTTGCATAAGTGCAGTAGCTTATATATGCGAAGTTTGGGTGAGACTGACGGTTTTGTTCCCTCGAGGCAATGGTTGATAATTATGCATGCAAATGTATTTAATTTTTGTGACACAATTCTGTTTCATTACGTATCAGCTGAGGTAAAAATTGATCTTTTCGCTCCTGATTTTCGACCACAAATTACCCATTGCACCGTTGAATTTCAAGAGAGCGTAGATATGGTACTATAGCTGATGGATTGTCTGCAGTTTGTAAGGGAACATCTTCAAGTTACCAGTTATGGTGCTCCAGTACGAGTCGAAATGTACACGCAATGAAGGAAACACGTTTGTGGCGTGGTCACGGCAACCATATTAAGTTCTCTACAAGATTATATTGTTGCGGCGGTTATTTCAAAGCATTTGCGATAAACAAGTTATTGTTTTACATTTATTATATAAAAAAGTTCCATTCGTGAAAATTGCAACATTGTTGAGTTGAACAAAGCAATTTTTACTAAACTTTTAACCACAAACAAATTATTTGAACTATGCAGCAATAACATAATAACTTTAACCATACAATATTTGTAATAGACATAATATGTATATAAGAGTGCTGTGGCTTTAGTTTTTAGCTCGCTTTCTATAAAGTTTTCCTCAGTCGCTGTCAATCAGTATCGTAAATTCATTGCTCTTTTATAGTTCTAACAGGACCATATTATTAGTATCTACAATAATAATTTGATACATTTACAATCATATAATTCAAACCTCAAGCATGTTTTTTCCTTGCGTGTATCTATATAAATAAGTGACCCTCATAGCACAAATCCGGCAATGCTACTCAGCGAAAAATATTATTTTCGAAGCGTAATATCGTAAAATAATTTCTGTACACAAACGAAATTTCTGAATAAAAAAGTAAAATTTCTTGAAAATTAAAACACTTTTGTCATGCGCCTGCTAAGGCATATTTAAAGACAAAATAATATACATATATGAGAATTGCAATAAATATTTTTATGTTCTTCGAGCAAAAATTTTTGTTAAAAATACTTAAACAGCCGCCTACCCCCAAGCAAATTGTTGCGATGCAAATAATACTCTAACTTCACTGAAAGTGTTTTTAATTAAGTGTGTTCTGTAACACCTCAAATATCCCTTAATTACGGTATAATAATAATCGTATTTTCTTTCCCCTTTTAATTTTTGCATGAATATTTCCTTGTATCTGGTATCTGGGTGCAATCAAACAGTCTATAAATTGCACTTAGCTCTTGATTGGCTTTTATACTTGAACTTGTAGTTAGTCAGCGTCATGCTCAAGTGAAATACACTTGCTCACTTTCCAAAGATGCGCAATATGCGGCCAGATACGGCCATGGTAAATGTAACGATACTAAATATTACTCAGTACCCGTAGTTATGCTTTTATTACACTGCTTGTTCTAACATTCATTATGATGGTTATTTAACGACCAGTAAATGGATGGTTGAACGAGCACATAGAAAGACGACGAGAATGCGCTCGGTGTCTGTTGCCATACAATTCTAACTATTTAATATTTTTCTCTTCTCTCTTCCCTTGCCCTTGTTCCTTGTCGCTGACAGAATGACCAACAACAATCGCAGCAGCATCAATATTATAGCAATCAACAACAATTGGAACAGCAGCAACAACAACAACAACATCAGCCATCAAGTGAATATAATAAAAATGACGATCTTAGAGATGGTGGTAGTGGTGCCGGTGGCATTGGTGGCCAACCACAACAAACGCCTTTAGATACAACGCTGAGCGAAGCACTGTCATCATTGCCTCAGGCTTCCTTTAACTACATCAACTCGATTGTGGGTAGTGGCGTCATTGGCATTCCATATGCATTGCATCGTGCTGGCTTTGGCCTTGGTCTTTTGCTACTCATACTTGTTGCCTACGTAACGGACTATTCCCTCATTTTAATGGTAAGTAATGCAGAGCATCACACTCACATTTAAATATATTTATACAGTGGGGTCGTTTAAACAAATTTCTATTCGAAAATTAAATCGATGTAACTTAATATTTGTTTACGTTAATAGGAGAATTCGTTCAGCAAGGAACCTCATGTTGTAATATTTTTGGAATTGAGAAAATGTTTGTAACAAATTAAAATCCAGGCTATAATTTTAAATATGTGTAAAAGATCTAAAAAGTACTATAAAGATTATTAGCTTGACTATTAAAAAGCGAAACGATGTACATATAATCGCGTAAAACAACGTTATTCGCTTTAGAAAGAACGTATCCGATTAATTTCTAGTCCTTAGAAGCGTTAGCGACTATTCCAAAATAAATATAAATGTTAAGTTCCTTATTGACTGTTGAAATGAAATGAAACGAGATGAAATAAACTGAAATTTTATGTCAACAGTTGAAATACAATAAATGCAAGCAGCAAGCTTTCAACAATAATCAAGAAATTAGTAATCACGTAATAGTAGATGAATCTCTTAACACTGAGTCAGACTCAGAAACTTATTTTAGTGATTACAATTGTTATGTTATTTGAATATGTGTGTTACCTTAATATTAATCTTTATATAAATATGTTTTTTATCTTGAATATTAATTTAGTATTAAAATTTTTAGTGTTGTCAATTTGGTAACCCTATTCATATAGTGTTATTTAAATACCAATGGTTATAGGTATTTTCAAAACTTTAAATATTAAAAATACTAACATGTTTAAAATAATGTTATATTCAAAAAAGGTATACGGCAATCCTAAATAACTATCACGCTTTATCATTTTGTATGTGAAATGATAGATTCAAATTCAAAAAATAATAATTACTGAAATGGGGGAATTTTGGGTATTTAATTGTCCCCGCACCGGAAAAATAAGAGGATTCTAAAAATGTAAATTCAATAGAGATATGTGACAAAAATTTCATTAAGCTACCATAACTCCTTCGATTGTTTTCAGTTTTACTATGGGGACCGTTCACTGTGAGTTGAGTCAAATCAAAGACATAATTTGACTGCAATAGAGCGATTAAATAATGGTAGACTGTGAATCGTCTAGATGGCTGGCAGACAAAGTCAGCGGATTACAAGATATAAACTTATTCTGTTTTCGTTTCAAAAAAATGTAAGACATTTAATTATACTCAAATTATGTGTACTCCTATAATGGGTAAGGTTTTTCTTAGATTTTAACGTTACTAATGCCAATAGGCATTGTTCTGTATAAAATCGCAAATAATAAGCACATACTCTTTACCAGGACAACATTTCATTTAAGATGCGAAAATGCCATTAGATAATGCCAGGCCATTTGCTGGCTTCTAGGACTGAGCGAACAAATTGCGCAAGGAGTATCCGTATCGCCCTGTAAAACAACGAAATGGTGAGAAAAATTAGAACACTGGTATGGGGTGAGCCAAACGCAAACAAATCAGAGACTGTTGCAACTGTTGTATTATCAGAGGGCACTCAAGCACTTGTACATCTGCTTCCGATACGAAGAGCAGCCAATAGGGTCTGCAGGGCATCAAAGCGATGGATAATTTTCTGTGTCGCTGCCCAGTTTTCGTGCAAGTAAGAAGCCCATTTTTCACGGTTCGTACCTTTCCACACATAACTGATATCACAGGCATTAACTGTAAAATATTCAAGAAATTTACTTAGAGCACCGAACTGCTATTCCATATTCAAAAGGGACCAATCATGCTTGTGTTGAAACAAGATTACGCTCTTGGAATATTTCAACATAGATTAAAATACAATAGAGTTTAATGCAGTTGTTGAATGGGTACAAGTTGAGAGTTCCCAAGACGAAATTTAATTTCTTATACCCTTGACTATCATCTATCAGGGACGAAGATATTGTTTCTATTTCTTACGTAAACTGTGCAGACGTTTATCTAGATCTTAAAAAGTTAAATTTTAATTCTAAGTTGATCTAGTGTCGTCTGTTATTTGAAAACTCGTTTGGTGACAACATTTGAAAGTTGTATAATTAATGTTTGTCCTTTCAGTTTCTTAGAAAGAGTGTAAAAAATTAGAAAGCTAGACAACTTAATAAATATTGTTATTTTTCAATGTGAACAGTGTCCACCAATATCACCTGCTGCTAACAAATATTATAAGGAGGGATTTTTTCTTTTTGAAGGCGCGGAAAAAACATGTTTTAAATATTTGTAAAAAGGATGGGGATATATTTCTGAAATTACACGTCGCATGGTGGCTTTGAATCATTTTTAGTTTACCGGCGCAGCCATGCGGCTTAATCCTTTGACGTCTACAGGCAAGTATGCGTGCCTAGGGAGTTAAGTCCGTATAATGACCCAGGTAGGAAACATGCCAAATATGTCAAAGAGTAACTTGTAGAGGAGTGTAAGAACAGTAAAATTGTTGTTTGCCTCTAGGTGAAGACAGATATAATCGTCCATAATGAGGAATAATAAATACTTTAAATAAATAAGATACCAAGTATTCAAACTTTTTCTCCAATAATATTTCTTGGGATAAAAACTTCACCTTTAAGCTACAGGTAACTACATTTGGCAAGCTAAGTGAGGAAAAGGAAGGTATGCTAGGAAGCCAATTTTTCACGTTCTATTTAAAATTCTTTCAGCCGGAAAAGTATGGTGCTCAAAGGGTTAATATATCCCTAGCGAAAACAAATGAATCACATCAGTTCACCGGAGCGAGATGGCTCCATTTCGTAAAATTTGATTTTCGTCAATTGTTTTTTTGAGTAAATTGTATTGCTCATTAAGTGGCATGTAGCGATGTCCTACTGCTTGCAATGACCCTACCGTGCTATAGAGAGTATCAAACACTCACTTTTGAAACAAAAATTTAACAATTATCTTTCCAATATAATTGTAATGCTGCAAAAAAAAACTTAACAGATTCGCTTTTTGTGGTTTTGGCAGAAAGTTTTCCCTTCTACTTTTTATGGCCAGTGATGTGACGTTCGATCTTTTGTTATATTTTTAAGCACCAATAGAACACTGTGCATTACACTATTGTTTTTGCATTTGATTTTGTGATTTCCAGCGAATGACTGCGCTGTAGAAAATAATTTAAAAAGGGCTTAGAAAACCTTGATTTAAAAAAAAAAACAAACGAATTTTATTAAAATTATGATGATATGTAAATGCGGATGATGATGATGGCGCTTTAATGTATACGATTATTAAGCATTTCATTTCCACCAACGCGTTTAAAGTTGAATGTCATTGGAAGTGCATATTTGCATATTTTGTTGTATGGGGACAAAGTTATATAAATCCCTATTCTGCCATGGCTATTTCTTTGCACAGCACTATTCCTATAAAATATTTAAATTATTTAAGCCTATTGTAGATGTTAGAAGAAATAGTGCGGGTTACCTACGATGGGCGAGTTACTTAACAAGTTGTAAAAACTTTATTCTAGTTTACAAATCAATTAGTATTTTTGAGAGCAGCCCTTCCTCAAGCACAATATTTTTAAACTTTCGTTACTATGGCATATTTTTCAAATTAAACAGCATAATTAAGCTTAATTAGTTTTAAACTTTTTCGGTAACAATGAGAGCTGGCTGCTGCCGTTTACAAATTTCGTATAAAAATTTCTCCGAATATTGAATTAACTTCGTCAACTGTAAAAGGAAACTAAATCAATTGGGGCTACTAAACACACTGGCAATTTAATAAAAAGCTAGTTTGCTTCTAAATGGGAACTAGAGTGATTTTGAAAGATAGAAATGACATTTAAAATGGGTTGCTTTACGATTGAACCAAATTGCTAAATATTGAAAGACTAAGCAAAGAGGTCCCGTTCGGCACTGTTGAATTAAAACACGGTAGGGCAAATGAAAAAACTCTATTGGGAGATCCAAACCGGGATAAAACATGGTGCTGGGACTAAGCGAATCTAAAATTAGTACGATGGAGAACGTATTGATGGGTCACTTGGGCTTGCGGCTAATTATGAGTGGGTCATTGTCCGACTTTTGAACTGCTAAGGGCGTTACAGGGCGTGTCCCATTTGAGAGGTATTGACTGTGAACTACTAATTAGATTTGTTCAGGGAACAGGTGTATGCATATGGGCTGAGGACGAATTGTCCCCTCCCCTTAACGAAACTCAACCTAAACTATTTTCAAAGTAGTGTGTCTTCAACCCATTCTTTAAGAAATCAAATAATCAGCCGAAATTTTAATGTTAATTGCCCGCCTCAGGGTTGTGTTGTATGCACATTAGACTATTTGTCGCAGAGAGGCGTGAGTATTAAGACGCACGCGAAACCACTCGCGCTGTTGTTACCCCCTCGTAACTTTGCTTCCTTTAATTATAAAATAATAAAACATAACGAAAGTTTTAATATAAAAGCTTTCCGAGATACGAGGGTTTAAAAAGTGCATCTTTTCGTACATATTCATTGCCTCACTCACTCATCAATATTATGGAGCGGAAGCTATAGTTAGAGAGTTGAAATTTGGTACATAGGTAGATCTTGGAAAATAAATAAGCACAAAAATCTGAAAACGGGCACTTTTATCAAAAAATATACATGGATTCTACAGCTTCGTTTGACTGATTCATATTATAGGAAATTAGGACGTTAGCAGGAATTGTTTTTAATATATATGAAGAACGGCTATTTCGTATTTAAGCAAGAACTCCTTGTGAATAAATAAATGCAGAGTAAAATTTATAGAATTCTAAAAAACAATAAAATAAGTTAATACTGCCAGTGTTACATCTCTGCTACTCGTTCTCTCTGTCTCTAAGTGGATGAGTGTATGCGAATTTAATATAAAGTGCGGTCAGTTTGCATAGAAATCCTATTTACATTTCAGCTAACACAACGACAACAGCGCAGGATAAATAATCATTAAAATGGTTTTTATAATTTTTGTTTTTCTTCTTGAGTAACGAATAAGCAACGATTTTTATTTGTTTCTTTTTCCTTCTTCCTCTTTATTTTTATATACATAAACTTTTTTTCGAACGAGCGAAATGGAACATGTTTGGTTTTGACATTTTACCAACATGCATGTTTGTGCTTTTGTTTGAGGAAATTGCAAAAATATTGTTGTGGGCGATGATAATGGAGAACTTTTCGAAAAGGAAATTTATTTAACACAATTCTTAACATTGTTGGCGCTTTATTTTTTTGCACTATTTATCCTTGAGTGGCTTAGCTATAGAGAAGTATTATATAACTAAAGCTTGTTTTGAACCGGAGTTTATATGTATATGAGAATGCAATTGGTATCCAAATCACGAAGCTGTAGATATAATTTTCTTTAACATAAACTACAACAACAAGAACAATGTCGGAGGAATAAACACTAAGTTGATTCTAAAATACAATTTAAATTAAGGACATTGTGATAAGATCAAAAAGAGAGATTTATTTTTAAACGAGATAAGAGACAAACGCTAATAGGAGAGTAGTTATGTAATTGCTTAAGACTCTCTATGTTAAACAATTCGCTAGTATTTTGAGTGTTGAAGCGAAACGAGCTGGTTAGATTACAATTTAGCTTCTCTCCTCTACAGAAAGAGGTTGACTTGATATCAACTCATCTAGTCAGAATTTTCTGTTTGCCTAACTTTCGCATACACGCCGAAAAGCTGGCAGGAGGACAGCTCTCCATACCCAAACTTGTAAGACAATCAGGATTTTGAATAAAAGACTAGATCAATGGAAACAGTATTGCACGAAGTTGAACACTAAATGGAGGAATCTTTTATTAAGAAACAGTATGTACCCGCGGTCGGCATTGGCAAGTAGGGTGCATTCAATAACGTGAGGGCCGACACACAATGCTAAGTAATAGCTGGTCCAGTGGTGGTGGTTCACACGAAATAAATATCGGTTATGGGGAAGGTCTAGAGAAGCCTTGAATATAGCATACAATTGAGTATAATCAATGACCCTGAAAGAGATAGAAATATCTCCGTTTTTTAGGAAGTCTAAGTTCGAGTACTTCGAGAAAACAGGTTTTCTATTAGCTTAATCGACAAGATTAAATACCTTGGTGTAATCTTAGCCCGGAAACTGAAATGAAAGCCACAGGTTTAAAATGTCTGCCCCATGTTAAACTCGTGTAGGCGATGGGTGTATGGATAAACCGAGATTACACATCACGACTTCAGAAATATAGAAGGTAATGACTGGTTCCACTCACGGCGTGGAATTATCGAACCGGATACCTAAAACAAATGTTATATATGAAACACTGATACCAGACTGGCGTTTTTGGAGAATGGGAGCGGTAAGAGAATGAGTTGTTTCACATATGGCTCCAAGGTCGGGATAGAACTGGTTTTGTAATTTTCTATGAGAAACTAGTGACCGAAATATACTTCCGACTTTACGGTCAAAAAACCATCTTACTAGCTAAAGTTCATGCTCTCAAGTAGAGCCTGAACAAGCTCAGAGGAACAAAGACAGCCGTGAAGTTTAACATCACAGACAGCCAACCAACAAAAAGGTTTTAATAATCCGATAGGGCTAGATCCTAGACGATTCTTGAATGCAAAAAGAGAGTGGTCGGAAACGAACGAGCCAACGGTCTGGTAATTAACGCCAGAGATCTCCAGCAGATTGGCTTAAGAAGCCCAAAGCCGCTTAGGGCCATGAAAGCGGATCTAAAAGTTTGGAATAAAAACATGATAGGGGGAGTAACAAAGAACCCTTGGTTACTCGGCACATTTACGCCGCATAGGGAGAACGTCGATACAATAGAGTACTTTCTATGCCACAACTAAGGTCCTGACATTTTGCAGCAAACACTTTACCGAACGTGCTTAATTTCTTGCTGGAATAATTTGAAATGATTTGATATAATGAACAAGGGGTTGTAATAAAACGATTGCCAATACATTGAGCAAAATTTACTGTTTCTGTATTTCTTTATAAATGATCCTGTCACTCCATGAACACCGAAACATATCTACAAATAGTTTCAATTCAAAGCAGTAACATGTCATACATTACGTAAATGAATCGTCTGTTAAATCGCAAAACCAGTGCGTAATTAGTGGCAACTACGAAATGTACTGCAGCACAAATACAAATTTCTTATATCCTTTTTTGCCTTTAAACCAGCAAATCAATTCATACCTACTAACAACATTTTTAATTTTCAATGTTATTTCTACAATAAATCTTTATTCATCCCAAGAGTGACTGTGTTTTTATTTTCCTTATTTCTTTATTTTTAGGTCAAGTGTGGTCACATATGCGGTCGTTTTAGTTACCCCGGCATTATGGAGGCTGCCTACGGCAAATACGGTTACTACCTGTTGTCCTTGCTGCAGTTTATGTATCCGTTTTTAGGTATAACTCGAAGAAAAATAAAAAAAAAAATATAAAAAAACACAGTAGGATAAAAATACCGACAAATTAGAATTTCCTGCACACGAAAACAATTCAAATTTAATACAGACAAACTCCCACAATTATTGTCCCATATTCGCTCTCATAGAATGAATTGGAAAAATTGAACAAAAAACAAACAACTTAACGAACAGCAAATGATAAATGGGACATTTAACATTCAAATCTAAAAATAAGTGACTTCATTTGATTTCATACCATAGAATACTGACTTGACTGACTTTTGTGCCTTATGCGAATTATATTCGCTCGTTTCACTAATTTACGTAATTACAGCAATGATTTCCTACAATGTGGTTGTTGGCGATACTCTGTCCAAGGTTCTGGTGCGCCTCATACCCTCCTGGGGCACATCTATGGGTGCTGTTCGTTTGGGTGTGGTGTTCTTTGTCACGATTGGCATTGTTGTGCCTTTGTGTCTTTACAAGAATGTTTCGCGTTTAGCCCGGGCCAGTTTCATTAGTTTGGCCTGTGTCGTTTTCATTCTATTCGCCGTGATTATCAAACTCATATCGGGTGATTATAAAATGTAAGTATTTTAATTAAATCATGGACACGGCAAAATGTCCTTTGTATTTCTCATTCATTCATTCCTTTTTTTTGCACTTCGCTTTTGTTAGTGGCATTCAAGTAAGTGGAAGTCATTCAAGTAAGCGGAAATAGTTTGCACTTAGAGAAATGGAGGAACGAATTAACAAAACGAATAGATGCAAATAAGTAAATTGGTTAAATGTTTTATATTAAACAATTTCCGTTGCCTTTTCAGTTATTATATTTTGCTTTAATTTTTTGTATTATTTGTTGGGCAAAAGGTGAGAAGCAAGAATAAGAAATTGTTTTGAAAATGTTGTGGTGAAGAAGAAAATTGTCGTAATTAACATCTTGTAAAATAGAATTAACTGGAGAAGTATTCGAAGGCAGGGCAGAAAAAATAATGAGAGAATAAGTTACTAATAAATCTTAATTGTCTCATGAGTCATGACGTAAACTGATGTTGGTATATTTTCACATAAAATGGTCATTATCAATAGTAGGAGTTTATCACTCCACAATTTTGATTTGAACACCTATAATATATATCACTTCAACAAGGAGAATCAATTCAATACTGTCCATCTGTCAGAAGTAAAAATTCATTTTCCAAAATCCCCAGAAAGTGTTGTGCCGATCTGATCACTTAGCCTTTCGAGAATTTTTCATAACTTTCGTCAAACGTGGAAGTATTTACTACCGTATGAAGAGCAACAATTTTGGATTCGGTGAGGAAAGAAAGTTGAAATTCTTGTGCCTTAATTATAGATAATAGTCAAATAAAATACAATAACGAATTCTGGCTACATTGATAATGTATGGCTTTACTCTCAGTACTTTAAAATGATTTCATGGCCATAATTTGACCTCAAATTAACACCTCATTAGCTAACTCTTGTTGTCGTCTATGATCGCCCGGTTTTAATTTACACGTCAGCAGATTGGCGACGAATCGACATTTCTGGTTCTTCTTCGATAATAGAAGCTTCGGATGCTAAAAGCTTTGGATTCTTCACTTCGCAGCAATCTATGTCTGCTTGATGGATTAATGTCCAAAAGAAAGAAAGCTCATGCTGAAACTCTTTTACACGTAGCTACGAATTGGCCGCGCATTGTAGCTATAATAACCGACCACACATTGAAAATAATACTGAGTATTTGCAACTAGGCCGAAATATAGATACTAGTTTTAATTAATTTCCACACATTCGGCAGGTGTAGAGCGTTGCCTGATGAATTGGAAAATCTTACTGAATATCTTAATACCGAAATGAAAATATTATATAGCCACCCTGTACAATGACACGATTTACATAATATTTCTGGGGAATCTTAGAATTTTGTTGACATCTAATTTCTGTCTAGTCTAGTCTATCTTGTTAAATGAACAGACCACCTGGATGCTGTGGCATGCGTACTAGGGCTTCGCAAAAAGAACAAAAAAAAATACGATTATTTCTCCACCTCAGCATTGGAAATTATTTGTCAAATAAGATCTTTTTTTAATTTTGAAACATTATAAAAGATATTTAACTTAAATGCTCTTAATAGTATAATCGAATCGTCCTTAGCTCCTTTAGAGAACTCACCGTTATCGCCCCAATCCTTTCGAAAAACTTTCCACAAGACGCGAAAAAGGACTTGCGAAACGATGTGAACGATGGTTTTGTTCCAATAGTCACGTACAAGAGGAGATGTATGAATATGCCTTGCAAAGAAACCGTTGGCTATATTTTCACAATTCTGGACTTTTCCCACGATCATTTTCCTTTCATTGACCATTCCGCGGCAACGAATGAAAACCAGCTATGAAAGTTTGATTTGTGATCGACTTTGACGTAGGGTTTTTTGGGTTTGGCTCCTCAATGAAGCCCCATTTAGATTATGATGATTGGTTAGTTTTCCTCTCATATTCGGAAAGCCATATTTTATTACCGATAATGATGTAAGGAGCTCTTCCTAACTTTTTCAAATAAAGATTCCATAATGGAATAAATATAAAAAAACACATTGTACTTTGGAGTAAATTCTAAGTTTTATTGGTTCAACAACTACAAAGAAAAGATGTGTGTGTGTGTAAGGATGCGTGAATGTCATTGTATTTGTAGAAAAAATCTACGAAAATATATTTCTGTAGTGCAAAGCTTGAACAAAAAATGTGCAATCATAAAGTGTTGCAATTTGAAACCTCACAGATGGTTGAATGCATTCGCAACGTAATTGCAACCTGTTCCTTTCGTCGCATGCACTCCTTACAAAACAGAACAGTATTTGTTTTTTGCTTCAGGCCATCAATTCACTGTAACAACACTCTCATAGTGTGTGAGCAAGATTTGCAAATATATACAACATATAAAGGGTGCCTAAGTTTTCTTAAGATTTGTATTTATCACTACCATTGCGGTAAAATGTTGCCAACCGAAACAGTTCTTGCCTTAGCAAAAAAGCACAACAAAAGTTATCAAATTATTTCAAAAATAATGAAATCTTGGCTGCTAGAATTTGCAAATTTCCTACGAACTATGTAGAAATAACTTCATCCACTGAGAAGCAAACTAGACCTGTAGAAGATGCCAAATACACTGGCCGCTCAAGCACTGGCCGCTTAAGTAAAGATATAGAAACAGTACGGGAGATTATTGCTGGAAGTCTGGTCTGAAAACTTCTTTGAATTAGTAATTTTAAAAAGCTACAGCAACTCTCAGAGTATGTATCTCTGCTTACAAATTGGCACAAGAACTGTGATCATACATAGCGAGGGTTCGTTCGAAATTAGTTATTGAATGCAGATTTATCGAGGCATGGAACATTAAATTGGCACTACTACGCTAATTTGATAGATGTTACTGACTTTGTGTTTAGATTGGTTTGCCATTTCATCATGAATAGATTGACACTTGAACAACACCTGCAAATTGTGAAAATTTTTTTCAGTTGGAGGTACTCACGAATTTCACAAAAAAGTTTGTTCAGGGATAAAGTTTCTTGTTGCTCAAACGGAACAAGCAAAACTGTCACATTCGGAGTGAACATAATCTATCCAGAAACCATTACACCCAGAGAAAATCACTGTTTAGTTTATGGGCCAGCGGAATTATTGCTCTGTATTTCTGCAACACCAAAACCAGCCAGAACGTACCACGACGGTACAGGGTTATGATCACCGTCTTTTTTGTATTACAGTTTAATGCCATTAATGTGTTGGCGCTGTGGCTTCAATAAGGCGTTGCAACATATCACACATCGCATGCCAAAATTGATTTAATAAACGGAACGTTCACTGAACCATTAATTTCGCATAATGGACCCGTAAATTTGTTACCAAGATCATGCGACTTAACACCGCTGTAGGGCTATGTGGCCGATAAGCCACAGACGATTGACGCCTTAGGGGACAACAATCGCCACGTAATCACGTATATACGACCTGCATTGCTGCGAAAAGTGATCGAAAATTGTGTTTCCTGATTAGATTTTCTCCAAGCCAGCCTTGCTAGCCACATGCCGCAAGTCGTATTCAGATAAAAATGGCACAAAATATATTTCAAACAAAGCCAAACGCATGGCAATTAACAACATTTATCTGTGTGTTATCTCACACTGCTACTAGCGGAAACATCCCGTAGTCGATGTTTTGGTTGATGGTCATTAAATTACCGAATTTGTTACTGCTAAAATAAATGATATTGATGCGGACGATATGTGGTTATAAAAAGACAGTGCCAAATGTCATTCAGCTCGTGAAATAATTCATTTACTGCCTGAGACATTTTCTGCTCGTGTGCTCTTTCATTTCAATACAAAGAATTTGCCACTTGGTTCATTTTTATGGAGACTTACGAACTCAAAATTTCCTGTTCACTGGCCATATTCATGCAAACTGTGTTTTTTCTTTAATATAAATCTTGCAGAAATTTTGTTACACCCTTTGCAATTTACACAATAAATACATGTGAGCATTCAACTAGAAACATGCAACAGCATCTCAACAATGAACAGAGGCAAACAAAAAATGGTGAACAATTAAAGGACCCCAACAGCAATGAAATGTTACCAAAAAAGCCACCTCTTTTCAACAAGAGCCTGAGAGAAATATTTTATTTCTTTCAACAGTAACAAAAAAAAAACTGTGGTTTCGTGGAAATGTGAGAGAGAGTTTTGAATCCTTTACAACTTGCTGATGTTTTTCAGATTAATAATTTCGTTTACAAGAAAGTAGTAGAAATTAAAGACTCCTTCTTATGGTTTCTGACTTTAGTAGAATAATTGTTTAATTGCTAAAAGTCTTACACATTTTTGAAGGTTCTCAAGATTTGCAGACCAAATGAAAACACTAAATTAGCAGCCTATAGTCATAATTATTTTGTTTGATGTTTAATTAGTTCCGCATTTGTTCATTCATTTGTAGAAGCAAAGGAATTTTACCTCCATTTCATTTTGCGATCAATAGTAATAACTGAATGCAGGAGAGAATATTAATTTTTTAAATTTATCTTGAAATTTGTAAAGGTGCTATAAGTTTTTACACGTTATATAAAGCAGGAAGACCAACTTTATAATCATCCCTTAAAGCCGCTTTTTTTATAGTCGTAACTCCCAACTGTAATCTTCAAAACCAATTCAAACCATGGTGCAATTTTTCCTCCGACATGCGGTGCGATTTTTTTGTCTCCACTTTGATTGCTTCCAGTGAAACTTTAAATGAAATATTTCCATTCCAAGTCACATCTTTTCGAAAAGTTTTTGATTTATCAAAAGTTCGTTCGGTGTTGCCAACGCCTCCTACTAACCAAGAACTATAGAAATATAAGATTACGCCGTCACGTGAAGTGTGTATCTATTGGATAATAATTTCTAGCAGCCAAAGTGCTTTGAATTGCAGGGTTGCTAACTCTCACATAGTACATGAATTGTTTCGCATGATATTATAACTTTTTAGGGGCGCATAGACTTGGCAACCCTTACAGGCGACAAACTACCTCATTTAATAGGTAATGAAGCGTATGGCGTAACCTTTATTTCCAACATGTTTGCTAGTTCCGAAACGGCAACTACCAGTTCTTATTATTTTTAGGCGTTGCGAGCAAGATAACTTTTTATTTAAATCTGCCGGAACCGGACCTTCAGGAGCGTTATCGCGTTCTCGCGTTACCACTTGTAGATTATTTGATTTTAAAAATTGGTTTTGGATTCGATGATTTCTTTAGTCGCACATTTAAATTAAGTCTCCTCCATTCATTTTGCTAAAGTCTTACAACCAGTTGGGCCCTCTTATCACTTAGGCTCACTAAGTGGTTGCTTTCGCTTCATTAAGAATTTTAGTAGGGAATTTGTTTCATTAAGTACTACTTGTGAAGGAAATGTTTGCGAAGTGCGTTTGCAAATAAATGAAAGTAAAATTACTCAAAAATCTGTTCTATTTTGATGTTAACCTTTCATTTCAAGCTTTACAGCATGTTTCTCTATTACAGCTTCGCGGACATGAAAAATAGGAAAAAAGATGACGAAAAAAACTTATTTATTTTTCGAAGTCTACAATCCCCACGTGAATATTAAAATTTCAAGGTGTTTTTCTTAAGAAAGATTTGTAAAATAGTAAAAATGTGTTAATTGCTACGTTCTTTTGTACGGGCCACATCCACTTGTGCCGTCCTTTTTACAAGCACATGTCCTTGAGTGCCACTTGAAGACATATTTCGAGCATAGTTTGCTTGAATTACTTCGCCAAGTACTTGCAGGCAGACCAACGACAACATTTTATGTCTACTCCAATCTTCAGTATATTTGCTCTTACTTTCTGCCGGTCGGTACCAAATAAAAAGTATATTAAAGAGGGGCAGTAGAGATGTAATAAATATGTATGAAAAGGAGACTGTAGAGTCCCTTAAATGTTTTAATATTGTTATAGAAAATAATTCGTGAATAAAGAAAAAAAAACTAAGAGGAAATGCAAGTGGAAACCAGAAAGGAGACTATAGATACTTATGCATGCATTTTAGTTGGATTAAAATGTTGTTGCAAGCTGCAAGTCATTTGAATTTTATCATCTACAGTTTTCATTTTCTCTTCTTTCATTTTTATTATATGCTATTTTTTCAGAATATTTTATTTGTTTGTCTTTCATTCATGCAATTTTTTTCAAATAGTACGGACACTGCGGAATCGTGGAAATTTGCCAATTCTGATGTCATACCAGCCACTGGCATTATGGTATTTGGTGAGTATCACAACAAGGTTAAGTATTTGATATTTTTGGGTAAAAATAAACAAACACGTACATATTTCGATACACATACCGTATTATATGTAAGGTGTGCGTGAAAATAAAATAAAGCAAACATATTTTTAAACCACATAACTCTTTTGTGTTTTTTGATTTTAGCAACTTGGCTGCCTGGACCTTAGTCCCACCATCCTACTTATGGCATGCATCATCTCGTTAGTTACTAGTCTATCCCGAAAAATACTTTCCATTTCAGATTCCAGCCAAGACTCAGAGTTTGGTGCTCTTCGTAGGCATTATATTGATGCATCCAAGTGTTAGGTTTTAACAAGAAGCACGTCAGATCCTGCTCTTCGGCCATTACTACGGTTATCTTGCCAGTGCGTGAACTCAATGCATATACGTCCATCCCTACCATGGCTACCTGTACTATGGAATTACCCTTGCTATTTAATTTCCTGACATGCTTTTAAAGGCTTGCGTTAAATTAGAAAGCCACCTTGAACATGTATCACAACCTGCTGACAGCTTGGGTGTGTGTTATCAGTCTACTTCGAAACTTCTTTTCTCCCAGTTTTTGTTCTAAGATAAGCTGCAGGCGCTAAATTTGTCTTGTATGCTGGATATGAATTCATCAAGAAGTCGAAATTTACCCAGAAATTCCTTTTTAGTATTTATCAGTACTAACGGGGCGAATGTTGTTGCCATGTATGTTGATATTATGTCTATTACACATCGAAATCGGGAAATTTGTGTAGCTCTAACCGGTTCCGCGAACCGGAGCTTGACTCCACAAATCCAGTAACTTTGGTAACACCCTGTAACTCATACCGTATTTCAACAGTTTGATAGGGTATTTCAATTTCTAAAAGCTTACGTCAGTTCAACCCTTCTTCTTCAAAATTTTTTGCAATGGCTTATTAAATCCGTCGTTTTAATGATGATGTTTTGATCAAGAACAAAAAATTCCTCCGTAGTAGAAATTGCCACTCAGAAAATTACACAAGTTTATAATTTAAGGTCAACTTTTGGCCTGAAAGAACCGAAAGATGCGTCTTATGTTATTTGGGGTGCTGTATTGAAATTTGCCCTCCGTTCCTTCAATTGATTCTAGTTATAATGGAAAAAGTTGCACGACAAATATTAGCACAACTAGAGAACGGTTTGTTCTATTCAGTTAAATAAGAAATCCGAAATTCGAAAACGATATTATCTTTAAGCTGTGCGAACATTGCTTAAACTGTTCACTAGTTTCAGGGATATCGTCGAACTTATGACAAAAAAACATTAAAATATAAACATTTTAGTTTTTCCAAAAATTCATTAATACGGCGAACGCTTACAGAGGTAAATTGCTCTTGAACAAAATTTGCAGCTGCCGTACTACGTATAGATAGATCAAGTTTATTTAAAATTAGGTACCCTAATTAATTAATTATTTGTAAAAAGTATGAAAATCTGTACATCGATTTTAATAAAATATATATACGATTAGCTCGGTTTATTCCAAACTTATAAAATTATATGCCTACAAAAAAATAAGTAAGATTTTTGTATTTTTCTATTTTTTATGATTTTTAAAAAATTAAACATTTTAAAATTTTGTATAAAAAAATATTTTTCCATAACAACTTTTTTGAAATCTCTACTTATATTTGTCGTGCAATTTCCTTCGTATTAATTTTAATGGAATTTCTCGGAACGCAAACCAAAAGTGGAGTGTAGGTTTAAATGCAGCACCCTAAACGTAAGAACCATTTTCCAGTTTCTCCAGTCCGAGGTCTTGTATACTTGTTTTATTTGTTATTCACATATGAGTTTAGGTATTTATGTGTTTGGAAAACCAGTAATTGATGCAAGAAAAAAAGAATCTTTGATTTTTAGATGTTGAATATCAGAATAAGATATTTTTCTTGTAGATAAAAAACATTCTGTACTTATTATTTTATTATTGTGTTTGTAGAAACTAATCAATAACATACCCGTAGGTGAATTTTTCTTGTTTTCTTTTCAATGTTTAAAAACAAATAAAGTAATAAATTCAGTCTCCAGTTCTCTCTGCCTTGGTTGTATGTTACTTACGTAACGTAAAAAAATTCTTTCTTCGTTTCTTCATAGCAGGGTTATTTCAGGAAAACTTGCAAAAGAACATGTTACGAGGAAGGTTACGAACGTTGCCCAATAATCAATTTAGGAAAACACATGATTGTAGTATTCCTTATCTAAGAGAAACATATAATGATTGAATTATATAGTTGTAATCAGAACATATTATAATTGAAGGTAATAATAAAATGAAGTAGCTGATTGGCGGGGGCTGAATGCTATCGAATGCTAAATAGTCATCTGGCCTAACTTTTTTCCTCAAGTTGATTTCAGGCAACCGATTTGAAACGTATGACTACCTTACTCTCATTGTAGTCTCGTGCTACTCGTGCCTTTACTCTTGACTCTAGTGATTTCAGACTGTCGACTGGTGAATGTCGGCATTCTTCCTCATCACTTGCAAATGCTAACATTGGTCTAAGGCTTAGGCGTACCTTGGCACTCACATTTAACAAGTGTCTAGCCGTTGTCCTAAGCCATATGCTAGCCAATGGTGGACATTCCCACACAATGTGCGATACCGTGTCAGCCTCTTTCTCAAGACTATCTTTGGAGACCCATTCCCCTTTGGAGAGTTCCATCGTGGATAAGAGATTTTTTAAGAGAGTGTTAACTTCTCTCTCGATTTATTTAGCCAGACTTCTAGCACAAATAGGAATCTGTTCCGGCCGCAACAAAGAGGAGGCATAAGTGAGCACTTCTGACAGTGCACTCAGTTATGGTAAACCATATCTTTATGCCTGTCGGCTGACGGCCAAGAAGTGTTGTAAAAGTTGTACCATTCAACTCCGTCATGTTGCAATTTTTATGATTTAATGATTACATGTAACCAATTAGATTTTTATCGCAAGTAAAGCAATGTTTCAAATATTTCCAAATAACCACTATATGTTTGTCACAATAAAAATATTGTTGTAGAGAATATAATATAGTTTTCGTGCTAATGGTTTTTCTTTGCGCACAGTTTTATTAACTCCCTTAAACTAGTTAAGAAAGAAAAGTTAGGTCAATTATTTTGAAAAGTGAGCGTGGGGAAGTAACTCCAGCGTATAGTTCTTAATTTTGCCAATTGCAATAGGGAATATATGAACTGCGACATTGTTAGATATTTTGCTTTTGTCACTCAGATGCTTTAGTATGAGCGCACTTTATCAACTGTTGATCATTGCTCTTTAAAAGAAGATAATAAGTTATTGGCGTATGTATATTTTATCTGTAGCTATCAATTAAGATGTTGTAGTATATATTCGCAAACACTCCAAGCAGTTGTAGTTCCATTGCGTGTTGCCTATTTGGCCCATAGCTGATTCATGAAGAGCTTTCCAGTTGATATTCTATAAATAGCTAGCACCGACTTCATTGATCGCAAACAAGCTTTGACATTTATTTGATCTGTTTTGATTTCTGACATTATTCAGTCGCTACTCACGTAAACGAGGAAGTTAAACATGACAGACTAAAAGAAATGCGGCAAAGAGTAAATATATATTGACCACAAAAATATTTGCTTGTACTGGAACCAAATAGTATATAAATAGAGTTTATATTAAAAGCTGAAGGGTGAGGCGTCAAGAGAGATTTTTTTCACCTCTTTTGTGTAATCTGTTTGCAGAAGCCCTATTTGGTGAGGCGTTATTTGGAGTCCAAAAACAGCTACATGTTTGACTGATATATCAATTATGTAATTCAGAACCTCCTTGTATTATTGCATCATGTATTAAAATAAACAATTGGTTTATTTGATTTAATGTAATGCTAATGTCCAAAAAATTATAGACATCATTTAATACCATAAAATTAAATCAGGCATGGGTGCTATAAATGACTATCAATTATACTTAAAGGCAAGAAGATGTTATTAGATAAAGATAAGATGAAAAATTATTTATATTTCAAAAGAAATTCCATTGATAATTCGTAGTTTTATAATTATAGTTAAAAGTTTTTATTAAAAAAAAACATTAATCAAATAAATAGCATAGTCCCAGGTATGGTGTCAGTACAACACTTAAAATACACATACAATGACGTTGACTTATTAGAATTACATTCATAAAAAAATATTTTTTAATTATGAAAGGTTTATCAAACAAGGTTTGTAAAGAATCTTGATTAATAAAACTTTTATAAATCGAAAGTATTTTTTATGAAATTGTCTTAACATCTCATTTTTATATGAAAAGTACCAATAACAAAAATACCGTATTGTGTTGCAATACAATAATACTACTTATACAACAATACAGGGCGTTTGTGAATTAACCTAATATGAATAAAACTAAATTGATGATAACAAGCAGAGGAAAAGTAACTTCTCCAGAAGCCCGCCAACCATAAACAGTATTTTCACAGAACGTGTAAACAAATATAAATATTTGGTACCTTGAATTATCAGATACTGGTCTGCAGATTTGGAAACATAAACGATCCCCTTCAGATGGGTAGATGCCACATACGGTCAACATTGTTATACTGAATGGAATTATGGACTCTGGAAACCGGACACATTAACAAATTTTAATGTTTTGAAAGTTTTTCAGAGTACTATGCACCGAGTTTGCACCTAACAACCGGAATTCTGAAAGTCAGCTACTACGTGCCATATAGTGGCCCTTCACTTTTCCCATATAGTACGCTGAAGTAAAGATGAAGTACTTTGACTGACATATATTCCCATCGTTCCTATGAGGAGCATAGGGCCTCCTTAGACTTCTACTCTAAAGTAAAATTGAATGAACTCGTGGCATTGACCGCAAACAGATGCCCTGGTTGTATTACACAAGAACTCTTACTGGAATCCTATCATTTGGCGAACTAATAAGTGCAGCATCAGACAGAGCAAGATAGAAAATTGTAAAACAAAAGCATGAAATATCCTTGGCTTATACCGTAGAGAGGAGCTGCATTTAGAAAAGGATAGAAGAATATAAATATTGTCGCAAATTACACAGGTTTTGAACTGGATCAACTAAAAGTTGTTTGTAATGTAATTTAGGGTTCAGGTTCCGTTATGAACGGTTTGTTATATTTGTCAGAGTACAACATTCAGATGCTATTTGGGAACCACATTCTATTAAGTTGATGCAAAACTCTTGGATTTATACACCAATAAGTTAAGGTATCTATCTTATTTTAAATAAAGTTGCCATATGCATACAACAGTACAAACAGTACATTTAACTTTTGTGTGCATACGGCAACTTCTGTCGAAAGGAGATACCTTCAGTTTATTGTGAACAAAATGTGAATAAAATCAAAAGCTATGCAATCCATTCTAATGAAATAAGGCTCGCGTTGTTTACAACATACTCGTACTTACCTTCATGCTAGCAGAAAAATAACGACATTTTTGTTACGATATCTACTGAACAGCTTAAAAAACAATGTCACGGCTCCACAACATTATTGTCTTCGAATTTCGGATTTCGAATTAAACTGAATAGGACAACAGATCTGCAGTTATTCTTCGTTTTTGACGTAATGGTATATTTTGACAATTGGAATCTATTTGAAGAATCAGAATGCAGACTTGAATTCAGCACCCCAAATAATGCATTGAAAAAGAGAAAAATATTAGATTTTCAAATTTAGGTTGAAAGTTTTTCCTTTGAAATAATATGTAAGTGGCCGCCAGTCAATGCATGTGTAGCACCCTAAAAATATTATTTGCTTTATTATATCGAAATATACCATTATATTGCCACACCGGCAGTGAAATTAACGAGTTCGTTCTTGGTCCATTTGGCCCTAATGACCAACCATAGGCAATACAAGACTTGTCAATGCCAAATTTGTAAACTTATACAACAAAATTCATACTGTTGTATGGTTTATGAAACGTTAGAGTCATGAATGCACAATTCTTTCTTCTATGGCACTAGGAACATTCTCCCCCTAAATCTAGTCAAATTTTAAACAGGATTCCATTTAGACTCGATCGAGGATGTAACCTCCATGTATGCAGGTATACAAATATGTGTGGACATGAGAATCGCCGCGGTTTCGCATGCTGTCATGAATCCGAGCGGTTTAATTTTTAATACCGAAATTTGTGTGATTATATTAGCTTGCGGGTTATTGGCACAAGAAAATGTGCAATGAGGAAAAATCGCACGATCTTAAAGATCAACTCGCGAAAAAATAACTTCAAGTCGTTCATCTCTATTGCGAGGTTTGCTGTGTTCGCCGTCTTATATCGTCCACGTAATTAGGACAAAAAAAAATTATTATCATTAATATGAGAGTGATGGCCTCACTACCCAGCGAAAAAACGGTATAGTCTGGTCCTTTACTTCGGGCCCAAGTCAATTCGCAAAATAAAACTAACAAACAGTGCTTGTGGATGACAGCCCCCGAAGCCAGTTCTTCTTGGGTATGGGGGAAGATGGGAGAACCAGTAACAGGAGGTTGCCTGGTGCTTGATACCGAAAGAAGGTAGGGGCTTTCTGAGTTCGACCAGTAACGAAATGAACACTACTACCACGGGTTTCAGCAGCCCTCGGGACGTAATCCCCGGCGTGATTAGTGGTGAAGCTCTTTCAGGTATGTAAGTGGTGGCTTTGGCTTATACCCAACTCGCGGGAAGTTCTGGAATAGGTCAATGTGTCCTGCTGTTGACAGCATGAGATTGGGTAGTTCTAAAACCCTCGAAAAGAGGTGGGTACTATGGTTCAGCCACCAAGGTCCTAAATTTCTACGTATATAAGAGCGTATAGGGTCGTAGGTGGTAGTCTACCCAGTACTGAAAGCACCGTCGTTATCCACCAGTCATTCTGGTGTCGACGTTAATAATGCCATATCTTGTTTGATCACCAATAATATTAAATAATCTTTAGCAAGTTAATGACTAGCATCAATTTATCAACTGTAGTGCGGTTTTATTGTAAAGTTCTTCTGAGAGACTTATATTTTTGTCATTTTTGAAAATAACTCAAAACACAAATAATTTTTTTTTGATTTAATGTTTTTCCAATATTTCAATAGTTGAAAATAAAGCTTTTGGATTAAATTCCACATCAAAACGAATTTTACTACTTACCCGTTATTGATCCGTTGTAAATCAATTGTTTTTGTTTTGCCGTTTCGTTTTTTCTATTTTAGCATTCATGTGCCACCACAATACATTTCTTGTTTATCAATCAATGCGTAACGCAACCATGGAGCGTTGGGAAAAGGTTACTCATATATCAATTGGTTTTGCCTGGACGGTGGCAGCTTTATTTGGCATTGCTGGCTATTCGACATTTAGAGCGTTATCACAAGGTATGTGTGTATGTATGTATGTATGTTTTATTAAGCCATGAAAATAACTCTGCGCAAAGAAACGAGTAAACTATTCCAAATATAAATGTGAAAGCAATCAAATTCATGGTGGATGAAATGCAGCGGAAGTGATTATTTAAATTTCAATCAAGTTTGATACACTTAAATTTTAGCGAGGAAAACATTGTGTCCTTCTATCATAAAAAAATTATATCCATTTTATATCCACTAAAGTTCTTAATATTTGACACTATTAACCCATTTAATATTACACTTTTTTTAAAGGATTTCCAATGGTTTATATAAAGCTCCTTTATTTGTTCATAAAAAATGGCAAAAAAAATATCTTCCAAATAAAGTTAAGTTCGTGGGCATATAGTCGGCTTTCTTTCCGTTTGTATTTTTAAAAACATTTATTTGGTCAAAAGTAGGGAATTCAATTTAAAAGGCATTTTTAGTTATCCGCTAATTATAGCGTTATCAAGAATTTGCCAGCATTTTTTCTGACAATAAGTGAAATCTTATTAAATGTTCTCGAAAAGTTTTAAAATTTAATAAAAAAAAAAAATTAATCAAAAATATCGAATTAACAAAAGCAACGAAAAATTTATTCGATGTCGTTATTTAAATAAAAAATTTATAAATTTTCTTAAATGAACCAAACAGTCATGTTGGTACCAAATAATCGGAAATTTATTACGAAACCGAAAAATCATTAATAAATTGCTTTAAAATCTCAAGTGAAAAGGCAATTGTATTCGCTTATCACTTGGAGAAGGTTTTCAACCCACGTGCTTTAAGTAGTTGCAAAATTATAGTTATCTGTGATACTGAAATTTATAGTACGTTTCTTGAAAACCTCTCGAACCTGATGGTATTACCGGATCAATGATAAGAAATTTACCTAATAATGCTGTGACATTTAAACTTTTCACATTTAATGCTATATTGCATACAGGCCCATTAGCGTACTGTCGATTTTATTCCCAACTCAATAAAAAATTTGTTCGTTTCTTTTTTAACGCCTTATCTTAACGAGCAAAACATTATCATGGGCCAACAGTTCGGTTTTCGAGGACGATCCTACCATTGTTTAAGTCCGCAGTATTGTTCCTGTATTAAATTTGAAAATTTCAAATAATCAATACTGTTAAGCATTATTTATTGGTATTTCCCAGGAGTTTGATTATAAAAAAACAGACACATTGGGCCTGGCGAGAGCAAGAAAACTGTATATTGTGTGTCAACGAATAAGCCTCATAACTTGCTGAAGTTTCAGAGCAACATTAAAACTGTAATTTGCAACGTGACAGCACAAATGCTGCGCATAGTCGGGCAAAATGTAATCAAAATCTTCCAAATTAGCATGAACGTTGGCTGCGGCCAGTACAGAACATTCACACACTATGTGCGCTACCGTCTTAGCCTCTTCCAAACACAGTCTTCAAGTATCATCTTCTTCGGTTTTATCTTAACCAGATGATACGTGAAGTTGCTATGAAGTGTCACTAACGTAGTAATCCAGTTTAAAGTACTCCGATTATATCTAAGAACTTCTTTGGCCTTTCTGCCCCAGACTAAGACTACAGGTCAAGATAGCTCAGATTAGTATACACCTGGTCCTGCCCTGCAGTCCATAATAGAACCCTTAGTAAAAATGCTGATGTCGTTCTCCGTGCACTCATTGTGTATAAAACCCTCCGCAATGAGTGTCCGTTGCAACCTCTCGACTACTCTTCTTCTGATCATGCGTTCCATCGGCATGAGTCTCTCTAACCTCTTTTCTTAATAGATCCAAAATACTCTTATGCTCGATATTCGGCCCAAAGCTATGTCATACGACATCGCATTTCATATGCAATGTTGAAATTCCGGCGATTGACCTAATGAACAAGTCAAACTTTAACAATACCAGCATTGTCTCGGTTGACTGTGTTGGTGCCGTATACGTTGCACCACATAAATATACTCATACAGGCAATCCTTTGAACCGCATCCAGCTTACGTGTACTTGTACTTTGAGAGGTCTTTGGTCATCAAACCGCAGATGCAAAAGTTATTATGGGTGCCCCTTCATTGTGTAAATCCAGAATGTAGCTTTTGGCGTGATTCCACCTAACGACAGACAATCGTTTACACTAATGCAAGATCCTTTTTGTTTCCGGATCTTCAATTTAATGTGTTCATTCCAGGTAAGCTCATTAGATAGAGTAACGCATAGATAATTTACCTTGCTGGACATATTGATTTCCTACCCGAAAAGCATTAAGGATTCAACCTCTATACTCTTTCTTCTTTGAGTAAAGAACATAGTGTCAAATTTGATAACATTTTTAGCTCGATGCCATTTTTATATCGATGTCTAACACATTTTTTTTTTTTTTTAACTTTTTATTTTTATTTATTGGATCTGTCTAAACGACATTTACAATAAGTATTAAAATCTTAACCTAAAAAATACTTAAGCTGTTACTGCTACTGCAGGACTCAGCGTTTAGATCGAAAGTTTATCATACCAAATCAAAAGTCTGCACTCTTTTGAGACGCCGATGGCCCTCAAATAAAAGTAAGTCCCTCGCATATGGAGTGGGATGATTAGTAACTTTTGCTACGTAGCTCGTGTTGTGGATGTTAATATTTCGTATGTATCAAGGAGCGCCCGTAATCATTCTCAGGATCTTTGACTGCCTTCTTTGTAGCTTTTCAACATTTGATGCGGATGCAGAACCCCACAACTGGATACCATAAGCCCATATCGGTTTTAAGGCAGCTTTGTATATTAGTACTTTGAGGTCTAAGCTCAGTGCAGAATGTGGCCCAATGACCAGAAAAGCTGGGCGGTTTTAATTTTAAGCTGTGTAATTTTGGCTGCAATATGGTAGACCCACGTCAGACGCCGATCCAGGTGTATTCCCAAATACTTTACTTGGCTCTGATCTGGGATGGTTACTCCATTTATAGAAATGGGTGGACAATTGTTTTTCCGCAGCGTAAAAGTTATGTGAAGACTTTTTGTGGCATTGACTTTTATCTTATTCAGCCATTTCTCCAAATCAGCAATGTGCTTTTGAAGCTGTTGAGATGCCACATCCGGCTGTTTATGGATACTTAAAAAAGCTGTATCATCAGCAAATGTGGAAGTGTACGTGTGTGGACTTGTAGGCAAATCTGCGGTATATAAAAGATATAGAAATGGCCCGAGTATACTCCCTTGCGGGACACCAGCTGAGATTCTTTTAACTGATGAATATGTGGTTTTTGATCTTACAACAAAAGAACTATTTTCCAAATAGTTCTTGAGCAGTTTGTGAACGTTTTTGGGAAGTAGTGTTGAAATTTTGTATTTTAGTCGTTCGTGCCAGACCTTGTCGAACGCTTGTGATATGTCGATAAATAGTGCAGAACAATACTGCTTACTTTCAAAAGTTTCGCGAATTAAATTCGTAATTCTATGGACTTGTTCAACAGTGCTGTGTTTTCTTCTAAACCCAAATTGGTGGTTGGGAATTAAGTTTCTCGAATCGATATGCGACGCTAAAGATTTCAAAATTAACCGTTCGAATATTTTTGAGAGAACGGGCAGTAAACTGATGGGACGATATGATGAAACCTGCGTAATGTCTTTGCCAGGCTTGGGGATCATAACTATTTCCGATTGTTTCCAAGATGGTGGAAAGTAGCCGATTCTTAACATCGAATTGTAAATGAACAGTAAGGTTCTCAAGGCTGAATTAGGCAGATTGATAATCATAGTGTTAGTGATTTTGTCGCTAACGGGAGACTTTCTTGGGTTCAGATCGCTGATAACTGCTCTCAGTGCATTTAGGCGAATTTTTATCGGGTGAACAACATGTTCTTGAACAGCAATTGGTGTTAAACAAGAATCTGTTTCATTAGGAGCAAAAACTTTCTCCAGGTAATTGGCAAACTCTTCCGCTTTGTCGTTGGAATTTTTCGCCCACTCTCCATTTTGTAGGCGAATAGGAGCTTCATAAACAGTAGGACGTTTCATTTTCCGGACTGCCTTCCACAAGCTGTAGTCCGTCTTCTCGGTGGCATCTAAGGTCTGCAAAAAGTTTTTCAGATTTAACTCCTTTTCTTTTTGAAGGGCCATACGCAAGCTTATCTGGCATTGATTTAGTTGTGTCTTTAAAACAGGGGAACGAAACTCCTGCCATTGGCGCCTTAGATGTCTTTTTTCTCTTATTAGAGTTAAAATATGGCTTGGAGTATTAGTAGGCCTCTTTGCGCATAAAGAGCCAGTGGGTGTTGTTGACCTGACGGCGTTAGAAAGTATATCTGTGAAATGGTTTACAGCCGAATGAATTTCACCTTCGGTCTTTAATGAGATATTTTGTGGCAGGTGTGCGCTTACATACATTTTATACTTTAGCCAGTTAGTCCTTTTATTTGGAAAGATAGGATTATATTGATACACATTTTGTTCGTCGCTGTGTAACGTTAAGAAGGTTGGGGAGTGATCCGAAGACAGGTGCTCTCGTTTTATATTTCCCATTACCGCAAAATCAATCACGTCGGGAATCTTGTTTAAGTCTGTAGGCCAATATGTAGGATGTCCTGCGGATATTGCATCCAAGTTATTGGAAAAAACAGTATTCAGAAGTTGTCGACCCCTAGGAGTAACGAGGCGGGAGCCCCAAAACGTATGCTTAGCGTTAAAGTCTCCAGCCGCTAAGAATTTTGAACCTAAAGTTTTAAAAAAATTGGTAAACTGCTCCTTCCTAATGATGTGCCTAGGAGGACAGTACACTGCTGATATAGCGACCCCTGTGGCAGGTATGGTGATGGTTGTAGCCTGTATGTGTTCTGTTTTATATTCAGGCATAAGGAAATGATCCACATCTTTGCGAACCAGGATTGTTGAACCTCCACAAGCTCTACCACTTGGGTGTTTAGTGTCATAAGTAAAATACCCATTTATCCGAAAACAATTTTTGACAGAAAAATGGGTTTCGGAAACAAGCAAAACATCTATTTGATGTGTGTGCAGGAATTGTTTAACTTCGTTTTTATGTTGGCTAAGCCGTTAGCGTTCCAGAAACATATTTGCAGCTAGTTCATTTTTTATTTTGTAGCAAAATTTGCATTAGCATGCTTTGATTTTGCAACATTTGTTGAAACATGCTCTCCATGCTTGCCATAAATCTATCCATACTTTGTATCAATTTATCGATAGAACTTTGGTTGTTTTCAAATCGACCGGGATAGGTTGAAGTTTTCTCATGATCATTTGTACTGCTAACGTTTGCAGGAACAGTCGTACCTTTATTTAAGGCTTGTGCATAAGACAATTGCTGGTAATTTACGTTTGTGTCACCACTATTTTGTTGTTGCATCGTGGGAGGACGATTCTGAGATGCAGTATTGCTATACTGATTGTAAACAAGTGTTTTAACAGTTTTTTGCTTGAGACGCAAATAAACTTCACAGCCACGATAGTTTGCTGTGTGGTTACCGCCGCAATTACTGCATTTGAGATCTTTGGCGTCGTTTTTAGCGTGGGGGCAATCTAAACTTTTGTGGATATCTCCACATCTGACGCAAACTGATGGTAGTTTGCAAAAGTCTTTGTGTGGCCAAATTCTTGGCAGTTTTGACATTGTGGTGGCCCTTTACGTTTTATAGGCTCCTCCACTACAATTCTGCGGTTGAGCAGATACCTTAAGCCATAAATTGGATGCGGCTCCCCCTTAGTTTTCATTTGCGAAGAGTTGAATGCAATTTCAACTCTAAACATAGGTTGAGGAATTTTATTTTTGTTCAATATATTATGGATAGATTTCACCTCATATCCCTCTTTTTCCAGTGCGTCTTACAAATCTTTTACTGGAACCGAGCAATCAATGCCCGTGATGACAACTATTAAGCCCTTTGCACTTTTTAGTTGGTATGTGTAATAGCTTTTCTTCTCTAAATCGAGAAAATTCACAAGCTTTCTATAAATTGTTTCACTATTTACCTGGATTTTTGTTTCCAAGACGTCACCCTGTTTCAATGATACAACGTAAAAATTATCTTTACCAAGTACCTGTGTCAGTGTGCTCACCAGATCGTTGGTAACGTTGGTGGTCTAACACATTTAAAGTGCAAAAATATTAGCACAAGTGAGCGCTACTCTGTCAGTCGACAGGCAGTAACGGGTGGACTGGTTTCTCGCTAATGCTGTAAGCTTCCATGATTAAAACATTTATAGACTCATGGAATCTCATATATTTCTTTTAGAGACAAACGTCCTTTGGCTTACAAACAGGCCTCAATTAATGAACCTTAGAACTTATTATTAATATGTATGTATATGTATCTATGTTAAATTTTAAATCTCTTTTTAAGGTGATTTACTGGAAAACTACTGCTGGAATGATGACCTGATGAATTTTTCGCGCGTACTGTTTTCCATTTCGATACTGTTGACTTTCCCAATTGAATGTTTTGTGTCACGGGAGGTATTTTATTTACCCTTTACTTCTGCTTTAAAAATTATACTGAAACTAAATATAAATATATTTAACAGATTGTAAAACACATGGTGCATCGCTTTGTGCTAAAGGAACCAATCAGTGAATTGACCGATGAAAAAGATCCGAAACAGGAAAAAGGAGCTGAGGTTGATGAGTACTCCAGAAACATTACACTGGCCATAGTATTTAGTGCGTTTGTCATTTCACCCATGACGGAGTGCCTGGGTTCGGTATTGGAACTGAATGTATGTTTAATGAATTTTATTATTTTTTTTTTTGGAAAATCCTTTAAATTGGATTTTTTATTTCTGTTGCTTTAAACCAGGGTCTTTTAGCGGCCATACCGTTGGCTTACATTTTGCCCGGTTTGGCTTTCATACAAATGGATCCGAATCCTTTATTGAGTCGCGCAAAATTACCTGCTTTAGGGTTAGTAGTCTTTGGTGCTTTGGTTACTATTTTGGGTGCAGCAGTTTTGTTGCCCAGCATTGATGAGGACTGTCGGGCTGACGTTGTGATGGATTATTGCAAGAGCACAAATTTGCGTGATAACACAACACAAAAAGTTTAATTTTTTGGTTAGACAATTGTTGCAGTTACAGTCATAGCGCAATGTAATATTTTCTATCGCTCTCTCTCTCTCTCTCAATTTGAACGCCAACTCCAAAATTGTGACTGTTATACTTCAGCAACTTGTTTAATTTGCCAACTGATCGTTATGTATGTATGTACATTAAGCATTAACGTAACATTTAATGAAATATCTTAAGATAAAATAAATCATAAAGTAATCTTTCATAATAGTCACACTAGGAAAATATTTGGCAAAATAATGAACTATAAGCATTATTTTGAATTTGTATGTATTAACTTTGAACAATTCTTATTAAAACCTTATTTTTTATGCAGCAGTATTTCGTCTTTGGCGTACCTTACACCGGCAGACAAGTCGGACCAACCAAAGTCTGTCCAAAGTCTATAGTTCTGCAATATGCGTACGCGGTCATTATAATTTCCAATTTACCAAATTTCTTTAATTCGCGGTATTCAGTGTTTGGTAGAGATGGTCTAGCAAAAGTCCAAATGCAAAATATGAAAATCGACAGAAATTTTATGAAATTCGTTGTTGGATTTCATTAAAATTTTGCACTTTGCACTTTTTCAAGATCACTTGCACCAAACACTGAACCCGGCTATAGTTCAGTTTATAATCTTTCCTTTTTATTGAACGCAATTGATAAAAAGAACTATTAAAAAACGTGCTGCATTTTTTAACTGAACTGAATAAGTTCTCTCGTGCTGTGGTGTTTCTTTTTAAGAATGAAGAAATGCCGTGCGACTATAGGACACGTACGAGCCATTTGAAAAAAATATAATTTGTTATATTTTTCATCGAACATGTTTGCTTAGACACAAAATCGCACATCACACTATCGAATATGCCAGTATAACACAAATGTTGGTGTGTTCTTTGCTGTTGCAAGGTGTTTATAAACTAGTCGTGGCCTTTATTTTGTCAAATATTTGCCATAGAAACATTTTCCTAAGTTGAACTGAATATTTTATTTTATTTTCTACCTCCTTATGTTATATTGTTAAAATACTTAGTAGGGAATTTTGGCGGACAGTAATGCAGCAGAAAATACATAAACATATGTGTAAAATTATTTCATTGAAAAAATATATATTTTATTAAGAAAAACAAATATAAAAATGTTAAAAAGAAACTCCAAAAATATTTGACATTTCTTTTAAGAAAATTAAAGCCATTAATCAATGTAAAAGGTATTAGCAGTTAAGTAGAATAATTTCATAAACAAGTATTAAAATCATTCCTAATACTCTTCCAACTGTAGTTCTTATTTTTGTTTCCTATGCTTCTAACTTATTTTTAATTTTACTTAAGTTTTCTGCTAAAATATTTTTGTTGACATTAGACACCCTGATAGTGCATTTACTTTACACCCGATATCTAGTACTTTCGAGATTTCGAGCAAAGCCTAATTGTTTTTTTACTGTATTTTCCATACAGTACAAAATCCAATGGATCATGAGATTTTGGCCAAAGATTCTCAAAATTGACGCAACTATTTCTTTTCTCCAAATTGTGCTATAATATATGAAAAAAAAATTACATTTCAATTAAAAAATAAAACAAACAAAAAACATGGTCGTGGTAAAAATTGCAAAAAGAAAAACAAGATTTTCAAGAAAATATTAATAAAATAAAATACTAATAAAGGTCTATTTACACACAACAGTGCCGTGTCAGTTCAGTGTCAGAGAAAAATTGAAATGAGGTATTCAGACACGTCCGGCATAGTATCTTCATATACCTTCAGTGCTTCTTCAGTCTCTGTTTCGTGATTTTTAAATACATCGGGAACAAAATATGTGTGATTATCACTGACGAGCTGACGTTATTCTATTGCAAGTTGTTTTTGGTATTGGGGAAAGCACTGGACATACTGCAAATTTGTGTGGTTTCGTATCTGACACGGCACTGATAGGCGTAAATAGACCTTAAATATCCTATATTTTCCATTATTGTTTGGTATCATACACATTTCGAAAAATATTTTTTTGATACATTTCAGTCAGCTGTTTGTATTGAAATTGAAATGCAGTGGAAAAGATATGGATTTTGTGAAGGATTTAAAATCAAATCTACTAGATTTGGGTGTAATGTAAATGCACTATTTAAACAAAGCTGTACTTTTTCCAAAGATACGGTCTGACGAGGCAGGCTTTGTTCACATTTGAAGCATTTTTGACAAGAGGTACGGCGAGAAGAATATAAATGTTTTCTTTTCTTTAAAAAAGGCTGCTTAATGATCGTGATATACTTTGTGCAGATTACAGATTATAATTTCATTAGAATAAAATTCATGCCTTATTTGACATTTAATATTTATAAGTACAATTCGAAAAATATTCAAAAGGAAGCAAATTGAATATGATTAATCAATTAACAATTGTTAATAATTAGACCGTCTTTCTATAATTTAACTAGAACTTTAGAAAAAGTATGTTTTTATTGCCATTCTTTCATATTGTTAATTTATTGTCCAATAAATGAGCATTTACCCTCTCGATTAGACAATTAGAACCACATAAGTTTCGGTTTTAGTAGGCCATATCGTTTTGAATTTTTTGTCGACAGCTTTACTACCATCGGAAAAAGCATTTTCTTAGTATTATAAAAATATCAACAACAAAAAATATAATTTTGTTCAGCAGTATCCCTAAGTTCCTTTCTAGAAAAACACGAAAATTGTAAAATTTTTTTTCTTCATATGATTAGGACTATTTAACTAATTGTAACAAAAATACGTTATTTTATAATTTAATAATATGAAGATTTATTATTAAGTTCATTGATAATTTTCCCACATTCCAGTAGTGGGTGCTACCTTCCTTGCTTCAAATAATTTCAAATGTACGAGTTTTTTTTTTAATCATAAAGTGATTTCAAATAATCCAGAGAAATCTCATTCCAGGCGTTCTTAATGGCTTTAATTAGTGGTTTGTTTACCTCTAGTAATCGAATTTTTTTGCGTACATTAATCAGCGGCAGTTTTTCTTTAGTTTTTTTTTTTAATTTCAGGTATTCACTGCTCGCAGTGGCTCTTTTTGCCGTTAAAAGAGCGGAGTTTGGCCCAATTCTAAAAATATGTCTCTTTTCGTTCGAAGTTAAATCGGTTGGAATCCCTCCTTGGTAATTTTTTCCATAGCTTTCGGTATCTTTTAAGTATCCGAGCACAGTTTTAGTACTTCACCAAATTTCCCATCGGAATATTCTTGATAACGAAAAATATCGATCGCTATATTCAAAATACTTTTCTTGTTCATTTGTCAATAATGTTTGTTAGAAGTGTATTTTTGCAACAAAATGAACGGGAAGTATTTTATTTGTTGTCTGTTTTTGGAAAAGTACCTTTAAATACTACCGCGTTAATCGTTAATGTTGTTGTTTTTATTTTTATAATTTTAGGAAGTTGCTCTTTCGAATGTTAGCAAAATTTTAGCTGCCAACATCATGTTATCGCGAGTACAAAAGATAATTAATCAAAAAATATATTGAAATAACGAAAGTATTTAGTCCCGAAATCCCGGGATTTGAGATCGAGATTGTGAAATTTCGTAATAGTGCTAATCGAAAATTAATTTTTAAAAATCCTGGCAGAGAGAATTTTCACAACTGCCGGGATTTTTATAAGTCAATCCTGATTCTTGTCAATATTAACTTGATGCCTCTCACGTATTCCTAACAGCCACTAACTACAAGGCTACTACAGAAATGCTGCAGATTAATGTGGGTACCTGCCACTACGGCCTCACCCCACAGTGCTCTCAGCACCGGATGAATACAATGCGTCCACCAACGCCCCCACGCACTACACATGAGTACCAATTCGAAACCATGCATTTGGACATGGCCTCCCCCTTGGTGAGGAGCGGAGCCTACCTAAAACTCCTACCGATCTATGGGTCACGGCACCCGGTTGCAATGCAACTCCACATCGAGCTTGCGCTCTACCCGCGATTTGGGTTTAAACCACAACCACCACGAAGCTCCCCGAAGGGCCGCACCATTGCCAGGATGGAACCGAAGTTCCATGGGCTCCTGACACCCGTGGTACCAGAATTAAGTCTCCGGTCAGACCTCGTAGCCGAAGCTACTTTCAGTTGGACCCCAAAATGATCCGGGACTGGTAGCCCGCCACACAAGGCTACTACAGCTGGACGACTGTCCGAATATGCGGCAAAATAATCGATTTCATAAAAAAGTGTGTATTTTAGTTTTACCAAATTGTGGTCGCTAGCGGGCAGTCGTCTATGGGTTTAATGTCTAAGCTGTAAACCAAAAATATACTGCAATAAAATTTGATATAGCTTTACGTATTGTTTCACATTATTCTCATATAGAGTGTACCTTTTTTATGTCTTAAAATTGTTAGGAAGAGTATTTTAAACTAATATCATTCATCGGTAGCAACGAAGAAAATAATTCAAAAATCTTCATGTAAATTTTATCAAAATATTTATCTCTTATTTTCTTCAGACAAAATATATTACAATAAAGCGTAAACCAAAATATAAAGAAAATAAAAACGCAAACAAATCTAAATTAAATTCACATACAACAAGTTGACCAATTAACTCAGTATAATAATCTTTAAACGAAGCCAGCAACCGCAAAAACCACACAAACAAAAATTATTATTATATTTTGAACATTTAACAAAAAAAAAAAAAATTTAAAAAAATTAAAAAGCAAAAATGCATGTTCATAATTGCTACAAATCAAAATTTAAACAACAAAAAGCTTTTTTACTATTAATATTTATTTGAAATATATTTCCAGGGTAGGCTAAGCAGGTAACCTCACCAACGCAGCTGAGTAAATTTTTTGAAATTATTCGATGTCGAATTCTATATAAAATTTTGTTTTTCGTAATTTTCGGTACATTTTTTATATATGGAGTTTGACATCGGCAAAGAAGCCGGAAATACTTTTAATTCGCCGATGAGTTTACCTGTCATCAATTTGCCTTGTATGTTTCTTTTATAATTTTCATATGAAAGCTTTTGTAGTAATAGTAAAAATACTCGTAGTAAATAACGTATGCAGTTTACTAAACTCACAAATTACTCTATTTGTTTTCGAATTTTAAGTGAATACATTAAATAGTAATAATAAAAAAGAGTAGTAAAAAGTTCCTAGTATTTAAGTAGAGAAAACTTTAAGGCGTTCCATTAGAGAACAAATTGTGTAAAGATGTTAATGCAAAAAATTATTTAAGTGATGTTTATTTAAATTCAAATACTTTTATTGAGTATATACGAGTATGTATATTTGTTTTGCTTATACATACATTTGAGGAATTATTTTCTAAGAATAAAATACATGTTTTAATTCCTCCTTTTCTGGAAAAGATAACTGATCCAAATAAAAAAGGTTTTGCCCAATTGGCGGAATATCGAAACCTTTTTTTTAGATGTGGTGAAACAGTTTGCATATTCCTCATAAAAATGCAGCTCCATTTACTCTATGATTTTTGTCAAATCTATCATAAAAAACATTTTCGTATTAATTATGTCAACTAAAATTGATCGAACAACTCGCATTTTTCGACGAAGAAATTCATTTTGTTTACTTTCCGCTTTTTAAAGATGGCATGGTTCTGATTTTAATTTTGATTTATGGGCAGACGTATATTCAGAGAGTTAAAAATATAATCTACCTCCTCCCAAAAAGCATTCAAAAATTTTTGTTTCATTATCCGAGCCTGATTGTAGGGGGATACGAATTTTAAGACTAGAATTGCTTTTAGTCATGGGGATTACTGTGTATTACGGTTCGAAATAGAATCAGGCCAATTTTGAAATGCAATCCCCTGGGAAATATTTGCCTTTTCCCATTTCTTCTATTATGAATTAATATTTCTTCTTCTCGCCTCTATTCACAACACGATTAAAATAAGGGAAAGATGACGCTGTCCAGGTAATCGGGCTGTTAGAATAGAGATTATTTTCCAGTAAAGAAATGATGGGGAAAGTAAAAAATTCCCCGAAAAATTCTTAATTGGTTCGAATATATTAAGCATAAAAAAGAGAGTGGTCCATCTGAAGAAAATATTTTTTAGTTTTTGCTTATGTTTTGAAATTATAACTTCTGGAAAAAATATCTTCAAGATTTTCTACAAAATTGTTCTTATTGTTTTTGGAGTTATAAAGCAAAAAAAAAGCAGGAATATCACAAAGTCGCTTTATTTATATATACCTTACGGCGTTTTCATTTCTCAAATATAATGTTGCCTTGGTAAAGAGTATATGCTTAACATACCCTTATTATTTGGGATTTTATACAGATCGTATGGGGCACTGACTTTTGCACTTATTATAGGTAAAATGTAAAACAAACACTATTTTTTGTAGGCTTTGACATATTTTGAGTGTAACAAAAGATTAAAAAATGTAAAATTGTTTTAGAAAAGAAAACGCCATTCCTAAAATGTAACCAAATAATTTTTTTTTATTTTGGTGTTGGTCTTACGTAAATGATTATTAGGAACAATTATAAACAGCTTTCTGCTAAAACTTATAGTTTCAAATTTACTACCAAAACAGTAAAAAATTGTCACCCCATCGTAAGCAAGTCTCTTTAGTTTCTTTAAATATAATTGAATGAGTGAATTTTTCGTAAAGATTGACTGGTCATTGAGTTTGTCTATGTTTCATGCAGAATTTTATAATTAATATAACCTGTGTTTTGGACAATTTATCTGCACCAAGAAATATACGTAGGTGCGTATAAGGTCGGTTTCTGAAATATCTCTTAAATTAAAATAATAACTAAACATACATAAGAAAAAAATCACATTCGGATTACAAATGTATGACATTTTTTTTTAAGAATCTGTAATGTACAAAAATGTTGAGGCTGATTTACACAATTTAAAAGCACCTCAGCCCTGTCTGCCGTATTATTACAAAAAAAAAGTATTTCAACCGCTGTGAGCCACGCAACAATTAATAAACGTTTTTCTTCTCGGCATTTAAAGTTCTAAAATGTCGACGCGTTCTACAAATGTGATTTTATATAACAAAATTGCTTTTTTTCAGGGTTAAAAAAATTGTAACATTAAAGTTACTATTCATGTTCCTATGAAGCTTGTACTAAAAATATAACAGAAACAGGACAGATATGAAGCCAACACACTGTTTTATTTTGCATTAATTTTTAACAGTACGGTAACATTTCTTGCACTTGTTATTTGTTCGTTTTGTCTTGTCATAAATTCTTATAAAATGAATTTTTATGTCTGAATTTTTTACCTTCTTGAATTCTTAGAAAAGAAAACTAAAGGAATCCAGTACTTAAAAACAAATAAATACAATTTTGTGTATTCGAAAGTTCCCTAATAATGGAATCCTCAGTTGCAGTACCATTTCAAAACTGTGCTGTCATATTTATGCTGGTGCTAATTTCGTCAGTGCCATATTTTAGACAGCATGACCATAGCAATAGCATAAATAAATTAACGAAAATTTAGTGCAATATCGTTGTTGGATTTTCATTCGCTATTGCTAGACCATATTTTTTTTTCAACAGCACACTAACAGAAATATAATTGTTAATATAACTTGTAGAAGTTATGTATATCACGATTCAGTACTTTTATTGTGCTGTAGCTATTTCGTAGCTAACATATAAAATATTGCTTTATTTACATCAGTTCATGTAGTTCCTGCATCGCTTGTGTAGTTTTTGTTTACGGAGTTTATAGAATCAGGTCTTATAAAACTAATTTAATTTTTTCTTCTATTTTGAATCCTGGACACAAATTCTAAGAAAAAAACTTGAAAAAAACTTTTTTTGTTGATTTTTACTTTAAATTAATTAAACTAACTGCTTCCGACGAAATCCATTCTATAAATATATAGTGTCGATTCCACTTAAGACAAAGAAGTTTTTAGAGAAACTCAAGTATACTCGTATTTTTATCTGGATCCCAAAACTTGTTCAAAAAATTTTCTTGGCTTATTTAAAACTAGAAGTCTTAAAACATCACTTACTTAATATAAACTTGAGAGCATATACTATAATATTAGCAAATATTCACATTTTTAGCAAAATATTTCTTTCAGTAGTCAAAAACTTACAAACATCATTAAAATATATTATATTAAAAATATGTATAAATGAAATTGAAAGACTCCTAATTAATGTATATTGAGTCATGAAGCTTTTGGGAGCAAAAATAATATTAAAATTAAATCGCACCACCTTCTTATATTTAAGATAAACTAAAGAAAAGTTTATAAACTAATGCTAATTATGTTACAACTTTGATTATTAGATGCAAAGTAACCTTGCGGTGAACTAAACATTTTTTTTTATTAATTTTGATATGTTTTCCATTTAAGCTTACAGGCCCAAATAAGCCATCGGTAGATGCTGATCTGTAAAATATTAAAAAAAGCAAAACTTATGATCACTGTTGAAAGGATTTGGCGGTGGTCAAAATTATGAGTTAATGTTTTAGCTCCATAAAACAAGACTCTCTCCTTTTAGACTTTTATGCGTTTTACTTGGATTTATTTTCCTATTTTTCAAAGATGTTTCCAAACATAAGCATTTTGATTTAGAATGTTAAATACGAAGAGGAAACAAAATTAAGACATTTGATTGAAAGTTTCAACATGTTCGAAAATGTCCCATAAATTTAGCACAATTTCTAAGAACTTTATATAACTCTGGAATCCTAAATTATCAACTTATGAAAAAATAATTTTAAACTTGAAATTTTATTTATTTTACAAAGATTTAAACATATGTAGGAGTATTGGTCTGTTCCGAAGTCAATAAAGATCCATATTTATTATTTGGCCTTTAAAGAATGAAATTAAATTCGAATTAATTATTACGAGTATATGAAATTTCACCTTACAATGTTCAAGAATACGATACTTTTAAATATAGTTTGCCATGACTAAGAATTCTGTGATATTTTGTTAAGCGAAAAACTCTAAAAAAGGCTAAATATATTCTTAAATTTTGTATTACGTTGATATGTTGGATTTTAACCTAAAAAATTAAAACCAATTTTGGAAAACTTAAATTTTTCAAGTAAGATGCTGATGTTTGAAAATCTAACTAAATGAAAAATAATTGGCCATACCTGAAAAACTAATATGATAATTATTTGCAATGAAATTGAAGAGATATGGCAATAATTTTCAAATTCGAAATTAAATTCGAATTTTCGATCATCACTAAAATTGGTGGGATTTAACAGTTCCACAGCTTCAAAATAATAAAATATTGAAAGTTTAAAATGTATTTTCATGTTCGAAAGTTAATAGAATCAGAAAAATAAATACAAAAATATATTTTTTCAATTTCAAAGAATATGCAAAAGTAGTTATGCCCCTATCCAATGGGTTCCACTTTTAAAGACAGTTACATATTCATGTTCATTTCAAGTGATTATTAGACTTCTATATTAAAGTTCAAGGTCAGCTAAAAAAGATTATTAGACTGTCTGAACTCATATACAGTAAAATATTCTGTAGAACCATCAACGTCTATTGTTTCAGTTCTACTGATGTCGTACAATAATTCTTAAAGTTTAAAAAACTAAATTCGTATAATTAATTTTTGATAATATTCTTATAAACTGAGCTTAATTTAAAAAAAATAACTGAAGCAAACTAAACATATCAATATACATACAATATTTATAAAAAACCACATAATTTTTTCTACAATTAATTTATTTTTTAAATTAACAAACAGTTAAACTCTGCTCAAAATTCTTAAAGATAATCAATAAATTGGGTTGACATTTTTATACAAAAAAAAAACAAAAATTATTTAAAACACAATCTGCTACGAGTACTAAACAAGTAACACTTAACAAAATCTACACGAAAAAAAACTATTTCGCTACGAAACAAAACTATGGAACAAACTAAAACCAAGCAAACAGTTTTTAATATTTTCATAGAGCTAATTTTATATTTATGTACATTTCAAAACTAATTTATAAAATGTATATTTTATAATTTATTTTCTACAAATATTTTGTCTATAAACCAAAAAAGAAAAACAAAGAAAACATCTCCAACTATGAATACTATTTAGGGAAAAATTTAGAGTTGTGTTAGTCACGAACTAGTTCGTTCAATTAAGAGATGTTTTGAGAATAGTGGTAGCAATTTTACAACAATTACTAAAACAACGAGCAGTTTTCAACAAACCTGTTCGTGACCGACACAACTCTAGAAAAATTGTTATCAAACAAACAAATATCATACAATTAATATAAATAGGGTGCGCGTCAAAATGATAAGGTTACTTAGTTTTTGTTTTGTTTACGAAAAAGTTTACAGAAAAGTAGAGGTATCATTAATATTATTTCCCCCAAATGTCATATATAAATTCGTTTGCGCTGATTTACTTGCTTAAATTCTATTGAGTTTATATAATTACAAGTTAATGGCGTATTATTGCGAGTATGCATAGAGCTTATTACTTCTTTTTGTGTTCCTTTTAACTCTTCCAGTATTTAGCTGTGAACACAACGAACTTGATAACTATTTAATCTTTTGGGTTGTATTTAAATTTAATGTAAAATGTGGAAATTTTTACTTTGCTCGAAATGCTGGTTTATACCAAACCTGATAGCATGAATGCCAAAGTTCTCACGCCAAAAACTATTCTTTTGAACAATGTTTCGTCAAGAATTTGTAGCGCTCCCCTCTTAAAATATTCCTTTTCGGATATCGCTAGTAATCAGAATCAACACAATTGATTTATCTAAGAATACAAGCGAACAAGACAAAAATTAAAAAAAAATTATTTTAACAGAGAAACAGGTTGATAGTGATTGGGTATGAGCGCAATTTTTATTTCTTTGTTAACAGGTCATACCAGATATGGCGTCCCGTAACTTCTTTTCGATCCCAACGCATTAGAGGAGCTTATACTACGATTAAGCAGATAAAACCTGCATCGCTGACTAACCCGTGTGCTTTTACTTGTCATATAATCCCTCATGGGCTTTTCACACAGGACAAAGCGCTAAATATTATTATTTAACTTTAATATTTTTGGCCGACTAAAAATTAAATTTTTTAACCTTTAATTTTGTTTTATTAAATCTTTCTAAGAGAAAATTACAAGAAGTATTCAAACCTTTCTCTAAATTATTAATATTTAATTATTACCAATGTAATAACTAATTAATGGTACTCAAATCCTTGGGTAGGAAAGCAGTCCCGCTAGGTTCGAAATGTCAGCTGGTACCCATCGAAATGCAATAAATTGCGTACAAGAATGTTGGGACGGAAAAAGCTTTTTACTTTTATTTTTATTTGTCGTAGAATTTTTAACACATTTCGAAATATGCAAAAGTATCTTCAATTCTTCTTCAATATTAACCAAAACAAGAAGCAGCAGACCTTATCACTTTAAAGCGCACCTTAGTGAAAAATATAAACCAACTAATATTTAAACTACTTAAAATAAAAATTACATTTATTTGTACTCCTACATCCTTAAAAGGACAGATTAAAATTAAAGCAAAGAAAATAAAAATGCAAATTATTAAGTACAATTAAGCCATGAGTCCAAAATAAATTAATAAAATTTGAAAGCAAAAATTTAAGCAAAGATCAAACAACTTTAAAAACATCTTATTTATAAAAATATATTAAATGCCAATGTAAAAGATTTAACACGAACAAAGGAAAAGTTGTATAGCAAAACTGTAATAAGGAAACTATATTTACCGATAATATAAAAATATATTGATGTACGTTTTAAGTAGAGACATGTTATAGTAATTATAATTGTAAAAAAAGGAGATATATTAAATAAAACATATTTAACAGAAATACATATTTAAACATAACTATTAAATTTTGTGTTGAAATTCATATTGTTATCTAGGGGTCTGCCTCACAATAGGGACAAGTCGATTTTAATGTTGATTGCGGTTTTGTATTTTACTCCCCTGTTCATTTTATTGTTTTGTTTCTTTCATTTTTCGGGTAAAAAATTTAAATCACTGAGAGAATCGTGCAAATCGACCCCGTCACCCTTTGTCTTGTGGGGTCTTCTTAAGTCGCTGGAAGACGCCTTCAATATAACCCTTGCCATCGCTCAAACTCAGGCTGAATTCTACGAATTAATCACTAAGTGCCATTACTACAACTTGCCTTTAAAGTGCATGTTAGTAAAAGGTACCTTTAGCTAACGTGAGGAATAAAGTGACCTTGTAAGATAAAATGTATCTTTTCCGTTTTTATTTCTGATTTGCAAAGCTAAATTAAAATGGTTTTTTTTTTAGGTCAAGATATGGAAACTCCAAATCTATAAACCTTACGTTAAAAGTTCAGGGTAAAAACATCTTCACTTTAGCTTATTTGACAGTTTTATCTTAAAGTACTTTCATAATAACGAAAAACGAATAATCTCTCCGATAACATCCTAACTTTAACTATTGGCAAATTGCAATAAGTTTATCCTGTTGGATGCGCAGTGCCTAGAAAAGTAGCAAAGGTATTTGAACTACGTTGTAAATTTACACATAATGTCAATAATACATTGCAGCAGGATCTCATGGAAACCTGAGTCGACATTTAAAAAAGAAGCGTCAGTAGAACAGCCCTCATTGGACCAGCTCACAAATTAGATTACAGCAACAAAGTATATCGCAATTTATCCGCAAGCCAGCTCCTATTGGAAAGATTCTACGAATTGATAAGCTGGTGCTTAAAATGGTGGCAAAGGGTCACCATACCTTGCGTATAGTTGAGAAACCAGCATTTAGGGAACTAAATCGCAATGTGTCAAAGTGCCCAAGTTGCGAGCTGCCAACAAGAAATACCTTGTGAATTAACCTGATGTGAAGTATTCTTCATGGACATTTTGGAAAGAAATAATACATGCTAATTAGCGGTAGCTGCGCACTATATTGATGAGAAGATCCATTTAAAATCATACTTAATTTCATATGTAAGTTTCTAGAAAAAGCTTCTAGGTATCGATAGTGCTTGGGAATCGGCTGACTTGCTCATTCTCTTAATCTAATAGTTCAAACAACTTTAGATAAAATGACATCGGGAAACACGATATAACTCTACTTACCGTATGCTAGAATGAATAGCAGCTACTATTCCCTTTTCTTGCAATGTACCGTTTTGTTGCTATTTTTACTATATTTGTTGCTATAAAACCGTTTTACGAAGTAACTGTCAAAATTTGTTTAGATAAATTTCAAAGAGACGGTTATCTGGAATATTTTGGAATTTTTTTATTTTAAAATCTGTTTTCACAGATAGCAAGGTGTCGACGTTAATATTCAAATTAAATGGAATTTGAAGACTCATTTTAGTGATTGCAAAAAAAAGATTAATTGTATTATGAAATCACGCTTCTAGATCCCCGATTTAGGAGAAGGGGAATATTCGTAAGATGCTATTGTTAAACGTTTAACAACCAAGCTATATACAGCAAGATTACCAACCACTACTGCTGATAGCTATGAACAGCCACAAAGATATACTACGAATGCTGTTGGGGGGGTGGGGTGTTTAGCTTGGGGACGGAATACGACCAGGAGTTTGAAAAAGCAGGTCGTCCAATAACTCTGATACAGCCAATAGGGAGTTTGACAATAATTTAAGTAAGGAGTATTTGGAAAGGACGCAAGATCCATTAATGTGGCGGAGTGAAAGAAAAAAATTAACCGCGAGTTTATACAATCGCACTTAAGCGGCTTTGCATATTGGTAAGGTAAGGTGAGGGTGGTGTGAAAGTGAGTTTGAGGGAGTCATATAGTGCCTATGGAAGGGTTAGGGCGGCTGGAGGTCTACATCTGCCTCCCACTAAAGATGTCAGTTTTTTCTTCAGAGTAAAATTTTTTTCTTTAATTTTAATTACAATTTTTTTTATTGATGCGTTCTTTAGGGCTAGAGTTGAGGGACTAATGCACACCCTCCTGAGATACCGAAAGTTAGCCGAACATTCTCTCTAGTGAAATACAAGGTCACGTAACAGTATGGCATATACTCCTCAACTGGTCAAATGATTAGTTTGCACACTTTGCAGGCATTACTCTGCCATTAGACTATTCATAATAAAATGGAAAATCAAACTGAGCACAAATAATACCAGAAGTGCCAAATGTGACAGCCGTTTAATTCCTACCGGAAAATGGTACCTTTAGAAAAGTACCACTTTTTCAGAAGGATTTTATTTTGACAAATAACAAGCAGTGCCTTTAAGTTCACAGTGCCCACAGAAAAAATTTTCAAGAATATCAATAGATCCTTGGTCGTTATATCCGGTGACGCTGGTAATGAGGAAATAAGAACTGCTTTGCTTTCTAAACTTTTCAAGCTATTGATTCCGAATCGTAAACATAAGAGAATTTGAAAACAGTGGAAAAGAAATATGTTTGCTAGAATCGGGTAATAGCTGTATAAAAAATTCGACGAAATTACTAAAGAACAAACGAGAAACTGACAAAATATTTTAAAATACTTTTTAAGAAATCCCTTAAAATTAATAAGCCTCCGAAATTAATGAAAGAATACAAATTCTGATCAAACGGAAAAAAAAGATTATTTTGTTTTAATTTTTAAAACAAACTGAAAAAAATTTAGGGCAGATAATCCAAAGTAATTAAAAATTTACATGTCTGACTATGCGACCACCAGTTCTTGGTTACGAGTTACTCGTACAATTACATTTCTGCACTTAGAAAAAAAATGCAATTTACCGATTAACAATTGCAGTTCTTTGAACCTTTACAAGAAACCACAAATTTGCGATATTTTACATGCAGTGAATTAAGAATTTGCATTTGAGTGTCAAGGTATAAATACTGCAAAAATTGCACTTTCAAAATCAGTTTGAATTGAAAACTTTATGTAAATTCAATTTAAAATACTTGAAACAACTTTTACTTGTCTTTTTTAAGAAAACAATATCCTTAGTCTACAACATGTCCTCCTCGGCCAATAAAGAAAATCTCTTGTTGCTGTTCGACCGCCCCACGGAACCAGTGTTTATGGAAAAGGGTAAAACTTCTACGGTATTCGATGTACCCGATAAGTTTTTAACCGATCGTTATCGTCCCATTGGCAACGAGGTGCAATCGCGTTTTGGTGATACGGCAGAAAAAAAAGTGCCAGTGCGTGATATACGCGTACCGGACTTGAGAATACCCATGTCCTTGGGTAGGGATGAGCAATTCTCCTTGTTTATACCAAAGCATCGTGCTATAGCTGGTCGTCTAATTGACATTTTCATGGGCATGCGTACGATAGATGATTTGTTGAGTGTGGCAGTGTATGCCCGTGACCGTGTAAATCCTTACATGTTTAATTATGCCTTATCAGTGGCCTTGCTACATCGCCCGGATACCAAAGAATTAGATTTGCCGTCGTTTGCGCAAAATTTTCCCGACAAATTCTTGGACTCTCAGGTGTTTCGCAAAGTGCGAGAAGAGGTAACAGTTGTGCCGGAAGGCTCTCGCATGCCAATAGTAGTGCCCAGAGATTACACGGCCTCCGATTTAGATCCCGAACATCGTCTATGGTATTTTCGTGAAGACATTGGCATTAATTTACATCACTGGCATTGGCATTTGGTTTATCCTTTTGAAGCTTCGGATCGCTCAATTGTAGATAAAGATCGTCGCGGTGAATTGTTCTATTACATGCACGAACAGGTTATTGCTCGTTATAATATGGAACGTTTTAGTAATAACTTACCGCGTGTGACAAGATTGAATAATTTCCGTGACCCCATACCAGAAGGTTATTTTCCCAAAATGGATTCTTTGGTGGCAAGTCGTGCCTGGCCACCACGTTTCCAAAATACTCAAATAAAGGATTTGAAACGGCAAGCGGATCAAATAAACTTGGATGTGGGAGATTTGGAGAGATGGCGTGATCGTATCCTGGAAGCGATTCATATGGGATATGCTGTAGACGTAAGCTCACCTAAATTTTAAAAAGATTTTTATAGTTTGCAAAATTAAAATTTACTTTAAAATTGCTTCTCTAATATGAATAAAAAATATTTCCAGGAACAAGGTCAACGCAAAAACCTAGATGAGACCACTGGCATTGACACATTGGGCAACATGATGGAGTCTTCAATTATTTCGCCTAATCGCAATTTGTATGGTGACTTTCACAATCAAGGTCATGTATTCATTTCATATGCCCACGATCCTGATCATCGTCATTTGGAATCCTTTGGTGTTATGGGTGACTCGACGACTGCTATGCGAGATCCTGTCTTCTATAGATGGCACGCTTATATCGATGACATATTCCAAGAACACAAGAGGCGTTTACCTCCCTACACTTTGCCACAGCTGCAATATGATGGTATTTCGATACGGGGTATTCAAGTGGCTAGTGAAGGCGGTCAGGCAAATGTGTTCTCTACGTTTTGGCAACAATCTGATTTGGATTTATCTAGGGGTATGGACTTTGTGCCGAGAGGTAATGTATTTGCACGCTTCACCCACTTGCAACATACACCCTTTGCCTACACCATAAATGTGGAAAACGCCAGTGGTGCAATGCGCTTCGGTATGGTGCGCATTTTCATCGCTCCCAAAAATGATGAACGTGGCCAGCCAATGTTGTTTAACGAACAGCGTTTGTTAATGGTGGAATTGGATAAATTTGTAGCATCACGTGAGTGGGATATATGAAAAGTAAAAAACCCTGTCATTAAAAAATTCTCCCATTAGTTAATCCGGGTAAGAATACCATCAAACGTCGTTCAACTGAATCCAGTGTAACTATTCCTTTCGAACGCACTTTTCGTAATTTGGAAAGCAATCGCCCGGCCGCTAACACTTCTGAAGAGTTGGAATTCAATTTCTGTGGTTGCGGTTGGCCGCAGCATATGCTAATACCTAAGGGACTTCCTGAAGGTTTACGTTGTGAACTGTTTGTCATGATCTCTAATTACGAACAAGACCGTGTAAGTAAAATGCAGTAAATTTTTCTGATCGTTCTGGCTTTAATAAAATTGTTCTTTAGATTGATCAGCAATTGGTTGGATCTTGCAGTGATGCCGCTTCTTATTGTGGTGTTCGTGATCGTTTGTATCCTGATCGCCGTGCTATGGGCTTCCCCTTTGATCGCCTTCCTCGGGCAAATGCAGATCGGCTTATTAATTTTCTGACTCCCAACATGAGTATAGTCGAAGTCACCATACGCCATGAACCTAACCGAGTTGTACAACGCCCGAATTAAACTGGGAATAATAATTTGAGGATTATTTGTCGCTGCTGATTTTGCAAGTTTAAGGATTTATGCTTCCAAATTTATTGACCCTTTGTTATATGAATTTAAAAAGTAAATACAAATATATTAAGATTGCTCAATTTAAAAAGTTCGGATAACAGTTAAATTATTCAGGATATAAGAAAAATCAAACGTTTCGTTTGTAAAAAAAGGTAATCGATTCCAAGTACATACTTGGATAAAAATTAAAAATGTGTAGAGATACATTAATATATCAATAAATAACCAACCAGCCGGCGAAGGGTCTAAACAAGAATACGAGAATAAAATAGAGAAACTTCCTAAAGATAAAAATATTTTGTAAATTATAAGGACAGACCCTAGAGTACTTGATAACAGAGGCCAATGATTTCATACACGAAATATTAAAAAAACACAGAGGTATTAATGAGTAAGTGTTGTACCCATAACTAAAATCCTTAATCAGCCCAAAAACGCGAAAAGTGATTAATTTTCCTGTGAATTGTTGTACATAATTGGGTTTAATACCATCTTTCAATGCCGCAAATATAAATTCAGCAGTCTAGCAGAATAACCTAAATACAAGCAAAATGCTGTCAATCGCCAACACAATCTCAATAGTGGCAAGAGCTAGTGTGACCACATTGGCGTTTATGCAGCATCGATTTTAAATCTGCATTTTGATTTACCTTAAAATTTTTCACATAATATCTATTTTATTTTTCGTTTAAATGTTATCCTTAATTTGACATCTTTAACTATATTTCTTAGGGGTGCGTTTAATAAAGCGTAGAAAAATGTCACTGAATACAATTATTTATGTAAAAATTGCTTCAGAGGTCTTTATTTAATTTCATTCAAGTATGTATTTACTTTTTAGAACCTACCAATTTTTAATGAAGCCCTACAAATTTAAAATTTGACTAGTTGTCACTATTTTTTGGAGCTTCAATTAAACTTTTAAACTTTTTAGATTACTCCAACATTACAATTTCTTAAGATTTGGCCACACTGGGCAAGAAATTTGCACAATCTGCAGCCAACTTCACTTTCTAATACTATGTTGCTGAAAGCAGCTTCAACAACTAATCGCTGTGAGCTATAATAAATCCTACAACCGAATCGACAAGTGCTGCCAATTTAGTTCATTATTTACGTTACGCGCAAGTCTTGTCTCAATGTTCTGTTTACTTCTGGTATTACTTCTTTACGATTCTGACCGCATTGTACATATGCTTTCTCACCTCAGCTATTAATGTATCATTAATATTAATATGTATGCAATCTTGCCAGTTTTTTTTGCGAATTTTCTAATTTTTGGGTAAATTCTACATTTTTGGTGAAATTTAATTTTCTTGGAATATTTGTTTATCATAAATTTTGTTAAAATTTCATAAAATATTGAATTTTTGTGAAATTCGGGCTTTTTGGTAAATTAAATTATTGTGGTGAAATATCAAACTTTTATTAAGATGTGTTTTTGTGAAATTTCGGTTTTTTATTAAATATGTTTTTTTTATTCCTGTTTTCTGATTTTGTGGGGAATTTAAAATTTTGGAAACTTTTTTTGCAGTTTCGTTTTTTTTAATTTGTTTTTTTTTGAGTTTTTCATCATCCTGTAATTGAAAACTCTTTACTATTGTTTGGTTTTGTGGTAAATTTTGGAATTTTGGTAAATTTCCAAACTATGGTAATTTTCGCTTTTTTAAAAGTTGAGATTTTTTGAAATTTTGTTAAAATTTATAATTTAGGAAATTTTTAATTTTTTGACAAATTTAAAATTTTTTTGCGAATTCCCCATTGTGAGAATTCATAAAATATTGATTTTATGTGATTTTTTACTTTTTTGATATTTTTTCGTTCAAATTACAATCCTCGATTAATTTTGGAATATGGGGTTTTTATTGAATTTTAGATTTTAGCAATTATATTTTTTTCATTTAAATTTTTCGATTTTATGCGGAATTTAAAATTTTGGAATAATTTTGAATTCTCCGGATTTTTTTTTTTTTGTAAAATGTCGCTTTTGGGAAACTTCCATTTTCTATGATAGTTTTTGAAATGATGAGGTTTTTTACAATTTTTAATTCGGTCGACCATTTAGATCCGTCATCTGGGAGCATCGGGTAGATCATTTCTGTACAGGGACTTCAAAGCAAATTTAAAAGGGATTTAGAATATGCAAAGGTATATATAAAAGTGCAATATAAACTCTAATCATTTTCTATGTAAAGCAGTGTAATTGCCAGCCTAATTAATAAGCGTCCCTGCCAGTCATAAAATTTCTTCATAACACTCAGATTTTCTGTGATTGTGTTTGTGAAAAATACCCAACTTTATGTCATTAAGTGGACTTTTGTATATTTTTTGTGAACCAGGGACTGAATATAATAATTTTTTTTGGGTTGTTCGCCTCACCTGAAATGCCCCATATGTAACGATTGTATGCTCCCATTCATATGTTATTTTCCATTTATACTATCCTAAAATGAACGAATGGAACCGACTCGAGTTCTAGCGCTTTGCACGAAATGGACCTGTCTCTTTAACATGGTGTTGTCATAGAAGGGAAAATTTATACCTTTTAGACACTGTATGACAGGTCACTGAAGAGACGTAAATAATCGCATCCAGTTTCGGTTACTATAACACTAGTCTCAGTTATAGTTTGTGTGTTAAATACGTATATACATAGTATGTATGTGTTCACACATATTAAAATTTACATACGCTGAATGGTCCGACTTATTTTGGTTTTTTAATCATGAATAGAACGCTAAAACGTTGCATTTTATTCTCTGTTATAGTAAAATTATTATTTTTAAGCTTTAATTTTATTTGATTGGACCTCTTTAAAATAGCTACAAAATCTCTATTAAAATCTCTAAAATGACCAATATAATATCAAAATTATTGTGTTCAAATAAACTATCAACTGTTGGGTATAGAGAGCCGTCTCGCCAGGCTCAATATGTCTGTTTATTTTAGCCTTTGGTGGCTACGAATTTGTAACAAAGCGCATGCTAAAGCGTTGAGATAGAACAATACCTATGTATCAAGAGGTGCAGACGGTAATGCGCAAAATTGTGGACTGTCTGTTTTGTAGCTTCTGTATATGTATATGATACGCAAGCAGTATCCCATTGCTGAATGCATATGTCCATATTTGTTTTATAATGTACAAGTATTTGTACAAAAGCACTTTGTATACGAAAGCTGGGCTTGAGTTAAGGCCTATTAAACAATGTAGTTGCATCAATATCGCGGGGCTAAGTTAGGTATCTCTCTAGGAGAATACCCAAATATTTAACGAGTGTTTCCGCTGGAGGAGTTGTATTTGTTATTTTTATTTGTTGACAATTTTCCCGTTTGAAGGAATACTTTACGTGAGTATATCTCGAAGGCTTTGCCTTTATCGTCCACTTTTTTTGCCAGTCATTTAGCTCGTGAGTGTGGGGCAACTACAGTGGCGCCTGCTTGACGTGTATGTAGATGAGCTGGTAAGAATAACCATATAGATAATATATAATAACGGTTCTAGTATACTATCATGAGGGTCTCCTGCAATGATTTTCCGATTTTTAGAAAATTGATCCTTTCACCTTACTTTAAACGTTCTATCTGTTCCCAAGAATCTTGTAGGGATTTTCAAGACGAATTTGAATTATTTTCGTTAGTAGCACATCGTGCCAGACTTTATTAAAATCCTAGGACATGTCTATAAATAAAGCTGAACAATATTGCTGTGGTTGATGTTAGTATTAGTAAGCTAATGGCCAATGGTATGACGTAATCTGTCTTAGATCTTTTCATAGCAATTTCAGACATGGGTTAAATATGGCATTAAATATGAATAGGAGTATTCTGACAACAAAACTTGGTAAGTTTGTTATCACTCTTACCCAGAATTATGATCAAGTCCGGGTGATTTTCTCATATATTTATTTTTAACTGTCGATTCTAATGAAGGTAACCGAAATTAAATAAGATCACTCGCAATGTCACTGATACGAGTATGTAGAATAGTTATACTATTTATGTCGTGGGGTGTGAAAACTTTCTCTAGGCGATTAGCGAATGCATTTAATTTTCAATGCAGTTTTTAGCCAAGGTGCGGTCTTCAAGTCTTAGTGGGGATTCGTAGCCAAGAGGTAATTTTAACTTCTTACAGCTTTCCACCGGCTATAGTCCATGCTTTTTGTTGGATCTGAATTTTTCAAAACGGCCAAAATAGCGGAGTCTTGTTTTTGTCTTAGTTTATTAAGCAAAAGTTTTTTGACATAATTTTATTTCGGCGTAATTCCTGGAGAACGACTATTTTGCCACTGCCTTCTGAGCCCTCTCTTTTCCCTTCATATCAGCCAAAGATTGCTAAGTATTTGTTTTAAGTGATCGTTTGGTTGATCCACATCTGCTTGAATATTCACAGGGTTTCTTAGACATTCATACATACGTGAGAGCTATTCGTGCTCTTATTTTGGTTAAGAAATAAGGGGTTCAGGTGCAGTGGAAAAACTGACGTATACTAATGAGTATATGTTAATGGTCAGAAGATAAATCGTATAATTAAATGACTAACAATTGTTCACGTCTGACGGTTTTTACAATAGCAAAATTGATTAATCGTTTTAGAAAAATAATGAAATATTTCAAAAATTATTTCTAGCTTATTGCATATTTCAACTAAAATTATTTTAAAATTGCATTTTATTTGTTGAGGGTGGATAAGCTAGTCTGATTAGCTGGCCTAAGCAACTAGCGTTATGAGCTTAGAGACTAGCTTATCCACCATCAACAAATAAATTTCACATTTATACTAAAATGATTTGGTATAAAATTAGTTAGAAATAATTATTAAATAAAAAAATTAAATCCCGAAAATTCAACTTAATTAAACCAGAAAAAAATTGGAAAATAATGAACTATGAAATATTTGCAACTAATATATAATTAATATAATTAATTAATATATATAAAAAAACTTTGAAATCAAGTTTGGCGGAATGAGTTTGATGTGTCGCTGTGCTAAACAAAACAATATTTGCCAACACATACGTACAATTTGATGACCTAGTTTGTGCGAGGCTGGGGCGCCTTATACCATCCCTAATTCGATATGAATTCACAATTATTTACGTATCCTTTCAGCTAAAGCATAATCCGTTTCATAAAATTTTCTTTTAAAAATATGTAATTTAAAAATGGCATCGAAGTAAGAATTTTTTTTATTTTAAATTGTTATTTAAGGAAATAAAATTTTCTAAAATTGAGTTTTTTTAAAGATCAAAAAATTGCCTATTTTTTAATAAGTCCGAAAAATAACTTAAAAAAAATTATATTGTTAATTATAAAATATCACCAAAATGGTTTTTCTAAAAATATAAATTAAGCAGTGTTACACATCGTTATCCTTAATCGGCCAATATAACGGTTAACCACTTTCAACTAGGCTTGTTTTTTACTACTATGTTGTGTCTTATAGTCTAGTAGGCACTTATTTTAATACTGAAGTTAAAAAAACCAACCATGCAAGCACGTCAAGCAGTAAGCAGCAGATGGTCTCAAGAGTTGTGTAACAGAAATCTACAACAAAAGCTCATCCTCGATTATTAACAAAGCCGCACCGAACCCCTCCCACAGTTAATTGAACTCACAATTGGAATCAGGTTCAACAAGCAACTATAAAATCTCTCGGTATTTGAGCTCTGATGTTAAAGGTATTATTGCTGCAGTTATATAAAGAAATTATAATTAGTAGGCATCGAGAAGCAAGTAGCAAAAATTTTAAAATGGGCTGAGAATATTTAAGGTTCCAAAGATAAACTTTGACGCCAATGACTATACTGGTATGATTGTAAGGACAGAGTCTCAAGTTATATCCCCACCAATTCTAAAACACGTGAGTGGGGACGAATTTAAAGACTTCGTTGCATCGTTGCATAGTGGAGTGGAAAATAAAAATATAATCTTTTTTCTTTTTGTTTTTTCACACACAAATTCCACAAATTTTTTATCCTAAATGTAAGTAACAAAAAAAAAAAATACAATTTAATGATATTGTTAGGTAAGTCAACTCTAATATTTATACTCGTATTTGCAAGTGTTGTTTATCAGTAAAACTTCCAAAATTATAAAATTTTGCGAAAATGACATTGAAGATATTAAACCCGAAAAGAAACTTTTTTAAATAAAACCACAATAAATTCACAAACCAACTTCATATTTTCGCCGATGTGTGCGAAATTTAAAACTATGCAATTCTAGTTTCTATTTAAGTATAAATAGACAAGAGTAACATTCAGTTATCCATTAGTTCCAAAAGTGGAACAAACAAAGAGAGAACGGCAAAGGTTCACAGAAAAAGTCCAAAAGTTTATTGGAAAGAATTATTAAAAGTACAATTTCTTAAATGGCTGACAAGTACGATTTATTGTTATTGTTCGAACGTCCCAATGAACCTGTGTTCATGGAAAAGGGCAAAACCATTACGGTCTTTGATCTGCCTGACAAATTTTTGACCGACCGTTATCGTCCTATTGGTAGTGAAGTGCAGAGTCGTTTTGGTGAAAAGGCTGAGAAACGTATTCCTGTACGTGATATTTCCTTGCCTGACTTGCGCATACCTATGTCTTTGGGCCGCGAAGACCAATTCTCATTGTTTATACCCCGTCACAGACGTATAGCTGGACGGTTGATCGATATTTTTATGGGAATGCGGTCGATTGATGACTTGCAAAGTGTTGCTGTTTATGCTCGAGATCGTGTTAATCCCTTCCTTTTTAACTATACTCTTTCAGTGGCTTTGTTACATCGCCCTGACACTAAAGGCTTAGATTTGCCTTCCTTTGTCACAAATTTTCCTGAAAAATTCGTTGACTCCAAAGTCTTCCGTCAGGTAAGAGAAGAAGCTACAGTGGTATCAGAAGGCAATCGTATGCCGATTGTAGTTCCTCGAGACTACACTGCTTCCGACTTGGAGCCGGAGCATCGCTTGTGGTACTTCCGTGAAGATTTGGGCGTTAATTTACATCACTGGCATTGGCATTTGGTGTATCCTTTTGAGGCTGGTGATCGTTCCATTGTTAACAAGGATCGTCGCGGTGAATTATTTTATTACATGCATCAGCAAGTTGTCGCGCGTTATAATTTGGAACGGTTCAGCAATAATTTGAACCGTGTAGTGAGATACAGTAATTTCCGTGAACCCATTGCCGAAGGTTATTTTCCAAAAATGGATTCGTTAGTTGCTAGTCGCGCCTGGCCACCACGTTTCGCCAATACTGCCATTTCGGACTTGAATCGTGAATTAGACCAAATAAAGGTCAACATTGAGGATGTGGAGAGGTGGCGTGATCGAATTTTCGAAGCCATTCATCAAGGATATGTTGTAGATGAAAGCGGAAATCGTGTGAATTTGGATGAGCAGCGTGGTATTGATATTTTGGGTAACATCTTGGAATCTTCAATTATATCTACCAATCGTTCATTATATGGTGACTTTCACAACATGGGTCATGTATTCATTTCGTATGCTCACGATCCTGATCATAGAAATTTAGAATCCTTTGGAGTAATGGGCGACTCTGGTACTGCCATGCGCGATCCTGCATTCTATAGATGGCACGCTTATATTGACGATATTTTCCAGGAGTATAAATCTCGCTTGCCTGCCTACACCTTGCCACAACTTCAATATGATGGCATTACCATAGTCGGTGTGCAAGTGGCTGCTGATGGTGGTCGTCCGAATGTATTGTCTACATTTTGGCAACAATCTGACGTTGACTTATCTAGAGGCATGGACTTTGTACCCAGAGGCAATGTTTTCGCTCGTTTTACTCACTTGCAGCACGTTCCCTTTACCTATACCATTAATGTAAATAACGCAAGCGGAGCTCAACGTTTCGGTACAGTTCGCATATTCCTAGGCCCTAAAGCAGATGAGACTGGCAAGCAGATGTTTTTGAAAGATCAACGTTTGCTGATGATAGAGTTGGACAAATTTGTAGTGGCATGTAAGTTAATACTGAATTGTGGCTTTGAATTTTAAATAAGAGCAATAAAATATTTCTCTAGTAAACCCCGGTCAGAATACCATACGTCGTCGTTCTACGGAATCCAGTGTTACTATACCCTTTGAACGTACCTTCCGCAATTTGGATGCTAATCGGCCAGCTGAAGATTCTCCGGAAACATTAGAATTCAATTTCTGCGGTTGTGGTTGGCCTCAGCATATGTTGATACCCAAGGGACTTCCAGAAGGATTAAATTGCGAACTATTTGTCATGGTCTCCAACTATGAGGATGATCGAGTAAATATTTTTGAAACAATACGTTTCAAAGGTTGATGTCATGAAAACTATTCTTCTTACCTTTTGTAGGTAGATCAAGAGCTGGTGGGTGCTTGCAGTGATGCTGCTTCCTATTGTGGTGTCCGCGACCGTCTCTATCCAGATCGCCGTCATATGGGCTATCCATTTGATCGAGTACCCCGTGTTGACCGTTTACTTAATTTTTTGACACCTAACATGAGCATTGTTGATGTTGTTATTCAGCATGATTCCAACCGAACTGTACAACGTTCTAGTTAATTTAATTGAAAATATGAATGAATTCGTCAATGGCTTTTTTTGATTTCTTGTGGCATTCCGTTTTACTTTTTAAATAACTTTGTATATTGGATTTGAAATATTTCTTATGTTGTAAGCAAATAAATGGCAAAAAAATTTAATGAAAAATATTTAGCGATTATGGTAGCAACTGTGTTCTCCCGAACAAACCAAATTTAATAAAGATCTGCAAAAATATTAATATTTAAATAAAAATCGTGTTAAGAAACTAAAATTGTGAATGAATTAATAAAACAATCTGAGACTAATACGTGAACAATAAAATTTTAACATAATAAGCTGTCTAAACTAAAGTGTGTATAAAGTTTTGCTATGCAATGACTGCTGAATGCAGTAAATGCAGAACACCAATTAGAGGTGAGACAGGCCTCCACTGTGATGAGGTTTGTAAAAAAGTCTATCATTGTGCGACAAAATGCTCTGGACTCGACCAATATTATATTGGGATTCTTGAAAATAAAAATTATGTTAGATTCAAATGTGATGACTATATACAATACATCCATAATATTGATCTCGTATTAAAAGACATACAAGAGGGTGTCGACAAAAACAAACAAAATTTAGTGGAATATAAAAATGAATTTAGTGCGGTTTTAAAAGAAAATGAAAATGATATTAAAAAATTATTGGAAGCAATTGAAAAGCGGTGCGAAGAAAGGCTAAGAAAAATTGATAATGCTCAAAAAATTTTTGATAAAAATTTACAGGAGGTTCAAAAGTTATATGGAACTATTAACGAGATTGAAAACCAGAACAAACAAATGTATACAGAAATTGAGAAAAACAACAAAATGTGCAACGAAATAAAGAAGGTTATAAACGAAACAAGTGGGCCAAAAAATAAAATTTCTTATGCAGAAACAGTGAGAAACAAAACCGTGATACCTGACGTAATAAAAAAAGCGTTTTTCATAATTAAACCTAAAGAGAGACAAGCAATTGAAAAAACAAAAGAATAATTAAATAAGAAAGTAGACCCGGTTAACCTAAAAATAACTAATGTGGAAAATAGAAGAAATGGAACATTAATAATACAAACTGATAATGATGAAGACAGAGACAAAATAAAAGTGGCTATACAAGACCAAATGAGTGAAGGATATGAAATAAAGTTACCAAACCCAGTAGAAATGAGTGTTTCCATAACTGACATGTCATTTAAATATTCCGAAGAAGAAATAATGAACAAACTAAGAAAACAAAATCCAATTGTAAGGGAAAGTAAAATGACAATTTTACAGTTTTAAAAAGAATAATAAAGCAATCTGTAGTGCGAAAATTAATATTGATAGCGAATCATACAGAAAAATAATGGAACAACAAAAATATTGGCTGGGAAAAATGTAGAGTTTTTGACGGAACAGAAATAATACAATGCTTTAAATGCGAAGGTTACAACCATATGGCTAAAGACTGCAGAAATCAAGAAGTATGTGTAAAATGTCACGGAAATCATAAAAACAAAGAATGTGTTCAGGAAATAATTAAAAAATGTATAATTTGTGTACGAATAAATAAAAAGCTTAATCTTTGACTAGATGAAAATCACTATACGATGAATCGTGAATGCCCGGTTTATAAAAATAAATAAATGGAATAAATTTGTAACAATCAAAAAATTTAGTTCGTGGTATTTACACAAATGTTCAGGGGTTAATCAATAATTATAATCAAGTGGAAATTATGGTCCAAAATGAACAACACGATTTTATAGTGCTTTCAGAAACGCATTTAACAAAAGAAGTACATGAAGAAGAAATAGCATTGAAAGGATATGGACAAATTACAACATTTTCAAAATCTACAAGAACCGGAGGTGTGATTGTATATTTTAAAGAACATTTTCCAAAAAGTAGAGGATTTAAAATACTGGATAAACGCTTGTATCATGAAAAATAAAAACAATAGTTTAATAGTGGCAGCAATATACAGATCACCATCCTACATCGAATCAGAATTTTGCGAACATTTTGAAAAAATTATCGAAGAACTTAATGAATATAATATTGAAATAATAATTCTAGGAGATTTTAAGATAGATTGGTCAGGAAATGGCTTTTATAAAAAAAGGCTTGAAAGTAGTTTTACGATAAGGGAGTAAAACAAATAGTTGACGAATATACTAGAGTAACTGAAAATACAAGAACCATAATCGATTTCGTTATAACGAACAAAGAAAAAATATCAATAGACATAAACAGTGACAAAAAAATATCGGGTCACGAGACGATACACATAAATATTGAGTGGAACTTAAACAAAATTGAACCAACACAATGCAAAGAAGTAGAAAGCTTTAAATATAACAAAAATCTGTTCTCTAGAGATATCTGCGGTGTGCTAACAATTAATCAAAATTACTGTTTAAATAATAATGTGAAATGCTTTGATGCGTGTATTGAAGGAACTATCAAAAAATATACAAAAATAATAAAAATTAGAGAGAATTCCGAATGTCGTTGCTTTAATAACGAACTAAGACAGTTAAAGCAAGAAAAAAATTTCAAATACCAGGTTGCAAAGACAGCAAATACAGATTTAGCATGGAATGAGTACAAAACAATAAGAAATATATATAAAACTAAAATAGTGAATGACAAAAATAGATACATTAGTAATAGAATAAACAATGCTAGTGATCAAAAGCAAATGTGGAGAGAAATTTAAGATTTAGTGCTTAAGAAAAACCGACCTATGATCAATCTGTGATATTTAACCAAATAGAATATAAGCATAGTTACCAAATTGCTAATCAATTTAATTATTTCTTTATAAATAGCATAAAAGAGATAAAAGATAATATAGAAAACGTGCAATATATGAACCATATAACTGTGACAAACAGCAAATTTAACTTCCGTGCAATTAATATACAAGAACTTTGTGATATACAAGAACTTTGTGATATATGAAAAAGGAACCAGACTTTAAAAAAGTAACAGTAAAGATAATTTTAGATAATTGGAACTTAGTTGGAAATAAACTTCTGTATATAATAAACAAGTCCCTGGAAACTGGACTTTTTCCAGACTAATGGAAAGAGTCAATGGTGACCCCAATAGAAAAAGTTAATAAAACCCTAAAGAGTGCAGAATATCGCCCAATAAATACTCTGAAAACTTGTGAAAAGATAATTGAACAAACTGTCAAAATACAATTGGAAAGTTATATGGAGAAAAACAAGTTATTTTCAAAATATCAATCAGGATTCCGAAAAGGTTTTTCATGTGAAACATCGGTTCATTATGTAATAAATAGATGGAAGATAATTGATACAAATAACAGAGTAATGACATTTTTTTTTTAGATTTTAAAAGAGCTTTAGAACAATAGATAGAAACATATTGCTACAAAAACTAAGCATGTATGGATTGAAAGACAAAGAACTAAGCTGGTTTAAAAGTTATTTATCAGGAAGAAAACAAAAAACTAAAGTAAATAATATAATATCAGATACGTTAAATAATGAACTCGGTGTGCCACAAGGGTTAATTCTTGGCGCATTATTATTTATTATATATATAAACGATATGCCAAATATATTGAGAAAGTGTGCAATGGTTCTGTACGCGAACGATACATCGATTTTTACCCAGACAAAAGATAATCTGTGATTTGATGAAAATAAATGAGTGGCTCAAAAGGAGCAAATTAAAATTAAATGAAAAAAACGAAGTTAATGGAGATTAACATGAATAGTGATGTGGTAATTAAAATTAATGACACAGAAGTAGAGAAAGTAAATAATATAAAATATCTCGGAGTTATCATAGACAAAAATTTAAAATTTGTAGAGCATATTGAATATATATGCAGAAAGATTGGTAAAAAATAGGATTTTTTAAACGTTTAAGGAATAAAATTTCAATAATGACTGCAATTAATATATATAATATAATAATAAAACCACATTTCGAGTTCGGTTCGACAATTCAATACACATGTTGCACAAATATACAAAAATTACAAAATAAAGCAATGAGATCGATTTTAAAATGCAATAGGTATGCACCAACACAATGTATACTTGACACACTAAAATGGTTAAATATAAAATAGCAAATAAAATTTAACACACTTAAATTTATTAGAAAAATAAAAACCGGAGATGCACCTCAATACTTGTGTGACCAAATAGAATATGTTGGAGAAGTGCAACCATATGACCTTAGAAATTCACAAAATGTTAGACTGCAGATAGTTTCAACAACAGCAAAGCAGCGATCATTATTCTACAAAGGATTGTAACTATATAATATGCTACCCAATGAAGTTAAAGATGAGCGAAATTTTAATATTTTTAAAACAAAAAGTATAACTTTTGTAAAAAATATTCCATAAAATTTTGATAAATTTAAATGATTAATGTATATATATTTTAGGTAACAATATTAGCTTCGTTCGAGAACCCAATAATTATCAATAATATTGCCTAAACTTTACTAATAGCCCGTTCAGGCTGCCACGAAATTAAGTAATTTCAATTTGAAATTACGAACGAAATCTAAAGTGTTCATACTGGGTTATTTGACATTTGAGTTAATTTCGGAAACAGCTGTTCGTTTATATTTATACTTGTATAATTTTATACCTTTGCATAAAAAAAATTTTAAAAAAATGGAAAAAAGGAAAAACCAGTTATTATTAATCAAATTGGAAGCTATCAATAACAAAATATCAAAAAATAAATTAATACTGCAGCGGCTTAAAATAGATAAAGACGTCAGAATAAAAAGAATCCACGCTGCGGTATTAAATCAATTTCATTTGTTTCTGGCACTTCAAAGCGGAAGAATATTTTATAAATATGTAAGTTCATGCAATTTTTAAAATATACCATTAATGTTATTATATGTTTGTACATATAAATGTACGTACATACGTGTAATCTTATTTTCATCAGCCTAGGGAGAGCTTCTTTTGGGAAAAAGACGTTCCTATTTTTACTGACGAAATGTTTAAGGAGACTTTTAGGATGACGCGGAAAGCCTTCAGGCGTCTTTGTGAAGAGTTAAGAAACTTCGCAAAAGAAGACAACAACTTCCAAAAATGCACACCTTTGCCAAAACGTATTGCTTTGGTGCTATAGGCAATTACCCACAAATATGTATATTAGTAGTTAATTTGAAATTTAAAATATGTTTTTAAATGAATTTATTTGCAGATGGTTGTCATATAGAAATTCATCCTCCCGCAGAGGAAGCATGTGACTACTACAATTATAAGGTGTGGTACTCTACTGTCTTACTGGCGGTTGTAGATTCCAGGTAAAAATTAGTGTTACAACTTCTTTAATTAGTTACTTACATATGCAAATGTTATACAGGTACAAATTTCTTTATATTAATGTTGGCAGCCCAGGCCGCTGTAATGACTCCTCAATTTTTGAAAAATCTGTTTTAAAACGAAAATTGTCTGAAGGCATTTTAAAACCACATTTAAAGCAAATAAATGGACAAAATATTTGCCCATTTCTGATTGGAGATTCGGCATTTAGGCTATCCGAATATTTAATGAAGCCTTATTCCTTCAGCACTGCAGCATTAGATAGCGAGAAAAACTTTAATTACAATCTCTCAAAATGTCGCAGAGTTGTAGAAAATGCTTTTGGTCATCTGAAATCCAGATTCAGGAGAATTGGTAAAGGAATTGACAACAACATAAGAAATGCCAACAAAATTATAAAAGCGTGTTGTATCCTACACAATTTTTTAATAGAAGAAAATGACACAGTTAACGACAAGTGGTCGGAAGCACAAACAAATTTGGAAAACACAAGACCTCAGCCTACAGACAACGAAATTTATGACAATGACTGTTATGGAAAAACTTTATGAGATTGTATAGCAGAGTATCTTTTAAATAAAAGCACTTAAATAAAAAACATTTTAAGTAATTTAAGACTATTTACATTTACTAAATTAAGGTTACTTATTAGGACTATAAACATAAATATGTACGTATTAATTAAGTAAATAAAGCAAAACCACAGTCTTTTAAAAATAATAAAAAATTGATAAAACAAAAAAAAAACAAAAATTGATAAATTGATTTCATCCGATCATTTTTTTCATTATTTCAATTTTTTCTCTTTCTAGATTTATCAGTTCCTCTTGCAACTTAAGCATTTTCGCATCAAGTGCACTTCTCTCTTCCATATCCTGCTTCATAAGTTCTTTACTTTCCTTAATTTCTTTTAAAATTTCTTGTTGAAAAGGCCTTTTTTTCCCTTTGCGATTTTCTTCTTTTGTAGTTATGATTTCCTGGGATGTTGATGCAATTGTCTCTTCAGTATTTCCACTACAAAAGCCTTTTTCGTTGCTATTACTAGGAAGACAAATTTCGGCATCGAAGTCATCCAGTATACTGAGGTTTGCATCGACATCTAAAAGATTTTATGATACAAATATTAAGAATGTTTAAATTATTAGTCGAACTATTTCATTAACATGCACAATATGCCAATTATTAATTCCTACCTAAATTATCTTCCATAAGCTCTTCAACTTTGTTGGATTTGTGCTGACCTATTATAGAGTGAACTCTATTATAAAGTGGCCATGTGGATGGACTACCCCCCGAAGAACCAATTATTTTCTTTTCCATTCTAAATTTTATTTTGTTTTTAGAGATAAAGGACGTATTAAATACACTTAAAAATACCTGTATTTACTGGTCAAGTTATGAATTTTAATACTTATTTCTTTTGAGGTAAAAATGTGACCAAAATCCTTCATACTTTCAAAAATTTCTTCGAATATATGCGAATTTTTACGGTTCCCTCGCAAACTGACTATGTTTTCTTCCCACAATTGCACGAGGACGGTTTCGGAGGCATCAGTCCAGTTCGAACGTTTTTTATAATTTCTCCTGGAAAAAACAGTTTTAACATAACGTTTTTTAAATAACATGTATACTTACTTTGCCATTGTAAAGTTATAATTTGTATAAAATTGAAAAATTCGCAAATATTTGGAAAACACTTTTATAAAATTTTTAGATATATATTCGTTTGACATTTAAAATTTTATTTCAACCAAACGGACTTTCAAGGTTATAGAAATGTTCATGGTTGCACAGAAAGTAGTATTTTGCACAAAAACAGCGTTGTCTATAGTTCCTTGAAATTAAGTAAAATGAGTTAATTTTGGCAATGGTAAAATGTATGCGAAATTACGTAATTTCAACTTGATTTCGGCTGAAATCACGAAATTACTTAATTTCGTGGCATCCTGAACGGGCTATAAACTGCGTTCGAGTACACAAAGTTTAGTAGATGAGAACACAGTTTGAGAGCGTAAAATGACAGTTCGATGACTGAGCAATTACAAAATCTGCTAAAGAAATTTTTGTTAGTAGGATTTAGTCGGCTGAAAAAAAACATGTTTTAAAATGCAAACAAACAAAAAATGTTTACGGAGTTGTTAAAATTTTTGTGAAAATAAGGAAAACTAAAGCAAACACAAGTAAATAGGGATTTGAAAACAGTAAAGTGTACTAATTTACGTTTGCATACAAGAATAAGTGTTGTTTGCTTCAGTTACTCTTTCTACAGCAGTTTAATTAGGATTTAGGAAAAAAAAATTATTTTGTTTCATTATTTATTTACTTCTTTAGTGCTGCAGAAGTGATGAATACTTCGGAATATAGTAATTGGATATTCATACTAATCAATAACAAAAACGAGTAATAATGAACTATTTAACAAATTTAATTTTAAGAATTTACAACATAAATAAAATAAAAAGAAAAAACTTATAAAGCAACACAAGTTACGTTTTTTTTCCTAAGAATTGTAGCCAATAAATTGTGCTGTACCGAGTACGAACAACAAAAAGAGTCGAGTAGTCAAAGGAATACAATTTTTACAACACTGCATTCATTTTCAAACAACTGTTGGATAAATTTTACTAAATTTCCATTCGCGTACTTTTTGGACAAAATTTATTTTGCGAGAGTAAATTGAAAAATTTACAGTTACTAAACTCTACTAAAAAAGTACTCGAATGAACCTACTATTTGTAAAGAGATTTCGAAAAGTATTTATAATACTACTAAAAGAAAATAATAATAAAAAAAAATTATTTTGAAAGTAATTGTCAAAAATGGATCCCAATTTTTGCCATTCTGGAATCATGGCGGGAGGCCAGTATAGTAAAACTTCTAACGGATTTGTCTTGTTTGCTTAACTCAGCTGTAACTCAAGAACAATTGATGATTTCTCATTTTATTCTTCAGAATGATTGAATCCAAAGTTTAAATACATAACAGTGGACACAAAATTAGTATCAAGACAAAAATAATGTTGATAACGTGCCTAGTGGCATAGAATGTATTCCATTCTGCTAGCTGTTAATACAAATTTTAACTTAAGCCATATTCAAAGTTTAGTGATGTTTAGTGATGAATCTCATTTTTGGCTTAACGGTTTCGTTAATAAACAAGATTGCCGCATATGAAGTGATATCAATCCGTAGCTGACATGACAGACAAAAAAACATTCACCGTTGTCACGCTGTTGGCACGTTTTGACCCATTTCTTCAAAAATGAGCCGGAGCTTGGGTTACGGCCAATGGAGATCATTAACGCATCATGATCAATGACCTTTTGTTTGAAATAATGGATGACATTGTTCCGGGCGAGATGTGGTGTCAACAAGACGGCGCTACGTGCCAAATGGGTACCGCGGCAATCGAATTATTGAAATCAAAATTTCCTGATAAGTTCATTTTGAGAGACGGACCTGTCGCTTTGATTTGACACCTCTCGATTACTTCCTGTGAAGTAACATATATATTGAAATAAACTAGTAACAATTGACGACTTCGAAGCCAACCTTGTTCGTGTTATTTATGACATACGGCCAGCAATGCGCACAAAAGTGGCCCGAAATCGGACGTTCAGTATGCGCTTTATCAAGAAGAGCCGCATAATTATTAACTCGAAAAAACAATTATATTATATACCTATGTAAAAGTATTTATGAAAATTATTAAGAAAACTTAAGGAAAAAACAAAGTTTAAAGAATCGTAACGTTCATACACATTGCTCTAAACCTTTTCGATTATGGTTTCTCTGGGTTAGTGTAATCGTTATCGTAAATATCGCTGTTGTCAGTTACTGAACCACGCATATGTACTCCACTGCTGGCCCTTTAGCGCCTTCTGAAAATTCGTCATCATCAGAATCATCCGTGTCTTCGAACACATGCCTACTCCAGACATTTATTGATATTACTACTTTGAAGACCACAAAGCATTGCAACAACTTTTAAACTATAGCATAATGCTGAATGTCGATAAATAGCGTCTAGTCAACTGCTTCATATTTTATTTCCCTTGCGTGCATCAATATTCCAGCATCCGTGCAATATGCAAACTTTTTCAACGCCCGCTAAAGGAAAATTTCGGAGTGTTGCCTGACGACTGCCATTAGCTGCGGCTTTCGCATCTATTCCTTTTCAACAGTAAGTCTTGACTAGTGTTAAATTTGTTCGCACATTGCAAAATAACGGGAGAAAAGGTGTTCGTGGTCTTCTGTTTGGAGAATACGTGTATATGTTCCTGTATAGTTTGATCATAATTATTTGTCTCTCATCGAGATAATTTCTAGGCTACGGGTGTTTACAGACGAGCGCACACATATTTTTTATTTTGCCTGTGTGTATTTTGTTTGTGTGAAGGCAGAACTGCGTTATGCGAACAACTGTTCGGACAACTGTGTTTGAACTCGAACAAACTAGCAACAGCGGCTATCTTCACGTCAAATACCTGCGTGAACACCGGCTGGACAGATTTATGGCTAGTCAAGACGGCATGTTAGATGACGTAGTTTGGGACTTGTAACAGTTGACAGGTATGTGACCCTAAGCCATTTTTAATGATGTGTTCCAATCGGAAGCATTTTACTCAGATTGTTAGATTCTAAGAACGGTAAGAAAAATGTTGGTGCATTTGTAAGGGGAATATAAATGTAAAATTTGTACCGTAGCGATTAGCAATTTCAATAATTGCACCAAAGCAATTGGCAAGTAAATTTTTTCAACAGACAAACTGAAACTTTGTGTCAATTATAAACTTTTCACTCGAACAGGTTTTTTTCTTCCAATTAGAAAACAGCTGAAGAACTTTTTATATAATAAATCAATTCAATTTAATGTGATACGATTCCTAATTGTATAAATTTATTTTTGCTCTATGTAGTTCAATTATATATATTTAAGAAACTCAAAACTATGCAAATCATTTTTTTATAAAAACGGAGAGATGTTATAGCTTGCAAGCGGATATTTGCGAAAAGATTTGGCGGAAGGAAAGGACCTTGAAACAAATAAAAAAAATGCTTTAGATGTAAAATATAATTAAGAATAAGGCACCTTAATGCAGAAAACACAAAAATATCAATACAGAAGGGAGGAAATTCAATCAAATAACAACGTATATAAAAAAAAGGTTCCACTGTTATATTTACTCAACTATTTTGTTCAACAGCTGAAAATTATTAGCCAATAGGAACACAGTTTGTGCGACGTCATTTGTGCTACATGAACAGAAAAGTTCAATTACACTGTACGGGATGGCGTAATCTTGTATTTCTATCATTCTTGATGACAACCATCCTACAATATTTATTACACGGCTTGATTTGAAATCTACACGTTACAAAATTCGATCTGCGATTGAATTTGAAGTTTGCTAATATAACTATATTTGATTTTATGTTACGTGTAGACTGCATTTAAGGTAAAATGTTGTCATAAGGAGGGGGTATTATTAAATTGGTTTTTCCCATAATTAATTTGTCTGGAACCATTTTAATATTTAAAATTAAAATTTACCTTTTATCCTAAAACATTACAAAAATGTAAATAAAAAGTTTTAGCATTTTAATACATGTCCATAATTTTTGTCAGTTTTAACCGACCGGGAAAAATTATACAGCTCAACTGTGCAGGTAAACTCAATTATAAATAGACTTTTAAAGAAATTAGATAAATGTGTATTAACTTAAAAAGACACATTTGTCAAACTGGAGCGGCACACACAGGAGCTGATTTAAATAAGCACATTTGAAAACGGACGGTTACAATCAACTGCAGCAGTTTGTTAGGAATGATGGCAAGAAGGACGGGTTTTAGCCACATACCGCAAATTTTACCCCGCCATTAAATCCGTCAAGAAAATACGATGTGTACGGCACCCAACTGTCAACGGATCTCATACTGACTGTTTAACAAACCAATGGTACAACAACCCTGTAACAAAAGAGCAAAAGTGGATCGTGTTAATGACGAAACAAAATTAGGGCATAACGAGTTTTACCAAAAAAATTTACATTAAATAAAGCTAAGATATGCAGCCGTGAGATAGTATAATGTTTTTAAGGGCGTTTGTTATTATGCTCTCGCTTTTTGACACTTATACTCGCAATACCGTTGCCACATATTCCTTGAATTTATGATAACAAGAAAATAGAAACACCATCTGCGCTAATATAAAAAACGTATACGAGTACAAACATTAAAATAAAATTATAGCTCTTGTGGTTACGCTCAGTGTTGGCAGGTCTAGGAGAGAAACTATAAAATTTTGACAAACAACATAAAAAAGGAATACTTAGGACTAAAAAGTATTATCCTAACTAAGATAAATAAAGAACAGTATCCTACTTACAAAATTCTGCTAGCACTAATTAGTTATCTTAAAATAATAAGGAAAATTACGCCCTTGCTCCCGGGCCTTAACATGGCTTGAGAGAGAATCTCCTATCTTAGAATGAGCTTAAAACTAATTTAAAGACTAACTTACAACTATGAGAAAAGTAAACCAAAAAAAAAAAACACAAAAAAACAAAATAGAATAATAAAAAAAACGGATAGCCTTGGCTAACCGCTGTGTGTACCTTGTACACTTTTTGAGAAAAAATTATGACTTAAACAAGATGACAAATTAAAATATGGTGCAGCTTCTTTCAAATAACCAATGGGAGATAAATAGTCTATATTTGACCAACTAAAACGTTTTTGGTTTTCGTGTATATCGGTAATTAATTTATTTTCGTGAAAAGAAGATCTTGTAATACATCTCCTAAGGATGTCACAAATATAAAGTCCTACAGGTGTAACCTTAGACTCCTTGTAAATATAATAATTTGAATAACGTCTGCAAAAGGATTCAAAGTGTGTTCCAATACAGTTTTGTAAAATTTTCCTTTCGAAAATTTCTATTTTCTTTATAATAATTGGTGAAGCATTAAACCATATAGGAAATCCATATAGAATAATTGGTGTTAAACTTGTTTTGTAAAGCAAAAGTTTAGTTTTAACCGGTAAATTTCTATTACAAAGAATTTTTGAAAAAGAACCTAATATCTCCGGGACCACAAATCCCCTACATTTGCTTGAATCATTTCTCAAGCATATTGCCTCACATTTGGAGATGTTTAACCTCACACCCCAATCATCATAAAACTTTTTAACCATATACAAATGTTCAGCAACTTGATCTAAAGCCCGTAGAGGATATTCATTATGAGAGTAAACAAGAGAGTCATTAGCATATAACAAACTGATCGAATTTGGGCGAATATGTGGGAAGTCATGCATGAAAATGTTATAAAGATGCGGAACCAAAACCGAGCCTTGAGGGACGCCACAGAACACATTACCATACTCAGAAAACGATTTATTGAGCTGTACCGCAAATTTGCTATTAGTAAAATAACTTTTAAATATTTTAACAATCGAAGCGTCAAAACCAATTTGGATCATTTTATAAATAATTCCATTATGATACGCGTGGTCAAAGGCTTTCTCCACGTCTAAAAAACTGAATACGATTAAATTATTTGAATAAAATTTAAAATTCCACATTTTATTGTTTGTTTAACAAATAATATATTACATAGGTAATGGAATAAAAATAAGCCATTGCGACTACCGACAACTTTTTAGCAATAAACCCATTCTTATTCACTGTAACCTCAATTTATTAGAAAAATTAACGATTTAAGTTATGTATGTAACAAATGTATTTTAAATTGTAACAATTAAGAAGCCGTAGTACCACGGTACCAAAAATGTACCTAAGAACTAGACTAAAGTTCTCTTATTCACTTTCCGCATTTTCGAAATTGAGCATAACTTTCTTAAGTGATGTACTTCTGAACATCAATAACTTGCTCACAAATGCTTCACTATTAGCTGAATCTAAATAAGAATTATGAAAAACTAATAAGGCTCATGCTGCAACATCAGTAGTCTTGGCAAAAGTTGTATCACATAAATCTTTTCAGATTAGATTCCGTAGAAACAAAGTATGAGAAATTTTATGATGTGTTAGATAAAACCTTTATATTACATTTTCTAAAATATATATAGTTTTTTGACATTTCTAAGTTTGTCTTAGGAAAATAACAAAAGGAATGGAATGAAGTCTTTCGAAAAGTAACTTACCCTGCATAAATTTCGCTAACGTTTGAAAAATGTTGTCAAACAATAGGAAATTATATATACTTGTGTCGCATAGGATCTTCATTTACTTCTGAAATAAATCCCAATAGGCGATTATTTTTAGCCGAGATCCTTAAAATCAAAGGCTTCAACTTAATAGTTTCGATGAAAACAAGAATAACATTTTCGGCTCTGCTAGCCGATGCATAAATGGACATTGTTTGTAATTCCGAATACAGAGCTTAAATCGCTACTCTCTAGATGTTCTATTAAACCCAAGATTTTCCAAAGCCCCTTCAAATTGTGAATTTATCCTGATAAGAAATTTTTACTCAATTGGGAAAAAAGCACGGTCACAGAATATATTATTTAACACGCCTCGGAACGAGTTGTGTGAGCGGAACACCACCTGCAGAATAATTCAAAACTTACTCAATTCCATGCCATGGCGATTAAAAATTGGTATCCATAATATCTATACAAGGCAACGATTTTCACAATATCGTTCTTCTACGGGCTGGCTTTAAAATGCCTCAGGAAATACCAACAAGTTGATCAAATCCCTAAGGTCTGCTAAAATAAAGAAGTTAATGTTGATATTTCTTCCATGAGCTAAAGAATTACTTTAGTAAACACAGATGAAAAACTAAAAAAATAACAACAAAATTTAATTTTTTGCAAAATAAATTTCTAAATTCTTGAAAAATATATTTGTATTTTTTGAATTTTGCCGAGGATAACTAATAAATTTTTTAACTTCAAAAACTAAACATTTTAATTAAGGCGTTGTACGATTGCGTTAGGATCATGTTGTATGGTCACATCTACAATACTCATGTTGGGAGTCAAGAAATTAACTAAACGATCAGCACCTTTGCGAGGCAGACGATCGAAGGGATAACCCATTGCACGACGATCGGGATACAGACGATCACGTACACCACAGTACGAAGCAGCATCACTACAAGCACCCACCAGATCTTGCTCAACCTTAAAGGAAAATGTTAGTTATGTATCTGAGTAGATATTTTACGAAGCTTTTCAATATAAAACACTTACACGATCATCTTCATAGTTTGACACCATGACAAACAGTTCGCATTGCATGCCCTCAGGAAGACCTTTTGGTATCAACATATGCTGTGGCCAACCACAACCGCAGAAGTTGAATTCTAATTCATCAGCAGAATTTTGAGCTGGACGATTGACATCCAAATTACGGAAACTGCGTTCGAATGGAATGGTAACACTAGATTCAGTCGACCGACGGCGAATGGTGTTTTGACCAGGATTCACTAAAAATAATGACAATATTTATTACTTCCTACCCACCGATAGCACTTTAACTATTAACAACTTACAAGACACAATAAATTTATCCAGTTCTATCATAAATAAACGCTGGTCTTTAAACAACATCTGTTGTCCTCTCTCATCGGTCTTGGGTCCCAGGAATATGCGCACTGTACCGAAGCGTTGGGCACCACTATCGTTATTCACATTGATGGTATAGGTGAAAGGAGCATGCTGCAAGTGAGTGAAACGAGCAAACACATTGCCTCTGGGTACGAAATCCATTCCGCGTGACATATCAATATCAGATTGTTGCCAGAAGGTAGATAAAACATTAGGAATACCACCGTCGGTAGCGACCTGAACACCAGAAATTGTTACACCATCATATTGCAATTGAGGCAACGAATAAGAAGGCAAACGGGTCTTGTGCTCTTGGAATATGTCATCAATATACGCATGCCACCTATAGAAAACGGGATCACGCATAGCGGTGGCAGAGTCACCCATAACACCAAAGGGCTCCAAATGACGATGGTCGGGATCATGAGCAAAGGAAATGAATACATGACCCATGTTGTGGAAATCACCATACAATGAACGATTGGGTGAAATAATTGAAGACTCCATCAAGTTACCCAAGATATCAATACCGCGTTGTTCATCCAGCGCCAAACGATTACCACTTTCATCCACAACAAAACCTTGATGAATGGCTTCGAAAATTCGATCACGCCATCTCTCCAAGTCGGCAATATCTACATTAATTTGATCCAACTCGCGGTTTATGTCGGATAGGGCAGTGTTGGCAAAACGTGGTGGCCAGGCACGACTAGCAACTAAGGAATCCATTTTTGGAAAGTAACCTTCGGCAATGGGTTGACGCAAGTCATTGTATCTAACAACACGAGCCAAATTGTTACTAAAACGTTCCATATTATAACGAGCAATAATCTGTTGATGCATGTAAAAGAATAATTCTCCCCGACGATCCTTGGCCACAATAGAACGATCGCCTGCTTCAAAGGGATAAACCAAATGCCAATGCCAGTGATGAAGGTTGATACCCAAATCTTCCCGGAAATACCACAAACGATGTTCAGGTTCCAGATCAGAAGCCGTATAATCTCTAGGCACTATAATCGGCATGCGAGAGCCTTCTGCGACAACGGTAGCTTCTTCTCTTACCTGACGAAATACTTGAGAGTCAACGAATTTTTCGGGGAAATTTTGGGCAAAAGAAGGCAAATCCAAGCCCTTAGTATCTGGACGATGTAACAAAGCCACTGAGAGGGCATAGCTGAAAAGGAAAGGATTAACACGATCACGAGCATACACAGCAACACTTTGTAAGTCATCAATTGTACGCAAACCCACGAAAATATCAATTAGACGTCCAGCAATGCGCCGATGACGGGGAATAAATAACGAAAATTGTTCATTGCGACCCAAGGACATGGGAATGCGTAAATCGGGCAATGCAATATCACGCACAGGAACCCGTCTCTCCGCCTTATCACCATAACGACTCTGCACCTCACTGCCAATAGGGCGATAACGATCTGTTAGAAACTTATCGGGGATATCAAATACGGTACTGGTTCGGCCTTTTTCCATGAACACAGGTTCATTGGGACGCTCGAACAAAAGCAACAGATTTTGTTTATCGGCCATTGTTTAAGAGGATATTATTTTAAATGATGAAAAACGAAAACTTTGAATTTTTATAAGCAAACGATTGGAATTTTTAATATTACTTCGGTTGTTTCCCTGTTGAAACTGATGGCTTCAGTAGAATTACTTTCTTATTTATACTAAATTAGACTCTTACGCACTTACAAGAATTATACGCACAATTAACATGAGCTCGTATCTTGTTTTTTCGCGGTTTGTGCTTTTATCAATTGTTGTATTTGGTTACAAAATAAAACAGGGTTTAAATGATAAGGGAAGACATTTTTGAAACGTGTTACTGTAGGTATCTCCAAAAACTGTTCTCTAAGTTGAATTTCTTCTGTTTTGTGTGTTTAACTGTTGTCGCCTTAATTTTTCATTTTAAATATTCCTTCAAATTTAAATACGTGCCACTGTAGCGTTTGTCAGGGGGAGATTGCTGAAAAACGAGTGATAGCAAATCAGCTGATATAAAAAGACGTCTTAACCACCGCCATAACAATCTGAGCTGGAAGCCGAACCACAGCGTTGTGGTCTTAGAATCCTCATTCTGCCGACGATTTTCCATTCATTCTTTGTCATTGTAAAATTTAATCGCCCTGAATATAATATAAAATATCCCCCAAGCTTTCAATACATAAGAATGTTCGTCCACGTAAATTGCCAGCATTTTGATATATTTTGGAAACTTAGATTATAGGAAATTGTATTCATGAAAGTAAATGATTAATAAGTCACAATAATTGTAATAGTAACAGCTGCATTTTACTTCCTAATCTGAGATCTTATATGGACCGATCTCAGTATAATGACGTTTATTCCTATTGTCAAAGCCAAAATTTCAAAAATTTATCAAAATTATATTATATTAAGTCTCTGAAGGTATTAACGAGAGACAGTGACACTGACAGTGACTTTTTTGTATAGAGCATAAAATTAATAGCACTATTTTCTCGGGGTTATTCTTTTTCGATTTCAGAATAAAACCAAAGTATTCAGATTTTATATTCAAATAGGAATAATGTAATCCAGTGATGTTTTTGATATGCGCTGCGAATCACTGAAATAAGGAATTTCATTTTTCCAATTTTGAACAAATATATCTTGTTAACCAGATATTGGAGGTATACAGATTTTTTCTGATATAAAGGTTACATTCGGGTATTTAATTATGTAGGTAATAGAGAACGTAACTTGGTAATTGCTTTTATAAAATTGTTTTTTTTATTTAGCTATAAAAAGGAACAGTTTTTATTATAAATTACTTGAATAAGAAAAAACTAATTTTGTTTAAGTTTTATTGTTTTTTGACGAACTACAAATATTATTAATTATTAAGTAATTTTAATTTTTAGGCATGAGTTCGTGTTTCCATCTATTCAGAAAGAGAATTATTTATTTAATATGGACAACCTTTGACAACAGTAAAAGTTTTAATTTTATTAGACATCTGGCTGAATGGAATGCATTTTCTATGCCGCTACACACGTTATCAACATTCTTCGTGTCTTATCCACAAATCGTGTGTCTAAACAACTTCTTAAGTAGAACAACATTTAAGACAAATGGAATACGAAAATTAGTTATTTCTCAATTTTTGAATTTTTCATATTATAGTATTTTTCCTTGGTTGAGAATGAAGTTTTACAACACTCTAACTTTTTCTGTTATTGAATTCTAAGTTATGGTCGGTATGGTTCCATATAATTTTTTGGATGTGAAAATGCGCCATTCCATTGTCCTCTTCTATGATGTAAATTTTTCCGTTTCAAATATCAAGTCGATAGTGCCATAGCAGGGTATGCTACCCTATACCAATATTCCGTCTTTCCTGCAGTGTCTTCATTGCAACAATATTTGTTCATTTCTTAAGTCGTGGAAATAAAAGTTATATCCATCTAGTTCATCGATATCTTTTTTTCGTCAGAAAATACAACTTTGAACTACGTATCTGACCACGTAATTGTAATCTTTGCAAATTGGAGGCGCTGAGCTTTACGATTGTGGTTGCGCGGAGGTTTCTACTGTAGTTTTCGGCGAGCTATGAATGAAAATATCCATAGAGATCTTAAAGTTTTCACTATCCTGGAAGAGGCAAAAACATACCCATCAAATACGATGTTCATCGCAACACTATAGCGCGTATTTTACTGCAATTTCATGACCCCCAAAGGCTGAATTTAACTATTATTCGCAAATAATCGAAAAATATTATAATTATGAGAAGTTTTTTCAGCATTCCATAAAAATTATCGTATTAATAAAAATAATTTTTTCTTTCTTAATCGAAAACATAATAAACGAACTTAAGCCGGAATATAATTATTCGTATTAATTATTAAAATTTTCAGTTCGTTAAAAACGTAAAAAAATTATTAAAGTTAAAAAAAATATGCCGGGAACAAATGCATTATTGCTTCAGCTAATGGAATCTTGTCGTCCCATCATTTAGTTGTCGCAAAGAGTTGATTGATTTACGTACCAAACATTGGTGAGAACTATTGCCTTTGCAGAAAAATTCTGTATTATCCACGTTTTTAGCCAATGTTCTAGCTCAATAACATAAGACTGAAGTTGTTATTTTCTGGATCAAAAAAATTTAAAAATTTTAAATTTTTATTCGCTTAATAGAATAGAAAGATGTAGTGGCAGAATTTTGGAAATCTCTCACAGAGGAATCAACGAGCAGACGGCCGAAGCCAAAGCAAGTACGTGTCAGTATCAGAACAGTGTATTTATGATTTAGTAGGTATGAAAGAGTCTGTTGAGGGACCAGATAATTCCCTTAATTTTGGTTTACCTAATTTTTACCACGGCAACGAAAGGAAAAACGAATTATAGAGCCAATTGAACTTTGATCGTATCGCTATGGAATTGCATACTAAGCAATTCGATGTAAATGAAAAACCCACTTGCTCTAATAAGAAAATTTTTATTAGGTTACTTACAAGGGATCAGATAGCTCCAAAGGGTTGGATGTATCTCGCAAGCCTCATGGAACAATTCGATTTTGTTTAACTTCCTTCTCTAGTGAAATGACTGCTTCAATACTTAACATTTTATTGTTTAAGTTTACAAATTTGTTTTTTAATTCACAATTAACTGGCCGTTGTGAACAGCTGTTCAATTTTGAGCTTGAAGGGAACAAATATTTCACATGAACTTTACGATACCATTTTTCACTTCGGGCGGAACGAAAATTTCATGGGAACATAAATTCCACTTCTTATTCACGATAGGGGTGAATAATGTAAGTAAAGACTTTTTGCAGTAAATTTTACGTTTAAGTAATAAATTATTCAGGACTATATCAGTGAATAAAGCTCAAAGTGGTATAACCATTAATAGAATGGAAAGCAACAGATCCATTGCCTGTGAATTTGTAAAGCTTTCGAAAGAGGTGGTGGCAGAATTTTGGAAATCCTTGACAGAGGAGTTAAATAGTGCTGGTCCACCTATAAAACAAAAAATTAACAAATACATTTATGTATGCATGTACAAAAATATATAAATTAACTTACAACATCAGGTATTCCATATTTGTGGTAAAATTCTTGGGCTATATGTTTAGCCTCTTCTTCCGACGGATAAGTTATCCACTGGGAACAAGTATTTTTTTCCAGAGCATCCAAAAGCACCTCGCTAAAAGTTGATTGCGCTATTCCAACTTCACAATCCCTAGCAACTTCTTTCTGGTATCCTCCCTCTGCGAAGAACCTTAAGCAAGCACAAAGTTTAATTATTGTTGGAACACCAAACGATTTTTCTACAGGTGCTAGAGCACCATTCAGGACTTCCAACACATATAAAAAAGCAGCTCTATTTAGCCTATAATGCTGAATAAATCTAACACAAAAATACATTTTTAACCAAATATTTTTTATTAGGTTACTTACAACGAATCAGGTAGCTCCAAAATGTTGGATGCATCTCGCAAACCTCGTCGGACAATTCGATTTTGCTTAAATTCTTCCTCTAGAGAAATAATTGCTTCAATTCTAAACATTTTATTTTTAAAGTTACCAAATTTATTTTTTAATTCACAATCCACAATTGTTTTGAACAGCTGTTAAATTTTAAAATTTAAGGAAAAAATATTTCACGTGAACTCTACGATACAAAATTTCACTTCGAGGGGAATGGAAATTTCATGGGAAAATAAATTTCACTTCTTATTCACGATAGGGGTGAATATCTTTGAAAATGGCCAAAAAGCAAAATCTGTTATTTTGTTAAAGTTCGAAACATGATAGGACTAACTATTGAGTGTCTTGAAATATCTGGGCAACGCATTCCAATTTCTCTGAGTGAAATGGAAAATATTCAACTGTTGAATCCTCGTCATTGCTCATCACTCATCAGTATTTACACTACGTCTTAACCAGCCACAAATTTCTTCGCACATAGAGAGAAAGAGGGATGGTTGGCAGATTGATGGGAAGATATTTGTTCGTGTTATTCTGTGTTAAAAATACATGTAGATGTTCCTGTTTAGTTCGAGTATAATTTCTTGTTTCTTATCGAAATTGTTTCCATGCCTGTGTGTATTTTGTTTGTGTGATGTCAGAATAACGTTGTGCGAACAATTGTTCGTGCTGGAGCACGAACAGACCATCGAAAACGATAGTCACCACGAGTCATATTCATGTGCTCGATCCATGGCTATTCAAGACGACATGTTATGGAAGAAAATGTCACACGTCATTACGCGTATAGGAGACATCTGATTAGGACGTTCTTCTCTTTAATTTACTGTCTGGCAATAATCTGATATTGACCTGTCTCGAAGTATGGATTTCGTACCCAGAGCCAACGTTTTTTACTCGTTGGATAACAAATGTTGAACAATTTCTCTACAGCACGCCCATTTCTGATACCCAAGACCGACAAAACCGGACATTTGAAGTTACTTTATTGACAAAATGTAATAGCTAATGGAATGTAATCAGCACAAGCTGAGGGTTCAAATGAAACGATAGAATCTAATACAACCAATTGCGCTATATGTTAACTAAGTAAGGGTCCTCTTAAGAGCTGTAAATTTAAAACGTTTTTCATCGCAGACAACTAGGAACAATGTGGACTATTTTAAGGCAAAGTAACTTTTTTTATCTTTTATAAGTTGACCGACAACTACAAGTGGCCGTCGCCATTGTCACTCATTGCAGAAAACATTTAAATTTTTGTGCCAATTGGAGAAACATACGAATAAATGTATGATTTGTGCAAGTAGTAGTAGCAATTTTATACCCTCATAGCGTTTAAAATAAAAAATTAATTTAATAAATTTAAGACCGTGCAAATCTACCAAATAAATACCCTTGAAATGGTACACTTTTCTTTCATATATATCACGTAGATAGATCTGTGTGCTTGTATAAGGAAAATATAGATATTTTGAGAAGCAACTCAAAGAGAAACTTTTTGCCGTTTTTGGCCACACCTGTGTGAATTTCAAGTTACTGCTACTGAACAAATAATATACGATCGTTACGTTTTCCTAACTTTTTCCATTCGTGTTTAGCACATTTCAACATTTGCCACTTGTTTTTTTGCTCCTTCGCTCACATCGTTTCCACCCGGTAGTTGAATTAGATTTCATTAATTGTGAATTCGCTCCGAAAAAATTTTTTATGAAAAACATTGGAAATCAGAAAGTTTGTTAGTTGTTTCAAGGGCATAGTTCGCTATAGGGATAAATGGCGTGCGATTCTTATTTAAGATTTTGCATGTATGCGCTCACTACTGCTGGTAGTTAGATGGAGTATCAAAAATGGTATTGATGTGGACGCTACGAAAACAGAAATACCAACACCTACGATTATAGCATTCAGATTATCTAGCACTGCGAAGTCTCTGGCTGTTAATCTGGACTTCACGATGTCGAAACCACAGTTTACTCAATATTTGTGTATTATTTTATGAGTTTTATTTTGTGTAAGTTATTCTAAGAGACTTGTGGTTATCGCTAGATTGTCAAAAATTTTAATTTGTCGACAAATTTACTTGAATACGTTTTACACTGAGTTACAAATAATTTAAAATATTTTGTTTTTAGACAGCCAGAAAAATACGCCCATTTACTTATTTAATAAAAAAATAACAATTGCTTTCAGTTTCCTTCTTGTCTTATCACCTCCAGTAAAATGCTAGCCTTCTTTCAAACAATCAACATGTGGCGAGAAATAATTATGTGCTTGGAAATAAGCAACCGCGAAATAATTTTTTAATACAATTAATCTTAATAACACAATAAGGGAGGGCTAAATGAAAGTAAAGCAGACTTGTTAACACTCTTCAGCAAGATCCAATCGATAAAAAATAACATCGGATGTTTCTAAAAGAGGCGGCGAACTTCAAATTGAAATAAAAACGAAATATGCGTGAAATTTGTTATATTTTTAAGATACAGCCCAGCAAAAACTACTGCTTCGCCAATAGTAGCTTATTAAGGAAATATCGGGTTGGCATTCTATATATGAACCTGCTTACATATGACATGATATTTGTTGCATTTCCTTTTTAGTGCCTCGTAGGGATTTTCATTGAATGATTACTATCGTTTTGTCGAGTTCTGCTTGTAACTCAGCCTGAAATGTATAATTTTGTGTTCATTGCCTTACAGTAGTGCATTCTGAGATAAACGACCGCAAGCGACTGTGTAAAATTAATTTTTTTTCTGCATTTGTTAAAAATTATACGTATATATATATAAAATTTTACATTTTCTACCATACAGTATTTCATTTATCGAAGTAAAATTTTAATGTTTAATATAAAGCGCGTTTGAGCGTCAGAAGAAGTTCTCGTAAATGATATTAGGCTTGAATATTATTTGTGATATACATATATAAGGCTGGCGCGTAAGAAAAGTATGTACTGCTTACAAAATCTTAATTATTTTTTTTCTGGTAATTTTATGATATCAAGCTTGAATATTATTTGGGGTATGTGGGCACCATGGCTGGCGCGTACGTAGCGTAATCCGCAGAGTACAAACTCTTTCTAATAAATCAAGTTGTATTACGTCGGTATAGCATATAATGCTGGCTTCAAAGTGCGCAATTATTTCTGATATATCGGCGTAGAAATTTCATATTGCAAGCAAAAATAATCCAATGGTGTCGAATCGCACGATCGAAGCGGTCAGTCGCCCGAGTTACGTCCTGATTCTGATCCTGAAAATATAGGGTAACAATACAGTATCAAATATTATTTTTGTTTAAACATTTTGTTGAAGTGCATAGCTTAAATATATTTAAAAAAATTAAATAATAAGTTGGTTATAAAGTTGTTGTGGATAATATAAAATTAAAGTTTAAAAATATAAAGATTTTTATTTTAAATAATACCATTCGGACAATTAATTCGTGTTGTAAATTTCACTCAAGCAAATTTATGATATTCAGCGCTGTGTTGCATGTGTCTGCACCGATACCGTAGATTATAACGGTTTGGCCAAATTTCGGTCACTTAATAATCCGGGAAATTAGTCACATTAAACGGTGACTTCTTCTAATATTAATAACGTTTCGATAATGGCTCGTAGATTATCATCGTTCCAATAGTGCGCTTGCCAACGTTGCTCCTACGGGAATTGATTTGTAATGAATCTCCAATCCAACCCAAGCACAAAACAGTAAAAATCTCTCAAATTGGCAAACAAAGAAAATAGAGTTGCCAATTTAAAGTTTTTCGCCAAAAAAAGCTTCCTTGAAAATACTGCATATTCGGTTAAGTATGTCGGTGTCCGGTGTATCTGAATTTTGATGTATATTAATTATATCACAAAGTTCTAGGACAGGTGGTCCTAACAAGTTGACATATTTTCATGAATAAATAATAACTCAGTATAAACACGAAACAAAAAAATATATTTACTTTAAGATACTAAAATAAAATTAATTGAATTTGTTATTGATAAAATGGCCAAACAGCATGATCTGGTATTTAAATTCGAACGTCCAATTGAACCCATATTAGTTTCCAAGGGTAAAGACCACACAATATTTGAGGTGCCAAAAGTTTCTCGTGAAACGTTATTATACTTTGGTAAATAAAATTGAAAGTATGTTGGGTGATATATCCAGCAAACGCAAAGCGGTAAACGATATAAATTCACATGATCTGGTAACATCCTGCGTTGGCTGTTTTTGGAAGCAATTTTCATTGTTTAGATCCCGTCGTAGAAATGAGGCCGGATTTGTAATTGATTTTCTTTAAGTTAAGACAGTAGAAAATTTACAAAGTGTTGCTGTATATGCTCTTGCTAGCGCAAAACTTATTAAATTATGCACTTCAGAAGATACTCGTTCTTACTTTGGCCGCCAGTGTCAATTGGACATCATGATGAACTCAATATCACTGTAGCGGATATGGAATTATATCGATATCATTTATTGGAAGTTACCAAGCATTGGTTAGACGTGGGTACAAATGGCGGTCATATTTCCTTAGGTGAACAACAATATAGGCAACGCTATAGAGGCTTCCGACTTATCACCCATTTCATTTATTAATTGCTTTCTGCCATGATCCTAAACATGTTCCTGTAGAGACAGTCACCGCTATGTATTGTCCTGTATTCCTCGAAATTACTTCTTATATTGGTGATCTTTTTGGGGAGCAAGGACAACTTTTACCAACCTACATTCGTTTACAATTGGAGGAAGCAAATACTTTCGTGTCTTTCTCGCAACAGTCCGATGTCGATGTCTCTCGTAGCATAGATTATATGCCCAGAGTAAATATATATGTACCTACCGTAAGTGTCACCAGCAATAGTGATGTGCAACGCTTGAGAATTGTATGCATTTTCTTGGCGTCCAAAAATGAAGAGTAAGGTGAACGTTTCTTGTTGAAATATTAACATTTGCTACAGGGAGAAATTCACACAAATTTGTGTTCATAATTAAGTCGTTTTGCAATTGGTAATCTTTTAGTTTTAAACCACATCGTTTATCTCCTCTTTAAAAAAAATGTTTCTATTCTTACATGTTTTTATTTACTTGTTTCCAAGAAATAATTGCTCTTCATATTTATTTTGATGAGATCAGCCAAAAATATACTGGCGCTTCATCAGTTTCACTTTTTTAATGTTTTATTTACTTTCGGTGATCAGTACAGATCAGTTAGCTGGTGAATCTCAAAACTTAAACAACGATTGCTCTGAATATTTAAACGACTTGTAATCTAATTTTAAACTTAAAAATGAAGCTTTTACAAGCTTTTCTCTTTTCATTGATCTGTAAGGTAAATAAGCTGTGCGATATTTTCAGAAGATAAGGAGGAGATTTGTAATGAACAATACATACATACGTTCTTTTGATCTCTGACTCTAGGGTAAAGTATGAACATTTAATTTACATGTACTCCTTATAGATCTGCCTGGCTGCCACAAATAACGAGACCGATGCTCTAAATTTTATGGCCAAGGCTAGCGAACGTTACTACAATCTGTATAATAAAATAGCAGCCGAAACATATTCCTCCATAAATGATGAAGACTTCGATAAAATTTTCAAAAAACTCAACAATGTCAAGACTATTTCCCAAGAATTGGTAGAAATTTCTCAAGATGCTGCCGAGTATGATTTGAGTAAAATAAAGGATGCACAAGTTAAAAGAGCTTTACATAAACTGCGCAAAGCTGGATTTCTCTTCGTTTTGGGAGAAGAATACTTTTCATCGTTTCTATTAAATTTAAACTCATTAAAAAGTCTAGCAACTGATAAAGACATTGAACCTTATATGGGCGGTATTAATATGCCCAATCAAGATAACAGTGCTATAGCCTACTATCCGGATATACAAACAATTTATGAGACCAGCACGGATGCGAATGAATTGAAATATTACTGGGAGACATGGCGTGAAAGGAATTCAATATGGGCTTCAGTCAATTTTTATACCATCATTGAGGGCATACAGAAAGCGGCGGTTATTTCAGGTGAGAGCATTGCCTTCCATAAAAACTCGAAACAGCTACGATTTTCTCCCTAGCTACTTGCGTTTCTCGGAAATAATGATTATTATTTTGACATTATGATAAAGGAAACAAAAAAATCAAAAGCTCTATCGCGGAGAACAAAGCCAAACAAAATTAAATTCGACTCAGTCTAACCTTCCTGAATATAAACGTGCTTCTCCAAAGTAGATCAGCTAAATTTAACTGCTTCTCTTAGTCTTTTAATTACTTTTACTTTTATAAACTAATTACTTTTCTTTACAGAGCAACCAGTCTTAGAATTGTATTACAGTCAGTATGAAAACAAAGACTTTCTCAAGGAAATGGAAAGAGTTATGGATGAAATTAAGCCGGCCTATCAACAGTTGCATGCCTTTTTACGCCACGAACTGCAAAAGAAATATGGCAATGAAGTTGTGGATCCCAACGGTCCCATACCAAGTCATTTATTTGAACAGGTATTAGCACAAGCCTGGAAGGAAGGCAGTATAATAGAACCCTACTTCCCCTTTAAAGAGTTGCCGCCTTATGATGGCTTTGTGAAGAACTATGATGCAAAACAAATTCTGCATGAAGCCCAACAATTTTACAAGTCATTGGGTTTCTCCGATCTCGGCGAAGCTTTCATTAAAGATCAGCTGAAGGAACACGATGGCTCGACTAATATGGGTGATTGTCGTGCTGATATTTTCGATTTAACTCCCAAAGTCTATATGAAGTATTGTCCTAAAGTTGACTTTAAGAAATTCATGCAAATGCACGGTTACATTAGTCGCATACATTATGCTGAGGCAAAGAAAAATTTGCCCGCCTATTTCTTTAATTCCTATGACCTGGAATATTCCGTGGGTGAGGCGGTTATCCTATCGGCCTGTACCCCTAAACATTTACAGGCAATTGGTTTGGCTAAGGATTTCACATTTTCCGATAAAACTCTTATGAATCGTCTCTTCCGTATGGGCATTCACACGATGTTGAATGTTCCCTTGTTCTTTGTGCATAGCAAAGTTGTTCACGATTTGCTGAATAATACAGTGGACATGGAAGGCGCCAATAAGCATTATTGGAAATTGATGCAACAATATGTGGGCACTGAACCGCCATCGGATCGTGAGGAGGGTACCATTGATTTTCCCTACAAGTTCTATTTGGATTTGGAGCAAAATTATCAGACTAAGTAAGTTTTGATAAAGATTTTCAACTAAAACGGGAGTAAGAAGGAACAAATTTAGGAATTTGATAAAAAATTCTTTAATTGAATATTAGGTTGAAATATTAGTACAGACCGTAACTGTCGCTACTTAAGTAACATTCAATTTATTTTCTAGGAAATTTGTTTCCGAAATTTTGGGTTATCAATTCTACAAAGCATTTTGCCACAAAGCGGGTCAAACAGGTCAATTACACAATTGTGATTTCTATAATAACCATGTGGTAGGCAATGATTTAAAGTAGGTTTTGCACAAACATTTCCAACAAAAATCAAAATATTATTAATTTATTTTTTGTTTACTTGCTTTATTTACTTAGAGCCATGATGTCATTGGGTTCTTCGAAATCCTGGCATGATGTTATAGCCAATGTTTTGGATCAACCTGATTTAAGTGGCAGTGCTATATTAGAATATTATGCACCGATTCTTGATTGGATTAAATCATTGAATATAGAAAATAAAGTTAAGATTGGCTGGAATGAAAGTAAGAAGAGTGAGTATTAATTTTTGAGTAGAAAATAATAATTTTACTAATTTAAACATATTTTTTCAGAGGTTCTTTAAGTGCGGCTTCAGAAACCTAAGAGCTTAAAAATTATCTGTAATATTAATAATTGAAAATTCGAATCATCTTGTAGCGGTGGATTATTTTATTACAAAATATACGAAAATAAAGCAACATAATTTTCAAGAAGTATTCAAATATAGTGAACTTGTTCTTGCATCAGCGTGAGGGATATTTGAGAACATTTAAAATGTACTACTTTCAAAAATAAGTGGCCACGTAGTTTAAAATGTAATTAGAACTCAAAGCTTATTTCTAATTAAAAAAAATTATCGCTAGGTTTTTGTTTAAATTTGAATAAACAATTCTCATTTTGTTAATGAAAATTCAAGCATAGGACTCGATGTTTATGTTTTTTAAATATTTAGATGAAGTTTCGTTGAATTGTATCTCATCTGGGCACCAGACTATAGTACACAATTGGACATTATTCACCCGCTCTTTTAGTTACGATTAAGAAAATGTTAATTTTAGGTAAAGAGGTTTCCAAAAACGGCGGTTCGATATTAATAATTTGTGGCAGCCTTGTTTTTTAGAGTTGCTTGTCAAATTTGCAGTGCACTATTGAGCCACTGATGTCAAGTCACCGCAACATATTACACAACAAAGCAGAACTTCTAAATAATAACTCGTTATTAATAAACTGGGCGTTTGTTAGTGCTAACGTGGTTTGCCGTACGGCCACTTTATGCCGAGCCAGAAGTACCCGATATATATATAAGTTAATTTTATTCATTGCTTTCCTCAAATAACCTCGTATGAGTTGAACTTATAAATTTATTATTTTCCAAATAATTTTGTAGTTGTTAAAGTTTCTCATAAATTTATTTATTGACTTGAAATAAAATCAAATTTAGTCCAATTTCAATATAAGATTTTCGATTAATGAGTTTATTCTCTTAACTTAAGATCAACAAGCTTCAAATAGTTTCTTTTTTATATTAACATTTAAATATGATTATATTAAGAGCAATAGCACAACAATTTATTTTTAAAGATTCGAGTGTTCAAAGCAACATAGTTATTTAAAATTTTTGTTTTAGTAATACTTTAGTTCAAATACTTCAATTAGGAAGAAAATTTGTTTATTAACTCGTTTAAATATTGTGTTTATAACAATAGTTTTTAATATCTGCACTTTTGTTTTAATTTCTTTATTTGGTCTCAGATTTATAATCTTTTAATTAATTTGTAATTTGGTTTCCACTGAATGGAACTGTTTAAAAGTATTATTAGTTTATAAATTTCTCAGTAGTCTTTTAATACCGATTTTCTACTATGTAAAATTTTTATGAATAGTTCGAACTAACCGATTTTCTACTATGTAAAATTTTTATGAATAGTTCGAACTAGTTGTTCCTTAATTTTCTACTATGTAGAAGTTTTATAAAATGTTTTTCTAATTTAATAATAGTTTCTCTTATTTTTTATGTTATAATTTTTCATTGACAAAATTCTTAGCCGTTTGCTTGTAAGATAAAAAACTGAATGAATGTGTTTTTGGTCTCTATCAATGGATTAAGTAAGATCTCCATATGAATAGTGTAAAAGAGAAGAGAAATGTAAAAATATTTATTACGCGTACTTAATAATATGTTAAACAGTTAGGTCACATACCAACTGTGTTTTTTTTTTTAATATTACTTGCAAAATCGGGCTTAGCAACTAAGCGATACAGTGGATAACGAAACTCAACACTATAATTTTTAAAATTAACTTAATAGGTTCATTAACTTATACGTGGACGAGTTGTGATTCCAGTAGGACGCTGCTATACGTGATTGGAAGTTTTGGCTATTTTTCGAGTAGGTGACGTGCGTTAGCGATCAAAATAGTGCTGTTCGGCCTTGGTGTACTTTTGCGGTAATAAGCGATAATAGAGTAACTGAGAAGACACCCCAGGTACCAGAATTTTGATAATAACAAATACACAGCTAGTAACTGAATCTGTAACCTATAGTCGAAAAACGTGCTCACATTGTGTTACGGAGTACGCTTTCCATCTAGATTGCAAAGGTAGAGAAGGAACAAAGCCCTTACCTTACGAATCGTGTTTCTTTGGAGGTTCTCGGTTTGATCAAAACCACATCCGAAGGTCATTTTCATGAAACATAGCATGTTTTATTTTAGTTTTTTTTACGTGTAGGACTGCTTGCAACTGGATTCTTTTATGTTTCGATTGTTACGTATCAGAATTACGTAGATCTTAATGTTGTACTTTTAATAAATTTGCTACGTACTTTTTTATGGACTACTTTTTCAAGCGTGTAGTTATATTAAGCATATAAATCGCATGTCACTTTTCTTGAGTAATGGTACATGCGAACTGAGCTGTATCTATTTTTAAAACGCTGGCGTATTTTACATATATTTACCCATTGCAACTCATTGCGTTCGCGTTTGTTATTAACTTTCCTCTATCATTTTCATTCATGCAGATGTTATATTAAAATAAATTTCACTGAAACTGATACCAAATATTATTTTATTAAAGTGAATGTAGTTATATTTATTTCAACTATTTGAAACTATGACCTCATATTGCTTATGTACAAAAAATTTATTTTGGATACTTAAGGCCTTAAGACCGTCGCCGTTAAAATTGAAATGTAAATACTTGAACAAAAGGAAAGCTTAATATTTAAAATATATTTTAACAGATTAATAGAACCTCAAAAATAAAATTTTGAATAAAAATGATAAAATCAGAGCAAAATATTTTATATTGGAACAAAGAATTTAAGTAAAAAAAATTCCCCAGGATCGAACAAATTATTTTCCCACCTCACGCAATTTTCTTTTTTCACATTTGAGTATAGGGAAAATGACGCTAAACCCTATTTTCTTCTTTTTGAGTTCAACACCAAATTAGATTTAAGCCAAATAATATAATATTAAAAAAAAAACTTAATTTTCTTGCTTTAAAAGTATCACTCTTTGAAAAAAAAAACCTACAGGAACCGGTGTGTAATGTTAGGGGGGAAAAAGGCTTGAATACATGGATTTCATGGATACCACTAACATTAAATGTTTATTCTGTACACAAACCACATCAGGCACCATCTGTCGTTCAGTAGTAACAATGAAATTCAGCTGTACTCATCTGCATTTGACAGAACTGTAAACTATATGAAATTTCGAATTAACAGTAAATATTACAATGCATTGGGACTATATTGGTACACGAATATGAATTAAGAAATAATCACAGTAACATTTCTACCTTAGGCGTTTTTTTTTAAATCTTTGCAAAATATAATATAATAAAATAATTAAAATATAATAAAATCGCTTAAGTTTATGAAAAAGTTTCTTTAATTAAAATTATAAAGTAAGTTACGCTTTTAAATTCTTGTATCAGATGATTTTATTTTTTATACATTCACCAAAGTGTGCGTAACCCGTTTCCACTATATTCACTAACGACCCTTGTAGATACAAGAGTTATTTTAACGATGTCCGTCGTTATCAAGTTTGAATCGTCATATTCCGCATCCAAATAAAACTGGCTATCATATCATCCCACAGTAATAAGCCAGGTTCTCAGGTACTTTACGAAACTAATGTTGGGAGCAATTAAAAATTTACTAAAAACCAAAAAATTAAAAATTCCTGAAAATGCAAAATTTCGCCAAAAAAAAAATTGGAAAAAGTTTTAATGTTCAGAAACACTATAAATTGCAAAAAAAAATTGAATTACCAAGAAGTCTAAATTTAATAAAACAAACCCACAAAAACCAAATTTCTCCATGAAGCTGCACAAAAATATAAATAAAAAATCTAAATTTTCCACAAAAAATTCATCACAAATTCATAAATTCACCATAAAATCGAAAAAATTTAAATAAAATGTAAAACTGAAATTTTACTAATAAAATCAAAATAAACCAAAATTCCCCAAATTTGAATATTTACCACAAAATTTATAATATCACCAAAATATTTAAACAAAAAACCGAAAAAAAACTACCTCAAATTCTAAAAATTTACCAAAAAATGCCATAAATCGAAAAACTGGAATAACAAATTTAATTAAATCCATCATTAATAAAAAAACCAAAATTTTACCAAAAATACCACAAAATCCAAAATTCCCAAATTTTTGAATTTTGCCATAAAATTTTGCAAATTTACCAAAATCCCGAAATTAAAAACAAAACAAAATTTTATAAAAACTTCAAAATAATATACTTTACACAATGCTATAAAGAATCTGTAATTTCACCACAAATTCGAATTCACAAAAAAAATTTAAATTCACCAAAAACATCAAATAGTTGCCAAACAATTTTAAAACCATAAATAATTACCTAACATCCAGAAATATTTAGGATATTATTAAAATTTAAAAATTCTTCACAAAACCAACCAAACTATACTAAGAAAATATTTAATTTACCAATATACCAACATTTTCCAAAAAGCTAACATTAAATAAACCCGAAATTGCACCAAAAAATACGAATAATTTAAAATTTTAAAAATGTTAGAAGTTATTAAAAAGAAAAACAAACCGATCGAAAATGCTTATATTAAGGCGAAACGAGAGTTTAAATGTAAAATAATACGACTAAAACCGGAGGGGCAAAATTAAATACCTCAAACTATTCTTTGCACCGGGAAATATCTGTAGTACATTTTTAGTAATTCATACATTTGTGGACAGTATATAAGCTTCGGCAGTGGCGAATATAGCTCTCTTACTTGTTTATACTACATATTTTCACATATGCACGTTAATTGAGGCAATTACAATTTGAATTGAGTCTTCGGCTATAGTATTCACACATATTTAATTTAGCTCCCTTAATCAGCAATTGACAGCTGAGAATGTCTTTATTTTGTTCGTGAAAACTTGTGTTTGTGAATTTGGAAAAATGATGAAAAAAGCGGGTTTAAAAGAAACTTTTTATAGAAATAATTGTTTCTAAAGGAAATTAATTATTTAAAACGCATTTTCGAAAAAAATTTCATGAACTTTAACAATCGTCAGCTTTACCTGCCATTTCTGTTTATTTTTGTTTTCAGTTATATACGAGTATATAGTCTAACAACCTTGTTGAATGTGCCTTAATTTAGTTATTGAACAAATATTTTTCTAATCACTAAATGCACTTTACTAGAGCTACATTGGGAAGTTGACTCTATTAATGGTGCAATTAACTACAAATTGCTCAATTTATTAAATTAGTGCTAGTAAGGTAAAATGATCTTTATTAGAGCCTTCGTTGCGTAAATTTCCTAATTACGCATTTACGGCGCATGTCTGAACATAGTATTACAAAAATAGGGGAAAAGATAGGAATTAAACAGAAAAATGTTTACATTTGTAATTTATGGTAAATATCGAGTTTTGTCATAAGTTATTGGTCAAACCTCTTTTGCAGTAATTGGTTCAAGCAATCTGCAAGCCACTTTAATTTTAAGCCTTAATAAAGATAGATGAAATTTTTTCTACGGTAAATTATTGAGAAAAATGTTTTTTCTAAAAATATTGTTTTCAATTTGTTACAATTATGTATGACGATTATATCGGCCAAATGGCCGTCTCGACTCAATAATTGTAATGTAAACGCCAGTTCACCAGTTGCTACGCTTGACGACGAATCGCTATGTCTGATTTGAAAGTGCCACACTTTCACAAACTCTATCTATATTCATATTCAACGGACTTGGACGAGCATGCTGAAGTATTTTCATGTTACATATTGAAGCAGTTTGTTCGATTTTCTGAGCCTATTGTCAAATTGAGAATTTTTTCCGGAGCGACCGATCTTTCAATAATTTTATAAAAGCATATTAATTGTATTTTGTTAGTAATGCATACTTTAATGTTCGAAACAGACGACGATATGGGAATACAAGAGGGCGATAAACGACCATTGAACGCATGGTAGACTATGCACAATTTGGATACCCGGTCACTATAGAGTGGTCCGATACTATAAAAGAAGAAGGCTGCTGAGACTAAACAAATCGGAACACAGTTAGATGGTAAGTGCCTGACGATCTATACGAATACAAGCACATGTACATTGTATAGGATAGGAAGATAGTGACGAGTGCAGGGCATGCTTCAAGGACGTCAGTCAGCAAACGACCCGGCTTCTCGTGGCGACATTCCACAGAAAGCTTCGCATTTGAAAGGCAATTAATGAGTAGTTTAGTTCAACGAACAGAGTTCCTGTGAATGTTCGGGACTTTTGATATATGGAGAGCGCATAACGAATGTCCCCTCCCTTCGACCTAAGCTGATCTAAAATAATAATGTTTATAAAATATATACACCAGAGCCCTGTGGAAACTTAACTTAAATCACCGATTACAACTTTTCAACATTGGTGGTTACAATACATCAATTTAAACCAAAATTAATTTACATTTGCTTGGATTTCGACACAAGCCCGAAAGGCAGTTCCACGCCAAAAGGGAGTTAGTAATGAGCATGAACAATAAAACATCATCGAGCTATTGAATAGAGGCCTAAGCATCTGAAATCGAATTCTCAAATTAGATTAAGCACATTTTAATTATATAACTTCAGGCAGATCCCTCGCATATAATAATAAATATGTATCTGCATATTAAATTAAAAGGATTGAATATAACTAAATCCTATCCGTCTGCTCGCTGGAGATATAAAAATATGAAAACATTTTTTTCTGGTAAAGGCATTTAATTGATTGAATCAATATAATTGAAATAAAAAAAAAAAATAATAAAACAATAAAAATATGTAATAAATTCAACCAAATGAATTTGATTGCAACTCTAAAGCCTTTATTAATTAAAATGCAACTTTAGCATATAAATTGAAGTTATTAAAAAAATAGTTTCATTCAATAAATAACGTATTTATTACATTAGAGGATTTTCATTATTTGCAGGGCAGGAAACAAACAGGGTTTTTATGAAAAAAGATTGTAGACAACTTTTCAAACATTTGAGTTTTTCTTAGAGGTGAAATCAAACAGGCAGCCTTTTATTAACAATTTGTAAACGTAGACAGTTTTTCCTCTTTTTACCTGAGCTGACCTTAAAATTCTCCATTTGTTTGAGTTTAAGGAACGATTTTTAAAATTTTGTTAGAATCAGTTGATGTGAAGCCGTTGCCTAGTTGAAATCGAAATTTTCAGAATGAAATTAGGCTGTTTTTAATTTTTATAGTGACATCTTTGACTCTAGTCTTTTACACGAAATTTATATAATTTTAGCATTCTCATGCTTATGAAGTTTTAAAAATTACATGAAGTGATTCACATATATACATATTATAGTCCATGCTATGCTAATAAAACAAAACAAACTATGTGCGAGAGATCAATAAATTCATTTATTATTTGAATAGCCATTACTTTCAAAGCACAGCGGCGATTTCGCATGGTGGCACGGCTCCTAGAGGTCTCACCTTCAATGCGTTGCTTGGTTAAATCGATGTCAACGGCATCAATCGGTTGCGACTTGTTGACATAAACATGCGCTTTAATGGAACCCTACAAGAAAAAACGTCGGTAGCCAATTCGCGTCACCTACCCGAGAGATAACCAAATCGTTCATGCAGCATAACTGTTAAAGTGTTTGCTGTGTGGCACGTAGCGTAATTCTGCTGCACTAACTCATCGTGCAGGTCCACATCTTTAGATTCGGGCCAAAAGGAATTTATTAACATAAAAATGCGGCAATAGACGTTGATGTCATAGAAATATGCCTCGTTACACAGAGGATTGAAATTGACAACAAAGTAGTTTAAATCGCAGAAATATTCAGAAAAATTAGTGAACCAAAACTTTAATATAATTGAGTGGATTTTTTTCTTGACGAAATTCATAAAAAATTAAATAGTGAGGAAAGTGACAAATATGTCAATGCTTGTCCAGAAGCCGATAATCGGTATACTCCTTTCTATTGATTGCGTCATATTCATCCTAGTTAGTAGGAACCTCTTATGTATATTTCGATTCGATTCCTCCCGCCTACATTTGCGCGAAAAGTATTTTCTATAATTTTATAAATCCTTGTTTTGAGCTTCTTGGGCTTCCTTTGAAAGTTGACCATTCGGCAATAGAGCGTGTGATATCATTTCTGGGCCATGTATTAAGCACATGCAATGTAGTAGGCATGTTAAGCTATATTTCTTTTCACAAATTCGAGCAGTATTATAAGTATAAAAATACTCTGAATTTTTCAACATCTATTTCATGACCAGAAGATATGAAAAATGAAATATTTTCAATAAGTTTCAAGTCTACTTTCGGAACATCTGCTGATATCTCGGCGCTTAAAAAATCTTCTGACTGTTATGCTATCATTCGAATTGTTTAGTTCCAGCAATTATTTTTTTATCGGAATCGGCTATAGTTTGCTATATTTTTATTGGTGTTTTATACGGTAAATGAAAAAAAAAATTCATAAAAACGAATCCAATCATGAAGTATAGACAACCAACTCCAACATGTCTGTTCTGATCGCCCGCGAGTGCGCTGCAAGCTTTTCCTACCATTACTAACATAAGAAAGACTGACAGCTACAGATCTTTCTTCTATGAACCTGAAATATTCTCCTTAAATTAAATTTGTAATGGCCTATAAAACTTTATTGGGTGTCCGAGGATTTTGTCATATGAACTTGTTGTGACATTCCGTTCTTAGGGGAACAATGGACATTATGTTACAATAGCCGTAGAAAGCTACATATGAGATATATTCGGAGCTTCCATCAACTCTTCACTTGGTGTATAAAATAATTTCTGATCAAGTCATTATAACTTGGCTACAGTATTATCAAACGCTCAACGGTATGATTAAGAAGAGCTTGCGAACTTATTTGATATGCTGTTTGCGATACTCCCATTGCATTCCTGTCATTATTCGCTTGATGCACGATTGTGTAAATAGGGAAATTCTCTGGAGTAGCTTTTCTTATCACATTATATTGACTGCGAGTTGGACTTGCTTCTACCAACACTATGACCGTAGATTTTGCATTTTTTTCCTTTGCCTGCTCTTTTGCCGCCATCTTTTGCCGTGACATCTTCTTGATGCTTCTTTCATTCATCAAATTCTATTTTTTTGCTGTCTCTGTTAGGTAGTCTAATCAATAAATTTTTGTTATCTCTGTAAAAACGGTCACCATATTTATTTGACTTGGACCACCGTGTCTTAGATGCCTAAAGATAAAATGGTTGCAAATATGCCAACTTTCAACAACTGTTCGCAAAAAAAAACAAAAATTGTTTAACGTTAACGCTTTAAACACACGTTTATATGAGAACGATTATTTTAACGCCAACAAGGCAACATGGCTGCAGGTTGTTGTCCATGCTGATTTTGTCGTTGTTGTCAAATTAAACTAGTTTCTATTTTTGTAACTTACAAAATAAAAATAATGTTGACAATAAATCAAAATATATTAAGCAAATTAGTGCTTATATATATTTTTTATTGTAAACTAAAAGAGGATATTATAAAATTTAAATGTTACAATAAATATGCATCAAAAGTTTTTAAATAAATAAATTCATTTGTTTTATTTTCATATACATGTATTCAAAATATTTACTTGTATTTTTATAATATTGAGTGAAGTTTATGTACATGTCTCGAATCATGTATTTCTTATTTTTTTGGCTTAAGTCTTTATGTCGTTTATGTAGACCTCTCCGATCATACTCCAAGTTTCAGCGTTAAAAAATACTTGACAGTATTGTTTTTTGGCAATACCCACATTCGAGCGAGCAGGGTACAACAGTTGAAAACTCTTCGCCCCTATATCGCAGCACGTTTATTTCTTTTAGTTCAAATGAATGCTTATTGTCTTTGTTTTTAGAATATATACACAGTAAAAAAAAAGCAATATATTTTACAAATTTTCAATATACACAATTAAAATATAAATTTCACTAATAGCCTGAAAAATTACAATAAGTCAATATTTTATAAAAAACATCGGAATTTTAACAAAACTGATGGTTAATAAATATATAAGTAAAATCGAATTTCATCACAAATGATGAAATTAAAAATAAAAAAACTTACCAAAATATTTAAAAATTATAAATTTTACCAAAACCCCAATTAGTCTGAAAAATAAAATAAAATTTTACTTGGAAATTCACCGAAATTTGAAAATTGACCACAAAACCAATTTAAGTCCAACAATTTTAAATAAAAATAATATCAAAATTTTCCAAAACACCACAGCTGATCAAAAAATTTTAAAAATTTTGCAAAATATAAGACTTACCATAAATTAAAATTCCCAACAAAGTCGAAGAGGAATAAAAGAAAACATATTCAATAAAAAGCCAATTACTAATATGTTGTAATTTCACCAACAGTTTGAAAAATAACAAAAAACAGTATTTTATGAAAAACACCGAATTTAAAAAAAAATCGGTTTTAAGAAATAACCAAAAAAATAAAATCAGATTTCACTGCAAAAGACGAATTCACAAAAAAACATTACCAAATAAGTTAGAAATGCACCAACATATTTAAAAACCATAAAACTTATAAGCTTTACTAAAAATTTGAACTAATTATAAAAAAAGCTGAAATTAAAAAAAATGCATCCAACTCTGAAATTCCACCACAAAATTTTTAATTTCACCAAAAAGCCGAAATAAAAAAAAACAATATTTTATGAAAAAATCAAAATAGAATATATATATCACACAATCTTATAAAAAATCTAATTTCAATAATAAAGTGAAAATTAAAAAAAAAATTATTTCAAAAAAATTTAGAAATTCATTCAAATTTAAAAACTCATCACAAAACCCAAACTATTGTTTAAAATAGAAGTTTTAAGAAAACAGAAATTACATAAAAAATGACGAAACATAAAAAATTAGGAAAATTTTAGTCACTAAAAGTTCGAAACTTCACAAAAAAATTAGAACGGAAATCAAACCAAATAATTGCAGAAATACCACAAAAATTAAAATTCAGCAAATGTTAAAATTTTTAATTTCACAAAGATTTATCAGTTTCACCAAAAATTTGCAACAAAACAATATTGAATGCAAGTCGCAAGATTAACAACATCCATGTTAAAGAAGGTCAAAAAGACTAATTAATATTTTACGAAAAACGTAAAAACATGTAACCAAACTTTGAAATTTAACAACAAATATTTACCCAAAGGTCGAAATTTTATCAAATATTTAAAATCTTACCAAAAATTCCATTCCGAGAATTTATCAAAACTTTGAAAACATTCAAAGAAAAACAAATTAAAAGAGCCGTAATTGAGGAAAACCTCACATCTATTAACCGATTAAAAATACTCATATTATTATGAAAGTAGATTTGAAATGTATAATAAAACGAACAAAATCGGAGGCCAAAATTAAATACCGCGAACAATCCTCTGCTCCGGGAAAAATTTCGTATTTTTGCGAAGGGTACAAAAGATTCGGCGCAGAAGAATATAGATATAACTTCCTTACTTTCAAATTGCAGGTAATTTGTTTTAGTTACGGCGACCATATGCCCGTAAACATATTCGAAGATTAATTTCATGTAAATAAAAGATACTTATCTCTGCTTTATTTCATTTCTTAACACCTGACATAAAAGTTTATTATTAACACAATTTCTAGCAACTAAAATAATTTTTCCAACTTTTGCTAATTAAAAATTCTTTGTTTTCTTCTTGGTTTTACAATTTGGGAAGCCTACTTGTGTCCTTTATAGGCCTGTCTGATAATGATATTTAGAACTCCTTTTGTTCATCTCTAACCTCAACACATTAATTTTCGGTATAAAATAAAATTCACAAAGAAACAATTCTTAATCCTTAAATGATGTCATTGTTTAAAAAATGTAATTAAAATTTAGTAGAAAAAACACAAAATTCCAAATTGATTTTTATTGCTGGCAACTTTTTTTATTTTCTTACTTAGATTTCTATTTTCTGTTCCGCTAAAATTCTTTTCAACAAATATCTTTTGTTCGTTTGTCACTTAATGTAGCTGAAGCTGTGCCAAAAAATGTTTTCTAAAACGAAAGGATTTTAAACACGTTAAGTGTTTAATATAAGGCGAAGACGAATATAGTGTATGCTACAATTATACACTGGTAAATAGTAACCGTATTTATCTAAAAATTTTGGTTATTTGAAGTATTTTTTAATGGGGAGTTTGAATTTAACTTAGGTCACAGAGCTGCCTAACTAAGTGTATTGAAAGCTGTGAAAATTTAACTTTAGGGTTTGCGAATAACACGTGATTTTGCTTGTCGCTAATAAATTTTAGGATTGCTGAAGTACAGAACGCGGAACCAGGGAAAGGAAAAGAGTGTATTACTCCTCCTTCGTGCCAGCAATATAAAATATCTCTTGTTTATTCATTGACCATTTTCAAAAAGGAAGGGTCATCAACAAAGAATATTATGCACCTATAATAGTGTTGAAGTGACCAAAAGGAAGTTTATGTGTCGTCACGATAATAGACCATCTCCCACCTGATATCTCAATGGAAAAACTCTATGGATATTAAGTTGGATTAGTTTAGCTACGCTATTTACTATTTGTAGGAGACAGGCAGATTTCTAAACTTAAAAAATAATGGAACGAATTTCCATCAACCCTTGTAAAGATTGGATTATGTGCCACCTCCAGGGTCTTTCTTTTTTCTGAGGACCGGTTTGCCTACAAAGTAAACTTGAGAAGTGATGATTTTTGTGTTACTTTTTGTATTAAACTCTTCACTCTTCTTTCAATTAACAAAGGCAATACATATTCGATACCACCGCTAATTAAATTCTGCTCGAAGTCAACATACTGCTAGCCATCGCCTCCCTCGGAACCGTGCCACCGTGCAAGACGGGGACGTTTCAACCACGTATATAGTGGCTCTTTTTATTAAAAATATATATAATATCGCTAAAGCCGCACATACTGCTTGTTTAATTTTATTTCAATATCGACGGCCGCCATTATTCGATTACCTCTCAGTCTTTATAAGCACTGTTCCGATGTTATCTTGTCAAACTAATGTTGCGCTATGTAGTCCCAAAATTTTTAGCATCATATTGAATAACTCAAAGGAAAATGGGTGGAATAAACTACCCGCTTTAAAATCCCTCCAAAAACAAAAACAAATTTAGTTCTAAGTCTGATATTTCTAGAGGTGGTAACTTTTTTATCATTCATTATCGGCATACAAACGTTTCGACAAAATAAAAAGATCGTTTAATCGATAAGTTCACAATTTGATTGCGAAATTAATCACTTTAATTGCTGCTGCATTCGCTTTGATAATCATCTGCGCTAGTTTAGTGTTTTCGTGGTCATTATTTTGTGTAGTGATTTGTAAGTTGTTCCCTTTAGCTTGTGCTTTGTATTGGCGGCAACAAAGCTGAAATAAAAATTTAAAAGGAAAATATTTTTTTCGCAATCCTGTCACGTTCCTCACATAAACAAACAATTGGCAGACAGTATATATCTCACCTGACTTTGGGTAAGACAATGTTACTTTCAATATATACGTGCAGTACTTGCATTTTACTTAAAGGAGTTATTTGTTGAGCCCGTAAGATATTTAAAAATAACTTGTCTTTTTTTTTAATCTATTAAAACATTTTATTTAGCACTTAAAAGGGCAGCTGCAAGTATGTTGATTGTTAGGCTTAAGTCTTAAGTTGGCAAATACCAAGTTGTATAATATTTGTTTGTTTATCCTCAAATGATTAAAAACAAAATTATTTCCCAGACAAAAAAATTAAAAATTATTCAAGTTTTCTTTTAAAATCATACTTTAAAAACTTTTATTTGACAAAAACAAAAATTAAAACTATATTACGTGAGTTGGTTTTCTCCTTAAATTAATTTACATACCTATGTACACTATGAGTAATAAATCGAATATAAAATTCGAAACTGTTGAAAACATTTTATACATACCAACTTGGCCTGGGATTCGAAAATAATGAAAGTTCTCTAAAGTGAAGAAATTTCGTAGCAAAATTATTTGATATATTATCTTTAATACCAAATATAACGAATTTTCGTTTTCGACATTTCCTCGACAATAAACAATCGAAAATGTATCGCTAATGCTTAAAATATTTATATACTAGGTATCGAAATTTTTTCGATAGTTTCGAAATATAAATGTTAAATTTTTTTTTATACTGTATTTCATTTTATTGAATCTTTCTATTAAAAGAAATTCAGAATAAGTATTCAAATCTTATTTCTAAATTATTATTTACTAGTTAGTACCAACGTAATAACTAATTTTTTGTATTCAAATCTTAAAAATCTATCTTCTATTGTGTAGAGAGCCGCCTCGCCAGGCTCAATGTGTCAGTTCTTTTTAGTCTCTGGTGGCCGTCAAATTGCAATAAATTGCATGCTAGAGTGTTTGGATGTGCGACTAGTTTGTTCACGTATTTGGACGTGTACGTTTTAACTTCTTCGTGGATAGTGGGAACTTTAAGATCCTTATGTATGTTTTCATTTCTTATGTACCAGGGGGCGCATACGATATGACGTAAAATCCTAGACTGTCTTCTCTGTACCCCACAGCTGAATACCATATGACCATATTGGCTTTATAACGGATTTGTATAAAAGGACTTTATATTCCAAAGCCAAAGTTGAGTTAGGACTTATTAGCCAATGCAGTTGATTTGTTCGAAGCTTTATGGACGTTATTTTTGCCTCAATCTGACGGGACCAAGTTAGGCGCCGATCTAGGTGGATACCTAAATATTTGACGTGCGTTTCCGCTGGAACCGTGGTATCAGTTATTGTGATTGGTGGACAATTTTGCCTTCTAAGGGAAAACGTTACATGAGCACATTTCGATGGATTTACTTTTATTCTCCACTGTTTTAGCCAGTCTTCTAGCTTATGAATATGGGACTGCAGCTTTTCAGATGCATCCTTTGGATCATTACTGACACTTATAATTGCAGTGTCGTCTGCAAAGGTTGATGCATATGTATGTGGGCTTGTCGGCATATCCGCTTTATAGATGATATATAATAGCGGCTCTAGCACACTACCTTGAGGTAGCTGATCCTTTGACCTTACTTTAAAAGTTATATCTGGCAAATAGCTTTTTATAAGCTTGTGGGTGTTTTCAGGAAGAACCCGAGCTATTTTAGTAAGTAGCCCATCATGCCAGACTTTATCAAATGCTTGGGAAATGTCTATAAATAAAGCAGAACAGTATTGCTTTCTTTAAAAAGCCGATCTAATAATGGTAACTTCTATGGACTTGTTCAATCGTACTATGCCTTGCTTGAAAACCAAACTGATGATCTGGAATAACGTTTTGTTCAGTTAGAAAAGGAGTTACACTCGAGACGATTAATTTTTCTAATATCTTTGACAAAACTGACAGTAGGCTAATAGGACTGTAGCATGTAATCTGGCGCGAGTCCTTTCCTGGTTTCGGGATCATAACAATTTCAGGCATCTTCCTACAGCATGGGAAGAAGCCGACGCGCAGCATGGCATTAAATATGTAAAGTAAAATTCTTACAGCTGAATTAGGTAAGTTTTTTATCATTGATACTGTTCTACGATCAGGTGCAGGTGATTTCTTCATATCCGTATTTTTAATTGTCGATTTTAAAGAAGACAACCGAAATTTCCTAGGATCATTCACGGTGCCACTAATAATTGGAATAGTGGAATTACTTACAGCATGTGCTGCGAAAACCTTCTCTAAGTGATTTGTGAACGCATTTTCCTTTTCACTTGTGTTTTTATCCCAAGTACGGTCTTCAAGTCTTAGTGGGGATTCGTAAGCAATAGGACATTGTAGGTGCTTTACAGCTTTCCTTACACTATAATCCGTGTTTTTCATTGGATCCAAGTTTTTTAAAAAGTTCTCGATAGCGAATTGGTATTTCTGTCTCAATTTACTGCGTAAGTTGTTTTGGCATAAGTTCATTTGCATTTTTGTGTGTGAAGAAAGACTATTTTGCCATTGTCTTCTTAGTCTTCTTTTCTCAATGACGAGCATCTGAATATCTGCTGTTGCCTGGTACGTTATTATTTTAGCTGATGACTTTGTTGGCGTTGCAGCTATGGCTGCGGTAGTCACGACGTCTGTAAAATGGTCTACAGCTGCTTGAATATCAGCTGGATTTCTCAGTGGGATGTTCAAAGGTAAGTGAGAGCTCACATACATTTTATATTTTAACCAATTCGTGTTTCTGTTCGGGTAGAAACTAAGGGTTTTAGGTGCAGTGACAAAACTGTCGTGCAAATAACAATTGTAGGTGAATGATCAGAAGATAGGTCATAGGATGAACTAACTAACAGTTGGTCACGTTTGATGTTTTTTACTATAGCAAAATCAATAAGGTCTGGCAACTTATTAAAGTCTGTGGGCCAATAGGTGGGTTTGCCGGCAGATACGACGTCAAGCTTGTTTGCTTTAACTGCTTACCTCTAGAACTAAGGAGTCTGGATCCCCAATATGTGTGCTCATAAATGTTAAATGTCCTTCTTGTTTTCTCCTTCAGTTTAAAAAAAGCCTGGAAACAAAGATTTGTTTTCGCGCAGTTCATCGTGATTGAAGAGAAACTCACTTATTTGGACCATAAACACGAGATAATAACAAAACGTAATGGAATTTCTTATTTGTACAAAAAAGAAAAGAAGACACAACGTGGCATTTAGGAGTTAGAATTCATAAAGTCCGTGGAGTTCACAGAGCGAGTGCAATGTTGAAAATCATAAAGACATACGCAGTGAAAAGTTTCAAAATTGGAAAAATATTAATTGCAGTTTGTATTTTAATATCAGGTAAGTGAATTGGAAAAAACAGAAACTATTCTATATTATTTAAATCTAAACATAACATATTAACTGTTTGCACCAATTCTCCGTGTTGGAATATTAAATCTAGCTAAATTTTAACTTTCATTTATACCATTCATACCGCTAAGTGAAAACTCGAAAAATTCGAAATGTTCGGGAAAGGCAAAAGACTTTTTTTAATTTTCGGCAGGCCTCGAAATGACATTATTTTGTTGAAGCAAAACTACTCAATTGCTCAGACATATGTGCACTATCATAACTATTTAGACTCTTTAATTAAAGCGACGCAAGTAACATGAAAACAGACATAACTCATTCGGAATATATTATAGTAGGTATATCGTCTTTTCTTTTATTTCTTACAATATCGAGAAAGACTAGTGCCCAAAATGGATTAGGGTATCCAAAATTACAGAGGCTATTCGATATAAGAATGTTTAAACAATTTATTATAAACAATTATTATTACAAGAATAAGTTTACGATTTTAGATAACGACTTTGATCGAATATCCCAAATTCTTCTTCAATACACTCACTGTCGAAAGCGAGGTATCAATTTGAAAAGCAAAAACACACAATTTGTAACTTTTTATTTGGACCTACTTATAGGAAATTAAAATAAAATTCAAAACCTTTTGTTCTCGAAGTATTAGCAACGTTACTGAAAATGAACATTTAGCGATATCGAAATCGTATCGCTAACTATATCTAAAGATAATATTTCTCCTTATCGTTAAAGTTGTCTTAAGCAATATTGAAAATTACTTTTTGCAATCTTTCGTCGATATCAAAGTCGATTCACTGGAAAAAATTTTATGAATTAATATTAATATTGCTGAAGTTTCACTTCTAATATCATTAGCGAATCTTCGAAATCGACATATATTTGGTAATTTGTGTTATTCAACCAATCAAAAATGAATCGATTAGGATTTCAAATATTTATTAAGACAAAACTCAAATTTATTAAATACAAACTATAGTTGAGTTAAACGATCTTAGACGCCTTGTGTCGTAAAAAAGAATTCAGCTTTTTTGCTCGTGTTCTAGTGCTAAACAAAAAACATTTTTTAGCACCCGGGTAGTTGGTGCGTTGAGTAGCCGGTATCACAACGGTTGTGCCACATATATTTCAAGCAATCTCGAACGTTTTAGAGGTAAAATGTTCGATATACGTTCATAAACGAATGACTTCGTCAAGCGAGTGGATTAAAAATTAAAAAATTAAAAAATAATAATAATTATGGTAATGAACTTATTTTAGGGTTATTTATCAAAATCTGTCTTTTGTGTTAATGGTTTTTGAAGTTAAAATATTTCTTAAAGAAGAGTATAAAACAAATACACAATACATATCAAAAATATATAGTTAATAAATGAAACAAAATCAAGGAGTTTGCTTTAAATAATTTATAAATTTAACTTTAAGCAATTAATGGAGATGTGAATATTTTAAATTACAGTTGTTGTGTTACAAATGCGCACATAGCAAATAACTTAAGTATTGTATAACATTAAAATTTAAATTGGAAATGCATAAATAATTTTTGTTGACAGCAATTTTAAAAGTTTTCCTTAGGAAATATTTTTAATTTTATATAATTATCTTCTAAGTTATTCAATTTGTAGAATAATGTCATTTAAATTTATTTTATTATCCTCTCTCTTCCTTAATCGCTTCTATAAAGTGTGAAATTTGCCGCCGGGTTGTTAATTTCCAAGAAACACATGCCACCGAAGAGATGAAAAAGCCAATGCCTTAAAGGAATATTTGAAAATAATTAATTTGTTAACAAAAATAAATGATTAATGAACGTAAAACAATTAAGAATTTATGACTTAAGGTTTTAATCTTAGAATAAAAAGTAGTCAATGTTAAGAATATTACAAAAGAGTTTTTGTTGCAGACAAAAACAAAGACTACAATTTAGCTGGCTGTAATTTATTTACTTCCTCGTAGATGTACGACAAAATTATTTGAATATGTTAATAAAAGTTTAATTCGACTAACGACTAAGTAAGATAAGGAATTGGTCTTCAGTTGAGAGGTACAAAGTTATGGCTTGCCGGAATTGAGTCCACTGTCAGAAGTTCTAACTTATACCTCCTTGTGGTGGTGGCCATTAACAGTTTCCTGTCTCTGCTAAAAATCTGGCTAATAAGTCGAGCAGAGAGAAGTCAGCGCTCTATTTTAAAAATCCCTAATCATACATACACAAACAGCATACGCCCAGGATGGGTGGCCAAGAGAGTGCTTGGTCTCTAGTAAGCGAACTGTGTGTGAATGCTCAGCACTGGCTAGCATAAAGCGTAGGACTACGAAAGCCAAACACTAGTTTAATGTGAATGCAATTGTGAACCTAATGCTAGCAATTGCAAGAGACTCCATGATAGGCGAGAAGTCTAAAAATCACTACAGTCAAGAGAAAATGCAGCGGTATTCTTCGATATCCCCCCTACTTAAATAAAAGGTAAGGCATTGTGTTTCACATACAAAATAGTAAATATATAAGTATTAAAGTCTCTCTTCTGTTTTAACACGTTCGCAGCGGTGAACGCCATACCACTCATTTTCTTTTCTTTGTGATGCAAAACAACATGAGTGCTATAGAATTAAAATTTTGAATTATTTTGAGTTGAATTCTATATAACCTTGGGTATTTGCTATTATTATGCCTGGATGCTATATCATGTATTGTATATAACGATTAAAGTACGATAATCTGACTACTCCTACTCTTAGTTTTAACGTGGAGCGGTTGGTTTAAATAGGTGATAGCTATTGCAACCAATATATGAATCGCTTGAACTGACAAACAAAAAATATTTGTCACAAATCCTTCTTCATAAGGGATTTCACAATTTTGTTATGCTCTTGAGGCAATAAAATAAAAGAAAGTGGTAAAGAGAAACATAATGAGATCAGAAGTAATATCGAAGTGGTAATGTGAAATAAAATATTTTTTGTATTAACCTCATTTATTTTGACAATTCGTTATTTGCTGGTTTCAGGGTTAGACCTCAAATGTTTCTCTACTAGTACCCTTTTAGCTAAAATGAATTTCAGTGCTTAAAATAAAATCGACAAGAGAATTCCTTGCGCCTATATCTGAGCCCAAACGGATTTAATATTAAGTATTCACGTGTTCGAGTAATGACAACCAAAATAAAGCAGACACCACCAAAAATAAGACAAATAACCATTGCGTGCTGTCGCCACTCTAATTCCTGGTAATTTTCCGAACTTTTAAACGCTTCCTTTCTGCACCGCCCAAGATACTCCTAAAATAAGAAAGAATTTGTTCAAATATTTCGTGGGAGAAGAGAAATTGGCTTTCCAATATAGAAAGAGATATAAAACTTTACTCTAACTAACAAAATGTAAATCAAAATATTTCCTAGTAACCCAAGTTTCTTTCATATAATTGAAAATTAGGAACTAACGTTCGCATTTTTCGGGTTTGCAACCAATATTATTAATTTTTAAGTTTATTCTGAATTTGCTAACATTTTGCGGTTCTTTTAAATTTATTTTATTCTGTAATCAATAATATTATGATGAAACCAATATCACACTGATCGCTCATAGGTGGGTAATTTTGAATGTATTTCTTTTCATTTTATTCATATTTGGTATTATTGTTTGCCTCTGGTTGAACTTATTTATTAAAATATTTATTTGCCCAAAAACGAGTCAAATATTTTTCGTTAAGTGACTGTATTATGTTCACAATAGAAACATTTTTGTTTCCTGACAAATAATTTTATTTGGCCGTAATCAGCTGTTTCGTGGTTTGGTGCTAAGAAATATTTTGGTGTTAGAGGACAGCAAACAAATATTTGACAATTTTACATGTGTGAATAATGTGACCGTACCTTTAAGCTGTCTTTACACTATCAGAGATTTCATCTCATTACAACATATAAAATGTCTATAGTTTGTATGATAATAATTTTTAATTTTTCATCTGAGTTCAGTTCAAAACAGAATCTAATCTATTTTTATTTAGTATAGAATATGATATTTAACTTTCATATTCTTTGACTCAGCTATTAAAGATTTAAATTTTAAATCAGGCGAAAACTCAGGCAATGTAAAGACAGCTTTAGAATGTACGTTTTAAAAATGTAATATATAAGCCTCTCGAACATGCGTTCATTTTCGTAGTTGATTTTAATCGTTTCGACAAGATTATGGCAGCGGCATGTAGCAAATTTTAAAATTGTTTAAGCTTTTATTTACTAAATAATATCTGACTTACTATACTATTTTTAGTCTTTATTTTAGCGGGAGTGATTATATTGTTCCGAACAGACCATCTATTTTGACCAAATTTTCCACAGAAATGCTGAAGTTTTTATTTCTCTAGCTCAGCGGAAATATTCTTCATTATCAATTAAAGAAATCCGAACGAACACAACTATTAACTCCACATAAATTATTATTATTATTATTTTTTTTTTTTGAAAAATAGTTCAAAATTACCAAAATTATTTTCTTGACACCAGTTATGATGCTCTTTAAAGATTTATGGCCATAAAAAAGTTCGTTTGAAATCTGTTGCATTCTGAGCGGCTTTTCGAACTTTGTCGAAAACCGATCCAAAGTGACTATATTGACAATTTCAAGTTTTTATATAGTTAATCCGAAAGTAAGTTTGAAACGCACTATAAATTTCCACACGAACAAAACTATTATACGAAAAATCTTTCAAATAAAGATCGTCTAGCTTGTAGCCATGTTTAACATTTCAAGATCCAGTAATATATATTGGGAAGATGGTTTGACATCGATTGCAAGAAAAAAATATACAACTTCAAACTTCGACGGCAAATAGACAAGTAAAGGATTATATGGAGCTAAAATATCACTTTCCGGTTTATAAACGTCACAATGAACCGGCAAATTTTGAATATTAAGCAGGACTGATGAGTTTTCGAAAAATATAATTAATGCAATTCCCCGCAACCATTCCAGAACTGGATATATAGAAAACTTAATTTTAATTGTTAGCCATAATTTTGTATAAGAGAGAAACCAGATTTGATTTGTTTAGAAAATACAATAATGCTTAATTAAGTCTTTTAAATAGAAAAGTAGCGGTTGACAAAAACACAATTTAAGTGACACTTATTTTCGCCATCACTGCATATGATTTCCAATTTCAAATAACTTTTAAAGGTCAAATTTAGACATAACTGTTGTCATTTTTTTACTTACCCAGTAATAAAATGGCTTCCGAAGTTTCATCTTGTATAGTTTTTGACACCAGACACAATAGGAACAGACCACTTAGTAAACAAAATGAACCAATAACTACTGCTATCGTTATAAAGATTAATATTGGATCCTTCAAGGCATCATTCAAAAGCGAAGAGCACAAGGGCTTGTACGGCAAACCACTAAAATTTCTTGAATTATTTAAATGCAAAACTTTTAAAATTTCAATAGAAAATAATCTGACTCACCATGATTGCTCATAGGTGGGTAATGTTACTTCTGCACGTCTTACTTCCATTATGAGTTATTTACAACTAAAAATCCGCTCCCCATATTTATAATTTCTTTGCTAGTTTCCAATTTGCTTTTACTCCCCTCTACCGTGTGTTTGCAACATCTGCTGTTTGTGCTCAACATTAGAAGTTTTCGATAATTTAATTTTTTATTGGGTTGTATTTAAGTGATGACACTGATTTCTAAAAATAATTTTGATACAACTTAGAACAGCAGCAAGCAGTCAGCCATAAATAGTAAATAAAATAAAACATATTGCAGACAGTGTAGTCGTTATTGTTGCATCCTCAAACGTCTATTTTTAGAGGAGACGCGTGCCGTAAATTGAACTCAAGTTGCATGTGAATGGAATTCACCATAAGATCTTATGAGAACGAATGCAAGGAGAGAGAAAATCTAATGAGAATTTAAAATTTTTATTTGCGGCTGCGAATGGGTCTTTTGGACAAGAGAGAGCTTGTTGGAACTGTGGTTGCGGAATCTAATTTGACCGTTATATTTTTTAATGCATTTTGCTGAATGTTTTAACCAAATTAATACTAATTATCAACAACAAAGCGAAATCGATTTAGACGTTCAAGAGAAACTAGTCGGGACTGCTTCAGTTCTTTATATGCCTTCGTACTCGCGATATTGTTAATTTTGTTTAATATAATTTTTCTTTTTAATTTATTCACAATGTAACAAAGAGAGCCGTTTATAAAAAAATTGTGGCTTTACCTTCGATCAAATGCGAAAGTGTCCGGATCAGCTGCTAAAAGAAGGGACATCAGAAAATATTCAGGCCACTAGTAGAAATGAAATTGAGCAAGTCTAATCAGAATTTCTTAAATTTTCATTAAATTTGACCCACAATATTTTGTTTCTTCAAAGAGTCATAAAAAAATACAAACAGATCGAGGGAGAGAGAATGATAAACAAACAATGATGAGATATTTCTTCCCTTTACTCCCTTAAGAACATTTTTCTTCTCTTTAGCTCTTATTAAACAAATCAAAAAAAATCGCTCACATTTTTTGAATCACATTCAATTAAAACGGAACTAAATTATAAATGCTCCAAATACAAAGTCACTATTTTTAGCCGAATGGTTTCACGCTTCATATTGTCGGGTAACCTTCAACAAATGACATGAAACAGATTTTTCGAATTTATTAATACTCTTAAGCGAAAAAATATCTGATTAGAAGTAATGAAAACAGGAAACACTTATTGGGAGCATTTTTTGAAGGGCAATAACCTTTACAACAGTGTTGTAAAACAAAGAACAGAAACAAGCGAATCGAATTTGTTTATACGAGAGGATTAATTCATCAGATGTAGAGAAGAGTGTGTCGTGGGGTTTTTGTTCCTCAAATAAACGAACATTTAAACAATTTCTTAATTATGAAAGAAGAACAGTTCCCATTTTTGACTGAATTGCGGATCAAATTTTTTTTTTTGCAATTTTTTGAACAAAATATATTGTAGATAAAATTACTATTTTTAAGCCAATTATCATAGAGTTAATGTATGCTATAATATATCGTGATTTAGGATTTTCTGTGTTTTAATAGAAAAATACAAAAACAGACAATTATTAAGAAGATTTTCAATTCGGCCGGTTGATTCGCCATACGTTGTTGCTATCAGTACCGGGAAAACATGAGCAGCAATATGTCTGCATTTAACGCGGTGTTAGTTGCTAGATTACGGTCACGTGTGTTGGCCAACAAATTTAATGTTACAGAGTAAATCTAGTTTAAAAACACACATAAAATTTTAATCATATTAATTAAATTTTTATTAATTTTAAAAACGGACGTAGTTCTACTCTATTGTTTCTAAAGTGACTCTTTTCTAAGAAGCATCTGCAATTTGATTTTCAAAACTAGATTTTTTTTATTACATCAGTTTCACAAGCCGTATATTATATCACTTTTCTGACTTCCACATCAATATTCTCGTATTGAGACGGAAAGCACACTGGTATGTTGCAATATGGAACACCATTATTAACTGTCATAGCTTAATTTGTAAACAAGTATTAAAACGCCTCAAAACCGAATTCTGAACCAATACATGATATCTTGTAAAAACATTTGTTTTCGCCAATCACACATGGGTTACGCGAATTTTAGACGATTAAGGGATTTATTTTGGTTAGGATAATTTTGCTAAAAAATCATTATTTTTGACACGTTGATCCTTTGTGCAACCTTAAAGAATATTATGGATGTGTGCAGGCGATGCAAGTTATAAGATATTTGTATAGTGTAAAGATCCTTCCTTTTTCTTCTTTGACGTTCACACAATACAAGTCTTATTGTTGAAATGTAAAATTTTTATGTATGATTTGGGTATGCATGTGTGCGTTTATGACATTACGAATGAGAAAGCGAAACGAGTTTCAAGTACATGAAAGACTTTACCCATTACTTTTCGCGTCATCTTTCTCCCCCTAACAAGGAACAATTTTATCAATAAGACTTGCATCATCTGAACATAGACTATCTGCTGTCAAGTTTTTTTCTTTCTTATAGTTGGCTGTTAGTGTAACCATGTTTTATTTTTTTCGAGCTAAATTTCGCTTGATTTTTTTTTTTTTTACTTATAGTATATTTACATATTCTCCTTAATTAAGGTAATTAAATGTTAAATTTAGTTATACAATTTGGTGTTCAGACATATGCAATTTAGCTTACTAAATGTGCATTCGATAGCAGACAATGCTTTCATAACCCGACAATTATGTTTGAAGAAGCGTGTAACATGGTGTTAGCCGTTTTATATGTAAAATTTGTAATTACTGCCCTAATATGAAAGAGCTAAATTAGTAACAATAAAATTTGTTGTCTGTCTACTGCTAATTCCTCACTATATTAATTGAATTCTCGTATGTGTAAATTGAAATCAATTAAGGCATTAATTGCGTAATTCTCCTAATCATTTAACTAAAGTGAAGTTTATTTGAAACCTAATTTTTAATAACACAATTTAAGTTTTATTTAGCTAAATGGCTTTTTATAAAGCTTTTTGTAACAATGCATTTGGCCTGCATGCAATTATTAAAAACGTTAATCAGAACAAGTTTAAGTAGGCATTTTATTAAACTACTGATATATTAACTACGGCAATGTTTGCCTCAAATTATTCAAAACTGAAAAAAATACATTTAATTACAATAAAGTCTAAAGAATACGAAATGTAAATTGGACGTTAATTTTAAAGAAGAAATGGCAACATTAAAATTATGATATCTTTTTGAATTACAGCAGCAAAAATTAAATGCATCTTTTTGAATTACAGTAGCAAAAAATAAATGCATATGAGGGGTCAAATCAAAAGTCAACTACAGAAATTTTGGTACAAAATTTGAGTACAAAAAACCCAGTGAAAGCCCTTTTAGGGACTTGTCTTTTTTTAAACATACATTTTTTGTTTTGCTTTTTAGTAACGCCGAAGTTGGCCTATCAGCTGGAAGGCACATAACTGAACATGGCTTGATATAACTGAGTGCACTGTCAGAAGTTCTGACTTATACCTCCACGTGGTGGCGGCCAGCAACAGGTTCCTATCTCTGCAATGAGTCTGACTAAATAAGTCGAGCGGAGAGAAGTTAACACTATCTTAAAAGAAATTCCTAATCCACTGTGAAGATCCGAAAGGGTGCTTGATCAGAAGTATGCGAACTCTGTATACCAGTCGATCTCCAGTTTTAATACAGACTTACATCTAAGGTGTTAGGCCTTAAGATTCCGACTGCAATAAACAATGAACCCTCGCACGTAGTGGAGAGGTTAATCTTTGTACAAAATCCGGTGGTTACTGGCCAATGGAGTGATTCTGAAGAGTTATAGAAGAAAACCTCGCAAGGGGTGGACGGGAGAGCTTCTAAAGATACTCTTGAGGAAGAGGCTGAAACGCAGCACACAATGTCTGGTTAGCATAAGACTTAGGAACACGGGAAACAGACACTTGTTAAGAGTAAATGCCATGGTAGACCTAAACCTTAGATAAATGCTGGCAATTAAAAGAGACTCCGTGATGAGGAAGAAGGTCGACATTCAGCAGTCGACAGTCTTACATCACTATAGTCGAGGATAAAGGCTGGTGGTAGCACGAGACTTGATTGAGAGTAATAAAAATACTTGTTCACACATGTCTTTCCGTAATAAACTTAACGTAATTTGTATAATAAATTTATCATTTCAAATGTCCAGCTAATTTGCCTTCATTATTTAAGCTTTAACAATCCAATTAAACATCATTATTTGATATAAGTAGATATGCGAAGAAGATCCTATTGAAATATATTCCGCTTTGTAAATCTTAGGTAATTTTAAAGTCCCTAAAGGTTATACGTCACACTGCTGTGTGTAAAATTAAATTTCTTTGAATTAACACTAATAAATTTATTGCTTGGATTCACTCGAAAGTTGCGAACGTTTTAAAACAACCGCCATTAAACACACCCACAACACACAGCAACTACAACATTGACGGAAAACTCTGCTACATCCTTAAAATCCACAAAAGGAAGTAAAGAAGTATTATTGTATTTGTAACAATGAAAAAGAAAACGTGGATTAAATCACAGTACAACACAAACATTAAAAAAACAAATAATCTCCAAGACTGAAACAAATACTTTTCGTTTTCGTGTCCTGCTAGTGGTAACAACTTTTCTTAAACGTTCTCAGACTCCTGTGGATGTTTAACATCCTTCTCTGTTGTAAGTTTATACCGAAAAAATTAAAATTATTAAGAACTGCGGGTCGCCGACGGCAGTTATGCGCGTGTGTATAAAATGCATTAAATAAATGACAGAAGCATAAGAAAGGAAGGGAATATGAAAGTCAGAAAGAAGTATTTATGAGATGTGCCAATAGCAAAAGAAATGTTGTAAAATATAGCACAATGTTTTCACACCAATCCAACTTTTACAGCCAGACTTTTTTTTATTAATGGTTTTACCTTAAGCTACAGTAGAACTGATGAATAATAATTTTAACATTTTTTTTTTGATGAACACCTAAATAAACCCTTGCGACTAAAAAAAGCTTTGGTAGTAAAATTTTTTGGTTACTTTGTAGCACATTATTTTCAATCTCTAAAGAAGTTAGTAAATAATTTAATAAGTACTGAAAACGGTCCAGCAAGTGATCCAGCTAAAGCAAGTTTATCCTTCCCAAAAAAAAAATAACCTCCAATTCCCCAAAAAAGAAAACGGCATCAGACAAAACTATTGTGTTTTTTTTTGGAAATTTTTTCTTGCCGAAAAATTTTTTTAGGTTTGTTTAGTGAAAATAACTAATATTGCGCACTACTTCTATTAGCTTCCATACTTCTAGTTATCAGTCAGCCTCTACTTTTCTGCGGATTCAACCTTAGTTGGTCAATTAATGCGATACTCACTGCTCCCTTGGACTCTCCTCAATTCGGCGAATCAATAAAATAAAGAGCAACTAATTGGCATAAACGCTTTTAAATAAAAGCACCGCATTGCATGACTCTATTGATATTTTGCTAAATAAATGCTGAGCAATGTGGGGTTAAGCCGCCGACTCAGTTAGCTGTACCACGAAGTGATAATCGTTAGAGCAGAGACACATTTAGCAATGCATTCATAACAAGTTACCCTTGGGAGCAGCTTTTGTGCCGCTGACATCTTCGAAGACAATTGCTGATGCCGCAGATCAGTTATAAGCTATTCCGTTCGGCGCTAATCGAGCGATAAGACGTGGGTGATATTTGGCTGTAAAACGACGGTGATACGCGCCAAAGAGCGAATTTCACTATTGATATTCTGCATGGAAAATTTTAGGATGTATTATACTTAGCGAATGTGGCGTAAATTTATCACTAAGAGCATGCGATCTGAGCTCGTTAGATTTTTTCTTATCGACTTTCCTGAAGTCGTAGGTCCTATGTCAGCAAACTGCAATCGTTCAAAGTCAACATCACCCAGACCACCATTCAAATAAAGCACCTCTCAAATCCATGCCTCAGTGCGAAGACGAAACGAACATTGGAACATAATGGTGTACCTGCACCTTTCAAACAAAAAGAACTTTGCGTTAACAACTCCAAGGCAGATTTGCTGCAATGGAATAGCAACATGAACTCGCGCTTATAAGAAACCCCTTTTATTTAAAAATATGTAAGAAACCTTCCTATTTGCCATTATATGAGCTTAGAAAAATATGTGAATATTTCTAATTATTTTTAAAACTACTTTTAGGCTATATTTCATATAAATATTTTTGCTTTAGCGCTTCTGTGCAAATATCGATAAAACATTTTTACGTCAGAAAGAACGGGAATTATTTGTTACAACCAAAAGAAATTAATGCAATCATAAAGTATTTTTTTTAACATTTTCGTTATTGATGCTAAAATTGTTAAAAAAAAATTAAGACCGAACAGAAACTCAGTCCAGAATTTGTTCGAATAGGGTGGCCAGATAGTAATGATAGCTTATCCAATTTTATATTTTTCAGAAGCTATGAAAGTTACAAAATGCCATCCAACCAGATGTCAAAATTCGAGCTCAGTTGCAAACATGCAACGTGAATTTCATCGTGAGTTGGGTCGTCAGCATGGTTTCATTGTGCTGGGCAATTCACCGCATAGTGGAAACGTTTGAGCCTATATATATATAAAATTCTCAACGTTAAACCATCACCCAGAGGCAGAGAAAGAGAGAGATTGCTGCGACTTTGGCATATAGCCGCCGTAGTTGTAGTATCGAAGAAGACAAAAAATTATTTGAGCATATTTAAAAGATCGATCTGAAATAAGAATTTAAGCCGGACGGCCAAAAACGGCGAATTGGATCAGAAATTGTTGGTCGGAGATCCGGATTTTGGCCAAAATATAATATTGAAGGAAGCGCACCTAGTGAAGTTGAGGCGACAATTTGAATTATGTGCTATACCATAAACAATAACCTAAGCATTGTGTACAATGCTAGCTGCAAAATTGCAATAGGAAGGTAAATATACTATACTAGGCAAAATACATCTGCTAATAATGGTGCTGTTGAAAAAAATACAGTCCAGCAATAGCAAAAATCAAAACCGTTTGCTGTCACAAAATAGCATTTCTTTCTCCTTAATTCATATATGCTTATGCTATGCCAGTACTGTTGAAAACACGACAGTAACAAAAATATCACCTGCACATTAATGACAGCAATCACATTGACAGCATAGCACTAATAAGGAATTTTAAGGTACCCTTAATGTGATTAATTAGGATTTCAGTACTGAGCACTCCATTAAAATGTTTGTTAGTTTTCTTCTCTAGGAATTCAAATAGTTACAAAAATCAATTCTTATCTTATAAGAATTGTTACAGCAGACATTTGCTGTTTCTGTGGTATTTACTTTTTTAACAACACAAAAACAGTAAAAGCAAGTTTGTTTTGTTTTGCCTTTGCTGCTGCTGTTATATTAATTAAATTGCTATTTTTGGAATTTGCTTTTAGCATGCTGTTAAAAGATGAGTGCAGAATAGAACATCGTAGCGTTTGTTTATTGTTAAATTTAAAGTGTTGCTATTGCTGTCATGTTTTTAATACAAGTTTCAAAGCAATAGTGATAGAAATTTCAATGTAGAAAATTTTTTTAATACTGGACATAAGTGAATGTCTTTTTTCATGGTTCTTCTCTGGTCACCCAATAAATTTTTTACATTTTGGGTTTTTTGTCGTGATGTGTGTGCGCGCGGTTTTGTGTACATGTATTTCACATATATATTTATGTGCCAACAAGCACCAAAAACATGACGCTATATTGTAGAAATGTGGTGATACTTACAACGTATTCGAGTGTATGGCCGTGCCTGTGTGATTACTGTGATGTGTACTAAAGGCAGCGAACGTCACAAAAATGAATAACGACAAAAAAAACGCACGAGTCTGCTGTTCCACTTTCTCCCCACCTAAAAAATTATTTTTGGCTGTGGTCGTATATAAAACTGTTGTTGCTGCTGACTTTGCTGTTACAGGATCCGTATTTGTACGCGTATTTGTAGGTTTGTTTGTTTGCTGCACGTTTGAGGATACTTATACAACACCATCTTGTGAAATAAAGGGTTTTAATATAAAACGGTTTTAATATAAAATTTGATATAAAACAATGACCTGTAAACTTTCGTATTATATAATTGTTGCTTGATGTAGACATTGTTCAGGAGTTGTTTCATAAATATTGGACATTATTCTTTATTTATCATAATTTGCGTTAAAGATTCACTTAATATACGTACATGTATGTATATGAAGAACTTGAACAGATAAAAATTCTAATTTTGAGCAATGAATTTGATAAGAAGCTACTAATACTTGATATATTGTTTTTAAAAGCTGCAATTTATCATCCAAAATCCAATGTAAGGGAAACAACATGATCAACATGTGATTTTTATAAATAATTATAGCGGACTTTCGCTATTAAAATACTTATAAAATCCTACGTTTTGATGAACGCTTTGGCTTCACCAATCGCTAAAAAACCGCTTTACCTGAAGTATTCTTAAGCCATTCTTTGCGTAAGTTTTACGATATGCCATGTATCTGCTTTAATTACTTAAATAAGCCTTAATGGATGAACATACTACCACCTACGTGTACACTGGTAGCTTTATTCTGTTCCCACTTTATGCCCACGAATAAATAGTTGGATTGATATTCAGCAACTAAAATTAATTCTAAGTCGACTTAGTGACGCGGCCCAGTTAGCAAGTTGCTTACTATGAGATATAAAGAACTTGGGATGTACCTTCCAGCAGAAAATAAAAAATAATCCATTTGTTTTTTTGCAATTGCACAATACAAAAAGTCAGTGAAGATGGCTTTACATATTTCAGTCTCTAGATGGGACAATTCGCAGATGGAATGTTTTTGAGATCAACTATTTTTTTAATAAGGAAAGTATATAATGCCTACTAATTATTTAGAATAATACTTTCTTTAAAAAGGAATAGAACTAGAGAAGACAGATGGTCAATAGAGGCGATTAAAAAGCTTTAGTGTTAAGCAACTCTGCAATTGCGCGTTATGTTTACTCTTTATAGAACAGTCTTACATCGCCTCTAGTGTGAATATAGTAGCCATCGTATGTTTAATAGTCCACGCGCTACCTACTAAAGCCACACCCTCTATCGAATTAACTTTCGATCCGACTTGCTGGACAACATAATAACGATGTTACACTTTCGAAATTAATTGACTGAATAAAATTTAAGATTCTGAGCGAAAAGTGAATATGCCTCAACAGCACACCTCTTTTTGGTCCACCCCTTGGATATAAATTTGTATGAATTTACAATGTTCTTGTTGGTGACATCAATACTATAAAATATTAAGCAAAAACGTATTTTGTGGGTTTGTTTTTATCAATATTTTCTCTTGAAAGTGACTGAGGTTGTGGGTTAGTACGGAAGTGTTCGAACTGCGTCCATTCGAATTTTCGTATAAATCGATGTGTTTTTTCAACGCGTTTATAAACAAACCAATTCACGAAATGAATTAATGTTTCTGAACAGAGAATCAAATATTTTTATTGAATTCATTTTTCTTTGTAAAGATTTATACAATCCTTGGCTTTTCTGAAACCATGTATGTGCAGTCTGCTACAAATTCTGATGTTAATTTCTTAAAAGAGTAATGTAAAGTTTCGTTAGGTCTTTGCCACACAAAGTTTTAAAGATTAAATAAACAAAATTTTATTTTAACAACATTAACAAAACGAATGCTTGTCTGTTCGATGTTAGAATGAACTTTCTAAAGGCGCTAGAAACTTTACGAAGTTAAAAGTAGACAATCAGCAAAATTGGTATTTTCCTCCTTACGAACTGGCTACTTTGACCTACTGAAATTATATACCTGACCGCTTCAAATTATGCACGAACCCAAGTGTGGGACCGACTTGAAAACAAAATAACAATATTTAACAAAATTTACAAATAACTACTCGTAAAACCGCATCGAATAATACAAAATTTCAAAAAAAATGGGAAAATTGCACAAATTTTATACAAAAAATAGAAAACAAAAATTTACCACATTTGCAAATTCCACCGAAAACTGAATTTATATGAAAAATTGTACAATTCACAAAAAATTCATAAAAAACTCAATTTTCTACTCAAATCATGAATTTTCAAAAATCCAAAAACAATTTTAAAACTTAAGATACAAGATGTTTATAAAACCCTAGGAAAAAATTTCAACGTTAAAAAATAAATATTTCACCTAAAAATCATATTAATATAAAAAATTCAGCTAATATCGTGAACTCGCTAAAATCGAAAATTTTCAACATAAAAAGAAAATTGCAAAACAAGTTTAATTTGAAGTAAGACTTATTAAGAAAGAAAGTAAATAAAATTGAATATTTTATAGTTTAACGTAGCTTTGTTGAACTACGTAATTTCATTGTTAAGCTTTCTTAACTGAAATAATAAAATACAAACTTAAGCCTAATGCTCTAAACACACATAGACCACAGCGAGCTACACACTAAAATCTATGAAAAGTAAAATACACACGTTCATATGAAGGCGATTGTTTTGGAGGCATCTCAGCTACATGACTACTAGACTACAATTGTCGCTGTCGCCAATTTAAACTAATTTCTATTTTTAGTGACGACAATTGACAAATAAAGTGTTGACAATTTACAAAGAACGCGTAGAAAAAAATCAGCATGAATATATGGAATGAATTATATTTATATACATTTAAAAACAAGTTGTTTTACCTGAAATACCACATGGAAGGTGCGAAAAAAGTATTCTTAGGCCAAACCTGTTAATATAATTTTTTTTATTTATTTGATTTTCTTTTTGACCATATTCAGTTTCATCTATGATTCAGTTTCTTAAATGAGTAATTTTGCGTTAAGGCAAAAAAATTTGAAGTGGCAACATTGTTCGCCAAACACAAATACCAATAATGCAACGCCAATCTTCCTATAAGCTGTTTATGACGTAGCTGCCGCCTTTAAAAAAATTTAGTAGCTGACTACGCGGCGACATATGAAGTCAACTGCATTTGTAGCCATAAAGCTGTGTAGTCTGCTGTGGTCTATGTGTTTAGAGCATAGCAATGAAATTGCTTAATTTTTATTGTTTTTTCCGAACTACAAATATTATTAATTGTTAAGTAATTTCAATCTTTAGGCATGAGTTCGTTTTTTCTTTCTATTCAGAAAGAGAATTATTTATTTAATATGGACAACCTGCATTCCATTCAGCTAGATGTCCAATAGAATTATAACTTTTACTGTTTTCAAGAAAGGTTGTCCATATTAAATAAATAATTCTCTTTCTGAATAGAAAGAAAAAACGAACTCATGCCTAAAGATTGAAATTACTTAACAATTAATGAAATTGCTTAATATTAAAAATAATTTTTCTTGGAATTGATTTTTTAGGAAACTTCCATTTCAATACGGAAATAGCTTAAAAGCATATTTTCTACAGTCATTGCTGGTCAGCCAAGTCACCTACAGTTAGCTTCTTAGTAATTACCGGGCAGTCGTCCAAAAAATCCCACTAGGAGTACTAAAGGTTTCCTGATGCTGATATTTAACCTCAGTTAGGTACCATTAATCTTCCACTAACCAGTTGTATCATTAATAGCCTAATAGTATGTTCACACGTGCAATATAATTAAGGCATTTAAAATGAGTTACAAGAATTCAGCTTACTCAATTAGCATTTGGTAGCTGAAAATATTTTCTTGATTTAACAATGATGAGGATGTTTGGTGTTTGGAAAAGCGTATGTTATGCATTTTTAGGCAGACAACTTCGAATTACCAGCATAATATGAAAAATATAACTGAATTCCTTGCAATACGATTTTTTTCCCCTTTTATCTACTCGTTTGGGTTGTCGGGTCTAGTTAATGGACTAGTATGGTATATTTTCTGTTCACTCAACACACTCCACCAGTGCATTATGAATTTGATACTTAATTTATTAATTGAATTCTTGTATGGTAAACTGAACTCAATTAACGCTTTAATTGCATAAATCTTCTAATTCTGTAATTAAGGCGCATATAATTCGCCCCACATATACCACAAAGCGATCTTTTTTATTATTCTTATTTGCCCTTGTGGCCCTTTGTTATTAAGATATTTCCCAGATGTAGCGCTGACATATGTTCAAAATAAAATTCTTAAACAGTTGTTGTGTACCGCCCCCAGTTCCTTAATTTTTCGTTTTCTCTTCTGATTTGGTTGTTGTCAGTGGTCGCAATTGTAATTGGGTTGTAGGCTTTACTTACAATCATTACAGGCTTTACATCAAATGCTATTCGTACTGCTTAGCTAGCTATCTGCCACCATAACAAATGATTGGGCCTTCTAGAAAAAAGCATATGCCCGCGTAGGCAGACAATGCGTTTTTTTACGTGGGGTATTTTTGCACGTTTAATAAGTATTGGTTTGCGCTGTAGTTATTGCATTTTAAGTTATTTCGGCATTAATAATTTCTAGGCTAATTAAATTTCTAAAACAAAAAAGTGCAGTTTACCTTAAAAACTTATCTCAGATTTTAGATTTTTTTCATTTTATTTTACATAAAATCTCGTAAAATTGACTTTAACACAGTGATCTGGTTTATAATTTATAATAAAGAAAATGGAACTTTTAAAAGCTTCCGTATGCCATTTATCCATCCTTTGGCTGTTTTGTTTTCTCCCTTTTATATTTTTCTAAATTTTTTAATATTCTTCCCTTTCTCGACGGAAATAGATTTTCAAAGTGCATGGCATAACGTATGGAGTCGTTAATCTTCATATACAATACAATAAAAAACACACACAAATGCACACACGCACACACACCCATACATACACCCGCCCATTAATGCAAATGCATTTCATACTTTCAGACTGAGTAGATATGTGCATTAGAGTATGAGAATGCTGGTTTTGTGTTTGAGTTAATAATTTTTTCTTTTATTCCCAACTAAATATTTGGTGTGTGAATATCGCGGTATGTGTGTGTATTCGCAAAACTGTAATAGTATGAGTCTGTGTAGAAAATGTCATATACATGTTAGGCAGCTATAGTTTCGTTTTAACTTCCATATATAAATCATGCGACAATAGTTTTTACAAAATTTTCCTCTTAGCCAACCTTAACAGAAAGTAAGATTGTCATACAAACTCATATATGCGGGGTATATGCTCGTAAAATAATATAATTTGTAATTTACGTCGCATATAATGTAACCCATTTAGACACAGATGTGATAATACTAAAGCAGATGTAAATCTGCTAAAACATACAGTGAGAGGTTTTCCAAGCGTTTAAGTTTAAAATTTTAGGTGAAATAAATTTTTTTTAAACTTGCGATTACTACTGTTAACGATTTATTTTATATCTAAGACGTTTCTCATTGCTCGCTTCTCGAAGTTTTCGTCCCAGTTAAAAAAATACTGTTACAGTTTTAGTGATCTTTTCGAGCAGCATCGTTTCTGGATTAAAGTAAAATTTTTGATATGAGCAAACATTTTTTTTTATAAATTTTAGACGTTTCCTCTATATTTGGTGAATTCTTTTGAGTTGGGGATTTTAGATACTCCAACAACAGAGTATGTTACTGTTGTAGAAGCGGCGAACGATACAATAGCGTCACTTTTAACAAGCATACATATGTGTTTTAAGTTTACTTTAGAGGATTGATGCATTCAGTGTGCCTTTATTGGTAAGTAGGTGCATTAGTGTGAATTTACTTCTTACTAAAAATTTTATTCATTAATATAGTTGCTTTTCCAGCAATTTGATGTTAAAAGGTATTAATTCGATATAATTAGAGTGTAATAAGTGTGGGTTAATGTTGTTTAGGCGACGTCTACAAAATCTGTTGTTTATAATTCAGCAACTGATTTCAAATATACATTGAAAATTACACAATGGAACAGCATGTCCAAGTGAGCGATTAGAAGACAATCTCAATATCGGCAGAAGAAAATATTGCTTGGTGCGGATTTTGAGCCAGCTACATCACTTTTGTGTTCTTCGTTGAAAACAGGGTTGGTTAGTGTCAATTAATTAATGGTCCAAACTGCTTGATATGGATTTGAACACGTGGTTCTAATAGGGCGGCGCTACATGCCACACAGCGAACAAAGACATTCTGAAATTATCCGAAACCAGCTTATCTCCAAACCAAACTTGACAAGGGATGACGGAAATTCGTTCCAAAATACTACATCAAATCACCCTGTCGGTATGTGAAATCGAGAACCAATTAATTGTATTTAAATCTTAATACCTATCTATGATTAGGTTGAGCGGACCCTTCCGCCAGGCTTAATGTGTCTGCTGTCCATGCGTATCTATCTATACGCTTAATTCTATATTTCTTCCTGAAAAGTAAGAACGTTTAGATAAAATTGATATTTTAATTGGAGAAATTATGTTTAGCTATTTTAGGCGTCTGATGCCCAAGCAATACCCCCAAGCTGAATGTTATATGACAATATTGGATTTTAAATGGATAATTATGTAAAACAGCTTTCTATTCCGAAGTTACTGTTGATTTAGGAGTTAGTAAGCAGTGAATGTAGCTGATTTGTTCTAAGATTGATTGCCATTATTTTTAGAAAACTGATCCCATGGCCTTATTTTGAGCGTTCTATCTATCAAACAGATATTGAGAAGCTTGTGGGGAGTTCTAAGGTAGATCATGAGTTACTTTCGTGAGTAGCCTTTCACTCTAGACTTTATTAAGTGTCTGAGAAAAAGGAAGCTGAGCAGTATTGATTGTTTTAAAATGACGATGTAATAAAGGTTACTATTCTAGAATCTGTCTCAATGGTACTATGCCTGGATCGAAACTTGCTTTTAAGCACGAGACGAAAAATTTTTTTTCTTTCCCGAAAGTGACAAGAACTTACCAGATTTATATTGATTCTTGATTTGATATTCCGACAGGGTGTTTTGATGTAGATTTTTGGAACGAATTTCCGTCATATCTCGTCAAGTTTGGTTTGGAGGCAAACCGGTTTCGGCTATGTGCCATCTTCAGTGTCATTTTGCGCTCTCGTTTATATTGCTAGAATAAAGTCATTAAATATTGATTCTTTTTGTATCCGTGTCAAAGTGCGAAGCCACGGCAGACATTTTAACTATATTATATTCCATACATAATGGCAAACGTAGCACTTTCAAATAAAAAGGAATTTCGTTAATACTTTCTTGGTAGTGACTCAGACTATAGTAAATTTTAACTTTTTTAAACTTTACATGTATTCAGCGTCTTCAGTATTTCATCCAACTTCCCTCTTCCGCAATTTGTCTAGTCCTGGGATTTTACAGGCTAACAGTTGAATACTGCGGAACTCATCAATGCCACACAATTATCTAAAGTGCTTTCATAACGCCGCAAGTTTATTACTGTGATTAGCGAGTTTCCTGATATATCCGGCAACAGAATATTCAGCGCTCTTGATTAGATTAATAACTTTACTCGGCTTTTAATCGCTTGCAGAAAGGCACTTTGTTATTAAATTTAGATCAAAAATGTTTTATAACCAAAAACTCTGGCCATTCCTTTGAATTAAGGCTTTGCTAGACATATTATTATTTGAGTCTACTGTAAAATTCAGCACTACCATGTCCTGAGTGAAAATGTGGTATCAAAGGTAAATAAATGGTGTAACATTATAAAAGAAACAATGGAATATAAATAAAGGATAATAGTATAAAATTAAACAGAACAATAAAAAAAATTATTTATATGAATATGTGTGGTGAAAATTCATTATTTAGGTAAGTAGGTTTATGAATAACTGTGTGTCTGATAACTGTGGAAAGTAGAAGACACAGATAGGAAAGTTTGTAGTGAACAGAGATTAACTTTTGAAAGAAAATTAAAATAATGAATATATACAGTAGCATCCAATAAGGACAGTTCGATGCTGAAATTGAAAAAAAGACGAGCTACTTGTGGCCTAATAACAAAATTATATTTTTATTTGAGAGGACATTGTATGGTCTTGTGCAATTAGGTATGAAATACCACATCGTTCAAATATCCGTTGCACGTCTAATTGAGAGTTACTTTCAAAATCTCTGACAAATAGATTCGCCTAAATTTGACCGATGACCTGTATTATGTTGAATTTGAGGACATCGGCGGATGTCATAGACATACTTTAAGCAATCTCACAAAAAAAGTCTAGATATATCGATATATATCGATATATCTAGATATATCTTGGCGGCATGCAATGTGTTGTATGTAACGCCATCCTGTAGAAACCAAATATCGTTTACATCCAGATCGTTCAATTCGGGAGCAAGGAAATCGGTTATCATATGGTTCAGTGGAGCTAGACGTCCCCGCGTGTGTCTTTTATAATCCCACCATTGAGATGTATTTCCATCTGGAGGCATGGAGACCAGTCCTCAAGGCTTTTTTTCCGCCTGAGTGGTTGGGAGAGTAACGTGGTGGCTGTGGTTCAGACTAAAATCACGGAAGATGTGGTGGTACGTGACAAGGATAGGCGTCAATGCTTTTTTATTTTCTTGAGATGTTCATCAAAGGTTTTCCTATCATGGTTATGTCATCAAGGTGCACCAAGCATGTTTTCAAGTAAAGTCCCTCCGATACTAGTTCCATAAGCCGCTCAAATGTTGCTGTAGCATTGTAAAGCTCAAATATCATTACTTTAAACTTTCGTAACCCGCCGTTGACTAAAGGCAGTTTTGTCATTATCCTTCTCTACGATTTCCACCATATCCGCTTTGCTGATCTAATGTGGAGAACCATCTTGCTCAAACCAGTGTGTCCAGGGTGTCATCGATTCTCGGTAGCGGATAACTGTACTTCTTGGTAACGTCAATCCGCCGCTTGTAGTCCACGCAAAATCGGGTACTTCTATCCTTCTTCTTCTGTGGGTAGGTGAGTTTCAAGGACTAGAAAATCTTAGTCCTGCTTCACCAGTATTTATTTCATGTTTTACTATTGCTGCTCTTCCCCGAGTATGACCCTCTAAAGCAAACACGTGCCATATGTTCTTTAAATTGCTCACGCCATCAGTAAGTAGTAAGTTTATGGTCCCGGTAGTTATAAGAATAAAATTGCCACCTATACACATGCGCATAGGGGCAATGATACGACCAGTGTCGGATATAGTCGACATACAGAAGTCGACGTTGGCGATGATGGCCACACCCACGTATTTTTTAAAGAAGTACTATGACATCAGCGCCTGAATAATATCTTTTATAAGAGAATGGATGTTACCACGTTAATCTAAGAAGTAAAACATATGTCGACTTGTTAGGGAATTCCTTCATATAGTCTGGTCTGCTGTATTTTTAACGGAATATACTTTATAAACCCATATAACTAGTTGTGCAAACCACCTTATTTTGTTAAAATTTCCAACTGGCTTTAACAAACTGTTAAAATAATGTTGCAATATTTCCGCTCACTTATTTTGCCAGCTGTGGAATATGTAATACATGATGTTTATATGGGGTTAAAGCAGTTTGCATACAATCTCACGTAAAATACACACAAGCACACTTACTGCTGCCACTTGCAGCATATTATATTTTTTTTACATTACAAAACAGTGTTAGACTTAAAGAACAGCTTTGTCACTTGATTTAATGTGCTTTGTTCCTTTTGCTGATATATTCCGTATTTGTCTCTTTATTATTCTTTTTTTAGTTGTAGCATTTCCCAGTGCCCCATTTAAATGCATTGGTAAAGGAAAGTAAAAATTATAATAATAATTTTAAAGGCATGCTTGAAATATAGTCGAGACCAGATATAAAATGTCACAATTTTTTTTTTTTTTTTGGTAATTTCTTTTAATTTTTGTTGGATGTTTGTTAATATTTTGTAGTCAATTTTCAATAAATTGATTTTTTTGTTAACTGGATCTAGAAGTAAAAGAAAGCGTCAAAATTTTAATAGAATTTAAATACAAATTTCAATCTTTATCGAATACCGTAATTTGGCCTCTGTTGATGACCTCTTCGGTTTTTGATGAACTTTCAGTGAACTTTCCGAAGTCCATAAAAGCTTGCGGATAAAGAGTCTGTATTATGAGCTACTTAAACCATCGCAGGAAATTGTACAGATTGAATTCATCTATTTGATGGGAACAATAATGAAATACGGCCGGAATATGCCACCAGACGCGAATGTATAGTATCCCACCATGACAATACTTGTACTCATGTTGCTGTATCAGTATAGAACCATTTGGCAAATTGCGGATAAGAAGTTTTACCGCACAAGCCTTCTAGTCATCTGATTACCATTTATTTGGAGTTACGCACAACAGCCTGGCTGCAGAAGTTATTAGAATTGTTTTTAATCGTTTCCGGCTTTGCATTTACTTTTAGACTCTTGCCTTGAAGAAGGCATAAAAAAATAAGAGCTTAAACTAACCAATATATTATTTATACACCACTTGTGTAGTTCCAATTCCTTCTAAGTTGTGTTAATTGCGAATACATCTTCTTACTTCCTTTTCCTTACCAGTCGCCATATTGTGAAGCATATTTACGAATTAAATTACTGCATGCGTTGCTGCCAAACCAGATAATAAACCGCAGTATTTTAAAGAACATGAAAAAAGTTCATTTAATTTGTAAACATTCTCTTGTTTTAGTGGCTTCTAAATTTATAAAACATGCTCTTGTTTTTTCGAGTGTCCTGTCTCTTTCTCTCTCTCTCTCTCTCTCTTTCTCTCTTCACCTGGTTAATTTCTTGTTCAGTTTTACTTTTTGCGGTTGCGGCACTTGCTTCGCCTTTATCTTTTTCATATTTCTTCAGCATTTAACTTGCTCGATTTGTTTAAATGTGACAATAATAAAATAGAAAATGTTTATCTTGAAAAAGTCTAAGCAAATACAATGCTTTCTTTCGAATTAACAAAAGACAACATGAAACAATGAACTTTTTCTTGTTGCAATATTCTGTTTCATGTACTTTATTTTCATTACGCTAAATGCGAAAGGGATAAAATCTTGGGTTGATTTCCTAACGATCTTCATAAACTTTATTGCGCACATAATTTTTAAAGTCAAAAATAAAAATAAACACTAAAATTACTTTATAAAGAAATCAAATAATATTAATTTCCTTTTATAGCGATAAGGACATCACTGTGAAGGGGTTAGAAATAATAGAACAAAAATTTTGTGCCATCATAGCAAAACTTACAGATTTTAAACCTTTGGGTTATTGTGGCTGTACTTGTACAATACTAAACTCCAAGTGCGCATTTATCTTTATCGTTTACTTAATTATGATGGCATCCTCATTTAAACAGTAAAAGATATTTGTACGCGGTAGTAGATGTACACCCCAATTCTAAATAACAATTCCCTCTGAGTTTTTTCCCTATTCCCTGTCCCCCTATTCTAAATAAAATCTCCCAGAGAAATGTTTCCCTTTTCCCATTTCCCTTATTCTAAATGAACTTCGAATTGGGAAACTCATCCCCGGGAATAAAAGTAGGTATTACGAATGTCAAATATAGGGAGAATGTAATAAAAAAAACTTTGGAGATTTTCCCCCGAAAAATTGAAAGGGAGTTGTGTTAAAAAATGTAAGGATTTTAAGTTTTCTTTCATAAACTAAACATAAACAATATCTTCCTTATTTTCAGGTTCAAAATAACTAATATAACTGAACTGTGACCTATAAATATTAAAATCTTTGTTTTTGAATTTTTTAGTTTAATTTTTAATAAAATAATTATAAACATAACAAATGCGGGTGTATTTCATTACATAAAATATCACTTGAGTGGCGAGAATCGATTTAGAAACAAAAACCTTGTTTTAAATTATTTCCAATGTTATTTATAATAACTTGGGCAGCAGACAAATACTGATGCGATACTAAAGCCACCACTCTCTCTATAGGAAAAGTATCCAAATTTTCGACATTATCTACATTACTATTGCATTTAAAATAAATGCAGATGTTATGTAAAGCACAACAAACATTAACTATCTTCGCTGCCTTTTTTGGAGCATAGTGGAGTTCTCTAGCGCCAAGAATGCATCTCCATCTAATATTAATTATGTATAAGTAGTTACGCCATGAATACAATTTGCTATCACTTAAACTTTACCGAGAAGCCAATAATTGCTGCATCCATTAATATATTGCTGCTCAAGATGTGTTCGCAAATCGCTGGAGCTCCAAATAAATGAATCATGGCACGCACCAGCATAGGAAGCATCAACGTATTTAATACTGAGCTCATGATCGCAGATCAGTAAATATTCATGGCTGACTGTGCGACGTTAACTCGTCCAGCAGATATTTAAAGCCAGCCTTTATTTACCCTGTAATGTTTTTCGAGTCTGCATTGCAAAAGTGAAATAATCATAATTAAAATGAACAAATAAATATATACAATAACATCTTTTTATAGTCACAACGTTTGTGGCAGCTCAAGTGGACTTGCGTCATCACGCAACTTTCTCCTTGCAATTCTTTGCTCATTTCTTGAATATTGCTGTTCGTCAGCTTCTGCTGCTTCCACTGGAAATGCTACACTAAACATTTTATTTTATTTAAATATTCGAGACTTATTTTTAATAATAATGAATTGTAAGTTTTAAGTCAAAACAAGAACTGCTGAAAGCAAAACAGTTGACTACGAAAATTCGATATTCCCTTTCTGGCAATAACATTGTTTAGAATAGGAGAATTTGTTCCCAGGGAAAATGAACTCCCAGGGAATTTATTTCCCGGGGAATATTTAGAATCGGGCTGGTAGTGTGTATTGCAACATGTTGTATACAATCACTGTGGGATTTAATTTAAAAAAAATTGCTTTAACGGCAATTTTTGCCTTTACGGAAAATTTTTCAACATATGGCAACTCCTTAATAAAATTTGATGTTATTGAATTAAAAGTTGTATGTTTGACTTAAATCTAATATACGCTAAATGTAGTTATTAGGATTGCTGGCTGACCTTAGCTAGAAATATACAAACGAAGCGGAATTCTCTCTCGGGCCACAATTTGGGACGAGAAATTATCTTTAGCGAAGGCCACCATTGTCAAATGGCTGGCTGCGTGAATAAGGAAAAATTCCGTATAATACACGACCAAGTGGGAACACTACCTGGAAGAAATACAGAATGTATATGAGCTTACATCTATCACAGAACATTTCCCAAAGAAGCTGTTTCTACATTGCTTAACTCCATACTTACGCGTAGAAGACATTATCGCGGCCCAACAGTTTGGCTTTCGAGCGAACTGTCGAACGAGTCCATAGAACCCTTATCAGATCGCCCTTTGGGAAAAAGTCTTGTAGTTCATCTTTGACATTGCTCAAGATTTTGACAAAAGTCAAACAAAATTAATAGTTCTACATTTCTATTCCATTAGCTTAACAAATAATTTACGTTCAAATTCTTATAACTTTGGATGTGTTTTTAAGGCATGTTTAATGACGAGGAAGCATTTGATAATAAAATACATATTATTAGAACAGTAACAATAACAAAAAAACATGTAAAAGGCATTTAAATATCAACGGATTTACGTGCATGTGTGCATTGGTGAACATTTAATTTTCTTAAATAATGTTTATTTGTATGACGTTCTTTTTTTTTTGCTTTTAAGTTTATATTATTAAGCGAGGGTTTATATGATTTAAGGCCACCGAATTATTGTTCCTTAAATAATTATAATTACTATTGTTGTTGATAATGCTGTATATAAAATGAATAATGAATATATAAAATAATTTTGTTCAAAAATTCCACTAGAACTGTCGAATTACTTAAATAAGGAATTTAATATGATCAATTATTGACGAGTATATTTTGTAAACCAGATATTGGGGGATTAAAAGTTTTGGACTTTTAAGCTCCATATTCTTATTATTAATTTGGTTACTTTATTTACCTATAATAAATAAAAGATTTTTTATGTAGTACTTGAAAAACCAATTTTTTATATTAAAATAGTGGGCCATATATTGCAATTCTTATCGACCAAGGCGTATCTACCTAGGCAACCTTGCTACGACAACAAATACAACAACAGCAGGCAGTTTTGTTTGTGTAAAACCCAATATTGCCGTCAAAAACATTTGTAAAAGAAAGAAAATTATAAGATGTAGAATTTTGGAACGAATTTCCGTCATCCCTTGTCAAGTTTGGTTTGGAGACAAACCGGTTTCGGCTATGTGCCATCTTCAAAAAAAGTTGAATAAATTTTGTTTGGTACAAATTAAAAATTTATTTATAAATTTTGTACAAATTAGAACACAAATTGATAATTTATTTTTTGTTTTTACTTCACTTTTTAATTTATTTATACACAAACTATAAAAACACTAAGGCACTTGAATCAATGAGACTTGAATGTAAATTAATTTTTTGATTATTCGTAAACAAAACAAAATAGTTTGACATTAAAATTGGGTAAACAAAGGAAAACGAAAATTAAAAAATTGCCACCTGCAGTAGTAATGCCACCTGGTTAAATATGCCTTGTTATTGACGATTGTTATAATGACATAAGAATTAAGTGGTGCTAAATTTCCAAAAAATCGAAAACAAACAAATTTTAAATTAAAAATTTAGTGGACTGAATACCGCCGAAGTAGAGAGAAAAGTTAAAATAGGAAAGCCAGTTAGTTGCAATTGCAAAAATAAGAAACGAGCCACCAAAATGGCAACAACACGGTGAGAAAGACAAACAATTTGCAGTCTTGTTTCAAGTTATTTTATTTTAAGAAAGCAAGAAATATTTTTGCAAACAAGACACAGTAGAGTGGTATTGGGTGCCATATCCTACTATGGTAGTATCGACTTAGTATTTGAAACGAAAAAATGACTATTTGTAACCATACTGTGTATATGTCAACACAACATTGCTGCCAAACAGCAATACTATCGTCTGAACTAGAATTCTCAACCATTTCGATTCTTATATCTCTCGTAATCGCAGACAGTGCTATTGGGTTTTCTTTAAATCTAGAGTGTAGTAGAGTTGAATGAAACGATTATTCCATACTTCTAAACCGACATCCAAACGGACATGAAATGGTAATTTTTAATTAATTTGTCTCCAAATATGTTAGGATATGCCAGAAAAAAAGATTTAGCCACATACTGTAAACTTTTACTGTTTATGCATTTTTGCGATTATTTTGAAAATTATCTATTAATCGCAAGATAAATTTCGATACAATTAAATCGTTAATTGCAACACAGTGGTCGATAATTAATCGGGTTTCGATTAGTCTTGGTATCACTAGCTATAATAGCTACACCGCTGCATCTTAAGGTACAGTTAGCTGAACGTCCACGACCCGTAACGAAACAGCTAATCCGATTTGTTACTACATAACAAATGCAAATGCTTACCGAAATTAAACGGAACGTTGACGGCTCGTCCCAATCTATGTATATAAAATAGAATTTTATAAGGTTGTTAGGTGACATTTGTAAACCGGTGATCGCACTATTTGTATGTTAAATAGTACTGTGCAAGTACGGTGCAAGTGCCCTATTTTATATATATATAATATAATACAAATAATATATATAAAATGTAAGTACCAAAAGGGGGCACTTGTACCACACAGTACAATTTAACATAAAATATTGCGATCACTGACTGGCAAATGTCATGTTACAACTATATTATACAATAATTTGAATGAAATTAAACTTTCGTTTTTAAAGTCCTAAAATAGTCGTAATAGTAATCAGTATACATAAAACAAAATAACTAAATTAAAACATTAAAAAATCTTGATTTATTTTGTTGAATATGTAAGTCGGCACTTATATATTAACTGTTTCGACGCTGTACGTCCGACATGTTCTGAACATCATGTGATTTCGAAACGATCACGCACGTGATATGGTGCTGTTCTGCAAATCACTCGATATTACGTTTTTCGGCGAGGTTGGATATTTTCGAAAGCATATTCGAAAACAGGTGAAAACAAATGATTTTTAAATGTGTTAATTTTGTTACATTCTTAATTAATTTATTAAGTGAAGTTTAGGTAAGTAAATTGCAGTACTTTGCTTTAAGAAAAGAGCATTTAAAATTTGTGGTCAAATAAAATTTCACTTTGTATGAATATGTCACTTTGGCAAATTAGCAATATTTTCGAAAAAACAAACCAGCTGACTGCTAAAGGGAAAAAGTAAATCACGAGCATTTCCAAACAAAGCAAACAAAGTTTTTACAAAACAAGCAGTATCCTTAGAAATTTTTTATTATTCCTAATTTTATAAAAAAAAATAAATAGAATACACTTCATGTCAAATCACTTGGACCAAAAAGTGAATTTTAGAAGAGGCCCGAACGTTTATTTTTTTCAAATAGTTATAAACCGTGTAGATTGTTGTACATGAAATCTGACTCACTCATCAATATTATGGGGCACTATAATACGGGTTTTTTTAGCAATGACTTTAATAAATTTGACTAGGTACTGCTCAGTCATTATTTAGAAACACAACTAATTAATTTTGATTGCTTACAATGTTGCTATCGTTTTCGTTCGACGACGTTTGCAGCGAATGGTATTTGCAGTCGTGTAGTTGCGTTGGTAGTTGCGTTAGTATCAGTTGTTATGCGCTTTCACGTACAAAATTTTAAATTGACCCAACTATATGAAAGAGATAGTTAAATTAGAAATGATAAGGTTTTTTATCTCTTTTATATAATCGAGGTAATGTTGTTACAAGTTGTCGCGTCAAGTTAGTAGTCTATGGTCGACACAATCGTCTAAGTGATTAAAGCATTATTTAAAAAAAGTAGCATCGCTGGATTCCGAAACAACAAGAAAACCACAACAAAAAAGATTACTAAAAATGACAAGAGGGTATAATGGCATTTTTTTTTTATGAAAAAGTACTAAAAAACAGTACAATAGTACTGCATTTTCTATCACTATTTAACATCGACTATTTTGAAACCTCACAGCTCAATTTCAAGAGGTTTCGAGGTTTGCAATCAAAACTTAATATCTTTCTGCTCTGCCTAATATCCTTTAAGAAATATTATGAACCTGCCCCACTGTGCATTAAAGTCAACGCAGTAATTTTGATCAGTTTGACCCTTAACTTCTTTTAAAGAATTATTTTAGAATTTAAGTCTTAGATGCTCTATTTGCTGAAATAAACGTATAAAATATGTCAAAAGCTTATTGATATTTAAAATGGGGATTATAATAATAACATAATATTTAAACCAAATATTTAAAAATTATTATTATTATTATATTTAATATTTTTTTTTCTAATTTATTGCTTTTAAAATCAAACATGACTATTTGGCAAAATGTATCGATAAATCAAACACTATTGTGCTTCTTTTCGTTCCCAGTCCTTCAAAAAATATTTTATCATTAATTTGATCACTTTTTGTTTTGTTATATTAAACCAAACAATAATTTATCGCTCTCAATAAGAAGTATCAATCCAGTCTTCGATGACATTTAGAGAAGCACACATGATTTTATTCTAACTGGATTTTCCTAATACCTCCTATATTTTATTTTTCTTTTTGTTCAACTTTAAGGTTTCGATTTAAGATGTAAGATCTTATTCGCTTCGGTGTATTTTTTGTTTGTCGTTAGCAATTTCTTCTTGTAGTCAGGTTGATTAATGAGCCTGTGTGTTTTTAACGTTTTGTTGACAGGAAAAACTAACATGTTCCTGAAGGCAAAATATACGAGTGCGTTATTTTAAACAAAAGCAATCTTGAAATTGCTTCTAAAGAAATTTCTTGCTTTGATACGAGGGCGGGCCATAAACTAAACGAACTGACGTGCGGTCTGTTATAGTGTCAGAATAAGTCTTTCTTTAGAAGACCACAGATATTGCACTCTCTAAGTAACTTGATCGCCTTTATATCAGACAATTCATTCGTTTAAAAGCTCTTGGCCCCAGCATACAAAAGCTAAAATTAATTCCAATGCAGACGAGTGTTGTAAAAAATCATACATTTGACGTCAAAAATGTTCTAGTTGGTAAAAGGTAGATCAGAAATTAAGAATCAAATTCAGCAGACCCTTTTGGACTATAAGCGCGCAAAATGGTGGAAATAAAAGGAATTTTATGAAGTGCGACTTACTGCATCAGGTGACGTTAGGTTGAAAAGATTTACACATTTTTAAGAAATCGGTGTTCCTTGCGAAACTCTTTAGAATTTTGTAGGTGAGTTATATCTGGTGATATGTCAGGCGTGCAATCCTGATTTCTAATTCATATGAAAGCTGGTCAGTGGTACAGCAAATTTTACATCGTTTCGATGCCCTTTTTGTATGCTCTGCACACACGATTGTATTCTTCTCTTAATTGAAGCGAACGTAAGCTTGAGTGACCCGTTAAAATACTTCACGCTCATTTCAGTCTTGTGTGGTTTCAGCAGACTCTTTGGTATACCTATGTTTCTGTCCATCCATATGATTCTAGGCAATTTTCGACCGTTTCGGTTTTCCTCTCCGTGTTTTGGTTCATCTTTACTCTTAGTTCTCTAAAGTTAATTTCCTGTAATCATCATTTTAATTGGCAGAGTATTTATTTGCTCATTCATTACCCACTATTCCTTGGTAGCCTGATGTTCAGTGTTGACTCTTTCAAATTCAATTGCCTTTATGTTCATTTGGCTATCAGTGAAAGTGTTGGCTTCTGTTGATCTTGTAGTATCACTGATGCTTTTTATATATTCCGGGGTTTTACGTACTTGCGCTTGAAGCACCATTTTAGGGTCAATAAGTTGGACAAATCGTATTCCTGAATCAACTAGCCACAGTTTTGTGCCGAGTCATAGCTTCGTATAAAACATGTTTCGACCTCTACATATAATTTGTATTAAGGCCAAGGACAAATCGGATCATAAGAACGCAATAATTGTTGCATCTGCATAAAACTTCAACGCGCAACAATGTGAGACAACCTTCAAGAAGAAGAACAATCAATGACTATCATATTACGGCAATGCAGAAGTAGCCGCATCCCAAAATGAGGGATGTAAAATTGAAAGTGAATAAGTCTCTTTTTGCAAATGTCGAAAACTGCCCACGTATTAAAGCAAGTAGTGTAATCTCTACTTATGAATTTAACGATTTTAATTGTAAACATTGAACGACAGCTGTTGAGTATCGCTGGAAGACAATTATTGAAGAAAAGAAGACTGTGTTGAAATATAAACAGATGATTCTTGGATTGCAATCGTAATTAAAATAAGACAAGAACAAGTCGCAGGTATAATTTAAGAAATTTATATCCAAGAAGTTAAATTTCGTTAATATCTTACTATGCTTTTCATTAAAACGTCTTTTTGGCTGGCCCTCGTACCCATGGGTTAAATTATTATATTTTCAGCCGGCATTTTAGTACTCATCACATGTTTACACAAGGATGTGTAAGAGGAAAAACTTGCAGACCATTTAATTTTTTTCTAGCGATGATGTCAAAGTGTCAACAAACATGGAGTTTTTTGTTATGGGTTCGTAGAACAAAGGAGTTTCCTAAATATAAAGCACCACAAACAAAATGGTTAATCTGACATCAATTCGTTCACTTTTAGCGATTAATCTTTTTAGGGGAATAAAAAACTGCGTTAGATTTGTTTGAATCTTTTAGAGGACTTTTACATGTTACTAAACAATTTTTTCACTAAAACATGTTTGACGTTTATGTTTAAAAATAGTGATAACAAATTACCAAAACTACACATATTGTAATAGAATGTATTTTATGCATAATTTCGTACCGAAAAGTCTTAAGAACTCTTCAATCCAGCGAAATTCAATTCAATTATTTATCAATATTGATTTTATGAAAGCATCCACTACCCTTTAAAACAATTTTAGAGGTCCACCTTGGAATGAAGTTCAGCTTCTTGGGGATTTTTCTGTTATCGCCTTCAGGCTTAGTAGTTTCGGTCTTGGAAATTGCAAAACTCAGAGGCAACTATGCTAGATGAATATTGATACGGAATTTATACTCGTATCGCGCCCAACACTGATCTAAAGCCAGGCATACATCATACACCCTACTTATACATCTTCGATGTATTGGTCGGACACAGATGTGATGGATGACCAGTCGTTGCTCGCTAAACTGTATAGTACGCATCGTTGTTGTGAAAAACGAATAAGATATAACTAGGTACGAAATATCGTTAGTGAAAACCGATACGAAAGAACCTATTTGGATTGAAGTTGAAGAAACGCAAGGAGAATTCCGGAGAAACGCAAGGAGAATTCCGGAGAAACGCAAGGAGAATTCCGTAGAAGAAACACCTGCCATTCGGTGATTGTTTACTTTCAATAGATTGACATGTTTTACGTTAGCACCAGCCTACAAACAAAATTCGATGGTTATCTTTTTTTTTATGGTAGGACCAGCACTCAGGGGATGACCCCTATTCATGCAATGCATTGTGCTAGAACTAGGAAAAGAGGTTATGGGAAGGAGGACAGAGGGAGTAGTGTTTATTAACATTTGATTTGTACTTTTCCACAGAGAAAGTGGGAGGAAAGGCCTCTGCTGGAAGCTTATTCCAGATACGAATGGTCCGGCTAAAGAACGAATTCTGTCTGTAGTGCGTTGTGCGATCCACTGGCCATTCGACCACAAATGGATGTGCTCTTGATGAAGTACGTGTGGTGCGTATGAATGACCGGGTTTTGGGAATAATATCCCTAATTTCATCAGAGCACAATCCATTGTAGTAGCGATAGAACAGCGAAACACACCCCACATTGCGACGATGCTCGAGAGAGTTAATAGAGTTGGTAAGTTGTTGAACTCCAGGTAATTAACAAGATGGAAATTCACCATACTTTCCATAACCTTGGAATGCGCCGAAAAAATTGCTATTGGACGGTAATTTTCAGGGTTGGTGGCCTCTCATTTTTTTGGGATTGGCGTTACATTGGCAATCTTCCAACACATTGGAAATTCGCCAGCATGGTACAATATGCTGAAAAGTTTGGCCAATGGACGCGCTAGCGTCGAAGAGCACTGCTTCAAGACCAGTGCAGGGATGCCATCCGGGCCTGGAAACTTGTTTATGTTGAGGTCCGCAAGAACCCTTTTAACGGCACGGGCTCGAAAGAATATGCGTGGCATAGTAACTGATACTCTTTCGATCAAAGGCAGTGGCTGATTGCTTTCCGGCCAGAGAGAATTTCTTGCAAACAATTCGGCCAAAATGTTATCTTTATCAACCGGGTCAGTAAATACTTGGTAGTCCTTTAAAAGAGTCGAAATTGAGGAACTAGCATTACCCTTTACTCTTTTAACGAAAGACCAAAAGATCTTACTACCCTGTGGAGCACTAAGAATTTTAGCACGAAGACGCTGCTCGTATAAAGCTTTTTCGCGCCTTAGGACTTTGGCACACGAAGATCTTTCCTTTTTGCGTAGCGAGTCAGTATCGGCATTTTTGTTATTCCGCCATGTACTGAATGCTTCCTCTCTGGATCTGACTGCAATTTTGCACGTCTGATTAAACCACGATTTTATTCTAGATTTTATCGAAGTTTGTTTGGATGGAATGAAGGATTTCATTCCAAACAAAATTATATTCTCGACCATTTTCGCCATGGCATTGACATTATTGTCCATGAAACAAAGTTTCCAATTAAAATGCCTGAAGAAGTCGTTGAGATCAGCCCAACGAGCCTTTTCGTAGATAAATTTTTTACGTTTCTGGGTCGTTCGTGAAACGTTAAGGAGTTTCGAGAACGAAAAGGAGGCGGAAATGGTACAGTGATCCGAGTTACCGAGAGGTGCGTTGACGCTTACCTCATACTTTTCAGGGTGTGAAAGGTCAATAGTATTGTGCTGGTGCTCTTCAACACACGAAATGTGCGTTGGTTCATTCACTAGTTGCGCAAGATGAGTGTGCGCGGCGAATAATTCAACATATTGGCCTTCCGTAGTTGTATTGCCCGAATGGCGAAGCCATGACGAGTTGTGAACATTGAAATCACCTGCAACAACAATTTCACTGTTCGGACAACTCTCAAGGATCTTCGAAATTGAATCGGAAAGGGTATCGAAGCCTGATAAGGAAATATCCCTTCCCGCGTTTGGGCTTCTGTAAAGAAACCCGAAATGCAAAAGGTGTGACCTGATTTTGAATTTAACCCAGAGACAGCTAAATTCAGCATCACTTATGCCTAGAGATTGCTGGCATTGGTACACAACTTCATTGCGTATGTACATTGCAAGGCCCCGATGGAAATTAAAAAGTGATAGAAGGTGATAACCAGGTATCTGAAAATCCTGTGGATCAGCATTTACAGACACCTGGGTTTCACATAAGGCGAAAACGTCCGGCCGATGGAGACAAATGTGCGCGCATACAGCAAAAAAAATCACCCTTATGCCACGTATGTTGCAGAAGTCAATTCTAAATCGACTCACCATAACAATACTGAAGAAAAGAACAAATCAACTATTCTGTTTCTATTTTGCGGTATAAGCGCCGTTGTAATCAATTGTCGTTGTAGTGACCGCTTAGTGATCAGTGCTATACCTTCATTACCAAACAGTCAAACAACAATTAACCCAGGGGCTCCAGTACCAGAAAATTTATCAGGCACAAGAACTGGGGAAACGACACAATGACATTGCCATAAAAGCCCTGAGCTGGTCACTTCGCATGAAAAAGACACACGCCACCATCCCTGCTGCTATTTTGTCAACACTGTTAAAATTGCATTTTTGTTTTGTATATTGTATGTATATTGTATTTTTTCCTTGTCTTGATATTGATGTAAGTTTGTACGTTTTGTTGTTGTTTCTGTAAGAAAAAAAAACCGTTGATTTTTATTGTTTGTTTGTTGTTGTTGTTTTTTTTTGAACAAGTTTTGTGTTGGAATTCTTATGTTTTGTTTTATTTTATTATTTGTGAATTTTTATTTTTTTAATTAATCTTAGCAGCGGGTATATTAAAATACGATCTTCATAAACCACTCGTTTAGTTAGCAATTAAAGACCACGACTGTCTGGGCCGTAGACGCACCTCGATGAGGAGTTTGCAGCTACCCATTCGCCTGTTGTCAATGGCTATTCTATCACAGCCCGTGTTGGAATGCGATGTCGCATTGATCGTGCATCAAGACCTTTCCGCCATTTGGATTTAAACCGCAGCCACCACATGCACACTCGAAGGAGCCTCACCATCATCCAGGGGTTACTGCTTCCCATAGTACCAGTGTTTATTTCATTACTGGTCTAAGGGAGTGCTGGCTTTTTTTCAGTTTCAGGTCCCAGACAAGCCTCGGAGACTGATTCCTCCATCTCATCTGGTAACAACACATAGTGACGGAGGGATCATCAACAAGACATGCCATGATTCAATACTGGGTTTTTCCTTTATACAACAGAGGTCATTGCAACGATGACCTATCCAAGGTCACTTTAGTGCCGTGTTATTATATAAACAACTCGTGGACGTGTTTTATAACCATGTGTTATTGGACCTAAAACTTAATTTATGTTGGGATGAATATATGCTATGCTATGTGCTATATTATTGTCTGCTTGCTTAGAAAATCAAGGCCACAACAGCCACGAACTACTACCACTCGCATTAAATACAATTAGGAATTTCTTTTTCTGAAGATATTGGTTATCTATGTACTAGTCTGATTATTAGCAGGTTTAATTTCCTCCAGTTATAGACAACAGTCCCCTTAACCCCTGGATGTGAATACATCTCGATGGAACAAATACATACGCTGAGATAAAAAATGTGAGAAATTTTTAATGAATCAAAAAATAGTCGAATTTTGTTGTTGTTGGTTGTTATGTTTTTAATCCTTCTCGGGGGAGGGGTGCGCTAATTTTACTGGATATGCGCGTGCTTTATCTATTAGACCTAGAATATTCAGTTCATGTGTATCAACTATAACGACAATTTAAATTTTATCATGTACGCTGATGTTATCAAGCATTTTACCCTTTGCGAACTTAATGCAAAAAAGATTCTAATTAGGGAGCTTTTGTCGGCAATAAATTGATTTCCTTTTCTTCATGCTTCAGAATATGTGTCTACCTTACCCCATGCACCATTAGAGTATGAGCAAAGAGTACAAAAAAATATTATAGGAAAATAATATCGCATAAAAAACAAAACATAAAAGTTAATATTTGCTAGAGCGAATGATAAAAAATCGGATTTCAAAGATTCCAATTTTCAAGCAAAAAGAAAAGATATTCCTTCAAACAATTTTCCGACGTGAATACTTTTTAAAACCAACAACCTCAGGCTGTAAGAAACAAAGTCTATTAACAAAAAATATCGCACTAAATCTTGAACTTGTCTAGTATTTTAATATCTCCATATACAAATAATAATAAAAACATTAACGAAAATGATGACAAAATGAAGTATTTCATAAAAATACTTCAGCAAAAACTTCAATTTAGTGTTTTTGTTGGTTGTTTCAGTTGCTATAGTTTTCCTTCTGTCGCTGTGTTGGTCAGTAGCCAAACAATTTTGTGTATTGCAATAAGGTTGGAAAAAAATAACTTCAGCTTATCAAACAACATTCATCATAAAGTTATAATATTCTTCTTAAATAACAAACAATAACATCGTCATAATCATCATCATTATTATCACAATATGGAATGACTGTGTGGTTTAGACTAGAAAGATTTGCCTGATATTTTTTGAAATTTTCAACAGAAATGAGTCTTCCTGATTAGAATCATAGAGAATAAGCTGATCAATAATGCAACTAAAATTTTTATTAAAATTAAATTTTTTAATTAGCAAATAATTGTTCCACAGTGTTGCGAAATAAGGAAAACTTGTAAGAAATCAAGGACTTCCTAAGTACTTATGCCATATACATAAAGCAACGTTCAATTGCAGAGAACCGATTCCTTTTGATTATTGTATTTATAGGCAATCTAGCGTACGAAAAACAGGGATATATCACAAAAACTAGATACCAAGAGCTGTCAAAATCGTGGACGTGTTAAGTTGTGTTTATCTGTCAATAAGATGATGGTGGAAATTGTTTGAAATGCTTGCGATCTATTAAAAACGATCAATGCGTATATATTTTGCAGCTGTTAGATAGATTCGATATTTATTTGAAGAAAATTTTGGGCGTATTATACGACGAAAAAAGTACTTTTCCACTAAGATATCACACCAGCGCGCGGCAGCGCACGGCTTTGTATTTATTAGAGAGTTCCGCAGTAAGAAATTTGCGAGCACACAAGCGATTATTTTGAGAACGCGCTTTTTTAAGGATTATAAATTTTTGTTAAAAAATTTATTAAATACAACGAGCTATTTTGAGAAATAAAATGTTTTTTTTTGCAAATAAAATGTCTTTTACTCAAAGTGTTTGGTAGTTTTCCAATTATTCTCTAATGTATACCACTTTGCGCTACTGCGGATAAAAAGAATTATACTCTCGGCTGTAAAATGTTTGGCGCATTCAAAGTGGCGGACTTCGACAACCTATAGATCACCCTGAAAGCTTAGATTCTCAATACTTTTGTCATATATATATAATTTTATAATTAAATCAGTAGTTAGATATTTAAATACTTATTACAAATATTTTGGTACCGGTGCCATTAAAAATTCTTTTGAAACACTGTTATAATTCTTCTAAACTCAAACATTATTCCTCTACGAGAAAATAACATTTCAAATCCAGTGTAAACGTTTCTTTTTAAGAGACAGAATTAAAATGATTTAAAGTAAGTAAAATTGATTCTGTCTTCAAAGCAAAACAGCATCCAGCCAAACGTACGTGCACCAAGCATTGAAGATGTTTCTACATTAAACTGTCAAGTACAAGTACCACAAGCAGCTTTAAAAGAGAAACACGAAAAAAATCCATCCAGAATTGCATTAGACACAAACATCCAAACACAATATACATACACATACATAATAAAGCTGCATTTTTGGGGTGAAATTTGAATAAGTTGAGCATTTCTCACTTCAATAGCAAAAACTTTTCCTTGTATTTTGCTTCGAAGGCAACTATATTCTCTTATGCCAACGTAAACATCATGAACAACAGCACTACCGCCAGCTATTTCCAATTTAATCGTCGTCATCATTACTGTAGACATAATCATAAGAAATTGTTGTTATAAGTAAATTTAGCATATTGAAGGGGGGTAATATTGCACAGTACCAATTTGGTGGATATTAAAGTCAGTGATATTGACCTGGCTTTACAAACTACTCGAAAAAGGAGATGATTGAAAAAACTAGACATAAGTTATTCAAATCAATATATTCGTGATGAGTTTAAAAAGCTTCTTTGTTATTCCTGTTTTGTTTACGAAACGCATAAAGGCAACTAATATTTAATGGTGATTGTTTTAGGGTCGTGAATATTGCACCGTGAACATAATGTTCAATCTAGTTTTATCTAATTCAATTTAAATATTAGCAATTGTAATTTGTTATTCCCTTAAAACTTATCTTTATGATATGGAATCTGTATGTATGTAAGATATGAATGTGCTAGCAGGTGCCAATTTTAACGCAATATTTAAGTTAAATAGAAAACACAGTTTTTGGACTTTCGACTGTGTTTTATTGAATTATTTATGGAATAACATATCGGGCATATGTACTCCACGGCTAGGCTACCACATGCGGACTCTTTTGTCGATAGGTTTATGTGAACATTTTGCAGAAATGTGCGTGAAATTCGTTGATGCAGCGTTCAATTTCCTCCTGTAACACGAATGCACGACCAGCAAATGTCTCATGCAGTAAATGAATTGTTTCATACGCTCTATGACATGTGGCAGCGTCTCGTTAAAACCTCATATCAGCCAGAGTCATCGCAAAGAACTAGGTTATCATGCCTCGATATCGAGCACCAGTAGCACTGACGGTTTGAGCAGTATAATTTTTGAGATATTGTACGATAATGAAAATACGTTGTTCTATTGTCAGCACTCCATTTTTAATAACCCTAAGTAACTGTTAGTTGTTAAATTATTCCTACTGGAACGATACAGACGTGTAGGTAATGTGTGCGTCTGTGCTAAGATGTGGCGGGCATTTGAACGTTGTTTTTAATACCCCAACCCATTTAGGCATCGACCGAACCCTATTAAAAAATCCTTATACATTAATAAAGTTTGGTATTTCATATGACAGAAGTACATTTTTCTATGATTTTACTTAACAAACTTTCTAAATTAATTACTATTGAGCATATTTATATTTATAACAATTTCTGTATTTATCTATTCTCTAACTGATTACATGCTTTTTAAATTAAATATTAAACCATTTGTTGTTGGAAAAAATAAATTAAACAATTCGCATATACTTTCAAACTTTTAAAACTTTCCTTTCTCTCATATTACATGATTGAAGCATTATTTGTTTACAACAAAAAGAAATATTTTCCGTACAGGAATGGCCCAATAATTAGTTTTAAAATTTCCAACTAAGCAAAAAGATTAAACTGCTGCAACTCTGTTAAACTTTATATTATCAATGATGTTTAGAACACTTAACACATTGGTTCATTTGATATTTCAGAAGGCGCGGAACCAAGGAGAGGACAAGTAGGATATTAACCAAACTCAAGCTATTAAAACTTTCTGTTTCGTTGAAGATATGACATTATTTTAAATATCGCCTAATATTATTCGTGTCTAGTGCAGACTTAATGAAATAACGTTGTACCAACAAACTGCCGCAGAACTACGCTTTGAAAAAGTAGAAAGGGCATATGGCCCTTAAATGAAAAATATTCTACTATGCTTGTGCCGAGATGATTAATTTAATTTGATAAAGGCATAATGGCAGATCTTCCTAAATGATGTGAGTGCCATGAATAACTTCTTCGCGAAATCGATAATAGAAACCGAATATACAAATAAAGATGAAAAGGATTCTCAAAATCAAATTCGATCGTTAGATGGATTAAATATATAATGTATAAAATTATTCATTCATTATAAGTTATAATACTTTGTGCCAAAATATGTATCGTAAAAGGGATTTGGTTGTACTCTCGAAAGAGATTTCGCTATACTAAGATTTCTGTCTCAAAATGTGACATAAAATATGATTTAAAGTGTAGTTGTCGCATAATTTGTTTAATGTGAGCATAACTTTGTTTAAACCTGCGTCTGTGAATGCGTTTAGCGTCCCAAATATATTCGAGCTAGAAAATATGTAAAAACAGCAAATAAAGTTTTGATAATTAGCTTAAGGACTAACTTCTCCCGTATATACTTAGATATAAAAGTGAAACATTTTCCCAAATTTCATAATAAGCCTTTGTAAAAGGTCTGTAAGGTCAAATCCGATTTTCCATGAAATCGCGGGTTACCTGAAGGCACCCTCTTATTAAAAGTTTTGTAAAATATGGTAAATCCTATATGTTTATGTACATTTTAATATTATTTATGCTGGACTTCCTCAAAACCGCTTCTCATTCTTTTCACTCTGAAAGTCGGAGGACGTATGATTGTTAAAATTTAAATATTATATTAATCATACGCTGATACGCTATTAGAATAACAGTCGAAAAGATATTAAAATATACGAATTTAAAAAATGCATTTAATCGAAGTAAGAATAGGGCTCTATTTTTTTCCATTCTGGAACAAAATTAGTTCGAAAGAATTTTAATTTTTAATATTGTGAAGAATTTGTTGTTCTTATTCCCGAATTTTATTCATAAAAATCGCGAAAAAATATGGAATAAATCTCGTTCAAAAATGTTAAAATAAAATTTGAGAAACAAAACAAATCTAAATCAAAAAAAATTAATAAAATAACTGTAAAAAACATTTATGATAACTTTATTCTTCTACTTGTATTAAGTAGAAGACAGTCTAGGATCTTACGACTTATCGTAAGCGCCCCCTGGCATATAAGAAATAAAAATATACACAGAGATCTAGAAGTTCCTACTCGTCCAAATACGTAAGCAAACGAGTGGTCCATCCTAACACTCTAGCGCACGATTTACTGCAATTTCATGGGCACCAGAGACTGAAAAAACTGACATATTGAGCTTGGCGAGACGGCTCTCGCAATAGTAGATAGTCCTTTATTATTAAGATTTGAATACAATAAACTACTTATTAAATTGGTAATACCTAATATACAATAATTTGGAGATAAGATTTAAGTACATATTGTAAATTTCTTTAAATAGAAACATTATGTTGTACATTTATGTTTGTTTTTTATAGAAATAAGTAGGTATGTCTACGTGTGTTCTACTGCTTCCTCTTATTTGATGAGTTTTTTATATATTTTTTTCCCACTGAAACACACATTTAAATAAAATGCCATTTTATAACTAAACAAATTTTATAACTTCACAAAACGCAATTTTATAAGCCTACATTAAAGACATTCATCATTTTTTATGGTCCTTTCCAAATAATATCCAATTAAGTATTCTTGGAGAGAGGATACATGTTGAAGTATTATTTTCCTCGCTAAATGAAACAAATTTTCCAAACGGAAGTATGTACTTCATTTCGACCCGTTTCAACTTTATCGTACATACACATATGCACACTACGATTGGAAATAAACTGATCGGTTCTTTCTTGTTATTCGATACTGCCACTGTTGCATTCGTTTTTTACGAATATGTATAAAAAATAATTTTGTTTCGTGTGCAAACGAACAAATAACGAGGTAGGTGCAAATTGTTTTGCATTCGGAATTTTAAATTTAAATTTTGCGAAAAGAATTTTATTTCCTCTTCCTGAGTTTTTTCTTTGTTTTCGTTTTGCATTTATCGCGAGAAGAATTAAGAAAACGAGCAATAGAAAATAAAATTCTTTTTGAAAAATTTTTCTTTGAAATTCCGAATACAAATTTTAAAACCAGATAGGATATTTTTCACCTATCTTGAGTTCAGAAATGAAGACTTGTTGCAGTTCGAGAACTGAAATACAATTAATTATTTGATTTTAATGTATATTTTTATTGCCGTTTATTGCACCAGATATGAGTTCAAATTCTCACTCAAAACCAACTTGGTGTTTCTTGTTATCAAGAAGTTTTACAAACTTATTAAAAAATATATTGGAAGCTCTTTCAATTTTGCCATTATAAATGCTTGTTACCGAACTCTACTTTTCTTGCTCGTATTTGACTTTTTCGTTTTGCTTTAAGCGTTTTGAATCGGTTAATATTTGACTCAATTTAGTCGGTGAATTTTCAGTGAATTGTAGATAGCATAGGAGTTTAGAATTTCGTTTAACTAAAATTTTTGAATGTGATTTAACTTTTCTTATTAAATTTCAGTATTTTGTGAAAATCGTGTGGCAGTTGTTGAGTGAAATTTTGGCTCTTTAGAAAAAATTCGATTTTTTTTGTTTCGATTTCTTACAATGATTTTAAAATTTCTGGTAGATTGTTGATTTTTAACGAATTATTTATTTTTTGCTTTCACTTTGGTTTTGGACATAATATTATATTTTCTAGTGTTCTTATATTTTTGGCACAACTTTTGATTTCGGTTTCTTGTATAATTTTATGTTTGCGAAATTTCATTTTAATTTTGTCATCATATTTAGACCTTTTAGTAGTTTTGTTCGGTTTTTCGGTGAAGTTACATATTTTTTGTTAAATTACAAATTTAAACCATGTAACATATTATTGTTTTAGGTTTCTAAAGTTCCGGCGTGACCCAAATCACTGATTTTTACGATTTTTCAGTTTAAAATTTTTAGTTTTTAAGTTTGTATTTTTTGTTTTTTTTTTTTTGGTTCTTATGAATTTTTTTATTTTTGATTTCGGATTTGTGTCAAATTTTTGATGATTTTGTGGTGAGCTTCCAACAATATGAAATTTTACGCTTTTCCAAATTTTATATATTTTTTTCTTTTTAAATATTGGACTTTTGAAACTAATGTTTGAATTTGTTGTCAATTTTGCAAACATTTTTGATTCCGATTATGGATATATATTTTATAGACTTGCATATTTTTTCCCCATTAATAAAGAATTTGTGGATCAAATTATAATTTCGTAGGTTAAAATGAGCCTTAAGAAAGTTTGTTTAAGCCTTGGGCGGACGGCTAGATTGAGTTTGCTAAATTGATATCTATCCTGCCTACTGGAAACCAGAATACATACTAAATGAAGATTGTGGAAGTTGCAAAAGGAATGTCGTAAGGTTCGGTTAACATAAAATTTTATAATTAATTGATTTAGTTTTAATATATTCCGGTCATTCTTGTGTGTAAAAATTTTATGACCTGCTTTATTTTCACGCACACTTCAAATGGTAAACTACATTTATTGCTTTGACTTTTGCGCACTGAATTCAAAAATATCAAATATTGGTGACCCATATGTGAGAAAATGAAAGTCACTTAAAGCCCTGTAAAATAATGATTTCTACTTTTTCCCCTAGTTTCAACACATAAGCATGGATTTGTAATAATGTGTGTACTGTTTAGTTCATTTCACCCAATTTCTGGTTATAGTTCATGGTTTAGTTTTTTTGCGATAGTAAAGAAGAAACATAAAGTTTTTGTAACGTCTGAAACTTATAACTCAACCAGATTGAAATCGCATACACGTTATTGAATTTTAAGGGAAGGATTATAAAACAACAACAACAAAAACAGTAACAGCAGCAGTAGCAAGAATTTGAAAGGAAATAGCAAGGAGCACAAAACGAGCAAAAAATAGAAGGAATAAAGAAAAACTAACCAACTGCAATGCGGCTAACTATAGTACAATCCTCGTCTTGCATTGATGTTGTATTCTGTGAATTGCAAGACGTACTACATCTAAACAAATGCAAAACCCAACACTTAGTTACAAATATATTGAAATATGTTAAGACTTACAGAGCCCGAGTAAGTCATTCTCTATGTGTGTGTTATTTGCTATTCGAAGAAAAACGATTTGGGAGTGCAACGACAGCTCGTCAAAAGAAGTAAAGCACAACCAATTATTGGTTTATTTGATGTACACTGTCAGTTAGTCAGTCATTCATTCAAACGTAAACTTAAACACACAAACACAATTTGTCATATACTCGAATCCAAACAGAAATACAATTCCAATACTCGTACAATTTTGAAAATAACAGTAATACTCAAAGTAATACTCATGTTTCAAAAGAAATGCAAACTAAAATCAGTTACAACTAAAACTTTTTTCTATGTTTATATAACATAAGTAACACAATTCGAAAAGTAACAGCAAATTGGGATACTGCTAACAATCTACTAAAATTATGAATTTTGGAGTAACCTGATTTACGTAAATGTGTTATATCGCTCCGCTTCCTTTACCAGAGTAGGTAATTTACGAATAAAAATGTTTAACACAATTAAATGTAAACCGTTGTGCTCATCAAACTTACTAGAGCAAAATCTTAGTTAACATCGAAATAATAAAGAACACACACTGCAGGTATCTGAAGTTATTTTTTGAAAAACAAAAAACAACAGTGTTTGTTTAATTGATACTTGCTAAGTAATCGTATCCTCTAGAAAAAATGGTAGACCTACAAAAAGGAGTGTTTGATTTAATCAACTTTGCCCGACAGCCAGTTTCACTAAAATAACATAAATAACTAAAAAGTCGCTTGGAAATCCAAATAATTTCTAGTTACGTCTTTCTAGAGCACACAAAACTCTATCAACACTAGCGCTCCACGTCGTTATCTAAAACGAATCAACTCATATTTGTAGGATTCTTTTAGTAAATAAAATAAATAAGAAATCCATATTTTCATATTACAGAAGAGAATCATACATGGCAGGTTTATCAGGAAAATTAATTCGTAATAAAAGATTTTGTTTGCCTTATAGATACTTCGGACCAGTCACCCCTAGGATGAAAGATATTTCAATGAAAGATATTTCATTTAGATTTTTGTTCATTGTGTGCAAACAATAAATATAAATAAAGGCCAGAATTACATAGATTTAAGAGAACAGAGCGAAGGATACGAGCTATCAGAAGGCACTCTAGAATTTGATGTCCGATGGAAAAACTAACAGGATGAAATTAAAGTCCTTTTCACACCATTAAGAACTCTTCGCCATACCCAGCAAGAACTTGAATTACCAAATAATCTATAAAGTAATGAAAATAAAAATTGAAGGCACTACTTAAAGTTAATCTGCAATAACTGCTTTTTTTGTTGGTGATGTTCCAAAACAAATCCATTCAACTGTTTTACAATATTTATAAAAATAAGATGTTACAATAAATGATCTTAACAAGTAACTAGTTGCAACTAGAGTGACATTGAAGATGGAACATAGTCGAAACCGGTTTGTTTTCAAACCAAACTTGACTAGGCATGACGATAATTCGTTCGAAATATCTGTATACATTTTTATTGATTATCAAAATTATAAATAAAGTGTAAGTGTGAAGTGTAGTATAAGAAATTAAAACAATTCGTTTACAGTACATCGAAATTTTTTTATAAAAAATCGTTTATTTTGATTCTAAAAACCAAAAAAGCTGTAAACAGTTCACTAATAGATTTACATTTTAAATATAATCTTATGTAGCGCATAATATTGAAGTAAATGTTTTGCATTTCTGAATAACAAGTGATACAACATATAGTAAAAATATTATTATTCAACAGAAAATAAGTAATGCAGAGAGCGGCGAAGAAAGCTAAAAAGTAATGCATGCAGTAAGTTAACTTGTTGCTACGTATGTTGTAAGGGGACTTAAAATGACGACACAATTATCAAAAAACTAAATGGGCTGTTTAAGGGGCGCGGCAAACAATTTGTTTTGGGTGTTTTAGAATCGCAATTAAATATCTTTTGTGCTGAAACTTTTTTTCGACCCACTCAAATAGACCCCCTATAAAGATACGATTGGTTCGAGCTCTATAGTATTGAATTAACCATTCTTGAAAATCTTTTTCGCACAATAAGATATATATTTGAAAGGATGAATGAATATTTCGTAGGTTTGCTGCAGGTACTGATATCGATTAATTAAATCCTCTTCTAAAGAGTGATATATTCGAGTTGATCAGTCCCAATATAAATACAAAAGGTTGAACCAGTCAGCTGCTTACGATTAAAGTTTAGTAAATGACAATTAAAAAGTGGCAAATATTCACTAGCCTTCAAGCGCAGACAGCTCTTAAAGTACACCTCACTTGTGATCTTCAATCCGAAGAAAACTATCAAGAAAGTAGGCGAGCACTTTAACGTACTACGTTTTTAATGGGACATCAATGATTTGATTTTCGAAAGCGGGTTTTTTAATTAAGGTCAGTAATTACCAAAATTGAATTAACCATACGTTGTGGTGGCAGTTGTCCGCACGCAGTTTTTTTCGTTGATATATTTTTAAATAGCCAAATGAGGTACTGTACACTGGTTTGAAATTTATGAAGAGCTGCTATAGATCGATTTTAAATTTAGGAATTTTTTAATAAGACAAATTTTGATCAAAATATTTGTTGGTTAAAATGCTTGTATTTAATCGTTTTGAGGGCTTCAGATTTTTTATATATCTGAGAGGTATCATCAACGCATCAAAAATATTTATACTTATTCTAATTGAATGAAATGAATATTGAACTCAATTTGATATAATAAATTTTTCTATTAAATAAATAATTTAATGAAATAAAAACCTAACTGATTAAATTAACAAATCTTTAGTTGATGCAAACTAGTTCTGATGTATATATTCATGATTTCAAGCTAGTGTCAAATGCAGTTGTTGTTTACAGCATAGAAATAGAGAAGACAAAAACAAATTCCAAAAAAAAAATGCTATTTTATTGTTAATACGAGCAGGCTAGTAGCTGGTTTCAAAAATATTTGTTGCACATAGTTGCACAGACAATTTTTTTCTAATTATTAATGTGAAAGTTTTCCAATTAAACGAAAACTTCTTAAATGCTACTACAACAACAATGGCAACAACAACGATAATAATTGTCTCCTAGCGGACATCAAATGCTCTAGACTGATATAATCATAAGTTATGGGCCATAGACTAACAAAAATTATACCCAATACCTTTTAGTGTCATTTTCCATTTGCTTGCGCTTTATTTGTATCACTAGATTTATTTTAAAGTAATCATAGTTGTCGTTAGCGACTCTCATCTTCATCAACTGCTGGCGTCGTCATCGTTATTATAATCAAGAACTTGATTGCTTAATATTTTTAAAAATGCGTGAATAACTTTCCCTTCTTCATATTTTCTGATACCGATAGCACTGTGCTTAACCAATAAGGAAGTGCTTCATTAGTTTTCATATTTTCTTTTAATAATATGCTAAAATATGTCAAATTCTCTAAGTTATAGGAATAATAATAATAAGATTTCAAGTTAAATGTACCACCAGTCTAACTTTTCTAAAAGAAGAGAAGCGCAGAGTAATTGACAATTATGGTTTTCTTAAACATGAAGATTTTAGTTATTGCCACCTTTATTGCATTTTAAAATTAATAAGAAAGTCTTTGCATTGTGTTTGAAGGAAATTAAAATTATGTAAACTTTTATCTGACAATTTGTCTGGATGCAAAATTTGCCTGTCATGTATTTTTCATATTGTCTGATGAAAATCGAACAGATATTGGTTGGTTATCAGCTTTGTGACAAAATTATTTCTTTTTGTTTTTTATGCACTTATTTAGGTACTTTTATATGTATTGTAACTGGTACTTTTTGTAAAAGGAATATTAATAACATGGTATTTTTTAAAAGTAAAGTTTACAACAGGCACTTTAAAGTTTTTAACAGTATTGTTTATCCCTAATAACTTTTTGAGGTAAATACTAACTTTTAAACTTTAATTTTTGGCACGTACTTTTTTATGATTTACATTTCTGAAGAATATTGTGCTATAGGTGCTTCTTTAATCGAAGTGCTTCTCTAAAGGTATAACACAATTATTTTTTTAAGGATACACTTTCAAGAACTTTTCTTTAACTTACTTTTTGATTATATACTTGTTAAAAATGTATTTTTAAGGGTATATTTCTAAAAGGTACTTTTATAAATTGTTTTTATTAAAAGTCATTACCTTAAAAGAATGTTTACAAACGTGGCTTTTGAAAATTTGCCATTGAAAAAGTACGTACCGAAAGTGTATCTTCAACAGAAGTACTTTTTGAATAGATCCTTTTTACATAAATGTTATTGTTGCAAAAAATAAGTCCAAAATTCGAATTGATCACTTTGTTATGTTTCCTCTATTTCTTTTTATTTTTGTACGTTTTGATATCCATTCAGCATATGATAAAATTGTGTCTTGCTAAAGTAACGAACACTTGCAGGGGGAGATGGAAAAATCAAATTCAGTTTAGCAACCACTTTATTATACTAAAAAAAAGAACAAAACACCGAAGTTACTTTAAATTAAGGAAGTACCAACACAGAACTTAATAATTCAGTATATTTTACGAAAAATTGCATAACGAGAAAAACGAATTATAGCAGAAGGATAAATTGAAAATATTCTACAGGATTTGAGTTGTAAGTAGATTAGAATAAGACCTGCTTGATAAATAATATATCAAAAAAATTTAAATTTTTTGCTACCAGAAATCGATACCTTAATGTAATTTAAACCAGGTTTACCACTCACATTGCATATTTATATACCAGTGATGGAAAATTCAGTACTATTGTACTTTGCATGCAAAAAATAACGCGTACCCCGCCGTGGTTTTTAGAACTCTTTCTTTGTTTTGCTTTCTTCTAGTTTAGATATCTAGCGGTACAAGTTTTTTAGGCGACTACACAAGTACACGACTACAAATGTCGTTAGCTTCAATTATCACCGTCTGGGAAATATTTAGTGAATTTTATATACAGACATTTTATTTTATAAAACGCGTGTACAACAGCTGAAAGAAAAGGATGAAAAACACTGTTTTAGGCATCTATCTATCGAAGTCTAATGGAGCATTTGACGTACCTAAAGTAAACATTAAAAGAAATAAAATAGAATTTTAAATCAGCATCTAACCCAGGTGTGTTCTTAAATATTCGGCTAACGTTAATGTCGTTGTGAATAGAATGTATAGCACTCTTTGTAGCTTTAGGTCTGTCATAAATTCAACCCCATTTGCCATGCGTATTCAACCAGGAAAAACAAAACTACTTTCCGTACCTTTATACGGGTGTGATATTTTTGGGGAACTGCGATTGTAACGAATATAGCAAGATATATATTGACGTAAAGTTGTCGTGACTACATGTCAATCTATAATTTTATTTGTATGTATTTATATGTATGAATATGTTCAGAATTACATGCATATGAATATACAATACCTGCACATGTTATTAACTAGCTTGAAAAAAATTATTTATTTGGTTGTTGCTTTTTCTTTTCCAAAATTTACAACAGAGATTTCTCTCCTAGGCGTCGAAAAACATTTAATTCATTATGATCTATTCATTAATTTTCGTCCCATTCTAACGCTTTATTGAATATTCCAACGGCTTCATTTGCATTAACTTTTTTTGCAGGAATTCCCAGTTCAGGATTATCTTCAGTTTCTGCTTCCACTTCTGTTTAAAAATGTTCATTTATGTCATTCTGATTACATTCTCTGATATATTCTCTGTACATACAACCTTGAGGTCAACACAAAAATTACCTTAAATTATTCATATCTGCAAGCATAAATAAACCTGGAGATTAAGGCTATGTAGCATATGAATCCTGGTTTCTATCACCGATGTCATTTCTGCACACCAATTTTCAACAAGAATAAACTATGGCACAGAATCATCAGGGTCTTCCCGACTTTCTTCTACACCCAAAATATTTTTTCAACAATGCGCAAGTGTTTTATTACCTTCCCTATTCCAGGCTGGATCCGAAAAAATAATTACATTATTGAGCAATAATTTCTACATGAATACCAGCAAATAAGACTTTTCAGCTGCTATAGAAGATAAAAGGCTATTTCTGTAAAATAGTTTTGTTATTTTTATAGCATAGGCTCTATTAGAGGTATCATATATGGTGACATTAACATCCCAATTATGTTAATATAATTACTTCCGAGATAATCTCTATCTTAGAATCTCTAACTTATAAGAAATTTTGCTCAAAAAATAATTACCTGTTGCACCAATAATAAATGAAACCAATTCTTAAAAATAGTTGAAGTCATCCAAGTTGATTAAGAATATTTGTATTGTACTCGTATTGTATTTGGATTTTTTTCTTTTCCAATTACTAATAATTTAAGTCTACGTGTACCTGAGACATTTGCGCAGCACAAGCATGTAATTATCTGCTTTTCCATCTTAATACCTGGATCATTTTTTTCAGATGTTCAACCATAGGTGTATCGGGCAAAAGCTTCCAAAATATTCATTACATAATCCTAATTTATCTTAAAAGGTTCCACAGGTTGGGGCTGTAAAGAAAGCGGATACCATATCTCCACTTAAACCGCTGCAGTTATTCATCAGTTGCATTGAATTCGTGAATTCGTTTATTTTCTTTCAGATTTTTATGCAGATCTTTAGCTTTTCCGTTAGTATCAGGGCACTTACAGGATAGTTTTCGTTATGCAGTCGCAGAAACCAGCGGTATAACTATTTCTCCATTTTAGGGTGATCTGAGGTTCGCATGAACTTTATTTTTTCTGGTCCATTTGCGCACTTTAATATTGCCTCTTTTATTTTTAATGTTGCATACTGTTGATATCGAAACTCCGTACTGGGTTCCTAGAGTAACACGAGTCCCTTGTTGAGTAGCATTTAAAATTTTGGTTTCTATTTCATCTAATGGTGTATTCATTTCTTAGAAACCATGTTGCCCTGTTAAGAGTACACGCTTAACACACTCTTATTATTTGGTATTTTGTGCAAATCATAAACGAAACGCCTTTCGTCATAATTATGTGTAAAATCAAGAAAAAATACAGCATTTTTTGGTACATTTTTCGAGTACAAAAAGGGACAAAATTTTACATTATTGTCGAAACGAAAACATCGTTATTGTTACTACTTACCTCTAGCCCCACCTTCCTTATCCTTTTCTTTACTATAGCATCATTGATTATATTCTTTTTCTATTTCTGCGAAGACATATTTTTTAAAGCCTTACGAGTAAAGTTTGTCAAATTAGTTATCACTTTCTGCTTAACTCAACTTCTTATTCTCTGCTTCTAATAATGATGAAGAATAATTCAAAAGCAACTCTGTTTTTCCATAAAAACATTGGTTTTGAGATTTTAAATTATATTTTAATTATTTCAAAAATATGGCTTGCAAGCAATGTATAAATGCTAGATATGACGTAAAAATAGCACAGAAATAATACTGCACTATGATATAAATTTTATGTTTTATTAACCTAAATTTTGCTGTTACTCTGCTCTTGAAAATAACTACTGTCAGCAATAGCAAAAGCAAAAACAAAAAACATGTTATGGCAGAACATAACTCTTCTTTATCCTCAATTTATTCACTCGAAAGAATATAAATACTTTATTAAATGCAAGCCATATACCTCTTCCTAGTCACAAGAGGACAACTAAGAAACTTCGCCCTTCGAGGCCCAAGAGCAGGACAGTTGCATACCAGATACTCTGAGGTCTTATCATGTATTCTGCGAAATTCGTACTCTCTGCATTACCCTTCTTAAAGTCACTCTTATCGAGCAATAGAAACTTTTGAAATATCTGGCGCCGGCTTTAACTCCCAAATGAGTTTGAAATGAGACACAGCCCAGGGTAATATCCCTAGCATATACAATTTAGAACCAAAAGAACTGCGTAAAGCTAAACAGTTAACTCGTTCATATCCTGACCGCTAGAACGCATTAAAAACGGTAGTGTTAAAATTGTGAAGGCAGCAAGCGGCCAGTGTTATTCCCAACAGTACAGATATAATCACGCACGCTACCTTCTGCCCTCTGTAATGTTTTCACATATTGAAAGGGCAGGGGTGATATACAATTTGGTCATGCTCCGGATCCTAATTATATAAATTTAAGCAAAGAAGAATCGCTGTTCTGTATAAGTTTTTCAACAAACTTTTTCAAAACTTGTGAAGCTTTCAATAACGTTAACTGTCGCGTTCATTCTACATGTTTTGGTATTAATGCCTTAATTTTTATATACATTATTCAGTAACATACATTCCTAAATATCCTGACAGTTTGCATGTCGTTCTTTATTGCCGAACCATAAAGTCCTTGTCTGCTTTGTTTTTTCCTGTGTTATGAACTTCTTATTGTGTTTGGAATTGATTTAGACTTTTAGCAGCAGTAACACAAAGTTGTGATGTGAAAAATAAACAAATATAAACACAAGTTTATATAGGGAATGGATAGATTCATTAATGTTGCATAAGGTCTGCTGCTGCAATATTTCCTGTCTTGAAAGTGCGAGAGAAGAATCGAAACAAATTGAATTTCTCAAGATAATATATTCGTTGTTAAAATAAGAAAATTGTCTGACCCAAACTTCTTATTCTTCCTAACCGGCAATTCAATTGTAGACTTTTTTATGAAAGACTTCAAAACCTTTACCTGCTAATCAGGAAGCAAAAGGCCAAGTCTTTTTTGTCACCGAAGCACATACGACAACGAAACCCTTCGCTATAGTTATGAAAAAGAAAAAAACTTTTTATTATCAATGAAACTGACATGAAATTTTATATAATAAATACATCACAAACAAGGTAGCCGCTTAACAGGCCCATTTCGGGCCATTCTACTCTGGGGTTATTCACACTGAAATGTGTGTGAGCCAATCATATAACGCAATTCGTACATTAATATTGAGAAATGTTAAAATACGAGTATGATATAAAAAAAAAACTAATTTAAGGACATTTTTTGATCAAGCCTCTACGGTATTCATTTTTTTTGTTACTGTATATATATACTGTTATTATATCTGTCTATCATAAACCTAAATATTATCCTTATCAGAGTATTAGAGGTTTTACGATTTTTTGGCTTCCTTTGAAAACTGTCTTTTTAGCAGATATTATTCGTTCGGACCTAACTGCATATTTGAGGGAATTGTTTTTTGAAATACTTAATTTTTTTCCGAGCCCGCTGTGCTTCCTACGATAATTGGCATGTGATCAATAACGAATGAACTATTATTTATTTATTGGCGAAATGTTTGATAGGAAACTCTTTCCAAAGCCAGGTGTGGACTGGTCAATGTTGACCCAAGTTTTTCTCGAAACTCGATCTGAATTGGAGCCTTTTATTGTACACAAAAAATCGAACCAAACTGTGAGGGCTAAATCTCTCGCACTATCGTATTCTCATTTCTATTAAATTCAGTTCTACTTGCTCTACAAAATTAAGAGACTTTGTTTGATTTATTATCCATAAAAGGCACTTATTTACTTACGAGATATTTGGTTTAAGAAGGGCAATTTATATTTTTGTAATTATATCACTGATATTCACTGTTTAGAATAAACAGTACACTTTGGCAGATCTTACCCGAATTCACAACTATATGTTCATATATAAAGCCAAATGCCACGTTTTTAAGTCCTTGATGGTTTCCATTTATATACATGTATTCTCAAATGCTGCCAATAATAAAAATTTACCCAACATGTTAGGAAATGATCCGCATGAAAGTTCCATTAAAAAAAAAAACTGATTTGAAATTTAGCAAAAAAATTTTTGTCAACTTTTCTTTTAATAAGACTTTGTAATAACACTGCACAATAGACTTTAGGTTTTTTGTTTTCTTTTACACACAGTAAAACAAAATTTTTTTTTACTTTAACTATTCTTCTAGCTCTTGTTATTCATTAACTTGGTTTTATGAATTAATCTCACAGCCCGTGTGCGTTTATCTGTGCTGTGCTGTGGATTAAGTAATTAGCGCGTTGGCTAAACATTCGTACCTCAGAAGGTAGTAGGATTACTTTTCTGATATGTACTAGCTTCTATATATACTAGTATATATCACAGCGCCCTCCCTTGTGGGTATCACTTCATAGCACTAAATCGCTAGCGATGTAAACTAATTATTAAAATCGGTATACTAGCTTCAACTAATGGGCCTACATAACACCAGAGGCGTTGCAACCACACAATGTAAACAGAATACCCAACAATGAAGTTTGAAAAAACGTGTAATCAGGTGTTTTGTGTGCTGGCAGGCACACATATTCGAATGGGAAACCCAACCTCAGCAATACTCATGGAAGTATATGTGCAACATCTGGAAAGACAATACATAGAACAATTGATCAGTTTCGGAGTAACATTCTACGCTCGATACGCAGATGACATAAAATGTGCAATCACGGGAAATAGCGAAGTAGAAATACTGGAATAGTTACCTGAACAAACAGCATAAAAGCATCAAATTCACAATGGAAGCGGAAGAAGGTAACAAAATAAATTAGCTATACCTGAAAATAAAGATAAACAAAAACACCAACAAACTCGAATACGAAATATACAGAAAGCCTACGGCCACAGACACAATAATACATAATACTTCCAACCACCCACAGCAACACAAGCACGCCGCGATCAGACAACTTACAACTAGACTAGAACGAACACCACTAACGAAAGAAGCCTACAACAAAGAATTAAATACGATATATACCATAGCAACAAACAACGGTTACAAGAAAGACTCTGTAGACAAAATCAAAGCCTCAAAAAATACAACAACTAGAACGAAGGAAAAACATGGACAACTTTAACTTACACTGGACATACAAAATAGCCAACTTTCCCAAGAAATACAACATAAATATAGCATTCAAAACAATAACCAACCTAGGACGAATATTACAAACCAACACAAACAAAGACGACCAGCTAGATAAACGGGGACTTTACAAACTGACGTGCACCTGTCATCACAGCTACATAGGGCAAACAGGATGCAAAATAAAAACAAGATTTCGTGAACATATAAGAAGATGCGTAATCCCGACTCGACACCAGAATCTAACTTCGCTAACCACATGTTCAACAACAAATGTAATCCAGCGCATATTGAAAAAACGGTACAACTAAACGGTACTAATAACACATCGCAAAGGACGACAACTAAACATCCTATAAAACACGGAAATATACATAAGACATTTCTGGGACGCATCATAAACAACCAATAAACTGCAATTCTGATGCAATACGATAGCAATCTCAATCGTCTACCAATCCATACAAAAACAACAGGACCGGTTTGTCTGCCATTTATTTGACAAGGGATGGCGGAAATTCACTCCAAATATCTATATTATTTTGATTGATTATCAAAGTCATTTTGAAACGCGAATAACGTTCTAAAAGACAAATTCTGCAAAACCAGTTTTTCTGCAGATTATCGTTAAAATCAATATCATGCATTTTATCACCGTCAAAACTCAATTACAATGAGTCAGTCAGTGGAAGAACGTTGTAAGTTATAAACAAAATGCTACGAACGGAAGTTATTTTATTTTTATTGTTTTTGATAAACTAAAATAAAAAATTAATAAAGAGATAATCAAACCTTTTAAATACGTTCTTTTGCTCTCCTGAAAAATTATTATTTTGTCATTTGCAACGCTATTCGCGGCGATCCTTCAATTGTAGATCATAAATTAAAATTGAAAAAAAAAATGTATTTCCATATAATAAAAATACAATGTGATATATGGTCATTATTAAATCGAGTTTTAATCGAGGAAATCTTTTTTCTTTAATTCATTTACATGTACATTTTTACTTTAAATATAATCTTAAGAGTTACATAATACTGAAGTAAATAAATCGTCTATAAAGTTCAGTTTTTGCTTATTAATTGAAACTTTTATCATCTTTTGCACTCGTAAAAATTACAATTAAAAATGTTTTTTTTTTATGTTTTAAAAATTTTCATTGAGTATTTGCCATCAATTAAACTCTTAATTAAATTTCAATCCGAAACGCAGCAAGACTTTTAATTTTTTAAGCACAAAAGTTAATTAAGGATGTAGAAATGAGGAAATGAGTAAAAATATTATTGTATTGGATTTTGTAATTGTGGTGGTTATTACTTTAAAAAATAGCTTAGTGAAAGATTAAAAAAGCATTCACTTCACGTAGCTTTTATTCATACTCCCCTCCCCGAAAATCGACTTTGTAATAAGTATGAACAGGTCTAATTAAATAAAACTTAGTGACTTTAGAATTAGAAATTATTAACTACGAAATTGGTTTGTTGCAAAAACTCTTTTTAGAATAAAAATTTCTTAAGAAAAACGAGTAATATTCGTAAATATAATGAAAGTAGCAACAACAGCAACCTATATTTTCCAAATGGCTTTTATTTTATTTATTATTATTTCTTTTTTTCTTGGGCGGACTTACAACATTGTGTCAATTTGTTTTTGACACGTGCCCCCCAGGGAAACAATTCAGAAATATGGTTGTTACACCATCTACATTTGGAAACATTCCTTTACACATCCACAGCCATATAGGGTTTGTTTTTATTCGTACTCCACCCAGCAAACAGCAAACGAAAAAATGAAGAGTAGAGAGGGGATATCATACAAACATTTTATTCAGTCATTGACTCTACAGTGGGAAAAAGAGCAATTATTTTATTAGTTTTATTAGTTTACTCAAAAATTTCAGACATTCTTGCAAAACAAGCTTTTTACAGCAGCTTCTTTAATTAGTAATTTATTTTAAAATTCAATTGAATTTTTGACTTACATTTGAGCATTCTAGTAAAACACAAGTTAGTTGGAAAAATTTTACTTGTTTTCAAAACCCCACAAATTTTGATAAGAACTGTTACCCCATTCAGAATTCTTCAGAATGAGCTTTTAGGGTCAAGGCATTTCCTTAGAATGAGTTGCCATATTTCACATAATACGTGCATTGTTTCGCATGAAATTACTTAAGGACACAAATACTTGGCAACCATTACAAGGGTCTTGAAGTTTATTACTAACATTCTTGGATTTTGGTTATTTTATTTTTTGTTTGTTTTATTTGTTTATTTTGCGACTTAAAAACTGCGTGGCTACCCCGAAAGTCACAGCGTTAGTAAAAAAACAAAATTAAAATTTCCCTGCAATATATTTAAAAACACACGCGAATAAAAGACATGATTCAATTATATGTACACAAATCATATTATTATTGTAGATGGTAAAAAATATGGTTATCTTAGACCAATAGAAAATTTAACTTTATCGTTTAGGTCGGGTGCTTTTTTAAGCAGAAATCTCAGCTGTTTTCAGGTTAGTTTGGTCTGGCAGATTGGGTGACTCTGGCGCTACGTTTGAGTATTATCCAAATTCAGTTTGAAACTCATGGCTAAATTCGAGAAGCGATTTAGGAATTACGTGTATTTTATCTTGCCCATGGTCGCTCATCAGTGCGAATAATTCAACAAGATATGAATCGTTTTCGCAATATTTTTTCTCTAAACGATTTCGTCGAATCATGTTCAAACATTAAAGCCATGAAATTATCTTTTAAATAAAGGCAATGTCATGGATATTAAATATATTTTTCTGTGTCTTATTTCAATGTTTTCCGCCTCTGAACAAAGACCCGATACAGCCCTTGTTCTTATTTCTTAAAACTTTTTCCAACAGTCGCAGGCTTGTGAGTTTTTCTAAGATTGTGGTTGCTTGTAAGGACATTTATGCAAAGAGATGTGTTTAGTTTATAACATGACTGCTATTTGTATGACGTGTGTTACAACATGCTACCAACAGCCAGTAAGTTTGTGCACAAAATGTTGTTGTAGTGTTTTCGTTTACAGAACGAGTGCCCTGAATATCAATTTTTTAAGTCAAACTCTTCTTCCGTTTCCTCCCCACTTTTGTCATAAGTGTGTCAGGATATAAAACATGTATATTGTTGTTTCTGAAAATTCCCTATTGTATGCTAAAAAATTTCATTAATTTTATAGGCAAATAAAGAAAATCTGTTTTATATTTACGTTTTTTCTTAACTTTCTTTTACTTGTTATTTATTGTTTTTTTTTCTATTTGAAAATTCTATTTTTTAATTGAAAACTACTCGTATTTTATTGGTTGTGGAAAATAACTATAGCAGAACACTTTTAATATGTTTATGAAATGAGAAGTAATAAAAATACCGTAAAAAGTAATCTTTATACCGCCAGTGAAAGACACAAGAAGTTAAAGTAGAAAATAAGGTATTAGAGTGTTCACACACGCACCTTTATTGATCCAATTACGTTTTAAATTGAGTTATGAAATTTGGTGTTCACACATATGCAATTTAGCTTTGTCAATTAACATTTGATAGCTGAAAACTTTTAATGACCCTACAATTATGTTTCAATAAGCCTGCAATAGTGTGTTATATGTTTTTACGTACAAATTTTCAAGGTTTTCTGTTCTAGTTAGTGGTCTATTACATTTAATGTGTTAATTTTACGGAATTCTACTTACTAAGCACACTTCACTAGAATTGCATTGAGGATTTCATTCAATTTATAGTATAATTAAGTACTAGTTGCTCAATTTATTAATTGAATACTTGTATGGTAAAGAGAGCTCAATTAAGACCTTAATTTTATTAATCTCCTTAGGATGAGTGTCATATATAAAAAATTCTTTGATCTCTTCAAAAAAAATTTAATTTTAAAGTTTTTTTTTTGTTCGCAAAACCGGAAATGACCAATTCAAATTAAAAGTATGCTAACCTCGGCACCATTTACTTGAATTATTTTCGGAAACTAAGCCAGTGTGTCCATATTGTATCGTAAAAGTTTTGTCGCACTTATGTTGGCTATTACACTGCTATAAAGCAAAAATATTTAAACTCTGTATTGCATTTTTTTTTAAATAATTGGAATCTGTTTAACATGAAAAAAAAATAATTTTTCTACACTTCGGCCATTGACCCAGATAACGGTACATTTATGTTTCTGGATCTAAGCTTCTCTTTAAAACATCATCCAGAGCCACATACTGGTACTAGATCACTGATGCAGAGAGTAGTAGTAATGTAACACTTGCAGCCACTTTCAAACCTTTAGTATTCAATATAAATAATAAACGATAAACTGTTGGTATAATTGACAATATAAGTTTTAAATAAAAATACGTTTCTAGAGTTATAATCGACATCCTTTTATAAAAAAAAAAATTTATCAAAGTTCTTAATTATATTATTTTATTATATAAATATCGCAAAAGTAATTGCACAAATTTCTTCTACATAACTACAAAATTAACGAAAATTATTTTTTGTTTAGGAAAAATGTCCGTAGATTTAAATAAGGATTTTGTTAATTGAATAATAACCTAATTGTCATCAATTTTACACCCCATTTCGCAGTATTTAACTAAGTATTAGATTGAGTGCATGTAATAGTACTACGTATTTGTTCTCGTATATCATCCAATGTTCTACTTTTATGTGTGCTTACTTATACAATAAACAAGTTACATATTATGTGTGTCATCTGTAATTCAATTGTTAATGTATTTTATATACTTAATATTTCTAATTTACACTTTTTTTATCTCTTTCGAACAAATATATGATTAATAATAGCAAAAACAATGCACGTGACTGGGCATGCATGATCTTGCCTTCCCAACAAACTTACGTTTAAAACAAATATTAAATAATAAATACACAATAATGCATACTCATTTGTGCATACATTTTGATCCTTATCAAATTATCAACAAAATATACTTGGCCAAGATAAATTACGAACTCCCAATTTGTAAGCATGCATGATCATGTTCGAACTTTATTTGCCAAGAACAAATTAATAAGTATAAAACAATATAAAAATAAATTAATATTAATTAATAAAATAAAAATATGTACTGAAAATACTGCAGTATAAATGGAATTCTAAAAGGACAAAAGTGACTGACAAAAAATTAACTTGTAATAAAAAATTAAAGAATAAAAAATTAAAGAATATATAAAATTTAGTGCAAAATTAATAAGTTGTGTCTTTTATTTATTAAAACGAAAATAAAAAAAGGGACCCAACCAAAACTGTTTCACTTAAAATAAACAATACTTCGCGGTAAGCCGCAATAAATTTGAAGATACAAAATACGAATAATATTTTTTGTAATATTCGAAAAGCTTTCCTTAGAAGATCTTGCTTTGGGAGAAAAAATCGTAAAACCGAATCATATAGATTTTGATTAGTAATCAATTAACTTTGGGATGTAAGATATTTTCCGTTGAATCGAATAAAAAATTCCTTAACAAAATTTTATCAGAATGTATTTACAAACACGATAGGTCTGCCTTTATGGGAAAAGCCTCATAGCGAATATAGTTTTGAAGCTAAGTATTAATATTCACTACCAGTGTGACGTATGGCAACGTCAGAGCTTACTTAAACCAAGCCACATATGTCCATGCCACGTTACATAAGAGTATTATCTCTTAAGTTATTTTAATTAATATTGTGTATATTTTTAAATTCTTCAGAATATGTGAGCTAAAAATAGTAGAAAAACAAATTGAAAATTTTACAAATATTCCCTAACTACTTTCTGGAAAGTAGAATGCAATACGTAGTTGTACGCGAAATAAAATTACATGAAAAATTAAAGGAAAATTTATGGATTCAATCAGAAGTTTTCCTATTTTAGCCAGCCCAAACAACAAAAAACTACAAAAGCAGAGTTTGAGAACATATAAAAATACGTATGTATTCTTGAAACGTTTAATGTTGTACAAAACGACAACAGGCCAACATTCGAAGAACTCGTAGCACTTACTATTAGATGTTAGGGTGCATTTAAACATTCACCCACACACACGCATAAAACTAACCGCTAAAAACCTTATAATAACGTGCTTTATTAAGAATGTTTTTTTTTTTTGTAACGTAAGGGATTGTTGACACTAAAACGGAAGGGCTTTGCTGGCACACTAAAATAGAGATGGTTTTGGATCTTAAATGAATGCAGTTGCTCTGAATATAGAAGGCCTCATTATAAGTTCTACTCGTAGATTGATTCTTTTAATTTGCGTAAGAAGTTGAAAACTAAAAACATGACCTTGGTGCCCATTTTACAACTCCATTACGCGAACCTATTCGTTTACCGACCGTTTCTCTCAATATCTGAATTGTGGCATGTTACATGGTCTTGCAGAAACTATCGTGTTGCAAAAAAGCCAGCGATCACGGGTCGGTAGCTGTCACCATCCTTCGTAGATTTCTGCCCGTCAATGTTTTTGGAGAAGTGCGGGCCAATGATTTCATAAAGCACCCCAAACAGTGATTTTTCTGGATGTCATAGTTTGTCAGTAATGGCCTGTGAATTATCTTGATTCAAAATGCGGAAGATTTGTTTATGGGCGAAAATTCAGGTTGAAATGATTGGTATCTCTTCCTACCATCAAGCTGCACACAATCTCATGCACACTTATATTCCAGTTTTGGTCCAAAACCAATAAAAACTAAGCGTTTTTTCGAAGAAGGGCTTCGAAATTCATATTTCAATGAGACCTCTTTCGGTGGGTGGCGACAATATTAGAGTGATGTGTGGGAATAAAATGGTAGTGCACTTTATACCTGTTAACAATCGTCGCTTCTATTGATGCATTTTTTATTGGTTTTTTTATAATATTACTCGCCAATTTTAGCTTTCAATAGATCTTTAATATATCGATATCCTAAATTTTCTGTGTTTTGGGATCCAAATTATCTTGACGAGTGCTCAAGAATCTCCTAAAATATGAGCGACAGTGATATCATTCCTCTATATGTATGCCCTTCTAACCTGGGATCAAAACGATCTCAAAGACTATTCATCTCAATACTAGTCGGGTTAGATATTATAGTACTATCGTCTATAATATTGTAGAAGCGGTGGTGTTCCATCTTTCTATTACAGTTCTCTTTTAAATGCCAGTCAATGTAGGAGTATGTGTAGCTTGTCCGCAAGGTATGCGGATATATATCATTTATAATATTCCATAGCAATTCTACGTCTGCTAGCCGGGCCAGCAAGCCATAGACTTGTAAAGAAAGATCGTGAGGTCTATAGCGGAGTAGAGCCAATGAAGGTTGTTTTCTTAGACGAAAGAGATACCACGAAATAAAAACTCACATACAGTACAAAAAGCCAAACTCAAAGAATTGTAAACCATGTTGAACTGTTGACTTAAAAGCCAGCTCTCGTATATACACAACACTTTAATAAAACAACTTATGCAGGAAGAAATGCTAACAATTTCCGTTATTTTTTCATTTTACAATCAAAAAGATGCACAAATTTTCGGGTACTGGCCAAGAGCATGCGGTAATTGTTGCCCTATTTTTAACACTTATTGCAAAACAGCACAAAATGAGGATACAAAATACATTTGCACTTAATTGCCGCAAAGTAATTTAAAGCACCACAAACAAAATCTGCAAAGAATAATATTGGCTCTAGGTTATAATTGTCAAAGGAGCGATCAAAGAATTTGTTGGAAACAAAAAACGAAAGAAACGTTAGTTTAAATAATTTTCTTACTTTCTGGAAATTTATAAATGATTGAACTCCGTTTGAATGATATTTAATTAGTTTGAGATCTTCTTCCATTTTATCATTAAATAAAACAACTTTGGTAAAGTTGAATGCCTGGTATAATAAATATTTTTAAAAATCTCAACGGTGAGGAGCGTAAAAATTTATGTTTCAAACAGTTTTAATAATCAAATTTCCGTTTTATCTCATTGAACATGTCAAAAAAATAAAATTCATATAGTTAATTTCCGTTTCGCAAATAAAGGACTGCAAAAGTAAATGTGAAAAAAAAACTGAGATAAACAACATGTATGTACTTTTCAGATCTGGGTGACTCAGTTATATTTGAATAACAACTACAACTACATGTAATGTGTAATTTTAATATAGACTAAAAACGACAGTTAATTATAATTGAGATTTTCTAGCCATGATTAAAAGTAATTTCAAATGAAATAAATGATGATTCCCAACACATGTAATTGAGGTTATGGAATTACAATTAAATGTAATTGTGTTTGAGATTTTAGAAGTGATTGTAATTCATATATGGGATTATACTCAAGATTGCGATGGGATTGTAGATGACAAATACCTGTAACTTTAATTGGGAACCTTAATTATATATTAAAACAAAAATTAATTAAAGATGGTCAATTAAAATTTTAAGGAATTGTAACTAAGCAGCATATAATTTTTTCGTTGTTTGCCAAAAATCTACATTTTTTACTAAAATTAATGTAGCAAACAAAAAAGAAGGTATAAGGTTGGTCATTGGCTAAATTATAAATAAATTTAACACATTGAATATTTTCAGGGCAACAGCGGTTTTTGTTGGGCAACCAGTTGAGATGGCCGCACACAAAAGGTAAAATCATGCTCCTACTGCTCGAATAGACATCGACGCCATGCTAAGTGCTTTTGAAAAATTAGTTCTTAACTAAACGAAAATTCTTTTTTGCTAATTCTCACATCGATTAATCTGAACATCAGTTACAAGAACATTCGATGAATAGGTGAGCAATTTCATCACACATGTGCACCTATTGAAAGACACTGTAAAGTCAAGAGTATTAATTTTCTTGCAGCCGAAATATGCTAAACATTTTTTGACAATGAAAAGACAATTCGTCTAGAGCTAAAGTAAACATATAATAAAGTAAATACTTCCTTAAATACCCAAAGTTCGAATTGTATTTTTGGCCTTTTTGTCTTTGAAAACTTATTGTAGATTTTTATGGCAAATATTCTTTTACGCCATTTCCCGCTATATTGCTGTTTGAGGGGATTTTTTTGTACTTCTTCAGGAAAGAGACAAACAAGACAAATACAGCAAAGTGTTTTACATTACAGAGCTAAACGCTCATTATACCTTACATTCAAGATCTGCGGGTGTTCCTAAGGCGATTCCCTACAACAATGTGCAACGGTGCCTTGCCCTGTCCCTGTCTTATCTTAGAAGTTATTTTTTTGTTATATTAATAATATTACTTGTAATTTATTAAGACAAAAAAAGTAATAGTTACTTTAATTTCTAATGGGAAATTAGTAAAAAAAATATTTATACTCTCAATTACATGTTACAATTAATTTTTACTTCTGTTTTATTTACACCTAAAAATATAATGTAATTGTGTGAATGCGTGTGTAATTATTTACATCTAGTAGTTTAAAACACCCAGACCTGGTGTGTTTTTTAGTAATACGAACATGCTCACCAAAATGGTCTTTGCTCTTGTTACAAAAACTTTCACGTCAATGTACACAAAAATTACGGGATGAAATTCTATTAAAAACATAAAAAAATATTACAAGACTTACGACATGTAGGAAATTGAGGCACACCCATTTTAATGATACGTTATTTCCTCTTTGAAATTGGTCTGGCATGTTGATTGGAGCAGAATACAAAAGGAGAAGTAAATGAATCTGTGGCACAAAAACGTTTCTACAGAAAAAAAGTTAAAAGTTGTAATTAAAAACTTGAAAGGAATTTTAACGAAGTTTTGAATAACATGACAAATAAATTTATTAAGTTATATAAAATGGTGATTTTTCTAAGAGTCACAAAATAATCATAGAAGTGAATACTCTTAACCAAATTTTTAACTCACTGAAAATTTCTAAATCAGCGCTTCACAGAATCCCAAATGACAATTTATAAAAAAGTGAAACAATAGCATTTCTGGTTTGTTCTGTAAAAGCTCGAAATATGTTTGTTAGATGTGCTATACAGTCAAGAAGTGTTGAGAGATATGATATTATTGCAAGCATCCCTAAACTGTTAAGCTACACAACAATCATAATCACAACCTGTTAGTTATTTCAGATATCGATCATTTCTGTTGAAAATTATAGGTAATCACAGATTTATGCTTTTTAGCCGCTAGTACTGTTCATTCTTATCATTCGATACAAAATCGACCAAAACATAGGCGAACAACCCTATTTTGCCGGTTTGCCGCTATTGATTTTTTCCTTTGCAAATCGTAAGAAATTAGTTTGGAAACTTTTTCCGCCATTCATTGTTGAAGGAATTTGTATTGAGCTTATGCTCGTTGCAATCAACAAAGAAGGTTGACTATAATAATGCTGGCAGAAATCGTAGTAGACCAGGAAATGTTTTCAGTTTTTTTAGTACATAACAAATGAACCTAGTGCAATCTTTAAAAAAGACATATTATGTTATATGCAACAACATATGGTTGTGTCAAAGCGATTATTGTTATTACTGAATATTTTTAACACTACCATAGTTACGACAAACATGTAAATGTTTACATTTTATCATAAAATGATTTCCATTCACTACATTTTTTTACAATGTTGGCCAAAGAAATATGTTTTTAATCCTAAAATATTGTATTACAGCATATTATGATAAATTTGAAAAAAAAATTATATTTACTTCAATTTGTCTTCAATTGATTTTATGCTTTCTATTCAGTCAATTCGGTTGCGTATGCCATAGTGCTGAAAGTATTTTCAAGAGTAAAACCTTGTGGGGAAAACTCTAAATAATAATGACAGGTATCAATATATCGAAAAAAAATTTAACAAAAGCAAAGGTATATACGCTAATTTTGAATTATTTTGTGATCGCTTGTAGACATATTATGAGGACTTTTAAACACATAATGAGAGATTTGTTTTTATCTTGATAACTCTAAATTATATAATTATATTAAATGATGATATTGAGATATTGTTATTGTTGCACAGTATACTATTTGTATTGTATTAGACAACAATATTATTCTAGGTACGATATTATGTAGTATAATGTGATCACGGTTACCCCAGTTTTTTCATGTTACCTAAAGTTTTTCTTTACATGCTCTTTAATTCTAGGTCATCACATTTCCTTACAAAGAATTGTAGTTAAAATACTGAAATTAATGATGCTGCTTGGACACAATCTATCAATAAAATTAAAGTTTTAAACTCACGTTTCTATGCAAAACTAACATTGTTTTCCTTTCTGAAAAAAAAATTGTCTCTTAAACAGATAGTACTTTTTTTCAAATTGCCTAAGCCATCACAAAGGAATGCACTTTTTACTATTACAATGGAGCAAAAATGTTTAAATCCAATTTTCATAAATAAATAAAAACATGAAATTAACTGTGGGAGGTATTTCACCCTTAATTTTAAGTTGAGTGAAAAAATATTACATCTGCATATACAGGGGCGTTAGCACTCGTATCTGTTTTCTAATGTATTTAATAAATAAAATTCATTTCACTGGTAAAATCTATTGATTAGGTTTTTTACTTGTATTTAATTAAATAACATTCCAGAAAAACCTTAACAAGGAATTAATTTATTACTTTTTATGAGAGGATTATTAGCAGAAGAGGAAAATTCATTTTATTTTGAATGAAGTTGCGGTGGAAAGTCTTATCTTCATGATAACAAATTCTTTTTGAAATCATTTTAAATATGAAAAGTAATTTTGTTGTAAAACATTTTGATTGTAAACAAACAAACACGAAAATCATATTTAAATTGGTTTAACCCAGTGAACAGTACAAACAGGATTAACGAAGCTTCTGCCAAATAAAGTGTTCAATAAGATATAAAAAATATACTTTACAAAGTTTATTTATTAAAATTATGTCAAATTAAACTTAACTCGCCCAATGATAATAAAATGTACAATTGATATATGACAGATAATAAATGTATAATTAACGACATATAAATGTCACTGCAGAGTTGTACTCATATGGGATCTGCTTACTCTTATATATAAATTATAAATTAACATAATAAATAATTTCTACTTCGGTCCAGAAGATGCATAATTTTTAATTAACAAAACTAAAAAAAGGTTTATTTTAATTTTCTTATTTAATCAAAGACCGCATAAGTAAAGCTGTCTGTCAGATAACGGAGCATCACACAAAAAATTATCATTTCTTTAATAGGCCTACAAAACTGGGAATATTATAAGTCAAGGCCAATAATTTTGGAAAAAATAGACGTAGTTTTTAATTTGTTTTCGAAACAGATCTATAAAGTTTCTTCGTTAAAAATGTTAGAGCTTTCGTTTGTTACTAAAGCGAAAACGTTCTGTAAATTTGAAGTGTATAACTGAAATTGAGAAGTATCGCCGAACTAGATCAAAATTATGTTATCGAGTATAAAAATACGAGATTCTTCTACTGCATTCTTATCAGGCTGGTGGGTAGTGGTAAAACATTAAGATTTTAAAATCAGTGCATCGAATTACCCCCCAGGAAATAAATAAATCGTTAGTATTTTCCTTCTTAAGAAATATCGCAATTTTTAATACTATTATTCATTACTTCGAGCGATCCATGATCCATTCAATTTCTTTCATTTTCTGCTTTTGTAATAAATCTGGCATAGCCTCACGGAAAAATTTTATAGGCGATATCTAATTAATATTTTCCACAAAATTTCACCTTAAGTAATGTGAAAAACCTCCTTACAAAATATGCCTTCAGAAATCTACAAAGTCACCCTAAAGTTTCGCGGTTTTGTATCGTGAACAATTTTGTGGTGCGGTTTTTCCTTTTTTTCCTAGGACCACTTTTCGTAGAGCCTTAAAATAACCTGTAGGTGATACGAAAAAAAAATTAAGAACAGTGTATTTAAGCGCATCAAGGTAATAAAATATTGTAAATTTTATCAAAAAGGAATTGTGTCTGTCGATTTCTAGTCCTGCATTATTCTCTGGTTTTTAGAACAAGCTTTAACATCATAAAGATTGTTAAAGTGATGAATATGATGTTAATTTTTATTTAATTTTGCCACATATTTTAATATTTCATATTCCTAAAAAAAATTTATAAAACTTGTTTACGTCAAATTTCAAACGAGTAACTAGCAAAAAATTATTTAAACATTGAAAATAGAAGCCTTTGTTTTTTAATTTAAAAAGTTAAATGAAATTATGTAAATATTTTAAAATCTCTCTCTGTTCTGATTCAATTTTTATGGTCTTTTTTCACTTTTTTTATTTTAAATGAAGTCAATCAAATAAATTAAAAGCAAGAAGGGTTGTCCTAAAAGTTTTTTTAGGCGCAAAAAAATATGTTGGAATTTTGAAAACAAAAAATTTTAAAACACTAGAAATGCTAATGATGATGGAAGAAAAACTGAAAAAAGCGTAAGCAAATTTTGTCTTGATAAGGCAAACAAAAAGGAGATTTTAAGAGCAGGAATATAATTAAAAGGACTTTACAGGTTTTAACTAATTGCCTAAAGTTTTTTTTATTCAGTTTCACACATAGAAAAGTATAGTTGTAAAAAAGATGACATTGCAGATATAGAAATGTTTTCTTGTAATTAAAATATTAATATAAGCGGCACGTAAATGATTTTTATTGTAATAAATTTACGGAAATCCCCCAACAGTTTTACAAATCAAATATAGCAAACGAACCAAAGTATACCGCTACATTAATATAACAAAAATGCGGACGATAAACAAAAGTTTCCACAATGATAAAAAAGAGGATTTTTCCAGATATATGTACATACATATTGTTAGGTTTATTACCACAATAATCGTTATTTTGAAGGTTTCGTTTAATTGCAAATATGAAAATACACACTCTTTTATGATTTTATCAGTACACAACTTTATTCGGCATTAAGACTCTATTTACAACTGTACTAAGTACTAATTCACACTGTACACTTAACACTTTTGTACGCACAGATATTCACTCTATGAAATCTCAGAGTCAACTATATCTTCTGCGGTGGACGGCGCCTTTATATACAGATCACGGCCGCTTCTTGAAATGTCCCGAACATACGAGAAAGTGCGCATCAGTTATTTCAGTTGCTGGCTTAGTAGTCTTGTATATGTGTTTGTGCGTGTGTGTATCTTTTGTTTACTTTTTCTTACTGTTTTTGTTTCTAAATTGAATCGCGGTTCGGATGATTTCCTGCTACGCAATTTGTTTTTGCTTTATGTTTATGATATTGCGTATTTGTAGATTTGCACAATAGGTCGTTTCACACATCTTTGACTATTACTTTGTAACAATATATATAATAGAGGCAAAAGCTTTTTAAAATAAGAACATGTTTTCATAATTAATTTTTGGTTAACGATTGAGATTAACGAATTTACATATTACAGTTTGTGGTGCACATAAAAAAAATTTATAAATATATTTTTCCGTTGGTCGTTACTGTTCAGGTTCTTTAGACGAATACCTGTTACAAATGCATATGATAACACTGGTCCCTCAGTAGAGATGACTGTGATGGTGTGCCGGTTTGATGCGACGATTACAGTTTTTGAATAGTTTTTTTCTGATTTTATTGGTAGATATATGTTGAGGACTGAATTAAACTTGATTTTCGTCTTTCTTTTCCTATTGCTGACAAGTCTGTAAAGAAAAACAGAAACAAATAACAATCAACAAATCATATTGAAAAAAATGCGTAGGGTATCCCAGGCATGCCAATGTTTTTAGGTTTAAGTATATTTTGTATTATTTGTCCAAATCGAAAAGGGACATTGACCAGAAGATCATGCCAGTTATTTAAGGAATGTTAGTTTTTTTTTGTTGTTGCTTACCTTTTATTCTCAGAGAGAGAACGGTAGCTAAAAAAATTAGCTAAGTGGAGGTGACAAACGCAAGTATTAAGTGATTTGAAAAGTACAGGAAAGTTATTGTGTTTAGAATAAATAAAATAAACTAATAATACCTTAAACAAAAACCTCAATTAGAAGGTGTGATATTAAAAAAAGAAAAACTTTAAAATAATAAAACCGTAAGTAAAATAAAAAAAAAGATTATTAGAAATATTAGCAGAGAAGTTGAAGAAAATATATAAAATATAAATTTTTCCAATCTGTGTAGTGCTGGAAATATAAAAAGCAACTTGGAAAGGTCCTCCAAGAGCAAGAGGAGCAGGTTTAAGTTTAAATTTACATACGAAGATATCAAGGCATTACCAGGGTATATAAATGGTAAAGAGGTACAGACCAGGTATGTGACAAATTTGGTAACTGTCCCAAAGTAAAAATCTGGAAAACACTGTTAGTTCGAGCCACGATCCACATGGAAGCACTGGCAAGAAAATAAAGGTTGTAAAACGAATAGGTCCCATAATCAAGATAAAGTTGTGATAATAATAAAAAAATTAGGAGTAAACAAGTCACCACAAAATAGTCATTAGGGCAACGCCGATTTAGGCACAATTAATTTAAATGAAATATTTTATTTTATTTCCTGACGATGCTACACAAAGGCGTAGCGAAATATTGGCTAAAATAAATATTTATTATACTTTATAATAAAGGAAATTTTATTGAAGACCTGGAGCTCGGGAAAATTAGACAAACATAATAATAAAGGTAAAAAACTAGAATAAAGATTTTAAAAATAGATTTTTTTGTGAAAGGATTGAACTCAAAAGTAAAAGAAATACAGAACGGGCTTAAGACTAATGGAAAATTGGTCATAGAAAAAAGCATAAGTTCTTCAGGGAGCTCCTTTAAGGACTAAGTCAATATAGTTAATACCGAGTATAGTGAGTATGCATTAAAACTCACGAAGATTATGGAATTTAGTTTATTTTTAAAGAGAATTTTATTAGATTGCGTTAGATTGGAAATTTTTGTGTTAAATTATTAATTATTTTTATTTAACATTTAAGATAAATTTTAAGATTTTGAGTAAAAGAAAAGATTTTGAGTAAAAGAAAATAATGCTTCTGTAAAGAATCATTAAAGGTTACAACCCGTGGTTTCAGATGGGTGCAGACTAATCTGGTGAGTTTTAAAAAAAGGGGTCATTTATAACAACAGAAATGACCAAGGTTGACGGCGGCGGATCAGAACAGAACATTTTAACATTTCCATAGAATGGGTCTTGTTAGGTTAGGTGTCAGGTCAGTCAGTCATTGTTTGTCGTGTGTTTAGAAATATATTTTTTTTATTGTTAGAAACCGTGGTTTGGCGAAGAAGGGCTTGAGTTCCCACGCCGATCCTGAGCTAGAAAGGGCGAATCACGAACCGTAAAAAGGAAAAAAGGGGTTTGGTAACAAATATTATTAAAAGTTTAACCGTTTTGCACATTTCAACTTTATTAAACTTAGAGTTTTAAGTTTATTTCTTGTTTTATGTATGTTCAAACTTTTATACATTGTTACAATATTATTAAAAATGGATGGCTCGGCATATATTTAATTTTTTCATTTTGTATTTTTAAAATTAAAACTTTGTTATTAGTTCTTGCCTGTGAATTTTAAAAATTTTAGTTGTAGTTTTGTATTTTTAAAATGTTTAAAACTTTCTCACAATTTTCACAATAAACTCCGAAACTTTTGTTCTCTTACACAAAGTCCTTGGGTGGGTTTTTTTACTCTTTCGTTTTAATTCTTACTCGCCAAAGTCACACCGGCATCGTTCCAAAGCCTAAAAAGAAGCAACATTTTTATTTTGACCTCCAAGCTGCTACCCCAGTAATTTTTTTAGCAATTTAATTTTCCTTGTTCGCTTTCATCTTCTTGCAATTTTAATTTTTACCCCTGGCGCTAACTTTCTCGCAGCTGTTTCTATACGTTGCCAACTATAGGCCTATATTGAGATACAGGGGTGAAGACGACCATACCATGTTGTCTGACCATGCCGTGTTGCGATTCGGTTTTTTCCATGCTCTTGGAAGATCTCTAAAACTGGAAAGAGCTTAAGTCAGATTTTGTGGTACAGGCTTATGACCATTCCTTTAAATCCAATATTAATGAGCACAACATTGTCCCATATAATCAGTTAGGTTTCCGAGCGAGTCATAATACTAGAATTGTCACCGTGGTTAAGTTCAGACATACATCTTTTTTCACGCATAAATAGTATTAAAAAATACAATTGAACAAGTGAAGATATTCAACTGGTTCAACAGTGGAACAGAAAAAAAAACAAATAGTATACAACAACATAACATATATATTGTGTGTTTTTTAACCACCGAACACCCTCTTGATCACAAACAGAAATATACGTACAGAGGTAACAATACCAAAAGCACATAAAATTAAAAAAAAGCTTTATAGCTACTTTAACAAAAATAGTACAACCTACAAACGTAACAGGTAATATAAGAAATCCCGTACAAAAAGTGCAAACAGGTATGGGTCGATATATAACCAAAACCAAAAGGAAGGTGAGTCCTAAGTCTCCGTAGCAAGAGCGCACCTCTAAACAATAGATTATCTGTGCTTGTTACTGCGGTTGGTGAAGCTGAACCCGCTGCCAGGGAACAAAAACTTCCCCGATTTACCCTGCGCGAGCAAAAATCTCATGCCATTGTCAACATGTTGTCCCATCTAGTAGGTAAGGAAAGCTTTTATGTAGCTTCTATAGGAAAAGGACAAAGCCAAGAAACATAGGTTCAAGCACATATGAAAAAAAATGATCGGTTTATCACAAGTGGACTTGAATCAGAAAATAATAAGAAATATAATAAAGGTTTAATAGTTGCCTTAAAGAGAATTGACAATTCAAGTTCCACTGAGGAAATAAAAAGTACCATAAAAGTGGAAGGTTACGTCGTTAGTTCAGCGCACAATCTCCTAAACTAGGATAAAGTGCCCCCATCAATGCATTGTGTTGAGATGGTACTTAACGCAACTCAGATAAAATCAAAAAACTTCGTCCATTCTATCTACAACTTGAGATACCTCTTGAATGGAAGAATCGCAATGGTCCCCGCCAGTGCACAAAACGTCAAGAATTCGGATACACTGAGACATACTGCAAGTTACCATCCGTTACCATCCAACTTCGGAAAGTACATCTTCCAAAACTTTTTCCAACAAAAAAAAAAAAAAAAAAACAGCAACTGCGGTGAAAACCATACTGCAAACTTTAGGAGCTTTAGGTTTACGTAAAAAATAATTCGAAGACAGTACGTATACCTGAACATGAACAATACTCGTATAAGGCGTTTCAATTTCCTAAGGATCGTGCTGAATCCATAGCTATTACACAACCTAGTAATATACCATACACACAACCAAACTATTTATATGCCCAAGCAGTGTAAAATTATGTACAATTACTTCATGCTAAAAAGTCAGTTCGCAGTCCACCGATACCGTTTGCAAACAACTCGAACTAAATCGAAACCCAATGAACACATTAATGATAATAATGCAGAATATTTTTCGAGAAAAAGTGCGCACCCAAAACATACTTCTACGAGTTTTTCTAAGCAAAAAATTAACCAGTTGAAAATATGCTACTGGAACGCAATCGGGCTCTCCCAATATAAAAATTAAATAGAACACTTCCTGCTAACATAGGATATAGACATTCTTTTAGTCTCTGAAACACTCTCCATTATGAAAAACTGCTTTAGAATTGATTGGTTTTTTATATATGACGCCAAACACCCAGCGAAAGGGCACGTAGTCGCTCTGACATTATAGTCTGAATAAACGTAAGGCATTTTCGAATGCCTGAATTCAGGAAAGACTTCTTGCACGTCGCGACTATAAATCTTACTCATTTCAAAATTGCAGTCTCATCTGTGTACTGCCCGCCCTGGCCGTAAATCGAACACCATCAGTTTGACACGTTCTTTGTTCTACTAGGACAAAAGTTTATTACAGCTGGCGACTACAATGCAAAGCACACCTTTTGGGGCTCCAGACTTCTTATTAAAATTAATAAGCAAATTAAAACTCTTATTTCTTATCCAAATAAAAACACGAATTGGTGAAAATATGAAATGTATGTAAGCTCTCACTTACCTCCGAACATCCCGCCGAGAAGTCCGGCCGATATTCCAGCAGCTGTGGATGTCCTGATTGCTGCAGTCAGAAATGCAATACCAACCAAACGATTAGTTAAAAAAAATTGTACCAATCATCGGCAATCACGGCAATGCAACATAGTCGTTCTCCTGACGTCAAGACCCAATTGAATTTATCTCAATAATAAAAAAGTAAGAACACGGACTCAAGGCGTATCTAACTTGCTACGACAACAAATACAACAATACAACAACAGCAGGCAGTTTTGTTTGTGTAAAACCCAATATTGCTGTCAAAAACATTTGTAAAAAGAGAGAAAATTAAAAGAAAAAAAGTTCAATAAATTTTGTTTGGTACAAATTTATTTATAAATTTTATACAAATTAGAACACAAATTGATAATTTATTTTTTGTTTTTACTTCACTTTTTAATTTATTTATACACAAACTATAAAAACACTAAGGCACTTGTATTAATGAGACTTGAATGTAAATGAATTTTTTGATTATTCGTAAACAAAACAAAATAGTTTGACATTAAAATTGGGTAAACAAAGGAAAACGAAAATTTAAGCAAAAAATTGTCACCTGCAGTTAAATATGCCTTGCACAGACTATAGCCTGTGGAAAATGTCCTATTGCCTACGAACCCTTATTTAGACTTGAAAACCGCACATGGGCAAAGAGCTTAATTGAAAAGGAAAATGCGTTTGCAAATCACTTAGAAAATGTTTTAACACCACATGACATAAGTATTTTAACCATTCCAAATATCGGTGACATTGTGATTGCTCCTATGAAATTTCGGCTATTGTTATTAAAATCGACAATTAAATCTCTAGATATGAGAAAATCGCCCTGATCGTATTACCGTATCAATGATAAGATACTTACTTAATTATGCCGTGAGAATTTTAGTGTTCGTATTTAATGCACTGTAGCGAATTGGCTTCTTTCCATGCTCTTCGAAAATATCTGAAAGAGTAATGATACCTAAACCAGTCAAGTCAGATAACGTCGTACAGGCCCTTTAGCTTAAATTGGTTCCGTCATATTAAGACAAAAATAACGGTCATAAAGCTTCGAACAAATCAACTACACTGGCTAATAATTTCTAACTCAAACATTTCTTGTATTTCAAAGTCCTTATATATATACAAAACCATTAAAAAGCCAGTATGAACTTTACACTAAGGGTAACATACGCTTCAATCGGTATGTTGGCTTAAGCTTAGCTAATTATATAAGCGAAACCATTTAGTTTGTCGATTCCTTTTTTATCTGACTTTAAACGGCTTGATTCAAATATTTCCTAAAAATAGGTCTATGCATTTGTGCTTTTGTATGTATTACTTATAGTTTTGTCTTAATAAGTATTTTAACTGTCGTTGCAGCCGAGGCGGTTCATACCCGACGATAATACTTTTTCGGTTGAATCTTTTCCCACTGCGGCTTCGGCTGTATGTATGGTATAGCTATAGTTAGCTTAAATTTAGCACGGAGACTAGATTAAACAAATTATTGTTAATTATAACAAACCCCGACAATATTCCGAAAGTTTCCTGGTACCAGAATCTAGTATTCTCCACTAAACTTTAACACTTTAACTTAATATTTTGACCCATTAGTTGACACTACATACTAGTGTGCTACCTTAGCTTAAACTAAAAGCACGTTATAAGTCTAGACATTCTTCTAAACGAAAAAGAGCCGGCAAAAACAGATAACTTAAAATAGGTTGTCATAAAGAGCAGTGAAGTGAATGGAAATTTCTCCGCGTCAACCAAAAGAAAAGTTAAATTATCCCCAGTACTCACACGCCTTAAGTTCGATTAATAAGTGGTATATCAACTCTCACGTAAGCTGCAATTTGCAAATTAAAATGTAATCTATAATTTTCTTTACTGAATATAATATATAAACCTTTTTTTACTGAAGTTCTAAATGTTTATTTAAACGATGACAATTTAGATAAAAGTTTAAGTATTTATTCCTTTAATTCTTCTTCTTTATCAGTGTTTCTCATCAGATCATCAATTTGTTTTTATTTGTGTGTCGTTTTTCATTCCCCAATTTTATGTGGTTGCAACATTTCTGCTACCAAGAACAATGAAAACTTTCAACAGATGAGAAACGAAACTTTATATTTTTAATGTTCTTTTAATATTTTTTAGAGTGCTTGAATTTTTTTCACTCGAATATCAAATTGGAGAAATTTTTAACGCCAACATTTTTCTCTTTCCGTAAATGGATTTGAGTTTTTTCTTTTTGGTTATTTTTATACAATAATAGTTGTGTGTCTGCGGTATGGAAAGGTGTGAAAATAAAGTTTCAATTGTTGTTGGAACCATAATCTCTGCTTATTCTTACTTGGTATGATGATACTTTGAAAAATACTTTCTCGTAAATATGCGAGTTACATGGAACAAAATAAACTGAAACACCTTGGCAAATAACTCTGAAAGAAGTATTTCACTTTCCATTAAAACATTGAGTTCAAGTGAACTTAAGAAGTGAAAGAAAAAAAGGGAAATAGGATATGATCCTCAAGCCACTAAAAATAACACTTTTCCAAAGAAACGATTTCTAAAAATATTATATTTAATAGAATTATCTACTCCCCACTTACCCTTATAACACAATGTCCCAATATATGTATCCTGTACGTATTCAGGTAGTTAATTTAGTTCGTGGAAAATATCCACCAGATAGCGCAAAGTGAAGAGGAACCAAATGACCCTGTACACAACTTTTAGCCACCTGTGCAATCTAACCCAGTCTATTTAGTTGAATGCCATCCATACTGGTGATCTAACGCTGCAAACTCTTTTAATGTAATTTCAAGAACTTGTAAAATCGATGATACTTTCGCATATTTCGTTTGGCTTAAAAACGCATATAAATTTCCATGCACACAATCACCAAAGAAAAGTTTGCGGAAACCGAATTTAGTCAATGTCTGCAAACTTTATACATTTAGAAACTCATAATATGAAATATTTTTTTTTTTATATTTTGGGAACCAATAAAGAAACGAGTTTCAAAAGAAAACATAGCTACAGACGAAGGTACATTATATGGAACATGCAAATATTTCCTCTGGTGCGTAGCCGGTAAAATAGTTAAATAGCATGTGTTACATCATATTCACTTTATCCTTGAAAAAAAAACAAGGAAGTTGTTAAAACTTAGATGAAACTAGAAAAACATTCTACCTTTGTCAAAAGTGCTGATGATTCACGAAAGAAAAATTAGTTGGAAATTGATACCATGACTAAAAATTTACATTTACTATATGAAGTGGTTGCATACCAATTGCGAGTCCATAATTTTGAAAAATTTGTATAGCATTTGGTCAAATTTCTTTAGGTAATCAGCGAAATTAGGAGATCTTGCATATCTAATTATCTCTGTTAAATTTGGAATTCTTGGCGAGAAATTTACAGCTGCAAAACAAAAATTTTTACAAAATTGGTTTTTGCTCCGACATAGTGACCAGAAATTATATTCAAATTAAAAAGGTAAAAAATTTTTGGCAAATGTAATGTTTTGTTAAAGCCGCCTGTAGCGCGTCACCAGCCAACAACTTATGTTTAAATGTTTTAACAAAATAAAGTTCATTGCTTGAATTAGTGCATTGAATTTTGGCTTGTAATAGTGTAATGTTATTGTGTTTTTTTGTGATATAAGTTTCTAACCTACAGTACTCTTGTTTTATTTGAGAGCCTTAAAGTAGCAGGCGGCTCTATCTTATGGCAAAGTTAATTGCCGAAGTTTTGAAGAGAAAAAAAGGAACTCTAAATTTGAAGTCAGAATTATTTCTAGTTTTATTATTAATTATCGTCAGCTTATATACTATTTCTTATTCTATGTTTTCTATGATTTAGAAAAACAATACATGGAACAAATGTCTAATCTAGGAGTGACATTCTATGCAAGATACGTAGACGACATTATATGCGTAATTACAAAAAACAACGAAGCACAAATACTGGAGTACCTAAATAAGCAACACAAAAACATCAAATTCACAATGGAAACGGAAAAGGATAACCAAATAAATTATTTAGACCTCACAATAAAGACAAACAAAAACACTAATACGGTCGAATACGAAATATATAGGAAACCCACGGCTACAGATACAATAATACACAACTCCTCCAACCACCCACAGCAACACAAGCTCGCCGCGATCAGACAACTAGTAACAAGACTGGAAAGAAAACCATTAACCAAGGAAGCCTATAAAAAAGAGCTAAGTACGATATGCACGATAGCAACGAACAACGGCTACAAAAAAGAAACTGTAGACAAAATCAGAAAGGACATGCGTAGAACTAAGGAGCGCCACAAGGAAGACAATGTCAATACATGGACAACGTTAACATACACAGGAAAATCAACACACAAAATAGCCAAATTCTTCAAGAAAAATAACATTAACATAGCATACAAAACAACTAACAACCTAGGAAGAATACTAAGAACCAACATTAACAAAGAAGATGAACTAGAAAAACAAGGAGTGTACAAGCTAACGTGTACGTGCCAACATAGCTACATAGGCCAGACAGGACGGAAAATTAAAAAAAGATTCCGCGAACATATAAGAGATTATAACAAGAAAATACGAAATCCCAACTCAACGCCCGAATCTAACTTTGCCAACCATATGTTCAATAACAAATGCCACCCAACGCACATCAGAGAAACCGTTAAAATACTTCATACACAGAGCAAAGGACGACGTTTGAATATTCTAGAAAACATGGAAATATACAAACAAAAGACATTTGATGGACGCATCATAAACGAACAAACAAACTCCAACTCAGATGCTATATTCGATATACTAAAAATAATCTACAATACAAAAAACAGAAAAAACGGACAAGGTACGCAAAATGATGAAATAATAAAGCCACAATACACAAAGGACAAACAAATTCGTAAAGCAATAATTACGGACTTTTTCCAACCTTTACCGAACAACCAATAAGAAAAGGTACCTGTAAACGCCAAATTGTAGAGTACAAACAACACAGAGAAATAAAGTAATGAAAACATAAGATAACAATCCAAAACAAAAAATCCATAATTCCTAGAATAACATACATAAATCAACCCCTATAAACAATTAAGAGACATATACGTGTTACCTGCTACCTACCCATACTATACGGATGACTAGCTAATAACTTAAAACACGTACGAATTAACACACGTCTTACCAGCTACCTGCCCACATAAGACCGATGGCTAACTGACAATTAGCCGAAACCGGTTTGTCTCCAAACCAAAATTGACAAGGGATGACGGAAAATCGTTCCAAACATATATATCAGAGCACCCTGTCGGAAAAACAAATCAACAAGTTTCTATGATAACCTTATTCTATTTCCATTACATATTCCAATAATATCTATGTTAAGTATCATATTCTTTTCCCCTACTTATATTTTGCTTATAGTTCTGGTGACCCACTTCAATTAACACCAGTCACTTGAAATTGCATATTATAATATTTCTGTCGGTCATTCCTCTTTAATTTTTTTGTGTTCTTATTATTTATTTGGTTGTTTACATTTCTGTTGGTGATATTTATGTTTGTGTATGCATTTTTTTTGTTGGAACAGCACTCAGGGGATGACCCCTACTCATGCTGTGCATTGTGCCGGAACTAGGAAAATAGGTTATGGGAGGTGGGAAAGAGGGAGTAGTGTTTGTGGACGTTGGATTTGAACTTCTCGATATTGAAAGTGGCAGGAAATACCTCCGCAGGGAGTATATTCCACATACGAACTGTACGGCTAAAAAACGAATTCTCTCGGTAATGCGTAGTGCGGTTCACTGGCCAATCGACTACAAATGGGTGGGCTCTTGATGAGTATCTTGTCCCGCGCAAAAAGGTCCGGGTTTCGGGAACAAGTTCCCTGATCTTATTGGAGCATCGCCCATTCTAATATCGATAGAACAGTGAAACACACCCCACGTGACGTCGATGCTCCACCGAATCAGTAGAGTTGGTTATCCTACTGTCGCTGTTATCCTCTTCGCCCTCTCCTGAACGCGGTCGAATAACTCCAAAATAGGCCGATACATGTATTCCTTTTTCGGTCGGATGTAAGTAATATAAATGTTGAGAAGATCAGATGGGGTGAAGTATCTCTTGAACCGCTTTAAAAAGCCGAGACACTTGAAAGCTTCTTTCACGTCATGGAAAATGTGCTTAGTCCCGCGAACATCTCACTGAATTTTCATGCCGAGAACATCAAGAGCTTCTAATCCCTCAACATCGATATTACCCATTATTACAGCCGAGGCAGTGTGTTCGGTCCTGCGCCAGTAAGCAACACTGGGTTTTGGTGGCATTAAAATCAACCCTGTTTGCACGGCCCCATTTAGAGATTGTCCTAAGATCGTTACTCAAGGTGTTATTCATAATTTGCCTCGTAGCCTCAAGCTCCAAAAGGCTGGGCCTGCCACGGAATGAAAAAGAATGGCAAACGCTGCTGTCATCTGCAAAAGAGTAGATAGGATTAGAAATTAGACAGAGAAGGTCAATCAGAAAAATAAGAAATAGGGTAGGAGAAAGAACGGAGCCTTGCGGTACCTGAATTTACTTTATACTCATTAGAAGAGATCCCATCTATAACAACTCGTATAGTGCGATCTCGGAGAAAGCTCGATATAAATCGAGAGAAATTTATACCGACACCAAAAGCAATTAATTTTGATAGCAATGCACCATGCCATACTCTATCAAATCCTTTGGAGATATCGAGGGCGATCACTTTACTTTCGCCGGAATGGTGTATTGAATTGCGCCATTTTTTCGAGAGGAGAGCCAGTAAGTCTCCCGTAGAGCGTCCCCTACGAAAGCCATACTGGCGGTCACTAAGTGGACCGTTCCTCTCTAGATACCCCACAAGATGGTGGTTCAACAGGCTTTCCATTACCTTGGAAAGCGAAGAGCAGATTGCAATTGGGCGGTAATTTTCAGGGTTAATGGCCTCTCCCTTTTTTGGGATCGGCGTAATATTGGCAAACTTCCTACACAATGGGAATTCAGCAGCATGGTATAGAGTGCTGAAAAGTTTTGCCAATGTACGTGTTAGCGTAGAAGAGCACTGCTTCAGTACCATTGCTGGGATGCCATCCGGCCCAGGTGACTTATTTATGTTGAGATCCGGAAGGACCCTTTTAACTGCCCGCGCCCGAAAGAATATCCGTGGCATAACCGTGGATACCCTCCCGAGTACGGGAAGTGGTTGATTACTTTCTGGCAAGTAGAAATTATAGCGAAGACTTCAGCCAAGAGATTTGCTTTATCAACCGGGTCAGTGATCATTCTTTACAAGAGCAGGAATTGAGGCACGGGTTCCATCCTTTACTCTTTTAACGAATGACCAGAAGCTCTTACTACTTCGAGGAGCAGAGAGAACTTCAGAACGAAGGCGCTGCTCGTGTAGAGCTTTTTCGCGTTTTAGCACTTTGGCACACAAAGATCTCGCCTTTTTGCGAAGCAGGTTAGTTTCTGCGCTTTTGTTGCTACGCCAGATGCTGAGTGCCTCCTCTCTGGATCTGACTGCAGCTCTGCACGTCTGATTAAACCAAGATTTGAGTCTTGGCTTAACCGAAACTCGCCTTCATTGAATGAAAGAATTCATTCCCAGCAATATAACGTTTACAACCATCTCCGCTATAGCGTTGACATTACTGTCGAGGAAACAGAATTTCCAATTGAATAGCTTGAAAAATTCGTTGAGCTCTGCCCAACGAGCCTTTTCGTAGATATATTTTAAGCGTTTGGTGGCTGTCCTTGGAACGCTATGAAGAACCGAGAACGAAAAGGAAGCGGAGATAGCACAATGATCTGATTTGCCGAGAGGTGCATTGACATGTACTTCATACTTTTGAGGGTGTGAAATAAAAAAGAGGTCGAGAGTGTTATGATGGTGCCCATCGACACATGAAATATGTGTCGGTTCATTCACTAGCTGCGCAAGGTGCATATTGTCCTTCTGGAGTTGTGTGGCTCGAATTGCGAAGCCAAGATGAGTTGTGAACATTGAATTCGCCAGCAATAACTATTTCACTGTTCGGACAACTGTGTAGGATCGTCGTTATGGAGTCAGAAAGGGCATCAAAGCCGGACATGCTTTTAACCCTTTCTGTGTTTGGACTTCTATATAGAAACCCGAAGTGCAAATAATGTGTCCCCATCATTAATTTAACCCAGAGACAGCTAAATGCAGGATCATTGGTGCCTAGTGATTGCTGGCACTGGAACACAATTTCATTGCGAGCATAAACCGCGAGGCCCCTATGAAGATTAAAAAGCGATAGAAGGTGATAACCAGGCAACTGAAAATTCTGTGGATCAACATCCTCAGGTACCTGGGTCTCACATAAGGCGAAAACATCCGGCCGATTGAGACAAACGTGAACATATACCGAGAGAAAATTCGCTCCTAATTCGCGTATGTTGCAAAAATCGATCTTAAATTTCCCTGCCATTTCAAAATAATAAGAAAAAAAAGAGTTCAAATCAAGTATATGTGATACTGACAACAATTTTGTCAAACAAAGGACGACAAAACGCCACCAGTACCACAAACATTAAACACGATTAAATGTGAGAATGCTAGCGGACGGAACTTACGATTAAATATGTGAGGAGTTTTAAGTGCTTTTGTGTCCGGTAATTATTTTTTGTTGATTTGAAAGAACTTTAAAAAATATTCATTTTTAAAAATATCTGACTTTGTTGAAATTTCACTAGTTTACAAGTGTTTATTAAAAATTAAATTTAATATATAAACGTATATGCACTTTTATATATGTAATTTTGTTGAACAATAATAACTTATGTATGCCAATTTCTTTATAAAAAACTGAATTTTTCGCCACTAGAGAGCATTAAAACGAATAATTTTATGCAAAAATCGTTGAACAATATTGGGTGACCGTTTCATTAAAATCATTGTATTTATTTCGCATTTTGAAATAGGACATTGATATTTAGTTTTTCTGATAACTAAGAATATAAAAAAGATACATTAATTATTACACGTTTAAGCAAACATTTTCTTAAAGTGTTTGGGTAATGCATCAAGAAACTCATATTATTCAAATTGAATTTCAAAACAACTTTTAGTTCGATGTAATAAAAAAAAAATATCCTCTTATAGTTAAAAAATATTTTTACAAATTTTGCCGGGTATTTGAATAAATCTATTTAATTAATTATTCTCTACTTTTTAAAGTGTTTTAAAGAAAAAAAACTTATGTTATTGCGAAATATATGTATGATCTACCTGCCTTTAACAAAAATCGATTATGTAAAAACAGCAGAGAAACACAATCGCCTCTTTGTTACACAAAATAAGTAATTTTTAGAAGATTCTTGATTTGATATTCCGACAGGGTGTTTTGATGTAGTTTTTAGAAATTAAGTGCTCAAAATTTATATTTTGAAACCAAAAAGGCACATTTTATTTTTTTGTAGCTGAGTGGATTTCATATAAAAATAACAAAAATTTAAATATTAGAAGCTGCGATATACAATTTTTAATTGCTTTAAAAATTGTAAGTAATTTAATTAAAGCGTTAAAAATGCTAAAATATTTTTGAATATCAAAAAGAAAAATATGGTCTAGGTTTTGATGGTTTTGTACCTCTATAATGCCTTATATTGATCTGCAAAAAAATATATGAAATTCGAACGGGATCAATATAAAATTAATTTTAAGAAATGCATACTTTTCTTTCTTTGACACAAATATTAATCTTAATCTTATATTATATTCACAATAAACTCTTAAATTATGATGACAAAATGATTATTAAACAAAATTAATTAAATGGGCGTGCATACGCGTGAGTAAAAATTTTCTTATTGGGAGACTACGTGACCATGAGTCGTCAAATCAGCCACGCGCACTTCTGTTTTAATAGATTTTCCTAAATATAACAAGTTAACTGGAATGCGTATAATTTAACTATTAGTTATTGTCTTTTTCTATAAAGGAATATAATCGCTATGTTGAATAAAATAGCAAATATAAAAATTTTTACTTTTTGGAACATGAGCGCTGGACTTAAATTTTTCTTAATTTTCGTAAATATAACTATCGTACCGAATTTCAAAACTCTGTCCTATCGTTATAAGGGAGCAAAGCACTGTGCCCGCTAAATGGGTCCTTTGTGTTACCTGATAATAAATGAGAAGAAAGTAAAGAAGATTAAAGAAAAGTAAAAAAGTGAATATAGATTTGAAGGCTAGTGGTTAGTATGTATATAGTCATTATATTTATGCCGCTGTGGAGTCGTTACTAAATCAGTTGGTGCTTCTTATGAGGGAATATCATCCATGCTTTCTGATCTTCAAGATCTCGGAGAAGCTAGAATGGTCCTCCGCCATAGAAAAGTTGGGCAAAGTTATATAAGTATACTGACTTAATTGGGTATTTATTTCGATTACTTTGTTCCACCTAGTTTGAACGCGCTAAAAATTTTTAGGATTTCTTACGCACCAAGCAAATGCATCTATTCTCTTAATATCGCTACCAAATAGACATGCAACATCTCGCATTTCAGGGCCACCGAAATAGTTTATCACACATGTCGAGAGAGCAGGATAATTAATTTTCAGAGTGAAAGTACTTCCTTTTGACTTTCGCTTCATTTCGTTTCTCACAAATATCGTCAGTAAAAAGCTTCATGATTACTCTATTCTTATCGCCAACCGGCAATTTTTCTGATCGCCATAATCATTTACAAAATGGCCCTTCGAATATTTTAGCACCACGCACTCGTTTGCATATACGAGTATATATAGTTCGAGCAATCAGTTAATGCTACTACAAACCTATTTGCTTTAATTATGACAGGTAAATTAAATATATAATTTTGTATGTAATACAAGTCTTAATGAATTCATTAAGCTTTGTGTTTTGCTTCCAATTAGTGATTCCATCTTAAAAGTATTATAAGGTGACATTTAATCAAAGTGCAAACAAATAACTGTGACTAAAAGATAACACTGCTCAATTAATGCTGAGTATTTTACATTTAACAAAACAAATATATTTTGTAGTAAAAAGGATTTAACAGCTTACGTTACAACCCCTGCCTCAAGTATCAAATTACCAACACTTATGTAGAGTGTAAATGATGACCATCTATCAAACTGTGCAAATCCCAGTTTTTAAGTCAAGCAGGCGTGAAATTAACCAAATCCTTTTTTACATTATTTTCAACACAACTTTTTTATTAAAATTTCAATTTAATATGATTCTGTGAGTGAGCGAGCACATCACGTGGCATAAGTACTTTTGCGACTAGGAGTACGTCTGCTTTGGAACACAGAAAAAAAACCCTTGTACCAGTAACCTAGTAACAGTGTAAATAGAGCTAAGGTTACGATATGATGTAGGAGATGGTAGCGATTATTGCAAAGTTTTTTTTGACGATGATAGTGGTTAAGGTGTTGGCATTATCCTCGAGTGTAGTCAGCTTTATTCTATTGCATAATTATGGCAGCCGGCTACAGATGTGTTGCAGCTCACCATTTCAAGTGGCAATGCAGTAGTAGTACTGGATGCTGCAGTGGTTGCAACGTTGTCTTATATTTTTGAGTTGTTGTTTTTTAGCACTTACTTGCGCGTATAATTTGAAGTATCATGCAGCTCAAAACCCCCCGTTAAAAAATTGTGCAATAGTTAGCAATGGCAAAAACATCACAAATTAAAGCACCTTGTCATAAAATATAACGAATTTTCAATCCACAAAGAGTAGACACAATTCTGTTGTTGCAAGTTCTCATTTTGACGGCATTATGTGTTTGCTCTTGCACTTACAATGTTTGCTTGCATAAGAAGGTTTAAACTATAATAATACAAATATTTATTAATTTGAGTAAGGCACTTACGTCGGGAAACACCCAAACCTTTAGTTCGGCTGAAGTAATTGAAGGATTCTATCGAACCTAAAGAGGTCTATTTTAAAGTACAAACTCTAAAGTGCATAAAGCATTGTTATTTAATTTCTGTAACTATTAGTCATTAATGGCTTAAATTGAATCAAGGTCCGATATCAAAGACTAGGCGAGGTAAAAAAGGAACATAGAATTCTATAAGAAATCAAAGAAGATGAAAGTATGGCCAGTCCTTCGATCTTATTTCGTGGAACTAAGTCTCAAAATTCTAAATGAATTTATATGCACAAACTTTACGTAATAAAATGAGACTGAAAAATTGAACCGCCATAGAGAGCTATTTAAAAAGCTTGGATTCAAAAAAAAAAACACGTACTATAGCCTTTGAAAAGCTGTAAGGCACTTAAAATATCAATGCGAGCTAACAATAAAGAACTTTCTCTTCGCTAAACATTTAATTTAAATTACTTAAATGCCTTCGCTAGTATCGTAGAGGAGCTTTTTAGATTACATGACATAAGTAGTTGTACCATTTCAATCATCTGCAAATGATTCTATGAAATTTCGGTTATACATATATATTAAAATAGACCTTTAAAAATGTTGATATGTTTGAGAAATTATTAGTCACATATATAAAACCTTGTTTTAATAGCAGTATTCCGGACCATCAGTTTGGTTTTCGACCGAGACATAGTTCTATTAACGAAGTTAATATAATTGTTACTTTTATTAGATCGGCGTTTGAAAATAAGCAATACTGCTTAGCTTAATTTATTGACATTTCCCAAACGTTTGATAAAGTCTGTCATGTTGAGCTACTCATTAAAATGCAGCCTCAAACCTCCCACAAACGTCTGATGAGCTATTTAACAAATGGAACGCTTCAGGTTCGATTCTCTAAAAAAGGGGATATCTCACGGTACAAGGGTGCATATGCCAGCATGTCTTATTACATATACGTGCAGAAAACACTGCCTATTTTATCAACATCGAAGGTAGAATGAGGACTGGGCTATAGGCCTGGATAAAAATAACTATAACAAATACCAAAGTTCGAGCAGAATTTGAAAAGTTCTGTTCTACAAATTCATTATAAAGTCAATATGGACATACGACATTCAGCAGTTGGGTATTTATTGCACATCAAACAAAAAAGTCCAGGATTTGACGACTTATCACCTGCACCCCTTGGTCTATAAGAAATAAAATGATCTATAGGAATCGAACGGTTCCCACTCTCCAGGAAGAAATAAAAGATCACTTATGAAAATATATAAGCAAATTATTGGCCCATCTCAACTCTCTTGTGGGGGCGTTATTCAAATTGATAGACACCAGAGACTTAGAAAACAAAAGCTTGCGAAACGGCTAACCCAACCCTGTCGTAGATAGTAAATTAAGATCTGAATACAACAAATTAATTATGACATTACGGTTAAACTAAGGAGTGCTTATCGTTTGCACATGTAAGAAATTATAGAATATAAATTAATCTCTACGGGTAGGCCATCAGCTGGCAGGACCAGAAGTTCTGACTTATATCTCCTCGTGGTCGAGCGGAGAGAAAAAAATCCCTAAGCCAGGATGATTCACGACGCCTCGTACGAGGAGGAGAGATTTATTTCTAAAGAAAGGGAGGAATCTAGAAAAGATGGAGAATTATGCCTCACAAGGGGTTGACGGTCAATCTTTAAAGATACTTTTAAGGCGGTCGACCATGAGATTCCGATAGGGATGGGCAATGAAGCCTTGCAAGAGGTGGAGAGATTAATCTCTGTAAAAACTCCGATATTTATTGGCCATTGGAGGACTTCTGAAGAGATGAAAAAGAAAACATCGCAAGTAATGGACGAGTTAGTTTTCAATGATACTCCTAAGGAAAAGGCTGAGACGGTAGCGCGCATTGTATGCGAATGTCCTGAACTGGCTAGCATAAGGCTTAAGACCGAAAAGCAGGCCGACAGTCACCAGTCGACAGTCACCAGTCAAGAGCCAAGGTTAGTGGTAGCACGAGACTCGAATTAGATTCTCCCTGCTTCGATATCTCCTCTACATTAATAATAATACTCTACTGACATACGTTTTATAAAGACTTTGATATAAGGCTCGGGGTTAGCAAGTTAATAAAAATATTTAAGTCTTCATCCATTTAGGCTTTATTACATACTCGCTGGCTTATGACTCTCATTTATTTTATAATTTCATTTCGGAAATTAGGAATTAGAAAGCTTCTATACAACTAAGACAAGATCGACAAGCGGATGCTTAACTGCGAAGAAACAAATCGGTAACAAATCATACAATGAGCAATTGGGTGCGTATTTTGTAGCTTGTGAGACCTTCCTGTTGAAACCATATGATCAATAATGTAAATTTTAGGGAGACATATATTGATAATTATGTAGATGCTTTAAAAAAGGGTACTTCCCATCACATCACCAGACTAAATGGCAGCCCATATAATACTTGTACCGACATGGGGATTCAATGGATATTGCGGAATATAACTAACTCCTATGCGAGAGTTCTGCTTGATGACATATTCACCACACGAAATATCGCCTCGTTACAGTTTCACAGTTTTTATTCACCGAGCTCCGACCGCTGATTATGTCAGTTGTAATGCATGCAGTTTTTCTTTTGTGATATCTCGTAAAATGGTAATTTTCAATTAAACAGAATGAGAGTTATACACAATGGATTTACTGATATTGGGATAATAGTTGTGTTTGCAGTCGACTTATTTCTAATGTGCAACAACTCTAAACCATTTAATTCTATCGTATTTTTAGCAGTTGTTATTTCGCTTTAGGTTACTTAGAGGCTGAATTTCAAAGCAGTTGTTGTCTGTTATTGATAATGACAACCCCATTTGTTAAATGTGGTAACAATTTAAAACTGAAGCAAAAATGTTGTTTGCAATGCCAACGTTTTCCATGACTTTGTTACAAGTACTACAACTTTCACTAAATATTTTTTGTTTGTTTTTTGTGCAGCAAGGGTTGCACTTGTCATAGATGGGTAGGCACATAAATAAACATGATTATGCATGCTTAACAAACGAGCTGAAAATTAAATAAGGGGGAACTGCTCATACACAACCAGGATTGAAAACAATTAAAATGTTCTTGATGTAAAAATAAAGATATTTGATTTACAAATTAAATTAAAAGGAGTTAAATAAATGGGTAAAAAGGAAAGTTATTAAACTTATTTTAGGCAATTTTAAAAGTGTCGAATATTGCAAGTTATTTACTATATGCATGTGGGCAATATTCACAAATCTAACTTAAGAATTTAAACTTTATTTGATGAAATTTCAAAGAATATTTTTTTATATCTTCTAAGAAATTTTTATTATTAAAGTTTTTCATTTAAGCGTATTGTACTTTAAGTACACAACCTCACTTAAAGTCCACTGCTTCCACTTTGTGGCGAGTTTGCGCTTGCAGGATTTTAAATTATTGAACATAAAATATTTGCACGTGTTAATTTCCTGCATGTTGTGTGGATCCCTTTCTTTAAAAAAACTTATTTGTTTTGTTTACATTTTTCCTGGGACCCGTTTTGTCTTTGCTACTATAAGAAATTCTTTTTTGTTAATTCTGCTCTTTTACCTTTGTTGGCTTTAAGTATTTTCGACACTTGATTACTTACAGTTGCATGCTTCATTTTACGCATTCCTTTTATTATTTGCTATACTTACATACATATGTATGATTTAAATTGTGTCTGTTTATGTGTGTGTATTTATGTATATTTTATTTCTATTTGTTGAAAGGAAGAACTTAAGATGATAAATATAAAAAATAAACCACCATATTTTGCACCATAAAAGCCAAAAAAAAATAAGGACGTCGCAGGAGTAGCGAATAAATGTGACAATTTTTTTAACCTACTTCTCAATTATTTAATTAAGTATTCAAATATTTATTTAACAGCATCTTATTTTTTGTATCTTCCTAAATGTTCTTTTAAAAAGAAAGATATTTCAATGCGCAATGAGCTAAAACTGATATTGGTTTTTGTTGTAAAATTCATAATTTAAAAGAAATTTAATAATAATTGCTTTTTTGTTGAAAAAAATTTCAGCGTGAGTTATAAAAAGTTCTGGGTAAAAATAAACTATGTATGCAGTTCATTATTAATTTAAATTTATTTCCACTGTTGTTATGTAACGAAATTAAAAACAATTTACACTATAATCTTCTAATTTTGTGTATGGCAGGAAATTTTGAATCGTTTGAGGGCTGTTGAATATCATTTCCCCCGGCGCTTTTGAATTAAATTCCAATACCGCGTTTTTAGATGTATAGAACTGCAAATTGGTCATACTGGCTGATTTTTGCTCCATTTTGACAGCTGTTACTTATTTTGTGTTAAGTTTGGTTCGATATTTTATCATTAATATACTTACATCTGAACAGTGACTGAAAATCGTGAAGATTTTTTACGAAAAACATGGTTCTCTTCGAGAAAGTCAACGCGCTCTTGCTGTTGAACCCGAATGTCAGAAGAAAATTTTGTTCAGCGATGAAGCTTATATTTGGTTGAACGCATACGTCGATAATAACCCTGGCGCAGGAAAACACTTTTTGGTGTGCTTAATGGGCCGGTGCAACCATCAGTAAATTTCTTTAAAAATATAGCCGGACAGATCGTTACAGATGATACTGACTGCTTTAGGGCCATTATCGCTAATTTATTTGTACTGAACAAAAAAAAACAGGAAAATATTATTTTTGCCAACTTTCTAAATTTTGGTGGCTTTTTTTGCAACTCTTTGTAGGAAATCCTATTTTTTTGCGACTTTTCTTTAAACGCGTATATAGGTATCGCGTAAAATACGAGTATATATTAAAATCGAAAATTATTCCTTAATAAATATTTTTGTTGTAAAAACTGAGTAACTAATACTACTTCAGATGTATAATTTAGTATGCTATTGAAACTGCTGGCAAATGATTCTTGTTGTATAATAGCCACGCTTTAATATCTAAGGGAGGTGGATTGAGTTGATTGATTTTTTTTCGCCTAACGTATACTAACTACTACTCGATCCATTTAAGCATATTCTACCATTCTCTGGTCGATGCGTATAGTTGAGACACGCAGATATCTCAATTCCAAATGCACAATGTACGAGATAATTATCGTCTTGATCAATAGCTAAGTCCTCAAATTGCTCCGTGACTGTCTTATACCGCGGACAAGATTATCATAATCCATATTTTCGACCAAGTGCTGTTTCATATCAAATGCTTCAGTTGGAACAAAGGGATTATTACGGTCAACCTTCCCACGTTTATGTTTAATTTGCACTGTCTATGTTACTTTTAAAGTATTTGCATATTGTATGCGGCCACGTGTTTTGAAGTGATTATCAACGACATTTGGGTAAAACAGTAGCAATCTTCCTTTCTATGGTACGGTGGCTGATGCCACTCCACTGGGCTTGAAAAGGGCAAACCCGGTCAGTTTTTTGGCATTAAAGAACGGTTCAACTCCTTAACATCAGTCTTATTAGTTTCGAATTGAGAACGATGTTTTTGTCTAAGTACGAACCACAGACGTAACAAAACTGATTTATATTATCAAACAGTAGTGATAATGCGATTAATCGTATATCTCTAAAATAATCGAAACAGATACAAAAACAATAGAGGCCTATATAATGCTGCTAATGTGATATATTTGATTGCAAATCAATTAAAAATTATCATTCTGGGCCAGGGTGAAGGGCGGCTTACGAATATGGAACAATCTCTTTTACAAGTATTGGAATTGGAAGCGACTCGTCTTTATATATTTATGTTTTTTGCAATACTATAAATAGTTTTTCATTTTATTTATGAAATTTTTTTTCCTGATTAGTTGCAATTAATAACTTCTAGGTTCGACTATCTATATGATTAATTGATCGATTAATAATATTTTGGCCATCACTAATCTTAAGTATTATTAGCAATTCACCTATTTTTGCAAATAAAAAATATATTTCAGTTTTCAGATATTTCAATTTTTACGGAGCTGGTCTTATTGTACTTGCTACTAAATATGTTTTTAGAGAAAATAAAAAGAAGTAGGATTTCCAACAAACTGCAAGGTGTAATCGAATTTCTAAACAATGACAAAATTATCTACGGAATTAGGCCTACAATCTCTACTAGGTCTCTTTAAAACTTGATCTAATTTATTTGATTTTTTCAAATAGTGCAGAACGTTGAGGTGATTGTAATAATAGTGGGATATGAACGATTTGTAGGACTTTTTTATATTCAAATAAATTTGGTATAATAAAACTACTTAAACTAGTCTCTCTCGTTAAGCATATTAGTCTAATAGGCCCCCATTGTATGAGTATTTTTTCGAAGGATTAAGCAGCTTGTGTGCACAAACTTTTATATTTGAGTAAATAAATCAATTATGATGATTCCACACTGTTATGCAGATAAATCATTTGCTATTATATTATTCACGTACCACACACATACACACATATGGATACAAACTAACACATTACTTAGACATAATCTTATATTTGTATATGTCAGCATTACATCAGGTGCGGATCCAACTTGCGGCTTGAGGGCGTGGGACACTTGTTCACCTTAATTAGCGCAATAAATATTCTTTTGTAGCAACGATTGGAGAGTTGTGCTTACTTTACGGGTTACATAATTGTCATTTCCAGTTTGGTGGCTTAATCGGAAACGATTGGTTTTGCCAATATTCGAACGTCAACTAAACGCAAGACTTGACGAATTAATAGCCGGTCTAGAGTATGGGGGACCATTCCGGATAAAATTCATCTTGACCCATTTTGCGCAAGAAAAGACATGCTCAATGCAGTTTATTTCGGTGCCTGGGTTCAGTAGAAATAATGCTTTCCAATTTTAATGAACGGGCAAGTCAACATGCAAAACTGCTAGATTTGGGACGACGCCAATCAGCGCAAGGCCATTATCGGACATTATCGCTTCGTTGCTTTTCCTAATGGTTAATACTTGCGTTCTATGACAAGGAATTTCTTTAGGCCACATTAAGTGATATGGATATGAAAGCCGTGTAGTTCTAACTGGATATCAGTACTTTCCACACGGCTGTCTTAAGTCGCAAGTAATAATAAGTCGAAATCGATCGGTGTCCTCAATGACGATATATGCTGCGTCGCTGCTCATATTTCGTCTGATTGGAATGCCACAGTCATCGGGCCAACATAAATCGATTGTTTCGCCTTTTAAATAAAACAACAAATCCGCTGAAATCTCAGGAGCAATTTGTTATATTAAATTTTAATACCGGCCGTCTCTGTTGGAAAACTCTTTACAAACGCACCCATTGAGAGAACCACAACCATAGATCAATATTCTAAAAAACTTGGGTTGCTTGTTTGTTTGTTTACTTGATAGTAACACATATACAAAGATTCATTTATAGTTTTCGATACAAACACACACTCTCACATTTATCTTGCTCATATTTGTACATTTTATAATAAATATTTTTCATACAAAACCTTCATTAGATCAGAATAAAACATAAAATGAGCGATTTTTGGAAAGTTGTTGCTGCACGGTATCGTTTCCCAGCTACATATACTTTCGCTGATTCTACAAGTAGACAAGAATAGGGAAGTGAATTGACATTTTATTTTTCGGTTGCATTTGACAACAAGTGTAAATATTAGCAGTTTGCTAATTTAATGATTCATCGTTGTGTGCATCAATGGCTGAGCAGCTTGAAAATACATTTATACCATTCCACTTAATGCACACAAACACACACACACATTCATGAATTTACTGACACAAAGAGCACCTAACTAGTCCTCACATTTACTAAAAACCATCAAGGAGAGCTGGATGTAACCAACTACAGTCGTTCCGAAAACACATTTTGCTGCATCTAGTAATAAAATTGTCAGTTAAAGATTTTGCAATCACCACTTAAGCGTTTGTAATTTGAATTATTGGTTAGAGAACCGAAAAATTTAATTTATTTTTAATATTTTTACCTTTTAGGTAAATTCTAGATTTTAATTGTTCGCATTTCAACGTCATCTGATGCCGAAATCTGAGCAATAACACGTATTTTGAATTTTACGGCTGAAATCAGTTCTATTAGCTCCCTCTATCTGCAACATAGCCACGCTTTAAATGTCCCAGTGGTGTTAAATCGCATGATTGGGCGACCAATTAACAGCTGAGTTTCATTGTTTCAGTGAATTCAGATTGACATGTGGAACCTTTTATGGATTCGAAGCCAAATCCTAATGCGAAATTCGCAATGTGGTCGTTGTGGTAGACACAATTTTTGATAAAGTCGACGAATTGACAAATTCGGATCTTTTTCAAAACTGCTGCTTACGGCTGCTATGTTTTTACTTGAACGACGCGATTGAACACGCGTTGGTGTTGGCATATTAAGTCTCGAATTCTTTGACTAAATTCTAAATAGCGGCATCAGGAGGACGATTATATAAATAGCACGAATTAAATAAAATTTAGCATTCTACTACTAAAGTTTCTACTACTGATATATCATAAAGTAAAATATCAAAACTGTCATCTTATTCCAACATGCCCCTGTTGCAAAACACACATCTTGTTGAAATACCCCTGTAATGAAGTTTATATATAGTCATGAAAATGACAAATTCGGTCATCATTGTTGGGCACAATTTTGTTAGCGGCTGTAAATCCTTAAAATTCGAAAATGACTATTTGAAATTTTTACTTTAGTTGACATTTTGATATTTTGTAAGGTCAAAATGAAACAAAGCCGAATGAACTACAACCTACACAATTGCGCGATTTAACCTGATAGTGAGGGCTTTTAGCTGATAGGTCGATTTGATTTTTTAGTTATCTGTGTTAGATTAATAGTTCTTCTGAAATAAGAATCCTTTTCGCGATATCACTACCAAAGAAAAACCATCGTTGTGGCATGGTCACGGCGCTTTACAACAATATATTGTTGTGGCAAAACTATATCAAATGGTTATTTGAAAACATTTTAAACATTACTTTAGTTGCAATAAATAAGTTAATATTAGCTATTCATCATTAAATGATATCCATCCTTAATAATTGCAACAATGTTGAGTTGAACATGGCAATTTTTACTAAACTTCTAGCGACGAACAAAATATTTTAACTATACAAAAATAATAAAATAACTCTAACCATAAAATATTCTTAATATTACTTAATATGTAAAATGAGGGCTTTATTAGCCTGTGTTCGTACCTCGGCGGCTGCCAATCAGTATTATCACTATTTTGTTTTTCTTTCGTTCTAACACGACCATATTAACATTATTATCTACAATAATAATATGAATTATTTAATAAATTCATATGCTCTATCCATCCCGACAAGTTAGTTTCTAAGCACATTTCGCCGCTTGCTTAATTAACACAGCTCATCATAAAATATTTGACCATATTTTTAGAAAACTGGAGATGTCTTAATCTCGAACTTCTATAAACCAAATGAGATTTTAAACAAATTCAAAGAAAAGGTAATTTTTTTGAATAATAATTTGTGTTGGCTGTATCTTATTTACTATTAAATTGCCTGTTGTTGAGGCAGAATGAGCTTGCCTCAAAAACTACTTTGCGATTTTTGTCGTTTATATGGAAAGAAGAAACTACGGAAATCTGCTTTTGACTTTGAAGGCCTCTAGGAAATTAAACTCAGTTTTTTTCATACTGGGCCAGAATAATTGTACTTGAGTTGTCGCCTTTAACAGGTTGAGTCCCTCGTGGAGATTGATTTAATCTCCAACTGGTTATATCAGCAATAAATATAAACAGAAACTAAGGTGAAATTTGTGACGATGAAAGTCGGTGCCTCGTTTTCACCACACAGAATCAACAACAAATTATAATATGTTTATATTATTTCTTTTATTATTATTATAACTTTGTTGTTATTACTATTGAAAGTATTTGCAAGAATGTGAATTATTATTTTTGTATAATAACTTGTATTAGACACTAGTATTGCCCTAATTTAGTATTTGAATGAATTCTCTATACAAACTTTATGTTATAAATTCAGCCTTAAGATATGCTCCACAAAGGTAGCGAATATTTAAATATTTGAAATTAACAGCCGTAGTTAATACTGGCACCACCTAGGAATAATTGTAGGAAGTAATTATTAACACAAACACGTCTTTTATACAACCATGATAAACAAATACAAAAAGATGCAACTAATTTTAGTAGCCACAAAAGGGTTATAAAAGAACGTGTTGTGATAGATTTTAGTGAGTCTGCGCTCGGCTGCGATCGAGGCACAAAGTAACACAGAGGTGTCACTAGTATAGTGGTCTCTTTCTCTATCTGTCTCTTTCTTAAATGAATGACCGCTCCTATATTCCCTTTTGTTATATTTTCTTCTTTATTTTGGATAATTTTTCTGGCGCATTAATGAAAAAGGTAAAAATAACGGTTGTAAATTTACATTTATTTAAATTTACATTAATTTACTTTCTTTTATTTACAGGAAGAAGCAAGGGCACAATTTAGAGGATAACTTATGCTGTAAATTTTAAAAGATAAGTTCATTTCTATTATATAAAAACACACATTTATTTTCTTTGTATATTGACTAAAAATGTGTAAGTATGGATTTACATAGATAACAGAAAACAAATTTGTTCAAAAATTTCTTTTATATTTTCAGGAAAATATGTATTAAAGGATGTCCTCCAGGCGAACAACTTCACATTTTCCCAAGGGATCCTTTATATTGTTTCAAGTGTTAAAATTTTTCCGTATTGCCTACAGACGTGCAAATGTAAATCGGGTTTCAGGACTTGAAGGCTTGCTTAATGTTTGTGGAACTGCCATGTCCAGGTAATTAATTTTATAAAATCTTGGTAAAGATTAACTTAAGTATGTGTTTTGCACTTTTTATTATTTTTAAGGTGTATTTATAAATAGACAAACTTCTTCAATAGATTTTTCTCTCATTTAAATTTATATTCATTTACATTTGTTTCATTAGCTGCTACGGATTTATTTGTTGATGTTGAACTTGTTGTTAATGGCGGCTTGTTGGGCTCCCTGCTGAGTATGTCGTAGAAATAAAATAAATATTTCTAGACGAGCTAAAGGCCTCTGAATTTTCCCTTATTGAATTTAATTTGTAATTGTAATTTAAGTTTTAGAAAAATAATAAAGAAAAAGCTTTAAAATGTTTAAATATACATAGATGTTTATTATTTACTGCTTGATATTAGGTACTGTACATAATTAAGAGGTTGAAAACTAGAATTTATATTTCAAAAGATGTTATGAATGAATTTATTTCAAATTTAAACTTTTAAATAACTTTAACAAAGGTAATCACAAATTAGGTTACGTGTAAAAGTTTTGCCTTCTTTAGGATTCTAGAAATTTTCTTACGTCAAAGTTTACTTTGTGATCGAGGTAAGAGCTTACTATTGGTGGCGTCTACCCTTTAGAAAGTTATTACCAAGATTTATTGGAAATTTGGAAGATAAGAAATTCGGTGGCGTCTATCCTTTTTTCTTATTGTTCAAATTCTCTATTCCAGATAAAGGTAGGGTACCCGAGGTGTTGCCCATGTGCCATACCTACATCTGTGTCACGTAAGAGCCCATCTCGTCTAACTACGTTGAGGTATTGTGTCCGTGGCGACCTAGACTCAATGCATCAGCCGTCGTTAAAGAGAGCTTTAGCTAACGTTAAGAGAGGTGTAGGGTCCCCGTGGTGTTTCCCAGGGACCATCCACCTATCTTAAGCAACCGCTACATCGCGGTAGTGCGTCAGTACACCGGTCGGCAGAAAAGTTTCTCTGACATCGCTGTAAGGTATGGTAGTGTGCAGGTGGCGTCCACCGGTTCACCCCCCACCCCAATACTGTCAGCGCTGAGTGAGATATTGCCTCCGTGGTGTTGCCTAGAAGCAATATACTCACTGTAAGAGAGCGTGTTTCTGTCAACGGTTTCGAAACTGTACCGTGGCGTACCAGCGGCTAAGTTAAGCTCTCTGTCATCTAGTGGCGAGCAAATAAGGCTCCGTGAAGTTCCTGATGGCCAATTACGTCAAGAGAGTGGCTGTGTTGTACCTAGCATAGTATAGGACTATAAGAGACGTTCAATAAAGAGCATTTAAGTAACGAAGAGCGCGTTTCCTTCATCAAGGGTCCAGTAATACAAATATTCTGTGACATAACCTCCTGGAGCGGCGAGATATACCCCAGCTGAGAAGCATCGTTACAAATCAAAAGAGGCGATCAGTAGAAACAAAGCGGAGCGTGGCCAGTTATATATATAATTTATAAGAGTGTGACTCAAAACTCTCACTGGAAAAACAAAGTTGGGTTGCCTGCCTTTATTATATTATGACACACGTATTGTTTATTTCCTAGAGCAGACTTATGACTAACACACCACAAAGATTTAAGCCAGGCCAGCATTGCCTTTTATAGAGCAAAAATTTCATCAAGTTAGTTTAATGTGTGATGAGCCAACCAAACTTTTCCGATAGTTTTGTAGGACGCGTTAAATGCTTCTTCATAAAATTTTAACAAATGTTTCCGCAATTTTATCAATAAATTTTTACTTTGCTACTGAATCAAAATACTATTCGACATGCATTGCGAACATTCTATGTTCAGGGATGCAGGTTAATTGAAGCAATTAAATTTGGTATGGAATTATCGGCTTTGGTGGCACACATGTCTTTCTTAGTTAACATTTGGCTACAGAAAACGATTTCATTTTGTTGGCGGAAAATTTGATTTGAATTGTATTTAAAAAAAATTATTATTTAAATTTATTATTATTTTAATTTATTGAATTTCCGTTTCTTTAATTCATATTGGAATTTCACTTAATATATAATGCAATTGCTCAAAATTGCTAGTTGCTCAAATTATAAAGTGAGAACGAAAAATGGCACTGAAGATGGCACATAGCCGAAACCGCTTTATCTTCAAACCAAAATTAACAAGGGATTATGGAAATTCGTTCCCAAAATCAAGATTGAGTTCTGATAGCAAATATAGCTCAAATCAGGCCTGTATTGCATTAATTTCCTAATTCTATAATTAAGGTGCATGTCTGAACACAGTATTAGTAAGTAGTAGAAGGATGCTCTTAATAATTTTGTTATAGCGAAACTATCGGTCACACTATTCACAAGTCACAGCCATGGAATAGAATAAAACAGCAGCAGTAGTAGTCGCTGTTAGTATAAGCTAATAGCAATTGCTGATTCGACCAGTGTTCATTTCTCACCATTCTTTTACATTCAGTGGAGAACTTACTTTCTTATTTAGTTGTTATACTCGTACCATGAATCAAAGACGATATGCACTTGTGTTATTGCGACCACAAAAAAAGCATTAAATGTTCTGGCTGATATAGAAAGGGAAGATGAGTTGAAAATATCCTTTTGTCTGCTATTTAAATCAAACTCTCGAAGGTCTCAGATAACTTGAGGGTCTGTCTGGACCCATCTGTAACATATGGTCTTCGAACTTTGCAAGGGTGAAGCATAAAAAATATTCGGCATAGCTGAATAATCCCCTCTTACTTATTTGTTGTGGGTAATTGTTTGTGGAATCCCTTCCATTAAGTCAGCCATTACTCGCACTATGCGCTTTCGAGTTGTGGAGTATCATAAAATAAACGTTAAATAGATTTATTTGTGTAAAATTTGATTTGTGCTTGCTTAAGAAACTCTCGTGCAGATTTAGATGCTAAGGCATCACTGGCATCACCATCAGCAATAGCAGCTTGTAACAAGCAGAGCAGCATAAATTAAATCATTTCTATGGTTTTAATATTTACTTTATGAAATTAAGCTGAAGTGAGCACAAGAATAAAGCGATAAAATATTATGAAGAAAAATACCATAAAATTCACAATGACTAATGTTTTCATTGAATAAATAATACGAAAGCTAAATGATGGAAAATCAAACCGCAACCAATAAGTCAAACCAGCGAAGAGCATCTCACTGTTTGAAATATTAAGTAAACAAAATAATAAAATCCATTCAATTCGAAGCTGGAGATGGAGTCGCTGAATTATGCAAAGGAATAATGAAATTAAATATCTTTTGTTCTTCATTCTGACAAGATTGCAAATTGGAATTATTGGAGGATTAAAACAAATGAAGTACAATAATTATTGCTCCGAGGAAAGAGTGAAAAATAATTTTATCTACTGGAAGTAATATGGTGCAAGTACGAGTAGCAAATAGCTTTGATCTTATTCTTTTGATGCTTTATAAAACTGTTATTGTCAAACATTCTAATAATTAAAAAGTATTGCTATTGAACTAATTTAACACAATTTTCAAGAAATTTTTGATAATTTGCCACATTAAGAAAGAGTCGCAAGATATTACACCGCCAACTTTTACGGTTACGGTTTTCTGCGTAACTGCAAGCGTAAGTGTAAATTAGTATCGTTTGAACCCGTCTGAAAGTAGTGGCAGGATTTCAGCCTCAAGGGTTTTCTGTGTAAAGGATGTCGAAAAGGCCCTCAAAATTCCTCGTTTGTTGACCTATGTGGCTCTAGAGTAGTTCATAATTCACGAGGACTCAACTAAGGAAATAAATGTAAGCAAACACGCCTTGTAGTTTAATTTAGTTTTGTGACTTTAACTGCTGCTTATTAAGATGCTCAATCACATTTTCTTTAAAAATGTAGAAATCGATAAGGAGATCCTTCAAGCATCGTATTCCCCACAGTTATATGATATTTAAATTTCTCCAAAAATATAAAAAAATATTGAGAGTCAAGGTAACTGGCAGTAATACAGAGGCATTTAATGCAGTTAATGCCTAAGTATAAAGTCTAAGGAAAGCAGATTTTAATCGCTATTTTTCCAAGACAGATTTGATACTAAAGGACAATAAAGTCTCTCTTTAAATCTCCGAAACACTAGGTTCATTTAAACACCTTGAATTTATTGTAACATACATAAATATAAACTTAATTTCCATTAAAAAGTATCATAGGGTCAGGTATGTTAACTTCGCAGTTGTTCTTGTTTAATTTTAAATCTACATTTTTAAGGAAATTTTTACCAAAGTCCATCACATCTGCTATACCACCACTACCTGATTAACCATATAAAAAGCGACCCTCATATTAAAGGAATAATAAGATACAAAACGAAGTAGCAAGGATTTATAATCGGTAGCGCCGAATCTCATATCGAATCTCATTCAAGTATGAACTTTTAGGAGTACTTAAGATTTTCGCAGGTGAAAAGAATGGTTTACTATTTAATTACTCGTTTTATTTTACATCTCTTTCATTTTGTTATAAGCATTTTACATTTTTGACAACTTCTCGATTTTATAGCGATTTTTTTTTTTAGTAATAACGGAATTTTAAAGTTATAATTTTTTTAATTCTGTTATTGGATTTCTTTTGAAATTTCGGTTTTTTGGTTAAGCTTGGTATATTTTCGATTTGTAATAAAATTAAATTTTTCGGTTATTTTTTTTTGTGGTATCAATTTTTGATATAATTTTGGATTATATGATAAAATTTCAAATTTCGGAGAAATTTAGGTTTTTGTGTAAAATTTAAAAGTTCTATTGAAATCTATCGTTAAATTTAAAAATATGGAGAAGATTTTTTAGTTGCATTTTTACAAATATTGCAAAATAATACTATTGGAACTTACAAATATTATGAAGATTTAAGATTTTTTGATAGATTTGGTGAATTGATAGCATATGTTTTTTCGTGGAATTTAGATTTTTTACAGTTTTCGTTTTACTCGTATATTCGGATTTTCGGAATTTTTTTATTAATTTTTAAATTTTTTTTAGGTATTAACATTTTTTGTTTAATGTACGATATACAGTTCAATTTCCGAATTACGGCAATATTTCACTCTTTTCACGACTTTGGTAATAGTATATCAAAATATAGTAATAATTTGGAAATGATAATTTCTCAATAATATTTCGACATGGTGAAACTTAAAATTATTGCTGCCATTTGCTGAAATGTGGAAACTTGCTGAGATTCTATTTATTGGTACATTTTCCCTAAAATTACGGCCTATTGGTTAAGGTTTTGTTGACTTTCTGAGTTTTTGCGAATTTTAAGCTTTTGGTGAGTTCCTAGTTTTGCTGTGTTTTTATGTATTTTCGGGTAAATTTTCGTTTTTGATGAAATTTTTATCTCTCAAGTGCTTATATACAAGTATATATAGTTTTTTTTTATTATTTTTAATTGTTAAGGTTAATTTTCAATTTGTATTGGAATTTTAATTTTTGTCAATTGTTTTCTGTAAAATTTTGAATTTAGGTAAAATATGTCTTTTTGAAATAATTTTTATTGTGAAATTTTGTAATCTTGGTGAAATTTGTATTTCTAAGTTCGGTACAAATATATCTTAAATTTTTTTTTTGGCGGATTCTCGATCCATTGTGAATTTTTTTTTATAATATTTTTTGTAAAATGAAATGTTGGCAAAAGCTTTTTTTGCAATTTATTCCCTGATTGAGTTCACTTTTCGATCCAAACGATTTCTTTGTGTGAAATTTGTTATACAATGCTGGAATCCAACTTCGGTGTTAGCACTTTAAAGCGCATTTAAAGGAAATGAAGCCAAATTAATTAGAAATCGAGCGACTCAAAAAGCACCGGGTGGCCAAATCGAAAGGAATAATAATCGGTTCGATTTCATAAACTTTAGGATCCAATACACTAATGCAGTGAGACAGGTGGGTATATAACGTTCTTTTTTTGCGATACAACAAACGCTGAATAAAATAAATTCTAGTATTGCAATAGCGTTTGGACGATAAAAAAATTAATGTGATACTAAAATAAAAATTCAACGACTGACAATCGCGATATCCTTCCGGTACAAACTGAATTTGTATAATAATGTGACCAGCCAAACTCACAAATATTTATTTGCACCAATAAATTGTTGGATGTTATTTTTTTTAATATAAAACATTAAATATTTTTGCTTATTTGTTCTTTGTAGTCATTAAAATTCGTATCTAAATATAAACTGTTTTAATTGCCTAACAACCGACCGACTTACAGACAAATAAACGTACAACCCACATCAGTTTATAAAAAATATATAGTTGCACAAATTTACAAGACAAAATGTCTTATTGTTACCAGAATTAAAAAAAAAACAACTTTTCCATTTTATGTTCCTGCAATTAAATTTGGTTTAAGACTCTAATTCCATTTGAAAAGAGTTGGATGAATGCAGTTAAGATGGAAGTTCGTAGTTGTGTTTGTGATTGTAGACAGAAAACATTTAATGGCATAAAGTAAAACTTTTCTAATTAGAAACCATTATGCGATCAAAGTGACAATTATCTCTTCTCGAAATGAAATAAAATTAAAATGATATATTTAAATATACTATAGAACTAGCCAACTCAAATTTTATATAAAATAATTGTCACTGGAGTATGGGATTTATGTACACTTGCGTCAGCTTTCTATATACCCATTAGTTTGTAAGTTGCAAGAATATTTTTTTAATGAGACTGGTTGCTCGAGTGACGTAAAAGCTTTTAAAATGTAGTAAATTGTTTTCTAAAGTAGAGTCTGTTGCCAATTAATGGTTGCTTTAAAGAAAACCTTAAGAGAGGCCTATATCTGAAAAAAGTAATCAAAATTACGCTTTGACTGTGAAGTCGACTTGCTAACGAAGACGTCTTTAAGATTAAGAATGCAGTAATAAATACCCAAGAACATTTACTTTACTTAGGACTACTAAAATAATCCATCCTATGTTTCTCTAGTACTACTTTTCTTTAGCGAAGCGTGATGTTCCAAACATTGTTTAGACAGATTAACTACCACAAATAAATTTATTCAGCCTTGATATTAATTTGTAAGGGGTTGTCACACCATCATTGAAGAAACCATTGTTATCCGAATGACAGGGCATTTAAAAAATTTAAAAATAATGCTCTAGTTGTGTATTTGATGACTTTCTGTGCGAAATGTAAATGACTGCACCATGGGCTTAAGGATTACAAATTTTATTTAAGTTTTTCTCACTCACTTTCGTTTAATTGGTATATTAATCCAAAGATGAAAGAAAAAAAAATCAATGGCTCTTTTGGGGACAAGAGATCCCAAGGTTTTTGTTAATCCGCATGCAAATCAAATATGATCAGTACATTATGCTGTCCTCACTTTCATTGTCATAGCTGATAGAAAATCAACATTGATAATATGGAATTCAGAGCCATTGTTCGAGACCAAATCATACCGACACAAATAATATCCAGCGACTCTACTTCTTATAGGCGCCTCGTAAATCTGGTAAAGTTGTACCAACTCCAATGAATAGTTTATCTAGCGATTCTCAAGAGTTGTCTTCATACACGGGAGTCAATATTCTAAGGCTACAATAGCGGTTCGGGTTTATTAGAGAGAATTATGTGGTTGGTGAGATGTCATTCCTTCGCAACCAATCCTCCTGTTAGTTTATTGCTATAAACTCTGTCTCAAAAAAGGAGCAGTGACCAGAACTCTAGAGTCGCTAGTTTACGGCTCTTCTTCTGCGTGGTGTTGCGTTTGTGCTTGAACCTGGAGGTCGCATCAGTTTCGTAAAGAACAACATAAATGTTGTTTTCTGCAAAATAAATATTACAGACACTGACCACGATGCTGTGCCTGATTTGAGTGGAGTATACAATGAAAATTATATTTTATGTTTAACAATGACAAAGTTTTATATAAACCAAAATCAATGAAAAACACATAACGAAAAATAAAACTTTTACGTTGCTAAAAAGACATTCTGGAAAATAAACAAGCGAAAAAATTTTCCCTATGTATGCGTGTCTGTGCGAATAATTAAAATTAGACAACTGTTGTAATTTATTGAAATCATTTTGTTTGTTAAACAGATCCAAGTTTTTTAATTAAATTTTTTTAGGTCAGAAAAAATTACCAATTTCAAAATGCTTGTTTGTTGCTTAACAAAATTTGTAAAAGTCTTCTTTGGAAGTAAAAAAAATATATTACACTTGTTGGAGCAAGAGGAAGCAGGCAATGGTTACTAACTGCTACTCTAACATCACTTGTCAATTATTTCATTTTTATTGCTTACAAAAATTGTTGTCACTCTTCAACATGTACTTATGTTCTAAGCTTATAACAGAATAATACAGTGGATACCACTACCAAGTAATCACAGGCGGCAGCAGCAATTCAGTTGCCAATTACAGTAATTATTTCAGTATAAATGTAATATTGAAATGCAATAGTGACCGCATTCAAGGGAAGGATGTGATAATTTTGACATGATGCATATTAAACTCCTTCTGTTAATTTCGAAGCCAGATTACATGCTACATGCCTATTAGCCTACTGTCAGTTTTGTCAAAGATATTTGAAAAATTATTCGTCTCGAGTGTAACTCCTTTTCTAAATGAACAAAACGTTATACCAGATCATCAGTTTGGTTTTCGAGCAAGGCATAGTACAATTGAACAAGTCCATAGAAGTTACCATTATTAGATCGGCTTTTTAAAGAAAGCAATACTGTTCTGCTTTATTTATAGACATTTCCCAAGCATTTGATAAAACCTGCCATGATGGGCTACTTACTAAAATAGTTCGGGTTCTACCTGAAAACACCCACAAGCTTATAAAAAGTTATTTGTCAGATAGAACTTTTAAAGTAAGTCAAAGGATCAGCTTTCAAGAAATGGGAAAATCACACTACCTCAAGGTAGTGTGCTCGGGCCGATATTATATCATCTATACAGCGGATATGCCGACAAGCCCACATACATATACATCAACCTTTGCAGACGACACTGCAATTATAAGTGTCAGTAATGATCCAAAGGATGCATCTGAAAAACTGCAGTCCCATATTCATAAGCTAGAAGACTGGCTAAAACAGTGGAGAATAAAGGTAAATCTATCGAAATGTGCTCATGTAACGTTTTCCCTTAGAAGGCAAAATTGTCCACCAATCACAATAACTAATACCACGGTTCCAGCGGAAACCCACGTTAAATATTTAGGTATCCTCTTAGATCGGCGCCTAACTTGGTCCCGTCACATTGAGGCAAAAATAACGTCCATAAAGCTTCGAACAAATCAACTGCATTGGCTAAAGTCCTAACTCAACTTTGGCTTTGGAGTATAAAGTCCTTTTATACAAATCCGTTATAAAGCCAATATGGTCATATGGTATTCAGCTGTTGGGGTACTGCCTGTGATCAAACATCCAGAAGTTACAGAGAAGACAGTCTAGGATTTTACGTCATATCGTATGCACCCCCCCTGGTACATAAGAAATGAAAATATACATAGGGATCTCAAAGTTCCCACTATCCACGAAGAAGTTAAAACGTACACGTCCAAATACGTGAACAAACTAGTCGCACATCCCAACACTCTAGTACGCAATCTTTCTACATACTAGAAGATAGATTTTTAAGATTTGAATACAAAAAATTAGTTATTACATTGGTAATAACTAGTAAATAATAATTTAGAAATAAGATTTGAATACTTATTGTGAATTTCTTTTAAAAGAAAGATTTAATAAAATAAAATACAGTATACAAGAAAAAAATCGAAGCAAACAAACAAAGTTGCACAATTTGCCTTATGTGGCAAAATAGATTTGGGTTGCATTTGAGTGTTAAGGAAGACCTGAAAATTACGAGTTTATTTAAGCCGTACGAGGATTTTGACGTGTATCAAACTAAAAATGGGTTATATACATCTGTTGTGTTTAAAGTGGTATGTATGTAAACATTGTAGCAGCCTCATAGTATTTAACCTAGAAATATAGCGTGTACAATAAAATTGCTTATTTTTAAGCTAATTATTTATTCCCAACTCATTTTTATTATAAAATCAGGCAATTTATTGTTGCGGAGGGATCAACTAGTCTCTATGCGCATTTTGCTAGTTACATAGGCCAGCTTATCAAGAAACCTTTTCTCAACTTTTTATAAATACTTAAACGTCTTATGCCTGGACTTTCTTAGAATAAATGAAAAATCAAAGAAAATCAAGGACAAGAACATTGAAGTGTTAATAAAAAATAATAAAAAATTATTAATTTTATTTTTCGCAAAAAGCGATAAAAAATCCCAAAAAACTCGGCTCTCTCAGTCGCTTCCCGGGAAACCAAAGCTTTTGGGCTCCGGGGGAAGTATGGTTGCAAAGCTGAAACTTAAAGGAATTGACGGAAGGGCACCACCAGGAGTGGAGCCTGCGGCTTAATTTGACTCAACATGGGAAAACTTACCAGGTCTTTCTCGAATCTATGGTGGTGGTGCATGGCCGTTCTTAGTTCGTGGAGTGATTTGTCTGGTTAATTCCGATAACGAACGAGACTCAAATATATTAAATAGATGCTTTCAGGATTCTGGTGTTTGAAGCCTTTGTATCCTTCGTTCATGAGCACAGTAATATGTGTAATTGTTTGAATGTGCTTATGAAGGTGGAGCCGTACCTGTTGGTTTGTCCCATTATAAGGACACCAGATCCTTAAATGGACAAATTGCGTCAAGAAATAATGAGATTGAGCAATAACAGGTCTGTGATGCCCTTAGATGTCCTGGGCTGCACGCGCGCTACAATGAATTTAGATATCATTTATTAGTAAAAAAAACATATGTCTCTGCGAAGACACATAAAAAATAACATTTGATAATTTTTTTTATTAAATGTAAAAACTTCCTTTAGATTTATTTTTTTTTTTTTTTGTTACTAGTGAAGTTTATTAATTTATAAATTTTATGTATGTGTTTAATTTATGTATGCATATCGTGCCAGCAGTCTGTATTATTATGGTTAGTATATTATTTGCTTTAATAGGGCTTTGCAGATAATGAATAATATTCAAGTCGAAGTCCAAGCTACATTCCCGAAAAACTATGCTCATCTGTGGCATTAAAGTAAACTTGGACGAATTTAACAAAAATTTTGGCGATAACAAAGACGACAGTTGGACTTCGTATCGTCTAAAATATTCCCTTCTTTTCCATCACCATTCCAGGTATTTCGAAAACCTTGGACACCTGATATTATACAACTTTTGTTGAGTGTACCAATAAATATGGATAGAATATGTTCCAAATACAAGAAATGAGGACGCTGAGGTCTCTTTTTAAATACGATACAGAGAAAGTAAAAACGAGATAAATTTTCCCTTGTGACTATTCCTAGGATAAGTTAAGTTTTCGACACTTTGCTAAATGTTTTTTCTTTTACCGACATCCAATTTTTCCTACTGTGCTGTCAGAAAGAAGATTTGAACAACTTAAGCGTTAAGTTGTCTAAAGCATAAGAGTTGATTATTACATTAGTATAAAGTTTCTCGAAATCATACCCACTATCATAAGATGATCATAAGTGAAGGAGGTTACATAACTTAAAGATGAACAATTGTATGACTAATATTTAGTTTTTAATCTAAAATATTGTTTAATTTGATAAGAATTTCCTTTGACGCGTATAAAAGTCCTGTACGCAATTACAATGATTTTTAAGGTTTACACGTGTCTAGACGGAGAGTCATGACGTAAATAAACTTCAAACATTCAGCACTTTTTTCTTATTTAATGGCCTAGCCCCACGGGAAGTTTTTCTAAAAAGGTGTACGCGAAAAGCTTACAAAATTTGGTGGGGTCTAACAAAACTGGAGAAAATCGTATTAAAGATTCAACCCAATTTATCCGATATCGCCATTCCGAAAATTATTTAGAAAAGAATACAACGATCACCGGCACATATTATTTACGAGCTATTGGACAGATTCTTCACTAGTTTCAAGTCAAACGTATTTGGCAAACACATTGAAGCTCTACCACCATAATAACTGACGCGTCCACATATGCGTAGACGTTACGACAAAAATCCATCAATTATGCTATGAACTCCCACCCCATCTAACATATTCACCAGCGACTATTTGCTGTTTTAACACTTCAAGAAATTGCTCGTCGGCGAGAAACCTGAATCGAATGAAGAGGTCAATACGTCTATTTTGTATCACAGCATTAAACCTCGACTCGGATTCTTGTTAAATGCTTAAAAATGGCAACATAGAAGTTAATTAAAAAAACTTGGATGATGTCGATATTTTTAGTGCCCTTAATTTGATACCATGAGAGGTGGCTTAATAATTCTGATTCTGCTCGGAGTTATTACGCAAACATATTCAAAAAAATACCTAAACAGATTCGTAAAGTAGAAATGAAAAACACTTTTCATATGTAGGGTATCCCATCATATTGATCATCTTACAAAGTTAAACTGTTCAAATTTATTCATTTTATTTTCGTTTTTTCTAAAGTAATTAAACTTTTATTAAAAAAAAAAATTATATTTCTTTGTTTCTCTCCTTTTTTATAACAACAAAAACACATGAATTTTTTCTCTGCTTAAGTATTTTCTTAACATCTTCCTATTTGTTTCTTGCAACAAAAATAAAAAAAAAAAATTATTTCTGTTGACGTCGTTGTTGCCCTGTGTGCAATAACATTTTAATCCTTTCAAAAGCGTCCATTAGGAGTTTTTCTCATTTTCTTTTTAATTCCGTTTACACTCGTAGTGGCACTGCCCAACGATTTTATTTTGTTTCTTCCTTGTCTTTTTCTTAATTTTTGTTGTTGTTTTTTTTAAGGTTCCTAAAGCTAAGTATTCAAAATTGTACACGGAGTTTCAAAATTTAAAGAGAGTTGCGTTTCGTTTTTTAGTTTTTTTCTTTCCTTTCTTCCACAGATTTAAGTGCTAAATTTAATTCAATTACAGTAATTAAATACAAAAAAAGTTAAAGCAATATAAAATCTGTCGTAGCGATAAATTCTTCCCTTGGAACCAGTATTTGTAAATTTAATAAATCTCTTGAGAAAAATATATTTAAACATCAACTGCTTATAATATTGCAAAACTACAGCCAAGAAATAAAACAAGGGTAAGGTAACTTGAATTTTGTTAAGAGGATTTAGGTACGAGTCTATCATCGCAAAGTTTAGACCTCCGTGAGTAATGTTCAGTAGACAGCGAATTGTATGTCTTACAAAAAAAAATGTTTTTTATTGCATTTGTTTTGGGAAGAATCTTTGCTTCATTATTTTTTACGAAGAAAAGTGTTACAGTGCCTAAGTGTAGTCTTGTGAAATTTTAGTGTGAAACTACTTGTAGATGTTGCTTACAACAGTTGAAAGGCAGTGATTTTCATAAATAATTTGGGGAAGTATTCGATGAAGATCCATATCAAATACAAAAGAACTTTCAGATTCGTAAAAAAATAAGATTTATATAGAGCAAGAATATTGGGTGCCACACGGTTTTTCACCATGACAATGCTCGTCCTCATGGAAAACAGTGCTGTTCCACTGTAAACAGTGGAAACCTTTACTTTACACACCTTAAAGCCTAGACCTTGTCCCGTTTGATAGCCATTTGTTTCGACCAATGCCAATGGCTGGCATACCCTTCATTTCAGTCAAGCGTACCACAAGTGGGCTAAGTTCGGTTCTGCCATCAAAAGATGGGTATAAGCTACAACTAATTATGGCCAATACTTTTATTGACTAGAGTAATCCAACATATAGACAGCTTTTAAGTCTCTAAAATCACTGTGACGGTGAGGTTTTTGGAAACCTTAATAAATTTCCTCATTGTTTTTTTCAAAAACTAGAAAAGGATCACCATACAATAAAAATGTGTTTCGTATATAAGGTGTGGCTTTATTTCAACAAATTTCCAAATGCGGGTGAGTTGAAATAGCAAAAACGACAAGAGAACACAGAAGACTTAACAAATAAGCAAATGATTTAAGAAATATTTATTTTATACGATAAAGTAGAAGAACTTCCATATTCCTTCTTATGGATAATTTCGTATTGAAGATGGCAATGACTACTCCGTACTAGTGATGTGCCAAATACATATGTTTGAATAACTTCTTTAATCACAGCCAATGTCTTAAAAGTAACCGGATAGATTATTTTCTAGAAGGATACGTATAGTGTTGACAAAAAAATTATTAATTGGAAAAAAGTAATGATTAATGATGATAATCGATCAATTTACCTTAAGTTGAAAATTACCATAAACAACATGAAAAAATTATAATGTTTTTAATATTGATTTATTTAAAATAGAACTTAAAAATTAAAGTTTATAAAGGCGCTTTGTAACATATGTATTACTTTTTTCGAATCTGATAACAACGTTTTCTGCAAGTGTGTAAATCTTAGAGCTTAATATTTCATATCAATTCATTCTATAACTACATATTGTTTTAATTCGAGGAGTAGAACGTTGAGAAAAAAGATTAGCTCATCTTGGCGATTTATTGATGTATTGTTCTCTCTTTTCGTTTGAAAATCAAAGACTCTTCGTAAGACCCATTATTGGAATTCATTATTAATAAAAGACGTGTTGCTTCCACCTTTATACTGTGGCCTGAAAGAGTATTTTTAACCATTTCGCTTCTTAGGTCTCTAGTAACTTGAGTCTGGTTTGACACCAAAAATTCTAGCATTATACCAAAAAAGGAATGGTTAGCGCCATATTATAGGCCTTAATTGTTTATATATTTTTTTCGATAATTTGGGAAATAATCGATTAATTCTCCCTTAATCGAAAGGAATTTGTTGATACAATTAATCTTTAATCGGAACAGACTAATCGGCTATTAATCGTTTTTCGATTAATCATGCCATCACTAGATACGTAACAAGTAAGAAAGAAATTGCCAGTGAATGTGTTTTTTCCTTGGAAAAGATGAATACATATCAGGAAAATGTATGTCAATAAATATGTCATAATTAACAATTGGCGCCTTTTCCTCAAGTTTCAGACCACAGAAAGGCCTGGGGAGCTGGTTTTTCCATTATCTCCCTGCTATCACTACATCACGGTGGTTGTGCTAATCGGACCCACTAATTTAAAGTTAGTATCCGACTTTGAAATTATTTTCTCATTTATTTTAATATTACTATTTTCACAAATTGCTATTGTCATAAAGAAACACGCGGCATCATTTAGGACATTTTGTTGCTCAATTCGAGGAGTTTGGGTTTTACTTCCGCATTGCTTCCCAAACGTAGGTATATGCCGATAAGCTGTTCTTTGACAAGGCCGATAGTGCTGTATTTTTCTGACGACAATAGCACTTCAACCGAAGTAGTCATTAGAATTTTCCAAATTAAATGAACTTGATATGGATAAGGTACGTTTGGTCGTAAGCCACGAAAATATCCTATTTTATAATTTATAGCAAAACTGCCAAGAATTCGAACTTCCTTAAATATTTGTAACAAGAACCTTTTGCCAAACCCACAGAACACAAAAATTTCAATTTCAATGATTACACAGTAATGGCGTGTCATTTATCTGCGGCCCTTAAAAGCTTCTTCTGTGAACACAGAAATTAAATGTTCTGCAAACATATTTTTCGTTTTCGTGTTCTGCTTTTTATTTTGACAGCCAGACATCCAGGCTGCCTGGGTGAATTTTCATTCATTTGTTACATAGAAAATTTGTTTTTGAGGTTTAGTAATTTTTTTATTACTTTGGTTTATGGTTTGGCAAAACAAATTCGAGTGAAACGTTTCAACCACAAGCAATTAATTTGGCCTTTTTCATATTCCATAGAAATTTGTCAGGGGGGAAAATAAAAGTTACATGTAATTGAAAGAAAGTGATTATTTACATGAGTTTCGATGTTGTTTGAATTAAGTGATTTTATTTAGTTGACTTTAAATTAAGCTTGCGAAAATTTCAGGTCAGTTTAGTCTAGCAAAAATAACACCTTTAGAAATGAAGTTGACAACACTTTAAACTCTAATAAGTATCGGTGATGATAGGCATCCCCCTAAAAAAGTACTGGCCCGAAGCTAACGTTCTTAGAATCCGTAAAAAAACTGAAGCTAATAAGATGACGGTGTAATTTTGAGGACCTTCTGAATTTTATGATATTTGGCCCATATACCAATCTAAGTACAGCAGTAATAAGTTTTTGTTAAAGCTTTAAAGCTTTTAGACAAAAATTATACCTTCAATCGCTATAAATTGCAATTTCTTATTTCATTTGGTTATAATAATTTAATTACAATTACTCTACACCCGTTATACGTTGTTAGTTGCCAAAAAAAATACATTTTTCTATTACATTTATTTACTTACAGATGTATGTGGAGTGAGCATACACTTTTAATTTGAGTCGATGGTGATGATTGATGTGGTCAACATCAAAGTTCTATTCTGAGATTGCATACAGTGTGATGGCAAATAACATTAATTAGAATCTAAGACTCACTAACACCAATATACATATATTTAAGCTCACACAAAACAAATAATCACACATATAAATGCGTTTACCCAGCAAGTATTTTATTTTGGGGTTGTCGAAGTAAACTTGCACCGTAAATATAAAATGAATAATTCTCAGAGAATGTAATCGTTATACCTTGCATTAAAAAATTACTTTTGAATGATTATTTAGGTTTTATTTCTTGACTAGGAATTGTACGGACTCTGGAGAAAATATTGACCTTCAATCAATTAACCTCAGTTTTAGGGCAGAAACTGATCTTTCTAGAGTGACTTATAACCTGACAAAATTTAAACAAGAAAGTACTTTTATGTCCCAAACAAAAAATAATTGTTAAACTTAGTTTTTTTAAATAAAACTTAAACAAATAAAAATAACTACACGCAAAGGTAGTCCACGTCAGAAGAATTTCGTTGGTGTACTTCTGAGTCATGAAGCATTACTCTTGCATTGTGATTTTTTTTTGGTAGGAATCTAAAAAAATAATGATTATTAGTGGTCGCTGATAATTTAAGAAAAAAAATAATTATCGTCTTCAGAAGCTATAACGAAGTCAATATAAAAAGGAAGTCAAAAATAATGGCCCAGTATGAGAAGCATTTAATTATTGAAAAGCTTAGCTTGTTCTTTCCATGGAACTTCAGCAGAATTATTAAATTGGTATATTATAATTCCATTTTCCCTCCGAACTTCAATATGCAATGGATTATGTAGTTGTTGAAACAAAAAGTGGTGCTTACCCCGTATGCCTTGATTACACATAACGAGTAGGGTAATATGGTACTAAGCCGGGTACTAAGCCACGTGCTAAGTCCATTTAATTTTATAACAGTAATTAATTCAATCAATAGCGAAAAACAACATTTTAAACGGAGTTTTAAAATCATGAAAATCTAAACTGAGTGGAAAGTGGCTAGCAAGCGCGTATTTATATGTAATGAGCGAGTGAGTGAATCGTTGCTGACAAAAACAGAGTATAGCGGGCAAATAGCATTCGGCCCAGTAAACAAAATGTGATTCTAGTGACTCTCTCGCTACCAAACCCGGTCGCTGAATTGGTCAACAACTCACCTTACTATTTCAATGAATCGAGCACTTGGCCAAGTTATTGTCTCGTCATTCTACTTCGTATAACGAGCTGTCAAAAACGACCACTTCAAAATCGTAATATCTTAAAAAATCCGTATCTGCTTGCAAATACCATCCCCCTACGATGGCTTTTATAATTTGGGAGCTACGGAATGTTAATTTATTTTACTGCTCGGTTTCTCGAAGGCACAACACTTCTACTTGAATTTTCGTAATTCAAAGGCTCACTCAGCCTTGTTGTGTGAATTTGGCTTGTACGATTTCAGAATTCGCTTGGATAAAACTCAAACAGGTTTCTTTTGCTTATAATCCTTTCTCTCGATAGCAAGAAACAAATAATTTGCGTGAATTTGGTAATTTACAACACAGCTTTACAGACTCTTTAAAATATGAAACTGAGTCACATTGCATTTTTAAACAGTAGTTATTTCATACAACGACTGACCTAATATTCATACGCATTTGCCCAAAACCAACTGTACCGATTTTACAATGAGTAACCCAGCCAACCATTATATGATCGCTCCGAAAATATGCTCATAAAATGATACATCTAGTGAGCTTTTTCTGAGTACTTTTTAAATTGAGTTTAAAAAGAGTCCTAATCGGATGAACTGTTGTAAAACATGTTACGGATCAGAATTATGTGCACCTTTGCAGAACTCTTTATTAAGGATCAGATATGGCTTCTAGTAATTTGTAATTTATGAGTTTTATGGAGCATGTATGTTTTTTTTTTAAATAAAACTTTTGTCGTAAAAAACATTGTAATTGAGAAGACGTGAAAAAATTCGACATAAAGCAATATACAGATCTTGCTCAAAATGTCATGTCGTAGATTGATGACGAAGTAATAAATAATTTTAATTTTTGAACAAAAAAAAAATTTAAACTCAATACGCTAACATCACGAGAAGAGCAAATACAAAAAGAAAAATTCTCCCAAGTTTGTTCGAGGCATTTGAACAAAAAACTTTCATACAAGAGATCGCGACCTAATATTTTTGGAGAATAACTTTGGAAAAAGAAACACGCTACCCATCTATGAATATAACATCCATCATAATAGGTAGATTCAAATATATCTAGACACGAGACCATTGCATTCATAAATATTTTCTTTTTATACAGAAGCCATCTACCGCAAATCTGAAATTGATGAAAAATATTTTACAACATGCAGTGCAAAAAGCATTTGACACAATAATATATTTGCAAAAGATTGATCCATATCTGAAGGCAATAAAATTAAATTTTTAGTTTTTAGATATTTCAAACGGCCTTTTTTAGAATGAAGTTAAGAATTCCTTTGGGGTGGAAGATTTTCAAAATAAGATTCTTTTTTTAAAGTAACTTGGGATTTTTAAAAGCCGAGAAAATCTATCAAAAAAAAATCCTTTCGGAAATAAATTAAGATAAGAAAAGCCATCCTTTTGAAATAAATTAGGAGGTCTTCTAGAACCAAAAAATACTTTCCAAAAAATATATTTTCTGAATTAAATTTGCACTTCTTAATGATAAATGATAATGATTAGTAGAGCAAGGCTTTCATTTAACTGAAGGTTCTCGGCTCGTAAATTATATTTTTTTAACCCTATATGAGCGTAAAAGCTCCGAAAAAGGAGTGAGAAAAGGTTCCTTTCTGATTTGCATGGTTTCCTGGGAAGTTATATATGTACATACAGAGGAGAGAGTCTTTTCGAAGTCTCTCTGTCACTTCTTTCTGTTTCATTTTCCTTTTTGATTTAATTAAAACTATGTAATTTATCACTGTCCTCTTTAATGTTTTACCTGCGAAAGAAAACTACAACTTAAAAACGAGACTGGAAAACACTTTCAAGCAGCTTTCCATAGCAGAAGGCGTAGAATACTGCAAGTGATAATTATTATATTATGTTTTAGGAAAATAAATCTGTTTATATAAAGTTAAGTTAATGCAACATTTGCGAAACTAAACGTTAGAAATTAAGACTTAGATACAAGCAAAGAGGATATATTCGGCTTTGCTTAAATGTGCGGTTCAAATGACAACACACTGCTCTTTAATATAAAATCAGCAATATGAAAGTCAACTTTCGTCGCGCCCGATTTCGCTTGGCTAGTGAACGATATCTGCCGTGGTCTATTGCAAAATGAAGCATGACTTGTGTCAAATTTAGTAATGAGATTTTATTATGATCCTAATGCATCGGACTGAGTTGTATTACATAACATCTTATCATAGCACCAATTCGGTATATCATCGGAAGATCTTAAACCCAATTTTAAATATTGGATAGTGCGTGAACGAACAGGTCACATCCAGTTCGAAGAAAAGATAAAATAGCGATGATTGAGAAAAGTGAACGCGATTCTCGTTACCATGACCAGTGGCTGAGTCGCCGCACATTTTGGCAAATTTTTCGTAAGGTTTTTGCTTTAAGAACATGCAAAATGTATTTTCTAAAGAAGCGAAGGTCACGGAGCTCAGTCACTAAGCAAACCTGCCGTGTTTTGAGTGAAAAGCTACTAGAAAAACTTAAGCAGCCGTAATTTTAACGTAGAGAGTACTGAATATATTATAAATGACTTCATTCACCTGGCACATTTTAAGTTTGCTTTGATCTTGCAAGGATTTAGATGATGTAGAAATTTTCAAGCTGTAAAATTGCTCATTAATAATTCAATGCTAACAGCAAAAGGAAAAATAATAAAGTCTTTTTGTATATGAAATTAAAGTAGATGTTAAAATCTTATCTCGGTCATGATTACAAGTTTAAATAGTTTACGCAACTCAAGTGGCTGTAGTAGCAGTAGCAGTAATAATCGCACATTTTACAGTACGTACAAAATTCGTTACCACTTATCACACCTTTTGTGCGAATATGAGCAAACAGTCCATACAAAGACGAACACAAACTACCACACGAATATACATATGAACATATGCTGATTATAATAATGCAAAGAAAATTACTCTTTGAAATGAGGTGGTTAGTGGTTTCAGACCTTGTCCTCATATCGCAAAATAAACATGTTAAAACCAACATGTTTAAGACCATAAATTAATGCAATCTAAAATGCACACGCAACTATATGGACTAGCATAGAAAAAGGATATGAAAAGTTTTAGTTAATTGCGACATTTTCCCAGAATTCGAAAACAGTACCCGTATTAATTTGGTATTAAGTTGCACCAAGTTATTTTAACTGCGAAAGTAAAAATATAGACTTAGAAGAAGATTTCTTATAAATAAAAAAAAATGAAATAGGGAACTTGTCCTTTTCTGTAGTCCATTGCCCAGGTGAGATTCAAAGAAAGTACCGTAGGGAAGCTAATTTTCTTCGGCATAAATTCGAAATCTGCAAAGTACAGTGCCAGTTGCCACTAGATAACGACTCTACCATAGGCCTAGGGTGAGAATGCATTACCCATCTATTGGCCAGTTTGTTCGCAACTTAATTTTAACGCGCATAAGAGCTCTAGGGGAGTCTAACAGGCAACTGTCGAAACTTGAGCTAAAATCCCCCTAAGGACCATTTAATTCCACCCTCTTGTACAAGTATATAATAGACATAACATTCCTTTCATAAAGAAAGAAAGTCAAGTTTTAGTTCAGTTTACTAAGAAACTTCATACTTTACAATTCACTGCACACACGCCCTCACTATTGTAAAAAGTTTCATGGCAAATTTAATGAAAACTTTGAACTGCAACACTTTTGTGCACTTGTATCTTAATTTTAAATCATTATGTTGGCTTTCTCTTTGTCTTTTTAACACTTTTTTCGGACCAAAATGTTTATTTAAGCAAATGGCCAGGAATGAGTTAATGGAGAGAATAAATGTTGTATGAAAGCACATTTTACGTAATAGACTACTGATACCCCACTACTGATGTTTGTGATAAAATTTCTTCTTACTAATGCTCCTTCTGTAGTTGTTTAAATTAAGTTTAACCAGTTTTCGTCGAAAGACGTTTTTAATGAATTGGGGGCTTTTTGTGAAAAAATTCAAATTCTGTAAAATAATTGTACAGTAGCAGATTGTGCCATGTTATACGGAACGTAAACGCTGCTAGTCATTCTAGTTATTATAACACAGCATCAAATAATCCTTTACGAAGAAGTATTTCTTCTTGAGTTACATCTCCGATAAAACCATGGAAGTATCCCCAAACTCAAGTTTTGCTCTAGTGTTAGGTACTGGTCCCCTAATTATTAAGTTTTAATTAATTCTCATCGCAATATAGGTACCAAAGGTACCATCTTCCAGCAATGGTACCTTTGCGATCCGTAAATAAGAGTCCCAACAAATATGTACCGTTCAACGAAACAACATAATTGTGCAATTCGCAGCTCCATTAAGTCGTTGTATTATATATTTCGTTTATTTCCCTGTGAATTGAATCGTTTGTTTCGCTTGTATTTTCATATTGTAAAAAGCCTAACAAAAGGAGGAAGCACTATATGATATTTCATAAAATAAGTGTCATTTTTTATTATTATTATTATTATTATTATTATTATTATTATTATTATTATTATTATTATTATTATTATTATTATTATTGTTAAACAATTCTTTTTTAAATAACAAAAGTTTTGATAAACAATTATCTCACAGTAGGTGAAAAAATACACGCGTATCGGTGTTTTGAAAACTTACGTTTGGCGTTTGCTGTAGTTAAAGCGGATGAAGACTTCGCAAATCAGCAGCTAAAATTAAAGATTTTTTTTCAAATCCTTAAACACATTTTAATTTTTGACTCATTTGTTCATCTTGAATCTTGAGTTTCGATCACTTTAAAGACTTATTATGAGAGAATTTAATGGTACATATTTTTACCCTTTTTCAAAGAAGATACCTCTAGCAGTGCTGAAAGCACCCTACGCTTAAACTGTTAGCATTACAAGATTTCCTATACCGATTCACTATAACAATGTGCAATTAAGAGGCACTTTCAATGTGCTTAAATCGCACGATCTTGGTGTATCACTGGCTGGATCGTTTCGTGGCATAACTCGTTCACAATCTCGAACTGAACTGCGATTTTCGAAATAAAATTATTTAATTTGTAACATTGTTTCGTAGAAATTTAAGGCCTAATTAAAATGTATGAATGAATGTCAAATATGTATGGCAAACTTTAATACACTTAGCAAAGATTTTCGCCAAGTGGCATTCGTTTAAGCAAAGTCAAAGATTCATCTTTGAAAATTTTATTGAAAATGTAAAAAAAATATTAATAATTTTAGGATCTTTAAGTACTTTAATTTCATCTCCATTTGTAATCACACACATACATACATATGTTTATAGGCGAAATTTTAGTTTATTTTGTTTCTTTTAATACTCAATGATGCACACTGTTGCATTTTTCAGTACTTTTCCCCATTAATTGCACAAATAGTACAAAGTATGTAGTTTCGGTTTAAAAATTTTTAATTATAAAATATAACTAAAGATTTGCAATATAAAATATGTAAATTATTGTCATTTAGTAACTTTTCGTAATAAAACGTCATTTATTTAGGAATCATAAGAAGAAATAAGATTTCTGCAAAAGTACGAATGTTACATGCATGTACAATCATGAGTAAATAAGTTTCTAAATGTTGGCGTAAAAGTCTGTTGTAAGATGCTTAAGTTGGTTTTCGTGCATTTCTTATTCCATTAAGAATGGACTAAAATATTTAACTGTTTAAGTTTAAGTGTTTAAGTTTTTATATCGTCTACTTAATGATGAAAAAGTAAAACTAAATTCGCCTTTTTTTTTAAATCATCCATCATGAAATGATTTATTTTTAATTAACTGAAAATTATTCCCAATGATTTCAATGAACCTACCTTTACAATTTGCTCATTCGCCTCCAAATTCTTTAAGGTTTAAAATATCTGCACTATTGTTTATCTGGTTCATCCTTATACCATCATAGTTTATTATTGTGTCCATAGAACACATGGTTCGTTAGTTACATTGGAAGTTTTTTCTTAGTTAAGTTAATTCAATTATTTTTCTTAATCTCAATAAATATTTAGCCAAGTTTTTGCGGGTTTTTGCAGGAATATTTAAGTGTTTCGAAAATGGCAGAACATAAAAAACTGAAAAATCTCATACTAAGCAGCTGGTTTTTAGTTTGATTCTTTTAGTTTCTTACTGTCGTTTTTTACAGCCAAGTGGGAAAAGTTAGTTATTATGCTCTTGCAGCATTTAATTTTTCTCTCACTGGCTTAGTTTTTATTATATCAAGTAATTTATAGTTTTAAAACAAGGCATCCTTTAACAGCTAACTTTGAAAAAACCCCTTTTTTCTTGTTTTTTGTGTAATTTTTGCTTTTGTGAATTTTGATGGTTTTGTGATTTTTTGATGGCTGTTTTTAATCTTTTATCGTTTTTGCATTTGGCTACTTTGTTTCTTAGTTTCGCATATCATTTTCGTTTTTTTGTCTCCAAAAATTCTCTGCTGGAGGAAAAAACAAGTTCTGGACAATAAAAAAAGTTTGCGATTTTGCAAACAAAAAACAACATAAAAAGAAGCAAACTTTGGAAAGTTCAAGAAGGAATGTTAGAAATATTTATAGGGTGCAATAAGAGTGCACTATAGAAGTCAGTGATAAAATAAATCATTTATTTTTTCTGCGGTGCGACAGGTAGTGTTGATCTGTTGAAAACACAGATTCTTGCCGTTTAGTTGAGGCCACTATAGTTCGGTTAACATTTGTTTCCTCTTTTCGAAGACTTTTACAACTTTTGATATATTAGTTACAGTTTTACGCCCATAAATTCAGCAAAGTTTGTGAGCGGTCTGAGAATAATTCTTTTCACGATGATTGAACATATAGTCATCGGCTTTTGTGTAACGCTGCATTTTTAATAATCGCAACAATCTCAGATTGCAGCTCTTAAATATCCGAGTCGCTACTTACACGAACAAAATGCTCACATAATATAAATAGGGCATTCTTACTGAGACACACTATAGCTCGTTAAAAGGCTTTATAGATGTGATATTGCTAAAAAGGGTGGCAAAAATGTCGGAGACCGAGATAATCTAAATAATAAAATTTGAAAGGAAGACTTAGCCATTTTGCACATTTAGCTGCAATGCCGTACCCGGTCAGCTCAATTAGTTAACACTATTCTCTATTTCATAGTCGTAAGTTCTAGAAAAATTTATATAAACCTAAACATTTGTATAAACATAACATCAGTACAAATTGATCCAATTTAAAGCATTAAGGTCATTGGCAAAGCGTTTATAACGATCCAATTTTCACAGTGGTTGTGTGAGTTTTCTTTGCGCAAAACTTTTAGTCTTCCTTTTTTCTCTTCATAATAATTTGATAAGGAAGCGAAGCACTTTACTAGCTCAGAGTCAGTGTTTGAAAAACTAGACTTCAAGTAGCAGTAGCATCGAAAATTTACAAAAGAATCTAGCTAAAAATGCCGTTCATTTACCATTACTCCTGCTACCTTTACATTTTAATAGCAGTAGTTTTAGTACTAGCGCAAAGAAAAAGAAATAAATAGTCTAGTTTATAATTATATGTTGCGCTGGCTACCTTTAAATTTGTGTAGCAACAAAAGCTATTTCATTTTGTACGCTTAATAGCCATACAAGCAGTAAGACGTAGTTGGAGAATAACATTGAAGTAGCAGTCGAAGTAGTAAAAAAACAAAATATTCAGCAAAACTACCTAAAAAGAACAAGCACATGTGTGTGATCAGTGTTATTTTGCCAAAATTTTACTAATGAAGAAATTGAAGAAGAGTAAATATGTAGCGTAATTATGCCGTCCACTGGCACGGGCTGTATTTTGTAAACACTTAGTAACAACATAAAGAAAACTCTCAGAAAATGCTTGTGTTCCATTCCGTTAGTGTTTAAAAGTTAACTTTTTCTGTATTTAATAATATAAAAAAATTTCCCTTTCTTAATTGAAAGAATAAAAAACATACTCAAGTCTGAACAACCTTTATTCCTTAATTGTAAAGGAATCATGTTTACCGCCAAAATGAACAAAGTGTATGCAACTGCATATTGGAGAGAAAGTAACAAATTTTCATTAAAAATAACAAAACACTAATCAAACACACGTGCTTGTTCTTTACAATCCAACATATAGCACACTCAATTTTATTCTACTAAATGTTATTCTACGACTACCTCTTAGCTGAATAACTTGTTCGACTACCACAATGTTAGTCCAGCCATAAAAATAAAACTCCAAATTCAGCGGCTGTTATAACACAAAAACTTCTGCTGCTGCAACATTTTAACAATCTATTTTATTTACTTATGTAGCGCTTGGAGTCGTAGTTTTAGCAGTAGTTAAGTAATTTGTAGTTTTTAAAGCTTTTTAAACACTCGCCAGAATTGTCAGTTGCTTGACTTAGTCAGAACTGACAATATCCTTACAAAATTACAATGGCTTATAAATATACTCAGACATTATGTCATAGCTAAGACAGACATTTTGAAGAATAATAACTTTTTAAGGAAGTGGCATCTAATTTGCTAAATACCCCGCAACTAAAAAAATTTACTCCAAATTTTTTCCGCTGCCTCCGGGCGGCATTTGAACTAATCCTATCGTTTTAACATAAGCGAAAAATGGTTAATAAATAAGATGTTTTTCTAAATTACGCCACTTTTTATTTGTTTTTCTTCTCTCCGAGTGTTTATAAATGTTTGATAAATTCTCGATTTTTCGATGAGTTATAAATAATTTCAGCCTTTGGGTAAATTTTTTCGTTAAGTGTCAAAATGGGGTTTATGTTTTTGGCTACTTGTTTGTGAAAATTAAATTTTTGTAAGATAAAAACCTTTTGTACCTGTTTTCTTAAAATGGCAAAACTAAAAAAACTTGCTAGAGTTTAAAATTTAGTTTTGAAATATGAAAATTTGGTGAATTTTGTTTTTTTTCATTTTTACAATTATTTTCATTTGTTCCAGTTTTTCGATTTTAAGGTGAATTTAAAATTTCAGAAAATTTTAGGTTTTTCGCCATTTTTTGCTGCAACTTCGGTTTTCGTGAAACTTTGCTTTTTTGGAAAACTTTGTTGTTTTGGTAATTTAAAATTTTTAACCTATCGTTTGGTTTTGATAAGAATTTTTAAATTACTTTGAAGTCCTAAAGATTTACGGAAAAATGTTTAAATTTTTGGTTAATTTTAAAATTTTTCGGCAAATTGGAGATTTGTGGTGAAATTCGGTTTTTTTCATATTATTACGTTTATTACCACAATAACCGTTAATTTTGACGGGTTCGTTTAATTGCAAATATGAAAATACACACTCTTTTATGATTTTATCAGTGCACAACTTTATTCGGCAATTAAGACTCTATTTACAACTGTACTAAGTACTAATTCACACTGTACACTTAACACTTTTGTACGCACAGATATTCACTCTATGAAATCTTAAAGTCAATTATGCCTTCTGCGTTGTACGGGGCCTTTATATACAGATCAGGGCCGCTTCTTGAAATGTCCCGAACATACGCGAAATTGCCTATCATTTATTTCAGTTGCTGGCTTAGTAGTCTTGTATATGTGTTTGTGTGTGTATCTTTTGTTTACTTTTTCGTGCTGTAGAAATTGTTTTTGTTTCTACGTTGAGTCGCGGTTCGGGGAATTTCCGCTACGCAATTGTTTTTTGCTTTATGTTCATAATATTGCGTATATGTACAATAGGTCGTTTCACACATCTTCGATTATTATTTCGTAACACACTGCCCACTTAAGCCTTTTCGTCCCCAACATGCTCAACATCACCTTTTCCATATTTGGCTAGTCGTTCAAGGTGAACCACCTTCATTTTGGACCTCGGGCTATGGCACTTCTGTATCCTGTAAACTACGTCATTCAGTCTGCTGATCATCTTGTATGGTCCCTCCCAGTGGGCTTAAAGGATAATCCTTTGTGGCGTTGTGGGTTAAACAGTAGAACCAGTAGTCCTTCGGTAAATCCCTCCGTGTTTGCTGCTCTGTCATATCTGGCTTTCATCTTATCACTGGACATTTTTGTGCCTGAAGAGTGTTCCAATCGTCTTTTTAGTTTTAGTTCCGTTCCAAATAGGATATTCGCTGAACTACGAAAGGTGGAATCGTGGACAGCTGACCGGTATGCCAGTAACAGCTTAGGTATATGCTCGTCCCAATCCTTTTGGTGTGTACTGACCACTTTTCCGAGATATTCCTCCAGCGTGCGGATGAAACTTTCTACCATGCCATCAGACTGTGGATGTAGCAGTGTTGTTCTCGTCTTTTTGATGCCATATAAGAAGCACATTTCTTAAAATATGGCGGATACAAAATTTCGTCCCTGGTCAGAATGCAATTTTATTGGAACACTCTATCGACACACCCAATTGTTAACATATGCGTCTACCACCGTTTTGGATTCTTGGTTTGGAATGGCATACACCTCGAGCCATTTGCTGAAATAATCTACTACCACCAGTACAAACCGATTACCAGCGTCACTGGCAGGGAATGGCCCTGCTACATCGATAGCTATCCGCTCAAAAAGGGCACATACGTTGTATTGCTTAAGCTTTATGTTTATAATATTGCGTATATGTACAATAGGTCGGTTTACACGTTTTATTAAATTTTGTTATTTGAAATTTCGTTTTCTTGTTTTCAAATTAATTTGGACTTTTGGTTAAATATATTATGTATACGAATTTTTATTTTTTTGGTAAATTACCTATTCGTGGTTAAATTTAATTTTTGTTTAATATTTGTTTAACCTCGATTTTGTTACAACTTAGTAAAATATTCGATAACTTAAATTTTTTTGGAATAATAAAATTTGAGTTTTTTATTAATTGTTGATTTTTTACCGATTCAAATTGTTTTATTCCAGTTTTGAATTTCTCTCAATTTTGGTTTTGTGGAACATTTTTTTAATATTGTAGTTACAATTTTTGGACTATGGGTTAGTTTTGTGGCGAGTTGTTGAATTTCGGTTAATTTCCAAATTATGAAAAATTTTCGTATTTTTCAGATTAACTGAGTGGTTTGGTAAAATTCAGTTTCGACTTCTTGGAAAATTAAGCTATTTTTGTCATTTATCCTTAGTGATGAAATTTAATTTTTATAAATATTTGCTTAACATGTATTTTATTAAAATTCCGAAGTTTTTCATAAAATCTACACGTATTTTAATTTTTCAGCTTGTTTTGTGGTTAAGATTCATAATTTGGAAATTTTTTCGGGATGATAATTTCTGTGGGGGGACTTTGTAGCAACTTTGATAGGGATTGAGAATATGAAAATTGTACGGGCTTGTGTGTAAGCGTTTCTCCGTGAGATGAAATGGCACACGCTTCAAGATCCTAAGTTATCTAGTACCGTCAGAGAGTTGATTTCAACATCGGACTCACCTTTTTAATTTTTGTGAAGGTATTAACATTTTTATAAACAACTGTGCAACAAATTTGTCGATATCTTCGAAACTGTTTGGAAAACTGTTTAATAAAGTTTGACAAGTTTTCTGTCGTCTGTAGAAAACTTTTCTAAAAGATTTTCTACAAAAAACACTGTTCGACGAAGATGTTATAGATAAGAGTTCAACAAAGTTGCCCACATAAAACGGTTCGAGAATATTTTCTCTGGGAAGTTGTTCTAAAAGTTGTTTATATAAAAATATTGCATAAAGTCGGTAGAATATTGGATAAAGTCCGTAGAGTATTTTTTTTTAGCAAAGTGCGACAATGAGTTTTATGAAGAACTGTTGTATTAAATGAGAGAAGAGTTTGCTGTGACTTATGTTATAAATTCCCTGCCTTTTGGTAAAATTAAGTTTTTTTTTTTATTAAGAGAAACATATTTGTTTTCTTGTATTGTTTCTCTTCTATTTCATATTTTCTATTCGCAATGTATTTCACATTAAGTAATTTGTTTCAGCTCCCTTAAGCAATTCACTTTTCGTAAATGTCGGGCATAAAATAGCGCTTTCTTCAATGCCAGTATTATCATTACGGAACAAAAAGTCCTATAAAGTCCAAAAACCATTAAATTGTTTTAAATGAAATAAACAATTCTCGAAGATTTCCAATAACTTATTTTGAGGCTTTGTCTATCACTAAGGCAATATTCTGAAAGTAAAAGTAGAACACAGCGCTAATCGAAAAAGAAATTACAAAGCAGATTAAAGTCAGGAAGAAATGGTAAAAACGGATAAGTCCTAATGCATAAAGAACCGTAATTCGATTACTTCAATTTGGTCAGAAAAATCGATATAACTATAAAGGTAAAATCATTTAAGCTCCCATCTTAATATAAGAAATATTTTTTTGAAGAATTTGAAATTATTAAAGCGGAGGAAATAAATTGAATTAACTTCACAATTATAAAAAGAGTCTTAAAATGTACGCAAGGATTGAATGGAATAGTTTATTTGCAAGAGATTTTATATGACCATTTTACATATGTAAATATATCTGATGCTGCGGCTAATATTCCCAGTTAAAGGTTAAGTGAATGTGGGCTTGTTGACGTAGACCTTTAACTTCAATTAACACCGAATACTCCAGTTTAGATAATTCACAATTCTAAGTCCAAATGACCTTGTCCTTTTTTCTTACATTTGGTACCGTTATTCCAATTACGATAACGGTATATAACTCGTTACGGTTGTCAAAATTTCTTCATAAAAACTGCAATGATTGCAACAAACAGGAAAAACAAATGCACCAAGAATAATAACAGAAAAGAAACTTGATGATTTACAGTTTCTCCCCTTTGTTTCGAGAAGCAGCAACAGTAGAACAGACGATAACGATTTTTTCCGCCAGTAAACAGCGAAATATAGAGAGAAATTATTTTATGTTTTATTTTGATATGAAATGTAAAAAAAGGTCATTTAAATTAAAAATGTTCATAAACAAAGAACCACAATGATGGAACTGTTTTATTGTCGACAGGATTATGATAAAATAACGATTTTCGGTTAAGTTGGTAAATTCTTTTTAATCATGGAAAAACTTTTGTATTTTAATGGCACACATTTTTTTGGACGGCGGAAATAATTGTTTTATCAAGAGCGAAATTGCAGCAGGTCAAGCGTAACACAGTTGCGAGTGCATAATGCGATGACAAACTGGATGGTGAACAAACCGGAGTTTTTTGTGTTCGTTTTATCATTTTTTTTCTTGCAAAAATTATATGGGATGTTTAGTAAAATATGTATTTATCACCACGAAATTAAGATTTTCGTATTTACAAACGCTTCTTTTTATTGAATAAATATTTTTTTGGACGATATCATATTCTGGTATAAGACAGACTTGAGTTGGTTTCTGTTTTGTCGTTGCCAATATAAAAAGAATTGAAGCCAGCAAGCGCTCGGTTATCAATAATGGGTGTTTAAATAACAATTCGAGCGCAAATTGTGTTTAAATACTGGACCTTCCTGCTTTATATAGGGTGATCTTTTAACCATTTGGGTTTTTAAAATTTAAAATTGAATGATATATTTATTTAGGCCTATAAATGAATGCCTGCCCTTTTACCTCCAATTTTAGCATACATTTTCCATAGGTTCGTGTATCGCACAGCACATCACAAACCACATTTCAACCAAGACCAATTCAGCGTTTTTTGGTAAAAGGAAGTTGGTAGTTTCTTGATTTGATATTCCGACAGGGTGTTTTGATGTAGAATTTTGGAACGAATTTCCGTCATCAAGTTTGGTTTGGAGACAAACCGGTCAAGTTTGGTTTGGAGACAAACCGGTTTCGGCTATGTGCCATCTTCAGTGTCATTTTTCGTTCGTTGGTAGCCATCGTACAGTACTTTTTGCAGTCGGCATATAAACAATGCATATTTTAGGGTGAATTGGCCTTGAACTATCTCAAGCTGCTCTTTACACCAAATTCTGCAATTCTCTTTGTTGCCGTACCCATTGAGCGAAAAATTAGCTTCGTCGCTGAAGACATTTTGATAATAAACTTCAATCATTTGCAAGCGTTATACGTTTGTTAGCCTATTTATAGTAAAACGGCAAAACTTACTGAGCATTTCTGGCAATGCCACATATCATAAATCTTTTTTTACTCTGCAAAATGAAATAGAAAGAAATCACCTGGTATAAAAAGATATATCGATAAAATATCTATGGAGATTCTTGTTTTTCCCTTAGCCTTATAGTAGCATAATTAACGTTAGAAACTTAATAAAGAATTTCCTATGCACGCACGTATTTTTCTTTTGCCTAATTATAAATAATCTCAAAAAATTCCCCAGCTGTCTCTGTTCTGTGCCACAGCGTATATAAGGCCAGTAAATTCCTCTGTTTCGGTCAACTGTGCCTGATAATTCTTTGTCGGTCCACATTACGCCTGCTTTGAGGATTCTTTAATGTCGCCAATGTTTCTTTCTTTGTTGAATAACTTGCGAAATTGGGTTTCGGTTGCTAGTTTAGAGAAATGCGATCGGCCCGGAATATAACGTTTATTTTATTCAGACATTTGTTGGCGAACACCTGCGCTTTTGTTCCGTACATGCATGTAAAACAAAACAACAACAATATCTGATGTCGAGCAAAAGAAAATAAAAGCAGAATAATTTCTTTGCATTGGATTCGAAGTAAATAAAATAATTAATTAAATTATTGGAATGGTTTTGTATTATTTTGATTTATTTGTTTTATTTTTAATAAAATAAAAAAAATTTAATAAGAATAATAAATAGTGTGTGGTGAATTGATCTACACTATGTTCTTATAGGAAAATTTATGGTTATGAAACATTTTATATGGGTAAATTTAAATACATAGCGAATCTGGGCTCAAAAGAAGCTCTAGTGCTTTTAAAATAAGGTGGATTTCAAAATAAATCCCTAATAATTCGTTACATACTTTGCTAAATGTATTTTACATAGCCATTTCCAAAGTGAATTATCATTACTTTGGATGAGGACATATTTTAAATGAGTTCAATCTCGATGCAGCAATTAAAACACTTGCAACCTTGTCGCTAATAGCGCACGCCGTAGTTAACGTCACTTTTATTAACATGTAATTAAAAATATAGCAAACAGATTACATAGGAAAAATACATATTTGATTTCTGATGCGTCCAGTCTACTTGAATTTAGCGTCCAAAATTTGTATACAAAGAAAATTGGCCTCATCGTTAATGTTGTGAATTATTCGTATACTACCTGACGATGATATAACTTTATTCAGAAGACGGAAAGTTATCTTCTAACTTGAATTACGAAATCAACTTTTTGTACTCGAATCAATTTATTGGCAAATAACGAAATCTTTCCAACAGAGCGGAGACCGCTTTAAGCTCTAGCTTAAGTTCCGAACTCTATACACTGTACTTGGTTGCCAAAACTAGACCAGTCTAGATGTCTATTCGTTCGGTTGAATATACTGAAAAGATCTCTACTTAGAGTCAGCAGTGCATTGTTTTGCTCATCATAATAAACCGGGAAAATACAAAAGGTGCTGCTACTCTCTACAACGAAAAGCCGGTCAGTGTAAATGTGGTCCATTGCAAGCGCTTGCTTAAAAACGGCGAAATGCTTCATGTTTGTGAATATGCTTGTTTTAAGCAAGCCATAGACGATGGTTGGTACAGCTTGCAGATGTTGCACAAGAGATTGAAGCGTTGGTGGCTGTTGTATTATGTTGTGTCTTGGTTGTACGCAAAATTAAACAATGTTGAATTTTTTGCCAAGTTGTATCCCGATCGCAATGTTAATGAAGCTGTTATACAACCTCATTCTATTGTTTGCTTATTGTTGCAGTGACCACATAGCAGTGATGGAAAATCAAGATTTTAAAATGGAACTGAGTTTATCTTAACAAGTATTTTTTTTCAAATGAAAAGTACTATTTCAACAATTCAAAGAGACAACTCGCACCGTATCCGGCTTGAATTATTATATAAAAGCGCTGATCTGTTTTCATGTTCAATTATACAAAAAGGTTGATTTAGCACTTAAAAAACAACCGGCTGTCTTAAAAAACTGTTTTTATACTTCGCAAACATATATTTTCCCAGTGGTGTTTCATGCTTTCTCATGGGATGGTAACAATTTAACTTGCAAAGTTTTTTTTAGTTGTAATAAAACTATAAAGCTAAGAATAAATTTCATTTATTATAATAAATTCACTAATCATATCTATTCCAACTTAATATACCATTTGATCACAAATGAAAGTAATAAGCATATTCCTTTGATTCCACCGATCTTTAAAGTACTTGCCACTTCCTTTGCGGGGTCTATCGCCTCGAAATACTTTTCTAGAAACAGCTTACGTCTTGGGATATAGGAAAGTTCCCAGAAAGGTTCTGAAGGATAATTTACATTGTTTTTGATCAAACAGTAGCATACAAATCGGGACATGCGAGTAGGAGTGTTATCATAGTAAAGAAGCCATGAGTTGTTTTGCAAAAATTTTGGTTAATTGGTATGGAAATTTTCTTTAAAAAGTCCTTATACAGGTATGCTGTTGTTATCATTTCCAAAGCTTTCGCATAAGACATTTTGTCTTGATGAATTCAGTTGAATTCAGATGGTGTTTCTATAACTTTTTGAACTCCAGATGGCAGGAGTGGAACTTATATTTTCTATTTGGGACGACTGAAAGACATAATCTGAGCGAGGCAAGAATAGCGAAAAGAGTTTATGGCTAATAATTCTAGCAAATTCTACCACATTTTCTTAATTGAAAATCTCACTGGGTTTAGTAAAAGCTCAAACGAGGCTCCCTGAACCTTTGGGAAAAGATAAAGTAACTTCCTAACAGCTGGTAGCAGAACACCGTTGTGACACCTTTGACTATTTGTTTTTCATAATTTCTTAACTGACCTAGTAAAACCCCACGACCTGAATCCGAATGTTGACCATCCCTGTTAATTTAGCCATTTAAATCGTAAACACACATGGCACTACAATTATTATGGCTGAGCTTTTTAAGCAACGAAATTTATTTAGTACATGTAACACAAATATAGACAAATTGCGCATTGTTTTGCATCCCAAATTGTAACAATAAATATTTACAATGTTACACTAACTACCAAAAACTATTTACGAATTGACAACTACGACTTACTCTATCAACTAAAACAGTTCGGCTGGCTGGCAGTCGATTTTATTTACAAACTAACTTAGCGACAACGACTGATAACTGCTGAACAATTGCACACTGGAGAGCAGTAAATGAGTGAGCGGCTTTTGTATATTCGATTCGTCATCCGTGATTATAAGCATGTATGTATTATGTATGTCCAAATGAGTGTGTTGCACGATTATTTCTTGCATATTACACAGATGCTTAATATGGATTATTTTCATTCATGTGACTACGACGCAGCGCTGATGATTATAATGATGATGGCGATGATGATATCGTTACATGCATACAAAAATTCATGTGCTAGCCGCTTCGTAAAAAATGTAATGAATAGAAGCTCGTTTGTTGAAAGAACATACACAAATTTTAAACAAAAAAAGCAACTTGCCACATACTGCTTTATAAGTCGTTAAAATAAGTTTTCATTAAATGACATGTTTTTCATACTTTAATACACTTTTAATTTGGATAAATTAAAACAGCAGGAACATTTTTTTAATAAAATGAAACAGATATAATATGATTTGAACGAGAATTTTCACAAAATTAATGATTATGACCGTAAAAGTAGAACGAAATTAAATGTAATTAAAAAGGATAACAAGAAGCATTAATGTCCTCCTTTTAAATCTATTAAAATAAAAAGTTTTTGTTTAAATATGTTTTAATGAAGGACTCAAACAAAATCCTATCGTTTTTTCCTCAATTTAAAATCTAATGATAGAAGTTTGAAAAAAATAGTCAACAGAAAATTGTCATTAAACCACAAATAAAGGAATATTTAGCTTAGATGCGACAATACACCAAAGTATGAAAAATATTTCAAACTAAAAAAGACTCACGGTCCATAAGAAAATTGCAAATAAGAAAAACTATCAATAACAGAATATTTTGTTTAATATTTTCTAAGATTTTGGAGATCGATTATTTTGAACAAATTCATTTGGTAACCCTTAACCTTAAAAATGAATCACTCACCAAAAGAAGAACACGTCTATATCGATGCAATAAACCGCAAATTATGCCCAAAATATGATCGGAATATTGACTTGATTTCGTATAGTCGCACGAGAATCACTGAATATTTGCGCAAACACTAAATGGATTGGAGGAGGGCTAAACACTATGGTCATCCGATAACAAGCCGTTCAAATAATAATACCGCAGCAGACTGCGTGAGAAAATTAAGACCTTAAAATGTTATTGAACTTTAACTGCAAGAGTATTTTCTCCAAATTAAGAGTATTAGTTTAAAAAATTAAAATAGGTAACTTGTCAACTTGAATGGTTTTTGTTTGTTTTGTTATAATATATAGTGGAAAATTTTAATTCTAATTCAGATAATTCTGGAAATAAGTACTTTTGGTGTCGCGGGGATACTAAAGTAATTTGCAATTTTACAATAGTACTGAATTTTTCATCACAGCAACAGGATCGATTCAGTATCGGGAACAAAAATTTTATTTGGGGACTACGCAAACGAATGAGTTATTAAACATCAACAGATGAATACTAATTTTTCGAGCATCCAAAGCGATAAAGTTAATATTCCCGTTGATAGATCCCTTCATCGCAGTGACGATGACTATGACTTTTATGGTAGATCTACCTCATTTCGAGAAAAATCTACCATTTATTGATTTTTTTTCAAAATTAAAGCCAAATAATTCTTCCCCGAAATTTGTTTAAACTAATCCAATCTAGAAGTTAATTTAATATAAACGTTAACAATGCATGTAGACAATGCTCAAAAGGCTGCGTTGAAAAGAACGGCTATTCTGCCAGAACTTTAGTTATCATAGGCTTCATTAACAAATATTTCTTATCTTAAAAAATCAATTAAAAGTATACAATTTATTCAAATCTTATCAAATTGTATCTATCTCTAAGACAGATTATGGGTTGGCATTTCCAAGTACTTCGTCACAATTCTTGCCTTTGGTGTTCAGAGAACAGAAATACGATTGGAAGGCAAGTACATTCAAAACTTGCCGATTGCGGAAATAAGGCGCCGCGGACCATACTTTTCTGGAAATAAAGCCGATTTCAAAACTTGTCCACTACTTCGTGCCGAATTTAAAATTATGCTCTTAATGGACCATGTTTCTGTGGGAAAAAAAACTGGCCATATAGTGAAAATTCTTCTTGAACAAAATAAAGACGCGTTTAGTGTGACCTCTTTAAAATGTCGTTAAATTTAAGCTGAAACGCAACAGAAGTTGTAATTAGGGTTAAAAATATTTTTCTGTATATCTAATTTGAAAAGGCAAATGCTGAAAAAGTTTCACTTTCCTCACTTTAACCGGTTCATTTCCTAATAAAAATGTATTCATTAGGTTTGTGTTTATACATTGGCATGTTTGAATAGCCTTGAATGCTTGATGAAATGTCACGATTGCATGCCCTTTCATCTATCCTGACCTACTTTATTAACGGGTATAGGATTCATGCAACAAATTATACATTAGGTTCACATACGTTTATGTGCACAAATCTAAAGCTTCTTGAATATAACAAAACCCCATAGCAAAAAAAAAGCTAATTGAAATATATAGCTGGCCCAAACCGACTCTAAGATACCCTATATCAATTGTTAGTGAATAGAATTGTTTCATTTACTAAACGAAGTACTGCGCATTAAATTACTGTTATTTATAGAAAAGTCTTGCACGTAAAATTACTGCCATGGTTGGGCGCATTTGGTGAGTTACGAACACGCCTTTACAAACTTATGTTTAAGAATTTTCGCTAAGGTTATTTGAGCTGGTGTTAAAGTAAGCCTTCAATAAGGCTACGATCAAATTTGTGTTATGAAAGTTTTTTTATATGAACCTTTGCTTCCAACATTTATATCATACCTGGCATCCCTTATAATTCTCATAGGTAAGCAAGTAATACATTACGCTTGAGCTAATTATTACACAGTATGATAAGTTACCCGTACGGTACTAAAATTACTGTGCTTATAGAAATTAGCCGTGTTAAGTTTCTTCTCAATGCCAGGATATATATCTGACGACATAAAGAGGAAATCAATGGTTAGAGTATCTGGAAGACTACTTGATATAGTGAAATAGTTTACCAAGGCGATGAAGTCTGTAAAAACGTCTCTCTTTCCTACTCAAGATTCGTATATATGTTAAAGGCTAATTGTGAAACTATTACTTTAAATGGCGTTACAAAAATCAGTCACAACGCCTTTTGTGGTGTAGCGTGTGCCAGCATGTAATAGAAACTAAAAAAAATTCTTTAAATTAAATAATATATGTGCATAATTATTATACAAGGTAATGTCCTTGTTCCATATACATTCTGTGGCAAACGTATAAAAAATAATTATTCTTATTCCAACCAGCAACCAAGCATTAACAATAAAATGTAAAGCCACAAAGGATGGTTGATTATCACTCACATGAACGGGTTGTGACAAAAGATCATAAAAATGAAATAAAAAATCATGAAAATAAATTTCTCTGTTCATGTTGTTGCAACAACTAAACGCAACTTTAATTCTGCGTATGTGTGTGTGTTTGGGTGCAAATGCTGGATGTTTCAGCAGGTACGTTTGATAAAAAAAGCTTTCGGTATATAGGAATACAAAGTTGTTGTTTTTATTTTATATTTTACATTATTTTAATTAAACACGTACGAGCCAACCAGTGTTGCCAGTTTAGCATTTCCTTAGCTAAATTTAAGACATTAACTTTTAGATGGTTAATTTATGTTTTAGCTTCATGGTAATTTCTAGTTTTTGTTATATTTTTAAGAGCTAAATTTACCTATTTTTAAAAAAAACCATTTTTATGTTTAACTTTCTTATATTCAAATATATGTATGAAATCATCGATTTAGAAGAGGCAACGAAGTAGGTAATAGTTTCGACAATAGCGTACTAAAGACTGAGATGCATTTTTCTATTCTACGTAATAAATTTAGTAAACATTTTTAAGAACTTTTAAACAAATATAATTCTCCTGCTTCCTTGACTTTAGATTGTTAAAAACTCTTCATGTAAATTGAAATAACTTCTAAAATATTCAATTGATTGAACATTTTTTAATATAATTTTATATATAACGAAATGAAAAAAATAAACTTATAAAAATCCTCAAAGGATACAAAGTAAATGGGGAGTATCTATTTAATGGCGAATAAAAAATTGTAGTCTACTTTTCTGTTAATTTTACTAAATTTAATATTTAGAACGTTGCCATTTAAGATGACTTTTTTATGGTTCTCAGCATAAGTAATTACAGACTTATATTAATTTTGTCCGAAGTATATTACTAAAGTGATTATGTTTGGAAGCACAGTAATATAGAATTAGGTAATTCATCATTATAACGTATTTGATAGAGCGGGTAAAAAAAATTAACCTGTACCAGCCACCCCGTAGGATGAAAGATATTTCAATGACGATTTTCTAAGCCCTATTAACAATTTGTCCATGTCCGTTTAACACCCTATTTGGTTTTTTGTTTAATGTGCCGCTATTTTGGGTCCAAACACAACAGAAAGCATGTTGCTTTTAATGGTTTGAAAAAACGTCGATTTTACTATTAATGGATTTCCAACCGGCCGTCGAGATCTATATACGATCTTAGATATCTTGGGTCCATCCTTCTAATATAAAATTTTTTGTAAATTATCAGATTGGTGCATCTCACCACTATGAAATCCTGTCTTTAAAATATTCACATATTGCAACTCCAAAAATGCTGTGCCTTTTTTTCATCATTCTTACATTAACATTTTCTTTTTTATATGCTCAATAGTTCGCGGTTATTCGGAAATTAGTGGCAAAAGAAATTTTGTTTTCATGCGAAACGAACAAATTTTTGCTCTTTAAAAAGTTGTAAAAAAATGTAAAACAACCACAGCCGTACGTTTTTAAAAATAATCATAAAAAGAGATATATTACGAATAAAAAAAGCTAAAGTGAAAAGTGAAGCTATCTCACTCTGACAAAAAATTATGTCACATACTTACATTTTATGGATTTTAGCAAAACCATTCCAAAAAAATGATTTTTTGTGATTAGTGGAACTAATTAATATAGTATTATTGCATGCCGTGGCATGCAATAAGTGTGCTTTTAGGAATATCCATTGACTTTTCTCTTTCGGAAACACTGGTTGAATAACAATCAAATAACGGAAGAAGTATTATAAATATCGTACATTTTATTAAAACATTTGGTGAAAGGATGTGAAATGTGGCTTGTCTATCTACAACAGTGCAACAGTTACATTGGTTTTAAACCCCCCTTTTGTGGGGATCTTTTTAAGCACAAAATATGTGTTAGTAAGGAAAAAATGCTTAATAACTGTACTTTCGGCGTTTTACATTATAGAAATTTTAAACTTCAAGGTGGATTCTTTAAAACATGAACGCATTCTTAAGGCGTTCCGAAAAATAAATAGATTAAAAAAATAACTTATGTTATTTTAACACCTTATTTGTAATGAAATTGTAAGTTAAGTTATTGTTCCAAGGGAAGAGGATAAGCAGATAATTATTTCAATAATAACTCCCGAAAAATAGAGCTAAGTGAAATTTTGCTGAGGGGAACTTATGAATTTGAATACCGCAATGGAGCTATTAAGTCCACTAAAGCCTTATGCCTTACTGCCACTGAAATATAAATATATTATTTAATTCTATGAATCATAAAAAATCCTTCCGTTCATTGCAGAAGTGTTACGTACTGATAAATGCATTACACAATTTTGTGTCAAGTAAATATAAACACCTTCGTTTAATTGTGAATAAAACCCAGATTTGTGTATCGATGTTGATCATGTATGACTTATTTTATTAACAATAAAACCCTACAATTTCTTTTTTTTATTAATCTGTAAAAAGGCAAATATTTTTTAATTTTTACATAATTTTCAAATAACTCCGACGCTACTGAGCATATAAAAAAATTTTAAGACTGTTATATTTGCAACTCGTAAAAAAATCTGTACTATATAGAAAAATACTGAGAACAGATTTTAATTCAGCGCTTCAAATACTTTTAAATTTATCTTAACTTCAGAACAGTGTTATCACAATAATATAATATAAGAAACTGCAGTAAACTTTTCCACTTATAAAACTATTTTCTAAAGAATACCGAAAAAAATTCAAAACAATACTTCACACACATCTTAATTAAATATTATAATCAGGGTTTAAATATGCAGCAGAAGCAACGTCTTTGTTATATACGGCTATTCAATAAATATAACTTTCTCATTTTTGCTACAAGAAAACTTGGTTGTAAATATTCGTGTTAATACTAAGATTTCTATTAGAAGACACGAACATTTAGACACTAAGAACACACAGGAAAATTTTTAAATTAATGTTCCTAGTATTTATATGTATTTTGCTTAATGCTGCAGCGAACAGCAGTGAACAAATTTTACTTTCTTTAACTGCCAGCAGCTGTGAATTGCTGTTTGTGTTTATTAAGTGTATGTGTGCAATGTGCGAGGAGAATTCCTAACAGGCATCCGCAGTATACGTTAGAGACACACATGCACACACACATATTGCAAATTAGCAAATCACAGCTACTCGCAGGTAAAGAGACGAAAATTTGTTTACTGCTATTCGCTGCAGCATTCATCAAAATAGATATAAGCCCTATCGACATTAATTCGGAAATTTTCGGTAATTCTGCTAGAGCACCATAAAAATCTTAATACGTATTTTTGGCATTTTACGGAATAAATTGACTAACATATCAGTTACTTTAAATTCTGATTATATATATTTCTTTGAAACTAGGCTTCGCATTTAATTTCCCTAGTACAGCGACTTATGGAATTTTCAATGTAAACAGGTTTAATATTCGATTAAATAGCAAAAGTTCTCTTGAACAAAATAACATTAGTTCTCAACATAGTGATAACAAATGTTTTTAATAAAAAGATACCAGTAAACTGTCATAACATTAACTCAAAATATTTACCTATGGCACTTTCAAAATAAACGGCTCAAATGGAGACTTCTTAAAACTTAAGATTTATAAAATTTCTTTTCACTTTGATCTGTTACTTTGAAATTTTATGCATAATTTCCTCCTGAAATTTACAATATTATTAGAAAAGCAAAAACCTTTGGTCGGCACCTCATCTGAAAGCATATAATTTTTATATAATTTTTTTTTATTAAAAAAAATTTTGCGTTTTATAATTCGAATCTATTTTTGAGCTGATATTTTCACAAGTGAATACATAGCTTTACTCAGGCTAAACTTCGTTTTATTCTCTCGGTTTAGTTTTAAAAGAGTTAAATAGGCAACGTAAGAAAGAGAAACATATAAAAATCGCAAACAAATCATTTTTGTTAAATATTTTTATATTCAGTCGGTTCGTTTAAATTTGACTACTAAACTAAATTTGACTACTAAATCTTGTGAAAGTACAACCTGAAGAAGTAAAGAGACAGATCCATCATTCAATATCCGCAAATATTTACTGCTTGTCAAATCCAGTAAAATGGAGTCCCTAGAATGCCGATTGCAGTATAAAATTTTAAAGTTTTGAAATGGAAATGCAATTTTCGTATATAAAAGTGTTTAAAAGGGTTGAGTGGCAAATAATTTATTTGCTTACATTTCTCAGCATTCAGTCGTGTTTAATAATTTACTAGCTTTACAGGTTTTCCGTTCGCGTATTTATTTGTACACAAGTATTTACTAGGAGTAATTATTGCAAAATACCAAGTAACAAGTCATTCAATGGACTTTACTGCAAAATAATGAACGGACCCATTTTTACTTACTATGCTGCCTCTTTTTGTTTTGCAAAAAAATATGAAGTTACTAAAAACTATAACACAAAATGGCTATAATCGAGTGTAAAAGGAATAAATTAACCGTACTGTAACGTTTTAAGCTGGAAAAATCAATTTTAATCTAATTTTTTTTTTTTTTACAACATACATACAAATTTTATACGATGGGATTTCTCAAAACAGCTGCTCTCTTCGATCTCGGTAAAAATGTCTATAAGAGGTCTGTGCCAGGTGCATAACAAAATAGTCTGGAATATTGAGAGTATAAAGAAAATTACTTTCTGAATGTGCCAAAGTTGTCCGAAATTGCTGGAACGCAAAAAACCACAATTGAACATGTTTAAATACTAATGGTGCCTACTTTCTCAAATAAATATTATTTTATCGATTTTAGACGCTTAAAATGCATAATAGTTTTTAAGCAAAACATTTGCATTATTGGCAACAGCTGTAAAAAGTGAATGAAAATAAACTGAAAAAAGTAAAAGACAGTTATTATTTATGAACGTTATTTACAATTTTTTGCAATATGGAAAGCCAAGTAACTATTCATGTTCTCCTGGAACTTTAAATCGTGTTTAAAATGGTGAGTTAATGTGCATGTTTATTTTTAAATATACTATATTTGCAATTTCTTTTTGCAGACAACTTGTATATAGAACAAGTAACGGAAAGGATCCTTAAAGAACAGGGGAACTACGAAGTCGTCGTTTTTTCATCGTATGTATCGGCAATAAGTAAACAAAGAATGAAATTATTTTAATGCATCCAAGATATATACTGATTTCATTCATTATATTATTAATTTTCGAGATGAAATGGCACAATCAGAAACAACAACAACAACAGCAACTACAGTAGAAGAGATGTAAATCCCCAACGATGTGGCACAGTCTGCACCAACAGCAACAACAAGTACAGCAGAGGAAATGTTCGTGCCTTATGATCTAACGCCTAATGGAAAAGATAAAGTATCTTGGAGTGAGTCAGCCGAATAATTGATGCTGTGCAAAATAGAAGAGCTTCGACCAAAGGTCGAAAAAGTGCTACTGCAAAATCTAAGCAAAAAATATATTCCCTTGTGTCAGAATGTTTAGCTCATAAGGATATTTTATTTACGACGACGCAGATTGAAAATAAGTTTCGCGTATTTGAACGACTGTACAAGGCAACAGTACTAAATAACAAAAAACCGGTAGAAGTCGGCAATCGTGTCCTTTTGAAAGGTAAGTACCACCCTTAATTGAAAAATAATTATTTTTTAATATGATTTTATTTCGTAGCGAATTAAGTCAAATTTTGGGGAAGAAAAGGTCAGTAGTGCCAGAGTTCACTTTGGACAGCTCCCACAAAGAAGGTGTAAGTCGAAGTGAGACTCTAACCGAAGTGAAACTCCGACACTGATCAGTCAATGAGAAGTAAATAAATATACCACAAAAAGAGGACAATTTGAAACATCCTTATGCACAAATACTTATGTACATACAAGTGTACATTTGTGTACAAATGTACACAAAAGAAAAGCTGCTGCAAAAGGTAGATGAGCTTATTAAAGAAAAAAATTAATTTCATGGCAAAATTTTGGAAATGGTGGATAAAAGTGAAGAAAGAGAAAGTTCTTGAGCAACTAGTCGCACAAAATAAGTCATAGTACCTAATACATACTACTTTAATTTATTTAAATTGTTAAAAATGAACTTAACTTGCTTCTGTTTATAACAAATATTATTTAATTTTTATTCTGGAAACTTTCTAAGGCTTTCATTCACATTTAGATTCATGATTTAATATTTCTATGCATATCGGATCTCTGATAGCATTGCCCTTTAGATTTTCCAAATGTGCATCGAAGTCATCAGCAGCACCTTCTTCCAATTGTTGTTCAACAAAATCAATTTCGTTTGCCAAATTATGTAATACACAACACGCTGTTATCAAATGGCATAATTTCGGAATACCACGTAGTTTGCAATAATATAACTACCGAAACCGCTGCTTTAGGATTCCAAATGCATGTTCAATCCTTACTCAGCCAGAACTTAACTTCAAGTTGAAGTTTTTTGTGCCCTTGTTAAATGTCCATTGTCTTTCGAGTACGGATACGCTGAGTCACCCAACAAATAAAAGTCTAAAGTAAAAGAAATTATATACTTTTGTTTAATATTTATTGCTACAATAATTACCTCCGTATGCCGACCTCAATTTTTGATACAAAGGAGAATTTTTTAAAACCCAGCTGTCATGGCAAGATCCAGGCAATCCAACATAAATGTTGATGAATTTCCGATTCTCGTCACAAACTCCTTGCATACATAATGTAACATTTCCTTTTCTACCCATATATTCGTCCTTACTATTGGATGGAGGATCAATAACAATATGTGTCCCATCAATGGATCCTGAAATTTAAGGAAATTAACGTAGTGTACTATTTTTTTTTTTCATACACATATTTACCAAAATATGTAGCTGAAACTTTCTTTCTCTCTCAGTTGGTGACTTAATTACTTCCGGGCTTAAGTTAGTAATGAATGTTATTATTTTATCAACAGTTCGGCTTTTGCTTCATGGCCGGCAAACTACAAGAAAATAGCTAAGGACTTTTCAGGTGTTAGACATATCTGATCGAGTGGAATTAAGTTCTTCACTTTTTTCGAATCTTTTACACAAATTCAAATACAACTCCTTTGAAACTCTAAAATGTTTCCTACATTCGTCATCTGTGTATTGAGACACCACATATTCTAAATATTTATTAATGCTGTTTCTTTTTTCTACTTCGAAAGCAGCAGGAACTTCAACAAAAATTTCTTTCCCATCAGACTCTTCATCAATTAAGTTCAAAATTTCGTCTTCATTAGACTCACTTGATGTGTCCATGACTTCTTCAATGATCTATAAAAGCATATTTTATTATAGTGATAAATATGCACAAATATACATATGTATGTATGTACTTACATATATAAGTTTATTTGAAAAATCTTCCATTTTGCTTTTCAATAAATTTTAAATAAAAACTTTTTTCCCTTATTAAAAAATTGTTTGATTTTTTAAATGTAAACAAAAAACAGCTGATAATTTAATTCTAGTCCGAACTTACCCAAAAAAAAGTTCGTACAACTTTGAACAGGAAATGAAAAATATTATTCTCTCAAAATTACACAAAAATATTTATCTGGAACGCGTTTGGACTAATTCGGACTAGTTCGGACGGTTTTATTATGCACCTGGAACAGACCTATTGTCACTGTTCTCCAAAATCGTAAAGACACGAAACAAAGCAAGTGTCAAAAGGGCTTTAAAAAAGAAAAATGTAATTTTATTAACACGATAATTTCTAAAATAATTAACAAGTTAAGTTTTATTTTTATTATAAAACTATAAGGACATTTTTAAGATAAGCGAATTTTTAGGGCTTTATTAAGTCTTGAATAATATAAAACATTTTCCAAATACCAAAATTAAAACCAAGACTACGATAGTTTAAAAACCAGCTTTTAGAAATTAGAATTATTAATTTCATTACTTTGGCAGGTTTTATTAACCCGATTTTAATTCCAAAGTAAGTAACAATTTAAATGCTGATCTAAAATTATTTTAGACTTTTTAGAAATTTTCGCTTCGAATAATTTGACGTTTTTTAAAAAGCAAATTTACTGCTTTTTCTCCAGACCCTGCAATATGGAATATTAGTATAATTAGCACATTTTTCAAAGCAATATTAGACATCACTTAAAAAGGTATTGCCGGCTAAGGTCCATCGTGTTAGAATTTACATCACGCCGAGTACAAATTTATGGCTCAACTAAGGAAATAGTTTCTAATTTTGATATCAATTTTTTATATGAAAGTAAATCTCTGTTTTTTTAAAGGTAAATAAATATGATTTTTTTGGTGAAGAGTCTTGTATTTGTTGAAGCAAGTCCTATTCCCGCGAGACGTTTACATGTACCATCAATTGGTGAAGTGATTTGTGCGTTTAAATAATGGGCTGACTCATTTTTAAAATTTTAATTTACATTCCTGCATATGTTCTGCAAATACAATCAGACTCCGTCAAAAGTTAAACGAAAGCAAACTTGATGCTCAAAGTCTCTAAAACAGTAATCAATTGGCTATTCCCTTTACAAAACTTCTTAATGTTTACCTGGGCTATAGTTGTTTGCATATTTGCACTTTATAAGAGAAACATCTCTTTTGGTATACGAAATTAAATAATCCCCACATAGTATTTGATAAATCTGCCCTGTGTGGATACCCAATGTTATGTTACATATTGTACTAAATGTAAATCCATGTTGTTATGAATAAATAATAATTTCTCTATTTAGGCGAGGATGTTAATATTTCTTTGTTAATATTTATGTGTCCATATGGGTAAGTATAATATTATAGTATTTGCACTTGATTAACCACTCGTATGCTTTAAAATGTGTAAAAGTTGCAATAGCACAATTATATTTATAAGAAAAACAACAAAAAACTTTGCTGCCACAACCAAGCAAATCGTTGTTTATGTATATGAATCCTTGTGCAAGTGTGTTTTCATTTGTGAATAAATCAAAGATTGTTGTTCTTGCAATAATGCATATTTATATTTCTAACGAATGAAGCTAATGAAAATAAGTACTCATATTAATTCATGGATTAGAAATAAATAATTCTATTTATAAATATTTTAGTACTAAATTCAATTCTCTACGTTTGACATCTTTGAAAGGGCCCTTGTTACCAAAAAATTATTACTAATTTTAATTATGGTCCTTCGGCTTCTGTCTGTGTTCCTCAGAAAGTAGTTAACAATTTAATCCGCAATGAGTTGTAAAGAACTATCTAATATTCATCTCAGTTGGAAGCTTCTTCAACGGGAACTCCATCTGGGTTACTTCATTTTTTACATATAGGGTGTTTTTTAATCCAGATAGAGCTTACGAAAGGGTCAACTGTCACATGAATTGTCATACTACGCTCACTTTTTGAGTTTTATTATCAGTATACTCTGGCAAATCACTATGAATAGATTGATGGTTGATCAACGCTACCAAATTATCCATATTTATTTCTGTTAAAAAATAAAATTAATTATTTTTAAGCTAATTCTTTTACTCCCAACTCGATTTTTTATTATAAAATAATGCAATTCATTGTTGCGGGTGGATAAACTAGTCTCTATGCACAGTTAGCTGGTTGCTAAGCCAGCTTATTAGGAAATATTTACTCAAATTTTTGAAAACCTAAAACGGTTTGTGATCGAAAATCATTACACCAAATGAGAAGTCATGAAAATGAACACAAAAACATTAAAGTTTTAACAAAATACCCCATAATAAACAATTTTTATTTTATTTTTCTTACATGCCTTTACTAGGTTTGGTTGATTTTTGCCAAATTTAAATGTAGCTGTAAGCCGTTAAAAAACTTTCAGATTTATTTTGAAGGTCAGCAGTAAATTGCCGCATATGGAGTGGAGCTAACTAACGGCGGACACTACAGGCTCCATTACATCAAGAAAAATGCACAGTTTGGTGCATATATCTTGCCTATATTCCTTAAAATATAATCAATTATTTTTTGTTTAAAAATATGAATGACATTGATTCGCACAAGATGTGGATGGTGCTACGTGTTATACGGCGACCGTAACCATCAATTAACTAAAATCAAAATTTAGCGATTAGTTGAAGTGAAGTCATTGGTTTAATCTGATAAACCAGCAACAATTGGCGCCTTGGAGACCAACATTGTTCGTGCTATTCGTCACATACGGCCAGCAATGTTAGAAAAATGGCACAAAATTGGACGCATAAAATGCGCTTCGTCCAGAGCGGCCATTGAAAATTTAACCTTTGTGCTATTTTTTTGAAATTTAAAGTTCTAGCGGGCTTACAAACACCCGCAACTTTTTTACCGCTGCCTTAAATTTTTAAGAAATAAACCCTTGTATGAATTCAATCATAATATGCTGCTCTTAGATTATGGTTGTTTCAATCATGTTTTTTTTTTGTCTCAGCAGACAAAAGTCATTCACTGGGTCAAAATAATGCGACCAACAATGCCCATATAATCTTTTGAATCGGTAGCAATTTAGGACCAAAGCTTCCTGGAACTTGTACGCGCGTTGCTGAAGAATTTGGTGTATTCTGCTGTCAATAACTATACTATTGATAGCTTCTATCAACACATAGAACGTCGAATTGTATGTAGTTAAAGGAAAAACATTTAACTATTTCAGATGTCGCCTGAGATGGCGATATTTTACATTGCATCATACAAATAGTATACATAGTCTAGACGGTGGCTGTAGTGCCAATTGTAATTGGGCTGTAAAGTGCTTTCTTAAATACAAAAACTAAATATCTAAAAACTAATAAACTGCTACTACACTACATTTGTTTTTAATTTAATTCAGGAGGAAATTGGTTTTGATTTTTTATGTTAACATATTTTGAAATAATTGCAGAAAAAAACACTTTTATAACAAACACCAAACCATTGCAGCAAAAATAGTTTAATGGTAAATTTTCTGTTATTATTCTTTTACAATTTGAATTCTTTAAAAATTAAATTATTTAATTTATAAGTGAATCAAATGAAATAAATACAAAGCAGAAGACTAAAACTGCTCAATTAATTCTTAGGGGTTGTGAGAAACAATTTATTCGAAACTTTTCTTGTACTTGAAAAATGAAAAAGGTTGTAAAAAATGTGATTATGGAGGATGTGTTGTTTTGTCAAATTAGTTTTTTTATTCAGGCGCTGATGCCGACTCAGCATGTCATAATGCTTGTCAATTAGGAGTAGGCTAATAGGCCTGTAGGGTGTAATCCGGCTTGAGTCCTTTCCTGGTTTCGGGATCATAACAATTTCAGACATCTTCCAAGAGCATGGGAAGAAGCCGACGCGCAACATGGCAATAAATATGTAAAGTAAAATTTTTACAGCTGAATTAGGAAAGTTTCTTATCATTGATCCTGTTATACGATTAGGTCCAGGTGATTTCTTCATATCCGTATTTTTAATTGTCGATTTTAAAGAAGACAACCGAAATTTCCTAGGATCATTCACGGTGTCACTAATAATTAGAATAGTGGAATTACTTATATCATGTGATTTGCAAACGCATTTGCCTTTTCACTTGAGTTTTCAGCCCAAGTACGGTCTTCAAGTCTTAGTGGGGATTCGTAAGCAATAGGACATTGTAAGTGCTTTACAGCTTTCCACAGACCATAATCAGTGTTTTTCATTGGATCCAAGTTTTTTAAAAAGTTGTCTATAGCGCGTTCGTGTTTCTGTCTCAATTTACTGCGTAAGTTTGTTTGGCATAAGTTCATTTGCATTTTTATATTCTTAGCCTTCTTTTCTCAATGACGAGCATCGCAATATCTGCTGTTTGCCTGGTGCGATATTATTTTAGCTGATGGCTTTGTTGGCCTTGCAGCTATGGCTGCGGCAGTCACGACGTCTGTAAAATGATCTACAGCTGCTTGAATATCAGCTGGATTTCTCAGTGGGATGTTAAAGATAAGTGAGAGCTCACATACATTTTATATTTTAACCAATTCGTGTTTCTGTTCGGGTAGAAACTAAGGGTTTTAGATGCAGTGACAAAACTGTCGTGTAAAATAACTATTGTAGGTGAATGATCAGAAGATAGATCATAGGATGAACTAACTAACAGTTGGTCGCATTTGATGTTTTTTACTACAGCAAAATCAATAAGGTCTGGCAACTTATTAAAGTCTGTGGGCCAATAGGTGGGTTTACCGGCAGATACGACGTCCAGCTTGTTTGCTTGAACTGTGAAATACAACTGCCTACCTCTAGGACTAAGGAGTATGGATCCCCAATATGTATGCTTTGCATTGTAATCACCAGCCGCAATAAATTTTTGTCCTAGCGTAGCAAAGAACCTGGCAAATGCCTTACGTTTTTTCGGACTATAATGGCAGTCCCACCACATACCCTTTCGCTTGGGTGTTTGGTGTTATATATAAAATACCCATCAATTCTAAAGCAGTTTTTAATAGTAAAGTGTGTTTCAGAGACTAATAGCATGTCTATATCATGTGCTAGCAGGAAGTGTTCTCTTCATATTAATGTTGGGAGAGCCCGTTAGCGTTCCAGAAGCCTATTTTTAACTGGTTCAAGCAAAACTTGCAGAAGCATGTCTTGGGTTCGCATCATTTCCTGAAACATACCCTGCATAGTTGTCATGAAATTATTCATTGTCTGTATTAAGTTCTCGATTGAGCTCGAGTTGTTGGCGAGGGGTGTCTGAGCACCCTCTTTTAAGACGTGGGCATATGAATGTTTATGCGCATTAGGACTTTTGGCATTCGCATTAGGTAAATCATTTCTCAATGTTTGAGCAGATGAAAAGTTTGGCTTAGTGTGTGTCCGTGTAGCTTGTGTACCAGCAACAGCACCAGCATGAAGCCGAGGAAATTGGGAAGCTTTATATTGCTCATATTCAGGTTTACGTACGACTTTCGCATTATTTTTTACATATTGAATTACTTTGCAGCCCCTGTAATTTGCTGTATGGTTTTCACCAAATTTGCTGCAGTTTTAGACCTTGGGGTCTGTTTTGGAAGAAGTGCATTCCAAAGTCCGGTGCGCATCACCGCAAACAACGCATACAGATGGTAGCTTGCAGTAGGTTTTCGTGTGCCCGAATTCCTGGCAGTTGGTACACTGCCAGGGATTCGAAGTCCCCCGAAGTTCAGTACGGTAGTCAGACAAAAATAAAGTTCCACGGGTCCCTGCCACTCGTGGTACCAGAATTAAACCTCCGGTGAGACTTCGCACTCGAAGCTAGTGACAGTTGGACTCCAAATACTATGGGACTGGTTGATAGCCCATAGCGTCAAATATACACGGCAAAGATAATCAGCAGAAAAATGAAATACAGCAATACCTTAAGAGTCGGCGATAGAGTGCAAGTATGCTATAAGAAAATGTTGGGGATGGAAATTTATTAGGCTGGTCTACTCATCAAGGGGCACTCGTGAGACAGTTAGAGCGGTGGCAGAAACTTTAATAAAAATATAATTTTTGAATAGGAGGACCCTAGGGAAAAGGGGTAGAGGGTATGTATGTTCAGACAAAATTTGGCCCGATACTGCAGTTCACCTCTTCATGATCCGCCATAGGATCGGTAGGATCTAATCGCGTTTTTGTTAACACATCGAAATTGTGTTACTATTATCATACAACACTCTCCATCCCCTGGTGGCTATGTTAACATAAAAAGTTTGCCATAAACAGGATGATACCAAACTAATCTGGCTTACCGGGTGTCAAGGCATTATTAATAATCAGTAACTGTTTGATGCGGATTTGAAATCGGCTGCACCACTGGTCTTCGACCAAACGTCAACGGCGGGCAGCAGAGATCAACAAAATCCGGTTTCGTTTGGTCCAAATTGCACGACATGTGAACAATATGTAGTTCTGGCGGGATGGGGCTTGATGACATATAATAAGCCCCACAATGGACATGAAATATCAAGATCATGCGAACCGACCCCAAGATCCGTTTTCTTGTAGCGTGGTATTGTGAAGTCACAGGTCTATACCGCTATCGACCAATGCCCTCAGACTTATCACAACCCACACTTGTACTCCAATTAGGTGATTCCTCCTTGTATTTCAATATCCATCTATCCTTATTGGAAAACTCGTTATAAGTAATAGAAACCTTACATACAATTTCCCAAAACCTTTTTTATAAATATCAAATTTATAAGGATTTTACTCCTAAATATTTTAGTTGTTCACATTGACATAAATAATATCCTGCGAACATTATTATTTAACTTGATGAAAATGAAATCCTTCTTTCGTGTGTTACAATAAAGTTTCACCCATTTCCCCAGTGAGCAGCACAGAAAAGTACGACTGCTTCGTCTTTAAATTTCAACAAATTTATGTCAGCGTTTCTTCAACCCACTTAACTTAACAAATAAAATCGAAATTCTAACTAACATTGGAAAATCGAGAACAATTTTACGTTAAATTTTATAGTAAAACGAAGTTTCTTTCTTTACTCCAAAAGCAAGCAAGCAAAGCGATGTTGTCCTTTAAACAATGTTTTATTTACTAAATATTCAAGGGACAATACGACTGCCTGAAATAGAGTCCTGTGTGTTAAGTATGATGGCGCAAACTCAACACAAATGTGGATTCCAAGGAAAAGGAAAACAATTTTTTGTTAAAGGAAAATTTTTTGTAGAAAATTTGAAATATTTTGGAGCAAATCAGATAGCAGCAGCTAATTTTAAGACAAAATAGCAAAGAAATTTTGCCACATAACAGTTGCAAAGTGATAACGAAAATACTACGTGGCATTCATCGGATACTTGAGAAATTAAAAAAAATTCATATGCAAAAAACATAAATATATAAACGAAAATTAAAGACAAAAATTAACTACAGAATCATACGTGTATGAAAATTAAAAATAAAACCACAAAGTAGTAACCCTGTGATAAAACTGAAAGCAAAAGGGAACTTGAAATCGTAAATGTGAATAATTTTCAGCCGTGTGTAAAATTAAAATAATAATTTTAGGGGCAAAATAAATAAATACAAAAGAAAAGCATAAATGGTACTAACACAAGTGCAGTTGAGTGTAGTGTTCTGAAGGCCATGCTTAGGGACCTTGATGTTGTGTTTCATCTACAGAAGGACATTCTAATGTGTTCTAGGCTGTGCGTTTCCTTGAGTGGCGGATGTTTCATGTTGTATGCAAGACTTTGCACGAAATTACTTTGTATGTTAAAAAGCAAAAAAGCATATCTTTTTTATTTCTCCTGCATTGGCTCTTTTTAGCGCATTTTGCAATACACGGCGTAATGTTTCTGGTTGCAGGCCCCGTATTTCGTCTCGAATATTCTGCTTGAGCTGTCCAAGTGTCTGTGGTTTGTTAACATACACTTTGTCTTTTAAATAACCCCATAAAAAAAATCGGGCACAGTTAAATCTGGTTAACGAGGAGGCCAAGGGAAATCTGAATTTTTTGAAATTGTGCGATTTTGCAGTCTAAAGTACTTTTGCATGTAGATGATCTTAAAGGCAAGAATGCACACAATGATTATGAGATTTACAAAAAGTATAGAATTGGTTTGACTCTGTACAAGGCTGAACAGAAAATCCACCAGGTCGCGGTGCTATTATAGCCTGTAACTAATAATACTCGTATCATTAATTGATACGAATAAGTCTTTGTGTTTTTAAAAGTACTTAGGCCAAAATATCTGAATCACTTAAGCTTAGTAACGGGTTTTAGCAAAGTAAAACAATTAAAAGTTTTAATTAAACCCATTATATCCCAAAACGATAGTTTAATAAAATAAACTGCTGCATTGCATAAATTAAGTTCAGGGCATTTAGTCAGTGTACGCATATAGCGACTGCATACTACATGAAAACTGGTGTTGGTAACAGCAATAGTGCCATTACACTGGCATTCGGATATTTTTGTATGCATTTTAGCTCCTCTTAGCCGGCCATAGTTTTAAATACCCGTTTTAGAAAGTGGTAGTATTACATTTCACCGCGATTTTTCAAATGCTGAGAATCAGTTTTGAAGCTTTTAAATATATTTTGATATTTCTGAATTTTTTAGTATTGCTGTTTTTGGATATAAAACGAGAGAATAATCTGGCATTTAAGAATTGTTAAGACCTGCAAGCAAAGATTCAAATGGTTTACCTAATCACTGCCATATATTAAAACATTAAAACCAAAATGAATTCAAGAATTACATTCTTGTAGAAGCCTGAATAGTATTATCGCCAATAGCAAAGCTCAATAACCTATGCAAGGAAACAACTATTTTAAATTCCGCGAAAATGTGGTTACATATTAAATAATTCCCGGAGTCTTGAAAATTGGTTCAGTTGCTCAACCTAAAGAAACTTGGAGGTCATGGGCAAGCTAGACAGTGTCCCTATTAAGGTAACATTGGTTAGTTTATTTCTAATAGTTCTGAAATTAGAACTTTAAAAAAATTGCTAAAAGCAAAAGTTGACAAAATTGCCTACAAAAAGAGTTGTAATCCAAGAAAAAACCAAAAAAATATTTTTTTTTATTTCTAATTTGACGAAGTTATTTGTACAAATATGATATTTACAAAACATTAAAAGATTCTGTGAAATCTACTTTGAGTTCTCAAACTCTCTTTTTTATAATGATTAAAAAAAAATTGTTAAAACTTGAAAATTTGTGATTTGCACCCCTCTTCGTTTGTTCACATTTTTGTCAAAAACATACGATTATATATTTGTCCCCTTCTTTCCATTATATACCCGTTTTAAACCGTAAGCAGTTTGCGGTGTTTTTTTTCTTTTAGGAGCTGGCAACACTGGCAGTAATAGAAATAATGTTATGCATATGACAAACAAACAGAACGAAACCATTGCAGCATGTTGATTTTAATTATACCCGCTAACACAAATGTGGCCCATTGCACACAAGTGCTTTCACATACGCACAGTTACAAAGTATCTCGTTCCCAATAAACTTTTAACAAAGCGGCTTACACTAAGCCATCTGCAGCTGGGGGCGGGTCATAAAGCAGTTAAAAATGTTGCAATTGTGATATGATATTTTATTCATTCTTCGTAAAGAAACAATGACATGAATCGCTATAAATAAAAATACATATTTAAGGGCGAATGTAGGAATTTTCGTTTTAAAATTATAAAAATTGCGGTTGCGTATTGGCTATAAATTAAGACTGATACGTGTCCTTCAACAGCAGAAATTAAAAAAGTTTTAATTGAGACCATAAATATAAACAAATAAATTAAAACTATTAAAATGGACCAACAAAAATGATTGCGAGTTACTTCTTAGCGGTGTGGAAAGAGCTGTAACTCATAAACAACACTTCAGCATAAAAGGTCCTTAATTTCGCCGAGCAATTACTCTGCAGCCATAATTCGGTTAAAAATTAAATTATAAATATTTTGTTTAGGTCACAAAATGAAGGTTGACTGTAAGGAAAGGTTTTATTAAAAGCAATTGAATTCAGTGCAAGTGAGTTCCTAAGTCAGCAGGGAAGAATTTGTGATGTGCCACATAAAACAGTAGAAAACAATTAAACCTGTGTCTGTGTTGTTGTTACTAAAGATATAGTTATCATATGAACCTTGTTGTCCCTGAGAATTCTATAGTAAATTAGAATTTGAAGCAGAGTCTGACAAATCTAATAGCCTTTCCGTTGCTTAAAAAGTTTACCTTAGCAAAGAGTGCATGTTTAATATTTTGTACGCACTCTATAGTCTGCTTATTATATATTAGTGGAAATTTTGCTGAAACGTATGAAAAAGGGCCGATTACCATAAAAAATACAGAATCTTCGGCTCAACACTTGTTTGCAGTTTAGTTTTTTCTTGTGATTTTTTTGGGTGTGACGTTGAGTAGCAATCTTGTTTTTAACTTTAAAATATTTAAACTGTGTTTTTATCGACAGAATGTAAAACTATGTCATTAGTAAAGTGTCATAATCAAGGGAGAGTTTTTTTTTACAAATGATCACTTTTCCCTTGGATGCTTTGTGGAAACATTAAGTTTCACAATAGAAATTTTAAATTTTTTGTAGACAAAAAACACCACAAGTTTTTTGGAAAATAAAAAGTCTGAAGTTTAATGTTTAATTCATTAGATTGAATTCATGACTACCCACTAACTCTTGCAAACGCTTCTTCCAATAGATTATTACTCTTAATAATACAAATCATAAAACTAAATTGTGTAATGGACGTTTAATTTCGTCCCAATTTGATCACAAATATTCTTATTTTTAATTCCAACACAAATATCCCTTGACTGTACTGAGTTTTTGGAAAAACCAATTTTAAAAGGCGGTCAAATTCCCTCCGTATTTAAGATAGAACAAAACTTTATTCTAATAAATATTGAACAAAATAAATTCAGTAACTGGAAGAACAAACACACTTATCAAAATTTATTAATTACGAGCCTTTTTATCATTTTTTCTGCCCAATCTTATTTATTTTTGAAAAAAAAATAAAATATGCGAACTTGTTGGTTTTTGTTAATCCAGAAGATGCTCTCAATTATTACAAATTTATGTATGTATGTACACTAAGCTAGTTCTGCCACTATACAAAAAAAGTCGACCCAGTCACCCCTATTGTTTTATTTTTTTGTCACTCCCTTGAATACTGTCCTTCTAGCTTTTTCTCCACTGCGCCGCCTTTCGTAGTCTAATTATAGCATATCGTTGTTTATGGTTTGAAAAAGATTTTTTTTAATATGACATATACATAATACGAGCTCTGATATCACGGGTCCTTTCCAATGATCAATGTTTGAAAAAGCTTGGATAAAAACTATAAAATTTATACTTTTAAAATATTAATTTTTTGACAATCCCAAAATGCTGTTTTTTTTTTTAAATACTTGATATCACTTCAGAGGGGTTAATGTGTAATTCTATTCGAAAAGCAAATCATTCCAATTTGTATGCTCAACATATTGTGCTTCGAAAATTTTTTTTACCTGTTTCGTCTTATCTTTCACTCCTAATATGGAATTTTTCTAAACGACGAGAAGCTCTCTCCAGACTACATAAATTAAGCACTTAGTATTGCATCCTTTGTTTGTGCACAAATAGAGCGGTATTTAAGGGCGCAGAAGAAAATTTCTGCAATCGTCTGCAACTAATCTTTAATCCTAGGGGTTGTCTGGCTCAAATTTTTTTTCGAACGACCCGCTGAAAAAACTTCACATTTCAGGTTAAAATGTCATAAGAATGACAGATGTTTTCTTATGCTTTCCTGAGTCTAATGAGTCGACTGCTGGTAAGACTCAAATAAAGGTGTCCGTTGTGAACGAATCTTTAAGAAAGTATCAGAAGTAAAGCGTAAGGAACATTCTCTACTAGCCATGCTTCAGAGAAATAAATATAAAATTATATCACCAGAAAAGCGAAATAAGTTTTCATTTGTCTTAAAAAGAAATATTTCGAGAAAAAAATCTTCATTTATTTCCATTTTTTCTTTTTCATAAATTTTTTTAAAGCCAGAGTTTACTTACTTGAAATCTCTAAAAAGTCTATTTCGAAGCATTTGTGGGAATCGTTTTCGAGGTTTTTTGAGCGCACAACCGATTAGTCAGTTTTTAATTGTCTAGTATTGAGACATTCAGTTTGGTGATTTTTCCAAGATAATCTTCCTAATGCTTGCTGGAAAGTGCCTTATTACATTCAAAATTTTTGTGACACGAATTTTAAAATATGGTCATCTGATATTAAATCATTCCATTAGCCGTCCACTTTCGAAATCAACTCAACTGGTTTTAATATAACGAAATGTATGTATGAAATGTATATAGTTGGTCTTAAAATAAAAAATAAATAAAAAACAACGAATGTAACTGCGGATCAAAAATACGTCATTATTCATATACGGACCAATCACGTTCCGACAAAACTTTAATTTTGACGATTTCAAAAAAAATAATCATGCCCTCAAACTTTTCATCCAGACTGTACATTTATGAATAGTGTTCAATATAATTCTGTCGTAGATCTAGTGCAGAGGAAATTCAAACGCACAGGTAAATTTTATTCTGGATTATTATTGAAATTTTGTTTGAATAGATGGGACAATCTTGTGCACCATGTCTACGAAGGAGACCATGCCACATTTCCACCGTATGTTTAATTTAGTCTTGCCAGAATTGATCAATTCTTCGTAATACTTGTAAATTTGATGCCATAGAAAGCTGACTTGGATAATAATGAATATTTTGAAACAAATCAGTCAATCCGTTTATTTAGAGCCAAATCGATAAACATAATTAAGCTTTTCAGGGTTTTAAAAATTTAGTGCAATCTGTACAATATCTTGTTCTCATTTTAAAGTCACTGCCTGATGTACATAAATATATTTTTATCCACATTTCATGCTCTCTTACTTAAGTTTTTTAAGAGTTTATAATCATTTTTATTTTAATATTCTTTTGTCGTTTAGCAAAAAATTCTAAATCCCCAATAAATATTTTTTCATCAATTGCATTAAATACATATTTATATTATATTATCACGTACGTATGTTTTGACTACCTTTCCACTTAAATTCTACCAGATAAAATATTCTTCTTTTCTTGAATGCAATTCAACTGTGACTTGTTAAAAAATATTTTTCAAATGTTCATCGGTAAAGACACTGAAGCACATTTGTTTGAATAACACTAGAAAAAAATGTTAGACAACAGGTAGTTTTATAAGAATTACAAAAATATATCTTTAATTGAAACTTAATTGAAACAATCAAATAATTAAGAGGGCTTTGTTACAAAAATATTGAAAATAAGACTCAATTAATTTTAGATTCATAAAAATATGAAAATAAAGCTTCTTCAAATGGAAATGTTCTTACGACATGCGTCCATCGTTCCTAGAGACTGGTAAATATTCCGCATATGTTGAAACACAAGAAACAAGGATAGAACATTTATTGGCAGGGCATTAAGCAGTAGCAATGAAAATGACCAAATGACATAACCAAATATGCTAAAGATACTGTCGCAAGTTTATTAAATATTATTTAGCATATACTCGTATAGGATACCATATATAGGATGACTTGTCTTGATCTTATCTTAATAAACTACTCCAACACAGAGCATTCGACTGCGCTAGAAAACAAATATGCAATCTTCATCTCTGAAATCAGGATTTTAAAAATATCTTTTGGCGCACAGTCCCACCCACTAGACCGGAAACAAATATCTTTATGGGCATATAAAAGTACTGCTCTACTTATAACTAATTCTATGCATCTGCACAAAACTACAGGCTTCTCAAATTCGTTTAGAACTTTTTTAGTAAAGAGTGATAATGCGAGCCAGAGAGGCCTTTAGATTTTGAAACACATGATAACTAACTGTTGTTTAAGACCCCTTTATGAACTTTTTCTCTCACTGAGAACGTTAATAAGTTGCCAAGTAGTTGAATATTTCTTTTCGAGCGCTGTTTAAATAATTAAAACGTCAATGAAAGAAACTAAAGTTAGAACAAAAACAAAATTATTTTTATATTAAAAGAGATAAATTTGAACTTTGCCCTTGACATAAACTCAATGGCGGAGTATTCGTGAAATAGAGCCAATTTTTCCCGGATGCAGTAAAGCCGACTTTTTAAGTATCCTTATATAAAGATATCTAATGGGGCCAGGGCTGGATTTCGGGAAGGCTATTTAATAGCTCTTCGGCGAACATCCCGATGACGACAGCCAATGAGTTATTGCAAATATGGCAGGTGACGCGATCTTGTTAAAACCAGATGTCACGATTAGAGCCTTGCAGTTTCGGAAAGAAAAATTGACGCTACAATCAATGGATATTGCTTGCATTTCTGGTTCTTAAAAAAGGTCGGATGATCCCTTTTGTTGGCCTTGGCTGTACACGCTTTTGATTTGCGGTGGCACTGGTGAATTCGAACTTCCTGATTCTCTACCTAACGACACTCTTACTGGGACATTGATTTAAATCATGTATTCCGAACACATTGCGAAATGAACGCCGAACTACAGTGCAGAAATCACCACTTTTGTATCTAGCCCACCCTGTATTTAATTATTATTTAAAATCATTAACAAATAAAATAATGGAAACGGCGTGTTATTTTAATCATATTGAGATTATTAGAATTATAACATTATTAAAATATGTTTAAAAAAGATCATCGTCCTTTTAAATTATATCATGAACTTCTAGAGTCATATTATAATGGGTTTTAAGGAGAAATTTATTTAAATTTCGAACATATTTTAATAGTGTATGAACAAATTATCATATTACATTATAACGTGAGTATGTACTATAAAGAATATAAACGATAAATGGTATATTATTTTTATTATGTTAGAAAACATTTTGATTCAGCAACATATTTTCTTTTCATGAGGAGCCTGATATATAATTAAGTTTTCAATTAATTCAGTTATTTATTTTATATAATACAATCCTGTGTTATTGAATCTTACAAATTCTAAAAATTAAATATTTTAACCAACATTTTCTTTCTGGTGTAATTTTCGCAACTTCGGTATTTTCGTTAAAAACAAATAGTTTGTTTCCTCAAAAAAAAAAAATCTAAATTTTTTGTTGTGCATTTGCCTGGCATGAATAAAATATACACTTTTTAAGTTTTTTACTATTTTTATTCATTTTGAATCAGAGAGCCAAAAATTTAAGCAACTCCAACATGCACGTATAAACCGAAAAGTATTGAAAGGAACCACAACATGTCCCAAAAGTATTCACAGCATGTAGAATTGCCAAACAACTACGGCTGTGGAAAATAAGGAACCAAATGAAAATTATAGTATAACCGAGGCCATAGTTCATTCATTTGTTCTATAATTTTATTCATTGCGACATTTTGTTCCTGTTCAGATTGAGCATAATTGTTTGTTTGTCATCGAGATTGCTTCCTTGTTCTCAGCGTTGTTTATCGACGGGGTTTTACAGTTGTACACACAGAAAAATATTTCATATTTTTTATTCCGTTTTAAATATCTACAATATTCATTTCCGATCCAACAAAGCAAATATATATTCTGAATCCTTATAGGAAGTTCAATTAAGGATGTCCGAATGGCTGATATTGAAATTAATATTCTGACGACACTAGATAACCTACTCGTATGATCATTTATTACGAATTTTGTTTATTTTTTTGTCACTCCTTTGGATATTTGTAGTCCGATCATAACATATCGCATATCGTTGTTAATGGTTTCAAAATCGCTTAGATTTCGTCTGTGCTGGTTTTTAATTTAGATGCCAAATTCTACTAAGCAATTGCTTATAAACCCATCAGATTTCACTGTTAAAACTATGTAATTGTTTTCGTTTTTACAATATCTTGCCCCAAAAAATAGTCAATAACTTGGCATCATCATTCCAAATTCTTGAGGAGTACGGCGTTAAACAAACGACGTAACTTGCAAAGGCACATTTGAGTATGATGACATGAAAGATGACAAGTTTCGAATTATTTGCACACATAAATACCTCAGTACAAACGGTTAGAAAGCTACTTTGTCCATAACACCATGTTTCGCAGAACACAATACATTGAGGTTTCAAAACTTAAACTACTCCAGAGAGTAGTAAAGATCCTTACGCTTTATTATTGTTTAGAGGTTACCAATTTCTGCAAATTGAGTGGAATTTGAAGGCAATAACGCATTTGTACTTTAGTGAATAGTTTGGACCAATTTGATCACGATCACCGCAGAACACCTTACATAGCAATTCCCGGTCGTGCATGTAATAAAGTTTTAACGAAAAGTTTCTTGCTTAAAACTCAATGTTGGTGCTCCTCGGCAGCCGCTCACGCGAGTGGAACATCCTTTGACAATTACAAAAATACTTTGATGAAATTCCACATTTGTTTTCGATTCCCGACCATTACTACATAACTCTGTTCATCAACGAGAGCTCATCGAGATAGAAGTGACTTACGAGTCGACTACTCATTCTAATGGCGGAATAGTTTACTTTATCTTTTCATGGAGTAACTATCCTGCACATAGGATAATCATAGATTGGGTGGTATCGAGTCGTTAGTATATAAAAACAAACATATTTTGTCTAATATGCTAACGGTGGAACAACAATATGAAAATATATAGAGATCTTAAATCATATGAAGGGAACCCGAAATGTATTAAAATAAAATATTTCAATATAAATTATTCAATTTAATTTTCTTACTCCAGTAATATTTAGATTAGATTTCTCACACTTGTATTTCTTCTCAAATAAAGTAAAATAATAAACCAATTAAATTGACAGATTAAGACATATTCCAAGACAGGCACATTTTAAAAGGAAGTTGCAAATATGGCCATCATATGGATAATTTATTTAAACATTAATTTCAGGCGGCATTTAAAATGAAAATGCTACTTTTAGATCTACGTAAGCTACTGCAAACATCCATGCCAACCAGCCAGACATCCACTTATTCATTCATTCACTCACAACAATTCTGTGTGTAGCAAAAATAACAAATGAATATCTGAACTGAAAGAAAACTGTTTTTTTTGAGGAAAAAGCGTGAGAATTAAAAATATTTATTTTCTCTTCAAATAATCAGTTTACATTTTAATTAGCACGAAATGGCAACAATAACAAAATTATTGCAGAGAAAAGGAAATCTAACGAAGATTTCCTTGGTTGAATTTTAAATGTAATTAACAACACAAGTTCACAGTTAGTTACTGCAAAGTCACAGCTTTTTGCACAGTTGCAGCTACGTTTCATACTAAATAGAAGAAAGAAAAAGTTTGCGATAATGATACTAACGGGAGTTAGAGGCCCTGTTCCTAACAGGGGGTTGCTGCTTGCTAATTCTGCCATGTTTACATAGGGTTTTGAAAACAAGTTTGTCTTGAAATATTATCACAAAGTAACACAGAGGCGTCACTAGTATAGTGGTCTCTTTCTCTATCTGTCTCTTTCTTAAATGAATGACCGCTCCTATATTCCCTTTTGTTATATTTTCTTCTTTATTTTGGATAATTTTTCTGGCGCATTAATGAAAAAGGTAAAAATAAGGGTTGAAAATTTATATTTATTTAAATTTAAATTAATTTACTTTCTTTTATTTACAGGAAGAAGCAAGGGCACAATTTAGAGGATAACTTATGCTGTCAATTTTAAAAGATATGTTCATTTCTATTATATAAAAACACACATTTATTTCCTTTGTATATTGACTAATAGTTTTTTTAATTTTTGCAGAGCCAAAATGCATTCAACTAAAAATGTGTAAGCATGGATTTACATGGATAACAGAAAACAAATTTGTTCAAAAATTTCTTTTATATTTTCAGGAAAATATGTATTAAAGGATGTCGAACAACTTCACATTTTCCCAAGGGATCCAGAGAGGTAAGTCTTGTGAACTTTTATATTGTTTCAAGTGTTAAAATTTTTTCCGTACTGCTTACAGACGTGCAAATGTAAATCGGGTTTCAGGACTTGTAGGCTTGCTTAATGTTTGTGGAACTGCCATGTCCATGTAATTAATTTTATAAAATCTTGGTAAAGATTAACTTATGCCTCTGAATTTTCCCTTATTGTAATTTAATTTGTAAATTAAGTTTTGGAAAAATAATAAAGAAAAAGCTTTAAAATGTTTAAATATACATAGATGTTTATTATTTACTGCTTGATATTAGGTACTGTACATAATTAAGAGGTTGAAAACTAGAATTTATATTTCAAAAGATGTTATGAATGAATTTATTTCAAATTTAAACATTTAAATAACTTTAACAAAGGTAAACACAAATTAGGTTACGTGTAAAAGTTTTGCCTTCTTTATCTACTAGTATTGCTTGTGATTTAAGCTGCTTGTTTAAATATATAAAAGAAAAAAGTTATTATTGTAACATGTTTATGTATATGTACAATAAAATTATTTTTCACTTAATTTTAGACTCAGTTTTTAAAAAATTTGCTTATCATTTAAAGCCATTTCCACATTGGTAATATCGAGAATATTAACAGCATTGTCATCAGAAACTTGTTTTATTTCAAATTCTTTTTTAATTTTAGGTCTCGGAATACAAGACGCTACTGTAGCTGCTGTTGTTTTAACATACTCAACACCGCTATTGTTATCCTACTCATCCTCTTCGGTAGATGAACATGAACTTTCTTCTTCTTATATAACAATTTTATGTACTTCATCTTCATTGTGTCCACAAGAGTTTGCGTCCATCTTTTGCGCTCTATTAGATTTAGATTTGTTATTGAATGTAATCAGTACGTTTAGGATTCGTTTTACCTGTTCATCATTTATTACCAATTGTTTCGTCAAATATAAAGGCCAGCCCTATTAGTTGCATATAATGCACATGCTATCAACTGGCCATATTCCAACATTAAATTTACCAATTTCAGATTTTGTTGTTGTACGGCCATATGTAAAGCATACTACTTGGAGTTGCTACTGCGGCTGCAACATATTTTAATAATTTTAATAGGAGTAAATCCATCAACATTTATTTATTTATTATTATTCCAAGCCAATTTTTTATTTGGGTTGGTCATGAAGACAGGGATATTGCAATGCAGTTTATGATCGCTTGTTGACCAATGTATTTTAATACCTTTGCGTTGCTGCATATACAAACACCATCTGTTTTTTTACTACTTTTATTAATTTCGGTATTAATTAGCACTGCATCAAAATCTCTTAATTTTGGATATTTATTAAATGTGATATGTGATTTATATCACATTTATATATTTTATATTTATATTTATATATTTATAATTTACAAACTAAAATATACGAAATTTTGTCACCGTCACAAATTATTTCTCTAGTTTTTTGCTTCTGTTTTGATTATTTTTCGCACTATTTTAAATTGTTATAGTTGTCTCTTTCTTGAGGGACTGCCCGCAGCAACAAAAGCTGATTCTAGCAATTTTCTTACGTCAAAGTTTACACCTCTGAATGCTTTGTGATATTATTTTAGGAACTAAATAGTGCCGAACCACAACCACAGTATTCACAATTTTAACACACATAAAAAATAGTGAAGGACATATTCATGTAGATCTTTAAGATGTCTTATTTGCCAAATATACATAATTTTGAGACTATATAATTTATCGTCCCAACTTGCCGGACGTTATGATACGTTACGAGAGAAGAATTCTCGTGAATGTCTAAAAATCCCTGTGTTGGCCGCTTTCGCCCGGTCTGGCAGTTTTTCTTTACTCTACTCTGTTCAATTCCGAAAACTATAAGTTTCCTGCATTATCCGCGTTAAGGATTTTCGCCTTACGAATATATATACGCGAACTATATAACTTTGATTTTAACTGCTTTAAACTACGTCAGCGGAATTATAGATTAAAACCAAAAAGAATAGTGAAGAAGGCACACAACCGAAAGCGGTTTGTCTCCAAACGAAACTTAAGAAGGGATGACACCAATTAGTTCCAAATATCTATATTAAATTAACCTTTGGGGATTTGACTTTGTTTTGCCTTCATTAAGACATCTGCAGCTTTACGGTGCCATAGTCCCGTTGAGGTTAAAAAAACTGTAATATTAATACGATACATAGGTTAATATTATAGCACCAAATTATACAACTCTCAGTTAGTTAATGTTTAAGTAGGCGTAACTTTTTAATAATTAAGGAGCGGAGCAGACTAATTTTACGAAAGCAAAATTTCAATTTTTATAGCAATGCTGCACCATTCTCACAGCGGCTGTTCACACACTGACGTTGATGGACTGTTTTCACAGTCAATATTTTATGCATAAATGCCAATAATGATAAAGCACCGAACCTGAATCCAAATTGATTAATCCATCCTAAATACACGTACTAGTGTAGTAAGCCCATCGGAGTTACGCGACCGAAATATTTGCGAATAAGTTACCACCAGAGCTTGAACCCCGATATGCAACTGTTAATATTAGTCTAATTATTCCCAGTAATCGTAGCTATTCTGTCGATATTTACGTATCTGTGTATGAATTAAATAACAAAGATTTTAATGAATCAATAAAAGTTTAAGCCACAAAACGTATTCCTACTTAAGAATCATGGATCAGTAAGCAAAACCCTGGACATGACATGTGTTAGTCTGCTGCTTTTATTTAATTCTGCGGTTTTTCTTTGAAATTTTGTCCAAAGGAAACAAATTCGCTATGACTATAGAATTCGTTGCTAATCGAAGTTTTCTGGCTCTACATACTATCACGTAACTCCTTTAAATCTACCGAAAAATTGATAGCAAGGAATATTATCTTACAAACCTTCAATATTTAATTTATTTTAGCTTAGGCGAAAACCCTAGTTATACATATGTATATAACTTTACAATTTGATTGTGTTTATATAGGCCGTCTCCATAAGAGCGCTCTGTAGAAATCGTTGCTGTAATAAATCGATTCTTTCGTACGCGATGTGAAATGTGCCGCCGCATAGTTGAAACCACATATCGTCCAGAACTACACTATCTAGTTAATGCCACAAGAATTTCGTTATCATGTTCCTGTAAAGAATGACTTTCACATTTACTGTCGAATTGAGGCTTTCGGGTTTTCGGCAGACTTGTACGTGTACGCAAAGATGATTTATTATACTTAAATAAACTAGTTTCGAACGCTTTTCATTGCTTGATTTGTGAATAAAAATTCGGTTCATATTCTTATATAGTTAAGATAAGAACTGATTTCCACCAAATCTTTTGTCTTTGTATGTAGAGAAAAATCCACCAACGTTTTCTACCACTGTATTTTTTTAATTTCGTTTATTTTTCTTATTTTCTTTGACGATTTGGACACATGTTTTTGAGTGTACTTAACATTAAAACAAATCATCCAACATTCTTTTTGAGTACTGGTTTTGAGGTATTTTCACTTGGGAATTTATTCGTGCAGCCTATTTGCCATCTAAATTGTTCTGGTTTTTACAGTTTGCAGTCAGTAAGATTAATATCCACCTTCGTGGATTCACGAAGGGCAGAGGTGATCGATATCACTCTGTGCTCAGTCAATATGCTAGACAGGGTTAAGGACTGGAAGGTCGTGGACAGATTAACCATGTCTGACCACAGGGCAATCCAGTTCGATATACTATATGGTAGTAGACGGAGGAAAGTCCGCAAACGTATAAGAATACCGAAGAATACTGATCATACCAGTTATGAAGAGTATCTGTCGGTACATATAGGAGGTGCTCCATACAGAACACCTCGCAACACGGGCAAAATCGAGCGGACGGTGGAACAATTGAACTCGACGGTTAAGCTAGCTTTGCTTGTCCCTTGACAGTAGTGGATGAAAAAGATCCGACACCTTGGTGGAACGGAGAAATTGAATCCATGAAAAAGGAAACAAGGAAGGCCTTTAACCGATACATGAGGGAGAGAGACTCGATCTCATGGGATGCGTATAAGGATAGCTGAATAGAATAATACGTCTTCGAAACGAAGTACGTGGAGGGAATTCTGCTCTAATATGAGGGATACATCTGAAGAATGTAGAATACAGAAGATAATATCTAAAGACCCTGTCTCTAGGATGGAACTAATTCGCAAGAGCGATGGTCACATGACTGAAACAGTGGAGCAGACATTGCAATTGCTTATGGAGGTTCATTTTCCTGGAAGCTTTAGTTCGAGTGACTCATAGACTCCTGTAAATAGGGGGGCTAGTGAGAGAAGACGAGCTGAGGCTGAAAGGATAATATCTCCGAATGGTGTCAGAAGTGCAATACTATCTTTTGCACCATTCAAAGCAGCTGGAATGGAGGAAATTATTCCCAGCCTTATTACAGTGGGGAATAGATACCCTGCTTGATAGGATTAGGGGAATATTCGTAGCCTATCTAGCGACGGGATATATTCCGGTGGCTTGGAGGGAAACTAAAGTTGTTTTTCTTCCCAATCCGGGTAAGAGGGACTATACTGACGCTAAGTCCTTCAGACCGGTCAGCCTAACATCTTTTCTATTGAAGACAATGGAAAGGGCGGTGGAACAAAATTCAAGCAAACATTTAATATTTGCATACATTCCTTCAACCAGATTTGTGATTTTTAATATTTATAAATACATTGTATTGTATATACATATAAAGGAAAAAAGAAAAAAATTGTTCCATAATACGATTTTTTTTTCTAAAATTCGAATTTGCTAAATAAAAGTTTTTACTTGACATTTTTTAATAATGGTAATGAATATTATAATATGCGATGTTAGTTGTTTTTTAATTCGGTTTCTCAACTGAATTTTTTGAATTCAGCCTGCAGTAGGGTACAATTAATTGAAATCAGTACACAATAATCCCATGACCTTAAGCTGATGTGGGCGATCATAAGCAACATCGTAGTGATCGCGCATAATAGTTATGACTACTAAAAAAGTAACTGTAGTTAGACCAACCTACATAAAAGCAATTTTTATATTTGGAACCATTGCGTTGAATTGATTTTTTTGCGTACCTATATTGTGCTTCTAAAAATTGCGCCTTTTACCTAGGAAATACACATTAAATTTACTTTAAATTTTTCTGTATTCTACTTCTACAAATAACAAAAAAGAGAAAAGTTTTAAATAAAAATTTCTCAATAAAGAACATTTAAATTGCCAAACGTCATATTGCCCAAGATGTAAATTAAAAAGCTACTGCAGAATTCTTTGGACAACTATCCATTTTAAAAAGCAGCATCCCAAAAAGTATGAAAGTAGAATAAGACAAAACATAGAAAAAAATTTCCAAAAATAATAACTTAATTTTCTGGTAACAAGACCATAAAGAAAATATGACCACGGATACGATGACAACGAAACGTATGAGTTTTTACCAACAAACAATACAACAACATTTATATGCCCATCATCAACAACAACGAAGACCACCTGACGTTAAAGAGGCATTATCATCGATGCTATGGACACCATACGAACGTACCTCTACAACCCATGCATCATCCGATGAGGATAATGATGAATAATTGAAACGTCAATTAAAAAAATCTAAAATTCAATATGATTATACGAGCGTCCTAACAACTGTACCCCCCTTAACACCGCCACCATTACAAATGGTATCAGTCTCAACACCAACAAATATTGTGGCATATATACCAACAGCAACAGCGGCAAGAGAAACGACAGCAGCTGTGGCAGCAACAAGTTTGACAACGACGACGAATGCATATTATACCGCAGACGATTTATGTGATCCATCTGCATTAGTGCCATTTTCAAATCGTATGCCTTATGCGCATACAACAACATCACCACCACTAACAACAATAACAGCAGCTAATTCTAATCTACAGAACAGCGACATCACAGTCGATGACTATGATGAAGAAAACGATGATGCAGATGATGATGTCAATGTAAATGTGGATACTACATTTGATGACGTCTATGATAATGGCATTACATTAGCAGCTACAAGTTCCTCTATGGCAATGACGTCATCTTACCAACAAAACAATCGTATTTCCTATCTCTCCTCTTATGGCCGCATACCAAATCTTAGCAAATGGTGGTCTACCTCCAGCGCAATATCCACGCAAGCCACTTCAAATTCTGCTGGAGCACTAACTTCATCGTCTGCCACCCTGACAGGTGAGACAAATAAACAACCACCAGCGTATGAGTCATTGTACAAAAAGCATTCTTTACGTTCTCTACGTCAACGTCATCGTTTAAACAAGCATTTGAATTCGTTCAAACCAGTTTTGCAGACACTAAAAGCAAATGTCACAACTATAACACAGCGTCATTTTGCCTCCCTTAGAAGAACGGATCATAATAGAGATACTAACATCACATCAGCGCTAGCTGCAAATATTGCTAGAGAAGCGATATTAACAACATCAGCAACAACAGCGACTTCAGTTATTACAGATGATAATTGTAGCACGGAAAGTACAAGTAACAATTTAGTTCACTTATTTAACGATAATTTTCTGCATGAGGTAAGTTTAACTACGTGATGCATGTATAAATACATACACACACTCTGAAGTTTAGGTTTTTGTGCAGACAATTTACAACAGGGTTTAAAAAAATGCAACATTAAAGTTGCTTATTTAATTTGTTTGTGAATTTTTAAATTTTTTATTGAATTTTCCATTTGTGATTAGAATTCATTTTTTCGGTTCATATATTTGTTTAACATAGATTTTGTTAAAATACTGCAAAATATCAATTTTGTGAATTTTCTGCTTTTTGTGGTGAAACTTTAATATTTGGTGAATCTGTTTTTCCGTATTTATTTGCTAAACTTTCGGTTTTTTATTAAATATTGATTTTTTAGCAATTAGCTTTTTTAGTGCAGTTTTTCGATTTTATAGCGTATTTTCAATTTGTGATGAATTTAAAACTTTGGGAAAATTTCGAATTTTTTTGGAATATATTTTTTTAGTTTAAAATTTTTGAGCTGGAAGATTTGGCTTTTAATTTTTTTCAATTTAATTAAGATATTTGATAAAATTTATATTTTGGTGAATTTTAATCTTTGGGGGAATTTTTAATCTTTTGTGAAAAACGGTTTTTGGCCCATATTTCGGAAACTAGTTGACCTCTATGCCTGACTTCAATTAACGTTCACTGATCAAGTGGTCCAAGTTTCGAGATCCTATATAGATTATTATCGCCAGAATATTGTATTTAACATCGTACAGTCGGAGATCGTTAATTAAACTTCCTTCCCTAGAAGGATCCAGAATATATGAACTTTGTTTGTTTACAAACGGAATGACAAACATATGTATACCCCTTTTCATTTTTGCGTATAATAAAACTTTTGCATTTTTCATCGTTTTTAAATTAAATTTCAACTCTTTTTTTCCTGCAGTTCTCCACATTACAACATGTTGCATCAACTAATGTTGTAAACGAACAATTAATTATTAATAACACACAAGGCAACATATATATGGTGAAACCCCAATGCAACAATACAAATGCAAAACGAGACGAACGCGAAATCAAAACAAAAGCAAGAAATTAAATATAAGAACGAAAACCCCTGCAAACCAAATACACTGAGCACATATTAAAAGAGATCAGCAAAAGAGAGCATGAAATGACACATATGAATTTACCACTGATCAACGAGAGCGAGAACACAACACAATGAACGTTTATAAATATACACCACTATTGAAAACAAAACAGAATTCCACCACAATTGCGAGTGAAACACCCAGTTTATTTTACGATTCATGATGAACGATTAGTTTCACGCATTCATTTGAGGCTGATAAATCGTATACGTTTGGTTTGTTGGGATCTCATGACAGTCTTGAATTGGTTTTACAAAGCGAAATACGTAAAAGAAATACTACGTTTAGTCTAACACCCAATAAATGTTTAGCGGAATTGGAACGTTTGTATGCCTATTTTCGGGCAAGCGAAAGTTTACGTGAACAAAAACTACGCGAATTTCCAAGTCCACTTAAAACGACAGCAACAGAGAACGTGCCCGCGCCCACCTGTAGCTCCAATGATCAAATCGCTAGGGAGGTCAATGGAGGTAAGTTAGCAAACGAAGCGCCAAGATTAAGTCGCTGTACAAGTAGTGATTTTCTAGCAACCACAAATAGAGTAACCACCATAACGAATCCTTGTCAGCGTATGCCAAGGTTAAGCATACAAGCTAATCAAAGTAATAATAATTTAAATCAAAATAATAACACCAATAATAATGTAAATTGTAATATTGGCCAACAGGAAAATAATGAAACGCAAGTGGTTTTAAATGAGGCCATTGTGAATAACACAACGAACGGTGTTAGTGTGATTAATTGTAATTAAACAAAAACAAAAGTATTACAAATCTAAGCGATAGTGCTTCAAATACAAATAATGATGTTATCAATACAACATCAACCAATTATAATGTCAATGGCAATAAACATCAATGATAATTGTAGTGGTAGTGGTAACAGTGATAATTTCACCAATACGCCACACAGTTAAGTGCCTAAAGTGCTAAATGTTAAAGATATAACTGATCAGGGTTTTGCAAAAAATTAGCAAAAGCATTTAAATAATTACCCGAATACGGAAATCATAGTTATATAAGTCAACGAGACAGCCGCAAAGCCGAAAAATACCATATCATCTTCTGGCACATCAACACTCACATCATCGCTACAACGCACTTTGACCACAGAGTGTCAAACAGATGATGTCGCTTCTGTGAAACTAAGACATTTATAATACACTGCATCCCTTTTAGTCGCACCCACTCACTCGCACACGCATCCTTTGCGTCATGATCATTTAGAGCGCCATTCAATGCCAGCCCCTTCTTTACCACTCATTTTACATCCGCCTCATTTGCATCCCGGTTTAGGCAGAGGCTTACAATCAACTGGCGAACACGTTGCCATGTTAAGACCCATATTAACCGATATTTTACATAATCATTTTCCACCTCCTTATAGAGCATTGCTGCCTCAGTCCCTGGCAGCAGGAAGTGGTAATGAGCCACATCACAATGGTTCTCCTATGTCCTTTAGACATCCGCACACTCATCACCCGTTACCACAAACTCCAACGGCCTCTATTTTGGGGCCACCGCCGTCTACACCGACTGGTACAACTGTGCTAACATCCGTGATATTGACGGTTCCTATATCGGGTGCAACACCAAAAGTTAGTGATAATGATTTACGCTGCCGTTACCAATAATAAGAAGGTAAGTCGTTTTTATTTTTACTTAATTTACCGAGCATAGTAATATCGACTTTCACTCGTTGTAGTGTAACAGACCTTTGGTGGGAATCAAACCCAAGACCCCCATACTGATAGACTAGCACACTACTAACAAGACTACCGAGGCACCCATGTTTGTATTAAAATCCTCGTTTCTGCTTTATTTGCAACTAAGGTTGCAGAGAACTATTTTGATAATTCTATTTATACAGGGTGTTTTTTTTCGTAGTATAAAACTTTAAATGGAAATGAAACACTGCTGAAAGGTATTAACTGCTATGTATTTGAATTTATTCAAAATATAATTCTTTGCCATTTTGATTTGAATATGATTACCGCCATATGGCAATCTTGGATGGCTCGGAGAAAATCTATTCTAGCAGTTTTTGCAGCAATGGAGGCCGTATGTCAGTGATAATGTAAGGAGTGTTGTCTTCTAAAGCGTCAATCGTTTAAGGATTATCGGCTTAGACCAAAAACTTTACATAGCTGCACAAAAAATAGTCCAGCGTTGTTAAATCGGTTTTACAAGCTCATTACACGATATTATTCGTTCAACGAATGTTTTGTTCCAATTAATCAATTGTGACACGAGCTGTGTAGCATGTTGCACCATCATGGTAAAAAAAGTCAGTGTCCATGGCCGTGTATCACCATTATCCGTCATATTCTGTCCGACACCAATATAGGGACCAATGATACACCAGCCTACAAAGCGCACCAGACAGTGACTTTCTCTGGATGTCATGGTTTTTCGGCAATTTTTCGCTTCATCTGAGCACATAGAGGAAAAGAGTTCTCAAAATTCTAGCAGTGGTAGACTTGCAAGAATAAATTCTGTAGAGATTTTAATGAAAAAACATTCATCAGTGTAAAGTCCTGAAACATAGATATTGATGGATATCTTAGTGTACATTATTCTCGTTACTCACTCTCATTATCATTTTTCCATATTGGCTAAACAATTATAGATTTCGTGAATAAAAATATTTCACCACTTTGGTTTTGGGTGAATCGAAATTTCTAATCTTGACGGATTTAACACACTGCAATAGGTCCACAAACAGTTATCGTGGGGTAAGGGTTTTGGGCCGGTGGTATCAAGAGTGAGCTTTGAAGGCCCACTGTGTCTGCTGTAAAATGCACGTGTCGCGCACATTTGCTTTGACGGCGATGACCTTGTGTTTCCGAACAAGGGGGAGCAGTGATGCTGCCCACCCAACTGGTGGATGCATTTCTATCTAATGAACCTCGTGTAGGTTGTGGCATTAGTAGAAATAACGAACTCCACCAAAACAACATAGTCGTCAAATTTTAAAAGCATTTCATAATATAATTAAAGAATTTATTTTTGAAGACACCATTCAAACTTTATGATGTACAAATCTATCGGCTTGTGTTTTTGTTCTATGTGTTTATGTTTCCCAAGTTTCTGGCATAGTTGATCTCCTTAGTTCGACCGCTACGCTCTTCTAAAAGAATACAGCGGAAAATAACTGGTGTAACATAATAAAAAATATAGAAATAAATTTTAAAAATCCGCTACTCTGCTCAGTTTAGTTCCTGTTGAAGCCGCATTAAATAAATTTATAATAATAAACTTTATTCTAGTTTTTTGACCTTTATTGTTATTATGATGTCTAATTTTTCTAAGCTCCAGGTCATCAATAAAATCTTCCTTATTATAAATTATAATAAATATTAATTTTATTTTTTCCAATATTTCGCTACGCCTTTGTGTAGCATCGTCAGGAAATAAAATAAAATAAAATTATATTTCACAAACTTCAAAACAAAAATCAAATTGTGAAAATTATTGAAAAATTTTTCATATACAATGAAAAATATTTCAAATTTTCAAAAAACACAAATACATACAAATCATAAAAAACTAAAAAATTAAAAAATGTTTTACATTAATGTGTAGATGTATATATGTACATATGTATAAACAATACATATGTATAATCCTAAATTACATCATCTTATCTTATGTATTAAATGCCTATATATATGAGCGACATTATCTGTATCCGCTTTATAATTAATTCTTTGAGACATTGGTGTTTTACAAATTTGTAACATTTCCAATATGTAACGTTTCTTATAATTTTTCTCAATATTTAGCACTGACACATTTTCAAAGTTAGGACAGTGATTCAATTCAGAACAATGGGAAGATAGAGCTGTTTTATTTGAATTTTTACATCTATGGTCGGACTTATGTCCGGCTATTCTAGTTTTTAGCATATTTTTCGTTGTACCCACATGTACCTTACTACAATTCTCCTGATCATTACCATTACAAGGTATTTTATAAACCACATTCGACATTTCCATTTTCTTAATTCTATCTTTAGTTTTACTGAATAATCTATTTAAAGTATTGTAAGATTTATGAGCAATTTTGTATTTATCGCTATTGAAGATTTTTGATTTTTCAAGTCGCTCTGATATTCCTGGCACATAAGCTAAAGACTTATAACTCTTGGGCTCTATAACGCTTCTTGTGTTAACATTTCTACTACTTCTAAAAGAATTTATTAATTTATAAGAAAGTTGCTCGGGAAAACTATTTTCAATTAATATATTCCTGATCCTTTCCTTGTTCTTCCTATGAAACTCCTTGTCACTTATCGTTAACACCCTTTGTACTAAATTTCGAGCTGTATTCATAATAATTCTTTTACTATGCTTAGAAAAGTAGTTAATGATTCTCCCAGATGCTGTTGGCTTTTGATACCAATCCAATATTAAATCGTTGCCCCGTCTAATTATTAATGTATCTAAATAAGGAAGTTTAGAATCGTGTTCCCTCTCTATTGTAAATTTAATGTTCATATTAAATGCATTAAACGTCTCCAATACTTTATCAATTTCACCTTCAGGAATTATGCAAAACAAATCATCTACGTACTTAGTCATTAATTTCGGTTTAATGTTTAACTTTTCAATACATGTGTCCAGTAACCTCTCCATAACTATGTCCGCTACAATTGGTGATGCTGGAGATCCCATTGGAAGATTGAATTACGGTGAAATTAAAAAGAATTGTGAAGTGAGAAGGTTAATCAATAGATTTAAGACGGTGAGGGACAAGGTTATAAGACTCAAATCTACCATAACCTTTTTGATTCGGTGCAGAAATTCTGGCATTGTTCCAAAATTTATAACAAATTCAACGAAAATTATTGCGGATATTTTTAAGATGAGGAAATATAATTTTATTTTATTTCCTGACGATGCTACACAAAGGCGTAGCGAAATATTGGAAAAAATAAAATTAATATTTATTATAATTTATAATAAGGAAGATTTTATTGATGACCTGGAGCTTAGAAAAATTAGACATCATAAATTTATAATATTTTCCTGAATTTGATAAATAGATTTTTATATAAAAAAAAATAAACTAATAAAAAAGTCATAATTTTACTTCGTTAAATTAAAAATCAGACACGGAAATGCTCTACGCCACTCTCGCAAGGCAGTAAGTGGTACCCCTCTTTCAAATTTAGAAAGGAGATGATAATTGCAATAAAAAAAATAAATAAAACAGCAAGATATCAAAGCAAGAACAATAATAAAAACAAAGGTTTAAACTTCATACTGGTGCAACGTCAAAACCTATAAAAATTAATGTTAAAAGAAAGTTAGATTTTCGTTGTTTTTGTTGTTATTTACCACAGCAACCTAACGACTTTAAGATGAAATTAACAATAACAACTAAAACTACTAAGGCTACAATGAGAAACTTAATAAAAATTGGCAAAAAGAAAATTACAACGTTTTCGTACTATTTGGTTGGCTTATCCCATTATCATCTTTAGATGTTGTTTAGTGCAGTGGTGTTTTTTTAATATTTTTATATACGTAAGCAGGCACTGCAAGGGAAATTACCGTTAAAAGGTGAAAGAGTGATATTAGAACATTTTATTGCATAAATTAAGATGAAAAAATTAAAGGAGGTCGCCACTGACTGCTAACTTTTTATTCGTCGCTAAGTAACTTTTCCAAAATTTTAAAAATAACTTTTGAAACCACTACTTCGAATTTGTTGCTTTAATGGATAAATTTTATGACATTGTGTCTTTTTATAGCAGAAAAGTATATAGTCAGGCGCAGATTGTACTTTCTTATTATTCAGCAATAACCCTTGCCTAATATTTCTTGCCTGTAAATGGGGCAAAACGCTAGTTTTTAAAGTGCTGCTTTTTTTTGGCACTGGGTATACTAAATGGTATGTAAAAATGGCGTGTAAAAAGAATTTAGAATTTAAATGGAGATCACAGCCATATTTTTCTCACAAAGCTTACCAATCATTATAAGCGGTTAGTCTCAGGGATTTTAAATGAGATCCTATGTAAAGTGTATCACGTACACTAATATAATAATCGACATAAATACCATCTACGACTAGTTAGGATTCTCATTTAGCTTATACATATTTTTTATAAGTATTTAGAGTTTTATGATAACCGTGGCTACTAGCCCCCGATAGGAATCTACAAAAGTCTCGGAAATTAAATTTCTGTAATTGGGAGACCCATCTAATTTTACGGAAGTAAAACATGTTGACATATTAGAAGCAACACTTCACTCCGGGTTGAATTATTACGGTATATTGTTTTTGACACAAGAGGCTTCGGTTGAGTGTTTTAGCACCACGGTCTTGGCTGACTATTTGGCACATCGGGTTGTGCTGAATATCTAAAGATATTGCACTATTTAAGTATCTGGCATAAATTTATCATATCGTAGCGATATACAGACTGCTGCCAACTAGCGACACCCTGACCGGCGCTTTTTGAATTAATGAACCCAAAAAAGGAACATGGATTAAGATTTTATGTTCTATTCAGGTTTGTGAATCCGTAAATCAATCTTGGACAAAACTGGATTACCTAAGCCTCTTTGCACCTATAGACAGGGATGATCATGTAGGTACTATTGTATAATTTTTGGTAAAATTTAAACCTCAAAAGCGCGATGGTACTCCCGTAACCCATTTGATATAATTTAAAAATTCTCCGAATGTATATTTTTTTAATTGATATTATATTGAGACTAAAATATTAAACACGCCATTATATATTAAGAATAAAAAATGATTTTGGTACATTTGGCGCCCAAAAATTTAAAATTTAAAAGCGCATTGACCCGTAAGTGTCTATAAGTTTTGCTTTGCTGATCTCGCAAGGGATGGATGCGTCAGTCTATAAAGAGACTCCTGAGGAGAAGGCTAAGACAATAGCTCACGTTGTTTACGAATATCCATCATTTGCTAGCATAAGGCATAGAACCATGGGGGACCTAAGCCTTAGAAAAAAGCTGACCATTACAAGAGATTCCGTGATGAGGAAGATGGCCGACAGTCACCACTCGACAGTCTGAGATCAATACAAGCAAGAATAAAGGATAGTGGTAGCACAAGACTTAAAAGAAACGTGATCGTAAATTACATATCGGTTGGCTAAAATCAATTCGTGGAAAAAAGTGTGTCGAACATGAACCAATAAAGTTGGCTGACTACTTGATTTTTCCCCTACATAATAGCTCTGCACTATGGCAAGGATCAAAGAGGTGTAGTTTCTAACAATATATCTGGAAATCCGTTGTTAACAAGAAAAAATCTAGCGGATAACTTACGTGACTTCCACAGAGATATCCATACGCTCAAATCGTTCATGCAGAATATCTTTTTTCGGGGTTCATTATATTATATGTATGTACCGTACCGCCTTGCTGTTAAAGCGAATGACGTCTACGTGAATTTGTGTAAATGCATTTTATCATTTTGTTTATCTCGCCACATCATATATACAGCAATTTTGCTTGTTTATATAACACAAAATTTGTACGATCGGTATAACTTTTATTAAAATCCCTTGCCCTTTAAATGTCACACAGATTTTTAGTATATTTTTATTATTATTAATAAAGTTGACACATGCACCGATAAAATTGCGTATGTATATTTATGAAGGAAGAAACTAGTAATAACTAATAGTTTAAAACACATATTTTAAAGAAAATCTTAAATCTGTAAAAAGTGACAAAGTTACAAAAAAAACGTATTTTTTAACAAATTGCCACATCAAAAATATGTAAAATCCAGACAAATCTGCGCATTTTTTATTTTATTTTTCTTCATCTTCGAATTGATTGATTGTCTTGATTCTTACTTAAACAACCAACAAATTTTTTATACCAAATGATTTTACGGTGGAAAGTTTCGTAAGTTACAATACATGCGTACGCTAAGAGTTAATTAAAGATAATAATTTTCTGTTGTTGTACCATATGTGTGCATGGTGTTTTCTTAAGTGCTGGAAACCTGAAGCTTTAGATTTTATGGTATTATTTACAATAAAAACTATGGAGCAATATTATGTGTGTTATGGGCTTTTAATCATTGTAGCGTTAAATGTTTTTAAGCCTCTTTTCGACATCAATGTTGAATTTTTTGTTTAGCTTATTTGAAGTCTATAACATTTGGATTTTAAAATATCCAATTTGTTTAAGTACTAATAAGGTCTGACTGACTTTTTGACTGAATTATGTAAAACCTTAAATTAGTTAATAATTCAAAGGTAAAACTGCAAAGGACTAAAATCTTAACAAACATCTTTAAAGAAACCTATTAACAACCGGCAATAGGAGGTTGCTTTTATTTTCCTTATAGAATACGAAGGAAATAAAAGGAAATAAAACCTATCTTTCAAAAACACACACCAAAATAAAAAAATAAACTAATTTGTATAAAAAATAAACCAACAACCAGGCAAGTTGAAACCATGACTTATGCATTTAATGAATGTCATTGTGTGTATTATTTTGTTTTTTATTTTAAATTGTAAGTAATAACTTTTGTTACACCCTTCAAAGGAGTAAAGAGCATATAAGTTTGTCATTGCGTTTGTATAGTATGTACGTAAATCATACAAAATATAAAAAGACAAAAGTTTCAATATTTTCTCTAATCCATATAAGTTCAAACAAAACGAACCACATTTTATTACAACCGACTACGTACAACATTTGATTTTATTCACAACGAAGTAAAGGTATAACATTTTGAATAAAGCTGCCATATGCATACAACAGTACGACACTTGCATATTACGTTAGCGAGCATTTTACTGTTGTACCTTCCAAACCAAAAGTTGTACAGAGATTTTAATGAAATATGGCTGATTTAGTTTTCGACATATTTACCGGAATATTTCCTATTGTTTTATTTTTTGTGATTTCTTTATATCTCTGAAAGTATAGAGCAGATGAAAAATCAAATGTTACTACGATTAAAAGAAACTTATTTGCCGAATTTCGTATTTTTTACTTAACTAAATCAGATAACCCATTCTCCGGTTATGTTAACATTTGAACAAACGGTACATCTCGAAAACTATAATAAATTTGAAAAAAAAACGGTTGCGGATTCGAATTAAGCACGCTAAATAACATTAGAAACATCTTTCCGTTGTTCCAGTCCAGAAGTGAACTTATGTAGTTCACCACCCATGTCAAACACAAAAGATTCACTATAAAATCACAAAGTAAAGCTAAAATTTCAATAAAAAATTGTATATCTACCAAAATTCATTTTTAATCGAATAAAAATTCGCAATATCCGAAATAAGTTACCAAGTCGAGAAAAAGAAAACCGGATAAAATCAAAGCACAAAATTAATAAACATAAGCGATTGTTTTTACCAGAAACAGTTCTATATTTATTATTTATAAGCCAGTAAAATCCACCAAAGTGGATACAAATTTTCAGTACTCTTGACCGTAGTCGTTTCAGACTGTCGACTGGTAACTGTCGGCATTATTCCCCATCACGGAGTCTCTTGTAGTTGCTAGCATTTGTCTAATACTTAGCTTCACGATGGCAATTACATTGCCCGTAGTTATAATCCTTACGCCAGTGCTGGACATTAAGACACAATGTACAAATAAATATTAGACTTAATTATTTTACGAAATTTATAAGAATTTTTCTTATACTAGTTCTGCTTTTTCTCCCTTAAAAAATTGCTTATAATCTCTAGAACCATTGGTTATCTTTTAAGGGGAAAAGAAACTCATTGAGTTAGTTACCATTAGAAATTCCAATTACAAGCAGTACAAGTATATACAAGTGTGGCAATTTGCATTTATTTCGTTGTCGCTGTAGTTTCTGATGCTGTTTTTGATATTGGATTTAACTCGTAAACCCCGGATTTAAGTCGTATCTGCGTGTCCGTGTGTTGAATTATGTTAGTGCAGTGCGGTTAAGTATAGGGTTCAAGAGTATTTCGATGGAGTCGACTAGCTTTTAAATACTTTCACTTTCTTTATTTTCAAACATTTATGAACACCACCAACCAAAAAAGTAGCAGAGAATAAAATTTTATAATAAATAAAACGAAACAAAAGCCATAGCAACATCAATAATCGCACAAATTTAAGACGAAGAAAAAAAATTAACGAAATGGAAACGAGTTTTAAATAATAAAACAAAAATTCAAAATGTTAAATAAAATTTATTTAGATTTGTGCTGTAATAAATTTATGTCGTTAAAAACATACGACTGTTTTTTAGTAAAAGCAACAAAAGGCTTAAGCTTCAACTCACAATGTAAGTGGTATTTAAATACAACACCCTTCATGAATTGTTTAGTGATTTTTTTTTGTGCTTTACGGATTAGCTGGGATTTTGCTTAAGTTGGAAAGTTATTATTGCTGGGCATTTCTTTATCAAGTGGTTAATAGTAATTAAGGCAGGGCTTGTGTAGTTTTAAATCTGTCGTATTTAAATATTTGATTTGTTGGTTTTATTGGTTCAATCAAATATTGTGGAGCTTTAAATGTTGTTTCCAAATACATGTGTTTATTTGTTTTTATTTTAATATCGGTCGCTACTGGTATTTAAATTTTATCATGAACTTGAAATCAAGAGAAATTATATAATTATTTTTTATGTAAAAACCCGGTTTCAACTTTCATGTGAAATCATGGAAATTATTCAAATTAGTTAAAGTTAGTTTGTTGCTGATATAGAAAGAGGTTATTAAGGCCAGTTTATTTTCTTTGCTGTCATGAAGTGCAACATTTTTCGTTCAATTTCTTGAAATTAAATGGTGGAAAACTTTTTCTGTTTCAACGGACTTTTTTTTTGCCGAAGCCGAAGCTTTCAAAAACATCTAGTATTTAAATGAAATAGAAAATTACAATTATTGCCAATTGGAATAGAAAAATTATATTTATGTAGATTTTATTGTAATTGAAATAGTCTCTACTAAAATTACTAGTAATTACAATAAAATTGTCATTACCTAACCTTTTAATTGGTATGATTGTAATTACTATTCAAGTAAAATATAATTTAAAATATAATTTACAGTATTCTAAATTTATTTACGTTTTGAACAATAATTTGATATATACATGTAAATGTAAATACATATGAGTAATAATAAATTAAAGCACCGAAGTCAATTACATTTATATCTAAAGTACATTTCATGGAAGGTTCAACTCCATTTAAAGTAATTAATATTGAAAAATCACAGTTACTTTTAATTTTAATCTTTAATACATATTACAAATAATTGAAATTGAAAAATCTCAATGACAATTACTTTTAATGTATATAACCAGTGACCAATTTAAGAACACTTTCAAATAGAATTGAACACCTTCAGTTATAGTTAACTATATATTTTGTTTACTTTTTTTTAAATGCCGTCGGCAGGAAGGCCAGCAAGGTGCTCGGGTATAATAGGGCTACTTTAAGCAGGATCACTGCGTTAGTGACAGGACATGGAAACTTCAAGTACCATCTGGCTAAGATGAAAGTCGTAGAAGATGATACTTGCAGACTATGCCTGGAAGAGGCTGAGACGGTAGCGCACATTGTGTGAGAATGTCCAGCACTGGCTAGCAAAAGGCTTAAGACCACAGGAAGAAACTTGTTAGATGTGAATGCCATGGGGGAACTAAGCCTTAGACAAATGCTAGCAATTACAAAACACTCCGTGAGGAGGAAAAGTGTCGACAGTTACCAGTCGACAGTCTGAAATCACTTTAGTCAAGAGTAAAGGCTAGGGGTAGCACGAGACTCAATTGAAAGTAAGGAGGTTGTGATTACGGATCGGTTCCCTGAAATCAATTTGAGGAGCGAAATGGGACCCAGAAAGTAAGTGGACTGCTTCGATATCCCCCCATACATTAATAATAATAATAATAATAATAATAATAATAATAATAAAATACGTTACTTTTCCCCGTTTTTAATCCAACGAAGTATGATTATATTAAAAATGTTCGCAAATTTTTATATAGAAGTCACATTACAATGCGAACGAATTTTCGTCCCGCTTCTCTCCATACCAAACCTGACTGGATGTCGGAAATTTGTTGAAAATATCGCTGTCAAATCTCCCTGTCACCCTGCAAGAATAAAAATATTTATCCCATTGTGCATTTTACTTATTTGCCTTGGCAATATTTATTTTTAAAATGTTTTTTTCTGCATTTTAATAATATTCTTAAAGATAGAATCGCATACCTTCACTTCTAATAACAAAATTTGATTTCGGACGAGAATGCCAAAAGTCAAACCACTTTGATTTTATACATTTAGTTTATTAGAAATGCAAAAATATACACATATGTGTAAATTTTTTTGCAAAAAGTCAATTCTTTCTCAGGTTTATATAAAAAATTCAAATATCACTGTTTATAATTCTTTTTATTTTTTTGAAGTGAATAGAAATAAAAATAAAACAGTGAACAAATTAAATAATTCCCACACAAAATGCATGTGAAATGCATTAATGAGCTGAAGAGAAACAAAAATAAAAAAACATTTATAAATAAACTTTTGATTATTTAATAAAATTTAAAAGTTAGAAATCATACACTATGAACAGTAGTCATTGATACCGTACGCCTTCTCTAATTTCGCTTTCTGTGCTCTAGTCCGCTAAATTTGGTTTGATAACACAATAACACCCTATCCGATCTCCTAACTATCTATACCAATTATATCCGACCGAAAATGGAATACAACTCTCATGTATGGACCGGTGCTTCAAAGTCTATTTTGGAGTTACTCGACCGCGTACAGGTACTGGCGAAGGTGCTCATCGGTGACAGTAGGGTATCCAACTCTATTGACTCTCTCGAGCATCAACCCAATGTGGGATGTGTTTCGCTGTTCTATCGCTACGACAATGGGTTGTGCTCTGATGAAATTAGGGATATTATTCCCGAAACCCGTTCATTCATACGCACCACACGTACTTCATCAAGAGCACATCCATTTGTGGTCGAATGGCCAGTGGATCGCACAACGCACTACAGACAGAATTCGTTCTTTAGCCGAACCATTCGTATGTGGAATAAGCTTCCAGCAGAGGTCTTTCCTCCCACTTTCTCTGTGGAAAGGTTCAAATCAAATATTAATAAACACTACTTCCTCTATCCTCCTTCCCATAACCTCTTTTCATAGTTCTAGCACAATGCATTGCATGAATAAGGGTCATCCCCTGAGTGCTGGTCCTACCATAAAAAAAATTATTAAATTTTATTTTAATTTTCATTTTTTGTATTGCCAACAAATCTGTTGTATTAAAACTATTGTGAGTTGCAAACAATATAAGAGTAATAATTATAATTGAAACATAGACACTTTTAGTAATTTTTTACTCCGGTCTGGCCAAACATGTACAATTCATGTGTTAAATGCAGTTTGTTTCAGTGACTAGCTCTAGTTAGTGTACAAGTATGAGAATCATAATATATTAATAAACATTCATACGAGTATATTTTAGAGATAATAGTGGTCTACTTAATTAAAGCATTACATATTAAATAATTCTGTTCTGAACATCCGATATTTCCACAAACTTTGCGTCTGCTTTCGAAGTGGCACATGACGTCGTGGCATCAAAATAGAGGAAGGATTTTTAAAACATATTTCTTAAAAACAAAGAAAAAATACTAAATCTACAGTGCTGTTCTGTATTCCGAATTCACAATATTTTATTCTAAACTGGAAATTTCCGAATGCTTTAGCTCTTCTGTGTTGCACTTTCGAATAAATTCTTTCGTTCATTATCATTCAAATGTCCTAGGTAGGCACTATATAATCCAGCTTTGCATAACATCAACATAACTTAAGATTGCTATGTATCATTGCTCCATAAAGTCATTAAATTCTTCTTTACGTAAGAAAGCATAGGGTCATGTAACATAGTAGTCACTCAATTTTAACGTCAAAAGGTTCAAGTATCGGTTTTTTTCTCAAACTTATAAACTACTGTTAACTGCGAAACCGGGTAGTGGTCGAAGTGTTCCATCGTCTCGACGTCCTCCTAGCATGTTTTTTACTTTTCACTGTAAGAACACTGTATACAGCATAGATATGACCGCAAGCTCGAGTAACCATTTTTAATCGATTTGCGGCATCAGGAGCTATCCAACTTTTCTTCTTTTGAAACCTCGACTGCTTCTAACTAACGACATGTGAAGAATCACCGAGAATTAGATATATATTAAGGTCCTTATTTCTACTCCAACCAAATAGGAAAAATAAATTTCTTGTCAGTAATTTAATGTTTTTTATCTTAGTGACAAATTAATCTTCTGTGTTGAGGATATTGCGGACCTACTCCCACAATATCTTTAGGGATGTCTTGGATCATATTCAGTTCGAAAGAACCTAGTGAAAATTTTTGCTGTAAGCAGCGCCATCTTGCTGTAACCGCAATTGGTACATGAACACACCCTAAGGGAGATTAAGAGTTAACTGATTAAACTCAAGTAGTCCAATTACTAGGACAGCATGCAAATACTAGTGCTATTACTTGGAGTAGTGCAAGATCGCCACTTGCAGGTTGATAAAATTTTTGTATATCGCTACTACGATTGGGCTGTGTGCGGGGTTTTTCTATTCGAAAGACTGGTAATAAACTGGATGTAAAGAAATCAGTGGTCTAAGTGCACTGGCATACGTTTAGACGCAATGTTACTATAGACTTTCTTAGCACGGTTAGTCCTAAGATTGTATAGAAACGCCAACAGTTGAGAACTAGTACAGGTGGTATTTATACCACAGGAACTTTTAGCCATGTGACATGAACTGCGGACTGGTTATTGGTGAGCCTCCTTTCGGGGTGCACGTGATCGTCGTGGTGTAGATGCAAGTCGCGAGAAAATTGTGAAGCGTAAATTATGGGGTGGAACATTGCAACGAAAGCAGTTAGTAAAGAGGCTATTGAGAGCTGGAGATAAGGTAGCTCCTTCTCCGAAAAGAGCCTCATATGCCGGCGCTAAGACCACCGTGATTTTATGTGTGAATCAGATTTTCTTTCCTTTCATTTAAGGCTTTAGAAAGATATAGCTATTTAGAAATTCGAAAGGGCGTCTAGTATAAAAACTTAATGGACCCGTTTTCGGTAAAAATGGACCCAAATTGCCTGCGATTTATTTCCTCCTAATATCTTAAATAACAAAATTGCAAGGAAGAGATTTATAATAACAATAGAAATATCTTAGACCTTTCGTATATCCAGTTATGCGTATATGCAGTTTTCACTGCATTTGAGGAAGTATATGTAACCTTGCTATTTTTCTGCATTGAAAATTAAATTTGTCTTTATTGAAGACTAAAATTCCTAACAGAAATAATAGTCCCTTCAAGAACCTGGACAATCCAAAAAATACAAACTTTCAGCAAATTTTTAATATATGTCTCATCTCTCTTGAGCTGCTAGTATCAACCTGCGGTAGTGTGATCAGCAGCATTTTTTTCTATATTTACATAACAAGTGCATCTGACAAATACGCCAATGCTTATAATTATACAAAACAAAAAGCGTTTTAATATTAATTAAAATGTAATAGAAATTCATCGCCAATAATGCACTTGTTATATTTTATTACTCGTGTTGTTCAATTATTGTTCAGGGTGAGTTATTAATGAATTCTACATACTGGCAATATGGAGACCGTGGAAAATTATTATTTCGTACAGCTTTGAAAGCACAAAAGCATTAATTTGATTATTCATAAATTGCAAACAATGCGAGTTGCTATTGAAAGGTTAGACATAATTCAATTAGAGCGGCAAAGCTATGAAAAGGAAAAACGATGGGTTTCAAATGGTAGCGGGGTGCAGTTATTAATTAAATATAAACTATGGAAGCTAGAATCCAAAAATTCAATTAAAGAGATTTCTTTAGTGTACATTTTTTGTTTGAAATAAGGCGCAAAGTCTAATTACGTTGTATTTTTATTTTCGGAATGAGGTAATTCGGCCTACTATATAGAATATAAATAAAAACATGTTTAATTACATTTTTCTTTACGTTTCGTTATATCTTTCTTACGACATAACAATTTTAAGTATTTAAGTTGTGGTATCTATTCAGATAATAGCTTTGAATTCGGCGCTGATCCCTTTATTGTCCTTTGAAAGTAAAAAGAGACCAAACAGTTTACGACAACGTTATTTTTTTGGCAGGAGAACTAAAAAGTAAAAACTTCAATTTCAAACATTGTACTTATAGTTCAAAAGAAAAAAGTTTAAAAAATTGAAGTAGATGCCGTAATCCACAATATTCCATGAATAAAAGTACAGGGTTATCCATTTTGAGGTTTCAAAAGTAAACGTAAATAAAACACACATAAAATATTTTTTTTCATGATAATTCTTTTATATTATAAAGTTTGAACGTTGGCATTATGTGTGAAACACTACATCATTTAAATGACCACCACGCGAAGTGTTGCAAGCATTGAGTCCTTTGAGTTAGTTTCCGACCACTTTTTTACACATATCGGGCGGTATCTCAGCCATAACTTGACGAATGTTGGTTTTTAAGTGCTCAAGAGTTAAAGGTTTATCTACATAAACACGGTCTTTCGTGTAGCCCCACAAAAAAAGTCTAATAGTGTCAAATCGTATGATTTTGGTGGCCAGTTGATATCGCCACGACGAGAAATTACGCGGCCAGAAAATGTCCCTTGCAATAAAGCCATATTCGCTGGAGTTGTGAGGCATATTGCACCGTCTTGTTGCAACCACATATTCTCCAAGTCGTTTTCTTCAATATCAGGCAAAAAAAGTCGGCTATCATATGACCATAACGCTCCGAATTGACGGTGACAGTCGTTCCATCGTCGTTTTCGAAGAAGTAAGGTCCAATCACACCTTCGAACCCAAGAGCGCACCAAACAGTGCATTTTTGTGGATGTAATGGCCTCTCTTCAATTACTTGAGGATTCTCAGAACCCCAAATACGACAATTTTGTTTATTAACATTCGCATCGAATGTGAAATGTGCTTCATCGCTGAAGAAAATGTTGTTAGAAAAATCGATGTCCACCGCCTGTTGTTCAAGCACCCATTCCACGTATCTACGGCGTTGTGAATGGTCAGCTGGCTTCAGTTGGACTTTATATGGATGCATGTGTAGATCCAAAAGCAAAATACTCCATAATGTGCCGTAAGACAGTCCTAATTCCTGAGAACGACGAGAAATCGACACATTCGGGTCTTCGGCAACACTTTCACTTACAGCAGCGATATTTGCAGCGGAACGAACGAAACAATGATGCACAGGCCTTACAATATCTGTAACCGCTCCAGTCTCTTCAAATTTCTTTACCATATTGCCAATTGCTTGCGTAGTTGGACGATTATGTAAACCATAATCTCCTCTTAAAGTACGATATGTGGCTGTGCCAGAATCACCATTTTTGTAGTAGGTTTTGATAATTTTTATGTGTAGTGTGTGACAGAAAGATCGCTTAGATCCATTTTCGTCAATGTCAGACTTTCAACTGAAAAGAAAAAAATTGGTTTAAAAACTTAATTTGACAGATATCGAATTCCAGTCGTATACTTTTGAAACCACGAAATGGATAACCCTATACATTTCTAAAGATCGTGAGTAGAGTAAACGCATCCCATAGACACTAGGCACCGTCAAATAGTCCTCACAGTAGACAGCACTTGGTCATCGATTCTGCAAGTTTGCTACACGCGTCTCGAAGTATGAGAAAGGTCAATAATATTTATTCGTAAAGCTTTCATGATTTAGTTGAAAAACGTTAAGTAATCAAAAAAATAACTCTCGAAGTATTCTATGTAGCTGCTCATTGCCCACCCATGACTGCTCTTTAGATCCGAAAATGTATTCACTGGTAAAGTGAACTTCCCCTTCGAAAGGTAAGAGTCACAGGAAATCGAAAGGAGGAACATCTAAAGAATACAAAGAGAAGTCCCATTAAAGCGTTTTTAAAAGAGCTTGGAAATCGCTTTTCTTTTCCATGTCTTTTCCATTACTCTTGTCGTTGCAGTTATTGTAACATTTTTAAATCACACGATGATCACCGAAAGAAGAGAGTACAAGACCAGTCAATGACTCATGCAGTTATAAAATTGTTTCACGGGCTGTATGCCATGTTGCATCGTCTTTTGTAAATCACATATTTGTCGCATCAATATCGTTCAATAAATCAATAACCAGTAATTGTCGAACTGCACTCGCCAAAGTTTTATTATTTTTAATATATTATTCAATAATGAAAAACCGCTATCCTATCGTGTAACGTTCCATTTTTACTAACAGTAAACTGTCGGCCACTAAACTCCTTTTTTAGGGTTACCAACACTTTATTGCACAATGCTCGACAAATTGAAATCTTGCCTTAATTTTTCGACTCCTATTCCTAATAGATCTCTGCCCGGAGGCATGGCAACCGCAATATTGATGTATTGTTACCAGGAGAGATGGTGGTACCAGTTTCCAGGGTCTGCTGGGACATTAAACTTGAAGAAAGTACATGATTTTCTAAGTTTGACCAGTAGCTCTTGGGACGCAAGTCCCAGACTAGGATCATAAATTGCTACCTATACACGCAGTGTCTAGGGGCGTGGATGGTCACATTTAAATATATAAGATATACATTTGGTTGTGTCAACATTGGCGGGTACTCATGTAAATCTTGAAATACTACTAGATCTTGTTTAATGCCATTGAGGCTTTGATGAAAAGTTCACGTTTTTTCCCTTCGTTAAATGAAAAGTTCACAGGCCGAATTGTGTTTACCATAGTTCTTTGGTTTTTACCCTTATCTAAGCCAATATCTTAATAAGTTGAAATAAGTGACCATTCGATAAGTTTCAAGGAGACATTTTTGGCCTTTGCTAATGTTTCATAATGCCTTCAATTTTTCCCTTCACACTTTTAGTTCTCTTGATCATTCCTTATCTCCCAAGTCAACATCTGCTGTTTTAAAACCCGCAAAACACCTTTAAAGGCGATGGCTCAGCTATATCACTATGACATTTCACTCATTTGCTTTGGGCATATTAAGGTAATGAAGTGAAATTGTTGACAAAAGTACAATCGCAGTGTTGTTAACAACAATATGTGGCAAAAATTAAACATAGGTTATATTAGGTTAATATAATAAACCCCCTGCAACGTAGGCCTGCTAACCCGGTCCCTTTGTGTTATGCGAATGAGAGAAAATGACAAGTAAGAATGAAAAGTAAAGAAGATTAAAGGAAAGTTAAAATCTGGAGAGTAGATTGGAAGACTATTATTATGTCAGTAGAGGCTGACAAAAGTCCTCCGCACGAGATAAATTTGACATGGGCCTCTAGTGCAGGAAACAGGCATAAGGGATAAACTACTATCTCATCGTCCCCCTTGTTGAGTCAACTTTTATCTTAGTCAGTTACAGGCAAACCCATTCATTCTCTCGGCGTAAATATATAAAATTATTCTTTTCATTCAGCCACTTGAAAACCGGTTTCTTGTTTTACTCGCTAAAAATTGCCTGCATCACAACAACTTCGATTCTATTTCTATGCCATTCAATACCAATCAAATCAAGATGTCTGTATGACCATAAGTGATTCTCACAATCTGTCTATCTATCGAACGTTTCTACAAAGTTTGGTTTGGCGACTATTGCAGCAAGTTTATCATAAGTTTCAAATCTAAACTTACTTACGAGCAACATTCAACAACACCAAAAAAACAACGATTTCCATAATTTAATTTCAAGTGATTTGTAAACGAACAAATGAAGTTCAAGGTGAGCGACTATATTTATTCTATTCTACCAAACGCATGTAGAAATTTAATTAGAATTCAATTCGAATGATGATATTCGACATTCAGCTGTTGCTTTCATGACCTTTCTTCCCCCAAAATGTTATTTTCGAATGCAATATCCCCGTAATCAGTTTATATTTCAAATGAGAAATTATTGCTAAAAAGCAAAACTGGTTATCTCCTTTTCATTGTTATGGTTGGGTTTTCCTAATGGTTACCAATGTAAATGGAAATTTTGCGTTATACAGTTGCAATTTTCTTTACCACAAACGTCGAGTAGAAGTTTAACAAGTTGAACGAATATCCATTTTCAACAATTCTCTTTAACAGGTTATTTTGCACTGATACCATTCAAGAATTTCTTTTGAAGTCGTCTTCTCTGTTTCCGTGAGAACTAACAGACTTAAAGGCGGCAGTTGCTAGTTGGAGTTAATAAAACAGAAATTATAAAGAGAAACAAATTAAAGCTGGAACATCTTGCAGTAGTTTGTTAATCCAGTTGAGTTCATTCTATGCATTCTCGTATTTTAATAGTTGTGTTAGCTACTGATGGTTTTAAGCCTTGATGTCTGACAGGGGCTAAATATGGCCTGCCAATTTGATGTAAAGAATTTTCGTTATGAATTTATACAGTGGCGGTAAAAATATTTGAAATTGAAAAGCGGTTGAAAAAAGGGCAACGGTAGCTTGGTTCAGACATTTTACATGGAAACGTAAACGTCAGGCGGTCTCTAGATACGGAAACTTATACACGATTGGTACGATGGACCACAATCCAGCTCTGATCTTGATATGCTGAATTATAAATGCCACTTTCAATATTCTGTCAAACCATGCTCACATCAACGATTTACATTAGTCACGAACAAGTTCATTTAATTGACAGATTATTTGAGAAACGTAGTAACATTTTTATAGCAATGAGAAAACGAGCAACAAAATTCTAGAGCTTTCAAAATAAGTTGTGTGTTGTTTCTGTAATTGTTGTAAAATTACTATCACCTTTCGGAAATATTGTCTCAGTTGAACGAACTAATGACTCACACAACTCGACTAGAGTCTTTTTTTTTACAAAAGTCAGCTGCTGCTGGTAACGTGATTTGAGTCGAAAATGGTTTGATCTCTAATGTAAGCGTTTCAGATGAAGCGTGTTAATTCTAGTTTAAAGAAAGCTGGCTGAAGCGAATAATCACGGGCTTGTGTTCGCAATGAAAGGAAACTAACGTGTGTAGATCGTAAACAACAGTTTCCTCTTCTTAATGACCACTTTTGCAGATGGTAAAGGTATCTTCAGTTTATCCTCTCCGTGGCACAATTAGGAAAGATATTTGTTGCTTCCCATAAAAAATATTAAACAAGATACAACGATTCTTTATTTGTACCCTTGTTTACAACCATATAATTCAATCATAATAATATTTCTTTTAAATTTGCGTGTGTGGTTAAATATTTAAGGCTTTTCGTCGGTGGCGGTGATGTATTGCTCCCTGTTAATGTCACATTAACTAACTTGCATTCAAAATTGTTCATCGTCATTAACGTTCTCATATCGCCTGTGTAACTCCTACTCTTTAATATAAACATAAGCTGAAAGATATATTTTGCAGCATATCTTCTATCTCCTTCTAAAAGTTTAAAGCCTAACTGAAATGTAGAGTATTAACGACACCTCACGTAACTACTTCCGCAAAAAAGACAATCTTGGTTTCTCTCTTCTGTTTCAACCTTTGGTGAGTTTGGTACGATTTTCTTCCTGCAGTTAATAAACAAAATCTAATTTCAATTTTCATACTTTGTTGTTTCATTTCATGCATTGGATTCTTGTTTGTATTCTGCATTGAGTAACAAAAATCATTTATTTTGTTTCGCCTCAGAGAAGTTTTATATCGGGTTCCAATCAATCCGGATTTCATCCACTCAACCAGCCCTGAGCTAAACATTTTGGTCCTTCGAACCGGATTCATATTTCAAAGAATATTGCATAGAAGTGACCCAGATGAAAATCTCCATGATTACGTTCTAAAAACAGTCACCTTCGGCGTAAACTGTGCGCCATACTTAGCAATTCGTACTATCCTCCAACTGGCTGATGATATCGCCGCCTCCTATCCCAAAGCCAGTAAAATCCTTCGTAGTTCGATGTACGTAGATGATGTTTTAGCTGGAGGCTATTCGATTAAAGAGGCGATTGAGTCCAAAAATGAGCTAATCCTTGCTCTTAAAACAGCTGGTTTTTCTCTACGAAAATGGACCTCGAATTCGAAGGAAATACTTTCTCAAATTCCACAAGAACATCGACTTTATAATGATTTCCTGGAATTCGATGATCGAAGTTCAGCAAAAACGCTAGGCGTGCGTTGGAATGCGCTCTCAGATTTCTTTTATTTCCTCCCCAAACCTTTTCCAGACTCCAATTGTACAAAGAGAGAAGTGTTGTCGCAAATTGCCAAATTGTTCGACCCAGCAGGATGGCTTTCCCCTTGTGTAGTTTTGGCTAAGATTCTGATGCAAAAGATTTGGATTGATGGAACAAAATGGGATGAAGCTCTTTCTCCAGAAGCCTTGAGGCAATGGAAAGTTTTTCAAGCCAGTTATACCGATATTCAGCACATCTGCATTCCGCGCTGGGTAGGTTATGTTCCTCAGGGAGAAATTCAGTTCCACGGTTTTTCCGATGCTTCGGAAAAAGCATATGCCGCCGCCCTATACATTCGAATTAATTATAGAAATAAAATAAGCTGTCACCTGATTGCTTCTAAAACCAAGGTGGCTCCTGTCAAGACGATGTCGATTCCTAGATTAGAGCTCTGTGGTGCTCTTTTGCTAGCGGAAATATTGGATAACTTACTTCCAAAAATGGAGATTAAAGACTATTCCTTATATTGCTGGACGGATTCGAAAATCGTACTATCTTGGTTAGCTAAACCACCCTGCGCTTGGACAACCTTTGTAGCCAATCGAATATCCAAAATCGTTCAAATTACTAATCCATCCCATTGGAATCATGTTTGCTCCGATTCTAACCCAGCGGATTTAGCGAGCCGGGGAGCATATCCACAAGATCTTATTGGAAACAGTTTGTGGTGGCATGGACCCGACTGGCTTAGTCATGAAAAATCGGAGTGGCCACAAAGCGACCAAAATATTCAAGCATGTGAAATTGAACAAAAAATTATCAAGGTAAATTTTACATACTTTCAAGCCTATGACGATATTTTGGATAGATTTTCGTCATTCCACCGCGCGATTCGTGTTGTTGCCTATATTTATCGCTTTTTCTTCCGTATTCATCCAGAATTGAGATCTACATTCAAAAAAAATTCTATCGCAATAACAAGCGCGGAGATTCTGTTCGTTCAAAAACAGCTTATATCCGCATGTCAAAAGGCGAATTTTCCGGATGAACACAGAGCATTGGCCGCAGCACAGCCTATAAAGTCAAACAGTTCACTTGTCACTCTTAATGCATTTTTAGATGCAGAAGGAGTGATTCGTTCTTGTGGGCGACTTGAAAAAGCACCTAGCCTTTCATATAATGAGCGATATCCAATTATACTTCCGTACAATTGTCCATATTCTCGACTACTTGTTAAATTTATTCATGAGATCAGTCTTCATGGAGGCAACCAGCTAATCCTACGGCTTATACGGACTCAATATTGGATTCCGAGAGTAAAAGTTCTCATTAAAGCAACTATTCGAAAATGCAAGATTTGCGTTTTATATAAGAAGAGATGCCAAAAACAAATAATGGCGGCATTACCTCCAGAAAGGTCAGAATTTTCTCGGCCCTTTACTCACACCGGACTAGATTTTGCTGGCCCTTTTGACCTAAAAACATATGCAGGCAGATCGTGTCGACTGACAAAGGGGTATGTGTGCATTTTTGTGTGTTTCTCCACAAAAGCAATACACCTTGAAGCAACGACGGATTTATCCACTAACGCTTTTCTTGCTGCTTTTAGTAGGTTTGTTGGTCGTCGTGGGTGTCCTCTCCATTTATATTCTGATAATGGAACCACCTTTATTGGTGCTTCAAAGGCTCTTTCTAGAGAATTTCTTCAGGTGTCCAGCCAAATTATAGCTTCTAATTATGCCCATCAAAATCTCACATGGCACTTTATTCCGCCAGGAGCACCTCATATGGGAGGACTTTGGGAGGCAGGTGTCAAAAGTTTCAAGACTCATTTTCGCAAAATTTCTGGTGGTCTGAAATACACGTTTGAGGAGTTCTCCACTCTCCTCATCCGTATAGAAGCCTGTTTGAATTCACGACCTCTGTCTCCTGTTTCACAAGACCCTTCCGATCTTTCGGCGTTAACACCTGGCCATTTTCTCATAGGTTGCCCTCTTTTAACCCCTGTGGACCCGCACATTCCTGCAGAGTCTATTTCTATTCTAAATCGTTGGCAGCGTTTGAAATTAGTACATCAGGAATTTTGTATACGATGGAAAAATGAATATTTACGGGAATTACTAAAAAGAACAAAATGGAAGAAACCAGAAGAAAATATCAAGGAAAATGCGTTGGTGGTAATCAAAGAAGAGAACCTGCCTCCGAACGCATGGCGGCTAGGTAGAGTAGTGAAACTATACCCGGGATCTGATCACTATGTTCGCGTTGCCGACATATACACCCAAAAAGGGACAATAACACGACCAATTAGTAAAATTATTTGTTTGCCAAGTCCTTGAAAATCTTTCTTACTTTTTAATTTTCCAACAACAATCTTCTATAAATTTCTTTTTCTTTCAGAACAACATGCCCAAGTCCAATACAAAGAAATCTTACTCACCACCACAAAGCCATGCAAATAGTGGAAAACTCCAAAAGAAACTTAAATCCTATACATGCCGTGTGTGTAAACGCCACCATCCGTTAAGATTTTGTCCAAAATTTATTGCGATGAGTATTTCAGATCGTATACGGGCAGTTCGAGTTCATAAATATTGTCAAAATTGCCTTGCACATAATCATTCTCACGGAACTTGCTTTTCTAAACACGGTTGTCGCTACTGTCAAAAGTACCACCACACATTACTCCACATCAATCATCAACTTCGACAAGTTGTAGCCCCCTCGCTTACACCTTCACGTTCTCCAACTCCTGAATCATCATCTCCAAAACCAGCTCGTGCAAAGACCTCACCGCAACCTGCGGCGACGGCCACTTCTTTATCGTCCTTATTGCATCAAAACCGAATCATTCTTCTACCAACAGTTTTAGTAAAGATCAATGCGCACACTTCCTACGCGCGCTGTTTACTCGAGTCTGGGTCACCTATAAGTCGAATTTCAAAGAGGTTTGTGGAAAAGTTAAATCTCACAACTTTAACTATGCAGACCGAGACGATGTGTCCCATTATTATTGAATCTAGGTTCGATCCGAACTCAAAAATTGAGGGAGTATGTAGAGTCGACAATAGAATAACAATCAAAACTCCCACCCAGTTACTTGGAGATGGTTTTAAGCAGTATTTTCGCCACTTATTCATAGCTGACCCAAAGTTTTACGAATCTGCGGGAATTGACATCATATTAGGAGCCGATGTATATCCAAAAATTATATGCGAAGGGAGTTTTACAAAAACTGGGCTACCAACGGCCCAAAACACTATATTTGGCTGGACTATATATGGGCCCTGCGACACGTCATAATTTTTGTGCATGTTCTTAATAACATAATATATTAGACATCCTTTTATACTTTGAATTTCAAACTTTATGAATTAAATGAATATGCATAATGTAAACACATGTATCTATGGTAAAAAAAAAAAAAAAAAACCAATTTTTGTATCATATTAGTTTAAGAATACTGTACCGACAATGTGTTTTTGTAGCCAAGGTTGACTTTTCACGGAGTGGAGTGTCTGAGGTATACACTATACATCCCGGGAATGCTGCAAGGCGGCCGGCAATGTTAATGTCACATTAACTAACTTGCATTCAAAATTGTTCATCGTCATTAACGTTCTCATATCGCCTGTGTAACTCCTACTCTTTAATATAAACATAAGCTGAAAGATATATTTTGCAGCATATCTTCTATCTCCTTCTAAAAGTTTAAAGCCTAACTGAAATGTAGAGTATTAACGACACCTCACGTAACTACTTCCGCAAAAAAGACAATCTTGGTTTCTCTCTTCTGTTTCAACCTTTGGTGAGTTTGGTACGATTTTCTTCCTGCAGTTAATAAACAAAATCTAATTTCAATTTTCATACTTTGTTGTTTCATTTCATGCATTGGATTCTTGTTTGTATTCTGCATTGAGTAACAAAAATCATTTATTTTGTTTCGGCTCAGAGAAGTTTTATATCGGGTTCCAATCAATCCGGATTTCATCCACTCAACCAGCCCTGAGCTAAACACTCCCCAAAGCTTGAAGCTGGAAAAAAAGGTGATCGTAATCTTAAATTGAAACAGTGAAAAAGGTGTGGCCGATGTTCTCAAAAATAAAGATGCCGCGTAATAAAGATAGCGATGTATATGTATTTTAATCCTACCGTGGTGGGACCACCGTCGGATATACTATCATGGTAGGTGTCAAAACCAAGTTCGACAACAGTTGGTCGACCCTGCCACAAAACAAAATGGGTCTCCTAGGGGCTCACCAGTTTTTAACACTATTTTCTAAGCAAAATTCTTAAGTATCATTTAATCTGTTCATTTATGTAGATTGAGAGTTAAAAAAGAACATACACAACTTAAATAAAAAACACGTCATGAACTAAAAGCTTGGTGAAATCGTCATACATTCGATTCGATTTGGTTTTCGTAATTCCTTTTTTTCTTCGCTCAACACAGGTTGGTTTGGTTGATTCATCATTATAATTTTTTTTTTTTTTTTTTGTGGTGGATTTGTGAGTTTCTCAGTTTTGTTTTTCATCTTTTGTTGCTTGTTCGAGAGGTTACTGAGCTTTTTAAACTGTTTGTTAACTGTCTTTTTTGCTGTTGTTATTGTAATGGTGCTGCACGAATATGTTGCCAATGTGATACGTTAGTAAATTGTATTTATGTCTGTTATGAATCAAACCTGTTTTTCTTCCACAAACTTGCTGCTGCATCAATTGGGTTTTATGCAAATCCACGTGAGCGGTTTGTATATAATGAGCGCTCTTGCTGCAGCTCACTTTTTTCCGTTTTTTCGCTTTATATTTCTTTGCGGTTGTGCTGTATTCGTATGATTTCATTCAGATTTTTTTTCGCTTTTTTGTGGCGTTCACTATTCAATACGAAAATGTTGTTTTTTAGATTTTATTTCTGTGTTTGTTCCTTTAAGCCAGGGTTGCTTCTCATATTTCAATATACACACATTTGTACATTTTGAAAACTTGTTGGATGCACGCATGCACGTTTTCCGTATTTGTCCTGCGCTCACTTGTTGACTCAGATACTGCTTTTTTACGATTTCTTTGATATTTGTATTATTGTTTATTATTATTTTTTTGCCATGACTCCATTCAAACTGGTTTATAATTGTTGGTAATTATTTTGTGTATTTATTTCTTTTCTTTTCAGTTTAATACTTATTTTTTATACCTTTAAAGAGATTTGAGATCTAATTAGATAATGAAATTTAAATTTAAAATTTCTTATTGCCGTCGGCAACAGCTTTGTGTTAAAAGTCTTTATGCAAACAACTTAAGTTTCGTCATTCAGAAGGCTGATTAAAAATATTGTGTTTAATAATGACGTTTTAATTACAAAACTAAACCTTTTTTAAACTTAAATTATATTTTATTGAATATCTCAAAAAGAAATTTAATATATTTAATTAAATCTTAACTCTATATTAATATTTATTTCTTATAACTATTTGTTTGTATTAAAATCTGCCGGGAAGTTATACTACCTTGGTTGTTTATAATTTTTGATTAAATGAAAGAGAATGGATCGTATATTGATAAATCTTTTATTTAATGTCGGCAAATGCGAGCCTTTTTGAACACATTTTTCATTACATTCTCACACATTTCACGCCGTATTTCATTAATTTCATCACGAATATTTTGTTTGAGTTATTCAGATATTCCCACAAAAAGAAGTCCGCAGCAGTCAAATCAGGCGACGGTGGAGGCCAATCATCACCATTCCCAAAAATTTCCCATCATCCCAGTAATCTATGATTGATTTTGATAAAATGTTTTAACGATGAAAACACGTTGGTTTACCGAATATTTTCCATAATAAATTTGCCACGTCTCTACTTCACGACTGCCAAATATAAACGGGCAAGACAACTGTATACTAAAATGGCGTGCAAGATAATTACAATGGGCCTCAAGTTTGCTTATATGTTTACACGAGTGCTTTTTTATATCATATTGGATAGTGGAAACTTATAGATATTTACATACCAAGGCGCAAGGACGATAAGTCGTAGAATCCTGTAACTTCTGAATTTTTGACGCACACGCAGTACCCCACAGCTGAATGATATATGTTCATATTGGTTTTATAATGAATTTGTATAGAAAAAATTTGTATTCCAAAGTCAAGGTTGAGTTAGGAATCATTACCTAGGTTAGTTGAACAGTTCTAAGGTGGATACACAAATACTTAACATGAGGTTTCGCTGGTGCAGTGGCATTTGTTATTGTTACTGGTGGACAGTTTTGTCTTCTTAGAGAAAACGTTACATGAGCACATTTTGTTGGACTAAACTTTATTCGCCTCTGCTTTTGCCTTCTAGCTCGTGTATGTTAGACTGCAGTTGTAATGAAGCTACCGTCAAATCTCAATTATCACTTATAAATGCAGTCTCGTCTGCAAATGCTGACGTATATGTATGTGGGCTTCTCGGCATATACGCTGTAAAGATGATATATAATATCGGCCCTAGTACACTACCTTTGAGGTACTCCCATGGTTTTCCCATTTTTTGAAAGCTGATCCTTTTACCTTACTTTAAACGTTCCATCTGTCAAATAGATCTTTAGAAGCTTGTGGAAGTATACCGGATATATAAGGTATTTGAGGTTACGAGATATTAATAATTGTTAGTTTGAATATTTTGTTATAAAATAAAAATTTCTTAGCCGTATTTTACTTAATTTGTAACACATCGAAATTTAACATTTAAAAATATAAAAATAATTCATCTTCTTATGAGGTTCTGAGACAATAGTTTTGGTCGTATCTGCCTCCGATATTCACAGAAATATTCTCTTTTACTCGCAATTCTTTCCAAAAATAAGTCAGTAAGTTAGTCGGCATAACACAGGCCTTGTAGCTTGCAAATTTTGTAAACAACTTTTCCTTTAAAATTATATTACATCTCCTCTAGTTCACAACCTAAATTACAACCGATTGGAGTTTTGTTTTGTGATGACTTCAGCCGTTTCAAATAAAAGTTCTCCCTTTTTTGTAATTTCAATAATTCATATTTGTTTAGCTAGTAATATCTTAAACGTTTTCTCAACGAATGACGACCTAATCTTAAATTAAAACTTATTTATTAAAAGGAATGGAATACAAAGAGTTTAAAACCGTTAATGCTTTGTTAATACCATGATCATTAACAGCTTTAATAATTATTGAATATCACTACAATATCTTTTACATACATACAACTGCATATTAAAATCACTCAATGATTGTGCTCAAACAAAGAGCGTTAAAACACAATGAACACTGTCTCAACCAAATTAAGTATATTAATATTGAAAAATAGGTAAATACCCCACAGGTTTAAAAAAGCCACGGGTCCAGGTTAAAATAAAGATATTTCGCTACTTTGTCTCTTTAAAGCGACTAAAATTAATATGCAAAAAGGAGGGTAGTGTCTATGCTATAAGAAAATGCAATTGTTTTTGCAGAAAGATGAAAAAACTGTAGAATTTTGGAACGAATTTCCGTCATCCCTTGTCAAGTTTGATTTGGAGACCAAACTTGACAAGGGATGACGGAAATTCGTTCCAAAATTCTACATCAAAACACCCTGTCGGAATATCAAATCAAGAATGAAAAAAACTAATTTTTTAGTAGTATACAAATATTTTTACCACATAAATTCACAATCTTTGTTTAATAATAAAGAAGGAGCACCTTGTCCACAAAACTTATTCATTTTTGTCCGCTCACGTTACCTTGGTTCCATGGGATCATCCCCCAGAGAATTTAAAATTTTAAAATTTGCAAAATTACCAAAATCTCGCTTCAACTGGGTCTGGTAAAGGTTCTGATTATGGATCATAATGAAGAAGCACCTTGTCCACAAATCCTATTCATTTCTGTCCGCTCACGTTACCTCGTTTCCATGCGCTTCTCATCACTCAGAGAATTTAAAATTTTTAAATTTGGAAAATTTCCAAAACTTCGCTTCAACTCGCTCTGTTGAAGGTTCTGAGTGTGGATAATGATGAAGGAGCATCTTGTCCATAAATCCTATTCACTTTTGTCCGCCCACGTTTTCTTGGCTCCATGGGCTTCTCATCCCGCAGAGAATTTAAAATTTAAAAATTTGGAAAATTTCCAAAATCTCACTTCATCTCGCTCTGGCCGTATAACCACACCCTTTGGATCTCAAAAAATCTCCACAGAAGGAAATGTGTAATTAAGCTTTTTTTATTTACTTTTTTTTATTTTTTTAATATACTGCACTATTATACCAATAAACTATATATTTAATATGAATTCAGCCTATTTTTTATTATTTTTGCTTGAAAATGTTAAAAATAATTCTATTCTTTTAACTTAACATTGCTTTGCGAGAGATATGTAAGTTAACACAGAATTGGTAAAAACGAAGCTAACTGACGGAGCTATCTTCACACACATTATAATTTGTTTGTTATTTTTATTTCCTGATAATGCTACACAATGGAGTAGCGAAATATCGAAGAATAAAAATATAATTAAAAAAAAAGAACAAGCTTGAACAATTTTAATAAATTAAATTATTTTCATTTATTATTACTTGAGTCGCTGGAAATTCTCAAGAGCCACCTACCCATCCGAAATTGCTCAGATATCGCCCCCGAAAGCATCGTTTCGGCGTCTTTCCCCGCTACCTGCTTCAAGTAAACAAACAATTCTTTTTCATTTTATTGCAAGTGCAATAGTATAAACACATAAAATAATGAGAATGTTTTACTTCAAATTTTTTTCATAGTCAGCAAGATTATCATATGTTTTCTCTCTGCAGAAATCCAACGATAACCTCAACACTTGTAGAATAGTATGAACGGGGCTTAATGAGCAACGAGGATTTGAAGATGCCATTTTTTGGTAGCGTCTGAAATTGCCACAATAAGACCTTCAGTTTTAAAGAAAGTAGTAATGGCATAAAGTAAACATAATATATTATTAACAATAATTTCCTCTATATTCGATTAAATATAATTTCTTGGCAACAGCAAAAGTGCACTGACATCATACAAACATCTGATTATTGCGAACAAATCTTCACATACGATTTTATTTTCAATATTTCTATTCAAGAAACATTACAATGATTTCAAATAATTAAAACACACACAATTCTGTATCTGATGTCGCATCATCAATAATAAAATAAAAAAAAGTGACAAAGATACCTTACAAAAAAATTAGTCGGCTAATAAGAAACCTCAAAAAGTATCATGTCTCTTTTTAGACTGTGATAGTTTCATTTGCGCTACAACTATGAAAGACATTTTTCATCTTAACGAAAATCTCGTTGCTAAGAAAGGGACAATTTAAATGAAATAGTATTTAGTTGACGTAACCATTCTTTTACAAATTACTTTAAAAACACCACAAGACACTTTAAACAAAAAAAAAGTAGTACAAATGCAATTTGTTGGCAAAATAAGATTCTAGTATATTTCTTCCTCTTCATATATTATGTTTTCGATTTACGTGGCAGCCACAATTTCGAATAAAATATAGAAACACTATTAGACAGACAGTTGCACAGCACCACTTCATATTCTCCATTCAAACATTGTCATCATCATAATCATCATCATCAAGAAGTTTAAAAACAACTACAACAGCAACATTAAGACAAGACCTCATTTTCCGTTTTCTCCATCGGTATCTCTGTAACGTTAAACACAACATACATACATATATCTCGAAATAATTGTAAGTGGATATGTCTGCAAATATTCTCCCATACCACCATTCATCTGCTCCACAACACACTTCAATTACGAATACTTTGTTATTGTAGTATGACTTGTGATACTTTATACGTACCTTGTTGTTTAGTTGGTTTGATGTTAGTTACTTAGCATCACTCGGTCCATCCGTTGATGTGCCACTGCTAGCAACAAATGCTGACTGTCTATTCAGGCGTGGGTCTGATGAAAAACTGCGGCTGCTGCTAATAAAGAACCTGGAGTTAATGTATTCTCTCCTGTCCCCTTTTTACATTGGCGAGTTTAACTATTATTGGCTCCTGCACTCATCCTCTCGCCTAGTACTCTACTCATAACATCACTTTCGAGGATTATAAATTTATTTTATTTAAAAATTTGGTTCGCCCTGTGAAATAAAAGCATTTTTTACTATTTAACGAATGTTTTTCTTTGAGCGCAATTCACTTTATAAGAACTTATTATTTTGTTGTGGTTTCTTCTTTGATTTTGTAAAAAAAAAATATACTTCTTCAAAGCTGTGGCAATATTTGTTGTAACTAATTCCTTGTAACTAACATTGACTAACCTGAATTTTTTTTTAGATACCATCGATTATTTTTCTTAAGTACTTTTACATTTAAGTAGGATCTATTTAGCAAATGAAAGAAATGTAAAGAGAACAGTATTCCTATTTTCCTGTCCATATAAAGTAAAATCATGTAACGATATAAGTTATTTCGCTCAAAAGGGATGATATAATCCTCTCAACAAAGACTTTCATAGATATCTTATATTTTAGCTATGGGACTCGTTACAATCTATAGTAAAATAAATTCGACCTGTAATATTAGTAAACCTGTAAGAGAATAAAAGGTCTTTGTAATTTCATACTTTAAAACCTGAAATACGAGTACCACAAAAATGTCTTTGTCCATTTTTTGGAAAATAATTACGAAATCCGGTAATATTGAATACAAGTAGCTTTTCAACACAGTATTATAGGGATTTAAGTACTAGTATAAGCGGTGCATAAAGTTACACAACATCTAAAACCCTTCTATTGCGATGACTTCGTTGTCATCCGTTGTCCGTTGATGCTTGTTCAAAACGTCGCTATTGTACAGTCCCCCCAAAAGCTTAAGCTGATAATAAGTTCTTGATATTCGTTTTAAAGTCTGCCATTGATTTTTATATGGATTTAACACACGATCCTTCAAAGTTTTTTGTATAAAAATTCATAGAAATTTTGTTCAAATTAAACCCGTTCTCCAGCTTTTGTCGTCCAACTACTCAAAAACTATAATAAATTTTAACAAAGCGAGTGCGGATTTGAATTCAGCACCTCAAACTACTAAAAAAAACTTTCAGTTGCTCCAGTCCAAAATTTTGTATATTTGTGTTATTTAAGCTGCTACTTCCGAAAATCGGTTGTATTGTATTGTACCACACATTTGATCCACTGTTAACTGCTTTAAACTTCAATGTGATAAGCTTACACAGCTGTGATTTATATTTGCAATTGTGATTTATTCATTGTAAGTTCAAATATAGAAACTAAATCTTAACTTAGAACTTTAGAAAGCTAGACTTTTGAAAAACATGGAATACTCGTGATTATTTTTTATCGAAATATTTCGCCGCATTTTACTGCAACATGCTTAGTGCAATTTTTTAAATATTTCTATTTGAAAAGAAAGTTGCGAATGAGCCATCAATATCGCCCAGATGAGGCTTCATGTAGTTGAGTACTGCATACTCGGCTCTGTCCATCCGCAAGCCACTGCCTGTAAACGTTCAACGGTGACTCAATTTCGATGTAAGTAATTCATAACATAGATGTAAGTTATTTCGTCCACAAAACTTGTTTTCCCTTCCTCAAGAATGGCCGATTTACGTTGGGATAAATAAAAGGTTTTACAAAAAACGACTTGTTTTTTCTACTCTGAAAATTAATCTGATCTTTATTTAAATATTTACTTAAAATGAAAATTAATTCTACTTAATAATTATTGCTTACGTTTTGCATATTTTAGTATTTTATAATTATACATTGAATTCAAGAAAGGTTATTGGCCAGTATGTTTGCGATCAACAAAAATAGAGTTTATTGAAATTAAAAGTGTTATCAGCGAAATAAAGTTAATTGGAATAAAAAATGTTATTGGTCTGTTACTAAGAAAGTACTTGGACTTACTTAGTTATTATGGGTTTGGGGTTATACCTCGGTATGAAACTCCCGCGCGCCGTGGTTTATGAATATCGGAGAAATACTATGATTTTTTATTTTAAAGAAAATTATTGAAAATTCGGCTTGACACAGACAAAAAACAACTTAATTAGAAAATATCAGCATTTAATAGCTTTAGTTGCGGTAAAAGCCGGTCGATCAAAATATTCGAATTCTTTGCTCTACCACAACATATTTTAACCTGCACACACAAAGAAAAAAGATGGCAACCATATTCTGTTCTCTGCAATAACATATTGTAGCCGATACTTAGTAACGTAAATTTTTTGATTTTCTATCGTTCTAAGAGTGCCATATCATTATTATTTGCAATAATAATATGATTTCTCTACAACTACATAATTCAATCATAATATGTTGCTCTTAAGTTTCTTTGCGTTTAATAAGTAGTATTGTTACAAATAATTTCAGCTAAATAAAATAATTTGTTGAAAACATCAAATGTGTTTAATAATTTTACTACGGACTAGTTATGTGCATAACCATAAACTTGAATAAATACAACTAAAAATAATTTGCTGCTTCCATTGCGAAAATATAGTATGTCGACTGCTGTTTCCGATAAAGTGTTCGATTACTGGACATTTCATGAAATTAACTAAAAAACCAATTCAGACAACTTGCATTATAGGATTGGATAAAGTGGACTAAAATTGGTCGGAACTGTCTAATTTCTTATGAAAAATTATCAAAAAGTCAAACAAATCGCCAATGTAATAGAAGTTAATATATTCAGTTATTTTTAAATCAAATTTACTTAGTGCTAGCAAATCATTTAAAAAAAAATTAATAATTAGCAGTTTAAAAAAAGATTTAATTTCAAGATTCATTGTAATAATTAACATAGAATTTCTTTAAAAAAAATAGTCAATATTTGAGACAAAAATCTTCAAATTCTCAGAAAGTAAATCAAAAACAATCAAAATCCTGCAACGGAAGTACACTTTTCATTGTGGAACAATATTTAAATAGCGAAAGCGTTTCTAGCACAATCGTCCTAAGCTATAAAAAGTGAGCCTGCCATTTCAGCAGACCAATATCTTATTGCCGAAAAATAAATACAACCGCAACAAGCCACAGTTTGGTGCGTATTTTATAGCCGGCGGCTTATTTTTTTATCTCTAAAAATAAATTTCTAAGAAAATTCAAAACAAATCAATTTTGACCGAAAATTCCACTGTTCTGAGACATGTGAAAAAAAATTAAATTAAAAATATACTGATTTTTTTTTATTTTTATTCTAATTTTTTACGGATCATAAGGCGAACATGCGTTACAAATGCGGAAAAGAAAATACATGTGCTGTTTCTATTTTTCAAAGCTTATTTTGAATTTAACTTTAGAAATCTACTTTTACAAAAAAAAATGCGGAATTCTAATGTAACAATATGACGAGTAAAGTAAGAAGTTAAAAAGATGCGGATTCGAAATATTTATATGTAACCAGTTTTTTTTCATTTTGCTCAAAAAGTAATTGATAGCAAAAGAGCCAAAGATTTCAACATATTACAATGCAAGAAGAAGGTAGCCAACTAAGGAGTTTTCAGAAACCGGATGCTAATAATAATGATCGGTTTGTAGCTATCTTGTTTCTGATACCAAATTAAAATAGCAAGTTACATGGTGGAGTAGCACGTCCACATGGAAATATGTTACTATCAACGTTTTGCTCGCAAATCATAATTTTTGCAACGTGGCAACGTTTCAATTATAAATTTTTTTTACACAAATCGAACGATATAGCCGTGGACACGATATGATTCCAGCGGAATAGCACTACGTGTTACAGAACGTATGATATAATAAAATTATACATGAATGATTTGATTGCTTGGCTACCACCCGTAAAGTTGACGTGAATTTGCCACCAACACTGCTGTTTTTAAAGTCGCAAATCTATGCCAATAAAGCGAAATTAACCGCAACCTTTAAAATTAATTTAACCCAGGTCACCGCTCAACTGTAACGGGATTCAATTGGCAGTCGATGAAAATTTTAGATTTTGCATCTGAGCCACCGTACGAAGCCTCCGTGGTATCTAAACCTGTCCCAGTGAAAGAAAAAACTCAAACAATAGATCCAATGGGTCGTGGTGCGTAGGGTATCGATAATAATAATATGTGTAAGGCATTTGGACTTTTGGAGGCAGGTGGTAAATATATACATGATGGTCGGGGCTGTACGCGACAACCCTGAGGAATCGAGTGGATGGCGATCGATACTGCTTAGCTTGTCGCAAGCCGCAATTTAGCCTGTAGTTAAAAAGCCAACACTGCGTACGGATTCTTATCCACCATAATTTTTATACCTCTAGAGATTTGTAAGTCACTAAGTGTGTTTGTTCACAAAACATACACTTCGTAACGAATTTGGTTTTAACTATTATTTTTTTACAATTTACAATAGTTGAATGATTAATGATGCGTTAATAGAATGTTAACAGAAATTTAAAAAAATTCTTTACCAACATAAAACATTTTTTGTTTCAAGAAAAAAAAACTTATTGCACAAAACATGTTCACGTCAAGTTAACTAATTAAGAATGGGCATGTGTGGGAGGGATTCTGATTAATTACTTTAAGTAAAATAAATGATATTAAATATTATTTGACATTTAAAAAATGTTAAATGTTTGCGACGTAGTCACACAAGTTCAGCATTAAAATTGGGTCATGATTAGTTTAGTGCAGTTACTTGCTATTTAGGTTGACCGGTTATTTGCAAATTTCTATATCGCGTTCAAATATCTGTATATTCCCATTTATTTGGCTTTTAACAAGTTCAAAGTCCGGACCACGGTTATTAATGTGATTTATTGGGAAAGAAAGAAATCCTGATCTTTTTCCGAAAGTATCCACGACTCGACCTAATTATCTCTTTTTAAACCTACTGTTCAATACTGCGCATGTCGCGGCGGCCGGAACGAGCGATTAACGATAATTGTTAAGGAGCAGGTGTGGTAGGACTTCCAAGATGATTTGGACCAATGCCGTAATATGTGGATGAGCTTTATAATGTACACAGGTAAATAATTTGAACGTGTGTGGAATAGCTGTCGCGCCGGGGGTCAAGTGTTCTTGTTAATTCCGCTATGCTGACTTATTGCTATTCGAGATATATGGAGGTTTTCCATGGCTTGTCTAGGGCATAAAAACTTTTCGGGAACCAGTAGCTCATGGAGCGGGAACTGTGGTTTAAACTCAAGTGGTAGGAAGATTGTAGTGCCTGTTTTAAATAGTGTAACATTACAACGCCAACCGTCAATGGTACGGCAAGAGATTTTAATTTTATTAAAATATTTATTTGTACACAATTTGTTTAATGTTCTTTTTCTTTTTATCATTTGTTTACATTAAACATATGTTAAAAATCTACTACATTTTCTTTAAAATTGCGATTCGATGTCGTATGCAATGATTAGCTTACTCGACACGTATCGTAATTAGACCCCAGGCTAATAATTAGTTCTCAAATATAAGAGATGGCGTAAGAGAAGTTAATAAAGCTATACAGAGTCTTTTCACGAGCAAGAAACTAAAAATTAAAAAACAAAATATTCGTAAAACTTTCTTTTTATGCTGCCTTCAATAAATAAAATAGCTTTGAATTTAAACCCCAAAATATCCATACAAAGAAATAAAAAATGCTTTAAATCTTCCAAAAAGTTCAATGAAATTTATAGACAGAAAGTCACAGAAATAAAATACACAGACTGTCTGATGACAACACAAATCACCAAGTTATGAATATAGAGCACAAATTTAAACATTTAATTTTTTAAATAACGACATACATATGTATGTGCTCGTGCATTGAACCTGTGCGAACGATTGTCAACATACTTCTTCCAATTCCATATTTTCCCAAACACTCTTAGACAATTAGTCATAAGTAGAGATACGCCCTAAAGGCTTTTTAACCTGCCGCCGTATAACGTACACACAGATTCGATCCTACACAGTTTCTTGCTTTCCTAAAGCAATTCTTAATTAGTTGATCTAAGCCAAATATAAAAATGCAATCACAACTTTGCTAACGGTATTACAAACTATGTATTTGTTTGAATCAAGTGACGACTAGGAACAGAAAATACAAAACGATCATAAGAAAATAACAGAAGCAGCATCAGCGAGCCACTATAACAAGTGGGATGATGTTAATTATTGGATCAAGGATTAAGGTCGACTGTTAGAGCTCTACTGAAAACTTTTAAAAGTGTTGTAACTATTACTTTTACTAGAAAGCTTAAGATCTTCGTTTAGATTTTTGTGTGTCACTTGAGATTTATTATTCGTATTGTTTTATAGAATTAAAATTAGAATTAAGATGCAATGATTTATTATGCTTTTCGATGGGAATTATCAACAAAAGAGATACTTTAAGTTTTAACGATGACGTTCCTATGAGACTCTGATATGACGAAATTAATCCCAGATGTTCGTCCATGCCGTCGTGTCCATTTAAGATCGTCTAGTCGCATACTCTGAGACTGAGGCATTAGATCCGACAAATATACAATTCCCATATTTAAAAAATTACATCAAAATTTGTTCGAAAAAAAAACTTGTTCTAGTTGGATTTTACACAACTGAACAACTCCATAAAAAGATCGTATGAGCTGGTGCTAAAGAGCATATGTTCAAGAAAATAGATTGGCGGTCCTTCGAGATTGCCATGGATGACAATTCATGGATCTATGCATGCGCGCCAGAAACTAAATAGCAGTCAATTGTATTTCATAATCAACCCAAACCAAAAAAACCCTTTTCGCTGGTCGCTTTTCAATTTTGAATTGTAAACCCTCATGTTTTGGAGAAATACGACGGCTTTCCACAGATGCACAATTTTATACCACGAGAATGCCAGCTCTTATATATGAGCTAAAGCAAGTAATTATGAAGTCATGTGCCACATAGCACTGATACATTAGATAGCTGCGTGTATTCTGGATGTGTAAAAATGTACTAACAAAGTTTATACAAAGAGTTACCAAAATAAGGGCGGGCATCTGCCAAATCTGCTGTTTAGTATTCAGTCACTGAAGTCAACATTAATTGTGGCAAATAAACAGTCATTCAAAATTAAAAGTCTCTAATCCGTACCACCCTTCGACGTCTCGGCGTACATTTAAGCAATATTATACTCCGTACGTCATGGCAAAAATATGTGCGATTTTCAAACCAGAGTGCCCGTCTATTTCGTGGTAAAATGTGCTACATTTTAAAGTCGCCAATTAAAAAAAAAAAACAATTGAACAAAAAAGCAATTGCAACTTTTGAATTGGTTTTATTTTTTTGATGTTAAAGATATATACTTATTTCAGCCGAACTAAACTTGAAATGCACTAAATGTGTTTTTCAGAATTCCCCCCAGAGTTCCGTTATCATCGCATACACATTTTCTTTTAATCAATTCGCCCTTATTGAAAACCGCTGTATGCTTCGAGAATGAGAATTTTGACAAATTACAGATAAGGATCTATTCTGTTACGTATCTTCTGTATGTACGTATTATCTTTCTGAGGTTGCGACTTGACTTTTTTGAGTTAAAATATAACTGAGGAAACTTAAAAAAAATAATGTAATATTAATTTACCTGTACATATCGATGTACATTTAACGTATTCTGCTTTCAACTTGTGCTGACTATTGCGACCATCGTGAGAATAAGTTTTTTGTTCCTTGTTCAGATCGTAAGTCGTTCCAATTTAGCTTACCCAATATGCGCTTGACAACTGAGAATGTTTTCATTTTGTTCGTGAAAACTTGAAATTATTAATTCAGAAAAGTGAATAGAAGTTGGGCTTTAAGCAATTGTTTTTTTAAAGAAATTAATTATTTTTAATGGAAATTAATTAACTAAAATGTATTTTTGTTAAAATTTTTCTTATTAAATTACTAACCGTCATTATTCAGAATTTTATCTTCTCATTCACGAGCTTACACGATGGTTGCTTGGGGTTTTTGACACAATTTATGGTGTAACTATGTACTAATTGCTCAATTTTATAATTAATTAAGACCTTATTTTCGTAAACTTTTATTTGGGCATTAAAGTGCATCTTCTAAACATTGTATTTAGCATTAACTAAATCTGTGTTCCGACGATCCAAATCTCTCGAATGATTTGCCTCTAAAAGCCATATTCTTATTATCTACAATAATAATAATATGATTTGATTACAACCATGTAAATCAATTCATAGAAAATCATATTTGTTTAATTGTAACCAAATTTTTACAGCATTCTGCTAAGTACTAAACCCTTGACAAACATCCTTGAACTGCAACACAGCATTGTTTAAGTTTTTGTTGCTGATAACCATAATTGAGTTCCTTAGCCATTATTCTGGCTAAACATTATTGTGTAATTTTTCTTTAAAAATTTTCGTCATACGTTATTTGTATGAAAGGAACTTTTTCATTCTAAAGTTTTTAGTCGAAACACAAATCAAACAACGACTAAGTTATAAGTCATATATCGCAATCTTATTTGTTAATGTTCTTTTAACGAAATGAAAATCATTTTCGTTTAAAGACTATTTTGTTTTCTGGTCTTTAAGCTTTTATTTGGCTACCCAACTGTCGTTGATTTCGTTTGTTTAGAAAAAATGCTGTCATTAAGACCCTGCATTTATGTTCGAGCTTTAATTCAGTGGGCCACAAGCATGAATGGCCATCATGTTTCATGCTGATTGCAATTGGTAACGTTTCAATGACGATTAAAAACTTAAAAAAAGCACAACAGAAAAATAACAATATAAACATCGTGCAATTATAAAAATTAGATGTTAGAAATTTGGTTTAGTGTTTTTCGTCTTTTAAGAATTATTAAGTTGTTATGAATTGACGAAACGGTTTTAAAAAATCACGCATTTGCTTTAAAATTTGAATTTATATTAAGCTGCCTTTGAGTAAACGCAAAGGACGCAGCGAACGAAATACAACAGAGGGAAAGTTGCTGAATTTTCAATCCTTTAAAATTTGGTTAATGATAGAAATAATAACATACATACGTATTTATAAGTCATAAGCATTTACGAAGGCTTATTCGACCGATTTAACGGAGATTTGGCGGAAAATCGACCCCAATTTTTCCAAGAACTAAGTAGAAAAAACTCATGATTTAGACTATGAATTGCTATCTATAGTCGCAGCTGATTCATTTAACTATTGAAGAATATTATTTTTAAATTATTCATAATAGGATTTGTTATGCAAGTCCCACCAAATATAGAGCTTGTAGCAACTCTTCGCCATTCACATTGCATGAAGCGAATTAGTTCAGTTCACTCCTAAACATTCCATCAAAAAACTCGGACGCAAAGTTGTTTACCTACTCAAAAAACGTAAAGTTTTTGAGAAGCCGTTTGGACTCGTTTATGAATTGGAAAATCTAAGTAACTGGCATGCTTCTTTATCGCTATGGCAGCTTATAAAACTACAAGCAATAATTAGTAATACGACTTCGCATCCACCTGATTGCGACTGCTAAATTTTTAGCCATTTTATTCAGATGAGTCTGGCATTGCGGAATCCCAATGCGCGTAGTGTGTCAGCAACGGTATGCTCTGCTTGACGAATGATGCAGCTATTTAAAGCTTTAAACTCATTCAAATAACGAATTTTTCTATATGTGTTCGGTACTATCAACTTTTTTTTGCCACTTTGGTGCAGCAATGGCGAAGAGATATTATAATTGTTATAGAGTATGTCATTAATTATTGATCAAATAAATAATAATAATATTGTTATCGCGGGTTGTCGTATCACTTAATTGTAAAATAAATACTTCGTTGTTTGTAGTTTCTCTAAAAATTTGTACAAAGATTTTCTGATGTGCTGTCGTAAGCAACCAGCGAAATGCGCGTAGGACCTACCTTGTCCTCCAACAAATAAATTGCACCATTTACAATAAAATTAGTCGGGATGAAATTAGCAAAAGAATTTTATTTTAAGAACTAAAATATCCCATTGATTCTTTTATTACTTTTTCATAAGAAAAGATATCTGCCAACCTTTGCAGAAGTCTATTATATTGACGAAGAATTTGGCTGATTAAGTAATATTTTCGTCATTTTAAGTCGACCTAAAATTCAATTTTCTTTCTGTTATAAAAAAATACTAAAATGCTAAAAGTACAATCAAACGAAAATTGCAATTAAGGCTTTCACTTAAATCGAATTCTTGCTTATAGTAAGTTACTATTATATGCATTAGAAGTGCGCTCTCCGAATTGCATCGTTGCCTTTTGAAGAAGGTGGGTTTGGAGACTAGTAATAATTATTGTAGTCATGTTGGAACGTTGTCATGCCCTAATAGCATTCAGTCTTACCTCTCAAGTATTCGAAACAAACAACTTATTTTCTTGTCCTGAACCTCTTCTCGATTTTGAGCAACATAAGTTAAAACGATGAATATTCAGTTGCAAAACATTATAAACATTCCGTCGTCCAGAAAACTTTTAACTACAAATTGATTTCTAATTTAGAAAAATTTCATTTAAAACACATTAATACCTAAAGTCATGTACTTCAACACTCAATAAAATTCCATTATCCTTGAACGTTTTACTTTCCGCACTCTTAGACTTACCTAGCAGATTCGTATAATAAATAAAAAGAATTAAAAAATACTTATTTTTAAGAAATTAATACAAAATAGCGAGGAAAAAATAACAAATTCTATTATAACAATTGTAATCTCGAATACAATTTATCAAATACAGTTTATTAAAACTATTTTATGCCATTATGTAAATCTAAAAAAAAATCATCTAAATATCCTACAATGGAAAAATACAAGGAAGCGGAGATTCATTTCCGTTAGGGAAAAACTACAATATTGAATGCTCTTCAAATACACCAACTCATACACACGTACTTGCTGGAGCACGCACACCAACATGTACACAGAAAATCCCAGCCATCTTTAGTTACGACAAGCAGGAGTATACAAAATTACTTTCCAAAAAAAAGCTTTATATTACGCCAGCTGAAAGCAACAACCACAGTAACCACCAAGTAAAGTCGCCAGCCTTCCACACTTAAGGAAATATATTTTATTTTTTTGTTATTTCTCTTGTAACGCCACTGTAAAAGAAATTGAAATTGGAAAATCTTTTCTGTCGTCAATAAACCGTAGGGTACGTCTGCTAGTGAATGGAACCCATATAAACCTCGTTCAGTGACAAAAACAGCAGCGACCGCAACAACAACACAGTGACGACATTATCATAAAGAAAATTCGAAAAACACGTAAATGGAAAAAAGGTAAGAAAAGAAAAAACGTAAATGGAATAAAATGTAGCGAAACTTTTTCAAAAGTATTCATCGAATCTATACAATGATTGTGATAATCGAATTTGTAATAATTTAGCTGGCTGGAATAATGGCAAATTTAGTACAATTTACGAGCGGTGCAGGAATAATGCTGTCGTGAATATGATGGGCAACCACGAATTTTGAGGATTCTTTAATTTTGTGTAAAATTGTCTGCTGTCGTTACAGGAATTTGCTTTTCTCACTTTTTTAGCCTACGTACATATGATTCACTAAAATAAATAACAACTTATTAGCATTTTTTCGGTAACTAAATAATCTATTTGTGTGAAGAAAAATTTCAAAATTTATAATCCTAGACACAAACCATACCTATTAACAGAGCTATGGTAGCGTAATAAAAAAAAAACTATGGTAGACATTGAAAATTTGGTGTGCGCCTTCAAAATTGAATAGAAGTTCCATTTTTTGACAAAATGGACCAGAATATATATACTAGCTTGCCTAGGTCATACTATTTCCAAATCTAAAGTCATAATAAAAAAAGTTTTATGTACATATACCTTCATTTGTTTGAAGATGTAAGATGCCGTTTCGATAACAAATATGTCGTGGAATACTATGTTATCGATAAAAACATATAGAATATTTTGTTATTATTAATTCCCTTTTTATCTTGAAGGTTCATGTTAATACGTATATACATAAGGGTAAATATCATATAACATTGTGTTATCGATAACAAATATTATATCTTATTTTGTTATCAATAACATATATTAAATAGTACATTTTGTTATCGATAACAACTATGTCATAGAAAGGTTTGTTACTGATAACAAATATGAAGTGAAACATTTTGTTATCGTTGAAAAATATGTAATAGAAAGTTTTGTTATTGATAACAAATACAAAAATAATTTTGTTAGCGATAATATGTTAAAAACATGTTATCGATAACAAATACTTCATAGATATTTATTATTTATTGTTACTTAAAATTTGTCTCATGTTTTTCTAACTAGCTGTTTTTTTTATTAATATATCGTGTAGATAAACGTTTATTTTACACTTGTCAGAGGTAGCAGGCATAATATTAAACTTAAGACAAACTGTGCAACTTTTGTTCAACAAAATTTGTTTCTGAAATTGTATTTATTCGTTCTTTAAATCAATTATGGAAAAGTTTGCTAAAATCTTAGCGAAAACTCATGGCAAATAAAGAAAAATTTTTGTTCAATTACACTAAGTGAGTTTTGTATTAATTTTTGTGAAAAACAAATGCTAATTAAGATTTTTTTAAACAGAACAGAGAAAACGAAAAAAAAATTCCAGCCCTGGGGATGGATATACATACATATATATATATATATATATATATATATATATATACATTGTATTCAAATTTATTTCTTCTTCTTAATTTAACCTAAATAATGGAGGCAAACTGCGCAGCCAACTTAGAGAGAAACCAGTTTAGTACCACAGACTTAGGTACTACTGATAAGTTCACAACAACATACCGGCAAAAATTTGCAAAAACCGAAAATGTTATTGCGCTCTAAAAATTTGTTCTATGAACTTTATTTTATACTCGTATATGGATTATATTACGATGCCGCTGATGTATTTTTTACAACTACGGTGTCGTTTTCTCTAGAAATGGCCTAAAATATATGACGGAATATTTTCTAATCGATCAGAGTGTCGTAACGTACTTTGCGTCAACATTTTCAATGATATTTTATATTCTAATGGCATATTACATTAATATATTGTTATCGATATGAAAATATAAATATTTTAAAAATTATATAAATTACCAAGTATTTATTCAATCAAAAGTTTATAAAGAAACCCTGTAGCTACTCGTACGCTATTAAGTATTTTTAGTTTTGTTTTTTTATAAATTTGCTTTTTTATTTAAATTCTTTGGAATATATTTCGCATATTTTATTCTGGCTATTTGTTAAACATTGAAATTCGAAAACAATTTCTATTTACTTTATTCCTTTACATCCCAGAATACTCCAACAAAATGGTAGGAAGAACGAAGCCAACAAAATATAATACAGGAAAATAAAATAAAAAAATTTGCATATAAAATTTTATTGTCATCCTGTGTCGATGGAACAGAAAAGTATTTTGTTTTCATTTTGTATTCAATTTAGCAATTTTCCAATAGGAATTTAATCTACTTTTGATTTAAGTTTTTGTGCAGATATTTTTGGAAATACTTGGTGCTGTGGAGTATCAATATTAGGGACGTTACCGGCAAGAAAAACTTAATATAAACGAATAGAAATTAAAAAAAAAAAACTAAAGAAGTAAACGTGCATGTGCATTAATGTGAATACCCCTACTATTTAAAAGCCTAATGGCTTTTATTTATAAATTTTTATATCATCAAACATAATTTGTTTTTATTTGATTTAATCAAAAAATAACATATCTTTCACATGTTTTACCTTTTGTTCCTATTTCTTTGAGTTCAATAGTCGTGCATTAAATATTAGAAATACAATTTTTTTCGAGTTTTTTAAGTTTAGGAAAAATGGAAAATATATTTTGGAGAGATTTATTGTTTAATATATCTGCGACATTTAGGTCACTAGTTTTGTTGCTTTTTTGCCAAGATAGGTATCATATAAAGATGTATTTTATATTGCTTTCTATACATTTGTAGCTTTGAAAAACCATGGTTTAATTTTTTATTACAATGTTTTTGAAACCTATTTTATAAATATTTAAATATGTCTATGAGAATAAAGAGGTAAATAAAGGCCTTTTTCTCTCTAGTTTATAATGAGATATGTTATATTATGCTGCCATGTAGAAATTAAATATAACTTCAATATGTATCATTCATCCAGTTTGCTGCCGTATTAAATTTGTAGTACAAAAACTATGTAATTTTGTAAAATACATGTATTTATTTAGCATGTGGATGTTATTTGTAGGTAAACCATATTATTAACATGAATTCCTTATTTCGGATACAAAAAAAAAAACGTTGTAAAAAAATTATGATAAACGTATAACAGGGATCGGAATTTAGCAATCCATTCAAAATGTCCATAAGATGACACATAGATAGCGTTACTAGAATGCTTTCAAGATGATTTTATTTAGTACTAACCTTCAAACGATAAGATGTTTTATGACCATTTTGTGTGTCGATCTGGAAGCAATTGATGACATATTTTATTAATAATAATGGCTTACGATCAGTTTGTTCTCGACAACAATTTTTATGAACATTTTATGCAACTATTTCGAACGAATTTCGTCCTACCTTGTCAGGTTTGGTGTGTTGACAAACCTGTTTCGGCTATGTGACATCTCCAGTACCATTTTTCTTTACCTGAAGAGCACATAGCACAAAACTAGTTTGTCTCCGAACCAAACTTAACAAGTTATGATAGTACTTCCAAATATCTATATTAAATTACCCTGTCAGAATATCAAATCAAGAATCAACATTTTGTAATTAAAATTATATAACTATGTTTTCATGAATTTTTCTACAGATATTATTTCGTTCATAAAAATATTGATGTTATTAAGAAATTTTTTATGAAACGATAAATACATAACCTTTGATAAACTAAATATCAAAAAATGTTCAATTAAACTTCAACTACAATTTATTGCTTAACTTTTTAATGTTTTCCTTATAATGTCTTCGTGATGAAACCGATATCTTAAAAATATCTGTCGACAATTACAATGTTATCCAAACTTCAAATTCTGATATTTATAATGCAAACAGCCAGATACTAATCATAACTTTAGTCACTGTTCTGTTGTACTTTTTTCCCCGTATTTTTATAAAACATAAACCCTCAAATGCAACAAATTCATTCATATTCTATGTCCACATTGACAAATGCTTATCCTGCTTTACAATCCTCCTCAAATATACACACACTAACACTGTGAGATTTGTGGCTGTAACAGGGATGGAAAAGAGATGCTGTTGCACTTTTTTTCATTATTATTAGCAGAATACTTCTTTTTACTAAAACTAACTGACAAAATCAACATAAACTATGAAAGTGTTATAAAAATTTGCTATCGTATTTGTTATTTTGAATTGTTTTAAATATTACTTTTATTCCTATGGATTTAAGTCAGTAGATAGATGGTAACACATCTTCTCATGTTAGTGAACAAATTTTAAATTTTCAGAGATTTGTCATAACTTTACCTACATATTAAGCTCTTTTACCTCAAAAAGGTACCATGTACAAATTTCAATGCCTGGTCTATAATATGAATTGGGGGAATGTCAGAGTTATGTTTAATGTGTCTTTAAAGGCACATTCTGGTCTTGTAGAAGAAGAATCCTCTTAAATATTACAAACAGATTATTTAGAGGTGGTTGACCGCTACAATGCAGACAACATACATAAATACGCCCAAAAACTGCTCGAAGAAATAAAATCCAATAATTTTAATGTAGACATATATTATTTATGCGAACATAACTTAGTTTTTCCAATGACATTTACCCGTGCAAAATTAAGACTAAATCAATATTTTTTAAGAATTTTGGCCGCAACAATTTTTAGAAGGAATAAAAGTCATAAAATGGGTCTTGCAGTTCCGCCCTAAACAACGGCCCCGATATACCTACATAAATAACAAGCTAAGACAACTAGTCCACTGCCATTTCGTACTATATAAATTTGTGTTTTTATAAAACATGTAAACGTGAATACAACCACAGGAAAAAATACTTACACCTATCGAAAGTGACTTAACAAAAAAAGTTAAAAAATCAAACTTAGGTAATTTAATTGAATCAATTAAATACTGAATTGAATTTTAAATTGAAGCCAAACCCCACTTAGTACGTGTAATTTATTTCTGTTTACAATTAAAAATTATAATTAAAATATATTTTATGTTTCAGTAGCTCATATTTTGTCTTATTACTTTATTTATTTTCAGGTAAATATCATTCTGGCCATTAAATATTAATGTAAATGGATGTAGCGGGGTAAACGTATGATTTTATTATGCGTTGACAATGTTATTTTTATATTTTTTGCGGAAAATGTGAAAATAACTTACTTGGGGTATGTACGAGTATGTATGTTTATGTGTATGTGTATGACAAAAAGTTGGGGAAAAACCTTAATTTAATGGCATAACAGCAGCCAACAAATTCATTGTGGTAAACAAATCTTTGGCACAGTTGGCAATGGCGAGAGTTCATAATTTTACTAAAATTGCTTCTGCTTAAAGGAAGTGGGGAACATTAAATGATAGCTTACTCAGAAATGTAAAATAAATAAATTGTTTTTAGTTGTAAAATACAAATGCAGGCAAAGATACTATTTTATTGTGGCGGACGAAGATTTTAGTACCAATTCTAGATCTTAATTTATTAAAAAATCAATGAGATTGATTATAAAGAATTGGAAAAACCTAAGCTACCGATATTCTACCATTTATATCATGCATTTATACCATGAATTTGTCAACTGTAATCAACTAGCTTTATTATTTATAGAGATGGGAAAATACTTATACGGCAACATGAGCAATACTCCAAATCAAAATGACAGCCAAATTCATTGCAATTGACAAATTCATCTGTACTTTTTCATACTTAAAAAAAAACGATTACTGAATAAGTAGTGCGAACCAAATCTATAGGTGATACGTAATTTAACTCACGTTTTTTGTTTACTCAATCTCGAATGCCACTAATTAATTAATAGTGCTTTAAGTGAGAAGACGTGTTTTGTTCCCAAACACTTTATTTGGGCAAAACAAGCTTTTTGCTAAATATTTTTCTTTTACATACTACATATGAGCAAAACTCTTCAAATGACGTAATTTGCATCAAATTACAAATAAAACTCTGGATCATCCAATAATAGTGAAATTTGGAAAGTTTTACATTTTACTTTGGTATATATGTATGTATACGAGTATATAAAATATACAAATAATTGCGCTCATTTAGTTTTGGAAGAAAATGGAAAAAAACTTCTTTTAAAAGGCGTTTAAATTTTAGCAAAGTATTTACACAACTTAGTATTAATATTATTATTATAACTCCGTTTATTATCACATTCTCAATGGCCTCTAATGTGATTCACGAGAAACACACTATAAGCGGTAATTCCTTTGGTGATTCTGTAACACCTGATTTTCAGTTCTGGACAGTGTGCAGAAAATCCGGATCCATTGGGGCTTAGATTTGGAAAAAATTTAAATGGAAAATTTTGTTAAATTTTGGTTTGGGAAAATGTTAACTTTTAATAGTTTCGGGGAGCAATCATAAAACTTTATTAAGCCAATTAGTTTTCGTTGTTACAAATATTCACGCTCTTATGCGTAGTAGACCAACTTTAAACTACCGGTATCCAAAGAAACGCCAGATCGTCTGAGAACATCGCTGCGGTCACTAAAAATATGAAGAAATTTGATTTCCATAAACACTGACTAGCACCCGCACGAAATATAACTAAGCCAGGATGTCAGAGCTATTGAACACATAAAACGCTGTTCATGCGCTGAGCGTTCTTCGGAGCTTTTGGTCGTAAAATTATTTTCAGTGAAAAGAAAGTGAAGTGAATTAACCATCAAGATACATTTCGGAGTCGCACGTCTATTACAATAAGCATCAATCCACCGAAAACCCAGTGTCTTTCACAAATTCAGCAAGATATATACTGTAGATTCATTGATTGAAAATTTTACCTCGCTGCTCCATACTACAATGCCAGTGCCGATGTCATAACCGTAATTCATTGTCGCATTATACGCAGGTTATCTTTTTTATTTCAAGTAGTGCAGGGGTTCCAAAATGTTTAACACGAAGTAATCGTCACAATAAAAAACAACTTAATAAATGGATATGTGCTTGCACCCAGAAATAATATTAAAATACTTAAGAATTCATTTTGCATATCAAAATTAAAAATTCGAAACTAAACATGCACAAGACAATATGCAGTCCCTGAATAAATTTGCTATAAAATTAGCAAAACATTTTTTGTAAAACCTTCAGTTGCAAATAACAAGAGACTTGGACACACCACTTACGGCAAAGTTAAACATTGAAATGGTTAGAAACAATTTTTGTTCTGGGTGGATCTTCTGCAAGTTACGAAAAATAAATTTATGACAGTTTATACAAGCGAAAGAAAAAACTTTTAATTACATTTCTATAAACGTTGTCTATGTTTTTATGGCCTTTTTATTTAATGAATCTGAAAACATCGACATGTTAAATTAAGTATATCTTAAAATTCATAGTTCTAGGAATTGGATTTGCAGAAATGGTGGCATTAAGTATTTATACTAGGATTTTGAAGCCGCCTTAAATGCTGTGGGATTTCGATGCATGGCATATGCGAAGTTGCAGTGTGAATAGGGAAGAGATTATTACGGAAGAGTTTAAATACGACAATATCAGAATAAAATAATTATGGAGATTTTGGTGATCTGCTCGTGGAAGGTGATGCGATAATATTCAGTCCGCACATATCACCACATAATTTATCTTACCTGATCCATCAGGAGAAGTGAAAGCAAAACCAGCCTAAACGCTGAAGCAGCTTTTTAAATGGTGTGTAACGTAGTATTACAGCCTTTTTTCTTCTTTGCTCTTGTGATGTTTTGTTAATTCTGCTAAAGTTTTAATGAGAATCATATGACGCCATTTTTTAATAATTTTAATATTTTTCAGGGTATTCTTCCAGATTATTTTACAAACTATTCAATCCGCCCTTGGCGTGTAATTTATATTTACTCGTAGATAATTTCTAAAAAAAACTTCAATCAAATTATTATTTGACATGAAGAATTCTGTGAAAATACAAATTGTTTCTAATCGCCTTGCTGCTATTATCCTTGGTGATTTCTGAATTGCTGAAGCCATATAAAATCTAAATCTTTTGGTAAGAAACAAAATTACTGAGTACGACTACTAGCATGATAATAGAGAAAACACTGAAATAAGATATTATTGTATTCTTCAAACACTGCTCCGAGCGAATATCACTGGCTCATACGAGTGGAGATTGTGCACATACGAGTGGAGATTGTCTTCCCGGGAACCCGCAGAGTCTTTTTGCAAGTCCTCATACTACTTCTGACAAGCGGATCTAGATTACGCTTTTGGTCGAAAAGGTTTTAAAGGAAACACAGTGTTTACGTGTGAAATTTTGAAGCGCCTGACTGCTTGAAGTGAAATATTACTTACAGCCCATTAAATAAGTTCCTTTGCCTGAAATGGCGTCCTTTGAGATATCTTTTAAATGTTGAGAAGTGAAAAAGTTATGAGCACTTTTGTGATTAAAAACGCGTTTATTGAAAGGGCTGTAAAACAGGATACATCGTCATATCGCAGCAGATAACTGATCATGATTCTTGATCGTCAACGGACTAAATTAACAAGATCAGGGATTTTCATTGATGCTCGAAATGCGCTTTACCTTCTTGCTTTTGATTTAAACAACCAAAAAGCCTGGGCTCGTAACAAACATCTCTAACCGTAACTGTTCAAGTTTTGCACTCTTCTGTTGGACTGTATCAAAGTCTCAATCACAAAATAGGACACCGTTACTGGAAATTGAAGTCACTGAACTTTGAGACGCACTATTACAAATTTAGAAGAGCTTACAAACGAATTTTGTAGCCGCAAAATTAAAAAAAAAATGTATTTTATTATTGTTTCTTATTAAACTAGGATTGAATACAACCAAGGTTTTTTTAATTTGCAATCATCCAACCCATGTTCTCTGTTAAAAGTTTCAAAAGTATGGAAGCTCATAATTTTTCCCCAGAATTTTTATTATTTTCCCGCTAGATTAATTCACACATTTTTGACCTGTCATCCTCAAGCTTGTATATTTTTGATAAAGATTATCACAATAAAGCAATGAGACAACGACAATCAAATAAGTAGAGACGTGGCTAGAAGTGTCGCCGATTACACTATGCATTCCAAACATTCTGTATTGGAAACTCATAGCTATTTAACAGGCTGTTGGCTATCTTACCGTACTTTTCCTGTGCCGTTTATTTTAAAGTGCTGATTTCTCTCATAAATTATAAAATATATAATTTTATATATGCGATACTCCTATTTTTTTTTATTGGTTAAATGGACCCTCATTGTTTTTACCCTGCGTTCAAATGTTACAGACAATGAAATTCTCACGTTAACCTAGATCACTTCATGCCAGTGTTCTAGTAACTCTTATTTGTGGTGTATTTTGATTGAATACCCGCGTTTTTAGGGGAAAATCAAGATCGTTTAATGATACTTATTTAAGTTATTATAAAATGTTGACCCACTGTTAATATCAATATTGCCAACCTTTACATTTATTAAACTTAATAAGTAATGGCGAAATCCATTGTCAATAACAGACAAATACTGCCTTATCTTCTCTCGCGTCTATTCTATTCGAAAGTCTTCAGTACTCTTGTATATTACTTGGAATTCACTAATATTAATAAATGAAGCAATTTTTGCGCAACTTCAGGTATTAAACAAAATTACAACATTTTTAAATCTTGGCCTTTATTTATATTAAAATGAAGACAGCATTTAAAAAGTTAAACACAACTGAACAAAATATGTGCTTAGATCATTTATCCATCTCCCACAAATATGAATGATGTCTTTATTTACAGCTCTAAGTCAATCAAACTGTCCATCCTTCTTTGTTTACAGATTTTTCCTCACACGATTCAACTTTAAACACCAGCTGCTACATGGCGAATGTAGTAAATGACTAAGACATTCCAATAGAGAGAGAGAGAGGAAAAAGACATTACTTATCGAACTAGTAGGCATTTTTTGTAGGTTTTTCTTTTCTTTTTTATTTATGTATCGAATTTGCTAACATTGTTGGAGGTTTAGATTCCATTTAATAACCAGACATCCTCGTCAGTCATATGTTCGGCCTATTATCTAGCCATTCCATTCAAATAGTCTTCGTTCTTGCATTCAAAGTATCACTAACTCACTCATGTTTGAAATAGAATAAAAATGAAAAATAGAAAAAAAAAATTAAACTGTTTACAATCATTTTCGGTCTATGTGAGTACTAAGTCCATTCAAAAACGGAACGTACAGACATCAATTTAAACTAGTTACGGTATACAAGTATGGACTACACTGCAGTAGTTCTATTTAAATGAATTGTCTACCAAAATGGCAGCAAAAAAATTGCTGTTTGAATAAATGTTAGTAGACTACGGTTTCAAGCATCACCTACTTTTAATAAAATATGCAATTAATATAATTTTGTTAATCTTGAAAACAGTCAATAGACTCGGCAAACAAAGCAAAATGATAAAGGGTGGGATTCAGATTAATGCTTTCAGTGGAATAAAATGACTTTTTCTATGCTGGTTTTTGTTGAACCTTAACCGTTTTGTATCACGCTCCTTAAAAGTCTCATTTGGTTTGAAGAAGGTTTGGGGATAAAACAGCTACAAATCTGCACATGACCGCTTGGTGAACGATATGTGTTGCAGTCGGGTTTATAGAGCGTTTTAGTTTTTGCACAACTAAAATAACATTAATAATTCTATTAAGTTTATTGTTAAAAAGAGGCTAACGATATTAATTTCACAATGAACCAAAAAGAAATATTGCCGTCAGTTAGTTCTAGTTGCATAAAACATCGATTAAATATCTAACTTCGTCATAAATCCAGTTCTGGTTCAGCACTTCATTATAATTGCTTGCTATAAAAACAATATATGTATTTCCAAACATGGAAATTCAATTAAGAACTTTTCTTTCCTTAAGACGGAAGGAAGTTCATTCTTATTTGTAGTATTGATAATTCACAGAAAAAAAGGAAGAAACTAAAGGCTTAAAAATAAATACCTTTAAGCATCTTCACTCTTCGTTCGACAGTTCCGTCATCGCAAAACAAACATCCTCCTAACTCCATTGTACAACTCTCCGATACAAACATATTTTCTTCACTACTCCTTTCCACGTATGTGTAAAAGTGGTGCCTAGAGAGCAAGAGTAAACATGATCTAGGCTTATTGGCCTAGCGGATCTAACAAGCTGTTTCCTGGCTAAAATAACCCAAATTCACTTCTACTTATTGTAGCGCTCCAATGTGCAAATGCAATATATCCAGCACATACAAAAAAATTTTGATTGTGTATTGTTGTTTCCAAAAGCTTTGTGAAACCAATCAATCGCTTTTGTTACCCACAAAAATCTATTTTTATTTTTCTGATATTGTTGCCATGGGAGAAAAAAAGGACACAAAAGTACGGAATCAAATGCATACAATTTTAAAACGTAATCTAATTTTGGTAAACAGTAACGCAAACACAGAGTTTAAACACAGTCATAAAAACACTGAAAAAATTGTTGCTCAGTAAAGATTCTTTTTGCTTGCAGATTGAAAATTAAACTTTAATTTTGTCTCTATTTGGACCTGGACTTAGGGTATGACCCTTTTAGTGTTGGTACTTGGAAAAAAACTTATTGGAAGGAACACAACAAATATTCTATTTGAATTTTTTGTAATAAAAGAATCAGGAACGAAGGCAGGAAGTTTTTTGCAAATACGTACAGCCAAAGTACGAGTATTCTCTGTAGAGTGTTGTGCGGTCCATTATCTGTTACACGATTTAACAATCTGGAAAAATGTGTTTAGTCCTTCGAACATTCCTTAACTACAGATGGAGCCCCACAATATATCGAGTGTCTGCAAGTATGCACACAGCATTGTGGCTTACGTGCAATAAAATCGGCCCGATTCACTCGACCCGTTTCAAAGATTTTTACAAGATGTGTATGGCCCTGATGGCCCCAAGCTTTCGAAATCCTTGACCTATTACTGAATGACAACGATTGAAGATGCTGCTACCATCGGCGTAATAATATATTTTATTAGAGGTTTGACAAAGAAGGTCATTTAGAGAAATAAGAAATAGTGTTGGAGAAAGTACGGTGCATTTCTGTAGCCATTCATTTGAAATTGTTTCGTGTGATCCCTGAGAAAGCTTGATATAAGTAGACAGAACTGATTACGGACACCGAAAGCATTAAATTTTAAAAGTATTGCACCATGTTGCACTTTAATAACCGCATAGACGAAATCGTCTGTAAGAAGAGTTTATATTTTCGAAAGAAAGGCTAGCAGTTCTTTAGTAGAACGACCTCTGCGAAAACCCTACTGGCGGTCACTAAGTATATTTTTTGTTTCCAAATAGCTCAAAAGTGGTAGTTTCTCATACTGTCATAAAGATTCCTAACGTTTTAATTTTAAAAAAATATTAGTTGATTAATAATATTTCAATCCGTTTTTTTCCAGTGCATAATAAAGTCTATAAATTTTGATTTTCTGCTGCCTCAAAATTACCAACTGCTTAAGGATAAACTTTGTTACAAAAAATTCGTTTTAAAATGTCTGAGACAATGTTAAGAATATATATATGTATGTATTTAATGACTTAATTATACATTAGAGTCGAGGTAGGTTGGTTATCTACGCCTATTGTTGTGTGCACAATAGAGTGGGTAGCTATAGAGGTAAGATATCCAAATGTTTTTCTTCTTAAAGTGTTAGCTGTAAAATAATAGCACGATATTTGGCTGTACGAATAATTGCCCAAGTGGAAATCGCCCAAAATAAAAGAAAAACAAAAAGGTTGGGTGCTGTGTCGTAATCAAAAGATACTCAAAAAATATAAACAAAAATCAAAATTCATTAATCAAATTCAAAATTAAAATATGTACAATCGCCCAGAATTTAAGGCAATTGTTCACTCCGACAAGAAAATTTGTTGGGCGATTAAATAGTAGATGCCTAAAATTTTCCAAAATGTATAAGTACCGAAAATTGATTAATATTCTTTGAAACATTTTTGTTTGGTTTTCAAATTGCAACGATATGATTTGCAGGGAACAAATACATGTAATGACCTACACATAGGCCTTTCAAACTCATTATCCTAACCCGGCGACCCCATTCAAGAACTTAAACTCACCCCTAATAATGCAGACATTAACCACTAAGAAGTTTTAAAGTAGTTAAAAAAATATTTGTATATATATAAAGTTTTTAGCCACCCCTCTAATAATGATTTTATTTGCCTATAACAAGAAATAAATTTTGAACAGATCGATCGCCCTTTTTTAAACAGCTAACAGAATTCAATAAAATAATAACAATAAAAGATATTTAAAACACTAACGTATTCCAATGAATTGGAAGTTGAGAAATATTTTGAGCTTTATTGACTTATCCGAGAGAGCTAAATATAATTTATGTAGATTGTCAACTATATCTCGCTGTTTGACACTTAGTCCTGTTCATATATTGTCAATTTCAATATCCTTCAGTTAGGGACAAAAGAAATTGCTTATCATTATCTTTTTTTAACAGACAGAATATAAAACCGAACTTAAGCCTAACAATAAAAACTACTTGGTCTTTTACTAATTTCATCCCCACTTATTTTATTTTAAAATTGCAATTTACATGTTAGGGGACAAGCTAGTCTTATGCACTTTTCGCTGTTTGCCAGCTCATCAGGAAACCTTTGCCCAAATTTTTAGCGCAACTCGAAGTGTTTTTAAATTCGTCAAATGAGGTTTGTTAATCATTCATCTGTAGCCCTCGTCATTGATCAATGACCAAACAGCTTCTTTCAAACGCTTCAAAGGCACTCAGCAAATAAACTGTCAGCTCCAGTGCCAAGTCAAGACTGGGAAACTCGGAGTTCTCGTGCACGGCGACGAATTTCTTACCCCTGCTTCTCCTGTACACTTTTGCAGAAATCGTTCCTTAAACACACGTGTTCAGGCTACATATGGCCTCTAAATAAACGTGACGGCTTCAGAATGTCAACATCGAGGTGCCCTTATTAGAAACCTCTTCATACATATATATAATCGAAAAATTGGACAATAATACTTTGTTTGTATTACGTTCCTTCCATTTAGCCCAACTCATGGTAATTTTATTTTACAAATTAAAATACGAGTGTTACTTACGTAAAATAATAAATAAAAAGAAATTTCATAAAATTCGTAAGCACTGATAAATAAAGGAAAAAAAAAACAAGAAATATAATTTTTAGTGTTTGGTGGTTTTTATAGCAACTTTTCTAGAAAGATTAGATATATTTATATATTTAATATCCACAGAAACTAGCTACGAAGAAATTAGAGAAGAAGCTTTTTAAAAATTCCAAACACGTACTTCCGAATTTTTCATGCGCTTGGGTAAAACAAAATAGTAATAATTCTATAGTAATATAGGAAATGTAGAGCAGAAACATGACAAGACATAACCTACATCTGTGCGGACGTTTTATAGCTTACTGGAGAAAACTTTTTTGGTGCAGACAGTACAAGGGAATATTCCTGAAGAGCAACGACTGACAGTATATATTTTTCAAAAAACTGAGACCGCCAAAACTGAGACCATAAGGCCATAGTTAAAAAAGAATTGAAAAGGAGGCGTCTTATTGCTCAAATTCATTGTGAACTTGACACAATTCACGAAAACACAGTTAGATCATTATTTACTAATACCGACTGATGTTTTAAACAACAAGGTTCTAAATTTAAATCAGCTCATGCTGCTTTGGAATATTTTCTCTTTGCCCAGCGAAAAAACAGTTCTCATTTTAGAAAGTGTCTGTCCGATAAGTTTCTGCATTTGGAAGCATAAATATTTCTAAAACAATTTTTGAATTTCGTAAAATCCCTTAGAATGTACGCAGTTTATTATTTCATTACATATCAGTTGCTTTCCAACATACTACTGTGGGCAAATATAGTAAGACTTTGTTTATAATTTCAAATTTATTTATTCTGCCAAATCTATTTCGTCCCCCTCAAAGTAATCGCCCAACCCCAACCCTAGACGTGGTTCGTCGTCAACGCGTTCTCGACCCTCTTTGAATAATTTGTACCAACCAAAAACACTTGCTCCCGACATACAATTATCACCGAAGGCCTCTTTTGCAACATTCTTTGTTGAATAATTTCACTCTTATTAAAAATCGCCGAATGCACATGTTGTACTTCAGAAAGACAAGCGTATACTAAACACTAAAGGCCTATTTAGCCGACCGTTGAAATCGTAGATGTAACGTAAATGTAAATGCAACGTAAATGTAAATGTTTGAGCGCTTATAGAATGCTTAAAGTCGTGTCATGTGTTTTTAACATAAGCAAAAAAATACAAACAAAATAAAATAGTCAACAGATAAGAAAACAGTTTTTATTTATTTCAAGGTGCTCTTAAATTAAAAAAATACAATATAATGGAGATCGACGATTTGTTTGTAGATTTAAATTTCTTACGCTTGTGCAAACTTTTTTTAAGCAATAAAAATAAACGTACACGCAGGGTACGAAGGTGGGGTGTTCGACCCATAAACAGAGACTATATTGTCGCGGGATACAACAAAAAAGTTTTCCGAACCATTAAAAAGTGTGACAAAGAACAGTTCTTTGTACACACGCGTATGTCTCCTGATTTGTTTGATCTTCTGCTTTCCATGGTACGTGATGAACTTAGTAAGCCGAGACAACGAATTGGCCCAGAAGAGAGACTTGCAATAACATTGCTGTAAGTAAAAAATTTCATTTTGTATACACACATGGATACATATGTACATGCATATATTATATACATGTAAATCTAATTTAGGTATTTGGGACATGGATGCTCTTTGCAATCTATAGCTTGGAGCCACAAGCTTGGAAAATCAACAATCCGTGCTATAGTCTTAGAAACATGTGATGTGTTGTGGCATTTATTGTCGCCAATTTACTTATCTGAGCCGACAACATCCCAATATGAGGACATTGAAAAAGATTTCAATATTTTGTGGAATATGCCCAACTGTGTGGGTGCTGTAGATGGCAAGCATATAGCTATAAAGTGTCCGGCAAATTCAGGATCCATGTTTTACAATTATAAGAAATATTTCAGTGTAGTACTATTGGGCGTATGTGATTCAAAATATACTTTCACATCAGTCAGTATGGGAAGCTTTGGGAGCCAAAGTGATGCAGGTATTAATATACATGCATATGTATATAAATATATCTATTTGATTTTAGTTGCTGTGATATTAACAAAATTAATTTATTATATCTTTTACAGGAATATTTCGTGTATCACCATTTGGAGAATCGGTTATTTCTGGTACAGTCGCAGTCCCACCAAATAAGCCATTAAATTCGGCCTCTGAAGATTTATTTCCACATTATTTTGTAGGGGACGCGGCTTTTCCATTGCGGTGCAATTTAATGCGTCCCTATCCAGGATTAAATCTGGATACCACCAAAAGGGTTTTTAATTACAGGCTTTCACGAGCCCGACGTGTAATTGAAAATTCCTTTGGAATACTGTGCGCACGTTGGAGAATTCTTTTAACAACGATTGAAATGTCGCCGGACAATATTGATACTATTGTACTGGCTTGCACAGTACTTCATAATTTCATCATGTTGAATGACGCAAAAAAATGGTATTGTCCAGCAAATTTTGTGGATCAGGAGGCAGAAGATGGCACCGTCCAAGAAGGAGAGTGGAGAAAACAACTTCGTATGAGCGGTGAAAGGTCTATGCGATCAATTTGTACTCATGCGCGAAGATCTACCCAAACAGCAATCAATTTGAGGAATAGATTGGCTGACCATTTTTGTAATGAAGGTGCTATTCCATCACAATATCGGTTATAAATAAAAACATTACACATGTATGAGTGTTTATTTTAATTAATTTATGTTTATTATTTGCTATCACAGCTTTTTTATATTCAAAACTCAGCGCTGTTTCTTTGTGTTTGTTTCGCAGCAGTCTATATGTCGACATTTTATAGGAGCTACTCTAATCATCCTATGAAATGTCGACATATAGACTGCTGAAAAGCGAACAAAAAGAAACGGATTTGATTTTTTAAATTAATTTATCATAAATAAAAAGTTCTCGTAAACAAAAAAACAATTCATTTTTATTAATTTACTGTAAGTAAACAAATTAATGGTTTTTAAACTTAAATAAAAAACGTCTTATAAAATAATACTAAAATTTAATTCTCAGTGAAACATACTAGTCAGTCTCGTAAACAAATAATTCATAAAAACAAAAAACAAAAATATTGTACTTTTCATTCATCCGGCTGTAAATTAGTTTCCATAACTAATGTTGTGACTTTTTGCATTACCGCCATCTGCTTTTTCTTGCTCATTGTTCGAATGGTTGCAACAATCATTTTTCCAAAAGCAGTCACTGCGTCTTCCTCCTCCGGCTTTCTCATTTTACTTTCACAAAGTTTTGTGAAAGCATCAACTGCTTGAGAAAAATGCTCATTGTTTTCTTCTGCCGGTCTCTTCCGTTTTGCTATTGACGGTGTTGTTGAAGCTGTTGAAATTGTTTCAAACATTGAGTCTGAACACATTTCAAGTGGTGGAGACATGGATAATGGCGTCGGTGGCGATATAGCAGATTGTGGCGATTGCGATGACGACTGGGAGTCGATATCAACAGTTTGTTTATAAATGTTGACTGAACATCGCATTCTGGAAAGTTAAAAGTGGAAAAACTGCCGAATTATAAAAATCACATTATGACTTACGGTCTTGGTACAACATAAGGCGCTATAAACTTCATTGTTTCTATTAGCGGCCATTGCGATGGATACTTAGCTCCACTGCCAGATGGCAAATTTTCCTGCCGCTTCTCCTTTACATACCTGTCGCGTAGGCACGACCATCTTTTTTGGCAAATTTCTTCTACAACATAAATATTTGGTACATAAATGAATATTATTAGTATTGTATTTATAACTTACCTGGATATTCCATTTCGGCAGAAATTTGCTTCCATGCATTTCTCTTTTTATCTGGGTTTTTGTACCCAGAACAATATTTATTATATAGGCATTCATTTGCCTGAACTAATAACAACAATTTTTCGTCGTCCATTTCCCTTTTTTTAAATGATCAAATAAAATGCACATCATCTGTTCGAAACATTGATGGGATATCAATTCGTTCACATAAATGATGATTATGCGGAAAAAGTACCAAAATGTTCTTATTGTACCAAGATATTGTTTTATACGTATAGGCATGTAGTATATTTTAAAATTTGTAAAATTTTAATTTTAGCTCTATGCAAACAGGTATGCATGCGTATGTACATTGCTGTATAATACTTTCTTAATTGTTTGTGTATTTCTTATTATATTAGTTTATTGCTATTATTTCAAAATAATTTTTTTTGCTGGAAACTATCTTGGTACATTTGCTAAAGAAACAATTCGTTTAAAGAAAATAAATTCCATGTATTTATGCAAATTTAACAACAAAAACTGTTCAAATATCAGAACCAAAATAGTACCAAAGAAGGGGTTAATGTGCCACAATCCTATACAACATACATATATCCCATCACTGTCTACATCTGACACGTAAGCTCGTACATAATTTTCTATTTTCTACAGGTTCAAACATTACGGCTACGTGACATCTCCGGTCAAGTAAGCATTTTCATGCAGTCGTATATAACAGAAACGATCAGCTGACACAGCTACATTTACATTTCTACATTTACGGTCGGCTAAATGGGCCTTAATGATTACTTTGATGTGATATTTGGCACAGATTTCACTCACAGTCCTACCAACGTAGAAAAAAAAATTTCGACGAATTGATTTCCGCGCGAAATTTAAATTAAAAAGTCTTACTATTTTTGCCCACAGTAGTATGCAGGTGGTGACATAAATAATATTAATACCACCTGCTTAGAGAAATGTTACTTTATTTTGTAATACGGCTTTATATCAGCCAAAGAAAAAAATTAAATAATCTGAACTTTAAATATGAAACATTTCTGAACTAAATATGAAATAAATTTGTAACGACTGGGTGGGTGTGTAAAATTCAAATCCGAACTATACTTTTAAATATTCCTTTTAAATTAAAAAAATATATACGCAATAACATACACACGTTTTGTTTAAATTATATCCAGGGTAACAGTAACAGAAAATAATATTTAACACAAAAAGAAAAGAACGCAACTCTATATTAGTAGACATGGCTTTTATACTGACAGCTGGCGTATGGCAGTTTTAAATGAAATAAATATTAAATTGCTGTCTTTATGTCAACATTATCTTTTATAATTCAGAGGAAAGGACACAGAAGGCAGAGCGCTGAACAGTAACAACAAGTGAACATAATTTGAAAGGAACATACGGTTTTTATATTTACATACGAGAGTATATTTCTAGCCATTGGCGATGAAAAGAAACGCTTGCAAAAGTTTACGAAAGAAAAAATAATAAATTACTCTTGTAACTTTTAGGAAATTAAAGTCTTTTTTATTAACAAAAAAATACAATTTATGCGACTTAGTTCAAAAAATAATATCACCAGAACTTGAACCAGAAAGAGTAGTACCCTAATATGGCCGTTATGTTTCTTAAAAGGGCCGTGCGTAGCGGAATCATACTATACGATACAAGAACCCAATGCGGGACTAAGGTGGTAACGTTAGTTATTTATAAAGGATTAAATTAAACTAATGGATGCGGTTGCGAAGTGTTTGTTTCTTTTTTGTTTTAAAATTTTTGTTTCCCACTCGGCTTAACAGGACTGTTAGAAAAAAAGAAGATTATTAGATTGGAATCGCATATTTCGGTGAGAATCTTTTTATTTCAATAAAGTCAAGGGTATACTAAAAAATAACGCAAAGTCACGACCTTTCGAAATCCGGTAAAAATTTAGAAAACAGGCTGGAAAAAGAATAATTCAAAATAAGCGTTTTTAGCTATTTGTGATTGTGGCCAGTTTTGAAGGGCGGTGAATTTCAATGAAAAAAAAAACATAAAATTATAAAAACCTTTTCTATCATCTTGAAGGGAAATATATTATATCCCTTTCCCTGGATCTGCGCCTTCCCTTACACATGACTACGGAGCGAACACCTGTATCACATTCTTGCTCCTGTTTTGGCATTGGTATTTTACATAACTCGTGCGACTAAAAATACCAAGATAAGTATTCTGTTGTTCACAATCACAAACAATAAACTAAGTTATTTTGCTAAACTATAACAGTAAAATGATGGATTAAATATATTAAGCATATTTCCTTTTATTCTGACGCAAATCTAAATAATATAAACAGCTGATCTATCTGATCTTCAAAAAGGCATCCAAAACACGCGAATTACAAAACATGCAAAATTAGGTGGCAGTTTTAAAATCGCATATCTTGTGTTAAGCGTGAGAGTACTGTAATGGATTTCCAGTAGGAGGCAATGTTACAGGACTTTTGACTCCTAGAATAAAGTCTGTAGTCAGCCCGAGTAGTCTAAACTAATGCCACTTTAATAATAATTCTGGACTGCTTGCTAACAATGTTTCAATGAATATAAGTGAAAAACAAATTGGCTAAAACTTACACATCAGGCCTCACTGGTATGTCAAAAAGAAACATCGAATTTAGTGGAAACTTCAGCAAGCTGTGACTGCAAATTACATGGTACCTCTGCTAAACTACTATCACACTTCTTATATTTAATAGCCCAGTCATAAATCCACCAAACCATTTAACGTATAACGTAATCATGATTATTTTCCGTGTGGGCGATCCGAATATTATTTATGTTCTACTATTATCAAAGTAAGGTCACAACGTCAATACGTAGTTCCACAGCCCTAGTTCGGACTTTTGGTTTTCAAACTAATGTGGTGTTACAGGCCACTGTCTCACGTTTGAGTAAATATTAAGTTTATAACGTTCTACTGCCAAAACCGAGATTTTAAACATCTGGAACCTTGAAAAAAGCTTAAACATCATTGTTGAAGTAGCACCTGCGAAAAATGATTGATTTTCCCCTTTAACTCTGACTGAACTTAATAAATATTCAGTCTTAATCTTAAGTTATGAATATTTACGATTCTTGGAAGGTCTTTATTAAAGACACTTTCCAGTTTGTAACTCCTAAAAGGAAAGGGAAAACTATTTCCATGGTGGAGGAAAAAAAGCCAACGAAATCGGAATCGATCGTAATCGGATAGTTAGGCTCTACTTTTGCTAGACGGTGATGGGAATAAAACTCCAGTATCTTTCTAAGTGCCAATACAGTGTGCAGAACTGTTAGGAAGTTAAAGACACTTGAGGGCCTAAGCTGTAAAAAAATCAACTACATTTTGAAGTAAATTAAATAACACATTCTTACCTTCTTTCCTATTGATTTTGTTGTTAAATTTTATTAGGTATCTACGAACAATTGTTGCTACTGTTGTTGTAATACGGGGAGGAGCACGATCTGGCAACAGCAACTCAACTTCGTCTGGTATTTAATATGCGGAGCAAGTTTTTATTTTGTACTTTATTTTCGAGTCTTCTTTTAAATCCACAAATCTTTTTTTACAAATAAATGTTCATTGTTCAATCTTAAAAAAACACAGTTATTGTACATTTTCATAAGTACAGATTTGTAAAAGTATACGGATGATTCGTATGTAAATACATACATACACACTTACATTTGAACATACACGTACATATAAGTGAAAAATCTTAACAATTGAATTTCATAACTTCTGGTATAAAACAGAGATTTTATATATTTTCTTGTTCAGACAAAAAAAAAACTCTTTCCTTTATTCGTTTGGTCTTTGTTGCTGAAAGAACAACAATGCAAACAACCAGTATTAGTCTGTTGGCAGCTGAGATGTGAAAAACCAAATCAAAGCTTTAAATTTCAGTTAAAAGAGAAAGTTATTTTTGGTTTCATCTGTGAAGATGGCTGGCTGACTCGTAATAAAAGCAGAAAGTACATCAACAACAAATTAAAAAGGTGGTTTTAAATTTCATATTGTATTTTTTTGCAAAAGCATATAATTTGTAATTTTCTAGTGATTTTGTCAGATTGCTGGCCACTTATTTTGTTTTAACTCTTTAAAAGCCACGCAAAGAAAATTACTTTGGTTTTGTTAGAAAAGCACATAATGATTTCTTTATATTCTTAAACTAAATAAAAATACAGAGTTTAGGAAATTATTATCAAACGCGATCAGTGTCCGTTATTGTACTTTAAAGATATGTGCTTCCAAATATATTTTGCGTTTGTGTTATGTAACACATACTTATTCCTCAAGAGTTGTTGGAAACGTCTTGAATGAAGCACCATAGCAATAATTTAGGAAACTTTTTCGAAAGACGCCTGTCTTTTAAAATGGAAAAAGAAAAATTGTTTGTGATAATTTTACGTTAATTTTGACCAAGAGCATTACATCGCAATACGCCTAGCACTACATTCCATATTTTTTGATGTCCATATTTGTAATTTCGGTTGTCTTTTCATCCAACGCGTGCAGGCATGCTGCTGTAATAGATGCATTGTATTTTTTGGGTTTCAATTGGTTGGATGTTTAAAACATATTATTCAACGACGTTGTTGGTGTGGTTCTGATTTCACCGCTTATTCCAAGACGTCACCGTCGTTAAACTTCTGTAAGCTTACCCATTGTGGGATAAGTCGCAGCACAGGTGTTTACGTGCAAGATCAAAACTTAGGACCTTTCTTGCCCTACCGAAAACTATCATGGACGTCTTTAACATTGTGATAATAAAACAATGTAATCGCTGTTACTAGTTGCGTCACAGCCTTCACGACCATTATGAGGATAGTGGATGCTAGGGCATCCCAACTGTCCACTAACAATTTGGGTTAATACAGTGTTTTACTAAATTAAGAAAGTTATAATGCCTTCCTTCAATACGTATATTCCCCAAACGTTTGCCTTAAAGGGTTAAAAAGCCTTCTAGCAGCTTGAGTAGCAATGAACTATAAAATTGCATTACACTGACTATCTTGACAATTTTTGTGGCTTTACATAAATAAAAATTTGTATAATTTGTTATGACACAGCCAACTACTAAAATTGACACAACAATGTTACTTTGTTGCCAGCTATTATTAAAACAAACGATGCTTAGATTAGCTAAGCACTAACAAAACTAAGTTACCACCACTACCCTCATCATTAGCTTACAATGTCAGTTATGCGAACGAGAGAATAAATATGGTTCTGTAATATTTGCAAATTAATTTTGAACGATACAAAAATTATTTTGTTTATGTCCAAGACATTATGCTGTAAACACACCGAGGTCTTTTCATGAATACTTTCGTAGCCATAATGGAAAACTAAATACATGGATAAATTAAAACAATCAAAAAAATCTAGATACTCTGGAGTGCTGATTTAGAGCAACCGTACGATCGACTGCCAGCTTAACACTCGCACGAAGCATTACAAATAAATCTCTTTGAAGTTCGTTCATTACGATCGAAAAATTGTTTTCTTTTGTTTTGTTTTGTTTTGTTTTGTATAATTCACATCAATTTTGGCTTGTCAGTGCAGGAAAGTGTAGGACATATTCGACGTTATCAAGAGGTTTCCAATAACAGCGATTTAATATTGATAGTTTCTAGCTACAGTTTTGTTTTGGTGGTTGCTGTTAAATGGATTATTTAATATGCAGTCACTGAAGCCAAATCACCATGGCAAGTTTCCGTCGAGACTTTTGCTTGGATCCGTACAATAACCTGCCTGGAGCACAAAGTAAAGAATCATAAATATTTGCAATTTATATGGGGTGAAGTTAATCCTCTCGCGGTTTCACAAGGTAGCAATGCATCTCCAAAATTTGCTGGTTTTGATGCCCATTGGTCCTTACTTCTTCGAAAATTGCATTGGTGAAGCCATCGCCCACAAAAGCGAACCACACAATAGATAAGATCGATGCTGAGGTGCCGATGTTAAAAAACACTACGGCATTTGGACAGTCTGTGTGTACAGTTTGTGAAGTTAATTGCCTACCAAGATCGTCCGATTTTTTCCAGCTAGCATTTTTCTTGAACGTCTCAGATCTGTGTGACCGTGCGAGGCCGCGGTGTATATTTGAAGGGTGCCGCAACATTCCCTACATAATAGCATTCATGGGCCTGAGGAGCCCAAAGAGGGATGCATAAGACGATGGATTTATTGATCGATGAAGTAATAAGGTAGAAACTATTGTATTGTAGCATATGAAAGTGATTCCTGCAGACTCTAGAATTGTTCTATGTGGACACGAGCCTGTACAACAATCTATAAGGTGGTGGCACTATTATAATCTTTAACTGTTATATAATCATAATTCCATCCTATAAACTCATATTACCGTCACATAGAAGCACTATTAATCATTTCAACAATACAATGCATAACACTAAGGCAATATCTTTACCAAAGAATTGGAAGGAGAAAGAGAAAAAATTAATAATTTAAATAATAAGAACATGAGAATTTACGAGTAAAAGCACTTGTTTTCTTTTGTCACTTATTTTGCCTAAGAAATTGAAAATGAAAATGTGTATTTTTATATTTTCCTTTCTTTGAATATATTCTTTATATACCTTGTGTACGCTATTTTTGCATTTTCTTAATGAAATAATATTTTAATTTTATTCTTTTTATGTACAGAGCAATGCGTGTATATTTCATTTGAAATAAAATTTATTTCATGTTGTAGCCAACAACAATTAGTTCTTAATATATTGCAATTTGAATTACTCTGCTTTGTGTAGAAAATTTGAAGGGTGTAGCCACAGGAAACTTGAAACGTAATTTTATTTAGTAAACTCGTATTATACTAATCAAAAGTCTTATATTCTGTTCTTGTACTTCAAACTATTTCTTTAAAATTTCTCTCCGACGTGGACCAAAGTCTTATACATATATTAGTTTGTGTCTCCTTGCCCAGCAGTCTTAAGGTTATTGCGTAAGTTAAATAGTACCACCCACCACAAGAGCCTGTAATTTATTACGATGGGTGCGGCCCTAATATGATCTGCTGCTTCTGTGCTACAAACATACGCACTTTAATATTCGCACATCATTATTTGTATGATGATAATAAAAATACTTCTATAAAACCACATAGCAACAGCGAAGCACTTAACTTTTGTAATAATCACAAGACCTGTAAAACGATTGACATATGCATCCACATAGCTACAAACAGATTACTTATTACCAACGGTATCCGACATCGTACTCATACTATACTTGGGTTTTGGCTTAGCGTGATAGACAAAAAGTAGACGTTGAACGAATAAGATCGTTGTAAATAAAAGTCAATATAATTGAAAAAAAAGTAGTTTTAATTGGCGCCCAACTAGAAGGCTTAAGAACCTACAAGTGCTAAAAGGACATGCGAATCCTGAAAGGACAAAGTAATACTTCAATTTTATTTAATAAATTTAAAAAATTTTTAAATCCGGTGTGCAAAGCTTATTTGGTTTTTGAAATCCTACAAACTATAAAAGGACATGAGAATCCCTGAAAGGACGAAGGAAAACCGATGTAAAATGTGTAAGTGATTATTTAAAAAATTTTCAGAGTGGATATTATTTCAAAATTAATTGTTAGTAAAACGTGTTATATTTTAAAACATTAATTAAATATTTAAAGTTGAAACTTTGTGTGCTAAATTTATTTTGTTTCTTGATTCGGAAAAATTTAAAGATATATTCTTAAACTAAATCGAATACTTAATATAAAATAATTTTTACAATGATTTTCGATAGAAATAGCGTTTAAATTTTTCAAGCAAATATTAGCGAAAGCGTCGTGCTGCTTACATAATTATATAATTTTTTAGTGTACCTTTCCCGGATTAAAAAATTATATTAGAAGTACTAAAATACAATAAAGCTTATTTTCTAAAACGACTATTGTCTTTGGCATATGTTTTGCTTAAGAGCATTAAAAAATTGTGTATTTCTCATTAAGTTTTATCTACCAAGTCTTTTGAAAAAATTAATTATAATCTTATAAAATGCTTCTTAATAGAGATGACGTACTAGAAATCGTAAATGAGAAAAATGAGCAGACGAGGCAACAGTTAGCCGAAGAGCTAATTCGCCTGACATTAGCGATTAACCAACTGCAACCACGTGCCGTTGAACAATATTTGCCTGTCTAGATTAATCCATTAGTTGTAGAAAATAATTCTAGACTTGATAAATTCGCTTCCTGAATTCAGTGGAGATTCTACTTCTTATCCAGCTTGGCGAAGCGCAGCCGTGTTTGCCATTAAATATTATACAGAGGGTTCGGAGAAGTATTACATCGCTATGGGTATATTTCGAAATAAAATTAAAGATTCTGCAAACGCCACACTTGCAACCTTTAACACAGTTCTTAATTTTAGGGCAATTATAGCTAGGTTAGACCAAGAATATGCCGATAAGACACCATTATATGTGCTGGAGAATGAGCTTAGTATTCTAAGACAGGGTAATCATTCTATCACGGAGTACTACAATAGGGTAGATAAGAAGCTATGTCTTATAATAAATAAACAATTCATGACGTATGGCGGAAATAGGGATATCATTGCCACTTTAAATGAACGCGCTAAATAGAACGCTTTACGCGTTTTCATATCTGGACTTCGTCGCCCATTTTGCCATATACTTTTTTCAACAAGGCCCAAAGATCTTTAAACTGCTTTTGCTCCAGAACTCCAAACAAATCACAAACGATACGATTTTGCATAGGCCTTTGCGGTTGGAAATACTTTTAAGCCCAATAGTTTGAGTATATCTCAATACAAACAAATAGAGCGCAATAACCGAACAAATGCGAGTATGCCTTTCAGTCAAAATGATTCTAATAGACCAACTCCAATGGAAGTTAATAATAATACAAGTTATTTCAGGCAGCGTAATAATTTCCAAAACCCACATACTTCATATCAAGAGCATATTAAAAATCCAGTCCAACCATATACTACACTGAATCATATTCCTAAACCGCAGCATTCGAATTTGCCAGTGGCATATAAGCGTAATCTTGAGCAGTTACATTCCTATCGTTCACCTTTTCAGAAACTACAAAGAGTAAATTATATGCCGGAAGAAATAGAAACATATTCAAATGAAGGGGAACATCTAAGTCGGGATATTGAATTTAATAATGAATATTATTACGAAGGCGCTAAGAGTAACAATTATGACTACAATGACGACGTTGTAGCTGAATACGGTGATGAAATTAATTTTTTAAGCTAAGATCCGTTTATTACGAAAAAGTGCAAAAACGGTCAGGAGCTTCGCATTCTAATTGATACTGGGACATAAAAAATTATATAAAGCATTTTTCATTTCTTCAAGGATTTAAGCTTTTAGATAAACCTTTCAATTTAAAGTCAATTAATGGTAAAAATGTAATAGAAGAAAAATGCCTAATTAATGTGTTGGACAATACCTCAACGTTCTTTATGCTCCCAAGCTTAAGCACGTTCGACGGTATTATGCGTTATGATTTTTTAAGGCAGATTAACGCAAAAAATTGATACCGATAGAGGGTACTTATTTTACCGAGACGGTAAAGTAAAATTACAACATGTGATCAAGTAAATCTAATTACAATAGAGGAGGATACTGTTCCAGACAAATTTCAAACCCAATTTCGACGGATAATTAATAACAATATTAATGCCTTTACTGACCAAAACATAGCTCTGCCATATAGCACGACTGTAAAAGGCCGAATTCGGACAAATACAGACAAGCCGATATATAGCAGAAATTATCCCTATCCATTTCCGTGGCTCCATTTATTAACAATGAAATAGGAACACTTCTTAAAGAAGGAATAATTAGGGAATCTTGTTCGCCTTACAACTCACCTGTCCATGTAGTCTCTAAGAAAGGTTTCAAAGAAGATGGAAGCCCAAAATTCCGAATGGTGATCGATTTTCGGAAAATTAATGAGAGAATTCTTCCGAATCGATATCCCATTCCTGATACATCGGTAATCTTAGATAATTTAGGAAATTCGAAATTCTTTACAACACTAGACCTTAAGTCAGGCTTCCATCAGATCGTTATATGTGCGGTCGATAGGCAGAAAACGGCTTTTAGTCTCAAGTTTTATTGGTGTTGCTGACTGTTGTTGTTGCTCTTGTTGTTGATGATCATTGCAATCATGAGCAGCATTATCACCATCAAGTTTTTGTGCAATTTTAAAATTGTTCGCCATAAATAAAACAAGATAGAATTGCACACTCTCCGATAGATAGAAACATGAAAGAGTTTGTTCTGCATATACCTTTAAATTTATCTTGTTTTTTTTTTTTCTTTTGTTGTAACATTTTGTTACTTATGTATGTTAGTTGTTGTTACCATTTATTCTAGTGTATTTAGGATACCAGTGTGAACTGAAAACAATTATTAACATATTATGTCGTTTATGAATATTTTCAAATTAAAAATAAAATATCTACTAATAAAATGTCATGTTTAGCAGAGGTTTTTATTTTAAATATTGTTTAAGAACAGGCTCAAAAATACGCAATTTCACGTGATCACGTTAATCACACAAGCGGTATATCAAAACTAATAACTAAATAATTACAACGGAACTGAAAGCAACAAAAATTCCGATGTTATTTTATCGTTGATTTTTTGACTCGGACAAACTAAAAAACCACATCACCAAATGTAGAAAGGAAAGTAAGAAAAATATTATAACAACTTGTCTTTTGCTCAAAATTTAATGTTTTTGTATTTTCTTACTTTAAACATCTCATTTAGTTTCAAGAATTTCAAGCATAAGACTCTTTTATAAGAGATTTTGCGATTTTACATGAACAAGTAAAATAAATTATTTTTAGGGATTTTTTTTTAATCCCAACTTATTTTGATATAAAATAATGTAATTTATTGTTGAAGGCCTATAAGCTATAGTCTATGCGCATTTAGGTGGTTGCTGGAGCCAGACCATCAGGAAACCGTTACCCATCTTTTTAGAAAAACTTAAACGTCTTGTGCCCGGAATACTCTAGACCAAATGAGCAAACCAAAGAAAATCAAGACTAAAGTAATAAAGTTTAACAAGAAGTTTTTATTTTATATTTAATACAGCTACATACATTTAAAAAAATAAAAACAGCACAGGCTATGATTTGCTTTAGGTAGACAAGCAAAAAATCGCAAGTATTGCCAATGTTTGCACAAGATAATTTGTTATAAGAAGAGTTTTGGGAATTTTATTCTTTTATTTTAAAAAATATTTTAAAATAAAATACATATTCAATATTATCTACCAATAAATTGCAATATTTTATAATAAAATGAGTTGGGATTGACATAATTGTTAAAAATAATTTATTTAATTTTTAATATAAGACGTTTCTAGTTTTTCTAAAAATGTCGGCAAGGATTTCCTGATGAAGTGGCTTAAGCAACCCGCGAAATACGAATAGGGACTTCTCCCCAAATAAATAAATTGCAATTTTATAATAGTAGTATTGGGATGAAAATTAACAATAATTCCTTAAAACAATTAATTTATTTAAAAGAACCGAAGAAATATTTTTAAGAACCGTGAGACTTACTTCGAAGATTTTACGCATACAAACTGACTCACGCAAATACATGCTCACGTATTTAAAATACGTGCTTTTCAAAAACACATAATAATTTTGGCCTATTATCCGAAAATTATATTTTTTCCTAGAATCACATATTTGTATTTTCGTCAAACCAATATCTCTTAGTCAAACTCAATTACAATTAGAATCACTGAGGACACATACATCAATAGAGGGAACTATGGTTTCTAATCTGTTAGAAATGTAAACCAAAAAACGTAACTGACGTAAACGTAAATTCTGAACAAACTGGGGGAAAAAAAACTTCTCCTGTAAAATTTTTTTTTTGGTTACTCTATTCAACAGTTTAGGGCACGATGTTAGACAAAGGGAAAAATTTCGCCGTATATTCTCTGGGTTGTTAGATTAGACTATCTTCTCCCGGAAACAAATAATGAAAAAGGGAAAATATTCCCTGGGAAAATTCGTACTAGGGCTGATTATATTCTGAAGGTGTTGTGGCGATACTTTGGATTTACATAACAAATTTATAAAAACTTGTTATGTGGAGTGGTTGTGGTGCCAGTTGTGATCGGCGTTATACGCGAATTAGAACTTTTGTTTTAAAAAATTAAATTTTTGCTATAGAGATTTAAAAATATCGTTTTGTGACCTTTTGATAATTTTATATTTTATCATAAGTATCACCGAACTCATGCTCTGTTAGTTCGAAATTCTAATGAAAAAATGCTTTGGTTTTATCAATATTTTTAAAATTATTACAAATTCAAATGAAACATGTAGTTTTAAAATATTTCCTTTCTTTTTCTTTTACACAATTCATTTAAATTCAACACAAACTTTTTATCAATCAGAAAAGATCTGATCATTGTGTTTTAAAGCTAAATTGGCTTTAGAAAATTAAAACAGAAATATTTCAAATAAATATTATTGAATCAAACAATAGACTTGTGTATACATGTGCAGATGTAAACTAGTTTCATGAATACAAATACCGAAAATTCATACGCAAATGAAAATATTTAGATTTTAAGCAACAAAAGGATAAATTTAATTTGTTGGAAAGTTCTACAAAGAAGTAAAATGTAAAAAACAATTGCAAAAACAGTTATGAAGCAATTATATTGGTAAATTTGAAAGAACAGGGTAAATTCTAAAAAAAGAGTCGAATAAAGGACCTACGTATTTTAGATTTGAAGATTTGCGATTATAATTAGTTGTAGTTTATAATTCAATTAATAGAATACTAATATATTTTTTAAACTTAATAAAATGAATATAAAGCATTTTTTGTAATTTACTTCTTTAATCTTGGCTTTAAAACTCCCAAAAGTGTTGGTCTTACGTAAAAATTAAATAGGAATATTTTTAAAAGACATCAGGTTTAACTTTTATCTGAAGCAACTTTGGCAACTTTTATCTGAAGCAACTTCAAGGACGACTTTATATTCTCCGCTGAACCAACATAAAACACAAGTCGCATATCGTACGAAAGTGGTTGCTCTACAACGGCATCAAAGTTACAGAATGAGTTGTATAGTTTTGAGCTGTTGGAAACAAAACAAATATATATTATAAAGGAGAATTTCGTATTTTGTCACATTATGACTATGACATTATGTTCCATACACCATTTCAGCGAAAGTAAAGTGGTGGATCTTCCTTTCTCTTAGGCATATGATGGAATGTATCATGTAGCACTACTGTCAATACCTGGTGCTATTCGTGTGGGTGAGTTGTTATGTATGGGGTTTCATTAAAACTTCATCCTGTTATTCTAAATGACTTTCTATATCGAATTTCTAATCCTATGTATCTAATCGTTTTCATTCGGCAAGAGACCAATCCTTTCGCAACTTGAAGACGTTAGGATCTTCCAATAACTTCTGAATAGGGTCGTGTGAACAGAGTTCATATTAATGCACAATGTTACGTGGTTACTCAGAGACGAACGACAAATTCTGTTACTTCCTAGAGTTGATTCACTGGAACATCGACGCAATGTGGCTTGTGTATCATTGTCCTATTTACTAAAATGGAATGTGATCCAATAAACTTGTTTCTGATACCCGAACATATGTACGTGTAACACGTTCTTTGTTAAGGTCTCGTGCGTTCGTGGTAAAGTGGCGAGTGGACCACATTACACACTACAGCTTTTTTCCTAGTTCCAGCTCTATGTATTGCATAACTACTGAGGGGACATAGTATGTGTGCTGGACCAACAAAAAAAAAACAATTACATACGCTGCTATTTGCAAAAACCAAATCGCTACTCTATCGGTTGCTTATACATAAGAGCAGCGGTGAATAAAATATTTTAGAAATCAGAATTTTTTTTTTTTGCAAAACCTATGGCGGGCGGCGATCAAAAAGGCCGCCCGCTATCTTTACATAATTAAAGGAGTATTCCTATTTCCCTATTATTAACATTTCGGAGATTTCAGTTAATTAGAAGATCCATTTAAATGAAATTTACTTTCATTAAGGAAAAAAACTCTTCCGCTTAATTAAATTATTTTCACATGTCATTTCCATAAGTAACTCTTGATTTCACACACTTGTGTATATTTTTGCATAACTTATTTCTTTTCTTAATTTGGCAGAAATTTTAAATTCAATTTTTAAGCCTTTAGCACTATAGTGCCATTTATGTTTCTATTTAAGTTGTATGTGTGTTTCCAGTGAATGTTATGTAAATTCTGTTAGACTTTCTAATTCAAACTCATGTTTCATCATGTTCAACTGTTATAACCACTACTTGCATATTACGCGGGAGTAGCGTAAGAGCGACACAGAGAAACATGTTTTTGTAGAAAAGCAAACATTTTACACCGAAATTGAAGATTATAAAAAAAACATAATTTGCTGATAGTGTTGGTAGATCAGTGGTTCTTAAATATTTAATTTAACATTAAGTTTAATGCTTATCGAAAATATTTTGTAAAAACCAATATAAAAGTATAGCATATCAGTCCCCTCTTACACTGGAATAGTTTTGATTCACAGATTTTTTGGAATTCTCTTTTAAACTTTCTTTAGTGCTTAGACTGGGAAATTTCCATTTTACAAATTTTTTTCTCGTTTGCTTAAAAACATATAATAAAATGTCAGTGCAGAGTTGCAGCACACTTTAATTTTAAGCTACGAACGAAGAACAACACGAATTTGCCAACTACAAGAAAGTCTGTACTTCCCATCATTCCCATAATTGGGGTGTTCTTCCAAATGCTTCGAAGCTTATTGGGCGAATATAAGGCGCTGTCTGTGGTCTTTAGCTTTGCATATATGTATGTTTAATTCCTGAAAAAAATTTCCAAGATGAAGTCTGCATTGTGGACTTGCAAAATCGTCTACTTCGTCGACATTAGCGATGCCTTCGCCTGCACAGTGAGCAGTGATCATTGGTGCATTCTTAAACTTTTAGAGAAATCTTTCTTTTCACCTACCGTCTTGCACCTTGACCACTTTCGTACTAAGATAATATTTGCTTAAAGCAAAATGTATTAATATTTTAGTGGTTACGTTTTTTACACAGCAGTTTTATCTCCATTAACATCTTCTACTCAACTTTGTACTCAAATCCTATACAAAGACTATAGACTACAAGACAAAATTAGATAATCAACAAAATGGAATCTTATTTTTCACTATTAATTGAAAACGCTGCCTCGAACAAACCGTACTATTATTTTGTTTTGCTATAGTCTACACATAAAAAACGAAAGCGAAATTAAAAATCATAATAATTCTCCTTATGAACATTTTAGTCTGAAATTTTGTTCTAAGCAGACTTGGTTAAATTATTCATAAATTCTATATGTGCTGGCCATAAAAAACAAGACTGTGCAATATGCAGTGTCCATATTGAAAGAAACATGTTCGTGTATGTGATCGAAGTTTATTGAAAACGTGTTGAGGTGAATGAAGAAGAAAATACATAAATTCTGGGGGAAAAGAGGAAACAACATGTATTTAACAATTTGTAACTATGTGTATGCGTTGGTTGAACACATATGCACCTATTTACGAATTTAGATTTGTAACCTCCCAGAAAACATTATTTTATGACATCCAAAATAATTTAAATCTTTATTAGACATTGAACTGAAATCCAGTACCTTGTAGGTTACCCATTTCTGAACATTTGCTGACATATGAACCGATTAATATGGTCTGACATCTACGTCATCACGGAGACTTGTAAATTCTAGCATTCATATATAACAAGTGTTCCGTGGTCATATGCTTTATGCTAGCCAGTGCTGGGCATTCACACATAGTGTGGTCTACCGCCTCAGCCTTTTTCTCAGGAGCATCTTTAATGGTTGACTCGTCAACCCCTCGCGAGGAATTCTTGTCCCTCTCTTTGGGATCCTTCCCTTGGCCAATTAAAATTGGAGTTTATTCATATATTAACCTCTCCCCTTCTTGCGAGGCCTCCTAATGCATCACTGTAATGGAGAAAAAGATGTCCATCCACACAGAGCCCGGGTAAGTCTGTATTAAAGGATCGACTAGTATCCAAAGTTCGCATACTAGGGAGCAAGCATCGTATTGACCACGCAGCCCTTACGTATGATGTTCCATCGTAGATTAGGGTGACAGGAACCGGCTACCGGCCACCACCACGAGGAGGTATAAGTCACAACTTCTTACAGTGCACTCAGTTATGGCAAAAGCCATATCTTTGTGGGTGCCATCTTGAATATAATATAAAAACTAAACGTTTTCTAATTTTTTAACAAAAATTTGTCTGGTGTCGTTCAGGAATGTTGAAAAATCTTCTCGAATTTTCCCAAGAAAATTGAAGTATTTTCCAAATTTCCTTAGAACAACTGATACGGAGTCGACAAGTTTTGTAGATTGTCTGTACTTATTCATACAAAAATATTTACTGGGTTGCTTGAAAAGTAAGAGAATACTTTTTAAAAGGAACCAACAAATCAAATACAAACGCGAATAGAATAAACAAATTTACAAATGCTTAACACTTTTGGGTTTAGGTTGCAACTTTCCTTTTTCGGTAAGTGTTATTTACTTTCATTTTCAATATAATAGATGTTTATTATTTGAGAAGCGCGATTTGGTGTAAAGTAAGCGGTTTCGCGTTTTTATTATATTTAAATAATGCAGTAAAATTAAAAACATTTGGAACGAATTCAGTTAAATTTTGTGTTCGAACGAAAAATTGCACTGAGGATGTGGCATCCCGAATCCGTTTTGTCTCCAAACCAAACTTTAGAAGGTATGACGGAATTTCGTTACAATTAGTAATATAAAATCAACCTGTCGGTAAATCCAACCAAGAATCTAGTAAAGTATAGTTATCGTCTGTATCTATTTGATAGATTTATAGTGTAAACTTGCGCCACAAGGCGTTACAAACCCAAAAATCTTAACTTGAAAACGCGACAAAATTTGCTGTTGAGCAGAACCTCTCACAATAAAAGGTTTTTATTTCCACTATAAATCAGCTGTTACATAACCAACGGAAATTAATGTTTGAAGAAAAAATAACACTGTGATACACAAAAAATATTCAGGGGTTCTAATGTACCAATTGTATTTTGTTGGAGTCCATGGATGACGAAAATACCGTTAGTTTTTTTAGTGATTTTATAACGGTAAATGTAGTGAAAAACGGTTTTTCTTAGATTTTCAGTTTTAAACAGTTGTACATTCTTTGTTTCCCAACGTATTTCTTTTAACTTTTCGTTGGTTAAAACGATCGAATATAATCTTTCAACCAAAATATATTTTTTGTAAATCGACTAACAAATGGCTAAGTTACAGTCGTTGAAGTGTACAAAAAACGCACTAAAAAGTATTCTTTACTTTTCCTCAGGCTATAAGTTGCTTATGAGTTACCAAATACTATAGATATTTATGATTGCAAAAAAGGCGAAGTAAATTAGCTTTCCAAAGTGGGTAATAACGGTAAAATCGGATAGAAAATAAAAGGCCTATGCAAATTTTTGTGCTTTTTGGTTTTTTATTTAGAAATAACTTGTATTTCTCTGCTTTTTATAATCTTCGCTGTCAGTATTTCGCTTTAAAGACCAGCAGTAGTTAGAAAGCATACTGATTTTATTTTTTCCTAAATAACGCTGTTCAATTTTAAATATTTCCAGGTGAAATCATTCACCTTGTTCATCACTCGTCTGTCCTAAATTTGCTGGAAATCTTTCCAAGTGAGCATGCAGATAGTGAAATTTTATTGACATTTTGCAACCCATTGCATGGTAGGCAGACATCATATTGTTTACTATTTGGGCATAGTTTTCAATTTTCGTGTTTCCAAGGAAATTTTCACACACTGAAACGAAGCCATTCCATTTTTTTCTGCAAGTGTCATTTGTTGCATGAAATTTTCATCTGTTACTAATTTCGGTATTTGCGGACCAATAAAGATACCTGTTGATTATAAGTTGGTTTTTTTGTGCATGCGTTCATAATATATTTTTTACCTTCTTCTAATTTTACACTCGTTATTCGTGAAAAAACCTGTTCAAGATATTTGATTGTGGGTCCATTTTTATCAAGTGCTTTCACGAATTGTTTTATCAAGCCCAACTTTATGTGCAGCGTATGTAAAATAATATCTGTTGGATTGACTAATGGGATATTTATGATATTTTTTTCACCAACAATAGCTGTTGTACGCGGTTTCCAATCTCTCTGTATGTAATGTTTGGAGGAGTCTCGCCTGTCCCATTCACAAAAATAGCAGGGATACTTAGTGTTACCACCTTGCATTCCATTCAAAATTGATAGTACCTTCAAATCTGCCACAATCAGCCACTTGTGTGCATTGTAATCTATGACATTAGGTATTAGAGCCATATTATCATATGATTCTTTGGTGTTAGTAGCGTAATCTAACGGTACTGAAGGAAGTGATCCATCATTATGCAAAAGCACTGCTTTCAAACTTTAAAACAGAAGATAAACATACATATATTAATAAAATATAAGATTAAAAGAACTTTTTATATTATATTTTGTTGAACCATCAATAAATAATCGCCATTCTTGTGGGACATGATTATATCCAAGTTGTTCAAACAATTTATTTACATCATTGCAGTAAGTGCTTTTCAGTGCTTTCGTTGAATAGTGATCCAAACAAACTAGTTTCCTCGGTCCTCCGAAATGTAATGTTTACATTTTTTTGCAAATACTTCTACTGTTTTAATCTGGAACCTAGGAGCTCGGTCTGTCTTTTCGACAAATCGCGAACAAAATCATGAAATTCCGCTTTGGAAACAAAGTGTTGTTTATTCAATAAATATCTCTGGTGATATTTCCTTAACGAATTTCTGACGCAGTACACCCTTAATAACACTATCAACATTTGCGTATTTAATCTGTTGTCTTTCTTTGAAATTATATCCTTTCGTTTTTGATAAACAAAAATGGGAATTACTTTCTCTATGCACACGTAGTGGATGCCAGTTGACATGTTTGATAAACGGCAATGCAAGAGAACCACGAGGATCGTTTTTCCTGGATCTTAGTGTTGCGTAACACGATGAACAACAAACTGATGGTATATACCATTTCTTTTTATTTTTGTTTTATTTTTTATAAATAAAGTTGGACAACGACCATGGGGAATAAGATGTAATTGTATTGTTGATGCATTCCTTGTTAGATGTTGATTTTGTCATTGTACAGCATTTTTTCTTTTCACTAAACAGACATCACCAGAATTCCATGAGAAACTTGACTCAATACAAGGTGGAGTTACGTACTTATTTCTCAATATATTCTCGATATTTCTCGATATATCGAGTTCTTGTGTGATAAGTTGAACATAATTATGTCCTTAATTGCTTACATTTCCTAATTGCGCAATTAAGGTTCATATAACAATCGCAAGAAGTTTGTCGCAAAAATATATTGAAGTGTACAAATTTATTTTGCTTAGCTGTGTTCTAAAGTGAAAATAAAATTATGCAAAATGATACCCAACATGTTTTATTTTATTTTTACGTAATGCTAGTAATATTTTCCAAGAGTTTTGATTAAAAATATGAAATTTTAAATTTATATTTTAATTTTATTTCTCTTAAGCTTAATTTAACAAACAGCTGATCTAAAGGAGTAACGAAAACGCAACTGCAGACCATGCAAAAATAAATTTGGCAATTTTAAAATCGCACTTAGTTTCGCTCTATATTAACTCTTTAAAGAAACACAACAAATATACATACATACATATACTATAACAATAGGCAACAAGTGCACGTATATCAAAAAGTTCCTTTGATAAATTGCGTCACACTGGTACTAGTTACAATAAAATATTGGCATGCAAGTATCCGTAAAAATTTCTCTAACTCATGCTCTTTACCATCAGCCAAAATAATTATTTTCACTTAAGTTTTTGTAATTAATTTTTTTGTGGTGGCCTCCTTTGTTTCCCCAACATTTTCGTCTTGGGTGATATTGAGGACATGTAATATGCTGTTAGAAAAAAAACTCAATTTGCCATATCGTTTCATTTTCTGTAGTTTTGTTAAGTAAATTTTTTGTTATTATCTCCTACAGTGAGGTGCAAAATACAGGAATGGGATTTTTGGAAGTTGTACTTTATGTTTTCCGTAAGAGAAGTGAGTTTGAATTTTAGAATGAGAAATTTTTTATAGACTTCTGAACTTTGTAGTTATATATGTTTGTACATACAAATAGGTCTGTTTGTATGTGAAAATAGAAAAGAATCATTGTGTTTAAGTGTAAGTTTAATATATTTTGCAATCGTAAATATAAATGAGAGTTTTCATTACTGTGTCCAATAGTTGTTTTCTTTCCTTCTTTTGTTGCAGCGTAGTTTTATGATTTCTTTTTATTGAGCTTGGTTTTTTCCTGGCTATGTAGTGATAATAAAAGAGATGAAAAACCGTAGTAAATGACGGCGATGAAAAACGCAAATTCATTTTCCTCACAGAAAAATTACAACAGAACTAAAAAACTTTTAATAAGGAAAAAAGAATAGAAAGTGAAATTGTAAGAATTACAACTTGTGTACATTTAAATTATAGACATAACACACACGCGTACGCACGTACATTCGTACTAATAGAAAGAAGAAACAAAATTCTAGAGAAACCATAATAAAAATACCCCGAGCCCCATTTTTGGTGTCTTTAAGCGGCAACGGTGGTACCATAAGCCTTCATTGTTTGAAGTCTTGCGGCTTATGTTCATACGTCTCGCTTCTACGCACTAGCGATACGTGTTAATATAAGCTGCAAGACTTTTTTTTGAATACTGGTCATTTGGGCCGTCAACTGGCAGGCACAAAGATATTGCTTGCCGTAATTGAGTGCACTGTCCACATGGTGGCGACCGGTAACAGGTTCCCGTCTCTGCTAGGAATCTTGCTAAGTAAGTATAACAAATCCCTAAATGCACGGTGGAACAGCATAGACTTACCCTTGCGTATGGAGCTCTGAGTGGGTGGACCGACATAATTTTCGGCGGAGAGGTTAATCTCTGTAGGAACTCCGGTGTGTATTGGAGGAATTCTGAAGAGATGGACAAGAAAACCTAAAAAATTTATCTTCTATTGTGTAGAGAGAGCCGCCTCGCCAGGCTCAATGTGTCAGTTCATTTTTGTCTCTGGTGGACGTCAAATTGCAATAAATTGCATGCTAGAGTGTTGGGATGTGCGACTAGTTTGTTTACGTATTTGGACGTGTACGTTTTAACTTCTTCGTGGATAGTGGGAACTTTGAGATCCCTATGTATGTTTTCATTTCTTATGTACCAGGGGGCACATACGATAAGACGTCAAATCCTAGACTGTCTTCTCTGTAACTTCTGGATGTTTGATGCACAGGCAGTACCCCACAGCTGAATACCATATGACCATATTGGCTTTATAACGGATTTGTATAAAAGGACTTTATATTCCAAAGCCAAAGTTGAGTTAGGACTTATTAGTCAATTCAGTTGATTTGTTCGAAGCTTTATGGACGTTATTTTGGCCTTAATGTGACGGGACCAAGTTAGGCGCCGATCTAGTGGATAAATAAATATTTAACGTGCGTTTCCGCTGGAACCGTGGTATTAGTTATTGTGATTGTTGGACAATTTTGCCTCCTAAGGGAAAACGTTAGATGAGCACATTTCGATGGATTTACCTTTATTCTCCACTGTTCTAATCTAATAATGGTAACGATTCTATGGACTTGTTCAATCGTACTATGCCTTGCTCGAAAACCAAACTGATGATCTGGGATAACGTTTTGTTCATTTACAGCCATACCTAAATAAGAGCGATGAGCGTTGCGTTAGCAGCAGGTTACGTAGCTACAAACCTTTCAGAGACATTAATTTTACATCAAATGTACTATGGCTACGTGCCCTGCTGCTAACGCAACGCTCAACGCTCTTATTAAGTATGGCTGTTAGAAAAGGTGTTACACTCGAGTCGAATAATTTTTCAAATATCTTTGACAAAACTGGCAGTAGGCTAATAGGCCTGTAGGATGTAATCTGGCTTGAGTCCTTTCCTGGTTTCGGGATCATAACAATTTCAGACATCTTCCAAGAGCATGGGAAGAAGCCGACGCGCAACATGGCATTAAATATGTAAAGTAAAATTCTTACAGCTGAATTAGGTAAGTTTCTTATCATTGATCCTGTTATACGATCAGGTCCAGGTGATTTCTTCATATCCGTATTTTTAATTGTCGATTTTAAAGAAGACAACCGAAATTTCCTAGGATCATTCACGGTGTCACTAATAAATGGAATAGTGGAATTACTTATACTTATATGTGGTGCGAAAACCTTCTCTAAGTGATTTGCGAACGCATTTGCCTTTTCACTTGAGTTTTTAGCCCAAGTACGGTCTTCAAGTCGTAGTGGGGATTCGTAAGCAATAGGATATTGTAAGTGCTTTACAGCTTTCCACAGACTATAATCCGTGTTTTTCATTGGATCCAAGTTTTTTAAAAAGTTGTCGATAGCGTATTCGTGTTTCTGTCTCAATTTACTGCGTAAGTTTTTTTGGCATAAGTTCATTTGCATTTTTATGTGTAGAGAACGACTATTTTGCCATTGTGTTCTTAGTCTTCTTTTCTCAATGATGAGCACCTGAATATCTGCTGTTGCCTGGTACGATATTATTTTAGCTGATGGCTTTGCTGGAGTCGCAGGTATGGCTGCGGCAGTCACGACGTCTGTAAAATGATCTACAGCTGCTTGAATATCAGCTGGATTTCTCAGTGGGATGTTAAAAGATAAGTGAGAGCTCACATACATTTTATATTTTAACCAATTCGTGTTTCTGTTCGGGTAGAAACTAAGGGTTTTAGATGCAGTGACAAAACTGTCGTGTAAAATAACAATTGTAGGTGAATGATCAGAAGATAGGTCATTGGATGAACTAACTAACAGTTGGTCACGTTTGATGTTTTTTACTATAGCAAAATCAATAAGGTCTGGCAACTTATTAAAGTCTGTGGGCCAATAGGTGGGTTTGCCGGCAGAGACGACGTGCAGCTTGTTTGCTTGAACTGTAAAATACAACTGCCTACCTCTAGGACTAAGGAGTCTGGATCCCCAATATGTATGCTTTGCATTGTAATCACCAGCGGCAATAAATTTTTGTCCTAGCGTAGATTTGTAGTTGCTATATTTTGAATAAGAAAAATAACAATTTTAACTTAGTTTGCAAAACGAAAATACAAATCGAAAAATGAGAGCGTTTATAATAAATTAACGACCAGAATATATCTTTGAATATCAGTAAACAAATTAAATAAATAATTGCTAAAGGTCACTTCATTCCTCAATTTAGCTAAAGGTACCTTTTACTAATGTTAACTTCAAAGTTTACTAAGAGGATTGCTTGATACTTAGTAGCAATTATCTTATACTATGTCTACAAAAGCAAGTTACCGCCGGAGCCTTAAGAAAGGAAAGTTAGTCTTAAAGAAACTTCAGTTTATTAAGATCAAATTTATTTAAGTTTTCCCTAAAATTCCAAAATCTAACGTTTTTCTTTTCGAGTGTATCCTTTTACAGCATCACACAATTTTATGAAGCAGGTACGCCGGGATATAAAACATGAACTATGATTCTGAGAAATTTCACTCGGAGCATAAAATGCAAAGATCTCTTTTCATATTGTCAATCAATCCTAGCCTAACCGAGCTAATAATCTTATCGTCGTCGGGCAAATTTTGTTAAAGGCCTGATGATTTATGTAAAATTAAAAAAAATGTTTTAAAAGTTACATACTTCTTAGGATACATTTTGTTGTCAGGCCCACTGTGGTTTACAGCACAATTATTTTCATTTTGCTGCCGTCTTTTATATCTGATGTATGCATTGATATGATGGTTGTGCCGAAGAGTGTTATATACAGACACTCATACGACCAAGCGATTGTACATTGTTTTTAGCACATTGTAAAGCTCAGTACATTTTCACATTGTTTAAGCATTAAAAATGAAAAGGAATTTGTTCACCTCCTTCGTTATTTTTATTATTCTGCCAATGTAGGTGCACATTTTCGATTTATAGTATTTTAAATGTAAACAGTTCAGAAACTTCAGTTTTATCAACTTGTGCTTAAATTTCTGTGTTTAACTTTTTCCTTCAATATTTAATTTTCATTAATTGAAATTCTTGTATGAGTATGAAATGTAATGTTTCTTTTGGAATGTGCGAATTTGGTGTTAAGTATCACTTTTTCTTGGTATTGTTACACAGTGATTTTGATGTTTAATTAGATTTGATTATTTGCTATGTAGGCGATTGCTTATCTTAACGAGCTACATACCAATGCAATGGTAAAAAGCAAAAAGAAATGCATACAACCAACGGAAGTATTAACGTGAAGGAAGTTAAGTTTTAATCTATACAATAAGAGCAAAATGTCGTCAAGCATCGCTTCTTCTGGGTCCGATTTAAGTGAAAAATCCTAGTTTTCTTTCCATTAAAGAAATGGTTCGTCATTTAAATGAGCGTTTATGGCAACTAAAAATCGATGTTTCTTCGAGATGGATTTATATTTAAATAGACCAAATTTTCTATAAGACTGAATTCGGCTATTATATACATATGTGTGTTGTGTTAAGGTGTTCAATATTTTTCATTTCAAGAAAATCGGTAAAATACCAAATTATTTTGAATGTCTGTTAGGATTGCTTACAGAATTTTTAAGTGATGTTTTCCAATATGTAAATGGATTGCAAAAGGCATCGACATGTTGTAGCCCATTTACACATTAATTTCTGCTATACTTTACCACCAATAACAGTGTAACTGTTAATCTGTTAAATCTACTTTTCAAAAACCAAAACCGCAATTAACAAAACAAATATTATAAGAACTCAACTAATTAATGATCAATTGGCCGTTTCATAATTGTCTTGCCAAAGACGAAGTTTTGTACACGCTATTATATTCATTTCACTCCATGTATTACTCGTATAATTACACTTAAATAGAAAGTATCAGTGGCATAAGACTCCATACGATTCATAAAATAAAACTCTATTTGATATCTCTGTTCAATGGGGAGTGATTTACCTACACTGTGTTAAAAAAATTAATTGCTATGTTTGTTGTAAATTTCGTATATAAATTAATTTGAAAACTTTCTAAAAGTTTTATTTCTAAAGACCTCTAATTTTAAAATTCGCATCAGAAAGTTTGGTGAGTAAGTGCTTGGGCACTGTGCAAGGTGCGTTCACTTCTATCGTTCCTAAAAGTGGTTTTAATTTTAACTGTTCTGTGAAAGCAGCCTATAACTTAAAGTCAGCTTTTGTAATTAAATATTGTTGTAGATGTCTAATCAGCAGTTAGATTATATACCTGTATGTGCTTTAAGTTAAGGGGTGACCAGGTATGAACAACGGAAAATTTGAAATTGCCAAATTATATAATACTTTTTAAAAATAATGTGTTTTATAACGAGTTTATAAGGTTAACAAATTTTAACAAAAATGTGAACATGAGTAGATGTCTGCGTTATAAAAATAACTTTTAGAGAAGTCTCTTATGCTTGCAAATATGTATATATAAGAATTCGATATTTGCGCGAATTCAGGTGGAGAAAAGTATTTATATATTCCCGATAAAAAATATAATTAAAAAAAATTTTTTTGAGTGTTTCATAAATTTATAATGAAAATTTTGCCCACTGTAGCACGCGAATCAGAATATTAAAATAAAAAATAATGTTAAAATTACTCCATCAAGCGTAGGTGTTGATTAGAAAAAATTACTTTTAGGGAGTAATTTAGGGAGCTGAATTTCCCATTCCTGGTTTTGAAAGAGCGTAGCTTTTATGTTAACAGTCAAGAACAAATAAAACAACATTGTAATCATTTCAATCAGGCCATTAAAAAGGGCCGGCACCCAAACTAATTCTTTTTATAAAACAAAAGGCACCTCAATATAATAATACAACATTTAAAGTTTATTTTGTTTGAGGCGTTTTTATAACTTTAATTAAAAAATTCACTTACGATTTCTTGGAATACATTTGATAGGTGAAAGAACATATGTAAGTGTTTCTGCGACGAGATCTTTAGTTTATGTTTTCAAATGAACATTAGTTAAACAATTATGCTTTTGCGGACTGAGCGGCCATTAACTTGTCTGTTGCTTAATTTGTTCTGATTTCCGTGCGGTTAATTCTTCGAATAAAGTTTTGCTCATAACGACATTCGGTTTCTTTTCGTATAAACCACATTTTTTAATTTTATTTTGTTTAATTTGTTTATGTGAACTTGGTATGTTTCTGAGAAGTTATTGCTTTAAAAAATAGTTTAACGTCTTTGCAAAGTGTTGACTGAAACTATGAGCTGCTGCAAGCAATAATTTTAAAATATAATTGCATATCTTAGAATTTGAACACAAGTATTGGCGGTCGACATTCACTTTTATATGAACCAATACTGTTGGGTAAAAGTGTTACTTTTTCTTTGTGTTTGTTTGAAATAATTTCCAAAGCTATTTGGTATAAAAGGATTTGAAGGTATTTTTTTTTAAAGAAGTTTTGTACTGTAGGTTTTAACGGTTAAACAACTTTTTAGAGCATGCTTAGCGATTTTTTCTTTAATAATCCATTGTTTCCCAAAAAACTGTTATATTATTTATTATTATTTATAAAGAGCGTTTTATTGCTAAAATACTACTGGAAAAAAGCTAATACATAGTAAAATAGATAGAGCTTTTTCCAAGTGTTTTAAGCTTGTTCTTTGTTAAAAGCACTTTAAAAACTTTACTATATTTAACACGTTGAGTACCACGCGGTTTTATAGCGACTTCCTTGGCAGATCGCACGAGTTTCAGCAGTGCGAAATTATTGCAAATCGTGCTATGAAGAAAATGCGGCACAGAGTGGCACGAAATTTCACCAAACTGGTTATAACATTTTGTGGTACTTGCGATGGACAACCATTTTTATGTTTACCTTGTTTCAATAAAATCCATTAAAGTTTTCTGAAAAAATTTTAAATTTTTACCTTTATTATCAAATTTTATACTGTTAGTCACCGGTGACTGACGCGACCTTAACGGAAAGGTCGGTGTCAGTCACCGGTGACTGACGTGGCACTCAACGTGTTAAAAGTGTCTGATGTGCTTTTTTGTTCAAAAAGCTCTTAACATTCAAAACATATTCTAAAAGCTCTTAAATACCAGGGACCAGATTACGTACGGCATCCGACAGCGATCGAAAAATATATTTAATTATTTTTCAGCTAATAGTATTTACTCCCAACTCATTTTATTATAAAATAATGCAATTTATTGTTGCGGGTGGATAAACTAGTCTCTATGCGCACTTCGCTGGTTGCTTAGGCCAGCTCATCAGAAAACGTTAACCAACTTATTAGAAAAACTTAAACGTCTTATGTCTGAACTTTCTTAATAATTTTGATTTTAAAAAGTTTTACAAGACATCGCAACTGCACTTTTCATAAAAGTTCTTACTGGTTTTGATTCAGTCAGTCTGGTTTGTAGTCTATGAATATGGACTTTTTCCGATTCTGATCTTGTTTGTCATGCGGTCGCTCACAGATGGGTGTAATGAATACATGATGTGCTCAGTTTTAAAAAGCATCTTCTTATTTGTATTTCACTTTTAGTATCTACAATAATTTTCTGTGCCGTCGTCGTTTGTGGATCAGTAATGTGTGAAAATACTAAATAAAATTATAAAGATTTCTCATTGTTTGTGTGTACAGTGTGCACAAGTAAAAGTTTGTTTGCTTTACTTATTTTTTTCAAGCATTTTCTTTACTTTAAGTAGCGAAGATAATATTAAACACTCGTTCAAAGTCGCATTTATCGCACTTGCTTTCATTTTCAATGGATGTTTTTCCAACAATTGGGTGAATGTCATTTGTTGTCTTTTTTGTGTTTGTTTATTTTTTCTTTCAATTCAAAGACAAGTTTTGGATTCTTTTTGCTTCTTTATTTATTCGCTGGATGTTTGTACTTCTGTTCATGATTATAATTGAAGTAGAAACTCGACTTTTAATTATTGCTACGAACCATTTAAGCAAATCAAATGTCTAGCACATTTGATATTATTCATAGATACTCGTGTAAATATTGTGATCTAATAAAATGGTGGGAATATCTGTGGTTCCATGATGGAACTGCAACAAATTTGCAAATGCAATTAAATAAAATTAAATTGAGAGGCACATTAAAGATGTCTGCGAATGATGAATATTTGTTTAAGGCTCGTGGAAAACTACAACCAAGAACAAACGTTTTATTGTTTAGATATGCAGCATTGCTTTCGCCCTTATTCTAAATGGATGAAGCGATAAGTAGCGACAAAAATGGAGTATATATACAGTTTTAATTAATATGGTTTGCCAAAAAGGGTTGGTAAATATTGATATAGTGTCGAAAGATGTTGTTTATTATTCAAAAACTGATGCCATGGACAATTACACGATTCATAAGCACGTCCCAATGATAAAAATACCTTTGGAGGCACGATTTGAATTAATGAGTACGTTAACAAGCCAAATTGTAGTATATGGCAAATCGCCAAACCGTACGAGGTTCACCATTATTGGTGCGTACTTCTACGAAACCAATGTTGGCCTGGCTACAACATTGATAACCAACTTCTCTTGGCCCGAAATATGGACATGTGGTTCCAGTAGGAGGCCACAGAGTACATCAGAGTAAATCATACGTTGTAATTAAAATTATAACCCGTTGCCCTTCAAGGCGTCAATTATCTGTGGCTTATCGCCACAGCCAGCGGTGTTAAATCTCATAACCTTGCAGTCATATTTAGCCCACTAAACAGTTTTTCGGTTATCCTTTCATTCCGAATACTGTAAGTTTGCTTTTGGACGTATCTATTCTACCAAAAATTAGCTTCATCGCTAAACAAAATTTTCTTGTGGAATTCGCGAGGAGTTTCTTAAACTGGGTCGCCTTGTTTTTCATAAAAAATCAGCACAAATTCCACTTGAGTAGTGTAGGAATATAAGTCGCATGTCGACACCGATAAACGCGAAACAATTAAACACTTGAAAGTGAATGATACAGGGGTTGTCGTCATAATAATTGGAAGTTTGGTTAATATTATGATTTTGAACATAATGACAAGCACGAACAAATAATGTACCGTTCTATATGGACAAACTATATCCCATATCTGCTTCAATTCAAAGCAATTCGAATACTTCGATTGTATACCGTTCTCAGAGATTTTAAAACTATCAAATCTGACCTAAGATTATATTATTACAATTAAAAGACCTGATCATTTCAACCTCAAGATCTTCACCAATTGGGCAATGCTAAAAGTGATGTTATGTTCTTATTGAAATCCTCTTTACTAATATGCAATTTAGAATGTGGGGTTAATGCATAAATACCAATAAAGTTTTTATTGCTTTTGTTTCGCCCGTCATTGACATATTGAGATAACTGTCAATATTGTTTGTATGAATGAAAAGGGGCCAATAATGCAGTTGTTTACTTGTACAAAGTAAAATTGCAAACCTTCGGGTTTCTTTTCAAAAATCAATAGCCTTTCATTTCTCCTAAGACCTTTAAGAACTAAGAATTTTATGGTTTCTAATATGATTTATACCTAGCAATTTGCGTTAAAAAATAAATTTTCATTCGTAGTTTTATTAACAATATGAATATTAATTCTCCTTTAATGTTTCTTACACAATGTTCTCATTTAGACATAAAGAGAGTATTGGTGGTAGGCCTGTGTTTATTTACTTTTTAGTTTAAGGAAAAATGGCCTAATAGGATATAAAATAATAACTCATGTAGTAGTAGTAGGTTACAGCAATATTCAACCGTTCATCCACCGAACACAAACTAAACTGTACTACCAGGTTCCCTCCAAACCAAATCAATTAGCCGATTTCCGCTCCTTGTCTTCTGCAGAGCCATACATTGGATCCGTTCTCGAACGTCTATCTGTTTCAGTTATGTAGGCTCTTCTTCCCGGTATTCTTTCGGACTATCCAAAAGTACCGTAGCCAATTCGCTGGCACTATACTGCTGAAATTTCGACTTGTAGGATGCTAGTAACCGCCAATTACCCAGTCTAGTAATTTTTTTTTTAGTTTAGTTGTAGGGACGTTGTGATGCTGCAGTCGAGGGGTTTTCTGACAAAGCAAATTTAACACCGCTTATATGACGTTTACAATGTCCTGTTTATGTTTTGGTACCTAGCAAACCATAATGTGCAAATGGGTTTTTTTTTGGTACAAAGAGTATTTTTAGGAAATCCAATGGCTTTATTTTGACCTTTTCGAATTAAGTCGTGGTTCTTCCTATTTGTAGTACTTAAATATGAAATGTAAATTGTAAATTGACCCTGATTCCTGCTACAGGGTGTTTATTCAAGACATATAAATTAAACACATCAATATTTATGTTAGCAGTTTTATAAAATATCATCGTGACCAAAATGACCCCATCTCCATCATAGTGGAGGGAGCAAATTATTTGTATTTCAAGGAATTGGTGTCGTCAATAGACTTATTCGATATCCTTGATTTCATGAAATTTTACTCTTCTTTCTTGGTTGATGAAACAAGTACTACCACAATTATATAGGAGCTTTGTTTTATTTATATGTGAACTTGCATGCATACGTCTGAATGTATGTGTGCCTGTTTATATATATATTAGTAATTATGTTTATACACGTGACTGCTTTAGACAGTTACGGATAAACTTTATTTACGATTTGTAGGTTGTTTATTTATGTTCCGGTGGCGGGTGATTATGGATGCAGTTTGTTAGAAAAAAAAAATTCAACGGAAACAATATAATAAAAACAAAACATACAGGATTTGTTCGTATATTTTTTTTTGGTACTTCAAGGGTAATTTTATGATTACACAACACCAACAACTACCTATAATGTAGGAAATGCAGGAACTAACTTTTATGAAAAGATTATTTCAAGTGTTTAAAGACTTTATTGTTTAACTGTTATTTTGTTGGTGTCTGGACCTTTTGGAGAATGAACACGTAGCCAATTGGTTATCTGTGGTGCCATTACTAAGTTATAATTTATAATGTTTGTATAACAAAGTTATTAAAGTTATTAAACAAGATGTAATTGTAGCTAAGAAAAATCACGATTGCCTGATGGAGTTAGCAGTTTAATTACAATTAAAAAAATTAAGTAATGAGTTGAAAATACTAACAAAAAATCTTTCGCTCTACAAACAAATTGTAGTTTAATTAAATTAAATCAAATTCGCGGCTGAAGTAAATATAAGTGATTTTGAGTATTAACGAAACTTGTGTTAGGACTTATTACTCAACTCCCATAAGTGAAAAAAGGATTAATCTTTTTACTTAAAAATTGAAAGAGATTTTTGCACAGATAAAAAATGTTTGTTATATAAATTTCACCTGCTACGCTCTGAGTTATTCTTATTTACTAAAGACTAGTCAAGCCCGGCGCGCATTGCTACGCCCTTTATGAGCTCAATATATGTGCAAAGATCGGTCCAGTGCAAGTACCTCAAAATATTATGACAGTTTAATATGTGTGCAATGTTTTACAAAAATCGATCTAGTGCAAGTAGCTAAAAGTGAGAACTTATTTCTTATGGGCGTGGTACTGCCCACTTTTCTAATTACGAAATTGTACAATCATGAGAGTTAAATATGTGTGCAAAGTTTCAGAAAAATCGGTTGAGTGCAAGTAGCTGAAAGATTAATATTTATTTTGTATGGGGGTATTTCACCACTTTTTTTTAAACTGCCAACCATGAACAGTCCCTGGAATGTGTACAACATCTTGCCAAAGTTTGAGTCCGATCGGCTTTACGGTTTCAGAGTCTATAGCTAACACACACACAGACAGAGTTTCACTTTTATATACATAGATTACATTGCAATTACAAAATATGCAAAAATCCCTAAAGCAATAATACCATAATTGACAAATTATTAAGAGTCCAGCACTCAGCTAAAACTATACTAATTGTAAAAACGAAAGTAACAAAAAAAAGTTCTTTGTGTACGACATAAAACAAACAATTTTTAATCACTACAACTATTAAAAATACACGAATTCGCTAATTGCAATTTCTGATAAAGTTGTAAAACACTAGTAATGGTCGAATTAATAGATTAGAACCGAACTGTTATGGATCAGCTGACAAAACGAGTCACATAAATAAAACACGTTACTATTTATTTAATATGTAACGTAACTTTTGTATCATAAAAATCCACTTCTTTATATTGCAAAAACAAAAAGATGACTCATTATTGGCTTTCGTTAATACGTTTTAAGTAACTTACACCAATAGTTTAACGATACTAAAGGTTTTAAAATAAAAGGATACAAATCTACTAATTTTAATTTAGACAAAAATCATCGTTATACTAAAATTAACACAATTGCTGATATACAAAAATTAAGAAAACTGCAGTGATCGCAAAAATTTATTGAAATTTGAAAAAGTGGAATAGATGATCGGCAAAATCAACGAAAAGGAATGAAACTTGAAAAGATTAGCAAAACTGACTAAATATAAAAAAAGTAAATTTTAAATAGGCACGCGAATAAAATCGCTAACCTAGCAAATTTAAAAAAAAATGACAAAATTAAAAACAGAAAAAATTTAATTCACAAGATATTTTTATCTTCATATTAAGGTTCGAAAGAAATTTTTTAAATTCGTGAATACTAAGGTGATCGATTACTTGACATTTTCACAAAACAGTTTTTGGTTTTTAAAGTCATGAAGAAAACTTTAACATTTATATTTATTTATTGCTGGCTAGAGTACACACATGGACAAAAGTCATCGTCACTTTGCCTTTTCAACGTTTGGACTGCGACGCTTGCAAATTTATCGAACTACAGAATCTAAGAATTGTCAATCATTATGTAATGTATTGATTTAAGTTTAATTGTTAAAAACTTAGATCATATAATCCTGTTTAAAATTAAACAAAAAGAGGTATTCGTCACTTAGAGTAGTGAATGAAAAACAATTAAAATTATAATTGGAAAAGTTTTAATTTTCATATAAAGACAAATTTTCTCTCTTAACAGAAGGAATAAAAAATTCACTTAAGACTGACAACTAAAATTATATAAATAGTTAATTAATAACATAAGTTCAACACATTTACGTCAAATAATATTTCAAACTTTTATTTGTTTACATGGGTTGTTATAATTTGAATTTTATTTTTGTAGACTGTGTTTTGTCGTTTTCTATTTTGTTTCTTCGTCCATTATAACTTCTTTAAGTCCAACATTTTAACTTTTTGTAGTATTATCTTAGTTTTCGTTCCATTATTGGCATAAACAGTTAAATATATAAAAGGTAGGCATGTGGAAGATAAAGTTTGTGTATCATAGGCTAACAATATCTGCTGTAGGTTTCATGATCAAACACCTATTGAAAGTACGTACCTGTCTGTTATGTTTTATATATCTACGAGTTTGGTGGTACCAGCAGCTGGCCAATAACCCTATCTTGTGGCTTCAGCACAGCCATCTTTATTTGTTTTGCTAAAAATAGTCATTGAATACAGCAAATACATGTCTGTCAGTTTGACGCGCTTTGATCTGGAGCCAGCACAATACTGTATTGCAAGAGAACCACACCATGAAACAGGCCAATATGGCCTTGATGTAGAACCTTCTGTCAGCTTAAGTTGTCGGCGAAATCGCATTTATACAAGATACCTTGAAAGAATAGAACTTGTACTATAAGTACACATAAGTAAACAAAACTGCAGAAAACTGGTCGAATAGCTTTGTCGATCACCCTGGTGTTTATAATGTTATCCGTTTTGATTATTTGTAAATATAGAATTTTAAGAATTTTACCAACTTGATGAAGAATAAATAATACTTTTTCCAAAGATTCCGAACATTCACATAACTTAATATCTGAGTTCTTTAAGTAAATTTTATAACAATCATTTCATTTCCTTCTAAAAAAGTTGTTACTTTAACTTCAGAATTTAAGAAATTGTCAGGAATTAATGAGGTTTGAAATTCTGCCACTGAAACATTTGACAATTGTAGACATAAGTAATACTGTCGCCCCAACATAACATTCTTAATGCCCTCCTTGAATTTAACTTTAAAATTATTCTACTAATTATTAAACAGAAATTTCAGTTCTAAAATATCGTAAATAAATTAAATTTGAAACTTATGCTTTTGTATTATATCTTTGAACATTTTTTTCCAAACAAACTTACGCAGTCAATTTAAGTAATTAATATAAATTCATTTACTTTGCAACACTAAAAATTCCTGAGAAGAAAAAAGTCTTGAGAGTTATTAGAATTTCTAAAACGAAGCAGAAACAAAAAAAACACTAAACAAAAAAGTTACTAACAAACTCGTTTTGTCTTCTGCTCCAAACAAATACACGACAAAACAAGAGGGGAACTCACTCTTGGTTGTAAACAACCATTGCAAACCTTGCAAATGTAGCAAGTCTAGCAAATGTGTTACATTTTGCAAAACCATAACAACAAAATATATGAAACTAAGGTTTGCTACACCTGAGCAAATATGCTAAGGCAAAAATAGTTGCAAATTGGTAATTTGCAATGCTAAAACAGCTGTGTATATCATTTTATTTTTAAAATTAAAGCAACTAGACACCTGTGCTTACAAAATTTCACGGCGATAGAACCGACTTAACAACTGCCTGTGAGGACTTAAAATTTAAGCTAAGACAGTTAAAATTCGCTTGCTAAAATAGTAAGAATGTAAATATCAAACAAAACTCCATTAATTGATAAAAGTTTTTAGAAAGTTTATGCACACACCAAATACTTTCCTTGCGTAAACATTTTAGAGGCGGCGTTAGCGTTTATATACTGACTGCGGCTCAGCTTATTGCACGCGGCAAAGTTACTTTATGTGACTCTGTAATAAATTTGCTAAACGCTTTAAAAAGACACTCACGCTTTGTGGCAGAAAATCACACAAAGTATGCAAAAATTGCAGATATGCAACGAAGAGTGATTTCCGCTAATGATTTTCACTTTACGCAATTTATTATCTCACAGCCTCACCATAGCAGCGACAACAGCAAGCAACTAAAACTTTATTCTTTCACATCCTGAGTAATGGATTAAATATTAATAAAAAAGTATGAGAGCTATCTTCGGCTATGCCGAATCTTATATACCCTTCACAAAAGTATGAACTACTAAAACTGTAATACAGATTTTTCCTGGTGCAAAAGATTTTTAGTCGTCTTAATATAGGCATTTTCTATCGGTTTGTTTTTATTTTCTCTGAATGCTTATTAATTTTTGATAAATTCCCGAATTATTGATAAATTGTAGATAATAGTCGAAATGGGTTTTAAGTAAAATTTTTATTACGTGATAAAATTTAGAGGTTTCGCTGCAATTTTCGGCTTTGGGTAAATATTTGTTGTTAAATTTCAAACTTTTGTTTTTGAAAATTATGTTTTTTGTAAGATTTAGAGTTCTTTTGAAACTTGTATAATATTCGTTTTGTTAAAATTAAGATGTTTTTCATAAAATAAAATTTTTTTGCGAATTTTTAGTGAAACTGGATAACGTTGGTAATATCAAAATTTAATTTTGAAATTATAAAATTTTGTGGTATTTTTGGAATTATTTTGTTTTATTCCAGCTTTTTGATTTTGTTATAAATTTTCGAAGTTTTCGAATATATAAAATTTTGCCGAATTTTAAGTAATTCTTAATCTTTTAATTCAATTTCGATTTTCTTAAACCTTTGCTGTTTTGGCAAATTTCGTTATTTTGGTAAATCTATCTTTTTAGACTATAGTTTGGTGTAACAAAGAATTTTAAAATTTCAGTCAATTCCTAAATTGTGTAGATATTTATATTTTTATTTTTAAGTTTAATTTAGATTTATTTAAAAAATAATAATTTTTATGATTTGAAAATTTTTTTTATTGACTTTCTAGAGTTGTTGGTGAAAGCTCGATTTGTGCTGAAATTATAAGTTTTTTATGTAATTGTGTGCGATATATTCTATTTTGACGTTTTCATAAAATTTCTTTTTTGGTAAATTAGCAAAATTTTGGTTAAATTAAAGTTTTTTTGGCAAAAAAAAAAAAATACAAAAATTGGGATTTTTTTTATTAAATATTGTTTTTTATTCGTTGTTCGATTTCGAATTTGTGGTGAATTTATAATTTGGCAGAATTTCGTGTTTTCGTGCAGTTTCGTTTTCTTTTTAATTTAATTTGTTTGGGATAATATGATATTATTGTAATTTAAAGTTTTCCAACTATGGTTTGCTGTTGTGGAAAGTTTTCGCTTGTTGGTGAATTCCCAAATGATGGTAAAATATATTTTTTTCACTTTTTAGATTAATTTAGGACTTTCATAAAATGTTTACTTTTAATGATCTATATTAAATATTTTGTAGAATGTTTAATTTTTTGGTAAATTCAACATATGTGTTCAATTTTTGTTTTTTTATATACTATTAAAATTTCAAAGTTTTTCATAAAATATTCACTTTTTTAAATTTGTCGGCTTCTTGGTGAAATTACAAAATTGTGGTTCAATAAAAACTTTTATGGTGAATATTCAGAAATTAATGAACTTTGGTTTCTTTTTTTTTTTAAATTTTGCATTGAAAGTTGATTTTTTAAATTAGTTATTCCTTCTTTCCGAATTTATTATAAATTTTTGAATTTGTGGTGAATTTTAAATTTTGTGAAAAAATTGAATTTTTAACAATCCTTTGTGCAGTTTCAGTTTTATTTTTTAAATTTCGGTTGAATAGAATAATATTTTATTATAGAAATTTCAACTATAGTTGGATGTTGAGTTGAATTTAGAATTTTCGTGAATTCCCAAATCATGGTAAAATTTTTTTTTTTTTTATTTTTACATTAATTGAGATTATTGGTAAAATTAATAATTTTTATGATTTTTAATAAATATTTAATTTTTTCTTTAAAATGTTTGCTAAACATTGATATTGATTAAATTTCGACGATTTTCATTAACTATATTGTTTTTTAAATTTTCTTAGTTTTTTTTTTTTTTGTAAAATTTCGGTATTTTATTGAATTTTTTTTTTTAAATAAGTAAATAAATTTAAAAAACAATATAGTTAATGAAAATTTTAACAATATCAATGTTTAGCAAACATTTTAAACAAAAAATTAAATATTTACCAAAATATTTAATAAAAGTCATAAAAATTATTAATTTTACCAATAATCTCAATTAATTTTATTCTAGTTTTTCGATTTTGTGGTAAATTTTCAAATATGTGGCGAATTATATATTTTTAAAAACTTTCGAGGTTTTGCCAATTTTTTTTTTGATTAATTTGTTATAATTGTAATGTTATTTGAATTTTGAATCATACAGGTTACATTATTCAATTCGTAACGTTTTTATTTTGGTTCTCCAGCTTTCAACCGTTTTTAGGAATCCGAAGAAAATAAAAACATTGATTTTTTGGCATTAAATATGGTAGCACTATTGAATAGCTGCTTGCTAGCGGATATAAAATAAAAGGAATACAAATAAAGGAAAGTAAAGTATTTTTGAAGTTAAAAGTATCTTAAAATTTTATAAATTCATTATGCCCGGTGCTTCAATAGTTCCAGCTATAATAGAAAAGAAAAAAACACCACGCTGCTGAAAAATTGCACATTAAAAGATTCTTCAGATTAATTTAATGTTATTGATAAGTGTTTATTTATGTAGATTTAATAGTTATTATCAAATAAACAAAAAAGCGTTTGTGTCAGTGTTGGAAAACGTACAGCCATTTTTGAAACGTTCAACTATACCACCAATATTAATATTATTATTTAACTGAATAAACTTACATTTTGATTAATTGTTAAGTAATTTCAATTTTTAGGCATGAGTTCGTTTTTTTCTTTCTATTCAGAAAGAGAATTATTTATTTAATATGGACAACCTTTTTATTGAAAACAGTAAAAGTTTTAATTCTATTAGACATCTAGCTGAATGGAATGCATTTTCTATGCCGCTACGCACGTTATCAACATTCTTCGTGTCTTATCTACAAAAAAAGGTTGTCCATATTAAATAAATAATTCTCTTTCTGAATAGAAAGAAAAAAACGAACTCATGCCTAAAAATTGAAATTACTTAACAATTAATAATATTTGTAGTTCGGAAAAACAATAAAAACTTACATTTTGATTATAAAAATTTCCACTTTTAAAAATATAAGAAAATAGCCATACAAATTTTTTGAACCTAAAACCAACAAACGCTTCAACCAATTTTGTTTATTTAAAATCCATACTATTTATTGCTAATTGGGATACCAAGCCGTATTTCTTCTTGCTTAAAAAAATATGGTAATAAAAAACTACGTGGCAATGCTTTTTTTGTTCGTTTTCACACTTTTTTCTTGTTGATTAAATACATTTGAAGAAAATACAAAAAATGTATTAAAAACGTTCTTTTACATATGTTTTAAGCCACAATTGAAATAAAAACAAAATTATTTACTATTTAAAATCTGTTTTGAGCACCTTTTTGGCGCAATAACTCTTAAATTCTTAAATATACTTCAATTATTTGAGGTGAAAATATACGCAAAAAATCGTTTTACCTTTTCTGGAGAAGCTAAAAACGTTTTCACTTTCAAATTTGTTTTCTGTGACATACCAGATAGTTTGTTGTTCTTGGAAATTTTCAAATTTTTTCGAATTAGGTAACATATTATTTTTTAAGTTTTCAGATTAATTGAGATTTTTGATAAAATTAATAAATGTTGTTATTTTTATTAATCATTTTAGTGAATTTGTTAAATTTATTGTGAAATCAGCGTTTGAATTTTGATTTTTCTACTTTGTTGTTAAACTTAAAATTATGGCAAATTTTCGAATTTTTCATAAAATTTCGGTTCTTGGAGGAATTCAGCTGTCATAGTTAATTTTTTAAATTCGGAGCTTTTTTTAATTTTAGTTTTTAAATCCGTGAGTTTTCCGTTGGCCTCTGAATGACAATTTCTATATGAGAACTTTGCAACAAATTGTATGAGCTTGTATCAGAAAGTTGATTTTAACATCGTTATTTATCCAGAATATAAATACTTTGTTGGGTCGGAAATCACAAACGGAATGATAAACCTATAAATATCCTTTCAATTTTTGTGAAACGCAGATATATATCAAATGTCTTGAAATGAGAACAATCTGTTAAATACTTAAAACACATAAAAGCAATAATAACAACAAAAAGAAATCCATACGTACAACTGCATCATATTAAATATAACAAGATCATCACCATCAAAAATTATCGCCAGCCTGCCTTATCAGCAGCATTTCTACTATCATTGTCGCCAACGTTTCGTTGCAGAAACATTTGTGACACTTATTTGCGTTCCTGCTCGATGGCTGGCTTGCCGCTTTCCAATTCCGAAGGCATAAGAAATTTTAAAATAAGAAAAATATGATTTAAAAAAAATACAGATACTTTTCGCAGTGAACGATTTAACAAAAACTTACAAAAAAGAAAACGATGTAAAAAAGTCACAATTCTAAAGGAGTGATTTAAATGAAATTTAAATAATAAATTGACAGTGAATCTCCTTCCTTTTGGCTCCAAATATAAAGAAATACAATAGAGTTGAATCACATTATCTAGGTGGAAGATAACATAACCGAAAGGAAACATGACCATCAAAAGGCTAAAAAAGTGTCGCCTATATCTAGAACTCTGCAATTATCATCTGATGTTATCAAAAACCCGTAATGGTTACTCCTTGACCAGCCCCATTTTTAATGAAATATGATCCAATAATGATTCATGTTCGAAGTCGGTAAGTTATGAATACATTTTTTCGACATTCATATCTGGTTTATCTGAATCCAAAATGCGGGAAGAAAGGCGTCAAAATAAAAATGTGCTTTATCATAATATTGCTGCAAAAGTCAGCATTTGTTTGTTAATGTTCAATCAGATATTTACGACCAAACTTTCATGGCTTGTTCTACTGATTTAGTTACCCAATCTTGTCGACCGATCGCCACATCAGCCGTGGTGGATATTTTGTGCTTCAAAATTTCGTACGTGGTTACAGCGGCCGGAGAATCCCGTCTAATATCATCTTCCCAGAAAGTTTTAAGAATTGAAAACTTGACTACTGCTGCAAATTAAAAATTGTACAGTCACAAAGAATGTGTTTTTCGTCCTTCTGCAGGCATAAATGACGCAAAGAAGGACTAATCTTATTTTACCTCCATAAAGGATAGCTTAGTGGAAACTTACCGTAGTGAAAGTAAATCGAAAGACCTAGGTCATTGGAATTTAACCCCAGTATTCTGTGGCATGGGAAGAGATTAGTCATTTATTTAGCATGTCTCATAGCCGGAGAAGTTCTCCAAGATTCCAATGGAATCAATAGAATTTCTCCATCTGATCAAATTTTATGCGATATTTGCTAAGTGTAGCTGAGTATCTTTGATTATTCTTGCAATATTATTGAGCAACGAAAGTCCATATATTTCTACTGAAATACTTAACCGTCAACACTTTTGTATCAGTTTTGGGTTAATAGAGGTAAATGGGCTTTCGCTGTTCAACCTTATTACAAAAATAATGATGTATTGGGCTCCAAGATTAAGCGATTATATATAACTTGCCGAGCCGTATGTAACATCACTCTATTTACGAAATAAGAAGACAACAATTGCTGCGTTATTACTAATATACGGCACAAAACGCGCCATAAAATAGAATTCACTCCTTTACACCTCTGATGCTAAGTAGAAAAACTAAGCAATGAAATGCTTAAATGTTCTTAAAATATTAACTTCATGTACTCGTCGTTTCAGCCAACATAATTATGATGATAATATGATAACGACAATGTAAACGATAATTGCAATGATCATTATTTTAAGTATAAATTTTAATGATGTTTGTTAGTTTGTAAGTAAATTGACATACTAATTAACTGCTGATTTTATTGCTACACATTTTTTCCATAATGTAAACATTTCGTTTTGTTTTCTTTACCCAAAAAAATAATAAGACAAAAGAATGTGTTTCTAATGCTAGTTGCTTTGGCATAAATTAGAAAAAGAAAAACTTTAAACGTTTGAATTAAGATGTATTGTTGAAATCACTGCTCTCTCCCTTGGTGTACATTCATCTATAAATAGAAACATTACATTTTTTATTATTAAAATATGGAAGTTTTTTGAGATCTCTTTGTCATATTATTTTTGTTTTAATTCATACATTTATGGAGTCTTTTTTATACTTGAATTTGAGTATTAATTAGTACGCTAGTGGAACAATTTGTGCTCATGATTATTTGAATACTATTTGTATATTTGCATTTGTACCATTGAAAACTCCCAGGCATAATTAGTATGAAAAAGAAACATGCCAGTTATTGAAATCTGCTGTAAAGTGGAACATTCGGTGTCTGTTGGAGATTGATTTGGAAAACAAATCGAATTATTTACTTAACCCCATAATTTAGTTAACATGTACCTCTCAGCCACATGTAATTTTTCTTGGTTGTGATTCTTGCTCCTTGAATGTTTACTTCAATTTATTTATTAGCAAAGGAAAGTAACACACACTCAGACAAATAATGCCTACTATTTTTGTTTTTAATTTTATTCTTCTTTCTTTGGAAATGGGTAGACTAGAAAAGTGAGGTAGTGAAATATAGGATAGAAAAGCTTCAGTGTTTACAACTTTTCAATTGTGCATTACGTCGTTAGGGTGCTTTTTATTTGAGCTGCTTCCTGTTCAAATAAGCAGACCTGTTCTTAGAGACACCTAATGGTAAAGTTTGCTTTGTGCGGAATATCTTTATTAATGCCATTATTTGTTATGTTTTGAAAATCGTTCAGAAAATTTCTAATCAAATATAACGTTAAGAACTGCCTGCGGGGACTCGACTCGTCAAAAACTAGACAATATGAGTGGCGTCAATAATGATTAAGACATTGTTGATGAACTTCGTTTATTTCTTTAATTTTAATTCTCAGTTTCTTTAATTTTTATTTTTTTTAAAGTTTATGTCATTGAATGACCTTTAATTTAAATACATACTCTCATTTAAATTATATGTATGTACCTAAAATAGTAACTAGGTATTCTGTGTACATATTTCTTAAAAATTTCTTGTTTAAAATAACGGTAGTCTATTAAGATATTTCTTTTCAATACCTTTAATGTTTTTTCATAAATGAGAAGAGTTATTGTTATTGTTGTACATAATATGTAAACACATAATTGCCATAGCTTAAGTTGATCGACAACTTTTTCAATAAATTTAGTCTTTTTAAGAACATCAAAGAAAAAACTTCTTTTTTCTCGTGTACATTTTTGGAGACCCCGACGTGATTGCGGGGAAAGGAGTCTCGTAATCACAAATAAAGTTTTTTATTGTTTGAAATTTGTTCATATGCCTGATGCTGCATAAAGTGAAAAAGAATATAAAATAAGGGCTTTAACTGCAAACTAAATCGATTGTGAACAATATTCCTGGTAGTAAATATTAAAAAAGAAAATATGAGTAATGTTGAAAATTTAAAAAACAAAAGGGCATATTTAAAGGATATTGCCACTAGATTAGATAACTTCCTAAGCCAAGTTAATAGTGAAACCTCGCTTTTCGAAGTTCGTGCACGTTTGGAAAGTTTGGAGAAAATATATGACCAATCAATGGACATTGAAATGTCTGCACACCCGGACAATTTTCCTGAACGTGCAGCAGAAATGGAGGAGTTCGAAAACAGGTATTTTCGTATAAAAACGAAATTCAATGAGTTCTTAGACTCCAGAACGCACTCTGTACCACGTGATCAACTTAATTCAACAACAAATCAACAAGATGCCATGGAAAGGCTATTGCAAACTCAGACTGCCTTTTTGGAGAAATTATCTGCACTTCACTTCGTCAATGTCCCCAGCCACATTGTCGCAGACAATTAACACCTCAACACACTCTGCTGATGTGCGATTACCAAAATTAAATGTTCCTATTTTTGATGGTAAATATTCTGAGTTTAAATCGTTCTTTGATTTATTCAACAGCTCTATACATAACAACAACGCTCTATCCGCTGCTCAAAAGTTTCAATACTTAAAGGGGTTGTTGAAGGATGAACCAGCTAATCTAATACGTCATCTAGCAGTTTCGGATCAGATCTACGATGAAGCCCTAAAAAAATTACAAGAAAGATATGATAAACCCTCACTTGTTGTGGATTCCTTGATTGAGACATTTTTATGTATTCCGAAATCTGATACTCCTCAAGGTTTGCGTAATATCTCCAATGTAGCCGATGAAGTCATCCGAGGCCTTCGTGCCCAAGGAGCTGATGCTGAGAAAAGGGATATATGGCTGATACACTTGCTTTGTAAAAAAGTTGATCGATATAGATTACAGGCATGGGCTGAGCATTGCGGTAAGGTATCTTTTCCATCTCTTGATAGTTTTATTACGTTTATAAATGATCGATGTGATGCACTGGAGCGTATGCCATCACCTGCTACTGAAAGAATTGGTAAGTCGTCTCAAAGGCCTCCTCAAAAATCGGCTGGTGCAATGAAAAAAGCCTGTGCTGCTTGTTCACAAAATCATCATCTGTCTTATTGCCCTACTTTCAACAAACTGGACGTGTCGAAACGTATAGGCTTTATAAAGGAAAAACGTTTATGCTTTAACTGCTTGAAAATAAATCATCGAGTACAAGAATGCCCTTCAAAACATGTTTGTGAAACTCGTAGTGCTCATCATCATTCTCTAATACATGTGGACCGAAAGCCGTGAACAAATGTATCTACCACAGCCAATGCTACTAAACCTCAAGACAAACCTGCTGATGAAGCAAAGGGTAATTTAAATGAAGCTTTTACTGTTAATAGTGATACATCTGTAAATTTAGCTGCATCTTCTGAAGTGAGAAATCTAAATATGTTACTACCAACTGCCAGGGTACTAGTCAAAGATAATATGGGATATTATCAAAGTTGTAGTGTTCTTTGAGATTCCGGTTGTCAAAACACATTAGTATCAGAAAAATGTGTTCAAAGGCTAGGACTCCAACGTAAACCATGCAAAATATATGTGAGTGGATTGGGCAACAACAAGGCTGGTGTAACTAAAGGTACCGTTGAACTACAGGTAAAGTCTGTACATAGTAATGATAGTGTGAGTATGCTTGCTCATATATTTAACAATTTAACATCCAAGTTGCCATGTGCCCAAATAAAAATTAGTTATTGGGATGAGATTAAAAATCTTCCTCTAGCGGATAATAAGTTTGATACCCCAAAAGATATTGATATTTTGGTTGGATTTGATTATTTCTTTTCCCTTATAAGAGAAGGTAAGATTATGAAAGACGGCAACTTACTGGCACAGAATACAGCGTTTGGTTGGGTGATCTGTAGTGGGTGCAATATGGATGAATCAATCACAGTCTGCCACGTAAGTCAAAGTGCAACTGAGGAAGATATTAATAAAACTTTACGATTGTTTTGGGAATATGAGAATTTGAGACCAAATGAGCCATGCTTAAATATTGAAGACCAAAAGGCTGTAGAACTATTCAAATCAACGACAACCAGATCTGGAAAATATTCAGTTAGGTTGCCTTTCAAACAGAAACCCGATTTAGGAGAGTCCTATACTGGCGCCCTAAGACGACTGCAGGCAATGGAACGTAAGTTTAAATCTAATAACAAGCTACGTGAAGAATATTCTGAATTTATGCGTGAGTATCATTCTATGGGACACATGGAACTAGTGCCTGAAAACGAAATAAATCGCCCTGCTGCTGAAGTGTTTTACTTACCTCACCATGCTGTGATGAAAGATAACAGTATCACTACGAAACTACGTGTAGTATTTGATGGTTCGTGCAAATCAACAAATGGAAAGTCTCTTCATGACAATCTGCTAAAAGGTCCAGTATTACACCAAGATCTAAACGCAGTTATACTTCGATATAGATGCAAAAAATACTGTTTTGCAGCAGACATAAAACAGATGTTTCGCATGATCGGTGTTCAAGAATGTGAACGAGATTTCCAGCGAATTTTATGGAGAAATAATCCGAATGAAGAAATAAAACACTACAAGCTTACTACAGTGACATATGGTACTACACCTGCCCCGTATTTATCTATACGCACCCTGTTGCAGTTAAGTGAAGATGAAAATGAACGGCTTCCATTAGCCAGTGAGGCATTAAAAATGAGTTTTTATGTAGATGACTGTATGGCTGGCTCCAACACCATAGAAGAGGCCCAAGAGCTAGCAGAACAACTAAATGAGATGCTAATGGCTGGCGGCTTTCGATTGAGAAAATGGGCAACCAATGAGAGCAGTGTTTTAACTAACATACCTGAGAGCGACAAAATTGAGAGCATTGTGAACATGCCTACGGATATCTCTGTATGTCTACTGGGTGTAGTATGGAATCCAGTTGCTGATTGTTTTTCCTATAATGTAAAACGTCAAACTTATTGTATCGATACAAAGAGAAAGCTTTTATCCGAAATTTATAAAATCTTCGACCTTCTTGGATGGATTTCGCCTGTCATTATAGCAGTAAAAATCATAATTCAAAAACTCTGGTTGATTCGGTTGGACTGGGATGAACCACTTCCTATTGAAATAAAAAATACTGCTGAACAATTCTTTTCTGATTTTTTCCAATTAAATAATATCAACATTCCTAGAATTATCTTTTCCACAGAAACCAATATTACCTACCACGGATTTAGTGACGCCCCGAGCGCAGCCTATGCAGCTGTCGCAAGATTTCAGCAGATGGTGAGATTTCTACAAACCTTGTAATGGCTAAAACGAAAGTGGCTCCAATAACTATGGTGTCGATTCCCAGACTGGAATTGTGTGCTGCATATCTTTTGGCGCAAATTTTTGAGTACTTGATTCCTGTGTTGCACCTAGACAAAGGAGACATTGTGTGCTGGTCCGATAGCAAGACTGTGCTGGCATGGCTTTCATCACACCCCTCCAAATGGAAGACATTCATAGGCCATAGAACTGGTTTTATTCACGAAACACTTCCTGATGTCAAGTGGAGGTATGTACACACAAAATTAAATCCGGCTGATTGTGCCAGTAGAGGTGTTAGATCCAGCTATCTAGTAAATAACCAGATGTGGTTTTTTGGTCCACCCTTTTTACTAAAAGGCCCAACAGAGTGGCCCGTAACCTTAACGGATGTGAACACTAAACAAGAATTACGTGCTGAAGAGCAAGTTAGTCTTACAGCAACTGTGTCTGAAGATGTTATCGCCAAATTGAATGAGAGGAATTCCCGATTTCTACGTATGGTTCGAGTACTTGCTTACTATTATCGCGCTTTTAACAACTTTCGTTATAAATTACGAAATAAATTACCACTTCAAGTAGCCGAAATTAGAGATGCTGAAAATGAGTTTTTTAAATATTATCAAGAATCTGAGTTTGCTGACGTCATATCTAATATCAAAAATAAGGTTCCTATCACCAGTAAGAAGCTAAAGCGATTATCTCCATTTTTAGATGAATACGGCATTTTACGAGTAGGAGGTCGACTCAATAAAGCAGATCTACCATATGACAGTCAACACCAGATTATTTTGCATAAAAATAGCCCAATCGCTTATAAAATTGTCCATGAACTGAATTTGCAGAATCTACATGCAGGAATCACCCATCTTATCGCTACACTGCGGCAAAGATTTTGGATTGTGGGAGCTCGTGAATTGGCTAAAAGAGTTTGTGATAAATGTCCTGTCTGTCAACGCTACAGCACTAAGTCGAATGATCAACTGATGGGTGACCTGCCTAAATTTAGAGTAAATGCCTCATACCCATTTTACCAAGTAGGCTGTGACTACGCTGGCCCCATCTTGTACAAATTACATAATGGTCGTAAATCCCCAACTGTCAAGGCATATGTAGCGGTGTTTATTTGCCTGGTCACAAAAGCGGTTCATCTAGAGCTCGTCACTGATTTAACTTCAGATGCCTTTCTAGCAGCCCTCGATAGATTTGTTGCACGAAGAGGCTTGTGCGGCCACATATACAGCGATAATGGCACGAATTTCCAGGGAGCTGCTAAGAAACTAGATGAAATCCACAAATCGGTAAAAACTTTTAAATTCAATAATAATATTTCAAACTCTTTATCTACTAAAGGTGTACAGACATCCTATCTTTCCAAATTGAGCCACATTCAGCAACTTACACAATATTTTTCGTCACGTTGGTCAACAGATTATCTTTTGTCTCTTCAACCCAAAGCAAAATGGCTTAAGGAAAAACCAAACTTACAAATAGATGACGTCGTCTTGCTACGAGATAAAAATCTACCTCCAGCCTGTTGGAAACTTGGAAGAGTTCTGGAGACCCATGCTGGTTCTGATGTTTTAGTCAGAGTGGCAACTGTCAAGACTGCAAACTCAACTTTCCAGAGGCCAATAACAAAACTCTATCCCCTCCCAAAAGATCATTGAACATCATTACTGTTGTTCAAGGCTGGCGGAAATGTTGATGAACTTCGTTTATTTCTTTAATTTTAATACTCTGTTTCTTTAATTTTTATTTTCTTTAAAGTTTATGTCATTTAATTTAAATACATACTCTCATTTAAATTATATGTATGTACCTAAAATAGTAACTAGGTATTCTGTGTACATATTTCTTAAAAATTTCTTGTTTAAAATAACGGTAGTCTATTAAGATATTTCTTTTCAATACCTTTAATGTTTTTTCATAAATGAGAAGAGTTATTGTTATTGTTGTACATAATATGTAAACACATAATTGCCATAGCTTAAGTTGATCGACAACTTTTTCAATAAATTTAGTCTTTTTAAGAACATCAAAGAAAAAACTTCTTTTTTCTCGTGTACAGACATTCTGGTCGTTTTGTCATTTAAGTACAGTCATTGATAATTATCGCAGCATATTAACAAGAAAGCAGGCAATATTAGTACCAATTTAGGATCGTTGCAAGAAGTAAGGCATAGTACAGACAAATCCAAGCCTCAGTGTTATGTAGGCAAGTAAAGTCAGAACCGTTTTATTAATTACTTCGCCGATGATTAGGCCTTGTCATTTTATGCTGTTGTTAGGACTTTAGTGAACATTTCCGGAAAGGTATTTGGACATTGCTAGTGGAAACTGCAAGTTCTTGTTTTGAAGAGAATAAAAAGAAAATCGATAAAACTCCATCGGAAAATTCAAAGTTCTTAATCGTAAATGGCTTATTGTAATTTGTCGCGGAATATTTGCGGTAGATTTGAATTTAATATTAAGTTCAATTGTAAAATCTATCAAAAAAGGTAGCAGTGTATTAGTTAGTACTTTTTTTTAATTTTTATGCTTTTAAGAATAATACCGATATTTAGGAAAATTTGTTGCCATCGGTGAAATGGAAGAAACATATCATAATCCCTGGAATGAAGAAAGTGACACGAAATATATTAGATGTGTATACTATTATTCGGTATACTAACATTGTCTTAAAATCAATACAGTAGTTTCAGAGACAGCGTGAAAAATCTTGTAAAAAAGCATTTTTTATACAAAATTTTGAAATTTTTATATTTTAATAAATCAAAAAAAAAAAAAAAAAAAAAAAAAAATTGAAAAAGTAACCTTTTGATTCTCGTGTGGAGTTGTCAGTCTTCCATCGAGCGCGTCCCCAGGTGGCGGATAGGGGCGTTCTGAATCAACGTCTGGACACATCTCAAGGTAGATGCTCTAGGGGATGATCCAGAACGGAGCTAGCACAGAGCGACTGATACATTACTGATAGTGGTCAGGCCGCTCTGGCAAAGCTCAGGTAAAGAAGTGAGTTTGGGGTATGGGACACAACAGGGACACTGAGGGATAGGCTACGTAAGCGGTTACTCAGTGAACCTTGCCGTTGCTCTAGGATGTGGCTCGCCGGTGACACTTTATTGGAATAGTCACATGGCTATCAGCAACCTTAACCCCAGCGGGAGGGCCCGGGGAAAGGTTGGATGTCATTGAGGGACTCGTTGTGCAAACGTCCCCTTTATGGCATACGACCGGTCCACAGAATGCACCAGAACGAATTGATGTCTTATATAAGAAATCAATGAAGCTCTGGGCATTCTCCCCCCGCTTTGGAACTTCACTCTTGCCCGCGGACCAAAACTGGCCACTTGTAAGGTTAAGGTGGTAGGAAGCAGTGCCGAGAACCTGAATGGCTAATTAGTGGTAAAAGATGATTAGTCGCTAACAGCTCCCCTCCGGTGCCTATGACACGGGCCGGTTGTAATGTTTGTCTAGTCCACGTACGCCGTCACTGCGTGGATGGTCCATTCCCTTACGTGCCTACTCGTGGGACCAAAAATGATGAAAAACAAAGAAATAAATAAAGAAAATAAAAAAGAAAAACAACAGGATGGGTTTGAAAACGAATCCGAAGAAGACCTTCTGGCCTCTAGTCAAGAGACCTTGGTCGAACTGTCAGGCAGTGAGGGAACCAGACATAGTACCCTACTGCCCTCTGAGAAAATTCTTCAAATGGATGTCAAGGTTGATGACCAATTGAAGAAAAAACGCAAAAGGAAGAGCCAGCATGAGACTCTGAAGGCAAGGTATAGCAAGGCGGTGTTTATACTTGACAAGATAGCCAAGAACGCCGCCAGTGGTGTAATTCATGAGCGCGATGAGGATGATCGAAAAAAGTATCAAGCTGTGGTAGACGAGTACCTTAAGTATAAGGACTCTCTACCCAGCACTTCTAAAGCAGCAACTGAGGAGAGGTCCAAGCGGAGCCGATGTGAAAGTAAAGGTGTTCCAGCCAACAGGTTCTGGTAGTGGTGAGACTGATGTTGTTGAAGCCGCCAACAATCTGCTCACCGAGATCAAATTTACAGAACCTTCCTCAAATATACAAAATGACGCTTAAGGTAGTTCAAATAAATCTGCAGCACTCGAAATGTGCTACAGATAACCTCCAGGTGCTCTCAGCTGAAGAGGACTTGGATATTGGACTACTTCAGGAACCATGGGTTATTAACTCAGAGATAAAAGGGTTCCCAGCGTCAAAATATAACGTTTTCTATGCAAAAGGTAGTGGTAAGCCTAGATCATGTTTAATTGCCAAAAAACACATTAGCATTTTTCTCTGCACACAGCTTAGTACAGTAGACCTTACGGTGGCAAGGATCGAGCTGCCGCAGAACAGAAGCTTCATCATAGCCTCAAGCTACATGGCGCATGAGAAGTCAGCTCCTCCAGTCGAAGTGAGTAATCTCTTGGCCTCAACAGGAGCATCTGACATAGTCCTGGGATGCGATGCAAATGCTAGGCATACAATCTGGGGCAGCAGCGAAATTAATGAACGTGGTGAGTACATCCTTGATTTCATTAATAATAATAGATTAAGTATATGTAACTCCGGCTCCACCCCAACGTTTATTTTTCCGAGTGGGAACAAATATAAAGGTTGGGAGGAGGTACTGGACCTTACACTCATAAATGACAGATATAGTTTATCAGTTGATAAGTGGAGGGTATCTAGTAAAAGATATTTTTCGGATCACAACTGGATTCTCTTCGAGATTAGATTACAGAGCAGAATATAAAAGCCATTTTTCAGGAACCCAAGAAGGAGGACTGGTTTAAGTTTAATGGAATCCTGAAGCACAAACTATGCAAAACACCAGTTATTGAGGACACGATCACTGGTCTTGAGTGGATGGAGAAGAGTTTCAGCAGTGCTATGGTGAAAGCCTTCGAAATCTCCTGCCCAATAACAAAGGCTAAGAAAAGCTTCATTCCATGGTAGAATTCGGAGCTTTCTAAACTACGTAAGGAAACACGTAGAGCCTTTAATAAGAGCTTTAACAATAAGTCATGGCAGCCATACCGTGAAGGCATATAAAAAGGCTATAGTAGCCGCAAAACGTAGCTCATGGAGAATTTTCTGTGAGTCTATAGACAACACAAAGGATTCGGCAAGGCTCGGAAGAATTTTAGCCAAAGGTCAGTCAAATCCTTCCTATATCAAAAGGAAGGATGACTCATGGTCCGAATCCTCAGCGGAATCCCTTGAAATCTTGATGAACACTCACTTTCCGGGCTGCAAGGACATCGGTACGGAATATGTGAGCTCTAACGGAATTCCGTACACAATCGATGGGAATATGATATCTCACGACAGGATTTCCTGGCCGATAGACACATTTTCCCCTTACAAATCAATTGGGCCAGATGGCATTTTGCCAAGGATGCTACAGAGTGCTAAGAAAATTATCACTCCCTGGCTTCATAGGATATTCATGCTTTGTCTTTCTCTCAATCACGTTCCAGAAAATTGGAGAAGGGTCAAGGTCGTTTTTATTCCAAAAACCGGCAGAAGAAGTCATGAGAATGCGAAAGACTTTCGGCCGATAAGTCTTTCATCTTTCCTGCTCAAGACTCTGGAAAGACTCATTGACTTTCATATACGGCATCGACTGGAAAGCACCAAGGGCATTTCGAGAAGTCAGCATGCCTACCTTAAGGGTCGATCTACGGAAACAGCCCTACATGAGCTGGTAGGGGTCATAGAAAGGACCCTTGAATACAAACAATACACAATGGCATCCTTCGTGGATATAGAGGGAGCCTTCAATAACGTGACTACTGTGGCCATTCAACATGCTCTTACTAGTCTGCGAGTGGAGGAGTACCTCAGTAACTGGCTGGTGTCCATGTTGAGGTCAAGAATAGTCACTGCAAATCTTGGTAACAGCAATATGACAAAACTAGTGGTAAACCTCAGGGTGGTGTAATCTCTCCGCTACTCTGGCTTATGGTTGTTAACACGATTCTTATGCAATTGGACGACAAAGGTATAAAGGTCGTCGCATATGCTGATGATGTTGTGATCTTGGTATCAGGACTGTTCCCGGACGTGATAAGCAATATCATGTCTGATGCGCTGGGGCTACTTAGCAACTGGGCGATGAGGAATGGCCTAGGAGTAAACCCGGACAAAACCAGTTTGGTACTATTTACAACAAGGACCAAAATCCCTAGCTTCAGACTACCGCGGTTAGGAAACCGTGATATTCCTCATACGAACAGTGCGAAATATCTTGGTGTCATCCTTGACTCTAAGTTGTCATGGAAGCTGAATATTCAGCACAGAGTCAAGAAGGCTACAGTAGCTTACTACACCTGCCATAGGATGTTCGGTGCAAAATGGGGACTTAGTCCTTCTATAGTTAGATGGATGTACACAGCCATTGGTCGTCCGATTCTTACGTATGGATCTTTGGTGTGGTGGCCTGCGACAAGGAGGAAATATGTGGTGGACCAACTGTACAGAATTCAAAGATCGGCATGTATTGGCATTACAGGTGCACTGCGTACTAGTCCATCAGAGTCACTGAATACTATACTGCACCTTATTCCTATAGATCTACACATCGTGGCCATATCTGCTAGTAGTGCAGTTAGGCTAAAGGCGACGGGAACTTGGCGTGCGAGGACGTATGGCCATGCGAATATCTTGGGCGTACTGCCTTCGGATATAAATCAACTCCCTGACTACACTACGCCGCAGTTAGACTTTGACAGAGTGTTCAGAGTACTAATCCCCTCCAGGAGGGAGTGGTGCGGTGGTAGTCTCGTGGAGAACTATAACGTCAGGATATACACGGACGGTTCTAAGATGAACAGCGGTGTAGGCTCTGGCGTCTTTTCTAGTAATCTTGAGATAGGCATCTCATATCATCTTCCGGATAATTGCAGCGTATTTCAAGCGGAAATACTTGCTATTATGAAGGCATGCAGGATTTTATACGACAGAAATATACGTGAGAATATCGGTATTTTCGTCGACAGTCAGGCGGCGCTTCTGTCACTCAGATCGTACAGAACTACGTCTCTGTTAGTCAGTCGATGTAAGAGAGAGTTGTCAAGGCTAGGGAGCCTGGCGGATGTTACCTTGGTTTGGGTTCCTGCGCATAGGGACCACTTTGGTAATGAACAAGCAGACAAACTAGCCAAAGAAGGAACCACTCTAAATACTCCCAATGTGGAATCAGCCGCAATCCCCTTGGGGAGTATTAAGAGCGGCATCTTCAGTCACTTTCTTAAGGAAGCTGATAATAGGTGGCGGAGACTGATCACATGTAGGGTCTCTAAATTGATGTGGCCCTATTTTGATTTTAGGCGCACTATGCAACTGATAGGTCGTGATCGGAGGAACTTATCGAGGTTGCTGGCAGTATTAACAGGTCACTGGGTGTTATGAGAACATGCCAGGCGACTTCTACTCCCCTATAATGACCACTGTCGCAGTTGTAAGGACATAGAGAAAGAGGAGACGGTTTTTCACCTTCTCTGCGAATGCCCTGCGCTGGCTGTCAGGAGACACAAATTTCTTGGAGACTACATACTGGAGGATCTCAGTGAGATATCTAGGTGCCGTTTCAACGATATTTTAAGATATCTCACGGCTACGGGATGGATCTAGCCCCCTAGTCTTAGTGCGAGCATAGGCTCTAAGACACCATTTACCTGGCGAGTGGTATGGTCTTGTCAAAACGGGGTCATTCAGACCTTATTTGACAGCCTGCGTGCAGCAGGCTACCATGTTAACCAACCAACCAACCTTTTGATTTTTTTTTTAAGTAACTTAAGGTTTCTTTCTCATTTTGAATAAATTTACCACAGTACGACACTTGAAAATTTTGTTAGAGCGCACTTTACTGTTGTGTACATACTTTTGCTGAAATGAAATACTTTACCTTAATTGTGAATAAAATCAGATGTGGCTCGTTTTTTTTTTTTTTTGGAACATGTGTGCGAAATTAATTATATGGTAGAGATCTATAAATTTTTATTTTTTACGTATTTTTTAAAAACATAATTTTTAGCACGAATTACACGATATCTCTGAAACAACTTAACGGACTAAAAGCGAAATTGTGGTCGAATTTTGTATTTTGTACCTAACCAACTGCTTCTTTTTTTTTAACAATGAAAACTAGAATCAATTTAAAGAAACTGGAAATCCAAAATAAGCAGCCCAAAAAGCACCTGCTCCAGTCTAAAAGTTGACCTGCATTTTGAAATAATTTTTTTTTTTATTTCTCTTACTGCATTTATATTGAACATGCATTTTATTTCTACTACTATTTCTTAGAAATATAAACATTGAAGAAATAATTTTGACATTATTTGGTACACTTTTGTAGTCAAATTTGTCTATTATATACATGCTTGTTCTGTATTCCGATTGGAATGAAAATGAGTGGAATTTAAAAATACTCGGAATTGAATGATATGGATGTTATCTGTTTTGTATTCCACATACTTTTCATTTTTTCGGAATTATTGGACAAAGTTTATAAAATACATTTTCCCGCTTACGTTAACAAACAAAGGTCTTCAAACAAGTCTGTTCAAACGTCCCATATGTATTTTCGAATTTATAATGGAAAACAAATGAAAATTTAAAGAAAATATAAATTGGAATACCAAATTGTAATTATAACATTTATTAAGTCTTAATTGAAGAAAACCCGATTTTAGTTCCAGCAACATTTTTTATTCTAAATAAAGCGATAGAAGTTATTCGAAAGTGGAATACAGAAAAGCTAATACATTTGGAAATTTCCACTTTCAAATAATTTATTATTGATTCGAACTACAGAACAGCACTGCAAACTTATTTTTAAATTTATTTATTAGTTAAAAAAAGACAACATTTTATACATACTCGTATATATAGATTCCTGTATTTTGTGAATACTGTTGTTCTCGCAGGAGTTCAACAAACAATTTATAAAATTTAAGGGTAATAACTTAGATAGATTGTGAATGAAATGACTAATAAAATTAAAAAAAATAAAAAAAAAATTATTTATTGAACTTCCTAAATTCAAATGACATTCATTCCTCAAGGCGTTTGAAAGATTCTAGTTTTACTTACAGCACTTGCTTTTAGTTATTGACAACTTCAATTAAGTCATACATGTTATTAAAACAAAGCTTGAATTTATTTAAAAACAAAACCTTTTCACTTTATACAGAGACACAACAAAGTGGACTAAAACGATTTGAAATAAAAAAAAAACAGAACAAAAAAGAAGCCAACATTAACATACGACTTCAGTTCAATAATGTAAAAAAGCGGCCTCAAATCAAATCCATTTCAAATTAATTTTTTTTTTTACCTTCAATTAGTGATGATTATAATAACAAATACGATTTAACAAATACAGAAACTTATAAAACAATTTTTTTATGTTTGCAAATAAATGTAGTTCAAGGGTAACATTCGCACTTTTTATACTTAAAAGGCAAATTCGCAAGAATTAACAACTTTAAAACCAAAGCTCATTTACAATAATTAATTCTTTAAAAGCATTAGAAACAAGCCATTAAAAGTTTATGGCGAAACAAAGCTAATGCATTGAATTTCTGGTTTAAACTTCAGTTTGATTCTCACTAACACACGTTAACAAAATAAATATATGTATATTGCACTTTTATTAACTTATGAAAGCCCATTAGTAAAAATTTGTACAAAGGCATATCGTTTGAACTCTGAAGGAAATATAATAAAGCTCCACATTTACTCTAATTTTTCATTGATTTAGATTTCAACTTTGAACATTTTTATTTACACTTTTTTTCTCTCTTTATATTTTTAGGTAAGCGACTACTGTGACAAAGATGTCTTGAAATGTTCCACTAAATTAAAATACAGTAAGTTACCAGTTTCATCACACAATCATTAGGAAACTTGGCTTTCTGAAAAATAAAGTTGTAATTGGAGTAAAATGAAAAGTGTAGTTTTACGACCGATGGCCGATGCGGCTAAAATTAATGTTCCTTGATAATAATTGTTGAAGTGGTAATGAGGCTGGTATACTTAAAGCTTTTTAAGTAAGAAATTTTCTCCCAAAACTAAATTTAAAGAACTACGTTGTAACATTAGAGAGCCCGAACTTGTTCAAAATATTTCCACTTCAAATCAGTGAAAATGCCAAAACATCGGCATAGCTTTTAAATTTAACATTTGTGATGTAAAAAAAAATTGTGTAATGGCTTGTTTTAAGTTTAAATCGTAAGTGTTGCGACCGAAAAACTATACAATTGCTAGTAATACAGTCACGCGATCACATATTCGATAAGTCTCAATGAAAAACTCCGTTTGGGTATCGAAAAACATTTCACTTATTCCGCTAGAATATATTAAAACGATTACACAACCCAGAAAAATACAAAGTATGAGCAGTTTACCTTTTAACACAAGGCCTGTCATTGCACTAATTTAGCGAAAAAATTCACGAAGCTGCTATTAAGTAACCATTTTGAAACGATATTCGCTGTCGTTAAGTCAGCTGGTGTTGTTGTCTAATGGCAGTAAGCGTCAACTATATTTAAAAAAAAGTCTTCACATGTACTTTACTGTAAACGGCAAATATTCTCGAGAACTTTTACGACTCTCGAATCTTTAAAAGTAAGAGAATCGAGCTACAAATGGATTGCGGTTTCTCTTACAACGTTTTTTCGTGAAAGATGTCATCATACCTTAGACATAAAGACCAACTGATTTTTTCTTGTGTATGTAGAGCTAAAGTATATTACTCGCTAGTTTGGACACTTAATTAAATCATAAAATCTTTATAAGCATTAATTATTTAGCAAATTTATATTTAATTGCTCCTTACTATACTTAATTTTTATACAAATTATAAATTTAAGTTATCGTCATGACAATAGAGCGCTACAGAACGACTGTGAGCAAATTATTTTGGTGCGGTTTTCTTATATAGCAGGACTAATCCAATAAGTCACATGTAACTGGAGCTCTCAAGGTGAAGAACACAAATTCAAAACTAGTTAATATCTCAGGTTATGTGTTTGATTTGTAACTGATTATTTCCCTAATAAAAGTGTACTTCCGATAAATATTTGGAAGTGCAAAAACGTTTTAACCAATATTATTAGTCAAACAAATCTGCAACAAAATCTGTGTAACAAAAATTAACACTAATAAAGTTTGTGAGGTTCGGCTTTAAATTATATACAAGAGATGTAATAAAAAATAAAACACTATCGTGCCTAACTTTCGAACGGATGATAATATTCCAGGAGGAAATATGTTAAGGGAAGAAGGTTGTAACCTTTCAGCAACGTAGCATATGATGAAATCTGGAAAGAAATTATTTAAATAATGCCTACCTTTCGTTAGAAACGGGCTATGCCATATTAATGCAAGAAATTACACACACATTGGCACCTTGGAAAAATTCTTTACTTGAAGTTATTTAGATTTATTAATTTTATTAAATGAATAATTAATTTAGATTATTTTGTGAAAGTTATGAAAGACACTGTAGTGTTGTGTTGATGCACTCATGTAGAAAAGTCTCTCAATGCATTAGATGCTTAAGTTACCTTTACTCATACAATTAATCTCGCAAATATCCATTCAAAGCTCTTCCTGAAAGCCAAATTTAAAACATTCTCATTGAAGAGCCAACATTGTTTTCTTAGTAGAAAAGATCAATAACCGACAGCGAAAATATTGAGCGCTACAGAGAGTTTAATTCGATATAATGCACTGAGCGTGGATGACAAAATGCATAAACAGTTGTTCAACCGAATCAAAACGAAAAAATGGACACAACTTAGCAAACACTTACATAAAAAGTATACCTCCATGTGCGGGCGTACAAAACATATGTTAACAGATGTTTCTACAAAAGGCGGTATTTACGAAGGTAAAACGTATTTCTGAGACCGACTAAGTGAGTGATTGTTTTAATGTTTCCCTCGCATAAACTTAAAATAGTAAAACATAAACTTTTTAATATATTGTCCATAATTTGTTGTTATTGATTTTTCTTATTTAGTTTTTTTTCTTTCTTGATGTCAAGAAATCATTCATGTGTAAACTACAAGATGTTTTCTTTTATATTATTGTTTTATTTTCAATCTATTTTAAAATCAAAATAATAAGCAAATTTTATGACTTATATGTATTTGTACACAGATGGCTTCAAATGGGAAAATTAAGCAGGCGAAGATGTTAACACAGCGGAAGTGGGGGCTAACATGTACTTTGGAATCCCAAATAATATATATTGAGTTTTCCTTAAAACTAAAAAAAAAAAATAATAAAGTAAATACAATAAATCAAATTTTACTTTTGTAATTTAAATAGGATTCGACAAATTAAAATTTTCTATTTTCGGTAGGGAATTGCTAACACATTGGAATGATTACTTGGTCTATTAAAGTATCTTTCACTGTAGTTATTGATCTCATCTTTTACCATTAAAATTCTAAGATCTCTGTGTATGTTTTTGTTCCTGATAAACCATGGCGCATTTGTTAAAAGTCTGAGTGTTTTTGACTGGTATCTCTGTAGTATCTCGACGTTAGAATTACTTGCAGTTCCCCAAAGTTGATTGACGTATGTCCATATCGATTTTAGTATTGTTTTGTATAACAGAACCTTGTTTTCTAAGCATAAGCTTGATCTTGGGCCCAATAACCAAAACATTTTTCTTGTTTTTAATTTAAGTTGTTCACGTTTCTTTTTGACATGCTCTTTCCAAGTAAGTCTCCGATCAAGATGAAGGCCTAAATATTTTACAGTGTTGCAGCTTGGTATAGCTGTGCCATTAAATAAACAGGTGAGCAATCATTTTGTCTTAGCGTAAATGTAACATGAACAGATTTTGTGTTATTAACTTTAATATTCCATTTTTGAAGCCAATCTTGAAGAAGATTCAATTGATTTTGTAGCATCTCAGAAGCTATTAACGGTGATTCGTTTGAGGCTAATAAAGCAGTATCGTCCGCATACGTAGCATTAGTTATATTTTCAATTGTTGGCATATCTGCTGTAAAAATTGTGTACAATACTGGTCCCAGGACACTACCTTGTGGAATACCCGCGTTAACACAAAAAAAGCCTGTTGAACACCTAAAAATACAGCAGAACAATACAATTTTCTTTCTAAGGCGTATGAAATGTTATTGACAATCCTATGACACTGTCCTTGTGTGCCATGTTTATGCCTAAAGCTGAACTGATAATCTGGTATAATATTTTGTTTTTCTAATATTGGCATTAATCTCTTTAAAAACAACCTTCCAAAAATTTTTGAAAAACTTGAAAACAAACTAATTGGTTTATAGGAGCAACATTATTTTCGGGTTTGCCAGGTTTTACTACCATTATTATTTTTGCATATTTCCATTGCGATGGAAAATGGTTTAGCCTTAATATAGAATTGTAAAGTGTTGTGAGAAAAACAATTCCTCTTTTTGGCAAAGATTTTAAAACCTTGGAATCGATATTATCGTAACCAGGAGTTTTGTTATTATTCAACTCATCAATTGCTTTTCCTACTTCGGTTGGGGATATTGGTTTAATAGGACGATCCATTTGACAAGGAGCATCTAAAAAGTTCTCAATATCAGCCCTTACAATGGGATTGTTTAAAATAAATGGGTTAAATGTTTTTTCGAAGTGTTCCTTAAAAGCATTGATTGACAAGATAAATTGTTGCACTAGAAATCAATGACAAAAGCGACAGACAGTTTCTTGTTGGCTCAAATAAATAACGTGCTACAACAAAAGCCAAATGGTTGATTTCAAGAAACACATATCAAAATGAAAAATAAATAAATGAATTTTGTGTTTAAAACGTCCGATTTCCTATCACTCCCTGTTATTTATTTGTTTTGCTTTAAAGCATATGAATTCATTATTGATTTTTTATATTATTTATTTGAACTCTGTGTTTTTTTAATTGATACTATTGAGCAAACAAAGTAAGTAATAGAGTCATCGAACTTTTCATTAACGTTGTTTCAATTGCAAATTTAGTGAAACTTTGGAGAGTTTTTAATAAAAGATAAGAAAACAGTTTCATTTCTCAATAAATTTCATTAAATCTCTTACTGCCATTACTTCAAGCATGCACCATAATCTTCCTGTCATTTGAGTCTAAACCACAATTTCCCCCGAAAGGTCCCCCCCAGATACCAGCCGGTTTATTAGCTGCACAAATCTCGAAGCAGAAAAGCCTCTGGGACGAGTTTTCCATAGACCTCGGATAGAAATGAATCAACGCAACAAGACAAACAAGAAGATATGCCCTCGGGAGGACGCTTACCGTTTTTTACTAGCCAAATATGTTGGATTTTAATTCAAATTAATGTCTGTCCAACATCTGCAAATAATATCGTTCTGTGATCGGTTCAATCTTTTTAAATAAGTAATACCGTATGCACAAAGAACTTTCGCCATGACGTTGCTTAACGATATATCGAGATTGGCGAGATTTAAATTTTCATTGATCAATATTTCATCTGCGTTTAGGCAAAGGCGCTGAAACTCCTTCCGATTGTGATTGCAAATCGCCATCACTGCTTTGATGAAATCACATATGGTTGCGTATGGAAAACACGGATAGCCTCAGGCATCTGCCACACTTTCATTATCCAAACGTACGAAACTATTTCACGAATTATCAACCATTTCACTTTCGCTTGTGCTACCATAACCGAGTTCAGCAAAACTCTTTTTTGCATTGAAATTAATGGTGCAAAGGCCCCATAAACTACTAAAGCTTTTCCCTGTTTTTGGTGATTTTTTTCCGCAACGTTTTCGTGAACATTTTTCACGGCGTCCGCTCTCAGTGGTTGTCAAACCTTAACTCAATGACACATATTTATAGTATGTTTTTAGTCGTAATGTAATAAATAATTTGATAAAAATATTTTTCAACTTTGGTTACTGCTGGGCCTTCTAAATTAGATTCAGTTTTTATTACATAAATATTCGATGTAGTAGTTCAAGCAAGTAGTTCCAGCTGTATTATTTTTAACATTTTATTGTTAACTATCAGTTCGCCTATCTGGGTGTTTCGATTGTGGTTTGGAACATGTCGCATGTTTCAGTATTAATGCATTTATTTCACTGTACATAACTTGAGCTTGATCGTATAAAATTATTTTTTAACATAAGGAAAACAAGAGTTTTTATTTACGTAATAAAATATTGTAATAAGGAGGATTCAGTTTTTCACTCTCTCGTAGACCCTGGATTACACTGTTGATTAAATTTGCTGGCTTAAAGCATTTTGATATAATGTCTCTGGTGTCCGTATTTGATGAAGGACAAGTTGTCATATGCAGGTAAAACCACTCTTGGCATGCGTGTAGTACTCTGAATGATTACATGTATAATCACTGTTCAATAAATTTTTAGGGCTTCTTCTTGCCGGCTTTATGTATTGCTTGCCGACGGATATTAGTAAACTAGTCTCTGAAGCTTGTTTAGTTTCTGAAACTAGCTGAGAACAACTTTCAAGAATTATTATGATCACAACATTACTTCTCTGGACACTCTACACAGCTATTTCATCACAGATTATCGGTGAACCCGTGCTTAGTTACAAGTAGTGAGTCGGTAAAAAAGCTGACTTTTTGCCCATGCCCATTTCTGGCTGAACTTTTAATGGAACTTGTTGAACATTTTGACTGTACCACACAATTTTTTTTATCATAATCGCCGCAGGATTTTAAGTGTTATCACTATTGAACTCCGGTAGGGTAAAATCCATCTCGCATTTAAACCCGCCATATATAAGCTCCCTCTTTTGCTTATAAATATTATATACCAGCACAAACATCCGTATTAATAGTATTTAACTACATTTTATTTATTTTGCTTGATTTTTACACAAATATAGTTGCAATATTTCACTTGATTTACAACAGTGAAATTTTTATATGAAATAAATTATTACGACTTTGTTTGTTGTTGTTTTTCATTTTCGCTAAATTGTTGTATCTCTTTTATTTGTGTTTTCATTATCTGTGAACAAAACATCGTTTCCAATTCAGTTTACTCACACTTTACGTAATACTCAAACTCAAAGAAACAAAATACACGCAATTAAGGTAAGAAAGAAATCGCAATCTCATTTGCTTTTAAAAATGAAACAGGAAATGCATAAAACAAATTAAAAAAGTCGAGGAGAAAGAAACAAACCATCATACATCCAATGATCCATTAGTAAGGTAATTGAAAAAATTGTTGCTTATTGGCCAAATGCAGCGAAAGCTGTCCGCTGCGATGAACGAGTGTTAGTTAACATTTGAAAAATTAAATGCAATAAAAGAAATGCAAAAAAGTTTTTGTTTTGTATAATTTCCTAAGCTTCACACCAAAACCAATGTTTGCAACTAATTACCTGGCAGAAATTTTTAATGAGAAATGAAATTAAATATAGTGATTATGAATATAAATGATACTTATTAAGAATATACAAACAGAAGTATCATCATTGAAAAGACTAAAAGTGACACTGAAGATGGCTCCTAGTAACCGAAACCGGTTTGTCTTAAAAACAACGGAAATTGGAAATTCGTTTCAAATATCTATGATGTCAAATCAGCCTGCCGGAATATCAAATAAAGACTGAATAGAAAAAACTATGGTTTCTAATGTGTGTGTATAGATGTTCATTAAGGCGACAAAACTCTCTGTCAAACTTAATTGTTACAACTCTTTTGCTGAATTAATATTTTAATGAAGGTTTAAATCAATTAATAAATTTAAACATCCCATTATTATTCCTTCAAAATAAAATTAAAAAACATTAAAGGAATTAACTAATTATTATATTTGCTAATTGCGTGGGAATTCTGTCAGATTTTTTGCTGAATGAATAGTAGAATTTGTGGGATAGTGAATTGTGGCGTTTTATTTGATTGTGTTTTAGAACCGTATTTACAACATTCGATATGGATCGAGATTTCTTTAATATTTATGCTAGTAAGCATGACTCAAAATAAAAAGTAACAAAAAAAAACTATGCATCATCCCGCAAAAAAAACATTCTTGAGGTAACCATAATCTAAGAGCAATATACCATAATTGAAGTATGCGGTTGCAAACCAATCATATTTATATTGTAGGTAATAATAACAAAAGGGGTCTCTTCTATAACCATAATATTGTTTGAACTGCTTTTCACCGAGATCAGGAACTAAATTATGTCAATTGCTTCTTGGTCATCTGTACTTTGATCAAAACACATACAAATCTGTTAGTAATAATATTTTTTTCGGTACAAATATTATATTATTTTTGTATAGTTAAAAAAAGTTGGAAAAGTGTGGAATTTCAGGAACAATGTGGTATTTAAGTGGATGGATCATTAAAAGAATCGTTTATTTTGAAAATGGTATAAGTCACTTCTTAAGAATAATCAAGTAGTAAATGATAACGTTAATTATAATTTGCTGGCATCTTTTCATTAAAAAAAAAAATTTCCCATCAATATGTTGAGAATTAATGAGATATTGTTTAAGAGAAGTTTTACTACTTAACAAACAAAAAAAGTGAGATAAATGGCTGTGTGGAGTATTGTATTGAATTATTTTTATGAAACAATTTTTTCATATATTATTGTTAATTTGATATTTTTAATATATTTTAAGAAGCTGTGATCAGTGGGAATATTTTTTCATAAGTGTGAAAGGATAGTGTGGTTTTTTAAATTATATCATAGAGGCAAATAATTAGCATTATACTATTAAAATTTCTTTTACATAATGTTAGAAGACAGAGGATCAGGAAAGTAATACATATTATAGTTATGGACTTTCATTATTATTTTATACAAATATTGCGTGTAATGCAAAAGAGCGTCTATGGAGTCATAAGAAAAATCACATAATAAAAGGAACAGCAATGAACAAAATATATTCGGAACCTTTATTAGAATAAAAGAAATAGTGTTTAAAAACATGAACAGCAAAATAAAATGTAACACATTTATTTTAAAATTTTTTATCAAAATACTATTTTCAACACTCACATTAATGACACCAATTAAATTGAACTGATTTACTTCTATATGAAATGCGTTATATACATATATGAATTACTTATACTTATACAGGGTGCCTGGCGGCAAATTTATATTTTTAAATAGGATTTTTTCAAAAATTATTAAACGGTGCGGAAGGAGGGTGGTGCCGTTCAAATGATCGATTGTGCGGTTTTGTCAGTTACGATGTCGCACGTTCGCTGTGGAGACATTTTTTAGGAGTAATGATTCTTACGTAATTGCTCGTCGAAAATTCTGTTCAAAGTTAGGTATTCGGCGAAAACGCGATGGACCGAGTGTAAATTTGATGCGTTCGTGGGTGCAGAGAGTCCGCGCAAGTACTTCGGCTATGAGTATCGCACGGCCTGGGCCCAGTCGATCTTCAAGGACTCCCGAAAACATTGAACTGATTAAAAGAAGTTTACGTAAAAATTCACGACTTTCAAAACGGAAAAGAGCAGCTTTACTGGGTCTTCCAAGAGCGATTATTCATGAAATGTTAAAAAAGGATCTGAAGTTCCATTCTTTTAAAATTCAAATCGTTCAAGAACTGAAAGAAAGTGGCTTTAATATACGCAAAAATTTTTGTGAAACGATGTTGGAGGGTTTCCGCACTGTAAATCCCATTTTTTGGAGCTACGAGGCTCATTTTCACTTAAACGCCCACGTCAACAAGCAAAACTGCCGTTACTGGTCTCCAAGAACTCACAACCATCGATTAAAACATCAAAACTCATTGCATTGCCCCAGGGTAACTGTTTGGTGTGCCTTATCCGCGCGTGAGATAATTGGACCATTTTTTTCGAAAATTTCCGAGGCTAGGCGACGAATGTCAACGGAGAAAATTATCGACGCGTGATTACGGAATCCTTTTTGCCAAACCTGCGAGCTCGTCCATCCTACTCTTTCAACACGATGAGGCGACTGCACACAGCCAAAGCTTCAATGAATTTGTTTCGGGAAATTTTCCCCCAAAAACTGATTAGTCGCTTTGAGGACATCCCATGGTCGGCCGATCTAACTCACATGGGTTTTTTATGGGGCTACCTCAAAGAGAGGGCTTATAATGACAATTCCAATCTCTTGTAGCTTTAAAGGAAAATATTCGTCGAAAAATCAGCTCAAACCAAGGTTACTGCAGCATATGGCGCAGAACACAAGGCTCCGTTTTGAACAGGAAGTCATCTGGATGACATACTCTTTAAAAAATAAAATCCGCATTTCCATTTTAGGAGCTCTACGTTCTTATTGTTTTTACCCAGTAATAAAATAATGGTTGTCGGAGTAGCTAAGCCTGTCCAAAATTTTGCCAAACAAATGTAGAGTAGTGAATTTCGATCATTAGGCAAACGTTGGTATATATATATAATTCTCTTAAATCCTGCGCCTTCAAACCATCACTTCCGTGAAATACATGTGATAAAATTAAGTAATTAATTTTTCCAAACTATTTATTTTGAAAGTGGCTTTACTGTAATAAAAAATGGCGATTTTCATTGACTATACGAAATTATTTCTGCTGATAAAATATAAGTGTCCTGAGATAGCAAAAACAAGCAAATCTTCTCGAATGGTGGCAGTAATCTTTTTAATCATGCAAAATATATAAATATTAAAATAAATTGACAGCTCAATGTGAACTTATTTATAGTAATTAAAGTATTCCCTATACCATTTCAAAACAATTATAAACTGCTTTATCTCCTAAAAGGAAGGAAATCGCAAGACATGAGGAAGTTGTGGCAAAAAAAAAATATTTTTAAGCAAAATCTAAAACGATTGATTTTTAAAAATCATATAAAATAGAAAACTACAAAACTCATGACTTTTTCCTGTAGTAATACATCTTTATAATTCTCAAACGAATCAAACTATTTTACTATTAGACTATTTTTCTCGAACTGAAACTTGTATAAATTATTAAATGAAATTGTTTCCCAATCGTATTCTCTGTCGTACGTATCTCACGTTATCACATATTAGTGTTGCTTTTAGCAAGCTTTCTGCTGACATTAAAACGTAACTATGCACATGTTTTTATTATTAATGTTACTTCTTTTGTTGAATCTGCTTTAGTATCAAACATAGAACACATGTAAAATAAGTAAAAAATATATATTTTATTTAAATCCGACCTCAAGAGCGTCTTAAATCAGCTTCAATAGTATCTGTTAGAAAACTTACAGGTTAGAAGTTCACTTAAATATATATCATCAGTTACGAATTAAATATTATATCATCTCAAACTACCCCAAACGTGTATTTTATCGGTCACTGTATTTTCACTGTATGATCCAAATAATACTCGCAGGCGCTTTTATTTCATGCCACAAAAGCTAGTTTTCTTCATAGAATAATCTAAAAAATTATTTTGAGGTAAGGCCAAAAGGGTATTTCTTGGTTTTTTTCTGTTTTCACTCTTGCGCGGAAACGCTTATACCCAAGGCAATAAAATTCGCCCATTCTGAATCCTTATCAAACTGGCTATGAAGTACCCTTAGAGAAATTATCATTCCGATCCCACCAGATAACCTGCCGACTTAAATGTTGGATCGAATTAAAATTTTTTTACAAAAATCCTTAAAAAAAAAAACAAATTTCACAAAACAAACTTATAAAAACAAAAATCCAAAATTTACCACAAGTAGTGCACTTCCAAAAAAATAAAAAAACCCAAAAAAAATTTAAAACTCACCAAAAAATTTAAAAATCATAAAAACTTTAAATTTTATCAAAAACCTTAATTAACCTCAAAAATTAAAAAAACAAGTTATGCCATGATTTGGAAATTCACCAAAATTCAAAAATTGCCCACGAAACTAAACTAATATTTTTGTTACTTTAATTCTTATTTTATTGAACTAATTCACTGTATTCAAATTCTAATAACTATCTACTATTGCGTTGGAGAGTGCCATATCGCCAGGCCTAATGTGTCTGTTTTTTTCAGTCTCTGGTGCCCATGAAATTGCAGTAAATCGCGCGCTAGCGTGTTGGAATGAACCACTAATTTGTTTACGTATTTGCAGAAGTTTATTTTTACCTCCTGCTGGATATTAGGAACTTCAAGATCTCTCAATATCTCTATGGATATTTTCATTTCTTATATACCAAGGAGCGTATACGATAAGACGTAAAAACCCAAACTGTCTTCTTTGTAGCTTCTGAATATGAGATGCGCAAGCAGTACCCCACAGCTGAATGACATATGTCCATATTGGTTTTATAACGGTTTCGTATTACAGGACTTTGTATTCCAATGCCAAAGTGGAGTTAGGACTTATTAGCCAATGTAGTTGATTTGTTCGAAGCTTTATGGACGTTAGTTTTGCCTGAATATGACGGGACGAAGGCGTAGATCTAGGTGGATACTTAAATATTTAACGTAGGTTTCCGCTTGAACAGTGGTATTTGTTATCGTTATTGGAAGACAATTTTGCCTCGAATATTTAAAAACAAATCCTTTGCGCCGGGAAAAATCCGTATAATATATATATGTATATATAGTAGTTCATACATTTCTAAAGGGTATATAAGATTCGGAACAGCCGAATGTAGCTCTCTTATTTGTTTTGATGAATATTGTTTAAATTAATAATTCTTACAATGGAAAATTATTTGTTATTATTCTTTGTTTCATAAAAGAGAATAGAAAAATAATGTTTCTAGTATTTGCGTTAGTATGCTGACACTTGCTCTCCAAAGAGTCAACATTGGCCAGAAGGAATATAAATGATGGCATTCATTCACCTCTACTCGTAGAGCCAAAGCAAACAACCATAAAAGCGAACTTTAGTAAAGTACTCGAAAATGTACACAAAACAATGAAAGCTTCTTTATTCCTTATGCATTCAATGCAAAATTATCATTTATCAAACGACAGCAGTAACAATGACGTTTGTTGTCTTCGTTTTTTAAAGGCAGCATTTACAAAAACAACTAAAAAAAGGAAAAAATAAAAATTATGAAACCAGAAGAATAAGTTGTGCCTTTGCAAAATGTTATTCATAAAACTCTAGTTTTCTAATAAAAAAGTTTAAAGTAATCTTATAGGCTGGCGATGATCAAAGGGGGAGGCGGATTATAATCCCATAGTTTCAAAATGGGTAAAAATGAATTAACAAAATTTTTAGTTTTCTTTCAGTCTCCATCAGTCTTCAAAGATACTTCTGCGGAAGCACTGGTTAGCATAAGACTTAGGACCACGGCAGATATTTGCTAAATGTGAATGCCATAATGGACCTAAGCCTTAGACAAAAGCTAGCAATTAACAAGAGACTCCGTGATGAGGAAAAAGGTCGACAGTGACCAGTCGCCAGTCCGAAATCACTACAGTTAGGAGTAAAGGCTAGTGGTAGCACGAGACACGAATAAGAGTAAATTACAAATCAGTTGCCTAAAAAGGGACTCATAAATTTGACGATCTGTGTCAATATCACCCCTACACTTAATAAAAATATCGTTTTCGTGTGATTATACCTCAATGGATTTCGTTGCAGCAGCCAAAATAATTTATCAACGACAAATCGGCTCAACTAATTTATAAGAAAGACGATGTAACTACAGTAGCCGTTTCTGAGTTGTAAATTAAATTTAAATTATAACTATAAATGACGGGAATAGAAATGATCTTTATATTATAAATAAATGTACTGGATTTGAAACCCATTAAAAACCGATGTATTTCCTGTGTTTATACTTTCATGTAAATAGGCAGAGATAAACCCGTTCAATACATTTTTCTCCTCACTTTTGCAGCTTAGTTCTCCTACCGCTGTAACGTGTTCGAATGTTCACTATTGAGCACTACTAAGGGTAAAATTCCTTTAGAATTGTAATCTAAAAGAACCTTTGTATCAAACTTCCGCCATTTTTATGTAATTTAATGCCCAAATAGAAAAACATAATCTTTTCATGTACAATTTCTAGCGGGAAAAGAAAAATAGAACAGTTTCATCTCTGGCTTTAAAATTTTTTAGAAAGTTTTTTGTTCGCCTCACACTTTCAAATGTCTGAAGGTGTTTTTCGATTCTTAATTTCTCTATTTTGCAAAACGAAAAACGTTACAATAGACAAAACAGAAAAGACAACAAAAACATTGAAATCATTGCCACATATGTTTAGTTTGTACAAGGTGCATAAATTCGTTCCAGAACGAAAAACTGCAATAAAACATTTGCGACAGCACTAATAACTAGAAAAAGATTTCTAGACTGACTAAATAGCAAATACATATTTTGTTACAGTTCGTTTTCTTTTCTGAAAGAAAAAAATATCTCCACACACATACGCACTTTGCTCAAATAAAGTAGATGTGAGCCAGAGTATGTGTAAGTGTGTGTGTGTTGGTGTGAACAAGCATTTATCCTTGACGGGAAAACTAACGGTGCAAAAATATAAAAAAAAACTTTTTATAGTTTAGTTTATTATTTACAATTGTGTTTAGTGTTGGTTTTGTTGTTGGCCATTTGTTCAATATAAACAAAATTGTGTGTCAATTATTTCATGAAGAGAAGGCTAAGAACATGATGGCTTTATAGCCTATGTACTTCCTCATTATCGTCTAGTAACATAATTGATAATGGGATAGAATGGTGGCTAAATCATCCAAGGTATCTTGAGCTGAACTCGTTTATTTCAATTTTTGATCTATGCTTTATATGTCTCTATGCATCGTATAGTTAATTTCCAACCATGAAGCTTCTACTACCATCCTAAGAGTTTTTGATATCCTTGTAGTATTTCTATGTTGGACTAAAGATAAGATTTGAATACTTCTTGTAATATTCTTTTAGAAATTTTCAAAAGAATAAAATTAAACATTAAAAAATTTACTTGTGTCTCTTATGTCTACAAAATTCATTAATAATTAATTGTTGATTTAATTTGTTTTTTCTCTCCAATTTTCTTGCAGATCGCTTTTGAACTTTCTGACAAAGGTTGTCGGTGTCAATGATTTGCTGATCCACATTTACGTGCCTTATTAGTTGTTTTTGATTTGGGTGGAGTTGCCTGTGCGTTGGAAGGAGCAGCATTAGGTGCTACTGGTTTGGCAAGACCTCCTAGCTCACATTTTACAGCAATTTTACTAATGCATATAGCATAATTTCCACAGGGTTTCCTAACGAGTTCAAAGTGAAAGTTAAACACGAAATTGCTGTTGTTCGCTTACATCATAGTTTTTTTTTTACTTTTATTGTTTACACAAAATTACATCATAATTTTTTAGGATAAAAAGCCAAAATGACGGAGTGCTGCGTGTCACTCTTCTGCACATTTTATTTTTGTGTTGCGCCTTTAAGTTGTATTTTGTCAACAACTTGCATGTAGAATTAAACCACTGACATATTGAAGTGAAGTATCAGAGATTCTAGTTGTTGGCATCCTACAATGGGTAGAGGTGATAATTAATCCAAGGTCATTCGCCAGTGCATAATTTTCACAGTTTAATTTTTCTTCCTCTTCCAATTCAAATAGTAGAATTTGTTAATTCACAAACGTCTTATACTCGTATTATTGTCTCGATTGTATTGTAACGCAATATTGTATTTTTGTTGTTGGTAGTTTTCCTATAAAAATATAATTTTATTGTACAACTCCATTTCATATGTAGTTGAAGAGTTCTATTGACACCATATAAGGAACTATGCAATTTCTTTGATTAATTTACGTTTAGATAAGTTAAACATTGTAAAATTTTACGTATAATTATTAAACTACAACTTGTTTATGGAATTTCTTTTAATTATAAACAACTGTATATATTATCGGTTTTTTTTCTAATAGTATTTGGTTATCTTTGAGCGTCGTTCAATTTGTAGTATTAAAAGATGTGTTTTGAAATCGATCAAATAATAACACAACACAATAAAATGAACTCTCCCGACACAGGTTTATTTTAATACACGATAAAATAAACACATAAAATAAAGACGGTACATAGCCTGATTCAATTTGTCTACCCACCAATCTTAACAAGGGATGACGGAAACTTGTCTAAATACTCGTATCTATATTTTGTATCTAATCTATCGGATCCATACAGGTAATTGTCGACACTGGAGCGGAGCCGTAGAAGTTGGACTTTATTTCTGGAGTTATATGACAATGAGAAACAAGACGGAGAAAATCAGAAAGGATTCTGAAGTTGAAAGAAAATGAGATGAGGATAATAACAACTTGGTACTTAACCAGACAGTGTAATCTAAGATTCCACCAATTTAAGATAGGGAGCTCAGAGATTATCAAATACAGATGCTGCGGCCTGTGATTGCCCTGCACTCAATTCTCGCAAACTAAGGTTTCTTGGCACGACTCCAAAAGATGCATATGCTCTCTCACTGAACAATGTATTTTGCTTTTTTTCGTAGCCTAAGCTTTTTCTAAAAAGATCCTACAGGTCGTGTTGAATCGGATCTCAATATTAATAATTATTCGGATGTCAAAGTCGTCTAACGTAAAGATTGGCTTATTTATGTGCGACATTAAAAACTCTGTCCAACAGTGTCAAGTTAGACATCCCCTCATTTATTTTTTCATTTCTGTGTTTCAAACTAAGTCATGTAAGTGTTTAAAGTACCTTCAAAAAGTACTTTTCGTGTACATGTACATATTGTATTAATATTGTTGTCATCTTGTTATAGAGTCTGCTAACAATGTGTCTGGTTTCACTTTTTTATCATTTGTTGTTTAACTTTTAGGCAAATGTAGCGATTGTACATAATTGCTTTAGTATGTTATCATCCCAAAGGTGTGAACATTATTACTTCTATCATTACCGTCCTAGTATGGCTACATATCATGAGCTATAATTAAACACGGCAACTCGAAGTACAGGGATGGTATGTTACTAAGTGCAGAATTAGACAGTTACGAAGTTGGTCGAAAAGAGATGACAAGTCATCATGAATATCACTCATATAAACTTTGTAATCGCCATTTATTTGTTTACAAAAGTAAAATTTGTATTTCAGTGGAAAAAAGTAAAAAGTTTCCGTCAAAATGTAAATTATTAAATTTTTGCTCACATTGTTCAATTTAATTATGTATTTCTAAAAGTGTTCATTATTAAAAATTTAGAAAACAAATTAGAATTTTTAAATGTTAAGTTTTTAAGCAAAAGTGATTTTAGAACTAAATAGTCCTACTTTTTAGAAGCCGTCGTTGCAAAATCAGTTTCCTGGCAAGGAATAAACTCGACAAATGCACCAAAGAAAATTTATTTAAACTGAAAATCATGACGGCAGATTTTGTACTCTGGAAGGAGCAACAATATATTTTCTTGTCATAGCTAACAAAAAAGCAATATAAAACAAACCTTGTTAGGACTACCACATACATGAAAAAGAGAAAAAACAGTTTAAAACGGTCCTTGTCAGGGCCACAACAAAAATGAAAAAGAGAAAAGGCAGTTTAAATCGGTCCTTGACCACCACAAAAATTAAAAATGAGAAAAAGACATCTAAAGTAATTCATATAATTTTAATATAAGCTCTAAAACATCTAAACTTTTATTTAATCCCGTTTATTTTGTTTATTTCCAGGAAAGTAAAAAATTTAATTAAGGATTGCTTGCAAAAAATAAAAAGTTATTTCCTGAAATTTGACGGTCTCAAAACGAAACGTTTTTCACGAAATTATACCAAGTAAAGAAGCTTTTATTTTGTTGAAAAACATATATGTATATATATATATACAAAATTTGTTTAGTTATTTGTCATTCAATAGATCATTTATCAATTATTGTATTTCGAATTAATGGTATAATAAGAAAAATGCCATCCGTAAATATTTCAGTACGCAATTATCCTTGACATTTTCTAAAAGGAAGTTGCTTAAAAAGAAGAAATATTTTCAGCCTGGAATACTATTTAGTTTTGGATAGTTTTTACAATAATCTTACTTAACTTAAAGTTGTAGGTCTCATAGGAGCGAACCCTTCCATACCAGTAATTGCCATTGCACATTTTGTCCGCAAATGATATCCTAACAAGAAGCCAAAAAATATGCTTTTACTTAAAAAAAAATTTTTAAGGTTAATTTCTCAAAGACTAAAATCATCAACAAATTTTCCACGGGTATTTGGCTTCTTAAAATTAATTGTCCACATGAGATTTATTTACTGATAATTTTTGCAAATTTAATTACAGTTAGGAGTCTAAATAGATTCATTCACTCCAGCAGTTACTAGAGTGAATGCAAAAATCCAATAAATTTTCCTCATGCACATGCCGCATTTTCTCTACTAAAAAAAACTTTTAGAATGTCCTGCAGCAGCTTTCATCACTATTTAGTTTCCCTATGTCCAGCGTTTGGCAAACAATTCTTCAGTCTAGAATAAATGGAGAAAAAAGGCGTAAAAACCATTTTATTGCACCTAATCTTATTTGCAGACAATACTTTCCTATTATAAACAAAAATGTGTTATATTTTTTAATATTTTCATAAACTCAAACAAAACCTAATTATTATCCACTTAATATTTTCGTATTATTGTGCCCTACCCAAAAATGGAAAGGGTTTTCGTTCCATTTGTAATTTCTGCAATATTCGATTCCACCCCAACGAATTATATATTTTCTGCATTCTTATAGATAGAGAAGTTCAATTAATGATGTCCCTCTCTTCGATGTTGAATTCAGCCTAGGATCCTAGAACTTGAGCTGAAGTTCCTGAGATATAGGCCAAAAACCCTTTTTATAGGTTTTATGGTTTTTTCATTATAGCGGGGAAACGCTTATACGCAAGCCAAAAAATTTGCATAATCTTAATCCTTAAGAAGAGTGCTATAAAGTCCCTATGCAGAAATTATTATCCCAAGGCCCCTACGAACCTAAATGTTGAACCGAATTAAAAAATGGTTTAAAAAACCTCCATGTTATAAGAATTCCTTCTAAAAAACTTATAGCAAAATTCTAAACTTTGCCATAATTTTAAATTCACAAAAAAATCGAAAAACTTTCATAACAAATTAAAAATAAACTAAATATTCAATGAAAAAACCAAATTTTAGAAAAATAGTTTTGAATATTCACCACAAAAATTCCCAAAAAATTCCCCAAAAATTTTAAATTTAAAAAAACCGAAGCTGCTTTAAAAAATTGCTAAAAATAAGAAATTTTTTCAAAATTTAAGAAGATTCACCATAAAAACAAAAAACTGGAATAAAATAATTTTTTTTTTTGAAAAAAAATCTAAATTCATCTAAAAAAATTCTACCAAAAAATTATCGATACAAACCAAAATTAAAAAAATTTTTAATATTCACCAAAATATTAAATTTCAACACAAGTTTGTAATTTTGCCGAAAAGTCATAAAAATCAATATATTACGAAAAAAAAGTAGAAATTTTAAAAAACCGATGTTTTAAAAACATAAAACAACATTTAAAAGTTCGCGACAATGTAACTAGTGAAAAAAAGGAAATTTTACCATAATTTGGAAATTCACTAAAATACAAGTTCAAAAATTTTAATTACAATAACAAAATTTCCTAACAAATTTTAATTTGCGAAAACGTACTCAGAAATTTCCCGAAATTGTATTGAAATGCATTTCTGCTTGTATTTCCCATTTTGAACAGTATCTTAATCTAACTTACAATTTCGTTAGAAATAAGATCTTAAAATCACGTAAGTTGTATACAATAGCCTGCCTTAAAAAGCGATCATGTTTTTTAAAATAACTTTAAATTTTAAAACTGCTCTCATGTAAAACGATAAAGTCACGCAAATTTGATAGTTTAAAAAACTCACAAAAAGGTGTTTTGAAATCCAAGGTAACCTATTGTATCCACACTTGTCAGGCACACTTTACAATTGCGCCGATCGTATCCACAAATATTCTCATAATATAAAATTTAGGATATTTATAATACTTCGTCCGTCGTATGGTTGTTAACCATAAAATTACCACAAAATCGAAATGGCCCACAATAACTTCTTGGGTTAAACCTTCTTTATTTTGGGTTTCCTACCGATGAAAGAGAAAAATATTGGCAACCGATAGATATTGGCTCAAGAATTTTAAAAAGCTGGCTTTAAGAAAGTTATAGACCAACCAATGTTTGACGGCAATTTTTTGGCGTAAACCACGGTATCAAAATTATTGTTTCTTCTGCATCACGACAATACGACATCAGAGAAAGACTAAAAATAAAATCAATTATCCAAACAGTTCATCTCCGTGACGACCAGTATTTCGGAGCAATAATGTGTTACCTCCAGTGCTGACTAAAGGGTACGAACAAGTATATGATGAAGATGTTGTTACTATACGAGCTCAATCTAGTTGCCGCTCTATAGGTGCTTCGTCATCTTTATGTAAGAGACGACCAAGAAAACCTCATTTTCTTTTATACAATTGCTAAAATCCATAAAATGCAAGTGTGTAACGCACTGATAATTGCATTATAAAATTTTTTGTTAGAGTGAGATAGCATGTTCTAATTGTGGATAACCGATTTACATGATATATCACTTATTTTATTCGCAATAAATCTAGTTTTATGATTGTCTGTACAAACCGGCAGCTTTTGTTTTAAATTTTTTTTTACAAATTTTTAATAACCAAAAAATTTTTAAGTTAAATATGAAAATAAGTTTTTTTTTATAACTAATTTTTGAATACCTTCAAAACTACTGAGCCACCAAAAAAGAAAGGAAGGTAGCTTTATACTGCATCCCTTGGTTATCGATATGGGACGAGTTGTTCTCGAGTTATAATGCAATAATCTAGTGTAACAGCTCTACTAAGGTGGAGATATTTACCACGTCCCTTGAAAAAATCTATACGTGATAGAATAAACTGACCAGATTTTTATTCAGTGCTTTAATTTAATATTCATTAAAATTTAATTAAAAGAGGCGATAATTTTTTTTGCAGACCAGTGTAATTTAATAAAAGTGTATAAAAATCAAAAATTACTATTCCACCACAATCGCTTTGAGCAAGTTCATAAAATTATCACCGGTGTTAGATCGGCGTTTAAAAATAGGCAATACTGTTCAGCTTTATTTATTGACAAAACTCGTGCTTTTAATAGAGACCGGCATAATGGGCTACTTACTAAAGTAACTATAATACTTCCTGAAAACTCCCACAAGCTTCTTAAGAACTATTTCCTAGATATAACGTTTAGAGTAAGGCCAAGGAATCAGTTTTCTAAAAATGGCAAAACCCTGCAGAGGTCCATATGCTAGACGACTATACTAATTAGCCAGAGTCCCAGGTGCTTTACGGAAGTAAGCATTGGTCGCAATTCCATAAAAAACCTAAAAATTGAATTCATAAAAACTAAAGTTTCAACAAAAAATTATGAAAAAGTTTTAAATTTATAATTTAAATACAAAATTTAATTAAAAAAACACAAAAACTAAAACTCTCCACGTTTGGAAATGTTATAAAACAAAATTTATAAGTTTATTCTAGTTTTTTGAGCATTTTTATAATTCTGTTTGATTCTATAATGAAATTTTTTCTTTATTACATTATAAATAATAACTTTTTTATGTTCGACGACGCAACACAAAAAATTTTATTAACGACATAGAACTTGAGAAATTATCAAACATGAAAATTTTGAAATTTCAGAAAATCGAAATTTTTACAAAATCAATATTTTATAAAAAAGTTTACCAACATATCTCGCCACAAATAGAAAATTAACCAAAATTAAAAATTTAAAGTTCGAGAAAAAATTTTGAACTATTAATTTGACAAAATATTTAAATTAATCTAAGAAATCGACATTTCACCACAATTCCAGAATTCTGAAAATATGAGATAACTTCAAAAAAAATATTAAATTACCAAAAAAAAAAAAAAATAAAACTTTTAAAAAATATAAAAAAGAATAGAATTAACATCCGATAATAATTCCCGTTTGAAATTTCATGAAAAGACAAAACTCCACCAAAAATTTAAATTTATTCAAATAGTGGAATTTTCACCAAAATTCGATATTCCACAGAAATAAATTATTAAAAACTTAAATTTCACTGCTTTAATATTTTATTAAATTTTTTATACTATGTTTACACATGCAGCTACACTGAATCATTTAAATTTTGTTATAGAGACTTTGGTACGAGTATTTACAAATACGCAATTTATTCAATCAAAATTTTTAAAACAAAATTATTAGGTAGATGCGTTTTTGTTACAAAATTTCATAACATTTTCTATACGTCAGCTTTACCTGCCATTTCTTTTTACATTTGTTTTCAATTATACTCGTATACATATACATATATAGTTTGACAACTGCCATGAAGAGTAAAATATAGTTGTGTTGGTGATGCAGTAACTTTGCTCAATCTGCCTTGATCCAGTCACTGAACAGAGTCAAACACTGTTCATTAGAGCTGCATTGAAAAGTTGAGCCAATTAACTACTAATTGTTAAATTTTTAATCAATGAAATATTGTATGGTAAATTGACCTCACTTAAAGCCATAATTGCATCAATATCATAATTTCGCAATTAAAGTGCATTTAGAAAAATTTCATACGATTTTGGTGGAATTTCTTTGGTTGAAGAAATCTGCAAGCTATTAAAATTTTAAGCCTTAAAAAAGGCAGATCAAATTTGTTCACGGTACTCTAGTTTTATGGCCATAGGTCTCCAGGAGGTGGGTTTAAGAGGCGCAAATGGGGATAAAACAAGGAGGTTGCTGAAACTGAGCAAATCTAAAAACAGGTAGATGGTGCGTGTGAGATGGGCCACTCGATGACAGGCACATGTACATGGTATATGATGTGCAGATAGTGAAAAGTCCAGATCATGTAGCGAATCCGTCGAGACAATGGAACACTTTCTATGATTGACCGGCTTTTGCATAGTGACCGACCAGAATCCTCGTAGCCGACACTTTACGAATGCTTCTTGCTTGAGATAGAACTAATAAGGAATTTTGTTCAAGGAATAGAGTTCTAATGAAGTTGTGGACTTTTGCTATATCGAAAACGAATGACCAAAGTCCTCTCCCCGCAACCTAACCTGACCTAAAATAACACTTGGAAAATATAAACGAGAGCCATATGAAAACTTAACTTAAATCATCTTTAACAACTTTCCGACATTGACGATTTTTTTGGAAACAGATTAATTTCAATACTGTTACAAGACACCAATTGAAATCAGAATTGATTTACATTTGCTTATGTTTCGATACAAACTCGATGGCAGTTCCACGCCAAAAGGAAGTTAGTATGGAAACCAAAAACAGAGCATCATCGAATTATTGAATAGAGTCCTAAGCATTTGAAATATAATTCTCAAATCAGATTAAATACATTTTAGTTATATACCTAAAGTCAGATCCCTCGTATACTAATAAATATGTATGCGCATATTAAAGAAAAGGATTAAATATAACTCAATCCTATCTGTCTGCTTACTGGAAAAATATAAAAAATATCAACATATTTTTTTCTGTTAAATGCATTTAATTGATTGAGTCAATATAATTGAAAATAAAAAAAAATATAAAATAATAAAACATTAAAATTATGTAATAAATTGAAACATATGAATTTGATTATAACTCCAAAGCCTGTATTAACATGCAACTTTAGCATACGAGTATAAATTAAAATTATTAAACACAAAATTGTTTTATTCATTAAATTATTTATTTCTTTAAAGAATTTTGCTGCAGACTGCCAGTATAAATATTTTCGTTCTTTTAATGATAGACAACAGGTTTTGTATGAAAGAAAATTCTAAGACATCTTTTCAAATAAACGTTTGAGTTTTTCTTCGAAGGGAAATCAAACCAAACAGCCTTTTATTATGAATTTGTAAAGGTAGGTAGTTTTTCCCAATTTTACCTGACTTTACCTTAAAATTCTTCGTTTGTTTGAGTTTAAGGATATTTAAAAATTTGTTGCAAGCAGTTGTTGTCAAGTCGTTGTCTTGTTTAAATCGAAATTTTAAAAATGAAATCTACTTTTGATTTTTATGATTTGTTGTTAATTGTAATAGTGCCATTTTTGGCTTTATTAATCTGTTTCATGACTTACTGGAAAATTTGTATAGTCTTTTGTATTTCAAGAAGTTTACGAATTTCGAATTTATTATTAGTTTATTCAAATGTAATATAAAATAAAGTTAAACCTCGGATATAAATAATTATATTTCGTGCTGGTAAATTATTGTTTATTAAAAAATTTTATTGGAAATTCATACATATAAAAATAGAATAAGTCGATATCAAAATAGAACAAACTGTGTGTGAGAGATCAAAACATTCATTTATTAATTATATCATTACGTTCAAATGACAACATTACCTTGTTATGTTGACTTCAAGCATAACTATTATGATATTTGCTGTGTGTCACGTAGCACCATTCTGGTGCACCCACTCATTGTGTAAGTTCACATTGTTCGATTAGTACCAAAAGGATTATTAGCATTAACATTTAGTAATCGGCGTCGACGGCGATAGCATTACCAACCAATTATGGACCAATGGTTACGGAGATACTTAAATCCGACTGAACGGTAAATTTTTGTAGAGCCTCGCGTGGAATGATCTAGAAATATGTGTCGTTGCACAGAGGATTGAAATCGTAATGTAGATTAATTCAAAGAAGCCTTTGAAAGATGTAATGTTTATTTTTTTCAAATATGGTTTGCGAACGTGGTGACATTTTGGACAAAAATGATGGGGAAATTAGAAGCTCTACTGGTGATTTTGCAAATTGTATTTTTTTACTTAATTCGCTTTTTCCAGAAATATTTGAATCTGAGGTTAGTAGAAACCTATTATGTATATCCCGATTCTATTCTGGCTACATTTGCGCAAAATGACTTTACTTAAATTTTCTTGGATATAATCAGAAAGTTTAACAATCTACAATACAGCGTGCGAATTGATTTCTGGGCCATGTATTAAACACATGTAGTGTAGGGGTCATGTTATGAAAAATTAATATTGTGTGTATCTTTTCAGTGAGTTTCAAGTCAACTTTCGTAATATTTGCTGATATCTCGGAGTGTTAAAAGATGTTGGCATCATTCGAATTTTGGTTGGTCTATAACAAATCCAGTTATACTCCTAAAATCTGTCTTATTTTCAGTAATTACTTGTTTCTAGTTTACCAAATTATATTGGTATTTTATACGGAAAAAGAGATTCGTAAAAACGAATCCATTCATGCAGTATCTACAGAACAATTCCAATGTACCTGTGTTAGCATTTATGAAGTTCTCTTTCTTTGTAACCTCTCTTCGTTCGGCTAATCAAAAAAATTTTTGTTATCTCTCTAACCACGGTCATCATGCCTATTTGACTTAGGATACTGAATCTTAAGTTTGGACACACTGGTACAAAACTCTGTTTTTTACCTCAGGTTCAACGCGAGTACAAACAGATGTTCGTAAAATACTCAGGCCAACATATTTATTACAAAATAAATTGAAGACAAGAGAATCTTTCATTTTGATTTTTTTTAATAAGAGTGATTAGCGCAAAACTACTCAGCTTTTTATTGCTGAATATGAAAGCTCACATAATGTAGTTTTATCATATGTTTATATTTTACCCGATGTTACAATATTCCCATTTAAAATTCCAAATAAATATCGAGAGAAGAGCACAAACTTAGGCATATAAAAAAATATTTTAATATTTCTACATATTTTTTCTTAACCCCTTTTTTTAAAAATCATGCTTAAAGAGCTGAAGTTAAATTAAGATTCCATAATAAAAGTATCACTTTTGACGTACAAGAAAAATTTTTTAAGTTTGCAAAAAAACGAAGAATTTCCCAACTTAGCTGTTTTCTACGAAAAACAAAAAAATTGGTTTGTTTGCAAGGGGTTTTTGCTGTAAAATTTTGTTTTAAAATATATACATACGCTTCTTTTGGGTACTAATTACCAGACCGCTACGCATTCTACGGCATAAAAGATATACAAATGAGAGTTGTTTTTAACGTATACTCGTACTTCAATCGGAGGGATATCACCACCTGCCGCACCGATCGCGAAATATTTACCGAGCGATTAATTTATCGCCGTTAGATTATTTTCTCTGGTGATAGTTCAAGTCTGCTACGATTAGCCGCAACGGGCGGGGAAATCATGGCACTTTGTTTGGTAAATTTTGACCTTTGTTGGTATCGTGGTATTACAGCGGCTAATGTGGCCACATTTATTTCGTTTATATATATTTTTTTTTAATTTTTTGTAGGATTTTATAGCCTTCACAAAAATTAAATAAGATAATATGCACTAAGCTTGTCATTCCGTTTGAAGTTTCTACAATATTGATTTCTGTGCCCACAAAGTATATATATTCTTGATCCTTGTAGGTAGTTCAATTAACGATGGCCGTCTATAGATCTGTACGCTCTTGAAATTAATATTCTGACGGCTCTATACAACGTAATCAACAATATCGGTTCACAAGTTACCCAGTGGGCAAAGACCATTTTTAATTTTTTTTTGTTTTATTTTCGCTCTTACAGTTAAAACAAGCCCATATAATTTGCATATTCTGAATTGTTATAGCCCCACGACGGAAATGATTAACAAGAGACCACTAGACAACTTACAGACCTAAATGTTGGACCAAATTAAAAAATTTTTAAACAAAGTTAAAATTTCAAAAAAATTCTTCCAGAAACTGAAATTTCACGAAAACATTATGCCAGTATTTTCAATTCTCCACAAATGTAAAATACGTCAATAAAAATATTTTCTTGCCCAAAAAACCGAAATTGAATAAAAAAAATTGTGATTTTACAGAAAAAAAGCGCCCCAAAAATTTAAATTTAACAAAAAAGCGGTAAAATCAATATTTTATGAAAACGTCGAAATTTTAACAAACAACTATAAAAACAAAAAATTTTATTACAAGTGCTGAATTAACAAAAAAATTAAAAAATTAACCAACATATTTAAAAATCATAAAAATTATATATTTTACCAAAAACCTCAATTAGACTAAAAATAAAAAAGAATGTTTGCCATAATTTTCTAATTCTCCAAATTCGAAACTTGACCACAAACTCGATCCAAAAATTTTAAATTACATAAATATAATTTTGCGAAAACTGAAGTTCTAAGAAAACCGCAACTGCACAAACCATTCACTACAAATTCAAAAACTGGAATATAAAAAATATTTTTGACAAAGAAATAAAAATTTAATAAAAAACCAAAATTTTGCAAAGAATTAAAACACAACAATTTTAAATTAATTTTGACATTTTACCACAAAAACATTAATTTCACCAAAATATTGTATTTTAGCAAAAAATCAATATTTTATGAGAAACGTGGAAATTTAAAAAAAAACTCTGTTTAAAACAAATATACAAACAAATTGATAAACCATAAATGGTGAATTCATAAAAAATTAAGCAAAAAGTTCAAAAATCAATAAAATATTTAAATACCATAAAAGTTTTAAATTTTGCAAAAACTCTCAGTTACTACGTATAATAAAAAACTGAAAAAATAAAAAAAACCAAAAGGAATCAAACTCTAAAATTTTATCACAAAAATTTTAATTTCATAAAAGTAATATTTTATCATAAAATCAATTTCAAGGATATGAAAAATATTTATCTCTGCTTTAATTCCTGTTTTAACACCTGATAAAAAATTTTATTATTAACACAATTTCTGGTAACTGAAATAATTTTTCTAATTAAAAATTCATTATATTCTTTTTCTTTTTAGAAATATGGAAGCCTTCTTTTGTCCTATATAGGCCTGCCTGATGATGACATTGAGAACTCCTTAGTTTTTATCTAATTACATATATTTGTTAGAATATATTTTTGTCCTCTCTACCCTAAACACATTAATTTCCTGTATAAAATAAAATTCACAAATAAAACAATCCTTAATCCCTAAATGATGTCATTGTTTAAAAAATGTAATTAAAATTTTTATAGAAAAAACACAAAACTCCAAATTGATTTTTATTGCTGGTAACATTTTTATTTTCTTAATCTGATTTGTATTTTTCGTTCCGTTAAAATTCTTTTCAACAAATAGTTTTGTTCGCTTGCCTCTTAATGTAACTGAAGCTGTGCCAAAAAATGTTTTATAAACCGAAAGGATTTTAAACACGAATAATGTGCATGCTACAATTTTATGCTGGTTAATAGTAACAGTTTAATTATTTAAATACTTTGACGATTTGAAGTATTGGCAACACTATAAGTTTAACTTTGGGGGTTCATCATCTCAAATGCATTATCCAGCTAATTTAGCATCTTTATTTAGACTTTAACAACCTAATTACACATCAATAGTTGATATATGTAGTTATGTGAAAAACATCATATTCAAACAAATTCCGGATATTAAATCTAAACTGAGTTTAGTGTTCCTCAGGGTTATACATCACACGTCTGTGTGTAAAATTGAATTTCTTCGAATTAACACTAATGGATTTATTGCATGGATTCATTTGAAAGTTGCTAATGTTCAAAACAACAGCCATTAATTACACCCATAACACACAACAACTACAACATTCTGGAAAAATTGCTACATCCTTAAAATCCTGAACGGGAAGTGAAGAAGTATTATTGTATTCGTAGCAATAAAGAAGAAAACGTATTTCTTACAGGATTGGATTAAATCACACTCCAACACAAACATTAAAAAGAAATACTTCAAGAATAAAACAAATACTTTTCATTTTCGTGTCCTGCTAGAGGGAAACGAATTTTCTTAAACGTTCGCAGGCTTCTGAGGATATTTAACATCCTGCTCTGTTGTAAATTTATAATGAAAAAATTAAAATTATTAAGAATTGCGGGACGGCAGTTATGCGAGTAGGTATGAAATGCATTAAATAAATGACAGGAGCATAACAAAGAAAGGGAATATGAAAGTCAGAAAGAAGTATTTATGAGACATGCCAATATCAAAAGAAATGTTGTTGTAAAATATCGTGCAATATTTTCACGCCAACCCAACTCCTATTGTCAGACTTTTCTTTATTCGGTAAGTTAAATTTTTAAAATATTTTTAATGAACAGAAAAATAATCGCTTGCGATGAAAAAATATTTCGTGGTAATTTTTTTTTTAGATTTTTGGAAGCAATTTCCGTCATCCCATGTCGAGTTTAGTTTGGAGACAAACCGGTTGCGGCTCTGTGGTAGCCGTAGGGATGGCGGAAATTCATTCCAAAAATCTACATCAAAACACCTTCTCGGAATATCAAGTCAACGACTTTTTTTCGTTTTTTGGAAACTTTTTCGCTTTTTTATGTTTGTATAATGAAAATAATTTGGCGAGGTCTAAATACGATAAGCGGAGTGCGTCATTAATGTGGGGTTCTATTTCAGATCGCTTCAATTGCAAATCAATGCAGTACCCAACTCCTTTGAAGTTAATTCTGTCACCCAATTTTCTATTGTTGTATTTGATAGATCAGGCATCCGTTAAATGAAATAAAAAGCATCTAATTGGCCTAAACTCTTTTAAATAAAAGCACTGTATTACTTGACTCTATTAAAAATTTGCAAAATAAATACTGGGCAAGCTGTATCCCGAAGTGATAATCTTTACCGAAGAGACGCATTTTTTGATGAATGCGAACCTACACAACCAACACCAGTTGGCAATGTCATAAAACGTTACTGCCACACCACGAACTTCACTGTTAGTATTCCGCATGAAAAATTGTATGGTATTTTTATAGATTGTGCGATGTGAGCCCTTTAAATTTTTTTCTGATCGGTTTGCCTGATGTAACAGGTCCTATGCCAGCAAACTGCAATCGACCATGCCTTCTAAGGCAGCTTAACCCAGGCTATCGTTCAAATTCAGCATGATGTATCTGCCAGAAGGTTTTAAATTGCATCTCTCAAATCTGTGCACCAGTTCGAAGACGCGGCCTACAATCACCTTTGAAATAAAAAGAGGATTGCGTCAATACCTCACTTTTCTATTCCACTGTAACATCGACTTGTGCTTATTGGAATGATAAAAAGAAAAGCGTATAATTTTCTTTTCATCACTATATAGATCAAGGCTACAATCGACCGCTAAATATTGTTTACATATACATATTTATATTATTATTTGTGAATTTAAAAAAATTTTCTACACTCAGTTCTCTGGCGAGAAAATGTGGTCATTGGGTCGAATTGTACCAATACCGAATTCTGTTCGTTCTTACTTAATAATTGCTTTGCTTTGGTATAAACTTAAAACTAACTTTAAGTTATATTTCACATAAATATTTTTGCTTTAGTGCTACTGTGCAAATATCTATAAAACATTTTCACATAAGATACAACGGGAATTTTTTATAAAAAAAAAAGAAAATGGGTGCAATCATATAGTTCTTTTTTAACATTTTCGAAAAAAAAAATTAAGATCCAACAAAAACTACATTAAGAATTTGTTCACACAGGGTGACAAAATTGTAATGATAGTTTATACAATTTCTATATTTTAGAAGCTGTGAAAGTTACCAAATGCCATCCACCCAAACTCCAAAATATTCAGTAATGTTTACTACTTAAATATTATCGAAATTCGAGTCCAGTAACTTTCATAGTGAGGTCGGTCGTCAACATGGCTTCAGTACTTAGACAATTCATCGTATAATGGAAACCTTTTAGCCTAGGTACAAACTTTTTGACCATTACCCAAATGGAAAGAAAGAAAGATCGCTGCGAGTTTAACACATAACCGATGTAGCGGCAGTATCGATGGAGACAAAGAACACTTGATTTGGCGCCAATCAGCTGAATTGGGCATCACTACGGAGCACTGTTGGTGAAGCTGAGGCGTCGTTTTGAATGATGTGCTATTCCACCTAAGCAGTGTGTAAAATACGAGTACTAGCTAGGAAAAATACTGCACTACGAGTTTAACAAGTTTAACTGCCAATAAAATTGCTGTTACAGTACAGCAATAGAATAAAACAAAACTATTTGCTGTCACAAAACAGAACTTCTTTCTTGTTAATTTATTTATACTATTGCTATGCCAGTACTGCTGAATATGTGATAGTAACGAGAATATCAGGAATATAGGAAACGTTCCTTTTCTAAGAATTCGAGCAGTTAAAGAAATCAATCCTCATCTTATAAGAATTTCTGACAAATACAAGAAGTGCGTGAGCATACGTTTGCTATTTATTTTTTTAAACAACTCAAAAAACATCAAAGGCAAGATTGTTGCTGCTGTTATATTAAATAAATAGTTATTTTTGAATTTGTTTTTAGCATGCTCTTAAAAGAATGATTAGCACAGTTGCTATTGCTGCTATATTTTTAATACAAGCTTCATAGTAATAGTAATTTCAATGTAGAATTATTAGAAATCTTGGACATAAGTAAATGTTTTCTCTGTCGTTCTTTTCTGGTTACCCTATACATTTTTTTCGTGAGGCGTGTACGTTTTTGTGTATATGTATGCCAAAAATGTATATATGTGCCAACAAGCAACAAAAACATGACGGCACAATGTAGAAATGTGGCGAAACTTACAACATAGTGTAGTGTATGGTAGTGCATCTCTGTGTATGGTAGTGCCTGTCTGTGTAGTGACAAACATGAGTTACGACAAAAAGACGCACGAGTCTCCTCTTCTTCTCCCTACCAAAAAAGCTGCTTGGTTGCTGCTGATTCCGTATTTGTACGCGTATTGTTCTCTAATTTTTTGAAGGTTTGGAGATACCTATACAAAACCATGAACTGTTTAGTATTATAGATGAATCTTGTGAAATAAAGGGTTTTAATAAAAAATGTACTATTTAATATAAAATAGAATATAAAGACCTGTAAAGTTTCGTATTTTATAGTTCTGATTTGGTGAAGACATTGCTCAGGAATTGTTTCACAAATATTTAAATGTTTTCTTTATTTTTCAAAATTTATATTAAAGATTTTTGAAGCCAGGCAAAGACGCAAAATCACCAAATAGCTACCGGCCTATAAGCTGTCTTGACAAAGTATTCGAAAAAATTATTTAAGCAGAATAATGATTACACCGAGAATAGTGCAGAACGTAAAATTTGGTTTTAGAAAAGAGCATTCTACAGTGCATTAGGTAAAACGTATTGTTAATTTTATACAGACTAACAAAAATTAACGTAAGAGTACTGGAGTAGTTCTTTTGGATATAGAAAAAGCATTTGATTCCATATGGCACGATGGACTCATTTTTAAACTAAACAAATTTGGCTACCCAATTTATTTACAAAAAATGAGACAAAGTTTTTTAAGAGAAAGATCTTTCGTTGTATGCACTGAAAATGAAAGTTCCAGCCAGCGTAATATCCCTTCTAGAGTACCTCAAGGGTCAGTACTGTCACCCACAGTATACGCAATATTTATATCCGATTTCAAAATTCTTAGAGATCACGCTGCAGCGCTATATGCGGACGATACAGCTATTATTACAAAAGGAAAAGTATCTAACGCTTTAGTGAAAAAAAATGGGAAAAGCCCTTCAACATGCACAGAATTATTGCATGAAGTGGATAAAAAATGAATGCGGCAAAAACACAAGCCATAATATTTCCTTATAACAAATCGCCGAAAAGATTTCCAACCCTGCGACTTTGCATATAGGGAGTAGAAATACGTGTTCTCGACACCGTTAAATATTTGGGAATAAAATTCGACAAAAAATTGATCTTTAGACATCCTATTCTACAATCGTGTGAGAAAGCCATAAGATGTGGGAGAGCCTTATTTCCACTCCTAAACAGAAGGTCATCTCTTAATAGAAAAAACAAGATCCTATTATACAAAATGTGTATACGACCAATTATGACGTATGGATGCCAAATCTGGTCAAAGTTGTGTGCAAAAACATACATTAAAAAGCTCCAAGTTATTCAACATAAAAAGTTGAAAAATATTTACCTAAAAGGTACTCAACAAGTAGACTCCATAGAAACAATAATCAGGTAATGTTCGAAACAATGATTAGCGAACTAACAAAAAGATTCGATGATCGAAATAGGTCTTCAAGATATGATTTAATAAGAAAATTGTGATGTTAACATCTTCTTCAGCTTCAGTTTTTGAAGTTCATATGAGCGTTTACATATGAAATAAGGTTTTTCCTATCTTCTTCCCTTTCATTGTATATATAACTTTTAAAAGGATCATTATATATTTTTAAACAAGATTTTATTTGCTGCAATACTTATTTTTAAGTAAAATCCCAAACAAAGTAAACAATAAAAATATTTTTTAACTGTGATGATGATGGAATAAAAAAAAATATTAAAGATTTATTTCGTGTATGTATGTTACATGACCAAAATATATTGTTTTAAAAGCTTAAAACCTACATAAACAACATATGAATTTATTGCTACGTTTTGATGAACAGCTTTGCTCGGCCAACCGCTGAAAACCGATTCACCTGAAGTGTTTTAAGCATCTCTTTTCGTAAGTTGTGCGATATGCCAGGTATTTGCTTTATTAATTTCAATAAGCCTTAAGGGATGAACTGATTGCGGTCTTGATAACTCTGGTGTCTCTATTTCGTACTCAGCTTATGCCTACGTAGAAATGTTGGATTGCTATTCAGAAACTATGATTAAATCTTGGGTCGACCTGGTGACGGGGCCTGAAGTTTGTTAACCGAATTTAAAAAGAGGTGAGATTTCAGTGGTTCAGCCTATCCATTAGTGAAATGAAAATCTTAACTCAGAAAATAAGGTTTCACAAATCACGTATAATATTCCAAAAGTTCCGCACTAAACAAAAATCAACTTTCGTTGTTTAATTCATTCAAGACGATATTGATATTTTATGCTATATCCAATAAACCATTTTGGCAGTACATATTTACCTTAAGAGAGGTGCAGATCAAGACTTTAAATAGGACAATTTGACAATCAGAGAACAGGAGTAAAGTGACTTGCAGAAGCAATGTTTTTGCAATACATTTTTTTGAAAAGAAAGTAACATTCAAGCAAAGAATTTCTATTAATTATTTAAAATAATTGTAATACTTTCTTTCGGAATAGAAAATACGAAGACACGTGGTGAAGTAGAGAGGATAAAATAAAAAGCTTCAGTGTTAAACAACTCTGCCATTTCGCATTACGTTTACTCTTTGTCAGCTAGTATGGCCGTTTTATTATTTATTGTACTATAGCTACGATTTATTTGTGTAGAAGGAGGACGCTTTGGTATATTTTAGTATGCATGTACATATTAGATAAAAATAATGTTATTGATTGCCAGTGATTGAGATACGAATCCAGGCTACTAAAGCTATGGAATGCTTAATTATCAACGCGCTACCTACTTAAGCCTCAGCACACCCTATATTGAATTGACATTGAATTCGACTTTCTGTAAAATCGAAATACGTTCCTATACCTTCGAAATTAAAGTACTGAACAAAATTTGACTTTCTGATCGAAATAGAGTTATAAGTTTAAGAATTTAATATATCTCCACAGCATACTACTTTTTGAGCCACCTGTTATACGTATAAATATACAATGTTTGTGTTGGTGACACCAATACGATAAAATATTAAGCAAAAACGTATTTGCCTGGTTTGTTTTTATCAATATCTTCTGTAAAGAATGACTGAGGTTGTGGGTGAGTATGAAAGTGTTTGAACTGCATGCATTCGAATTTTCGTATAACTGTGTGTATGTCCAACGCGTTTATAAAGAAATCAATTCAGGAAATGAATTATTGTTTCTGAACCGAGAATCCAATATTTTTATTAAATTAATTTCTCTTTGTAAAGATTTATACAATCCTTGGCTTTTCTTGATACCATGCATGTACAGTCTGCTACAAATTCTGATATTAAATTATTAAAAAAGGTTTCGTTTGGTCTTTGAATACATAAAGTTTTAAAGGTTAAATAAATATAATTTTATTTGAAGAACATTAACAAAACGAATGCCTGTTTGTACGAGGTTAACTTTCCGAAAGCGCTAGAAGCTTTACGCAGTTAAAAGTAAACAGTCGCCAACATGGTCTGCAAATTCCCCTGACATTGTAAAAAAATCTTTATTATGGTTATATGTATTATGTAGGTTTCAAACCGAATGGAAAATATATAATAAACCTAAAAAAATATAATTAAAATCTCATCGAATTATGAAAAATTAAAAAAAAATAGAAAGAGTACAATCATTTATTACGAAAATAGGAAACAAATTGAATTTACCACATTTACTAATTGACCAAAAACTGAATTTATATAATAAATATCGAAATTGGACTAAAATCTAACATGTTATACATCAAAAACTCAAATTTATACACACATCAGGTCTTTAGAAAAAAATCGTAAATCCAAAAAGAAATTTAAAAAATGAGAAAAAAAACTTTTTATAAAACCCAAACAAAAATTATCAACAATAAAAAATACACGTTTCACGTAGCCTAAAATCATACAAAACTCGGGAATTCACTAAAAATCGAAAATTTACAACCAAAGAGCATAAAAAAACGAAACGCTATACCTAAATTAATTCCTGGTAACACTTCTTGCTACAAGCGCAAAGTATTTTATGCTGACTTCAGTGCTTACAACATTGCTCTAAATTATAAAGCAACCCCCTAACAATGCATTCTTTTAAAGTCAAAATTAATACCAAATTACTCAGTCGCGTTCAAACATCTAATGAGATGAGTCTAGTCTATTACATTTAATATGTTAATTTTACAGGAGTTTCTGCTTACTGAGCTCACTTCACCAGAGTTAGATTATGAATTAAAATTAATTTATTGTGTGATTAAGTACTAATTGCTTATATTATTAATCGAATGTATGTATGGTAAATTGAGCTTGGCCCTACAACCACCGTCAACAATGAGTTTAGATGCACCACCGCTGAATATCGTCCGATTGCTGACCAAAACGCATTCTTTTTTATCTTTTCTTGTTTGCCTTGGTGGCCCTTTATTTTTAAAATATTCCCATGAAGTAGCGCTGAGATATGGTCAAAACAAAATGCTTCAACGGTTGTTATATATATCGCCGACATTCGCTTAATTCTTCGTTCTCTCTGCTGTGGTTTTCGTCAGTTGTCCCAATTGAAAATTGGGCTGTAGGCATTATTCACAATATTTACAGGCATTACATCGGAAGCTATTTATACTGCTTAGCGATTTGCCATCATATTAAAAGAATGGGTCCTTTAGAAAAAAGGATATGCCCCTGTAGCAAAGACCTTCTGTTTTTTATGTTGGCTAATTTCTCATCTGTAAATTACTGCAATTTTAGTTGTTTTTGCATTGAAAGTTTCTGTGTTAAATAAATTTAAAAAAAACTGCAACTTACCTTACCTTTTCCCCTTTAATGTTCGTTTCTTCCGCATTGTCGTCAGCTTTTCTTTGATGAAATAATAATTGCAATTTTTTGTTTGTTTTACAAACAATTACGTAAAATTGACTTTAACACAGTGATCTGGTTTATAATTTATAATAAAGAAAATTAAACTTTTAAATGTTTCCGTATGCCATTTATCCGTCTTTCGTCTGTTTTGATTTCTCTCTTTTATATTTTTATAGAACAAGTGAACGGCTTTTTTCATATTCTTTCCTTTCCCAACGGAAATAGTTTTCAAAGTGCTTCACATAACGTATGGAGCCATTAATCTTCATATGCAATACAATAAAAAAGCGCGCTCAAATCCACACAATCACACTCTCAAACACATGCAGACACCCGCCTATTAATGCAAACACATACTTTCAGACTGTTCCGCAATGATCAGTGGTGAACACACTTGCCTGAGTATATATGTGGATTAGAGGATGAGAATGCCTGTTTGGTGTTTGAATTTTCCATTTTTGCTTTTAGTCGCAACTAAATATTTGGTATGTGAATATTTCGGTAGGTGTGTGTATTTTCAAAATTGTTATAGTATGAGTGTGTGTATAAAAATGTTTATATGTTAAGCAGATATAGTTTCATTTTACTTGGATATATAAATCATGCGCCAATAGTTTTTATAACATTTTCCTCTTAGCCAACCTTAACAGAAAATAAGAACGTCATACAAACTCTTCTATGTATGTGCTCCTAGTTTGAAGTTTATATTCCATATAATGTAACCCATATAGACACACAGGCATACTAATACTAGAGAATGCGTAACCCTGGCAAGAGTAACAGTGAGCGGTTTTATAAGTGGAGACTTTTGAAACTAAATTTGTAATACAGCGTTTAAGTTAAAAATTTCCGTTTTGTTGTTCATAATTCACGTTACACGATGGCCCAATACGACCAAGGTGAGCGTTTAGAAGACGATCCCATTATATGAATGAAAAATATTCAAATTCACGATTTATATTAGCTTTAGCGTTTGCTTTGACATGTTCTACTTAGTTGGCTTCACAAACAAGATTTAATGTTACCTCTTTATACTAATTCGACATTTCCAATATTTTAGGTTAATCGTCAGTAATCGCTGTCAAGACGTTGTTTAATTATGTTTCCTAGAATCTTAGGAGGTTCCTAGCTTCTAGCCGGTCTACTCCAGATACCATCCACCCTGAGACAGGTGTACAAAGGCTGTTTAGGCTGAAACAAGGTGATATACAGTACTCTTTGCAGAACAAATTTCGCTTAATAACGTTTTGTATTCGTTCTAGGAATTGAACCCTTTTTACATGTGAAAAAAGATGTAAAACAATTCATTGGATTAAATGGCTCCGACAGATAAAGTAATCACTGGCACTTTGTTATCGAATTATATTTAAATCAAAATTGTTTTATAACCGAGAACACTGTCTATTCCTTTAATGTAAACCTTAAGTAGACTTAATATTATTTTAATCTACTGTAAATTGTCTGCAAACTTCAGCATTTCGCTGCACTGGGTGAAAACTTCGTATTAAACTTAAATGGTGTAACGTTATAAAAGAAACAATGAAATATAAATAAATGATAATAGTATAAAATAGAACAGGACAGAAGATAACAATAAAAAAATTATTTAAAAGGATTTGTGTGTTGAAAATTCCGTATTTAGGTAAGTAGGTTTATGTACCAAAGAAAAAGCAGTGTAGATTAATAGCAAATAGCAGTCAACCGCTTCTTGTGTCTTATAACTGTGGAAAAGTAGAAGACAGGAAATTGTGTACTGAAAAAAGTTTAACTTTTGAAAGGAAATGGTATTTTATGTTTTTTAGATGTTCAGCAAAGGTTTTTCCCATCACGTATATGTCACCAAGGTACACAAGGCATGTCTTCCAGTGAATTCCCTCCAATACTCGTTCCATAAGCCCCTCAAAAGTTGCTGGAGCATTGTAGCGCCCAAATGGCAATACTTTAAACTGCCACAACCAATCGTTTACTAAACGCAGTTTTCTCCTTGCCTTCTCTGCGATCTTCACCTGCCAATATCCGCTTTGCAGATATAATTTGGAGAACTATCTTGTTCGAGCCAGCGTGTCCAAGGCGTCATCGAGTATGACCCTTCAACGCAAACACGCTGGCATGGCGTTTTAACAGCTGCTTGGCTTTATTTCTGCCAGGAGCTGCTACCCACTTCGCCATATGTTCTTCGAATTACTCACGCCAAAAATAAGTGGTGAGTTTATGGTCCAGGCAGCTATAAGGATAAAATTGCCACCTGTACAAATGTGCAAAAGGGCAGTGGTACGACCAGTGTCGGATATAGCCGACATACAGAAGTCGACGTTGGCGGTGATGGCCACACGCATGTATTTTTTAAGGAAGTACACGCCAAAGCTGCTGGTGGACTAAAATCTAGAGCGAACATTACATTTTTGTGCATGTAATACTACCGTAAAACTTGGGCATCAGCGCTTGAATAATACAATAGTTACTACTATTTTACAATAGTACGGGTGTTACCAAGTTACTCTTGAAAGTAAAACATATTAATGCTTAAATGTTTCGACTTTTTAGCGAATTTCTTCAGATAGTCTGTTTTACTACATCTTTAACAGAATATACTTTATGGACCCATATAACTAGTTCTGCAAAACACCTTATTTTGTTAAAATTTCAAACTGTTATTTTCAAACTGTTAAAATAATGTTGCAATATTTCCGTTCACTTATTTTGCCAGCTTTGAATTTGCAATACTTGCTTATTAGAAAAGGTTAAATCTGTTTGCACACAATCTCACGTAAAACAAACACACTGCTGCCACTTGCAGGATATTATTTTTATTTTTTTTAATTATAAAACAGGGTTAGACTTATAAAAGGGTTTTGATTTAATGTGCTTTGTTCCTTTTGCTGATATATTCCGTGATGGCTTCTTTTTTTCTGTTTTTTTTAGTTGTAACATTTTCCAGTCCACCATTTAAATGCATTGGTAGCACAAAGTAAAAATATAATAAAATTTTTAAAGACATGCCTTAAATAAAGTGGACACCACAATTAATTTTGGAAATTTTCTCAATGAGTTTTCTTTGGATACCTTGTGGGTAATTTTTGATTATTTGATTTCTTTTGTTAACTTTTGACCTAGGTGTAAATTAAGGCATCCAAATTTTACCAAAATTTAAACACAAATTTCAATCCTTATCGAAAGCCGTAAAATGCATTCTGTCGACGGGGTTTTCGGTTTTTGATGACTATAAATATTTTCTGGAGTATTTTGTATTTTTCGATTTATTTTGGATTTCCTGCAAGTTTTGTATTATTAAATTGTTTTGCCTATTCGCATTAGAGAGTATTTGATTTGTAAGAAACCTTCAGCCTTTAGCGAAATTTTTGTATTTTTTGTAATTTTTTGCTTAATTTTTAGAAATTTCGTGAAACTAAAATTGTTTTTTAACTTCATCGATGCTTTTGCAACGTGCAACTTTTCAGTAGCAGAACTCTGGACACTACATGGGACATCATTTCGTATATAATTTATAAAATGTTGAAGCCGGCAACGAGATCTAACTCTTCGAGAGTTAATGTTCAGTTTCGAATTTGAAAGCAAAGAACTTTCGGGAAGGCCATAGAAGCTTGCAAACGAACAGTTCGTATTATGATCGGTTCATACTACCGCAGGAAATTGTACAGATAGCAATTCATCCATTTGAAGGGAGCAATAACGAAATACAGCCGGAATATACCTCCAGACGCGAAGGTATAGTACCTCACCATGACAATACCCGTACTCATGATGCTATACCAATATAGAATCAGTTGGAAAATTGCAGATACGAAGTTTGGCATGCGTTGCTGCCAAACCAAAAAAAAAAAAAATCGCAACATTTTAAAGGACATGAACAAAGCGCATTTAATTTACACACATTTCGCTGCTTTATGGGCTTTTAAGTTTTTAATACATACGCTTGTTTTCTCTGGTGTCCAGTCTCTCTCTCTCTCCCCTCGTGGTGAATTTCTTCTTCAGTTTTTCTTTTTACGCTTACGGCACTTGCTTCGCTTTTATCTTTTTTATATTTTCTAGCATTTAACTTGCTCGATTAATTTAGATGTTATAATAATAAAAATAAATTATTTATATTGCAAAAGTCTGAGCAAATACAACGCTTTAGAAACCACAAAAAATAACCCCAAACAATGAACTCTTTTTGTCGCAATATTCTATTTCATGCACTTTATTTTCATTACGCTAGATGCGAAGAGGAGAAACTATTGGTTGGGTGTCCTAAAGATCTTCATAAACTTCACTGCGCACATAATTTTTAAATAAAAAAAAAAAAATAAAATAAATATCAAAATGACTTTATAATAAAATCAAAAAATATATATTTCCTTTAATTGAGGTAATGTCATCACTGAGAAGTACCTTTAAAGATTGACCCGTTCACCCTTGTGAGGCATTCTTGTGCATGATTTCCGTATTTTGCATTTGGGCTATCAAAACTGTAGTTTCTGGAGATTAACCTCTCGAGGGTTCCTGATTCATCCCTTTAATAGGGAAAAATATGTCCACCCAAACAGAGCTCCATATGCACTGGCAAGTCTGTATTAAAACTGGACATCGAGTAGTATCCAGATTTCGCGAATTAGAGGCGAAGCATCCTCTTGGCCATGCATGTCTGGCGTATGTTGTTCCACCGTGGATCAGAAATTTGTTATAAGAGAAAGGTTTAACTTCTCTTCTTTCAACTTATTTAGCCAGACTCATTGCAGAGACAGAAACCTGTTACCGGCAGCCACCACGTGGTGGCATATTTTAGCACTTCTGATAGTGCACTCAATTACGGCAAGCCATATCTTTGTGCTTGCCAGCTGACCTTTTCTAGAGATATACAAACAAAGCGGATTTCTGCCTCGGATCCTAGTTTTGGCCAAGGATCTTCTTTAATGAAGGCGACAATAATCAAATGACTGTTAACAGGGAAAATTCAATATAATACACAACTAAATGGGAGCTCCCATCTATTACAAAACATTTCTCAAAGAAGCTCAGTCAACATTGAACCAGCAGCCGATTATCTAACAGAAGTTATCATTTCTGCTGCCAGTCTTCTTGTCCCAATCCAACTGATTTTCAACGGAAGATCAAGTAAGCCATCCATCGACATTGTACTTTCCATCAGGGAGAAGAGATATTTATCTAAACTTTTTTTGTTAACCGACTTAAATTAAACTCAGAATTCAAAAATAGGAATCGCTTTATCGCTTTTGAATCCCCAGATTAGGTATACTTTGGGGCAAAAAATGAATATTTCCACTTTTAATGAAGAATGTAAAGTGAAAAACTTGTTTTCGCCAATATTTTCTGCGTGTGTGATTTCGCCGATTTTTATACAAAAAATTCTCGGGGGGGTGGGTTAGGTGAGTGATATCTTCGGGGAACGTTAGATCGTATGGCAAAATTTATACTACGATGTATGACAGATTGGTCCAACATTTAGATCAGTAAGTTATTTGAGCTCTATAGAATGTTAACTTCAACACGGATAGATGGATGTCGAGGTAGAGACCTCCTTCCTTTTAGAGAAATATTTCGTGTATTCTTTTCTATAAAGCGAAGCTAGAAAGGCTAATTCTGTATAAAGGGGAAGCTAAAATATAATTTCAGAGAAAAGGGAAAAATCTGGAATATTCCCCTAGAGAACAGTCAAAATGAAATTGCTAAAAATGAATAGGCTCTGAATCTCTCTGGCCGTTAATTAAAAATACTAAAACTTTGTAGAAAAATTTTATTTGATTTCTAGAAGTTTCCATCTCATTAAATGTCTGACTTTGCTGATGTTCTTTCTTCGTTTCTTGGTACAAGAATGAAGTGTTAATGGATTTTACGCTTTTTACACTCGCAAAAGTACAATAACAGATTGGTCCACATGTTTTTAAGTGAAACATTTGTTGTTTGTAACAAATACCGTTCATTACATAGCCATGCTTATGCAGGCAATCCCTTGTAAGGATAGGCATAACAAAAAAGCTGACGGCAGGAGTCCATGTGAGTAGAACAACATCTGTTGTTTATGTGGTGAAGTTTAATTTTATTGCTTTACAAGGTTGATAATTGTTATTGATGTTGTGTTCAGTGCGTGTTCGTTCCACTCAGTTCCATTTGTTGTTTATTATGTTGCACACTTTTTCTTGTTTTTTACAGCTTCCCGCACTGGTACATGGTACAAGGAAGGAAATTTTAAATGTGTTCTGAAACATTTTGTTTTTGATAAGAATACATTTTCTGGCCTAAAATTAAACGGCTTAGACTTAAAACATCACTTGGTGATTTTCATCCTTTACTGATAAATAAAATCAAATTTAATTAGAACTTAATTTTAATAGACATTTCCTAAGTTGCTGAAATCTTTTTCTTTATCTAAAGATCGGGCTCATATAACGGAAAAAAACTCACCTAAATCAGAATAATCGCATAAATCGGAATGAATGGATAATTTAAAAATTAAAAAAGAAACATAATCAAAAAAGTCAAAAGTCAATAATAAAATTAACACTGCTTTACTTTTATTTCTTTTAGCTTAATATAACGTTGGCTCTCTATAACTTTGGCTTTGGGACGAGAAAACATTTGATTATAAATAACTTTTTTCATAAAAAAAGATAATTAAAGAAAAAAAATACAAAAAATAGTACTAAAATTATACAATAATGATAATAAAATCCATGTTGACAAAAAAAATAGTAACACTAACTACAAAAATCATATGGCGTCTTAAAGAGCTGAAAGGATTTCTATGATTTAAGGCCCACGAATTATTGTTGCTAAACTAATTATAATTATTATTGTTGTTGCTAGTGCTGCTGTCGCAATAAAGAGTATTGTTAATAATGAAAGAATTCGCTTTACAATCATCGAAATTCGCAGCTGATGTCAAATTCTTTTTCCGTGTTTTGTACTTAACGACCACAGGCGAGAATTCGAAAATCCGTTACTCCTTCTTTCAAACTTCTTCAACATCGTGCTGTATCAACCGTTCCTATAACTATTCGTCGACATCTTCAAGTCCACCATTATAGGTACTAACATTGCTAATGGATCTTCTTTCAAACTGACGTTTAGTTAACGGAACTTAGTGCGACCCATATAAAAATTAGCCAATTCTTTGCTGATGTTTTGTAAATCCTTTAGACTTTGCTGCTGATGTTCTAAATGTTGATGTTGAAAATAGTTCGTCGAAAACTTCAGAAGAAAACACCACCCAATGGCAATCGTATGGATAAGCGCCTCAAATATACATAGAATACAATAACGTGGTCGGATAAGTCGTTTAAGTTGTATTTCCATGACTTAAGACAGGAAGACATTTTTTTGCCACCAAGACACGCAGGAAGGTTTCCATAACCTACTCTGGCAGAATCGACACAGTATTTAAAATGGGAAAAAATGACTGGTGCACCGTAAAATTTTAGAATATTAGATGACGTTTTTACAGTTTAAAAACTTATTTGTACCCACACTGTGTACGTAACAAGGCGACAATGTTAGAGCTGTAATACCGTGAATTGGCATTGTCGCTTTCACTTCCAATACTGTCGTCTGAAAAAGCAATTACAGCCATTTGACTTCGTTTAAATTTAGAGTGTAATAGAGTTGGATTGAATAGGTTGGATTGTTCTGTATTTCTAAACCGGCATCCAAACTTATCGAAAAAGGTAATTTTTAGCTGAATCACCTCCAAATATGTTAATTGTTATTCTGAAAATAACCACAAGGAAGTAATCAATAATTATTCATTTAAGATTAATTTCTCAGTCGTTATTTAGCAACACAACTATTATTTTTAAATTGAATATTTATCGAAATATCAAACTTAATTATCAGCTGCTTACGTTGTTGCTGTCGTTTTTATTCTAATTAAGTAGCGGAATACGCTGCGACGATTCCAGTCATTGGTATTTGTAGTGGTGTAGTTACATAACTGTAATCGTCTAAGCGCTTAAAATATGATTTCAAAAAGTAGCATTACTAGATTCCGAAACAAGCAGAAATTACGGTATTTTTTTATGAAAAAATACTGAAAACAGTACAATACTGTTTAACATTGACTCCCTTTTGAGAGGTTTGGAGGGTTCTCCATAAAAATTCAATATCATGTTCTTTTTGCTCTGCCCAATGGTTTGTCAATTGGATTAGCCCATTACAAATAGGTTTCATCTGCCCCGCTGCGCACTGACACGTTAAACTGAGTGCAGTAATTTAGTCAGACTAGCCCTTAAGTTTGTTAAATTCTCTATTTGCTCAAATAAATATGTCAACAGTTCATTGAAATTTAAAATGAATTTGAAATACATAACTTTTAAGCCAAACAATTATAATTATTATATGCTATTTAATACATTTAATTTAATTTATTGCCTTTAAAAGCAATATGACCGTTTGGAAAAAAATTATCAATAAATCAAGCGCCAACCATTGATATTTTTTTTTATCCAGTCCTTCAAAAGCTCATCAATCTCTTAGAAAATATAACGATTAAATAAAACCATCTTATCATTAACTGGATTGCTTCTTGTTTTATTATATTAAACCAAATAATAATTTATCGGATACAAGACAAGGATTGTTTTTAAAGAAATATCAATCAATTCATTGATGATTTTTTGAAAAGCACACACGATATTGTTTTAAAAGGTTTTTCTTAACTCCTCCTATTCTTTTTTTGTTCAACTTTAAGATTTACCCGATGTAAGTTCTTTTTCGTTTTAGTGTGTTTTTTGTTTGTCGTTAGCAATTTCTTCTTGTAGTCAGGTTGATTAATGAGCCTGTGTGCTTTTAACGTTTTGTCAACATGAAAAACACACATATTCCTGAAGGCAAAGTATACTAGTATGTTCTTTTAAACAAAAGTAATCTTAAAATTGCTTTAAAAGAATTTCCTACTTTGATACGAGGGCGAGAAATTAAGAATAAAGTACATGTGACCCTTTCAGGCTAATAGCGCTCTAAATTCTATGTGTAATAGGCATTTAAGAAAGTGAGATTTACGTCATCAATTCAAGTTTAGGCTTCATGTTCGTAAGAAATCGGTGCTCCGATCCAAATTTCTTAGAATTTTCTTGGGTGAGTTATATCTAAAGAGGTGCTAGGCGTACAATCCCGATTTCTTATTTATACGAAAGCTGGATAGTAGTACAGCAAATTTCGATCCCTAGATAGTATTGTGCTGATTCATACTTTAATATAAAACAAATAACTTGTAGTAAGACCAAGGACGATTAATCGGATCCTATGAAATGCAAAAATTTTGGAATCTGCATAAAACTCCATTGCGTCAGGAAGTGAAACAACCTCCAAGATAAAAAGTAAGCATCCATAATCAGTGATATAAAAATGTAACTGTTTAAAATATATTCTTTTTTCAAAGGTCGACAACTGCCTCCGTAATTAGTAATAAAACAATCGTAATTAAAATAAAACAAGAACTGGACGAAATAAGTCGATGATATAATGGAAGATAATTTATACCCAAAGGTTAAATTTAGTTAACACCTTACTGTGCTTTTCCTCAATTTTAGTACTCATCACATGTTTACACAAGGATGTGTGAGAGAAAAAACTTGTATACCATTTAATTTTTTTCTAGCGATGATGTCAAAGTGTCAACAAACGTGGAGTTTTTTGTTATGGGTTCGTAGAACAAAGGAGTTTCCTAAATATAAAGCACCAAAAACAAAATGGTTAACGTAACATCAATTAATTCACTTTTAGCGATTATCCTATTTAGGGGAATAAAAAACTACGAAAGATAAGTTTGAATCTTGAAGAGAAGTTTTGCATGTGTAAAAACTATTATTTCACTAAAACATGTTTGACTTTTATGTTTCAAAATAATGATAACACAACACCAAACCTACACAAATTTTAATAGACTGTATTTTACGCATAATTTTAGACCGAAAAGTCTTACGAACTCTTCAATTAAGCGAAATTATATTTAATTATTCATCAATATTGATTTTATGCCATTTTGAATAATAATCAATGCCAGCATCCATGTGCCTGCCAGTCTTAGCAGATTTCATCTTGGAAATTGCAAAACTCACAGCCAACTATGCCAGATGAATAGAGCGCCTGTACATAATTTATACTCGTATATTGGTTGATCATAAAGATGAATGGATGACCAGTCGGATCTCGTTAAACCCTGTAGCACGTTCATGTTTTTGTTATAAACGAAAAAGGGATAATTATGTACGAAATATCGTTAGTGAAAACAGATACGAAAGGATGCCAATTTAGCATTGAAGTCCAAATAAGGCGCAAAAAAACTACAGCGCCAGACCGGAGGAAGTCAAGGAGAAATCCATAAAAGAGACACCCGATATTCGGCGATTGAGTATTTTTTTACAGTTGTTATCTTCAAGTCCCAATGATGACGACCACAATTATCTCTTGGTTTAATGATTATTATTTGAGAGTTGTAAGTACAAAAAGAGAGCTACAACTAATGCCAACTACACGCTTAGAATGCCAAGCGTGCCAACATCTATGGCTGCTGCACTTCCAAGTAAAGACCGTTAACCAAAAGAATGAATCAATATTGATTGACATGGTTTACGTCGGCACCAGCCCTTGTACATACTGAGTGTATTAAAATGCGAACACCAATGCCGCTATAAGTACTCGTATAGGTAGCAATTGAATACCATGGCCGTCTGGGCCCTGACACACGTCTTGCTGACGGGTTGGAAGATATTCTCCTACCGTTAATGGCTATTCTATTGGCAGCCTGTATTGGAATGCGACGCCGCATTGATCCTGCATCAAAATCGTGCGCTATCACGTGCACACCCGAAGGAGCCTCACCAACAATCAGGAGCTACTGGTTCCCGTGGTACTATTGTTTATATCGTAACTTCCAGTTTTAGTTCCCAAACAAGCCTCGGGGACTGATTTCTCAATATCTCCTGGTAACAATACATCGTGATGGTGGGATCACCAAAGAGACAAGCTTCCGGGACACGTATGATTCAACATTGGATTTTACCTTTACACAACATAGATCATTGCTACGATGACCTATCGCAGATTACTTTAGTGCCGTGTTATTAATGATTAAGATGGCACATAGCCGAAATCGGTTTGTCTCCAAACCAAACTTGACAAGGGATGACGGAAATTCGTTCCAAAATTCAAAATTGAAGCTAAAACTGTTAAAAAATGTTTGCTTAAATAGTAAGAATTAATATATCAATCAAAACTCCATTAGTTGATAAAAGTTTTTAGGAAGTTTATGCGCACACTAAATACTTCCTTTGCGTAAACATTTTAGAGGCGGCGTTAGCGTTTATATACTGACTGCGGCTCAGCTTATTGCACGCGGCAAAGTTACTTTATGTGACTCTGTAATAAATTTGCTAAACGCTTTAAAAAGACACTATCGCTTTATGGCAGAAAATCATACCTACCAAGTGTGCAAAAATTGCAGATATGCAACGAAGAGTGATTTCCGCCAATGTTTTGTCAATAATAAAGCGATTTTCTTTCTATTTCATTGCATTGCTTCAGATTGGAGTACTATCTCTCAACACCAGCGTGAATGTAACTCATGCGCAGTTAGAATATGACCAAAAGTATAACACCACTTAAAGTGGAAAATAATATCGAACAAAATTAAAACATAAAAGTTAATATTTGCCATAGCGAATGACAAAACTTGGGACTTCAAAGATTCAAAAGTTTCAAGCAAAGCTTCTTTGCTGCCTTAAAAGAAACGGTATTCCTTTAAATAAGTTTCCAACGTGAATAACATTTAAACCTAATTAACCTCAGGCAGAAACAAAGTCTATTGGAAAAAAATACTGCACAAAATCTTGAATTCTAGTGTTTTATTTAATGTCGTCATATACAAATAATAAATAAACGTTGATGAAAATGATGAATATAATAGACAAAATGAAGTATTTCATAAAAATACTTCTGCAACAACTTCAATTTATTGTTTTTGTTGGTTGTTTGTGACGTCTCTTTATCTGCTCTTAAAAATTGTCAGTTGCTGTAGATTTTTTTTCTGTGTTGGCCAGTAGCCAAACTATTTTGTTTATTGGCAAAAGGTTGTAAAAAACAAATTGTGTTTATCAAACAACCGTCATCATAAAGTTATAATATTCTTGTTAAATAACAAACAATAATATCGTGATTATCATCATGTTCATAATCGCGACGGAGAGACTGTTAAAAGTTTAAGACAGAAATGCAAAACACATGGAAAAGGAACAAATCGCGAAAAAAATGTTATTAAATTTAATTAAGCAACTTACTGGCCTTCCTGCCTAGGAGTTTTTTGAGTACAATGGCTGAACAATTATTTTTAATGAAACCTCACCATATGAGTATCAAGTGAATGGTTTGGTTAAGAAGAAATAGAAACCACCAGGAAAAATACAATCTGTATAAAATGCTGATACGGACAGATGTGTCCGTATATTAAAATGTTTGTCAATAAAAATTGTTATACATTTTTATCAAATATTTAATAATTATTCATAGTGAATAACATTTATTTACACAGGATATTTTTAAGGCTTTTAGTATATTTCCTGATATGGCTTAAGACTCTATTTTGTTGTTAAATTTATAATAATAGATACTTTTCTTTTAATTTTATATTTATACTAATATTTGTTAGTGCTATTTTCGGATGTTGGAGTTATAACTAAAAACTTACAAATTGCATTCAATTTTCACAGGACGATTTATATTTGCTTTGCATTTCTTTTTATAAAAATTTTTGATACTATTAAAATATTTGAACATTACGTTTACGTTTACATTTACATTTGTACCGGGACTAGTATAAGTCTTTAACCGATTTTCATAAATTTTTGCATGTTCGGTCCATGGCTAAAAAAACACAATTTTTTTTAAATTTAATTATATTATTATTCAGCCTGTACATTAGTTTCAAGGGATAATAACATGCTTAGTTTCACATTCGTCAGTTGGCTTGATGATATCTCAAGTTTTGAGCAAATAAGGTCAAATGCAATAGCGATCAACAATAGACATCCGAAGATTATAAAAATATTGACACCTTCTCTTCTGTCATATTTAACATATTTCTTTAACACCATTACTACCACAAGCAATTTACCTGCGGAATGGAAGCACGCAAAAACAACGACAGTTCCCAAATCAAACAATGAATATCATTAAATAGCTATATTACTTCCTCTCTAATTCTTCATATGAATCAACTGTTGTCTGAGAAACCATCAGTTTTCCGTTCTAATCACAGTTGTGTTACTAATTTAGTGGATATTACAGAAAATATTTTGCATGATCTGGATTATGAAAAAATATATATTTTAGTGCTTCTAATTCGAAAGCAATTGACACACTTAACCATAAAATATTATATGGTTCAATCCGATAACGCTATTAAGAGATGTGCCTCAGGAGTCAGTTTTGGGACCACTACTTTTCTCGATTTATGCTAACGATTTGCGACGTAATTTATCTCACTGCAATAATCGCATGTAAGCAGATGATGTACAATTATGTCTCAGCAGCCCGGCTCTATCAACTGCGGAGAACATAATCAAGCTAAATTATGATTTAAATGAAATTTATACGTAGGCATCTACAAGTCGTATACATTTAGCACCTAAAAATTCTTAGTGCCTGATAATTCACATGAAAACCTTTCATCTCATTGTAGAAGATACTATTGTAATTGATCAAGAAAAATTTAATTAGCGAATACTGTAAAGAATCCTGCCAAATCATCTCAATAACCTGGTTGATAAACTATATGCTAAATTTAGGACATTATGGTCGGTTCAATAATTCATAACTTTTTTGATGAAAGCCATTAAATTATCCTCTCGTTTAATACATTAAAATTAAAAGTAATCAAGTTTTAAAATGTTTTGCTAGTCCGAAGTAGTATCCTTTTTCACCTCCAAAAATTATTGTTTTACAAGAAAATAACATTTCAAATCCAGTGTAAACATTTCTATTAAGTAGACAGAATCAAAACGCTTTTAAGTAAGCAAAATTGATTTTGTCTTAAAAGCAAAACAGCATCCAACCAACGTACGTGCACCAACCATTGAAGATGTTTCTACATTAAACTGTCAAGAACAAGTACCAGATGAGTTGCTACAACGAGGAGCTGTAAAAGAGAAACACGAAAAAAATCCATCCAGAATTACACTAGACTAAAACAGACATATACAATGTATTATGTACAATAATGCCATCCTTTTTGGGGTGAAATTTCCATAAGTTGAGCATTACACACTCGAATAGCTAAGTCTTTTCCTTGTATTTTGTTTCGAGGGCCACTATATTCTCTTATGCCAGCGTAAACATCATCAACAACACCACTACCACCAGCTATCTGCACTTTTATCGTCGCTACCTTTTATTGTAGACATAATCATAAGAAATTGTTGTTATAAGTAACATTAGCATATTGAAGTTGATTTATAATGTGCAGTACCAATTTGGTAGATATTAAAATCAATGTGACTGACCTGGCTTTACGAACTACTTGAAAAAGGAGATGATTGAAAAACTAGAATTCAGTTGTAAAAAGAATAAAACGTACTAAAATCAATATATTTACGAAGAGTTTAAAAAAACGTCTTTGGTATTTCTATTTTCTTTTTTAAATGCATAAAGGGCATTAAATTTAATGGTGATTATCTAATTAAATATTTAATAGTAGCAAATATTATTTTTTGACCTTCTACTTTTTAAATATTGTTGTTTCATTCTCATCATTTAGCTTTAGAAGCTGCAAATAATTTTTTATATTTTTTTACAAATTTTATTCTAACTTAAATTACCAAGCATAGTTACATAGACGTTTACCCACGCTCTACCGTCTCAGCCTCTTTTTCAGGCGTATAATTGGAGATTGATTCCACCACCCCTTGCAAGGTTTTCTTGTTTATCTCTACCGGAACCTCATGGTCCAACGTACTTTTAGAGATTTACCTGTCCAACTCTCGCAAGGCATTCTTGTTTGTCTCTTCCGGATTCCTCCCTTGGCTAATTAAAATCGGAATTCCTTCGGAGAACTTATATAATTGTCAAGAGTAATGGACAAAAAGAAATCCACCCACTGGCAAGTCTATATTGAAACCGATGATCAAAAGTGTTCATTCTAGAAACTAAGAACATCTTAGCCACGCATCTCTGGCATATGCTGTTCCACCGTGGATTAGGGATTTTTTTATAAGATAACTTCTCTCCGATCCAGTTATTTAGCAGACTCCAAGCAGAGACAGGAACCTGTTACCGGCCGCCTCCACGAGGAGGTACAATTCGGAACTTCTGGCGAGCCATTCTTTTGTGCCTGCCAGCCGACGGCCTATTTGTGCAACAGTACATCGCGACTTCCATAGCTGTGCTGGCGCACATGCACTCTTTTTTATAAAATTTCAATGGCCATTTTATGCTGCTTTTTTCAGTAATTTAGTGTTTAATTTCCTCCATGTATTGCGCGATATCTTTGTTGAAACAGACCATTGATTACAAATTCATGCCCGAGGTGTCCAATTCTGATAACTGAAGCAAGAGTGTGCACGACCAGGAAATGTCTTATACAGTAACTGAATTATTTCCCAAGCTCTGTGGTGTGCGACATTGTCTTGTTGAAACCACATATTGGCCACATCACTATCATCTAATTTCGGCAGAAAGAACTGCATTATCACGTAGCGATTTTTGAAATATTGTTCAATAATGAAAAGATGTTGAAGAACGGTGTAATGGCTCATTAATACTAAACTAACTAACCCACTGTCACCTTTCAAATGATTTTTAGGCGTTACCAACACCATACTGCATAAATGGCGGCAAAGTCATATCTCGTATTAATTTTGGAACAACCTATAGTATTATAAATGTGGGACGTACGACACGTAGTGGCAACACTTACTGATCATACAACGCTGTGACATTAAACTGACGAAGGACAATGAACAAAATTAACGAAACGAACGAGTTGGACGCACAATAGATAAGACGAGAGAAGACAGAGTTAGTTGTAGTCTCGATGCCCAACAGCAAACATTAATTTGAAATTACTTAAATTTCAACAATAAATAATTCATTAAAATTATAAATAAAATGTGTTTTAATTGAAGTAAAACCTATATAAATTTTATTTGTATTCTCCATGCCAGAAATGGTCGTTAAAAAAATTTTGTTCTGGTTCTTTCTGAAAATAAGGTTGTGGAATTAGCGGTGACCGTATGTCTGGTATTAAATATTTCGCGTACGAAATATAATTTATGGATTTACATATAGTATATATTGGTAAATCTGCCAGATGTAATTTGTTTATATTATTTTTGTATTTCTTTGATAAAATGATATCGTGATAATGCTATTGTACTTGTTATCATGAACAACTTATAGCGTATTTACACTTATTCACATTCACATGTGAGGTGTGTGGAAGATGTTCTGCAATTATTGGATTAATTATTGCTCTTAGAGAAGAAACAATTACTACTTCAATTTGCAGAATTATTAGAAATTATGCAAGAAGACGGCGACGATGACGATGAAATCTTGGTTTATGCGAATCGCGTTTCGAATCCAAGATGCCTGTGGAAATTTGTAAGAATTTTGAATAATTATTAACATTTGAACTAAAATATAAATAATAAAACCTTAGAATCGTAATGGCAATTTTCGGGAAAAGGATATTCCAAACTTTTTTTTGCTGGTACATTATATGGAAGTTCTAAGGAAAAATGATACAAAGTTCCGCAACTGTATTCCATTGGAAAAGCGAGTTGCCATAGCGCTTTATACGCTGGAGTCTTCAGCCGAATGCCGTACTGTAGGAAGGCTTTTTGGAGTTTCCACTAGTAGAGTTTGCAATATTTTACATGACGTTTGTAAGGCAGTTATTGAAAATCTAGCTAAAGATTTTCTTCCTAAGGACTTCTTAACAGCTTCTAAAGTAGAAGAGTGCGTTAAAGGTTTCAATGAATCGGGATTTCCTCAGTGCTTAGGTGCAATTGGTAAGCTAATAATTTTATATTAAAATTAAAATGAATTTTATTTAAACAAAAATGTACATACGCATATGCTTGCATGTACATTTACTAAAAGAGATGGATGTCATATTGAAATTAAGCCACCAGCTTGCATTTACATTGGTAGACTATCGGTAAGTTTTGGAATTACAATTTTTTTTCAATTTAATAATTTTCAATTAGTTATAGATTCCTATACGTCAATGTCGGTTGCCCAGGACGTTGCATTAACTCGCAAATTTACCAACAGTCTCAATTAAGTAAAATGATTGAATCATCGCATATCTTAAAAGAAAAATCCGTACAAGTATGTAACACAGAAGTTGCAGTAGTCCTTATTGGGGACTCTGCATTCAAATTTTCACGAACGGCCATGAAGCCTTACCCCTTTTCAACATCCGCCTTATTAGAGCAACAAATGTTTAATTACAATTTATCAAAGGCAAGGCGTGTAGTTGATAATGCATTGGGCACCTAATGGCTAGATTCCGACGTATAGGAAAAGGCTTAGACAATCATCCAAAATTCAATAGTAAAATTATTATGTGTTGTTAACCACTTTTTAAACTGCAATAACAACCTTATTAATAAAAGTTGGAATATTGACCAGACTGAATCCCGCCCGCAGCCAGATGATACAAACACATCTGCTGATTTTTCAATGCCGGCGGAAAATATTAGATCAGCAATTGCGAAATTTGTAACGGAAAGATAATTTTTAATTTCTAAAGCGACTTAAGTATATCATATTTTCTTCATACATTACCTTTATGTACGCATTCGTTCATAGCAGAAAAATACGAATGTGCAACTTTATACTCAATTATAATTTATACATACGTATATTTATTCATATAAAAAAGTTAAATAAAAATCATTCATTTAGAAAAATCCAAAAACTTATTTTATTTGAGATCAAAAATATTCACTTTTTTGTATTCATTAAAAAAAATAACAATTAGAAAATTAAAAAACAACTCTTATGAAAACTACACAACAACAACTCATAGGTTTGTATACATAAATATTTGTACATTAAAAAGTAATTATAAAACAAACCTAAAACAAAAAATTCATTCATTGTACATTTAAAAAATGAAACTAAGTAAAGCACATTAACAAGAAACAGACATCGTAATACTAAAAACAATAAAGCAAAACAAAAATCAATAAAAGCAAAAGAAAACTCATACATTTCTTCATTAAAAAATAAAATAATAAGAAATTAAAAATAAAACCGAAATTAAAAATTCCTAAAAATAATAAAAATAAAATGTTTTGCATAGCATTTAAAAATTATGTACTTACTTTTTTTCGCGCAAAATACTGAGCAGCTCGTTTTGAAATGCCGCGTTTTGTGATGAAATGGTGTCCAGCCTTTTTACCATTTCCATCATTTGTTTCTTGCGTTCTTCATTAATTTCCTTTTGCATTTCATTGCCCTCCCTACCTAATTTTATTATTTCGGCATTAACGTCCATTTTCCTTTTCTTTGCCTGCGGAGAGTTCAATGTTTGATGCGCTCCAGCTACTTGAGCAGGGCTGTTCAGTGTTAAAATTTATTAGGTAGAGCTCGATAATATCCTGGCTTTCGTTTAAAAGTGTAGACATATCTTTAAAAACAAAATATATTGAATTTTTTATGATTATTTTAACTTTTCATATGTACACACAACTTACCTGTACTTTCATGCATAGTATCGCATGGAAATGTTCCCATGAAGACAGTGACCCTCCTGTAGACCCAATTTTGATTTTTTCTTGTCTAGAATAAATTATATTTGAAGATAAACATACATACATACTTACATACATATGTCAGTAGATATGTACTTATATGTAATAAAGTATGCATAAATTTGTTTTACCTATATTTTACCTATATTATCCACTTTTGTACGAACTTCTGCCCAGCTTCCAGAAAATCCGCCTTCTTTCAACTTCACTGTCATTTCCTGGAAAATATGCGAATTTTTCCTTCCACCCAGCAATTCTGCAATTTTTTCATGCCCAAAGGTCTATTAAAATACTCTCGTCAGCAGCAGACCATACAACACGAAGTATTTTTTTTTTTAATGTAAATAAATGTATTGTATGTACTTACCTATTATTTTTAATTTTAATTTAAAAATTTACTTACATTGTTCGGTCCCGCTCCTTTTATACAGTTTTGACACTTGTATATTTTCTAGTGATGGTATGGATTTTTAACAATTGCTTTTAGTTTTCTCTAGTGATGATACTAAAATAATCGAAAGATGTTGATTACAACAAAATGTTATACCAACATCTTGCAAAGATATTAAGAGATGTTGAGTTTTTTTCATATAGAAGAAGATGTTATCATCTTGCCAAAATGATGAAAGATGAAAGATAGGAGTAAGTGTAAATACGCTTTTAGATATATTCATTCTTCTTTAAATTTGCTTTTACCCCTGGTCTTGCATACACAGAAAATATCAATTGGTTTTCTTAGCTCGCGCTGTTCGCTTAATTTTTTAAATATTAAAAATAAAAAAAACTTTTGTAAATACTTTTCATTTATTATATAATTGTTAAATAAATCTAAAATCTAAATTATATGCCACAATTCTTTTAAATTAAAAAAAGCACGTATTTTCTAAATTGGTGACCCCGACGTGATTTTTGCAAAAGGCAGGTGATTTTTGCAACAGTTTCGAGGTTAAATAAAGCAACAAATTTTTAACCTGCCGACATTTTGTAAAAGTACCGGTGTTTCGAGAGTACATACATATTTTTTGCAGCAACAGTTATTTTCTCATTAGAAGATAACTAAATCCAATCACAGCTAATAGCAGCCTACCAAGTAATACCAGCTTCACAACCAATAGTCGTCCAACAACTGCTTGCAGCCATGCCTAACCTCGAAGATAGTGCAGTTGAAGGTCAAAGCAGCGTATCTGCCGTTTATGATTGGTTGCCACTTCCCCAAATGCCAAGTAACAACGTCGAAGCCTGGTTCATATCAAAGGATTTTTGGTTCGTAGCATCAGGTATAACATCCGACAAACAAAAGGCAGCTACCGTACTTGCAGCGTTAAGCCCCAATATCATTGCACAACTTAGTGCCGTAATATCCGCGCTTCCACAAAATGACAGATTTGAGTTTGATAAGCAGAAAACAATTAGTCACTTCGCAGCCAGCGAACAGAGACGTCTCAAGAGGTTACTGTCGGAATTGCCGTTGGTCGACAAAAACCCTCAGAATTATATTTTGAGATGAAACGAGTAGCAGGCAGCACTTTAGGTGAAGCTGCGTTGAAAGGTTTATGGGCCAAACGTTTGCCAGATTTCGCACAACCCGTAGTAGCAGCATCAACAGGTTCAGCGTCGGAATTCACAAACATTGCAGATTCTGTTGTCGATGCCATATTACCAGGGCAGAAAAGTCAAGTAAATCACCACACTGTTAATTACGTAAATGACCTGCGAGCAGCAATAGTTGAATTAGGTAAGAAATTTGATCAGCTTAATAATCGTTCACGTTCTCGCTCTATCGGGCCAGATAGTTTACGACATCGTTCACAAAACTGAGGTAAAAGTCGCAGCAATGGAACAACAGCAGATGAATGTTGGTATCACCGTACATATCGTCCCCTCAATATAACAATAGCTTATGTGCTCATACGCTATTGTTTTTCTATTGCATATTTAGAATCTCCATCATTGATTTTATGTCGGGTCAAAATTTCGTCAAATTCTGCTTCCAAAAAGTGGGTCAAAATGATGCTGGAAAAAATGGTGTATAATTTCTTGTTCAAAAGTTTCCTTCAATAAGTGTGTAAGCTCATATGCGCTATTTTACTTGAAATTGCCACTCCAAAGTTGTTATAAAAGAATAATAATGTATACGCATTATTCTCCATTTTAGCCTGTAGAAAAAAATACAATTTATGAAAACTTTAACTCATAAAATAGCTTAGAATAATATACACTATTGTTTGAGAAATAGTTTCATTCCGACCATTTCTATACCCCACATAAGCTGTTTTATTTTCAATACAAATTCGAAAGTTTTATTAACAATTGACAAGAATAGTAGCCTATGCGATGTTTACGTTCTTTTGACAACATGAATGCCAATGACATATTGTAGTCATTTGAAATTTGTGTTTGCAAATTCAGTTCGCAGAGAAAGTTTGTTCGTTAAAAATATGGATTTGAAACGTCTGAGTGATTATCTTCTATTATATAATGTGAGTGAAGTGAGTAAGGTAAATATCAACAGGCTGTGACACGAAACCACCATTAGTTGTAGAAATTGCTCCAAAGACTGATGAGTCTGATTTCGCTGTGGGATCGGTGGACATAAAGATACCTGGAACAGATGATGAGAATGGTACAGACTTCTCTGTAGGATCGTCGGACGAGTATGTCCCCGATTCAGATGATCATGCACAGGCTTTGGCAGATGAGGTAGATAATTCAGTGATATAGACAGAAGATGTAGTTTTAGAAGAAATCGTAGACTGTGGTGATACTTATATCAATAACAAGAATGAAAATGCTAGTAATAATAATCAATGCTGATTATTGGAATTAAGGCGACTATTCGAAGCAGCGACTGTTCCTGGCCAATTGCGTGAAAATTGAGAAAGGCAAAAGGACGTTGACAATCGGATTACGGCGGGCGAACACATTTAATTATACTCTCAAAGCCAAACAGGTATGCAAGAAGTTTTTTTTAAATACTTTGAACTTGTCAGACGGCGCAATATCTGTGTTAGCTAAGAAGATGTGCCAAAATGAACCTACTGATAAGAGGGGTCAACATGGCCACCAGAGAAAATTAGACGCAGAGACAGTTGCGCTTATCAAAAAGCACATCGAGTCATTTCCAGCCGTCGAAAGCCATTACACTCGAGCAAAAAGTCAACGACTTTATCTTGCCTCCGACTTAACAATATCAAAAATGTACGATTTATTCAAAGAACTCCACCCGGACGCTATCATTAAAGAAAACGTTTATCGCTGGATATTTTGCAATAATTATAATTATTCTTTCCACCGTCCAAAAAAAGACACCTGCTTAACATGCGAGACGTACAAAAACGCTGAGGACAAACACTCCATTCAGAAATCCTATGATGAATACATCTTTAATAAGACAAAAGCAAGAACTAACAAGCAAACTGACAAGGAATCAGCTAAAAGTAACAGTAATTTAAAAGTGTTTACTTTTGACCTCCAGTCAGTGTTAACGACTCCATGTAGCAACGTAAGCACGATGTATTACAGTCGAAAGTTCGCGACGTACAATAACACATTTTACGACATTGCCAGTGGAGATGGTTACTGTTTTCTATGGGATGAAAATCAGGGTCAACGAGGATCGGACGAAATTGGGACCACAATATGGAAAATGATGAACTCGTTAGACGAATCGGTAACCGATGTTATTCTCTACTCCGACTGCTGTGGGGGACAGAACAGAAACAGGTTCATTGCTACACTATTGATTTATATCAACAATACTTTGAAGCTAAATTCGATAACAATTAAGTATCTCCAAAGCGGACATACACAAATGGAGGCAGATTCGATGCACTCTGCAATAGAACGTGCGAAGAGGAGTATATGCGTCTATTCGCCGGGAGAATGGCCAACTATAATGAGACTGGCAAGACGGAAAAACCCCTATGCTGTAGAGCAAAGCCATCTTTTCAAGGTTAGGCTATAGCCTTAAGAAAAATATAAAAAATGACTCGGTTAATTGGCTTAATCTTAAGTTCCTGCAAGTGAACAAAAATCAACGAAAACAATTATTATACAAGGAGGAATGGGATGGAGACTTGGAAGTAATTGATATCGGAGGAACGCGAAAAACAAAAGAGGTGATCAACTTTTCGTTTACTGGAAAATACAATAAAGAGCTGCCAATTTGTAATCGAAAATTGCATGATCTCCAAAATTTGTGCAAAAAGAATGTAATTCCTCGTGGCTCGCAGTCATTTTTTTTTTAACTTACAAGGTGGAAAGAAGCGAAATTGTTTAGATGAGCCAGATGTAGCAGAGGAAGAGGAAGAAGACGAATGAATTTCTAGTTATTTCTGATTTACGCAATGTATACCTTAATTTGTCATAATTATGCTCTTGAAGGATGTATAGAATAAAAAAAATTGGTCAATTTAAAGACAAGAAACTGTATAATGTATTCGTCGAAAAATCCAATATGAAGAATTTTTATTTACCGCGATATTGAGGTTTTAATAGACATCCGATTTGACAAAAACTTTAAACTCGATTTTCTCAAAACCCCAAAAAAATTATACGCTATTGTTGTATTGAGGGGACGATATGGTCGTAACGCTCAAAAGTGCCACAGCCCATGCAGTCGTAAACAGCCACACGTTCAATCCAGCAGCTCCAATAAAGTTAATTGACACAACAACATTAAACCAACAACAATAACACTTTATGCTGCGAATGGGTCACCCATCAAAGTCATTGGTAAGAAAATGATTAAATTGGACCTTGGATCTCAACGTGAATTCCACTGGACATTTATCATTGGTAATGTAACAACCCCAATCATTGGCGCGGATTTCATAAAACACCACCACTTGTTGATTGACCTAAAACGCAACCGGCTTATCGATAACACTACAAATTGTAAATCAAAACTTTCAACTCCATCAGTTTCTGACGTTTCAACTATTTGCTCCTATAACCACAACAACAAGTTCCTAAAGTTACTTCATGAGTTTAGAGACATTACCAAATTATCACTTTATGGCTCCAAAACAAAATCAACCAGTTTTCATCGTATTGAAACGACTGGTCAACCTGTGTTTTGCCGACCCGGACGACTTTCTCCTGAATAGATGGCAGCCGCAAAAAAAGAATTTGATTTGATAGTGAAAATAGGTATTTGTCAACCTTCCAAGAGCAATTGATCTAGCCCATTGCACATGATTAAAAAAAGCGATGGAACATGGAGATCAACCGGGGACTATCGCTTCCTAAATGCGCACATGGTTGCAGAGCGATACCCCTTGCCATACTTAACAGATTTTATGGCGAATTTAGGGAGAAAACGTGTTTTTTCAAAAATTGATCTCCAAAAAGCATTCCATCAAATACCGAAAAATCCCGAAGACATCCCCAAAACAGCCTTAAGTACGCCTTTGGGATTATTCGAATTCAAATTTATGACGTTTGGCTTATGTAACGCCGCCCAGACGTTTCAACGCCTAATCAACGAAGTTTTTCGCGACCTAGACTTTGTGTTCCCGTACGTAGACGATATCTTTGTTGCATCGACGACAGTAGAGCAGCATTGTAGGGACCTCCGAGTTGTATTTCAACATTTAAGAGAGAACTCACTAGCCATTAACCTCGTTAAATGTGAATTTGGTAAAAGCCAGTTGAAAGTTCTCGGGCACCTCGTAAATGCTGATGGGATAAAACCATTGCCAGAAAAAGTCGATGCAATTACATAAAAATTTTCCAAAACCTAAAACAGCACAGGATCTTAAAAGATTTATCGTTATGATAAACTTTTACAGAAAGTTCTTGGCTCATGCAACATCATATCTAACAGTACTTCAAGAGATGGTCCCCGGTAACAAGAAACACGCCGTTACCCCATTAGAATGGACTTCTAAACGTGCAAAACTACATTAGCAAATGCAACACTCTAAGCTCACCCACATGTAGACGCGTAGTTGTCGATTTTTGTTGACGCATCAAATTCTACAGTCGGTACAATATTACATCAGATAGTTGATGGTGAATTACAGCCGCTTGCATTTTATTCGAAGCAGCTTACCACTACGTAATAGAGATACTCAACGTATGACAAAGAACTAACGGCAATATATCAAGCTGTTTGCCATTTTCGTTACGCCATCGAGGGGCGAAAATGTATAATAGTCACTGACCATCGTCCACTAGTTTTTGCATTTAAACAAAAAGTATAAAAAGCATCGCCACGTCAAATACGCCAACTTGATTTTATCAGCCAATTTTCAACAGACACACACACCAGGATTGGAAAACGCTCCAGCAGACGCTCTACCTAGAAAACAGTCTATATATCAACCCATCGACTACAAAAGCATTGCAACTGCTCAGAAAAATGATGAAGAATTACGCAAACTACTTCAAAATGAATTCACTAGTATTAAAATATTTGTCTGTTCAAGGTTGCAACGAACAAATAGCGCACGATGTATCGACTTCACAAGTCCGGCCATACATTCCTAGGCAATTCAGACTAAGAATCGTGCTACCACCAAGCTGATGGTATCCAGGTTTTGTTGGCCTGGTATTAAGAAAGACACTGCAAATTTCGTTAAAAATTGCATTCAGTGCCAACGTTCAAAAACATATCGCCACACTAGGTCTGCGCTAGCTAGGTATGAACCAACACTGGAACGTTTTTGCCACATAAACATAGACATTGTTGGTCCTCTGCCGTTATGCGAAGGACAACGCTATTGTCTAACTATCATTGACTGTTTCACACGATGGCCTAAAGCAGTGCCTCTTCCAGACATGGCAGCTGAAACCATCGCTCGAGCGCTAGTAACGCACTGGATTTCACGTTTTGGAGTACCAGCGCGTATCACCTCCGATCAAGGACTTCAATTCGAATCTGCAGTTTTTGCAGAGCTAATGCAAACTATCGGTGCAACACATTTTCGAACAACACCTTACCACATACAGTCTAACGGCATTATAGAGAGATAGCATAGAACTCTAAAGGCATCATCTTGTGCCACGATACCTCAAAATGGGTAAAATTTTTGCCAACAATATTACTCGGTCTTAGGGTAGTCTTCAAGACTGACATTAATGCTTCTGCTGCAGAGCTGGTATATGGAATTTTTTTTCAAAAGCAGCGTAAAAGAGTCTTCAAGTGATTTTGTTAACGATTTTCGAAAATCAATGGAAAAACTAAGACCAACTGAAACTGCACATCATTCGAACGATAAAACTTTTATATCAAAAAATCTTTTTTCGTCTACTCACGTTTTCGTAAGAAATGACTCAATTCGTCCTTCACTAACGCACCCGTATGATGGTCCATATGTCGTTTTGAAACGCAACTTAAAAATTTTCACAATTCGAGTTCGTAACCGTAACTGCAACATTAATATTGATCGCTTGAAGCCGTATTTTTACACAGCAACAGATGCACCTGTATTACAACCATCAAATTTACAACCAGCAAATTTACAACCACCAAATTCAACAACAAGTAGCTTTTCCTGCGACGAGCAACCAGCTGCGAAAATCAACCCTAGCGATATCGATCTAAACATTCCATCAAACGAACCTACCTCAAAAGATGACATTGTTCCATAGCCTATAGTAGCACACACATAAAGCTTCCCGTGCGATTTAGATGACCTATTCCAGCGAGGGGAGTGATGTGGCACCCTGTCGACCGATAATCTTAAAATTTGCTTTTATCCCTGTTTTTGCATACACAGAAAATATTTGATTTTGTTAGCTCGCGCTGTTCTCTTCATTTTTGTGCATGCGTTAATTAAATATTAAAAATAAAAAAACTTTTGTAAATACTTTTCATTTATTATATAATTGTTAAATAAATCTGAAATTTAAATTATATGCCACAATTCTTTTAAATTAGAAAAAACACGTATTTTCTAAATAGTTATCTTCAGTGTTGGGTTAACTTGATGATGTTTAGAGTTAAGCACAAAAGTAGTAGAATAACGAAGAATTTGATAACGTGTGTAGCGGTATAGGTTTCTAATAAAGTCTTAACTTTAACTGTTTTCAAAGTTATCATATAAAATAAACTTTCTTTATGAATAGAAAGAATAATGGAAACGAACCTATGCCTAAAATTAAATATTACTTAATAATAATAATTGTAGTTCGACAAAGTTATGTCAAACAATAAAATTATAATTTATTCCTTTTAAATTTGGTTTTTTATTATTATTGAGAAAATAAATACAAATTCCAAAATAGTTCGAACACAAACTCCTGTTGAAAATTATAAAAATGTCTCTATTCATTCTCGTATTGATTATGTTTTTTAAATTGAACATTACACTAAGTGTTTGCTTTAAGATTTGTGAGATAAAACAAATCAAACAGTTTGCAAATACTTTTAAACTTAAAAAAAATTTGTTTTCAAATAAATAGTTAAAATGTTTAAACAGCTGCAACTCCATTAAAGTTTACACCGACAACATAACGATGTTTGGAATACTCAAAAGTAATCAGTGTAGCATTGTCTCTTCTCCGATAATATAAGATAATATGTGTTAAAATATCGCTTTTAGGAAAACAATTCTAGTTTGCTCGTACACAATTTAATATAACCTGTAATTCAAGCGGAGAAAGACATATTATTATTACTATCAAATGGCAGATCTTCCTAAATTGACAGTAACAATCGAATATATGAAATGAGATCTCAAAATCAAATTCCATCATAAGTTGGGTTAAATAAATGATGTTTCCAGTAGACGCAAACTCAGTAGAAAGACACAAAGAATGTTAATAACGTGCGTAGCTACATAAACAATGCGTAGAATATATAACACAATAAATTGGAAAAACATCTTTTGTATTCTCCAATTTATTGTATTAAAAAAAATAATTTTTCCTTCTTAAGCGAAAACACTCAACAAACTAAAGCCTGAATAAAATTATTCACTCCTTAATAAGAATAATACCTTATGCCAAAATTAATATCATAAAACACATTTTAAAATTTGACAAAATATACGTGTGCATAGCTTTGCTTACACCTGCGGCTGCGGCTGCATTTAACTTCTCCAATATATACAAAGGTACCTTTTTATTAAAAGTCTGTAAAATATTGTAAATCACATATGCATATAAAAGTATTACTAATAATAACACTCAAGCTTGATTTCCTCTAAATCCGCAAAACTATTTAATTTCTCCTCAAAAGTTGGATGACGTATGATTGTTAAAATGTAGATATTTATATTAATGATACGCTAACACGCTAATAGAAAACTTATAATAATCAAAAATAATTCAAATATACGAATTTTAAAAGTGGACTTAATCAGAGTAAGAGAAATCCTGGATTGTTTTCATTCTCGAACGAATTTAATTCGATGAAATTTTAATTTTGAATACTGTAAAGAATTTTTCGTCTTCATTTCCGAGTTTTATTAATAAAATTCGTGAACAAATTATAGAATAAAAAATAAATATTTTGTGAGACACAAAACTGGAAAAATTAATAAAAAAAAAAAAGCTGTAAAATATCATTCTGCTACGTGCAGCATGATGTACATTTATGTTTGACTTTTTTAGTAAAATAAGAACTTACGTTTATTTGTGTAGAATTTTGGAACGAATTTCCGTCATCCCTTGTCAAGTTTGGTTTGGAGCCAAACCGGCTTAGACTATTTGCCATGTTCAGTGTCATTTTTTGTTCTGAGAAGTTTGCATCAAGTCGTTAGTATTTTATTGTGTGCCAGGTATCTATTTGTCATGTGAGCTCGTTGGCATCTCTAAGGTGTGAGTAGGTAACAGGTAAAGCTCGTAAGTCGGGTGTTTTGTATGGATTGGTAGATGTAATTTATGACTGTTTTATTGCTTTGCATTGCATCAGAATTTTTGTTTTCGGATGCAGATAGATGTTATAGGTGCATTTTTTTTTCTCACGTAGCTACCTGTAATTGGGACCTGGTGTTTTTGTATAGATTAGACGATTGTGTTTACTATTTTATTGCGTCAGAATTTGTGGTGCGGACGGTATGTGCACTTTGTTTGTTGGGGTTGAAAGAAGTCAGTGATTATTGGATTATGAATTTGTTTATTATTTTTGTAATGCGTTTTTATTGTTTTTGGAGCGTCTTGTTCGTTTTTTTTGTTGTGTTGTGTTGTGTTGTCTTGTAGATTAATTTTAGAGGTTCAAATATAACGTCTGAATCGGAGCTTGTTTTTTCGTTTATGATGCGTTCGTCAAATGTCTTATGTTTATATTTTTCCATGTTTTCTAGGATGTTAAATCGTCGTCCTTTTCTCTGTGTGTAGTAGTTGTACCGTTTTTCTAATATGCGCTGGATTACATTTGTTGTTGCAGATGTGGTTCGCGAAGTTAGATTCTGGTGTCGAGCCGGGATTACGCATCTTCTTGTTATAGTCTCTTATATGTTCACGAAATCTTGTTTTTATTTTGCGTCCTGTTTGTCCTATGTAGCTGTGATGACAGGTGTACGTCAGTTTGTAAAACCCCTGTTTATTTAGCTGGTCGACTTTGTTTGTGTTGGTTTGTAATATTCGTCCTTGGTTGTTTGTGGTTTTGAATTCTATATTTATGTTGTATTTTTGGAAAAAGTTGGCTATTTTGTATGTTCCAGTGTAAGTTAAAGTTGACCATGTTTTTCTTCTGTTCTCGTTGTTGTGTTTTCTGAGTCTTTGAAATTCTTTTTTGATTTTGTCTACCGTGTCTTTCTTATAACCGTTGTTTGCTGCTATGGTATGTATCGTATGTCCCCTTTCAGACCAGCAAAGTTTTCTTTGACAAAGTTTCTTGAATTCTCTTTTAAACTTTGTCTTGTGTTCAGACAGGATAATTTTACTTTGACAAAGTCTGTTTCGTTTGTTTGTATGATTGTCAAATATAAAGAGCAGCCATATTAATTCGGGTTACGAACTAAAAACACAAAAGGAATTTGCGAGTACAACAAGTTTTGTACCAACCCCCGCTCTCTTTTCATCTCTCCTCAACAAACTCAAGACTTTGCAAAGAAAACTTTGCTGGTCTGAAAGGGGTCTATTTAATTCTTTGTTGTAGGCTTCTTTTTTTATTGGTATTCGTTCTAGTCTAGTTATTAGTTGCCTGATCGCCGCGTGCTTGTGTTGCTGTGGGTGGTTGGAAGTATTATGTATTATTGTGTCTGTGGTTGGGTTTCCCATTCCAAGTCCATTTATTTGTATATAGATGGCGTTGTTGAATTGGAAGTAGTTCTGTTGTAGTGTAGTTTTTAAGGTATTTGAGAGTTGTGAAGCAAGGTTCTTGTCTTTCGTGTTTCTCAGTATTGTTTCGTGCACTATGTTTGTAATTTCTGCTATGGTATCGATGGATATAGATCTTTAATATCGAATGATATTAATTTTATATTTTCTGTAATCTCTACGGCGTTTAGTTTTTCAATTAGTTCTGTCGTGCTGGTTACTGTGTACGTGTTTGGTAGTTCTAAAGTATTCTTCAACACTACTTTTAAATATTTGGAGAGTTTGTATTTGTGTATTATGGCTTCTTCTTATGTGGTGATATATTTGAAATTTTTTTCAAAGCCTTCATTAATGACATTAACGTAGGGGTAAGAAATTAAAAGTGTCACATTTTCTTACTTATTTTAATTTTGTGAATCTACTCGTAATGCCAACTAATGTTTACACATAATCTTTCATTAAGTATGCTTCTGCAGAGAATACATGATAAGTATTATTTTCCTCGCTAAATGAAAAATTTTTTGAAATGGTAAAATGTATTTCCGACCCATTTCTACTTCAACATAAATACATAGGTACACAATGAGTGGAAATAAACTGATCGGTTATAGCTCAGCCTGCAAACATTTTTCTTTTTACTCGTTACTGCCGGTTTTGAATTCATTTTTAGAGATCATAAGATAGTGCGCAAATAAACGAATATCGAGGTAGATGCAAATTGTTTTGTATTCGGAATTTTAAACGTAAAAATTGCGAAAAGTATTTATTTTGTCTTACTGACTTTTTTCATTCTTTTCTTTTTATATATACCCCAATATATCGGATATTTTTGAGGAGGGTGAAAAAAGCCAGAAAATAAACTTCTTAATGCAAACATAATAAAATTAAATATGTGAGCATATTTTGTACTTAATTTATTGCAGCTTAAGAACTGAAAAACAACAAACTATGGGATAAAATTTTCAGTCTAGGGCAGCTCTGTAAGTTGGTGTATTAAGAAGTTTCGCTTTAATATATTAAATCGGTTAATATTTGATTCAATTAAATCTCTTTTGTCTTAACTTTCTCCTATTAATCGGGGTATTGAACTGTATAGGAGTTATAAATTAAATTTTTTGGTGTAGTTTGAATTTTCTTATTAAATTTCAGTAACATATGAAATTGATATGGTAATTGTTTGTCATATTCAGTGAGGACTAGAGGTTCACCGCAACACTCAAATTATTACAAAACAAATTATTAAAATTTCGCGGGCACCAGGTTAAAAAAGGCTGACACTTTCAGCCTGGCGAGACGGCTCATCCAAGTATTATACGGGTAATAATTAATAAATAATTTTTTAGAGTACGATTGTAATAGTAGTTATAAGTTTCCTTTAGAAAGATTCAATAAAATAAAATTAAAGCTTAAAGAAAATGGTTAGTGAAATTTCGGCTTTTTAGCAAAAATTATTTTTTTTATTCTTAAATACATATTGCGGTATTTCAATTTATTAGAATAATTTAAATTTTAAAATTAATGGTAACTTGTTGATTTTATGATTTTTTGCTTTATTTTGGTTTTGGATATATTTTTACTTTCTAGTGTTCCTCAATATGCTGCACAACTTTTAGTTTTTTTGGGTTTTTGTATGATTTTATTTTTGCGAAACTTTGCTTTAATTTGGTTATCAAATTTGTACCATTTAGTAGTTTTGTCCGATTTTTCGGTGAAGTTATTATTTTTTTTGGTAAAATTTTTAGTTTTTTGGAGTTTTTCCCATTTTTATAATTTTTAAGTAATTAAATTGTTGGAAAATTATTTGACGAAGTTGTAGTTTTTTAAACTTTAGTTATTTTACTTTTGTAAATTTCGAAACATTTTTTTGACTTAGGGCTTGGATATAATTGTTTCACCCGTAGTGTTAGCATACTAACAATGACCAGGAATATATTTTTCAATACATATAGGATTTGTGGACTAATGAGGATGCTGATAAAGTTATAATTTCGTATGATAAAAGGGGCCTTAGGAGAGTTTGTGTCAACTTGGCTCAAACTGTCTGATTGCCTTTGCTAAATAACAGAATCCATGAAGATCGTAAAAGTTACAAAAGAAATGACAAAAATCCTTATATAAGTATACAAATATCTTTTTCACCTTCGCGTAATATAGAATGCTACAGTAATTTGATTTAAATTTAATATATTCCAGTCAGTCTTGTGTGTCACAAGTTTATGACGCGTTTTACTTTCGCGCTCACTTTAAGTAGTAAACTACATTTATTGCATTGTCTATTGTGAATTGGTGACCCATATGTTCGAAAATGAAACTCACCTAATTTAAAGCTCTATATAATAATGATTTCTACTCTTTCCCATATTTTCAGCACATAAGCATGTTTTTGTAACAATAATGAATGAAGTTTGTATTGTTTAGTTCACTTCACCCAATTTCTTCTTATTCTTCATGGTAGTAAAGAAAAACTTATGGTTTTGGTAATTCTTGAAATATATAACTCAACCAGATTGAAATTGCGTACACGTTATTGAATTTTAAGAGAAGGATTATACAACAACAACGGTAATAGAAGCAGTAGGAAAAATTTTAAAGTAAATAGCAAGGAACACAAAACGAGAAGAAGAATAAACGAATAGAGAAAAACTAACCAACTGCAATGCGGCTAACTAGAGTACAATGTTCGTCCTGCATGAAGTTTTTGTAGTGTAAATTGCAAAACGTACTACATCTAAACAAATGCAAAACCCAATACTTGATTACAAATATATTGAAATATTTTAAGAATTGCAGACCCCGAGTAAGTCATTTTTTAATGTATGTGTTATTTGCTATTCGAAGAAAGAAAAACGATTTGGAAGTGCAACGACTGCATGTCAAATGCAGTAAAGCACAACCAGTCATTGGTTTATTTAACGTACACTGTCAGTCAGTCACTCATTCACACGTAAATTTAAACACAAACACAATTTGACTTATACTCAAATTTAAACAGAAATACAAATGAAATAATCATGCAATTTTCAAAATGCCAACAATAAATACATATAAAAAGTAGATTGCTAACTTTTTTAGAAAGAAATGCAAACCAAAATCAGTTACAACTTAAACTTTGTTGTATGTTTACATACAATAAGTAATACAATTGGAAAAGTTACGACTACAATAATGAGTAGGAAACCAGCAAGCAGAGATACTGCTAATAGCCCGGTAAAATTATAAAGTAAGGTTTAACGGCTCGGGTAACCTGACTCACATTATTGCTTCGCTTGCTTTACCAGATGAGGGAGCTATCAAAACTATCTGACTCAGAAATAGCATATTTCTTGTCGTGATATATACTCGTTAATGCGTAAAGAACTACAATGCACACCGTACCGGTTTTTTAATTTAAAAAAATGCCATACACGAGCAACCAAATTTGATATTGATCGTTAATTCGGTTAACTTTCTCAGCAGCCTTGTAAAGGAGATTCAGTGATGTCTAAATATTTACCGGATTACTAACTACATCCCGTGTGGCACCTAATAATGCTGCGATTAAAGATAACCAGGAATAAATCTGTGGTTTACTTGAACAATCGTGTATTTTGCTTCTTGTGGACTTTGGGTTATTGAATTCAAACTTCTATATTTTAAATGCCCTTGTTTCGACAAAAATAGGCTTCTATTTTTATGCAACTTGTTTCAGCAATAATGAAATAAGTATGTCGAGACAGATTTGATTTCGGATAAATTATATCTGCATGCATTAGGATTTACGTTGCTATTTCCGAATACAATAACGTTTCTGTCTCTTAATTATTAGTTTATAAGAACTTATGTATATACTAGTGAGTGTGCTGCCATTTTTGTTCACCGAAAGTCAACTGTTTCGACATATACTCGTATTATTTTATGTGCATAAACTTTACGTATTCCTAACACTTTGTTTTCTTTCTTTTTGAGTAAGAGTAAGTACAGTTATGGCATTTTGGGTCCAAAATGTTATCTTAAGCTTTAGTGGTACATATCTGTAGTCCCCACAGTTTAAAAAAAATTCTAACTCTCTTCAGTGCGTGCGTGGATCTATCTTAAGCCTTCACAAGGGTAGTTTTAACGACTGCAATATTTTTTTTTTAAATTTCATTCTTTTCTTCACCATCGTACGGCACCTGATTTAGTAAAAGTTTTCATGTGAACAGAAAACAACAATGCCCAGCAGATCCATTGAACAAGTATTTTCAGGTAAAAATTTGCGCTCTTAAAGCCAAACCTACTAAGATTCCATTAACGATTTCTTGATATGGGTTTTATCCACTAAAGTCCACCAGCTGAATACGATTAAATGAAATGTGTCACCAAAATGTTCCTATAGTTTTTCTAACTTTAATTAGATGTCGATGCCCAATTAGAAGAGTTCTTCGATTATTTAAGATCACTAGTTCCCTACCATTTAGGAGCGGCCCGAGATAATACCTCCTAGAATAAAAAAAACAACACACAATTAAAGCTTTCGTAGCTTACAGAGCTCAGGCTAATGTAAAATATAATAAAAGGTTATAAAATCCTGTGCTTGATCCATAACTGTACTGGGCCATTACATATCAAATCAAACGCATGGTATAAACCTGACCACCACATAATTTTGAAATTTGATATAAACGTTGTCCTCATATAGATTAAAAAATTTGCTGATTTCTTTTAAAATATCTTAATCTAAAACGGTTTCGAAATTACGTCTGCGAAAAATTAACCAAATTCCGAAAAAAAACATAAATATCCTATTTTTAAGTCACCATAGTTTTTCTCATAATTTAGCTATCGAGATAAGAGTGGTGTCTTTTTACTGTTTTAAATGCTCTTTCTTTGGGTGTATAACACAACATAATTCGTTTTTTTACATTCAATTTAAATTATTAATTCATCAAAAATACATTTTTGAACATTTTTAAAAATTTCTATAAAGAGCTTATGCATTTGGTAAGTGATTCTCAAAGTGGTAGAGGCGGGGATGGGTTCGTACCAAATTTCCGTCCGATTCTGAGGAGGTCAATTAATTTTTTTTTTAGTGTTAATTTCATACGGAATGCCTTTACTAGCATCTAAACGAAATCAAGTTAACCACTCGCCTACGAGTATTAGTCAATGCAAAGTAAAACAAATTTCCTTCTTTGGAAGTTGGAATAAAATAAGTTTTTTTTAATAAACTTTCTTTCATTTCCTGACCTATCTACATATGTGGCTGGTTTAGTAACCAACCAACCCAAAACTTGCATTATCGAAAAAAAAATAAATAGAACTGCATAAAAGGATAATAAGAATGAACGAAAGAGTGAGTTTAGGGTTTGCATATTGTCGCAGATTATTATACAAGTCATTGTGAGTCGTACTTGTACTTATCCATTATTTTATTTAAAAGAAAATTAACAATAATATGAGTGTAAATTAATTCAATATTTTTTTTTTTTTAATAAAAACAATTGTATCAAACAAACACTGCTAAATTACATATCAAGGCCATAAAAGAGCAAATTGTAGAAGAATAAACACTCCCACTTATTACAATAGTTTATAACAATCCCACTCATTCCAACCAATCTCATACAGAAACTTCCCAAACTAAAACACTAAGCGATCTCTTGTTTTATTTGAAAGGCAATATGTCTGGATTATATCATCGTAGACATGTCGCCGGCTAACTTTCGGTTTGTTCGCAAATTCAAGATCAGAAAGTGTAACGTTATTGAGAGAGAAAAGAGAATTTTATTTATTCTTAATTTGGTTCTTGTGTTGAATTTCCGACAGGCTGATTTCTTATAAGTACTTGTAACGTATTTCCGTCATCTGCTTTCGGCTATGTGCCATATTCAGTAAAATTTTTTGTTTGAAGTGTGCATTACATTTGTGCTATGGCTGTTGTCAATACTGAATTCTACGTTTTTTCTAGTTTTTACAAACTAACTCATGATTGTAAAGGAGTTTTTAATACAATTTTAGCTTTAGTCGCAATCGACTTGCGTCTACGTGTACTACTAAAAGTTTAACGATTATAATCGCATTACAAACCCTATGTGAATAAACAAAGTTTGATTTTTAGAGTTTGACAATATTTTGTGGTTTTTATTGTTAAAGTTTCTTCATTATACACTGTTACGTAGTTAGCGATAATTTAGTACTGCAGTGTGGTATGTTTTTTTTTTCAACTTTTTGTTTTGCAGGGTTTGTTTTCTAAAGGAATTATAATAAAATGGATTAACAAAGTGTACATGTGATAAAACTGCTTATTTAAAGCTAAAGTGTGTGTATACGTGTAAATAGATCTGCAAATGAGTTGGGCCCATTTTATTTCTTGAAATGGCAACTAAAAACTTATTTTTTAGCTGCGTTAAATCAATAATAATAATAAATTTGGAAACCCAAAGGGGAACAATGTAAATATAACATTCACCAAACTCTGTACAAAAGCATTCATAAATGTTATTCTTTATGCAAATTTATGTACTTCGAGGGCTGCAAAGGTGATGGGGGTTTCTCAACTGACTTTCTACTTCCTGTCTAGATTATGACTACGAGTCTGATTGGTTTGTGATTCTCTGTCTGAACACAATTAATTCCCCACATTTAATTCCCTAATCTACAGTGCGACATTTTTCCAATCTAACACGGCCAAAGAGGGAATTTAGATGTCAGATAACGACCAGTTATATTTAATTAAGGTTGGATAATTTAATGTTAGTATTACTAGCCTTAATTTAAAATATATGCTTTCGAAAATTAAATAACTGATGCTCTATACAAAATAAAGTAGGCGGGCCCCTTTGCCGTACTACGTTTTTTATGAGGCATTAATTATTTGATTTTCGAAACCAAATTTTTAAAATTAAGGTCACTGTTACTAAAATTAAATTAACCATATGTTGTGTTGGCAGTTGTCAGCACGCAATTTTTTCGCTGATTTATTTTTAAATACAGGTTATAAAATAAGTTTAAAAAAATAACCATATGTGGCACTGTACACTGGTTGGAAACGTAGAAGAGCTGTGTATAGATCGACTTTAAATTTAGAAATTTTCTAAGTAAACAATTTTTTTTTTTTAATATTTGTTTGCTAAAATGTTTATATTTGATCGTTTTTGAGGGCTGACGTACGAGGTTGAAATTTTTTATGTATCTGAGAGGTATCATAATCGCACCAAAAATATTTACGGCCATGTTCCGACACTCGCATCTCGCACAAAATTTGCGATTGTGATATCAACTCGCATGTGAGGTGTTCTGTAACTCGCATTCACACGAGTTTTGGCTAGTTCAAGTCGCAAGTAACACGCGTGAGTTGCAGAAATAAGTTTGGCGATTTGCTTCACGCATGCGATTTGACACTCTTGCGAGTGTCTGATCATGCCCGTTATACTTATTTCTAATTGATTCAAGTGAATATTTAACTTAATTTGATATAATAAATTTCGTCTTTAAATAATTAATTTAATTATTTAAAAACCTAAGTGATTAAACTTACTTGGGGAGTTACTAGTTCTGAGCTTTTTTGCTAGTTAAGTAACTAAATGTATGAGTGAAGAAAAATTTTCAATTGCAGCGCCTAAGATTTCTACTTTTAGGATTTTAACCTAGTGTAAAATGCAGTTGTTGTTTACTGCATAAAAATAAAAATAAAAAAATTTCAAAAGGAAAAAAATCGCTATTTTGTTATTAATACGAGAACAGACTAGGTGCAAATATATTTATTGCATATCGTTGCACAGACTTTATTTAGTAACAATATTTTTCTAATTATAAATGTGAAAGTTTTCCAATTAAACGCAAACTACTTGAAAGCAGACATCAAGCACCCTAAATTTTGTAAATTATGGGCCATAGCATAACAAAAATTATATCAAATACCTTTTAGTGGCATTTTCCATTTGCTTGCACTTTATTTCCTTCACTAGATTTATTTTAGTGTAATCATAGTTGTCGTTATCGACTCCCAACTTCATCAACTCGTGAAGTCATCATCATTATTATTATCAAGAATTTTGTCCTTAACATTTTTTAAAATCCGTGCTTAATCAATAAGAAAGCGCTTCACTGGTTTTCATATTGTCTTTTAATAAGATGCTAAAATATGTTAAATTCTCTAAAGTTCGAGAATAATGATAACAAGATACCAAGTTATTCCACGAGTCTTTTTAAAACCCAGGTACACAGTTAAGTGCAAGTGTATTGAGGGAACAACCAATTTTTGCGAGGGAGGAGAAGCGCAAAGTAATTGACAATTATTGGTTTACTTAAACATGAGGCAATGAACATTTAAACTATTCCCACTTCTATTGTACTTTAAAATGCATAAGAAAATCGTTGCATTGTGTTTGAAGAAAATTGAATTTATGTTTATTTTAATCCGACAATTTATTTGCGTGCAAAGTGACTTCTGTCTGTCATGTATTTTTAATAGTATATGACGCAAAGGGACCAGTTATTGATTTGTTTTTAGCTTTGCGACAAAAATAAGTCCCAAATTCGTCTTAAACACATTGTTATATGTCCTTTTTTTATTTACTTTTTGTTTTGATTGTTGTCCTTTTTTTGATTTCCATCTGCAATATTTTAAATCTGAAGCAAATTTTCCATTAAGCAAAAGATAAAATTGTATTTTTCCTCATCATTTGCTACAGGAGCAAAAGGTTGCATCAGAAGGTGAAAATATTAAATTGAATTTAGCTGCCACTTTGTAATGCTAAAAAAAGAACATTTCCGAACGATTTGAATCGTATGTAAAATAGAATAAGAAGTAGAACAGCTGAATAAATAAAATATCAAAAATGTTAATTTTCTTGCTACCACAAATCGATACCTTAATATGATTTGAACTTGGTTTACCATTCACATGCCAGTAGTTGAAGAATAAATCATATATAATTGGTTGTGCCAGATCTTACATACCAGCGATAGAAAATTTAGTTCTGTTGTACAATTTTCAGCACTTCTTCACGTCGTTTTTAGAATTTTTTCTCTCTTGTTTTAAAATTGCTATTTTTTTGCATAATGCTGTAAAGGACTCATAACTACACGACTACTGTAGCCCTCGTAATCACATATTTTGCTGATTCTGCTGCAGCTCCTGCAATCACTAAATATTTCAACTTATCTTGTTAATGTACAAGCAATAATAATATTTATGTAGTGACTTGGTTAAATTTCTATGTTGTTATATTATTTCAATTTTTTCATAACTTATCAAAACATAATTTTAATATCAATGAATACATAATTATAAATTTTTTATCAACCACTACACTACAAATGTCATTAGCTGCTATCGTCGCCGAGTAGTCAGTAACATCGTAAGTAGCAGCTATAGAAATTTGCCATGGCTATACGTATTCTAATTCTTAATATTTTTTTTTTGCCAGACTAATGACTGGGGAATATTTAGTGAATTTCTGAAAAAGGTTGTATTACAGCTTCGCCCCGTGAATATAACTTACGATGGAGAATTTTAGAAAACGTGTGTAAAATCGCTGAAAGAAATAGACAAAGAACATTTTTTAGGCAACTACATACTAAAGTCTAATAGATAATTTGATGAAAGTCGAATTTGTTAAATCAACTTCTAACCTAGGTGTTGTATTTGATGCCAAGTCACATTAATATCATTGTGGCTGTCATAGTTTCAACCCCATTTGCCGTACGTATGCAGCTTACAAAAACATGGCTAATTTCCGTTCTCTTATACGGGTTTGAAATTTTAAATTTAACGATCAACAGAAACTCAACAGCATTAAATAATATAGCAATAACGTATACATGAAAGGATGTCGGCTATCTAATCGAACCAGATATTTAAAATTAAGTTTAAAGATCTCCTAAAACCTAAATGCCTTACATTCTTATATAAAATTATTACTTCTCAGCCGCCAACATACTTGTTTAGTATGACTCAATTTGCTAGATCCAACCGTGGAAAGAAGATCATTCACCAAAGATCTAACATCCTGCTGTCGCAACGACAAATATTTATTGTTACCACAAGTGTCGTGAAATCCTTGCCAAATTATATCCAATGTTAAGGCAATACACAAGCGATTAAGAAAAAATTATATGAATTTTTTCATAATCTGATTTTTCTGTACGCGTGTTTGGATGTACGAAAAAGCTCTATCGAATTAATCCTTACCAGTGATCTTCCACTACACCAACAGAACTTTACTACTATACTTGGTGAATCGGGAGAAAATAATTATACACAGCTCACATGCGTAACCAAGTTAAAGCATTTCCACAGACGACTACTAAACACCTACTTTGAAATAAGAACCTTCATTGTGGCTTTCGAGCACAAAGGTGAACACCATATTTCAGTAATATATTATAGTAAGGAAGACTTGATGTGACCTTATAATTGTCATAAAATGTACGAAACAAGCGCGCATAAGCCGGAGGAGAAAACAAATAAAAATCGGTAGTCAGGGATAACTTGACATTATCTCATGTTTGGGTTTTGCAAACGTACAAAAAACACAGCAAATTTGCAAAGTAAATGAAATATTTATTTGCCCGGCAAGAAAATTCCACCCGAATTATTTTTGAAGATTATTTCATCTAAATGTTGCCCCCAGCTACGCCGTAAGTGGTCCATACTTGAGCTCCAATTTTGGCATAGTTTTTCCAGCATTTCGACCGGTAGCTCACCAATCGTAACTGTGATATTGTCTGCCATTGCTGCAATTTTTGCTGCCTTGTCCCTGCACACGAGAGACTTCACGTTTCCACACCAAAAATATTCTAGTGGTATCAAATCGCATGATCTTGGCGGCCAATGGACTGCTCCAAAATATGAGATTATTTGCTTACCAAAATTGCCTACTAATAGGTTTGTGGTATCGCGTGCCGTCTTGTTGAAACCACATGTCAACCATGTATGGGTAGTCCTTGAACTGACCCCAGCTGATCTTCACACCAAATTCGGCAATTCTGTTTGTTTGAGCCAAAAATGAGCTTCGTCGCTCAAGAAAATTTTTCTATACACACATATTTTTTACACAGAACGAATTTTGACTATAAAATTCAATAACTTGGAAGCGATCTTCGTTTGATAGTGTACACATGGTAAATTGGTAAACCCTATTGAGCATATTTGGCATTGCCTTGTGTCATAGTTGAAGAATGAACACAAAAGCCATGTTACGCTCTATATAACATTATATGGTTATGGGAAACATATGAGTATTACTTTTTAAAAATTTTAAGCCACACCTGAGTTGTGATTAATAAGTTCTTCACTAAATGTAATCGGTGATTGATTCCTATTCATTAAAACTGGGTTAAGTTAAACGAATTAATTTTTATTAAAACTTTAAGCGCCCCAGATACTCTTCGTGTGCTCCCCAAATTTCAGAAAATATTTCTTAAAAAATTCTTCGTTGGAAGTTTCCAACAAATTTCATTAGAAAAACCCATTTCTATTGGAAAAATATTTATTTATATATACATACATGTATACGTAATCAGAAATGTTTCTTTACCGACCAAGTTTCCAAGGTACCATTTTGTAAATCAGAAGGATTTTTAGTCTACATAGCCTTAGAATTAAAATTATTTCGTTAATTTGAAAATAAAATAAATAAACAGTACAGCAATAGCAAAAACCAAAAACATGTTCTGTCAGAAAATACGACAGCAACGAAAGCAGCAACGAAAGCAGCACCAGCTCAAATAGTACAATACTCAAATTGAAAGCATTTGCTTTGCACTAATAATTTATTAATTTGTAAACTCCGGGAATTCCAATTTAATTTTTGTTTATCCTCTAGTTTTCTTTTCTAAGTATTTAATTAGGTAAAAACACCAACCATTACCTTATAAGTATTAATGACAAGATAAAATACACTGGATTTGTTTAAGATTTTCCATTAAAAAATTAACAAAAAGCAAACGAAAGAAAGGTGACAGCAAACGTTTGTTATTGTTGTGCAGTTTTATCGTAATTCGTTTGCTTATATTCCTGCTGTTTAGAATTTTAGCTGCTTTTACCGTGCATGGATCAGCCTAGTGTTTGCTGTTATATATGCAGGTGTTTATTTACTACAAGCTTCATAACAGCAGTACTAGCAATTTTAATCTCGCATTTGTTTAAACACTGTTTCTAAGCGTATAATATGCCTAGTACTGTCTAGTAGCAAGTTAGCAGCGATAGATAACAAATGTAAAGATTATCCACAATAATAATATAATTTGATTACAACCACATAACTCAACAGTATGTATCTTTAAGATATTGGTTACCTCAACCGCCCTTTTTCGTTGCGTGTGCTCATCACATAATAACGTAAGACTTTAGTGGAAAACAATCTGGCTAGGAAGGCGTTGAAAAGTTAAGTTAAAGCCCAACTTTATTTTTAATTTATTGAAAGTGCTTTAATTTATGTTTGATCTTTTCAAAAACTTACTTAACTAAGAAACTGATTAATGTTATTTTCATGTTTCCTTCAGTGTTCTTGCCTTAAAACCATATTCATCTCACATGTAATGGAAACGATACTTTTGTTAAGGAAATACTTGTATAATGTATAATTCACAAAACTACTCTCATACACATGTATGCAGAATTTATGTGAGTTGACGGAAATTCGTTCCATGACACGTGTGTGTAAAGAATGGCATGGTTACTTTTCTTCATCAGTAGTTCAAAAGTAATTATTGTGAGTACCTCAATTGATTTTTCAAATAGTTTCTGGATCATGCCACACATGCACTTTCCCACATATACACACTTACCTATAATGTGGCAATGAATGTGGTTCATATCCAATCATAAGGTTGTAAAACGTGATAATACCTCCAAAAGAGTGCATTTTTGCTTTTAGATTGTTTTATGTTTTCACTTACGGATGCCTCCTTCGTTGACATTAAGAGGATGGTGAGGGCTGCGGAGGAATTTAAATGGTTTTGAAAACATATGAATACGGCAGTGTTTATATGAATTCTAATATGTATTTAAAACCTCCTTCGGTCCGATCATATTTACGACGCGCAGCAAGGAAAAATGAGATATTTTTCACGTTTGATAAGTCCATTTTATTTTCCGAGTACAAAATGCCTGCCACCTAAAGATGTGAATAAGTGGTTTAATGCCTTTTACACAATCGTCTGAGTATTAAGTTCATATACTTTGTCTAGGCTTTCGAAAAAATTAAACAACTTTATTTAGTAAAAGACCGTATAGCTCTTCGCAGCCAGAAGAGTACATCCAAGAAAATTCGCCCTGCAGAGCCTGCATAGCAAGACAGTTACATACCAGGTATCAAGCATACCGCGAAATTCGCACTTTTTGCGTTGCCAAATGACAACTCGTAGTACTTAATTTTTTCGTGCCGCCCTAAGATATTTTCACTGGATTATATACCAAAAAACCGTTTTAGGCCACTGACTTTTTGTTGAGCTAAGGAGTTAGCTGGTTCATATCCTGCTTGACCTTCAAACCACATTAAAAAACGCTAATAATAAAACGATGGAGGTGACAAGAGCCCAGTTTTATTCCTACACTACTGAAATTATCACGCACGGTATATACAAAGACCTTCTGACCTCTGTTATGTTTTCATATGTTAAATGGGCAGGAGGTGATAGTAAATTTTGTGTGGCTTCGGATATTACTATGATTTCTACCAAGCCTCCTTCACTGATATAATGCAATAATATTAATTTCTTATCGCTCTTCTCTATTACATTTTCAACAAACTTTGCCAATGTTAAGCTTACGGTAACTTTAACAGTCGCTTTAGATGTATTTTTTTTATTTGCTTAATATTAATGCATTAATTTTACATATAATATTAAGTAATCATACACTCTTGAATATCTTGACAGTCTGCCTGCCTGCCTGTCATTCTTTATTAGAGAACAGCAAAATCCTTGCTTGTCTTATATTTTCTCGTTTCATGAACTTCTTCTTGTATTTGGAATTGATGTCTTTTTAACAATTTATGATTTTATTTTTGCTAAGAAAGAAATACAAAAACAATTTTTAGCAGCGGTAACATAAAGTTGTAAAACGAAAAAAAGCAATATACGCTCAAGTTTATATAGGGGATGGTCGATTTCATTAATGTTGCATAAGGTCTGCTGCTATAATAACGACGTATTGCGTAGTATGTGTGCATACATGAACCGGAAGTATCTACCACATACGTGTAAATTGGTGATACATTTCTTTAAGCCTTATTCACACAGAACCATTACATTGTACTTGCATTCAAACGCAAATATCATCTAAAGCGCGCTATATAAAAATGTATATCTGCCTAAAATGTTTTAGCAGTGTAGTGTTTTATATTCCTTGTTCTTTGACTATGAGGATACAAACACATCTTATAAAGGCTACTAAAGTTTGTCAACTAAAAATGTTCCTGTCTTTAAAGTATGAAAGAAGAAATCGAAATAAATTTATTTTTGAAGATACAATATTTGTCGTTAAAATAAGAACATTGTCTGAACATTAACTGTTAATTCTTCCTTAACAGCAATTCTATTGCAGTTATTTGATGAAAGATTAATAAACCTTTACTAAATAATCAAGAAGCAATAGGACAAATATTTTATGTCTTCAAAACATATACGACAGGAGTCGGCGAGAGCCATGGTTTTGGCTATTTATTATTAGTCTAACATTTATAGTTAAATACTTTCGAGATTTTAGTTATAATTATTGTAGTCATAAGCCTGAGCGAGAGAGAATTTCCTTTTATTTAGTGAAACGTTAATTTTTGGCACCATCCATAAGATATGAAATACAATTAGTTTAAGAATTATAAGGTTTGAAATTAACGGAATAGTTTTAAGAACTAAAAATTTTATGACCATCGCTGAATTATACAACCATTTTGTGCAAGTACGAAATGGTACAACCAAGATCAGCAGATAGAAAATTGCTAAAAAAAAGGCTGGGTTCAAATTTATGACAGTCTTGCGAGAGCAGTTGTCGAGGTAAGACTATTATTATCGGTGGCATTCCCCTTTTTATATTATATTACAGTTATCTGGACTTTAGTGAGACTTTAGGAAGGTGGCATTCCGCTGTTTTCTCTTGTTTTTAAAAACTCCATACGGTAAATTCTTGTAGTATTCCCGCATGTCTCCTACACTAATTAGCCTAGGTAATGATTCCTTTCCCGCCAACCCAATGGGGGCAACGTTTCCATGGCATTCCACACTGCTTTGTCTCAATTTGCCCACCACAATTTGACGCCGCTCATGATTGAGGGCCGCGTTTCCGTGGTATTCCGAATGGACCCTCTGTCATCTGTGATCTAATGAGAGCTCTCTCCCCTCTGAGAGTGTTCAGGGTCAATAGAGGAGTATTAGCGGCGAAACGTTCAAGTAGGATCGCTACTAGTCTACCCTCGTCTATTGTTACCGCACGTGTTGTTAGTACGAGCAATTAGAGGCAAATGAAGCACGTTTTTCACGAGACGACAGCGTTTTTTTTCCTCGAGGGTGCATAAATAATTAGTATTGTGACTCGACCATTGGACACGGCGAGTATACCTCAGTCAAGAGAAAGTGTCGTCACAAATCCTTTCCCAAACATACTAAAAAGCTTTGTACAAATTTTTTTATTAATAATCATGAAACTGGCTTCATTTAAGCTATAATATAATGGGCACTTTCGACAGAATGAAAATTCGTGCATGAGTCGCCGCGGCTGAGAAGCAAAATCTAGAGGTCTCGTCTTTATACCCGTTGTGTTGCGGCATTAACGCTCAATTTTTCCAGCTTTAACGGCATAGATATCAGACGGTAAATATTAAAAAAATAATAATAAAATAATATTGGGCCATTTGACACTGTAGAAATGCGCACTGTTATGTGTGTGAGACAATCATATAACCCAATCCGTACATTAGTATTGAAAAAGGTAACAATATGCTACAAAAGAACTAAATTCTTGAGATTTTTTTTGATCAAGCTTTTACGGTTGCAATACAAATACATAATTTTTAGTATTAATTATATCTTATATTATTTAGTATAGTTATATCTGTTGGCATTCGTTTTCATCATTGTTTTTTTAATATCTTAACATTCATAATTAACAAGTATTAATCCAAAAATCATTTTTATCAGGCCATTTGTTATCATCAAGTATTCAGTTCCTTGATCTTCATAACTAACAAGTATTGGAAGTTTTAAGAGTTATGTGAATTATGGATTTTTCCTTTGAAAACTGTTTTTTAACAGATGTAATTCGTTCGAAGCTGACTAGCTCTTCGTGGTGGCGGCCGGTAATAGGTTCCTGTCTATGCAAGGAGTCTGGCTAATTAAGTAGAGCGGAGAAAAGTTAACACTCTCGTATAAAAAATTCATAATCCACGGTGAAAAATCATACGCCAGGGATGCGTGGCCAAGAAGGTATGCAAACTCTGGATACCAGACGATCTCCAGTTTTAATACAGACTTACCCGTGCATATGGGGCTCTTTATGGGTGGACATATTTTTTCCATTATAGGGATGAATCAGGAAGCCTCACGAGAGGCAGAGAGGTTAATCCCTGCAGAAACTTCGGTATTAATTGGCCAGAGGAGGAATCCGGGAAAGATGGACAAGAATGTCTCACGAGGAGTGAACAGGTCAATCTTGAAAGCTACTTCTAAGGTGTTAGACCGTGAGAGGCGGACGGGACAGCTTCGAAAGATACTCCTCCGACGGTAGCATTAATGTGTGTAAATATCCAGCACTGGTTAGCATAATACTTAGGACTATGAGCAGACACTTGTTAAGTATAAATGCCTTTGTGACCCTAAGCCTTAAGCAAATACTAGCAATTACAAGAGACTACGTGATGGAGAAGAAGGTCGATAGTCACCAGTCAACTGTCTGAAATCACTATAGGCTAGTGGTAGGACGAGACTTGATTGAGACTAAGGTAATAGTAAATTACAAATCGGTTGCCTGGAATTAATTCGCGGAGAGAAGGGAGTCGAAAAGGTTAAAGTTAGCGGTCTGCTCCGATATACCCTTTACATTAAACAAATGCGGAGATTGGCTAAATATTACAAAGTAATGTGCGCATTAAGTTATTGACATTAAAATTTTAAGTTAAATTTTTGTTGGGTTATGATAAGGAGGTAAATAGGTCACTAACAGCCATAGTTAAATAAGAGCGTTGAGCGTTGCGTTAGCAGCAGGGTACGATGTCACAGTACATTTGAAGTAAAATATATATTTTTGAAAGAAATTAATCTACGTAACCTGCTGCTAACGCAACGCTCTTATTTAGGTATGGCTGTAATTTATATTGAAACTTGTATCATATTTTGCACTCGTAAAAATCGAATTTATTTAGATATTATGAAATCTGATCTGAGTAATGGCTTTAGAACGGTGATGTCAGATGTGGGGAATTTTCCTTTTTTGTAGGGATATTTTAAACATTTTAAAACGTAGGGAAAAAGGGAGGGATTTTTTATTTTAAGCGATATGTGGGAATTTTTAAAATTTTCTTTTTGTAATACATTAATAAAAATTAAATTAAAATATTCAGCATTCCCAAAAAAATTTTTACAATCTGGTAGTCATCAAAAAAACTGAAAGTGTGGCAATATCGTCCTGATAAACAGAAAAGAGAGCATTACTTTATTTGTTGCTTCTATGGTTAAATTTGTGATTTTTAAGTGCACTTTTTGTAAATATATATTTATTTGTATTTATTTTAATTTTAAATTTTATAAATACTGGAGACTTGTGCATTATAACACATTTCTAGAGGATTCATCGTTTTATGATATAATAAATACAAAAATACTAATGAAATCCATCAATGTAAGTAAACAAAAAATTAACATTTTATGGCAATTTTCTATAGCAAGATTTTATTTGCAGAATAATGTCATCTGATTCGTCTGCTGAGGAAACAGATACTGTTTGTAAAAGCAAATATCGGAAGAAGAGATTTTGTCCGAGTTGGCTAAAGGACGCCAACTTTAAGGATTGGCTGAAACCTATTAAAAATGATGAATTTAAATGCAAGTGCAAAGCCTGTGACAAAGTTCTTAATTGTGGAAAATCAGATCTTATAAAACATGCTGCTACTAAGACGCATAAAAAGCAAGTTTTGGCTATAAATACTACAAGGAAAGTAGACTCGTTTTTTAACAAAGAAGTCACGAACAAAAACAATGATGTTTCCAATTTTGAAATACGGATGTGTTTATATTTTGCTGAACATAATGTAGCGATTCAAATAGTAGAGCACTTAATACCACTTTTAAAGGACATTGTTCCAGATTCTGAAATAATAAAAAACTGCCAGTTAGGTAGAACAAAATGCACACAGATTATTCGAAACGTTTTGGCCTATGAAGAAAGGGAAAAGCTGATACAAAACCTTAAAAATGATATGTTTTCTGTACTGGTTGATGAAAGCACAGATATTTCTTCACAAAAAAATATTGATCTGTATCAAGAAAGAACTGTAGTCCAGCTTTGGGATTTAATTCAATTGTGGTCAAATTGCACCGCCGAATCACTTTTTAACAGCTTTAAAACATGCATTTTAGGATATGAAATTCCTTTTAAAAATATTATTGGTCTCTGCTGCGATGGTGCCAGTGTAATGGTGGGGCAGTACAACTCTTTCGCATCAAGACTTTTAGAAGACAATCCGGATGTAATTACAATTAAGTGTATATGCCACTCAGCAGCCATAATTACAAATAAAGCATGTTTAATGTTGCCAAGAGCACCCGAAGATTTGATAAGGCAAATCGGAACCTATATTTCGGGAAGTTCTAAAAGATGTTGCCAATTAGAAGAATTTCAGGAAATTCTGAGAGCTGAAAAAAGAAAAATACTACGGACATCGGCTACCAGATGGCTTTCACATCAAAAGTTTGTGGAAAGTATTTTGGAAAACTGGAATGTTTTGTTGGAATATTTTAAATACGCATTTACCCAAGACAAATTAAAATCAGCCGATTTAATATTAACTGAATTATCAAACGAGTGTAAGAAGGCCTATTTACTTTTTTTAAAATATGTTTTAAACTATTTTAGTTCGATGAACGCACTTTTTCAATCAAAAAAACCATTAGCTCATGTACTCCACTCTGAGTCATTAACACTTTTTTTTAAGCTTGGTCAAAAGTTCATTAAAAAATCTGAATTGAGATTTGATTGCGTTGTACGATCGCCACATGTTTCTTTGAAAATTGAGGAAGTTTACGTTGGGAGTGAGTGCGAAGAATTATTAAAAAGTTTCCCACAGCAAAGTGCCTATCAAATAAAATCCGACTGTTTACAATTTTACATAACTGCCTTGGAGGAAACTCAAAGAAGATTACCAATAGAAAGTGATACAATTTTTAAAGAAATGGAATTTTTGAGCCCAGAAGTAGCCATTGGTGGTATCAATAAACATGTTTTTCAATTTAAATTAGTGTGCCAAAAATTTAATATCGATATAAACAGTCTTACACAAGAGTGGTTGACAATAGAATACAATTTCTCCGAGCATGAAAAGCTGCGCTTATCTAAACTAGACGTGGAGAAATTTTGGTCTTATGTATGCAAATCAAAAAACTTTAATGATAATTTGGTATTTCCAAACTTCGCAAAATTGGTAAATATTTTATTGGCTTTACCACATGCCAATGCTGATGCCGAGAGAATATTTTCTGTGGTTACAGATGCCAGAACAAAGAAAAGGAACAAATTAAGTCACGATATTTTAAACTCAATTTGTATAATTAGATCTCATTTACAGTCTAATACAATGAACTGCGTTAGCTTCAAGTGCACAGATAGTCATTTTAAAACAATGATCTCTAAAGAACTCTATAATTAACTATTTGTAAAAAATAACTTTTTACTTTATGCTTTTTTTGTTATATATATAATAATACTTAAATAAATTAATAATACTTAAATCTAGTATTGTACCTGAATTAATTAATTTACAAACCATTGTTAATGTAAATAAAATTTTCAAATTTTTTTAAAATAGTGCTTTCTTTATTAACCCCATTAAATTTATAGCGAAGGGGAAAAAAAATTTAAAGTAGGGAAAAAAATTTGGACATGGAGGAAAAAAGGGATTTTTTTCAGACACGTAGGGATTTTTAAAATTATTGTCTGATATCAGTGCTTTAGAATATGAATTATTGACTCATAAATTGTTTTGTTACAAAATCTATTTTCAGAATAAAATTTTCATGAAAAAGACTTTTTACGATATTTTCCTTTTGTTTTTTATTTTCTAATATATTATTTTGAAACACTTAGGAAAAACAAGTAATGCTTGTAAATGTAATGAAAACAGCAACAGCAGCAACCCATTTCGGCAAATGTTTTCTTTGTATTTATTATTATTTCTTTTTTTCTCGTGCGGATTTATAACATTGTGTCAATTTGTTTTTGACACTTGCCCCCTAGGGAAACAACTCAACAAAATGGTTGTTGCACATACATACACACTGATGATAGGGTTTGTTTTTACTCATAGTCCTACACAGAGCCACCAGCAAAGGAATAAATGACGAGTAGAAAATCTCATACAATCATTTTTATTTAGTCATTGATTTCACAGTGAGAAAGAGAGAGTCTTGTACAACAAACTTTTTAACTAGCTTTTTCATTTAATAATTTATTTTCAAATTTAATTATATTTGAATTGAAGTTTTATTAACGTTTGTTTAATATCTCATTGAGCATTCTGGAAGTCATTAAAAGGTTTAACGTTCTAATGAGAAAAAATCTGGTAAAATACAAATTTTTTAGAAAAAACTTTAGTTATTTTCCAATTTTGAATTATCCAGAATCAGCATGCATTCACTGAGGCAGTGTTGTCATATTTCAGATAATACGTATGATGTTTCGCACGAACTTATAATTTCGTAGGAACGCAAAGATATGGCAACCATTACAAGGGGCAAACTATCTAATGGGAAAGCGTGCGCATGGCTTAAAGTTTAATATTATTAATTATTTGTTCTGTTACTTAAAAATATAATGCATGATCACCCTTAAAGTTACAGCGTTAGTAAAAAACACAACAATATAATTTATACAGGGAATTTGCTAACAAGCCCACATATATACATATCACCGTTTGCAGACGACACTGCATTTTTAATTATGACCCGAAAGCTGCGTCTGAACAACTTCAGTCCTATATTCATGAGAGAGAGGACTAATTCTCGCAACATTGAGGGAAGAAAACGGCCATAAAACTTAGAACAAATTAACTACTATACTGGTCAATAGGACCTAATTAAGCCTTGGCTTTGAAATGCAAGAGCCTTTTGTACAAATAATACTATCCCATTTCCGGGCTACTTGGTAGTTTGGTAACACTTCCCTTAAATTTCTCCCATAATTGAAACTTAAAACATTTCGCCAAGCTAGCAAGTTGCCTAAAAATGGGATGGTATTTTACATATGAAGAATTTGGTCATCATTTTGATTTCAGTATTTTTAACTGCCAAAAATGTTGGTACATATAACTCAGATAAAATATGTCTATTTTTAGATTTTTCACATTTCTTATTCCGAATTTCAGCCTATTCCCTACAGTGGAGGTGCCCCTTACATATAAGGGAGTAGGCTGAAGGGGGACCATAGCCACCCCCAGATAAAAAGTGCTCGTTATTTATTCTCCAAAATACACCTGTACACCACATATTAGCTAACTAGCTATAGCGGAAGTCTCGTACAAATAAGGGAGAACCATAGCCCCCCAGAAAAAAGTGCTCGTTTTCAGGCCTTTATATTTATTTATTCTCCCGGACCTACCTGTATATTAAATTTCTACTCTCTAGCTGCAGTAGAAGTATATTGATGATTTCATTATTTTATGTTTAAAGTAAGCAAACTTATGAACCTTACTGTGCGTACAGAAGTGGCCCTTAATTAGAAGCTTAATTTATAGTCAAAAAAGTCTTAGGAGTGGTAAAAAAGAAATATTCGAAAGGACAGGATTACATAGTTGATTATTGGGGAAGACTTTGAGATATCAGATATCGTTTTTAAAATGCGACGTCCGATTGGAAAACCACCCACCTCATAATTGAAGCAGATGTTAAACTATTAACAACAATATGGTAATGTTGCGATAGTACTAAAAATGGCGACACACTGAAAGACTAAATGGGTTCTAGTTAGGGCGGTCGTGGCGAAACGATTTTAATTGGCATTTTAGAATCGTAATTAAAATGTCCTCCACCCTAGGGGTGGCTGGTGCAACTTTTTTAACCACTCTACTAAAGATACGTATTACGTAAAATAACTTTCTGTCACACTGTGCATCAGTTTGTTCATTAACCACTTCTGTTGTTGTTGAGTTCTATATAGATTTATTTAATTACAATTTATTTCTTTTAACTTTATTGTTTATATCGGTTGTTTTTTTCTTTCTTAAGCGAAGCTTTCGAGTGTTTTTGGGGTAGTTTAGTGTTAAGCAAGAAACTTTGTGCCTAATGGAAAGTTTTACAAACAAATTTTGGTTTAACTTCTACGAGAACGGAAGCTACACGATTGCAATTCCCAAGGAAAGATGTTTAATAATTTCGGTTTGTTTTGTGATGAAGTAAATGTTGCTTAAATGTCAATGAGCCGAATTGCCCTATATGTAATGACTTGCAAGCACACATTCATTACGTTATTGTCGCCTACATGCCCGAAATCATATTCAAAATTAGTGCTTAGAAATTATGTTTTAAAATCTTAAATTTTCCGGCTCTTAAAAACCACTCGGTACAGTCCTTGTTTTTATTTCTTAAAATTGTATCCAACACACGCAGGCTTGCGATATTTACTAAGATTGCGGTTACTTGTAACGACATTTATGTAAAGACACTTGAGTGTTTTTACAGCATGACTATTATTTGTATGATGTGTGCTACAAGATGCTACCGACAACCAGAAATTTTATTTACATGTTTTTGTGTTCTTTGCATGTAGAGAACGAGATAACTCATTTTCCGTTTCGTTCCTACTTTTGTAGTAGCGTATGCATAAGTGTGTCAGTTGTTGTTTTTGTAAATTCGCTATTGTATGCTAAAAAATTTCATTAATTTTATAGGCAGACAAAGAAAATCTACTTTATATTTACGTTCTTGAAGGAAATTTTTGTTCTTAACTTTCTTCTTTTTGTTCGTTATTTTCGCTTTTTAGTGAAAAAGATTTTAATTGAAAACTGTTTTATTATTAGTAAGAAAAAACGTTACATTGAGAACATGTATGTATATCCAATCGGGCGTAAGTAAAATGGTGGGAAAAAATATTAAAATGAACATTGAAACAAGAGAATATTGAAACCCCCACTGAAATTGGCACTAATTTGAAATACACAAAAAATGAAAGTAAAAAAGAAGGTAAGAGAGTGTAATTGAGTCAATTACATTGCAAATTGTGTTATTAAATTTGGTGTTCACACATATGCAATTTAGCTTATTTAATTAGCATTTGATAGCTGAAATTCACTTCATGATGCGACATATTAACAACATTTTCAACTACCACCATAATATGAAAGGAATGGCTTGGTAACAATAAAATTTGTTTTACCTCTTAAATAATCGTAATAATGTTGTTCTAGGTTGTTTGGTCTAGGTAGTGGTCCATTATTATATAGTAAATGAATTCATGTAACCTTCCCATGACTTTCACGCCAGTTTTCCCCAAAATTTACTGCCAGCCAGCCATCCTATATTTCCTTGCTCAAATCTAATTATTTCTTTATCTAATGCCGTTGGTACCTGTCGGTTGGTACTCATGTTGGGTGTTTTTATGGGAAAACTTTTACCGAACTAGCAGGTTGTCAATAAAGAGATGGTATTCTTTATATCAAGAACTTGGTCATAATTTTGATCTCAGTACTTTTAACGGCCATAAGTTTTAAATAGGAGCTTGGCCTTATTCTCACATTTATATTTTTGGGCGGATCTGACTCCTTTTTTCAAGTTTTTTTTCTTATATTTGAGCCTAGCAACTTGCGATTCCGAATGTTGTCTTATTTCCAACAACAACATTTTTACAAACGATTGTTAAAAACTTCTCAAAAAATTAATTTTTTCTAATAAAAACTTTAAAATATTTCATTGCAATTGGGATTATTGAAGCTTCTTTAATATATTGTTGATTATTTTTGTTAAGGATTGTTCTAAAGATGCGATATATTCGTTGTTAAAACAATGATTGAAAAATTATATATTAACCATGTTCCACACATGAATTCACATATAGGGGTAAGCTGGACTTTTTATTTCGGGATGAGGATAAATGGCTACAAATGCACTTGAGTTGCATCTAGCGTTTCTTAGGGGCGGTATAGATTTACATTTTATATAGGGAAATTTCTCATTTCTTTGATAGTATTTATTTTAAATTCAGAACCAAGTACTTACAATATTGCTTGATGTCCCGCCATTCAATGTTTTCCACTTTTATGTATTCCTCATTCTATATACAGTTTTGCTTCAGAGATATCAGAAGATGATGTTTTTTCATACGATAACCTAGCCATAACACGCGTTAGGATCATGTCTAAAATATGGTGTTGGCAACTGACATATTGCGGTGCAGGAATATCAACTGATTTATAACAGTGCTGTAATAGCCTTAACCTTAACCTAACCTTAACCTTGTGACCATTATTTACACTTGTATAAATCGACATTGTGTAGGGTAATCAAAATTATGCATTGTTTATGTAGTATCATTTCCATTTTTCAAAACAAACACTGATAAATTAATTTGCTTATATTAATTTTTTTAAACTATTATCTGAAGTACATTATGGCCAATTTTCTTGCCGTCGAAATACAAGTACCAGTTTTCATTTTTCAAAGATTCATATAAAATTTATTCTTAACGCTCCGCCGACTTGAGTACAGCTTTATAAATAGCTGGCTGCAATTTGAATACCAGACCCTGCTAATTCTTGCTGCTTTTCTAGGACTAAGTTTAGCATTTGGAACTAACGCAACCGATGGATTTATTAAATATTATCCTTCCGAGAATCGTAATAAGATTCATCGGATGAGTATTGGTTCATTCTCGTACTCTGATACTGAAGTCACACATAACTTGTTTCAAGCTAATTAATTCGGACTGAATATTTATGTTTTCATTGTAATTATTTTAAAATTATAACCACGATCTGTTTTTCAATCATAATAATTGGAAATAATTGTCTGTTCTATTTGCTGATTCCGTTCGAAATTTTGCTACTTTCATCTTGCTCCTCAAATCGCACAGTTCATTTGTCATGACTTTATACCTCCCTTTTTTGGATTTTTCTGAAGCAGCTAAAAAATAAAATCTCCCAATTATAATTTTTTGGGTATGCATTTTAATTGTAGTGCTATCTCTAGTTTGGTGAATGCCTTTGTCCACACTTTAACATTTTTTCAAAGCGCATAAAGAACTCTATTAAAAGCCATTATTTTTAAGAATTAAACAAATTCGGAAAATTTAAAAAACGAAGTTACATGGAAAAATTTACATCAATAATATTCTTTGAATATTAAAAGCGATGAAATCACATGACGGGTTTTAAAACGTCGTCCATTCTACTTCCTGAATATTTACATGTGAAATTTTATTTAAAGCAAAAAAATCGAAATATCCAACATCCAAGTTGATATATTGACACGAAAAAAATATAAAAAAATATTCGCCGGGAAGGTATACTACTTTATTTATAAATTTTTGATTAAATGAAAGAGAATGGATCGTATATTGATAAATCATTTATTTAATGTCGGCAATTATGTATGGAATACAATATCAGATAAACGTCCGCCTCTGTTAGCCTCACAAATGCGAGCCCTTTTGAACACATTTTTCTTTACATTCTCACACATTTCACGCGGTGTTTCATTAATTTCTTCTGGAAGAAGCTCTTGTGTCAACTGAATCTTAAATGGAAACAAATGCAAATCTTTGTGCAAAATTGTGGCCAAAGTTGTTTTTTGAAGACCAAGCTCCTGAGCACGGTGTCGAATTGAGGTTGCTGGAATGTTTTGAACACTTTCTTGAACAGCAGCAATGTTTTCAGCCGATCCTGAAGTACGTTCTGGTTCATGCTAGGCCCTATCTTTCTTCGAAATCATTCACCACACGATAAATAGTGCGTCTTGTTTACACGTTGTTTCTTCACGTAACTTTCTCATCGTCACAGTAATCGATGAATGATTTTGATAAAATGTTTTACCGATTAAAACACGTTGGCTTACCGATTATTTTTCCATAATAAATTTGCCACGTCACTATTTCACGACTGCCAAATATAACCTGTCAAGACTAATGTTTACCAAATTGGCGGCAAACAAAGTTGTATACCATCCGGCCGGCCACCCTGTATAACAACTTATTTCCAAACTTTACCGCGTTTTTTGGGTGACCTTTTTTGACAACCATTTCAATTATTTTCGACTCTGCTAGCGTCATTTAAATTTTTGCAAAATATTTGAAAATATTATTATGCTTTTATTATTATGCTTTTAACTTAAAGTTTACAGATGGTTGGGGTATACCGAATTTCAGCTCTCTGGACATAGTAGAAATACCCTACACAAATAACAAGCACTTAAGTGTCCCTAAAAAAAAGTGCCCGTATTATACTCCTCTGATTACTCATTCCCGATCACCTACCTGTGACCGAAATTTCAGCTCTCTAGTAATGGTGGATGTTCCGCATAAATTTGGTGTGTGAGTCAGCAAGTCAATGAATATTTACTAAAATATGTACTTTTTACATCTTCATACCTCGGGAAGCTTTTATGGTAAAACTTTCAAACTTAAAGCAAAAATCTGAAGAAATAAGATAAAATCTTCAATCCGGTAAATATTTCTTGATGCTTCCCTAAAACCCACTTTTAAAATTAATAACTTGATATAAATAAAAATAGTGTACAATAATTTTTATGGCTATTTTCTGGAAAAAATACTTTTGAACTCGTTGAATCCGAGACACACGTTTGATTAAAATAATTTTGGAAAATAAGACATTTTTCGTCAAATCGAATAAAAAAGCTCTTTACAAAAAACTTTAAGTATTAAATAAAAGATTTCTGGTCAAAATGTATTTAAAAATTTCTTTTAATCATTAATTTATTAAACTTATTCTGCCAATAAAGAAAGAAGAAATTTTACATTATTAATACGTCATCAACCTACTCTGCGTTTTTCTACTGATTAGTGTTTATTGCCAACATCATCTATATAATCTAACTTATGATAACAAATTTAATACGAGAGTTTCTCATAATTTTTCTTTTTTAATTGGAAGAATAATAAACAAACTTAAGCCTAAATAAATTAATTCGTAATAATAAAATATCCAGTTCAATAAAATTATAAAACAAATAATTTACAAATTTCTTTTTTTATGGCCAAAATCCTAATAGCGAATATAGTTTTAAGATTAGGTGTTAGTCAAATTGTCATACTTTTCTACGTCATAACTTACTTAAACCAGGTCACTTATGTGTTCTCCGTTCAAAAAAGTCAAACGATTTCTCTCATCTTTAAAATGTAACATGCAAGTATAATCTCCGCAGTAACATTAACTAATGTTATGCATATTTTAAAATTCTTTAGAATATTTGAGCCAAAAATAGTGGAGAAGAATTTAAAAATTATACAAATATTCCCTAACTATTTTTTGCATAATAAAATGCAAAATGTTGTTGTACAATTGCTGAAACTACAACTTTATCAGCAGCAATATCCAACCTGTAAGTAAACAAAACCGTATAAAAAAAAATAGACACAGAAAACAAAGGGAGGCATATAGAATGCCAAGAAAATGTATGGATTCAATTAAAAGTTTTCCTATTTTAGCCAGCCCAAATAACAAAAGAACTACAATAGCAGCATTTGAAAACATACAAAAATACGTGTGTCTTCTTGCAACGTTTAATGCTTCATGTTTATCTTTAATATGATGTTGTGAGAAACGAAACAAGTGGCCAGCATTCGAAAAATTTCGGGGCACTTACTATTAAATGCGGTGGTGTATCTGAACATGTTCACCCACACACATGCATAAAACACACCGCCAAAAAACCTCATAATAACGTGCGTTATTAACAATGTTTTCCTTGTAACGTAACGGATTGCGGGCACTAAATTGTAAGTGTTTTTTGGCACACTAAACTAGAGCCGTTTTTTAGCCTTACGTGGAGTTGCTTCGAAAGTGATGGGTCTCATGATAAGTTCTATACTTAAGTTGACTCTTTTAATAGCACGATAAGAGAATAAAATCATAATTTGAAACTTATTGCTGATAAATGAAAATTATTGCCTAAAAAGTTGTTGAAAATTAAAAACATGATTTTGGCACGGATTTTACAGCTCCATTACGCGAACGTTTCGCTCAATAAATAAATTGTAGCATATTGTTTTTTTTAAACAAATCATTCGTAACGTTCTGCCTGGAGTCGTTTTAGAATAACTCGCCGTTCGATAAGGCACCCTGGATGTAATGGTTTTTCGGTAATTACCTGTGAGTTCTCTTTACTCCAAATATGGCAGGTTTGCGCACTGACGCATCCATTTAACAACAAGTGAGCTTCATCGCTGAACAAAACTTTCACTCGACGACTTTCGAAGTGTAGCAAGTTTTTGGTAAAAAAATCTGCATAATTTGCAGACGTTGTTCAGATGTTGGTCTTGGCGAATTGGCAAACCATACAAAACAAGTAATAGCTGTCAAAAAAGCGCACATATCAGTTAATATTGACAATTTAAATTTCTATAATTTTAAAAAACTCGTTAAACAAATATTCGTAAACAATACGAGTATATGACGTAATGCGAAAATTTAAGTCTCTCTTCCTACCGTCAAGCTGCTCACAATTTTGTATTCACAAAACAAATAAAAATCTAAACGTTTTATCAATGAAAGTTTTCGAAATTCCAGAATCATCCAGAGATCTCGAAATTAAGGCACAATGATTCTTGGATTACAGTGCTGGTTCGGCTAGAGAACTCTTACTCCAGTTCACAGCTACTTTTATTACTTAAATCTCCGCCCTTCCGTATAAGCGGTTCGTTATTTCTATAATATTTCAAAAGCGGTGTAGCCCCTCTTTCCTACTACATAAAAGCTGTACAATCTTCTTTTTAATGTTGCCTAATGTTAGTGAATACAGCAGCATATATAGCGTTTCCGTAAGAGTGGTGTGCGGATACATAGTGATAACCAGCGAGCAATTCTTTATACCGTTTTTAACATTTCATAGTAGGTCTCCTTCTCCTAGACAGACCGCCAAACGATAATCTTGCAAGAAGAACAGTGCGGCCTACAGTAGAGAGAGATCTAGTGGAGATTTTGAACTGTTGACATAAAAGGCAGCTCTCGTATATACAAACATTTTAATAAAACAACATTTTCATAGCAAACATGCTACTTATGCATAAAGAAACGCAAACAATTTCTGTTATTTTTATTTCACACAATAAGGAAAACAGATGCAAAAAATTTCCGACTGCCGAGCAAGAGCATGCGGTAATTGTGGGCAGCTTTTTAACACTTACGGAAAAACAAGTAAAAAGGAACTTTTGATTTGAGGATACAAAATACACTGCCTCTCAATTGGCGAAAAGTATTTTAAAACACCACAAACAACATCTGCAAAGAAAATTGTTGGCTCTAGCTTTTAATTGTTGAAGGAGTCGTCAACGAATTAGCTGGAAATACAAAACGAAAGAAAAACAAATGATTAAATTCCGTTTCCATTGAAAGCTTTTTAATTGGTGAGAGATCACGCCTTCTTCCATTTCATCATTAAATAAAACAATTTAATAAAGTTGAATGCCTGTTATAATAAATATGTTTAAAAATCCGAACTGTGAGTAGCATGTAGCATTTATGTATCACACAGTTTTAAAAATAAAATTTCCTTTTTATATCATTGAACATGTCAAAAAAATTTAAATTCATATAGTTAATTTCCGTTCCACAGGTAAAGGACTGCAAAAGAAAATGTGTAAAAAAATGAGCTAAATAAAATTCCAATCTACTTTTCATATCCACAACATGTATGTATTTTTCAGATCTGGGGGAATTCAATTACTACTACAACTACATGCAATGTGTAATTTTTATTTGGAATAAAAACTACAACTAATTGTAGTTACAAGTATTTGTAATTGATGTAGATTTTTAGAACGAATTGCCGTTATCCCTTGTCAAGTTTGGTTTGGAGACAAACCGGGTCACACACCTCACAGAAGCCTACGTGATAAACGAAGTCCACTTAATACCAGCTAACATGATATATATATATATAAAACAAACTTCTCAGAACAACAAATGACATTGAAGATGGTACGTAGCCGAAAACGTACTGTCTCCAAACAAAACTTACAATGAATGACGGGAATTTGTTCCAAGAATCTACACCAACACACACTGTTCGAATATCAAATCAAGAATTATTTGTCATTAAGATTTTTCAATTTAATTTAAAGTAATTGTAAATAAGAAAAACTAATTCCAATCACTATCTTATGTAATCTAGATTTTGAAATTACAGTTACCGATAATTTTAACTTAGATTTTTTCATTTAACTTACAAATTATTGCAATTTAAAGAAGGACTGCAGTCAGTTACGATCACATGTAATTGCTATTGCAAAATCTCAATTACAATTATATATAACTTTAATTTGAATATTATCCCATTATTATTATATTTAAGATTGCTAGTAGTTTTATTTAGGTACCAAGTAACTTCAGATAACTTAACTCTAATATAGTACATTGCTATCCAAATTAAATGCCAATGTGTCCTTATATAAGCACTAAACCTTACACATTGTGTCCGCCCAGAAGGTATACTATTTTGTTTGTTTGTAATTTTTAATTAAATGAAAGATAATGGATATTGATAAATGTTTTATTTAATGTCGGCAATTACGTATGGAATACAATATCACGACTGCCAAATATGAACTGTCAAGACAATTGTTTACCGGCGAAACAAAGTAGTATACCTTCCCGGCGGACACCCTGTATAATTATATAAACAAGATTATTGCTTTTCTGAGCGTTTATTTTTTATTATATGTAATTTATAATGTTATTTGAACTCAATAATTAACAAGTAGTTATAACTTTACTCGTTATATTAACTTAACAATGGTATTATTTGTAATTGAAAATTAGTAAATGAAATACTTCCAATTGCACGTGGCTTTAATTTATTTTTACTTCTGCTTTATTTATAATTAAAATTTCTAATTACAATGACATGCAATATCGGAATCCGTGTGTAATTAATTAGAAATGGTAATTGGGATCCCCCAGACCTGATCGATTTTTTATTAATACGGAACATTGTACCTAACGTGTTCTTCGCTCTTGTTACAAAAATATAAAATCAATGTACATGAAAATACTGTATGAAATTCTACTAAAAAATTATAAGGAAATTATTACAGGACTCACATGTAGGAAATTGAGGCACACCCATTTTAATGATACGTTATTTCCTCTTTGAAATTGGTCTGGCATATTGATTGGAATACGAATGAATCTATGGAAGAAAAACGTACTTACAGCATAAAGTTTAAAAGTTCTAATTGAAAAATTTTAATGATATTTTAATTAAGTTTGGTATAATACGAGAAATAAAAATGTCACCTGAATTAAAATGAGTGCACCTATTTTAAAGCGATTTTAAAATGCTTTATGAATATCGAATCGAATCGAATTTCGCTTAACAATGGTTTTAAAAAGTGTTTTAATTGTATATACATTTTATTACAATTTAGAAACGGACGTAGCTTTTAATATACTATTCGATTATAAGACACCTGAGTATCGAAACGGATGAAAATACTTCTTCAGACGCGAGTATTGGAAGAGGAAGCGACTCGTCTCCTGTGGATGTTGGATTCTATTTATGATCTCACGTCCAGTCTCCGCAACTCTCCAAAATGAGGTTGGCTTCGTTCTCAACGCTCTAGTTCTCGAATTGAAATATAATGTCATTATCATGGGATGAAATAAGAATAGAGTTGCCCTAACGATTGCACATATGAGCAAAAATATTATTTTCCGGTTGAAACAATGAATTTTTTAAATATATTTCAACCACCAAAACTTAATACAATATATCTCACCATAATGTAACATATTATAAGCAATATATGCAATTTTAGTCAAAATATGACTAAGAGGCAATTTGGTTCATATCCTCTTTTCATATAATTAAAATGTGAATACTCTAGGATATTATGGTTACGTCACGTATTATACCAGAATGTTATTATACATAGTTACTACTTCCTAGCTATGAAAATAATACGATCTGATCACAACCGTATATATTTATAGTATGTTGCTCTTAGTTAATGCTTACCTCAACCATCGGATTGCTTTGCGTTTACATTAACATAAAGTCAAAAAATAATATTATTCATTTTGTTGTAATGAAAACCTCAAACTATTACGTGAATAATTATCTCTTTGTTAGAACATATTTTTTCATATTAAACAATCAAATGCGTCTTTCCGAGAATTGATTATAAAAAAAACAGTTTTAAGCTCACTCGTCTACCTTAAACTAAATCAAAATATATTTCTCTCATTTGAAAACTTTAGTTTTAAATTCTAAACAAATTAAGTTTTTAAACAAGCAAAATTAATTTTAAATGCCAAATACATACACAGGGGCGGGTGTATTATAAGGTACTTAATTAGGAAAATTAAATTTTCTGGCAAAATCTATTGATTAGGTTTTTTAAATGCATTTAATTATTTAAATACTAATTAAATGCCAGACAAACCATTAAAAGGAATTTTTGTTGTACTTTTTAAAAGGGGATGACTTATTTATTAAGAGTAAAGGACAATTCATTGCACATTGAATGGAGTAGTTTTCAGGTAGTCTTAGCTTCGTGATTACGAATTCCCTTTCTGCCCAACATTTAAAATATTAAAATATTTTTAATGTGTCTTTTAAATTTCTTTTTTATAAATTTTTGCTACAAACAAATTCTGTTGCAAAATTTGTTTAACTCAAAAAACAGTACAATCAGGAATAATCTAGCTTCTATAGGATGAATAGAAAAAGACGGAGTTCACTTTAGCAAATTCATTTATGAATCTTATGCCAAGTAAAATTAAACTTAACTCGCCTGAATAAGCAGCAGTTGGACTACGAATCGATGGATATATTATTAATAAAGGACGGGATATAATCTTAAGAAAAATGTTTCCCTAAATATATTATATAAATTAACATTAAACAAAAACAATGCGTTCTTTAGTCCAACAAACGCACAATTGTCATTTAAAAACATAGAAAAGTTTCATTAAATTTGAAATTAGTTTTGCGGCCTTATTTCATGAATGGCCGAATATGTATCGACTTTGATTTGCGATGCATAATAATAACAGGCATGGTAGCCATGTAGGTGTTAGATGTTTAATACGTCTACTTAACTGGGAATATTATAAGTCTAGACCAATGATTCTTGAAAAAATAGACGGACTCTCCAGTTGGCTTTCGAAACGAATCGTTAAGGCTTTTTACTTACAATGTTTAGAGCTTTTGTTTGTTACTAAAGTGAAAATGTGCTTGAAATTTTAAGTGTTTGCTTGAAACTGTGAAGCATCGCCGAACTAGCCCGGAACTATGTTACGTAATATAAAAATACCAGATTTGTCTAATGCATGCGCACCGGGCTGATGGGTGCGTGTGAAATATTAAGATTTAAAAATCTTTGCATCAATTGAACGTTCAGCAAACTTTACATAAGGTTTGGGATTATATTTTATAGAAAGAATTTTACTAATGTTAACATAATCAAGTTAAGCTTAATGCAATAGACTAAAAATTCATTAAGCTGTGTTTTTAAAGCCGTAATAATTCAGAATCATTTGCGGCAATTAGACTGTAGGCGTAGCGCGACACACATGTTTAAATCAGTTTTAACATACCGTTCGCAGTAAATCACGATGGATTTCAGTTGGCTGCTGAGTGCATGGACGGCATGGGCAACCGACTTTTAAATGTTCCTTTCTTGTTGAGTGCAAGTACGTACATAAAAAATTGTAATTATGTCTTTGTATCGTTCACCGTTAATAAGACGCGGATCCATGGGGAGTAAAAAAGAGAAATTCCGCCGTCGAAATTAAAAATATAAATTTTTCCATAAACAAATTTGAAAATTTTAATAATTTTTCTAATCAATATAGTTTAAAGTTACAAAACTTTCAGCTGACTTCATTTTGGATAAAATCCTTATTTAATCAATTGAAGAAATCTTAAGTTCTCCATGTCAAGATTCTACTGTATTCACATGTCCATGTACATTCTACATACACATGTGCATATATCCTTTCATATAAACTGTAGTATGGATGTTACATTTTGAGGTTAATGTCATCGTATAAATGTGTTTATTATCCCTATATATGAGCTTTAAATGGGAGTGTTTTTGCTAAAGTAAAATTGCTTACATTATTACAATCGTTGGTATTGTAAAATTTTATCATATAAAATGTAAAAAATCCACTGCAAAATCGTTCATGTGTAAGTCATTTAATACAAGTACGACATAAAGAGGTTTAAACGTCTAATAAATCACATCAAAGTACTGAAAATGGAGCAACCGAGTTAAGTTTAGTGCAGCGAAGCAGATCGAATTATATCACTAATTCTACTCTAGTAATTTAAAGCAAGTGAACACATTATGCAGCATGCTTTACGGCTGTTAGTAACTTTGTCTTTCTTTTGTTGGAAAAGGGATCTCGATTTAATTTAACAAAATTGGTTCCTGCAAGAAAGTTCTTGAATTAAATAACTTAGTTTAGTAAAAGCTCAGTGTATTTGGTTGTAGGGTATTCAAATTATAGAATTGAATAAATTGTAATCCGAATCATAGTCAATTTATCATATGTACGTATTAATACTTCCACAAGATTAGTATGGGTGTTGATATGTTTTCAAGTTTTTGTGCGGTTAAATGAAGGCACTTTTCCTTATGTGTGGTTGTGTGTAGGATCCTTTTTACTTGATTGTTATATAAGGAATGAATTTCCTTGTAACATACACGTACTTCTCTTAATTGTGAATAAGGATTTACGTTGTCGAGTTTATTGCATTTATGCAGCCGAGTAAATGTAAGTACAGTATGGCTCATAAGTTTTTATACTTCTTTGGTACCATGTGCGGGCTTATTCTATAATATTACACAATTTTCCCTACTCCTGGATCCACGGCTTGGGAACATCACTTTGTTTGGCCATTACGTTTTAAAGGTAGTATTGTCAACTTGCCACAGGTATATTTTATCAATTCAGTGAGAATAATAAGTTTCCGTACTCGTGTTGAATATTTACTTCAACATTTTGCTGAGTCTAGTACGATGCTGTCAAGAGTGTTACCTACCGCTTTTGCCCTCATTTGAAATCTTCGCTTGCACATTTACAATTGCACTATTACAAACTTGTGAGAGTCACTGCAAACGAGTGCATGTGCGTGCGAATTTAGTGTAATTGATAGCACTTCGCATGAAAGCTTATATTGGAATTTCTGCTTAATTAGTTTGATTGTAAAGTATTTTTCCTGTTACATCTTATTAAGCTGGAATGCTTAAAATACCAATCAGTTTAAAGTCATTACGATAATTGAATGCAGAAGCTATAAATACATCATATATGGATCAATCGATAATAAAAAAAAATTAATGAATTTAAATATTTATTTTATGTTCTAATCATGTTTTGTGAGAACCATTTCGTGATTGTTTACTAGTATCATTATCACTAGGTTCATTGACATCTGTACGTGTAATTATTTTGGCACCATAGTTAACTTAATCGAGTCAACCTAATCTTCTGCCATACTATTATTGACGGCTTGTATTAAAATTTAACCACACATTGTTTGCTTGCACTCTTCCCGTGAATCTAGAATAATCCACAACTTTCCTGTTGTTTCGCCGCAAAGTCCCCGCCCGAAAAGGTCTAATGCATACCGTCACACAATTTTTTTCCGTAGTATGTCGCAACTGACAGGACCTTTCTTGCAGTTTGTGACCCCCGTTCACCACGCATATAGCAATACATTGAAAAAACTTACCCATGGAAAAAAGTACTTTAATACTGCAGACAAAATCGATAAACGCAGTCTCTCTTTGGAAAAAAATATCGTTACAAGGACATTATATCAAAACAAGAATTGTAATGCAGACCAGCAAGTTAGCTACGAAGTCAGGAATGTCAATAAACCAGTCTAAGCGATATGGCGGAATATGACATAATATACAAGGATAGTTGCAAACAATGACTTCCTCTTCCTAGTTGCAAAGCCTGAGGTTCTTGCACACCTATACAAATCGTGTCCTTATGTTTCAGTAACAATCTTTAGACCACTTGCAGTAGTCACTGATCGACAGCATCATAATGCGCTGGGTTGCAGTAATGAATATAATGGTAATATTTTTAAAACCTGTTTGTATAACCTTAGCATAACTCATGGAAGTATAAATTCAACATCTGGAACACCCTAGGCACTATACGTAGATGGCAGAATATGTGAAATCACGGGAAATGGCGAAGTGAAAATACTGGAATACCTCACCAAACAACACAAAAACATCAAAATCGCAATGGAAGCGGAAGAAGATAACAAAATAAGTTGTAGTGTACCTCATATAAGAGCACCCTTTACGGCAATGTGCAATGCATGCATACCAAATGTATAAAAGATTCATGCACTAACATATGCTGAGCAAACAAAATATTGAGTGACACACTTCTGGGTGTCGAATAAAAATTGAGTGAGATCCAATCAGGCTTTATTCAAAACTAAATTGGAATGGTTCAAAGTTTCATATTTGGCAGTTCTAACGAACGCCTGTATTTAAGCTGAACCCCTACAGCTGTATAAAAATATATTGCGCAATCCTCACATACACCACAAAGTAATCTCGAGCTGACAATAAAGGTAAACAAAAATACCAACAAACTCGAATACGAAATATACAGAAAACCTACCGTAGTATCAAATTACGGTTATAAGGAAGACACTATTGACAAAATCCAAAAAGAATTTCAAATACTCAGAGAACATAACAACGAGAACAGAAGAAAAACATGGTCAACTTTAACTTACACTGGAACATACAAAATAGCCAACTTTCTCCAAAAATGCAACATAAATATAGCATTCAAAACAAGAAACAACCTAGGACGAATATTACAGAGCAGCACAAAGAAAGACGACAAGCTAGATAAACAGGGAGCTTACAAACTGACGTGCACCTGTCAACACAGCTACATAGGACAAACAGGACGCAAAATAAAAACAATATTTGGTAAACATATAAGAGACTTTAACAAGAAGATGCGTAGTCTCGGCAACAACAAATGTAATCTAGCGAATTGCTAAACAGCGCAAAGGATGACGACTAAATATCCTAGAAAACATGGAAATATACAAACATAAGACGGACGCATCATAAACGAACAAACAAACTCCGATTCAGACGTTATATTCGAGCCTCTAAAATTATTATACAAAACACACAGCAAAAATAACGAACAAGATAAACCAAAAACAATAAAAACGCATTACAAAAACAATAAACAAATTCATAATCCAATAATCACTGACTTCTGCCAACCCCAACAAAAAACACTATAAATAATTAAAAACAACGCTTACATGCCGTCCGCAACACCAATTCTGATGCAATACAAAGCAACAAAAAAGTCATCACTTACATCAAAAACATTAATTCGACTCCTGTCGATTAAAGAAGGCGAATTATTTATAAGGTGCCCTCATTAGCGCGGGTGTTGAATAATCTCGTCACAACCTAGCGTCAAATTATTTTAAGCACATATGAACCACAAAGTTAGCTAAAGTAATTTGCTTTTGTTTCTTTCTTATTTTTCTACACATCAGTTGATTAACCGCGAAGCAAGTTGATACTGTGTCGAATTTTCATAACTCCGAATTCGATTTCCTCCCATTTTATAATTAAGTCGCCGTTCAATCGAGCAAATATTTATTAAAATTAACATTCCAAGCGAATAAATGGCAATAGAATAAAGAGGGTGACTTATATATCCTGATTAAAATGCGTATTATTGCGTTCGTTAAGAATTAACCCAATTCGAATCCGATTCAAACAACCACAAAGAAGTATAGAAGCCTTTGTGTTTTGCTTTTTTATAAGTTTTTTTTAATTATATAGTTGAAGTAAAATTTATGCAAATATTTTAGAATCTTTCTGTGTTGGTTGTGGTTTAATGTCTCAGTTCCTTTGCTCCTCATTTTTTTTAAATTTATATGCTACTAATAAAATATATTAAAAGCCAAAATGGTTTCAAGTTTGAAAGTTATGTAGGAAAAAGAAAAAAAAGAATAGGTTGAAATTTTACAAATACTCGAAATGCGTATGTCAACAATATAATGATGATGGTAGGGAAATTTAAAAAAGTTTCACAACTGAAAAACTATTAAGCAATTTTTTTCTTCCTAAGCAAACAAAAAGAAGAATATGTATATTAAAATGGACTTTACACGTTCGCACTAATTGCTTAAAGTTTTTTTTTATTCAGATTTCCACTCAGCAAACTAAGGTTGTAACAAAAATGACATTTCCCAGAAATAGAAATGCGTTGTTGTAACCAACATAAAAAACATAAATAAAAAATAAATGGTTTTTATGACAGTCTGTGTATCAAAATAAAGCTGCCGAAGGCTCCCAATAGTCTTAGTGAATCAAATTTACCAAAGTATACCTCTAAATTAATTAAATGAAAAAGCGTACGATAGACAAAAAGTGCCAAAATTTATAAAAAAAAAAACTTTCTTTTATAAACAAGAAAAGCAAAGACTGCGCACAACATTTAGACACAAAAGAATTTTTTATTCTAAAATAGAGCCAAACACATTTTTAAGAAAATTTAAAATTCTCCATAATAAATTTTTTTAAAACCGATTGTGTAAAACAACAAAAAATATGTGACTGATCACCGAAAACCGTAATCTCAAGTTTCATTTATGCTTTGATTTATAAATAAAATCCGTCAATTGGCTGTTGCAAATTCGACATGACTGCAATTTGGTACTTACATATCTACTTTAGAACTGCAGAGTTAACAAAATGGTATTAAAATTATTACCATACATTTTACAAGATGTAACCTGAAAGTATAATTTACATGCACTGTTCGCAGTAAATCAGGCTTTTGATCCGCTTTAACGGGCGGATGCTTCTAATCTATCGACGTAGACAAGCGAGTTAACATATCTACAAATAAAATAACCAAATCAAGTAAAGGACATGGAAAATTATCAGGTCCATTTAGCGAACTTAATCGTTTGTCAAACTTTTCTTCTTCTCCTGCTGACATCACATCCGCCCAAGGATAGTGTCTTCCAATCAAAGCACGAAAAAGTGTATATGTCTCGATGATGGATGACTTTAATGTTCTTACTATCATCATTGTTGACACATGGTCCAATAATTCCACGGATTGCTAAAGCGGAAGAAACGGTGAATTTAAAAGCACTAGTTCTGCTTGTTGACATAGATATTTCACCACATTTTCATATGCTAGGGCTGGCCGCACTATACGATGTCTGATGTGTATTACCATTTGCCGTATTAAAAAACGATATATAGTTTCTGGAATTTAATGCTCCGATTGCCGATTGTAAACATCATAAAATGCACGTAATGCCAGACGTATGTCTCGAATTGAATTATGTTTATGAATATAACTTTGACTCTATACTCGCTGAATTGATATATCAAACTGAGTCGAGAAACCACGAGACTTATTATATCGGTAGTCACAAAAAACAGTGTAGCAGATTATATACAGTACTCGTACGTTTTAAGCTTGAGTAGAACGTGGCATATTGTGTGAATCGAGCTTTCACCTCAAGGTATTTAAACTCTAATGTGGGCCACCATAGTTAGTTTCGCAAACTAAAATTAAATCTATAAAATGTTAACTGTGTTTTCTTTACTGAAAGTAATATAATCTTTTTAAAAGAGATAAATTTTACATGTTAATTTAAATGATGACAATTTAGAACAATGTGTAAGTAAAAATGAATCAGTGATTTATTTTATTTATTCTTCTTCTTTAACAATATTTCTCATCAGATCATTAAGTTATTTTTAATTTTTGTCCTTTTTTTGCAATTCCTAATTTGATATGGTTTCTATTTCTCTTACCCAGAACAATGAAAACTTTTAACAAATAAGAAGTAAAACTTAATATTTTTATTTTTTTTTTTTGTGTAACGTTCGTATTTTGTTCACTTGAATTACAGTTTATCAAGTTGGAACACTTTTTAACGCCAACGTTTTCTTTTGTAAATGGATTTAATTTTTTCTTTTTTTTTTTTGTCTTTTTCGATTTTCATGCAATAATAGTTTTGTGTCTGTGGTATGGAATGGTTACGAAAATAAAGTTTCAACTGTTGTAGAAACATCATCTTTGTTTAAACTTACTAGGTACGATGATACTGTGGAAAATACATTATCGCGAACATGCGATTTACATGGAACAAAACAAAGCTAGAAATCTTGGCAAATAACTCAAGCAGGTTGGCAAGTGTAGACTTTATTGATCTTTAAATTTCTCATTTCCCAAGTTTTTGGCGCCGTAATTCGGCAATGGACAATACTCTCTTCCACTTCCTGCGAAGTTGCTAGGTTGTTCGCAAAACTAATGACTTTATCTAACTCCAGACCAAACGCGTTAAGTCGAAAGATGTTGGTTCCCATTTTAAGAAATATCGCGTTAACAAAGTGTTTTCTTTAGTCAGTCGACACGTTGTAATACAGGGTCGCCAAATAATTGGTTACTATGGTTCTTTACTGCATGCCATAAAAGGTGACGTTTTCGACGGCCTCACTTTTAGAAAAGTAACGAGCAATGATTTAACCAAAGAGTGTTTTTTTTTTTTAATTTGACAGTGCCAACAGAATTTCTTGAGGATTTTCCTTACTTTAAATGCGGAAATTTTGCTTATTGCGATGCCAAAAATGTCTATTACCACTGAATCACGATTTTCGAAATAAATTTGAAAACAAATTATTATAGCGTTGCTAGATATAACCCTGTCCAAAAATAGAGGTTTTAAAAAACATCTCATACAATTTTATATCAAAATTGTTGATCTATTGTTTTCTCCTTAAATGCTAAATCTCTTTATTAATGCTTAACATGGCATATTTTTTAGAAACGGAGAACTTTAAACTAAAATAAGAAAATTGTGTTTATACCCAAAAAGTGGCTGCAGCCATTAACTCGTATGTGGCACAATATAGCGGTGCAATTTTCAAACCCTCTTTGATGTAAATACTTTGATATAACTATCATAATGAGGTGACTTGGTATCGAATGTTGGCTCCAAGTGATTAATTTTTATATTTTATTGGCGTTGGGAAAAGATCCAAGAGAATGGTATGTAATCTCTAAACTCTTGAAAATACACGTTTTCCCAAAGAAAATGGAAAGATTTATTGAATTTATTCGTTTGGCTTTAGAACGCATGTAATTTTCCTTTCTACACTCACCTACATAGAGCCACACATACAAGGAAAAGTGTTCGGAAACTGAATCTTGTAGATGTCTGTAAACTTTATACACAGGTGCGGAATAATTTTTCCAGATAAAAATCAGTAAGAAGAGACTATCATCAAATTATTGTGCAAAAAAAGAAAAAGTATAAATAAATGCATGCGAACATGAATAATAAAATTTAAATATTATTTATATCTATTCTAAAGTTGAATAGTGTAAAAAGATTCAGCATTATTTCTTATGGCAAAACTTTGCTAGCAAAACCATACGTCGAAATACAACTAACAAAGTGTAAACAAATAATCCTTCTTTAAGAAGAGAGTAATGCGGGCTACGGAAGAACCGTCAAGGAAACTTGTTATAGGAAGCTAGCTTCGTATTTTTATACGGAATCACAGAGGAAACCGAAACATCAGTCCTGTGTAAATATTACACACGCTATTAAACAAATGTAATCGGAAGAAAGCCAAATGATGTTAGTAATCTGTATAAATTAAAGTCACAGTACGACTGCTTTCAAAGACCTAAGGTACCAAAAATAGTTAACATCGATACGGTACAGACCCAACTATTTTTTGATATTTTGCGAACCAAAAACGAAATATGAGTTTCAACAGAATTAGGAACAGACGGTCGAACATTAAACGCAACATAACATGGGTAGCATGTTTTACAATAATGAACTTTAAAGAAAAAGTAAGGAGCTGTAAAAACTTAGATGCAACTGAAAAATATTTTACCTATTTGAAGTACAATTACAAGGTAGAAATATTAATTGGAAATTGATTACAAGAGTAAAAATTAATACATGGCGTGGTTGTTTTTCAATCGGGGGGCTCATGTTTCGATCACCTTATACAGCAGTTGCCTCTAGGTAATCAGCGCAAACCAAAGTACATTAATGTACTAGGTAGTACAGATTACTCAAATGGCTTAGTTTCCTTTGCTTTTTATGTGGTGCGGAATGCCAAAAACTGTTTATGTTTCACAAATACACAAGCATTTTTTCACAAATACACTGGCATGTGAAAAAAATTCTTCCTACAAATTTGTAAACAAATAGTGAATCCGTGTACATTGCTGCCATTCCCAAAAACTTTTTGCAACAATTGAAAAAACTCATCAAATGGGAATAAAAAATAAATTAATAAACTTTTTTAATTTTAATATATGTCGTTGTATCATCCATTTTTTAAAATTAATTTATTATTTTTTTATTTTAATTTGAAAATTTATTTGTTTGAATTATTTTGAAAATTTAAACGAGGCAATCTCGATTTCGCCACTACTACTTTCTTCTATTCAATGTTCTTTGCTTTTCTTCAAATTATTTAGTAGTGCCAGTCGATTTCACCCAAGCTTTGACAGCAAAATGTCATGGCTTGCCGTTTTATTTTGAAATACATACAGTAAGTACTACGTACTACGCCATATATATTTACACATTTATGATTTAAAATTAAGTGATAAGTTAATAAATTTTTAAATATTTTGCCTCCGACTCTTTAGTTTAATATTTTTTTAATAAAAATTTAAACAGGAAACAAGAATAGTAATTAATTTTAATGTTAACAGAAAATATTATTTGTGGGCAAATATCGCAAAACGAAGTAGTTTATAGCATTTTAAAACTTCTGAACTAGATTTTCATAAAATTTCATGCATTTTTTATATTTATTTTATTAAGCGGAAATAGTTATTCTTTGATTTGAATTTTATTTTTTTACGCAAACAAAAGCTTTTTTCATTCGTTTTGACGATTACAAATTTTGGTAATTTTAGCACTGTTGTAGAAGAAGTAGCCACTGTAACGATACTTCCCTGCAGGGGTATAACTCGCCGCTCCAGGAGGTTCTGTCACAGAATATTTATATTTCTGGACCCTTGATAAAGGGAACACGTTCTTCGATTATTAATCGCTCTTTATTTACCGCCTCCTATAGTCCTATACTATGCTAGGTACAACACAACCACTCTCTCGACGTGATTGGCCATCACTACCTTCACGGAGACTTATTTGCTCGCCACTATCCTACAGAGAGATCGTTGGCTTAACAGAGCCGGTGGTACGTCACGGGAACAGTTTCGAAACTGTTGACAGAAACAAGCCTCCTTTTTTTTATTGTATCTTCAATTTAAATTGAACTATCAATAAGTTCTCAAATCTTAAATCTAAAGATTTTAACTAATTAAATCCAGCCAGTGCTAGACAAAATGTTATTGCTCACCGGTTCTTTCGTCATTTGGTGTTCATCTCTCTCGACTTCGGCTAAGGGAGATGATATCCCTTCTTCTCAGTCGGGTGTAGCCTCTATCATTTAGGATGTTGCGAGCTAGTGGGTTGGGATGCGTTTCAAGTCTCTGTAGATATGTGGTCGCATACCTTATTATTTATGTTTTGACAAGTGACACGTTTAGGTCTTTGTGTATGTTTGAGTTTTCAATATATCAAGGGGCGGCAGTGATCATACGTAGAATTTTATTTTGACGCCTTTGAATTTTCTCAATATTCGAAGCTGAGGCAGTACCCCATAATTGCATCCCACAGCTCCATATTGGCTTCAAAATCGAATTATAGAGCAAAAGTTTACAATCTAGACTTAGAACGGAGTTTCGACCAATAAGCCAATTTATCTGGCTCACTTTTAATTTCATTTGCGCCAGGTTTGCATCTATATGGTGGTAGGCGTTCCAAAAACATATCTTTAAACAGTTCATGGTTTTTTAAGTGCAGCCTGCAATAGCAAGGTATGGTTGCCACCGCAATTACTGCATTTTTTATTTCTTGAGTCGTCTTTAGATTTAGGGCACTGAGTTGTAGCGTGGGATTCGCCACAGATGACACAAACAGTTAGCAGCTTGCAATAGGCCTTTGTGTGGCCAAATTCTTGACATTTTAAGCATTGGATAGGTCCCGATCGCTTGTGTGGTTCCTCAACTGTGATTTTGCGGTGCAGTAAATATTTTAGGTTATAAATCGGGTGTTTTTCATTCTTTTTCAATTTAATGTCACCTGGTTCTAGCTCCACGCGAAATATTGGTTGAGGGACACGGTCTCGGTTTCTGATGTTACCAACATTTTTAACTTTAAAGCCACGGTCTTGTAAAGCAGTTTTTGTTTCGTCGTGGTCTATACTTGGTTCGATGCCTTTGAAAAACAATCTGAAGGCCTTTTGCGCTTTTTAATTGGTAGGTATAGACATTTTTTTACGGGTTTCAAAATCCGTAACTATTTTGCGAAAGTTATTCTTGTAACTTGCTTAGACTTTAGTTTCATGGATATTTTCTCTCTTTATTAGAGTGACGTAAAATGTATTCACTCCAATTAATGAAAACAAAGTTTTAATTAAATTGTTCGAGTTTTGCTCTCTCAAGTTGATGGGAGGTTGCTTAGATGGCACCACAGACGTTGTTTGTTCATTTGTTTCGCCATCCAGCATCGCGAAAGGCTTTTGAGAAGTTACACTGTCAGTATCCGCATCTCTTGAGGCTTTTGGTTGCGGCTGAGCTTTAGAAGATCTTGGGCTTCGCTTACGTTTAAGTACCGTTATGTACCTATCAATTCCCAATTGGATTTTAGGATTTTGTGCACTAGGTTTTCCTTCTGAATTTATTTGTGTTTTTGTCGTAGATTTGTTGGTATTGGCACTTACAGAAGTACTAACACCTACCGTTGATGCTTTTACCTGAGAGGGCGTAGCTAATAATTGTTTTTTTTTTATCATGCTCTGATTTTTATTTAGGATTTTATCGCATGATAGTAAAGCAGATGAACACGATCGAGGCCTATGTGTCATGTACGCACTATCATCAATTTTTTCTTGATTATTTGTCACGTTGCTTTCGCTTGTTTGTTCATTATTTTTTTTTTTAAATGATAAACTCATATATTATCACGTTGTTGTTGTTATTCTGTTGTTTTTGTATTTATGAGTAAAAAAGCAAAACACACAGCATTAAAAAAAAGAAGAAGAAAATCACAAGGAGTAACACACTATTTGTTATTGTTAATGTCTTTAACGGTGCACTTGTTTATTACTTTTTACTTATTACAATTTTTGTTGTTTATTTATTTATTTATTTTTTTTTTTATTTTAATTGCTATGCGTATAGAAAAAGAAACACGTCCGTTCTGTTCAAGACTCAGATTCAAACAAGCCTCTTTACAGTAAGTATATTTCTTCTGGGAAACGACACGGACGCAATATCTCACTCAGCGCTGACAGGATGTCAGAGTAACTTATCTGCCTACCGGTGTACCGGTTGGTTAAGATAGGTGGAATGTCTCTGGAAGACGCCACGGGGACACTACACCTCTCTTAACGTAACTAAAGCTCTGTTCAACAACGGCTGATGTATTGAGTCTAGGAACGCCACGGACACAATACCTCAACGTAGTTAGACGAAATGGGCTCTTATGTGATACAGATGTAGGTATGGCACCTGGGAGATGGGAACCTTTATCTGGAATAGAGAATTTGTACTAAATATATAATCTTCCAAATTTCCACTCAATCTTGGTAATAAGCACAGCCGAGCGCAAACTTTTCAGTTTAAAGGATTTGTTTTTGACCTTCGCTTCATTTGGTTTCTCACGAATATAGTCCGTAAAACATAAATATGTATTCAACTAATGTGTTGCTACAAAAGTTTTTTCTTTAATTATATACAGTTCAATTGCATATATTACTCCATATTTATTAAAAGTCTAAAATATATAAAAAATATTAATATATATTGCTTTTCTGTTAAAGGGTGTTAATTATTTGATCTTAAAAGTAATAAAAGGTGACACTTCATCAAAGTGCAAACAAACAATTGTGACTGAAAGATAATACTGCTTAATTAATGCTGAGTAATTTACATTTAACAAAACAAATGTCTTTTGTAGCAAACAGGATTTAATTGTTTACGTTTTACAACCCCCCGTAACAAATTACCAACAATAATGCCAAAATTACCAGCTTTGAGAGTGCGGTGGTGATCATCTATCAAATTGAGCAAAAACCCAGTTTTTAAGTCGAGCAGGCGTGAAATTAAGTAAATCCTTTTTCAGTTTAATTTCAACGCAATTTTTTTTATCTAAAACTTTAATTTAATATGATTCTGTGAGTGAGCAAGCACATCACGTGGCTTAAGTTCTTTTGCGACTAGAAGTACGCCTGCTTTAGAACACAAACAAAAAAAAACTCTTGTACCAGTAACCTAGTAACAGTATTAGTAGAGCTAAGGTTACTGGATGACAATGGTGACGGTAGTGATTATCGCAAAGTTTTATGATTGTGATGGAGATGATAGTGGTTAAAGTGATGACGTTATTATTGAGTGTCAGTCAGCTTTACCCCAATGCATAATTATGGCTACCGACTACAAATGGTGTGCAGCGCATCATTTCAAGTGACAATGCAGTAGTCGTATTGAATGCTGCAGTGGTTAACAATAGCAACAAACAACACCACAAAAAATACAGAACATTTTTATCCGCTTAGAGTAGATACAATTCTGTTGTTGCAAGTTTTCATTTTGACGGCATTATGTGACTGCTCTTGCACTTACAATATTTTCTTGCAACACATTAAATTCTATAAGAAGTTTTCATCAATAATAACATAAATAACATTTAAAAGTAGTGATGAAGAATACTTTAGAACAGTAACCAACACGACAGAACTAATTGAAAAACTAAACGTCGTAGAGATTACAGAAAATACCAAATTAAAATTCTATTTTAAGGATCTATATCCATTGATACCCATAGCAGAAACTACAAACATAGTGCACGAAACAATACTGAGAAACACGAAAGATAAAGACCTTGCTTCACAACTCACAAATACCTTAAAACCAACACTACAACAAAACTACTTCCAATTCAATAACGCCATCTATATACAAACAAACGGACTTGGAATGGGAAACCCAACCTCAGCAAAACTCATGGAAGTATTTATGCAACATCTGGAAAGACAATATGTGGAACAAATGATTCGTCTCGCAGTAACGTTTTACGCACGATACGTAGATGACATAATATGTGCAATTACGGGAAATAACGAAGTTAAAATACTAGAATACCTCAACAAACAACACAAAAACATCAATTTCCAAAGGGAAGCGGAAGAAAATAACAAAATAAGTTATCTGGACCTGACAATAAAGATAAACAAAAATACCAACTCGAATATGAAATGTACAGAAAGCCTACGGCCACAGACACAATAATACATAATACTTCCAACCACCCACAGCAACACAAGCACGCGGCGATCACACAACTAATAACTAGACTAGAACGAATACCACTAACAATAGAAGTCTACAACAAAACTCTAAATACGATATGTACCATAGTAAAAATTACGGCTATAAGGAAGACACTATTGGCAAAATCCAAAAAGCATTTCAAATATTCAGAGAACACAACAACGAGAACAGAGGAAAAACATGGTCAACTTTAACTTACACCGGAAAATCAACATACAAAATAGCCAACTTTCTCACAAAATTCAACATATATAAAGCATTAAAAACCAGAACGAACCTAGGACGAATATTATAGAGCAACAAAAACAAAGACGACCAGCTATATAAATTGGGCGCTTCCAAACCGACGTGCACCTGTCAACACAGCTACATAGGACAAACAGGACGCAAAATAAGAACAAGATTTGGTGAACATATAGAAGATGCGTAGTCCCGGCGCAAAACCAATATCTAACTTCGCTAACTACATCTTCAACAACAAATGTAATCCAGCGCATATTAGAAAAACCGTACAACTACTACACAGCGCTAAGGACGACGAATAAATATCCTATAAAGCATGAAAATATCTAAACATAAGACATTTGACGGACGCATCATAAATGAAAAAACATACTGCGATTCAGACGTTATATTCGAGCCTCTATAATTAATCTACAAGACACACAACAAAAATAACGAACAAGACGCTCCAAAAACAATAAAAACGCATTACAAAAATAATAAACAAATTCATAATCCAATAATCACTGACTTCTTTCAACCCCAACAAACAAAGTGCACATACCGTCCGCACCATGAATTCTGGCGCAATAAAATAGTAATCGCAATCGTATAATCTATACAAATACCAGGTCCCAATTACAGGTAGCTACGTGAGAAAAAATGCACCTATTACATCTATCTATCTGCATCCGAAAACACAAATTCTCATGCAATGCAATAAAACAGTCATAACTTACATCTACCAATCCGTACAAAACACCCGACTTGCGATCTTTACCTGCTACCTGTTCACACCTTACATATGCCTACGGGCTAGCATGACAAATAGATACCTGACACACAATAAAACACTAACGTATTGATGCAAACTTCTCAGAACGAAAAACGACACTGAAGATGGCAAATAGTCTAAGCCGGTTTGTCTCCAAACCAAACTTGACAAGGGATGAAGGAAATTCGTTCCAAAAATCTACAATAACATAAGTCTTTAATAAGTCACAAAGCTCCGAATGAACTTATGTATGTCAAAAAACTTTAAGTAATAAACTGAGAAAGAATAACGACACCGCTATAGAGAAGCTATTTAAAAGGCTTCGATTGAACAAAAACACGGACTATTACATGTGGGGGCACCTGAAATATCCTATTGCCTGTGAATGCGAACTCAATTATAAGCAATTTACTTACTTACGCTTTAAGATTAATAATTTTCATATACTCGTATAATGCTGTGTTGTAAACTTGCTGTTTCCCATGCTCTTGGAAGATGTCTGATGTTGTTATGACCCCTAGAACAAACAGAGACTCAAGTAAGATTACATCGTACATGCCCATTAGCCTATTGTCAGTCAACGTTGTTTAAATAATTATGCATTTCGAGTTTTAATCTTTAGCTCAATGAGAAAAGCATTATATTGGACCATCAGTTTAGTTTTCGACCTTGGTATAATATATTGAGCAAGTCCATAGAATTCTTATCATTAGATCCGCATTTGAAAATAAGCAATACTTTGCCAGGCGTTTATTAATCAGGACCCGAAGGGAGCATCTCAACAACTTCAGTCCCACAATCGCAGGATAAATAACTGGCTGAACAAGTGAAGAATAAAGGTCAATCCATCAAAATGTGCCACTGCAATGTTCCCCATCATCCACGAATAACTATAACTAATACCACTGTTCCGAACTTGGTCCTGTAATGTAAATTATAGAACAAGTCAAATACCCTGGTTAATAGGTTTAGTGCACCTGGCTTTGGAATAGAATTTTAATTTTTAAAAATCCATTATAAAACAAATATGGTCATATAACATTCAGCTGTGGTAAACTGCTTGCGGATCAAACACGATTAAGTTACAAAGAAGACAGGCCAGGATTTAACGATTTATCGTCTGAGCCCCTCGGTGTTAGACATAAAAAATCAATAGATATTTAAAGTTCTCACTAGTCAGGGAAAAGTAAAAGAATACTCGTGCAAATATCAAAGTAAACTTTTCCTCCATCACAACTCTCTTGAGGAGCAGTTGTTGAAATTTGATGGGCGCCCGAGATTACAAAAACAGACTCATTCAACCTAACGATACGGCTCTCGCAACCCAATCATAGAACGTTTTTTTTTGCACAGCTAAGAAATTATAACATTTTGATATAAGGCTAGGTACTATTTCAGAGAAGGTCTATGAACGGGTCTTTGTCTCTACGCATTAATTTTAAAACTCTAGCAATGTGTTTATATCCATTATTATATACTCGCAGTCAGCCAGTTTATAACTCTCATTTTTTTGTTAATTAAGTATTTGAAGTTTATTTGTATTCGTAGTAGTCAAACCGGAGAAGAACAGGATAGCTGTCGTACAATTAAAACAAAATCGGTATATGAATAGACGTTTTAAATTTTGCAATAATTAGATAATTGTTTGTATAAACTTAATAATTTGCGGAATTATTCAAAATATATATCGGTAAAAAGTCGTACAATCAGCAAAACGTTGCCTATTTTGAGACTTTTGTCTCCATCTTGTTGAAACCATAGCTCTTTTGAACACTATGTCAATTTAGAGCATTAAGAAGGGTACTTTTCATTACACCTCTGGACTAAATAGCGGCCCATATAGTACTCGGAACTTCATGGGAATTCAATCGATATTTGACAGTTACTTGCGAACTGTCACTGACTGAGTTTTGCTTGTTGCCATATTCACCACACGAAGTATCAGCCTCATTATAGTTTCAGAGTTTTTATACATAGAGCTCCAATCGGCGGTTATGTCTATCGAAATGTACGCAATGTAGCTACAATGGATATACTACTATATTTTTGTGATAAACAAGATGAGAGCTTTACATACGTTGATATAATAGTCTTGACACATTAATGCAACAAAATGGATAACCTGTTATTTGGATAATAGCAACCTTCGCAGCCGACTTATTTCTAACTTGAAGTAATTCTAATCTACTCAATTCTTTCGTATTTTAGCAGTTGTTATTTCGCTTTTAGTTACTGCATTTTAAAGCATTTTGATTCTATTAGTGAAAATGAAAACCCCATTTAACAAATTTAAAACTAAAATTAACAAAAATATTAGTTGCAATGCCAACATTGGCTGCGACTTTGTTATAAGTACTCCAACTTCCACTAACGATTTTGTGTTTTTTGTACTGCAAGGGTTGCACTTGTTATAGTTGGGTAGGCACATAAGTAAGCATGATTATGCATGCTTAACAAACGAGCTGAAAACTAAATAAAGGGCAACTGCTCATACACACACACACACGCTTGAAAACAATTAAAATGTTCTTGAATAAAAACGAAAGTAATTGATTGACAAAGTAAGTAAAAAGGAGTTAAGCAAGTGGACAAAAAGTAGAGTTATTGAAATTATTATTGGACAAACTTAAGAGTGGCTAATATTGTAAGTTATTTATGTATGTATGTGGGTATGTGTGTGTGTGCATACATACTCTTGCATATATTCACAAATCCAGCTTGAGTGGCTAAATTTTATTTGATGAAACTTCAAAGAATATCATTGAGATACTTAAATTATTAAAAAATTTTTGTTTAACATTATTGTACACAAGTCTTCCTGCAATCCACTGCTTTCACTTTGTGGTGAGTCTGCGCTTTCAGGATTTTAAATTATAGAATATAAAACATTTGCACCTGTTTATTTCCTGCATGTTGTTGTTGTTTACCTTTGTTTTTTGAAATAATTTTCGACACTTGATTACTTACAGTTTCATGCTTCATTTTGCATATTGCCCTTTTTATTGCTCGGTACACGCATAATTTAAATGATATCTGTTTATGTCAGCGTATTAAAGTGTATTTTATTTCTTATTTGTTGAAAGGAAGAACTTAAGATGATAAACATTGAAGTAATAGAAAAATTATAAACAACACAAGCAAATGTTGTAAATTTATGCACCAAAATAAAGGATGTCACACGAGTAGCAAAAAATGTGACAGTTTGTTAATTTTTTTCCAATTACTTAATTAAATACCAATATTTACTTAAAAGCAGCTTATTTGTTGTATATTCTTAAATATTCTTTTAAGTAGAAAGATATTTGAATTCGCAATGGACTGAAATTGATGTTGGATTTTGTTGTAAAATATATAATTCATAAAAAATGTATTAATGATTGTTTTTTGTTAGAAAAGTTTCAGCGTGATTTACAAAAAGGTCTATGTGAAAATGAACTATGTATGTATTTCATTATTAATTTAATGTAATGAAAATAAAAACAATTTACACTTTAATGAATGGCAATTTTGAGTCATTTAGCGGCTGTTGAATATTTCATTTATCGCGGTGCTTTTTAATTGAATTCCAATATCGCGTTTTTAGAGGTATAGAACTTGAAGTTGCCTATACTGTCTGACTTTTGCTCCATTTTGACAGATGTTACTTGTTTTGTGTAAAGTTCGGTTCGCCATGTTATCATTAAAAGACTGACTTCTGAACAATGTCTGCATTCGTACAGATTTTTTACGAAAAATATGGTTTACTTCGAGAAAGTCATTCCGCATGAAAAGAAAATGTCACAAGAAAATTTTGTTCAGCGATGAAGCTCATAGTTGGTTGAATGCATACGTCGATAACAAACCTGACACATTTGGAGTGAAGTTAATTTACAGCGTCAATACCTAAAAACCGTTAAATCAACAAAAAAATCACTCTTTGGTGTGCTTAAAATGCCGGTGCAACCATTGGTACATTTCTTTGAAAATATAGCCGGACAGATCGTTACAGATAATATTGACTGCTACAGGTCCATGATCACTAATATATTTGAAAATATCTTTTGTACATTTTGGCTGCTTTTTTGTTGCAATTCTTTGTATGAGTACTGAATAAAATAAGACCACATACGAGTATATTACAAACGAAAAGTATTCCTTAGTAAATATTTTTGTTGTAAAAACTGAATAACTAATACTACTTAAGATAAATAATTTAGTATGCGTAAGCTTTTGAAACTAATGGCAAATGATTCTTATTGTACAATACCCAAGCCACGTAGAAGCTGATAGAAAACTGTCGAATGATTTTGTCGCATCCATTTAAGCAATTCTCTGGTCGATGCGTATAGTTGAGATACGCAAATATCTCATTTCCATCTGCAGCTAACTCCTCGGTTAACCTTCATGACTGTCCTATATCGCGACCAGGATAATCCATATTTTTGACGAAGTGCTGTTCCATAAAAAATGCTTCAGTTGGAATAAAGAGATTGGGATCAACATTCTCATAACTAGACACAGATGGATCTTCATAATTCCTACGTTTATATTTTATTTACACTAGCTTTCTTACCGTTAAAGTATTTGCATATTGCATGTGGTCACGTGTCTTGTAGTGATTCCCAACGAAATTTGGCTCATACATTGGGCTTAAAAAGGTCAAAACCCTTCAGGTCAGTTTTTTACGCTTTGAAGAACGGTTGAACTCCCTAACTACAGTCTTATTAGTTTCGAATTGAGAACGATGTTTTTGTCTAAGTATAAATAACAGGCGTAACAAAACTGATTTATACTATCAAACAGCAATGATTAATAATAAAAACTCTTGCACAAAATAATATGTGTTTATAAAGTTATAATAATTTAACATACTAGAATTGTATATCTTAAATAGTGTTGGCAAAAATAATCGAAAAACATAAATAATCAAGTATTTGGTTGCGTTTATCTACAAAATAATCGAAACAAGTACATAACCAACAGAGGCCTATGTAATGCCGCTAATATGATATATTTGATTGCAAATCAAATTCTGAGCCAGTGTAAAGGCCCGTTCACGGATATGAAACAATCTCTTTTACTAGTATTGGAAGTGGAATCGACTGGCCTTCATATATGCAAAAGTGAATAACATATGTGTTTATTTAATTATGCACTACTTCCCATGAGCAGTTTCTTGTGAGGGGTAAGTGCATAACTAAACTCTTACTTTTAAATTTTCTAAACAATTTCTAAGCTCTGAACACGATAAATAAATTTAATAAACTTATTTATGTTTTAAGCGATACTCTGAACAGTTTTTGATGTTATTTATGACTTTTTTCCTATCAGTTGCAATTGTTAATTTCTCGGTTCGACTAATCACTTGATTAATTAATAGATTAAAATAATTGAAAACGGGTTTCACAACTTTGTCGTTACAATATGAAAAAAAATTAAAAAATTTAATATTCTTTTTCTCCGATATTCAAAGAAATTTGGTATAATAAAACTTCTTGAACTTTTCTTTCTTGTTTAGCATATTAGTCAAACAGGCTACAGAGGTATGGATAATTTTAGAAGATTTAAGCAGCTTGTGTGCACAGACTTTTATGTTTGAGTAAATAAATAAATTATGATGATTCCACACCGTTATGCAGTTAAATCATTTGCTATTATATTATTCACTTCCCACACACATGCGGATACAAACCAACACATTGCTTAGGAATAAGCTTATGCCAGCGTTACATCTGGAGCGGATCTAGCTTGTGCTTTAAGGGGGTGGGATATTTGTTTCCCTGAATTAGCGACTGCATTACATTAAAAAATTGAGGTAATTCGCCACGCACAGTAATTAATATTCTTTTGTGGCAAAGATTTGAGAGGGGTCCTTACTTTGCGGTTTACATAATCGGCCTTTCCAGTTTCGTTAGCCTGATCGGAAACAATTGGTTTTGTCAATATTCGAACGTCAACTAAATGTAAGAATTTACAATTAATAGCCGGCCTCTGTAAGAGTATGGGGGACCAACCCTGGTACATGATTCCGTCACGCGCCTTTGGCAGAAATCATCTTGAAGACATAAACAACGCAGTTTATTTCGCTGTCTGGATTCAGTAGAAATAATGAACGGGCAAGTCATCATGCAAAACTGCTACATTTTGGACGACAGTTCGAACTGGACGTCAGTACTTTCTACACAGCTGTCTTAAGTCGCAAGTCTATGGTAATAAGTCGAAATCTTTCGGTGTCCTTAAGGCCCATATATGCTGCGCCGCTGCTCATTTTTGACTGATTGGAATGCCGCTGAAATCTCTCGAGCAATTTGTTATATTCAATTTTAAAACCGGCCGTCTCTGTTGGAAAACGCTTTACATACGCACCCATTGAAAGACCCGCAACCATAGATCAATATTCTAAAGAAACTTGCGAATTGCTTGTTTGTTTGTTTACTTGATAGTAACACATCTACAAAGATTTATTTATGTTTTTTGGCACAAACACATAAAATGAAACATAAAATGAAAGATTTTTGGAAAGTGATAGCTGCACGGCATCGTTTCCCAGCTGCATATACTTCCGCTGATTCTACAAGTAGACATTTATACGGAAGTGAATTGGCGTTTTATTTTTCGGTTGCATTTGACAACAAGTGTAAATATTAGCAGTTTGCTAATTTAATGATTCATCGTTGTGTGAAAAATGAATGCATCAATGGCTGAGCAACTTGAAAATACATATATACAAATCCACTTAAGTACACAAACACTCTAATACACACAAATATTCACACACATACACACAATCATGAATTTACAAAGAGCAGAGGACTAGTTCCTCCCATTTACTAAAAACCGTCTAGGAGAACATGATGTAACCAACTACAGTCTCGTAAATAAAATTGTCAATTAAAGAAACTGCAATCACCACTTGAAACTTTGTTCGTGAGTCGAATTATTGGTTCGGTGATCGATAAATTGCATATTTTTTGGCTACTTGTCAACGCCATCGGTATAATATTGTACTGCAATGATGAATTTAGAAGTTAGAAGTCAATTCGCTGGTGTTTTATTGTTTCTCAAGTATCTGGTGAGGTGGAAGCATGTGAACCTAGTTTTTCACGTAGGCATCTGTTAGTTGTAAATAGGTAGCAGGCAAAGGTCGTAGGTCGGGTGTTTTTGCAAGGATTGGTAGATGTTAGTGATTGCTTTGTTTCGCGTCAGAATTAGTGTTTGCGAATGACAGATAAATTTTATGCGCAGTTTTTCCTGTTAACACGCAGCCATCTGTAATTACGGCGAATTTATTTCAAGAATAATATGGATCTTGAGGCTCCGAATGGGTTCTATCTGTAAAATAGCCCCACAAGAACTAACCCAGTAGTGTTAAATCGCATGATTGGGGCGGCCAATTAGCAACTGAATTTCGTGAATGTATGCAAACTGGAAATTTGGATTGCATTAAATTCTTTGTTTCGGTGGACGATTGACATATTGCAACTTTTAAGGCTTCGAAGCTAAATCCTTATGCAAAATTCACAATGTGGTCGTTATGGATGGGCTCAATTGTAGATAACGTCGAGGAATTGACGAATTCGGATCTTCTTAAAAACTGCGGCTTACGGCTGCGATGTTTTTACTTGAAAGACGCGAACCAGCTCACACTAATTTTTGGAGCAAATTCTTAATAGGGGCATCAGAACGACGACTATGTTGACCGAAAATATAACGATTTTACGAAATTGAGCTTTCTACTACTAAAGCTTCTACTACTGATATGTCGTAAAGTAAAATGTCAAAACTGTTATATTATTCTAATATACCCCTGTTGAAAACATAGTTTTTGTTGAAACTCCCCGTACATTTTGGTTATACCCGACCTTCTAAGATAATATCGACAAGTCCTTTGAACTGCAGTGTCAATTTTTTTCTGAGGAAGTCCAAATTAGTTAAATGTAGCAGAACTTATTGTAGTGGTTGGTTACTATTTAATTATGAAAAGCACAACTTCGGCCATCAAATGTTTTCTTGACTTTACCAATCAATTAATTCACTAGAACCATAATTCTATGTTCAGACATGTAGCTTAATTGGATCAATTAAATTTTAAATTGAGTTAATGGTTTTGGTGCCAGACATAGCTTACTCAATTAACATTTAAAATGATTTCATTTTCTTCGCGGAACTTTTCGATTGTGAATTTAAGTTGTAGAGGAAATTAATTATTTAAATTCATTATTATTTATGAATTCATTTCATTTATTTTCATTCATTCTCATGACGCTTAATCTTGACGTTGTGCAGAATTTTCCATTTCTTTAATTCACCTTGCTACTTTCTCTTCTCACTCTAATTGCTAATTGTTCAAATTATTAATTAAGTTCTTGTATAAAAAGTTGAGTTCAATGTTCATGTCTGAGCAAAGTATTAAAAAGTAGTAGTTATACTTAGTAATTTCCTTATAGCGAAACTATCGGTCACACTGTTCACAAGAGTCACAACCATGGAATAGTCTTAAACAGCAGCAGTAGTAGTCGCTGTTGGTATATGCAAATAGCAATTGCTCATTCAAACTGTGTTCTTTGTTCTTCATCCTCTTACATACAGTCATTCACTTACATTCTTAATTAGTTTTTATACCCTGCACCAAAAGCTATGGTAATTTATGTGTTTGTGACCCTATAAAGCATAACTGACATGTTCTGGATGATTATTGCAATGGCGGATGATTTGACGTTGTATAAAGTCTTGTGTTCAAATCAAGTTTCCGAGGATTTCATATAATCTACGCATCTGTCTGTTGGACTCGTCTTTCCGATACCGTTTTAGAATTTTGCGTGGATAAAGCTTAACACGTTTTCTGCCGCGTGATCTTTCCGTTCATAATGCAGTCAATTGTTGGCATTTTAATACTGCAGCTGATGCCCGTGAAGTGGAAGTCTTCATAAAACAGTCTGGCAGGGAACGTGTTAAAAAAGATTCGGCACGACTGCATATTCCTCTCATACTTGTTTAACTATCCTCTGAACTTTTTATGGAATCCCATTCATTCATCCACTCATCACTCCAGTTTCCTTTAGCAGTTGTTGAGTATCATAAGTAACCGTTAAATAGAATTATTTGTGTAAAATTTTATTTGAGTTTGTTTAATGTTTTGAAAAAACTCTTGCGCGGATGTAGATGCTGAGGCAAAGAAGAATCATCACTGGCATCACCATAAGCAACAGCAGCTTGTAACAAGCAGAGCAACATAAATTAAATCAGTTCTATGGTTTTAATATTTACTTTAGGAAATTAAGCTGAAGAGAGCAGGAGATAAAGCAATAAAATATTTTAAAGAAAAATTTCATACAAAAAATTTTTGAAATGTTTAATATTTTTATTGAATAAATAAGTCGAAAGCTGAATGCTGGAAAATCAAACCGCAACTAATAAGTCAAACCAGCGCAGAGCATCTCACTGTGTGAATAGTAACTAAGCAAAATAATAATATCCATTTAATCCGAAGCTGGAGATGGAGTTGTTGAATTATACAAAGGAATAATGAAATTAAATATCTTTTGTTCGCCATTACAAGATTACAAATTGAAAGTTTGGGATGACTAAAATAATAGAAATACACTGATTATTGCTCCGTGAGAAGTTGTTTTTGTCATTAATATTGTAATATATTGGAAGTAAAATGCTGCTTGTGTGGGGTTGAGTTTATTAATTTCTTAAGATGCTTTACAAAATCGTTATTGTCAAACATTTTAATAATGACAAAATATTGCAATTTCTATTGTATGTTTTTAAGCTTAGCACATCAGACGCTATTTAATTAATTTAACACAAAGCTATGTTAAGTATTTTATAGTATTTCAAATATTTATTTACTTCTCAACACTGAATAGGATTTCGACTCATCAAGAAATTTTTGGTTATTAGTCACATGCATGTGCATGTGCATTCCATGTGCATGTGCATTATTCATAGACAATGATGACCCGTGTCGCCATCATGTATGATTCGGCATTTCTGACGCCTATGTACTAAACCACACCCCACACCTACCACTCTTCCCCACGGGACTGCTATTAAGTAGTACTTAGTGGTGGCTGGCTAGCTATCATGCTAATAACCTGTCTGAAAGTCGTTGTTAGTTCTCCGAATTTGTTCGATTCGTATTAGCTCTATTAGTACACCTGTTAGTATTACATATAACTGTCGCCAGTTTTCCTTGCTATGGAGCATGTATGTAGTTATATTTTTGGATTCAAATTCACATATCAGCCTGAACCGTTGACAATGGAAGATTACGTGGTCTTCGGTTTCGGATTCGTTAGTTTAGACACCTTGACGATTCATCATGCCCAAACCTGTGCAGATACTGTCTAAAACGTCCGTGTAGCCATGTGTTTATATTCGGGATCAGATGGTGCGTCCATCGTCCTTTAGTAGACGCGTCCCAGCGAGATGGCCAAGTGGCAATAGATACTGCTCTATCTTCTCTAGGGATGTCTGATTTTCTTCCGTAATCCGTAGCACTTCTATGATCCAGCAACCATTCCTGCTGCATCTACAGATATCGTCCTAAACCCACTACTCATGCGCCAAGATCATAGTATATAAATCGAAGTAAATTTTCTCCTGCACTTTTTGTATAGTAGATAATTATTGAATTCACTACCGTTGACAGCAACACACGCCTCGGGGATTTGGGGCCTCTTATATATGGTAGCATCCGTCATACATTGTTTGCATTCACCCTGCTTTACCACTTACGTACTCTATGTGGTCTGTGAATTTCAGCGTATTATCGATGACCTCCAGATATTTCAATGAGCGGAATGACCATATTGTTTCGTTTCCATCTCGAATATTCATATACTCAACTTTTCTCCTGCCGGTGTTTAAAATTGCCTCGGTTTTTGTGCAGCCAGATATCCAAACAAGCTGATGTCAACGCTGTCTGCACCAATGATATCGCTGCATTTCTAGCTTCTTCAACTTGGGGTATATATTTATATTTACCTGTTTCATAGTAGTGCACCGAGAACGAAGCCTTGCGGTACCCCGGCTGTGAGGGTGTAATACTCTGTTCTATTATCTTTTTCATCAATTGGAGGTCTATTCTCGAAATAACTTGTAACAACAAATATACAATACTCTTTTGTTTCTCCCTTCCACCTTTCGCTATCAATAGCTCGTAGAGCTGTGTCTACCGCCATTTTCACTGCATCTACAGTTGAGCGAGTTTTTCGGAAACTGAACTGTTGGTCCGAAAGAACAGCTTTTTTTCAATTATAAGCATTAGTCTGTTATAGACAATTCTTTTCAACATTTTCCTCATCGTATCTAGAAGACAAATTGGGCGATACGATGAGATTTATTTCCCTTTGAAATTAACACTAGATACTGCTGCTGCCACATACTTGGAAAAAACTCGCTCCTCTAATCATTTCTGGAATATATTCAAGAAGAGTTCTTTCCTTATGTAAATAGCTTCCTTTAGTACCTTTTTTGGTATTCCGTAAGGACCCGGTGCCTTTCTGTCGTCAACCTTGGAGCAATGCATGTGCATGTGTCTTATTTCGTAAGAAAATTTCTATGCCAAGAATCAATATACCAGAAAGTGCAAATATATTTAGAATATTTTTGTCATTAATGACGGATTTCAGCATACCTGGAAGCCTAAGTGCGAGGTAGATATTTTTCTGTGCTAATATTTGTCGAAAAGGCCGCCAAAAATCCTCGTGTGTTGACTTATGTACATGAGGCTCTAGTGAAGTCCATAATTTACGGGGACCCATCTTAATTCAGGAAATAATTGCAGGCAAACACGGGTTGTATTCCAATATGAAGATAAAGGTAATCCAGAAAGTTAATTAAAATTGCAAATTTCCGTAGAATTATATATTCAAAAAGTAATTGTCAGATATTTTACAAACATCTGTTTACCACAAGTTTTCGGAAAAGCGTTGAGAGACCGAAAAACAGTTCAATACAGAAACAATACTACGAGTTTCTTCTTCGGGGTTCCCCACGCTTATCGGTGTGTGATATCTAATTTTCTCCAAAAATATAAAGGAACATTAAGAGACTGGCTAATTGGCTGTAATCCAGAGATATTTAATGCAGTTAATGCCGAAGTAAAAAGTCTAAGGAAATCAGATCTGAAGCGCTATTTTTCGAAGCCGAAGAAGAAATTTCCTACTAAAAGGCATCAACATCTGTCTTTGAATCGCTAAAACACTAGTTTCATTCAAACATATATAAACTTATTTGCTAATAAATATATTATAGGGTCAGGTAATAGATTTGATAGTAATGATGATTGGGGAACGATGTATGTTAGCAGTTGTACTTGTTAAATTTTATGCAAAGTCCATCTAAATTTGGTACACGACCTGATTAATCGAACTATGAGATATAAAACCAAGCTATCAAGAGCTATATTTGGGAGCGCCGAATCTCATACACCGAAGTATGAACTTTTAACAACTTAGGAGTTCTGAAGATGTTCATCAGTGCAAAGGATTGTTTGATTTCTTCAATTTCAGCCTCCAGTTTTACTCGTCTTATTTATTTTACTTTAATTTTTTATATGCATTTTCAATCGCTTAATATATAAAATATATTTTCCAATTTTGGCATTTTTAATTTGTTCATACGTTTTTCTTCTCCTCTCTTTATATGCTTTCGTTCTTTTTTTTCTAGATTTTTTTGTAATTAATAAAGGAATTTACACTTTATTCTAAATTTATTCTAAAACTTTATTCTAAAATATCGATATAATTTCAAATTATTTGGTAAAATTTTGCATATCGAAAGAATTCCGATTTACGGGTAAACTTGATATGTTCTCGTGAAATTTTAACACAATTTTCAATATATGGTAAAGGTTTTTTGGGTTATTTTTGTGCAATTTCTCTATGGTAAAGCTTATTTCTTTTGGAACTTAAAATTATTTTGGTGATTTGAACTTTTTTTGATGCCATTTTGAATATTTGGAATTGAGGGTTTTATGAATTTTTTGTTAAATTCGGATCTTGGAGAATTTTAGTTTTTATTTATTTTTGAACTATTTTCTGATATTGAATTTTTTTCTTTAATTTTCGATTTGCTGTTGAATTTCCGTTTTGCGGTTAAATTTAAATTATTTGACGATTTTCTGGTAGCATATCGAATTTTATGTAATTTAAATTTTTCTTATAAAATTTAAATATTTCATTTAAATGTTTTATGCTGTGTGCGGCGAATTATCAAAATTTTGTGAAATTCTATTTATTATTTTTTTTCGTGAAATTTTCAGTTTTTTTTTTATTTGAAATGTAGTTTGGCAAATTTTATTTTGTTGTGATTTTTCGGTTAAATTTAAGTTCTTGGTAAAATTTCTAGATTTTACATTTTTCTGTGATTCTTACAGATTTTTTACGAACTTTAGATGTTACGATAAATTTAAATTTGTGGTGAAATTCCAATTTCTGGTAGCATTTTATCCAAAAGTATTGCATTAGCTAAAATTGGAATTTTTCATTTAAAAATTTCGATATTTTCACTTTTTTGTATGTATTTAATTTTTGGTTAAATTTCAAAGTTTAGTGAAATTTTTGGTTATTTTTTGTGAAATTTCGTTTTAGTTATTTTTTTTTTTTTTTTGTTTTGGTAATTTAACATTTGTTTTTGACAATTTTCTGGTTTGTGGTATGTTTTGATTTTTGATGAAATTCCAACATTTAAGGAAATGTTGTTATTTTGTTGACTATTCGACATACTTTAGATTTTTATTAAAAATATAATTTATTAAGAGTTTTAACTTTTTTGGTGAATTTTACCTATACGGGGCCAGAATATATTCGGGATCCAAATGGATAGATTGTAGAAATTACAGATGAAGAACTTATATACACCCTTTACACCTGTGGTGAATCAGGTTTTTTGGTATTTTTTTTTGCGACCAGCAATAATAATGGCTTTATTTCCGATAACGAAAAAATGCTCTCGTTCGCTTTCAATATTAACCAAAATTGCCATTTGAACTCAGCTGAAATTTCGTTCACTCTTTTATCCAAACGATTCCTCGGAAGACCAAAAAGTATAAATTTGCTTATACAAATTTCAATTGCAAATGCGTTGCTAGCTTAGAGTGCTAGCGCATTCAAAATAAAGATTGCAAAACAAATTACAAATCGAGTCAGTAAAATATTGGGTAGCTAAATCAAAGAGAATAAAAGTGGAACAATCTTCAGAAACTTCGGGCACTTTCACTTTACAGCGGGATTTCAGAATGTCTGGGGACGATCTAAACTTCAGAAGACAGAATCGCTTCCAAAGTAGGCAAAATCCAGGTTTCGTTATGGTGGAAGTACTATAATCAAAGCAGCCTGTTTCTAACGTAACCAAATACAAGGACCCAAAATGCGATTGCCTTCTCAACAAACTGAATTTGTATAATATTGTAACTAACAAAACACACAAATATTTATTTAAACCAATAAAACGTTTAATGTTAATATACAATTTTAATAAAGTTAATATAAAACATTGAATACTTTTGCTTAGTCACTTTTTATAGTGATTAAAATCCTTATGAAAACATAAACTTTTTTAATTGCCTAACAACAGACTGACTTACGGGCAAATAGGTGTTAAAGCTATATAAAGTTTATAAAACGAAACAGTTGTACAAATTTACAAGCCAGATTGTCTTATTGTTAAATAAAATAAAAAAAGCTTTTTCATTTTGTATTCCTTTAATAAAATTTGGCTTAAGTTAGGACGGAAGTGCGTAGCTGTATTTTTCTAATTACAAACCATTATGCGATCAAAGTGACAATTATCTCTTTTCGAAATGAAATAAAATTGAAATGATATTTAAATGTACTAAAAGAATCACCAACCCAACACCAATTTTACATACAATTACTGTCATTGGGGCATGGAATAGTAAACCCTGCAAACACTTGCAGGGTTTACTGATGGTGATGGAACATGGTTTCATTAGTTTTTCTTTTATTCACTGGCCAATGGGATATGATGTTACAACGTCAGCATTGACAATATAGAATTCGCAAATCGTACCGCAACCAATACATTATCTTCATACACAAGAATTCTAAGGCTCCAGTAGCAGTTCGATTTAATGAGAGATGATTAGGTGCTTGGTGAGATGACATTTCTTCGCAATCAATCCGCTGCCTTGTTTTTTGCTAGAAACTTTGCCTCAAAAAAGTAGCAGCGACCAAAATTAATTGCTTATGTTTAAATATAAGAAACCCTAAAGTCGCTAGTTTACAGCGCTTCTTCTGCGTGGGGTTCTGTTTGTACTTGAAATTCGAGGTATCATCAGTTTCGTGTACAAACCATCCTTCCAGAACTTTCAACTTGCTATATTTCACATTAATTGCCAGGCTTTCCATTTTAAGTATCTAAATGTAGCTTTCTACATAATAAATGTTACAGACACTGATCCACTATGCTGTGCCTAATTTGAGTGAGGTAGGCAATGACAATTGTAGTTTATGTTCAACAATGACAAAGCTTCAAGTAAACCGAAATGAATGTGCAAAAAAGGAGAAGAAAACTTTTACATTGTTAAAAAAAAAATTCTGGAAAATAAGCGAGCAAAAAAGCTAAAATTTTAAAACAATTATATAACAACTAGAACGCTATTGCGAAGTGCTGAGGGAAGTGGGGCCGAGAGTAGAATTTTTAAATGCGAAAACTCTGGTGAATGTGGTTTATGGCCAATTTGCTACTCATAATTTTTCCCTATGAATGATTTGTCAATATGCATAAATAAAATTATAAAATTGCTGTTAATTATCTAAATCATTTTATTTATTAAGGAAAAGAAAGTTTTTTTTTTTGCCAAAATTTAACATTATATTGTGCTATACGTCAGCAAAAACGCACTGACATATTATGCTATGAGATCCTAACCCATTTAGCATATTAACCAGATTTAAACCCCAGCCACTATTCGCTGTTTTTACACTTGAATAAATTCCTTGCCGTTGAGAAATTCGGATCGAATGAAGGGGTCACCACGTCTATTTTGTGACATAGCATCAATCTCCGACTCGGATTCTTGTTAAACGCTTATGAAAGGGAACATAGAATGTAATTCAAAAAACTTGGAAATGCAACTAGCATAATATCGATAATTTTGGTGCCCTTAATTTGATACCGCGAGGTGGCTTAATAGTCCTGATTCTGCTCGGATTAATTTTAAATAGATTCGTACAATAGAAATAAAAAAACTTTCCATATGTTGGGTGTCCCATTCTATTGAACATCTTACAAAGTTATACTGTTCCAATTTAAATATACAAATTTTATTATTTTGTTTTTCTTGTTACTCACCTTTTTTATAACAGCAAAAACACATACATTTTTTCTCTGCTTAAGCATTTTCTTAAAATCTTCCAAATTGTTTCTAGCAACAAAAATCAAAAAAAACTTTATTGCTGTTGACGTCGTTGTAGCCCTGTGTACGATAACATTTTAATCTTTTTAAAAGCGTCCATTAGGAGTTTTTCTTATTTTTTTTTAATTCTGTTTAAGTTCGCTGTACTTGTAGTAACGCTGGTCAACGATTTTATTTTGTTTCTTATCCTTGTCTTTTTGTTTATTTTTTGTCATTATTTTCCTTTAAGGTCCTTAAAGCTAGGTATTCAAAATTATACACGGAGTTTCAAAATTTACAGAGTTGCGTTTAGTTTTTAAGTTTTTCCTTTTTTCTCTTCCACAGATTTAAGTGCTAAATTTAATTCAACTACAGTAATTAAATACAAAAAAAGGTAAAGTTAAATCGATAAATTCTTTCCTTGGTGCCAGTATTTGCCAATTTAATAAATGTCTTGAGAAAAAAATATTCAATGAGCGCAACTGTTTATAATATTGCAAAACTACAGCCAAGAAATAAAGCAAGGTTAAAGTGACTTGAAATTTATTAAAAGGATATAATACGAATGCATTTGAATGATTTAAAAAATAAAAGTTTAAGTACTCGTTTTAATTCGAAGTCTGGAGCGCTGCAAAATAATCTTGGCTCATTTTGGGGATTTATAGAGACATTGGACTCTCTTTTCGCATGTAAATCAAAGACTTGTCGTAAGACCCATTATTCGAATTAACCACTAAAATAGACGTGTAGCTTCCACCTTTAAAACTGCCGCTTGAACGAGCATTTTTAACCATTTCGGATCTTACGACTCTTATAATTCCAGATGGCGTTAATGGATCATGATAATGGATTTTATTAAATATTATAGGCCTTCATTGTTTGTGTATTTTCTTCGATTATTTGGAAAATAATCGATTATTTCTCGATTAATCGAATAGAGTTTTTCGATACAATTAAATCTTTAATCGGAACAGAATAATCGATTATTAATCGTCTTGATTGATTTTGCAATCACTAGATGCGTAAGAATTACGAAATAAATTGGAAGTGATTGTGTTTCTTCCTTTGGAACGAAGTAGAGAATTCGATGTTTACAGGAACACTACGAATGCGCATTATGTTTACTGCCGGAACATTGTTTTAACGTCTCTCGTGTTAAGTAGATACTGTAATTTGAAAGTGGTATACTACTAAATATTTTACTTATTGGAGTGGATGGCCCTGTAACATATGTAGTATATGAATGGTAACGAATACATATCAGAAAACTTAATGTTAATGGTAGCCAAACAAAAATGTCACAATTAACCATCTAATTTCAGGCCACAGAAAAGTCTGGGGGATATATTTATCCATTATATCCCGTCTATCACTACATCGAGGTAGCGAAGCGAATAGAACTCACTCATTTAAAGTTCGCGTCTCAAGTTAAAATTACTTTCCCATTTATTCTGATTATAAAAAGGAATAATTACTGAAGTTTCCCTACCTGGCTAATGGTATTATATTTTGCGTAAATTGTTATTGATATAAAGCAACTCTCGCGTCAATGTCATTTAGGACTTTTTTGTTGTTCGATTGGAGGTTTTGCGTCTTAGTACCACATTGATTAATGGATAAACTAAATGCATAACTGAGTGATTTGAGTTAAACATTGAGATATATTTTACTTTAGAAAAGATACTTGAAATATTTCTTTCTAAGACGCCTATTATAAAGCAACTGCTTTTTAAACTTAGAAAGAGGCCGATTAAATGTACTTTGATAAGGCTGCTAATACTGATAATAGAACATCAAACGAAATATTCATTTTACTTATTATTACAATTTGCCAAATTAAATACTCTTGACATAAGTATGTAATGTGTGTTTGGCAGTGGTAAGTCAAGAAAATGTGGTATTTTACCTCTAACATCTTCGAACACTTTTCACTGCTCTTTCCGATATCAAAATAAAACAAGCAAAATAATTTATGGCAATAAATGCCAATAACTCGAACTTCTTTAAATATTCCTAACAAGAATCTTTTTTGCCAAACCCACAACAAATCAAAATTTAAATTTCAATGATTAGACAGTAATGGCGTGTCATTTCTCTGCTGCTCTTAAAAGCTTCTTCTATGTACACAGAAATTGATTGTTCTACAAATATACATATTTTTGTTTTTCGCGTTCTCCTTTTTGGTTTGACAGCCAGACATCCAGTCTGCCTGGATGACTTATCATTAATTTGTTACAGAGAAAATTTGTTTTTGAGGTTTAGTATTTTTTTGTTTTAATAATTTGGTTTGTGTTTTGGCAAAACAATATCGGGTAAAACAAGCAATAACTTTTCATTTTTTCATATTCCACACCAATTTTTCAAGGAAAAAAATAAAAGTTACACGTAATTGATAGGAAGTGGTTAGTAGCATAAATTTCGGTGTTGCTTTAAAGCAGCATTTCATAATTATTCTAAATTAAGCTTGCGAAATTTACGGGTTTGTCTAGTCTAGGAAAAATAACACATTTAGAAATGCAGTTGACAGCACTTTAAACTCTGTAAGTACCGGTGATGAGTCTTAGGCAGCCCCCTTAAAAGTACCGGCCCGAAGCTAACGTTATTAGAATCTGCAGAAAACTGAAGCCAATGAGAAGATGTTGAAACTTTAAGAACCTTCCGAACAGTAATACGTAAGCTTTTCTTTAAATCTTGACGATTTTAGGGAAAAATTATACCCACATTCGGTATAAATTGCTATCTATTATTGCATGTGGGTGTGACAACTTAATTACAATTACCACACGCTCTTTATACGTTGTTAGTTAGCAAACAAATACACTTTTCTATTACATATAATTACATACATACATATGTATGCGGAGTGAGCATAGATAGTGATGATTGATGTGTTCAACATCAAAGTTCTATTCTGAGGTTGCATACAGCATGATGGCAAATTCATTAGTTAATGTATGAAACTCACTAACACCAATATAAATATATTTAAAATCACACCAAATGAATATTCACACATACAAATCTGTATTCCAAGCAGGCATTTTATTTTGGGGTTGTCGAAAAAATCTTGCGCCGTAAAAACAAAATTTATAATTGTAAGGGACTGTGAGGTGTAGCATGATTCTACAGTCTGTAATGCCGACACAACATAGCATGACTTTAGAGTCATTATCAAGACGCAGTGTGCAATGTATGAAAACAAGAGAGCGAATGCTTGTGATAGATTATCGCTGCACCGCTGACCACATTGGTATGCACACAAGCAGCGATCACTTCATATTTTGTTGTCATGCCGCTGACTGTCTTCATGAACGCACTCTGCATATGATGCATGTTATTGGTGTATTGCAACACTTGTGATCGTGTGGCTCACTTCATTCTTTACCGTGAAAATTAAAATTTGTCATAATTGTGCAATGGGCTCGTGTCATATTGCACTCACTTACCCCATGGTATTTACACATAAACTATTGGGATAAGAACATGCAATCACATTCACATGTATTATAGTACATAGAAATATAGAATTAATATAGAAATAAGCGATGACTTGAAAATTGTCAAGTCAACTAAAATTCAGTATAAAAGAATAATTTGTTTTAGGCCAATTCTAATCATGTTTGAGCTCTAATCGCGAAGCTTGATGAAACAGATCTTCATTTTAATTACAAATTAAAAAGATTATTTTATTACCTTTGATTAAAAAAATACTTTTGAATAATTATCTTTCAAGTTTTATTTTTCGCTCGGATATATATGGGTTCCATCTTTTATTAGATAAATGTAAAGACTCTGGGGATAATATTTACCTTTAACTGACAAAAGTAAACAAATCGAGTCAAAAGTTCCTTTATTTTTAAAACAAAAATGCTCCTAAATGTAGTAGACCTCAGGAGAATTACGTTAGTGTACTTCTTAATCTTGTAGCATTACTCTTGTATTGTAATTTTTTCGAAATTAAAAATAATGATTATTTGCAGTCCCTGATAATTTTAAAAACAAAATTTTATCATTTTCAAAAGTTATTACGAAGTCAATATAAAAATGAAGCCAACTATGATGGTTGTTGAAATAAAAAGTGGTGGCGACGTTCGGAAGAATATTGTTGGTAAATATGTTCCAAAAGTTCTAACCTACTGATCCCGTATACCTTGACTACAAGTAACGAATAGAGTGTGGAGACAGTAATATGATGCCATGGTATGTGTTTAAACGTATTTTGCCACGCGGTAAGTCCATTCAGTCCAATCAATTACAGAAAACAACATTTTAATCGGCGTTTTAACTAGCTGTTACCGCTCATAAATAATGAAACTCTAAACTGAATGAGAAGTGGCTGCTATATGCTTCTAGACAAGTGATGAGCGACTCGGTGAATCATGGTGGGATGAATAAGAGTATAGCGGGGAAATAGCATTCGGCCCAGTAAACACTTTACTGCTTAAATGAATCGAGCACTTGACCATGTTATTGTCTCGCCTTTCTACTTGCTACGTATAATGAAGATAGCAAAGTGCGCGCAACTGGATGTCAAAACGACCTCTTAAAGATCGTAATATCTTAAAAGTTTGTATCTGTCTGAAGTTAGAGCCGACTACGATAACTTTTACAATTTGAGGGCTTTCTCGAAGTTTCGTTAGATTTGATATGTTTGAATTTTAGTTCGCTTGGAAGTAGATGTGGTAAAATTCAAATACTTTTCTGGTGCTTAAAATCCCAATGCATTTTTAAACAGTAGTTTTTCATAGAAGGACTGACATAATATTTTTACGCATTTATATTTCAATGCCTGCGATTCGCAAAAGCAAACTATTCAGATTTTACAACGAGTAGCTCAGCCAACCTGTATATGAGAGAGAGCTTTTTCTGACCACTTCAGAAAGTGATTCTTTATTGAGTCTAAGATTCTAAAAGTGCTATTCGACTGAGCTGTTTTGAAACAAATGACACTTAGTTATGTTTACTTTTATAGAACTCTTTGTTAATAATTCGTAATTAATGAGTTTTACGGAACATATATGTTTTCTGGAATAAAACACTCATATTGTTGCTTTATAGTAAAAAAACAAAATATATAAGTCAGGAAGCTTACAAAAATTCGACACAAAGCAATAGACAGATTTTGATAAAGTTTCATTTCGTAGAGTACCGGCGAAATAATTAAATAATTTAAATTTTTCAACAAAAAAAGTGCAACTCAATTCTAATCCTTTTACGCTAACATCATGAGAAGAACAAGAAGAAAAGAAAGTGCCATAATAAATAAAAATTTCGACAAGTGTGTTCGATATATTTGAAAACAGTTTTCATGGACGAGATCGTGATCTAATGTTTCTGGAGCCGAACTTTTGAAAAAATGTGACTTAGCTATGACCAAGGCATATTTAACCAGGTGGCATTACTACTGCAGGTGACAATTTTTTGCTTCAATTTTCGTTTTCCTTTGTTTACCCAATTTTAATGTCAAACTATTTTGTTTTGTTCACGAAAAATTTATTTACATTTAAGTCTCATTGATTCAAGTGCCGTAGTGTTTTTATAGTTTGTGTATAAATAAATTAAAAAGTGAAGTAAAAACAAATAATAAATTATCAAATTGTGTTCTAATTTGTACAAAATTTATAAATAAATTTGTAATTTGTACCAAACAAAATTTATTCAACTTTTTTTCTTTTAATTTTCTTTTTTTTTACAAATTTTTTTGACCGCTATATTGGGTTTTATACAAACAAAACTGCCTGCTGTTATTGTATTGTTGTATTTGTTGTCGTAACAATGTCACTTAGTTAGATACGCCTTGGCTATGACTACACCGTCCATCATAAAACATAGTTTAAAATATGCCTAGATACGACACCATTGCTTTGCAAATTTGAAATTGATGAAAACATTTTTATAATATGCAGTGCTAATAGGTCTCAGACAGCCAATGCGAAAATAATCTATTTACAAAATACTGGAAAAAATTACAAAATCTTAAGTTTGAACTTCACTATCTGAAGGCAATGAAATTTAATTTTGAGTTTTTCGATATTTCAAACTGCCTTTTTTTTAATGTAGTTAAGCATTCCTTTGGGGTGAAAAAACCATCAACCTTACTGAAATAATTTAGGTGGTTTTCTAGGGCAATAAAATATTTTCATAAAATATCTTTTCTGAATTAAATTCGTACGTCTCTATATAAACCAAATTTCTAGAGAAATTCCTTCATTTATGAATGTTTTCGCATCGTAAATGAGGTTTTTTTTCTCTTTATGAACGTAAAAGCTCGGAAGAACTTTCCTTTCTACCTAAATAAATACATGTCTATATTTAAATTTTGCTTATTTCCTTCTTGTCACTTTTTTGTGTTTTATTTTCGTATTTTATTTAATTAACACTGTGTAATTTATTCCTGTCATCTTTAATGTTTTACCTGCAAAAGAGAACTTACAACAATTCACATTTACAGACGAGACTGCAAAACACTTTCAAACAGCTTTCCATACTTTTAGAAAGAATAGAATACTGCAAGTGATAATTATTATTATACGAATTAATATGAATTAGAAAAATAATTATGTTTATATAAAGTTATTTTGTATTAAATTATCGAAACTAAGCTTTAGGTATTAAAATTTAGATACGAGCAAAGGAGTTAGGTTTTGCTTAAATGTGATGTTAAAATGAGAATACATTCCTCTTTGGTATAAAGTCGGCAATAACAAACCTCCAATCCCGATACACACGATTTTCATATTGAATAATGCGTGAACAAACAAGTCACACCCAGTTCGAAGAAAGGATAATATAGTGATGATTGAGTAAAGTAAACGCGATAATCCTTAGCATGCCCTGTGGCTACCGCACATATTGGGGAATATTTCGTAAGGATCTTCTTTTAAGAACATACAAAATTTACTTCGTAAAGAAGCGAAGGTCACGGACATGCCAAGAATTTATGAATTCATATTTCAGCTCTCGTGAAGCTTGAAGAAAATCCACAGTTTGCGAACAACTATTTATCGTCACTAAGTAAACCTGCCATATTTGAAGTGAAAAACCACTAGAAAAACTTTATCAGCTGTCAGTTTATAGCGGAGGGTAGTGAATAAATTACACATCACTTCATTCACGTGACATGTTTTAATACTGTATTGATTTTGCAAGGATATATATAACGTAGAATTTTTAAAGTTGTAAAAGTTAATCATTAATAATTCAATGCTAAAAACAAAAGCGAGAATAATAAAGTCATTCTAGGAATTTACTTTTTGTATATGAAATTAAAGTAGATGTTAAAATATAATCTCGGTCATGATTACAAGTTTAAATAGTTTGCGAAATTCAAGTGGCTGTAGTAGCAGTAGTAGTGTTATTCGCACTTCTGGCAGTACGTACAATATTCGTTACCACTTATTACACCTTTTGTTTAAATATGAGCAAACAGTCGATACAAAGAAGCACACAAATATACATATGTACATATGTTCATTATAATAATGAAAAGAAAAGTACATATTCAAATGAGGCGGTTAGTGGGTAAGACCTTGTCCTCATATCGCAAAATAAACATGTTAAAACAAACATGCTTTCTTATTCCAATATGTTTAAGAGCAGAAATTAATACCATCTAAAGTCCACACACACCCATATGGACAAACAAAGGAAAGGGATCTGAAAAGTGTTTTAGTTAAGTGCGACATTTTCCCACAGTTTGAGAACAGTACCTGAAATAATTTGGTATTTGATGTCACCCAACTATAGCTTAGCATAAATACCAAATCTGCAAAGTCCAGCTGCCACTAGATATCAACTTTACTTTTCGGATCGATTAGGTAGCCCCTTTCATCAACTAACTCGAATAGGCCATTTATGAGTTGTCCACAGGCCCAAGGTAGAATACATTACCAAACGATTTGCCAGTTTGTTCGCAACTTAGTGGTAACGGGCATAAGAACGGCAGGAGAGTCTAAGAGTGAACTGTCGAAGCCTCAGCTAAACTTCCTCTAGAACCATTTCACTCTACCCTCTTTTCATAGAGAAAGAAAGCCAAGTTTTAGTTGAGTTCATTAATAAACTACACACTGTACAATTCTCTACACACACTGCCTCATTATGGTCAAAGTTTCATGGCAAATTGAATGAAAACTTTATTTGCAACACTTTTATTCACTTGTATCTTAATTTTAAATCATTATGTTGGCTTTGATTTGTTTGTAATAAAACTCCTTCATACTAGCGCTTTTGGTATAGTTATTTTTTAAAGGGTTATATTGGACAATATTTATTAATTTTTAAATTAAGTTTAACCAGTTTGATTCGTCGCATGTTTATGGAATTGGGGGCTTTTAGTGAACAAACAAAAATTTTTGAAGATAATTATACAGTAGTAGATTGAGCCATGTTATAGGCACGCAACTTTTTGCTAAAACAAATTAGTCAGTAATGCTATCAGTCGTTCTGGTTATGATACCACAGCATCAAATAATCCTTTGAGTTACTTCGTTGAGCACATCTAGACTGAAAGCTGATTTTCGTTTTTCAACACAAACTTAGTTAAGATGCGATTCTCCATAGACTTTTCTAAAGCATCCACTCTGCGTAGTAATTATATTGTTAAGAGATCAAAAGATCAGCCGAATATTCATAAGGCTTATCTGGATACTCGATAACATATAGCATCCATTTCTTTTAACTTCCTCACAATATCATGAAATATGGCCGAATCCTTACTATGATATACAAGTCCAATATACTGCATAGAACCAGTTCTACCTGGCCTTAACTTATACGGTTCAATTAATTTTGAGGAACTAGTTTTATTCTCCTACAGAACAATTCCTTAGGCGGTGACTGTAGCATCCTGGTAAATAGGAAATGAAATAACCTTTTATAAAGTGCCAGAAGTACCGATATTAAAACGTAAAGAATAAGAAACAATCGTGAGAAATACATATTGCAATTGCAACTGCATACGAACAAGATCGAACGACTACTTACAAAAACCCAATCTCGGGCAAAGCTTCGTAGAGGTTATTTACCATACTGCTGAGTTGAGCAAATTGTTTTAAGACTTAGAAACATATTCCTTGGTTTATGATACACAATAATATTTTGTTAAACCTAGAGAGTCCTTATCCTAAATGTAGGCCCAGGCAAGTGTTGGGTCCATTAATGAAAATGGAAATTATGAAGAAAAAATACTAGCTGATACCTTATTGAGGTAAATAAACAACCTGAGCAGCTCAGTTTGTTCGACCTACACACATACGCAGGTATGCCTAAGAAATTTAATTTTATTACTTTCTTCAAATTGAAACGATTTCGGTTTACTAAGATACTCGTAGAGGTCAGTTTTCGCCTTACCAAAGGCACATAAAACATATATCAAACACAAAAAATAAAACAAATTCCAATTAAGCTGTTGATAAATTGAATAAGCTGGGATTCAATTGAATAAAAAATAAATAACAACTTAGTACAGGCCAATCAAGTTCAAAAGTTGTTTTAACTAGACAATGCTTCATTAAAAACAAATCGCAATGGACTTCATTTGTCGTGAAGAAAATACATCTTAGATATCCACATAGCTTTTGCAACAAATAAATGAAAACAATGCTACCCGTGCGATCCGAAAATAAGAGTCCTGTAAAAAATGAAAGTCCTAACAAATATGTCATGTTCAACGAAACAATGTAATTGTTCAATTTATATGTTTCGTTTACTTGCTTGTGAATAGCTAATACCTCTTATTTCCCTAATATTTGGATATTGTAAAAATTCTGAAAAAAAACACTAACATAAAAAACATTTCTTGAAATTTTATTTTAATAACAAAACTAGAAGTTTATCGGTGTTTGCACGTTTAGCGCTTGATTTAGGTAAAGCAGATGAATATTTCGAAAATCAGCATCTAAAATTAAAGATTTTATCTTTAAATTACAACAGCTGGTTTAATTTGGTAAACACAACGCTGGACTTAAAATGTATGAATTACAAGATTTCCTATGCTGATTTACTATAATAATGTACAAAATGGGTGACAATTCCAATGTGGTTAAATCGTACGATCTTGGTGTCCCATTGGCTGGATCGTTTCGTGGAAAAACGCGTTCGCAAAATGTTACCTCTATATTGCTTGCATGATGGCGACTTGGCTTATTAGTGTTCTCTTCCATACTACACTATACATCAGCAAGTGCTTCTTTGGTGCGCACTCTACGACGTCTTTGCGAATGTTTACAATCATTTAGAATATAATTGGTGCGAAAATGATCCATAGTTAATAGCATTAGTTCCGCGGTTGGACATTTATATCCACCAATGTAGTGCACGCTCAAAATCTGGTACTTCTGAGATCTTGAGCGAAATCTAGTTCATTTCTACCAGATTACCCATACAAAACAAAATCTACTTACGAACTAGATTTTGGCAAAATCTCTCAAAATCTTGCAATACTAAATGATGCAACTATGTATTTTTTGCTAATATACTGAAATATACAGCGCTGAACAATGAAATTTTGACATTTGTAACAAAAAAAAAGCGCGGTAGAATCAAAATATTTGCAGCAACAGTAAAAAATAATAAAAGTGTAAAACAAGTGGTTTCAATATGGATGAAATAATAATAAATAAAGTGTAAGTAATATTACATATGTAATTATGTGTATAAAAACAATTGTAGCACGAATTTAAATAAGTTTAGAGCCAATTTTTTATTCTTTCTTCAGTTAGCTGTTTTTGTTATGAAAATGAAATCCAATAATACGTCAAAAAGCTGTGGTGTAAACGACAGATATTTTCTTCGAGATTTGAGCTGAAATCTACTAGATTTTGCGTAGGTGTAAATGTAGTATAAAACTCAATGACGAACACTGTTGTATTTTTCAGTACTTTTACTCATGAATTATACAAATAGTACAACGTATTTATTTTTGGTTTAAATTTTGTTTAATTAATAAAGATGACTTGAGATTTGTAATATTAAGGAATTAAGTTACTGAATAATAATTATTTATTATGAATAATAATTATTTATTATTCAGTAACTTTTGTAAAAAAATTTCTATAAAAAGAAATACGATTGCAACTTACATGTGCAACTGTGACTAAATAAGTTTATAAATGCTACCTAAAAGTCTACTCTAAGTTGCTTAAGCATTTAACAGGCTTTTCGTAGATTTCTGACTTGATGTGCTTATGCTAGCGTATCATAAACACGTACTTAGCCCTCTAAAGTCTGAATTCCACTAAGAATGGACTAACATATTTAAGGGTAGAGCTTGATTTTTATATCGGAAACTTTGTGATGAAGAAGAAAAACTAAATCCGAAATTTTTTTGTAAATCATCATAATTTCACTTTATGCTTTAAACCAGAAAAGAAATCATTTAATATCAAGTCAACTGAACTGAATATCTTTTTGCAATAATTTCAATATACCTTTACTATTTGTTCATTTGCCTCGAAATTCTTTAACCCTTATGTGTGTGGCAGGGCATCTGGGTAGCTTTTTCAATTTTAAATAAAATTTTTTTTAGGCAAATAGGCTGAAACCTGTAGATCACTCACAACTTTTAATAATGCCATACGCTTGAATTCAATTTATCATTTTGGGAGGGTGAGAAACAGCGGATACCTCTCTACACCTTTAACAGGGTGCAGTAATCGAGGTTACCCTTATATAAATTATTTGAAATTACATTAATTACTTCATATTAAACTTAATGAAAGTACATATTTCCTTCAAAAGTGATAAAATCGTAAATTATTTTTGACTTTTTCAATTACACACATAAGCATATGCGTACCTATACTTATGTGCTCAGTTGGATAGGTAATCATAGATGTCAATTTTCTCGTTGATGGCTTCAGGATTAATTACAATTTGTCGTATAAAAAACTGTTGAAATTAATCACCAACACATAGTGTACATATTGTAGTTTGTCGTGTTTCAAGATATATTGTCGACAACATTATGAAAATGTCTTGAATAAAACCGTATTGAGGATAAAGAGATGGACAACTGCATGCAGTTTTTCATGCTTCCAGACACATTTACGACAACAGGAGTGACTATGAAATATTTTTCAGCTTACGTTTTAAAACGACTGCGTAAAGGTATACTAAGATGTATAGGATTTAAATATTTCGTGCCGTGAAACACAAAACCTTACAGATGATATTGAGTTAGAACACAATATTGAGGAAAATAATGTACCGCATAGTATGGATTAAGATCTTCAGTTAAAAGCAACATTACGTTAGTAGAACGTCAGGGGACGATATACTAAACGCTTTACATATAAATGGTATATGTAGATATACCAAATACCTTAAAAAACTTCTAATAAGAGGCATTTGATTGTAACCATATATTCGTCCACGGCAATATAAGCGACAGTCTGCATGACTCTGCCGCTCATACTGTCATCATCGATTTAAGTGCCCCCTTGATCGAAAATGTGATTAATAATAGGCTTTAACTGTCTGCAATGTATAGTTCTCGTTCTCGAGGAGTCTTAAAGATTTGACCAACTAAGTTAAGATCTGCTGGTATATACGCACGACAGAATCTTTGATTGGCGAAGATTAAATTAAAAATTAATTAAACAAAGTTAAAAAATTTAATACAATTTTGAAGAAAACTCATTTTGTTGTCAGCTTTTATAAAAAAGTATCTCACGCAAGGAGAGTTACTTCACGCGTTTATAGCACTGAGCGGGTAAAAAGCGTAAACGCTTCGTACATATTCTGTAATTTTATGCACTTTTTAGTCAACTTTTTATCTAACAATATATAGTTTGCGAATACATTGTACAGGGTGTCTGGTAGCAGATTATATATTTTCAAACTTAATTAAAAAACGTAATAATTGACACAAAGTTTTATTAAGAGCATTGAACGATAGAAAGGAAATGCGGATTTTATTTCTTAAAGAGTATGTCATCCAGATGTATTCCATCGAGTTGAACACACTGTTCAAAACGGAGCCTTGTGTTCTGCGCCACACGCTGCAGTAAACTTGGTTCAATTTAGCTGATTTCTCGACGAATATTTTCCTTTAAAGCCACAAGAGATGGGGTTGCCATTATAAACCCTCTCTTTAAGATAGCCCCATAAAACAAATTCATGGAAGTTTGATCGGGCGACCTTGAATTATTTAATTAAAACAAGTGGTTAAACTTATACGGTTTATTTCAAATATTAAAAGTTTTTTTCTCTTTTACGTACAAACTATGACTGACTTCAATTTAATAAAAATGATGACTTAAATACTATTCTTAAAAATAACAGTTCTTAAATTAAGAAAAGAAAATATTTGATACATTATAAATAAATAGGAATAGTTGATAAAGTATAGTTAAATAAGATAAATAATAAATAATACAAATAAGAGTAAGTAAGGATTGGGGAATTATTAGGGATATTCACATAAATTTATAACTCTTGGTGGCCATGGAATGTTCCCAAATCGACTGATCAGTTTTTGGGGGAAATTTTCACGAAGCAAATTCATGGAAGCTCTGGCTGTGTGTGCAGCCAGTTGAAACCACGTGTGTGAAGAGCACGGTGGATGAGCTCGCAGGTTTTGCTAAAAGAACTCCGTAATCATGCGTCGATAATTTTCACCGTTGACATTCGTCGTCTGGCCTCGCAAAAAAATGGTTCAATTATCTCATGCGTGGATAAGGCACACGAAACAGTTACCCTGGGGCAACGCAATGGGTTTTGATTTTTCAATCGAGGGTTGCGGGTTCTTGGAGACCAGTGACGGCAGTTTTGCTTGCTGACGTAGCCGTTTAATTGAAAATGAGCCTCGTTGCTCCAAAAAATATGATTTACAGTGCGAAAACGCTCCAACATCGTTTCACAGAAATATTTGCGTAAATCAAAGTCACTGTTTTTGTGTTGTTACAAAAGGGTTAAGTTCTAAGAGTTAATCCCTTTACTATCATTATCAGTTACGTGCTCATAGAGCACATGGTTCGTATTATGCATTGAAAGTCTTTTTTTAGTTAAGATTATTCAATTTCTTTTCCTTAATCTCACTAAATTTTAATCCGAGTTTTTGTGGGTTTACGCAGGAATATTTAAACGTGTTAAAAAATGAAAAAACAAAAAAGAAGTGGAATATCTCATACTAAGTAGTTGGTTTTTATTTTGATTTTTTTAATTTTTTACTGTCGCTTTTTGCAGCCAAGTGGACGAAGTGGGTTATTATCCTCTGGAAGCATATATTTTTTCTGTCCCTGGTTTAGTTTTTATTACATCAAGTAATTTTAAGTTTTAAAATAAGGCGTCATTTTTTCGCTAACGTCAAAAACCCCTTTTTTGTTATGTGTTTAATTTTAATTTTTGTGATTTTTAGATGGCTGTTTTAAGTCTTTTATTTTTTTTTTGCATTTGGCTACAGTGTTTTTTACTTTCGCATAATCATTTCCATTTTTTGTCTTGAAAAGCTCTGTGCCGAAAAGAAAACAAGACCTTAGTCTTGATTTTGCAGAAAGAAAGGAAGCAAACTTTGGAAAGTGAAAGACGGAATGTTAGAAATATTTATAGAGCGCCTGAATAAGAGTGGAGTATGTAAATTAGTGATGAAATAAGCTTTTTATTTCGTGTGCGGTGTGGCAGGTAGCGTTGATCTGCTGAAAACACAGATTCTTGCCATCTAGTTGAGGTCGCGAAAGTTCTGTTATCATGTTTCTTCAATGCATGCCGTCCACAGTCTCTGCCGAATTGATATGTTCGTATTTCGTATTTTTTTTGCCACTTTTCGAACTCTTAAAACATTAGTTCCCCTTCCCCAACCAAAAATTCAGCAAAGTTTGCGCGCGGTCTTAGCGCAATTGTTTTTACAATGATTATGTGTTCTGCTTTTGTTTAGCGCTGCATTTTTAATAATCGCAATATTCATAGGTAGTTGGGGAATACCATTGAAGTAGCAGTCGAGGTAGTAAAAAGAGGTTGAGCTAATCTAGCTAGAAAGAACAATTACGTGTGTGTGGTCAGTGTTTCCCTCACCAGTAGTGGAAAAGCTATAGATCGTTGCTCCATCGGTCTGGAATGGATAATAACTGTACGACACTTTCATATCTTTATCACAGGTAGTACGACTATTGTGTTTTCATGGTCGAATTTTTATAACTACATCATTTTCAGTTGCGAATTAAAATGTTCATCTAAAAATACAACCAAGCCGATTTTTTATATGATATCGGCAAATCACTCCTCACGCTTCTTTATTGCGTGCAAAGGACAAAACAAATGTAGAAATAATTTCCATTGCAATGTATATCCGGATTTGTTCAAAGAAAATGTTTAAATTTATACGAGTATATAGCATTAAAAAATATTAACCAAGCAGAGTAGTCAATATTTGCGTTTTATCTTGATAACAGCTTGCGACTGATAATTGTAGACTAGAAGAATATGTTAAAAATGTGTTAATATTAAAAATTCATGCTTTACGGAATCAAAAAGACTTAGATCTAAAATATCTTTACTGCAATAATTGTTCCTAAAATATTTAAAGAGTTTAATATTTAAGCAATTTCTGAAAAACTTAACATAATTTTCGCACTTTTGAATCCTTAAACATTTAAATTTTATGGATATAAACGATAAAAAAATATTTTAGAATGTACATTTTTTACTTAAGGGATCAATAACAATACATTTGCATAATATTACTGCTCGTAACACTCTTTAAACTCCAACAAACAGAATATTTTTCAAACATTTAATAAATTTATTTTTATATACATATATATTTTTATACTTTGGCAATATTATTTGTAAAAGCAGTTAAAGGTATTAGAATTTTATAAACCAACAATTTGTTACTGAAAAAATTAAAACACATTAAGGTGTAGACGAAGTTAAAACAATAGCGACAAAAAAAAGCAAATGATTATGGTGCTTATGGGAAAAATTAAAGTTAAAAATTTTTCGAAAAAAAAAATAATTCGGAATTTCAGTTGTATTGCAGTTGGTTCTTAGTACAAACTTTTCCATAATAACTTTATAAAACATATATTCGGCTGTGCCATTCACAAAAGTAAGAACTACTAAAAATTTAGTACAAATTTTTCCCGGTGCGAAGGATCACTAATTTTGTCCATCTGGTTTAGTTGTCTCATTTTACAATTAAACTATCCTATCGTTTTAATATAAGCATTTTCGATCGGTTAATATACATAAGTATATAAGTCAGTTGCGGCTCTTTAATTTTTTTTTTTTGTTCTTTTATCTGAATGCTTAGAGAAATATAATTTTTATTAAAATTTCTAATTAATGTTAGATATCAAAATATGGCGAAGTTTCTTTTTGGTTACTTGCTTGTGAAAACTAGAATTTTGAAAGGTAGAAGATTTTTGGACCTTGGGTAGTATTGATTTTTTTAAATAGCGACATTTTTCATAAAGGATTGATTTTTGAACAATTTTGGCGAAACTGCAAAGTTTTGGTGAAATAAAAATTTAGTTTTAAAACTTGATGAATTGTGTTTTTAGTTGCATTTGCAATTATTTTGTGTTATGGTCAATTCAAAGATTTGGCAAATTTTTAACTTCTTGTCATTTTTTGGTGCAGTTTAGGTTTTCTGGAAACTTCGGTTTTTTGGAAAACTTTGTTTTTTTTTTATTAATTTTAAATTGTGTTGATATTTCGATTTTTTTTTTCATTTTTCAGTTAATTTAGATTTTTGGTAAGATATTTAAATTTTATGAATTTTCAATATGTTGGTAAATTTTAAATTTCTTAGTGAACGTTTAAATTTTTTGGTAAATTTTCGGCTTGTGGTAAATTATGTTCTTTTTTAATTTTATCTTTTGTGTAATTTTATGTGCAGTTTCGGTTTTATTAAATTTCAATTTCTTTGAAATTTTTGTTATATAAAATTTTTGGACTATATTAAGTAATATATTTTTAGGCTTAATTTCGGTTTCTTTATTCTTTCAATTAAGAAAGAAACATTTTTTGTTTGATATGATAACTTTGACGACAGCCAACGTTAAAATTTTATTAGATAACTAGCAGAATAGAATGCATTTTGTATGCCACGACGCACGCTTTCAATACTCGTTGTGTCTTTTTTACTAATATTGTGTCAACTGTAAACAGCATCTATTTAAACCAATACCAAAGACAAATAGAATATGAGAATGAATATACATATATCAACTTTCATATTCTTGGTTTTTCATTGGGTGAGAACGAAGTTTAAACACTCTCATATTTTATTTTTAATGGGTTTGTGTTTAAGCGTTTCCCCGCAAGATCAAATGGTGCAAGTTTTTAGATCCTAGGATGTTGATTTCAATATCGGACAGACTGTCAGACGAAAATCGTTAATCCAACTTCCGTATCTATAAAGTTCCAGAATATAAATACTTTGTTTTATCGGAAATGAATATTATAGAAATTAAAAATTTTCGTGAAGGGTATAGACTATTTTAATAAACAACTGTGCGACCCAGTTGTCGATAGAAAATTCTTAGAAGCTGTATAAAAAACTGTTTCATAAAGTTCGGCAAGATTTCTATAAAAATCTTTTCGAAAAGGCTGTTCACACAAAACTATTCGACAAGTTTTTTTGTGGAAAACTGTCAAAATCGCCTACAGAAAATTGTTCATGAAGATTTTCTAAAGATAATACTGTTCGACGAAGTTGTTAATAGAAAATTGTTTAATAAAGCTGTCTGTAAAAACCAATGGCTTGGTAGGAAATTGGTTAACAAAGTTGTTTGTAGAAAACTATTCGAAAAAGTGATCAGTAGAAAATTTGTTGAGCAAAATGTGACAAGGAAGTTTTCATAAGGTTTGGCAAAGTTTTCTATTCTAAATTGTTTGCTAGATTATCATTAGAAAACTTTATTTTAAATGAGAGAAAAGTTTTAAAATAAAAAGTGCATTTAAATTATGAATTAAAAATATCGTGTTTTTTAAAGCAATATTTGCTGTGGCTTATGTTCTAAATTTCCTACTTTTTGTTTAAATTAAGTTTTTTATGTATTGTTTGTTATTTCCTTCTATTTCATATGTTCTATTCTCAATGTACTTCACGTTAAGTAATTTGTCACAGTTCCATTATGCAATAAGCATGATTACAAACGGTAAGCTACCGGTATCGAATCCAAAAAAAAATCACTTATCGTAAAATGTCAGTTTCTTCAAGGCCAGTATTAACATTTCGGAATAAAAAGGGCTTGTTGCCGTAGACCTATAACTTAAACTAACACTATAGAAATAAATCCAATCGTTTTAAATGACATGACCTGTATTGCTTATAATGACTACCGAAACAAGAAAATATCAGCCAATGAAAGGTTTGTGGTGCTACCAGCTCCTAACTCGTATAAAATAGTGACACATGGAGGTGAAATTGTTTTATGGCAATCACACGTGGGTTCTCTGACCACCAAATAGTTCAATTCAGATGATGCACAATTCAAAGTACAAATAAGCTTCAGATGAATTATTCGTTTTTCTTACATTAAGTACCGTATTCCTTTTATACTAACGGTGTATAACGTTATACGGTTACGGTTGTCAGGATTCCTTCATAAAACATCCAACAGAACAAACCTATTTAACAACAAGAATAACAAAAAAAAAAAATTAATGATTACACTGTCTCCCCTGTGGGTAAACATGGCACTATGTGCAAAAGTGATATAAAATGACATACATTTTTTACTTCGCTTGCGAGTTAAACGTAATATTTTTGTATGAAAAATCTCAAAAAATTTGTTTCGCCAGTAAACATAGAGAAATATATAGAGAATTTATTTAGACCTTTTTTTAAATATGAAACATAAAATATTGGATTTAATATAAAAACTTCAATGATAAAATTGTTTTATTTATCGACAGGATTATAATAATATAACGACTTTCCATTAAGTTGCTAAAAACTTTTTAATGACAAAAAAACTCGTATATTTTAATGGCACACATTTTTTGGACGGCGGAAATAATTAAATACGAAATTGTAGTAGGTTAAGTTTGACACAGTCGTGAGTGCATAGTTCGATTACAAACTTGATGAGAACAAACAGGGTGTTTTTGTGTTCGTTTTATCGCTTTTTTTCCAAAAAGTTGTATCGGAAGTTTAGTAAAATATGTACTTATCATCACGAAATTAAGATTTTTGTTTTTACAATCGCTTCTTATATTGCATAAATATTTGTAAGATTGACATCGTCTTCTGGTATAGGACCTATGCTTCCGACTGGGATCGGTTTCCGACAAGTTAAAAGTCAAGTTTCTGTTTTGTATGTATATAGGGTTATTTTTTTCGCCGTTTGGGTTTTGAAAATTAAAAAAAAAAACAAGTTTTCAAAAGTGAACGAAGTACTTATTTGAAGCGATAAATGAATTCCTGCTTTTTTCAAGATTATTTCATGTAAAAGTTGCGTGCGGCTACGCCGCAGGTGATTTATAACTGAGCTTTGATTTTGGCATACTTCTTCAATATGTTCATGTTATCGCGTGCCGTGTGGTATGTGGCATCGTTGAAACCACATGTCAACCAAGTCCAATTCTTTCAAATTTAGCAAAATAAAGTCGGTAATCAGCACCAAACAGCGCATCTTGAAGGGTGCATTGACCTGAACTGCTCTTTACACCAAACATTCTAATTCTGTTTGTTGGCGTACCCATTAAGCCAAAGAGTAGCTTCGTCGCTAAAGAAAATATTTTAATAAATTTCATTTAATTTTATTGAACGCATTTTGATAACAAAATTCAATGATTTGCGAGTGTTGTTCGAATGTTAGTCTATTCATAACAAAATGGCAAATCCGTCAGGATTCTTGTTTTACACTTAAAAATCAAATATCAAAAAAATCACTCGGTATATAACTGCTTCTGTCCTAAAAGGATAAGTCGATAAAATATTGTTGGAAGTATTTGTTTAAACTTTTATCAACATCATTCCACTGTATTGCTTAACTCATTCGCGGACAGTTAATTTTCGCTTTGTCTCTCTGTGGGTCACATACTGTATCTTCGGATCTACTGAAGATAATTGATCCGGAACAAGACAGAAATGTAAAACACTATGAATGGAATTAAATAACTTGCAATTTTTAAACAATTTTATCCTACGGTAATTTCCGTCACGTCCCAGCGCTAACTCCAAATTGGTGAAACAGGACACGACGGGAGTTCCCGTCTTGACGGCTTTAACCGTCATGTCCTATTAATTGTTCGAATTCAGTCTAATATGACGGAGCGGGAAATGCCGTCTGCAATTAGAAGCAACATAATTAGAAATAAGACACTACATAATGATAAAAACTATACAACTTGATAAAAATATACAACTTTAAGGTAAAAAATTACACAAACGAAATAAAAATTACACGAAATACGAATAGAAACGCAAAATTATTTTATTCAAAATATAAAATAAGTATTTACATGTGAGCAAAAGGAACAAAAAACTTAAAAAACAATTCAAAGCATGGAGTTTAACTTATTTTAAGATGAATGGTAGTCTTCGAAGCATTTACCAGGGCAAAGGGCAGGTTTGTTGGCACAAGTTTTGCATCTATATGATGTTTCCTTTCGGATTTTTGCTTTTTTGCATTGGTTACATCTTAGGTATATTGTCTTCCTCTTTCTGTTATCAGTTGCTAGTGGTATTTTCTCTATATAATGTTGATTTTCCAAATTAACAGTAGGTGGCATTGAAAATTTTTTATTTCCTCCATGAGCAGGACCCGTTTGCACTAATTCTTTCCCAGATTGTATGGATTCTGGCAATTTTATTAAAGATTTAATAAGTATATCTCGAAAATCAATGAATGTCATCTTTGAGTCAGTTTTTATTTTAAAAATATAGTACGAGTTCCAGACTGCGACGTCCAATAAATGAAATATTAGCTTTTTATACCAGCGGATTGTTTTTCTAGGTGACGAATAGTACGATATCATTTGATCCATTTTGTCAATCCCTGACATATGGCTGTTGTAAGTAATAACCTCCTTTGGTTTCAATACATTAAGTCCCCACTTTGTACTAGTTTCAACGAGCTCAGGGTGGCAGGCAGTTGTTATACACAGAACTTCACGTTTATCACGCCATTTGGACACATAAACTTGGCCCTGGCGACGCCATATGTACTCACCTTTGGAAAGCTTTACACCCGTGACATCTTTGGGGTTTCCTTTGCGATTTGCTCTTAGCGTGCCGGTAGAGTGTATTTTGTATGACAATAGATCTTTAGAGAGACTGACGCTGTTATAAAAGTTGTCCATAATAAGGTGGTGACCTTTATTGATGTATGGAGAAACTAAGCGATGAACAATATCTCCCACTTTTGAAGTTTGATTCTTTTCTACTGCTCCCTGGTATATTTCAATATTCAATACATACCCATCGCTTGATGTTAGTTCGTATAATTTTATACCATATTTGGCTTTTTTGCCTTTTATATATTGCCGGAAATGGAGGCGTCCCCGATGTAGGAGGAGGGATTCATCCAAAGCAAGGTACTCTCCCGGGTAGTAGGCATTTTGAAAACTTTTTATAAAGAGGTCCAGTAAAGGCTTAATTTTTTTTAGCTTACTTTCATCGCTCCTTTCAGGAGAGCAACTCAAACAACGTAGTAGTTGTTCAAATCTCCGACCAGTCATTGTGTTACGAAATACCGGATGATAATAGAGTGGATCACTTGAAAACATATCGCGAATTTTAGGTGCCTTGATTTGTCCTTGGAGCAGGCAAAGGCCGAGAAACTGAAACATTTCTTCATTGCATGTAGGTTTAAAAGAAGCAAAACGTGCGTTTCGAGTATGTGGGCGACTATTTGAGCATAAATTTGACCCATATATATTCGTTGAAGTCACCAGTTTTGTAATTATTTCCGATGTAAAGATCTCATCGAAAACATCTCTCGGGCTACAAGTTTTATCGACGCTGATTTTCACTCCACAATTTGCTGAATCAAATATAAATTGAGGTATTTCTACTATATTTTCTACCCACTCGTCTCCAGATTCAAAGTCGGGTGTAATCTCCTCCATTTCAACTGTGTCTGAACTGATATCAGTGTCATCATCTTCGCAATCAAAAATATTTTCTAATTCATCTCCTGATAGTATTTTGGATTCATCAGCTTCACCTGAAGGTTTAAATGTACTACAAGTAGGTTTTTCTTCTTTGCCAGAGTTTTCGTCGGAATTTTCTTCATTCGGTTCATAGTCTGGATCACTGCCATACTCTCCATCATCGCTGAAAGGATCACTGGCAGATTCATTATCAGAATCAATTTCTGCAAACAGTTTTAAAACCTTTTCTCTTTCTTTGTTGTATTGATCCATTTTTTGCATAAAAAGTTCACTAACATATAAAAAATATTAATAATATATACATATATAATAATAAATATATTTAATAACACCTTTTTTATTTTAAAACTCGAACTTTTTAAATCTTCCAAACAAAATTTATTCAACTCTTCTAAATATATTTTCACTTCAAAAAATAACACGTGCTATGGGACACAACCCAAAAAATGAACTGAAAATTAACGGTATATCCCGTCTTGCTTCTATTGATACACACTCAATCACAACATGTATTTGCAGACTTTTTTTGTTGTTAATTTTGTTTCTATGCCACGAAGAAGAAAATGCACTGGGGCATTTATAAAAACAAACCATAATTTAACATAGAATTTGGTCCGGCATATACCGGCTTGTCCCAATAACAGAAAAAATGAGTGACGGTATATGCCGTCCTGTCCCTACAAATTACATTAAACTTGACGGCATTTGCCGTCTTGTCCGCGAATGTGTTAAGTTATGCATAATGTATACATACACACATATATACGCTCTATTTCTTATAATGCACAGTACATATATATTGCTATGCATAATTATGTATGCAGCAGTTTACGTTTTTTCTGAACTCTAACTGTAATTTATATTTACTTTTGTTACTTAAAATGCAAATAAAATTCGTAAGTTTTTTTTCTGATCGCCAACTGATTTGCTTTTGTTTTTAAAATTAATTCAACAAATATCCACTGAGATCCTTGTTTTTTTCTCAGTCTTACATAAACCATTAGCCGCATCTTACTTCTAACGCTAGAAACTGAACACAACAAATTCCTAAACGCGCCTGCATTTACGCCTGCTTTGATGGTTCTGCAATGTTTCCGATGTTTCTTTCTTCTTTCTATTCTTTCTAGAGATGCAAGCGGGCCAGAATAAAAAAAGTGTTTTACTCAGACAAGACTTGACGAACTCCTGCGGTTTCGTTATGTATATTCAATGTTTCTTAACCGTAGAGGTGAACAAATTTTACATAAGCGCCACGGTCTGTTTTGATAGTACTACCAAGATACGTGAAGAGGTCCACGTCTTCACTTGCTACGCTATTTAGGACCAAGAGAGCGGAGTTTGTTGTTCCAATTCTTATCGATTTTGTATTCGAAGCGTTAATTTTTATACCGAGCGTTCACTTGTAGAGAATATGCGAAGACCTTCGTGCATGTGTAACTTTAAACAGACATCGTCGGCATAATGTATGTGGTGAAGTGATTGGTTTAGATACCAGTGGACACCGGCTGGTGCCTCGGCGTTTTGTTGACGCAAAACAGTGTCAAGTACGGTTAGAAATAGTACTGGAGATAGCGACTCACACCAATACTTATTTTACAGGGTCTTGCTGTCTTTCCACGAGGCATCATCCTATTGTTCACATATCAGTATGCCAAAGATGTACAATGATGACCTTAATGAGTTCCTTTTTATGTTCATGACATCAAAGACTATCTCAAAGTCAACGACAATGTTGAAGAGTGGTGAGTTAAATTCCGGCGACTCTTCTACGATTATTCGCAGCGTATTATAATATCAACGCATGAGCAGTTGGGCCACTTTTGCTTTACTTGGAACAAACAAAAGGTGTAGGTACGCCACTGTTCTAGTGCTATCTTAGACCTAGGTGTATGACTTACCTAAATACCGTGTGGTAAATTACCCGCTCGGTGTTTCACAAGCAGGCATATCTCAACAATGGTTTGATTGCTGTTTAACGCGATGAAGATAAAAAGTCACTGTCGTTTTATTCATTGAATTAAATCGAAAAATGTGTGAAGCGAATTGAATAGGGTAGAGTGAAATCACTTGGATTGAATTCAAATTAGTAGAATAGTTTTGATCCGACTTGAATAGAGAAATTTATAATCGAATTCAATAAAGTCGACTGGAACCTAGCTCAATAAATTCGACTGGGATCACTACGAATATAGTGGGTAGGAGTGGACTTAAATAGCGTCATTTGGAATCGAATTGAACAGAGTCGATGCGAATGGAGGATTTGCCACAAATAGACCCGATTAGATATGATACAAATATAGTCGGTTAGAATCGATACGACTCACTCACCAATATTGACTTAATTTACAAGCTCGTATTAACGTGGTATGTGTCGTCAAATCATCTAATTATACGGTATTGTATTTTTGTTGTTGGTAATTTTAATACAAATGTGTGTTCTCATTATACGATTGAATTTTATGTGTTTGGAAAATGTTGTATTTATGCCAGAACTGGGAATGTTTCAGTTGTTTGGTGAATTTGTGAAAGTATTTTTAGTATGTGGTAACTATCGCCAATAATATTATGCACCTTAAAGGTAAATGAACATATTGAATTATTTTTAATTTAATTCCTAAACTATTTTTATTAAAATTGCTTATCGCAAAAAAATTGTATAGCAATTTTGTATTATGTTACGACTCCCATACATGCTTTACTTTCATGGTATCAAGTGATGTGAATGCCATGTTTTATTGAAGAGAAAACTTATTATTAAAATTTTTATAAAAACATTTCATTTAAATGGGTATCCAATCGTCACATGCCTTATTCTTAGCTTATAATCGCATACAGCCTGCATTTTAATAGCATATTGGCGCTTACGCGAAAAGTAAAGCTCATGACGCTTACATGGCGCTTCGGCCAGTCTGATTTTATAGCCATCAATATAACCAACACTGCCTGGTAATTGGTTTTTTGTTGCATAAATAAGTTCACTCCTCTCACCAACATCTGGCCAATATAAAAACCTATTTTTTGTTTTAAAGTAGCCTGAAAAACTCGCCGCGTTATATTTTGCACAGTTCCGCCATCGCCTATACCAAAAAGGGATGCAACTTTCCGAGTATCCCCGCCGATAGATAACAATTTTCAGCTGGATTTCAATTGGAATCTGAAGCTTTTCACATTTTGTATGAAAAAGTTCATCATCTTTGATAAGCTCGAAAATGTGTTCAAATTCATTCGAAATTAATCGGACTATTTTATTGAACCTGTTGTTTTGGAATTTTTTCAAACCCACAGTGAGGATTTCGTAAACCCACAGTGAGGATTTCGGCATTCCCAGGTGAGCAGTTTTGCGGTTTGAGAGAAGATGAACGAGACTTATTCTGAAGTTTTCTGCAATTTCATCTTCCTCATCACATAAAAAGTAGCGAATTTACAATTGAAAAACAAACAAAATTAAGATACACTTACTTGAATCTACCATCAACATATTAATTACAACTATATTGTTCGCATAAGCCGTTAATTAATTTTCTTTTTTCATTATTTTATTTGGTGAAACGAAATGTTTTAAATAATTATCTCAAATTTAAATTAATATGTACATTGAATTGATATTTTTAATTTTTTGACATTTTTAAAATACGATAAAATAACGACACAACAAATTTTCTGCTCACAAGCACATAATCAAATGTCGTCTTTTTTTAAACGATAACACATACGACTAAGCTTCTGAATTGAACAATTATGTTGCACTTTCAACTAGCTAAAGAGATGAGATTTACTATACAGGTGGGCCGTCTGTAAACTTTTAGTTAAAAGAAGTTTTATACATACAACAAATATATAAATTAAAAAAAAAATTACTTGAAAAATAGGAACCAGATACGCACAAAAATATAAATGTGAAAATAAGGCCAAGTGCCTATCGAACAATTTCTGCCGGTAAAATTCCTGAGGTCAAAATGAGTACCAAGTTGTTGATATGAACAATACCATTCCATTTGTGAGCAACATTTTTCCTGGAAACATTTGGTCGTTTCGAATCATTTAGAAGAAAAAAATCGAATAAAAATGCAGTGGAATTCATTAAATCGATCGCAGGTAAATGGAATACAAAAGTTTATATAGTCGGGAAAACATTCAAGCGAAATTCTGTAAACTAAGTCGTTTGATATAGAGAATAAAATTAGCTTCAGTAAATAAAATTAGCTTCGCCTAAACAAAATTGCTTGGGATCGTTCAGATCGCTATCGCATTGCATAGAGTAAAATTAAATGGATTGTCGTCTGCCAGAATACAATAAAAAAGTATTATCTACCTCAAATTTAATATTCTTTCCATTATTTAAAAAAACGAAGTTTTTGAATAGAGATAGCAAGCAAAACAATGAAAACCAGTTTAACAGATAATATAATTTGTATACTTCGCCTTTCAAGCAGGAATTAAGTAAGAAATGTTCGAGCTGAATTTAAATAAATGGACAAAATACATGCAAAGAAGAAAGTTGGTGCTATTGTTAAAAATATCTAATGCATTTACACAATTTGTTGTTGAGGAGGAGTTGCTGGATGCTAGTAAAGGTAATAGAAGTTGCTCGTAAAACGAAACGAACCAAGTTGAAATAACATTTGTCGAGCAAAATCAAATAATAGTTTTTCTGTATTGGACTTAAAGTAAATAAAATAATTAATTAAGTTATTTGAATTGTTTCGCATTAAATCGATTTATTTGTTTTTTATAGCTAATTCCTTGTGTTTTTTTTTTTAGTAAAATAAAGAATCTATCGCAGATAATAAATTGTGTATGATGAAATGATCTTCTTTTAAGAGAATTTAAAGCTATTAAATACTTTATATAGGTAAAACTAAATATATAGCAAATTTCGGCTCAAAACGCGCTGTAGTGCTGTTAAAATTAAGTGGCTTTTAAAATAAATCCCAATTAATTCTTTACGTACTTTGCTAAATATATTTTTCAACAACATTTTCAATGCGAATTATCATTACAGTGGATAAGGACACATATTAAATGAGTTCAAGCTTGATGCAGCAATTAAAATACATTCGACCTTGTCGCTAATATCGCACGCCGTAGTTACTGTCAATTTTATTAACATTTACTTAAAAATACTGCAAACATATTTCAAAATACAAATTTGGTTTCTGGTGCGTCCAGTCTACCTGATTTTAGAGTGCCAAATTCGTAATATGTATTTAATAGGAATGGCCCAGTTCTTTAAAATTATAATTTTTTAAGAGCAAATTAGCCCCATCATCAAGCATTTTAGTTATTCTTCTATTATCTGCGGATTATATTACTTTATTCATAAGAAGGAAACGGGATGAATTGAATTACGAAATCATATTTTTGTACTCGAACCAATTTATTGGCAAATAACGAAATCTTAACAACACAGCGGAGACCACTCTAATCTCTAGCTAGACGAGTCTAGAGCTCTATACGTTCGGTGGAATATTGTAAAGATTTCTACGTCGAGTCAGCAGTGCATCGTCTTGCTCATCATTATAAATCAGGCAAAATACAAAAAGTGCTGCTACATTTCAAAACGTTTTCATAGTCATTTTCCTTGTCTTGAGTGCTGCAACCCTGCGAAGAATAAACAGCGAAATGCTTCATGTTTGTGGATGTGCTTGTTTTAAGCCAGCCATAGGCAATAGTTGGTAGAACTTGAGGATGTTGTACAAGAGAGACAATTTGTCCTGTCTGTATAGATTGCATTTTGGGCTTTTCTTAATTTTATTAGTTAATAAACTCAACCCGTTTCTGTAAATGTATACAATTTTACTATTATTTTGTGCAGTATATAACTTAACGTTTCAGATTCAACGAAAGTACGTTTAATGTCGTGGGTGTAATCCGCAAATCATAAAGTACTGAAAGAAGTACAATAGCACTGAACTTTGCAACCACTGCCACATGGAAAGAAGCATGAGTTTTATTTGCCATATTTTCTCAACAAGAAGGTGTGCACGAAGTTTTGTAGTTTATGGGCAAAATACCAAACTTTATTTTCAACCGAGTTGTACCAATGCTCGCACAGTCTCTGGCTTTCATTATTATATAAAAGCGCTGATCTGTTTTCATGTTGAATTATAAAAAAAGGTTGATTTAATACTTTAAAACATCCGGCTGGTTTAAAATTTTCATGTTTCATGTTTTCTCACTATAAACCCAAGATAAAATTTCATTTATTATAATAAATTAGCAATCATATGTAGTTTAACTCAATAAACCATTCGATCAAAAATGACCCTGAGTTCTGATTATTCCTTTTAAAGTAATAAGCATATTCCCCTGATTCCACCGATCTTTAACGTACGTGCCACTTCTTTTGCGGATTTTATCGTCTCAAAACTCTTTTAGAGAAACAGTTTGCATCGTGGGTTTTAGCAAAGGTCCGAGAGAAGTTCTGAAGGATAATTTACAACCAGTCGCATACAAATGGGGATATGCGAGTCGAAGCGTTGTCGTAATAAAGAAACCATGAGTTGTTTCCGTATAACTCTGGACCTTTGGCATGGAACTTTTCTTGAAAAACGCCGTATAATACTCTTATTGACTGTTTTGCCGGACGAAATTAATTCATAGTATTATTCAACAAAATCTCGATTGCGGATCAGTTAAGCTCCTCCTTAATTATCGCTCATATAAGTTACGTTCGAATTTCTGATGAATTTTTATTATATTCTCGTATATGTATATTTTTAGTCATCACAAATATATAGAAAGCATTATTTTAGTAACCCTAGTACGTTGCACTCTTAACTTCTGATTAAACATTTCGCATTTCATTATGAACCTCTCTTTATAAGCAAAAATTCGTGCGTAATTTTCGGTGACCATCCGAACGATTCATCAATACCAGCTGCTGTTGCAGACTGGAATATTTTAATAAGTATTTTAAATTTTCTTAGAGGAAGTTATACTGAAAGGAAGAAAACTATTACCAGCGGCCTATTTACAGCACTTTTGACTTTGTTAGATTCAGGTGTGCTGTTGTTAACAGCATTTTGTCTTGATTAATTCAGTTGCATAGTTTGCGAAGAACAAGACTTGTTATATAACAATCTCAGAAAATACTATGCAAATGGAAGAATAGGGAAAAGAGTTTATAGCGATAATTCTATCAAATTCTACTATGTAGATACTGTATGTTTCTCGTTCCCTAACTGAAGATCTCATTGGGTTTGGTACAAGCTGAAACGAGTCTCTTGAACCTTTTGGACAGGGAAGCTTAGATAAAGTCGCAACACAAAAGCTGGTAGCAGAATACCATTGTGACACCTTTAGGTATTTGTATAGTTTAAGTATAACATCACCGGCTTCGTCACCACATCCTTCAAAGGAAATTACTAAGCCATTTAAAATACTATGAATTGACATCCGCACCTTAATCCAAATATTGACCATCCCTGTTTATTTAGCCATTTCAATCGTAAACACACTTGGCACTGCAGCTGAGCATTTTAACCAACAAAATTTATTTAGTACATGTAACACAAATATAGACAAATTGCGCATTATTTTGCATCCCAAATTGTAACAATAAATAGTTACAATGCTACACTAACTACCAAAAACTATTTACGAATTGACAACTACGACTTACTCTATCAACTAAATGAGTGACTAAATGGTTGAGTGGCGGACTATTTGTCCAGGTGGTTGGCAGGCTGGCAGACTAAGTGAACGACAACGACTGATTACTGCTGAACAATTGAACACTGGAGAGCAGTAAATGAGTGAGCGGCTTTTGTATATTCGATACGTATACCGACAAATGCCATCCATGATTAAATTTATATATTTATGTCCGAATGAATGTGTTGGACGAATGTTACTTGCATATTAAACAGATGCTTAGTATGGATTATTATCATTTTCATTCATGTGACTTACGACGCAACGCTGACGATGATGATGATGATAACGTTACACACATAAGTACATACATTCATGTGCTTAAAAAGTAATGAATAGAAGCTCATTTGTTGGAAGAACATATACAAGTTTTAAACAAAAAAAGCTACATGTCACATACTGCTTTATAGGTACACTAAAATAAGTTTTGATTAAATGACATGTTTGTCATACTTTAATAGACTTTTATTTTGGTATCAGATATAAAAGGATTTGAACGAGAATTTTCACAAAATTAATGATTATGAACGTAAAAGTAGAACGAAATTAAAAGTAATTAAACAGGATAACAGGAAGGTTTTATGGCCTTCTTTTAGCTTCATTACAATAAAAAATTTCTGTTTAAATAATTATTAATGAAGGACCTCAACAAAATCACATTGTTTTTTCCTCATTTAAAATTGAATGATAGACATTGCAATAAACAGTCAACAAAAAATCATCATTAAGTCGCAATTAAAGAAATATTTATTAGAAATGCGAAAAGTTAGCAAAATATGAAAATACAAGAATGAAGCTGGCAGGCACAAAGGTATGGCTTGCCGTAAATGAGTGCGATGTCAGAAGTTCTGACTTATACCCTCTCGTGGTAGCGGAAGGCAAGTCTAGCTAAATAATTCGAGCGCAGAGTACTTACTCTTATAAAAATTTCTTTATCCACGTTGTAACAGCATCCACCAGAGATACGTGGCCAAGAGGGTGCTTGGTCTCTAGCATGCGAACTCTGTATAACAGTCGATCAACAGTTTCCATACAGTCTTACTCATGTACATATATGGTAGGTGGAAATTTTTTTTCCTTAAGAAGAGAAAAAATGTCCACCAGTAACAATAACAAATACTACGGTTCCAGCGGAAATGCACGTTAAATATTTAGGTATCCACTTAGGTCGACGCCTAACTTGGTCCCGGTATATTGAGGCAAAAAGAACGGCCATTAAGCTTCGAACAAATCAACTACAGTGGCTAATAAGTCCTAACCTAATCTTGGCTTTGGAATACAAAGTCCTTTTATACAAATCCGGTATATAGCGAATACGGTCATATAGCATTCAGCAGTAGGGTACTGCTTGCGCATCAGATATCCAGGAGCTACATAAAAGAAGCACGTCCAAATAAGTAAATAAACTAGCCGTACATCCCAACACTCTTGTACGCAATATATTACAATTTGACGCGCACCAGCGAAGTGACACATTGAGCCTGGCGAGGCGGCTTACTAAGGTTTGAATACAAAAAATTAGTTAATAAATTGCTAATAACTAATAAATAATATTTTAAAAATAAGATCTGAATACTTATTGTACATTTCTTTTAGTAGAACGGTTCAATAAGTTGAAGTTATATTAAAAAAATTTAATGATATTGATTTGATTGTAAAACAGATAGGTTCAAAACTTGTCCACTACCTCGTGGTGATTTTGCTATAATAGTCCCAATAGACGGGCCATGGTTCTGTGGAAAAAAATTTGGCCATACAGTGAATATTGCTCGAAATGAAGACTTATTGACCGAGATCTCATTATTTATATTAAATAATATTAACAATGTGACCAAAGAAAATGCGTTCAAATCTTGTTAGTACTTGATTTCACCACACATACTTCTTCTGAATTCATTTAATTTAGAATTTAATTTAATTTTAAGCTGAAAAGCAACAAAACCGGTAATTAGAGTTACAAATATTTTTTAGTATATTTCATTTGAAAAGCAAATTGTTGATAAAGTTTCACCTTATTCATTTTAACGAGTTCATTTCATAGTAAAAATGGATTCATTACCTTTGTGTTTATACTCTTGGCATGTTTCAATAACCTTGAATGTTTGATGAAGTATCACGTATGCGTGTCCTTTCATCCATCCTGACCTACTTTATAAACGGGTATAGGATTAATGAACAAATTATACATTAGGTTCACATATGTGTATGTGCAAAAAATCTAAAGCCTCTTGAATATAACAAAACCCACAGCAAAAGAAAAGTAAGAAAATATAACTTGTCCAAGCCAAATCTGAGATACTCTATATCAGTTGTGAGTGAATAGTGTTGCCTCAGTTACTAAAAGATGTACTGCGCATCAATTTATTTTTATTTATAGAAACATTTTGCTCGTAAAATAATTTACAAATTTGAATTTAAGATCTTTTGCTAAGGTTGTTTGAGCTAGTGTTGAAGTAAGACTTCGGAAGGCCTCAATCATATTTGGTTTTATGGAAGTTTATTTATAAAAACCTACACTACCAACATTTATAGCTGATCTAACATATTTTATAGTACCCGGACGTAAGTAAATAATATCTTATGCCTGAACTAATTACTCCAAAGTACGAATAAGTTTTCGTCTTTGTAAACACATCTCTCTTTCATATTCAAGATTCGTATAAATATGTAAAGCTGAATGTGGAACCATTATCTTAAATGGCGTTACAAAAATCATACCCAACGCTTTCTGTGGTGTAGCATGTGGCTGTACGTGCAGACACTTGTAACAGAAACTACAAACAAAAGTTGTTTAATTAAAGTTATATTTATGCAAAATTATTATAGGAAGTAAGGTCCTTGTCCTATATAAATTCTGTGGCATAAAAAATAATTGTTATGCCAACCAGTAACAACAATAGCAGCAACAAAACATTAACAATAAAAAGTAAAGCCACAAAGGATGGTTGTTATCACTCACATAAACGTGTTGTGACAAAAGAATATAAAGATGAATTTAGAAATCATGAAAATAATTTTTTCTGTTTATGTTGTTGCAACAACTACGAGTATTTCAATATTGCGTTTAGTTCTGCAAATGCGTTTGTGTATTTGGATGTATGTATAAGTGTGTTAAAATATCAACTTTATTTTATATTTCACTTTGCATTTGCTTTAGTTGTCGTAGTATATTTGTTTTTTAGTTTCAATTGTTATACTTTATTTTTTCACTCAAAAATATTATTTTGTATCAGTATAAAAAATAAAATCGTATTGAACACACAAATGTGCTCCTGCTTCTTATTAACGGAAATTTCAATAATGTATGCACTACGTTGTTAATAAAAAAAAGGCTTTCGGTATTTGGGAATACAAGGTTGTTGGTTTTAAACCCTTCAGAAAAATGTAAAGGGTATATAAGTTCTTTATTTTGTTTGTGATTTCTACAATATTCATTTCACACTCCTCAAAATTATATATTCTGAATCCTTACAGATAAGAAAGTTCAATGAATAATTTACGTCTACCCGTCTGTCCGGTGTTGAAATAAGCCTTCTGTTAAAAAATTCGCATTTTCTGAATCCCTATCTAATCTGCTATACAGTTCTCAAGCGGATATTATCATACCGAGGACCCCAGATAATCTACGGACCTAAATGTAGCACCAAATTTAAAAATTGATAACAAAACCTCCAAATTTTAAAAATTAACAACGAAAACAGAATTTCTCCAATAACGAAATTTAACAAAAATATTTAAAAAAAGCTAAATATTGCCAAGATTTTAAATTCAACACAAAATTGAAAACTGGAATAAAACATTTTTTATTTAAAAACTAAACTAACTAAAATTGAATTAAAACTCGTAACCTTACGAAAATATCTTTATCAAAATATTTAAAATGAAAAAAACGCGGAATTTTACCACAAAACCAAAATATAGATCAAAAATTTTAAATTACAAAAATATCATAATTTTCCAAACAATAGAAATTAAAAAAAAAAATAAACCTGCATATAAAAGATGCTGAAAATTCTACAGTTTTTAAAATTTAAAATTTACTACAAATTCGCCAATTCACAATCGAAAAGTTGGATTAAAAAAAATATTTGTTGCAAATAAAACCAAACTAATACAAAATCGAAATTTTACCAATAATTATCAAAACAAATAAAAATTCACCAAATTTTGAATATTTACCACAAACATATAAATTTCAATTATTATGAAAAACGTTGAAACTTTAATAAATTAGATGTTTAACAAACATATAAAAGCAAAAATAAAAATTCACCATATCACCAGTTATCCCCAAAAACATTAAAAAATTCTATTCAATTAATCTGAAAACAGAAAAAAATGAAATATTACCATAATTTGGTAATCAACCAAAATAAGAAAGTGCACCGCAACACCAAGCATTTAACAAACATATAAAAGCAAAAATAAAAATTCACCATATCACCAGTTATCCCCAAAAACATTAAAAAATTCTATTCAATTAATCTGAAAACAGAAAAAAATGAAATATTACCATAATTTGGTAATCAACCAAAATAAGAAAGTGCACCGCAACACCAAGCATTTTTTCAAAATTTAAAATTCATTATAAATTCGCAAATTCACCTTAAATTCGCGAATTCACCATAAAATCGAAAGACTAGAAAAAAAAAATTCAGTACTAAACCGAAATTTTATCAAAAAAATACCAAAACAAACCTAAATTCACCACAAATTTGTTATTTCGCCGAAAAATCACAAAAATTCACAAAAAATCAAACAAACTCAGCAAAAATTAAAAAAATTTACCAAATTATTTTAAAACTAAAAATTTTACAAAAATCTGAATTAATCTGAGAATTTAAAAAAAATTACCATAATTTGGGAATTCAGTTTAATTGACATGGAGAATCTCGCTCAAAGCTAGAGATATTTGGTAAATAAACCATAAAATAGGTAGAGTGCAATCAATAATTTAAATAAGATCAGTGTAGTTATAGACGATGAAATCAGAAAGATGTGCAATAGTTAGGTTGTGTGCTTTTAAATAAATGTTTAGTGTGAAATTATTTGTACTAGGTAGGTATTTGTTTAAGTTGCAACGTTACGATTGTTACATATTTTTTGTTATAGTTTTAATTGCAGTGTCTAAAAGTTGCAAAGGTAGATGTTTTGTTTTTTAACTATGTAAAAATTTCTTTAATTAAACCCTGATGATGTTATGCAAAGAATATCGAACTATTGGTTACACTTATTGGATAAGTACTTAATAAAGAGGTCGAATAGAATTTATAAATATCAATATTGAAAGGTCGAATATTTTATTTTGTTTTTTTAAATCACGAGATAGGCCTTTGAATACTATGAAATCACGTTTTAAAAAAACTATACTTCACACGCATCTACATATCTAACTTTATTTGTTTACCTTTTCCACTAAGCCCCGCATTTAATTTCCTTAGTACAGCCAGTTATGCTATTTTCAACGTCAACAGGTTTATTATATCGTTAAGTAGCAAAACGTCTCTTGAACAAAATCTCATTAGTTATCCACATATTGATTAGAAAATGTTTTTAACGTAAAGAATGCAGTTCATTTTCACAACTTTCGTCATTAAGTTGAAAAATTCCCACTTTCAAAGTAAACGGCTCATATATTTTGTTCACTCTGATTTGAAACTTGGATATTTGTTGCAAAATCGTCCTGAAATGTACAGTCTTATTAAAAAACCAAAAAAGCTTTCGTCGGCACAACAGTTAATGCTTTAGCTCTGCTTTAGTTTTATTTTAGTATTTTTAAATCTGAATATATTTTTCAAACTAATATTTTATAAATTAATAAATAGCTTTATTCAGGCTTAACTTCTTTTTATTCAGTCCTTATGCTTTCTGGTTTTTTTGTCTTTTCTTAATCTAAGATTAAGCGAATAAAATAGGCAATGTAAGACAACATAGAGAAAGATATATAATTAACTATAATTACTATAACTATAACTATTTTGTGTCATTTCGATTACTCACGTTTCTACAAATTCTTAATAGACTTGACTAGATTTTACTGAATTGCGTTCGATTATCCTAATCTTGTAAGAGAAAAAAGATACAGATTAATGACTGAGTATCTCCAAATTTTTACTGAATTAATTTGTGCTTATAAAATCCAAAAAAAGAAGCCTTTACAGATGTAAATACTGAATGCAGTTTCGAACTTGACATATTTGGAGAAGTTCAATTTTTGCACTTAAGAGAGTTTAAAAGAGTTGTATTTCTTACATTTCTTAGTATTCACCCGATTTTTTTCATTTACTAGCTTCTGAAGGTATACCGTTCCCCTAGGTTTTTATACGCAAGTATTTGCTAAGACTAGTTGTTGCGAAATACCAAGTAACTACTCCTGCCGTGGACTTTACTCCGAAGTAAACGAACGGACCTGTTTTTACTTCCAATGTTTCGTTCTGCAAGACAACGGCAAGTTACTAACAAATATAATGCAAAATCGTTGTATTCGAGTATAAAAGGAATGAATTAACAGCACTGTATAGTTTTGATCTCCAAATGTTAATTTTAATCTAAAAAGTTTTAAATTTTTTTCTACGACATACATTTTTTTATCGATAACATATATACAAATTATGAAGCGATTTGATTTATTAATGTAGCTGCACTTGGTAAAATTCTTTATCCAATATATTTTCACTCTTATCCAAAATCCTAAAACAATGGAAAAAAGCAAGTCATAAGGGTTTTTAGAAAGAAAAATTTAATTTTATTAATGCGATCATTTCTAGAATTCTGAAAAAGTTAAGTTGTATTTTTATTAAAAGTTTGTAATGAAATTTTTAAGACAATCGAATTTTACACCTTGAATACGAGAGCTCAACAACCAGCTTCTGGAGACTAGAATTATTAATTTAATAATTTGGAAAGTTTTATTGACACAATTTTTATTCAAATCTTAATAACCATTTCAATGTTGAACTTTTTGCAAGTTTTCGCTTCGAATAATTTTAAGTTATTTTTCAAAGCTAATTTTTCTGTCCCTTCTCCTGACCGAGCCAACACTAAAACTCCCGTGTAAGAACGATTATTAGTATAGTTAGCATATTTTTCAAAGCAATATTAGACATCACATAAAAGATGCTGCCGGGGCTAAGGTCCATCGTGTTATACTTTACATCACGGCGAGTGAAAATTTTTAGCCGAAATGAGAATATAGTTTAATTATATAAAAAAAATTCCGCTTTCATTAAAGGTGAACCCCGTGAATAATTAAATGTTATTTTTGTTGGCATGAAACAGGAAAAAAGGAACGTTTTAATGAATTTCATTGTGGTTTGGTTTAAATAAATTACTGAATGATAGAACAAACAAAAGATTTAATTGTCAAATGAACTGCCATACTGCGCTCACTTTTTGAGTTTTATTATCACCTTGCAAATCACCATGAATAGAGTAATGGTTGAACAACGCAGCCAAATTATTGATATTTACTTTGAAATTTAGTCATAACAAAATTGCCGCTTTCCTATTTTCTCAGCAGAGAAAAGTTATAGTAGAGGACGTCGGTCCTGTCTTTTTATTATAGCCGACGGGTGAAAATAATGCAACTACTAAAGCCTCTATACGTGATTGTATAGGTGGAGACGTCGCAACAACCAATCAGGAACATATCGTACGGGGAAACACTGGTTGCCGTACAAAATTTTCTTCTTCCAGATCTAGGCCAAAACTCATCGGGGATTAATTTTCCAATAACACACGTGCATTGCCGCACTGGCTGAAAATAATGCCCCTACACGCATTAGAATAGGTAGCAAAATAGGACCATCGCTTCCTGAACTTTTAGGCATCTTGCCCGAGAATTCGAACATGTCTAACCTCTTGCTGACATTAACTACTCTTTTGACAGCTTCCATCGAACGATAGAACGATGAACTGTAACATATGGAGTTAAGGAATAACCATTTAACCATTTCATTTTAACCAGGTGTCATCTTGCCCGAGAAGTCAAGAAAATTTTAATAGTTTAAAAGTTAATATCTAATGGTTTTGTGGTCAGCTCTCTGGTGATATTTTACTTTGCATCATACAAATATTATACTTACATACTTTAGATAGACTGTGGTTGTGGTGCCAATTATATTTGGGCTGCGAAGTATTTTCTTAAACACCAAATTAAAATGTTGAAAAACTGCAAATACTACATTTACTTTTAATTTAGGAGGAAATTGGTTTTCGTTTTTAAATGTTTACATATTTTGAAATAATTGCAGAAAAAAGACGTTTATAACAAACTACAAACCATTAATTGAAAAGTATTTTGAGAGTTGATTTTCTGTTCTTATTCTTTTAGAATTTGAATTCTTTAAAAATTAATTAATTTAATTTATAACAGATTGAAGTAAGATCAGTTTGCGTCATTTCAAAAAAGCTATCATTCTTAGGCAGTACAATCAAATAAATACAAAGCACAAGAATAAAACTTCTACATTAATTCTTAAGGATTAAGAGAAATAATTCGTTCGCAATTTTTCGTGTACATTAAAAATTAAAATGGTTGTAAAAACGTGGGTTCTGGCGAATATATTGTTTTGGCGGGCTCTGTCTGATGCCGACTCACCATGACATCAGCTTAAATGTCAAACATGTCAAAATGCTTAATGTGAATATTGCTCATATCTCTGAAATGGGATGAGGTGGGATATGTTCTTGATTATTGTGAGTACCTGCCTTTTGGCCTTAACGGCAGCGCTCTAAACACTGGGTGAATACCATGCGCCCACCTTGCATTTGGACGTGGTCTCTTCCTTGCTGAGGAGCGGAGTGTCTAACTTACACACCTACCGATCTATTGATCACGGCACCTATGATTTGGGTTAAACACATCTACCACGAAGTACCCCGAAGTTCCGCACGGTAGTCAGGCTGAAAACAAATCTCCATGGGCTCCTTACACCCGTGGTACCAGAATTAAGTCTGCGGTGAGACTTCGCAGCAGAAGATTGTGTTAGTTGGACTCCAAATACTAGGGGGCTGGTAGTTCATAGCGTCAAATATACACGGCAAACAAATCAGCAGAAACGGCAATACAGAAGTACCGCATTACCTTAAGAGCCGACGATAGAATGTAAGGATGCTCTAAGAGAATGTTGGGGGTGGTAAAGAATTAGGCTGGTCATACATATTGCTCATCTAGGAGCACCTTAGGGTCAAAAAATATTTATTAAAAATATAATTTTTGAAAAGGGAGCGCTATAGGAAATGATGGTAGCGGTCATACATATTGCTCATCTAGGAGCACCTTAGGGTCAAAAAATATTTATTAAAAATATAATTTTTGAAAAGGGAGCGCTATAGGAAATGATGGTAGCGGGTATGTATGTTCAGAAAAACAACTTGCCCGATTATGCATTTCGTAAGGACCCCATAAAACACTACTCAACCCCTAGTGTCTCTGTTAACATAAAAAGTTTGTCAAAAGATGACACCAAACTAACCTGGCTTACCGGGTGACAAGGGATTGTTAACACTGTTTGGAGCATATTTTAGGTCGGCGGCATTACTGGTCCGTATTTCTTCGGCAGACGTCAACGATGAGCAGCACAGATCAACAACAACCACTCTTGTTTGGCTCGAATTACACAACATGTTAGCCATAAGTAGTTCTGACAGGATGGGGCTTGACGACATATAGTAAGCCCCACAATTGACATGAACTATCAAGATCGTGCAAAACGACCCCGAGAACCATTTCCTTGTAGTGTGGTATTGTGAAGTCACAGGTCTATACCGCTATCGAGTAATGCCCTCAGAGTCAACCCAACCCAGGCCAGTACTCTAATTAGGAGGAATTATTGTATTTCAACATTGACCTGTCTTTCTTGAAAACTTCTTATAAGTAATAAAATTTTTATAAAGAATTTCCCAAAACCTTTTTTTTTTAATATTAAATTTATAAGGATTTTACTCCGAAACATTTAAGTTATTCACATTGACATAAATAATATCCTACGTAATTATTTACATTATTATTTTACGTGATAAAAATGAAATCCTTCTTTCGTGTGCTATAATTTTCTCAGTCAGTAGCACAAAAAAGTACACAGACGTTTCTTCAAACCCCCCTAATTCAAACTAACGTTGTAAAATCTAGAACAATTTTACGTTAAATTTTATGGTGACACAAAGTTTCTTTACTCCAAAAACAAGCAAGCAAAGAGATGTTTTCCTTTCAGCAATCTTTTGTTTACTAAACATTCAAGGGACAATACGACTGAAATAGAGTCCTGTGTATTAACTATGATGGCGCAAACTCAACACAAATGTGGATTCCAAGGAAAAGGTAAAACTATTTTTTGTGAAAAGAAAATTTTTTGTAGAAAATTTGAAATATTTTGGATCAAATCAAATAACAGCAGCTAGTTTTAAGATAAAATAGCAAAGAAATGTTGCCACAGAACAGTTGCAAAGTGAATACGAAAAGGATACGTGGCATTCAACGGATACTAGAAAAATTAAAAGGAAATTCAGATACTGAAAACTGAAATATATAAACGAAAATTAAAGAGAAAAATTAACTATAGAATCATACGTGTATGAAAATTAAAAATAAAAATGAAAGCAAGAGTGAACTTGAAATCGTAATTGTGAAAAAATTTTCTAAATATGTTTATGTGTAAAATTAAAATAAAAATTTTTGAGGAAAAAAATAAAAAAATACAAAAGAGTGTAGTGTTCTGAAGGACCTTATTGTTGTGTTACATCTACATTAGGACTTTCTAATGTATTCTTTGGGCCTAGTGTTTTCTTGAATGACGGATTGTTCATGTGGTATGCAACACTTTGGACGAAATTACTTTGTATGTTAAAAAGTAAAATGCATATATAATATTTCTCCTGCTTTTATACAAATTCTAGGCAAATCTTTTATTCGCATTAATGTTTTGTTTCTAACCAAGGTCAGCGTAATCCTTTTAGTTTGATTCCACCCAGAAGGCATGATAAATTTTAAGGCAGAATATCTTTAGAACTTTTATTTAGATTGTCTGTTTAGAGATGACTAGATATTTATTGTATTTAATACATCATTGTTATTTTCAATATAAAGGATTTCAAAAAAAGTTGTTGGATCTTCTGAAAAAGATATATTTATTAATATGCTTTAAACTGGCCTACGTCGAAAAACGAAACATTTTAAAGAAATGAACTGCTTCAAATTTAGATGTTACTAAACATTGAACAGCTAATTAAACTTAGCCAAACGTTAAATATTCTTCCACCAGTGACGTATCTCTAAGACAAAGATGGAAAAATCCTATAATTTTGGGTTTCTATCAAAAGAGGGGGAAAAAAGTTCCTAGAAGTGCTTGCTAATAAAACAACCTATGTGAACATAGATAATTTTCTCTGAACTAAAATATCATTGATAAATATTTAAATATGTACATATAAGTAGTTATATGTTGTTACAAACTGAAAATTAAGCAAAAAATAATCAGTTGTATGTAACAGCGTATGTCTTCAGTGCTTTCAACGGAAATATCGACATGCTTCGTTAGAGCTAAACTCTATTTAAACAAATTAGAAGGGTTAAGTTTTTTAATAAAAAGGAAACGAGATTTGCTTATATTTTTCCAAAAGTTTTTTGTCCGCAGAAAGGGGCGTTTAAACTACAGCAATTTGTTATCAATAAGTCAAAATCGCAAAGAATCACAGTTTTATTGACTTGATGCTGTATTTAAACCGTATGGTTTATTAATCAATTATTTCTTTTATCCCATCTCATTTTATTATAAATAACGCTATTTATTTGTTGAGGTGGATTAGTTAGTTTCTATGCGCAATTCACTCTTGGCTTAGGCCAACTCATCAGGAAACCTTTACCAAACTTTTAAGAAAAACTTAAACGTCTTATGCTCTAAATTCTTTACACCAAATGCGAAATCGAAAGCAAATTAAGACAAAAACATTAAAGTTTTCACCATAAGCCACCACAACAACAATATTTTATTTTATATTTCCTACTTGCCTTACTATGAAACGTTTGGTTGGTTGTTTGTTGCCAACTCTAAATATAGCTGTAACCGGTAAAAACATAAATACAGCTATGATTTGCCTTATGTAAAAAAAGCAAAAAAAAAAACATGGTTTGTCAATGTTGGCACAAGATTTTGCATATTCACAATGAGAACAATTTTTTGGGATTTTATCCTTTTTAGCTATGGTATGGTTCATTATTTGTTTGGGAACTATTGGAGATTAAAACCGGGGTTGGAAAACCCTCGTGCTTGTTTTTTGTTTAATTAAGCCCCGCCTACTGGCATTTTGTGGGATTTATTTGGGCTTTGTAGGGGTTTTAATTAATGTAATGTTGCTTATTTCACTGGTTGATTTTCCTAGCGTTTGCCTTAAGTTGATCGATTACTCAAAATTTTTCAAAACCGATTTTCGAATAACTCCGATTTTTTTAATTTAAACAAAATCGCTTTTGCTTTGGTAATTTACGAAAAAACGACCAAAGAATTATTTGATGTTTTACTAAAAAAAACCTATAAAAGTTTACATAATACACATCCGATGAGATTCCCTACTCTTACCGTCATTTAAGAAAAAAATTTATAATGAAAAGATTTTCATTTAATTAAATTTGGTATGTAAAAATTGTTTAAGTCTTTGCCAATCTTTAAAAATGGTATAACTGACAATCCTTGCGACTGGTTCCAACAACTCCCAACTAGTAAAAAATAGTGGGGAGTACCTTCATATTCGCTCAATATTTTGCTTGAATACAAGACTGATTTTGAAAACAAGCCACATCGAATTTGTAAAGTAAATTTATATATTTTCTGTAGGACGGGTAGTGACTACTTCAATGGCTTCCCATCTGAAGACTCTCATATTTACAGTTCTCAAGACATTTATAGGGAAATTAATATTAATTCTCTATGGGGGTACTCTTTTGTTAGCTTCTATTCCTGTAAGATTTTTTTGAAAAGGCAATTTGTGTTAAAAATAGCTCGCAGTAAATTGGAAAACTATATACAGACTATACAGAAGCTATCGTATATTTTCTTTACTACGTTACAATTAAGTAGGAAAGTTCATATATTTTTTGTTTCTCTCAGCTTCAAGCTAGTATAATATTAATTTAGAAATAAGATGTGAGTACTTATTGTAAATTTATATAATATAATATAGTATAAAGATTAGATAAATTAAAATTAAGGATAAAATAAAATGTGGGATTTCAAAAAAATGTCCACACAATATGTTTACGAACCCTTCTTTCTTTTGCGAATGTTTTATCTCAAGCTCATGGCAAAACATTAAAGTAATTTTTGCTACTATGAGTTGAATATTCTGCAGTTAGTATTTCCCTATTAGATATGAGCTACTTTTTCACATGCTATCTTTAAATAGATAGTATGCCTACTATATGGTTTGTAGAAATTGCAATTAACATAATTAGCATTAACATAAATTTATTCAAAAGTCATTAAACCTGTTTAGAAAAATATTTTTCTCAAAAATTATATTATTTAAATCATTCATTATTCCATTATTTAAAAGTGGAAAATTAGTGTCTTATACTATAAAGGAATTAACTAAATACTATCCCTAAGCTAAATTGTATTCCTAAGAAATAGATAGTAACTGATTCTTTATATCATGAAAACACATCTCTTACTACAGAATTTATTTCTAATCTTCGCATCAAAGTGGCTATAATAGTGTCTAGCAAACAGAACCCACCAAGATGAATTTAAAGATGTTATATCTAGAATCATCTCGATTCAATCTGGCGTTCCTCGAAGCAGTCATCTCTATAATATTTTAATGGCGTTGTTTGTCAATGATTCCTCGTTCGTGATTATGCACTCTAAAGTATTGATGTATGCATATGACGTTAAATGAAAGAAAGCCCACAATGAATATGAAATTTACAAAAAGTTTAGAATTGGTTTATAACTAATAAAAATACATTTAATTGATACGAATAAGTGTTTGTGTTTTTAAGAACTTAGTCCAAAATACCTGAAGCACTCAAGATTAGTCTTTAGCAAAACAAAACAATCAAAAGTCGTAACTAAACTCATCATGTCCCAAAACAATATAATAGACTGTTGCTTTACATAAACTTAGTTCACTGACTGCATTGAGTCACTGCTCGCAAAAATTCAGTGCATGTTGCATTAAAATTGTTTTTGGTAGCAGCAATGTTGGCGTTTCACTGCCGGGATATTTCCAGTGCTATTTGTAAATTTTCGTTGTGATTTTTAGCGTAATATTTCATTTTATCGCGATTTTTCAAATGCTGAGAACACGTTTTGAATAATTATGAAGTTTTTAAGCTTATTATAGTTAAGTTTAAAAAGAGCGAACAAAGTTTTGAGAATTTGCTTAATAAATTAATAAGTATTTGATAAATTTATTTAAATGTGCATGATGTATTCACTGCCATGGTGTTATTAATGAGAAGACAGAAATCATTAACAGATAACGTATTCAAGCAATATATGCTTGTAGCAGCCTGAGTAGTACCAACGTCAATAGCAAAGCTCAATAACAAAAGCAAGAAAACAACTATTTTTACCTTATCAATAATTCCCAGAGTTTTAAAAATTGGCACAGTTGCTCCTTTATATCTTCTATATATATATTTACACAAAATAAAGAAACGTGGAGTTAATGGGCGAGATAAAGGGTGGGTACTTCTTTAGGTTACATTTTTTTTGTTTATTTCTAATAGGTCTGCAGCTAGAACTTTAAAAAAATTGCTAAAAGGAAAAGCTCACAAAATTTCATACAAAAAAAGTTATAATTCAAGGAAAAACCAGAGAATTAATTTATTTATTTACCTCATTTTGTCTAATTTGACTGAGTTATTTATAACCAAAATAATTCTTATGATCTTTACAAAACATTAAAATATTATGCGAAATCTGCGTTGAGCTCATTAAGCTCTATTTTTAATTATGATATAAGAAATTTGCAAAACTTAAAAATTCACTTGTGTGATTTTCACCCCTTTTAGTTCGTTTACATTTTTGCTACAAACATACGACTAACTGAAAGATTTTAAAAACTTTTGCTTTATATTTTTTTGTACCCTTCTTTTAATTTTTTACTTGTTTTACCAGTTTGAGAATTGCTTATTGTGCTTTTGTTCCTTTAAGAGATGGCAACACTGACAGTAATCGAAACAATGTTATAAAAATGACAATCAAACAGAAAGAAACCATTGCAGCATGTTGATTTTAATTATACTCTCTTCTCACTAACACAAATGTAGCCCATTGCAAACAACACTTTCACATATGCACAGTTACAAAGTATCTCGTTCCCAATAAACTTGCAACAGAACGATTTAAGCCCTTTGCTGCTGGGGGCATAAAGCAGTTAAAAATATTGCAATAGTTATATGATTTTTTATTCATTCTTCAAAAAGCACCACCGACATGCATCACCATAATTACAAATACATATTTAAGGGGGAGGGTAAGAATGTTTGTTTTACAATTACAAAAATTACAGTTGTGTATTGGCTATAAATTATGACTGGCACGTGTCCTTCAAGAGCAGAAATAAAGAAGTCTTAAATGAAAGCATAAATATAATAAAACAAATAAAAACTTTTAGCATAAAAGCTCTTTAATTTCGCCGAACAAATACATTTCAGTCATATTTTGGTTAAAAATTAAATTACAAATACTTTGTTTGCAAAAACCGTAAGAAAAAGTTTTTGTAATTGTTGCTGTTGGTTTTTATTGATTTCCAATTAACTGTGATTGAAATTTAGGAAAGTTTTATGCGGTTGCACTTGCCAACCCTTAAGTTTTTGGATACACTAATCTACTAGTAATTGTGTTTGCCTCACCGCCTTGGATACATTTTTAATAACAGGAATCTTCTTTCTGAGAAGTAATAATGAAGTAAATGATAAAAAGAATCCACAGTAACTTAATGACTTTTCTGGGTTTTTTGATTTTATAAATACTTTAGCGTTTGTGTTTTATTTTGTTGTTGTTTCATAAAATATCCTTTGTCATCCTTAACACACACACACCCACACAAACCTTTGTTTTACTCCTCATGAAGTTGAAATATTATTAAACAACTAAAAGGAATTTTATGTTTTTCCCTTTCTAGGTCACAAAATGAAGGTTGACTGTAAAGAAAGTTTTTTTATTCAGTACAAGTGAGTTTTTACTGTGAGAAAGGAAGAATTTTGATAAAACAGTAGAAAGCGATTTAACCTGTTTCGGTGTTGTTGTTACGAAAGACATAATTATCATATGCCGCTGAGAACTCTCTAGTAAATTGATGTTTGAAGCAAATCTAATGGCATTTACGTTGATTAAAAAAGTTCACCTGATCAATGAGCGCATGCTTAAAATTGTGTACGCACCCTATAGTCTTGCTTATTACAGCTTTGAGGAAATTACGCTGCAAAGTATGGAAAGGGGATGATTACCATAAAAAATACTGAATATTCGGCTCAACACTTGTTTGGAGTTTAATTTCTCTGTAATTTTTTGAGTATTAGTATTTATTGAGTAGCCATCAAAAATACTTTAAACTTTTCTCTTTTTTAACTTAAAAATGTTAAAACTGTGTTTTTATTTGTCCATAGAAAATAATTAATAAAGTTCAATCCCTTTTGCCTTTATGAAGGAAGAGTTTTTTACAAAGGATCACTTCGCCATTTGAGGCTTTGTAAAGAAGCACTAAGTTTCACAATAAAAATATAAAATTTGTTCTAGACAAAAAAACTCCACAAGTTTTTTTGAAAATAAAAAGTCTGAAGTTTAATTTATTATTAATTATGAGGGCGGATTAATAAGTCCGTGACTTTTTTAATGAAACAGTTTTTTCTTAAAACAAAAATTTATTTTTCAACACAATCTTCTTTTAACTCAATACACTTAGTCCAACGTTTCTCCAGTTTTTGTATCCCTTCCAAACAAATAGAATTTTTCGAGGTCCCTAAAATAGGCATTTGTTTGGTCAATAATGTCATCGTTTGAGCTAAATATCTTTCCACCGAGCCATTTCTTTAGGTTTTGAAATAAGAAGTAATCACTAGTGGTTCAATCCGGAGAATATGGCGGATGAGGTACCAATTCGTAGCCCAATTCATAGCGTTTTGCCATTGAGACTGCACACGTGTGCACCCGTGCATTTTGTTGATGGCCATACGGGGTCGTTTTCTTTTTAAATCCTCATTAAGTTGGTCTAATAAGTTGGCATAATATTAGCCGTTTATTGTTTTTCCCTTTTGAAGGTAATCGATGTGGATTATCCCGCGTGCATCCCAAAACACTGTTGTCATCACCTTATTGGCCAACAAACTTACCTTGGCCTTCTTCGGAGCAGGTTCACCCGGAGAAACCCATTGTTTAGACTGCTGCTTGGTCTTCGGAGTACAGTAATGGATCCATGTTTCATCCATAGTTACAAAACGCCGCAAGAACTCATTCGGAATGCGGTTAAACAACTCCAAACAATCCTTTGAAGTTGCCACACGTTTACGTTTACGTCAATTGAGAGCAAACGCGGCACCCATCTTGCAGACAACTTTATTAAACCCAGCTGATCATTTAAAATCGAAACCACAATCCCATATGAAATGCCTATAGACTATATCGTAGATTTTTTCGACATTTTCAGGTGTATTGACCTCAATTGGCCGTCCAGAACGTTCAGCGTCATTTGCACTTGTGCGACAACAACGAAAGTCAGTAATCCACTTTTTTACCATTGAAATCGATGGTGCAGAGTCCCCACAGTATTTATCGAGCTTTTCCTTGGCTAAATGACGACACTTGCACAAAATTTGACAGTAGTCTATTAACAGATGGTACTTGATGGGAACAGTATTGCATTTCATATAACTACGAGGGAAGTTCGAAAAGTGATCCGCTCTCGTAGAATAAATTCGATAGAAAATTATTACTCATACTAATACAAATCATAAAACTAAATATTGTGTTGAACTCTTAATTTACCATATATCCTAAATTTACCTCCGATTTTGTACGACTAGCTTTTTGGTCCCAATTTGACCCGAAATATTGAAGGCTTATTTTTAATCCCAAATATCACTTGATTTTTGGAACACCTAATTTTAAAAGACTGGCTTTTGAAGTTAAAGTACCCTCCGTATTAAAGATACAACAAAACTTTATTCTAATAAATGTTCAAAAAATTAATTCAATAACTGGAAGAACAAACACACATATCACAATTTATTAATTACGATGAGCTTTTTTCTGGCCAATCTTATTTGTTTGCGGAAATGAAAAAATAATATGCGAACAGATGGGCACGTGTTTTTTTGTTTTTGTTACTTCATAAAATTCTATGTATGTACACTGTTCTGTCACCTTAAAAAACAGTTGAGCCAGTTACCGCTAAAATTAAAGATTAGTTGAAGATGATTCCACACATTATTTTTATTTTTTTGCCACGCCTTGGATACCGCCCTTTTAGTTTTTTGTACACTGCGCCGCCATAAGAAAATAGGGCGCAAAATTCGCTGAAATATGTAAAAAGAGCAGAAGTAAAGCGTATGAAACATACTCCACTAGGCATGCTTCCGGCAAGTACAAATATAAAATTATATCATCAGAAAAAGCGGAATAAATTTTCATTTGTGTTAAAAAGAAACATTGCGTTTTGATTTAATTATTGTTTATTTTATCATCAATCGTAACTCATTTTCTCAATCGTAACTCAATTTATTTCAATTTCTTCTCTTCTATAATTTTTTTTGCAGCACAAGTTTTATTTCTTGAAATCTCTAAAATGTCGATATGGAACCGCTTGGGGGAAACGTTTTCGGGGTTTTTTGAACGTACAACCCATTAATCAGTTTCTAATTGTCTAAACATAATCTTCCAATACCTACAGGAAAGTGACTTATTATATTCAAAATTTTAGCGACATGAATTTGGTCATCTGATATTAAATGATACCATTAGCCATCCACTTACGAAATCACCACAATTTGTTTTAATGAAATCTATTTATGAGATGCATATAGTTGGTCTTAAAATAAAAAATACATGTGGACCAAAAATACTTCATTATTACTATACGGACCAATTACGTTCCGACAAAACTTTCATTTTGACGATTTTACAAAAAAGAATCATGCCCTCAAATTGTTCATCCAGAATGTACATTTATGTAGAGTGTTCAATTTAAATCTGGCGTAGATCCAGGGCAGAGGAAATTCAAACACACATGTAAATTTTATTCTGCATTATTATTTAAATTTTTGTTGAATAGATGGGACAATATTGTGCCCCATACCTACTAAAGAGACCACGCCACATATCTCATTACTGTTTTTTTACTTTAAAACAAACCGTAGGTTTAATTTATTCGCGCCCGAATATATCAATTTTTATATAACTTGTAAATTTGTTGCCATAGAAAGCTGTGTACGAGTATTTCTGATTGAAACACTTATTAAATTTTTTATTGAATAAAACTTTATTTTAAATTCATTATAAAATTTTTGGTAGAAGACTGTACCGTTTTGCTTCATAATTAAACACTCAATTATAGCAGGACTACAAGAAGTTGACATTTCTTAAAGTTAGGGTTAGTATGTAGTACTGTGTAATAAAACTCCAAAACAAGCTGACTTGGATAATAGCAAATATTTTGAAACAAACATTTCCCTAATCAGTGAATCCGTTTATTTAGAACCAAATCGATAAACATAATTTAAATTTTCAGGGTTTTAAAAATCTTGTGAAATCTGACACCAGATTTTTGTTCACATATTTAAGTCAATGCCTTATGTAGATACTTACAAGCATACAGGTATATTTTTATCCACATTTCATGCTCAATTACTTGATTTTTTTAAGAGTTGATAATAATTAAGGTTGTTTTAATATTCTTTTGTCGTTAATTTCTCGAAATTTAGTTAAAGATTTTAAATCACCTAAAATAAATTTTTACTTCAATTGCATTAAATACTTATTTTTGTTAATTGATCACTTTTTTTTTTGCTATCTTTTCACTTAAATTCTACCAGGTAAAATATTCTTCTTTTTCTCAATGCTATTCAATTGGGACTTTTTATGAAATACTTTCCACATTTTCAACGGTAAAGACAAGGAAACTTATTTATTTTAATAACACTAGTAAAAATAATTTTTGACAACAAGTAGTTTTGTATGAATTGGAAAAATAAATCTTTAATTGAAACTTAATTGAAACAATGAAATAATAAAGGGGGGTAGTTATCCAAACGAAATCGAATGTTAGATTCATAGCAATATGAAAATAAATCTCTTTCAAATGGGAATATTTTTACGACATCGTTTCTAACACAAAAATCAAAGATATAGCATTAATTGGGAGGACATTAAGCAGTAGCAATCAAAATAACCAGATGACACAATAAAATGTGCTAAAGATACTGTCACAAGTTTATTCAATATTATTTGGCATACGAATATATAGGATAACTTGTCTTACTAAACGACTAAATCAAAATTTAGTATGCATTTTTGTGGCAACATTCATTCCGCTTGATCTTATCTTAAGAAACTAGTCAAATACTGAGTATTCGACCGCACCAGAAAAAAAATACTGCATTCAATATAACCTGGAAGGTTACTTGTTGACATTATTAAAACATATCAGGCCATGCAATGTGAAATATTTGGGACACAGACCCACCAACTGGACTAAAAACAAATGAACATATAAAAGTATTACTCTACACATTATTTCCGATGATGAGAAAATTGATTAAAAAGTAGATTTCGGGATTGTACTACCTCCTTACTGGCAGCAGACATATAAGCTAGAATTTATAGTAAAAACACTGATCTTCTAACTAGAAAATCAATTTGAAAATTCTATGCGTCTACACAAAACTACAGGCTTTTCAAATTCTTTTAGTATTTTTTTAGTACGGAGCTTAGGAAAGTTTAAAGCCGATATATTTGTTTGACCACAAATACGCAAATCTTAAATATGTACAATTTTAAGTTCAGCACGTCGTTGTGTTTTTGTGTACCAACATCGCGCCATCAAATCAATATATTAAATGTACAGGGTGGGACAGAAAGTTTCGTGGATTCACAAAATCAATAAATAAAACTAAAATTGGAACAAAAACAAATTTATATTTATATTAAAAAAGATAAATTGTAGTTCACTTTTTGGAAATACCATCCGCCGAATATGAACCATCTCGTTGCGAACACTCTTTGAACATTGACCTTGACATAAACTCGATGGCGGTGTGGGCGTGAAATAGAGGCAATTTTCCTCGGATGCAGTAAAGCCGACTTTTTACGTATCCCCATATTAAGATATCTAATGGGGCTAGGGCTGCATTTGTGGGAGGCTATTCCATAGCTCTACACAGTATGACTCTTCCGGCAAACACGACGATGATGACAGCCAATGAGTCATTGCAGTTGGCGCGTTCTTATTAAAACCACGTGCCAGTATTATAGCCTTGCAGTATCGGAAAGAAAAACTGACTTAACATGCATACCGGTCAGAATTTATTCCAATACATGAATTTAATCCACCCCCTTACCCTTACGAAGCCATTATATTTTGAAATCGTACGTCTATCTAACCCACCATGTATTTTATTATTATTTGAAATCATTAATAAAAAAATTATGGAAAATGTCGTGTTTTAATTTAATAATATTGTGATTGTAATTATAAAAATATTAGTATGTGTTTAAAAAAGAACATATAATGATCGTCCTTTTGAAATATATAATGAATTTCTAGAGTCATATTATAATGGGTTTTAAGAAAAAATGAATTTAAATTTAGAACTTATTATTATCGTGTATAAACGTATTGTGATTATATAATATTATAATAATGTGAGTACTTTAAACAGTATAAAGGTTTTATGTAACAATTTTTTTATTTTGCTACATAACATTTTGATTCAGCAATATATTTTCTTCTCAGGAGGAGCCTGAAATTAATTTAAGTTTTTAATTAATTCAATTATTTATTCAATTCAAAAGTAGATAAAACCAAGTTTGACAATATAATTATTTAACTCAAATAAAAGTTAAATTTATAGAAAAGTCTAATTAAATAATCCAACATGTTATTGAATTTTACAAAATTTAAAAAAAAAATATTTTAACATTTTCCCTGCGGTTTAATTTTCGCAACATCGGTACTTTCGTTTAAAAACAAATATTATTTTTCTTACTGGCAGCAGTCATCGTAGTTCATTTAATAGTACGACGTCCTAGGGCCAGACCATATTTTCCCATACCTGCATAACATGGTAGTTAACGCACGAATACTTGTTGCGAAACAATAAATAATTCTTTGCAAATAAGATCGTCCATGAATGCGTATTGACTAGCCAGAAATTTGTTCGCATATGATGAGAGCATTAGCAGAATATAACGAGAATTTGTAATTTATACAATACAAAAAAGTTTATAAATTCTGGATCCTTATGGGTAGGGAAGTTCAGTAAACGATGTCCGTCTTTTCAAATAGCCGCTGTTGATATCAACATTCTAACGACACTAGACAATTTATGATCATGATACTTGGACCATTTTATTAGCACGTTTTTGAATTTGAAATCAGTAATATCAGTGCACAAGTTCCTGAGATATGCGGTATTTCTCTGTGATTTTCTGCCTTTTTTTGTTATTTTCAATCTTACGAGGAAACCACAAAATCAAAACACTGGAACACAAAATATTGTTTGTCAAAAAATCAAAATCCTTTGAAAAGCCGAAATTTTACAAAAAACAAAAACTCACCACAAAAAATTAAATTTAATTTTACCGAGAGCCGAGTAATCATGAAAACTCAATATTTTATAAAGAACGTATATTATTTAAAAACAATTTCAAAAAATAATTTCAAAAAAAAATCTTAAATTCTTGAATTCAATTGAATGGTGAATTCACCAGAAAATTCAACAAAATAATTAATAAAATCATATGTATGAATTTTATCGAAAATATCAATTAATCTTAAAAATCAAGAAAGCACAAAATTTTACCATAATTTGGGAATTCGCCAAAATCTGAAAACTCACCACAAATTATTGTTATTTCGAATTTTAGTTACGAAAATATTAAAATTTTTTAATAAATAGAAATGTAGAACAAGCAAAAACTGCCAAAAATTCGACATTTTTTACCACAAATGCGAAAATATACCATAAAATCGAAAAACTGGCGTAAATCTCCGCGAGTTTTACGAAATTTTAATAAAATCTATGTGAAACAAAAATATAAAACAAAAAAATTAGGATTTCAGTAAAAATTAAAAAATTCACTAACAAATTTAAATATTATAAAATTTATACATGTTATTAAAAATTGAAATTAATCTGGATTTAGAAACAAACTAATTTCATCATAATTTGGAACTGCATCAAAAATCAACAAATCTTCAAAAATTCAAACTACGAGTATAGTCCAAAAATGATAAACTAAAAATTAAAAAAAAAATTTTCGGAAAAATTTAAATTTCCTAAAAATCAGCCGAAGTTGCATAAGAAAATTACTATTAATTTTAAATTTTATAGTCACCAAAACTTCAAAAGTTCGCCACAAAACCGAAAAACTGGAATAAACAAAATAAATTTAAAAATAACACAAACATCTAAATTCACCAAATTTTAAAAACTCACAATTAAATTTGTTCACCAAAAATTTGGAAAAAATCAATATGAAAAAATTTTAACAAAAATGAAGTTACACACAAATAACCGAAAAAAATAACACAAAAATCGAATTTCACAAAAGTCAACAAAAATTACCAAACAATATAAGCTTAATGAAAAACCGAAACTCATACAGTTTTAAAATGTAAAAATTTAAATTTCACAAACATTTTGAGGTTTCACTCAAAAGTAGAAATTACGACAAAAATAAAAATTTAATGCGGAATTCGCCCAACATTAAAAAATTCACCAAAAAGTTTTAAAATCTATAAAAATTAAACAGGAAAATTAAAAAAAAATAATTTCACCAAGATTCAAATTCAAGACAACAAGTCCAAATTTATATATAGCGAAAATTTTTGAAAAAGTGCAAATTTTACAAAAAAAGTTGTCTAGAATTGAAAATCTAGAATACAACAAAGAACTATAAAAATCAGGAATTCACCAAAAATTTAGAAATTTACGAAAATAAGGAATTACCAAGAAATTTTAACTAGCAAAAGCCCTAAACTAAAATGCCGCAATGTCACAAAGAATACCAGTATCATTTCATTTGGATATTTCACCACAAATTATATACTAAAATTTATATTTCAGTCAAAAATGGAAACTTCGTCGAAAATACACAAAAAACCGATATATAATAAGAAAGTCCTTACAGTTCTTAGATTCAAAATCACTAAAAATAAAAAATAAAAATATTTCACAAAAAACTTAAAATCTATTAAAAATTCTGAAAATCCTCAAAAACGGTTGTAAGTTCGATTAGACTTAATATTATTAAAAACCATGTTTGGAATTTTAACGAAAAATTATATTTAAAGGTAAAATTACACCGTAAACATTTTATAAAAAATTCGAAATTTGACTAAAAGTCAAATTCCGTTCTTATTATTTACAATTCACTAAAAAATTTAGAATCTGTTAAAAATTTATATGCACTCAGATAAAAGATTAAACATGTAAGCAAACTGAAAGAGCCGAAATTGAAAAAAATCTTATCATTTATTGTTAGTTTCGTTTTGTTATTTTAATTTAACGCTAACAATTGCTGTTAAGGATACTTGTAATCAAATCGGAGCTCGATTCAAAGGTTAGTAAGCCTATATGAATAAAAAACTAAAAAGCGCATACGAAAACATATTGATCTTAACTTATTTTGTTCAAATTACACTATTCAATACTTAGTCTGCTCCAGCGGCTTTATATCTTAAGTTAATTTGATCTTGTAAGGATCTTTACGCAAAATTAGTCACATTATTGTTTAAAGGTTATCAATTCCTACAAATTGAGTGAAATTTTAAGGCATTAAGCCTTCAGTGAAGAGTTTGGGCCAATTTGAGCATGATCACCGATTCAAAAATTAGGTAGAAAGTTCTTATAATTTCCTTACGTTGCTTGCCCTCGTATTCCACCACGACAAATATAAAATTGTTATGCCACAATTGCAGAACACCTTATATACCTATTGTATGTGCATGTAATAAAGTTTTAACGAAAGCTTTCCTGCTTAAAACTCAATGTATCCTGCGCATAGGATAATCATAGATAGAATATTCGCTGTAGCCTTCTTCCTCTATTCAAAGTTTTAGGGTGCTGATTTCGAATCGGTAGTGAGTTAAAACAAAATATTTTTTCTTATATACCTTTCACTGTTTACAAATATTTTAGTAACGGAAGGAACTCTAACAACAATATGATAATATATAGAGATCAAGACAAATTCAAAGACAGAAAAAATTTAAAAAAGGAAATTGCAAATATGGCCATCATATGGATAATTTTTTTGAACATTAATTTCATGCGGCGTTTAAAATGAAAAGGCTACTTTTAGGTCTCCGTAAACAACTGCATCCATCCATGCCAACCAGCCAGACATCCATTCATTCACTCACTCAGCAACTCATTTTATTTCTTTCGTCATTTATTGCAATTCCAGTCATTTGCACAATAAATCTGAAAGTAATAAAAAAATAAACAAACAAACATCTGAACTGAAACAAATTGTTTTTTTTTAGGAAAAAGCGTGAGAATTAAAAATATTTATTTTCTCTCCGTATAATCAGTTTACATTTTAATTAGCACGAAATGGCAACAATAACAAAAAAAAAAAATTAATGCAGAGAAAAGGAAATCTAACGAAGATTTCCTTGGTTGAGTTTTAAATGTAATTAACAACACAAGTTCACAATTAGTTACTGCAAAGTTACAGATTTTTGCACAGTTGCAGCTACGTTTCATACTAAATAGAAAAAAAGAAAAAGTTTGCGATAATGACACAAAGGGGAGTTAGTGTCTATGTTCCTAAGAGGGGGTTGCTGCTTGCTAATTCTGCCATGTTTACATAGGGTTTTGAAAACAGGATTGTCTTGAGATATATTCAGCCCCTTATCCTAGGAACTCAATAACGCCGAACTACAACCACAGTATTCACGATTTTAATGCACATGTTGAAGGACACATTCATTAAGACCTGTAACATGTCCTATTTGCCAAATATACAGAATTTTAAGATTATATGAACTATCGCCCTAATTCGACGGACTTTATGATATTCTCCCCTGGTAAATGTGTAAAGCCCACTCTGACAGATTTGATCTACTGGAGTATGTTAAAATCCGTAAACATAAGTATCTTGCATTATTTACGCGAACTATATAACTTTTATTTTAACTGCTTGAAATCACTTTAACCACGTCACAGGAATTATAGATTAAAACCAAAAAGAAGAAAGCATGGAATCGAAACCGGCTTATCTCAAAAGCAAATTTAACAAGGGATAGCAGAAATTCGTTCCAAAGATTTTTATCAAATTACCCTGTGGGAATATTAAATCAAGAATCGTTTAACTTTGTCTTGCGTTCATTAAGACATCTGCAGCCTTACGGCGCCATAGTCCCGCTGAGGTTATAAAAACTGTAATATTAATAAAATAGTTAATACTTGAATTACACAACTCTCAGTTAGTTAATGTTCGGATGAAGTATTCAAAGCTTAGTAATGGACGCAGTTCATATACAAAAAGAACGGAAATCATATTTTCAAAATTAAGGAGACGACTAAGTTTATGAAAGTATAATAACTTGTAATTTTATAGAAATCCGGCACTATTCTCACAGCGGTATGTGCTGATTGTTCTCACACCCACTTTGCGACTTTGATTGGCTGTTCTTACAGCGGCATCGTCTGACTGATCTCACTTAAGCTTCGGCTGACTGTTGTCTCAACGGCCTCGGCTGAAGGAGCTTTAAGATATTTTATGCATAAATACCAGAAATGATGAAGCACCGAATACCGTAGCTATTCTGTCGTAGGATATTTACTATTTATTTGTGCATGAATTAAAAAGATTTCAAGGAATCAATAAAACCCCAAAAAGTATTACTACTTAAGAATTATGGGTCAGCATGCAAAATCCTGGACACGATACGTCTTAGCCTGCCGCTTCTATTTAATTCTACGATTATTTTTTGAAATTTTGCACACAGGAAACAAATTCGCTATGACTATAGAATTCGTTGTTAATCGAAGTTTTCTGGCTCTACGCACTGTCACGTAACACACATTTACTGAAAAAAATGGAGGAGAAAGAATTTAATTCAATATATTAAAAATGTTCAATTTATTTTACCTCAGGCAAAAGCCCTAGTCGTACATATGTAACTATTTTACAATTTGATTGTGTTTAAATAGGACGTGTCAATAAAAGCGCACTAAAGAAATCGTTGCTTCAATAAATCGATCGTTTCATACACGATGTGAAATATAACGCCGCACAGTTGAAACATGTCGTCGAGAACTGTTCCTGTAAAGAATGACTTTTGCATTCTTGTACGTGTACGCAAAGATGCTTCAGAATCCATAAGGAAACCAGTTTTGAAGCTTGCGAAAATTGCTGGTAGAATTTAATTTGATTTCGGATAGCTTGCGAAATTTCAGTTGCAGAAACTGAAATTTATTAAGAAAGGAACTGATTTCAACCCAATATTTTATCTTTGTATGTAGAGAGAAATTCTCCAAAATTTTCTACCTCGTTTTTTTTTTTTTTGGTAATTTTCATAGTTCACAGTCAGCCAGATTAATATTCGGATGAAGCCTTTATAAAAAGTTTTAGTAGTTATTGAGTGCAGTGTTGCCAAATGAGCAGCTTTACGTGCTTTTATCAGTTTATTAAAGTGGGTAAATATTTTCGATTTTATTGGTTAAGGAGGTTCTTTAAAAAAAATTATTATTTTGTGATCTTTGTTTTTTATTTTGTATTTAAAATTTTATAAAACAAATCATCATAAACTTAAGTTTGGAATAAATAAATTAAATGTATTTTTACATACATACATATAAAGGAAAAGAGAAAAAATTTGTTCCATAATACGATTTTTTTTTTGTTAAAATTCGAGTTTGCTACATTTTTAAGTGGTGATAAACATATAATATTCGATCTTATTTGTTTTTTTAATTGAGGTTCTCAACTGAATTCTTTGAATTCAATCCAACCTTCTTAAAAGATATTTTTATAATGAAACTCTTGCGTTGAGTTGATATTTTTGCGTACCTATATTGTGCTTCTTAAAATGACGCTTTTAAACTAGGAAATACACAACGAATTTATTTTGAAATTTTTCTTTATACTTTCAGCAGTTTTCTGTATTCTACTTCTACAAATAACAAGAAAGAGAAAAGTTTTAAATAAATATTTCTCAATAAAAAACATTTAAATTGCCAAATGTTCGTCATAATGTCCAAGATGTAAATTAAAAAGCCACTGCAGAATTCTTTGGACAACTATTAATTTCCAAAAAGCAGTACCCCGAAAAGTATAAAAATAGAATACGCAAAAACATAGAACGAAAGTTTCCAAAGTGAAATGACTCAATTTTATGTTAACAAGAGCATAAAGAAAATTATTGTTGGAAAAATACTACTTGCTGTTTACACACATTTCAATAACTGTGCATATTTTTGTTTTCACATAGCATGCATTGTAAAATAAGTAAAAACCTTTTTTCCAATTTTGTAAAAACTTTATAATACATTTGTTTTTTTGTTCGTAATAAACCTTTGAATTAACAATAATCAACATATATAACCACGGATACGATGACAATGAGACGCATGAGTTTTCACCATCAAACAGTAGAACAAGATTTACATGCCCATCATCAACAACAACGAAGGCCACCTGACGTTGAAGAGGCCCTATCATCTATGCTATGGACACCATATGAACGTGCCTCAACAACCGATACATCATCCGATGATGATAACGACGAACAATTGAAACGTCAATTAAAAAAATCTAAAAGTCAATATGATTATACGAGCGTCCCAACAACTATACCCATGCCATACCCATAACACCCCCACCACTACGAATGGCTTCAGTTTCACCACTAGGGCCACCACACACGCAAATTTTCCACTCGCAACACCGGCAATCGAAACGAGAGCAGCTGTGGCAGCAACAAGTTTGACAACGACGACGAATGCATATCATACCGCAGACGATTTATGTGATCCATCTGCAACATCACCATTAGTGCCTTTTTCAAATCGCATGCTTAATGCGCATACAACAACATTACCACCACTAACAACAACAACAACAACAACACCAACAGCTAATTCTAATCTACAAAACAGTGACATCGCAGTCAATGACTGTGATGAAGAAAACGATGATGATGATGCAGATGATGATGTCAATGTAAATGCGGATGATACATTTGATGATGTCTATGATAATGACATTACATTAGCAGCTGCAAGTTCCTCTATGGCAATGATGTCATCTTATCAACAAAAAAATCGTATTTCCTATCCCTCCTCTTATGGTCGCATACCAAATCTTAGCAAATGGTGGTCTACCTCTATCGCAACATCCACGCAAACCGCTTCAACCTCTGCTGGAGCAGTAACTCTACCACCACCTTCATCGTCTGCCACCCTGACAGATGAGACAAATAAATAACCACCATCGTATGAGTCCTTGTACAAAAAGCATTCTTTACGTTCTCTACGTCAACGTCATCGTTTGAACAAACATTTGAATTTATTCAAACCAATTTTGCAGATACTAAAAGCAAATGTCACAACTATAACACAGGGTCGGTTTGCCACCCTTAGACGAACGGATCATAAGAGAGATACTAATATCACATCAAAGCAATCTGCAAATGTTGCTAGAGAAGCGATATTAACAACATCAGCAACAACAGCGACTTCAGTTATTACTGATGATAATTGTAGCACGGAAAGTACAATTTAGTTCGCTCATTTAACGATAATTTTCTGCATGAGGTAAGTTTAACTACGTGATGCATGCATAAGTAATATACACACACTCTGAACTTTAGTATTTAAGTTTTTGTGCAGACAATTTACAACAGGGTTTAAAAATTGTTATTATTGTTGCTATGAAACTTGTATTAAAAATACAACAACAATATTAACAGTTGAAATATGCCAGCAAGCACTACGCTGTTCGATGCTGCGGCCATTTTTTAGCAAATAAAAAATAAAAATTTATTTTTAAACAGCAGCAAATACAAAATATGTACATAATGCTTTTACTATTAAGAAAGAACACTGCACTTTATTTTTGTACATACTTGAATACTGAAAAAAGAAACCCTGCAAGAAATTTCTGTCAATTGGTCTGGACGAACTTGTCCTGTGACTTGTAAAAATAGCTCGAACACAAAAAGTAACATTTCGTAGCATATCACTTACCTAGTGCAACTTAGGTAATCAATGTTTTTCTGACTGTAGCTTTATATATTCATATACATATGGAATACACAAATTATAACTAGGGCCAGTGCTTTAGTAACAGAAACTAGACAAGGTGCTACACAGTGTTTAAAACGTATCACTTTTCCCCTCCTATGACAACTTCATATTAAAGTAATACGTTGCTTTTACGAAAGGTGTTTGAACTTAAGACAGTCCCTATTCCTAAAGAACCAGTAATGTGACATGTTCTGAATCAGTACTGTACCATCTAGGGAAACTAACCAGTAATCACAAATTACAATGGAATTCCGGGTATTTAAAAATAATAAATCCAATTATGTGTATAAATTCCCTATTGCTGCAAAGCTTTATTGCTGTTATATTTTTCATAGCTGTCGCATTTTTAACAGTACCAGCTTAGCAGTAGCATAAATAAATTAAAAACAAAGAAGTGCTGTATTGTAACAGCATCAGTTTTTGATTTTGGCTTTTGCTAATGTTTTACTATATTTATTTAAAACTTGCAGATATTATAGCATAGTGCAGTATTTGTTCTGTGTCACTAATATGTTGCACCTGGTATTTTAAACACTCATTATACTTGCGCGAAATACGACATTAAAAAGAATATAGTTTTAATTGTGCTTACTCCTCCTCAAACTTAGTAATATTTGATTCCATGCTGGCAAATCACGCTGTTGCCACATGTTTAACTTCTTTTATCAATTGAAGAAAAATGTAAAAAACGCTCATTTGAAAAATGTTGAAAAATCCCAAAAATATTTTTAAAAGTCATAAACTATATACACCAAAATTCTGCTCACGCTCACTCATGTCGGTACCTTGTATACTCCCGCTCACGTGTGTGTACTTCTTATTTACTTTTTAGGTTTAAATAGGAAAAATATTTCCACGCTTTGTTTGGTTTCAGATTAGGATTCAATTATTAATTACATATTGTATTTAAATTTAATTTTGCATACTTTTTTGGAATAAGAAAATAATAAAAACAATTAAAAACTTGATTAAAAATTTCTTTGTGAAATAAATAATCAAGTCGTCTACAAACTCAGTTCAACTCTTATGATAACATATGCCGCGCAACTACCTCTATTTAGGGCATAGCGGTATATTTCTAAAAGAAAAGAGGTCACTGAAAATAATTGAGTACAGATTTAAGTTCAGAGCCCCTTAACTTAAGAAACATCTCTCAGTTGTGGGGCCACAAAAGCCTTGCATTCCTGTGTAATTGAATCAATTACTATCTTAATTAAGTTTCAAGCTGAAACCAAACAAATACTGCAAATATTTGTTTTCTCTACAGTGGCATGAATTATTGACTTATGTTAAAAATTATTAGAATTTTCGGTCACCTATACCTGGCAGAATAAAACTTGTTATTTAAATTCTAATAACTTGCCATAACTTATTGCACTGTCAGAAGTTCTGGCTTTTACCTCTACGTGGTGGCGGCCGGTAACGAGTTCCTGTCTTTTCTAAGAGTCTGGGTAAATAAGTCGAGATAAGAGACGTTACCACAATTATAAAAAATTCATAAGCGACGGTGTCGCAGCATACGCCACGGATACGTGGCCGCCAGGGTGCTTGGATTTTAGTATGCGAGCTTTGGATACCAGTTCATCTTCAGTTTACAGACTTACTCGTGCACATTGAGCTCTATGTAGTCACACGGACATTTTTTTCTCCATTATAGGCATGACAACATTATAGGCATGACAGGCAAAAGGCGGAGACATTAATTTCTGAAGAAACTACCCCGTGAGGAGTAGACGGGTAAGTCTCTAAAGATACTCCTGCGGAAGAGGCTTAGACGGTAGATCACATTGTGTGTGAATGTCAAGCACTGGGTATCATAAGAAACTTGAATGAGAGTAAGTTAGTCGTAAATTACAAATCGCTTGCCTAAAATCAACTCGTGGAAAGAAGGCAGTCGAGAAGGGAACCATAATGTTAGCGGTCTTCTCCAATATACCCCCTTCATTAATATAAACCCTTAATACAACAAATTGCATACAGAAATAGGGCAATTTAATTATCTGCTAATATTGGTATAGAGAAGTGTAATTTTTATACAAACATATTTCGTTGTTAACACATGTGACAACGTCTTACACATATGACATTATAATAAAGTCTGTTAATACCTACTTCGAATGGTGAAGGATAAACGTTTCTCATTTTGCCTTTGCAATACCAAAGAGTGTTTTGCGGGCAGAAATTTAAAGTACTTTTGAAATCCCAACAAGATGCACTAACTAAAGTTCATCAGACATACTTGGGATAGCAGGGTAATTTTCTAAGTTTTATTAACTTTAGCGCATGTTAAAACATGACATACTGAATTTTGTTAAAAATAAATTTAAATAGGATCTGTTGATTTGAATAAGACTTAGTTAAAATTGCAGCTGCAATTCTGTTAAATCAATAAATGTTTAGTTAGAACAGTAGTAACGCACCGTAACGAAAGCAGCACATAGAAAAAGTTATATTGCCATAATTAAGGAAGTAAAATTAAATAAAGTATTCGTTTATTTGATTAAACTTGGTAAAGAGTGTTTTCGGAATATCTTTTAATTTAACTCAGTGCATATAGATAATAAAGACCTGTAGAATTGAAGAAATTTCGCTGATTTAGCTATTTGGTTTTGGTAAAATAAAATAAAGGCATGTAGATTTGAAAAAAATGGACAACGAATTTATCGTTCAAAACAATTTGAAAAGTGTTGCACGTTTATCAAAAAATATAAAATAATTTCGTGTGAATTTTTTTATGAGTGCATTTAGTTTGAATACACTACAAGTGTAAGGGATATATTGTGACTGTTTCCCTTTACTGATCTATCGTGACTATATTCCTCAATATGAACTATGACGAATAATTTCCTTTACCCTAAAGTTCCAACCTTCGCTTTCGTGTCACTTCATTTATCTTAAGTTCATTGAACCTAAACTAAACTCTCTCTATCTTTCTCTCTCTCTCTCTTTAAACCCCTCCACTATGTATTCCAATACAACATATTTGTGTCAATCTAACAGCTTAGGCCATCTGTAAAAAGGAATAAGAAATATCAAAAATAAAACTGTTAGAAGAACAAAGAATATAGTATTTCAAAAATCAATTACAATAACGATTAGATTATATCAGTTTCAAATCAAGAGGCAGCTTCTGCTTATAAAAAAATTGATTTTATCCCACTCCTCAGTACAGAGTACCAGTTAGGCTTTAAAACACCATTGCCTTACGAATTAAAGCGCTGGTTTTGCAGTACAGGCAGGCACCAGAGAAGGTGGCAGATCGTTATTTTTTTATATCAGTCAGTATACCTACTAGAACAGACATTGAACATCTAATAATATTTTCTTTTAATATAGGAGAGATATCTAAGTAGAGCACATACCTAATGGGTCCCTTCTCGATCCCTTTTGTTTCTCGAATTGATTTCTGGCAACCAATTTTTGATTTACTACTACCTTACTTCCAATGAGTATCGCGCTAACACTAGCTTTTCCTATTGACCGTAGTGATAGCAGACTGTCGACTGGTAATTGTCGGCATTCTTCCTCATCACAAGGCCAGTGATAGACATTCACACACAATGGCCGCTTCATCCTCTTCTTTAGGAGTATCTTCGGATATTGACCCGTCATGCGATGCGAGGCATTTTCAAAAGGGAGTGTTAACTTCTCTCTGCTTCACTCATTTAGCCAGACTTCCTGTAGAGATAGGCACCTGTTACCGGCAGCCACCACGAGTAGGTATAAGTCAGAACTTCTGACAGTGCACTTATTTACGGTAAAGCCATACCTCTTTATGTACCAGCTGGCGGCCTAACCTGCGCCTTAATAAAAAAAATTCGAGATTACTATAACCGATCGCAAGTACCTATTATTTGTTGGTTAGTTCTAGATGTTCTATTTAATGCTGCACCATCTATAGCGATTGTTACCCAAAATATTAAATTTATCATATTTGTGTTTTTAAATATGTACAATTCAGGATTTTCTATTAACTTCATTTGAATTTCTTCCGCTTATATTTGTTTAATAAAACTGTTGTTTTATATGTATTCATAAATAAAACCTGGTTTCAAAGCATATTTCTTATAATATTATTTCCTGTGTAGTCGGCATAAAGTAGCTAATATTTGTGAAAAACTTTTTTGCGCTAGAGAGAACAGAACTTTCAAAGACTGGGTCTTTAGGGAAAGGGACTGGTTCATATTGTAACACTTCGCATGAAAGGTGCCTGTCGCTTTAACATGACGTTGTCATTGAGAAAAATTTATATCTTTAGATTATTTGGCGCTACGAATCTAGTCCAATGTCGATTGCTACAGCACTGATAATATGTGTTTTTAATATCTATGTAAATAAATATTGTTACGACGGAATAATCTAAGAGGTTTAATTAATTCACAAAAAAAATTATTCTCAGCAAGAAATTGGTGTAAAGCGACCTATTGTACAAATACCAATGTTATGCACATAAAGAAAAAACAACAACCTAGACTAAAAACCACGAACCGCGATTTCAATTAAAAACAAAAACAACTAATACAGAACGAAAACGTAAATAGAAGATACACACAAACACATATACAAGACTACTAAGCCAGCAAATGAAACAAATAAATGCGCAATATCACGTATGTTCGGGACATTGCTTGAACCGGCCGTGATCTCTATAAAAGGGCGCCGTCTGCCGCAGAGAGAGAGAGAGAGAGAGAGTTGACTTGGAGATTTCATAGAGTGAACATAGAGTCCTAATTCTACAGTATAATTAGTACTGAAGAGTTGTATATAAGAGTAACAATATGTACGTAAATATGTATTAAAAGTTATATACACAAAAAAATAATATCTAAGTTATTCTAGTTCTATAATATTTGCTTTATTCGCCGGTCACCGAAGTATACTTTCTTTGTTTCACCTAATTGAAAAAAATCCTCTAGACAAATTGATACAAATTTCCCGCAGGGCATGGACAGGCAAATATTGCTTTTTAAACTCGACAGATATTTTGTTAGGTCAAAAGTCTAAGAATGAATCTAATTTGAAAAAAAACAACAGAATTTTTTGAATTTTTGTTCCGTTTGATTTTATTATGTATTTTATTGTTTGTTGTTCTTGGATGAGTTTTATGTAATTAAAAAAACGACGTTTCTGTGCAACTTTTTTTTTCTCCGAAATTCCCAGCGGTAGCCCTACGAGAATATTTAAATATGATAATATTATATATACTTATGAATGGATGTGTATATACGAAAATCGTTCAAAAGAAATACTACTGTTTACACCACAATCTATCAATTGCCAATTTGTCGGCACTTATATGAATACTTTTCCCTCTAAGTGGCAGTGTGTGTGTGTGATAAACAACAAGAACAGACATGAAGAAAATACATAAAATCACTCTTAGTGGATTAGGGTCATCGTCATCATGTTGATTGCTCTTGACGTTTGCTGTCAAATCAGTTACAATATTTGATCAGTTTCGACAAACAAATAGCCGAACAAGTACTTTATGTGTGTGTGTGTGTGGGTTTCAGTAACCACACATTATGGCATAGTATGATCATAAAGTGTCTTATAATAATTAATAAAAATAATACAGTCATTCAAAAGTACAGATACTATATTATTTACATACAACGACTACTGATAAACATTCATTGTGTTCGAAAGTTTTTTATTTTAATTTTAGATTTAAAATTGCCACAACTACTACAATTTTACTGACAGTGTCTTGCATAAGTTTTCGAATTCTATGATATAAGGTTCAAATAATTAGTAGTTTTTGTATAATAAAAGTAAATTGTTAGATGAATATTTTTATAAAATGAAATTTGTAATATCATATAATTGCTCAATTAACCCATTAGGAACAGAAGTGTTATTTAAACAAATTTTAAATCAGGTGTAAATGCGCTGCATAGCCTTACGTTTCCCGGTATTTTTATTCGGAAGATGTACTAGTTGTCCTATAGTGATACTGAAGTTATTTTTCTCTTACAGAAATACGAAAAAAGCGCAATAGTACACAATTTTTTCATGTATATATATTCATTCCAAATACAATGACGTCAGTCATCAATGATTCGAATATGTTAGTAGAATCAGGTTTGAAAATTTTAGGAAGAAGAATACACTTTTAATCTCATGTAACACGATATTCACTAGATGTAATTATACCTTACACATCGAAATATAATTTGAATTCAGTTCATCTCTTCTTTATTTCGCTACTATGTTACTATGGAAAGTAACAGTCATCGTCATTGCTTCAAGATTCATGCCATGTCATTTCAAAACAGGTTTCATTCTTGTATAGAAAAACGGTTAATTTTAGCCGTTTTCGATCTATCTGCACCCGCACCTGCTGAAGGTAAAATTAGTTTAATTAAATACAAACTTAAAATATCAAATGGGCATCCCTTCGAATAAGAACACAATTCCCTGTCCGAAAAAAATTTCTTCGTTGCTATCTCCAACATAGGAAATCCCACAGCCCCAGGGTTGCCAGTAATTCTGAGTAACAAGCAAGTGTTCCTCTACGTTTTTGTGCTTTGTAAGCTTTCAAAAAAATTCCATAATAAGCAATTTTTCGAACAAAAGCATACTTATAAATTTTTTTTAAGCACAAGAAATCAGGGATCGCAGATAGTCATTATTCTTTAAATTTTAACCAAAAAATTAAAGAAAAATTGTACAAGATTAAGAAATACACCAATATCAGTATCACACGGAATACCATTGTATGTATTAATTTTTGTTTATTTGATTTTTTTTAAATTAGCTTTAATAATTATTTTCAATGTTTTATTTTTCGCTTAAAAACTACAGTTATTTTTTAAGTTTTATATTTTGCTTGGGAAATAAAAATACTTTTGTCTTGTTTTATTAAGTTTTTGCCAGTATAGAAATGATTTTCTATACTAAAACTGATATTAACTTATTTAAGGTCAATATTATCTCCAGTGTTCGTACCTTTTCCAAGCAAAAAATTAAACTTAAAAAATAATTATTAAAGATTATTTTTTGAATAAAACTTGTAACTGCTACTGTGACTGCAAGAAATTCATTTTTCATAGTATTTCACCTATTAGTCCGCTTAAAATGCGAAGACTTAGCAGCCACACTGTATCTGTGTGACTACATGCATTTGTGCACCGTTATACTAAATATTTATTGCATTGTGTAAAAATAATTATTGTTGTTATTGCTGGATTATTTACTAGTCCGTAAAAGCAATTTGAATTGGTTTTTGTTTCGTTATCAGCTGGTTTTATTCTAGAGTTTATTGCTTTTGTAGTTGCCTTTTCTTTTGTTGTTACTCGTAGAGCATGAATTATTGTATGTGATGAGGCCGTAGTTAGTTGTCGTGCATAAATTAAGCATTACGGTCAAAATGTCATTCGTTGGTGGTGCCATTCATAGCGGTACTGTAATTTGTAATTTTTTTATTTCTTTTTCTAATAATGTCAGCATCGGTGTATAATTATTAGAATATATTGCAGTAACAAAGTAGCAGAGTGGAAAGATAATTTTGGTAAGAGATATTTATTTTATATTGAAAATAAACTTTATGCTCTCTAACATCAATAATAAGGATTTGTATAGTTTTTTCATCTACAGCTCGTAACAAACGTTTGTAAATATACATAACAAAAATTTTAATGTTAAAAATTTTTGATGCAAGCGAAGAAAAAACATAATTGTGGAACGTAACCAACGAACATAATCAAATCTTGATCGAATTTCCGCATTCTTAACGTATGTTATTTTTAAGGCTTCAACTAACCTAAATAGGGAGATATTGCTAGCCAGTGCGAATCACCGAAACGAGAGATAAGACGACTAGAAAAGGCAGCCATCAGAATATTAGTTTTAGCCCGTCCATTATGCATCCTTACTCCAACCTGTTGGAATTATGTGTTTTCCAGTTCCAAGTCATTACATTCAACAAGGAAAACGTGTTTTGATTCGCGGCGTTTAAAAACAAACATACCAGATGACTGCTCCAGCGTATAGCATACCATGTCGTAATGGGATTTTTGTGTGTTATACGCGGATTTTCGGCGCAACATATGCCATAATTTTGCACATATCAACTAATAGTTGATACAATGTTACCTGTTTATAAGGGAACATCTTCAAGTCTTTTACGAAAATTCTATGCAAAGACTGCTAATTGTGGGCCCAATCGTCCGGTTGATAATGCGTGGTCCCGAATTGCATCAACAGCACTGGCGAATTATTCCGCAAAAGATCGACGCAAAAATGCTGGAAGTTCGTGACGTGTGGCAGCGTTTTATTAAGTCCACATATCGTCTACATCACTGTTTTTCAGTCTCTGGTTTAGCTTGTCTGGCTGAATTTTTACTGAAGAATTTCACTTAAAAATTTCAACTCTGTAAAATGAAAAATTATACTCATTCGGGATAGTGTCTTTGGGTTAAAAATAGACACGCTCTTGTTAAATTTTATGGAAACCGAACTTTTAATACCAATTGTACCTAAGGCCACCAACTCATCTGATAAAGTATTAATACGATAATAATTATAGTTGTGGAGATAACACTGAGTAAATTGTGATTGTTTTATTTACCTTGTGGTAACAACAAAATTATAAACACTCCTCTCCTGTGAAATTTGGTCTTTGTAACATATGATGGTTTCGCGCAAAACGGTCGATATACGAGTACAATATCTTTAATAAGCGCGGCCACCAGAATTCAGACAAGCCAAATAAACTTTTCAAAATACAAACCCCTTTTCTTAGAGTACTTTAACTACACACATTTGCTTTATAAATTTATATTTCTGGGCAATGGCGCTAATTGGTTCTTCTGCTTCAATGATTTAAGTTAAACGACAAGGCGAAACGCCATGGGAGTGAATATTGTTAATGATTAATGCAGTATTCTTTTTTTTGGCCTGAATATTAAGTAAATTAAATTACTACTCCAATAATACTTTTTCAGAAAATGGTGACAGTAAAATAATATTTGATCGTAAGCACTCTAAAGTATAGATTTTGTATAGCTTTTAAAGCTCTTCGGTACTGAGCAATAAGCTTTTAATTTTTCACAATACATTTTGAGGGAAAGAAAGCAAACTGCAACTACAGTTCAGTTTAGGGAATCGATAACCTTTTCCTCATAGATCCAAAGGGCCTTTTCCAGTAAGGATGGATCGGTTTGGAAATGGAATAAAACAATCTGATTCTTGATTTGATTTTCCTGCAAGGCGATTTAGTATGGATATTTGGACTGAATTTCCGTCTTCCCTTGTCGCTTTTGTGCAGACAAATCGGATACGCACATGTGCCATCTTTTACCAGCAGCAGGTAGAACCCATAGGTCGGGTGTTTTGTAGGGTTTGTGTGTTGAAGATAATAACCTCCCTAACAATATATGCACATGTAGGGACCAGTGATACCGCTGGTCATATATCTGTACTAATTCGTAACTATTTGTAGATGCATTGTCGCATGGTACAAATCGGGTGGGTTGGCGCCGTTCCATATAAAGAAAATGTGCCTCGTCACATTTTGTGTAGCATCACAAATGCGTAGCGAAATATTGAACAAAATTAATATTTATTTTACTATATCATAAAGGAATTTTTTTTTAAGACAAACATAACTAAGAAAACTATATTCCGCGAATTTTATATTTTCATTACAAAAATATGAACTGCCATCAGATTTTCCCGGTGCAAAGGAATTTTTAGTCGTATTATTTTTAAATTCTCATTTCGACTTAATATAAGCATTTTCGACCGTTTTTTACCTTTTCTGAATACTTAAAAATTGTTTATGAATTATTCTCAATTTTTAGTGAAATGTAGATAAAAGCGCAATTGCGAAATCGAAATTGAGTTTCGAAATTTTTAGTTTTGGTTTTTGTGTACTTTTGGAATTTATTTGTTTTATTCCAGTTTCTTCGATTCTCTGGTGAATTTTCGAAGTTATGGCAAATTTGAAGTTATTTTTTAGTGCAATTTGTTTTTTTTTTAACTTCGCGATTTGAAAAAAACTTCTTATTTTACTAATTTAAAAATTTGGTAGACTACAGATTGCTTTTGTAAAAATTTTTAAATTTTAGTGAATTTTTTTACATTTGAAATTTTTTGTGAATTTTCGATTAGTGGTGGACTTAGAGATTTTTTATACATTTTAAAGTTTTGTAAAATTTAGGTTTTTATTAAAAATTGATTTTGTAGCAATTAAATTTTGTTGTTGCAGTTATTCGATGTATGGTACATTTTCGAATTTTATGTGAATTTGAAATTTTGGCGAATTCGTAACTTTTTGTTGGAATTTCGGAATTTTTGGAGAATTTTGTTGTGTTTGTAGTTTAAATTCTTTGCATTTGTGGTGATTTTCCAAATTATGCTGAAATTTATATATTTTAATTTCAGATTAATTTAGATTTTTGGGAAAATTTATCATTTTTATGATTATTTTTTTTTTGTGAATTTTTTAAGTTTTTACTGAATTTCCGATTTTTGATGAAATTTATTTTTTTTCGTTTCATATACAGGGTGGGGCAAAAGTCATGAAGGGGTTTAAAACAGTCATAACTTTTTTTAATTCTGATTTCTTTTTTTTTTTTTACAAAATAATAAAATATGATATTGGGAGATTTTTTAAATTTAGGTGTGAAAGATTACGTCACGTAAGTGAGCACCATTTTCAGCCTCGCAAAGTTGAGCTCTTTTAATAGCAATTTCCATGACACTAGTCAGAGTATCTGGCTGCAACGCTCTTATTTCGGCTCGTATATTCTCTTTGAGCTGTGCAAGTGTTCTGGGCTTATTGATATACACCTTCTCTTTCAAATATCCCCAAAGGAAATAATCTGGTGCTGTTAAATCCGGCGAACGGGCTGGCCAATTAAATGCTGAATTTTTGGAAATTAAACGTTCGCCAAAAATCTGCCTTAGGAGCTGCATAGTGGTTCGAGCAGTGTGTGCAGTGGCCCCATCTTGCTGAAACCACATCTCTCGATTGTCAGAAAGAGCTGGCCTTAAAAAATTTTGGAGCATATCTCGATATCGCTCGCCATTTACCGTTACACTATTTCCATCGTTAGCTTCGAAAAAGAATGGTCCAATAATTTTTTGGGACATGATTCCGCACCATACTGTACATTTAAGTGGATGTAATTGTCTCTGATGAACCACTCTTGGGTTCTTAATTCCCCATATTCTGCAGTTCTGCTTGTTTACAAAACCATTTAATTGAAAATGTGCTTCATCGCTCATTATCAGATGATGAATGAAATCATTATGTTCTCTGGTCAATTCTTGGAAGCGAACTGCATAAATTAATCGGTCTTGGGAATCTCGTGGCTTTAGTTCTTGCACTAACTGCACCTTGTATGGGAAAAGATGTAAATTTCCCTTTAATATTCTGCGTAAAGACCGCCGAGACATTTGCAGCTCAGCAGAGCGCCTTCGAGTGGATGTTTCAGGATTCTCCTCAACACTCTCCAGAACGCGTTGAATATTTGCTTCACTAATTACAGAATGTGGTCTTCCGCTTCGTGGAAGATCCCTCACTGAGCCTTGTTCCTGAAAACGTGTCACTAAACGTCGAATCATTGATTCGGATGGTGAATTCCGTATATTAAAATGACGACGATAGGCTCGTTGAGTTTGAATTATTGATCGATGATGTTCAAAATAAAGTTCTATGATTTTGGTTCGCTGGATAACGTTGTAACCTTCCATAATTAATCTCCCAGATTTATTTTACAAGTCTTAAAAAGAAAAATAAAAAAAAAATTAAATTAGAAAAGTTATTAATTTTTCAAATCCCTTCGCGACTTTTGCCCCACCCTGTATTTGTTTAACATAGATTCTGTTAAAATATTTAACATTTGTTACCATAATAAACGTTAATTTGTAGTATTCGTTTAATTGCAAGAATTAAAATACACAGTCCTGAATGATATTTATCAATACACAGCCTTATTCGGATATTACGACTCTTAAGCGGCTATTAGATGATCAAACTTGGTATGTGAACATGGTGTGATGGCATACCATCACACGCGTGTAATAGTGTAAAATGCGTATTTTTCAACTTGGTTGGATGGTTTTCAAAAAATTTTGATATTTTGTGTTTGTCATCATACCATCATACTCGTTTAATAGCAATTCTGTCAAGCTCAGTGCAAATTTCATTCTTGTTTTCGTAAGCGAAGGGTAAACATGGCATGGCATTCTTAGAGCGCGCATTTTTAAAGGAGTTTATTGAAATGTACGAAAGTTTGCCAGAATTGTGGCAGATAAAAAGTGAAATATACCACAATAAACATATTAAGCAGAAGGGTTATGAAAAACTTCTAGAAAAATTGAAAACAGTTGAGCCCGAAGCAACAATTGAAGTTGCTTAAAAAAAATTAAATAGTTTGCGTTTCTGTTACAGACGTGAGTTGAAAAAAATTAAACAAAGTGAATACTCAGGAGCTGGTGTTGACATAATAAACATAAACCTCCTCATTCAGTGTTTGCTTGTATACTGATGTTTGACAACTGGGTATGATAGTCTAATAACAAAACACTCTTTCTCTCTCATCACACCATGTTCACATACCAAGTATGATCGTCTAATAGCGGCTTTACATATTTAAAACTCGCCAGTACTAACTTACACTGTAAACTCAACACACTTATGTGCACACAGATATTCAGTCTAAAAATCTCAAAGTCAACTATGCTCTACTTTGAATCGTGGTTCGGGTGAATTTAAAACTTTGGGAAAATTTCGAATTTCTTTGGAATATATTTTTTCAGTTTAAAATTTTTGAACTGAAGGATTTGGCTTTTCAATTTAATTGAGATTTTTTATAAAATTCATAAATTTTTAATATTTTCGTGAATTTTTAATTTTTGGGGAAATATTTAATCCCTAGGGAAAAACGGTTTTTGGCCTTTATCTCGGCAACTTGTCGACCTCTATGCCTGATTTTAATTAACTCACACACTGATCAAGTGGTGCAAGTTTCGAAATCATAGGTAGACTAGTGTCGCCAGAATGTTGTATTTAACATCGGACACTTCCTTACCTATAAGGATCCAGAATATATGCACTTTGTTTTTGGCTAGAAATGAATATTGTAGAAACTACAAACGGAATGACCTTTTCATTTGTGTGAAGTTTATAATAAAACTTTTGCACTTTTCATCCCCTCTAAAAAGTAAATTTCAACTCTTTTTCCAGCAATCCTCCACATTACAACATGTTGCATCAACTAATGTTGTAATCGAACAAATAATTAATAGTAACACCACAAGTTATGGTGAAACCCCAATGCAACAACAATCAATGATTCATCGCCACCAACACCCACCAAAACAAAGCCAAATGCAAAACGTGACGAACGCGAAATCAAAACAAAACCAAGAAATTGAAAATGTACAAAATAATAGCAATATTATGTGTCAACAAACCAAATACTCTGAACACCAATTAAAAGAGATCAGCAAAAGAGAGCAAGAAATGTACACATATGAATTTACCACTGATCAACTTGAGAGCGAACACAACACAATGAACGTTCATAAATATACACCACTATTGAAAACAAAACAGAATTCCAACACAATTGAGAGTTTATTTTTCGATTCATCATCAGCGATCAGTTTGTCGCGTTCATTTGAGGCTAATACATCGTATATGTTTGGTGTGGTGGTACCACATAACAGTTTCGAATCGGATTTACAAGACGAAATACGTAAAAGAAATACTACGTATAGTTTAACACCCAATAAATGCTTAGCGGAATTGGAACGCTTGTATGCCGAATTTCGGGCAAGCGAAAGTTTACGTGAACAAAAATTACGCGAATTTCAAAGTCCTCTTAAAACGACGGCAACAGAAAATATGCGTTTAAACGTGCCCGCGCCTATCTGTAGCTCCTTTGATCAAATCGCTGGGGTGGTCAATGGAGGTAAGTCAGCAAACGAACCGCCAAGATTAAGTCCCAGTACAAGTAGCGTTTTTCTAATAACCACAAATAGTGTTAATCTAACCACAAATACAAGTTAATCAAAGTAATAATAATTCAAATCAAAATAATAACAACAACAATAATAATGTAAATTGTAATAATGGCCAACAGGAAAATAATGAAGCGCAAGTGGTTTTAAATCAGGCCATAGTGAATAACACAACGAATGGTGTTAGTGTGATTAATTGTAATTATGTTAATAACAACAACAAAAACAAAAGTATTACAAATCTTAGCGATAGTGCTTCAAGTATAAATAATGACGTTGTCAATACAACATTAACAAATTATAATATCAATGTAATCCAAATAATATTTCCAAAAATATCAATGATAATTGTAGTGGTAGTGGTAACAGTGATAATTTCACCAATACGCCACACAGTTTAGTGCCTAAAGTGTTTAATGTAAAAGATATAAGTGATCAAGGTTTTGCAAAAAATTATCAAAAGCATTTAAAAAATACGAATACGGAAGTGAAAGTTATACAAGTCAATGAGGCAGCTGCAAAGCCAAAAAATACAATATCTTCTTCTGCCACATCAACACCCACATCATCGCCACAACGCACTTTTACCTCAACAGAGTGTCAAACAGATGACGTCGCTTCTGTGCAACTGAGACCACCTCCCGCCATGAGGCAACAATTACCATTTGCAAGTTCTAATAATACTTTAAACAACAATCGTGATTAAAGGCGCCGCGAAAGACGCGAACGCCGTCATTTACAACACACTACATCCCTTTTAGTCCCACCCACTCATTCGCACACCCATCCCTTGCGTCATGGGCATTTAGACCGACATTCAATGCCAGTTCCTCCCTTACCTCCAATTTTACATCCGCCTCATTTGCATCCCGGCTTAGGCGGAGGCTTACAATCAACTGGGCATAACGTTGCCATGTTAAGACCCATATTACCCGATATTTTACATAATCATTTTCCACCTCCTTATAGCGCATTGCCGCCTCAGTCCCTCACTACGGGCATTGGTAATACTCCACATCACAATGGTTCTCCTATGTTCTTTAGACATCCGCATCCTCATCACCCGGCTGGTACACCTCTGCTAACATCCGTGATATCTACGGTTCCTATACCGAGTGCAACCCCAATAGTTAGTGATGGAAGATTTACGCTGCCGTTACCAATAATAAGAAGGTAAGTCGTTTTTATTGTTACTTAAATTAAAGAGCATAGTAATATCGACCTTCACTTGTTGTAGTCAAACAAACCAGAGTATTTTTGGTGGTAATCGAACCTACGATAACCAGACCGACAGACTAACACACTACTAACAAGACTACCGTGGCACCCATATTTGTATCAAAATACTCGTAAATAAATATTTAACTCTTAATGGAATGCTAGGATTTGACTGACTCGATATATGATGTATGTAAAAACTTTTTACGAAGTTTCTGCATTATTGCCAACAAGGTTGCAGAGCACTAGGTTGATGTTTCTATTAATACAGGGTGTCTTTTTTCGTAGTATAGAACGTTAAATTGAAATAAAACACTGATAAGTGGTATTAATTGCTATAAATTTGCATTTATTCCAAATATAATTCTTCACCATATGTCAACCTGGGCTGTAACGAGTGGCATGTTGCACAGCTCTTTGAAATTAAGAGCATTCAATAATCGGAAAAAATTCAATGTCCAATGCCGTGTATCGGTCATCTGTAACTAGCTGGCCATAAACCATACCACATAGTGACTTTTTCTAGATGTAATGGTTTTTCGGCAATGTCGTGTGGATTATTGTCACTACAAATGTGAAAGTTTGTTTATTGGCGTATCCATTGAACCAAACATTATCTTCATCGCTGAAAAAAGTTTTCTCGTGAAATTCGCGATGAGTTTCTCGAACTGATCCATGTCCTTCGTAAAAAATTTGCCAACTTGCAAAGCTTACGCAGGAGTCAGTCTAGTCATGACAAAATGCTTAACCAAGCTTAACACAAGCCTAGTAGCAGCTGTTAAAATATCCCACATATGCGGCAGTATTGCTAACTTAAAGTTCTGTTTACATACACCTAAAAAAAAACACTTATTTTACACAAAACGTGATGGCATTATTAAGACTCCGTTAAGGTACTTGATAACGATAAAAACTCTCGATAGAGGAAAAGAATTCCCAGCTTTAGTATTGGTAGACTTGCAAGGATTCTGTCTATTACTTTTCTCTTTAATAGGCAGCAAATTTTAAGCAAATGATGAATTCTGTAGAGATTTGAATGAAAAAACTTTCACAAGTTTAAAGTCCTGAAACATAAATATTGATGGATGTGCACTAAGCACATTATTCTCGTATAGACCAGTGCTTAATTCGTTACTCACTCTCTCCATACTTCTTGAATATTGAATTATAGATTTCGTAAATAAAAATATTTTACCACTTTAAAGAGATCAGCACGTATCGAAAATGCGGCTCTGCCGAAAACTCGTGTTTAATGAAGCGAATTTACCAGACTACAAGAGGTTCACAAAAGGTTACTGTGGGGTAAGGATTTTGGGCCGGTGGTATCAAAAGTCAGCTTTGAAGGGTCACTGTGTCTGCTGGTAAATGCGCGTATCGAGCACATTTGCTTTGACGGCGATGACCTTTTGTTTCCGAACAAGGGGGAGCAGTGACGCTGAACCTCGTTTGGGTTGCTGTCAGGCCAAATACTGCAGTGTTGCACTAATGAACAAGATTGTTAAGAACACAGTTATATTTAGAAATAACGGACTCCCCCAAAACAACATAGTCGCCAAAGTCTGTTTACGGCTGCACTCAAAACAATTTTAAAAGCATTTTATAATATAATTAAAGAATTTGTTTTTTAAGACACCATTGTTAATTTATGATGTGCAAATCTATCGGCTTATGTTCTTGTTCTATGTGTTTATGTGTGGCAAGTTTCTGACATAACGTCGTTGATCTGCTTAGTTCAACCACTACAGTCTTCTAAAAGAATATAGTGGAAAATAACTGATGTAACATCCTCAGTTTAGTTCTTGCTCAAGCCGCCTTATATAAATTTATAATATTTTCCTGTATTTGATAAACAGATTTCTATCTCTCAAAAAATTAACTATTAAAAAAGTAATAATTTTACTTCGGTAAATTAAAAATCATACACAGAAATGCTCTACGCCCCTCTCTAAAGGCAGTAAATACACCTTTTTCAAATTTAGAAAGGAGATGATAACTGCAATAAAAGAAAAAAATAAAAAATAAAACAGCAAGATATCAAAGCAAAAAATAATAAAAAAACAAAGGTTTAAACGTCATACTGTTACAGTGTCAAAACATATAAAAATTAATGTTAAAAGAAAGTTCGATTTTCGTTGCTTTTGTTGTTGCTATTTACCACAGCAACCTAACGACTTTAAGATGAAATTAACAATAACAACTAAAACTACTAAGGCTACAATGAGAAACTTAATAAAACTTGGCAAAAAGAAAATTAAAACGTTTTGTTTACTATTTGGTCGGCTCATCCCATTATCATCTCTAGAGGTTGTTTAAATTGTCAGAAGACCATTGTAACATGGGCGAGTGTTGCATTACACTGAGGTTAGTAGCGTTTAATACTCTGGGGCACATATTTTTGGTTTTTATACACTGAAATTAGTTTTTGCTGTAAATGTAAAAATAAACCATTTGCAACTGACAGCAAATGTTCACGAACCGCATTGCCTTTTAATCAAATGACGGTTTGTTAGCTTTCTTTAATTCCGTTTTCTTTTTTATCTTACTGTTAACAAGAAATTTATTAATTAAATTACAAAGAAGTAAGTTTAAAAAAATATAAGTTAAATTGACGTTTTCACGTCATTTGCAACTCCTAAATGAAGTATAAAATGATACACCCAGTGCCAAAACAAAAGCCGACTAGACAATTTTTGTTAATCCTCCAAAAATTCAAAATGTTGCAAAAAGAAAGCGGGGACTGCAAGGCAAATTACCGTTAAAAGATCCAAAAGTTAGATTAGAATATTTTATTGCTTAAATTAAGATGAAAAACTTAAAGGAGGTGGCCACTGACTTTTTATTCCTCGTTAAGTACCATTTCCAACATTTTAAAGATTGCTTTTGAAACTACTACTTCGAATTTGTTGGTTTAATGGATGAATTTCAGGACATTGTGTCTTTTTGTAGCAGAAAAGTATATAATCAGACGCAGATTACATTTTTTATTATTCAGCAATAATAATAATGCCTAATATTTTTTGCTTGTAAATGGAGCAAAACGCTAGTTTTTGAGGTGATGCTTTTTTCGGCACTGGATGCACTAAATGTTGTGTGTGAAAATAAATTAACATTTAAATGGAGACCAAAGCCGTGGTTTTCTCATAAAGCTAAAATCGGAAATTGAACTCAAATGCATTTTGGAAGAACATACGAACATTTTAGGCAAATGTAGAATTGCACATGTACTGCAGTATAGCAAGCGGTTAGTCTCATGGATTTTAAATGAGACTTTAAAATAATAATCGACATAATTACCATTTACGGACTAGTTACGATTCTCATTTAGTTCATACATATTTTTTTATAAGTATTTAGAGTTTTATGGTGATCGTGGCTACTCGCATCCGATAGGAATCTACAAAAGTCTCGGAAATTTAATTTCTGTAATAGGAGAGCCAACAAATTTTACGAAGGCAAAATATATTGACATATGAAAAGCAACACTTCTCTTCTGGTTGGATTATTACGGTATATTGTCTTGACACAAGAGGTTTCTATGAATTTATTATAAGTTAACCTCGTCGTGAATTATTGCGCCGCGCTTAAATACCGAATGCTGTCAACTAGCGATGTCCCTTTTTTGAATTAGTAAATCCAGAGGTAATATATTTGGCTCCAAAATAGAAACATCGATTAGGATTTTATGTTCTCTTCAGGTTTGTGAATCCGTAAATCAATCTGGGACAAAACTGGATTACCTAAGCCTATGAGAAAGCCCCGTTGCACCTATAGGTAGGGATGATGCAGTTGGTATTTTGTATAATTTTTGGTAAAATTGGAACCTCAAAAGCGCGACGATATAATTCAAAAAACTCTCAAAATATATATTATTTTAATTGATATTATATTGAAACTAAAATATTAAACACGCCATGCCTTTTTATCTATAATAAAAAAAAAATGATTTTGGTACCTTTGACGTCCAAAAACTTAAATTTTAAAAGCGCGTTGACCCATAAGCGTCTATACGTTTCGCTTTGTTTATTACCAAACGATGAGAAAAAAAGTAACTAATGCGTTTTATACTGAGTAAAAGGTAGACATGGCCTAGCTTACATTCGTATGTATATATGTATCTACATCTACGCACGATGAATATCTGTACGTGCTGAAGCAGAAATTAGTATAAAAGCACATTTATTCTAACACACCTTTTGTTATCCTATTTCTGAGATTATTTTTATTAAATTTCAAAATGAACTTAACGTTTAGAAAAGCGTAGGTAAGAAGAACTCATTATCTAGCAAAACAACAATTCTATAATAAATTCTATTTCATAGTAACAATTATTTTTGAATTATGAGTTACCTTAAATTTAACGAAGAAACACTTCTATAGTTCTCAACACTGCTAAAATTCCTATCAAGTTTTCGCCATAGGAATGTCTTTCAATATTGACTTCAAAATCATCTATCCACTTACAAAACAAATAAATAATGTAGGTTTCTTGCCAGTCCCACTATCTTAATGTCTAGCCATCCGGAGGATGCGAGGGAACCAGAGTCGAGGCTTGTCTGTGGATTGAATAAGGACCTTCCAGTGGCATCACGGGAATTACTAGCCACCGGGACGTTAAAGACAGGAGAGCCTCCTTGTGAGGTTATATTAAGAGTCAATGTCAATGGTACGGCGGAAGAATGAGAAGCTACAAAAGCTTCAGCAAGTTGTAAAATTATTGCCCAAGTAGCCAATATGCTAAAATGAACGCTAGTAAATGCATTATATTCACCAGATGGTAAGCCCATATCAAAATGTGACATTAGGAGAATACATTTGGGCATCAGAATTACTTAGCAACGAACCTAGCTTGCATATAAAAATACAAGAAATAGTATTAAGTGAGAAGCCAAGAGACTGAGAAAGAACGATAAACATCGGTAGGCCTAACAACTTAGTAAGGCTCAAGCATATGGCCTGCCATAACTGAATGTACTGTCAGAAGTTCTGTCTTAAACCTCTTCTTGGCGGCAGCCGGCAACAGGTTTCTGTCTCTGCTAGAAGTCTGCATAAATTCCTAATCAACGTTGGAACAGCATACGCCAGGGATGCGTTTCCAAGAGGGTGATTGGTCTCTGGTATGCGAACTCTAGATATCAGTTGATCTAAAGTTTCATACAGATTTACCGGTGCCTATGGAGCTCTGTGTGGATGAATCAGAAAGCCCCACAAGAGGCGGAGAGATTATTCTTAAAAGAATCTTCTGTTTTACGAGGTGTGGACAGTTCAATCTAGAAAGGTACTTCTAATGCTTTGGACCATCAGATTCCGATAAAGATGGGTATTGAAGAGTCGCAAGAAGTGGAGAAATTAATCTCTGTAGAAACTCCGGTGTTTATTGGCCAATAGAAAAATTTCAAAAAGATGGACAAGAAAATCTCGCAAGGGATGGACGCGGCAGTCTACAAATATACTCCTGAAAAAGAGACTAAGACGATAGCGCTCAATGTGTACGAATATTCAGCCTTGTCTAACATAAGACCTAGGGCCATGAGCAAACACTTCTTAAATGTAGTGCCATGGGAGACAAATGCTGGTAATTACAAGAGACTCCGTGATGGGGAAGATGGCCGATAGTCACCGGACGACAGTCTGAGATCACTACAGTCAAAAGTGGAGCCTAGTGTTAGCACGATACTCGAATGAGAGTAACGTAGTCATAAATTTTAAATCGGTTGCCTGCAATCAATTCGAGGAAAGAAATGGCTTCGATATTCCCCCTACATAATAGCTCCGCACTGTGGCATGGATCAGAGAGGTGTAATTTTTAACAACGGATTGCATAGATGTGAAGAGCTCCTCGTTAACAAGAAAAAGTCTAGCGGTCAACTTACGTGACCTTCACGAGAGATAAACATACCCTCAAATCGTTCATGTACGATATCTTTTTCGGACTTCATTATATTGTATGTACCGCCTTGCTGTTGAAACCGAATGACGTCTACGTCAATTTGTGTAAATGCATATGTTTATGTCGCGACAAACAATTTTGCTTGCTAATATAGCACAAAATTTGTATGATTGGTATAACTTTTATTGAAATCTCTTGTCTTTATAACGTAACACAGAGTTGAGTATTTAGTATGTTTTTATTTTTATTAATAAAGTTGACACATGTACCAATAAAATTGCATATATTGATTTATATCAAGGGAGAAACAAGTAATAACTAATAGTTTAAACTAAATATTCAGATTAAAAAACATATTTAAAAGAAAATTTCAAATCTAAAATAACTGACAGAATTACAAAAAAAGAACTGACATTAAACAAAAATAAAAAAACTGCTGGCCACATCAAAAATATGTAAAAACCAGACAAATCTGCGCATTTAGTAACGCTATTCGTAGCTAAAAATAGGATTTCAGAGAGCAACGTTTGGACTACCGAACACTCATATATTTTGATAATAAAGATTTATCATTTGGACATGTTGCTCAATCGTGTAACTTGCCATGTTGATTTGACATCAACGACTGAATTGAGGAAGCCCCCTATTTTATTTTCTTATTTTTCTTTATCTTCGAACAGACGACTTATTGTCGTGAGTCTTACTTAAACAACCCACAGTTTTTTTAAACCGAATGATTTTACGGTAGAAAGTTTCGTAAGTACAACACATGCGTACGCTAAGAGTTAATTAAAGATTATAATTTTCTGTTGTTGTATCATATGTGTGCATGGTGTTTTCTTAAGTGCCGGAAATCTGAAGCTTTAGATTTTATGATATTTTTTACAATAAAAGGTATGAAGCAATATTATGCGTGTTATGGGATTTTGAATCATTGTAGCGTTAAATGTTTTTAAACCACTTTTCGACATGAATGTTGATTTTTTTTTTTTGGTTAATTTGAAGTCCACAACATTTGGATTTTAATTAGCCAATTTGTTTAAGTACTAATGAGCTCTGACTGCCTTTGTGGCTGAATAATATAAAACCTTAAATCAGTTAATAATTCAAAGTAAAACTTAAAATGCCCAAAATCTCAACAAACATCTTCAAAGAAACCTCTTAACAACTGGCAATAGGAGCTTGTTTTTATTTTACTTATGAAATACAAAGAAAAGTAATAGGAAATAAAATTTACCTTTCAAAAACACACACAAAAATAAAAAATAAACTAATGTGTCAAAAGAAAAACAAACAACAAGGCAAGTTCAAACCATAACTTATGCATTTAATTCATGTTATTGTCTGAATTATTTTGTTTTTTTTTTATTGTAAACAATAGCTTTTTGTTACACCCTTCAAAGAGTAAAGGGAATATAAGTTTGTCATTACGGTTGTAAAGTATGTAAGGTTAAATGGATTGGCCCCATATAAGCTACAGATGTCATGGTTGGACCAATCCCTAGTGCACCTTGACACAATTCTGTAAATAAAAACGATCTTGATGTATTTATATGCGAATCCGCATAACTTAATAAATGCACCAAATATCGACAATTCACTAAAATGCAACGAAAAATTTTTCCGCAAAATAATAAAACAATTAAAAATTCAGGAACTATTAAAAATTACACAAAAAATTTTATATTTCAGTAAAAAATTAGAAGTTTTATGAAAAAAAACGACACGTTTATTATAAAGCCGAAAAATAGAAATTTCACATAAAATCAAAAATCTGCCGAAAGAATCAGAAAGTCTCCTAAAAATAAAAAATGTACCTGAAATCAAGTTTGTTTTGAAAAGGAGAAAATATTTAAATATATGAAATTAAAACAAAAATCAAATACATTATGCTAAAAATGTGTGTAGAAGTTGTAAAATTAACATAAGTATGCATTAAAAAAATTTATAAAAATAACTAAAATTCGAACTTAAAATATAATAGTTTAACACATTCAAGAAAATTGTTTAACAAAATAGGCAAACTTTTCCAAAAATCGATAGTGTAATAAAAAATTGAAAGTTCGTCAAAAAAACTAAAACTAAATAAAACGAATATGTTTCACAGAAGTTCCAAAAACGGATGCTATTATAAAAATTGCCCAAAATCGCCATTAATTATAAAAAAGCCAGATTTCTCCGAACAAAATCAAATACCAATATTAAAAAAAAAATCTATTTTTCATAAAATATTATCAGGAAATCGAAATATACAAAAATCACCAGAAAATTTATATTTCGAGAAAAAATTCCTATCAATTTCATAAAACCTGAAAATTTGCAAAAAAAAATTAAAAAATCCAAGCTTCGTAAAAATTTAAATTTTACGGAAAAATTACCAGAATATTACAATATACTGAAATTTCGCTATCATATATCCAACAAACCAAACTTCACCGAAAACTATCGAGCATTTTAGTTTTGTGTGCATGTGGCAACGTTTGTCGAATCGATATACCTTCACTTAAAATTGGGACAAATCAAGAATAAAATCAAAAGTTGTGCATAGATTTTAATGGTTTTAAATACATATATTTAGCCATTCTTTAGTTGGAAAAGAACGCAATATTTATTGTTGTTTAATTTGTTATGATATTTTTTATATCTCTGAATGTATAGAGCAGATGAAAAGTCAATGTTAGTACGAAGTATTATTACCGAATTTCGTATTTTTTGTTTAACTAAATATATCAATCCATTCTCTAGAGTTGTTAATATTCGCCGTGAAACTACTTCCTTTTTGACCTAACGGTATATCTCGAAAACTATAACAAATTAAAAAAAACAGTCGAATGCAGCTTCGAATTATACACGTCAAATAATATTAGAAACATCTTTTCGTTGTTCCAGTACAAAAGCGAACTTGTGTATTTCACCACCAACGTCAACATTTTTCAAAATCGAACCATCAAAAAATTTAAATTACTACAAAAACCAAATGTTCACCATGAAATCACAAAGTGAAGCTAAAATTTCAATAAAAAATCTGATATCTACCTAAATTTATTGGTTTTAATCGAATAAAAATTCGCAATATCCGAAACAGTTATCAAGAAAAACAGTTAAAGAGAAAAAGCTAACCGGATAAAATCAAAGCACAAAATTAATAAACATAAGCGATTGCTTTATTTTATGTATTTCTGGTCGTTTTCAGGCGTATGTTTTTGGGCTTGTTTTTGCTTATTTTCTAAATTTTAGCTATATTTTTATTTTTGAATTGTTAGCAATTCACATAAAATATAAAACGAAAAGTGAAAATACAATTGAAAAGAGAAGGACAAAGATCATTGTGATTGTACAACAACGCCATGTCAGAGTATTATTATTGAGGTTGCTTGATGTTGCTGCTAGTGACTGCTGGTGCTACTACTTCAACTACATTTTCATTTGCAATTTATTGGAGAGAAACAGTTGGTACTTGATTGTTTAGTTTTTTTTAAAGTAGAGGGGATAGTTAAACAGATCGCTAACTTCATAGGTCGCTTTTCGACCTCCTTCTTTCCTCTCGGTCAACCGATTTATAAATCACGACAACCTTATTTCATTGAGTCTCGTGCCAACACTAGCCTTAATTCTGAACAATAGTGGTTTTTGACTGTCGACTGGTAACTGTCGGCATTCTTCCTCATAATTCAATCTCTTGTAGTTGCCAGAATTTGTCTAATACTTAGCCTCCCCATGGCAATTACATTTAACAAGTGCCTGCCCGCTGTCCCAAGCCTTATGGCAGTGCTGGACTTTCACATACAATGTGTGCGTTTGACCGTTCACGGTAAAGATTATTTTCCATCGCCATCCATAGAAAAAAATAAATTGATTAGAATTTAGTATTTTATAAATTTGATCAGAGTTACGTAACTGCAACCAATAAACGTTAAGCACTTGTAATACTGGTTCTGCGTATTCTTCCTTAAAAAATTGTTCATTATCTCCTAGACCTTTGGTTATATATTTTAAGACGAAAAGAAGCTCATTGGGTTAGTTACCATTAGAAATTCCAATTACAAGCAGCACAATTATATTTGCGGTCACAAATATGTTACAGATCGCCATGTTAAAAGTTATTTTAGTGTGGCAATTTGCATTTCGTTGTTGTTTCTGATGGTGTTTTTGATATTGGATTTAACTCATAGATCCCTGATTTAACTTATAGATCCGTATTTGCGTGGCCGTGTGTATCAGTGCAGTGCGGTTAAGTATAGAGTTCAAGAGTATTTCGATGGAGTCGACTAACTTTTAAATACTTTCACTTTCCTTATTTTCAAACATTTATGAACACCACAAACCAAAAAGAAGCAGAGAATAACATTTTATAATAAATAAAACGATACGAAACAAAAGCCACAGCAACATACAATAATCGCACAAATTTAAGGCCAAGACAAAATAGAAACGGGTTTACGTAAGGGAAAAAAAAATAAAAATTCAAAATGTTAAATAAAAATTATTTAAATTTGTGGTGTAATAAATTTATGTCGTTAAAAATATAGACTATTTTTTTTAAGTAAAAGCAACAAATGGCTTAAGACCCAACTCCCAATGTCAGTGGTATTTAAATACAGCACCATTCATTAATTGTTTATTGTGCTGCATTTTTGCAGCTTTACGGATTAGTTGGGATTTTGCTTAAGCTGGAAAGTTATTATTGCTGGGCATTTCTTTATTGAGTGTTTAATAAAAATTAATGCAGGGCTTGTGTAATTTTAAATCTGTCGTTTTTAAACATTTGATTTGTTGGTTTTAATTTAAATACTATGGATCTTTGAAAGTTGTTTCCAAATACACGTGTTTATTTGTTTTTTATTGAACATCGCTCGCTACTGATATTTAAATTTTATCATGAACTTGAAGTTAAGAGAAATTATCTAATTAATTTTTATATAAAAACTGGTTTCAACTTTCATTTGAAATCGTTGAAATTATTCAAATTAGTTAAAGGAAGTTTGTTGCTGATTCAAAAACAGGTTATTAAGGTTGAACCATTCTGTATAATTTAAATCTCCCAAGTCTGTTTCAAAGTTTGTTTTGAGAACTGTTAGAAGAGTTTCGATTAACTTCGTAAGATAATTTTCCTATAGATTTTCCTCAGAACGAAAAATGACACTGAGGATGGCACATAGCCGAAACCGGTTTGTCTCCAAACCAAACTTGACAAGGGATGACGGAAATTCGTTCCAAAATTCTACAATTTTCCTTTATTTTAATTAGTGAGTAGTTGTAAAAAGTTTTGGCTTAAGTAGCTAGCGCATCGACTATTAAGCAATCGATATCTGTAGTAGTGGGACTTTCTACATCATCCGCTGCCAATCACTAGCATCAATTTCATTTGATATGTATCAGAGTACATACATACTAGTATATATCGCAGCACCCTCCTCCGCCGGTATAAATCTGCAGCACTAAAGCGGTGGCGACGTAAAATAACTAATATGAATGCTATATTATCTTAAATTAATGTGCCTACATAACACCAGAGGCGCTGCAACACTAATTTCTAAAATAAACATATTAATACGAATAATTAGTATGCATTAATTAAAAGCAAATAAGTAATTTGTAACTATTATGCTGTCCGTCGTTTGCTGGCGGAGCAATTGGCAACACTCCTTTCATTGACAGCTGGTTTGACAGTTGCTGTAAGTTTAGTTTAGTTTGGCTAATCGTTATGATACGACTCATGCAGGAGTAAATTTTCAAATTGTTCAATACTATTTTGTAAAACATGAAAATTTCGAGAAATACATCAAGCTTCCCATTTAAAATATATTTTAAGTAATCGAGCATACTTGTTGTAAAATCGCTACCATAGACTACTAATTAGACGCGACAACTCACAACAACATTACCTCGATTATATGAAAGAGATAAAAAACCTTATCGCTTCTAATTTACCTATCTCTTTCATATAATCGGGTTAACTTAAAATTTTGTACGTAAAAACGCATAACACCTGATAATAAGCTTTTTCAAACGTCATTGTTGGGTATTCTGTTTATATTCTGTGATCGCTACGTCCGCAAGCCGATTTTAAACATTTTAGCTAATAGGGATTCACAAACCGTTGCCTATTAAATACAAACGAATCAACTGTTTGCTGCGTTTTATTAGCCGGTGTAATCAGTGGACCATCCATATGTGTATTTATGAATGTAAAAACTCTGCGAGCAAATATTTGTCGGCGTATATACGAGAAAAGTAATTTTTAAAATAATCCGCCAAATATTATGTTCTTAATCCAAGTGCAATTATATTAAAACTGTCCACAATTTTTTATATAAAAATCACAATACAATTCGAACGAATTTTCGTCCGTCTTGTCTCCATACCAAACTTGACAATGGATGTCGGAAATTTGTTGAAAATATTTCTGTCGAATCTCCCTGTCACCCTGCAAGAATAAAAACATTTATTCCATTGTGCATTTTACTTATTTGCCTTGCAAATATTTATTTTTTAAATGTTTTTTATGCATTTTAATAATGTTCTTAAAGATAGAATCGCATACCTTCACTTGTAATAACAAAATTTGATTTCGGGGGAGAATGCCAAAAGTCAAACCACTTTGATTTCACACATTATATTTATTATAATACAAAAATATACGCAAATATGTAAATTGTTTGTCAAAAAGGCATTTCTTTCCCAGGTTTATACGAAAAATTCAAATAACACATGAGTGGCTGTTTATCATTCTTTATATTTTAAAGTAAATAGAAATAAAAATAAAACAGCGAACAAATTAAACAATTCCCACACAAAATGCATGTGAAATGCAAGTTAAGTTTCCTTGCTAGGTGTAAATAAATAAAAACACTTTTTTAAACTTCAAACTTCAAATACAATTTTATTTCACAAATGAAAAACACTTTTTTAAACTTAAACTTTGAAAACAATTTTATTTTACAAATTTTAATATTTAATTTTATTTCAACCGTTCACAATCGATATGCAGCAAAGACTGCCGTTTCATTTCTTTTAATCTTAAAGAAGACTTAAAATTCTTTTACAATAAATTGCTTAGTTACCAAAAATCAATCAATTCGATTTCCTATTGGTTAAATCGATCAAAGTTAAAATATATTGAAAAGATTAATAAGCAAAAATTATATTGACCCAATTTACATTGTATTGAAAATCATATTAAGCAAATTTTACATTTCGCAATTCTCATAAACCAGGAAATGTAATTCGATATTTAAAAGTTCAATAGTATAAAAAGTTTAATGACATAAAAAGTTCTACAACTTAAAATAAATTTAATTGCTGGTTTCAGCAATGTTGTTTACTCCTCCCTCTTTAAAAATCTGCGTCCCGCAGATCACGTGTGTTGGTTGAGAAGTGACTCCAGTTGAGGCAATAGCTTGGACAACGGGCAAATTCAGATTCCTCGTCATTTTGTACCACAACACTCCGATACAGATTCCTAGGATGATTATTATGCCAGTCTGGCTAAAAAAGGTCAAATTCATCTTGGTTCCAAGGTGTTGTAGGCTATCGATATTGGTGAGGCTGATGTTGTGAACTTGTTCGATATTAACCAACAACTTCTCGTCTGTTACGCTTGTTAGGACAGGAGGAAGTGGTTGCGTTTTGATACTCGATGTGCTGGAGAATGTCTCGTTGCCGATTAGTAGCGTTTCATTAGAAAGTTGAATCAGGTAGGTGCCATTTAATATTTCAGTTTGATACGGACCTTTTATTAAACCCACGAAGTTGGTTAGGAAAATAGTGTCTGGTGTTAACATTTCAACAATTTGATTTTGCGTGATACTGTAGCGGCAGCTAGCGTTACCTCCTTTAAGAATTCGAGGTATGCAGGTTTCTTCAGCCAGTTGAGCAAGAGATGATTTTTCACAAACCGTTGCTTGGTTTATAGTTAGGCATTGACTTTTCACACCGTACGTTTCATTCTGGCTAATTAAAATTTCATTATATGGTAATTCAATTTGCTTCCCTCCTCTAATTGTTGTTCGGGCAATAAGTCGGTGATAGGGGCTTGCCTTCAGCTTTGGTATGGATAAGACGTATAGCAAAAGAGACCCATTAGTATATATAGATGGATTGCCGTATTCTATAGTTTCTACTGCGTTGGCGTAGGGCAAGGTTTCCATCTCGGTGATTATGTTTTCGACTTCCGCCCTATCCAATAAGTTCGTGTTAACGATTCCGCTTTTGGCCAGTTGGCACGCTCGCACAATTTCATTAATGATATCCTTAAGAATAAGGACTTGGTTAACAGTGTCTTGTCCGACTCGCTCAACTTCTTTGCCATTGCTTATTTCATTCATTTTGTTGATAAGACTGTTGGTTTTCCGCACGATGTCGTCCGTGGTCTTAAGGAGTTGTGAATTTATTTTATACTGTTCATTATTGTTGTGAACTATTTCGTTTTGGCTTTTCAAAACTGCATTCCAGTCTGCTGCGTCTGGGTTGCCTGCTACCCATTTCCAGGCGGAACCTATCCAATCAATTGATCTTCTTATTTTCCTTTGTACACTCCCCAGTTCCATTAGCCTATCGTGTACTTGACCCAGATGATAGTTGATAATTTCTTTGGTTTTGCTTGGAGGTATTAGCTTTTCAACCAACAACGTGACATTCTCAGCCATCTTCGTATACTCATCTAGATTTGCAACATGAACCAGCTTAAAGTTGCCGTTGATTGTCCATGCGTTGCCTGCTCGTATGGTGACTATGGGGGCGTCGTAATGGTATACCTGTGCTGCACTCGATGTGTTAATACCCATGTGTATGAGGGTGAAAATATATATTGGTAGAAACATTTTCTGTAAAATAATAATTCTTAATGGTTAGGAAATACTAAGGGTATGTAAATGCAAAGCAGTTTTTTTTTTTTTTTTATTTTTTTCTTATAAATATTTAGGTATTTTTTCCTAATTTATTTAGTGATTTTTTGTCATAAATATTCTCTTTTTTTTTTTTTATAATTCTGCATCAGCCAGTTTTTGAATAGTTTCTTGGTTCACTCGGAACACTAAGTGATGAACTTATACCCTGCCGCCGTTGCATATATATGCCTTTATGCAACTTACCAAGCAGAGCATCAGCTCATCTCCCGAATACTGTCCAGGCCTAGCTGATGTTCTCTATATTATGTTATATGACAATTATAATACATTTTTCAATTTTACGCGTCAATTGTGCTTTTTATTTTCATTATATTGTGAAAGGAAGTAAAGGAATATATTTTAAATTTAATCTTCTTATACGTTCTTTTTAAGATTTTTAATGTGAGCTTTATGGATCCTTTTACCACTTGCCGTTCGTACTGTTACCCTGTTGTCTTTTTCTACTATCTCTTTTCTGTAAACTGGCTTATTTTTGGCTTTTATATTTTTTATTTTAACAAATATTGCGTCACCTTTTTTGTATTTTCTAGGCAAAGAACGTTTTTTATTCATACGTTTGGTTCTTTCTTTTACATTTCTTTTAATAAGTTTTCGGAGGTCTTTATTAATTTTAGAACGTGCTTCAATCAGCTTGTCCATATCAGAAGTTCCTATTCTGTTAAAGAACACATCGCTGGGTCTTTTGCCAGTTACTGAGTGTATAGTACTATTGTATCTGTCTACCGCGACATATATTAATTCTTGTACGCTAAGTTCGGAATAATCTGTCTTCAAACACCTATAGATTTCAATCAGCGTTGAGTGCAGACGCTCCACTTGTCCATTTACTTCACTACGTTGCGATGGCGTCAGGTAAATTTTTATTCCTAATCTTTCTAGGAAGTCCCTAATCAAAGGACTAAGAAAACTTCTTTCATTGTCTGTTACTAAAATCTTCGGTGCTGTAAAATAGTGAAGAATTTTAACTAATTTTTCTCTGATGTGTAATACAGACCTGTCACTTATGTGAAAAAGTTTTGCAAACTTGGAGAATTTGTCTAGCACAGACAAGAATTTTTGATCTTGTATCTCAAATATATCCATGTGCAAAATTTCACATGGTATAAGTGGGATGGGTGTTCCTTGAAATTGAGGTTTGAAAGGGTTTCTGTCGTATTTATTGCCCTTGCATACTTCACAACGATCTACAAAACTTTTTATCAAAGCGTACATTCTAGGGAAGTAATATTTATCTAATATCTGTTTCCTATTTTCTTTGGCGTTTCTATGCGCTCTTTGATGTTCTTTCTGAATTACTTCGAATTGGTGGTCTTCCAAACTAATGTCGGTGACTACTTTTTGTGCAATTCTAATTTTATACCCAGAAAAATGTTGTAAATAGATGTCCTGCAGAGTTTGTAAGCATATTTCGGGAGCTTTAATACCATTAATTATATTAGGCTTCAATAATTTTCTGAGAATGCTTAGAAGCTTTTCTTTATTCCATTCGGGCGATGAAACGTAGTGTCGATGAACGTTATTATGAGGCGTTTCTTGTGATTGCAAATCGGGGCCAAATTTAAAAATTATTTGATTTCTGAAAACATTGATTGGAACTTCTACATGCGGCATAAGGTCAGATCCATCTTGATCGGCGCTGTGTACAGTTGAGTCAGTTGATTCGGTATCATAATCTCTTGCTTCTGATGCTGTTCTTGTAGTTTCTGAGTGTTTATCTTCTACCTCAGAGGCTGTTTCGGTACGCTGTGAATCACCCTCGCTGGCTGTTTCAGTAGATTCGTCGCTGATATGGTTAACACTAGTTTTCAATCTAGAGAGAGCATCTGCAACAAAATTTGATCTACCTGGTTTGTAGATTAATTCGTGATTATACTCTTCTATGCGTGCCTTCCATCTTTTTAATTTTGCATTAAAATTCCTGTTACCTAAGGCAAAAGTAAGAGGCTGATGGTCGGTGTAAATTTTTATTTTTTTCGCACCATATAAATAATTTCTGAGATTGTCTAGTGCCCATATAATAGCCAACATTTCTTTTTCATTTGTGGCATATCCTTCTTCTGTTTTATGCTCTGCATAATAGAGCGATAGATTGGTTTATCCCTCACAATAGCAAAATCCTTTAATACCATCTCGACGGCATGTACCCATGATACATATTGTAATGGATTGCCATCAAAAGTTCTAAGCTCCTTCACACTATCAGGTAACCTACTTATAGTTTTAAGATCCTCTTCGTTACGTGGTGGCTGCAAAATTGGAGCCGCTTCTTCTACAATAGCAAATTCATTTCGCCCCGTTTGCTCCAACGAATTTATTCTAATCCTAAGCTCATTTAAATCATTAGCCTGCTCTATCCTAGCCAATCTATTTTCCATAGACTTTGCCTGTTCTAACAATCGATTAACCGCTCCAGTGAGGGCAGTAACAGTATCTCTTATTTCGTCCATAATTACTTTGTAAAAAAAGAAATGTGGTAAAAGGATTCACTCACCTGAAAAATTTATCAGCAACGGGATTGGATACACTTCCACTTCCTTTATATTTTAATTTTTTTCACTTTATGAAAAAATTCTTTGTAATTTTTAGTTTATACTTATATTTTTTTAAAATTTTCTTTTTTGATAAACTGCAATGCTTTTTTTAAATTTTTTTATTTATTTTTTATTAAACTCTTTCAATTGAATTTTCCGATTCAATTTTTTCAATTTAATTTTTTTAATTTAATTTCTTCAATTTAATTTTTAATCTGAATTTTTCAGTTTACTTTTTTCATTTAAAAAATTTTTTATACAATTTTTCAATTTAAATTTTTTTTTTTTTTTTTTTTTTTTTAATTCAATTTTTCAATTTCAATTTTTAATTTTAATTTTCAATTAACTTTTTCATTTAAAAAAAATTTTTTCCAATTCAATTTTTTGAATTAAATTTTTCAATTAAAAAACAAATTTCCTCAATTCACACTTCTATAAACTTTATTTAATAAAAAAAATTAAATTTTTTCAGAGGGATAATATCCCCTGTGAGTCCTTGCTGCTACCGACGCGATCTAGCTAGGAAACCTGTTATCCTCGCGGAAGGTCCGTATTTTTCCTTTTTGGCACCCCACTTTGATTTTCGCGGGAGCCTACTGCGGTACGGATTGCTTCACTTTCACTCTGATAACCTTTCGTGATTTTTTGTTAAATTGGAATCACCAGGAATATCAGTTTGGTGAAGGAGGATGCCTTTGATTAATTTTATTATAATAATTAATTTTTTTATAGATCCTGGAGTGCTCCGTAGAGATCGCAGGATATTTATTAATTTATTTTATTTCTGGAGAGCTCCGTAGTGATCGCAGAAATTTTTTATTTTTTATAAGGAGACCTTAAATCAGGTCCCTGCTCGGGCGCCAGTTAAGTTTCCTTGCTAGGTGTAAATAAATAAAAACACTTTTTTAAACTTCAAACTTCAAATACAATTTTATTTCACAAATGAAAAACACTTTTTTAAACTTAAACTTTGAAAACAATTTTATTTTACAAATTTTAATATTTAATTTTATTTCAACCGTTCACAATCGATATGCAGCAAAGACTGCCGTTTTATTTCTTTTAATCTTAAAGAAGACTTAAAATTCTTTTACAATAAATTGCTTAGTTACCAAAAATCAATCAATTCGATTTCCTATTGGTTAAATCGATCAAAGTTAAAATATATTGAAAAGATTAATAAGCAAAAATTATATTGACCCAATTTACATTGTATTGAAAATCATATTAAGCAAATTTTACATTTCGCAATTCTCATAAACCAGGAAATGTAATTCGATATTTAAAAGTTCAATAGTATAAAAAGTTTAATGACATAAAAAGTTCTACAACTTAAAATAAATTTAATTGCTGGTTTCAGCAATGTTGTTTACTTGCATTAATGAGATGAAGTGAAACAAAAATAAAAAACATTTATAAATAAACTTTTGATTATTTAATAAAATTTAAAAGTTAGAAATCATACACTATGAACAGTAGTCTACAGTCTACTAAATTTGATTTTATAACACAAAATAATTAAATTTTGTACTTATTTCCATTTTTATTCTGTTTTGCCAACAAATATGTTGTATTTAAATTATTGTGAGTTAAAAACAACGATGTAAGAGTAATCATTAATAATAAAAAATAGAACGTAGTTGTTTTTTTAATTTATATTTTATCAGGTTTACTGCCCAGACAATTTCAGTAATTTTATACTCCGGTCTGGCCAACACGTACAATTCACATGTGTTAAATGCAGTTTGTTTTAGTGACTGGCTCTAGGTAGTGTACAGGTATGAGAACCATAATAAATTAATAAACATCCATATATTTTAGAGATAATAGTGGTTTACTTAATTAAAGCTTTAGATATTTATTATTTTAGTTCTCAACATTCGAAATTTTCCACAAACTTTGCGTCTGCTTTCGAAGTGGCACATGACGTCGTTGCCTCAAAATAGAGGAAGGATTTTTAAAACATATTTCTTAAAAACAAAGAAAAAGTACTCAATGTACAGTGTTGTTCTGTATTCCGAATTTACAATATTTTATTCTATAATGGAAATTTCCGAATTCTTTGGCTCTTCTGTGTTCCACTTTCGAATAATTTATTTCGTTTTATTTAGATTAGATTAAAAATGAATTAGAATCAGGTTTTCTTTAAATGAAACTTTATTTAAATATTAAAATTACAATTTCGTATTAAAATATATCAGGTTTCTTTTCCTCTATTTTCCTGAATAAATTTAAAAATGTGGAATGCAGAACAGCTAATTTTCGAATCATTCAATTTATTCCGAGTGTTTTTACAATTCCATACGATAATGCAATTAATTGCCATTTACTTCTACAGTAGAGTCTAATTTTGCGAATTGTGACGTGTTAAAGATTTTTTAACTGATTTATTAAAATTACAAGTTATATTCTAGCAAAATGTATCGAAAAGTCAAACCAATAAGAGTCCTGAAAGAATTGCGTATAACCCAGCAGATATGTAAAATATGCTCGAGAAGGGATCAAGAAAGATAAACCTACATAAATGCATGAAGTACCCGGGCTTTATTATCATTCAGATGTCCTAGGGAGGCACTATATTATCCAGCTTTGCATAACATCGACATAACTTAAGATGACTATGTATCATTGCTCCATAGAGCACCCTCGACAAGTTAGTTTGAGTCGTTAAATTCTTCTTTGCGCACGAGAGCATAACATAGTAGTCACTCAATTTCAACGACAAAATGTTCAAGTTCTCGATTTTTTCCTCAGACTTATAAACTAATGTCAACTGCGAAACCGGGCAGTGGTCGAAGTGTTCCATCGTCTCGACGTCCTCTTTTCATGTATTTTACTTATCACTGTCAGCACACCGTATACGGCATAGATATGACCGCAAGCTCGAGTAACAATTTTCAATCGATTGGCGTGGTCAGGGGTTATTAAATTTTCCTTCTATTGGAACCTCGCCTGCTTCTAACTATCGATATTTTAAAAATCTCTGAGAATTAGATAGAGTTTAGAGATAAATTGACAATCTCTTTGTATTAGCCAAATGGGTTCCTTATTTTTACTCCAACCAAATAGAAAAAATAAATTTCTTATCAGTAATTCAATGGTTTTTGTCTTGGTGACATATTAATCTTATATGTTGAGGATATTGCGGACCTACTTCTACAATTTCTGGTTGAATTTTAGTGATATCTTGGATTATATTGAGTTCGAAAAAAAATCTACTGAACATTTTTGAGGTACACACCCTAAAGGAGATTAAGAGTTAATTGCCTAAACGCAAGTAGTACACTTACTAGAACAGCAAGCATCGGTGCAAATACTAGTGCTATTACTTGGAGTAGTGCAAGATCGCAATTTGCAGATTGATAGAATTTTTGCAGCGCATAATCTATGGGGTGGTATATTTGAACGCAAGTAGTTTGTAAGGAGGCTATTGACAGCTGGAGAGAGGGTAGCTCCGAATTCCAAGAGGTGGGTACAAGACACGGGCATACATGGTCTAAAACAGCTACCGGCGCTAAGACCAATCCGCATAAAAAAGGAACTTTATGTGGATGTATTGCGATATAACGAACATCGCATGGATTGGTGTTGTCCCATATACGATGACGATTTGGTATTAGTGACTGAATAACAAACACTAGATTTGAGAGACGCCATCAATACGACAATGGACGGTGTTATTCGAAAATTAACGCCGTTATACGGAATATATGGTTACATATGTTTTTGTAAGACATTATGTTTTTGTAATACACTAGCATTTCTAGCAAATTAGTACTTAAGATAAAAAGGGCCCAAACAAAAAAAGTATAATTTTAAATTAAATCATTAGAGCCGAATTTCTTTATAATATATGTACCATTGGAAGTGAGCCTTCCGTGGAGTTATGGTTAAAAATAGTGTAACCTTACTTGATTTTATGTTCGAATCATATATTCTGCCCTTACATTGAAGCCATAAGAAAGATACGGCTATTTAAAAAAAGGCGTCTAGTATAAGAACGTAATGGACACATCTTCGATAAAAATTGTCTCAAATGAATGATCTTACTTCTTGCCTCCGATTTATGTCGACCTAATATCTTAAATAACAAAATTGCAGAGAAGAAATTTATAATGACAATTGAAATATCTGAGACCTTTCGTATATCCGACACAAAGTTTTCACTGTATTTCAGAAAATATATGTAACATTACTCTTTTTCTGCATTGAACATTAAATTTCACTTTATTGAAGACTAAAATTCCTTACAGAATCTGGACAATCCAAAAAATACAAACTTTCGCAAATTTTTAATATTTGCCTCATATCTCTTGAGCCGCTAGTATCAACCTGCTGTAGTGTGATCAGTAGTAAATTTTCTATATATATAAATAATAAGTGCATCTGACAAATACGTCAATGCTTATAATTATGCGAAACAAAAAGCGTTTTAATATTAATTAAAATGTAATAGAAATTCACTGCCAATAATGCAGTTGTTATATTTTATTACTCGTGTTGTTCAATTATTGGTCAGGGTGAGTTATTAATGAATTCTACATACTGGCAATATGGAGATCGTGGAAAATTATTATTTCGTACAGCTTTGAATTTGGTTATTCATTAATTGCAAACAATGCGAGTTGCTATTGAAAGGTTAGACACAATGCAATTAGAGCGGCAAAGCTATGAAAAGGAAAAACGAAGGGTTTCAAATGGTAGCGGGGTGCAGTTATTAATAAAATACAAACTATGGAAGCTAAGATGGGAAAATTCAATTAAAGAGATTGGTGTATTGTAAATTTTATGTTTTGAGATAAGGCGCAAAGTCTATTTAAGTTGAATTGTTATTTTGGAAATGTTCTGATTCGACCTACAATATCGAATAGAAATAAAAAAATGTTTAGTTTTTCCTGACGATTCGTTATATCATTTTTACGGAATAACAATTATAAGTATTTAAGTTGTGTTTTAATTTAATTTTTTGTTCGTTGCTGAGTACAGACGTATATAATATTAAAAGTATAATAGGGGAACTCACTCTTGGTTGCAAACAACCCTTGCAAACCTTGAAAATATGCTACTACATTTTGCAAAACCATAACAACAATATATACGAAACTAAGATTTGCTACACTTAAGCAAATATGCTATGGCAAAAATCGTGGTAGATTTGTATTTTGCAATGCTAAAGCAGCTATGTATTTTATTTCACGGCGGTAGAGTCGTCTTAACAACTGCCTGTGAAATGAAGCTAAGATTGTTAAAAATATTTTTTCTAAAATAGTAAGAATTTAAATATCAAACAAACTTCATTAATTGATATGAGTTTATAGAAAGTTTACGCACACACCAAATACTTTTTTTGCGTAAATATTATAGAGTCGATTTAGGAACCAAATTCGAAAAGCCACGGTGGTATGGCACAACTAAAAGTGCGTCTTCAAAAAGATCACCCAATATTTTATCCACCAATTTATCTTTAGATGCATTTATGCATAAAATATATAAATTCTTAGTGCATGAATATATTTATATTCAACATACCTTCGTGCTCTGAAATCTCCATAAATTCAATTTCATCAATAGCATTTTTAATCATAAAAGTTATGATTTTGTTTTATTTCTGTTTGTTTAGGCATTACATTTAGTTTGTTAAAACTTTAAAACAAATTCTTTATAATGAAATTTTCGCAACATTTTCTGCTCAGTTAACAAAAAAAGTATTTCTTGTTTTTTTTTGCTCAAAAATCAGCTGTTGTAATAAAATTGCTAAACGCTTAAAAAAGACACTCACGCCTTGTGGCAGAAAATCATACTAAGTCTGCAAAAATTGCAGATATGCAACGAAGAGTGATTTCCGGTAATATAATAAAAAATGAAAGGTAAAAAAGAAAAAACTAAATTAAAGGAAAGTTAAAATCTGGAGAGTATAGATTGGAAGATTAGTAAACTAGTATAGAAGGGTTTGAGTGGTTATTATATATACCGATGTTGAGTCATAACCAAGCCAGTTTGTGCTCCTTATGAAGGAATTAAATTCCTTTATCCGAATTTCTCTATCTCGGTGAGGCTAACTAAGGTCCTCCGCCCGAGATAAGTTTGGCATGGGGCTCTAGTACAGGACAAAGGCAGAGGAGATAAGCTTCTATATCAAAGCCATTAATTCTCTTGGCGTAATTAACCCTTCCGAAACCTTACCATGTCTCTGGTTCGAGCCAAATTTGTTAAGAATTAGATATATAGAATTGTTCTTTTCATTCAGCCACTTCAAAAGCGGCTTCTTGCTTTACTCGTTGAAAATCACCTGCATCACAACGACTTCGATTCCATTTCTATGCCATTCAATACCAATCAAATCAAGATATCTGTATGACCATAAGTGATTCTCACAGTTTGTTTATCTATTGAACGTTTCTGTTAAGTTTTGTTGGTAGACTATTGCAATACCAGCGAAATTGTCATGAGTTTTAAATCTAACCTTACTTTCGAGCAACATTCAACAACAGCAACAACAACAAAAAACTAATTCCTTAATTTAATTTCAAGTCATTTATAAACGGACAAATCAAGTTTAAGGTGAGCGACTGTATTTATTCTATTCTACCAAACGCATGTTTAAACATTCAACTGTTGCTGACCTTTCTTCCCCCAAAAAGTTATTTTCGAATGCTATATCCCTGTAATCAGTTTATGCTTCGAATGTGAAATTATTGCTGAAACGTAAAACTGCTTGTTTTCATTTAATTGTTGGTTGGTTTTTCCTAGTGGTTATAACCTAAATGGAAATTTTGCGTTACACAGTTGCAATTTTCTTTATCACACGCATCGAGTAGCAGTTTAACAAGTTGAACGAATAGCAATTTTCAACAATTCTCTTTAACGGGTTATTTTGCACTAATCCTCTTAAAGAAATTCTTCGTCTTGTCTTCTCTGCTTCCGTTAGAACGAACAGACTTAAAGGCGGCAGTTGCTAGTTGGAATTAATAAAATAGAAATTATAAAAATAAACAAATTAAAGCTGGATCATCTTGCAGTAGTTTGTTATTCCAGCTAATTTCATTCTATGTATTCTCGTATTTTTATAATTGTGGTAGCTACTAATGGTTTTAAGCCATTCAGCTGTGATGTCTGGCAGGGGCTAAATATGGCAGGCCAGTTTTATGTAAAGAATTTTAGTAATAAATTTATACAGTGACGGTAAAAATATTTGAAACTCAGATCAGATTTTTTATATCAGTTTTTTTTTTGTTACTTTCTGCAAGAGCACGGAAATGTGGCTTGTGAAGTTACAGATGCAACAGCCTATTTCAACGCGACTGAACAGTAGTTTAAAAGAAGGCAACGGTGGCTTGGTTCAGAAATTTCGCATGGAAACGAGACTAAAATGTTAATCTCAGGGCACGCGCAATGCTATACAGATACGCAAACTAGGAATAGGATTGAATCGATCGACCACAATCCAGCACTGATCTTGATATGTTGAATTATAAATACCACTTTCAATATTCTGTCAAAACCGTTCACAACAACGATTTTCAAAAATAAATGAAACCTCATGCTAGTATCTAGATTTGCGTAAGTCACGAACAAGTTTATTCAATTGACAGATTATTTGAGCAAGGTAGTAGCAATTTTATAACAATGAGAAAACCAGCAAACAAAATTTTAGAGCTCCCAAAATAAGTTGTGTGTTGTTATTGTTGTAAAATTGCTATCACCTTTTGGAAATATTCACGAACTAGCTCGTGACCGACACATCTCGACTACAAATTTTCTTTACAAAAGCCAGCTGCTGGTAACATGATTTGAGTTGGAAATGGTTTGATCGCTAATGAAAGTGTTTCAGATGACGCGTGTTAATTCTACTTTAAAGAACGCTGGCTAAACCGCATGATCGCGGCCTTATGCTCGCCATGAATGGAAACTAACGTATGTAGATCGTAAACTACAGTTACCTCTTGATAATGAATGCAGTTTTGCATCAGTTTATCCTCTCCGTGGCACAATTAGTAAAATGTTTTGTTGGCAGTAAAACATATAAAACAAGATACATTGACCCTTTATTCCTTTCCTATCGTTCAAAGGGACCATCTATAATAATAGCATTTGTTTGCAACCATATAATTCATTTATAATAATATTGCTCTTAAATTATCGTAATCTTAAATTCAAATAGCGGGAAAGGTAAATCGGCCACACATGATGATCTCAAAAATTCACAATGATAATGATGCCACCTATTAAGAACAGCGATGTAGATGTATTATAATCCTATCGTGGTGGGACCACTGTCGGATATACTATCATGGTAGGTGTCGAAACCAAGTTCGACAAGAGTTGGTCGACCCTGCCACAAAACTTAAATTAAAGAACACACACAAAATTTAAACAAAAATCCCGTCATAAATTAAAAAGTTGGTGAAATCGTCAAACATTCGATTCGATTTGGTTTTTGTAACTCATTTTTTTCTTCGCTCAACACTGCTTTGTTTGGTTGATTCATCATTGTTTTTCTTTCGTGGTGGATTTGTGAGTTTATTAGTTTTGTTTTTCTTCTTGTATTGCTTGTTCGAGAGGTTACTGAGCTTTTTAAACTGTTTGTTAACTGTCTTTTATGCTGTTGTTATTGTTATGGTGCTGCACGAATATGTTGCGAATGTGATACCTTAGTAAATTGTATTTATGTCTGTTTATATCTTGTTATAAATCAAACATGTTTTCCTTCCACAAACTTGCTGCTGCATCATTTGGGTTTTATGCAAATCCACGTGAGTGGTTTTTATTTATTCAGCGCTCTTGCTTTAGCTCACGTTTTTTTTTGTTTTTTTCCTCATATTTCTTTGCGGTTGTGCTGTATTCGTACGATTTCTTTTTCTGATTTTGTCGCTTTTTTGTGGCGTTCACTATTCGAAAACGATTTTTAGGTTTTATTTCTGTGTTTGTTCCTTTAAGCCAGGGTTGCTTCTCATATTTCAATATACATACATTTGCACGTTTTGAAAACTTGTTGGTTGCACGCATGCACGTTTTCCGTATTTGTCCTCACTTGTTGACTCAGATACTGCTTTTTTACGATTTCTTTGATATTTGTATTATTGTTTATTATATTTTTTCCCAAGACTCCATTCAAACTGGTTTATAATTGTTGGTAATTATTTTGTGTATTTATGTCTTTTATTTTCAGTTTAATACTTAATTTTTTATACCTTCAAAGAAATTTGAGATCTAATTAGTTAATGCCATTTAATTTTAAAATTTTTTTTTAAAACTTAATTTTATTGAATATTTCAAAAAGAAATTTAATATATTTATTTAAATCTGAACTCTAGATTAATTTTATTTAATTTTTGTAACTAATTATTTGTATTAAAATCTTAATATAAAACCTCTTGTCGTGCAAGATAATTACAAAGGACCTCAAGTTTTCTTATATGTTTGCACGAGTGCAAGGCGCGCAGACAATAAGCCGTAGAATCCTGTAACTTCTGAATGTTTGATGCACACGTAGTACCCCACCGCAGAATGCTATATGTTCATATTGGTTTTATAATGAATTAAAAGAAATCTCTGTATTCCAAAGTCAGGGTTAAGTTAGGACCCATTAACCAGTGTAGTCGAATAGTTCTAAGCTTTATTGTCGTTATTTTTGCCTCAATATGGCGAGACATGTGTGTGAAGTTAGCTCCGTCAGTTAGCTTCGTTTTTACTAACCCTGTGTTAACTTACTTATCTCTCGCAAAGCAATGTTAAGTTAACAGAATAGAATTATTTTTAACATTTTCAAGCAAAAATAATAAAAAATAGGCTGACTTCATATTAAATATATATTTTATATGCTGTAATAGTGCAGTATATTAAAGCAAGTAAATAAAAACAAAAATTTATGCATTTAAATATTAAGAATAATATAAATACTACTTTTTATATAGAGATGTTTCGAGATAAAAAAATGGGCCAAATCAAAAGGATTCGGTTATACGGACTATGTGGGTAAAGAGCCATGGCATAGTGAATTTCAGAACTGTATATATTATATTCAGAATTTGTAAAGATTTTGAGTAATAGTGGTCTGAAAATAGCTAAATTAAACATTTCCTTATATGGAGATTTTTTGAGATCCAAAAAATGGGAAAAATCGAAAGGGTGCGGTTATACGGACTATGTGGGTAAAGAGCCATGGCACAGTGGATTTCAGAACTGTATATATTATATTCAGAATTTGTATAGATTTTGAGTAATAGTGGTCTGAAAATAGCTAATTTACACATTTCCTTATATGGAGATTTTTTGAGATCCAAAAAAGGGGTAAAAATCGAAAGGGTGCGGTTATACGGACTAAGTGGGTAAAGAGCCATGCCACAGTGGATTTCAGAACTGTATATATTATATTCAGAATTTGTATAGATTTTGAGTAATAGTGGTCTGAAAATAGCTAAATTAAACATTTCCTTATATGGAGATTTTTTGAGATCCAAAAAATGGGTAAAAATCGAAAGGGTGCCGTTATATGGACTATGTGGGTAAAGAGCCATGGCACAGTGGATTTCAGAACTGTATATATTATATTCAGAATTTGTATAGATTTTGAGTAAGAGTGGTCTGAAAATAGCTAAATTAAACATTTCCTTATATGGAGATTTTTTGAGATCCAAAAAATGGGTAAAAATCGAAAGGGTGCGGTTATATGGACTAAGTGGGTAAAGAGCCATGCCACAGTGGATTTCAGAACTGTATATATTATATTCAGAATTTGTATAGATTTTGAGTAATAGTGGTCTGAAAATAGCTAAATTAAACATTTCCTTATATGGAGATTTTTTGAGATCCAAAAAATGGGTAAAAATCGAAAGGATTCGGTTATACGGACTATGTGGGTAAAGAGCCATGGCACAGTGAATTTCAGAACTGTATATATTATATTCAGAATTTGTAAAGGTTTTGAGTAATAGTGGTCTGAAAATAGCTAAATTAAACATTTCCTTATATGGAGATTTTTTGAGATCCAAAAAATGGGAAAAATCGAAAGGGTGCGGTTATACGGACTATGTGGGTAAAGAGCCATGGCACAGTGGATTTCAGAACTGTATATATTATATTCAGAATTTGTATAGATTTTGAGTAATAGTGGTCTGAAAATAGCTAATTTACACATTTCATTACATGGAGAATTTTTTGAGATCCAAAAAATGGGTCAAAATCGAAAGGGTGCGGTTATACGGACTATGTGGGTAAAAAGCCATGGCATAGCGGATTTCAGAACTGTATATATTACATTCAGAATTTGTATAGATTTTGAGTAATAGTGGTCTAAAAATAGCTAATTTACACATTTCATTACATGGAGAATTTTTTGAGATCCAAAAAATGGGTCAAAATCGAAAGGGTGCGGTTATACGGACTATGTGGGTAAAAAGCCATGGCATAGCGGATTTCAGAACTGTATATATTATATTCAGAATTTGTATAGATTTTGAGTAATAGTGGTCTAAAAATAGCTAAATTAAACATTTCCTTATATTTAGTACTACTTTCTTATTTGCTTAAAAATCCAGCGTTGTTTTTTTTTTACATGGTGCTTTCAACACTTAAACGACTGCGCCTACACAACTACAAACACCGTTAGCTACAATGGTCGCTGTGTGGTCAACTACTTAATTATATTGAAAACTATAGCAACATCGTAAGCAGCTGACATTGAAGTTTGATTTTAAATATTTAATATTAATATTTGTTGTAAGCGAAATGCTACTATTTATGTTAACAACGAACAATTTTTTTCTCGTGGTAGTTTGTGAGCATGCGCGGCCAACTAAACTTTTGACCGGCAATCTCTACTTTTTCAATTGCCTTCGTGATTTAAAACAGAAAAGACCCGCACAATTGTCATAAGAGCTAAAAACCTCAAAAAAAACAAAAAAGAAATTTTAAACCTAGGGACAACTAAAATTACAAATTAAACTGAAGGAATTAAAATTAAAATTGTTTATAATAAAAGTGAAACAGTGTTATTTTATTTCTCGTCATAAATATCACTCCCTTTGTGGTCGACCGGAAAAGAAACTGCAACCACCAATACCATTCAGGAACCAAGGGTTTCGTGGCCCGTTTATGACGGCAACATTTGTGTTGCTAAATAATTGCTGAGAAATACCTAGTCAATTTTCAACACTAATTCCTTAAAAGGGTATTACGGCATCATTATATGAAGTAAACAAAGATGGAGTTACTTCACAACTGCTAAAGAAAATGATCAATAACATTTTAACGTAGACAATTTAAGACTTGTTGATTTTGCTAAAGGATAATATTATTAGATTTGCTAGCAAAATAGACCTAGATGCCGAGACGCACTTGGCCGTAACAGTAATGTACACAAATGTACGAGTTTTATACTCAAGAAAGTATTAATTTCAGTTACTTTGCACAAGGTTGTAATATCCAAATCCATGCTTACACGTACAAGCTTGGAATTTTAACTGTTCGCCTAACCGTGTATGAAATATTTAATGCGATTCGGAATGAGTTGAATGTTGTGTACTTTTCACCTCCGACTTCAGCGAGCTTACAACCTTTTCGGATAAGCTTAGTGTCAAGACGGAAATGTCAAATTGATTGGAAGCTATTGATGAGAAACAATGAAGAACTTTTTCTTGCAACTCATTAAGTTAGGATCACACGATTGCCTCAAATACACCAATCATAACCAATTTTTATTGTGCTGAATTGGTGAACAATAATAAAATTGACTCATTGACTCATTTTACAAATAAAAATTGATTGTCGCGAATTAACGCAAAATGATTAAGTGGCAATAATTGTCGCACTACAGTCACACGATTGTTCTAATGAACGGCAATTCTGAGAAACAGCTGTTGTGGTAGATGTCAAATTTGGTTTTCTTTATATTATCGTAAATTTTAAAACATTCTGCATTCAATATATTTCTTACGTAAAGATGATTTGTTCTCTAAAGAAGAAAAAAATTGCATCAGCTTTAATTATCGTGTGTGAACTTGAAGATATAAAAACTGAAAAAGGTGTTTGTGGTTGATGATCGAGGGAAAAGTATACAACTTCAGTACAATCATCCATTGCAATGCAGTCATCGAATTCCATATTAAAACTGTAATTGAAATATACATAATTATAGCACGTACAACAATTAAAATTCATTTTACTTACGAAAAGAAATGTTGACCGTAGAATAACACGAAAAAATTTGATTATAAAAAAACTAAACTATTGCCGCGGATTGTCTTCTTTGATTAACGCACGAGAACACAATAAATATTGGTGCATTTGTGACATTTTTATTGACGCATGGTAACCTATCGACCGTTCACACGATTGCCACACCAGAGTTGCATTTGATTGTGGCATATCAGCACAATATTGTCCTCGATTGGGACATAAAATATACCGATTAATTGGTGCATTGCGGCAATCGTGTGATCCTACCTTTTGTTTAAAACCTCTGGATTGTTAATCATTTATAATATTTTAAGTTTGTGATGTTCTGTTGAATAAAATAAATATTTTTATTTCACATTCATTATTGTATTGGCAGTACTAGATCCTTAGCCTTAGTTTATAAACTTTTTATTTTATGACGGTGGTTTGGTGTTATAACCAAACGAAGAAGATTACCAAAAGAGCTGGTAAACAAATAATCAAGTAGACTGGTTTGCAGCCAACAACGCGGCTAAAGTAAACATATTAGATTATTAACACCAATTTCCTCTATATTATTGATCCATAAAAAAATCAATTCTTGGATCAAATATAATTTCTTGGCAACAGCAAAAGAACACTGACTTCATACAAATGATCTGATTATTATCACATATGATTTTATTTTTAATATTTCTATTCAAGAAACAATACAAAGATTTCAAATAATTAAAAGACGCACAATCAAGTATTGTAACACTGTTGTGTATCTGATGCCGCAACATCAATAATAAAATAGAAAAAAGTGACAAAGAGACAATACCAAAAAAAAAAAATTGTCGGCTAATAAGAAGTCTCAAAAAGTATCATGTCTCTTCTTACACTCTAATAGTTTCTTTTGCGCTACGACAACATGAATTTGAAAGACATTTTTCATCTTAACCGAATCTTGTTGCTAAGAAAAGGGCAACTTAACTGAAGCATAATTTAGTTTAGTAATCATTCCTTTATAAATTACTTTAAAAACACCACAAGATACTTTAAACAAAAAAATAAAATAATACAAATGCAATATGTTGGCAAAATAAGATTCTTATATATTTCTTCCTCTTCTAATGTTATGTTTTCGATTCATGTGGCAGTCACAGTTACGAATAAAATATAGAAACTCTATTAGACAGACAGTTGTACAACATCACTTCATATTCTTCATTCAAACATTGTCATCATCATACTCGTAATCATCATCATCAAGATGTTTAAAAACTACTCCATACAACAACTACAGCAACATTAAGACAAGACCTCATTTTCCGTTTTCTCCATGTGTATCTCTCTAATGTTAAACACAACATATATGTACGAGTACAATCCCATACCACCATTCATCTGCACCACAACACACTTAAATTACGAATACTTAGTCACTGTAGTATGGCTTGTGATACTTTATACGTACTTAGTTGTTCATTTATCTAAGCAAATAACACACTTTGACAAACTATAAGATACGTTTAGTTGGTTTGATGTTAGTTACTTAAAATCATTCGAGTCTTCCATTGATATGTCCGTCTTATCAATATAATGGAGTATCTCTTGCACTATTTCTGTGTAAATATTAAAATATCTAAAATAAATGCAAAAGCCACTAGCTGGATTGGCTGGCTCTATGGATTTTTTTTGGTTTAGTTTATAAGATTAGTTTTGTACAATTACTGTAGAAAAATCGAGTGCAATTCTAAAATAGTTTTTAAATAAAAAAAGAAATTATATAATCTTAAACCTGCACTGCTTAGGGGACCATATGATGAACTTCAGAAGTTACGAATTTCAGTAATAGTTCAATTTATAGGCGTCCCAATGTACTCATCAGGTCTGCAAATTTAACTTAACTAAAAAAATGCCTTTTAAAAATGGAATGACGAATAGCAAAATTTCTTCTAAATCGGAATTTTTCTCTATTTTTTAAAATACAAAAACACATGAACAAATTTGTAAATACTTTCATATGTCAATTAGTAATTGAGCAATTTGATATCGTGGGTGAACACCAAAGTCAATAACTCAATTTAAAATTTAATTGCTTTAACAAAGGTGTGTTTCTGAACATGGGTATAAGGCACCCTGTACTACAGCCATTTATTATTTGACAAGAGTGAAACACAACTTAAGCATACGCTCATAAAATTGTGTGGCATTTTTGCGTTCAAGTGGCTACTCTGATATTTAACAGCTGTCGCCTGTGATTGTTTCGCTTATTACCGATGTAGCGCATGCTCTCGAGGCAGTCGAATTTTTCCACATCTCCGGTGGGTTGTATTATATTACATATTTTCAGTATAGATCAATGTGATGGATTTGTAACCAGTAAAAGTTATAATTCTTTATTCAGGTGTGCATCCGAAAAAAACGCTTTTCATTTAAACACGCCTCGAACTGCGTCGCATTACTTGTCGTAGTTCATAAATGTTATTTAAAGTGCAACATTTGAACTTAATATTTTGCTGTTATATATTCTTACGGTTGCTACTGTTAATAAGAAATACTCTCGCCTAGTACTCTACTCATAACCTCACTTTCGAGATCTTTATATTTATTTTATTTTAAAAATTCGGTTCGCAAAATCCTAATTTTTTTTTGTGAAATAAAAGAATTTCTTACTATTTAACGAATGTTGTTCTTTGAGCGCAAATCACTTTTTTAGAACTTGTTATTTTGTTGTGGTTTCTTCTTTGATTTCGTAAAAAAAATATACTTCTTCAAAGCTGTAGCAATATTTGTTGTTAGTTTTTCATTGCAAGTAATCGAGAGTTGAATGTGGAGCGAACCAAAAACGTGTATAAATTTTATGCATTCCCAAACCTGAATTTTTTTACATTATTTTTCTTAAGTAGTTGTACATTTAAGTAGGTTTAAGTATTTAGCAAATAAAAGAACAGTATTCCTATTTTCCTGTCTATATAAAGTAAAATCATGTAACGATATAAGTTATTTCTCTCGAAAGAGATGATGTAATCCTCTCAACTATGTCTTTCATAGACAGCTTATATCTTAGCTATGGGACTAGTTACATTCTATTAATAAACGAATTCTACCTGTACTATTAGTAAACCTGTAAGAGAGTGAAAAGTCTTTGGAATGTCATCCTTTAAAAACCGCGTAGTTTTAAAACCTAAAATACCACAAAAATATCTTTGTCCATTTTTTGGAAAGTAATTGCGAAACCTGGGAATATTGAATACAAATAGCGTTTCAACACAGTACTATAGGGATTTAAGTACTGGTAAAAGCGGTGCATAAAGTTACACAACATCTAAGATCCTTCGTTGTTTTCGGTTGCGTATCTAAAATGGTTGTTCAAAACTTCCCTATCAGAATTGATGCTGCTACATTGACTGTCCGTATCGACTCCAAGTGAATCAACAAGGTCTTGTACAGTCGTGGATTAAGTGCGTGGAAAAACAGTAAGTTTTTTTATGCAGAATTTATTGCTTTATTACAGTTTAAGCTGATAATAAGTTCTTGATATTCGTTTCAAAGTCTGCCATTTATTTTTATATGGATTTAACATTTCATCCTGCAAAGTTTTTTGTATAAAAATTCATAGAAAAATTTTTTGGCTCAAGTTTCACGATATCTCTGAAACTACTACGCGCATTAGAAATTAATGTTGCCACGGCGTAAAGACAATATTTTTATCGAATTTCGGAGTTTTTAATCAACTTAAACCTGTTCTCCAGCTAAGCTAATATTTGTCCTCCAACTACTTTCTCGAAAACTATACTAAATTTGAACAAAGCGAGTGCGTATTTGAATTCAGCACCTCAAACTACATAAGAAAAAAATTTCAGTTGCCACCGTCTAAAATCTTGTATAGTTGTTTTATTTAAGCTGATTTTGCATTCTGCATTTCATTGCACCGCACTTTTGAACCACTGTTAACTGCTTACAGCTGTGAATTTATTTTTGCAATTGTGATTTATTAATATTGAGTTCAAATATAGAAACTAAATCTTAACTTATTTTAAGCCATTAATCACCCTTAAAAACCAACTAGAATTAAATAGAATGATTAAACATTTTTTCTATGATGATTTTGTAATGACGGCAAATTTATTTCAGTTTTTTTTTAAGAATTAAATATGTGGGTCATGGCTTTTATGATCAATAACGTTCTTAATTTTCTTTACAAGAAAAACTTGTGAGTACAACAATTGAATCCGTGTTTATTTGATGGCTTTACGCAAAATAAAATAAAAAACTGTTCGAATATAAAAAGCTAAAATAGTAAAAAGCTTAGATTCATATTCGAATCGTTAAATTTTTTGATGGCCTGCGTTTGCAATAATTGATAAATTCCTTTTATGTACGATGTGTTAATTTCTGTGATGAAAAATTAATACAAAGGTTGGCTTAAATGCTCTATTTACGTGGGTAACGGAATACCAATACATGTCGGTAATCGATAGAACGCTCGTGATTATTTGTTAACGAAATAGTTCGCTATTTCTTTTACTGCAACAGGAAAATTTGCTAAGACATTACGGGCGCCTTAAAGTAGTTTGTTTTAGGTTTGTCATTGCTTGAGTCGAAAGACGTAACAGAAGACCTCGTAGATTAATTTCGACCAGGAAATCGCAGCAGTGGCAGAGAAAGTTCCGGGTGAGCCACCAATGTCGGCCAGACGATGCTTTATGTAATTAACCACTGCATACTCGTCTCTGTCCGTCCTTAATCCACTGCCTGCAGATCTTTAATGGCGGCTAAATTACTCCCACGTTTAACTCCACGGCGCCGACTAAAACACAAAAATATACTGGCCAAGGTTCGTACTAAAACAATTGAAAGTAAAGAAAACAAAGCCCGAATGGTTTTCCAGTGAGCTTTCTGAGGCCACAATTTCTAACCTTTGAAAAATTTGAGCATGACGCAAACCACAAAAAAAACAACTAGAAAATATCACCTGTAGTTCAAGAAGCATTTAATAGCTGTAGTAGTGGTAAAAGCCGGTCCATCAAAATGCTGAAATTATTTGCCCTACCACAACGTATTTTAACCGGCACTCGCAAAGATAAAACATGGTGATGGCAACCGTATTGTAGCCGATATCCACTAGTAACGTAAATTTTTTTGTTTTCTATCGTTCTAAAAGTACCATATTATTATTATCTACAATAATAATATGATTTGTTTACAACGATATAATTCAATCATAATATGCTGCTCTTAAGTTTTTTGGCGTTCAGTAAGTAGTATGGTTACAAATAGTTTCAGATAAGTAAATAATATGTTGATAACGTCAAATGTGTTTAATAATTTTATTACGGAATGGTTATGTGTATATCCATAAACTTGAATAAATATTTATATAAAAATAATTAGCTATCTCCATTGTGAAAATAAGTCGACTGCTGTTTCTGATAAATTGTTCGTTTACTGGAGATTTTACGAAATAAAGTTTGGCCAATTGAAAAACCAGTTCAGACAGGTTTTAATATAGGATTGAAAAAAGTGGACCTCAAGAGTTTTCAGACGAAATTTGTCCAAAACTGTATAATTTTGTATAAAAAATTAAGTAAGAAATTAATATATTCTGTTGTTTTTAAATCAAAACTTCCTAGTGCTCGAAAATCGTTTAAAAAAATTGTAAAAATTGCAGTTTCAAAAAAGATTTAAATTTTTATATTCATTGTGAATATTAATATTTAATTTATCTTTAAAAAAATAGTTAATATTTGATACAAAAATCTTCAAATTCTCAGAAAGTGACTTTTGAGTTCAAAAATCGTCAAAAATCTGGCAACTTAAGTTTTCATTGTTCAATAATAATTAAATAGCGAAAGCGTTTATAGAAAAATCGTCCTAAGCTATAAAAAAATGAGCCTGCCATTTTAGCAGACTAATTGATTGTGGCAAAATAAATGCAACCGCAACAAGCCACAATTTGGTGTGTATTTTATAGCTGGCGGCTTCACCGTATCATTCTTAATTGAAAATCTAAATACTCATAAAAATATTGTCGATTTTATGAAATGTACTTATTTTTCATATTTTTTTATCTCTTACTTAGCGTTTACACATGCCACTACTAGTTCGAACAACTCAATACACTCACACATTTTCACTAATACACTTACATTTCTCGCAATGGCAGCTCCAGTGGCAGCTTAAATTGCATGTTCAATATTAAATGTAAATTTACTGGATTGTGGTTAAATTGTAATTAAAGTTCTACCATTTTAAATGCAAAAAAAAAAATTCAAGTTCGTTAATTAAAGAGCAATAATATTAGTAATAATAATAAAATATTGCTATTAATAATAAATGTAAATCGTTTCCCATAAATATGCCTATATGGTAAACTCGGTAACTCTATTTTAAAAAGAAAACAAAAAGTTAAAATGGAATCAAAATTAAGCCAACAGATTATTAAAATCTTTGACATCGTCCTCCCAAATTTTTCTTTCTCATTTTCTGATAAACATTTTTTTTTTTTAATTTTAAAAGTAAACTAATTTTCCGAAGTTTACGCTTCGACGACATTTTAAAAATGAACTTACACTTGCATGTGTAAACACAAAAACAAATGGCATGATTTTCGACCATTTCGAAAAATTTTTTCGGTGACAATACGTACACAACAATTGCATGCGACTACTTGCATTTGTAAATCCAGCGGTAAACATAAAATTCTGAGTAAATTACATAACAAATCAAATTTTGCAGAAAATACCTCTGTTATGAAATGAACATGTTTTAGATGTTTTGTTCGAGATTTGTCTTCCTTAATTTTTAAATTTTTCTATTTTTATTCTAATTTGTTACGGAGCGTAATGCATGTGCGGTTGATATTTTTCAAAGCTTCTTTCAATTTAATTTTAGAAATTAATTTTTACAAAAAACATGCGGCATTCTAATGTATAAATATGGTGAGTAAATTAAGAAGTTAAAAAGATGCGGATTATCAAAAACAATGATTGCACCTTAAGCGATATAAAAGATTTTAAATATTTATATTTAACCAGTTATATAATTTTTCCATTTTGCTCAAAAAGTAATTGATAACAAAAGAACAACAACTAACTAAAGGAGTTCTCAGAAACCTCAGGCCAATAACAATGATCAGTGGTAGCCATCTTCTTTTTAGATAGCAAATCACTATGGCAAATTAGAAGATTTAGCAGCACGTCTACATGGTAAAATGTTACTATCAACGTCTTGGTCGCAAATCATAACTTTTGCTAACCGATACGAACAAAGATCATCAGATGGCAATGTTTCAATTGAGGGGTATAGATGCAAAGGCTGCAATCTCCACTTTTTCACAAACGTAACTAGTGATACCTTCTAGTTGTATTTAATGAATGCTTCCGACTAGTGAATATGACATTACCAGACACATTTTTATCCCATCAGGTATTGCGAATTGATGCAAAAACGGCAATGTCCATTGGAGAATGTCGTTTTGAATTAAAAGTGAAGAAAAGCTATTTTCGTTCAATATTTAAATCGAAATTTAATCTGGGATTCAAAGTGCCAAGAGTAGACGTCTGTTCAACTTGCACGGAGTTGTGTGAAAAAATAAAAAGATGTAAAGATGAACATTTAAAACAAACTTACATAGCAGAAAAACGAATACATACATTGAAATACAAGGAGTTTTACAAATTTTTAAAAGACGAAAGTCGTGAAGTTTTAATTCTGAGTTTCGGCTATCAGAAAAATCAAGTTCTTCCTAAAGTTTTCGATTAGAAAGAATCAAGCAAAAAGTTTCTACTCCCACCTACAAAATGGCATTTTAAGTTCTCCACAACAAAAACATTTTTTCTTAGAAAAACAAATCAGGGACAAGTTATTATTACAGGTGAAGAAAATTACAGGAGCCATTGCAATCAAAACAATTTTCGCAGTATCTGTAAAAAAAACTTGAAATTGCAATATATGCAACCAGGACAGATACAACCATACTCTGTAAAAATTAATTCACTGAAGATTAGGGACGTTAGTAATTTAATGAAAAAACACTTTGGAGAGCACTGGCAGAATGATGGAAAGCTTAAATTTTATGCAGACATTGTTAACAACTCACAAGATCAAATCGTTGCAGAAGATGACACCCAAAAAGAGGAATACTGCTCTGAATTCATAAAAGAACTGCCATTATTAAAAATTTGATTTAATAACAATTTAATTTCTTTTCTTAAAAGTCTAAATAGTTTGAATTAAACCCTGGTTGAGTTTTATTTAAGGATTTTTTAACTACTGATTTTTTAAAAACATTGCCCATGTTATAATCATAAAATCTTGAAATAAAATCAAAACTGTATTATACATCTCAGATCAAATCAAACAATACAAAATCCATATTCGATTAATTCAAAATCAGCAATGTCCATTTGATTAGAGCAAACACAGCAATATCCAATTTCCTTATTATAATTGGCAGCAAACCGCTGTATCGATTTAGTTCAAACTTGCGTCATATCTTCATCATATTCTTATTTATTGAATAGCAAAACATACAATAAATATATATGAATATACTTTGAGCTACAGGTTTTTGCAATTTGTTACGAAAACTATAAATGTGGAGATTGCAGCCTTTGCATCTATACCCATCAATTATAAAAAAATTTTGCACCCAAATCCAACGATATAGACGTGGATACGATATGATTCTAGCAAAACAGCGCTACATGTTACAGAACATAAGATATAATATATTTTTTCATGAATAATTTTATTACTTGGCTATCTCTCGTAAAGTTGATGTAAATTTACCACCAAGACTATGCGATTTAATCGCGCCAAGCTTTGATTGTTGAGTTTTTAAAGTCGTAACTCTATGCAAATTAACCGCAACGCTCAAAATTAATTTAACCATGTCCAACGCTCAAATTTAACGGGATTAATTTGGCAAAGTCAATAAAAATGTTAGATTTTGCATTTGTTTGCGACATAGTCACACAAGTTCAGAATTAAATTAGTCATGATTAGTTTAGTGCAGTTAGTTGCTATTTAGGTTCACCGGTTATTTTCAAATTTCTATATCGCGTTCAAATATCTGTATATTCCAATTTCTTTGGTTTTTAACAAGTTCAAAGTCCGGACCAGGGTTATTAATGTGATTTATTGGGAAAGAAAGAAATCCTCATCTTTTTCCGAAAGTATCCACGACTCGATCTAATTATCTCTTCTTAGACGTACTGTTAAATACTGCGCATGTCGCGTCGACCAGAACCAATAATATATGATGATTTCCAAGTCTGCTATACGGAGCATGTGTGGTAGGACTTCCAAATTGACGTAATATGTGGATGAGCTTTATAATGTACATAAGGAAATAATTTGGACATGTGTGGAATAGCTGTCGCGACGGGGGTTAAGTGTTCTTGTTGATCCCGCTATGCTGATTTATTGCTATTCGAGATATATGAAGGTTTTCCATGACCTGCCCTAGTGCATAAAAACTTTTCGGGAACCAGTAGCTCATGGCGTGGGAACTGTGGTTTAAACTCAAGTGGTAGGAAGATTGTAGTGCCTGTTTTAAGTAGCGTAGCATTACAACACCAACCGTCAATGGAACGGCAAGAGATTAAGTCACTCTTAACTCCACAGCAAGGAACAAGTTCATAGTCCAGACGAGAGTTATCGTTCGTCGAGTACAGTGTCAAGATGCAATTTTTTTATGGCCTGGGACTTCATGTGCAGCTTTTTAAAAATTATCTAGTTTTGCAACATTTTCCCACTTTTTGCTACTTTTTTCTTCTTGCCAAGTCTGTAATGTAAAACATTTATTTTACATATGTACGCTGCAAGTTTTTATTTTTTTATTATTGAAAGCACTTTTATGTAACTACAGACGTCTACTCGGCTATTGTTTGGGGCTGTCTAAATAATTATAAATAGTCAAATCTGACCAGTACAATGCCGGCCACACACGAAGGAATATTAAATGACACATTGGCATGATCCCGTTAATGTTGCATCGTGTGTAGCCATATTTCCTATTGAAATTCAAGTTTGTTTCCAAGTGAGTTTCTTAACACAATGTTGCCATTATTTTTGATGGTTTAGTTCGTTGAAAGCTGTTTCGCTGTAGTGATCGTTTTCTTTTCTTCCACGAGTATTTGCTTAATAGTACGTGTGATATTTACACAGAACTGATATTTCGGATATGGCTTACTATGTGGCTGTCTCGTTGTATTACAACATGAAACTAGGTTTCTAAAACATGTTCCTTCTTGTGTAGACGCCATAAAAAACTAAATATTTGTGAAAAGGTTTTTCATCAACAGGTAAACATTTTGTTTTATGAAAGCCTCAAAATGTTTTTTAAGCTTTTTGGTATTAAATTAATTACAAGTTTGTTTTGTTTTATTTTAATAAAAAACCATAAAATACTTAATGCGAATTTTCTCGACAAAAGAATTTTTTGTGCAACTTTTTGAAAACACCGAGCGATAGCCCTGGTCCGGTTACTTATGATGATAAAATTATAACCTATATACATATATAGTATGTAGGCATGTGAAAACGTCGCGTTGTCGTCACCCGGTGCTAACACAACCCCTTTTTCTATGACTGTGTTTAGTTCAATCGCAAGAAACTTGGACAACTCGATATCAATGATGCTTCCACCAAATTAACGACATGAGTTTTTTCAATTCGATGTTAAAGTATATCGCTGTGGTTCCCATTATTTCCTTATATTTGGGTTATCGCAGTGTATTATTCAGTGATTATATGATTCAAAACCCCTTTGAAAATGTGCACATTGAATTTGTTTGCATTGCGATACAGTTTAGTTGACATTTTTTACTGGACTTTATGGTAAAAACTCTGCAGTCTTACAAAATAGTTTGCCATGGCCGTTGGCTTTCTAGAGCTGACTTTAAATTGGCAGCAATAATTTTCAAGCGCAAATAATAATTAAAACTGGTTACTTTCTTTCTAAATAAAAGGTTTATTATTTTGTTTAAGCTGGCAAAAAGAACAACTATAGTGTGAAAAGCAAACAAAAAGTTGGCTAAAAAAAAATTGTGACAATTAACCGCTCACCCAGCAAAATGCTTCCCTCTAAACTGTGAACAACTACTCTAAGTAACTTTCTATCTATGGTTATAAAATCTTTTACGTATGTATTTTGTAGTTGTTGTTCGACTTAATGTTGTTTACCAAACCAGTCTTTTAGACTACCTACATTTGATGGTCAGCTTGTGTTACATTTGCAATACAAATACAATGGCGCAGAAATAGGTGTTGAACAGGTTGAACTACAACCACAGATGTAAAATTCTAGAAAAAAGGCAGGAAAACAGCAAAGATGTCCTAAACAAATTTATTAAAAAATGAAAAGTAGCATTTTCATAAAATAGAAATCTTACCACACGAAGTCAGGCAAATAATTAGATTTCCAATATAAGAGATGGCGGAAGAGAAGTTAATATCGCTATACTGAATCTTTTTACGAGACAAATATTAAAGAAACTAGAAGGGTAAATTAAAAAAATTAAATAAAATGGCTTTGAATTTAAACCCAAAAATATCGATACAAAGAAATAAAATCAATTGCTTTAAATCTTCCAAAAAGTTCAATGGAATTTAGAGACAGAAAGTCACAGAAATAAAATACACAGATTGTCTGATGACAACACAAATCACCAAGTTATGAATATAGAGCACAAATTTAAACATTTATTTTTTTAAATAACGACATACGAGTATGTATGTGCTCGTGCATTGAACCTGTGCGAATGATTGTCAACATACTTCTTCCAATTCCATATTTTCCCAAACACTCTTAGACAATTAGTCATAAGAAGAGATACGCCCTAAAGGCTTTTTAACCTGCCGCCGTATAACGTACACACAGATTCGATCCTACACAGTTTCTTGCTTTCCTAAAGCAATTCTTAAAGAGTTGATCTAAGCCAAACATAAAAATGCAATCACAACATTGCTAACGGTATTACAAACTAGATATTTGTTTGAGTCAAGTGACGACTAAGACATTATGAATTAATGTCGACTGCTAGAGCTCTGCTGAAAACTTTTAAAAGTGTTCCGGGAAGTCTTAAATTTTTTTCGTTCGTATTACTAAAAGATCTTTGTTCAGATTTTTGTGTGTCACTTGAGATTTATTATTCGTGTTGTTTTATAGAATTAACAATATAATTAAGATGCAGTGATTTATAATGCTTTTCGATGGGAATTATGAAGATAAGTTTTAGCGATGACGTTCCTGCCGGCGCATCCATTTAAGATCGTCTCTGACACTGAGGCATTAGTTCCGACAGTTATAAATTCACCATATTTAAAAAAAAAAATTACATCAACATTTTTTCGAAAAAAAACTGTTTTTTCTAGATGGATTTTAGACAACTGAACAACACTATAAAAAGATGATCGTATCGGCTAGTGCTAAAAAGCAAAAGATCAACAAATATGATGGCGGTGCTTAAAGATTGCCATGGGTCACAATTCATGGATCTATGCATGCGCGCCAAAAACTAAATAGCAGTCGATTGTATTTAATAATCAACCCAAACCTAAAGATTTTCGGCCTTCGCCTTTCAATTTTGAATCATAAGCTTTTATTTTTTTTGGAGAAATAAGAAGGCTTTCCTAAATACATAATTTTACACCATGACAATGCGAGCTCTCTCTCTCATATGTACTCAAACAAGTAATTTCTTAAAGATATAGAATTAGGTAGTCATATGCCGAATAGCACTAATACACTAGAAAGCTGCATGTATTCTGGAATTGTTACCAGAATAACAGTAGGCATCTGTCAAATCGGTGGTTTATTATCCAGTCAACGATTACAAAATTAATTATATTTCATGTGCGATTTTCAAACAAGAGTGCCCGTATATTTCGTTCTAAAAAGTGACAATTTTTGATTTGGTTTTATGTTTTAAATGTTAGAGATATTTCAGACGAACTTAACTTCGAATGCACTAAATCGTTCAATTAACTATAAATAGACTTGAATAGTAGAACTAACAGTTAATATCGAATAAAACGTTAAAGTTTGAACAGCGATTATATGTGTAAAAGTGAATAAAGCCAAAGTGTATAAAAATAAAATTCTGCCGTGTACGAGTATATTGTTGAAACAGACTTTTCAATAAAAATAACCTGCGAATAAATAAATACGTTTTGAAAAAATTAAAACATATCAATATTAATTTACCCGTACATATTGGAGTACATTTAGGGTATTCTTTTCACCCGGCTGTCTTCGTTGAAGTTAAAATAAACATACTTTTTTGCCAGTTATGTTTTAAAGCAAATGTGTAAAAAAATAAAATGTGTTTTAGAGAAGGCTTTTAAGAAATATTTACTCGTTATGAATTGACGAAATGAATTTAAAAAATCACGCATTTGCTTTAAAATTTGAATTTAAATTAAGCTGCCTTTGAGTAAACGCAAAAGATGCAGCGAACAAAATATAAAAAAGAGGGAAAGTTGCTGAATTTTCAATCCTTTAAAATTTGTTTAATGATAGGAATAATAACATACATACGTATTTATAAGTCATAAGCATTTACGAACGTAAACATTGTGTTGACAACTTATTAGACCGATTGAACGGTGATTTGGCGAAAAATAGACCGCAATTCTTCCAAGAACAAAGTGGAAAAAACTCATGATTTAGACTACGAATTTCTCATCCGCATTATTCTTTGTCTATAGCCGCAGCTGATTAATTTAACTTTTGAAGAATATTATTATTAAATTATTCATAACAGGATTTGTTATGCAAGTCCCAAAAAATATAGAGCTTGTAGCAACTCTTCGCCATTCACATTGCATGAAACGAATTAGTTCAGTTTACTCCTAAACGTTCCATCAAAAAAGTCGAGCGCAAAGTTGTTTACCTACTCAAAAAACGTAAAGTTTTTTAAAAGCCGTTTGCACTAATTTGTGAATTGGAAAAAAGTATCGTATAAGTTACGTACTTTCACACACTACAAGCGATAATTAGTGCTACGTCTTCGCATCCACCTGATTGCGACTGTTAAATTTATGGCCATTTTATTCAGATGAGTCTGGCATTGCGGAATCCCAATGCGGGTAGTCTTCCACCAACGGTATGCTCTGCTTGACAAATAATGCAGCTATTTAAAGCTTTAAACTCATTCAAAAAACGAATTTTGCTATATGTGTTCGGTACTATCACTTTTTTGTGCCACTTTGGTGCAGCAATGGCGAAGAGAGATTATAATTGTTATGGAGTATGTAATTCATTATTGATCAAATAAATAATAATAATAACATTGTTATCGCGGGTTGTCGTATCACTTAATTGTAAAATAAATACTTCGTTGTTTGTCGTTTTTCTAAAAATTTTTACAAAGGTTTTCTGATGAGCTGTCGTAAGCAACCAGCGAAATGCGCGTAGGACCTACCTTGTCTTCCAACAAATAAATTGCACCATTTACAATAAAATTAGTCGGGAAATTAGTTCTTTTTAAAAACTAAAATATCCCATTGATTCTTTTATTACTTTTTCATAAGAAAAGATATCTGCCAGCCTTTGCAGAAGTCTATTATACTGACGAAGAATTTGGCTGATTAAGTAACATTTTCGTCATTTTAAGCCGACCATAAAATTCAATTTTCTTTCTGTTATAAAAAAATACTAAAATGCTAAAAGTACAATCACGCGAAAATTGCTTATAGTAAGTTGCTATTATATGAATTAGGAGGACGCTCTCCGAATTGCGTCGTTGCCTTTTGAAAAAGGTGTGTTTGGAGACTAGTAATAATTATTGTAGTCATGCTTGAACGTTGTCATGCACTAATAGCATTCAGTCTTACCTCTCAAGTATACAAAACAAACAATTTATTTATTTTTTGTCCTGAACCTCTTCATGATCTTGAGCTACATAAGTTAAAAGCGATGAATATTCAGTTGCAAAACATTATAAATATTCCCGCGTACAAAAAACTTTTAACTACAAATTGATTTCTAATCTAAAATAATTTGATTTAAAACTTATTAATACCTAAAGTCATGTTCAATAAAATTCCATTATCCTTCAACGTTTTACTTTCCGCACTCTTAGACTTACCTAGCAGATTCGTATAGTAAATAAAAAGAATTAACAAATACGTATTTTTAAGAAAAGAATACAAAATAGCGAGGAAAAAATAACAAATTCTATTATAACAATTGTAATCTAAATACAATTTATCAACTTATAACTATTTTATGCCAATATGTAAATCCAAAAAAAGCCATATAAATTTCCTAAAATGGAAAAATATAAGGAAGCGGAGATTCATTTCCGTTAGGGAAAAACTACAGTATTGAATGCTCTTCAAATACACCAACTCATACACACGTACTTGCCAGAGCACGCACACCAACATGTACACAGAAAATCCCAGCCATCTTTAGTTACGACAAGCAATAGTATACAGAATTGCTTTCCAAAAAAAGCTTTATATTACGCCAGCTGAAAACAACAACCACAGTAACCACCAAGTAACGTCGACAGCCTTCAACACTTAAGGAAATATTTTTTTTTTTTTGTTCTTATTTCTCTTGTAACGCCACTGTAAAAGAAATTGAAATTGGAAAATCTTTTCTGTCGTCAATAAACCGTAGTGTACGCCTGCTAGTGAATGGAACCCATATAAACCGCGTTCAGTGACAAAAACAGCAGCGACCTCAACGCAGTGACGACATTATCATAAAGAAAATTCGAAAAGCACGTAAATGGAAAAAAGGTAAGAAAAGAAAAAACGTAAATGGAATAAAATGTAGCGAAACTTTTTCAAAAGTATTCATCGAATCTATACAATGATTGTAATAATCGAATTTGATATAGTTTAGCTGGCTGGAATAATGGCAAATTTAGTACAATTTACGAGCGGTACAGGAATAATGCTGTCGTGAATATGATGGGCAACCACGAATTTTGAGAATTCTTTAATTTTGTGTAAAATTTTCTGCTGTCGTTACAAGATTTTCTTTTATCACTTTTGACTATTACTTGACAACTTATTTTAGCCTACGTACATATGATTCACTAAAATAAACAACAATGATATTTTATATTCTATCTAAATGGCATATTACATTAATATTTTGTTTTCGATATGAAAATATAAATATTTCACAAATTATGTAAATTATTTATTCAATCAAAAGTTTAAAAAGAAACCGGTAGGTAAGAAAGGTAGGTACTCGTACGCAAAAAGTATTTTTTGTATTCTTTTTTTATAGGTTTACTTTTTTATATAAATTCTTTGCAACATATTTCGAAAAAAATTTCGATTTACTTTATTCCTTTACATCCCAGAATACTCCAACAAAATGGACGGAAGAACGAAGCCAACAAAATATAATACAGGAAAATAAAATAAAACAATTTAAATATAAATTTTTATTGTCATCCTGTGTCGATGGAACAGAAAAGTATTTTGTTTTCATTTTGTATTCAATTTAGCAATTTTCCAATAGGAATTTAATCTACTTTTGATTTAAGTTTTTGTGCAGATATTTTTGGAAATACTTGGTGCTGTGGAGTATCAATATTAGGGACGTTACCGGCAAGAAAAACTTAATATAAAAGAATAGAAATTTAAAAAAAAACTAAAGAAGTAAACGTGCATGTGCATTAATGTGAATCCCCCTACTATTTAAAAGCTTATTGGCTTTTAGTTATACATTTTTATATTTATGTTTGTTTTATTTGATTTAATCAAAAATAACATATCTTTCACATGTTCTACCTTTTGTTCCTATTTCTTTGAGTTCAATAGTCGTGCATATAATATTAGAAATACAAGTTTTTTAAAGTTTTTTAAGTATAGGAAAAATGGTGAATATGTATTAGAGAGATTTATTGTTTAATATATGTTCGACATTTAGGTCACTAGTTTTGTTGCTTTTTTGCCAAGTTAGGTATCATATAAAGATGTATTTTATATTGCTTTTTATAAATTTTTAGCTTTGAAAAACCATGGTTTAATTTTTTATTACAATGTTTTTGAAACCTATTTTATAAATATTTAAATATGTCTATGAGAATAAAGAGGGAAATACAGGCATTTTTTCTCTATTTTATAATGAGGTATGTTATATTATGCTGCCATGTAGACATAAAACATAACTTTTATGTGTATCATTCATCCAGTTTGCTGCCGTATTAAATTTGTAGTACAAAAACTATGTAATTTTTTAAAATACATGTATTTATTTAGCATGTGGATGTTATTTGTAGGTAAACCATATTATTAACATGAATTCCTTATTTCGGACACAAAAAAAAAAAAAACGTTGTAAAAAAATTATGATAAACGTATAACAGGGATCGGAAGTTAGCAATCCATTCAAAGAGTACATAAGATGACACACTGATAGCGTTACTAGATTTTTTTCAATATGATTTTTATTTAGTACTAACCTTCAAACGAAACGTGTATAAAATTGACAGCAACCTGACTATTGATTCGTGAGTTATAGCATTTTGTTTGAAGCAACTTTTGTTATTGCAAAAAAATTGAAAAAAACGAATTGCGAGTTTTGATAAAGCATTGCTTTTTGATGAAAAAAATACAGTGGAAACCAAACAATGGCTTCATACACATTATCCGAATTATACTTAATTCAAACAGATGATACAGAAGTAGATTCAGTCCAATGGTGAAGTAATTGTTGAAACTTTGGGCTATTTGGACAAGAAAGAGTAATCGTACTATAAAAGTGGCTTCGAAAAGTTGGAAAATCGCTATACTCGTTTCATCGCCCTCGAAAGCAACTATGTTGTATAATAAAATCTAGTTTTTAAAATGTCGTTTTTTTCGTACTTATCCTACGGACTTGTTGAATGAACTGGTAATAAAGACTGCAACGTTTCGATGTAAACACAAATAAACCGTAACAGAATGTGTTCCATTGAACTTCTTTTATCTATATCGACTCTCATAGAATAATATCTTACTAGATATAGGTAAAATCTTTGATGGGTATGGTCGCTTTAAAAATATGTATGCATTTAATTCTCAGCTAAAAAAACTGGTGCTATCAATAATGAAGCATTTACTTTTATCAAAAAAATTTATCATAGTATTTAAGTTATCCACACCAGGGCTTTCGAAAAAGTGCAGATTAAACAAAAAAAAAAAATCATACTATATGTTAAACAAGACTTTTTTTCAATCAAAATCACCGTTTTCTCTAAAGGCTTATATTACGATAATAAAGTGCTTAATGGTACCGTCCTTGTCGAAAAACCAGTTAAACACTCCTACACCTTTTTTTAACATATTTCAATAGAGTTGGTTTTATCGATTTAATTAGAACTTGTATTGGATTTTCTTAGCAATAGAAATTACTACAACAAAATTTACCCATTAGAATTTCGTTGTCGGTAAACAATTTTTAGAAAATTTTCATTACCGATAAGAATTTTCGGGAAATTTTCATTAACAATAATAATTTCGTGTGAATATTTTAATATCGGTAACAATTTCTTATAAAAATCATTTTATCGATAACATGTTTTATGACCATTGTGTGTCGATAAGGAAGCAGTTTATGACATATTTGATTGATAATAATGGCTTAAGATCAGTTTCTTCGCGATAACAATTTTTATGAACTTTTTATGCAAATATTTAGTACCAATTTCATCATCCCTTGTCATGTTTGGTGTGGGGACACACCTGTTTCGGCTATGTGCCATCTCCAGTGCCATTTCTCCTTACCTAAAAAGCACATAGAACAAAACTGGTTTGTCTCCGAACCAAACTTAACAAGTGATGATAAAAAGTCCTCCCAAATATCTATATCAAATTACCCTGTCAGAATATCAAATCAAGAATCAACATTTTCTAATTAGTAACTATGTTTTCATGAATTTTTCTATAGATAATAATTCGTTCATACATTTTTTTATGAAATGATAAATACATAACCTTTGAAAAATTAAATACCACAAAATGTTCAATTAAACTTCAGTTACAATTTACTGCTTAACTTTTTTATGTTTTCCATATAATGTCTTCGTGATGAAACTGATATATTAAAAATATCTGTGGTCAATTATAATGTTACCTAAACTACAATATTTGGAACTCTGATATTTCTAATGCAAACAGCTAGATATTATATATTACTTTAGTAAATGTTCTGTTGTACTTTTTGTCCCGTATTTTTATAAAACCTAAACCTTCAAATGCAACAAATTCATTTATATTCTGTGTCCACATTAACCAATGCATATCCAGCTTTACAATCATTCTCAAATATACACACAGTAACACTTTGAGATGTGTGGCTGTAACAGGGATGGAAAATTTTAATTTTAATTATTATTTGCAAAGTACTTCTTTCTAATAACACTAACTGAGAAAGTCAACTTTAACTAAGAGAGTATTATAAAAACTTGTTATCGTATTTGTTATTTTAAATTGTTTTAAATATTACTTTTATTCCTATGGATTAAATGGTAGCACATGTACTCATGTTAGCGAAATTTGGTGGAAACGCAAACATTACAAAATTAAAAAGTCCTTTCTCGAACGTACAAAATTTTAAATTTTCACAGATTTGTACCTCAAAAAGTTACCATTTACAAATTCCCATATCTGGTCTGTATTATGAATTGAATGAATTACTGAATAATGTTTAATGTTCCTTTGAAGGCATATTTTGGTTCTGTTGCAGAAAAGTCCACATAAATGCTGCAAATAGATTATTGAGAGGTGGCTGACCGCTACGATGCAGAAAACATGCCACACAAATATGCCGAAATACTGCTCAAAGTAACAAAATCCAATAATTTTAATGTAGACTAATATTATTATTTATGCGAACATTACATAGTTTTTCCACTGGCATTTACCGGTGCAAAATTAAGACTAAACCAATATTTTATACGAATTCTAGCCGCAACAATTTTTAGAAGGAATAAGAAGTTATAGAACACACCCCATGTACATACATAAATAATACAAGCTAAGAAAGCTAGCCATTTCGTACTGTTTAAATTTGTATTTTTATAAAAAAAATGTAAATACAAACACAAAAAAATACTAACACCTATCGAAATTGATTTAATACATAAAAGTTAAAAAATCAAACTTAGGTAATTTAATTAATTGAATCAATTAAATACTGAATTACATTTTAAGTTGAAACCAAATCACACGTTTAGAATGCGTAATTTATTTCTGTTTACAATTAAAAATTATAATTGAAATTTATTTTATATATTTTTGCTTATAACTTCATTTATTTTCAGGTCATTAAACAATAATGTTAATGGATGTAGCGGTGTAAGCGTATGATTTTATTATGCGTTCACAATGTTATTTTTACATTGTTTGTGGAAAATGTGAAAACAACTTACTTAGGGTATGTACGAGTATGTATGTTTATGTGTATGTGTATGACAAAAAGTTGGGGAAAAACCTTAATTTAATGGCATAACAGCAGCTAACAAATTCATTGTGGTAAACAAATCTTTAGCACAGTTGGCAATGATAATTTGAGTTGATAATTTGACCGAAATTGTTTCTGACTAAAGGAAGTAGAGAACATTAAATGTGGAATTTGGCTTGAAAGCTTACGCAGAAATTAATAAATTATTTTTAGCCATAAAATATGCAAAGAACAAATTTTAATGTGGCCACCGAATTTAAATTCGCAATATTTTCAGTTACGTAATTCTTACTAGCCACAACCGAACGAATATTTTAGTACCAATTCTAGATCTCGCTTTAATAAAGAATTTGAAAAACCCTAAGCTACCGATATCTTACCATTTGTACCACTTTGTTTCAAGGAAACAAACAATTATCAGGGCTCATGGCACTTACTAAACAGTAAAGTGCCCATTAGTGTGTCAACTGTAATCAACTAGCTTTATTTCTTAGACAGCTGGTAGGACAGAGATGGCAAAATACTTACACGGAAACATGAGCCACAAAAAAAAAACGAACACTGTATAAGTAGTGCAAACGAAATCTATAGGTGATACGTAATTTGATTACATTTTTTTGTTTAACCAATCCCTAGTGCCACTAATTAATTAATAGTTCTTTTCCACTGACGTGTTTTGTTCAAAAACACTTAATTTGCTCGAAATAAGTCTTTTGCTAAATATTTCTTCATTAAATATTTCATATGAGCAAAACTCTTCAAACGAAGAATTACTTAAGGCAGTAGTCGGGTACGAGAACTTGTTTTCCATAAACATTGACCAGCACCCGCACGAGATATAACTAACCCAGAAAGTCAGAACTAAAGAACACAGAAAACGCTGTTCGTGCGCTGAGAATGCCTCGGAGCGTTTGGTCGAAAAATCATTTCAAGTGACAAGAAAGTGAAGTGAATTAACCATCAAGATTGTGTGACTTGACCACATTGGGCTTATCCTTGCGAAGTCGCACGTCTATTGCAATAAGCATTAATCCACCGAAACCGGTAGATTCATAGATTGAAAATTTTACCTCGCTGCTCCATACTACAATGCCAGTGGCGATGTTATTTTCATTATCCCATCATACGCAGGTTGATTTTTTTTTATTTCAAGTAGTGCAGGGATTCCAAAATGTTTAACACGAAGTAATCGTCACAGGATAGACAGCCTGTATGTAGGCTTTACGTATCAGACCTTTAATAAAATAACTTACTAAATGGATATCTGTTTGCACCCAGGAATAATATTAAAATACGTAAGTACTTACGTACTTTTTCGGAAGTGTATAGATGAGTTTTTGTGATCTCTTGAGTAATTTACATAACAAATTAACACCAAAAGAGAGTATGTTGTTTACGACCACAAATAATGGAAAAAAATTTACCAATTCCTCTTTCATATAAATTATAAAAATTTCGAAACTAAAAATTCACAAGGCAACAAGAAGCCCCCTGAATAAGTTTGTTATAAAACTAGCGATAAATTTTTTTTAACTTTCAGTTGCAAATAACAAGAAACTTTGACACCACTTACCGCTAAGTTAAACCTAGAAATTGTTAAAAATAATTTTTCTTCCGTATGGTCTTTTGCTGGTTACAAAAAATAAATTAATGACAGTTTATAGCGCTCATTTTCGTGAAAGAAAAAACTTTTAATTATGTTGTTTTGGTCTTTTTACTTAATGTGTTTTCAGATTCATTGTTAAATTATACCTTAAATTATATGTTAATGTTGATAGTTCTAGGAATTGGATTTCCAGAAATGGTGCTATTAGGTATTCATACTAATAGTTTTAAGTCGCCTTAAAGGCATGGAAATTCGATCCACATATGCGAAGTTGCACTGTGAATAGGCGAGAGTTCATGGAAAAGTCTAAATACGAAATTATCTGTTTCATGAAGAATTTAGTGATCTGCTCGGTCAGTGTGTTGAAGGTGATGAGTTGAAGGTGATGCGATAATACATATCACTACATAATTTATCTTATCTGATCACGCAGGAAAAGTGAAAGTAAAACCAGCCTGAGCCCTGAAGCAGGTAATGTAGTATTACAGCCTTTTTTCTTCTTTGCTCTTGTTGTGATGTTTTGTTAATTGTGCTAAAGTTATAATAAGAATTATATGACGCCACTTTTTAAAATTTTAAGATTTTTCAGGGTGTTTTTCCAGCTTATTTTACAAACTATTCAACTCGCCCTTGGCGGGTATTTTATATATACTCGTAGATATCTTCTAACAAAAACTACAATCAAATTATTATTTGACATGAAGAAATTTGTGAAAATACAAATTGTTAATTTCTGAACTGCTGAAGCCATATGAAATCTAATTCTTTTGGTAAGAAACGAAATTACTGAGTACGACTACTAGCATGAGAATAGTGAAAACTCTGAAATAAGATATTATTGTATTCTTCAAACACTGCTCCGAGCGAATATCACTGGCTCATAGACCGGCCGGCTCTTAACATCCTTCATTGCTTGTGCACATACAATTGGAGATTGTCGGGAACCCGCAGAGTATTTTTGCAAGTCCTCATACTACTCCTGACAAGCGGATGTAGATTACGCTTTTGGTCGAAAAGGAAACACATTATTTACGTGTGAGATTTTGAAGCGCCTGACTGCTTGAAGTGAAATATTACTTACAGCCTATAAAATAATTGCCTTTGCCTCAAATGACGTCCTTTGAGATATCTTTTAAATGTTGAGAAGAGAAAAAGTTACGAGCACTTTTGAGCAAGGGGGAAATTTTTGTGATAAAAAACGCGTTTATTGAAAGGGCTGTAAAACAGGACACATCGTCTTATCGCAGCACATAACTGATCATGATTCTTGACCGTCAACAGAGTATCTAATAAACAAGATCAGGGATTTTCGTTGATTCTCAAAGGGCTCTCTACCTTCTTGCTCTCAAAAGCCTGGACTCGTAACAAACATATATAACCGTAACTGTTTAAGTTTTTCAAAAGCCTCGTTAGTACTGTCCCAAAGTCTGAACCACAAAATGAGACACCCTTGCACGAAATTATAGTCACTGAATTGTGAAATGCACTATAAAATAAAGGGCATAGGATAAACACTATGCGGTTGCTTTTTTTTTTCAATTAAAAAAAAATTAACAAATTTTGTAGCGTCAAAATTAAAAGAAAAAGTTATATTTTATTATTGATTTTTTTTTTAACTAGAATTTAATATGAATCTTAGTACAAAGGTTTTTTCAATTTATAAGCATCCAACCGTAATACCCATGTTCTCTGTTGAAAAATTCAAAAGTATGGAAGCTCATAATTTTTCCCTTGAATTTTCATTATTTTCCAGCATAAAAATGTTCCAACTAGATTAATTCATACATATTTGACCTCTCATCGTCAAGCCTGTATATTTTTAATAAAGATTTTGAGAAAAAGATCAATTCATGCTAGTGTTCTAATAACTCTTTTTTGCGGGTACTTTGATTGAATACCCGGGTTTTTAGGTGAAAGTCAAGATCGCTTGATGATACTTATTTGAGTTACTATAAAATGTGAGCCCACTGCTAATATCAATGTTGCCAACATTTACATTTATTTATCTTAATATCTTTAACAAATGAATTTTTAACTGATAGTGTTATATAAAGATCGCTTATGACTTAATTTCTTGCTTCGGATTTTTGTTAAATTACACTCACACTCACAGCAATTTTCCAATTAAATCTTCGTTGTCTCTTGGACTTATTTGATTTCAGCTTACTCTTTTAATAGACAAATCTAATATGCTGCCTCATCTTCTCTCGCGCCTATTCTATTCGAAAGTCTTCAGTACTCTTGTATATTACTTGGAGTTCACTAATATTTATAAATTAGGAGACAAAATTTTTAATACTTTGTCCTTTATTTCTATTAAAATGAAGGCAGCATTTAAAAAGTTAAACACAGTTGAGCAAAACACGTTTAAATCATTTACCCATCTCTCAATATAATTGATGTCTTTATTTACAGCGCTAAGTCAATCAAACTGTCCATCCTTCTTTGTTTACTGTTTTTTCTTCACACGATTCAACCTTAAATACCAGCTGGTACATGGCAAATGTTTTAAATGACTACGACATTCCAATACAAAGCGAGGAAAAAGACATTACGTATCGAACTAGTAGGAATTTTTTGTAGGTTTTTCTTTTTGTTATTTATGTATGTACCGAATTTGCTAACATTGTTGGAGATTTAGATTCCATTTAATAACCAGACATCCCCGTCAGTCATATGTTGGGTCTATTATCACTTACTTACTCATGTCTGAAATAGAATAAAAATGTTCAATTGGAAAAAATGTAAAATAGAAAAAAATATTACTACTGTTTACAATCATTTTCTGTCTGCGTGAGTACTAAATCCAAGAAAAAAGAGAACGTACATACAATCATATAAACTAGTTACGATATGTAGGTCTAGACTAGACTGCAGTGGTTCTATTTAAATTAATTGTCTACCAAAATGGCTACAAAAAATATTTATTTGAAAAATACTAGTAGACTACGATGTCATCTACATATGCTTTTAATGAAATATGCAACTAATTTAGTTTTGTTAATCTTGGAAACACTGATATAAATTAGACTCGGGAAACAAAAAAAAGCAAAAGGGTTAGATTCAGAAAACAAACATCTTCCTAACCTCATTGTACAACTCTCCGATACAAAAATATTTCCCACGTATGTGTAAAAGTAGTGCCTTGAGAGCAAGGGTAAACCTGATCAAAACTTGTTAGCCTAGCGGATCTTACTAGCTGTCTCCTGTCTAAAATAACTGAAATGCACTTCTACTTATTGTGGCGCTCTAAAATGCAATTGCAAAAGCTTTGTGCAACCAATCAATCGGCTTTTTTTACCCAAAAAGCTATTTTTATTTTTTCTAATAATGTTGCCATGGAAGATTTTTAAAGACTTTAATAAACAAAAATACGTAGACAATAATATTTGAAATTAAAACGTAAGCTATGTTGGGTAAACATTAACGCATAGACAGAGTTTAAATGCATTCACAAGTACACTGAAAACAAATTTGCATCAGGACCTCTACTAAAAGCGTCAGGAGCCACTGCAGCGAGAGGAACATCTAAAGTACAAGTATTCAGTGGAATATAAGTGGTATAAATTATATGTGGATCATATGAAGTAAATTATTTGTTACGCTATTTTAAAAAACCAAGGTTTCTTTTGAAACTGGAAAAATATGTTTCGTCCTTACAACATCACACTGGACTTTGTTGATAAAAATATCAAGGGCATCTGATTCCTTGATACCTATATCTGCGAGTATTCACACATCATTGGAGCTCACGAGCAATAAAATCGTCCCCATTCGCACGACCCGATTCTGAGCTTTTTATAAGTTATGTATGGCCCCGATGGCAATAGAAAATGCTGTTGTATTCTGCGAAAAAATATATTTGATTAGAGGTTTGACATAAAGGGTCATTTAGAGAAATAAAAAGTAGTGTAAGAGAAAGTACGGTGAATTTCCATAGCCTTAAATTCTGTTGTCTTTTTTTGTGCGATCAAAGAGAAAACTCCTTACGAACACCGATAGCATTAAATTTTAAAAGTATTACATATTATTAAACGCATAAGAAATATTAAGAGCCACAATCTTACTTTTGACGAAATGCTCTATAAAATGAGTCCATATTTCCGAGAGGAAGGCTAGCAATTCTTCAGTAGAGCGTCCTCTACGAAAACCCTACTTGCGGTCGCTAAGTACATTTTTTATCTTCAAATAACTCATAAGATGGTACTTTTTCATACTGTCATAAAGAATCCTAACGTTTTAACTTAAAAAATATTTAATTGATTAATAAGATTTCAATCTGCAAACTTGTGAAATATGTGTGACCGTTTTTGCCAGTGCATAATAAAGTCCACAAAATTTGGGTTTCTGCTGCCTTAAAATTACCAATTGCTTTATAGCTTAAGGGTAAACTTTGTTCCAAAAAATTCGTTTTAAAATTTGTGAGACAAAGTTAAAAAATCTACATATTTAATGACTTAAAAACACATGCTTCGCAGTTGTTTTTAATAAGCTGCGCGAATTTAAATTCTGAGTGCACAATGGGGCGGATAGCGTTGGATGTAAAATAATAGCACGATATTTGGCTATATGAATAATTGCCTAAGTGAAAATCGCCCAATATAAAAAAACAAGAGCTTTGGGTGATGTGTCTTTATAAAAAATTCAAAGTTCTTGTTTTTTTATCTTAGGCGATTTTTAATTGGGTAATGAATGTGTCATAAGGAAAAAAAACATTTTCCAATTTATATAATAGGGACATGCTAGTCTCTATGCACATTTCGCTGCTTTGCCAGCGCAACTCGAAATGTCTTTAAATTCGTCCAACGAGGTGTTCAAAGAATTTAAAACAAAATCATTAAGGATCCCATTAATACTTTTATTAAGAAATTGTTAATCATTCATCTGTAGCACTCGTCATTGACCAATGATGCCGCTGGCCTAAAAACCCCATCAATCATCTTCTTTTTTTGGTTGCAATGCTACCCAGTGTAGGTGGTCATTTATCGAAAAATCCGCATTGTGGTTAAATATGGTTTTCTTTCTCAAAATTTTAATCCTCTTTCAAACGCTTCGAGGGCCACTCAGCAAATAAACTCTGAGCTCCGGTGCCAAGTTAAGTCTGGGATATCCGAACTTTTTGTGCACGGCGAGGAATTTCCTGTCCCAGGTTCTCCTGTACAATTTAACAATTGTTCCTTAACACACGTGTTTAGGCTACTGATTTGTCGAACTAGTTGATTTAAATATGGCCTCCAAATAAACATGACGGCCGCAGAATATCAACATCGAGCTGTCCGTATTAGAAACCTCTTCATATATATAATCGAAACATTTTTTACACTATCGAACAATAATACTTTATTTGTATTAAGTTTCTTCCATTTAGCACCACAGCTTATGCTAATTTTATTTTACAAATTAACGTGCGAGTGTTACTAAGGTAAAATGATAAATAAAAAAAATTTCATAAAATTCGCAAGCACTGATAAATTTAGGAAAACAATAACAAATATAATGTTTTGTTTTTGGTGGTTTTTATAGCAAATTTTCTAGGAAGAGTAAATATATTTATATATTTGATAGCTAGAAAAACTAGCTATTGAACGATAATTAAAACTGGCGCTTTGTTTATATATAACCCGGCAATCAGCTTGCAAAATGGAGAGCTTACCAACAACCTAGGGATAATTACAAAATGCATAAATAAATTAGAGGAGAAGCTTTTAAAAAATTCTAAATGTGTAGTGTACATTTGTATAACAATCTTCCGAATTTTTCATGAGCCTGGGTAAAACAAAATAGTAATAATTCAGAAAGTAGCACGCAAGTAATATAGGTAATGTAGAGTACAAGCTTCGGAGAGAAGTTTTTTGGTGCAGATTAGTACCAGGGAGAATTCCCTAAGAGCGCTGACTAACAATAACAATTTTGCCAAAAATCTTTATTTGACAATCACTTAGTAGCTGCGTCAAAATATATACTTTAATATTTTTCAAAGACGTGGTACTACGTTCTTATAGCTGAATTATCCTCAAACGATCCAAACAAAACAAGGTTGTGTCTATTCCAATGCTAACGCCCAAAATGAGACCAAAAGGCCATAGTTAAATAAACAATTGAAACAAGGAATCTTTTTTAAAACATATGAAAACACAGTTAGATCATTATTTGCGGATACCGATTGATATTTTAATCGACAAGGTTCTACATTTTAATCAGCTCATGCTGTTTTGCCCACCGAAAAAACAGTTCTCATTTTAGAAAGTGTATGAAAGAGTGTGCCGATAAGTTTCTGCATTTTCGTTAGAAGCATAAATATTTCTAAAACTATTTTTGAATTTTGTACAAGACCTTAGAATGTACGCAGTTTATTAATTCATTTCATATCTCTTATTTTCCAACATATGCAGGTGGTGACATAGATAATATTAATACCACCTGCTTAGAGAAATGTTACTTTATTTTGTAATACGGCATTATATCAGGCAAAAGAGAAAACCCTTAAATACGAAATAAATTTGTAACGGCTGGGTGGGTGTATAAAATGTAAATCTGAACTATACTTTTAAATATTCCTTTTAAATTAAAAAAATATAGTAAATAACATACACACGTTTTATTTAATTTATAAAAATGGTAATTGTAACGAAAGTAAGGTAATATTTAACACAAAAAGAAAAGAACGCAACTCCACATTGTAAAAGTAGACATGCTTTTTATACTGACAGCATGTCAGATTTTATCCAACAATAAACCACCTCCTCCAATAAGGCAGTAAGGCGGTTTTAAATGAAAGGAATATTAAATTGCCGTCTTTATGTCAACATTATCCTTTATAATTCAGTAACCAGAACACCCAGAGGACAGGACACAGAAGGCAGAGCGCTGAACAGTATTAACAAATATTACAAAGTAACAACAAGTGAACATAATTTAAAAAGAAACATACGATTTTTATATTTACATACGAGAGAATATTTCTAGCCATTGGGGATGAAAAGAAACGCTTGCAAAAGTTTACGAATGAATTACTCATCTAACTTTTGAAAATTAAAAAGTCTATTTGTTATTAAATAAAATAATATTTATGCGACTTAATTAAAAGAAAATTATCACCAGAACTATAACCAGAAAGAGTAGTACAGGTAAACCTACCCTAATATGGCCGTTATCTTTATTTAAAAGAACCCAATGCGCGACTAGGGTGGTAACGTTCGTTATTTATTAGGGATTATATTAATCAAATGTATGCGGTTGCAAAGTGTTTGTTTGTTTTTTTATTTTAAAATTTTTGTTTCCAACTCGGCTTAACAGCTCTGTTAGAAAAAAAAAGAAGATTATTAGATTAAAATTGCATAGTTCGTTTAGAATCTTTTTATTTCAATAAAAGTATAATGCAAAATAAGCGTTTTTAGCCATTTGTGATTGTGGCCAATTGCCGAACCAAATTAGAGCTTTTTGCAGGGCGATGAATTTCAATGAAAAAGAAAATTTAAATTATAAAAACCTTTTGTATCATCTTGAAGGGAAATATATTCCTTTCCCTGGATCTGCGCCTTCCCTTACACATGACTACGGAGCGAACACCTGTATCATATTCTCACACCTGTTTTGGCATTCGTATTTTACGTAACTGGTGTCACTAAAAATCCCAAGATAAGTATTCTGTTGTTCACAATCACAAACAATCCTCGTAATCTCAAGAGTGCACTGAAATAACTAAGTTATTTTGGTAAACAATAACAATAAATTGATAGATTAAATATATTAAACATATTTCCTTTTATTCGGACCCAAATCTAAATAATATAAACAGCTGATCTATATGATCTTCGAAGAGGCATCCAAACGCGTGCATTGCAAAACATGCAAAATTAGGTGGCGGTTTTAAAATCGCATATCTTTTTTAACATGAGAGTACTGTAAAAGCTTTCCAGAAGGATCCAATGTTACAGGACTCCTAACTCCTACAATAAACTCTCTAGTCAGACCTTGTAGTCTAAACTACTACCACTTAAACAAATAATTCGGGACTGGCTTCGAATAAAGTCCCAATGAACATAAATAAAAAACAAATTGGTTAAAACTCAGACATCAGGCCTCATTGGTATTTTAAAATGGAACATCGAACTTAGTGCCAACTTCGGCAAGCAGTGACTGCAAACTACAGGGTACAAAAATGGGGTTTTAGAGGGCTTTTGTCTTTAAGTCTACGTCTGCTAAATTACTATCACACTTCTTATATTTAATAACCCAGTCATAAATCGACCAAACTACTCAAACGTACGAACTTTCTTTAAACGTATAACGTAATCATGATTAGTTTTCGTGAACTTAATAAATATTCAGTCTTAATCTTAAGTTATGAATATTTACGCTTCTTGGAAGGCCTTTCTTAAAGACTCTTTCCAGTTTGTAGCTAAAAAGAAAGGGAAAACTATTTTACTGGTAGAGAAAAAAAATAACCAACGAAATCGATCGTAATCTGAGAGTTAGACGGTGAAAAGAATAAAACTATAATATTGTTACGTTTATTACCACAATAAACGCTAATTTGTAGGGTCCGTTTAATTGCAAATATTAAAATACACAGTCCTTTATGATTTTATCAGTACACAACTTTATTCGGCAATTAAATTAAAACTCTATTTATAACTCTTCAGTACTAATTTACACTGTACGCTTAACACTTTTTTGTACACACAGATGTTCACTCTATGAAATCTCAAAGTCAACTATTGCGGTGGACGTTGCCTTTATGTACAGATCACGGTCGCTTCTTGAAATGTCCCGAACATACGCGAAATTGCACATCATTTATTTCAGTTGCTGGCTTAGTAGCCTTGTACATATATGTGTTTGTGTATGCGTGTCTTTTTGTTTACTTTTTCTTTCTGTAACAGTTGTTATTGTTTTACAATGAATCGCGGTTCGGGGAAATTCCGCTACGGAATTTGTTTTTGCTTTATGTTTATAATATTGCGTATTTGTACAATAGGTCGTTTCACACATCTTTGATTATTACTTCGTAACAATATCTTCCTAAGAACCAATGCACTAAAACTGTTACTGAGTTAAAAATACTTCAGTGCCTAAGCTGTAAAAGAATCAACTACATTTTGAAGTAAATTAAATAAAAAATTCTTACCTTCTTTCCTATTTATTTTGTTGTTAAATTTTATTAGGTATTTTGAAATAATTGTTGCTTTTGTAATACGAGGAGGAGCAAGTTCTGGCAACAGCAACTTCTACTTCGTCTCGTATTTAATATGCAGAGCAAGTTTTTATTTTGTACTTTATTTTCGAGTCCTCTTTTAAATCAACAAATCTTTTTAACAAATAAATGTTCATTCTTAAAGCGTACAAAAACACACTTATTGTACCTTTGTGTAAGTACATATTTATAAAAGGACACAGATGATTCGTATGTAAATACGAATACATATAAGTGAAAAATCTTAACAATCGAATTTCATAACTTCTGGTATAAAACAGAGATTTTATATATTTTCTTGTTCAGACAAAAAACTCTTTCCTTCAATCGTTTGGTCTTTCTTGCTGAAAAAACAACAACAATGCAAACAACCAGTATTAGTCTGTTGGCAGCTGAGATGTAAAAAACCAAATCAAAGCTTTAAATTTCAGTTAAAAGAGAAAGTTATTTTTGGTTTCATCTGTGAAGATGGCTGGCTGACTCGTAATAAAAGCAGAATGTACAACAACAACAATATAAAAAGATGGTTTTAAATTTCATATTGTATTTTTTTCCAAAAGCATATAATTTAAAATTTTCTAGTGATTTTGTTAGATTGCTGGCCACTTATTTTGGTTTAACTCTTTAACAGCCACGCAAAGAAAATTACTTTTGTTTTGTTACAAAAGTACATAATGATTGCTCTAAGTTCTTAAACTAAATTAAAATATATAGAAAAGAAACTTATTATCAAATGCGCTCAGTGTGCGTTACTGTACTTTAAAGATATGTGCTTCCCAATATATTTTGCGTTTGTGTTGTGTAAGACATACTAATCCTTCAAGAGTTGTTATAAACGCCTTAAATGAAGCACCAGGACCATATTGTATAGTAATAATATAGAAATAATTTAGGAAGCTTTTTCGAAAGATGCCTGTCTTTTAAAATGGAAAAAGAAAAATTGTTTGTGATAATTTTACGTTAATTTTGACCACGAGAATTACATCGCAATACGCCGACCACTACATTCCATATTTTCTGATACGACATCATCATATTTGTAATTTCGGTTGTCTTTTCATCCAACGCTTGCAGGCATGCTGCTGTAATAGATGCATTGTATTTTTTGGGCTTCAATTGGTTGGATGTCTTAAAAATATTATTCGACGACCTTGTTGGTGTGTTTCTGATTTCACTGATTATTCCAAGACGTCACCGTCGTTAAACTATAGACGTTAAACTCTTTAGCATTGTAATACTTTCGTGAAGTATACGAGTCAATGGATTTTATAATACTTGAAGAATTGTTGGTTATGATAGTGGATGCTCTAGGGCACCCCAACTTTACATTTTAAATAATTAACCATTTTACTAAATTAAGAAAGTTATAATGTTTAATACGTATATTCTCTAAACTTTTGTCTTAAAGGGTTGAAACCTCTTTTAGCAGCTTGAGTAGCAATAAATTATCAAATTGCATTTCACTCACTAACTTGGCAATTTTTGTGGTTTTACATATATATTTTCTATTGCTTAAAATGCATAAAAGAAAAGTAAAATCCAACAACAGTAATAGTTATTCAAAATTACCACAAAATTATTGTAATAAAGAAAACGCTTCCAGTTTACCAATTTGTTTACAAAACAAACGAACAAAAAGACCGAGAGCAGCTAGAGATAATTAAAAATTTGTATAATTTGTTATGACACAGCCAACTACTAAAATTGACAGAACAATGTTTGTTGTCTGCTATGATGAAAGCAAACAATGCTTGGATTGGCTAACCACTAACAAAACTAAGTTACCACCACCACCCTCATCCGCAGCTTACTTTACAAAGTCAATTATGCGAACAAAAGTTTAAATATGGTTTTGTAATATTTGCAAATTAATTTTAAACTATACTAAAATTATTTTGTTCATGTCCAAGACATTATGCTGTAAACACACCGAGGTCTTTTCATGAATATGAATGAATAGTCATAATAGGAATAAATGAATCGGAAACTTAATAAATGGATAAATTAAAACAAACAAAAAAATCTAGGTACGTTAGAGTACTGATTTAGAGCAACCATACTATCGACTGCACGAAGCACTACAAATAATTCTCTTAGAAGTTCCTTCATTATGATAAAAAAAATTGTTTTGTTTTGTATAATTCTCATCAATTTTGGCTTGTCATTGCAGTAAAGTATATTCGACATTATCAAGGGGTTTCCAATAACAGCGAATGTTGATAGTTTATAGCTACAGTTTTATTTTGGTGGTGGCTGTTAAATGGATTATTTAATATGCAGTCACTGAAGCCAAATCACCATGGCAAGTTTCCGTCGGGACTTGTGCTTGCATTCACTAAGGCTGGAGCACAAAGTAAAGAATCATAGAGATTCGCAACTTTTCGACGTGAAATGTATATGGAGTGACGTTCATCCACTCGCGGTTTCACCAAGTGGCAATGCATCTCAAAAAGTTGCTAGCTGGGATGCACATTGGTCCTTACTTCTTCGAAAATAGCATTGGTGAAGCCATCGCTCACAAAAGCTAACCACACAGTGGTATAACTACCGTCGGATATGTTCGACGGTCTGGCGCCGATGTTAAACAAACATTACGGCATTTGGACAGTCTGTGTTTGTGAAGTTAATTTCGTCTCAGGTCTGTGCGACCGTGCGAGGCCGCGGTGTATATTTGAAGAGTGCCGCAACATTCCGTACATAATAGCATTCATGGGCCTGAGGAGCCCAAAGAGGGATGCATAAGACGACGGATTCATTGATCGATGAAGTAATAAGGTAGAAACTATTGTATTGTAGCATATGAAAGTGATTCCTGCAGACTCTAGAATTGTTCTATGTGGACACGAGCCTGTACAACAATCTATAAGGTGGTGGCACTATTATAGCCTATAAATATTATATAATATTAATTGCATCCTATAAACTCATCTTATCATTAAATAGAAGCACAATTAATCATCTCAACAGTGCAATACATAACACAATGGTAATATCATTACCAAAGAATTGGAAGGAGGAAAAGACAAAATTGATAAATTATATAATAAAAACATGAGTATTTACGACTAAAGCCCTTGTTTTGTTTTGTCAATTATTTTGCTTAAGAAATTGAAAATGAATATATTCTTTATAAACTTTGTGTACGCTTTTTTGCATTTTCTTAATAAAAATATTATTTTAATTTTATTCTTTTTATGCACAGAGAAATGCGTGCGTATTTCATTTGAATAATAATGTATTTCATTTTGTAGTCGCTTTGAAGATTCTTAGAAACAACAATTAGTTTTTAATATATTGCAATTTGAATTACTCTGCTTTGTGTAGAATCCACAGGGAATTTGAAACGTAATTTTACTTAGTAAACTCGTATTATACTAATAAAAAGTCTTATATTCTGATCTTGTACTTCAAACTATTTCTTTAAACTCTCTCTCCGACGTGGACCAAAGTCTTATACATATGTTAGTTTGTGTCTCCATGCCCAGGAGTCTTAAGACTATTGTGTACAGTGCTTATCCAACCGCTTTATACTTGGACTTACTATGATGAAAGCACATATGCTTACGATGATTACTATGTTAGTTTTAGCTTACATCAGTGTAATTATAATGTTATCTTATATTGAAGGAAGCTGTATATGGGCAGTCTAACATATACAAAATTTTATATCTTCACATGTTTTACGTGTGCCAATTTGAGGATATAATGTAAATTGGAAAGTTTACTACAGTATTACTTAAAAAAAATTCGATCCGTTTTTTCTTTGTACTCTGGGACCTTCAAAGACAGCGTTATATTCTGGGGTCTAGCTATCTATCAACTGTAGTTAATAGGTATGCCATCCTTAACTACGGCACTAGTCTTTCGAGACAATCTGACGGTATTATTAACACTGCCCAGATAACACCCAACTCTATAGGTAGCAATTTCGGACCATGACTAGTTTAGGCTAAAACTAGACCTTTTGCTGAGGGGTTCGGAGTTACTCAATCTACTGCTCGTAGTAGCAGTTCTATCCACATGGATCTAAACCAAGACATTCGTGGGATTTAGTTGTAATACACAAACACCACCACTACTCCCCAAAAAGCCTCACAAACAATCAGTCCGTGACTTATGTTGCAAAGAGTACTGGTTCCCAGACTTGCTCATGGGTACTGTATATAACAAGAGATCAAAACAATACTTTCGTTGTTTGTAGACAAGTGGCATCATCGTTTTTCGGAATTGAACAAAGAAACGTCAAACCATCGTAATCGATTTGTTAAGATTCCAATTGGATAATGTTGACATTAGTGAGCTTTGGCTTCATCAACACGGCGAAACCAACCACACAGCCGGGCAAATCATTCAATTAATGCAAGAGACATTTTTAGATCTGGCGATGTCAATTATCGTCTTCGTTAATGATATTTAGTGCCGCTGGAGTATTTAGTATCAAGTCATGTGAAAACCCGGTTTTGATGATCTGATAAATGAAATTCGTCGTCGCATTTACCATATAAAAGTTACTGTACATTATTTATGTAACTGATTTTGTTAGCTGATTCGAAACAGCACGATACGACTCTGCTATTTTTAACATTGTACTCAGAATTCTATCTTATTTCTATATAATCCGAGCACCATTTCATTGCAGGCAAATTTCAAGCGTATTCCCACACCAAACACTTCGTTATTGTTCTTTATTTCTTCAGTTAAGATTTTCCAGTATTTTTTCCCCTTTCTCTTTGTGAACTATGTTGAAAAGAGGAAAATATTTTCCCGTATTTTCTATGGGTTGTTAGATTAGACGATCTGATTATATTCTGACGGCGATAATTTGGATATAAAATTTATAAAAGTTTGTTGTGTGCAGTGGTTGTGGTGTCAGCTGTAATCGGCGTTATACTCGAATTAGAACTTTTGTTTTAAAAAATAAAATTTTTGCTCTAGAGAATTTTAAAGCATTGTTTTTTAATCTTTTTATGATTTTATATTTTTTATAAGTTAGTTTAAAATTCGAAAGAAAAAATGTTTTGATTTTATAAATATTTTCAAACCTATTACAAATACAAATACAATATGAAGTTTTAAAACATTTGCTTTTTTTTCTTTTACACAATTCGTTTAAATGCAACACATGGTTTCTATCAATCAGAAAAGCTCTGAACATTGTGTTTTAAAGATAAACGGGCTTTAGAAAATTAAAAGAAAAATATTTCAAATGAATATTATGGACATATGTCTGTTTGTACATATGCAGATGTAAACTACATTCACGAATACATATACCGAAAACTCATACGCAAATGAAAATATTTAGATTTTAAGTAACAAAAGGATAAATTTCATTTGTTGGAAAGTTCTGCAAAAAAAAAAAAAAAAAAAAAGAACTGACTAAATTCTGAAAAAGAGTCAAATAAAGGACGCACGTATTTTGAAATTGAAGATTTTCAATTAAAATTACTTGTACTTTATAATTCAATTGATACTTTCTAATATTTATTGAATATAAATATAATTTGTAAACTTATGTAAATAAAACAATTTTTGTAATTTTCTTCTTAAATCTTGGCTTTGAAACTCCAAAAGGGTTGGTTTTTCATAAAAAAATAAATAGGAACATTTTAACTTTTATCTTAAGAAACTTTGGTTAAAAGTTATAGTTTGAGACATATTAGCAAAGAACTACAAAAAATTTCACCTTCAGATGGTCCTCTACTAGAAGGACCAACTGTGCCAATTTTCAAAACTTTTACAATTATTTCCCTCGTTCGGCTATTTATGTCTGAATTCACTGAGCTATACGTAAAAACCACTATTTTCACCATCAAATATAGAAAAGCGTTTTTCTTTCTCCACAATGAATATTTCACAACTGGCAGCGTACAAGGACGATTTTATATGATGAACCAACTTAAAACACAAGTTGCATACCGTACGAAAGTGGTTGATCTACAACCGCATCAAAGTTACAGAATGATTTGTATAGTTCTAAGCCGTTTGAAATAAAACAAATATATCTTTTAAAGTAAAATGTCGTGTTTTGTGGCATTATGATATCTTTGTGTCTTAAAATACGAATTTAAAGGCAAGCAAAAAAAAAAGGTTTTATTTGATACTGTGAGCTTAGCTAAACAATTTTCGAATTGTTTTTGTAGTAACAACAAGAGGTTTTTGTTGAACAAGAGTGTAGTAATGCAACCACCTATGAAGATTTTAAGTTTAATAGAGAACTAATGAAAACAAAATGTTCTAATGTGTTTGTCGGAAGCGAAATGTATGATGACATACTTTTATAGTGGTAAAATCTATTTGAATAAATATATTATTTTTTGTATGACCAGCGCCTTACTGCTGAAAGTCTTAATGACCCTCGTGGTAGTAAGAGCTTTTTAAAGAGAACAGAATTATACGACTTCCTTAATTAACTCTTTTAAAAATTGGCCAAATATTCACTAATGTAGTTGAGAAAGCAAATTTGTTTGCTGAATTATTTGCAAATCACTCTTGCTTGTCGAAAAACAATCAACCAGTGCCCGTAATCGACAGAGTATTAGTAACTATGCCAAATATGTTGTTTCGGGCGCGTGTAATTAAAAGGGTTCCAGCGGATATCAATATAAATAAGTCTCCCGTTCCAGACGGCATTCATGTACTGAATGCCATCGACGTTAGCAAGTCCATTAGCTAACCTTTTTGTCATGCAGATGATTTGTCGATGTGTTGAAAGGTGGTTACTTTAACACCTATCCCTAAAAATGGTAAGACCAACAATCCTCAAAATTACCGCCCAATTTCTTCTGCACTTTTTCAAGTTATCGAAAGTATGGTAAAGTGCCATCTTATGAGATATTTGAATCTGACAATTTACTTAGCGGACGTTTATTGTTTTCGTGTAGGACACCCTACGGTAGAAATGAAGAATGTATCATGTAGCACTACTGTCAAGACCTATTGCTATTCGTGTGGGCAAGCACTTCTCTGCATTTATATTAAGCTTCCTCAGGGAGTGAGGCTTCATCAAAATTTCATCCTATTTTTTAAATGACTTTCATATGTTACATGTCATTTCATTTAGTAACTCTTAAATTCACACTGTGTGTATTTTTCCATAATTTATTATTTTTTTTCTTAATTTGCAGAAATTTTAAATTCAATTTTCAAGTCTTTTACACAATAGTGCCATTTATGTTTATATTTAAGTTGTATTTGTGTTTTCAGTGAATGTTATGCAAATTGTGTAAAAGACTTTCTAATTCAAGCTCACGTTTCATCGTGTTCAACTGTTATAACAACTACTTCCACAGTAACGCGGGAGTAGGGTCGTAGTAGTAGAGCGACACAGAGAAACGTGTCTTTGTAGAAAAGCAAACATTTCACACGCGAATTGGAGAACATAAATAAACATGAATTTTTGATAGAGTTGGTGATCAGTGGTTCTTAAATAAAGCACTTGTATTTTATTTAATGCTTGGTGAAAATATATTATAAAAGCCAACATTAGTAGTAGTATTTTTTGAATTGTGTTTTAAACTTTCCTAGACAGGGAACTTTCCGTTCTACGAATTTTGTTTTCTTATACAAGTTGCATCACATTTTAATTTTAAGCTACAAACAAATAACAAGAAAGTCGCCAAATAAAATATACAAATTTACATGTGTTTGCCACTTTTGGGTTTTATTTGTAACTTCTTTTTTTTTTCACTAAGTGTTCTTTACTTTTATTTTCAATATAATAGATGTTTATTATTTTAGTAGCACGATTTGGTGTAAAGTTAGCGCTTTCGCGCTTTTATTATATTAAAATAAAGAATTCTGTTAAGTTTTTTGTTTGAACGAAAAATGACACTGAAGATGCCAGATAGCCGAAAGTATTTTGTCTCAAAACCAAACTTTAAAAGGTGTGACAAAAATTCGTTTCAAATAGCAATAACAAATAACCTATCGGTAAATCAAATCAAGAATCTAGTAAAGTAAAATTATCGTCTGTACTTAGTTTATAGATTTATAGTGTAGACAAAAGGCCATACTCTTACACTCATAAAAAAGTATTATTCGCAGAATTTGCTTCTATAATCATACTTTTTGAGGCATTTCCAAGGTGGCACAAACTCAGAAACATTCACTTGTAAACGCGACAAAAATTGCTGTTGAGCAGAACCTCTCACAATATAAGGTTTTTATTTCCACTATAAATCAGCTGATACATAACAAACGGAAATTAATGTTGAAGATAAAAAAATTATAAAGAGAATAAAAAACTTGTTTTTTTGCGAAAAGCTCTCATATATTACCCGCTTTAATGTCTTATTTGGTTCTATCCGAAAATCAGCTATATTGCCGAGACTGGTTGAAATCCTTCTGGAAGTCCTGGGTTAACTCGCAGCAGCGGCGCTTGCTTTTTGTCATCCTGTAGGTGTATTGCTTACAATAAACTTGGCTTTCAGTCCAATGGTAAATAAATTTTAAATAGAGTTACGTACATGGGAGTTTACACATATGCAATTTAGTTAGCATTTGACAGCAGAAGATGTTTTCGTTTTGTTCCTGAAAACTTATTTAAGAACTTGGAACAATAGGAAAAAATGGACATTAAGCAAATGGTTAGCGAAAAGTAAATATTTTTAAAAATTACACGAAATATTCTAACTTACAATATCACCTGCCATTTCTATTTATTTTTGTTTTATTTTTATAAATAGAGTTGGACAACGACAATAAGGACCATGAGGAATAAGATGTAGTTGTATTGTTGATGCTGGCCTTGTTGGATGTGACTTGATTTTGTCATTGTATAGAATTTTTTGTTTTCACTGAATATACATTACCAGAATTCCATGGGGAATTTGACTCAATTCATGCTGGAGTTACGTACTTATTTCTTAATATATTAATCGAGTTCTTGTGTGATAAGTTGAACATAATTATGTCTTTAATTGCGTACATTTCCTAATTGCGCAATTCAGGTTTGTATCTGACCGCACTATTAAAATCTTAGGTCGCCATCGAAAACTCAATCAGCCACACGTTTTGCAAAATTAAAATCGCAAGCAATTTGGCGCAAAATTATATTGAAGTGAACAAATTTATTTTGCTTAGCTGATGTCTAAAGTGAAAATAAAATTATGCAAAAATTAAAATCAACATATTTTCTTCTATATTTAGGAAAAGCTAGTAATATTTTCAAACAGTTTTGATTAAAAATATGAAATTTTGAATTTATATTTAGATTTTATTTTTCTTGAGCATATTTTAACAAACAGCTGATCTAGGTGAGTAACGAAAACGTAACTGCAGACCATGCAAAAACAAATTTGGTGATTTTAAAATCGGATGTGATTTCGCCTCATAGTAATTATTTTATGAAATACGAAAAATATATATTTATGTATGTACATATTTTATAACAATCGGCAACAAGTGCCGATAAATTGCTTTACATTCTTTTTGAATGTAACTAGTGACAATGAATTATTTGCATAAAAATATCCGTATCCTTTTACAGCATCAGGTACGCCGGGATGTAAATCACAAGAACTATGATTTTGAGAAATTTCGACCGAAGCACCGCGTTGCTAAAAAATGCAAAGATCGCTTTTCATATTGTCAATCCATCCTAACCTAACCTATAATCTTATCGTCGTCGGGCAAATTTGTTTAAAGGCCTGATGATTGACTGTCCATGTAAAATGAAAATAAAAAATAATTTCAAAGTTAGTTACTTCTTAGGATATATTTTGCACTCATGCCCACTGTGGTTTGCAACACAATCTTTGGGTGGGGTTTTTATATTCCTTTTGCTGGCATCTTTTATATCTGACGAATACATTAATATGATGCTTGTGCCGAACAGTATTATATACAGGCATTCATACAACCAAGCGATTTTAAGTGCATTGTATGTTTTTAGTTTTAGCACATTGTAAAGCCCAGTACATTTTCACCTTGTTTAAGCAGTAAAAATGAAAAGGAATCTATCAGTTCACCTCCTTCGTTATTATTATTATTCTATCAATGTAGTAGGTGCACATTTCCGATTTATAATATTTTAAATGTAAACAATTCAGAAACTTAACTTGTGTTTAAATTTCTCTGCTTAATTTTTTTTCAATATTTAATTTTCATTCATTTAAATTCCTGTGAATGTATGAATTGTAATGTTTCTTTTAAAATGGGCGAATTTTGTATTAAGTATCATTTTTTTTTTTTTGGTATTGTTTCACAGTGATTTTGATGTTTAGATAGATTTTAATTGTAGTAAGTTTTATCTTTTGGTGTTATTTGACTTTTTGCTATGTGGGCGATTTATTATCTTAACGAGCGACATGCCAATGCAATGGTGAATATCGCTTTTAACTGTATTTAAGAGAAATATCTTTATACATTTCCTTCTTTTGTTTTGCTAAATTTTTTAAATAGAAATCCATAAAACCAATTAAGGTGAAGAAAGTTAAGCTTTAATCTAGACAATAAGATCAAATGTAGTCATGCATCGCTTCTTCTGGGTCCGATTTAAGTGAAAAAGCCTGGCTAGCTCTCGATTAGTGACCACAGGATCAATCCAAAGAAATGGCTCGCCAATTTAATGAACGTTTATGGCCATTGAAACTCAGGGTTTCTTTCTGCTGCATTTATATTTAAATTATTCAAATTTTCAATAAGACTGAATTTGGGTATTATAATGTATGTGTGTTGTGTTAAGGAGTTCAATATTATTCATTTCCATAAACAATTGAAATACCAAATTATTTTGAATGTCTGCTGGAATTGCTTAAAGATTTTTTAAATGATACATTTTTCCAATAAATTGATTGCAGAAGGCATCGATCTTTTTAAATTTTCCTTTACCACCAAGTATAGTGTAACTGTTATTTTGTTAATTCTACTTTTCAAAAATCAAAACCGCAATTAACAAAACAAATATTATAAGGACTTAATTAATAAATGAACAATTAGCAATTTCATAATGATGTTATAAACGCTATTATACTCACTTCACTCTATCGTATTATAATTAGACTTAAATAGAAAGTATTAGTGGAATAAGACTTCAAACTGTTCATAACATAACAAACTATTTGATTACTCTCTCCCATATGAAGTGAGTTGCCTACACTGTGGCACTTCTTGTGTAAAAAAAATTAATTGTTATATTTTTTTTAATTTCGTAAATAAATTCACTTGAGAACTTTCTAAAAGTAAGTTTTTATTGTTTTTTCCGAACTACAAATATTATTAATTGTTAAGTAATTTCAATCTTTCCATTCAGCTAGATGTCTAATAGAATTAAAACTTTTACTGTTTTCAAAAAAGGTTGTCCATATTAAAATAAAATAATTCTCTTTCTGAATAGAAAGAAAAAAACGAACTCATGCCTAAAGATTGAAATTACTTAACAAATAATAATATTTGTAGTTCGGAAAAAACAATAAAAACTTACTAATCCGCTGGGCACGGCGAGAAATTTATATACATTATAATATATAAATGTTTCCTTCATCATAATTAATTGGATACTAAAATAGATCCAGGATGAAACTGGAAGAAATACATACAATGCTTTCATTGCCAACCAATGGTTGGCTAAAAGCAAAATTGCATATGGTAACCTAGATTTCAATAACAGAAAAGTTAGAGTGTTGTAAAACTTCATTCTCAACCAAGAAAAAAGACTATAATATGAAAAATTCAAAATTGAGAAATTGCTCGTACTCGTATTCCATTTGTCTTAAATGTTGATATAAATAGAAGTTGTTTAGACACACAATTTGTAGATAAGACACGAAGAATGTTGATAACGTGCGTAGCGGCATAGAAAATGCATTCCATTCAGCTAGATGTCTAATAGAATTAAAACTTTTACTGTTTTCAAAAAAGGTTGTCCATATTAAAATAAAATAATTCTCTTTCTGAATAGAAAGAAAAAAACGAACTCATGCCTAAAGATTGAAATTACTTAACAATTAATAATATTTGTAGTTCGGAAAAAACAATAAAAACTTACTAATCCGCTGGGCACGGCGAGAAATTTATATACATTATAATATATAAATGTTTCCTTCATCATAATTAATTGGATACTAAAATAGATCCAGGATGAAACTGGAAGAAATACATACAATGCTTTCATTGCCAACCAATGGTTGGCTAAAAGCAAAATTGCATATGGTAACCTAGATTTCAATAACAGAAAAGTTAGAGTGTTGTAAAACTTCATTCTCAACCAAGAAAAAAGACTATAATATGAAAAATTCAAAATTGAGAAATTGCTCGTACTCGTATTCCATTTGTCTTAAATGTTGATATAAATAGAAGTTGTTTAGACACACAATTTGTAGATAAGACACGAAGAATGTTGATAACGTGCGTAGCGGCATAGAAAATGCATTCCATTCAGCTAGATGTCTAATAGAATTAAAACTTTTACTGTTTTCAAAAAAGGTTGTCCATATTAAAATAAAATAATTCTCTTTCTGAATAGAAAGAAAAAAACGAACTCATGCCTAAAGATTGAAATTACTTAACAATTAATAATATTTGTAGTTCGGAAAAAACAATAAAAACTTACTAATCCGCTGGGCACGGCGAGAAATTTATATACATTATAATATATAAATGTTTCCTTCATCATAATTAATTGGATACTAAAATAGATCCAGGATGAAACTGGAAGAAATACATACAATGCTTTCATTGCCAACCAATGGTTGGCTAAAAGCAAAATTGCATATGGTAACCTAGATTTCAATAACAGAAAAGTTAGAGTGTTGTAAAACTTCATTCTCAACCAAGAAAAAAGACTATAATATGAAAAATTCAAAATTGAGAAATTGCTCGTACTCGTATTCCATTTGTCTTAAATGTTGATATAAATAGAAGTTGTTTAGACACACAATTTGTAGATAAGACACGAAGAATGTTGATAACGTGCGTAGCGGCATAGAAAATGCATTCCATTCAGCTAGATGTCTAATAGAATTAAAACTTTTACTGTTTTCAAAAAAGGTTGTCCATATTAAAATAAAATAATTCTCTTTCTGAATAGAAAGAAAAAAACGAACTCATGCCTAAAGATTGAAATTACTTAACAATTAATAATATTTGTAGTTCGGAAAAAACAATAAAAACTTACTAATCCGCTGGGCACGGCGAGAAATTTATATACATTATAATATATAAATGTTTCCTTCATCATAATTAATTGGATACTAAAATAGATCCAGGATGAAACTGGAAGAAATACATACAATGCTTTCATTGCCAACCAATGGTTGGCTAAAAGCAAAATTGCATATGGTAACCTAGATTTCAATAACAGAAAAGTTAGAGTGTTGTAAAACTTCATTCTCAACCAAGAAAAAAGACTATAATATGAAAAATTCAAAATTGAGAAATTGCTCGTACTCGTATTCCATTTGTCTTAAATGTTGATATAAATAGAAGTTGTTTAGACACACAATTTGTAGATAAGACACGAAGAATGTTGATAACGTGCGTAGCGGCATAGAAAATGCATTCCATTCAGCTAGATGTCTAATAGAATTAAAACTTTTACTGTTTTCAAAAAAGGTTGTCCATATTAAAATAAAATAATTCTCTTTCTGAATAGAAAGAAAAAAACGAACTCATGCCTAAAGATTGAAATTACTTAACAATTAATAATATTTGTAGTTCGGAAAAAACAATAAAAACTTACTAATCCGCTGGGCACGGCGAGAAATTTATATACATTATAATATATAAATGTTTCCTTCATCATAATTAATTGGATACTAAAATAGATCCAGGATGAAACTGGAAGAAATACATACAATGCTTTCATTGCCAACCAATGGTTGGCTAAAAGCAAAATTGCATATGGTAACCTAGATTTCAATAACAGAAAAGTTAGAGTGTTGTAAAACTTCATTCTCAACCAAGAAAAAAGACTATAATATGAAAAATTCAAAATTGAGAAATTGCTCGTACTCGTATTCCATTTGTCTTAAATGTTGATATAAATAGAAGTTGTTTAGACACACAATTTGTAGATAAGACACGAAGAATGTTGATAACGTGCGTAGCGGCATAGAAAATGCATTCCATTCAGCTAGATGTCTAATAGAATTAAAACTTTTACTGTTTTCAAAAAAGGTTGTCCATATTAAAATAAAATAATTCTCTTTCTGAATAGAAAGAAAAAAACGAACTCATGCCTAAAGATTGAAATTACTTAACTTTCTAAAAGTTTTATTTCTAGAGGCGTATCATTTAAAACTTCACACACATAAGAAAGTTTGGCGAATAAGTGTTTTGGCACTGTACTTTGACTTCTATCGTTCTTAAAAGTGGTTTTAATTTTAACTGTTCTGTGAAAACAACCTGCGTCAGCTATGTGCTTTCACTAAAGAAGTAACCAGGTGTGAACAACGGCAAATTTTAAATGATACTTATTGCCAAACTAAATAATACTTTTTCCAGACTAAAAGTATTGGGTTTTATAACTCGTTTTTAAGGTTAAAAATTATTCCAAAAATGTGAGCATGAAAGAATGTCCGACTAAGGGACTTATAGAGAAGTCTTTTATGTTTGCAATTATGAGCGCATCCACTCCCTCGATAAAAAATTTAACTTGAAATTTTTTTGTTTTCATTTTGTTTGAGGGTTTTACGAATTTATAATGAAAAAATGTTCAATAAATTTCGCCCACTGTAGCACGTGAATCAGAATATTAAAATTAAAAATAAACTTAAATTACTCCATCAGGCGTATGTATTGATTAGAAAAAAATACTTTTAGAGAGTAATGCAATTGAGCTGAATTTCCTGGTTTTGACAATGCTTTTATGTTAATTTTCAAGAACAAATAACACAACCTTTTAATCACTTCAGGCCACTAAAAAAGGGCCGGCACCTCAACTAATTCTGTTTATAAAAAAAAAAACAGCTCAATATAAAAATACGACATTTAAAGTCGATTTTATATGACGCTTTTTTTTTAACTTTAATTAAAGAATTCACTTACGATTTCTTGGAATACGTTTGATAGTAGAAAGAATATATGTAAGTGTTCCTGTGACAAGTTGTTAAGTTTATGTTTTAAAATTAACATTTAGTTAACAATTTGGTCTGTTCTCTATGCGGTTAATTCTTTCAATAAAGTTTTGCTCTGTTGATATTAAATTTGTCATGTGTATTGTTCTTAATGGCATTCGGTTTCTTTTCGTATAAAAACATTTTTAATTTTATTTGTCTGAAGTTGGCTTTATGTGAACTTAGTATGTTTCTATGAATTTATTGCTTTAACAAATAGTTTGCAAAGATTTGACTGAAACTACGATCTGCTGCCAGCAATAATATTTATTGTTTTGATGTATCTTTGTCACACTACAATAATTAATTATTAGTAATTAAATTTTTAGGCATAAGTTCAATTTATTTATTCTTTATATTCTTTGAACACACTAAAAGTAAAAATTTTCTTAGAGAACTGGCAGAATGGAATGTATTTTCTATGCCGCTACAGACGTTTTCGACATTCTTCGTGTCTTTTCTACTAATCTTGTGTCAACTGTAAACATCATCTCTTTCATCTAACACTAAAGTCAAATAGAATACGAGAAAAAATATTTAAATTTTCATGTTCTTGCTTTTTCCTCGGGTGAGAACGAAGTTTACAACACTAACTTTTTTTTATTGAATTCTGTTACCATATCCAATTTGCTTTTAGCCAAACATTGGTTGGCAATGAAAGCATTATATGTATTTTTGATAACGTGTATCGGCATAGAAAATACATTCCATTCTACTAATTCCTTGTTAAAGCACTTTAAAAACTTTCATTTAAAAGTGTTTAATGTGCTGTGATCAAAAAGCTCTCAAAAATCAGGAACCAGATTACGTACGCCATTCGCTAGCGATCGAGGCGTTTATTTATGTACTAAGTTGCCAGTATATACATATGTCGATATTTGGATAATAATAATAATAATAAAAGGACAACCCAACCTTTTATGAAAGAATGTAGCAGATTTTCACATCTTGAAATTTAAGTACGCATTTTTGACAATCTGGCGCTTTGAATACAATTTAAACAATGTTTAGTTTGAAAAGTTTCACAACAAGTCATTGCAATTGCACTTTCCATAATTTCACATATGGGTGTAATGAATATATGATGTACCGAATCTTAAAAAGTATATTTTTATTTGTATTTCACTTTTAGTACCTACAACTCATTTTCTGTGCCGTCGTCGTTTGTGGGTCAGTAATGTGTGAAAATACATAAAATTATAAATATTTCTCAAAGTTTGTTTGCTTTACTTAGTTTTTTTTACTTAATGCAGCGAAGAAACAAAAAATGTTTAATATTAAACACTCGTTCAATGTCGCATTTATCGCATGTGCTTTCGTTTCTGGTTTAGAAACCGTCTTACAACTTTTGTTCCACTCCGGTCTGCTCTTTACTAAAAAACTTGCTTTCATTTTTAATGTATGTATGTATTTCCAACAATTGGGTGAATGTCATTTGTTGTCATCTTTGTTTCTTTCTTCTTTCAATTCAAAGACAAGTTTTGGATTCTTTTTGCTCCTTTATTTATTCGCTGGGTGTTTGTACTTCTGTTCATGATTATAATTGAAGTAGAAACTCGACTTTTAATTAGTTCTATGAGGCATTTAAGCATATCAAATGTGCTAGATATTATTCATAAAACACACACACCGTCAGTTATTAAAGAGAAAATTTCTCAACCCTTTGATTTTGAAGTTTTATTTTAATTGCCACTACTATTTTAAATACTACAACTAAAAACGAACGTTTTTTATTTAGGTGTGCAGTATTGCTTTCGCCCTTATTCTAAGTGGATGAAGCGATAAGTAGCGGGAAGAATAGAGTAAATATACAGTATTAATTAATATGGTTTTCCAAAAAAGGTTGGTAAATATTGACAGCGTGTCAAAAGATTATTCTATCACTGATGCCATGGACAATGACGTCCGAATGATATAAGTACCTTTTGGAAAAAAATCATGTTAAAGAAGGCATGATTTTTAGTTAATGAGTATGTTAACAAGCCAAATTACAGTATATATCACCACCATCACCATCGTTGGTATGTACTTCTACGAAACCAACGTGCGCCAGGCTACATAATTATTGGAGTACACTTGACGTAATTCAATGAATGCATTAATTGATTTTGTATGCAGGGTGTTTTTTTTTTGTAGTATATAACTCTAAATTGAAATAAAACGCAGGTAGTTGCCACGAATGTTGCTTTATTCAAAAGATAATTTTTTGCCATATTTATTGGTTTATCATTTCGAGCATACGGTTACCGCGGCTGGGCCGGAGAAACTCCAATCGGGAAGTCAATTCCAGCACTTTGTGCAGCAATGGGAGCCGTATGTCAGTGATAACATGGTTAATATGACCCTTCAAGGCGGCATTTATCTGTAGCGTATCAACTTCATATAGCCGCACAAAAAATAATCCATCGGTGTTAAATCGCATAATCTTGCACGCCTATTTAGGGGACCATTTAATAAATCAATTTGAAGAAATTTGGACCAATGATTCCATCGGCCCATTAAGCCCATTAAATAGTTTTTCGGTAATCTTTTCATTCCGAAGACGCCAATTTTCTTCTTGACGTATCTAATAAACAAAAAATTAGTTCCATCGCTAAAAACAATTTTCTTGTGAAATTCACGAGGAGTTTCAAGAAATAAACACTTGGAAGAGAATGACACAGGCGTTGCTGCCGTCACACCGCCAAAAAAGAACAACATTCGGATTTTTTTTTTTATTTTAACAACCAATCCTACGTTCCTCAAATAGTAAGATAATGAACCGTTCTAGATGGCCAAAAATATAGCCTATATCTGCTTCATTCCAAAACAACTCGAATCCTTCGATTATATGCCGTTCTTAGAAATTTTAAATCTAACAAATATGGCGTAAGATTAATGCATACAGACTAACTAAATTAAATACAATTAAAGGACATAGTCATTTTAACCATAAGATCTTCACCAAATGGGCTATACTAAAAATTGTGTTATGTTCTTATTAAAAGCCTCTTGACTAGCAATCTGTCTACTATTCGGTAGGGAGAGCTGTCTCGCCAGGCTCAATATGTTTGTTTTTTTTAGTCCTTGGTGCCCATGAAATTGCAGTATATCAAGCGCTAGAGTATTGGGATGGATCACTAGTTTTTAGTTTGCACGTTTATGTAAAACACTAGTAATGATCGAATTAGTAGATTCGAATCGTGCTGTTACGGATCAGCTGACAAAATGAGTCACATAAATAAAACACGATACTATTTATCTTTAAAGTAAAAGTAAAAGGATACAAATCTACTAATTCTAATTTATACAGAAATCATCGTTATACTGAAATTATCAAAAATAGTCTAATTCGTAAAAAATAACAGAATTGCTGACATATTCACAAAACCATTTTTGTTATTCGTTCATTGTATCTTCTTTAAGACCAATATTTTTACTTTTTGTGTTACTCTTAGTTTTTGTTCCATTATTGGTATAAACGATTATTAATGTATGGGGGGATATCGAAGCAGACCACTTACTTTCTGCGTCCCTTTTCGACGGTTAACTATGTAAGGGGTGGGGCATGTGTAAGATGAAATTTGTGTATCATAGGCTAACAATATCTGTTGTAGGTTTCATGATCAGATGCCTATTGAAAGTACGTACCTGTCTGTTATGTTTTATATATCTACGACTTTGGTGGTACCAGCAGCTGGCAAACAACCCTATCTTGTGGCTCCAGCACGGCCATGTTTGTTTGTTTTGCTAAAAATAGTCATTGAATACAACAAATACATGTCTGTGAGTTTGACGCGGTTTGGTCTTGCGCCAGCACAACACTGCCTTGCAAGAAAACGCTACCATGAAACAGGCCAATATGGCCTTGATGTAGGCCTTTATGTCAGCTTAAGGTGTCGTCGAAATCGCATTTATACAAAATACCCTAGAAGAATAGAACTTGTACTATAAGTCATGTAAAAAACGGGTAATTCGACACCCAAAAGTCGCCATTTTATAAAACTGCTGTTATGCCCAAAAACCTGCAAAAACCGGTCGAATAGCATTGTCGATCACCCTGTTGGTTATCGTATTGCTCGTTTTACTTGTTTGTAGATATAGAATTATAAGAATAATACTTTTTCCAAAAAGTTTTAACTTTAACTTCAGAATTTAAGAAATTGTCAAGAATTAATGAGGTTTGAAATAGCGTCTAAAACTATCACTGAAGCATTTGACAATGGAAGACATAAGAAATACTGCCGCGCAAACTTGATATTCTTAATGCCCACATTGAGTTTAACTTTAAAATGATTCTATTAATTATTAAAAAAATATCTGTAGGCAAATAAAATTTAAAAGTTTTGCTTTTGCATTATATCTCTGTACATTTTTTTCCAAACTTACGTAGTCGATTTAAGTAATTGATAAATTCATTTACTTTGCAACACAAAAATAAATTCCTGAAAAGAAAAAGTCTTGAGAGTTATTAGAATTTCTAAAACGAAGCAGAAACAAAAAGGCAGAAACAAAAAAAAAGTTACTAACAGCCTCACCATAGCAGCGACAACAGCAAGCAACTAAACTTTTTTCTTTCACATCCTGGTTAATAGAAAAAATATTATAAAACAAGTAGAGAGCTATATTCGGCTGTGAATTCACAAACATGAACTACTAAAAATGTAATACAGATTTCTCCCGGTGAAAAGAATTGTTTGAAATGTTTAAATTTTGCCTACGGTTTTAGTTCTATTATTTCACATTTAAACTCTCTTTTCGCCTTAATATAAGCATTTTCTGTAGGTTAGTTTTTCTTTTCTCTGAATGCTTATTAATTTTTGATAAATTCGAATTGTTTGTTTTAAAATTTTTATTATCTGATAAAATTTAGAGGTTTCGCTGCAATTTTCGCCTTTGGGTAAATATTTGTTGTAAATTTTAAACTTTGGTTACTTTGTGTTTCATAAAATATAGATTTTTTGCGAATTTTTAGTGAAACTCCAAGACGTTGGTTTTGAAATCATAAAATTTATTGAATTTTGGTGTTTGTGGTATTTTAGGAATCATTTTGTTTTATTCCAGTTTTTCGATTTTGTCGTAAATATTCGAAGTTTTCGTAAATATAAAATTTTGCCGAATTTTAAATAATTCTTAATATTTAAGTGCAATTTCGGTTTTCTTGAAACTTTGCTTCGTGGTGATTTTATAATATTGGCAGAATTTCGCATTTTCGTGCAGTTTCGTTTTTCTTAAATTTAATAATAATAATATATTAACTATGGTTTGGTGTTGTGGAAAGTTTTCGCTTGTTGGTGAATTCTAAAATGATGGTAAAAAAATATTTTTTCTACACTTTTCAGATTAATTAAGGTTTTTGATAAAATGTTTACTTTTAATGATTTATATTAAATATTTTGTAGAATATTTAATTTTGTGCTAAATTATTTTGTAAATTCAACATACATATGTGGTCAACTTTTGATTTCTATATACTATTAAAATTTCGGAGTTTTTCATAAAATATTCACGTTTTTTAAATTTTCCGTCTTTTTGATCAAATTACAAAATTGTGGTGCAATAAACATTTTTATGGTGAATATTCAGAAATTGGTGAATTTTGGTTTCTTTTTTTTTTTGTGTAAAATTTTGCATTGAAAGTTGATTTTTTTTAAGTTGGTTATTCCTTCTTTCCGAATTTATTAAAAATTTTTGAATTTGTGGTGAATTTTAAATTTTTTTTTAACAAATTTGAATTTTAAACAATCCTTTGTGCAGTTTAAATTTTATTTTTTAAATATCGAATGAATAGAAAAATATTTTATTATAGAAATTTGAACTAAGGTTGGATGTTGAGTTAAATTTTCGACTTTTGGTGAATTCCCAAATCATGGTAAAATTATTTTTACATTAATTAAGAGATATTATTGTTAAAAGTAATAATTATTATGATTTTTATTAAATATTTTGGTAAACTTTTTTATTTTTGTTTAAAATGTTTGCTAAAAATTGATATTGTTAAATTTTCGACGATTTTCATTAACTATATTAATTTTTCTACTTTTTTTGTAAAATGTCGGTGTTGTATTGAATTTTGGTTTTCTTGACAAAAAAAGTTGTTTATTCCAGTCTTTCGATTTTGTGGTAAATTTTCAAATATATATGGTGAATTATATATTTTTTACAAAGTTCGAGGTATTGCCAATTTATTTATTTATTTTTTTTTTTTTTTTTTTTGATTGATATGTTATTATTGTAATTTGAAGTTTCTACTGTTCTAGTCTTATTATAATTTTGAATAAAGGCCTGAAAATAAAAATGTGCTTTATCATACTATTGCTGCAAAAGTCAGCATTTCCTTGTTGATGTTCAATCAGATATTTACGAACGAATTTTAATGGCTTGTTCTACTGATTCAGTTACACAATCTGATCGACAGATCGCCACATCAGCACGTAATGGATATTTTGTGCTTCAAAATTTAGTACGAGGTTACAGAGGCCGTAGAATTCCGTCTAATATCATCTTCCCAGAAAATTTCAAGGATTGAAAACATGACTTCTTGTACAAAATAAACTTATAAAGAATGTGTGTTCTGTCCTCCTCCAGGCATAAATAACATAAAGAAGTAGTAATCTAATTTCCTTCCCATAAAGTATAGCTCAGTGAAAAATTTCAATTTAATTCCAGTATTCTGTCGCATGGAAAGAGGTTAATCAATGATGTATCCTGCCTCATAGCCAGAGAAGCATTCCAAGATTGCAGTCGAATCAACAGTTCTTCTTGATTTATTGAGCAACGAAAGTCCATTTATTTCTACCGAAACTAGTCTAGAGTTAATAGCCTTGGGTTAATAAAGATAAATGGGCTTTCGGTGTTCAACAATATTACAAAAATAATGATAGCTTGGGCTCCAAGATCAAACTATTACACATAGCTTGCCGATCAGTATGTGCACGTGTTATAACTAATATACGGTACAAAACGCGTCATAAAACCGAATTCACTCCTTTACACCTCTGATGCTAAGTAGAAAAACTAAGCAATGAAATGCTTAACTGTTCTTAAAATATTAACTTCATGTACTTCTCATTTCAGCCAAAGTTGCTCTGTAAACATAATTATGATGATAATATGATAACGACAATGTAAACGATAATTGCAATGATCATTATTTTAAGTATAAATTTTAATGATGTTTGTTAGTTTTTAAGTAAATTGACATACTAATTAACTGCTGATTTTATTGCAACACATTTTTTCCATAATGTAAACATTTCATTTGTTGCAAGAAGTAAGGCATAATACAGAAAATCCAAGCTGAAATGAGATACTTTACCTTAATTGTCAAGAAAACCAAAAGATGTGCATCGATTTTATTAGATGTGGCTCGTTTTTTTTTGGAAATTGTGTGCGGAATCATATGCTCGTAGGATAAGAACTACATATTTTAATTTTTACGTATTTTTTAAAAACATATTTTTTGCTACGAATTATACAATATATCTGAAACAACTTAACGGACTAAAAATAATGTATGCATGACTGTAAGAATTGTTGTAGATTTTGGATTTTGTACTTAACTAACTAGAGCATACCTTTCTCCAGTTATGTTAGTTTTTGTTGTGGAACTGGTTCTTTTTATAAATAACGGTTGATCTAGAAAACTAGATTCAATATGAAGAAACTGATTGCAGATACAAATTAAGCACCCCAATTGGTCCAAAAGTATACCTGCATTTTAAAATTTTTTTTTTTTTAACTTCTCTTACTGCATTTAAATTGAACATGCATTTTCTTAGAAATATAAACCTTGAAGAAATAATTTTGGCATTATTTGGTACTCTTTGGTAGCAAAATTTTTTTATTATGCCTGTTCTGTATTCCGATTGGAATGAAAATAAGTGGAATTTCAAAATACTCGGAATTGAATGATTTGGATATTATCTGTTCTGTATTCGACATACGTTTTCTTTTTTCGGAATTATTGGACAAAGTCTATGGAAACACATTTTCTCGCTTACGTTAATAAGCAAAGGCCTACAAACAAGTCTGTTCAAACGTCCCATATGTATTTTCAAATTTATAATGGAAAATAAATGAAAATTTAAAGAAAATCTTTTAAATTTGAATGCCAAATTGTAATTAAAATATTAATTAAGTTTTAAATGAAGAAAACCTGATTCTAGTTCATTTCAGCAACATTTTTTAATTTATATAAAGCGATAGAAATTATTCGAAAGCGGAATACAGAATAGCTAATACATTTGAAAATTTCCACTTTCAAATAAACTATTATTGATTCGAACTACAGAACAGCACTGACAAACTTATTTTTAAATTTATTTATTAGTTAAAAAAAGAAAACATTTTATACATACTCGTATATACAGATTTCTCTATTTTGTGAATACTGTTGTTCTCGCAGGAGTTCATCAAGCAATGATATTATATTAAATAAATTGTAAATTAAATGACTTATAAAATAAAAAAAAAATTATTTATTGAACTTCCCAAATTCAACAGGCATTCATTCCTCAAGGCGTTTGAAGGATTCTAGTTTTACTTACAGCACTTGCTTTTAGTTATTGACAACTTCAATTAAGTCATACATCTTATTAAAACAAAGCTTGAATTTATTTAAAAACAAAACCTTTTCACTTTATACAGAGACACAACAAAGTGGGCTAAAACGATTTGAAATAAAAAAAAAGTCAGAACAAAAAAGAATCCAACATTAACTTTCGACTTCAGCTCAATAATGTAAACAAAAAAAAACGGCCTCAAATCAAATCCATTTCGAATTAATTTTTTTGTACCTTCAATTAGTGATGATTATAATAACAAATACGATTTAACAAATACAGAAACTTATGTAACATTTTTTATGTTTGCAAATAAATGTAGTTCAAGGGTAACATTCGCACTTTTTATACTTAAAAGGCAAATTCGCAAGAATCAGCAACTTCAAAACCAAAGCTCATTTACAATAATTAATTCTTGAAAAGCATTAGAAACAAACTATTAAAACTTTATGGCGAAACAAAGCTAATGCATTGAATTTCTGGTTTAAACTGCAGTTTGATTCTCATTAACACAAGTTAACAAAATAATTATATATTGCGCTTTTATTAACTTATGAAAGTCTATTAGTAAAATTTTTTACAAAAATATATCGTCACAAGTAACTGGAGCTTTCAAGGTGAAGAACACAAATTCAAAACTAGTTAATATCTCAGGTTATGTGTTTGATTTGTAACTGATTATTTCCCTAATAAAAGTTGTACTTCCGATAAATATTTCGAAGTGCAAAGACCTTTTAACCAATATTATTAGTCAAACAAATCTGCAACAAAATCTGTGTAACAAAAATTAACACTAATAAAGCTTGTGAGGTTCGGCTTTAAATTAAAAAGAGCTACGTAAAAGCATATTAAGCTCCCTATTTATATACAAGAGATGTAATAAAAAAGAAAACACTATCGTGCCTAACTTTCTAACGGATGATGATATTCCAGGTGAATATATGTTAAGGGAAGAAGGTTGTAACCTTTCAGCAACGTAGCACATGATGAAATCTGGAAAGAAATTATTTAAATATTGCCTATCTTTGGTTAGAAACGGGCTATGCCATGTTAATGCAAGAAATTACACACATTGGCACCTTGGAAAAATTTTTTACTTGAAGTTATTTAGATTTATTAATTTTATTAAATGAATAATTAATTTAGATTATTTTGTAAAAGTTATGGAAGACACTGTACTGTTGTGTTGCTGCACTCATGTAGAAAAGTCTATCAATACATTTATATTATATTTTAATGCTACCTCTGGGACGCATAATTTACCTTTACTCATACAATTAATCTTGCAAATAGGCCTTTGAATTCCTGAAGGCAAAATTTAAAAAATGCTCGTTGAAGAAACATCATATTTTTGTGGGAGGAAAATAACTAAGAACCGACAGCGAATCTATTCAACGCCACAGAGAGTTTAGTTCGGTGTTATGCTCTGAGCGTAGATGAAAAAATGCATAAACAGTTATTTAACCATGACCATTCAACCGAATCAAAACGACCAAATAGAACCAACCCAGCAAACACTCACACAAAAATTATACCCCCATGTTCGGGCGCACAAAACAAATATTAACAGATGTTTCTACAAAAGGCGGTATTTATGAAAGTAAAACGTATCTCTGAGAGCGACTAAGTTTTAATGCTTCCTTCGCACAAACTTAAAATAGTAAAACATAAACTTTTTAATATATTGTGCATAATTTGTTGTTATTGATTTTTCTTATTTAGTTTTTTTCTGTCTTCATGTCAAGAAATCATTCATGTGTAAACAACAAGATAAATTGTTGCACTAAAAATCAATGTCAAAAGCGACACACAGTTTCTTGTTGGCTTAAATAATTAACGAGCTACAACAAAAGCCAAATGGTTGTTTTCAAGACTCTTATCAAAATGAAAGATAATTAAAAAAAAAATTGTTGTATTTTGTGTTAAAAATCTCCGATATTCTATCACTTCCTGTTATCTGTTTGTTTTGCTTTTACATGTAGATTTTTAATGTTAAAAAGCAGATGAATTTATAATTGATTTTTTATATTATTTATTTGAGCTCTGTGTTTTTTTAATTGATACTATTGAGCAAACAAAGTGAATAAAAGAGTCATTGAACTTTTCATTAACATTGTTTCAATTGCAAATTTAGTGAAACTTTAGAGAGTTTTTAATAAAAGATAAAAAATAGATTCATTTCTCAATAAATTTCATTAAATCTCTTACTACCTTTACTTCAAGCATGCACTATAATCTTTTTGTGATTTCAGTCTATAATCTTTTTGTGGGGACCCCCGAAGGGTCCCCACCAGCTACCAGTCGGTTTATTAGCTGCACAAATCTCGAAGCAGAAAAGCCTCTGGGACGAGTTTCCCATAGACCTCGGTTAGAAATGAATCAACGAAACGGAACAAACAAGAAGATATGCCCTCGGGAGGACGCTTACCGTTTTTTAGTAGCCAAATATGTTTGATTTCAATTCAAATTAATGTCGAATCTGTCCAACATCTGTAAATAATATCTTTCAGTGATCGGTTCAATCTTTTCAAATAAGTAATATACAAAAAACACAAAATGCACAAAACACTTTCGCCATGCTTAACGATATATCGAGATTGGTAAGATGAAATCACATATGGTTGCGTATGGAAAACGCGGATAGCCTCAGGCATCTGCCACACTTTCATTACCCAAACGTACGAAACTATTTCACGAATTATCAACCATTTCACTTTCGCTTGTGCGACCATAAACGAGTTTAACAAAACTCTTTTTACCATTGAAATTAATGGTGCAGAGTCCCCATAAACTACTAAAGCCTTTCCCTGTTTTTGGTGATTTTTTTTCGCAACGACTAGTTTATAAGAACAAGAAGTTCACTTCTTCCGTTTTCGTGAAAATTTTATACGGCGTCCGCTCTCAGTGGTTGTCAAACCTTAACTCAATGACACATATTTTTAGTATGTTTTTAGCCGTAATGTAATAAATAATTTGATAAAAATATTTTTAACTTTGGTTACTGCTGGAACCAGGGCCTTCTAAATTGGACTCAATTTTTGTTACATAAATATTCGATGTAGTAGTTCAAGCAAGTAGTTCCAGCTGTATTATTTTTTTACATTTTATTGTTAACTATCAGTTTGCCTATCTGGGTGTTTCGATTGAGGTTTGGAATATGACGCATGTTTAAGTATTAATGCATTTATTTCACTGTACACAACTTGAGTTTGATCGTAAAAAATTATTTATTAACATAAGGAAAATATTGTAATAAGGAGGATTCAGTTTTTTCGCTCTCTCGTAAACCCTGGATTACACTGTTGATTAAATTTGCTGGCTTAAAGCATGTTGATATAATGTCTCTGGTGTTCGCATTTGATGAGGAACAAATTGACACATGCAACCAAAACTACTCAGAGCATGCGTGTAGTATTCTGAATGATTACATGTATAATCATATTTCAGTAAATTTTTAGGGCTTTTTCTTGCCGACTTTATGTATTGCTTTCCGACGGATATTAGTAAACTAGTCTCCGAAGCTTACCTAGGGTCTGAAACTAGCAGAGAACAACCTTCATGAATGATTATGACCACAACATTACTTCTCTGCGCACTTTGTACATCCATTTCATCTCACGTGAATATCGGTGAAGCCGTGCTTAGTTACAAGTAGTTAGTCGGTAAATGAGCTAACTTTTTGCCCATTTCCATTTCTGACTGAACTTTTAATTAAAGTTGTTGAACATTTTGACTGTACCACACAACCTTTTTTTATCATAATCGCAGCAGTATTTTAAGTGTTATCGCTATGGATCTCCGGTAGGGTAAAATCCATCTCGCATTTAAACCCGCCATATATATTCTCCCTCTTTTGCTTATAAATTTTATATACCAGCACAAACATCCGTATTAATAATATTTAACTACATTTTATTTATTTTGCTTGATTTTTACACAAATATAGTTGAAATATTTCACTTGATTTACAACAGCGAAATTTTTATATGAAATAAATTATTACGACTTTGTTTTTCATTTTCGCTAAATTGTTGTATCTACTTTATGTATGTTTTCATTATCTATGAACTAAAAACACCGTTTTCAATTCAGTTTACTCACACTTTACGTAATACCCAAACTCAAAGAAACAAAATACACGCAATTAAAGTAAAAAAGAAATCGCAATCTCATTTGCTTTTAACTTACTTATCCCTATGCTTCAAAATGTACTAATAACTATTGTATTTCATGACGATTAGAATAAAAAATTCTTGAATAAACTTTTATAAAAACATATGGTATAAATTATTATATGTATAATAAGCAAGACCGATTTTTGTTTTCCTTCTTATGCTCACATTAGACACCCTATTTTAGGTATACAATTTTAAAGGCATTTATTTGCAGACATATAGTCTTAATAAAATCGGTTTAGCATTTTAGCAGCTTTAAAGGTTTAATGCTGCTGCTAATATTTGGAGAAATAATACAATAATTCAAGTGGAAAAAATAAACAAAACATACATATGTGCGTATGTTTCACAAATGGTTGATGGCGTAGCTAAGTCTGGCAAAAAAGAGTTTGCAAAACAAATGTTGGGTGGTTTAACTTAGACCAATAGGCAAGCATTAGTATACATAATTTATTAACCAATTTTCTTAAATCTTTGCCCTTCTCCAAAGCATCACTTCTGTAAAATACATCGGATAAAATTAAGGCAAGTATTAACTGCGATTTCTCAATAACTATACGAAATTATGACTGCTGAGATAAATATAAGTCTCCTGAGATAGCACATACAAGTAAATCTTCTCGAATGGTGGCAATCTTTTTAAGCATGCAAAAACCTAATCTTTTAAATATATCAATATTAAAATAAATTGACGTTTCAATGTGAACGTATTTATCGTAATTAAAGTGTTCCTTACACCATTTAAAAATAGTTATAATCCGTTTGCGATAACAATTTTTGTTGAAATTGTGGTGACCATGTCTAGACAAAATTTCCAATGCATTGTGTTGAAGGCATTACCGACTTAAAATTTTTATCAAAAAACTGATGTTGAAGTTGTACAGAACCATGACTCGTTTGAAGGATTTGGCATGAAGTAACTGAAAAATATTTTATTGTAATTTATGATTTTGAATTCAAATCTGCACTCCATTTTTTAATATGGTTCCGGTTTCCACAGAGATATGCAGTTAGCTCCAAAAGGAAGGAAATAGCACAACATATAAGAGGATTATTTAAGTACGGTTTGTTCTATTTGGCTGGGTAAGAAATCCGCGTTGGAATTACCTTTACATTTACATTACATTTTTATGCAACATCTGAAAACGTATGATTTTTAAGAACCATAAAAAATATAAAACCATAAAGCTCTGACTTTTTTGTAGACATTAAGTTTCAAATGAAGCGAAATATTTTACTATTTGCTCGATTTTCCTCGAACTGAAATTTGTATAAATTATTAAATTATGTTTTTCCCACTCGTATCTCATGTTATCACGTCTTGTTGTTGCTTTTAGTTAGCTCTTCGCTTGTAATAAAACGCAGCTATGTCCATGATTTTATTAATAGTCTTACTTCTTATATTGAACTGCGATCTAAAGAACGTCATAACTTAACTTCATCAATATATTTAAGAAAACTTACAGGTTAGAGATAAGTTCTTTTGCATATTTGTGATAATATTTTTAGATACGAATTAAATATATGTTATCCCAAACTAGTTCCAACCTGTATTTCATCGCTCACTGCATGCGCGAAAAAATACTCGCAGCCACTTTTATTTTATGCCATAAATGCTTGTTTCCTTCAAAGTATAATTTGCAAAATTATTTTGAGAATTCTTTTTAAGGTGTGTTGCTCGCTTAGATGTTTGCTAATAAAGTACTAAACCTGGCACCTCGTGTGTTATAAATTCAAAGCTATAAAATATCTTTTATTTAGGCGTATTTTTTGTTTTGTTATGAATTAAAGGAAATTATGGTGACGAAAGAAATGGTAAGGTAGCGTAGAATTAATTTACGCTTTGCAATGATGGCTCCTTAATACTACGACTTTTTCTGAGGTGTAATATTTCCAAGTGGCCTTAAAGATGGTTAATCATAGATACGATTTTAATCACATATGAAATTTATATTTTATATCTTACGTTTAGCATATTTTAACTATACTGAGTATGAACTGAAAATAATAGTTTATATCCCCTAAATTTAAAACACGAAGTATTACGAAATTATATCGTAGTGGCGCAGCTATTCCTCATGGAAAGGGTAACCAGCTTCAACCTGTAAATACATTTTAAATAAGGAAGACTTGTGAATCAGATGGTAACCATATTACAATTTTTTTTTGTTTTGGTTAATATTATCTAAATTAATAATTCGTACAATTGAAAATTATTTATTATTATTCTTTGTTCCATAATAAAGAAAAGAAAAATAATGCTTCTAGTATTTGTGTTAGTTTGCTCTCCAAAGAGTCAACATTGGCCAGAAGGAATATAAATGATGGCATTCATTGACATCTATAGCCAAAGCAATCAACCATAAAAGCCAACTTTAGTAAAGTACGTGAATATGTAAAGAAGACACTTAAGGCTCCTTTATTCCTTATCATTTATCAACGACAGCACTAACAATGACGTTTGTTGTCTTCGTTTTTGAAAAACAACTAAAAAAATAACAATTATGAAACAAGCATAATAAGTTGTGGCTTTGCAAAATATTACTCATAGGATTTGCTATTACGGTTCGAGGTTTTTCTAGTTTTCTAATAGAAAAGTTTAAAGTATTCTTATAGGGTGCCGCTGATCCAAGGAGGGGAGGTGGGTAGTATTCCCAAATCTTCAAAACGGGTAAAAATTAACGTTTTCAAATACAAGGAATTTAAAAAATTTGTTTTTGTTCGCCACACACTTTTAAATCTCTGAAGGTGTTTTTCTCTATAAATGTGTTCTTTGATTCCTAATTTCTAATTTTTTGATTTCTAACTTTCAAGACGAGAAACTTTAGGGTAGACAAAAAAATGTTAGCCAGGCTTTCTTAAAAACAGCACAAAAGACAACAACAAAAATTCAAATCATTGTCACAGATGTTTAGTTTCTACAAGGAGCATAAATTCATTCCACAGGCAACAATAATACATTTGCGACAGAAATAACAAAAAAAAATAATAATTCTAGACTGACTAAAAAGCAGAAATATATTGAGTTTGAGAGTCTGAAACAAAGAATATTTTGCTAAAAAAAAATATCTTCACACACATACACCATTCGTGCGAATAAAGAAGATGTGAGCCAGAGTTTGTATGTGTGTGTGCGTATTCGAAAAAGCGTTTATCCTTGACAGGAAAACTAATGGTGCAAAAATATAAAAAAAATCTGTAATTTAGTTTAAGATGTTGTTGTTCTTGCTGTGTTTAATGTTGTTTTTGTTGTTAGCCATTTTCTAATGAATTCACACCTTGCAAAAATATACAAAATCATGCTAAAGTATAATCGTTTTGTTTTTCATATTTAAAATGATGGCCATAGCATTATTTAAGTTAAGTTTCCTTGCTAGGTGCAAATAAATAAAAACACTTTTTTAAACTTCAAACTTCAAATACAATTTTATTTCACAAATGAAAAACACTTTTTTAAACTTAAACTTTGAAAACAATTTTATTTTACAAATTTTAATATTTAATTTTATTTCAACCGTTCACAATCGATATGCAGCAAAGACTCCCGTTTCATTTCTTTTAATCTTAAAGAAGACTTAAAATTCTTTTACAATAAATTGCTTAGTTACCAAAAATCAATCAATTCGATTTCCTATTGGTTAAATCGATCAAAGTTAAAATATATTGAAAAGATTAATAAGCAAAAATTATATTGACCCAATTTACATTGTATTGAAAATCATATTAAGCAATTTTTATATTTCGCAATTCTCATAAACCAGGAAATGTAATTCGATATTTAAAAGTTCAATAGTATAAAAAGTTTAATGACATAAAAAGTTCTACAACTTAAAATAAATTTAATTGCTGGTTTCAGCAATGTTGTTTACTCCTCCCTCTTTAAAAATCTGCGTCCCGCAGATCACGTGTGTTGGTTGAGAAGTGACTCCAGTTGAGGCAATAGCTTGGACAACGGGCAAATTCAGATTCCTCGTCATTTTGTACCACAACACTCCGATACAGATTCCTAGGATGATTATTATGCCAGTCTGGCTAAGAAAGGTCAAATTCATCTTGGTTCCAAGGTGTTGTAGGCTATCGATATTGGTGAGGCTGATGTTGTGAACTTGTTCGATATTAACCAACAACTTCTCGTCTGTTACGCTTGTTAGGACAGGAGGAAGTGGTTGCGTTTTGATACTCGATGTGCTGGAGAACGTCTCGTTGCCGATTAGTAGCGTTTCATTAGAAAGTTGAATCAGGTAGGTGCCATTTAATATTTCAGTTTGATACGGACCTTTTATTAAACCCACGAAGTTGGTTAGGAAAATAGTGTCTGGTGTTAACATTTCAACAATTTGATTTTGCGTGATACTGTAGCGGCAGCTAGCGTTACCTCCTTTAAGAATTCGAGGTATGCAGGTTTCTTCAGCCAGTTGAGCAAGAGATGATTTTTCACAAACCGTTGCTTGGTTTATAGTTAGGCATTGACTTTTCACACCGTACGTTTCATTCTGGCTAATTAAAATTTCATTATATGGTAATTCAATTTGCTTCCCTCCTCTAATTGTTGTTCGGGCAATAAGTCGGTGATAGGGGCTTGCCTTCAGCTTTGGTATGGATAAGACGTATAGCAAAAGAGACCCATTAGTATATATAGATGGATTGCCGTATTCTATAGCTTCTACTGCGTTGGCGTAGGGCAAGGTTTCCATCTCGGTGATTATGTTTTCGACTTCCGCCCTATCCAATAAGTTCGTGTTAACGATTCCGCTTTTGGCCAGTTGGCACGCTCGCACAATTTCATTAATGATATCCTTAAGAATAAGGACTTGGTTAACAGTGTCTTGTCCGACTCGCTCAACTTCTTTGCCATTGCTTATTTCATTCATTTTGTTGATAAGACTGTTGGTTTTCCGCACGATGTCGTCCGTGGTCTTAAGGAGTTGTGAATTTATTTTATACTGTTCATTATTGTTGTGAACTATTTCGTTTTGGCTTTTCAAAACTGCATTCCAGTCTGCTGCGTCTGGGTTGCCTGCTACCCATTTCCAGGCGGAACCTATCCAATCAATTGATCTTCTTATTTTCCTTTGTACACTCCCCAGTTCCATTAGCCTATCGTGTACTTGACCCAGATGATAGTTGATAATTTCTTTGGTTTTGCTTGGAGGTATTAGCTTTTCAACCAACAACGTGACATTCTCAGCCATCTTCGTATACTCATCTAGATTTGCAACATGAACCAGCTTAAAGTTGCCGTTGATTGTCCATGCGTTGCCTGCTCGTATGGTGACTATGGGGGCGTCGTAATGGTATACCTGTGCTGCACTCGATGTGTTAATACCCATGTGTATGAGGGTGAAAATATATATTGGTAGAAACATTTTCTGTAAAATAATAATTCTTAATGGTTAGGAAATACTAAGGGTATGTAAATGCAAAGCAGTTTTTTTTTTATTTTTTTTTTATTTTTTTCTTATAAATATTTAGGTATTTTTTCCTAATTTATTTAGTGATTTTTTGTCATAAATATTCTCTTTTTTTTTTTATAATTCTGCATCAGCCAGTTTTTGAATAGTTTCTTGGTTCACTCGGAACACTAAGTGATGAACTTATACCCTGCCGCCGTTGCATATATATGCCTTTATGCAACTTACCAAGCAGAGCATCAGCTCATCTCCCGAATACTGTCCAGGCCTAGCTGATGTTCTCTATATTATGTTATATGACAATTATATAATACATTTTTCAATTTTACGCGTCAATTGTGCTTTTTATTTTCATTATATTGTGAAAGGAAGTAAAGGAATATATTTTAAATTTAATCTTCTTATACGTTCTTTTTAAGATTTTTAATGTGAGCTTTATGGATCCTTTTACCACTTGCCGTTCGTACTGTTACCCTGTTGTCTTTTTCTACTATCTCTTTTCTGTAAACTGGCTTATTTTTGGCTTTTATATTTTTTATTTTAACAAATATTGCGTCACCTTTTTTGTATTTTCTAGGCAAAGAACGTTTTTTATTCATACGTTTGGTTCTTTTACATTTCTTTTAATAAGTTTTCGGAGGTCTTTATTAATTTTAGAACGTGCTTCAATCAGCTTGTCCATATCAGAAGTTCCTATTCTGTTAAAGAACACATCGCTGGGTCTTTTGCCAGTTACTGAGTGTATAGTACTATTGTATCTGTCTACCGCGACATATATTAATTCTTGTACGCTAAGTTCGGAATAATCTGTCTTCAAACACCTATAGATTTCAATTAGCGTTGAGTGCAGACGCTCCACTTGTCCATTTACTTCACTACGTTGCGATGGCGTCAGGTAAATTTTTATTCCTAATCTTTCTAGGAAGTCCCTAATCAAAGGACTAAGAAAACTTCTTTCATTGTCTGTTACTAAAATCTTCGGTGCTGTAAAATAGTGAAGAATTTTAACTAATTTTTCTCTGATGTGTAATACAGACCTGTCACTTATGTGAAAAAGTTTTGCAAACTTGGAGAATTTGTCTAGCACAGACAAGAATTTTTGATCTTGTATCTCAAATATATCCATGTGCAAAATTTCACATGGCATAAGTGGGATGGGTGTTTCTTGAAATTGAGGTTTGAAAGGGTTTCTGTCGTATTTATTGCCCTTGCATATTTCACAACGATCTACAAAACTTTTTATCAAAGCGTACATTCTAGGGAAGTAATATTTATCTAATACCTGTTTCCTATTTTCTTTGGCGTTTCTATGCGCTCTTTGATGTTCTTTCTGAATTACTTCGAATTGGTGGTCTTCCAAACTAATGTCGGTGACTACTTTTTGTGCAATTCTAATTTTATACCCAGAAAAATGTTGTAAATAGATGTCCTGCAGAGTTTGTAAGCATATTTCGGGAGCTTTAATACCATTAATTATATTAGGCTTCAATAATTTTCTGAGAATGCTTAGAAGCTTTTCTTTATTCCATTCGGGCGATGAAACGTAGTGTCGATGAACGTTATTATGAGGCGTTTCTTGTGATTGCAAATCGGGGCCAAATTTAAAAATTATTTGATTTCTGAAAACATTGATTGGAACTTCTACATGCGGCATAAGGTCAGATCCATCTTGATCGGCGCTGTGTACAGTTGAGTCAGTTGATTCGGTATCATAATCTCTTGCTTCTGATGCTGTTCTTGTAGTTTCTGAGTGTTTATCTTCTACCTCAGAGGCTGTTTCGGTACGCTGTGAATCACCTTCGCTGGCTGTTTCAGTAGATTCGTCGCTGATATGGTTAACACTAGTTTTCAATCTAGAGAGAGCATCTGCAACAAAATTTTATCTACCTGGTTTGTAGATTAATTCGTGATTATACTCTTCTATGCGTGCCTTCCATCTTTTTAATTTTGCATTAAAATTCCTGTTACCTAAGGCAAAAGTAAGAGGCTGATGGTCGGTGTAAATTTTTATTTTTTTCGCACCATATAAATAATTTCTGAGATTGTCTAGTGCCCATATAATAGCCAACATTTCTTTTTCATTTGTGGCATATCCTTCTTCTGTTTTATTTAGCGACCTAGATATGTATGCGATAGGTTTATCTTTACCGATTTCGCCCTGTGAAAGAACAGCTCCAATTGCGTAGTTGGAGGCATCAGTGGTTAGGTTAAATGGTTTATCGAAATCAGGGAATTCAAGAATATCAGCTGTAGTTAAAAGATTTTTTAATTTTTGAAAAGCCAAGAGTGTCTCGCCATCCAATGTTATTGGTACCTTTCTCGATTGCGTAGCTTTAACCTGCGCGTTTTCGCCTCTCGTCAAATTTGTTAGAGGCATAGTCCCTAATGAAGCGCCTGTAATAGGATGTCATTCCTAAAAAGCTTTTAAGCTCTTTTAAGTTGCAAGGAGGCAGGAGTTTTTCAATAGCGTCAACTTTTTTTGGGTCTGGCTTTATACCTTCGGAACTGACCAGGTAACCTAAAAATTCCACTTCTGTCTGCAGAAAATGAGTTTTTTCAATGTTCACTTTTAGATTTGCTTCTTCCAATCTTTTAAAAATTGTTTCCACATTGTATAAAGTTTCCACCTCACTACGCCCAAACACAATTATATCGTCTATGTAGACGTAGCACATTTTTCCTATATATTCCTTTAAGACGTCATCAATCATTCGTTGAAAGATCGCAGGCGCATTCTTCAGACCGAATGGCAGGCGGAGGAACTCGAATTTGCCATTCATAGTTGAAAATGCAGTTTTTGGAATGTCTGAGCTCTTCATGGGAACCTGGTGAAAACCTGAAGTCAAATCAATCGTAGTGAAATATTTGGCATTGCCTAGACTTGCCAAAGTTGCGTTGATATCTGGAATGGGGTAGGCATCGGCGACGGTTACAGCATTTAAGCGCTTGTAGTCAATGACAAGACGGTATTGTTTTTCACCGTCTGAATTTGGTTTTTTTGACACAATCCAAATGGGAGAATTATAGGGGCTTTTGGAAGGACGAATTATACCGTCTGACAACAATTTTGCAATTTGTCTTTCCACCTCTTCCCTCATTGCTGCTGGGTAAGGATAACTCTTAGTATAGATAGGATCAGGCGTGGTTGTTTTAATTTCTGCCCGCACACTTGTGGCTGCAGCTTGTCTATCATCCAGTGGCCCAAATAAAGTTTTATACTTATCAAGAAGATTAATAATTTTATCTCTCATTTCAATAGGCACAGGCTCGCTAAGCACGTGGTTTAAGCTATCAGAAATTTTGGCTTTAATGGGTATAGTAATTGTCCTTTTTAACAATAAAATATTTTCTTTCCTATCAACAATGGCTTCGAGAGACTTAAGGCTATCATCTCCTATTATTCCGTCAAAGGTATTGAGACCTGGCAAGACGTAAAATGTGATAGGATCTAATACACCGTATTGTGCAAAAAATTTTCCTGTTATTTTCTTTGTGATTTTAATTTTTCCTCCTGCAGTTTTAACAGTGAATGGTTTGGACAATGTTATACTTCCGGCAGACAGAGCTGAGTTGCAAAAATTTTTGTTCGAGCCGGTATCGATCAAAAATTCTAATATATTGTGGTTTTTTGTTACGTATTCTATGTAAGGTAGGCTTGAGGGCCTACCTCCATAAAATTTTTCTCTGCTGCAAGGCTATCAAAATCATGAAGTAATTCGTCTTCCTGTTTAGGAGCTGATTCTTCCTGATCATGAAGGGAGTTCAAATGAAACAGACGTGGTTGTTTGTCCTTTCTGTACATTTCTGTCGCAGTTCTTTTTTCCGTTAATTTTGGGCGATTCATATAATCAATTTTACGAGTCTGGATTGATCGGTCTATATCCATTGGTTCGGCGTTGTGATTATTAGCTCTGGGGAAATGTGCTGGTTTAAACCTTGAATCGAATGAGTTATAACGGTAATTATTATTCCTATGCTGCCAATTAAAGTTATTAGGTCTGTTATTGGTGAGAAAAGCTTTAGGGGGTCTTGGTGGAGTGGTTGTGACCTGTTGAGGTTGCACATGAAGGTTTGGTCGCGGTTGACTTTTTGGATGTAGAATATTATTTCTCATGGTAAGATTTTGCAGTTCTAAACATGCCGAGTATGCCTCTGGTAAGGTCTTTGGACGCTGAATTATAACCATTTTTGATAATTCGGGGTTAAGTCCACGTATAAAAATGTCTAACGCCCTATTTCTATGGGTGGTTATCAAAGCATTAACCGTTTCTTCACTAAATGATTCAGTTTTGAGCTTATTTATTATCAATGACAGTTGATGGTTAACTGTCGAATAGAACTCATCTACTTTTGATGAGCCTTGTGAAAGTTGGTTAAGTTGATGTTCGAGGGTTTGAATGTCCCTCTTATCTGCGTAGTGAAGCGAGAGTATCCTTTTTACATCTTGCCAATCACTATCGAAGATATTGTAGGAGACCAAAGCAGCATCTGCCTCTCCTATTACTTTCTGTCTTATGCTCTGCATAATAGAGCGATAGATTGGTTTATCCCTCACAATAGCAAAATCCTTTAATACCATCTCGACGGCATGTACCCATGATACATATTGTAATGGATTGCCATCAAAAGTTCTAAGCTCCTTCACACTATCAGGTAACCTACTTATAGTTTTAAGATCCTCTTCGTTACGTGGTGGCTGCAAAATTGGAGCCGCTTCTTCTACAATAGCAAATTCATTTCGCCCCGTTTGCTCCAACGAATTTATTCTAATCCTAAGCTCATTTAAATCATTAGCCTGCTCTATCCTAGCTAATCTATTTTCCATAGACTTTGCCTGTTCTAACAATCGATTAACCGCTCCAGTGAGGGCAGTAACAGTATCTCTTATTTCGTCCATAATTACTTTGTAAAAAAAAAGAAATGTGGTAAAAGGATTCACTCACCTGAAAAATTTATCAGCAACGGGATTGGATACACTTCCACTTCCTTTATATTTTAATTTTTTTCACCTTATGAAAAAAAATTTTTTGTAATTTTTAGTTTATACTTATATTTTTTTAAAATTTTCTTTTTTGATAAACTGCAATGCTTTTTTAAATTTTTTTGTTTATTTTTTTTATTAAACTCTTTCAATTGAATTTTCCGATTCAATTCTTTCAATTTAATTTTTTTAATTTAATTTTTTCAATTTAATTTTTAATCTGAATTTTTCAGTTTACTTTTTTCATTTAAAAAATTTTTTATACAATTTTTCAATTTAAAATTTTTTTCTCTTTTAATTCAATTTTTCAATTTCAATTTTTAATTTTAATTTTCAATTAACTTTTTCATTAAAAAAAAATTTTTTTTCCAATTTAATTTTTTGAATTAAATTTTTCAATTAAAAAACAAATTTTCTCAATTCACACTTCTATAAACTTTATTTAATAAAAAAAATTAAATTTTTCAGAGGGATAATATCCCCTGTGAGTCCTTGCTGCTACCGACGCGATCTAGCTAGGAAACCTGTTATCCTCGCGGAAGGTCCGTATTTTTCCTTTTTGGCACCGCACTTTGATTTTCGCGGGAGCCTACTGCGGTACGGATTGCTTCACTTTCACTCTGATAACCTTTCGTGATTTTTTGTTAAATTGGAATCACCAGGAATATCAGTTTGGTGAAGGAGGATGCCTTTGATTAATTTTATTATAATAATTAATTTTTTTATAGATCCTGGAGTGCTCCGTAGAGATCGCAGGATATTTATTAATTTATTTTATTTCTGGAGAGCTCCGTAGTGATCGCAGAAATTTTTTATTTTTTATAAGGAGACCTTAAATCAGGTCCCTGCTCGGGCGCCAGTTAAGTTTCCTTGCTAGGTGCAAATAAATAAAAACACTTTTTTAAACTTCAAACTTCAAATACAATTTTATTTCACAAATGAAAAACACTTTTTTAAACTTAAACTTTGAAAACAATTTTATTTTACAAATTTTAATATTTAATTTTATTTCAACCGTTCACAATCGATATGCAGCAAAGACTCCCGTTTCATTTCTTTTAATCTTAAAGAAGACTTAAAATTCTTTTACAATAAATTGCTTAGTTACCAAAAATCAATCAATTCGATTTCCTATTGGTTAAATCGATCAAAGTTAAAATATATTGAAAAGATTAATAAGCAAAAATTATATTGACCCAATTTACATTGTATTGAAAATCATATTAAGCAATTTTTATATTTCGCAATTCTCATAAACCAGGAAATGTAATTCGATATTTAAAAGTTCAATAGTATAAAAAGTTTAATGACATAAAAAGTTCTACAACTTAAAATAAATTTAATTGCTGGTTTCAGCAATGTTGTTTACTTTTATTTAGACGTTTTTTAAAAACATAACTATTGAGTACGAGTGGTGGGCATTAAATAGCAAACGAGTGGGCTGAGGGCTAACGCAGCTAAGCTGCGACTTAGACAAAAAATGTATTTGTTCATATTTTGGTAAAGTGCATGCGACACAGGTGTTTATTGTATTTTCCAGTTTTCGGAATATGGAAAATTTAAAAAGCAAGGTACAAGCTGGCACACAAACAACAATTGCTAACACATTTTAAGATCATACTTTTAATATTTTTTTTTTTTTTTAGAAAGAGGTAAAAAAATCCTCAGATGGAAAAATTATTCTACTAACAATAATAAATGCATCTGTTTCAACGGAAGCATATGTTTAAGACTTCTAACTTTGTCCGGCATATTGAGATGAATATAATGGTCATAAAGCTTCGAACAAATCAACTACATTGGCTAATAAGTCCTCACTCAACCTTAGTAGCGTAGAATTTTACGTCTTATCGTATTCGCCTCCTGGTATATAACAAATGAAAACATCCATAGGGATCTAAAAGTTCCCACTATCCAGGAAGAAGCTAATACATACACGTCCAAATAAGTAAAAAAAACTAGCCGTACATCCCAATACCCTTGTACACAATTTAAAATTTGAGTACGATAAATTAGTTACTACATTGGTAATAATTAATCACCCTTATTCTGTTTGGCAACGGCAATTCAAGACGACGCCGTTTTTTATCGTTTGTTGTAAATCCGTATTCTCGTTGGCAATATTGCCATTTATCGATGACTGGCAATACATGTTTGGTATTTTGTAAGAAAATATGACGTTGATGTTGCCATCAATTGCCGTTGATATTGTCGTTTGAGATTTTGGTGTCGTGTTATGTACAAACAAAAATTTAAAAAGAATAAAGAAATTAAAAATACAAAATATAGTAGAAAAAGTGCAAATAAAGTAAAAAATGGACAAAATTAAATTAACAAACCCAGCCAATTTAAAAAATGAGTGGAAGAATTGGCAAAACATCCATCACTTGCCAGAGGTTTTCGCAGAGGCACTGTTGCTACTAATTTTAAGGAACAGTGGGAAAGTGTTGCGACTGCTTTGAACGCCCTTGGCCCACCAAATAGAACAAGTGATGGATGGCAAAAAAAGGTATGGTGTAGTGTAGTGTCTATGTTGATAGTCAAACGTAGCCTACGGAATAACATTTTATTTTTTAAATGAAAAAAAAATTTTTTATGTTTTGTTTCTTGTTTTTTTTATTTTTATCGCAACAATTTTATAAAAAGTAGTAAACAAACAAATCACCTGACTCAGATATTAGATATGTGTTTTATATTTTATTAACATTATCGATTAACTGGCAGCGTCGTCACAACATTGTTACAGAATACCAAATTAACATTGATGTTGTGTTTAAATGATGTTGCTTCAAAATCGAAAACGATGTTGCCGTCGCCAACCAGAATAAGGGTGAATAAGTAAAATTTTAGATACGATTTTGTTAAAATTGTTTTTATTTCCGATCTATTTTTCAATAGGAGGCAAATGAATTACAAATAAACATTCACATAAAATTTAACCTCCATTTAAGTGAAAACATATTCACTTTCGTGCTCATCAATCGCAGTATAATTGTAATCATTAACAATATATACAAATTTGTTGTTTTTTACTATACATATTTACTGTGTCTATATGTGAATTTACATGTTTATTTCCTGAAGGAAAGGCCAAGCACATGATGCCTTTTTAGCCTATGTACTTCCTCATTTTCATCTAGTAGCATAATAGCTAAGGGGACAGAATGGTGGCTAAATCATCCAAGGTATCTCCAGCTGAACTCGTTTATTTCATTTTTGATCTCTGCTTTATATGTCTCTATGAATCGTATAGTTAATTTCCAATCATGAAGCTTCTGCTACCATCCTAAGGGCTTTTGATATCCTTGTAGTATTTTTATGTTGGACTCAAGATAAGATTTAAATACTTCTTGTAATTTTCTTTTAGAAATTTTCAAAAGAATAAAATTAAACATTAAAAAATTCACTTGTCTCTCTTATGTCTACAAAATTCATTAATAATAAATTGTTGATTTAATTTCGTTTTTCTCCAATTTTCTTGCAGATCGCTTTTGAACGTTCTGACAAAGGTTGTTGGTGTCAATAGTTTGCTGGTCCACATTTACGTGCCTTATTAGTTGTTTTTGATTTCGGTGAAGTTGCCTGTGCGTTGGGCGGAGCAGCATTAGGTGCTACTGGTTTGGCAAGACCTCCTAGCTCGCATTTTACAGCAACTTTACTAATGACCTGTAAGTTGGCATATTTTTTTGCTATAGCATAATTTCTACAGGATTTCCTAAAGATTTCACAGTGAAAGTTAAACACGAAATTGCTGTTGTTCGCTAACATCATAGTTTTCTTAGACTTTTATTGTTTACACAAAACTACATCATAATTTTTTAGCTTAAAAAGCCAACATGATGGAGTGATGCTCTTGTGCACATTTTATTTTTGTGTTGCACCTTTTAGTTGGTTTTTGTCAACAACTTGCATGTAGAATTAAACCACTGACATATTGAAGTGAAGTATCAGAGATTCTAGTTGTTGGCACCCTACAATGGGTAGAGGTGATAATTAATCCAAGGTCATTCGTATTTGAAGAGTTCACCATATCCGGAACTATGCAATTTCTTTGATTAATTGACGTTTAGATAAGTTAAACATTGTAAAATTTTACGTATAATTATCAAGCTACAACTTGTTTATGGAATTTCTTTTAATTATAAACAACTGTATATGTTATCTGCTTTTTTTCTAACAGTATTTGGTTATCTTTGAGCGTCATTCAATTTTATAGTATTAAAAGATGTGTTTTGAAATCGATCATTTTTCGACATTAGCAGTACAATAATAACGCAACAGAATAAAATTAGATCTCCAGAAACAGGTTTATTTTAATACACGATACAATAGTACAAGACGTTTGTAAATTGCACAAGTAATGCTTCTAAAAATTAATTGTTTTTTTTTTCTTTCAGAAACAAAATGTTGCCTTATAAATATTGAGAAGTTTTTTTATATTGCTCAAATCCTCACAAAATGGTGCAGTTTTTAAGACTACAATGGAACAAACATAATCTAATCAAATATCAACAGTAAAATACAAACATAAAAAAAAACTCTGGTTTGTATAAACAATGTAGTTAATACTATTCTAAAAAGAGTAGTACTTCACCCTGGGTATCATAGGGAGCGAAAAATTGTCGACACTGGAGCGGAGCCGTAGAAGTTGGACTTTATTTCTGGAGTTATATGACAATGATAAACAAAACGGAGAAAATCAGAAAGGATTCTGAAGTTGAAAGAAAATGAGATGAGGATAATAACAACTTGGTACTTAACCAGACAGTGTAATCTAAGATTCCACCAATTTAAGATAGGGAGCTCAGAGATTATCAAATACAGATGCTGCGCCCTGTGATTGCCCTGCACTCAATTCTCGCAAACTAAAGTTTCTTGGCACGACTCCAAAAGATGCATATGCTCTCTCACTGAACAATGTATTTTGCTTTTTTTCGTAGCCTAAACTTTTTCTATAAAGATCCTACAGGTCGTGTTGAATCGGATCTCAATATTCATAATTATTCGGATGTCAAAGCCGTCTAACGTAAAGATGGGCTTATTTATGTGCGACATTAAAAACTCTGTCCAACAGTGTCAAGTTAGACATCCCCTCATTTATTTTTTCATTTCTGTGTTTCAAACTAAGTCATATAAGTGTTTAAAGTACCTTCAAAAAAGTACTTTTCGTGTACATGTACATGTTGTATTAATATTGTTGTCATTTTGTTATAGAGTCTGCTAACAATGTGTCTCGTTTCACTTTTTTATCATTTGTTGTTTAACTTTTAGGCAAATGTAGCGATTGTACATAATTGCTTTAGTATGTTATCATCCCAAAGGTGTGAACATTATTACTTCTATCATTACCGTCCTAGTATGGCTACATATCATGAGCTATAATTAAATACGGCAACTCGAATTACAGGGGTGGTATGTTACTAAGTGCAGAATTAGACAGTTACGAAGTTGGTCGAAAAGAGATGACAAGTCATCATGAATATCACTCATATAAACTTTGTAATCGCCATTTATTTGTTTACAAAAGTAAAATTTGTATTTCAGTGGAAAAAATTTAAAAAGTTTCAGTCAAAATGTAAATTATTAAATTGTTCAATTATTGATGTATTTCTAAAAGTGTTCATTATTACAAATTTAGAAAACAAATTAGAATTTTTAAATGTTAAGTTTTTAAGCAAAAGTGATTTTGGAACTAAATAGTCCTACTTTTTAGAAGCCTTCGTTGCAAAATCAGTTTCCTGGCAAGGACAATGCACCAAAGAAAATTTATTTAAACTGAAAATCATGACGGCAGATTTTGTACTCTGGAAGGAGCAACAATATATTTTCTTGTCATAGCTAACAAAAAAGCAATATAAAACAAACCTTGTTAGGACTACCACATACATGAAAAAGAGAAAAAACAGTTTAAAACGGTCCTTGTCAGGGCCACAACAAAAATGAAAAAGAGAAAAGTCAGTTTAAATCGGTCCTTGACCACCACAAAAATTAAAAAGAAAAAAAGACATCTAAAGTAATTCATATAATTTTAATATAAGCTCTAAAACATCTAAACTTTTATTTACTCCCGTTTATTTTTTTTATTTCCAGGAAAGTAAAAAATTTAATTAAGGATTGCTTGCAAAAAATAAAAAGTTATTTCCTGAAATTTGACAGTTTCAAAACGAAACGTTTTTCACGAAATTATACCAAGTATATATATATATATATATATATATATATATATATATATATATATATATATATATATATATACAAAATTTGTTTAGTTATTTGTGATTCAATAGATCATTTATCAATTATTGTATTTCGAATTAATGGTATAATAAGAAAAATGCCATAAGTAAATATTTCAGTACGCTATTATCTTTGACATTTTCTAAAAGGAAGTTGCTTAAAAAGAAGAAATATTTTCAGCCTGGAATACTATTTAGTTTTGGATAGTTTTTACAATAATCTTACTTAACTTAAAGTTGTAGGTCTCATAGGAGCGAACCCTTCCATACCAGTAATTGCCATTGCACATTTTGTCCGCAAATGATATCCTAACAAGAAGCCAAAAAATATGCTTTTACTTAAAAAAAAATTTTTAAGGTTAATTTCTCAAAGACTAAAACCATCAACAAATTTTCCACGGGTATTTCGCTTCTTAAAATTAATTGTCCACATGAGATTGTATTTACTGATAATTTTTGCAAATTTAATTACAGTTAGGAGTCTAAATAGATTTTTGGAATTAAGACCCGTTCCAGCAGTTCCTAGAGTGAATGCAAAAATCCAATAAATTTTCCACATGCACATGCCGCATTTTCTCTACTAAAAAAAACTTTTAGAATGTCCTGCAGCAGCTTTCATCACTATTTAGTTTCCCTATGTCCAGCGTTTGGCAAACAATTCTTCAGTCTAGAATAAATGGAGAAAAAAGGCGTAAAAACCATTATTTTCCACTTAATGTTTTCGTATTATTATAACCTAACAAAAAATGGAAAGGTTTTTCGTTCCGTTTGCAATTTCTGCAATATTCGATTCCGTCCCAACGAATTATATATTTTCTGCATTCTTATAGGTAGAGAAGTTCAATTAATGATGTCCGTCTCATCGATGTTGAATTCAGCCTAGGATCCTAGAACTTGAGTTCAAGTTCCTGAGATATGGGCCAAAACCCCTTTTTATAGGTTTTATGGTTTTTTCATTATAGCGGGGAAACGCTTATACGCAAGCCAAAAAATTTGCATAATCTTAATAACAGTGCTATAAAGTCCCTATGCAGAAATTATTATCCCAAGGCCCCTACGAACCTAAATGTTGAACCGAATTAAAAAATGGTTTAAAAAACCTCCATGTTATAAGAATTCCTTCTAAAAAACTTATAGCAAAATTCTAAACTTTGCCATAATTTTAAATTCACAAAAAAATCGAAAAACTTGCATAACAAATTAAAAATAAAATAAATATTCAATGAAAAAACCAAATTTTAGAAAAATAGTTTTGAATATTCACCACAAAAATTCCCAAAAAATTCCCCAAAAATTTTAAATTTAAAAAAACCGAAGCTGCATTAAAAAAATTGCTAAAAATTTTTTCAAAATTTAAGAAGATTCACCATAAAAACAAAAAACTGGAATAAAATAATTTTTTTTTTTTGAAAAAAAATCTAAATTCATCTAAAAAAATTCTACCAAAAAATTATCGAAACAAACCAAAATTAAAAATATTTTTAATATTCACCCCAAAATATTAAATTTCAACACAAGTTTGTAATTTTGCCGAAAAGTCATAAAAATCAATATATTATGAAAAAAGTAGAAATTTTAACAGAATCGATGTTTTAAAAACATAAAACAACATTTAAAAGTTCGCGACAATCTAAATAGTGAAAAAAAGGAAATTTTACCGTAATTTGGAAATTCACTAAAATACATGTTCAAAAATTTTAAATTACAATAACAAAATTTCCTAACAAATTTTAATTTGCGAAAACATAAAGCAGAAATTTCCCGAAATTGTATTGAAATGCATTTCTGCTTGTATTTCCCATTTTGGACAGTAACTTAATCTAACTTACAATTTCGTTAGAAATAATATCTTAAAAGCACATAAGTTGTATACAATAGCCTGCCTTAAAAAGCGATCATGTTTTTTAAAATAACCTTAAAGTTTAAAACTCCTCTCATGTAAAACGATAAAGTCACGCAAATTTTATAGTTTAAAAAACTCACAAAAAGGTGTTTTGAAATCCAAGGTAACCTATTGTATCCACACTTGTCAGGCACACTTTACAATTGCGCCGATCGCATCCACAAATATTCTCATAATATAAAATTTAGGATATTTATAATACTTCTTCCGTCGTATGGTTGTTAACCATAAAATTACCACAAAATCGAAATGGCCCACAATAACTTCTTGGGTTAAACCTTCTTTACTTTGGGTTTCCTACCGATGAAAGAGAAAAATATTGGCAACCGATAGATATTGGCTCAAGAATTTTAAAAAGCTGTCTTTACGAAAGTTATAGACTATCCAATGTTTGACGGCAATTTTTTGGCGTAAACTACGGTATCAAAATTATTGTTTCTTCTGCATCACGACAATACGACATCAGAGAAAGGCTAAAAATAAAATCAATTATCCAAACAGTTCATCTCCGTGACGACCAGTATTTCGGAGCAATAATGTGTTACCTCCAGTGTTTACTAAAGGGTAGGAACAAGTATATGATGAAGATGTTGTGACTATACGAGCTCAATCTAGTTGCCGCTCTATAGGTGCTTCGTCATCTTTATGTAAGAGACGATCAAGAAAACCTCATTTTGTTTTATACAATTCTTTTCTTCTAATGGTTTTGCTAAAATCCACGCACTGATAAATGCATTATAAAATTTTTTGTTAGAGTGAGATAGCATCTCCTAATTGTGGATAACCGATTTACATGATATATCACTTATTTTATTCGCAATAAATCTAGTTTTATGATTGTCTGTACATACCGGCAGCTTTTGTTTTAAATTTTTTTTTACAAATTTTTAATAACCAAAAAATTTTTAAGTTAGATATGAAGATAAGTTTTTTTTTATAACTAATTTTTGAATACCTTCAAAACTACTGAGCCACCAAAAAAGAAAGGAAGGTAGCTTTATACTGCATCCCTTGGTGTTTTGCTTATCGAACTGGGACGAGTTGTTCTCGAGTTATAATGCAATAATCTAGTGTAACAGCTCTACTAAGGTGGAGATATTTACCACGTCCCTTGAAAAAATCTATACGTGATAGGATAAACTAAACAGATTTTTATTCAGTGCTTTAATTTAATATTCATTATAATTGAATTAAAAGAGGCGATAACTATTTTTTGCAGACCAGTGTAATTTAATAAAAGTGTATAAAAATCAAAAACTACAATTCAGCTTTGCATTAAATATAATTATTACTATTCCACCACAATCGCTTTGAGCAAGTTCATAAAATTATCACCGGTGTTAGATCGGCGTTTAAAAATAGGCAATACTGTTCAGCTTTATTTATTGACAAAACTCGTGCTTTTAATAGAGACCGGCATAATGGGCTACTTACAAAAGTAACTATAATACTTCCTGAAACCTCCCACAAGCTTCTTAAGAACTATTTCATAGATATAACGTTTAGAGTAAGGCCAAAGAATCAGTTTTCTAAAAATTGCAAAACCCTGCAGAGGTCCATATGCTAGACGACTATACTAATTAGCCAGAGTCCCAGGTGCTTTACTGAAGTAAGCATTGGTCGCAATTCAATAAGAAACCTAAAAATTGAATTCCTAAACACTAAAATTTTAACAAAAAATTATGAAAAAGTTTTAAATTTATAATTTAAATACAAAATTTTATTTAAAAAAAAAACACAAAAACTAAAACTCTCCACGTTTGGAAATGTTATAAAACAAAATTTATAACTTTATTCTAGTTTTTTGAACATTTTTATAATTCTGTTTGATTCTATAATGAAATTTTTTCTTTATTACATTATAAATATTAACTTTTTTATGTTCGACGACGCAACACAAAAAATTTTGTTAACGAGATAGAACTTGAGAAATTATTCAAACATGAAAATTTTGAAATTTCAGAAAACGCTATTTTTACAAAACTCAATATTTTATAAAAAAGTTTACCAAAATATCTCACCACAAATAGAAAATTAACCAAAATTAAAAATTCAAAGTTCAAGAAAGTGTTTTAAAAAATCATAACTAATTTGACCAAAAATTTAAAATAATATAAGAAATTCCAGAATTCTGCAAATATGGGATAACTTCAAAAAAAATATTAAATTAAACAAAAAAATAAAACTTTTAAAAAATGTAAAAAAGAATAGAATTAATATCCGATAATAATTCCCGTTTCAAATTTCATGAAAAGACAAAACTCCACAAAAAATTTAAATTTATTCAAATAGTGGAATTTTCACCAAAATTCGATATTCCACAGAAATAAATTATTAAAAATTTAAATTTCACTACTCTAATATTTTATTAAATTTTTTATACTATGTTTACACATGCAGCTACATTGAATAATTTAAATTTTAAATTAAGTTGTAGAGACTTTGGTACGAGTATTTACAAACACGCAATTTATTCAATAAAGATTTTTAAAGAAAAGTATTATTTAGATGCGTTTTCGTTGCAAATTTCATGAAGTTTACTATACGTCAGCTTTACTTTTATTTTCAATTTAATAAAGTTTGACAAGTGCCCTGAAGAATAAAATATAATTGTATTGGTGATGCAGTAAGTTTGTTCAATGTGCCTTGATCCAGCCACTGAACAGAGTCAAACACTCTTCATTAGAGCTGCATTGAAAAGTTGAGTCAATTAGCTACTAATTATTCAATTTTTAATCAATGAGATATTGTATGGTAAATTGACCTCACTTAAAGCCATAATTGCATCAATATCATAATTTCGCAATTAAGGTGCATTTAGAAAAATGTCATACGATTTTGTTGGAATTTCTTTGGTTGAAGAAATCTGCAAGCTGTTAAAATTTTAAGCCTTAAAAAAGGCAGATGAAATTTTTTCACGGTGTATGATGTGCGGATAGTGAAAAGTCCAGGTCATGGAGCGAGTCCGTCGAAACAATTGAATACTTTCTATGACTGTCCAGCTTTCGCTAGTGACCGACCCGAATCCTCGTAGCCGACACTCTACGAATGCTTCTTGCTTGAGATAGAACTAATTAGGAATTTTGCTCAATGAATAGAGTTCTAATGAAGTTGTGGACTTTTGCTATATCGAAAACGAATGACGAAAGTCCTCTCCCCGCAACCTAACCTGACCTAAAATAATACTTGGAAAATATAAACGAGAGCCATATGAAAACTTAACTTAAATCATCTTTAACAACTTGCCGACATTGACGATTTTTTTGGAAACAGATTAATTTCAATACTGTTACAAGACACCAATTGAAATCAGAATTAATTTACATTTGCTTAGGTTTCGATACAAACTCGAATGGCAGTTCCACGCCAAAAGGAAGTTAGTATGGGAACCAAAAACAGAGCATCATCGAATTATTGAATAGAAGTCTAAGCATTTGAAATGTAATTCTCAAATCAGATTAAACACATTTCAGTTATATACCTAAAGTCAGATCCCTCGTATACTAATAAATATGTATGCGCATATTAAAGAAAAGTATTAAATATAACTCAATCCTATCTGTCTGCTTACTGGAAAAATATAAAAAATATCAACATATTTTTTTCTGTTAAATGCATTTAATTGATTGAGTCAATATAATTGAAAATAAAAAAAAATATAAAATAATAAAACATTAAAATTATGTAATAAATTGAAACATATGAATTTGATTATAACTCCAAAGCCTGTATTAACATGCAACTTTAGCATACGAGTATAAATTAAAATTATTAAACACAAAAGTGTTTTATTCATTAAATTATTTATTTCTTTAAAGAATTTTGCTGCAGACTGCCAGTATAAATATTTTCGTTCTTTTAATGATAGAGAACAGGTTTTGTATGAAACAAAATTCTAAGACATCTTTTCAAATAAACGTTTGAGTTTTTCTTCGAAGGGAAATCAAACCAAACAGCCTTTTATTATGAATTTGTAAAGGTAGGTAGTTTTTCCCAATTTTACCTGACTTTACCTTAAAATTCTTCGTTTGTTTGAGTTTAAGGATATTTAAAAATTTGTTGCAATCAGTTGTTGTCAAGTCGTTGTCTTGTTTAAATCGAAATTTTAAAAATGAAATCTACTTTTGATTTTTATGATTTGTTGTTAATTGTAATAGTGCCATTTTTGGCTTTATTAATCTGTTTCATGACTTACTGGAAAATTTGTATAGTCTTTTGTATTTCAAGAAGTTTACGAATTTCGAATTTATTATTAGTTTATTCAAATGTAATATAAAATAAAGTTAAACCTCGGATATAAATAATTATATTTCGTGCTGGTAAATTATTATCTAATAAAAATTTTTATTGGAAATTCATACATATAAAAATAGAATAAGTCGATGGCAAAATAGAACAAACTGTGTGTGAGAGATAAAGAAATTCATTTATTAATTATATCACTACGTTCAAATGACAGCATTATATACCGATTCTATTTATCCTGGTTACATTTGCGCGAAATGCCTTTAATTTTCTTGGATATAAAGATTACGGGTGACATCGGCGTACCGCACGGTGCCGTCAGGCGCAGTACTAGTGATAGCGGGCATGATACCAATAGATCTGCAAATACTAGAACGAAGGAGAACATGGACGAGAAAACAAACCAGCGACTCAGAACCCGACGGAGAGGAGCACATAAGGCATGACACACTGCAGAGCTGGCAAACTAGGTGGAACACCGATGTAACTGGCAGATGGACAGCACGACTCATCCCAAATATTGCGAAATTGGTTAATATACGACATGGGGATACAAATTAGTATTTGATTCAAATTCTCTCAGGCCACGGATATTATCGGAAGTATCTACATAGAATAGATAAGTGCAACAACCCGTACTGCTTGTACGAGGATGAAGATGTCCTGGAAGATGCTGAGCACACTACCTTCAAGTGCTCTCGTCGGTCGGACAACCGTCGAGAGGTGGAGAGAGTAACAGGATCACTAACGGTTGAAAATATCATTGATGTAATGCTGATAGATGAGACCAAATGGCAAGCAGTCGCTAAATACTGCGAAAAAATCTTGCGGACGAAGAAGGCAGAATTGGACGCTGCTGATTAGCGAGTAAGCGGACTGGACGCAGACCACATCAAGAAGGAACGCCGGCCGACGGCCGTATGGGAAACCACCTCGAAGTAATGCACCGCAGTTCCGGGATGGAAAAATTTTTTCCCCGACTAAAAAAAGTCGGTATACCAATACGGGGGAGCCCGACATACCACAGTAGATGACGATACTCTGTGAATGCATAAACGCATTTTTACCTCCTTTCCCAAAAAAAAATCAGAAAGTTTAACAATCTACAATAGAGCGTGCGAATTGATTTCTGGGCCATGTATTAAACACATGTAGTGTACGGGACATGTTATGAAAAATTAATAATGTGTGCACCTTTTCAGTGAGTTTCAAGTCAACTTTCGTAATATTTGCTGATATCTCGGAGTGTTAAAAGATGATGGCATCATTCGAATTACCGAATCCCGGTTTTGCTTGGTCTATAATAAATCAAATTTTAGTCCAAAAATCTGTCTTATTTTCAGTAATTACTTGTTTTTTATCAGAATCGGTTCTAGGTTGCCAAATTTTATTGGTGTTTTGTATGGAAAAAGAGATTCGTAAAAACGAATCCATTCATACAGTATATACAGAACAACTCCAATGTATCTGTGTTAGCATTTATGAAATTCTCTTTCTTTGTAACCTCTCTTCGTTCGGCTAATCAAAAAAATTTTTGTTATCTCTCTAACCACGGTCATCATGCCTATTTGACTTAGGATACTGAATCTTAAGTTTGGACACACTGGTACAAAACTCTGTTTTTTACCTCAGGTTCAACGCGAGTACAAACAGATGTTCGTAAAATACTCAGGCCAACATATTTATTACAAAATAAATTGAAGACAAGAGAATCTTTCATTTTGATTTTTTTTAATAAGAGTGATTAGCGCAAAACTACTCAGCTTTTTATTGCTGAATATGAAAGCTCACATAATGTCGTTTTATCATATGTTTATTTTTTACCCGATGTTACAATATTCCCATTTAAAATTCCAAATAAATATCGAGAGAAGAGCACAAACTTAGGCATATAAAAAAATATTTTAATATTTCTACATATTTTTTGTTAACAACTTTTTTTATAAATCATGCTTAAAGAGATGGAGTTAAATAAAGGTTCCATAATAAAAGTATCACTTTTGACGTACAAGAAAAATTTTTTAAGTTTGCAAAAAAAACCAAAAATTTCCCAACTTTAGGATCATGCTTTTATTTGTTGGAAGTTAGCTGTTTTCTACGAAAATTTCGCTGACTGCGGTAAAGATAGTAAGAAAACAAAAAATTTGGTTTGTTTGCAAGGGGTTTTTGCTGTAAAATTTTGTTTTAAAATATATACATACGCTTCTTTTGGGTACTAATTACCAGGCCGCTACGCATTCTACGGCATAAAAGATATACAAATGAGAGTCGTTTTTAACGTATACTCGTACTTCAATCGGAGGGATATCACCACATGCCGCACCGATCGCGAAATATTTACCGAGCGATTAATTTCACGTAGTGGGTCTGCTAACAGGTCACTTTAAACTTTTAATTTATCGCCGTTAGATTATTTTCTCTGGCGATAGTTCAAGTCTACTGCGATTAGCCGCAACGGGCGGGGAAATCATGGCACTTTTTTTGGTAAATTCTGACCTTTGTTGGTATCGTGGTATTACAGCGGCTAATGTGGCCACACTTATTTCGTTTATATTTTTTTTAATTATGATGTCTAATTTTTCTAAGCTCCAGGTCATCAATAAAATCTTCCTTATTATAAATTATAATAAATATTAATTTTATTTTTTCCAATATTTCGCTACGCCTTTGTGTAGCATCGTCAGGAAATAAAATAAAATAAAATTATATTTCACAAACTTCAAAACAAAAATCAAATTGTGAAAATTATTGAAAAATTTTTCATATACAATGAAAAATATTTCAAATTTTCAAAAAACACAAATACATACAAATCATAAAAAACTAAAAAATGTTTTACATTAATGTGTAGATGTATATATGTACATATGTATAAACAATACATATGTATAATCCTAAATTACATCATCTTATCTTATGTATTAAATGCCTATATATATGAGCGACATTATCTGTATCCGCTTTATAATTAATTCTTTGAGACATTGGTGTTTTACAAATTTGTAACATTTCCAATATGTAACGTTTCTTATAATTTTTCTCAATATTTAGCACTGACACATTTTCAAAGTTAGGACAGTGATTCAATTCAGAACAATGGGAAGATAGAGCTGTTTTATTTGAATTTTTACATCTATGGTCCGACTAATGTCCGGCTATTCTTGTTTTTAGCATATTTTTCGTTGTACCCACATATACCTTACTACAATTCTCCTGATCATTACCATTACAAGGTATTTTATAAACCACATTCGACATTTCCATTTTCTTAATTCTATCTTTAGTTTTACTGAATAATCTATTTAAAGTATTGTAAGATTTATGAGCAATTTTGTATTTATCGCTATTGAAGATTTTTGATTTTTCAAGTCGCTCTGATATTCCTGGCACATAAGCTAAAGACTTATAAATCTTGGGCTCTATAACGCTTCTTGTGTTAACATTTCTACTACTTCGAAAAGAATTTATTAATTTATAAGAAAGTTGCTCGGGAAAACTATTTTCAATTAATATATTCCTGATCCTTTCCTTGTTCTTCCTATGAAACTCCTTGTCACTTATCGTTAACACCCTTTGTACCAAATTTCGAGCTGTATTCATAATAATTCTTTTACTATGCTTAGAAAAGTAGTTAATGATTCTCCCAGATGCTGTTGGCTTTTGATACCAATCCAATATTAAATCGTTGCCCCGTCTAATTATTAATGTATCTAAATAAGGAAGTTTAGAATCGTGTTCCCTCTCTATTGTAAATTTAATGTTCATATTAAATGCATTAAACGTCTCCAATACTTTATCAATTTCACCTTCAGGAATTATGCAAAACAAATCATCTACGTACTTAGTCATTAATTTCGGTTTAATGTTTAACTTTTCAATACATGTGTCGAGTAACCTCTCCATAACTATGTCCGCTACAATTGGTGATGCTGGAGATCCCATTGGAAGACCTTCCTTCTGTACATATACCTTGTCGTTATATTGAAAATATCTATTGTCTTCAATACAAAATTTAAGAATACGTAAAAATAAACCTCTCTCAATTCTAGTGTAACTGCTTATCAAATTCCATTTTTCACCAATTGTTGTTATTGCTAAATCAACTGGTATACTAGGAAATAATGATACTACATCAAAAGAAACTAATTTTTCATTATTTTCAATTCTGCAACCTTTAATTAATTGGACTCGTTAGAATTTAGCAATAGAATTAAAGGTTGCAGAATTGAAAATAATGAAAAATTAGTTTCTTTTGATGTAGTATCATTATTTCCTAGTATACCAGTTGATTTAGCAATAACAACAATTGGTGAAAAATGGAATTTGATAAGCAGTTACACTAGAATTGAGAGAGGTTTATTTTTACGTATTCTTAAATTTTGTATTGAAGACAATAGATATTTTCAATATAACGACAAGGTATATGTACAGAAGGAAGGTCTTCCAATGGGATCTCCAGCATCACCAATTGTAGCGGACATAGTTATGGAGAGGTTACTCGACACATGTATTGAAAAGTTAAACATTAAACCGAAATTAATGACTAAGTACGTAGATGATTTGTTTTGCATAATTCCTGAAGGTGAAATTGATAAAGTATTGGAGACGTTTAATGCATTTAATATGAACATTAAATTTACAATAGAGAGGGAACACGATTCTAAACTTCCTTATTTAGATACATTAATAATTAGACGGGGCAACGATTTAATATTGGATTGGTATCAAAAGCCAACAGCATCTGGGAGAATCATTAACTACTTTTCTAAGCATAGTAAAAGAATTATTATGAATACAGCTCGAAATTTAGTATAAAGGGTGTTAACGATAAGTGACAAGGAGTTTCATAGGAAGAACAAGGAAAGGATCAGGAATATATTAATTGAAAATAGTTTTCCCGAGCAACTTTCTTATAAATTAATAAATTCTTTTAGAAGTAGTAGAAATGTTAACACAAGAAGCGTTATAGAGCCCAAGATTTATAAGTCTTTAGCTTATGTGCCAGGAATATCAGAGCGATTTGAAAAATCAAAAATCTTCAATAGCGATAAATACAAAATTGCTCATAAATCTTACAATACTTTAAATAGATTATTCAGTAAAACTAAAGATAGAATTAAGAAAATGGAAATGTCGAATGTGGTTTATAAAATACCTTGTAATGGTAATGATCAGGAGAATTGTAGTAAGGTATATGTGGGTACAACGAAAAATATGCTAAAAACAAGAATAGCCGGACATTAGTCGGACCATAGATGTAAAAATTCAAATAAAACAGCTCTATCTTCCCATTGTTCTGAATTGAATCACTGTCCTAACTTTGAAAATGTGTCAGTGCTAAATATTGAGAAAAATTATAAGAAACGTTACATATTGGAAATGTTACAAATTTGTAAAACACCAATGTCTCAAAGAATTAATTATAAAGCGGATACAGATAATGTCGCTCATATATATAGGCATTTAATACATAAGATAAGATGATGTAATTTAGGATTATACATATGTATTGTTTATACATATGTACATATATACATCTACACATTAATGTAAAACATTTTTTAATTTTTTAGTTTTTTATGATTTGTATGTATTTGTGTTTTTTGAAAATTTGAAATATTTTTCACTGTATATGAAAAATTTTTCAATAATTTTCACAATTTGATTTTTGTTTTGAAGTTTGTGAAATATAATTTTATTTTATTTTATTTCCTGACGATGCTACACAAAGGCGTAGCGAAATATTGGAAAAAATAAAATTAATATTTATTATAATTTATAATAAGGAAGATTTTATTGATGACCTGGAGCTTAGAAAAATTAGACATCATAATAACAATAAAGGTCAAAAAACTAGAATAAAGTTTTTTTTAATTTTTTGTAGGATTTTCTACCCTTTACAAAAATTAAATGCGATAATATGCACTAAGCTTGTCATTCAGTTTGAAGTTTCTACAATATTGATTTCTGTCCCCACAAAGTATGTATAGTCTTGATCCTTGTAGGTAGTTCAATTAACGATGTCCATCTCGCCGTCTATAGTTCTGTACGCTCTTGAAATTGATATTCTGACGGCTCTAAGATATTGAATTCAAAATATACAATCGATTCACAAGTTACCCAGTGGGCAAAGACCATTTTTTTTTTATTTTCACTCTTACAGTTAAAACAAGCTCATATAATTTGCATATTCTGAATTGTTATAGCCCCACGACGGAAATGATTAACAAGAGACCAATAGACAACTTACAGACCTAAATGTTGGACCAAATTAAAAAATTTTTAAACAAAGTAAAAATTTCAAAAAATTCTTGCAGAAACTGAAATTTCACGAAAACATTACGCCAGTATTTTCAATTCTCCACAAATGTAAAATACGTAAATAAAAATATTTTCTTGCCCAAAAAACATAAATTTAATAAAAAATTTAAAAAGAAGCACCCCAAAAATTTAAATTTAACAAAAAAACGGTAAAATCAATATTTTATGAAAAACGTCGAAATTTTAACAAACAACTATAAAAACATCAAATTTCATTACAAGTGCTGAATTAACAAAAAAAATTAACCAACATATTTAAAAATCATAAAAATTATATATTTTACCAAAAACCTCAATTAGACTAAAAATAAAAAAAATGTTTGCCATAATTTTCTAATTCTCCAAATTCGAAAATTGACCACAAACTCGATCCAAAAATTTTAAATTACATAAATATAATTTTGCGAAAACTGAAGTTCTAAGAAAACCGCAACTGCACAAACCATTTACTACAAATTCAAAAACTGGAATAAATAAAATGTTTTTGACAAAGAAATAAAAATTTAATAAAAAACCGAAATTTTGCAAAGAATTAAAACACAACAATTTTAAATTAATTTTGAAATTTTACCACAAAAATAATAACTTCACCAAAATTTTGTATTTTACCAAAAATCAATACTTTATGAGAAACGTGGAAATTAAAAAAAAAACTCAATTTAAAACAAATATACACAAAATAAATTGTGAATTCATAAAAAATTAAGCAAAAAGTTCAAAAATCAGTAAAATATTTAAATACCATAAAAGTTTTAAATTTTGCAAAAAATCTCAGTTACTACGTATAATAAAAAACTGAAAAAATAAAAAAACCAAAAGGAATCAAACTCTAAAATTTTATCACAAAAATTTTAATATTTCATAAAAGTCGAAAATTGAAATAAAACCATATTTTATGAAAACCTCAGAGCAGAATATAAATTGCACATTTATATAAAAAATCGAACTTCACCAAATAATTGAAAAACTAATTATTTATTTTTATTTTATTTATTTATTTTTTTATTTTTTCATTTCCTGTACAACAAGACAGAGTCTTATATTTATAGTACAGGAAAGCGTTACGTTACAAAAAAATGTATTATTAACAAAAAAAAAATAAATTTATTAAAAACATAACAAAATTAGTACAATTGACGTAAAAAAATTGATAACAAATTATGCGAAAAAATTTTACAAAAATGATTTGAAACTATTAGCATTGATATTAGTTGTTGACTGTGTGGAAGATTATTCCAAAAACGAGCGACATGTACATAAAATTTCCATTCAGGCGAGGTATTACAATATTTCGGTTCCGTGGTGATTGGAAAAAGCGTAGTTTATTAAATAAATAAGAATATTAGAGTACGAATTTTTAGCAAGCTTTCAAACGAGATTCCGTACAGATTATTGGACACTGAAGAGATGTGATTAAACCGTCTCAGTCCATACACATATCTTACAATATTATTAAACAAAATATTTAGCTTCCTTTTACTAGCTGAATCACAACTTGCAAACAATTCGCACCCATACATTAAACTGGGAATCAGATACGTCTTGGCAAGTAAAGTTCTTATACTTAATGTTGTGAACAACCTAAAATAAGTTGCACGTCATCTGTATATAAATTGATTTTGCATTTGGAGAGCTGCTTTGGCAAGTCATTTGCATATAGCGAAAATAGCAGTGGTCCTAAAATAGAACCTTGTGGAACACCCCTAACAAGTGATAAACTATCCGACCATACATCATTTACGTATAGTGATTGCCTGCGATTCGAGAGGTATGAAGATATAAGCCTAGTTGATTTGCCGACAAACCTAAAGAAGTGCTTTAGTTTTCTAACCAGTATATCGTGGTCTACCGTGTCGAAAGCCTTAGAATGATCTAGTAGCACTAAAAAATTGATTTCCCCATTTTCCAATCCTTGACGTATATTTTCACTTACTTCTACGAGGGCCGTAACGCAGCTATGATTCTGACGAAAACCAGACTGCGTATTGGAAAGCAAATTATTAATAGTTATATATTATATTGTTTGTACAATAGTTTTTCTAGAACTTTGGACAGAAAACACTATTGGTCTGTATTCTCCATTCGATTTAGGTAAAGGCAAAATTTTTGCATGCTTTCAATTTAACGGGTACACACATGATGTTATAATAGCATTGAAAAGATGAGTAACATACGGAAGAATCAAGTACATAAGTAATCTTAAAAATTTTGGGTGTATATAACCAATTCCCACTGCATTTGATTTTATAGATAAGCATGTTGAATTAACATCATATTGCGTAACACAGGAAAATTTAAAATGATCACCGACCATCCCAATATCTGTATCTAACGCAGATGAAGGAGAATTGAAAAATGTGGGATTTGTTTGAATCACAGCGCTGTTGGTAAATGTTTTGTTTAATATATTTGCATCCACTTGGCCGTCAATGTTGTCATTGGCCTTTCCAATTCCTATTTCACGAATGCTTTTCCAAGTTTGTTTAGTACTGATTGCAGAACTAAAGCGTCTGGAATAATATTCAGTATTTGCATGTTTTATTTGCTTATTCATTTTTTTCCTGACAATGGAATACTGTACTTTTAGCTCAGGAGTTTTAAATCGCTTCCACCTGGCGTATGCTAGATATCTTACACCTATAGCATTCCTAATAGCATTTGAAAACCATGGTATTCGTCTCCGTGTTGTTTTCTTTTGTTTGAGTGGTACAGTTAAGTCAAAGAGATATTTGATGTTGTGTTCTAGAAATGAGGATTGATCAACAGCCGAGGACATAAAGTATATGTCACTCCAGGCAATATAAGAAACATATTCACATAAAAGATTAAAATTAATTTGCTTAAAATCTCTATAACTGTAACTCTGGTCAACTTGTTGGACCCGAAAATAATACGTTAAAAAGATCAGGTCATGCTTAGAAAAGCACGAAGCAGATATCTGATCGTACAAATTTACATTCAGTGTTGGACACAAAGAAAAGGTCAATCCGCGTGCTTGTTGTGGATGTATAATGTGTTGGACTGATGTTATTAATCGGAAAAAGACCAAAAGATAACATATTATCAGAGAAGGTCGACTCTGTTAACAAGTTTGAATTAAAATCACCAGTTATTAATATATCATCACGCATTGAGACGAGTGTTTCAAGTGTCGAGTACAAAACTGTAATGGGACTTTTATTTGGCCTATACACACAACCTACCAACATAGTTTTGCCAAAAGAGGAAACTTCAATGAAAATGAACTCCAAATTTTGCCCAATTGAACCATTTGCATAATTAAAAATAAATAAAAAATTTAAAAATCATTAAAATTAAAGGTCGAAATTCAAACACATTTTTTTATTAATATCGAACCAGACACTTACTTGTCCAGTTCCGAGAATTTTTAAAAAAATTTATAAACCTTCAACGAAAAGAGAGGAAAGAAAATGGAATTAAAAGAGCCGTAATTAAAAAAAATCATATCTATTAACCGGTCGCACATAATTATATTAAAACGAAAGGATAGCTTAAACGTAAAATAATATGAATAATATCGGAAGCCATTCATACTTTTTGTGAAAGGTACATAAGATTCTCACCAGGGAATATATCTATCTTAATTTAAAATTGCAAGAATTAGTTTTAGTTAAATTTTTCTTTTTCATTTCTGAGTTTAAAAATTTTTCAAACTTTTTCTAATTAAAAATTCTTTATTTTCTTTTTCTTTTTAGAATTTTGGAAGCCTGCTTGTGTCCTTTATAGGCCTGCCTGATGATGACATTTAGATCTTCTCAGTTTTTATCCAATTAATTTATAAATGCATATATTTGTTAGAATATATTTTTGTCCTCTCTACCCTAAACACATTAATTTCCTGTATAAAATAAAATTCACAAATAAAACAATCCTTAATCCGTAAATCATGTCATTGTTTAAAAAATGTAATTAAAATTTTTATAAAAAAAACACAAAACTCCAAGTTGAATTTTATTGCCGGTAACATTTTTATTTTCTTAATCTGATTTGTATTTTTCGTTCCGTTGAAATTCTTTTCAACAAATAGTTTTGTTCGCTTGCCTCTAAATGTAACTGAAGCTGTGCCAAAAAATGTTTTATAAAACGAAAGGATTTTAAACACGAATAATGTGTATGCTACAATTTCATGCTGGTAAATAGTAACTGTTTTTTATTTATTTAAATATTTTGGTTATTTGAAGTATTGGCAACACTATAAATTTAACTTTAGGGGTTTCGTGTAATACGTGGTTTGGCGTGTCGCTAATAAATACTTTAGGATTGTTTAAAATAGAAAAAATAAGGTGTTACTCTTCCTTCCTGCGTCCAATTAAAAATATCTCTTGTTTATTCTGTCAAAAGCAAAAATTTAACATATTTGTTTTATTAAAAATCGTACCCCTAAAAACCTTAAACTGAAACAACAGCAACTGATGTGATACGAACCTCAGTCGAGATAAATTCAGCAATGGGTGGATAGACGCAAAAGAGGTCATACAGGCTCTAAAGATGGGCACAGCTATTGCTATAGGGACATCTTGGAATAGTTTACGGACTAACTAAATAAATAAATTCATTAAATGACGCAAATCAGATTTTTTTTCTATTCGAATTCAACCGAACGATAACGTTTGACATCGTAGGCCAGGCAGGAAGTATTTTTTTAATTAAATTATTTTTTTTTAAATAAAACGTCAGCATTGAGTAGAAGACTAAACAAGTAATCTATACTGCTGATAACGTGCCAGTTTATCTACACTATTCGTTCTGTCCTTATTAAGATGAACAAATCTCTGTTTCTTCTTTTCTATATTTCGGTATTTACACATAAAAATAATGTTTACAAAAGTTCATTGAATAAAAAAAATCATAATTTCAAATGCATTATATAGCTAATATAGCATCATTATTTAGACTTTAACAACCTAATTACACATCAATATTTGATATATGTAGATATGTAAAGAAGATCCTATTCAAATATATTCCGCATATTAAATCTAAGCTGATTTTAGTGTCCCTGAAGGTTATACATTACACGTCTGTGTGTAAAATTGAATTTCTTTGAATTAACACTAATGGATTTATCGCATGGATTCATTTGAAAGTTACAAATGTTCATCATAACAGTCATTAATAACACCCATAACACACAGCAACTACAACATTCTGGCAAAAGTTTGCTACATCCTTAAAATCCGGAACAGGAAGTGAAGAAGTATTATTGTATTTGTAGCAATAAAGAAGAAAACGTACTTCTTACAGGATTGGATTATATCACAGTCCAACACAAACATTAAAAACCAAATACTCCAAGACTAAAACAAATACTTTTCGGTTTCGTGTTCTGCTAGTGGGAACAACTACTTTTCTTAAACGTTTGCAGAATCGTGTGGATCTTTAACAATGTTGTAAATTTATAATGAAAAAATTAAAATTATTAAGAACTGCGGTTCGCCGACGGCAGTTATGCGAGTGGGTATGAAATGCATTTAATAAATGACAAAAGCATATGAAGCAAGGAAAATTGAAAGTCAGAAAGAAGTATTTATGAGACATGCCAATATCAAAAGAAATGTTGTTGCAAAATATCGTGCAATGTTTTCACGCCAACCCAACTCCTATAGCCAGACTTTTCGTTATTCATGGTCGTATTTTAAGCTACAGTAAAACTGGAAAGTTAAATTTTTAAAATTTTTCTAATGAACAGCAAAATAATCGCTTGCGATGAAAAAATATTTCGTGGTCGTTTTTTTTAGATTTTTGGAAGAAATTTTCGCCGTAGCAATGGAAGTCAACGACTTTTTTTTCGTTTTTTTGAAACTTTTTCGCTTTTTTATGTTTGTATAATGAAAATAATTTGGGGAGGTCTAAATACGATAAGCGGAGTACGTCATTAATGTGGGGTTCTATTTCAGATCGCTTTAATTGCAAATCAATGTAGTACCCATTATCCATACTTCTTTGAATTTAATTCTGTCACACAATTTTCTATTGTTGTATTTGATAGATCAGGCATCCGTTAAATGAAATAAAAAGCATCCAATTGGCCTAAACTCTTTTAAATAAAAGCACTGTATTACGTAACTCTATTAAAACTTTGCAAAAATAAATACTGGCCAAGCTGTATCCCGAAGTGATAATCTTTACCGAAGAGACGCATTTTTTGATGAATGCGAACCTACACAACCAACACCAGTTGGCAATGTCATAAAACGTTACTGCCACACCACGATCTTCACTGTTAGTATTCCGCATGAAAAATTGTATGGTATTTTTATAGATTGTGCGATGTGAGCCCTTTAAATTTTTTTCTTATCGGTTTGCCTGATGTAACAGGTCCTATGCCAGCAAACTGCAATCGACCATGCCTTCTAAGGCAGCTTAACCCAGGCTATCGTTCAAATTGAGCACGATGTATCCGGCAGCAGGTTTTAAATTGCATCTCTCAAATCTGTGCACCAGTTCGAAGACGCGGCCTACCATCACCTTTGAAATAAAAAGAGGATTGCGTCAATACCTCACTTTTCCAGCTTTTTTATTCCACTGTAACATCGACTCGTGCTTATTGGAATGATAAAAAGAAAAGCGTATAATTTTCTTTTCATCACTATATAGATCAAGGCTACAATCGACCGGTAAATATTGTTTACATATACATATTTATATTATTATTTGTGAATTTAAAAAAATTGTCTACACTCAGTTCTCTGGCGAGAAAATGTGGTCATTGGGTCGAATTGTACCAATACCGAATTCTGTTGCTTTGCTTTGGTATAAACTTAAAACTAACTTTAGGTTATATTTCACATAAATATTTTTGCTTTAGTGCTACTGTGCAAATACCTATAAAACATTTTCACATAAGATACAACAGGAATTTGTTATAAAAAAAGAAAATGAATGCAATCATAAAGCTCTTTTTTAACATTAAAGAAAATTAAGATCCAACTAAAACTACATTAATAATTTGTTCATACAGGGTGTCAAAATTTTAATGATAGTTTATACAATTTCTATATTTTAGAAGCTGTGAAAGTTACCAAATGCCATCCACCCAAACGCCAAATTATTCAGTAATGTTTGCTATTTAAATATTATCGAAATTCGAGTCCAGTAACTTTCATAGTGAGGTCGGTCGTCAACATGGCTTCAGTACTTAGACAATTCATCGTATAATGGAAACCTTTTAGCCTAGGTACAAACTTTTTGACCATTACCCAGATGGAAAGAACGAAAGATCGCTGCGAGCTTAACACATAACCGATGTAGCGGCAGTATCGAAGGAGACAAAGAACACTTGATTTGGCGCCAATCAGCTGAATTGGGCATCACTACGGAGCACTGTTGGTGAAGCTGAGGCGTCGTTTTGAATGATGTGCTATTCCACCTAAGCAGTGTGTAAGATACGAGTACTAGCTAGGAAAAATACTGCACTACGAGTTTAACAAGTTTAACTGCCAATAAAATTGCTGTTACAGTACAGCAATAGAATAAAACAAAACTATTTGCTGTCACAAAACAGAACTTCTTTCTTGTTAATTTATTTATACTATTGCTATGCCAGTACTGCTGAATATGTGATAGTAACGAGAATATCAGGAATATAGGAAACGTTCCTTTTCTAAGAATTCGAGCAGTTAAAGAAATCAATCCTCATCTTATAAGAATTTCTGACAAATACAAGAAATGTGTGAGCATACGTTTGCTATTTATTTTTTTTTACAACTCAAAAAACAGCAAAGGCAAGATTGTTTTCTTTTGCAGCTGCTGTTATATTAAATAAATAGTTATTTTTAAATTTGTTTTTAGCATGCTCTTAAAAGAATGATTAGCACAGTTGCTATTGCTGCTATATTTTTAATACAAGCTTCATAGTAATAGCAATTTCAATGTAGAATTATTAGAAATCTTGGACATAAGTAAATGTTTTCTCTGTCGTTCTTTTCTGGTTACCCTATACATTTTTTTCGTGAGGCGTGTACGTTTTTGTATATATGTATGCCAAAAATGTATATATGTGCCAACAAGCAACAAAAACATGACGGCACATTGTAGAAATGTGGCGAAACTTACAACATAGTGTAGTGTATGGTAGTGCATCTCTGTGTATGGTAGTGCCTGTCTGTGTAGTGACAAACATGAGTTACGACAAAAAGACGCACGAGTCTGCTCTTCTTCTCCCTACCAAAAAAGCTGCTTGGTTGCTGCTGATTCCGAATTTGTACGCGTATTGTTCTCTAATTTTCTGAAGGTTTGGATATACCTATACAAAACCATGAACTGTTTAGTATTATAGGTGAATCTTGTGAAATAAAGGGTTTTAATAAAAAATGTACTATTTAATATAAAATAGAATATAAAGACTTGTAAAGTTTCGTATTTTATAGTTCTGATTAGGTGTAGACATTGCTCAGGAGTTGTTTCACAAATATTTAAATGTGTTCTTTATTTTTCAAAATTTATATTAAAGATTTTTGAAGCCAGGCAAAGACGCAAAATCACCAAATATCTACCGGCCTATAAGCATGTTAAGCTGCCTTGACACCGAGAATAGTACCGAACGTACAATTTGGTTTTAGAAAAGAGCATTCTACAGTGCATCAGGTAAAACGTCTTGTCAATTTTATACAGACTAACAAAAATTAATGTAAGAGTACTGGAGTAGTTCTCTCGGATATAGAAAAAGCATTTGATTCCATATGGCACGATGGACTTATTTTTAAACTAAACAAATTTGGCTACCCAATTTATTTACAAAAAATGAGACAAAGTTTTTAAGAGAAAGATCTTTCGTTGTATGCACTGAAAATGAAAGTTCCAGCCAGCGTAATATCCCTTCTAGAGTACCTCAAGGGTCAGTACTGTCACCCACAGTATACGCAATATTTATATCCGATTTCAAAATTCTTAGAGATCACGCTGCAGCGCTATATGCGGACGATACAGCTATTATTACAAAAGGAAAAGTATCTAACGGTTTAGTGAAAAAAATGGGAAAAGCCCTTCAACATGCACAGAATTATTTCATGAAGTGGAAAAAAAATTAATGAGGCAAAAACACAAGCCATAATATTTCCTTATATCAAATCGCCGAAAAGAGTTCCAACCCTGCCACTTTGCATAGATGGAGTAGAAATACGTGTTCTTGACACCGTTAAATATTTGGGAATAAAATTCGACAAAAAATTGATCTTTAGACATCCTCTTCTACAATCGTGTGAGAAAGCCATAAGATGTGGGAGAGTCTTATTTCCACTCCTAAACAGAAGGTCATCTCTTAATAGAAAAACACAATCCTATTATACAAATTTTGTATACGACCAATTATGACGTATGGATGCCAAATCTGGTCAAAGTGGTGTGCAAAAACGTAAATTAAAAAGCTCCAAGTTATTCAAAATAAAAACTTGAAAAATATTTACCTAAAAGGTACTCAACAAGTAGACTCCATAGAAACAATAATCAGGTTATGTTCGAAACAATGATTAGGGAACTGACAAAAAGATTCGATGATCGAAATAGGTCTTCAAGATATGATTTAATAAGAAAATTGTGATGTTAACATCTTCTTCATCTTCAGTTTTTGAAGTTCATATTAGCGTTGACATATGAATTTCTATAACTTATGTAAGGTTTTTTCTATCTTTTTCACTTTCTTTGTATATATAACTTTTAAAAGGATCATTATATATTTTTAAACAAGATTTTATTTGCTGCAATACTTATTTTTAAGTAAAATCCCAAACAAAGTAAACAATAAAAATATTTTTTAACTGTGATGATGATGGAATAAAAAAAAATATTAAAGATTTATTTCGTGTATGTATGTTACATGACCAAAATATATTGTTTTAAAAGCTTAAAACCTACATAAACAACATATGAATTTATTGCTACGTTTTGATGAACAGCTTTGCTCGGCCAACCGCTGAAAACCGATTCGCCTGAAGTGTTTTAAGCATCTCTTTTCGTAAGTTGTGCGATATGCCAGGTATTTGCTTTATTAATTTCAATAAGCCTTAAGGGATGAACTGATTGCGGTCTTGATAACTCTGGTGTCTCTATTTCGTACTCAGCTTATGCCTACGTAGAAATGTTGGATTGCTATTCAGAAACTATGATTAAATCTTGGGTCGACCTGGTGACGACGCCTGAAGTTTGTTAACCGAATTTAAAAAGAGATGAGGTTTCAGCGGTTCATCCTATCCATTAGTGAAATGAAAATCTTAACTCAGAAAATAAGGTTTCAAAAATCACGTATAATATTCCGAAAGTTCTGCACTAAACAAATATCAACTTTCGTTGTTTAAATCATTCAAGACGATATTGATATTTTATACTATAAGAGAGGACCAGATCCAGAAGGAAATTTTTAAACATTTTTTACATATTTAAAAAAAAAATTGTTGTCTTTACCTCCATATATTGTGTTCGTGCCTGCTTATAGGATACTTAAATCGGTTTTGTACATATCACAAAATAGTTATGAGGTTTTCATAAATTATTGCTTATGCCCATTACTGATGACATTGAGTCAATTACGCCTAATTCGTCTCGGAATATGTGCTTAGTTTCTAATTATATAAATGGCAGCGCTAAAACAATATAAGGACGACGGGATTTTCAATTAAAAGCAACAACTCGTGATTGCTTGTGTATGTGCCATGATCTTCATGTATGGCTGCGCTAGTACCAACAAAAACCAACAATATCGACCAAATTAAGAAGTGCGCCAGCCTAAGTAAAGTCCTAATGCACAAAGTGTGTATATTACACAAAACCATTCGCGCTGTTTTTATCTAACTTCAGTGCTTAATTTTGAAAGTTTTACCATGAAATCTTTTCGCAATATGAAGGTGTAAAAAATGTATAATTTAGTACTTATTCACTGAATTTCTGTCTCACTCGTCAATATGTAGCTAGAAAGCTTGAATTTGGTATATGGGAAGGCCTTAAGTACTCAGATTATCTGGAACTGTGCACTTTTTATCTAGTGGAACTAGGATGTCGCCTTATTTGTGTAGGATACTGCCACTATAGCAAGAGAGCTGAAATTTGATATAACCCAAAATAAAAATTAAGCTAAAAATAGTTTATTAAAATTGTCGAAGCTTGAAGGTCTTTTTTAAAAAATTTTATACATACATACAAATATATACATTTAGGAAAAAAACTTGGAAAAACGAAGTCAGATCCGCACAAAGACATTGATGTAAAAATAAGGAAAAGTTCCATTAGCCGTTAAGAGCACTGAGGTCAAAATGAAAACCAAATGGTTGATATGTAAATTAATTTTTGTTGGTTTTCCCACCAATACAGAAATTGAAACTCTCCAAACTTTTAGTTTAATTCCTTATTTAACCTTTTTATATAATTTTAAATTTATTCAAATTTTGTTTTTTATATAATTTTTATGCAGAATTTAAGTCTAATTTCGATGATGTGAATTCAGTAGACTTTTAAGGAATCTGTTTTTATTTATTTTTAACTTTAAAAGGACTCAAATTAGTTTTTTTTTTACTACGTAGAGTTTTAGTATTAATCAAGATTTAAAGAACTTTTCCTTACAATTAGTTTTAAATTTATTTCTCCTTTTAATATTTTCCACTATGTAGAATTAAAGTTATAATTTGAATGTTTTTTGATTTTAATGAATTTATTTTTAATATATTTCTTTCAGTTAGTTTTAATTTAGAATAAATCCACTTTTTTCTACTATGTAGAATTAAAGTTCATGGTATTATAATTTATTTTCCAATATATAATTTTTTCATACTTCTCCTTCTGAAGCCAGTTAAAAAACTTTAAAACTTCTAGACTCTAGAAGAGCAAAGCGAAATAATAATATTTAAAGATCAATGAATAAGAAAAACAAAATACTACTTTGGCGTAGCAACAAAGTAAGAATTATTTTAAATAAAAAATTCATTCATTAACCCGTTCGTTAACTTGTACAATACCATCTTATTTCTAAGCAACTTGCTAGCTTGCCAATAGCTTTTTAGCTTTCTAATATGAGAACTGGCTTTACAGCTGTCATCGTTGGGTAATTACTTGAGGGCATTTCAGTCTTTAGAAGGGGCAATTTGACAATCAGAGAACAGGAGTAAAGTGCCTTGCAGACGCAATGTTTTTGCAATAAATTTTTTTGAAAAGAATGTAACATTCAAGCAAAGAAGTTCTATTTATTATTTAAATTAATTGTAATACTTTCTTTCGGAATAGACAATAGGAAGACAGGTGGTGAAGTAGACAGGATAAAATAAAAAGCTTCAGTGTTAAACAACTCTGCCATTTCGCATTACGTTTACTCTTTGTCAGCTAGTATGGCCGTTTTATTATTTATTGTACTTTAGCTACGATTTATTTGTGTAGAAGGAGGACGCTTTGGTATATTTTAGTATGAATGTACATATTAGATAAAAATAATGTTATTGATTGCCAGTGATTGTGGTACGAATCCAGGCTACTAAAGCTATGGAATGCTTAATTAGCAACGCGCTACCTACTTAAGCCTCAGCACACCCTACATTGAATTCGACTTTCTGTAAAATCGAAATACGTTCCTATACCTTCGAAATTAAAATACTGAACAAAATTTGACTTTCTGATCGAAATAGAGTTATAAGTTTAAGAATTTAATATATCTCCACAGCATACTACTTTTTGAGCCACCTGTTATACGTATAAATATACAATGTTTGTGTTGGTGACACCAATACGATAAAATATTAAGCAAAAACGTATTTGCCTGGTTTGTTTTTATCAATATCTTCTGTAAAGAATGACTGAGGTTGTGGGTGAGTATGAAAGTGTTTGAACTGCATGCATTCGAATTTTCGTATAACTGTGTGTATGTCCAACGCGTTTATAAAGAAATCAATTCAGGAAATGCATTATTGTTTCTGAACCGAGAATCCAATATTTTTATTAAATTAATTTTTCTTTGTAAAGATTTATACGATCCTTGGCTTTTCTTGATACCATACATGTGCAGTCTGCTACAAATTCTGATATTAAATTATTAAAAGAGTAATGTAATGTTTCGTTAATAAAAAAATTTAACTAAAATCTCATCGAATTATAAAAAATTTACAAAAAAAAATAGAAAGAGTACAAACATTTATTACGAAAATAGGAAATTAAATTTACCACATTTACTAATTGACCAAAAACTGAATTTATATAATAAATATCGAAATTGGACTAAAATCTAACATGTCATTCATCAAAATTCATCAAAAACTCAAATTTATGCACACATCAGGTCTTTAGAAAAAAATCGAAAAAGAAATTTAACAAAATGAGAAAAAAACTTTTTATAAAATCCCAATTAACAACATTAAAAAATACACATAACCTAAAAATCATACAAAGTTCACCAAATGTCGGGAACTCACTAAAAATCGAAAATTTACAACAAAAATTAAATAAGAAAAAAACAATATTTTTTAACAAACGCCATACCTTAATATAACTGAAATATTTTCTGGTAACACTTCTTGCTACTAGCGCAAAGTATTTTATGCTGACTTCAGTGGCTACAACATTGCTCTAAATTATAAAGCAACGATGCATTCTTTTAAAGTCAAAATTAATAACAAATTACTCAATCGGGTTCAAGCGTCTAATGAGATGAGTCTAGTTAATGGTCTATTACATTTAATATGTTAATTTTATAGGGGTTTCTGCTTACTGAGCTCACTTCACCAGAGCTAGATTATGAACTAAAATCAATTTATTGTGTAATTGAGTACCAATTGCTTATATTATTAATCGAATGTATGTATGGTAAATTGAGCTTGGCCCTACAACCACCGTCAACAATGAGTTTAGATGCACCACCGCTGAATATCGTCCGATTGCTGACCAAAACGCATTCTTTTTTATATTTTCTTGTTTGCCTTGGTGACCCTTTATTTTTAAAATATTCCCATGAAGTAGCGCTGAGATATGGTCAAAACAAAATGCTTGAACGGTTGTTATATATATCGCCGACATTCGCTTAATTCTTCGTTCTCTCTGCTGTGGTTTTCGTCAGTTGTCCCAATTGAAAATTGGGCTGTAGGCATTATTCACAATATTTACAGGCTTTACATCGGAAGCTATTTATACTGCTTAGCGATTTGCCATCATAATAAAAGAATGGGTCCTTTAGAAAAAAGCATATGCCCCTGTAGCAAAGGCCTTCTGTTTTTTATGTTGGCTAATTTCTCATCTGTAAATTACTGCAATTTTAGTTGTTTTTGCATTGAATGTTTCTGGGTTAAATAATTAAAAAAAAAAAACTGCAACTTACTTTACCTTTTCCCCTTTAATGTTCGTTTCTTCCGCATTGTCGTCTGCTTTTCTTTGATGAAATAATAATTGCGATATTTTTTGTTTTACAAACAATTACGTAAAATTGACTCTAACACAGTGATCTGGTTTATAATTTATAATAAAGAAAATGAAACTTTTAAATGTTTCCGTATGCCATTTATCCGTCTTTCGGCTATTTTGATTTCTCTCTTTTATATTTTTATAGAACAAGTGAACGGCTTTTTTCATATTCTTTCCTTTCCCAACGGAAATAGTTTTCAAAGTGCTTCACATAACGTATGGAGCCATTAATCTTCATATGCAATACAATAAAAAAGCGCGCTCAAATCCACACAATCACACTCTCAAACACATGCAGACACCCGCCTATTAATGCAAATACATACTTTCAGACTGTTCCGCAATGATCAGTGGTGAACACACTTGGCTGAGTATATATGTGCATTAGAGGATGAGAATGCCGGTTTTGTGTTTGAATTTTCCATTTTTGCTTTTATTTGCAACTAAATATTTGGTGTGTTAATATTGCGGTATGTGTGTGTATTTTCAAAATTGTTATAGTATAAGTGTGTGTATAAAAATGTTATAAACATGTTAAGCAGATATAGTTTCATTTTACTTGGATATATAAATCATGCGCCAATAGTTTTTATAACATTTTCCTCTTAGCCAACCTTAACAGAAAATAAGAACGTCATACAAACTCTTCTATGTATGTGCTCCTAGTTTGAAGTTTATATTCCATATAATGTAACCTATATAGACACACAGACATACTAATACTAGAGAAGGCGTAACCCTGGCAAGAGTAACAGTGAGCGGTTTTATAAGTGGAGACTGTTGGAACTAAATTTGTAATACAGCGTTTAAGTTAAAAATTTTAACTGATTTAATTTTTCTTAAAACTCTTTTACTCTTAACGATTTTTTAATATTTTAGATGTCTCTCAATTACTCGCTTTTGTATGTTTTCTCGTCGTTTCAATCTATTCTTTTTACGTTTAAAGCGCGTTAGAGATTTTTTCAACATTGACATTATTCTTCTAACTATTCGATTCTTCTATTATTTAATTTTTTATAATTTCTCTATCGTATTTTGTCATGGAGATTTCGCATTCTACTACAGTTTTAGTTATCTTTTCGAGCAGCAACGTTTTTCGATTAAACTTATATTTTATCAAATTTGAAAACTGTTTTTATTAATTTTTATTAACAGCCCTACAACTGTGTGTTAAGTTTATTTCAGAAGCATGATGCATTCAAGGTGCCTTTATTGGGAGGTCTGTCTGTGCATTAGGTTGTATTTATTTTTTTATAAAAATTGTATCATTAATACTTTTGCCTTTCCAACGATTTAGTATTAAAAGAATGAGATAACGGTGGTTTCTGTTTTGTTGTTCATAATTCAGTAACTGATTCCAAATCACCAATGCAAGTTACACGATGGCCCAATACGGCCAAGGTGAGCGTTTAGAAGACGATCCCATTATAGTCAGGAAAAAAATGCTGTGCGGATTTTAAGCTCTCACTGGTCAGTTCTTCTTAGAAAACAGGATTGGTGCGGTAATGAGCGTAAATTATTTCTGGTCCAAGCTGAATGATATGGATGTGAACACGTTGTCAAAATAGCGGGGGGCTACATGCCACACAGCGAACGCTGCAAAGGAAATTCTGAATGGGTTGGTTATCTTTCGCGGGTCGTTTTTTTAATATTATGTTATTGAATCTTTCTAGACGGTATTTACAGAAATTATTCAAATCTTATCCCTACAATGTTGTATATTCATTAATAATAAATTTATTGTATTTAAATCTTAATTTATATAATTATTTATATATATATATATATATATTCAGCGAGCAGTCTCGCCAGGCTCAATATGTATGTTTGTTTAAGCCTCTGGTGTCCATGAAAGAGCAAGAGTGTTGGGATGGACTACTATTTAGTTACAAATTTTTACGCGTATTTTAATATTTCTTCTTAAATAGTAAGAACAATTTAATAACTATGAATAATTTAATTTCTTATATGCCAGGTGGCGTAGATGATAAATTTGTATAAAAGAACTTTGTATTCCGAAATCTTTGCTGAGTTAGGGCTTACTAACGACTACCTCAATATGGCGGTACAACGTTAGGGGTCTATGTGAGTGGATACCCAAATATTCAACGCGGTTTTTGATGGAACAATGGTATGTGTTATTGGTGCAGATTTTTGCGTTTTGAGAGAAAACGCTAAATAAGCACGTTTCGATAAATTTACTGTTATACTTCGCTTTTCCAGCCAGTCAGGTTAATCAGCTTTCCAGATGCAATTATATATGCACTGTGGCATATCCGCTGTAAAGATGATATATAATATCGGCACCAGGTAGTACCTTGAGAGAATAACGCAGAGATTTTAAGAATGGTAGAAATCTGATTCTTTGACTTTCTTTAAACCATCTCTTAAATAGCTCTTAAGAATCTTGTGGAAGTTTTCAGGTAGAACTCAAATTATTCATCAAACGTCTGCGAAATATGAATAAATAAAGGGGAGCAAATGCCGATCTCATAACGTTAACAATTCATAGACTTGGCCAGTGGTACCATGGCTCGCTTGGAAACCAAATTGATGGTCCGGGATATGTTTATCACATAAGTCTTGTTAGGCTATTTATTGTGAGCCATAGACCATATGCAGCCGGACTTATGATTCAGAGTCATTAAATATTGTCCCTCTCGTATCCGTGTCAGAGTACGAAACCGTCGGAAATACTTCAATGATGTCAATGATGTGTATGGAATAACATACTGGCATACATTTCAAATAAATTTATTAATTTAATTCATTAAATTGTTCAAGCTTGAAGGGCATTTATAAATAATTCTCTTATTTTTGTCAATATTTCATTCCTTCGTTGCGTAGCATCATCAGGAACTATTGAAAATTATAATAATTTAAATTAAAAAAGGTAAAAAATTCATCATTTCTATTAATTTATATTTTTTTTAACATTTTTTAGCATTGAGCGATTTTCGTATTTCATTCAATTTTCAAATTCGCGATTTATATTATCTTTTAGCGTTTGCTTTGACATTTTCTACTTAGTTGGCTTCACAAACAAGTTCGGCGGATTTTTTTGGTTAGAAGATACATAAGATTTAATGTTACCTCTTCATACTCATTCGACTACATTTCCAATATTTTAGGTTAATCGCCAGTAATCGCTGTCAAGACGTTGTTTAATTATGTTTCCTAGAATCCTGGGAGGTTCCTAGTTTCTAGCCGGTCTACTTCAGATACCATCCACCCTGAGACAGGTGTACATTGGCTGTTTAGGCTGAAACAAGGTGAAGAACAAATTTCGCTTAATAACGTTTTGTATTCGTTCTAGGAATTGAACCCTTTTTACACGTGAAAAAAGATGTAAAACAATTCATTGGATTAAATGGCTCCGACAGATAAAGTAATCACTGGCAGTTTGTTATCGAATTATATTTAAATCAAAATTGTTTTACCACCGAGAACACTGTATATTCCTTTAATGTAAACCTTAAGTAGACTTAATATTATTTTAATCTACTGTAAATTGTTTGCAAACTTCAGCATTTCGCCGCACTGGGTGAAAACTTCCTATTAAACTTAAATGGTGTAACGTTATAAAAGAAACAATGAAATATAAATAAATGATAATAGTATAAAATAGAACAGGACAGAAGATAACAACAAAAAAATTATTTAAAAGGATTTGTGTGTTGAAAATTCCGTATTTAGGTAAGTAGGTTTATGTACCAAAGAAAAAGCAGTGTAGATTAATAGCAAATAGCAGTCAACCGCTTCATGTGTCTGATAACTGTGGAAAAGTAGAAGACACAGATAGGAAATTTAAATATTAAATATATAAAGAGCAATTCGATGTAAAAATTTAGCAAAACGAGCTCCTTGTGGAGTAATAAGAAATATATATTTTTACTTGAGGGGAATTTGTATGATCAGGTGCAATGAGATATGAAATTGGACATCGCTCGAACACCCGCTGAACGTCTAATAGAGGGTCCCTTTCAAACACTTTGATAAATAGATCCGCCTGAATTGGATCGATGACAGACATTATGTTTAATTTGAGAGCATTGATCGATGTCATAGACATAATTTAAAAAATATAAAAAAAAGTCTAGCGAGATCAAATCGCACGACCTTTGGCATATAGAATGTGTTGTATGTAGCGCCATTCTGTTGTAGCCACATATCGTTTACATCCCGATCGCCCAGTTCAGGTCCAAAGAAATTTGTTATCATATGGTTTAGTGAAGCTGGACGTGGCCGCGGAAGTTTTTTATAATACCACCATCGGGCTATATTTCCATCTAGAGGCATGGAGACCAGACGTCAAGGCTTATTTTCTCCTGAAAATGGATGAACTTCCTTGTTTTAAGAGATTCAGAAGTCGCGGCCTAGTTGTTGCTGAGGCCCCTTTTGGAAGAGTAACGTGATGGAGACCAAAACCACGTCAGATATGACGTTACGTGACATCGATAGGCGTCAATGGTATTTTATGTTTTTTAGATGTTCATCAAACGTTTTTCCCATCACGTATATGTCGCCAAGGTACACAAGGCATGTCTTCCAGTGAATTCCCTCCAATACTCGTTCCATTGTAGGGCCCAAATGGCAATAATTTAAACTGCCACAACCCATCGTTTACTAAAGGCAGTTTTCTTCTTGCCTTCTCTGCGATCTTCACCTGCCAATATCCGCTTTGCAGATATAATTTGGAGAACTATCTTGTTCGAGCCAGCGTGTCCAGGTCGTCATCGATTCTCGGCAGCGGATAACTGTCTTTCTTGGTGATGTCACTCAGCCGCCTGTAATCTACGCAAAATCGGGTACTTCCATCTTTCTTCTTTAGAAGGACTACAGTTAAGCTCCAAGGGCTAAAAGCTCTTAGTCTTGCTTTGCCAGTGTTATATCGTGTTTTACTATTGCCGTTCTTCCCCGAGTATGACCCTCCAATGCAAACATGCGGGAATGGCGTTTTAACAGCTGCTTGGCTTTATTTATGCCAGGAGCTGCTAAGCTTGCTACCCATTTCGCCATATGTTCATCGAATTACTCACGCCAACAGTAAGTGGTGAGTTTATGGTCCAGGCAGCTATAAGGATAAAACTGCCACCTGTACAAATGCGCATAGGCGCGGTGTCGGATATAGTCGACATACAGAAGTCGACGTTGGCGGTGACGGCCACACCCATGTATTTTTTAAGGAAGTGCACGCCAAAGCTGCTGGTGGACAAAAATCAAGAGCGAACATTACATTTTTGCTGCCAAACCAAAAAAAAAAAAACAAATCGCAACATTTTAAAGGACATGAACAAAGCGCATTTAATTAACACACATTTCGCTGCATATATAAGTATTGACACTTGAAGTGAACGGACGTGTTATTTTTTAGTCGCTAAAATTTATTACAAAAAGTTATACAGTAGTAGGTGAATCGTTATAATTGAATACTTTTGTTTTGTGAATTTTTGCCTTTGTTTGGCACACAAAAACAAGCAAAGCAAGTATAATAGAACAACAAACAGTGTATATTTAATAAATGAGCTTAAATAACTCTCCGACTAGAGAGAGAAGGCTCAGTATAAACAACAGAAATGCATATATTGTGTTAAATTCTGAACATAACAATGTACAAACAAACATTGATGATTCATTGTTAAGGAAAAAGTTTTTAAGCGCAACAACAACAGGCATAAGTTTGAGTGCAAGTACAAGTGCACCGCAACTTAATGAATTTCTATTTAATGATAAAAGTAACAAAATTGCTTCACCAAAGGTAAGCACAGAAATAATTAACAATACGGGTAATATACCGAAACCAGCAACAACCAAGGCAAATAACAAGGTTTTAACAGGTATGGATCGTTATATAACGATTACAAAACGTAAGTCCAGCCCTCGGTCGGCAAAATTTGAGCCAAGCTCCAAGCACCCTAAGAACGCCGTGGCAACCCAAAATCGTTTTGCCCTTCTTGATAATGCTGAAACTGCGAACGCAACAGCTGTATCCACAAAAAAATTTAAACCACGTCCATTATACCTAAGAGAAGCTACTACCAACGATCTGGTGAGCACACTGACACAGGTACTTGGTAAAGATAATTTTTACGTTGTATCATTGAAAAAGGGTAACGTCTTGGAAACAAAAATCCAGGTAAGTAGTGAAACAATTTATAGAAAGCTTGTGAATTTTCTCGATTTAGAGAAGAAAAGCTATTAACATACCAACTAAAAAGTGCAAAGGGCTTAATAGTTGTCATCAAGGGCATTGATTGCTCGGTTTCAGTAAAAGATTTGCAAGACGCACTGGAAAAAGAGGGCTATGAGGTGAAATCTATCCATAATATATTGAACAAAAATAAAATTCCTCAACCTATGTTTAGAGTTGAAATTGCATTCAACTCTTCGCAAATGAAAACTAAGGGGGAGCCGCATCCAATTTATGGCTTAAGGCTCAACCGCAGAATTATAGTGGAGGAGCCTATAAAACGTAAAGGACCACCACAATGTCAAAACTGCCAAGAATTTGGCCACACAAAGACCTTTTGCAAACTACCATCAGTTTGCGTCAGATGTGGAGATATCCACAAAAGTTTAGATTGCCCCCACGCTAAAAACGACGCCAAAGTTCTCAAATGCAGTAATTGCGGCGGTAACCACACAGCAAACTATCGTGGCTGTGAAGTTTATTTGCGTCTCAAGCAAAAAACTGTTAAAAAACCTGTTTACAATCAGTATAGCAATACTGCATCTCAGAATCGTCCTCCTACGATGCAACAACAAAATAGTGGTGACACAAACGTAAATTACCAGCAATTGTCTTATGCACAAGCCTTAAAAAAAGGTACGACTGCTCCTGCAAACGTTAGCAGTACAAATGATCATGAGAAAAATTCAACCTATCCCGGTCGATTTGAAAACAACCAAAGTTCTATCGATAAATTGATACAAAGTATGGATAGATTTATGGCAAGCATGGAGAGCATGTTTCAACAAATGTTGCAAAATCAAAGCATGCTAATGCAAATTTTGCTACAAAATAAAAAATTAACCAGCTGCAAATATGTTTCTGGAACGCTAACGGCTTAAGCCGACATAAAAACGAAGTTAAACAACTCCTGCACACACATCAAATAGATGTTTTGCTTGTTTCCGAAACCCATTTTTCTGTCAAAAATTTTTTTCGGATAAATGGGTATTTTACTTATGACACTAAACACCCAAGTGGTAGAGCTTGTGGAGGTTCAGCAATCCTCGTTCGCAAAGATGTGGATCATTTCCTTATGCCTGAATATAAAACAGAACACATACAGGCTACAACCATCACCATACCTGCCACAGGGGTCGCTATATCAGCAGCGTACTGTCCTCCTAGGCACATCATTAGTAAGGAGCAGTTAACCAATTTTTTTAAAACTTTAGGTTCAGAATTCTTAGCGGCTGGAGACTTTAACGCTAAGCATACGTTTTGGGGCTCCCGCCTCGTTACTCCTAGGGGTCGACAACTTCTGAATACTGTTTTTTCCAATAACTTGGATGCAATATCCGCAGGACATCCTACATATTGGCCTACAGACTTAAACAAGATTCCCGACGTGATTGATTTTGCGGTAATGGGAAATATAAAACGAGAGCACATTACTCTCATTCCTTCTCTAGACCTGTCTTCGGATCACTCCCCAACCTTCTTAACGTTACACAGCGAGGAACAAAATGTGTATGAATATAATCCTATCTTTCCAAATAAAAGGACTAACTGGCTAAAGTATAAAATGTATGTAAGCGCACACCTGCCACAAAATATCTCATTAAAGGCCGAAGGTGAAATTCATTCGGCTGTAAACCATTTCACATATATACTTTCTAACGCCGTCAGGTCAACAACACCCACTGGCTCTTTATGCGCAAAGAGGCCTACTAATATTCCAAGCCATATTTTAACTCTAATAAGAGAAAAAAGACAGCTAAGGCGCCAATGGCAGAAGTTTCGTTCCCCTGTTTTAAAGACACAACTAAATCAATGCCAGATAAGGTTGCGTATGGCCCTTCAAAAAGAAAAGGAGTTAAATCTGAAAAACTTTTTGCAGAACTTAGATGCCACCGAGAAGACGGAATAGGTCTTTTGTTGTAAGATCAAAAACTACATATTCATCAATTAAAAGAATCTCAGCTGGTGTCCCGCAAGGGAGTATACTCGGGCCCTTTCTATATCTTTTATATACCGCAGATTTGCCTACAAGTCCACACACGTACACTTCCGCATTTGCTGATCATACGGCTTTTTTAAGTATCCATAAACAGCCGGATGTGGCATCTCAACAGCTTCAAAAGCACATTGCTGATTTGGAGAAATGGCTGAATAAGTGGAAGATAAAAGTCAATGCCACAAAAAGTCTTCACATAACTTTTACGCTGCGGAAAAACAATTGTCCACCCATTTCTATAAATGGAGTAACCATCCCAGAGCAGAGCCAAGTAAAGTATTTGGGAATACACCTGGATCGGCGTCTGACGTGGGTCTACCATATTTCAGCCAAAAATATACAGCTTAAAATTAAAACCGCCCAGCTTTTCTGGCTTATTGGGCCACATTCTGCACTGAGCTTAGACCTCAAAGTACTAATATACAAAGCTGCCTTAAAACCGATATGGGCTTATGGTATCCAGTTGTGGGGTTCTGCATCCGCATCAAATGTTGAAAAGCTACAAAGAAGATCCTGAGAATGATTAGGGGCGCTCCTTGGTACATACGAAATATTAACATCCACAAGGATCTCAATATTCCTACCATCCGAGAAGAGATAAAAAAATTGTGCACGAGCTACGTTGCAAAAGTTACTAATCATCCCAATCCATATGCGAGGGACTTACTTTTATTTGAGGGCCATCGGCGTCTCACAAGAGTGCAGACTTTTGATTTGGTATGATAAACTTTCGATCTAAACGCTGAGTCCTGCAGTAGCAGTAACAGCTTAAGTATTTTTTAGGTTAAGATTTTAATACTTATTGTAAATGTCGTTTAGACAGATCCAATAAATAAAAATAAAAAGTTAAAAAAAAAAAAAACATTTCGCTGCTTTAAGGGCTTCTAAGTTTTTAATACATACGCTTGTCTTCCAGTCTCTCTCTCTCTCCCCTCGTGGTGAATTTCTTCTTCAGTTTTTCTTTTTACGCTTACGGTACTTGCTTCGCCTTTATCTTTTTTATATTTTTTAGCATTTAACTTGCTCCATTAATTTAGATGTTATAATAATAAAAAGAAAATATTTATATTGCAAAAGTCTGAGCAAATACGACGCTTTAGAAACCACAAAAAATAACCCCAAACAATAAACTCTTTTTGCCTCGATATTCTATTTCATGCACTTTATTTTCATTAAGCAAGATGCGAAGGGGAGAAACTCTGGTTGGGTGTTCTAAAGATCTTCATAAACTTTACTGCGCACATAATTTTTAAATCAAAAAAAAAAAAAAATGTCAAAATGATTTCATAATAAAATCAAATAATATTAATTTCCTTTAATAGAGGTAATGTCATCAATGTGGTTGGGTAAGGAATATAGGAATAAATATCCCGTAACATCATCGCACATCTTAAGACATTTTATACCTTTGGGTTATTTCGGTTGTACTTGTACAACACTAACCTCCAGCATTCTATTTAATATTTAGTTATTAATGATGGCATCCTATGTTAACAGTTAAACGGGAAAGTAGATGCAGTGGGTATTGCAACATGTTGTATACAATTCTTATTGAAGCAGACCGCTAACTTTATGCATCCCTTCTCCTATTGATTTCAGGCAATCGATTTGTAATTTATAATTAACTTAGTGTCAATAAAGTCTCGTGCTACCAATAGCCTTTACAATAGTAATTTCAGACTGTAGACTGTTAATCTTCTTCCTCATCACGGAGTCTCTTGTAATAGCTAGCATTTGTTTAAGGGTTAGATCCACAATGGCATTTACACTTAACAAGTGTCTGCCCGTGATCCTAAATCTTATGCTAGCCAGTGCTGTACATTCACACAAAATGGTTGCTACTGTATTATTCCAGGAGTATCCCGTCCAACGCTTAGAAGGTTTTCTTGTCCAACTCTTCAGAATTCCTCCACTGGCCAATAAACACAAGAGTTCCTACTGAGATTAACCCCTTCACCTTGTACGAGGCTTCATTATCCATCCCTGGCGGAATCTCACGGTGCGACGCCTTAGAAGTACCCTTTAAAGATTGACCCGTTCACCCTTGTGAGGCATTCTTGTGCATCATTTCCGTATTTCGCATTTGGGCTATCAAAACTGTAGTTTCTGCAGATTAACCTTTCCGCCTGTTGCGACGGTTCCTGATTCATCCCTCTAATAGAGACAAATGTGTCCACCCACACAGAGCTCCATATGCAGTGGCAAGTCTGTATTAAAACTGGACATCGAATAGTATCCAGAGTTCGCATATTAGAGGCGAAGCATCCTCTTGGCCATGCATCTCTGGCGTATGTTGTTCCACCGTGGATCAGAAATTTTTTATAAGAGAGAGGTTTAACTTCTCTTCTCTCAACTTTTTTAGCCAGACTCATTGCAGAGACAGGAACCTGTTACCGCCACCACGTGGTGGCATTTTAGCACTTCTGATTGTGCACTCAATTACGGCAAGCCATATCTTTGTGCTGGCCAGCTGACCTTAGCTAGAAATATACAAACAAAGCGGATCTTCTTTAATGAAGGCGACAATTATCAAATGACTGTTAAATTCAATATAATACACAACTAAATGGGAGCTCCCATCTATTACAAAACATTTCCCAAAGAAGCTCAGTCAACATTGAACCAGCCGCCGATTATCCAATAGAAGTTATCATTTCTGCTTCCAGTCTTTTTACCCCAATCCAACTGATTTTCAACGGAAGATCAAGTAAGCCATCCACCGACATTATACTTTCCATCAGGGAGAAGAGACATTTATCTAAACTTTTTTTGTTAACCGACTTAAATTCAACTCAGAATTCAAAAATAGGAATCGCTTTTGAATCCCCAGATTAGGTATACTTTGTGGCAAAAAATGAATATTTCCACTTTTAATGAAAAATGTAAAGTGAAAAACTTGTTTTCGCCAATATTTTCTGCGTGTGTGATTTCGCCGATTTTTATACAAAAAATTCTCAGAGGGGTGGGTTAGGTGAGTGATGTCTTCGGGGAACGTTAGATCGTATGGCCTTTCTAAAAAGAATTAGCATTGGCATGTGCGGCAGTATTGCAAATAAATGTTGTAGGATTATTAAACAGATGAAGATTTGAAAAAAAAATTTTGTTGAAATTCTTATACAAGAAAATTTTTTGTTGATTTTCAGCAAAAAAATTTATACTACGATGTATGACAGATTGGTCCAACATTTAGAAGAGTAAGTTATTTGAGCTCTATGGAATTTTAACTTCAACACGGATAGATGGATGTCGAGATAGAGACTTCCTTCCTTTTAGAGAAATATTTTGCGTAAGTTTTCTAAAAGGCAAAGTTAGAAAACGCTACTTCAGTGTAAAGGGGTGGCTTAAATATAACTTTAGAGGAAAGGAAAAATCCGTAATATTCCTCTAGAGAAAAGTCAAAATGTAATTCTTAATACTGGAAAAGGTCTTATCGCTCTCTAGCATTTGGTAAAAAAAACTAAAACTTTGTAGAAAAATTTGATTTCATTTCTAGAAGTTTCCATCTCATTAAATGAATGTGTTTGTTGATGTTCTTTCTTCGTTTCTCTGTACAAGAATCAAGTGTTAATGGATTTTACGATTTTACGCTCACAAAAGTATAAAAACAGATTCGTCCTTAAAGCTCATGGCAGTAGTCCATGTGAGTAGAAGAACATCTGTTGTTGATGTATTGAAGTTTTATTTTATCGCTTTACAAGGTTGATAATTGTTATTGATGTTGTGTTCAGTGAGTGTGCGTTCCACTCAGTTCCATTTGTTGTTTACTATGTTGCACAGCTTTTCTTGTTTTTTACAGCTTCCCGCACTGGTACATGGTACAAGGAAAGAAATTTCAAATATGTTCTGTAAAATGTTGATTTGGATAAGATTACATTTTCTGGCCTAAAATTAAACGTCTTAGACTTAAAACATCTCTTGGTAATTTTTATCCTTTACTGATAAATAAAATCAAATTTAATTACAACTTAATTTTAATAAACATTTCGCAAGTTGCTGAAAAGTTTTTCTTTAACTAAAAACCAAGGTCATATAAAGGACAAAAACTGACATAAATCAGAATAATCGCATAAATCGGAATGAATCGATAATTTAAAAATTATAACAGGGCCACAGTCAAAAAAAATCAATCGTAAAATTAACACGTCTCTATTTTTATTTCTTTAGCTTAATAAATTATTTACGGTCACATTCCTATAACTTTGGCTAGGGTTTAAGGACGAAAAAACATTTGATTATAAATCTCTTTTTATAAAAAAAAGATAATTAAAGAAAAAATACAAAAAATAGTACTAAAATTATACAATAATGATAATGAAATAATGTAGTAACAATAACTACAAAAATCATACGGCATTTTAAAGAGCTGAAAAAATTTCGATGATTTAAGGCCAACGAAGTATAGTTGGTAAAATAATTATAATTATTATTGTTGTTGCTAGTGCTAATGCTGCTAAATAACATAAGAATTCACTTATTATCGAAATTCGCAGCTGATGTCAAATTTTTTTTTCGTTTTTTGTACTTACCGACCACAGGCGAAATTTCGAAAATCCGTTACTCCTTCTTTGAAACTTCTTCAACATCATGCTGTATCAACCGTTCCTCTAACTATTCGTCGACATCTTCAAGTCCACCATTATAGGTACTAACATTACAGTCAGTTAACGAAAGTTTGTGCGACCCATATAAAAATTAGCCAATTCTTTGCTGATATTTTTTAAAGCCTCTGCTTCTGATGTTCGAAATGTTGACGTAGAAATTTAAGATTCGATTGTTAAATGTCTCTGGCACATATGCCAGAGAGGTGAAGCTATAGCCATGGCGTATATATTACTGATTTCAATATGATTAGGATTAAAAGCAGCAAATTTTCGCTGCAGGTCTGTTGTTGATTGTGCACACTTTCATCAACTGTTCCAGAAGATTCTTTGCGTTAGAGATTGGCCCCCAAGTTCGCGTGATAAAATCATAACACATGCCTACAAGGCTTGTTTAACTAGATTGTCTAAAGCAAAGATCCAATGATATTTTATAGAGTGTAATCTACGCAGAGATACAGCAGCATCTTGAATTGAATATGAAGGGAAATGTAAGAGGTCATTATGTGGATCTTAAAACAAAAGAAATTAAATAAATATTGTAGAGAGGAGTTTTGCATAAAAACGATGCTTTTTAAACTTCTGTTACAATTTTGCCAGGGTATAAGAGATATGAGCAGTGTATGAATTGAAATGTGCACCTCGTTAGGTATCGCAGGAAGTTGCAATGCAATTAAGCAGTGAATACCGACCGCAGCATTTGCAATTAGAAATTGCGATACTCCGACTGTAGTTACTGTAGGATAATAAATAAATGCTGACCGTCTCTTTGGTAAAATAGCGTTTAAAAACTCCCGTTATAATAACGAAAGAAGACTTTTTAACATTTGTGTTGGAAAACGAACCAAACAAGTCTTTTATTCAACATATCGGTACTTTTTCTTAAAACAAAACTGAAAAATTCATTTATACAAAAAAAAAAAAACTTGAAACTATTTTCCATAAATATTAGACGCAATAAATGCAGCAAAAAATAACAAGAACATAATAACTTTTGCTGTGGTTATAAAAGAATATTTAAAATATATAAGTTAAAAATTTCATTAGGAGTGCCGATACGCTGTGAATTACGGACGAATGTATTTTGTAAACCCGATATTGGGCGATTACAAAATGTTGCACTTTAAAAGCCCATACTGTTATTATTAATTTTATTTTTTCCTTTATGTATTTAATTACCTATAATAAATAAAGAGTTTTTATGCATCATTAGAAAAATACAATTTTTATATTAAATAAGGGACCATGTATTGGAATTCTTATTGACAAGTGCTATAATTCATTAAATTTAATGTTATTTTAAATTTAAAAAAAAAAATGTTCCAATCGCAAAAGAAAACGAGTAAAATTTAAATTTAAAGCCTATTGGACTGAATACTCCCGAAGGAGAGAAAAAATTAGACAAGACAGTTGTGTACAGTTACTTGAAAAACATTGAAAGGTAAAAATAAGAAACGACACTACAAAATGGCAACAATGCGTTGGGAAAAGCAAACAATTTGCAGTATTGTTTCAAATGGGTGCATGACTGCTGCGAAAAATTGCAAATTAAGCGAGGTGTTGGCACAGCTCGTCGTATTTGTAAGTCTTGTTTTGTTAAGCAATAGTTCGTCGATAACTTCAGAAGAGAGCACGACCTAATGGCAATCATATAATAAACGCCTCAAAAGAATACAATCACGTGCTCGGATAAGTCATTTTTTTTTTGTCACCAAGACACGCAGGGAGATTTCCATAACCTAATCTGGCAGCATCGACACTGTATTTAAATTGGAAAAAAATTACTGGTGCACCGTTTAAATTTTAGAATATTAGATCGCGTTTTCACAGCTTAAAAACTTATTTGTACCCACAATGTGAGTAAGGCTGTCGTCTGAACCAAAATTCGATTAATCGCATGAGAAATTTCGATAAGTTAACACAACCGACACCCCGGCAACTTCGCTTAGGAACACTTGCTAAAGTCTAATTTTAAATAATATCAAAAGCACGATTCTCGGAATTTATGTTTTGAGTTTTTATTTATTTTGCAGCAACGCTGCGACAGACAAAAATTTTGCATTGCATTGAAGTAATAATGGGTAGAAGCATAATTCTCGGAATTCATGTTTGAATCTTCCCACGAGAAATTGCTGGAATATTGTAATAAGATAGCGAGAAGCAAATCGTAGAAATTAGAATTAAGAAATGTTTGAGAAATAAAATTCAGTGCAGTTTAACACTTGAAATAAATTGTTTTACGGGCTGAATAACTGATACAATTAAATCGTTAACCGCAACGAAGTTATCAGTAATTATTGGTTTTTCAATTAATCTTGCTATCACTAGCTATCGTAGCTGCGGTATTTTTTTTATGAAAACATTGATTCCCTTTTGAGAGGTTTGGAGGGTGCTCCATCAAAACGCAATATCAAGCACATTCTGTTCTGCCCAATTTTATATCATATGAATTAGCATATAAAAAATATTTTGCATATTTTTGCCCCATTGCACACTGACGCGTTAAACGCAGTGAAGTAATTTGGTGAAATCTGACCTTAAGTTTGCTAAATTTTCTATTTGCTCAAATAAATGCATCAAATATGTCAAAAACTCATTGAAATTTAAAAGGAAACTCAAATACATAACTTTTAAACTAAACAAATATAATTATTATTATATGTTACTTAATAATTTAATTTATTTTATTGCCTTTAAAACCAGAATGACCTTTTGGAAAAATTTATCAATAAATCAAGCGCCAACCATTGTGCTTCTTTTCTTGTCCAGTCCTTCAAAAGCTCATCAATCTCTAAGAAAATATAACGATTAAATAAAATTATCTTATCATTAACTTGATTGCTTTTGGTTTTATTATATTAAACCAAATAATAATTTATCGCTGTCAATAACAGATACAAGACAAGGATTATTTTTAAAAGAAGTGTCATTCCAATGCATTGATGACTTTTTGAAAAGCACACATGACACACATGGTGCTTAGAGCTTTTTCCTAATATTATATTTCCTAAATTCCTCCTTAATTTTTCATTTTGGTCAACTTTAAGATTTAGCCGATGTAAGATTTTATTCGTTTTGGTATATTTTTTTGTCGTTAGCAATTTCTTCTTGGAGTCAGGTTGATTAATGAGCCTGTGTATTTTTAACGTTTTGTCAACATGAGGACAAGGTATACGAGTGTGTTCTTTTACACAAAAGCAATCTTAAAATTGCTTCTGAGGGAATTTCCTGCCTTGAAAATAGGGCGGTGACAAAACTATCCTACCTGACGTGCACTTTGTTAAAGTTTAAGAATAACTAATTCTTTAGAAGACCACATATAGATAGTGCACACTCTAAGTAAAAAATTTACCTATATATTTACCTTTATATTATTTGTATAAAAGCTCTTTTCCGCAGTAAAATTGATATATATAGCGTCAAGAATGTCCAAGAGGGTAAAAGAGCTGTGTGAAAGGGTAGGTCAGAAATTAAGAATAAAATACAGAGCTTCATGCGCGTGCACTTTCATATATATATATATATATATATATATATATATATATATATATATCTTATGAGGTGCCAGGCGTACGATCCCGATTTCTTATTTATAAGAAAGCTGGATAGTAGGACAGCAAATTTTGCATGGTTTCTAACACTCTTTGTATAGTTTTTTGCCGATTCATGCCATCGTATAAAACATGTCCCACACTCTGCACATAACTTGTAGTAACTCCAAGGAAAATCGGATCCTAGGAACAAAAAAAACGTTGTGTCTGCATAAAACTTCAACGTGTAAGGATGTGACACAGCCTCCAAGAAAAAGAACTATCAAGGAAGATCATTTTGCAGCAATGTACACGTAGCTGCATCAAAAATCAGTGATATAAAATTGCAACTACTTAAATTATATTATACCCTTTTTTCCACGCTCCGTAATTAATAATAAAACAAAAACAACAAAATAAAACAAGAACTGGACGAAATAATTTCAGATATTTTATACCCAAAGGTTAACACGTTACTGAGCTTTTCCTTAAAAATCCTTTTTGGCTGGCCATCGTACCCATGGGTTAAATTATTGTATTTTCAAACGACATTTTAGTACTCATCACATGTTTACACAAAGATGTGTGAGAAAAAAAACTTGAATACCATTTTATTTTTTCTAGCGATGAGGAAAAGTGTCAGCAAACATGGAGTTTGCTGGGTTGTAGAACGAAGTAGTTTCCCAAAAATAAAACACCCAAAACAAAATGGTTAAACTCACATTAATTCACAAATTCACTCTTAGCAATTATCCTATTTAGGGGAATAAAAAACTTCGTTATATTTGATTAAATCTTGAAGAGAAGTTTTGCATGTGACAAAACTATTATTTCACTAAAACATGTTTTACTTTTGTGTTGCATTTTAAGGATAATTTTGGACCGAAAAGACTTTCGAATTCTTCAATTAAGTTAAATTCAATTCAATTATTCGTCAACATTGATTTTAAGCAATTTAAAATAATAATCATTGCAAGCATCCATTTGTCTTTAAATCACTTTAGAGGTCGACTTTGGAATCAGCTTCAGCTTCTTGGGGCTTTTTCTGCTATCGCTTTCAGTCTTACTACTTTTCGTCTTGGAAATTGCAAAACTTACAGGCAACAATGATTACGTAGCTCAGATGCCACTCTTTGTGAACTGATTGCGAAAAGGTTTTAAGTATGTAGTTTTTGTTACTAATAAATCAATTTTTTTTTCTATTTTATTACAATGCTATTTTACCCCATGCGCCATTAGAGTATGACCAAAGAGTAGAAAACCGCTTAAAAGGGAAAATAATATCGAATAAACAAAAAAACATAAAAGTTAATATTTGCCAGAGCGAATGACAAAACTTCCGACTTCAAAGATTCAAAGCTTTCAAGCAAAGCTTCTTTACTGCCTTAAAAGAAAAGATATTCCTTTAAACAAGTTTCCGTCATGAATAAACCTAATTAACCTCAGGCCGAAACAAAGTCTATTGGCAAAAAAATACTGCACAATATTTTGAATTTCTCTAGTATTTTAACGTCTCCATAAACAAATAATAATATAAACGTTGATGAAAATGATGATGATAATAGACAAAATGATGTATTTCATAAAAATACTTCTGCAAAAACTTCAATTTAGTGTTTTTGTTGGTTGTTTGTGTCGTCTCTTTCTCTGCTCTTTAAAAATGTCAGTTGCTGTAGTTTCTTTTTTGTTTCTGTGTTGGCCAGTAGCCAAACTATTTTGTTGATTGCCAAAAGGTTGGAAAAAAGCAACTTAAGTTTATCAAACACAGTCAAAAAGTTATAATATTCTTGTTAACAAACAAACAATAATATCGTAATTATCATCATCATAATCGAGACAATACTGTGTGGTTCACACTGGAAAGATTTCGGTGATGCTTTTAAAAGTTTAAGACAGAAATGTAAAATACATCGAAAAGGAACTAATAGCGAATTCTTAATACCTTTTGAACTTGGTGACCTCTCGTTGAATATGGTATTATTTGAAAATCTCCTAAAGTTAAGAACATTAGTTTTCTTCTACAAAATTATATACACACAAAATCCGGAGTTTCTATTTCAAAAGATTAGATTTGTAGATCTTAAAGAGGTCAAATATTACAATTGCAAAGTATTAATAAACGGCTGTTCCGCATAACTAATAAGGAACAGCAACAAAGCAAATTTAAAAAGTTTATTTTTAATTACTTTTATTAAATTTGACATTATTTTTTTCTTCATTTTTAAGTTTTTTTGTTGCAATTCTATAAATTATATAAGTTACTTTATTTTAAGTTATGTTGGCAAATTTATTGTAAACCTAACAACGCTGCATTATAATTATACGACTAAGGGCCATTATTACAACTTGTTTTTTAAAGTTCACGTTAGTAAAAGATACCTTTATCTAAAGAGAGGAATAAACTATTATTCGTTATTACAACTTCCTTGTGAAATAAAATTAATCTTTTTGAAAATGCGGCAGTGTAAGATCGATAACTGACTACTTTAAACAAATCAAATTTGTTTTTAAAATTAGTGGCAAGGTCTTATATTTATAAAGTCAAGAAGAGTTTCTTTCTCGTTAATATAATATAAACTCGGTATGTTTTTCGTGTCTATTTTTAATTTAAAAACGAAATTAAAATATTTTTTTATTCTTGTTTAAAATATGGCAACTTCAAATCTACAAACGTAACGTTAAAAATTAAAAGTAAGACTATCTAAACTTTGGCTTATCGAAAAGTTGTATCTTAAAGTCCATTCATAATAACGAAAAACGAATAATCTGTCCGTTAACGTCCTAACTTAAGTTATTGGCTACTTGTAACAATGACCTAAAATCTTGTTTTGCAAGGGATCTCAATTAATAAATGCATTCAGTATACCACTAATACAGGATGGCCCAAATGAGACCTAGTGATGTTAAACACGTATAACTCTTGTAATAACGGTTTTTTTAAATGATTTATTTTTATATGTTAAATATATTTTATGGAAATTTAAAGTGACTATGAAATATGACATCAGGCAAATGACCACCATTCTGCTCGATACAGGCATTGGCTCTTTTTAGCGCATTTTGCATTACACGGCGTAATATTTCTGGTTGCAGGCACTCTATTTCGTCTCGAATATTCTGCTTAAGCTGTCCAAGTGTCTGTGGTTTGTTAACATATACTTTGTCTTTTAAATAACCCCATAAAAAAAAATCGGGCGCAGTTAAATCTGGTGAACGAGGAGGCCAAGGGAAATCTGAATTTTTTGAAATTATGCGTTCACCAAAAATTTCATGCAGCATGTCCATAGTTTGCCTAGCAGTATGCGCAGTGGCTTGAACTTGAACTACACAAGTCTGTGTTCAAACCTTTAGAGATCTACTCTGCAATGATTCGATTGCTATATATATATATGTATATATAAAAATTTCGAATTCTGTAAAAAGTTATATACCTTTGATGAAATTGTTCATAGTCATGGCAGATGTTAATAAAATTTGCTACAAAGTGCTACCTTTGCCATAATTCTAAACTTTTAAAAGTAGCTTCGCAGTCAGAAATCGAGAAAACCTATTTCGTGGAAGAAATACAGAAATTGGAAAACGGTGGACTAAATATATGGAGCTAAAATGAGACTATTTTGAGAAATTAAATGTTTTTAGACAAATAAAATAACTTTTATGATGAAAGCCATTAAAATATCCTCTCGTTTAATACACAGAAAATTAAAAGTTCTCACTATGGTTTTTTTCGATTTTATTGTTTAATCCAATCAGTTGTTGGAAACTTAAATAATTTTTTAATAACATTTTGCTAGCGATCCCATAACAAAATCTGTTAAAACAGTGTCATCATTTTTTCACCTCCAGGGATTATTGCTTTGCAAGAAAATAACGTTTCAAATCCAATGTAAACGTTTCTATTAAGTCGATTCTGTCGTGTTTTAAAGAAAGAAAAATTGATTTTATCTTAAAAGCAAACAAGCATCCAACGAAACGTACGTGCACCAACCATTGAAGATGTTTCTACATTAAATTGTCAAGTACAAGTACCAGATGAGTTGCTACAGCAAGGAGCTGTAAAAGAGAAACTCAAAAAAACCCATGTACAATAATACCATCTTTTTGGGGTGAAATTTCCATAAGTTGAGCATTACACACTCGAATAGCTAAGTCTTTTCCTTGTATTTTGTTTCGAGGGCCACTATATCCTCTTATGCCAGCGTAAACACCATCAAAAGCAGCACTACCACCAGCTGTTTCTTCTTTCATCGTCGTCATCTTTACTTTAGACATAATCATAAGAAATAGTTGTTATAAGTAACATTTGCATATTGAAGTTGAATTAATAATGTGCAGTACCAAATTGGTCGATATTAAAGTCAATGTAACTGACCTGGCATTACAAACTACTTGAAAAAGGAGATGATTGAAAAACTAGAATTGAGTTGTAAAAAGAGGAAAACGTAGAGCACATATTATATTAAAATCAATATATTTTCGAAGAGTTTAAAAAAGGTTTCTTCGCAATTTCAACTTTGCTTTTAAAGTGCATAAAGGGCACTAATCTGAAATCTGGATATTCACATTCAATTTGCGCTACCGTTTTAGCCACTTCCTCAGGTGTATCGGTGGAGATTGACCCGTCCACCCCTTCCCAGGTTTTCTTATGCTTATCTACCAGAATCTCACGGTCCAACGTAGTACCTTTAGAGATTGTCCCGTTCAACTCTCTCAAGGTATTTTAGTCCATCTCTTCCGGATCCCTCCTTCAGAGAATTTATATAATTCTTACGAGTAATGGAGAAAAATATATCCAAATGCACAGAGTTCCATATGCATCACAAGTCTATATTAAAACAGGGAATCGACTGGTATCCAGAGTTCGCCTGCATCTTTGGCGTATGCTGTTGCACCGTATATTATGGAATTTTATAAGAGAGAGTTAACTTTTCTCCGATCCAGTTATTTAGCCAGACTCCTAGCACAGGCATGAACCTATTACCGACGCACGACGAGGTATACTTTTGTGCCTTCCAGCTGAAGGTTAATTTATGCAAATGCACGTCACGGAAATTACCTCCATGGCTTTTGTAAAAAATTTCAGTGTCCATTTTATGGGTCTTTCCAGTGATTTTGCATTTAATTTCCTTCTGTAATGCGCAATAAGCTTGTTGTTTTAGGCCATTGACTTCAAATAACCCTTATAAAGAAATCGGTTGGTGTTAAATCATGCCATATATGATCAAATCTGATAACCAAAAAGTACATACTATAAGAAAACGTCTTATGGAGTCACTTAATTGTTTTCCGAGCTCTGTAGTGTGATATTGTCTTTTTAAAACCACATATTATCCACATGAATTTCATATAGCAATTTGCGAAATATAGTTCAATAATGAAAACATGTCGAAGAATGGAGTAATGCTCACTTGATTCTAAACGAACTAACCCACTTCTTTGTTTGCTTCCGTGTTATCGTCATTTGCAACAAAAGAAATTTAATCATATTTTTATACGAGTATTATATGGTACACAATACAATGAGCGGCCGCTTAGATTGAGCAGCACATCCAAATGAGTGTTTGGAACAGGATGGTAGCTAGTTTTTGCCGACAAAATATTTTTATGAGCGATGTCCCATCCCACCTAATGTTCATTTGTTGAGCATTAACTTAAACGTTACACTATGTATTTATTGTAAGGCTTTTGAGATAATACAATTCAAAAAATTTGTCTATACTTTTTAAATTTATAAATACACTGTGATACAAAAGTTGAGAAAAAAATTATTCAGGGATTCTAATGTACCAATTCTATTTTGTTGAAGTCCATGGATGACGAAAATACCGTTGGTTTTATTTAGGTCACTTCATAAAGTGAATTTATAACGGTAAATGTAGTGAAAAACGGGTTTTCTTAGATTTTCAGCTTTAAACAGTTGTAACTTCTTTGTTTCGGATATCTCTTACCTTTCGTTGTTTAAAAGGATCGAATATTATCTTTCAACCAAGATATACTTTTTGTAAATCGACTAACAAATGGCTAAGTTACAGTCGTTGAAGTGTACAAAAAACGCATTAAAAAGATATTCTTTTGTTTTCCTCAGGCTATAAGTTGCTTATGAGTTACCAAACACTATAGATATTTATGATTGCAAAAAAAGCGAAGTAAATTAGCTTTCCAAAATGGGTAATACCGGTAAAATCGGATAAAAAGTAAAAGACCTATGCAAATATTTGGGCTTTAACTTTTTGGTTTTTTATTTAGAAATAACTTGTATTTCTGTATGACTCAAATTTTATCGATATTGAGTACCTGCGGTAAAATGTGAATAAAACCCAATTATATTATCCGATTTTCCTTAATTTTGCCAGATATTAATCTGTCATAAAAATGTAAAGTATTTTCCTTTTGTTTTATTTATTGCGCTTTTATACTTCTGAATGAGGGCTACGGCTGCAACGCTGGCACAATTTAATTTCTGCAAGTGAACAGTAAGCGTCCGAGTGATTTTGATACAAAGAATAGTGGTATTTGATAAAAGAACTATTAATGATTGAATTAATACAAACTGTTAGTTTTAAAATTTTACAAAGATAAGAAACTTAACTATATTCAATAACAATGTGTGATAAAAGGGACAATTTTTGTTTTATATGTGGATTATTTGTACATAAACGACATAAAATAGACTTGTCGGTAAAAAAAAACATATTATTCCCCTATATGAAGAATAGTTTAGTCGTTGCTTAGTACGGGGGAAATGGTATATACCATCAGTTTGTTGTTCATCGTGTTACGCAACACTAAGATCACTTGAAAGAAATCCGTTCCGAAACAAAGAAGTTACAACTGTTTAAATCTGAAAATCTAAGAAAACCCGTTTTTCACTACATTTACCGTTATAAAATCACTTTGTGAAGTGACCTAAAAAAAACCAACGGTATTTTCGTCATCCATGGACTTCAACAAAATAGAATTGGCACATTAGAACCCCTGAATATTTTTTGTGTATCATAGTGATATTTGTTCTGATTGTCCCTCGTCGTACAGACCCATTAGCTTACTGCCATCGATTGGTAAAATCTTGGAGAAGGTAGTTAAAGCTAAGTTAGTCAATATTATGGAAGTAAGAAACATAATTCCCTAACAGCAATTTGGTTTTCGCAGAGCTCACAATACTGCCCATCCACTGATTAGAATAAGAAAATTAAATAAACAACGTTCATTTAGAGTCCATATTGGGTTCGTTTTCGTCTCACCTCTTTAGTTTAGTGGCTTGGTGCCCACAGGGCTCTTGCTTGTCTCCTATTCTCTACAATCTGTATACATCCGATTTTTCCCTCTTAGACTATTGCACCTTGTCGATTTTCGCTGACGACACAGCGGTTCTAAGTTCCGAATTATTAGCAACATATATAATCGACAATCTTCAAAGGGCCTTAAATGAGTTGCATTGTTATTTCAGGAAATGGAAAAAAGAGTTAAACTCTGACAAGACTCAAGCAATTTACTTTACGAGAGAACGTAAAGAATGCTTTTTACCCCAAAGTAATATATTATTTAATAACTACTCTATCCAATGGGAACAAAAGGTTAGGTACCTTGGAGTTATTTTAGACCCAAAGTTCATGAACCACATATCATATATTATAAATAAATTAAATATACTAACCAGGATGCTCTATCCCTTTATAAATAGGAAATCTGCGCTAAGTATCGAGAATAAAAAATTAATATTAAAGAATATTTTTCACGCAGTTATCTATTATGCAGCGCCTGTTTGGTCGACTAGTGCAAAGTAGTGGAAAAGTTGCAAATAGCTCAAAACAAATTGCTTAAACTAATTTATAACCTTCCGTGGTTTTTTTCGACTCAGCGCCTCCATTCTCTTGCAGGTATAGAAAAAAATAAAGATAAGCTTGCCAGACCTAATGAGAATATTAACACCAGATGCCTTAACTCTAGTTATGATCATATGATTGAGCTAGCTCCTAATAATTAGTTAGGTTTTAGATTTTAGGTTAGTGTTTTATTATATTATTAAATTTGTTCAAATAGGTTTTTGTTAAACTTTTTGCCTTCAAATAAATGTTGCTAAAGTACTTATAATTTTATTAGGCCATGTATATAATTAAGCAGAAAAAGATACTAATCTTGAACTCTTTGTTAATAAATACAAAATTAAGAAAAATATAAAATATTATATAACTGAATAAACTTGAATAAATATTTGTTTCCTATAATATTATATGACTCAGACTATTTATATCAACATGAAGGCATCTTCGTACAAGAATGGCCCAAGAATTAGTTTTCAAATTTTCATATAATCAAAAGTAATTAGTGTAGTGTGGTCTCTTCTACGATTAATTTATGTTCACAAAAAAGTCTGCATGATTAAAGTTTGCGTAAAGTAAAATTAAACTCCATACTGCCCGGTCCGTTGAAGAATACATATTTATGTTATGTGTTATTATGTGGCAACACGAATGCAAATATTAGAATGTAGTATTAGAATAATGTGTACGCATGTGTTTAGATTGTAAGATTGTTTTTACTCTGATATAAACTGTGAAACGGGAATGTTGTGTTTTATTTATGTGCGCAGAGGCTAGTGTAAAGCAATAATTCTAACATAGGTTATGGGCCCAGAGCACAAAGAGAAAAGTGATATTTTAAAAGTGTGTAAGTAAAGCAAGAAAAAAGAACATTAGTTTATATCAAATAGACAAATTGGATGGAAAAAATTATGATGCTTGGTGCATACATATGAAAAGTGTGTTGATTCATTCTGAATTTTGGAACTTGGTGAATGGAAACGATGAAAAACCTTTAGCTACAATAACGTTATGTATCCATGCATCGCAATTAAATCATATAAAAAATTGCAAGACATTTTTAGAGGCTATTTTGTCCTAGTGGCCCTGCGAAGAAAGTTTACTTGTACAAGCAGTTATTAAATACCCGTATATCTAATAATGGGAATATGTCGGAGCATATTAGAAATTTTACCACCATTGTGGACATGTTAGTAGAGGTTGGTATCGAGTTAAATGAGGAACTGATTGCCATTATACTATTGTATATCTTGCCTGAGCAATATGAGCATTTTGTCGTAGCCATGGAAACAAGGGACAATTTGCCAACGCTACAAAATTTAAAAGTAAAACTGCTGGAAGAATCCGAGAGAAAAACACAAAAAGAGGGAGAAAAACCACAACAACTGGCATTTACAGCAAAAACGAACCTGAATAATAACGAACGTTCATAGATAGCGAACTCACAGCAGAACTACGCTTTACAAATCAAGCAAGGGCATATGGCCAGATGCTCCTTAAGGAAAACCATTCTGGTTTACTCGTTCCCAAGTAGTTTTTACTTGTAATTCTACCAGGGAAACACATGTTGCTATTATTAGCGTATGGCTGATCATCCTAAATTATGTGAGTGTCACGTATAACTCGAAAGACTCAAGGAATGTTGATGACGTGTGCGGCGAAAGAACTCAACGAACTTAAGCCGGAATAAAATTATTCATTCATTGATACTAATAATACCATATGCCAAAATATCGTAAAACATATTAAGTTGTAGTCTCTAAAGAAATTTTGCCAAATTAAGATTCCTGTCTCAAAATGTGACATAAAATATGACTTAAAGTGATGTTGTTGCATAATTTTTCATATTGTGTGCATAACTTTGCTTACACTTGCGGCTGCGAATGCTTCTAGCTTCTCCAATATAAACGTAGGTGCATTTTTATTAAAAGCGTGCAAAATATTATAAATCACATATGTATGTGAAAGTATTACTAATAAATACACTCAAGCTTGACTTCCTCTAAATCCGCAATACCGATTCATTTTTCCCTAAAAGTCGGATGACGTATGATTGTTGAAATGTAGATATTTATATTAATGATACGCTGATACGAAAAAAAGAGAATGATTTGCTTTTCTTATCGAGTTTTATTCATAAAATTCGCGAAAAAATTATGGAATGAAAAATTTTGTTCAAGAATTATAAAATAAAATTTGAGAAACCAAACAAAACCGGAAGAAGGAGCAAACCAGCTGTAAAAAATATGTTATACATTTATGTTTATGTTTTTAGAGAAATAAGTAGGTATGTTTTACAGCTTCCTCTTATTTGGTGATATTATTCCTACTGAAAAAGCATTTGAGGAAATTACAATTTTTTAATTGTAGGAAAATCCTACATAACAGCATTAATGTAGGGGTAGAATATTATAGTAGTTTCATTTTCTTATTTATTTTAATTTTGTGAATCAAGTCGTAATGCCGTTTTGTTTCTCCAGATAATCTCTCATTAAGTGTTCTTCGGCAGAGAATACATGATGAAGTATTATTTTTCTCACTAAACGATACACATATCTGAAATATATTCTTTGCGACCCACACAATGATTGCAAATATACTGATCGGTGAAAAATCAGCCTGCAAAAATTTTTCTTTATACTCGTTACTGCCAGTTTTGCATTCATTTTTTTACAGGTACAAATTGTTTAGTATTTGGAATTTTAAAGGTAAATTTTCCGAAAAGTTTTGGATATTTTTCTTTCGTGAGGAGAATGAAAAAAAGCCAGCGAATAAAATTCTTTTTGCAAATTTTGCCTGCAAATTTGCAAATACATATTGTTACGTCTACTACCACAATAAACGTTAATTTGTAGGGTTCGTTTACTTGCAAATATTAAAATACACAGTCCTTAATGATTTTATCAGTATACAACTTTATTCGGCAATTAAGACTCTATTTAAAACTCTTCAGTATTAGCACTCTTTGGTACACACAGATATTCACTCTATGAAATCTCAAATGCTTTCTGCGGTGGCCTGCGACTTTATATACACATCACGGCCGCTTCTTGAAATGTCCCGAACATACGCGAAATTGCACATCACATATTTCATTTTCTGGCTTAGTAATCTTATAGATGTGTTTATGTGTGTGTTTTTTGTTTACTTTTTCCTTCTGTAGAAGTTGTTTTTGTTTCTACGTTGAATCGCGGTTCGGGGTCGTTTCACACATCTTCGATTATTACTTCGTAACAATATTTTCAAATGATAGAAACCGTAATAAAATGTAATTAGTAAGCAAAGTTTGTACCTACCTTGAGTTCAATATATAACAAATTTGTTGCAGCTCAAGACACGAAATATATTCCACTTAAATATATACATACATTTTATTACCATAATATGGGATACAAATGCTGTATAAGTTGGTGTATCAAGAAGTTTTACAAAATGGTTAAAAACAATATTGGAATTATTAAATTAAATGCTTGTTAACGATTTCTAAATTACTAGCTTCCATTTTACTTAGACCCCTTTCAGACCAGCAAAGTTTTCTTTGAAAAAGTTTCTTGAGTTCTCTTTTAAACTTTGTCTTGTGTTCAGACAGGATAATTTTACTTTGACAAAGTCTATTTCTTTTTTTTTGTATGTTTGTCAAATATAAAGAGCAGCCATATTAATTCAGTTTACGAAATAAAAACACAAAAGAAATTTGCGAGTACAACAAGTTTTGTACGAACCCCCGCTCTCTTTTCCTCTCTCCTCTACAAACTCAAGACTTTGCTAGGAAAACTTTACTGGTCTGAAAGGGGTCTTACTTTATTTTTTTAATATTTTTTGTTTCGCATTTAACGTTTTAAATGGGCCAATATTTGATACAATTTAATCTGTTATGTCTTAAACTTCCCCAATTTATCCCGATATTGAACCGTATATAAGTTTAGAATTTTTTGATGAATTTCCTTTTTAAATAGCAATAATTTATGAAATTCATATGGTAATTGTTTGCACATTTTTAGTGAGGACTACAGGTCCACCCTAACACCCTTGTACGCAAATTATTATAATTTCGCGGCATCAGAGATGAAAAAAGACTGACACATTGTACCTAGCAAGACGTCTCACGCAACCCAATAATAGATAGAATATTAAGATTTGAATAGATTTAAGATTTTGAATAGTTATTACATTGGTAATAATTAATAAATAATATTTTATAAATAAAACTTAATACTTGTAATTTTTATAGAGAGATTCTATAAAATAAAATTAAAGTTTAACAAAGTTTTTGATAACCGATATTTGACGATTTTTTGGTTTAATTTAGATTTTGGTAAAATTTTTAGTTTTTATTGATTTTGTGTTTTCTTGGTTTTTTAATGAATTTTTTTACAATATTTTTGTTTCCTGATTTTTTGCGAATATTTTATGATTTTGTGGTGACATACCGGCTATATAAAATTTTGGCGTTTTTCCCAATTTTATAACTTTTAAGTAATTAAATTTTGTGTGAAATCTCGTACTTTCTGTAAATTTTCGGAGAAATATTAGTTTTTTAAATTACATATTTGACTTCTTTTTAAATTTAGAAACATTTTTTGGATTTAAGTTATATATTTTTTGGGCTTGCATATAAAAGTTTCCCCCTTAGTGTTAGGATACTAACAATGACCAGGAATATATTTTTCAATACATATAGAACTTGTGGACTGATGAGGATGCTGATAAAGTTATAATTTCGTATGATAAAAGGGGCCTTAGGAGAGTTTGTGTGTCCTTGTGTCACCTTGGCTCAGACTGTCTGAATGCCTTTGCTAAATTGATATCACCCTGCCTATTAGATACTAGAATAACAGAATCCATGAAGATCGTAAAAGTTACAAAAGATATGACAAAAATATTTATATAAGTATACATATATCTTTTTCACCTTCGCGTAATATAGAATGCTACAGTAAATTGATTTAAATTTAATATATTCCAGTCAGTCTTGTGTGTCACAAGTTTATGACGCGTTTTACTTTCACGCTCACTTTAAGTGGTAAACTACATTTATTGGATTGACTGTTGTGAATTGGTGACCCATATGTTCGAAAATGAAACTCACCTAATTTAAAGCACTATAAGCTAATGATTTCTACTCTTCCCCATATTTTCAGCACATAAGCAAGTGTTTGTAACAATAATGAATAAAGTTTTTATTGTTTATTCCGAACTACAAATATTATTAATTAATTGTTAAGTAATTCTCTTTCTGAATAGAAAAAGCGAACTCATGCCTAAAGGTTGAAATTACTTAACAATTAAATAATAATAATGAATAAAGTTTGTATTGTTTAGTTCACTTCACCCAATTTCTTCTTATTCTTCATGGTAATAAAGAAAAACTTAAGGTTTTGGTAATTCTTGAAATATATAACTCAAGCAGATTGAAATTGCGTACACGTTATTGAATTTTAAGAGAAGGATTATACAACAACAACGGTAATAGAAGCAGTAGCAAGAATTCGAAAACAAATAGCAAGGAGCACAAAATGAGCAGAAGATTAAACGAGTAAAGAAAAACTAACCAACTGCAATGCGGCTAACTAGAGTACAATGTTCGTCTTGCATGAAGTTTGTGTAGTGTAAATTGCAAAACGTACTACATCTAAACAAATGCAAAACCCCATATTTTATTACAAATATATTGAAATATTTTAAGAATTGCAGACCCTGAGTAAGTCATTTTTTAATGTATGTGTTATTTGCTATTCGAAGAAAGAAAAACGATTTGGAAGTGCAACGACTGCACGTCAAATGCAGTAAAGCACAACCAGTCATTGGTTTATTTAACGTACACTGTCAGCCAGTCACTCATTCACACGTAAACTTAAACACAAACACAATTTGACTTATACTCAAATTTAAACAGAAATACAAATGAAATAATCATGCAATTTTCAAAATGCCAACAATAAATACATATAAAAAGTAGATTGCTAACTTTTTTAGAAAGAAATGCAAACCAAATCAGTTACAACTAAAACTTTTTTGTATGTTTACATACACCAAGTAACACAATTGGAAAATTTACTACTGTCGTGAGTAGGAAAACAGCAAACAGGGTAAAATTATAGATTAAGATTTAACGCGTCAGGTAATTATTGCTCCGCTTGCTTTTCCAGATGAGGGAGCTATCTCCCTCATCTCGTAAAGAACTACAACGCACACTGAATGGGGTTTTAGTAAAAAAATTTCATGCACGAGCAAACAAACTGCTATTGATTCTTAAATCGGTTAACTTTATCAGCAGCCTTATAAAGGAGATTGAGTGATGTCTACATATTTACCGGATTACTAACTACATCCGATGCGGTACCTAATAAGACTGGCGACTAAAGAGAACTAGGAAAAATATTTTGGTTAACATGAACAATCGTGTATGTCGATTCTTGAGAATTTTGTGTTATTGAATTTGTGTTATTGAATTTTTTTTTAAATAAAATTTTCATGTGAACAGAAAACAACAAATCCCAGAAAATCCATTGAACAAATTTTTTCAGGAAAAAATGTTAGAACATTTTCTGTCTTTTCTTTTTTAAGTTTAAATAACTAAAACGGTTTTCAAAATTAGCGAAATCAATATTTTATTTTAAACATTCTTTTCCTACTCCTGCAATAAAAAGATGTATATGCAAATTACTTTATACAATCATGGCGTAAGGATCCGAGGTATCAGAGATCTGGAATTTGATGACCATTTAAAAAAACTATATGCCATATGTCATATGTTGTACTGACATCAATATCAGTTTCACTACAAAACGAAAAAGATTGAGCTAATTGCAATATTTTCTCAAAAATTTTCCCAAAAATACATTTCTGAAAACTTCTATAAATAGTTTATACCTTTGGCAAGTGATTCTTTAAATCTCGAAGTGGGAGATCCAATTTGGTCAATTATTTCTTTAATTCTAGTGTTGATTTCATACAGAATGCCTCTACTGACATCTAAACGAAATCAAATTAAACACTTGCCTACGAGTATTAGCCAATGCAAAGTAAAACAAATTTCCATCTCTGGCAGTTGGAATAAACTAAGTTTGTTTGAATAAATTTTGTTTCATATCCTGACCTATTTATGTGGCTGTTTTAGTAACCCACCATGCTAAAACTTGCATTATCGGAAAAAAAACTAAATAGAACTGCATAAACGGATGGTAGGAATGAACGAAAGAGTGAGTTTAGGGTTTGCATATTGCCGCAGATTATTATACAAGTAATTTCGAGTCGTACTTGTACTTATCCATTATTTTATTTAAAAGAAAATTAAGAATAATATGACTGTAAGTAAATCCAATATTTACTTTTTTATAATAAAACCAATCGTATCAAAATAACACTGCTTTTCCAAATTTATGTTTTGCTGATCTGCTAAATTATATATCAAGGCCATACAATTGGAAATTGAAGAAGAGTAAATAATCTCACTTATTCCAAACGTTTATAGCAATCTTATGCTCTTAAAAAACAATCTCACTAATTTCAAACATGTAAAGCAATCTTATACAGAAACTTCCCGATCTAAAACACTAAACGATCTCTCGTTTTATTGGAAAGGCATTCTGTCTGAAATATATCATCGTAAAAATGTCCCCTGATAACTTTCGGTTCGTCCGAAAATTCAAAAACAGAAAGGGTTTCTTTTTGAATTCATTCTTGTATTGAATTTCCGACAAGCTGGTTTTTTATAGGTATTTGGAACGAATTTCCGTCATCTGGTTCGGCTCTGTACCATCTTCAGTGAAATTTGTCCTTCCGAGTGTACATTTGATTTGTACTATTGCTTTTGTCAATACTGTAGTCTACGTCTTTTCTAGTTTTTATAAAATAACTCTTCATTGTACACGACTTTTTAATAAAATTTTTAATCGCAATCGACTTGCGAGTACGTCTACTACTAAAAATGTAACGATTATAATCGCATTACAAACCCTACGTGAATTAAACTTAAAAATAAAGTTTGATTATTAGAGTTTGACAACATGTTGCGGTTCTTATTGTTAAAGTTTCTTTATTATACGCTGTTACGTATTTAACGATAGTTTGGTACTGCAGGGTTTGGGCTTTTTTTATTTTTTGAAAAATTTTGTTTTCTAAAGAAATTATAATAAAAGTGATAAAACTGCTTATTTAATGCTATAGAGTGTATATACGCATAAGTAGTCCTGCAAATGAGTTAGACATATTTCATTTTGCAAAATAGCAACTAGGAAAATATTTTTTAGCTGTGTTAAATCAATAATAAATATGGAAACACTTGCTCCTACTGAAAGAATACAAATATTATAAAAATAGCATTTACATACTCTGCACGAAGGTGTTCAATAACTATTTTTCAATCATCGGTTTTTATCAACTGACTTTCTATTGCGAATAGCCTCTCCAGCAGTTACATTAGTGTGAATTATTCAACAAACAAATTAAACTTTTATTGAAAATAATCCGCTGCAAAGTATCACATTTAGTCAATTTAGCACGACAAAAAGGGGCGTGTAAGCTGTCAGATTACGGCAACTTTTGTTTACAAATATTTGAATGTCAGACAACAAATCTAGTTTAAGAAAATACGTAGAAATTTTATCGCTATTACTGGGTTTCAATTAATTTTGAATAATTAAAATTTAGTAATACTGGCCTTAAGTTAAAAAATGTGACTGCGAAAATAAATTAACTGAAGCTTCATACAAAAGGAAACCGTCAAAAAAGTGGCCGGAATCGAACGCCCTTATTTTTTGGTAATATTTTTCTCGTTGACAAGTATATCTTGTAGAACAAGTTTAAAGAAAGCAGCTAAATGCGACACTGTACATTAGTATGAAACTTGTGAAGAACAGATAGTATTGGTACGAATACAACCGCAGAAGGCTCAGTGCGACCAGGACCGTGTAATGTTATAAATCGACTTGGAATTTCGAAATTTTTTAATAAAAATTTTTATAAATTTTTTATAATTATTTATTTTTTACCGCTTTTGAGGGCTGACGTAATAGAGTGAGATTTTCTATGTGATCAAGAGGTATAATAATCTAGTTACTTATACAAAAATTGTTTATACTTATTTCTCATTGATTCTTTTAAATAATTAACTAAATTTTATTTACTAAATTTTTTGATGAAATAAATATTTAAATCAATTAATTAAAATAGCAAAGCCTTTAATAGTTGCAAATATTTGGGGAGTTACTAGTTCTGACTTCTTTCGCTAGTTAAGTAACTAAATGTATGAGTGAAGAAACATTTTCCATTGCAGCCCCTAAGACTTCTATTTTCAGGATTTTAACCCAGTGCAAAATGCAGTTGTTGTTTACAGTATAGAAGTAAAGATAAAAAAATTGCAAAAAGAAAAAAGTGGATATTTTGTTATTAATACGAGAACAGACTAGTTGCAAAAATACTTGTTGCATGTCGTTGCACAGACCTTATTTAGTAACGTTTTTTTTTAATTATAAATGTGAAAGATTTCCAATTAAACGCAAACTAATTGAAAGCCAGAACAAAAACAACAATAGCAACAACAACGATAATAGTAATAAATATCCTCTAGCAGACGTGAAGTCATCATCATTATTATTAACTAGAACTTTGTACTTAACATTTTATAAAACGCGTGGTTAACTTTTTCTTGTTCCTATTCTTTGGTACCGACGACATTGCGCTTAATCAATATGGAAGTGCTTCATTAGTTTCATATTTTCTTTTAACAAGATGCTAAAATATGTTAAATTCTCTAAAGTTCAAGAATAATGATAACTAGATACCAAGTTGTTCCACCAGTATTTTTAGAACCCATGTACTAAGTTCGTGCATGTGTATTAAGGGAACAACCAATTTTTGTGAGGGAGAGAAGTGCAAAGTAATTGACAAGTATTGATTTACTTAAACATGAAGTAATGAAGGTTTAAATTATTCCCACCTCTATTTTACTTTAAAATGCATTAGCAAGTCTTTGCATTGTGTTTGAAGAAAATTGAATTTATTTGTGTTTTAATCTGACAATTTGTCTGCATGCAAAGTGACGTTTGTCTGTCATGTATTTTTAATAGTGTATGACGCAAAGGGAGCAGATATTGGTTTATTTTTAGCTTTGCTTTGCTTAGCTTTGCTTTTATAAAAATAATGTAAACTAAAAGCTAATTTTTTAAAAATACTTTCAGTTTTTAGCAGCGGTTTTGATTCGGAGAAACTTTTTTTGTTAACTTTAAAAAAAGTTCAGATTAGGAAAAATGTTTAAAAGCTAAAAACTAACTTTTAAACATTAATATATGTCACGTGCTTTTTTATATCTTACTGTTCTGTAGGATATTGTTCAAAAGGTACTTCCGTAATGGAACCTTTGAAGGTATTTAACAGTTACTTTTTAAGGACACGCTTTTTTATACAATGTATTTTTAATGGTACATGTGTAAAAGACTCTTTTACAAACAGTATTTTTTAAAAGCCACCTTCATAAAAAACTCTTAAACAAAATTGGTTTTTACGAAACTGCCTTTTGATAATTTGCCCTTGAAAAAGTGCTTTTCGAAAGTATAAATCGCAAAAAGTAATTTTTGAATAGATCCTTTTCTTATTGTTGGGAGAAGCGCCCAAGCCCTTAGCGTCCAAATGTAGATTATAAACAAAAAGCACAAGAATTTTTAATTCTAATAATTCATTTATTGGCTTGTACTTTAAGTTGAAATTCCTGTAAGTTAATTAATTAATTATTACAAAATATAGCTTAATTTAATAGATTTAGGTACATATTGAGGTTATTTACTGACTTTTTCGTGTGGAGACCAAGGGCGAAACTTCTTCGTGTGTTCTCTGGTTCACTTTAGAAATTCTGTTAAGCAAAGTTAACATTTTGTGCCACTTTATATAAATTTATATGTTATATGAATGTCAACCCGCGTGGAAATATAAAAATATTTTAGTGTTGATAATAAAGCGATATTAATGGATAATTAGAATAAAGTTATCGATAATAATTAAATAATTTAAAGGTAGCGAGTAGACAGTGACGGTAACACTTCTAATTATCCATATTGCAAAAAATAAGTCCCAAATTCGACTTAAACACCACTTGTAATGCCAAAAAGGAACAAAACTTTGATGATACTCTAAATTCAGTAAAGAGGAGTACAGAACTTAATAATTCAGTATATTTTATTTAAAATTGCATAACGAGAAAAACGAATTATAGCAGAAGGGCAAATTGTAAAAGTTTCGCACGATATGAATTGTAAGTAAAATAGGATAAGAACTGCTGGATAAATAAAATATCAAAAATGTTAATTTTCATGCTGCCACAAATAGATACCTTAATATGATTTGAACTTGGTTTACCACTCACATGGCAGGAGTTGAAGAATAAATCATACATGATAGGTTGCACCAGAACTTATATACCAGTGATTAATTACTGTTGTACAATTTTCAGAACTTCTTCATGAAAAAATACCGCACTATCCCCACGTCGTTTTTATAACTCTCTCTTTTTTGTTTTGAAATCTAGCGTTGCTATTTTTTTTTACATAATGCTATAAACGGCTTAAATGTCGTTAGCTGCTGTCGTCGCTAAGTACTCTTGGCAGAATAATGACTAGGGAATATTAAGTTTGCTGAAAGAAAACGATCAAGAACATTTTTTAGGCAACTACCTATCAAAGTCGAATACATTATTGAACGATTTTTTTAAATCAACATCAAACCTTCTTTTGTTGTTTTTTGTATTTCAAACTTTATTCAGGGAGATCTTGTTGCCTGTCATGAATATAATGTCTGATTGATCTTAAATGAAAATGTTCCTTCTTTTATACTCAATTAGTGCTAGATCAGCATTTACAATCTAAGTCTTAACACTATTGACTTACAGCTAATTCTGATTTACAAAACCAAAATAAATCGTGGGAAATATTTATAGAATATGATCCATTTGTTCATGGTACATTGACCATATCATTTTTAATTTCCCCACAGTGGAAGTGACGCGAGCCAAACTTCAATCATATGTGTTTGTGTGTCGTTGTACATTAAAGTATAATGCACTGCAAGTACGCTTAGCACCGTTAAATGTTTTTCTAGACAAAATTTGTTTATGTGTAATATGACTCGGTTTTATTTATGTGCAAAGTTGCTGGTAATACAGACAGTACAATCGTGCTACTGTGTATAGGTTATAGTGACTATGAAGTCAGGCTACACTACACTTGAATGTCAAATTAAATTATTGTCATTGTGGGAAGAGTGTATATGCTTGTGTGCTGTCATACTTTCAATAAAATTTGCCGTACGTATGCAATTTACAAAAATATACCTAATTTTCGTGCTATTATACGGATTTACATTTTTTGAGAACGGTAACAGCAACCGTCAACTGAAACTTAAAAGCAATTAACAATATAACAAGATATGTATACACGAAAGGATGTCGTGACTCATATATCAATATACTCGTATCAGATATTTAAAATTAAATTTAAAGACCCCTTAAACCTAAATTCCTTATATGTATTCTTACATAAAATGATAACTTCTCAGCAGCCAATATACTTATTTAGTAGGACTCAAATTGATAGATCTAACCGTGGAAAGAATATCACTCAACAAAGATATAACAGCCGACTTATTTATATAAAATTAGTTCATAATGTCGAAATATCCCGGCAACATCGGTCGGTCATTAATCAAGGCCAGGCTCCTTACGAGGTAGTATAAGTTCTCGTAGAGTAATCATTATTTTTTGATACTATGGAATGAACTAGGTTAATAGTGACAACATTATGTTAGTTACTACATAATAAATATTCTAGTGTCTTATTTCTGCAAACGGCGAAAGTTGAATTAGCCTGTTTCAAAGAACACTCAATAGTTTCCAATCACTGATTTTGCTGTACCTGTGTTTGGTATGATGGCTTACTTTGGATGTACGTAAAAGCTCTATCGATAAAATCCTTCCTCTACACCAACAGAAACCTACTAATATACTTACTGCAATTGAATTTACTAAATCTTCTCCGGCAATTGTACATAACACTTTATCTAAGGAAGACTTGATGTAACCTTATAAGCGTCACAGCATGTACAAAATCAGGCGTGCATACCCCGGAGTAGCAAACAAATAAAAATCGGTAATCAGGGATAACTTCACATGATCTCATCTTTTTATCGTGTGATTTTTAACCGTTTTGTGTTTGCAAACTTAAAAAATACAGAAAATTTGTAAAAGTGAATGAAATATTTATTTCGGTTAACAAGTAAATGCCTGCCATTTACTTTTTAAAGATTATTTCATGTAAATGTACGCCGTAGGTGGTCCGAATTTTAGAAAATATTTACTAAAGAAATCTTACGATGGAAGTCTCCAACAAATTCTATTAGACAAACCCATTTCTAACGGTAAAATATTTATTTATATAAATACTTAATTGCAAATGCTTCTTTACTGACTATTACTTAATAAATTCCCAAGGTACGATTTTGTAAATCAGAAGGATTTATAGCATAAATAACCTTAGAATTAAAGTTATTTAGCTTACCTTTCGTTGATTTAAAAATAAAATAAATAAAAAGTCCAGCATTGCAAAAACAAAACACATGTTCTGTCAGAAAATATCATTTTATTTACGCTATTGCCAATGTTGAAAATACGACAGCAACGAAAGCAGCACCATAGTACAATACTCAAAGTGACAGCATTGTTAAATGGTAGAGCAACTGTGCTTTGCACTAATAATTTATTAATTTTTAACCTCCAGGAATTCCAATTTAGGTTTTGTTTGTCCTTTAGGTTTCTTTTCTAAATATTCAATTAGATACAAACACTCACCCTTATAAGCATAGATAACGATACAAAATAGACTGGATTTGTTTAAGATTTTCTATTATAGTCTTAAAAAATTAACAAAGAGAAAACGAAAGAAAGGTGACAGCCAACGTTTGGTACTATTGTGCAGTTTTATCGTAATTTGTTCGCTTTTGTTCCTGCATTAAGCATTTTAGTTTGCTTTTAGGGTGCATGGAACAGCCCAGTTGTTTATATACTACAAGCTTCATAACAACAGTAATAACAATTTTAATCGCGCATTTTTTTAAACGCTGTTTCCAAGCAATGTGTTGGATTAGGTATAAAATAAGCTAGTAACTTTTAGTAACAAAATATCAGCGGTAGTTAACAAATGTAAACATTAGCAAAAATAACTGCAATGTGTGTTTTATATACATTGTAATATTATGATTTTAAGAAAGGCTTTACAAAAATATTATGATTTAATTACGACCGCATAACTAAACAGCATGGTTCTTTTAGATAATGGGTACCTCATCCGACCTTTTCCTTTGCGTGTGCTCATCACATAAATACGTGGGACTTTAGTAGAGAACAATCTGGCTTTAAAGGCATTGAAAAGTTATGTTAAAGCTCCTACTTATTTTCAATTCATTGAAAGTGCTTTAATTTTTGCTTGTTCTTTTCAAATACTCACTTAACTAAGAAACTGATTAATGTTGTTTTCATGTTTCCTTCACTATTCTTAGTGCCTTAAAACCGTATTCATCTCATATGTAATCGAAACTAGAGGTTTATAAAGGAAATACTTGTATATTGTATAATTTACGAAACTATTCTCATACACACGTATGTAGAATTCATGTGAATTGACGGAAATTCCTGTCATGACACGTGTCCGTAAACTATGAATGTTTCTTTAATTCATCAGTAGTTCAAAAGTAATTATTTTGAGTACCTCAATTTATTTTTCAAATAGTTTCAGGCTCATGCCACACACACACACTTACCTATAATGTGTCAAAGAATGTGGTTCATATCCAATCAAAAACGTGATCAAATCTGCAAACGAGTACATTTTTGCTTTTAGATGCCTTCTTCGTTGACATTAAGAGGATGGTGAGGGCTGCGGAGGAATTTAAATGGTTTTGAAAATATATGAATGCGGCAGTGTTTATATGAATTCTATAAGTTTTTCATTTATTCCATATATTTCATGCTGCTTACAACACACCAGATTCCGTTAAATTTTGTTATCTAACTCCACTACATCAGTTATAAATATTCACATTTTTACAATGCAAAAAGTTAAAAACAGTATGGACAACTTCATCACGTTTGAAGATTGACTCCCTAAAGTAAGTATATTTTACTGATGCACGGTGGCGTGGAATAAAATGGGCAGTAAAAATATAGGTCTTAGCCGATTTTCATGCAACAGAATGCACTTCGTAGCAGTGCACCAACGCTTTCTGATTATTTCTTCATAGAAGTAATTTGAGAAAATCTTTCGAAGCTTGTAACAAATATTTTTTATACAATTATATCTGTGGCACCACCGTTGTGATACCGGCTACTCAACGCACCAACTACCCGGGTGCTAAAAAATGTTTTTTGTTTAGCACTAGAACACGAGCAAAAAAGCTGAATTCTCTTTTTTTCCTTTTTTTACGACACAACGCGTATAAGATCGTTTAACTCAACTATAGTTTGTATTTAAATAAATTTGAGCTTTGTCTTAATAAATATTTGAAATCCTAATCGATTCCGTTTTTATTGGTTGAATAACACAAATTACCAAATATCCTTATCTTTTAATTGTTCTAAGAAAATGTATAAAATATTACAATCCCTTTACAATGTTCGCATAGTTTACAATTGAACTTATTATTGCGTGAAAATGGGATAATTTATAATATTTTAAATAAAGTTTCTAAATAAACTCGCTGAAAACTTCTAACACAAGGGGAACTAATATGTATTTAACATCACCTTCGGTCTGATCATATTTACGACGCGCAGCACGGGTAAATGAGATATTTTTCACGTTTGATAAGACCATTTTATTTGTCCGAGGGCAAAATGCCTGACAACTTAAAGATGCGAGTTATACAATCATCAGAGTATTTAGTTCACCTATTTTGTCTAGGATTTCGTAAAAGACTGTATACCTCTTCGCAGCCAGAATAGTACATCAAAGAAACTTCGCCATGAAGAGCCCGATAGCAGAACAGATGCATGCCAGGTATCATGCACACAGCGAAATTCTCACTCTTTGCATTGCCCAATAACAACTCGTAGTATTTATTTTTTGCGTGCCGCCTTACCTCGTAAAAGAGTTTAAAAACGATATAACGATATTTTCCTTGGATTATATATATTATGTACCAAAAAACCGTTCTAGACTACTGGCTTTTCGTTGAGCTAAACAGTCAGCTGGTTCGAATTATAAATTTTGTGTGAAAATGCAATTATAACAATTTCTTATTGACCTTCTGTATTACATTTTCAACTTCAACTGTCGCGTTAGAAGTACTTATTTGATTTGCTTGATATTAACGCCTGAATTTTGTATATATTATTAACTAACATACACTCTTTAATATCTTGACAGTCTGCCTGCCTGTCGTTTTTGTTAGAGAACAGTAAAATTTTTGCTTATCTTACCTTTTCCCGTTTCATGAATTTCTTGTTGTACTAGGAATTGATGCCTTTTTAACAATTTATGTTTTTATTTTTGCTAAGAAAAAATACTAAAACAATTTTGGCAGCGGTAACATAAAGTTGTAAAAGGAAAAACAGCAACAATATACGCTCAAGTTTATATACGGGATGAATGATTTCCTTAATGTTGCATAAGGTCTGCTACTGTAATAACTGCGTAATGCGTAGTATGTGTGCATACAGGAACCGGAAGTATCTACCATATACATATAAATTGCTGATACATTTGTTTAATGATTATTCACACAGAATCATTACTTTGTACTTGCATGCATACGCAAACATTATCTAAAACGCAGTATGTAAATTGTATATCGGCTTAAAATGTTTTAGCAGTGGAGTATTTTCAATTCCTTGTTCTTTGACTATAAGGAAGCAACCAAATTTCATTAAGGCTACAAAAGTTTGTCAACTAAAAATTTTCCTGTCTTTAAAGTATGAAAGAAGAAATCGAAATAAATTTATTTTTGAAAATACAATATTCGTCGTTAAAATAAGAACATTGTTTGAACAACTGCGGAATCTTCTGTAACTGCAATTTTATTGCAAATATATTAATGAAAGGCTTAAAAACCTTTACCAAATAATTAAATACGGTAAAAGTCTGCGAGAGGCCTCGCTTTCATTTACAGCGATTCTTATAAATTTGTATTCCTATTTATTGTTAGCCTAACGGTGAATTCATTTATAGTTAAATACTTTTAAGATTTTAGTTATAATTATTGTAGTCATAAGCCTGAGTGAGTGAATGAGACTTTCCTTTTGTTTAGTGAAATGTTAATTTTTGGCACCATCCATAAGATATGAAACACAATTTGTTAAAGAATTAGAAGATTTGAAATTAACGGAATAATTTTAAGATCTAAAAATTTTATGACCGTGCAAGTACGAAATTATACAACCAAGATCAAATTTTACTCAGACTATCGGTGGGATCCCGCTTGTTATAATACAATTATTCGACTTTAGTGAGACTTTGGAAAGAATGAACTTCGGTAGCATCTCGCTGTTCTATCTTCTTTTTCAAAACTCCTAACGTTAAATTTTCGTAGTATTTCTGTGGTCCCCTCCACAAATTATCCTGGGTGTAGACTTCTTTCCCGCCACCCCATTGAGAGCAACGTTCCCGTGGTATCCCGCAATGCTTTGTCGCAATTAGCTCACGATCGACGCCGCTGAGGGCAGCGTTCCCGTCGCATCCCGCACGGACTCTCCACCATCTGTGATCTAGTGAGAGCGCTGTCCCGTCTGAGAGTGTCCAGAGTCGACAGAGGAGTATTAGCGACGAAACGATCAAGTAGGATCGCTGTTAGTCTACCTTCGGCTACTGCTACCGCACGTGCTGTTAGTAATTAGAGGCAATTAAAGTACGTTTTATAACGTATTTTTACAAAGTAATAATAAAAGATGTGTGAAACGACCTATTGTACAAATACGCAATGTTATAAACATAAAGCAAAAAACAATTGCGTAGCAGAAATTCCCCAAACCGCGATTCAATGTTGAAACAAAAATAACTTCTACAGAAATAAAAAGTAAACAAAAGATACACACACACACACACAAACACATATACTAGACTACTAAGCCTGCAAATGAAATAAATGATGCGCAATTTCGCGTATGTTCGGGACATTTCAAGAAGCGGCCGTGATCTGTATATAAAGATGCCGGCCACCGCAGAAGGGATAGTTGACTTTGAGATTTCATAATGTATGAACAAAAGATAGTCAACTGTACAGTGTAAATTAGTACTGAAGAATTGTAAATAGTCTTAATTGCCGAATAAAGTTGTATACTGATAAAATCGCTGTGTATTTTATTATTTGCAATCAAACGAACCCTACAAATTAACGTTTATTGTGGTAATAAACGTAACGGTATCATATAAGCACATGGCAAAATCTAGAGGCTTCGACTTTATACCATCTGTGTTTCGACATTAACGCAAAATTTTTCCGGTTTAATGGAATAGATATGAAATTATATCTATTAAAAATAACGTAATGGTGGCATATCTTACAAACGAGGTAGCCGGTTAACAGGTCCATTTCAAACCATTCCACACTAGGGTTATACGCATTGATATGAGTGAGCGAATCATATAACCTATTTTGTACTTTACTATTGAAAATGTTAAAAATATGTTACAAAAGAACTTAATTCTGGGGATTTTTTATCAAGCTTTTACGGTTGCAATACAAGTATATAATTTTTAGTATTAATTATTTTATGAAAGTATATACTGATATCATATGTGTATATCCTTCGTTATCACCAGTGTCTTTTCTTTAGTTTGGTAATCTTCATAATTACCAAGTATTGGAAGTTTTAAGATTCCTGTGGATCCTTTTGGCAAATAATGGATTTTTTTCTTTCAAAATAGTTTTTTAGCAGATATAATTCGCTCGAAGCTGACTTTTAATTAAAAACTTCATCAATAGTCTTTTTCCGGATGCATTTTCGAGGGAATCGTTCTCCGAAAAGCTTAAAATCATTCTTCCGAGCCTGCTGAGCAGGATAGTTGGCATGTAAACAATTATTTCCGGAAAATACTTATTCATGAAATATTTCATAGAAAGCTCACGAAACTTCGCTACATTTACTTCTCAGCTTGTTGTAATACCAATCAGTAACGTATGATTTTTTAAAATTAGTTTAAAAACAAGTTTTATAATTTCTGCTAATAGCTGAGCATTTTGAAAGAACCTTCTGGCAGTATTTCCAAAACCAAGTTTTAGCTGACCAATGATCAACCCAAGTTTTTCTCGAAACTTTTTTTGAATTGGAGCATTATTTTCGGCACCAGTTCCTTCTTCTCCTACTAATCTTGCTAGGATCTTCATTATGGTTAATATATTAGATGTACGGGGAAGGCATTCGAGAAATACAATCTAACTATGAAGGTTAGATGAACAAACTGTATTTTGTTGAATTTAATCCCTCACACTCATGTTCATCATATCCTGATTTGTGAATTTGTGTGCGTGAGGTGTACCATTTTAATTACAAGGGGGCAAAAGCGGCCAATTTTCAGTTTTGTAATTATATCATTGACACAGTTACATAAAAGAGAACTTTTAATCAGAACTTAGGCGATTTCACAACTATACATTCAACATACGTATAAGGCCAAAAACCACGTTTCTGCGTCCTCGTTGGCTTCCATGTGTATGCTTTCTATAATAAAACATCATGTTAGGTAATAATGTCTGATAAAAAATTCACTGCCAAATATTTGTTTGCTTTGCTTAAAATAAACTAAAAAATTGAACTTTGTAATGACACTGCACAATGACTAAAAGGTTGTTTGTTTTCTTTAACAAACAGCAATGCATAATTTTGTTCTGTTTTAACTGTTCTTATAGCCTTTTTTTATTATCTTTAACTTGGTTTATTTTAATCAATCTCACAACACTGTATCAATTAGCCCAGTATGCGTCCTCCTGAAACAACATGTCTTTAGTAGTAACAATTTTCAATTGATATTCCAAATTCTATCCCTTCCACTTTCCGTTGACTGCTATATAAAAATAATTAGCGCACTGGCTGTTTAAAAGTTGTACCTTAAAAGATACCAAAGAAGTAATATAAGTTTTTATAATATGTGCCAGCTTCTGTCTATCAGTATCAGTATCTTTCTTCATCAGTATCACTTCAAAATCGCCAGAGAAGTAAAATAATTACAAAGTGGATATATTAGCTTCAACTTATGCGCCCACATAGCAGAGGCGTTGCAACACTGTTCTAAATATAAAGATAACGCGTATTTGCAGAGTTGTTAATCTTTGAAGTTTTCGTATCCAATTTATTTCTTCAACTGTCTTCTTTAGTTTTATCCCTTTCCAAAGATAGAGCAGTTCGTTTAACTAGTAGTTTTATTAGTATTACTTCTCATTAAACAAAGAAATATACACCATGGATACCATCGATAAATAGAGTACACCAAATATTTGTCAATTATCAATACTATAGATACGGTAACTCTACTTGCCGCATAATGGATTACTGCACAAAATAGCAATAATTTATTAGGCATATTCGTCAAATATCCACTGCGAAGGATGATCGTGGTGTGTCATTTTAGTTTCTGCGCAAGTTAATTTGCGTAATCGCGTAAACCAAGTCCTTTGTGGAAATCTACCAATTGCTAGTTATATAAGCCTTGCAAGAATTAATCACACCGATATTAGACTGTTAGCAACATAAAAGGCACAAAATTTCAAAACCAGACGCACTGAGAGCTATTCAATCGGCCAATTTAAAGTTCGCCGCTTCCTAAAAAGAAAACAATTTTAGAATGATGGGACATAACTAACGTTTAGCGCACCTTCAATTAGAGTTGTATTTGTAAAAGTCATTTTTGAGTTAGATAAGGTTAAGAATAGGACATAAGATAGAATATTTCCCCCTCCCATCGCACTAAAAAATAATTACGTTGTTTTTTCCCCCAAATTGTCCTCATTTAAAAATTCCAGCCTGGTTAGTGATATGTAAAGTGGTAATTGTAAGATTTCCGTTTATTCTTGTGAGTGTTTTCTCCTTCTATTCATTACGTTTATAATTATATATTTAAACTAGGGGAATTTTATGAAAATATAAGCATATCCCCAGCAAAAACTTCACTAACCAAATGACCTACAAAGGAAATGATATAAAAGCACTACATACAGTTTAACTTTAATAACTACTTCTTTTGTCGCCATGTACAAACATGAGTCCGTTATAAATTAAACGATATATTACCAAACGAGTAAGGTATTCCTTTGCTATTTACAATATTTATAAAAATACGTTGTTACATATGTTTTAACCAGTACAAACCATTTTCAGCTTGTCGAACTGAGTGCACTGTCAGAAGTTCTTATTAATAATTCCTAGTGGTTCCGGCCTCTACAAGAGTCTGTTTAAATAATTCGAGCGGTTAGGAGCTAACACTATCTGACAAAAATTCCTAATCCACGGTGAAATATCTCTAGCAAGAGAACTCTTGATAATAGTCGATCTCCACGTTAATACAGACTTACCCCTGCATATGGAGCTCTGTGTGGGTGGACATCTTTTTCTCTATTACAGGAATGAATCATGAAGCCTCGCAAGAGGCGGAGAGGTTTTACCGTACAGGTCAATAATTAGAGATACTTCTAAGGCGTGGATAACTGTAGGCACTTCAGTGTTTATTGGTCTTGCAAGGGGGTGCATGAGTAAGTTACCAAATATACGCCTGAGAAACAGGCAGTAGCGCGCATAGTGTGAATCTCCAGCATTGGCTAGCATAGAGCCCATGGTCAGACACATGTTATAAATGCTAGAATTTACAAGAGACTACGTGATGGAGAAGAAGGTCGACAGCCACCAGTCGACAGTCTGAAATCACTATAGGCTAGTGGGGTAGCACGAGACCTGCAATCAATTCGAAGAGGGTTGAAAAGGTTAAAGTTAGCGGTCTGCTTCAATATTCCTCATACCTTAAAAAATGCAGAGAGTAGCAAAATATTGCAAAGTAATGAATGCAGTATGTTATTGAAAATAAAATTTTAAGTTAAGTTTTTGCTGGGTTATGATAAGGACCTAAATAGTTGACTAATTTATATTGAAACTTGAATGATCTTTTGCACTCGTAAAAAATTACCCTTAGAAGTTAATTTAATATATTTAGTAAGTTAACAATACATACAAAAATCATTAAGTACCTTCTTAAAATCTTAATTCAATTTCAAACTGAAACCAAGCAATACTTTTAATCGATTAAAATTGTCTGCTTAAAGCACAACACACAAAAAAATTTTAGTTACCAATAAACGTGTTAATCATAAAGAAGTCCCCGAAATATTGACTTTGTATTAAATATGAAGAGGTCTGAGTAATTGAATTTATTATAAAACTTATTTGCTTTAGAATATAATTTATTTACCTATAAATTGTTTTGTTACAAAAACTATTTTCGGAATAAAATGTTTATGAGAAAGACTTTTTAGGATATTTTCCCTTTTGTTCTTTATTATTTTAATTTATTTTATTAAAACTCCTAAAAAAACAAGCAATACTTGTAAATATAATGAAAATAGCAACAGCAGCAATCCATTTTTCGAAATGTTTTCTATGTATTTATTATTATTTCTTTTTTTTATCGTGCGGATTTATAACATTGTGTCAATTTGTTTTTGGCACTTGCCCCCCAGGGAAACAATTAAACAAAATTTTTATTACATCATCTATATCTGGGAACATATATTTGCACATACATACTGATGGTAGGGTTTGTTTTCACTCATAGTCCTACACACAGCAACCAGCAAAGAAAGAAATGACGAGTGGGAAAGTGAGAAATTTTTTAAAATAATTTTTACCCGGAAATTTTCATACAGTCTTGTAAAACAAACTTTTTAAGCAACTGTTTAAATTAGTAATTTATTTTCAAATTTAATTATGTTTGAATTTGATTTTGTATTCACGTTTGTTTAATAGCTCATTGGACATTCTGGAAGCCGTTAAAACGGTTAACGGTCTAATGAAAAAAAAACCTAGTAGAACACAAATCTGTTAGAAAAAAAGATTTTGTTTTTTCAAAAATCCATAAATTGGGATACGAAATTTTACCCAATTTCGAATTATGCAGAATTAAGGAGAATTTCTTAGAATGTGATGACCACATCAATGAGGCAGGGTTGCCAAATTTCAGATAATATGTACGAAGTTGTAACTTTTTACTTTGCAATCATTACAAGAGGCAAACTATGTAATGGAAAATCGTGTGCATGGTTAATACTTTTATTTGTTTATTCTGTGACTTCAAAACTTATTTCATGATCACCCTGAAAGTTGCAGCGTTAGTAAAAATCACATAACAATATAATTAATAAAGCGAATATGCAAACAGGTCCACATATATACACGTCAACGTTTTTAGATGACGCTGCATTTATAAGTGTTAATAATGACCCGAAGGCTGCATCTGAACAAGTTCAGTCCCATATTCTTGAGAGAAAGAGAACTTTTTTGTTTTTTTTTTTAACTTTTTATTTTTATTTATTGGATCTGTCTAAACGACATTTACAATAAGTATTAAAATCTTAACCTAAAAAATACTTAAGCTGTTACTGCTACTGCAGGACTCAGCGTTTAGATCGAAAGTTTATCATACCAAATCAAAAGTCTGCACTCTTGTGAGACGCCGATGGCCCTCAAATAAAAGTAAGTCCCTCGCATATGGCTTGGGATGATTAGTAACTTTTGCAACGTAGCTCGTGCACAATTTTTTTATCTCTTCTAGGATGGTAGGAATATTGAGATCCTTGTGGATGTTAATATTTCGTATGTACCAAGGAGTGCCCGTAATCATTCTCAGGATCTTTGACTGCCTTCTTTGTAGCTTTTCAACATTTGATGCGGATGCAGAACCCCACAACTGGATACCAATAGCCCATATCGGTTTTAAGGCAGCTTTGTTTATTAGTACTTTGAGGTCTAAGCTCAGTGCAGAATGTGGCCCAATGAGCCAGAAAAGCTGGGCGGTTTTAATTTTAAGCTATGTAATTTTGGCTGAAATATGGTAGACCCACGTCAGACGCCAATCCAGGTGTATTCCCAAATACTTTACTTGGCTCTGCTCTGGGATGGTTACTCCATTTATAGAAATGGGTGGACAATTGTTTTTCCGCAGCGTAAAAGTTATGTGAAGACTTTTTGTGGCATTGACTTTTATCTTCCACTTATTCAGCCATTTATCGAAATCAGCAATGTGCTTTTGAAGCTGCTGAGATGCCACATCCGGCTGTTTATGGATACTTAAAAAAGCTGTATCATCAGCAAATGTGGAAGTGTACGTGTGTGGACTTGTAGGCAAATCTGCGGTGTATAAAAGATATAGAAAGGGCCCGAGTATACTCCCTTGCGGGACACCAGCTGAGATTCTTTTAATTGATGAATATGTGGTTTTTGATCTTTCCAAATAGTTCTTGAGCAGTTTGTGAACGTTTTCGGGAAGTAGTGTTGAAATTTTGTATATTAGTCCTTCGTGCCAGACCTTGTCGAACGCTTGTGATATGTCGATAAATAGTGCAGAACAATACTGCTTACTTTCAAAAGTTTCGCGAATTAAATTCGTAATTCTATGGACTTGTTCAACAGTGCTGTGTTTTCTTCTAAACCCAAATTGGTGGTTGGGAATTAAGTTTCTCGAATCGATATGCGACGCTAAAGATTTCAAAATTAACCGTTCGAATATTTTTGAGAGAACGGGCAGTAAACTGATGGGACGATATGATGAAACCTGCGTAATGTCTTTGCAAGGCTTGGGGATCATAACTATTTCCGATTGTTTCCAAGATGGTGGAAAGTAGCCGATTCTTTTCATCGAATTGTAAATGAACAGTAAGGTTCTCAAGGCTGAATTAGGCAGATTGATAATCATAGTGTTAGTGATTTTGTCGCTACCGGGAGACTTTCTTCGGTTCAGATCGCTGATAACTGCTCTCAGTGCATTTAGGTGTTTTTTATCGGGTGAACAACATGTTCTTGAACAGCAATTGGTGTTAAACAAGAATCTGTTTCATTAGGAGCAAAAACTTTCTCCAGGTAATTGGTAAACTCTTCCGCTTTGTCGTTGGAATTTTTCGCCCACTCTCCATTTTGTAGGCGAATAGGAGCTTCATAAACAGTAGGACGTTTCACTTTACGGACTGCCTTCCACAAACTGTAGTCCGTCTTCTAGAACTACTTAGAGAACTACCTCTAAAAGTGGGGGATAAAGGCAACTCTATCGAAATTTGCTACCGTAACGTTTTTCCTCAGAAGACAAAATTGTCCAATAATAACAATATCAAATACCATTGTTTCAGCGGAAAAACGAGATAAGTATTTGGCTATCCACCTAGATAGATGTCTAACTTGGTCTTGCCATATTGACTGCAAAAAAACGGCCATAAAACTTAGAACAAATCAACTATACTGGTTAATAGGACCTAGTTCAACCTTGGCTTTTTATACAAATAATACTATCCTATTTCTAAGCAACTTGGTAGTAATTGAAAGTTAAAACATATTGCCAAGCTAGCAAGTTTCCTAGAAATGGGTTGATTTTTTACATATGCAGAACTTGGTCCTCATTTTGATCTCAATACTTTTAGCGGCCAAAAATATTTGGTGCACATATGTTTTTCTGCGGATCTGAGTCCTGATTTCTAAGTTGTCTTTGTTTGTTAATGTATGTATAAAACTTCCATTTACTTAGAGCTTACAGACCGTTGGGTTATATGAAGTTTCAGCTCTCTACCTGTAGTGAAAATCCGCCGTACAAATAAGAGGGAACCCTAGCCACCCCTTGATAAAAAGTGCTGGTTTTCTGATTTGTATGCTTACTTATTTTTCCAGATCTGCCAGTATACCACATATCAGCTCCCTAGCTACAGTAGAAGTTCCCCATAATATTGACGAATTAAACAGGCAGCCAGTGAATATGTACCAAAATATGCACTTAATACATCTGCATACCTCGGGAAACGTTTATAACGTTTGAGGTTATCTATATCTACGTAAAGTCCTTATGTTTCAAATTTCATTGTTTTATGATTAAACGAAGCAAAGTTATGAGCGGGGTAAAACCAGCGCGAATGGTTTCGTGTAAATGTACGCACTGCGTCCATTAGAACTGATGAACTTGTCCGGGCGCACAACAGTGCGCCTTAATAAGAAGCTTAATTTAGGTTCAAAACAATCTTAATTGTTAAAAAAGAAATATTTAAAAGGCCAGGATTACAAAGTTTTAAGAGGACTACCCGATGCATTGAAATGTAATAGTTGACTGCCCGCCAGCAATCCGATATTTCCTTGCTCAAATCTAGTTTTTTCTTTATCCAATCCATAATCGTTGCGACCGTTTCTACAACTTGGTTGGTACTCATGTTGGGTGTTTTTATGGGAAAAATTTTACAAAACTAGCAAGTTATCTAGAAAGAGATGGTATTGTACATATCAAGAAACTGGTCCGCATTGTGTTCTCAGCACTCTCTTGTATCGGTCTGACACCTTTTTTTTCAAGTTATTTTACTTACATAGGGCCATAACCACATTTTGGTCCTAGCAACTTGCGAATATTCTGTTATTTCCAACATTAAAATTTTCGGGTCATTTTGGAATAAAATTCTCATCCACAAAAACGATTGCAAAAATCTCCCAAAAAAGTACATTTATTCTAATAAAAACTTTGAAATATTGCATTGGGATTATTGAAGCGTTTTTAACATATTATCTTTTAAAGCAAATCATGTTAAGGATTGTTGTAAAGCTGCGAAATATACGTTGTTAAAACAATAATTGGAAAACCATATATTATACCATGTTTAAGATATGAATTCACATATAGGGGTAAGCTGGTCTACTTATTTCCGGATGATGACAGTTAATTAAGTAGCAAAAAAAAATTTAAGGCAGTTATGGCTTTAAATTTTATATCAAGAAATTTTTTATTTCTTTGGTAGTATTTATTTTAAATGGAGAACTAAGCTCTTACAAGTATTACATAACTTTACGCCGTTTAATGTTCTCCTCTTTTATGTATTCATCATCCTGTATACAGTTTTTCTTCAGATCCTCGTATTTATTGATTAGTTCCGGAGCAAAATTATAAGAGATGTTAGGACATGATGTTTTCCCATCCAATAAATTAGCCATATCACGCCTTAGGATCAGGTCTAATATATGGTGTTGGCAACTAACATATTGCGTTAGAGGAACACTAACTGATTTATAACAGTGCTGCAATAGCTTAACTTTAACCTACCCTTAACCTTGTGACCAGTATTTAGACTTTTATAAAATATATAATATATAATTTTCCATTTTTCGAAACAAACACTGATAATTTAATTCCCTTATATGTGTTTTTTAAAACTATTATCTGGAGCTTATTATTGCATTTTATTTCATTTTTCAAAGTTTCCTATAACATTATTCTTTACGCCCGGCCGACTTGATTACAGGTTTATAAATAGTTGGCTGAGATGGAGTTGCAATTTGAATACCAGACTCTGCTTTTCTTACAAATTCTTGCTGCTTTTCTAGTACTAACTTTGGAATTTGTAACTAATGCAGTTGATGGATTTTTAAAATTGTATCCTTTCCGGGGTCTCATAACCAGATTCATCGGACGAATATTGGTATGAGAATTCGTATTCTGATACTGAAGTCACATATATCTTCTTTCAAACTACTTAATTCGTCCTGGGTATTTATATTTTCATCGGAAATATTGAAATTATTTTTAAAATTGTAATCACGTTCTGTTTTTAAATCTTTATCATAATTCGAATTAATTAGCTTTTCTCTTTACTGATTTCGTTCGAAATTTTGCTATTTCATCCTACTTACAATCGCAGAGTTTATTCAACATATATTTAAACCTGCCTTTTTTTTGGGTTAGCATTTTACTCAATTTATGTGATGGAGTAACGCTATTTGGATTGCTTCTCTATTGTTTGGCTATCTTTAAACTTGGTTAAAACCTTTCTCCATATTTTAACATTTTTCAAAACTCTTAACGACTTTTTTTAAAACCCATTATTTTTCAGTTTAAAACACAAACTCGGAATATTTTAAACATGAGGTTATATGGAATAAAGTTACTTTAATAATATTCTTTATTTATTAAAAGCAAGGAAATTATATGACGGGTTTTCAAATGTCAGAAAAATCAAAATATCCCACATCCAGGTTAATACAAAAACAACTATGTTTGTATTTTTTGGAAAATTAAATTAAAAAAATTTTAACAATTGATTTCAAAACTTTACCACATTTTGTGGGTCACCTTTTTTGATAACAGCAATGAGTCAATGAATATATACTAAAATATGTACTTTTTACACCTTCATATCTAGGCAAGCTTTTATCGTAAAACTTTCAAACATAAAAAAATTAAATAAAAAAATCAATCTGGGAAAGCTGACCAAAAGGTTTCTTGATGCTGCCATAAAACCCGCATTTAAAAATAATAATTTGATATAAATAAAACTACTGTACAATAACATATATTGCGGTTTTATTGAAAAAATATTTTTATAGTCGTTCAATCTGAATCATATAGATGATTAAAGTGTTTTGGAAAATAAGATATTTTCCTCCAAATCGAATAAAGAATTCCTTTATACGAAAATGTAAAAATTAAATAAAAAATTACTTCAAATGTATTCACAAAATTCTTTAAATAATTATTATGAATTAATTTACTATACCTAAAGTTCGACCATTATTCATGCAATTAAGAAAGAGAAATTTTTACATTATTAATACGATCATTTTTGAATAAAAGGTTAAGTTTTGAATACACGTCATCAGCCTACTGTGCGTCTTTCTACTGATTAGTGTTTTTTGCCAACATCATCTATTTAACATAACCTAATGATAAAAAATTGAATACGGGAGCTTCTCATAATTTTTCATATTTTTCGGCCGTTTTTCTTTGGGTTGGAACGAAGTTTGCATCACTGTAACTTTTCTCATTGTAATCTTTATGGTGCTCTTTCCTGCAAGTGCTCAAAACTTCACTTTTCAGTATTCTATAAAAATTATCGTATCAATAAAATACAAATTTTTCTTTTTTAATTGGAAGAATAATAAACGAACTTTAGCCTAAATAAATTAATTCGTATAAATAAAATTTCCAGTTCAATAAAATTATAAAACAAATAATTTACAAATTTCTTTTTTTATGGCCAAAATCCTAATAGCGAATACATTTCTAATATAGGTGTTAGTACTTACCACCAGTCAAATTGTCATACTTTTTACGTCATAACTTACCTAAACCGGGTCAATTATATCCTCTCAGTTAAAAAAAGTCAACCTATTTCTCTCATCTTTAAAATGTAACATGCAAGTATAAGCAAATTAAAAATTATACAAATATTCCCTAACTACTTTTTGCAAAATAAAATGCAAAATGTTGTTGTACAATCGCTGAAACTACAACTTAACGAAACAACAACATTATCAGCAGCAATATCCAAACTGTAAGTAAACAAAACCGTGTAAAAAAGAAACAGAGAGACAGAAAACGAAGAGAGGGCATGAGAATAAAATTGCATATAAAATGCCAAGAAAATTTATGGATTCAATTAAAAGTTTTCATATTTTAGCCAGCCCAAATAACAAAAGAACTACAACAGCAGCATTTGAAAACATACAAAAATACGTGTGTCTTCTTGCAACGTTTAATGCTTCATGTTCATCTCTAATATGATGTTGTGAGAAACGAAACAAGAGGCCAGCATTCGAAAAATTTCGGGGCACTTACTATTAAATGCGGTGGTGTATCTGAACATGTTCACCCACACACATGCAGAAAACACACCGCCAAAAAATCTCATAATAACGTGCGTTATTAACAATGTTTTCCTTGTAACGTAAGGGATTGCTGGCACTAAACTAAAAGTGTTTTTTGGCACACTAAACTAGAGGTGTTTTTGGTCCTTAAGTGGAGTTGCTTCGAAAATGGTAGGTTTCATGATAAGTTCTATGTTGAAGTTGATTCTTTTAATAGCATGATAAGAAAATAAAATCATAATTTGGAACTTATTGCTGATATATGAAAATGATTGCGTAAAAAATTGTTGAAAACTAAAAACATGATTTTGGCACCGATTTTACAGCTCCATATCGCGAATGTTTCGCTCAATAAATAAGTTGTAGCATATTGTTTTTTTTTTAAAAACAAATCATTCGTAACCTTCTGCCCGGCGGCGTTTTAGAATAATTCGCGGCCGATAAGGCACCCGAAACAGCGACTTTCCCTGGATGTAATGGTTTTCCGGTAATGACCTATGAGTTCTCTTTACTCCAAATATGGCAGGTTTGCGTAATGACGTATCCATTTAACAACAAGTGAGGTTTATCGCTGAACAAAACTTTTCACTCGACGACTTTCTCGAAGTGTAGCAAATTTTTGGTAAAAAAATCTGCATAATTTACAAACGTTGTTCAGGTGTCAGTCTTGGCGAATCCGCAAACTATACAAAACAAGTTACAGCTGTCAAAAAAGCGCACATATCAGTTAATATTGACAACTTAAATTTCTATAATTTTAAAAAACTCGATAAACAAATAGTCAGGCGTGGGTACAAAACAAATAAAAAACTAAACGTTTTATCAATGAAAGTTTTCGAAATTCCAGAATCATCAAGAGATCTCGAAGTTAAGGCACAATGATTCTTGGATTACAGTGCTGGTTAGGCTAGAGAATTCTTACTCCAGTTTACAGCTACTTTTATTGCTTTAATATCTGCCTTCCGTGTAAGCGGTTCGTTATTTCTACAATATTTCAAAAGCAGTGTAGCCCCTCTTTCCTACTACATAAAAGCTTTACAATCTTCTTTTTAATGCTGCCTAATGTTAGTGAATACAGCAGTATATATAGCGTTTCCGTCAGAGTGGTATGCGGACACATAGTGATAACCAGCGAGGCAATCCTTTATACCGTGTTTAACATTCCATAGTAGGTCTACTTCTCCTAGACAGACCGCCAAACGATAAACTCGCAAGAAGAACCGTGCGGCCTATAGCGGAGAGAGATCCAGTGGAGATTTTCAACTGTTGACTTAAAAGGCAGCTCTCGTATATACAAACATTTTAATAAAACATTTTCATAGCCAACATGCTACTTATGCACAAAGAAACGCTAGCAATTTCTCGTATTCTCTCATAATGCAAAACTTTCCGATTCCCGAGCAAGAGCATGCGGTAATTGTGGCCAGCAGTGTAAGTGCTAAAAACTTAAGAAAAACATCGAAGAAGGAAGGCCGCTAACTTTAAATTTGAGGATACAAAATACACTGCCACTCAATTGGCGAAAAGTATTTTAAAACACCACAAACAACATCTACAAAGAAAATTGTTGGCTATAGCTTTTAATTGTTTAAGGAGTCGTCAACGAATTAGCTGGAAATACAAAACGAAAGAAAAACAAATGATTAAATTCCGTTTCCATTGAAAGCTTTTTAATTGGAGAGAGATCACGCCTTCTTCCATTTCATCATTAAATAAAACAACTTTAATAAAGTTGAATGCCTAGTGTAATAAATATGTTTAAAAATCCGAACTGTGAGGAGCATGTAGCATTTATGTATCAAACAGTTTTAATAATAAAATTTCGTTCTTATATCCTTGAACATGTCAAAAAAATAAAATTCATAGCATTTTTTTTTTACTTTATTTTAATTCATTGAATATTTATATTAAAAGAAATTCACAATAAGTATTCAAATCTTATTTCTAAATTATTATTTACTAGTTATTACCAACGTAATAACTAATTTTTGTATTCAAATCTTAAAAATCTATCTTCTCTTGTGTAGCGAGAGCTGCCTCACCAGGCTCAATGTGTCAGTTCTTTTTAGTTTCTGGTGGCCGTCAAATTGCAATAAATTGCGTACTAGAGTGTTGGGATGTGCGACTAGTTTGTTCATGTATTTGGACGTGTACGTTTTAACTTCTTCGTGGATAGTGGGAACTTTAAGATCCCTATGTATGTTTTCATTTCTTATGTACCAGGGGGCGCATACGATATGACGTAAAATCCTAGACTGTCTTCTCTGTAACTTCTGGATGTTTGATGCACAGGCAGTACCCCACAGCTGAATACCATATGACCATATTGGCTTTATAACGGATTTTTATAAAAGGACTTTATACTCCAAAGCCAAAGTTGAGTTAGGACTTATTAGCCAATGCAGTTGATTTGTTCGAGGCTTTATGGACGTTATTTTTGCGTCAATGTAACTGGACCAAGTTAGGCGCCGATCTAAGTGGATACCTAAATATTTAACGCGCGTTTCCGTTGGAATCGTGGCATTATATATTGTGATTGGTGGGCAGTTTTGCCTTCTAAGGGAAAACGTTACATGAGCATTTCGATGGATTTACCTTTATTCTCCACTGCTTTAGCCAGTCTTCTAGCTTATAAAGATGGGACTGCAGTTTTTCAGATCCATCCTTTGGTTGATATATATATATATATATACATATATATATATACATATATATATATATATATATATATATATATATGTGGGCTTGTCGGCATATCCGCTGTATAGATGATATATAATAGCGCCCCTAGCACACTATCTTGAGGTACTCCTGCACTGATATTCCCATTTCTTGAAAGCTGATTCTTTGACCTTACTTTAAAAGTTTTATCTGAAAAATAGCCTTTTTTAAGCTTGTGGGTGTCGGGAAGAACCCGAGCTATTTTAGTAAGTAGCCCATCATGGCAGATTTTATCAAATTATCTATAAATAAAGCTGAACAGTATTCCTTGCTTTCAATAGCCGATCTAATAATGGTAACTATTATATGGACTTGTTGAATCGTACTATGCCTTGCTCGAAAACCAAACTGATGATCTGGAATAACGTTTTCTTCATTTAGAAAAGGAGTTACACTCAAGACGAATTATTTTTCAAATATCTTTGACAAAACTGACAGTAGGCTAATAGGCCTGTAGGATATAATCTGGCTTGAATCCTTTCCTGGTTTCGGAATCATAATAATTTCATACATCTTCCAAGAGCATGAGAAGAAGCCGACGCGCAACATGGCAGAAGCTAGTTCTCGGTTCGCATCATTTCCTGAAACATACCCTGCATAGTTGTCATGAAATTATACATTGTTTGTATTAAATTATCGATTAAGCTCGAATTGGTAGTGAGGGGTGTCTTAGCACCCTCATTTAAGACGTGGGCATATGAAAGTTTATGCGCATTAGAACTTTTGGCATTCGCATTAGGTAAATAATTTCTCAATGTTTGGGCATATGAATAGTTTGGCTTAGTGTGTGGCTGTGTAGCTTGTGTACTAGCAATAGAACCAGCATGAAGCCGAAGAAATTGGAAAGCTTTATATTGCTCATATTCAGATTTATGTACGACTTTCGCATTATTTTTTACTTATTGAAATACTTTGCAGCCCCTGTAATTTGCTGTATGGTTTTCAGCACAGTTGCTGCATTTTTTGACCTTGGGGTCTCTTTTGGAAGAAGTGCATTCCAAAGTCCGGTGCGCATCACCGCAAACAACGCATACAGATGCTAGCTTGGCAGTTGGTACACTGACGGGGACCATTACGTTTTAGAGGCTCTTCCACCGTTATTCTTCTGTTTAAAAGGTAGCGCAAATTATATATAGGATGAACCGAGTTTTTTGATTTAAGCTGATATGCGTTAAATACGATTTGAACACGATGCATAGGTTGGGGAACTTTATTCTTATTTTAAATATTGTGCACTGATCTTGCGACATAACCTTCCACCTCTATGGTACTTTTTAGCTCCTCAGTGGGAAAATTTCCGTTCCGCAGGTAAAGGACTGCAAAAGAAAATGTGTAAAAAAATGAGATAAATAATATTCCAATCTAGTTTTTATATCCACAACAGGAATGTATTTTTCAGATCTGGGGGAATTCAATTACTACTACAACTACATGCAATGTGTAATTTTAGTTTGGAATAAAAACTACAACTAATTGTAGTTACAACTCTAAGTATTTGTAATTGATGTAGATTTTTATAAGGAATTCACGTTATCCCTTGTTAAGTTTGGTTTGGGGCGAAACCGGTTCACACCTCACAGAAACCTACGTGATAAACGAAGTCTACGTACTGACTTACTGACAATGGATGACGGAAATTCGTCCCAAGAATCTACACCAACTCACTCAAATCGAGAATTATTTGTCATTAAGATTTTTCAATTAAATTTAAAGTAATTGTAAATAAGAAAAACTAATTCCAATCACTACCTTTTATAATGTAGATTTTGAGATTGCAGTTACCGATAATATTAACTTAGAGTTTTTCATTTAACTTACAAATTATTGCAATTTAAAGAAGGACCGCAGTCAGTTATAAGGCCCAACTATAATATGCTTACGGTAGCTTAAGCTAATGTCAAAAATTGAACAAAAAGCCTGTCAAATGGTTAAGCAAATTATTGAAGACTTTTAGGTGGCTACAATGTACTTACATGAGCCTGGAAACTATAGTGCCACAGTTTCACATTTGTTTTATTCGTACTTTTGCAAAAACATATTTTATTTCAGAATAAATAAAATTCGTTAACAAAAAGGTGATGAATAAATATATTTTATATATTTAATACCATTCATATAATAATAATTACATTTGTAATTATAATATTTTTTTTCACTTTCCATTGCAGCTTGTTTGTTAATGTATGTATCTATAACACAATCAGCTGTTTTCGTACGGAATGTGCGATCAGTTTCTTACTTTGCTTAAGCAAATGACAGTTGACGCAACTTAACGAAAAGTGTTGTTAAGTACATTATAGTTTGCCACATATGATTTATATGTAATTGCACAGTTGGTTAAGCCAGCTTATGCATATTATAGTTCAGCCTATAATCACATGTAGTTGTTATTGCAAAATCACAATTACAATTATATATAACTTTAATTTGAATATTATCCCACTAAAGGTTGCTAGTAGTTTTATTTAGGTACCAAGTTACTTCAGATAACTTAACACTAATATATTACATTTCTAACCAAATTAAATGCCAATGTGTCCTTATTTAAACACTAAACCTTATACAGGGTGTCCGCCGGGAAGGTATACTACTTTGTTTGTTTATAATTTTTGATTAAATGAAAGATAATGGAACGTATATTGATAAATGTATTATTTAATGTCGGCAATTATGTATGGAATACAATATCACGACTGCCTAGACCTGATCGATTTTTTTACTAATACGGCACATTATACCTAACGTGTTCTTCGCTCTTGTTACAAAAATGTAAAATCAATGGACATGAAAATACTGTATGAATTTCTACTAAAAAATTATAAGGAAATTATTACAGGACTACCATGTAGGAAATTGAGGCACACCCATTTTAATGATACGTTATTTCCTCTTTGAAATTGGTCTGGCATATTGATTGGAATACAAATGACTCTATGGAAGAAAAACGTACTTACAGCAGAAAGGTTAAAACTTGTAATTGAAAAATTTTAATGCTATTTTAATTAAGAGAAATAAAAATGTCACCTGAATTAAAATGAGTGCACCTATTTTAAAGCGATTTCAAAATGATTTATAAATATCGAATCGAATTTCGCTTAACAATGGTTTGAAAAAGTGTTTTAATTGTATATACATTTTATTACAATTTAGAAACGGACGTAGCTTTTAATATACTAGTCGATTATAAGACACCTGAGTAGCGAAACCTATGAAAATACTCCTTCAGACGCGAGTATTGGAAGAGGAAGCGACTCGTCTCCTGTGGATGTTGGATTCTATTTATGATCTCACGTCAAGTCTCCGCAACTACCTAAGATTAGGTTAGATTCGTTCTCAACGCTCTAGTTCTCGAATTGAAACAAAATGTGATGATCATGGGATGAAATGAGAATAGAGTTGCCCTAACGATTACACATATGCGCAAAAATATTATTTTCCGGTTGAAACAAAACAGCGTCTTTTTCCCCACACAGACACAACAGCTACGGAAAAAACGATTAGCTAGGCCGCCTTTCTAAACTATTATTTTTAGATTCTATTTTGAACAATTTAAAAACTCTCCTAATCCCAGTGCCAAACAAAGAATTTCATTGTTTTTTGCAATACTGGAAATAAGTTGTTATGTTATTTTTTTATCATTTTCAATTAATAATTACACTTTGTAATTTTTCGGTTGGATTAATTATATGATTAAATAATAAATTAACATTTTTTTACCATCATTAATTACCGAAAACGTGGTAATATTTACATATAATCATTATATAACTACCATTGATATAATTTTTAATTGATTCTTGATTTAATTCCAACAGAGTGAAATGACATAAGTTTTTGGCTCGAATTTCCATCATCATATATCAAGCCTTTAGCTCTGTGCCATTTTCAGTGTCACTTTCGTTTCCAAAGGTGGCAAGGGATGACGAAAATTTGTTCTAACACTCTATATAACTTTTAAGATTATTGGTTTAAAAATGAATATTTTTAAAATATTTCAACCACAAAAAATTTAGTAGAATATATCTGACCATAATGTAACATATTAGGGGAACTCACTCTTGGTTGCAAACAACCCTTGCAAATGTAGCAAGTCTAGCAAATATGCTACATTTTGCAAAACCATAACAACAAATTATATGAAACTAATATTTGCTGCACTTGAGCAAATATACAATGGCAAAAATCGTTGCAGATTGGTAATTTGTAATGTTAAAATAGCTGTTTATTTCATTTTATTATTATTAAATCAAAACAACTAGACACCTGCGCTAACAAAGTTTCACGGCGGTAGAACCGTCTCAACAATTGCCTGTGAAGAACTAAAATTCAAGCTAGAACTGTTAAAAAAATGTTTGCTAAAATAGTAAGAATTAAAATATCAAAAAAAACTCCATTAACTGATAAAAGTTTATGCACACACCAAAAACTTTCTTTGCGTAAACATTTTAGAGGCGGCGTTAGCGTTTATTTATTGGCTGCGGCTAGCTTATTGCATGCGGTAAAGTTACTTTATGCAATGTAACCAATTAAATAATAAATTAAAAAATGACTGGTGAAGAAATCAAAAAGAAAATTAAAATAATAAAACAAAAAAGAAGAGTGATTTCCGCTTTTATAAGTAGACATAATATGTGCAATTTAAATAAAAATATGACTAAGAGGCAATTTGGTTCATATCCTCTTTTCATAGGATTACAATGTGAATACTCTAGGATATTATGGTTACGTCATTGTATTACTATATTATACCAGAATGTTATTATACATAGTGACTACTTATTAACTATCAAAATAACACGATTTGATCTCAGCCGTATAATATAATTATAAATTATAGTATGTTGCTCTTAAATAATGATTGCCTCAACCATTGGATTGTTTTGCGTTTACATTAAAGTCGAAAAATTTTATTTTTTTAAAAGAATTAGAAATAAAATAGATTAAGAATATTATTCATTTTGTTGTAATGAAAACCCTAAACTATTACGGGTATAAATAATCCTCTTTTTTTGAGAATATGTATTTACATGTTAAAAGTCAAATGTGTCTTTCGGAGAATTGAAAAAATAACAGTTTTTAACTCAGTGGTTTATCTTAAACTAAATCAAAATATATTTCTCTCATTTAAAAACTTTAATTTTAAATTCTAAACAAATTAAGTTTTTAAAAAAGCAACATTATTTTTAAATGCCAAATTCATGCACAGGGGTGGGTGTATTATAAGGTACTTAATTAGGAAAATTCATTTTTCTGGCAAAATCTATTGATTAGGTTTTTGAAATGCATTTAATTATTTAAATATTAATTAAATGCCAGACAAACCATTAAAAGAAATTTTTGTTGTACTTTTTAAAAGGGGATGACTTATTTATTAAGAGTAAAGGACAATACATTGCACATTGAATGGAGTAGTTTTCAGGGAATCTTCGTGATTACAAATCCCCTTTCTGCCCAACATTTTAAATATTAAAATATTTTTAATGTGTCTTTTAAATTTCTTTTTTACAAAGCAAATTCTGTTGCAAAAAATTTTGATTTTAATACAGACAAACTCCAAAATCACATTTAAATTTGTCCAACTCAAAAAACAGTACAATCAGGAATCATCTAGCTTCTGTAGAATGATTAGGAAAAAACGAAGTTCACTTTAGCAAATTTATTTATTAATCTTATCTTAAACTTAACTCGCCTGAATAAGCAGCAGTTGGACTACGAATGGATGTATATATTATTAAAAAAGAACGGGATATACTCGTAAGAAAAATATTTCTCAAAATATATTATATAAATTAACATTAAACATGAACACTTCCTTCTTTAGTCCAGCAATTGCACAATTGTCATTTTAAAACATAGAAAAGGTTCTTTTAATTTGAAATTAGTTTTGCGGTCTTATTTCATGAATGGCCGAATATGTATCGCTTTTGATTTACGATAATACGCATAATAATAAGAGGCAACGTAGCCCCGTAGGGATCAGTTGTTTAATACGACTACTTAACTGGGAATATTATTAATCTAGACAAATAATTTTTAAAAAAAGAGACGGAGTTTCCAGTTAGTTTTCGAAACGCGGAGTTAAATCTTTTTAGTAAGTATCTAGAGTTTTCGTTTGCTACTAAAGCGCTAGAAAATTTATGTGTATGCTTGAAACTGGGAAGTATCGCCGAACTAGTTTAGAATTATGTTACGTAATACAAAAATACCAAATTTTTCTACTGCATTCATCATCAGCCTGATGGGTGTATGTGAAATGTTAAGATTTAAAAATCTTCGCATCGAACATCTTTTTCAGAAGCCGTGTTAAATGAGTATTATTTTAGGCAATAAGACTTCAGGACACATGTTGAAATCTGAAGGAAGGTGGAGTTCTGTTGGCTGCTGAGTGCTTGCTTTTGGTTGGACGGCATGGACGGCATAGACCTACCAAAAAAATGTCGGGAAGGATGTTTAAATATTCCTTTCATGCTGAGTGCAACTACGTACACAAAAAAAAAGATAGTCAGGTCTTTGTATCGTTCACCGTTAATAAGACGCGGATCCATGGGGAGTAAAAAAAGAGAAATTTCACCGTCGATATTTAAATTTAAATTTTTCCATAAAAAAAGGTTGATAATTTTAAGAACTGTATGATTTTGTTAATACTTATTGTAATAGATTTAGTTTAAAGTTACAAAACTCGCCGCATTCATTCTGGAATAAATGTTTAATCAATTAAAGAAATCTTAAGTTCTCCATGTCAAGATTCTACTGTATTCACACGCCCATACACATTGTACACACACATGTACATATATCCTTTCATATAAACTGTAGTATGGATGTTACATTTTGAGGTTAATGTCATCGTATAAATGTGTTTATTATCCCTATATATGGGCTTTAAATGGGAGTGTTTTTGCTAAAATTGCTTTCATTACTGCAATCGTTGGAGTTGTAAAATTGTATCATATAAAATAAGAAAAACCACTGCAGAATCGTTCATGTGTAAGTCATTTAATACAAGTACGACATTAAAAGGTTTAAACGACTAATAAATCGCATCAAAATACTGAAAATTGAACAACCGAGATGAGTTTAGCGCGATGATGTCAAGAGTTTTTTTTACCTACCGCTTAGGCCTCATTTGAAATCTTCGCCTGAAGTATGTATGCAGAAGGACTGCCTCGGCACTCAAGGAAATTCGTCCAATGTTTTTTTAATTCTTTCATCCAAGTAAGCTCCAGAGACGGATTGGTAATGGCTAAAATTCGAAAGTTTCTAGCGGACTACGAGCCGTTTGTTATTGTTCTTGTATCGTTTACCCCTTGGATTAGGAATTCCTATTATGTTACAAGTTATCCTCGTGTATATCGTCTAGCATTTTGTCTTTGTACATTGTATGTCTGTTTACCACACAGGTACTGAAAGGAAACAGAGTGTTTAGAAAATGTGGCCTTGTTTTAAATAAACTACATTGCAATTCTCAAACGTGTATTGTTACTTTTCCTTTTATTTTGGTTTTGGTACTTGTTTTGTCTGTTCGTAAAAATTTGTTGTATAAAAATTCTTCACTCACTTAATGCAATTTTACAAACTTTTAAGAGTCACTGCACGAAACGAGTCTATGTCTATATGTGCGAGCGAATTTTGTGTAATTGAAAGAACTTCGAATGAAAGTTGATAATGGATTTTCTGCTTAATTAATTAGTTTAATTGTAAAGTACTTTTCCTGTTACATCTTATTAAACTGGAACGCTAAAATTTACTGATCGGCTTAAAGTCAATTCATAATCATAATTCATAATCTCCTACATTCCCTCGATAAATAAAAAAATGGATTGTATTTTAAAGTTTATAACAGCACTCAATATTTGAATTTCGCCACAATATTTTAATCGTGCTTTGTGAGGATCGTTTTGTAATTGTTTGCGAGTATAAATATTTTTTAACAGATTGCCATCTAACTTATATTCGTCTTATTAAGAGTTAAATGCAATAGGTTTACTGAGATCTGTACGTGTAATTATTTTAGCACCTTGGTTGTCTTAATCTTTGCTAAAGAATTGCAGTCAACCTAATCTTCGTCCATACTATTATTGATGGCTTGCACTCTCTTCCCATTTATCTATAATAATCCACAACTTCCCTGTTGCTTCGCCGAACAGTCCCCGCCCAACAAGGTCTAATGCATACCGTGGCCCAGTTTTTTTTCGTAACTCTTCGCAAAAGATAGGACTTTCCTTGCAGTTTGTGGCTCCCAAATTATCCTCGGAGTGCGTCTGGTCTCCACTTAACACACAAAAATAGCATTACATCGAAAAAACGTTGCCATGGAAAAAAGTGTTTCAATTTGATTTCTTACAAACAGGAAATATACATATAAACAATTAAGATCTCAGACAAAATCAATAAATCCAGTCTCTCTTATGGAATATGAATGTCGGTCACTTAAAAAACATATCGCTACAAGGACATTATTCCCAAAGAGCAATTGTAATGCAGACCAGCAAGTTAACGATAGAATCAGGAACGTCAATAAACCCGTTTATATTACAAACCATCCATAGCCGCGATAGTTCGCTAAAGCCCTACTATGTTTACATCCCGGCAAAATATGAATAATAGTTTGTCCGTGCACTAAAAATAATATCTCGATACATACAACCGGAGATTATGTAAAAATCTAAATAGCGACCAAGTTCCAAAGCCTGAGCTTTCTTGAACACCTACACAAATCGTCTTCTTATGTCTCAGTAATAATCTTTAGACCAACTGCATTAACCACGGACCGAGTATTAACAGCACGATAATGCGCTGGGTTGGAGTAATGAATATAATGTTAATAATTTTAAGCCCGATTTATAGAACGTTAGCGTTTTTCACTTTTGCTATATTTGGAAAGTCATATGTTTTGTAAAAAACTGAACAAGTGTAAGTTTATTTATGTGTATTTATGTATCACGTTTTGTTACCCCAGATGAGTCAAACCTGCGCGAATGCAAAATTGCATTCTCTGTTGAAAAACTAATTGAAATTTACCAAATTGTTGCTACTAAAAATATAAATATTCTTTACTTTATAAACAACTTTGTTTTTTAATTTTCTATTACCAGCATGAAGATGGGAACAGCCATGCAGTTAAGAAAATTGGTCAACTGCATGGAAGAACTTCCACATTTGGCCACAAAAAGTCTATAATTTGGTAGCAGCTACGACATGGGCGAAAGTGACAAAAAAGCGAAGTGTGATTTTTCATTTGATTTTTCTCTATAAATATGTGTATTTATATATATCATATCTGTTAAGTAATAATTACTAATTAGATTGCTTTCATTGAAAAGGTAAAGTTATTGATTAGATTACGATCATTTCTAGTTTCGTATGATTATTATTTGGTTATTAAAAATAATCTAAAAATAACCAGGATAATTTTCGATTATTTTCAAAAATAATAATTCGATTGAATATCGTCACAACCTAGCGTCAAATTCTGTTAAAGTACAAATGAATCTCAAAGTCATATAAAATAATTTGCTTTTATTTCTTTCTTATTTTTCTACACAGGAGTTGATTTAAGACGAAAAAAGTTAATACTATTTCGAATTTTCTCAACTTCGGATTCGGTTTGCTCTCATTTTATAACTAATTCACCATTTAATAGAGCTAATATTTATTAAAATTAACATTCCAAACGAATAATAATATACATCCCAATTAAAATGATTTAATAAATAAGTAAAAAACAAAAATGTGTTATTTCCTGCTTTTAAAAATAATTTTTACATCATGAGAAAACTGCGTATTTTTTCGATCCTTAAGAATTGACCGAATTCGAATTCAATTAAAAAAACCAGAAGTATTTATATATTTTAAAATCTTTCTCTGTTGGTTGTGGTTTAATTTCTCTGTGCCTTTTTCCCTAATTTTTTCGATTGTAAATGTAGTTAATCAAATAAATTAAAAGCAAAAATGGTTTCAAGTTTGAAAGTTATTTAGGCAAAGGAAAAAAGAATATGTTGAAATTTTAAAAACACTCGAAATGCGTATGTCAACAATATAATGATGATGGTAGGAAAATTTAAAAAAAGTTTCACAACTGAAAAACTATTAATCAATTTTTTTCTTCCTAAGCAAACAAAAAGAAGAATATGTATATTAAAATGGACTTTACACGTTCGCACTAATTGCTTAAAGTTTTTTTTTTTATTCAGATTTCCACTCAGCAAACTAAGGTTGTAACAAAAATGGCATTTCTCAGAAATAGAAATGTGTCGTTGTAATCAAAATAAATAGAAGCGGTACGTAAATGGTTTTTATGACAGTCTGTGTATCGAAATGAAACTGCAGAAGGTTCCCAATAGTCTTAATGAATCAAATTTACCAAAGTATACCTCTAAATTAATTAAATGAAAAGGCATAGGATAAACAAAAAATACTAAAATTGGTTTAAAAAACTCGCTTTTTGACATAATAAGAAAACCTAAGACTAACTCAAAAGAGATTTTTTATTGTACAATAGCGCAAATACAATTTTAAGGAAATGAACAATTTTCCATAATTAATTTTTTGATAACGATTGTGTACAACAAAAAGGGGGAAAAATATATGATTGATTACTGAAAACCGTAACCTCAAGTTTGAATTATGCTTTTATATAAAATCTGTCGATGGGGTGGTGCAAATTCGACTTGACTGCACTTTGGCGCTTGCACTGCTACTTTATAATTGCAGAGTTAACAAAATTTTATAAAAAGTATTAACACTCGTTTTAAAAGGTGTAACCTGAAAGTATAATTTACACGCCCTGTTCGCAGTAAATCGGGCTTTAGCTTCGCATTAACGGGCGTAGGCAAGCGAGATAACATATCTCCAAATAAAATAATCAAATCACGTGAACGAGGTGGAAAAATATCAGGTCCATTTAGCGAACTTAATCATTTGTCAAACTTTCCTTTCTCTCCTGCTGACATCACATCCCTCCAAGATTAGTGTCTTCCAATGAAAGCACGAAAAATGTTATATTCATGTCGCTGTACGACGGAAGGATGACTAACATTCTTACTATCATCCTTGTTGAAGATATATGGTCCAATAATTCCACGGATCGCTAAAGCGGAAGAAAGGTGAATTTTGTGGATGTACTGACATTGTTACAATGCTTTGTGGGGTGTAATCGCTTCACAAGTAGCAGTCCTACTCGTTGACATACATATTTCACCACATTTTCATATGCTAGGGGTGGGCGCACTGTACGATATCCGATGTGTATTAACATTTGCCGTATTAAAAAACGATGTAGAGTTTTCGAAATTTAATGCTCTAATGCCCGATTGTAAGCATCATAAAATGTACGTAACGCAAGAGGAATGCCACGAATTGAATTATGTTTACCAATAAAACTTTGACTCACGCTGAATTGCTAAATCAAACTGAGCCGAGAAATTACGAGACCTATTAAATCGGTTGTCACAAAAAACAGCGTAGCAGATGCAAATTTCTCTGTGTCAACCAAAAGAAAAGCAAAATTATAACTAGTATTTTAAAGCTCTAGTAAAACGTGGCATATTGTGTGAATCCTCAAGGTATTTAAACTCCAATGTGGGCCACCATAGTTAGTTTCGCAAACTAAAGTTAAATCCATAAAATGTTTATTGTGTTTCCTTTACTGAAAGTAATATAATCTTTTTAAAAGAGATAAATTTTACATGTTAATTTAAATGATGACAATTTGGAACAATGTTTAAGTAAAAATGAATCTGTGATTTATTTTATTTAATTCTTCTTCTTTAGCAATATTTCTCATCAGATCATCAATTTATTTTTAATTTTTGTGCTTTTTTTCAATTCCTAATTTTTATATGGTTTCTATTTCTCTTACCCAGAACAATGAAAACTTTTAACAAATAAGAAGTAAAACTTTATAATTTTGTTGTTTTTTTTTAATGTGTAACGTTCGTATTTTGTTCACTTGAATTACAGTTTATCAAATTGGAACGTTTTTTATCGCCAACGTTTCCATTTGTCAATGGATTTCCCTTCGGATTTTTCATGCAGTAATAGTTTTGTGTCTGCGGTATGGAATGGGTTTAAAATAAAGTTTCAATAGCTTAATATTATTTCGTGTGATGATACTTTGGGAAATACATTATCGTGAACATGCGACTTACATGGAACAAACCAAACTAAGAAATCTTGGCAAATAACTCATGCACGTTGGCAAGTGTAGACTTCATTGGTATTTAAAATTTTCAGTTCCCTAAATTTTCCTTAAAAATTATTTCAGTTTCCATTAAAATTTTAACATTTATTTGCCACTTTTTTTTAAATTACCGACAGCGCATGCTGAAAGTATAAATTTCAATCACTTTTTGAAGTTTTTGGCGCCGCATTTCTGCAATGGGCCAATGCTCTCTTCTAATTCCTACAAAGCTTCTGACTTGTTCGCAAACTGATGACTTTACTTAGCCCCATAGAAAATTAAACAAACTAGTTAAGTTGAACGATGTTGGTGCCCATTTGGAGAAATATCGCGTTCGCAAAGTGTTTTTAAGTAAGTCGACACGTTCTATGTCAGGGGTGCCAAATAATTGGTTACCATGGTTCTGTACTGCTTGCCGTAAAAGGTTACGTTTTCGAATGCCTCACTTTTAGAGAAGTAACGACCAATAATTTAACCAAACAGTGTTTTTTTAGATTTAACAGTGCCTAAAGAATCTCTTGAGGTTTTTCCTTACTTTAAATGTGGAAATTTTGCTTATTGGCACGACCATTAAACCAAAAATGGCTCTCATCGCTGAACTGAGTCACGATTTTCTAAATAAATTTGCACAACTTGCAAGCACGGTTCTGCCAAACGAAACTGAACACAAATTATACTAGAGTTGCCAGATATGGCCTTTATAAAACACACCTTAAAATTCTATATCATAATTTTTGATCTATTCTTTTCTCCTGCAATGCCAAATTTGTTGATTAATGGTTAATATGGGATGTTTTCTTTAGAGATGGAGAACTTGAAAAATAAAAAAAATTTGTTTATAGCCTGCTATGTGAATTGCATTGTTTATTGCATGCGACCTACGTGGCATAATATGGCGGTGCAGTTTTCAAACAGTCTTTGCTGTAAATACTACTTTGATATAACTATCACATTTTATACCTGTGAGGTAACATTGTATCGAATGTTGTCTTCCAAGTGATTATTTTTTTATATTTTATTGGCGTTAAGAAAAGATCCAGGGGAATGGTATATAATCTCCGAACTCTTGAAAATACACGTTTTCCCAAGGAATAGTAATAAGGTCCTCAGTAATTCTGTTCACACATATTAGCAACCTATACAATCTAACCCAGCCTAGTTAGTTGGATACCAGCCGCACTGGTGGTTTAACGCTATCCACTCTTTAATTGTAATTTCAAATACAAGAGCAAATTCTAGACATCGATGACAATTCTTCGCACACCTAATGGAAAGATTTATTGTACTCATTCCTTTAGCTTAAGAACGCATATTATTTTCCATTTTACACTCACCTACATAAAGACAAAGAACAAGCTTTCGGAAACTAAAACTTGTAGATGGCTGCAAACTTTATACACAGGTGCGGAATAATTTTTATGATAAAAAACAGCAAAAAGGAACCATCAAATTATCGTGAAAAATAAGAAAAAAAGAGTGAATACTATGCAAGAGAAAATGAACAAAGAAATTCAAATATTTATTATTATATTTATATCTATTCTAAGGTTTAATAGTGTAAAAAGATTAAGCAATGTGCTTAATGGCAAAACTTTGATAACCATACGTCGAAGTGCAACTAACAAAGTGCAAACAAATAATCTTTCTTTAAGAATAGACTAGTGCCGGCTACGGAAGAACAGTCAAGGAAACTTGTTAAAGGAAGCTAGTTTTTTTATACAGGTGACGGAATCACAGAGTAAACCGTAAAATCTGTTCTGTACAAATATCATACACGCTATTAAACAAACCTAAACGGAAGAAAGGCAAATGATGTTAGTGATATGTGCGCATGATCGTCACAGCACGACTGTTTTCAATGAACTAAGCCATCAACAGTAAACATCGATACAGAGGATGCAACATTGTATTTAGAAACTAAAAATATTATATTTTTTTGATATTTTGTGAACCGAAAAAGGAAACATGAGTTTCAACAGGAATAGGAACAGACGGTTGAACATTAAATGGAACATAGCTTGGCTAGTATTTTTTACATTAATGCACTTTAACGAAAAAGTAAGGAGTTGTAAAAACTTAGATGAAACTGAAAAATATTTTACCTATGGCAAATACAATTACAAGGTAGAAATATTAAATATATGGCGTGGTTGTTTTCCAATCGGGGAGTCATATTTTCGATCACGTTGTATAGCAGTTGCTGCTATTACGCAAATAAAAAGAATTCGTGTACATTGTTGGCATGGCCAAAAAGTTTTTGTAACAATTGAAAAAACTCATCAAATGGGAATAAAAAACAAATAAATTAACTTTTTTGATTTTAACAAATTAGGAGATAAGTAAATAAATGTTCAATAAATTGCCTCCGACTCTTTAGTTTTATTTTTTTTATTTAAAATCTGAACAGGAAACGAGAATAGTAATTAATTTTGGAGTTAAGATATCACTTGTGCGCAAGTATCGGAAAATAGTTTTTATTTGTTTTGAATTTTATTGTTTTACGCAAACAAAAGGTTTTCTCATTCGGTTTGACAATTACACATTTTGGTCATTTTGGCACTGTTGTGTAAGCAGTGCCCACTGTATCGTTGCTTCTCTGCTGGGGTATAACTCCCGCTCGAGGAGGTTCTGTCACAGAATATTTCTATTTGTGGACCATTGATAAAGGAAACACGTTCTTCGATTATTAATCGCTCTTTATTTACCGCCTCTTATAGTCCTATACTATGCTTGGTAAAACACAGCCACTCTCTTGACGTAATTGGCCACCACTATGTGCTCGCCACTATCCTACAGAGAGCTCTTTGGCTTAACAGAGCCGGTGGTACGCCACGGGAATAGTTTCGAAACTGTTGACAGAAACAAGCCTTCTTACAGCAAGTATATTGCTTTTGGGAAACGACACGGACGCAATATCTCACTCAGCGCTGACAGGTTGTCAGAGTAACTTTTTTGCCGACCGGTGTAGCTGTTGCTTAAGATAGGTAGATTGTCTCTGGGAGGCGCCACGGTGCCACTACACATCTCTTAATATTAGCTAAAGCTCTGTTCAACGACGGCTAATATATTGAGCCTAGGAACGCCACAGACGCAATACCTTAACGTAGTTTGACGAGATGGGCTCTTACGTGATACATATGTAGGTATGGCACCTGGGAGACGGGTACCCTACCTTCGTCTGGAATAGAGAATTTGTATAATAAGATAAATAGTGGACGTCACATAATTTCTTATCTTCCTAATTTCCACCTAATCTTGGTAATACGTTACTGAAGGGAAGACGCGACCTTGATCGCAGACCTTGGAGTTTAAAGGATTTGTTTTTGACATTGGCTTCATTTGGTTTCTCAAGAATATAGTCCGTAAAACATATAAGTACATATATTTTGAGTATACAATTGATGTGTTACTCCAAACCTATTTGCTTTAATTATATACAGTTCATTTACATATATTATTCCATATTAAATAAAAGTGTTAATTATTTAAAAAAAATATTAATATATATGTATATGTCCGCACTAATGGTATAATCACATCACAAGCTTAGTTTTGTGATTTGCTTTTAAAGGGTGTTAGTTACTCGATCTGAAATGGTGACACTTCATCAACAAACAACTGTGACTGAAAGATAATACTGCTTAATTAGTGCTGAGTAATTTACATTTAACAACACAAATGTCTTTTGTAGTAAACAGGATTTAACTGTTTACGTTTTACAACCCCCCGTCGCAAGTATCAAATTACCAACACTAATTCCAAGATTACCAGCTTTGAGAGTGCAGTGATGACCATCTAACAAACTGTGCAAAATCTCAGTTTGAAGTCAAGCAGGCGTGAAATTAAGCAAATCCTTTTTCTCTTTATTTTCAACACGATTTTTTTTACTAAAAATTTTAATTTAATATGATTCTGCCAGTGAGCAAGCACATAACGTGGCTTAAGTACTTTTGCGACTGGAAGTACGCCTGCTTTAGAACACAAACAAAAAAAAAACTCTTGTACCAGTAACCTAGTAACAGTATTAGTAGAGCTAAGGTTACGAGATGATGTTAGTGACAGTAGTGATTATCGCAAAGTTTCATGATGGTGGTGATAGTGGTTAAAGTGATGACGTTATTATTGAGTGTCAGTCAGCTTTACCCCAATGCATAATTATGGCTACCGACTACAAATGGTGTGCAGCGCATCATTCCAAGTGACAATGCAGTAGTCGTATTGAATGCTGCAGTGGTTAACAATAGCAACAAACAACACCACAAATTAAAGCCGTTTTTCATAAAATAGAAAAAATTGTTGATCCGCAAAAAGTAGATTCAATTCCGTTGTTGCAAATTTCATTTTGAAGCCAATATGTGACTGCTCTTGCACTTACAATATTTGCATGCAACACATTTAATTCTATAAGAAGTTTCAAGCAATAATATCATAAATATTTAATAAGTCACAAAGTTCCAAACGAACTTATGTCAAAAAACTTTAAATAACAAACTGAGAACGAAAAGAAGCGAAGCTATTTAAAAGGCTTGGATTGAACAAAAACACGGACTATTGCATATGGAAAGCTGTAAGGCACCTAAAATATTCTATTGCCTGTGAATGCGAACTCAGTTATGAGCAATTTACTTACTTACGCTGTAAGATTAATAATTTTCATATACTCGTATAATGCTGTGTTGTAAACTTGCTGTTGGAAGATGTCTGATGTTGTTATGACCCCTAGAACAAACAGAGACTCAAGTAAGATTACATCGTACATGCCTATTAGCCTATTGTCAGTCACTGTTGTTGAAATATTTATGCGATTATTGCGTTTATGAGTTTAAAACTTTATCTCTATGAGCAAAGCATTATCCTGGACCATCAGTTTAATTTTCGACCATGGTAAAGTACTACTCAGCAAGTCCATAGAGTTATTATCGTTACTAGATCGGCATTTGAAAATGAACAATACTGTTAAGATTTACTTATAGACATTTTCCAGGCGTTTGTTAAAGAAGATCCGAAGGGAGCATCCCAACAACTTCAGTCGCACATTCGCAAGCTAGAGAACTGGCTGAACAAGTGGAGAATAAAGGTAAATCCATCAAAATGTAATGTTTACTGTTTCTGACTTGCTTCAGCATTATTTTATTTATAGGACAAGTCCAACTACCCTGGGGTATGACACCTGGCTTTAGAATACAATATCTATTTATAAAAATCCATTATAAAAATAATATGACCATATGGTATACAGCTGTATGGTACTGCTTGCGAATCAAACACGACTAAGGTGTAAAGCTAGGAGTTTACGGGTTATTTCAGAGAAGGTCTATCAACGTGTGACCACTTTTAAATATCAAAATTCTTTATCTCTATTTATTAATTTTGAAACTCTAGCAATGTGTCTATAGCCATTACTATATACTCACAGTCAGCAATCTTTTAAGTCTTATTAAGTATATTTTTTCTTAATTAAGTATTTGAAGTTAATTGTATTCGTAGTAGTTCAAACCGGAGAAGAACTGTAAGGCAAGATCGGCATACGAATGGACCTTTTAAAAATGGCAATAGTTAGATAGTTGATTGCATAAACTTTTTAATTTGCGTAATTGCACAAAATGTATATCGGTGATGAAAAGTCCTACAATCAGCAAAACGTTGCGTATTTTGAGTCTTGTGTCTCCATGTTGTTGAAACCATAGCTCTTTTGAACAATATGTCAATTTAGGGCACTAAAAGGGGTTTTTTCCATCATACCTCTAGACTAAATAGTGAATATAAAGTACTCGGACCTTCATGGCGTTTCAATTGATATTCGACAGTTACTTGCGAACTCATATACAATAGTTTTGCCTGTTGCCATATTCACCACACGAAATATCAGCCTCATTATAGTTTCACAGTTTTAATACATAGAGCTCTAATCGACGATTATGTCTATCGAAATGTACGCAATGTAGCTACAATGGATATACTACTATATTTTTGTGATAAACAAGATGAGAGCTTTACATACGTTGCTATAATAGTCTTGACACATTAATGCAACAAAATGGATAACTGTCATTTGGATAATAGTAACCTTCGCAGCCGACTTATTTCTAACTTGAAATAATTCTAATCTACTCAATTCTTTCGTATGTTAGCAGTTGTTATTTCACTTTTGGTTACTGACGGAGAGGCTGCATTTCAAAGTATTTTGGTTCTCTTAGTGAAAATGACAACCCCTTTTAACAAATTTTAATCTGAACCGAAACAAAAATGTTGCTAACGTTGGCCGCGACTTTGTTATAAGTATTCCAACTTCCACTAATGATTTTGTGTTTGTTTTTTGTGCTGCAATGGTTGAACTTGACATAGTTGGGTAGGCGCATAAGTAAGCATGTTTATGCATGCTTAAGAAACGAGCTGAAAATTAAATAAAGGGGAACTTCTCATACACAAACATGTTGGAAAACAATTAAAATGTTCTTCATATAAAAACGAAAGTATTTACATGACAAATTAAACAAGTGGACAAAAAGTGAAGTTGTTGAAATTATTATTGGAAAAACTTAAGAGTGGCCAATATTGTAAGTTATTTATGTGTTGGTGTGCATATATACTTTTACATTTATTTACAAATCAAGCTTGAGAATCTAAATTTTATTTGAAGACACTCTAAGGAATATTGTTATATATTTTTAGAGATATTTATATTATTAAATTTTTTTAAAGTCGACTTGCAATCCACTGCTTCCACTTTGTGGTGAGTCTGCGCTTTCGGGATTTGAATTTGCAGAGTATAAAACATTTGCGCGTGTTAATTTCCTGCATGTTGTGTGGCTATCTTTCTCTAGGAAAAACATATATTTTTGTTTACGTTTTTGCTGGAATCCTTTTCGTCTGTGCTACCAAGGAATTTTGTCTTGTTGTAGTTTACCCTTGCTTTTTTAAGTATTTTCGACACTTGATTACTAACAGTTTCATGCTTCATTTTGCATATTGCCCTTTTTATCGTTCGCTTTACATATATGTAATTTAAATTATGCCTGTGTATTTATATATATATATATATATATATATATATATATATATATATTATTTTTTATTTGAAAGGAAGAACTTAAGATGATAAATAGGAAATAATAATCAAAATTGTAAATTTATGCAACATCGGAACCCACAAATGACGATGTCACAGGAGTTGCGAAAAACAATAATTAAATATTAAAATATTTATTTAACAGCAGCTAATTTTTTGTGTTCTTTTAAATAGAAAGATATTTGAATTTGCAAAATTCATAATTCATAAAAATTTATTAATAATTGCTTTTGTTATAAAAAATGATGTGAGTTATAAAAAGGACTGGGTGAAAATGAATTTTGTATGCAGTTATGTAACGATGTTAAAAACAATTTACACTGTTATCTTGTAATTTCGTGTATGGCAGAAAGTTAATTTTGAATCTTTTGGCGGCTGTTGAATATTTCATTTATCGCGGTGCTTTTTAATTGAATTCCAATATCGCGTTTTTAGAGGTATAGAACTTGAAGTTGCCTATACTGCCTGACTTTTGCTCCATTTTAACAGTTGTTACTTGTTTTGTTAAGTTTGGTTCGACATGGTGTCATTAATAGACTGATACCTGAACAATGTCTGGAAATCATGCAAATTTTTTACGAAAAATATGGTCTACTTCGAGAAAGTCATCGCGCTCTTGTTGTTGATCACGAATATCACAGGAACATTTTGTTCAGTCGATAATAAACCTGTGGTATTTATAGTGCAGTTAATCCAAAGTCAATCTTTGGTATGTTTAATGAGCAGGTGCAACCAATGGTACATTTCTTTAAAAATAAAGCCGGACAGATTATAGTGACTGCTACAGGCCCATGATCGCTAATTTATTTGTACTACAAAAAAAAAATGCTTTTTTTTGCAACTCTTTATACAAAAAAGATAGTAGCGAGTAAAATAAGATCACATATATTAAAAACGAAGAGTATTCCTTAGTAAATATTTTTGTTGTAAAATGTGAGTAACTAATACTACTTAAGTAATTGTCCAATTCTCTGGTCGATGCGTGTAGTTGAGACACGCAAATATCTAATTTCCAGGTGCAGCTAACTCATCGGTTAGCCTTTGTGGCAGTTCTATATCGCGAACATGATAATCTATATTTTCGACGAAGTGCTGTTCCATATAAAATGCTTCAGTTGGAACAAAGAGATGGTTAGGATCAACATTCTCATAACAAGACAGAGATAGATCTTCATAATTCCGACGTTTATATTTTATTTCTACTGGCTTTCTTACTGTTAAAGTATTTGTATATTGTATACGGTCACGTGTCTTGTAGTGATTCCCAACGACATTTGGTTGAAACTGTAGCATTCTCACTTTCTATGGTGCCATTCCACTGCGGTTAAAAACGACAAAACCCTTCAGGTCAGTTTTTTACTCTCTAAAGAACTACAGTCTTATTAGTTTTGAATTAAAAACGATGTTTTTGTATAATTGTGAACTTCAGACGTAACAAAACTAATTTATATTATCAAACAACAGTGATAAATAATTAAAACCCTTACTCAAAATAATCTGCAATGCAAAGTGTTAATAAACTCAGAATAATTCAACATACTAAAATTGTATATCTTAAATAGTGATGGCAAGAATAATCGAAAAACATAAATAATCGAGTATTTGGCTGCGATTGGCTATTTAATTGTACCAAAATATATATAATGCTTCTAATGTGATATATTTAATTGCAAATCAATTATATATTACCTTTCTGAGCCAGTGTGAAAGCCCGTTTACGAATATGGACCAATCTCTTTTACTACGAGTAGTATTGGAAGTGGAATCGACTGCCCTTCATATATGCAAGAATGAATAACACATATATGTTTATTTTTTTATGCCTTAGTTTCCATGAGCAGTTTTTTCTGGGGAAAAGTGCGTTACTAAACACTTACTTTTAAATTTCGTAAAAAAAATCTTTCCTATCTGTTGTAATTATTAATTTCACGGTTCGACTAACCATATGATCAATTAATCGAATAAAATAATTGAAAACAAGTTTCACAACTTTGTCGTTACAATATGGAAGAAAATTAAACAAATTTAATATCCTTTTATCGATATTCAAACAAGTTTTGTATAATAAAACTACTTGAACATTTCTCTCTGGTTTAGCATATTAGTCAAACGTGCCACAGAGGTATATATTATTTTAGAAGATTTGTGTGCACAGACTTTTATGTGTGAGTAAATAAATAAATTATGATGATTCCACACTATTATGCAGTTAAATCATTTGCTTCCCACACACATGCGGATACAAACTAACACATTGCTTAGGAATAAGCCAGCGTTACATCTGGTGCGGATCCTGCTTGTGCTTTGAGGGGGTGGGATATTTGTTTCTCTGAATTTGGGACTGCATTACATTAAAAAATTGAGATAATTCGCCACGTATAGTAATTAATATTCTTTTGTGTGCAAAGATTTGAGAGGTGTCCTTACTTTGCGGTTTACATAATCGGCCTTTCCAGTTTCGTTAGCCTGATCGGAAACAATTGGTTTTGTCAATATTCGAACGTCAACTAAATGTAAGAATTGACAATTTTATAGCTGGTCTCTGTAAGAGTATGGGGGACCAACCCTGGTACATGATTCCTTTGGCAGAAATCATCTTGAAGGCATAAACAACGCAGTTTATTTTGCTGTCTGGATTCAGTAGAAATAATCCTCTCCAATTTTAATGAACGGGCAAGTCAACATGCAAAACAGCTACATTTTGGACGACAGTTCGAACTGGACGTCAGTACTTTCTACACATCTGTCTTAAGTCGCATGTCTATGGTAATAAGTCGAAATCTATCGGTGTCGTTGAGGCCGATATATGCTGCGTCGCTGCTCATTTTTGCCTGATTGGAATGCCAGAGTGATCGAAAATTGAACATATCTGCAAAGCGCTACCCAAAAACGAGAGTCTCAGGCCTACACATAATTCAATTGTTTCGCCCTTTAAATAACACAAAAAATCCGCTGAAATCTCTCGAGTAATTTGTTACATTCAATTATAATACCGGCCATCTCTGTTAGAAAACACTTAACATACGCACCCATTGAAAGAACTACAACCGTAGATCAACATGGTAAAGGCATTTGCGAATTGTTTGTTTGTTTGTTTACTTGATAGTAACACATCTACAAAGATGCATTTATGTTGTTTGGCACAAACACACATTTATCTTGCTCACACTTGTACACTTTATAATAAATATTTTTCATACAAAACCTACAATAGATCGGAATAAAACATAAAATGAGCAATTTTTGGAAAGCGTATGCTGCACCACCACTGTTGATGCTGTTAGGGATATCGTTTCCCAGCTGCATATATATACTTCCGCTGATTCTACAAGTAGACATGTATATGGAAGTGAATTGGCGTTTTATTTTTCGGTTGCATTTGACAACAAGTGTAAATATTAGCAGTTTGCTAATTTAATGATTCATCGTTGTGTGCAAAATGAATGCATCAATGGCTGAGCAACTTGAAAATACATATATAGCATTCCACTTAAGTACACAAACACTCTAATGCACACAAACAGTCACACACTTACACACACAGTCATGAATTTACAAAGAGCAGAGGACGAATTCCTCACATTTACTAAAAACCGGCAAGAAGAGCAAGATGTAACCAACTACATTCTAGTAAATAAAATTGTCAATTAAAGAAACTACAATCACCACTTGAAACTTTGTTCGTGAGTCGAATTATTGGTTCGGTGATTGATAAATTGCATATTTTTTGGCTACTTTTCAACGTCATCTATTGCTATAATATTTTACTGCATTGATGAATTTATTATATGTCAAATTTGGGTTGGAGACAAACCAGTTTCGGCTATGTGCCACCTTCAGTGTCATTTTGTGTTCTGCAAAGTTTGCATCAATTCGCTGGCGTTTTATTGTTTCTATTTTTCAGGTGAGGTGGCAGCATGTGAACCTAGTTTTTCGCGCAGCCATCTGTAATTGCGATGAATTTATTTCAGGAATAATATGGATTTTGAGGCTGCGATCAATTCTATTGGCTCCGTATAGGCTCTATCTGTAACATATCCCCACAAGAACTAACCCAGTAGTGTTAAATCGCATGATTGGGGCGGCCAATTAGCAACTGAATTTCATGAATGTATGCAAACTGGAAATTTGGATTGCATTAAATTCTTTGTTTCGGTGGATGATTGACATATTGCAACTTTTAAGGCTTCGAAGCTAAATCCTTATGCAAAATTCACAATGTGGTCGTTATGGATGGGCTCAATTGTAGGTAACGTCGAGGAATTGACGAATTCGGATCTTCTTAAAAACTGCGGCTTACGGCTGCGATGTTTTTACTTGAAAGACGCGAACCAGCCCACTCTAATTTTTGGAGTAAATTCTTAATAGGGGCATCAGAACGATGACTATGTTGACCGATTTTACGAAATGGAGGTTTCTACTACTAAAGCTTGTACTACTGATATGTCTTAAGTCCAAATTAGTTAAATGTAGCAGAACTTATTGTAGCGGTTGGTTACTATTTAATTATGAAAAGCACAACTTCGGCCATCAAATGTTTTCTTGACTTAACCAGTCAATTAATTCACTAGAACCATAATTCTATGTTCAGACATGTAGCTTAATTGGATCAATTAAATTTTAAATTGAGTTAATGGTTTTGGTGCCAGACATAGCTTACTCAATTAACATTTAAAATGATTTCATTTTCTTCGCGGAACTTTTCGATTGTGAATTTAAGTTGTAGAGGAAATTAATTATTTAAATTCATTATTATTTATGTATTCATTTGATTTATTTTCATTCATTCTCATGACGCTTAATCTTGACGTTGTCCAGAATTTTCCATTTCTTTAATTCACCTTGCTACTTTCTCTTCTCACTCTAATTGCTAATTGTTCAAATTATTAATTAAGTTCTTGTATAAAAAGTTGAGTTCAATGTTCATGTCTGAGCAAAGTATTAAAAAGTAGTAGTTATACTTAATAATTTCCTTATAGCGAAACTATCGGTCACACTGTTCACAAAAGTCACAACCATGGAATAGTCTTAAACAGCAGCAGTAGTGCAGTTGGTATATGCAAATAGTAATTGTGTTCTTTTTTCTTCATCCTCTGACATACAGTCATTCACTTACATTCTTAATTAGTTTTTATACCCTGCACTAAAAGCTATGGTGTTTTATGATTTTGTGACCCTATAAAGCATAACTGACATGTTCTGGATGATTATTGCAATGACAGATGATTTGACGTTGTATAAAGTCTTGCGTTCAAATCAAGTTTCCGAGGCTTTCATATAATCTACGCATCTATCTGTTGGACTCGGGTTTCCGATACCGTTTTACAGCCAAACCTAAATAAGAGCGTTGAGCGTTGCGTTAGCAGCAGGTTACGTAGCTACAAAGCTTTCAGAGACATACATTTTACATCAAATGTACTGTGGCTACGTGCCCTGCTGCTAACGCAACGCTTAACGCTCTTATTTAATTTTGCATGGGTATACCTTAACACCTTTCCTGCTGCGTGAACTTTTCGTTCAAGCTATTTGGTATTATCAGCGTAAAATGAAGAATTTTTTAAAATTCATAATGCAGTCAATTCTGGGCATTTTAATACTGGGGCGCATACGCCGCACGTGGCGTGAACGGGAAGTCTTCATAAAACAGTCTGGCAGGGAACGTGTTAAAAAAGTTTAGCCACTACTGCATATTCCTCTCATGCTTGTTTTATTATCCTCTGAACTTTTTATCCCATTCATTCAGTCATCCATTCTTCGCTCCAGTTTCCTTTAGCAGTTGTTGAGTATCATAAGTAACCGTTAAATCGAATTATTTGTGTAAAATTTGATTTGTGTTGGTTAATGTTTTGAAAAAAACTCTTGCGCGGATATAGATGCTGAGGCAAAGAAGAATCATCACTGGCATCACCATAAGCAACAGCAGCTTGTAACAAGCAGAGCAACATAAATTAAATCTTTTCTATTGTTTTAATATTTACTTTAGGAAATTAAGCTGAAGAGAGCAGGAGATAAAGCAATAAAATATTTTAAAGAAAAATTTCATACAAAAAATTTTTGAAATGTTTAATATTTTTATTGAATAAATAATTCGAAAGCTGAATGCTGGAAAATCAAACCGCAACTAATAAGTCAAACCAGCGCAGAGCATCTCACTGTGTGAATAGTAACTAAGCAAAATAATAATATCCATTTAATCCGAAGCTGGAGATGGAGTTGTTGAATTATGCAAAGGAATAATGAAATTAAATATCTTTTGTTCGCCATTACAAAATTGCAAATTGAATGTTTGGGATGACTAAAATAATAGAAATACACTGATTATTGCTCCGTGAGAAGTTGTTTTTGTCATTAATATTGTAATATATTGGAAGTAAAATGCTGCTTGTGTGGGGTTGAGTTTATTAATTTCTTAAGATGCTTTACAAAATTGTTATTGTCAAACATTTTAATAATGACAAAATATTGAAATTTCTATTGTATGTTTTTAAGCTTAGCACATCAGACGCTTTTTAATTAATTTAACACAAAGCTATGTTAAGTATTTTATAGTATTTCAAATATTTATGGTAGGAGATAAACAAAAATTTGTTTAGTTCTCAACACTGAATAGAATTTCGACCCATCAAGAAATATTGGATTATTCGTCACAATGTTGTCTTATTTCGTTAGAAAATTTTTTTGCAAGGAGTCAATATACCTTTAGAAGCCAGAAAGCGCAAATATATTTAGAAAGTGTCGAAAGATATTACACCGCCGTCGTTTTTTATTATTGACGGATTTCAGAATACCTTCAACCTAAGTGCGAAGTAGATATTTTTCTGTGTAAATATTGGTCGAAAAAGCCGTCAAAAATCCTCGTGTGATGGTTTATATACATGTGGCTCCAGTGAAGTCCATAATTCCCGGGAACCCATCTTAACTAAGGCAATAATTGCAGGCAAATACGGCTTGTATTCCAATATAGCTTTGCGAATGAGGTGTCTGCATTAGCTCCTGAAGATATCAGAAATCCAAAACGTTAATTAAAATTGTTACTTTCTGTAAAATTATATATTCAGAAAGTAATTGCCAGATATTTTACAAAAATCTGTTTACCACAAGTTTTCGGAAAAGTGTTGAGAAACCGAAAAACAGATCAATATAGAAACAATACTACGAGTTTATTCCACCATCGGGGTTCCCCACACTTATCGGTGTGTGATATCTTATGCAGTTAGTGCCGAAATAAAAAGGCTAAGGAAAACAGATCTGAAGAGAAATTTTCTACTAAAAGGCATCAAAATCTTTCTTTAAATTGCTAAAATACTTGTTTCATTCAAACACCTATATAATTAATCGTAATTTGCTATTAAAAATATCATAAGGTCAGGTAAAACATTTTATAGTAAAGGAGGATTGAGGAACGATGTATGTTAACAGTTGTACTTGTTAAATATTATCTTGATATTTGTAAGAAATTTTTGCAAAGTCCATCTAAATCTGCTAAACCACCTCTAGCTGATTAATCGGACTACGAGATATAAAACCATGCAACCAAGAGCTATATTTGGAAGTGCCGAATCTCATACCGAAGTATGAACTTTTAACAATTTAGGAGTTCTAAAGACTTTTATCAGTGCAAAGGATTGTTTGCTTTTTTCAATTTTAGCCTCCAGTTCTATTCGTTATAAGCATTTTCAATCACTTAATATATATGATATATTTAAAATTTTTGCTTTTTTAATTTGTTCAACTGTTTTTCTTTTCCTCTTGTAAGAACTGTGAGAAACACTAATTTCTACTTTACGTTGTTGGCCTTGGCATATACTTGGCATATACTTTGTTAATAATAATCTAGATACCGTTTGTATTTATTTAGTTTTGTTTGTGTTGTGTATAAAAATTATGTATTATTATATTTTTGGCTTTTGTCTAATAAAGATACATTTTTAAAACCTTTTGGTACAAAACTTAAAACGTTAAAAGGACAAACAGTAGTTTTCGTAAGTTCAAGATTTTGATATAATAACTTTTAAAACTTTATAATTTTTTTAAATTCTATTAGTTGTTTTCTTTGAAATTTCGATACAATTTGAAATTATTTGATAAAATTTTGCATTAGGATTTACGGGTGAACTTGATATGTTTTAGTGAACTTTTAACAAAAATTTCAAAATATGGTCAAGATTTTTTAGGTTTTTTTTTGGTTCAAGTTCTCTTTGTTAAAATGTATTTCTTTTGGAACTTAAAATTATTTTTTGGATTTGACTTTTTTATTATGGCGTTTTGAATATTTGGCATTAAGGGTTTTATGAATTAATTTTTGGTGAAATTTCAAAGAGTAGTGAAACTTTGGGTTGTGAAATTTCGTTTTTGTAGAATTTTTTTGTTTTGATTTTTGATGAATTTTCCGGCATTGAAAGAGCTTTTGTTATTTTGTTGAATACTCGACTTTTATTAAAAATATACTTTATTAAAATCAATTTTAAATCTAGATTTCGTTATGGTGGAAGGACTATAAACAAAGCAGTCGGTTTGTAACGTAACCTACATAAAGTTTATAAAAACGAAACAGTTGTACACATTTAAAGGATAAAATGCTATTGCTACCAAAATAAAATTAAAAAAATCGTTTCCATTTTGTATTCCTTTAATAAAATTTGGCTTAAGGCTGTAATTCCAGTTTAGAAGAGTTGAGTGGAGGCAGTTAAGGCGGAAGTGCGTATTTGTGAATATAGACAGGAAACATTTCATACCATAAAGTAAAACTTTTCTAATTACAAACCATAATGCGATCAAAGTGACAATTATCTCTTTTCGAAATGAAATAAAATTGAAATGATATTTAAATGTACTAAAAGAATCGCCAACACCAATTTTACATACAATTACTGTCATTGGAGCATAGAATATACGAACAAACACTTGCAGAGTTTACTGATGGTGATGGAACACGGTTTTCATTAGTTTTTCTTTTCTTCACTGGCCAATGGGATTTGATGTTACAACGTCAGCATTGACAATATAGAATTCGTAAATCGTAACGCAACCAATACATTATCTTCATACACAGGAATTTTAAGGCTCCAGTAGCAGTTCGGTTTAATGAGAGATAATTAGGTGCTTGGTGAGGTGGCATTTCTTCGCAATCTATCCGTTGTCTTGTTTTTTGCTAGAAACTTTGCCGCAAAAAAGTAGTAGCGACCAAAATTAATTGTTTATGTTTAAATATAGAAACCCTAAAGCCGCTAGTTTACAGCGCTTCTTCTGCGTGGGGTTCTGTTTGTACTTGGAATTCGAGGTGTCATCAGTTTCGTGTACAAACCATCATTCCAGAACTTTCAACTTGCACTATTTTACATTAATTGCCAGGCTTTCCATTTTAAGTATCTAAATATAGCTTTCTACATAATAAATATTACAGACACTGATCCACTATGCTGTGCTTGATTTGAGTGAGGTAGACAATGACAATTATAGTTTATGTTCAACAATGGCAAATAAATAAACCGAAATGAATGTGCAAAAAAGAAGAAGAAAACTTTTACATTGTTAAAAAAATAAACACTCATTTTATCTAAATCATTTTATTTATTAAGGAAAAGAAAGTTTTTTTGCCAAAATTTAACATTATATTGTGCTATACGTCAGCAAAAACGCACTGACATATTATGCTATGAGATCCTAACCCATTTAGCATATTAACCAGATTTAAACCCCAGCCACTATTCGCTGTTTTTACACTTGAATAAATTCCTTGCCGTTGAGAAATTCGGATCGAATGAAGGGGTCACCACGTCTATTTTGTGACATAGCATCAATCTCCGACTCGGATTCTTGTTAAACGCTGATGAAAGGGAACATAGAATTTAATTCAAAAAACTTGGAAATGCAACTAGCATAATATCGATAATTTTGGTGCCCTTAATTTGATACCGCGAGGTGGCTTAATAGTCCTGATTCTGCTTGGATTAATTTTAAATAGATTCGTACAATAGAAATAAAAAACACTTTCCATATGTTGGGTGTCCCATTCTATTGAACATCTTGCAAAGTTAAACTGTTCCAATTTATTAATTTTATTTTCATTTTTTTTTTTCTAAAGTAATTAAACTTTTCTTAAAAAATATACAAATTTCATTTCTTTGTTTCTCTTGTTAGTCTCATTTTTTATAACAAAACACATAAATTTTTTCTCTGCATAAGTACTTTCCTAACATCTTCCTATTTTTTTCTAGCAACAAAAATAAAAAAAAAACTTTATTGCTGTCGACGTCGTTGTTGCCCTGTGTACGATAACATTTTAATCCTTTTAAAAGCGTCCATTACGAGTTTTTCTCATTTTCTTTTTAATTTCTGTCAACGATTTTATTTTGCTTCTTATCCTTCCCTGTTTCTTAATTTTATGTCATTGTTTTTCTTTAAGGTAAAAAGAGTATTCAAAAGTATACATGGAGTTTAAAAATTTAAAGAGTTGCGTATAGTTTTTAAGTTTATATTTTTTTCTCTTCCACAGATTTAAGTGCTAAATTTAATTGAATTACAGTAATTAAATACAAAAAAAGTTAAAGTTAAAACGATAAATTCTTCCCTTGGTGCCAGTATTTGCAAATTTAATAAATGTCTAGAGAAAAAAATATTCAATCAGTGTCGAATGGGCGCAACTGTTTATAACTACAGCCAAGAAATAAACCAAGGTTAAGGTGACTTGAAATTTGTTAAAAGGATTTAATACGAATGCATTTGAATTATTTAAAAAATAAAAGTTTGCACCGCTTGTGATATATTGTTACCGATGACAAAAAATGAGATTTTTATCGGAAAGCTTAGATCTCCGGCAAATATGTTCAGTACTCAGCGATTTGTATTTTTTACAAAAAAGTTGTGTTTTAATGCTTTGAAAATGGCAAACTACGAAATTTTTTGAGAAGAAATTTTTCTTCATTATTTTTGATGAAGAAAAGTGTTACAGAACGTCATTGTAATCTTGTGGTATTTTAGTGTGAAGAAGTTCTCTCTGAAACTACTTGTAAATGTTGCTTATGACAGTTGAAACACAGTGATTTCCATAAATAATTAGGAGAAGTATTCGATGAAGATCCGTGTCAAACACAAAAGAACTTGCAGATTCATTAGGTGTAACTCAACAGGCTACTTTCGTTTGAGAGAATTGAGATTAATTTAAAGTCAGGATATTGGTTGCCACCATTTTTCTCAATGAAAAAGCTCGTCCTCATGTTGCTGTCCTACTTAGAAAATAGTGGATAGAAAATTTTACTTTACCCACCTTCAGAATCCTCAATCTATTTTATCTATGATTTCTTCAAACACTAGAAAGTGATCGCCATTTCTTATTGAGGATAACTACGACTATGCCGTACGAGTGATGTGCCAGATAAATAGCTTTGAAATATTTTTTTGAGCGCAGCAGCTAGTGTCGTTCAAATAACCGGATATATTATTTTATATAAAGGTACTTGTAGTAATGGCAAAAAAAAATTATTAATCGAATTATTAATCATATGATTAATAGAACGCTGAATAACCGATTAACCGATTAATTTAATTTAAGTTGAAAATGATAATAAACAACATAAAACATTATCTACCGTAATTCTTTGTTTGGATAAGAGTTTAAGAGGTTTTTAATATGGATTTATTATAAAAGAGCTTACAAATAAGAGTTTAGAAAGGCACTTTGTAGTCAATACATTCCTTTTTTCTGCGGCAGTTATGCCTGAATTGGGAAAAAAATTTGCTCTAATACTACAGAAGTTCGAATCTGAAAGCAACGTTTTTGTGTAAAATTGTGTGCATCATTTCATTCCATGCTCGTTTAATAATTTTGGCTCATTTTGGGGATTTATAGAGACATTGACCTCTCTTTTTACATGTAAATCAAAGACTCGTCGTGAGACCCAGTATTCGAATTAATCACTAAAATAGACGTGTTGCTTCCACCTTTAAAACTGCCGCTTGAACGAGCATTTTCAACCATTTCGGCTCTTCCGCAAGTCATAATTCCAGATGGCGTTAATGGATTATGATAATGGATTTTTTTTAATTTTGAGTCCGATATGCCAACAAATATGATAGCAATATACCAAAAAAGAAATGGTTAGCGGCATATTAAAGGCCTTTATTGTTGTGTATTTGGGAAATAATCGATTAATTCTCGATTAATCGAATAGAATTTTTCGATACAATTAAATCTTTAATCGGAACATAATAATCGATTATTAATCGGTTTTGATTAGTTAATATATGATTAACATACTCACTAACACCAATATAAATATATTTAAACTCACACCAAATGAATATTCACACATACAAATGTGTATTCCAAGCAAGCATTTTATTTTGCGGTTGTCGAAATAATCTTGCGCCGTAAAAACAAAATGTATAATTGTAAGGGACTGTGAGGTGTAGCATGATTCTACAGTCTGTAATGCCGACACAACATAGCATGACTTTAGAGTCATTATCAACAGCGATCACTTTATATTTTGTTGTCATGCCGCTGACTGTCTTCATGAACGCACTCTGCATATGATGCATGCTATTGTTGTATTGCAACACTTGTGATCGTGTGGCTCACTTCATTCTTTACCGTGAAAATTAAAATTTGTCATAATTGTGCAATGTCATATTGCACTCACTTACCCCATGGTATTTACACATAAACTATTGGGATAAGAACATGCAATCACATTCACATGTATTATAGTACATAGAAATATAGAATTAATATAGAAATAAGCGTTGACTTGAAAATTGTCAAGTCAACCAAAATTCAGTATAAAAGAATAATTTGTTTTAGGCCAATTCTAATCATGTTTGAGCTGTAATCGCGGAGCTCGATGAAACATTAAAGATCTTAATTTTAATTACAAATTAAAAAGAACCTTTTATTACCTTTGATTAAAAAAATACTTTTGAATAATTATCTTTCAAGTTTTATTTTTCGCTCAGATATATATATGGGTTCCATTTTTATTAGATAAATGTACAGAATCTGGGGATAATATTTACCTTAAATAAGTTATTGTCAGTTTTACGCCAGAAAATAATCTTCCTACAGTGACTTGTTAACTGACAAAAGTAAACAAAAGTTTACTCCCAAAGGTAGTAGACGTCAGGAGAATTACGTTAGTGTACTTCTTAATCTTGTAGCATTTTTCTTGTATTGTAATTTTTTCGAAATTAAAAATAATGATTATTTGCAGTCCCTGATAATTTTAGAAACAAAATTTTATCATTTTCAAAAGTTATTACGAAGTCAATATAAAAATGAAGCCAACTATGATGGCCCCGTAAGATAACCATTTAAATATTCATAAGCTTAGCATGTTTTTTCAGCAGGATTATTATCTTCCGACCGGGATACGCAATGAATTATATAGTTGTTGAAATAAATAGTGATGCCGACGTTCGAAAGAATACTGTTGGTAAATATGTTGTAAAAGTTCTAACTTACTGCTCCCGTATACATTGACTACAAGTAACGAATAGAGTGTGGAGACAGAAATATGGTGCTATGGCACATGTTTAAACGTATTTTGCCACGCTTTTTTGTCACGCAAACGTTCAACCGTACGGTCGTGTTCAAAAAAGCGGACAAACAAATGCAAGTGCATATAATAAACAAAGTTAAAATTAACACATAAAAAATAAAAACAACATAACAACAAAAACTGTGGCAATAAAAACTCATTTTAAAAGAAAAAAAAAACAACGAGAATATAAATTCTTTACAAAAATCTTAATAGTAAAAACAAAAACAATTAAACAAGTGCAGTCAGTGGTAGTGCATTAACTTTGTTGTTGTTGTTGTTGTTGTCAAATAACAACATACACAGTGAAGCGCATAAGTTTAGAGGCAAGTCAAAAATCATAAACTGTATGAGTGCTCCCATCAGAAGTAATTCTGAGAAAGAGCTTAGCTCCACCAGAAAAACTTTATGGATTTCTGAGGAAGAATCCTTAAAAAGGACTGTAGAAAATCTTCTTACAGTAAGAGATAAAAATCGTCCCCGCTCCTGCTCGCCTAACATTTTAGTTACAGCTGATAACAAAACATCCCCTATTTTAGTCAACATTAATAAACCCAAAATGCAAGTTGGTATGGATATGTACATCACCGTCATTAAACGTCAGAGAAGCCCAAAATCTGCTCAGATTTCATCAAAGTCCAAAATACATAAAGATGACAATACTGACAAAACAACTAAGAAACAAAACAGGTTTGCTATCGTTCAAACAGATGAGCCAACAGCAGTCGGAAAATCGTTTAAACCGCCGCCAATTTATTTGAGAGAGTCTACCTCCAATGATTTGGTAAAGAAAATTATTTCAATAATTGGCGAAGAAAATTTTGTAGTTACCTCAATTGAGCACGGTAACATTAATGAAACGAAAATTCAGGTAAAACATGAGAACGACTACCGAAAAATAATTAACGAGTTAGAAAAGGAAAAAAGAAGTTTTTATACACACCAGCTGAAAAGTGCTAAAGGGCTTCAGGTTGTAATAAAGGGTATTGACCATTGCGTAGAACCTGAAGATGTTAAAACTGGATTGCTGGATAAAGGTTTCAAAGTTAAAAACGTTTTGAACATCAGAAATCGCGATAAAAACCCTCAGCCCATGTTTAGGGTGAAATTTGAGCCCGGGGATGTGGTTTTAAAAAAGAATGAGACACACCCAATCTACAATCTCAAATTCCTTCTACATCGTAGAATCACCGTAGAGGAACCGCATAAACGCTTGGGACCCGTTCAGTGTATGAACTGCCAGGAATTCGGCAACACTAGGGCCTACTGCAAGTTGCCCACAGTGTGTGTCGTGTGTGGTGAACTCCACGGCATGACACAATGTAACAAGCCAAAAACTGACTCTGGAGCAAAAAAATGTAGTAACTGTGGCAGAAACCATACCGCAAATTATAGAGGGTGCCCTGTATATACCCATTTTAAGCACTCAATGACTAAAAAATCATCAGTTGCTCCTCAGCAACCTCAGGAGTTATATGTTGTTTCCAGTAACAATTTTCCCCAAACAATCAAGCCAACCAACCATATTAACGTTCATACTCCTGGACACATTTCTTATGCTAATGTATTAAAATCTAATACAGCAAACCGGAATCCAGAACCCAAATCTCTCACCTCTGAGCCAAATTTTAGCAACCTTGAGGCAACATTACAGACTCTTGTTCAGTCGATAAATACTTTTACAGCCTCTATGACCACCATGATGCAAAAAATGCTGAAAATGCAATCAACCATTTTGCAGGCAATTTTAAATAAATGATTTGTTTAAAAATATGTTTCTGGAATGCGAACGGCATCCGCCAACACAAAAATGAACTTGTTTACTTCCTTAAGGAAAAACAGATCGATCTAATGATGATTGCTGAAACCCACCTAACATCGACTAGCTACTTTATAATAATTGGTTACGTTCTATACGATATTAAAGACCCCCAAGGAAGAGCTCGCGGAGGCTCGGCAATTCTGATAAAATCCAGAATTAAACACTATTTCTTTAATGACAAATGCGAGGATTATCTCCAAGCTACAAGTATTTGCATAGATAAGTTCTATAGTAAATTAGTTATTTCATCGATTTATTCACCGCCCCGATTTTCGGTGACAGAAAATCAGTACTCAAATTTTTTCAATTCGCTTGGTCCTTGCTTTCTCGCAGCTGGCGACTACAACGCAAAACATACATTTTGGGGTTCGCGGTTAATTTCCCCTAAAGGTCGCGTGCTGTTTGATACTATTTCCCGTATGGGTTTAAAGGTAATTTCAAGCGGGCATCCCACATATTGGCCCACAGACCGGCGAAAGATTCCAGACGTTATTGATTTTGGAGTTGCGAAAAACATCCCTCTAGAATGGATGCAAGTGAAGCCTTCATTTGATTTGTCTTCCGATCACTCACCCACAATTATATCCATATGCTTCCCTCGAGAAATTGGGTCACCGCTAAATGACTTAGCTTTAACAGTCACTCGAGTGAACTGGCTAAAATATAAAAAATATATAAGTACACATTGTACCGAAAATATTGTTTTAAGAACGCCTGAAGATATTGATTTGGCAACTAATAATTTTACCCGGAACCTTAAACAAGCCGTGCAACATGCTACTACTAGTCATGCAGTGTCCAGAAATGTAAAGAGTAGGACTTATTCTTTATAAATAGAACAACTTGTGTCAGAAAAAAGAAGAGCAAGAAGAGAGTGGCAAGTTTGCATATCTCCCCAGTCAAAAAGTAGGCTACGGGAATGCACACATCGACTTAGAAACCTGCTTGAAATTCAACGATCCGCTTCCCTTAAAACTTATTTGGAAGGCCTGGATGGTACTCCTCAGTCTGATTATTCGTTATGGCGCGCGACAAGAGGTTTAAAACGACCAGTTAGGGCAAAGCCGCCTTTGCGAAATCCAACTGGGGGCTGGGCTAGAAACGATTCCAAAAAGGGGAACTTATTTGTAAACCATTTAAGAAATGTTTTTGCTTTAAACGCTTCTGATGAGGCAGCTGATTTGCCGCCTTTTGCCAGCAGATCTCCTGTGTCTCTACATTTTAATTTTCGAGATGTCGAAAACGCAATTTGTAATCTAAAACTGACAAAAGCTCCAGGTATTGATACAATTAGTAACAAAATGCTGGTGCAGTTACCTATAGTAGCTAGAAGGGTTATGCTTTTTATTTTTAACGCTATATTACGCCTGGAGTATTTTCCTGCAGAATGGAAGTTGTCTATGATTACAATGATACCTAAACCCGGGAAGGATCCCACCAAAGTAGAATCCTATAGGCCAATAAGCTTACTGCCGACAATTTCTAAATTGTTCGAAAAATTGTTGATAATGAAGTTGACTCCCGTACTAAATGCTGTAGGATGTATCCCCAACCATCAATTCGGTTTTAAGGCTAAGCACAGCACTATTGAACAAACACACAGATTAGTCAATGTCATAAGAAACTCTTTTGAAGAGAAAACATATTGCTCAGCTCTTTTCATTGACGTTGCTCAAGCTTTTGACAAAGTGTGGCACGACGGCTTACTTCACAAAATAAAGCTAAATTTGCCAATAAACACACACAAACTTTTGGAAAGTTACTTATATGGTCGCCTATTTGTCATCAGAGAAGGTGATTTCACAAGCTCCCCTCAGCCAATTGAAGCAGGAGTCCCACAAGGCAGTATACTGGGTCCTACCTTGTATTTAATCTATGCGTCTGACATGCCAACAGGATCCCAAATCCACACTTCAACTTTTGCAGATGATACAGCATTTCTCAGCGTCAAAAAAAAACATCAATTAGCCTCGCGAAATTTGCAGGAACATATTGAAAATTTAGAGAAATGGCTAAAACTCTGGAGAATCAAGGTAAACAGAAATGTACTCATGTGACATTCACACTGCGCAGGGAAACATGCTCGCCGATCAAGATCAACAATCAAGTAATTCCGCAGCACAATAAAGTCATGTACCTTGGTATTCACCTCGACCGCTGGCTAACGTGGAAGTCTCATATTGATGCAAAACTGACTCAGATGAAACTAAAAGCAGTTCAACTAAATTGGCTTATAGGCAGAAACTCTTTCTTGAAATTGGATTGCAAACTCTTGTTGTACAAAGCGATTATAAAACCAATCTGGTGCTATGGAATTCAATTATGGGGTACCGCCTCGATATCAAATATTAAAAAAATTCAAAGGCAACAAAACAAAATTCTACGTATGATTATAGCAGCTCCTTGGTATGTTAAAAACTCCCGAATTCACGAAGACCTAAGCGTGCCTATGGTAAAAGTAGAATTCGCCAGGTACGCGATAAAGTATATCAACAAACTTGAAACTCACCCGAACCCACTCGCACGTAGCATCCTTAATTTTGGCGGCCATGCTCGGTTGAGAAGGAGAGATACCCTTGCTGTCATCCGAGCACAAAACAGATGACCTTTCATATATAGTACCCATTGAAACATAATTTTGTCTAGCATTGGCTAGCCTCAAATAATTTTCTTTTAGTATTAAGATCTGTATACTTATTGTTAGTTCATTATTTGAAGATTCAATAAATAAATAAATGTAATAATAATAAAAAAATTTTGCCACGCGGTAAGTCCATTCAGTCCAATCAGCCACAGAAATAACATTTCAATCGGGTTTTTAACCTGCTGTTAGTGCTCATAACTAATAAAACTCTAAACTGTGTGAAGAGTGGCTGCTAAGTGCTTCTTCACAAGTGATGAGCGAGTCGGTGAAACATGCCGAGATGAATAAGAGTATATCGGGGAAATAGCATTCGGCCCAGTAAACTAAATGTGATTCTATTGCCTGTCGCCACTGTACTCGGTCACAGAATTTATCAACAACTCACCTTACTGCTTAAATGAATCGAGCACTTGGCCATGTTATTGTCTCGCCTTTCTATTTGCTACGTATAATGAAGTGCGCGCAACTGGATGTCAAAACGACCTCTTAAAGATCATAATATCTTAAAAGTTTGTATCTGTCTGAAGTTAGGGCCGACTACGATAACTTTTACAATTTGAGGGCTTTCTCGAATTTTCGTTAGATTTGATATGTTTGAATTTTAGTTCGCTTGGAAGTAGATGTGGTAAAATTCAAATACTTTTCTGGTGCTTAAAATCCCATTGCATTTTTAAACAGTAGTTTTTCATAGAAGGACTGACCTAATATTTTTACGCATTTATATTTCACTACCTGCGATTCGCAAAAGCAAACTCTTCAGATTTTACAACGAGTAGCTTAGCCAATCTTTTTATGAGCGCTCCGAAAAAATTGTTTTAAAATGAGAGAGAACTTTTTCTGAACACTTCAGAAAGTGGTTCTTTATTGAGTCTAAGATTCTAAAAGTCCTATTCGACTGAGCTGTTTTAATACAAATGACACTTAGTTAAGTTTACTTTTATAGAACACTTTGTTAATAATTCGTAATTCATGAGTTTTACGGAACATTTATGTTTTCTGGAATAAAACACTCCTATTGTTGCTTTATAGTAAAAAAAACAAAATATATAAGTCAGGAAGTTTAAAAAAATTCGACACAAAGCAAGAGACAAATTTTGCTTAAAGTTTCATTTCGTAGAGTACCGGCGAAATAATTAAATAATTTAAACTTTTCAACAAAAAAGTTCAACTCAATTCTAATTCTTTTACGCTGAGAAGAACAAGAAGGAAGTAATAAATAAAAATTCCCACAAGTGTGTTCATTATATTTGAGAACAGTTTTCATAGACGAAATCGCGACCTAATGCTTCTGGAGCCGAACTTTTGAAAAAACGTGAATTTGCTATGACTATAACGTCTATCATAATACGTAGTTTAAAATATATCTAGATATGAGACCATTGCTTTGCAAATCTGAAATTTATGAAAACATTTTTACAACATGCGGTGCAAAAAGCCAATGAGAGAGAAATCTACTCGTGTTTACAAAAGACTGGAAAAAATTACAATATCTTAAGTTTGAGCTTCAATATCTGAAGGCAATAAAATTAATTTTGAGTTTTTCGATATTTCAAACTGCCTTTTTTTGAATGCAGTTAAGAAATCTTTTGGGGTGAAAAAAACCATCACGAAATAATCCTTACTAAAATAATTTAGGTGGTTTTCTAGGGCATTAAAATATTAAAAAATATATCTTTTCTGAATTAAATTCCGTCGTCTTTATTATAAACCAGATTTTCAGAGAAATGCCTTAATGTATGAATGTTTTCGCATCGTAAATGATATTTTTTTACACTTTATGAATGTAAAAGCTCCGAAAGAGAAGTCAAAAAAGTTTCCTTTCTACCTAAATAAATACATGCTTATATTTAAATTTTGCTTATTTCCTTCTTGTCACTTTTTTGTGTTTTATTTTCGTATTTTATTTAATTAACACTGTGTAATTTATTCCTGTCATCTTTAATGTTCTACTTGCAAAAGAAAACTTACAACAATTCACATTTATAGACGAGACTGTAAAACACTTTCAAGCAGCTTTCCATACTTTTAGAAGGAATTGAATACTGCAAGTGATAATTATTATTATACAAATTAATATGAGTTAGGAAAATAATTCTGTTTATATAAAGTTATTTTGTATTAAATTATCGAAACTAAGCTTTAGGTATTATTTTAATTAATTTAGATACAAACAAAAGAGTATATTCGGTTTTGCTTAAATGTGATGTTACAATGAGAATACATTCCTCTCTGGTATAAAGTCAGCAATATAAAACCTCCAATTCGGTATATCATCGGAAGACTTTAAACACGATTTTCTTGTGGGATAATGCGTGAACAAACAGGTCACATCCAGTTCAAAGAAAATAGAATATAGTGATAATTGGGTAAAGTAAACGCGGTTATCGTGAACATGCACTCTGGCTGAATCGCCGCATATTTCGGGGAAGTTTTCGTAAGGGTCTTGTTTTAGGAAAATGTAAATTTTACTCTCTAAAGAAGCGGAGGTCACGGACATGCTAAGAAAATACGAATTCAGTATTTCAGCTCTCCTAAAGCTTGAAGAAAATCCACAGATTGCGAACAACTCTTCTTTGTCAGAAAACAAACTTGCCGTATTTGGAGTGATAAGCCGCTAGAAAAACTTTATCGTAGAGGGTGTGTGAATATATTGCACATGACTACATTAGCGTAGCACTTTGTACCACTGCTTTGATTTTGTAAGGGTCTATATGAGGTAGATCTTTTCAAGCTGTAAAAATTACTAACGTTTTTATTCATTAATAATTCAATGCTAAAAGCAAAAGCGAGAATAATAAAGTCATTCTAGGAGTTTACTTTTCGTAATTTCATAATTAAAGTAGATGTTAAAATCTTATCTCGGTCATGATTACAAGTTTAATAATTTGCGCAATTCAAGTGGTTGTTGTAGTAGTAGTATTATTCGTACATGTAGCAGAACGTACAATATTCGTTACCACTTATCACACCTTTTGTTTGAATAGGAGCAAATAGTCCATACAAAGAAGCACACAAATATACATACATATGTACATATGTTCGTTATATAATGAAAAGAAAAGTACTTTTTCAAATGAGGTGGTTAGTGGTTTAGACCTTGTGCTCATATAACAAAATAAACATGTTAAAATAAACATGCTTTCTTATTCCAATATGTTTAAGAGCAGAAATTTATACAATCTAAAATACACACCCACATGGACTAACATAGGAAAGGGATCTGAAAAGGGTTTTAGTTAATTGCGAAACGTTTTCACAGTTCAAGAACAGTACCTGAATTAATTTGGTATTTAGTGCCACCTGCGAAACATAGACTTAGAAGAAAATTTATTAAGCAAAATGAAACCATCAACTCGTGCTATTCTGTGGTCTATTGTTCGGGTGGGCTTCGAAAGTACTGTAGGGAAGCTTATTTTGCTTAGCATAAATACGAAATCTGCAAAGTACAGTCCCAGTTGCCACTAGACAACGCCTCTACCACTAGGATCGTCAGGTAGCCCCTTTCTTCAATTATATCGAATAACACAATGCATTGCCAATCTATTTGCCAGGCTGTTAGCAACATAGTTGTAATGGCATAAGAACTGTAGGGGAGTCTAACAAGTCGACTCTTATACCAAGTTTTAGTTGAGTTCACTAAAAAACTCCATACTGTACAATTCACTGCCCACACTCCCACATTATGATCAAAGTTCCATAGCAAATTAATTGAAAACTTTGAATTGCAACACTTTTATTCACTTGTACCTTAATTTTAAATCATTATACTGGCTTTCTCTTTATCTTTTATGACACTATTTTCGGCCCAAAATGTTTATTAACGCAAGTCGCCTGATTTGACTGCTGCGGACTTCTTTTTGTGGGGATATCTGAAAAGCAAGGTTTATACAAACAAACCAGAAACGCTGGAGCATCTCAAAGAAAATATTCGTGATGAAATTAATGAAGTACCGCGCGAAATATGTGAGAATGTAATGAAAAATGTGTTCAAAAGGGCTCGCATTTGTGAGGCTAACAGAGGCGGACATTTATCTGATATTGTATTCCATACATAATTGCCGACAATAAATAAAACATTTATCAATATACGATCCATTCTCTTTCATTTAATCAAAAAGTATAAACAAACAAAGCAGTATACCTTCCCGCCGGACACCCTCTATTTGCATGATGACGACTTGGCCCATTAATGTTCTCTTCAATACTACGATTATGTCCACCGTACAATTGATGTAAAGCACGATCACATTCTCGACGTGAACTGTGATCTTAGAAATAAAATTGCATATTTTGTGACATTGTTTTGTGGGAGCTGGAATATATAATTGGAAAAAAGTACCATGTCTCCTCTTTATGTTAAATATTTAAGAACTAAGAAAATTTACTTATGCTGGCATTAATAGCATTAAATTTAATTGAAAATTATAAACTATAATAATTTAAGCATCTTTAAATATTTTAACTTCATGTCCATTTTTACCTAAACACATATGTATATAGACGACACTTTAGTTTATTTTATTTCTTTTAAAACTCAATGACGCACACTGTTGCATTTTTTTAGTACGTTTACTCATTAATTATACAAATAGCATAATGTATTTAGTTTTGGTTTAAATTTTGTTTAATTAATAAAGATGACTTAAGATTTGTAATATTAAGTATATAAATTATTGTCATTAAGTAACTTTTTGTAAATAAATTCAATTTATTTAGGAAACATAAAAAGAAATAAGATCTCTGCAAAAGTATGATTGTAACTTACAAGTGCAACTGTTTAGTTTCTAAATGCTGACCTAATATTCTGCTGTAAGTTGTTTAAGCATTTGACAGGCTTTTCGTAGATTTCTGACATCCGCTTACGCTACCATAAGCACGTTATAGTTAGCCCTTAAAAGTCCGAATTCGACTGAGAATGGATCAATATATTTAAGTGTACAGCTTCATTTTTATATCGGCAACCTTATGAAGAGAGGCACCGGGTAAATTTTTCATTTTTAACTAAAATTTTTTTATAGGCAAATAGGCTAAAACCTCTTGATAACTTACAACTTTTAATTATGCCATACACGTGACTTCAATTTATCAGATTGAGAGGATGAGAAACACCGGATACCTCTTTACACATTTAACAGGGTGACAGGGTAACCGGTAACTCATATATAAATTATTCGAAATTACATTAATTACTTCATATTAAACTTAGGAAAGGTACATATTTCTATCAAAAGTGATAAAATCGTAAATTATTTTTGACTTTTTCAATTACACACATAAGCATATGCGTACATACAAGCGTACGTACTCAGTTGGATAGGTAATGATCAATTTTATCGTTGATGTCTGCAGAACTATTTATAATTTGTCGTAAAAAAGACTGTTGTATAATTACCATAACATAGTGTAAATATTGTAGTTTGTCGTGTTTAAAGATAAAATGTCTTAAATAAAGCCGTATTGAGGATAAAATGATGGACAACTTCATGCAGTTTAAAATTTTAAAATTTTGTAAGTAATTCCAAAATTTAGAAGGAAAAAATATTTCGTGCCTTGAAACACAAAGATATTGAGTTAGAACACAATATTGTAGAAAACAATGTCCTGCATATTCTAGATTAGGATCTTCAGTTAAAGAAATACTTGTAGAGCATTACATTAGTAGAATGATAGGGGACGATATTCCAACTACCTCAAAAAAACTTCTAATAAGAAGCCAAAATCCGTTTATTGTTTGAACACTTAATCCGTGGGAATATTGCCATTTTGATTTAAAAATCAATTAGAAATATTTTTTAAAACCATATCGACATCGACGTCCGTGCAATAATAGCCAACTTTAGAAAAATACATAAATTTAAAATAAATTAAATTTTCCCTTCGGAATTTATTGTGGAGACTAAAAAACAAGTGAATTAACTTGTTTTTTAAATGTTTTTGTGAATGAAACAACAGAGTTGTCATCGGAATTTTTATCAAAAGTAATAAAAATCCTGTGACTGTTAGAGCATTTTATTGTAACTATATATTCTTCCACGACAATTGTAAGGACAGTCTGCATGACTCTGTCGCTCATATTGTCATCCTCAATTTAAGTGCCCCCCCCACCCTTGATCGAAAATGTGATTAATAATAGGCTTGAACTGTCTGCAATGTATCGTCTAGTATTTCCTATGTGCCTTGCTCTCGTCTTCGAGGTTGTCTTAATGATTTGGCCAACTAGGTTGGTAAAGACTAAATTGATTAATTAATTAAAAAATGTTAAAAAAATGTATCACAATTTTGAAGAAAACTTGTTTTGTTGTCTGTTTATATAAAAACGTGTCAAGGAGTGTTCCTCGGCGCGTTTAAAGCACTGAGCGGATAAAAAGCGTAAACGCTTTGTACATATTTTTTAATCTTATGTACTTTTTAGTCAACTTTTAGTAGTTTTGGTGGGTTTATGCAGGAATATTTAAAAGTGTTAAAAAATGGAAAAACAAAACAGAAGTGGAAAATCTCACACTAAGTAGTTGGTTTTTATTTTGATTTTTTAAGTTTCTTACTGTCGCTTTTTGCAGCCAAGTGGACGAAGTTGGTTATTACCCTCTTGAAGCATTTATTTTTTCTGTCCTGATTTAATTTTTATTACATCAAGTAATTCCACGTTTTAAAACAAGGCGTCCTTTTTTCGCTTACTTCAAAAACCGTCTTTTTGTTTTGTGTTTAATTTTTATTTTTGTGGTTTTTAGATGGCTGTTTTAAGTCTTTTATGTTTTTTTGCATTTGGCTACAGTGTTTTTTACTTTCGCATAATCATTTCCATTTTTTGTCTTGAAAAGCTCTGTGCCGGAGAAAAAAACAAGACCTTAGTCTTGATTTTGCTGAAAGGAAGGAAGCAAACTTTGAAAGCGCAAGACGGAATGTTAGAAATATTTATAGAGTGCCTGAATAAGAGTGAAGTAAGTAAATTAATGATGAAATAAACTGTTTATTTCGTGTGCGGCGTGCAGGTAGCGTTGTTCTTCTGAAAACACAGGATCTTGCCATCTAGTAGAGGTCGCGATAGTTCCGTTATCGACGATGCTCTCGTTTACAGAAAAAATATTTTTAAGTGACCGACCGGTACAACGATGCAGGGAAAACATACTGTCCATAATTGATGCAGTTTCTTTTAATTTCTTTACCACTTTTCCAACTGTTAAAACATTAGTTCGTCTTCTCCGACCCAAACTTCGGCAAAGTTTGCAAGTGGTCTTAACACAATTGTTTTCACAATGATTATGTGTTCTGCTCTTGGTTAGCGTTGCATTTTTAATAATCGCAAAAATCATAGGGGACAGCTGTGGCCAGTGCTGCCACTTGCACGAACAAAATGCTCACATAATATTAAATAGCGCATTATTATATTTTTGAAGGACTTAAACCTTGAAATTTGTACAGACATGACATCAGTATTAACTGATCCAATTAGAAGCACTACCGCCATTTCGATCATCCCAGATAGAATCGCCAAATAATTTATAAGGCTCCCATTTTCACTGTGGTTGTGCTAGTTTTCCATGCGCAGAACATTTGGTCTATTTTTTGCCCTTCGTGATAATTTTAAAAGAAGTTAAAGAAGTTAGGCAATTTCCAGCTCAGAATCAGTGTTTAGAAAGCTACACTACAAGTAGTAGTAACAACGAAAAGTACAAAAGCGTCATGCCTTTAGCTTTACTACTGGTAATATAATTCAAAAAACCAAAAAGAAAAAAACTCAGGTTAATAATTACCTTTAATATATTTTAAAAACAAAACAATCGAATAACATTGAGGTAGTTGGTAGTAAGTGAAGATTGAGCAAATCTATCTAGTGGTCAGTGTCTCCGTTTTTATAGTTGTATAGTGTATCCTAACATTTTTTATCTGCAGACGGGACAAATAGTACAAGTGAGTATCGGTAAAGATCCCTTATATATAAATAGCATTTGGAGATATACTCTAAGAAATTGTCAGCTCTGACGAAGGCCAGCAATTGACAATTCTGAGGAATGTGTAAAAAACTGTATTTAGTATAAATTTCTTAACTACTGCTAAAACTACGACTCCAAACAAGTAGCTGCAACAAGAGCATCTGTCATGTTTTACCATTGCCTTTGTTTAAAACTACCGCTACATTCAAAAATTTAATTTGTTAAAATGTAGAAGCAGCCATCCCAAACAAAATGAAGTAGTGTTTGAAGTTTTGTGTTATAACTGCTGCTTAATTTGGACTGGATTGTAAAGAACAAGCACGTATGTGTGTGATTAGTGTTGCCGTTTTTTGTTATTTATTATTTTGTTATTTCCTCTCCAATATGAAGTTCTTTCTATACACTTTGTTCATTTTTGTAAACATGCTTTCTTTATTATTTAGGTAATAAAGATTACTCAGACGCGAATTATTTTTTATTCGTTAAATTAAGAAATAATTTTTTTTATTTTATTATACTGAAAAGTTTTAAACACTAACAGAACATTTTCTGTACCGCTACACACACCATTAGCATTATTTTTGTCTCTACTGAATAGTGTCTATTGCGAACATTATCTAAGTAACAAACAGAATGCGAAAGCTTTCTTCACATTGATACTAAGTGTTTACAAATAAGTACACGGCATATGTATTATTCTTTAACTCTTTCATCAATAAAATTTTGGAAAAATAAATATAAAAATAAAAGTAATAAAAGTATTATTCGTATACCTGCTTTCTTGGTATATAATAGTTTTAATTTCCTTAAATAAGGCATAAACTCTAAATTTCAAATATCCGCAAAGAAAGCAAGCAGGGATTAAATAATCTTGGGTCTTAGGGGGAAGCATCAATGTTACGTCTTGAAGGCTGATACTAAGTTCTCTGGATAAATCTAACACAAAATTTGTAACACAATAGTGAAAAAGCTTTAGATCATTGTTCCATTGGGATGGATAATAATTATTCGACACTTTTAGTAGTACGACCATTCGTTTTCATGATCGAATTTTTGTAACTACGCCATTTTCAATTTGTGAATTAATATGTTTATTTAAAAATACAACTGCGCCGCTCTCCATAACGAATCGATTTCTGTCCGATTTATGGTATGATATCCGCAACTCGCTCTTCCTGCTTCTTTATTGATGGCAATGGACAAAACAAATGTAAAAATAATTATGAGTCTTATATCCTTTCCATTGCAATGTATATCCGGATTTGATCATAGAAAATATCCAAATTTATACAAATATATAGCATAATAAAAATACTAACCGAGCAGAGTAGTCAATATTTTCGTTATATCATGATTAGAGCTTGCTACTGATAAATGCAGACTAGAATAATATGTTAAAATTTTCCCAAAATTTTCTCAAAGTATACAAAGTATACTATTAAAAATACATGAAATTTTTAAAGAGTTAAATATTTAAGCAATTTCTGAAACTCTTAAAATAGTTTTCGCACAATTTGAATCCTTAAACGTTTAAATTCCATAGATATAAACGAGAAAAGAAAAAAATATATTTTAAAATGTAAATGTCTACTTAAGGGATCTATAACAATACATTTGCATGCATAACATTACTGCTCGCAACACTCTTTAAACTCCAACAAACAGAAATATTTTTCAAACATTTCCCTATTCCCTAAACCGCATAAACTCTCGCAGATAAATTTATTTTTAAATGTATTAGAATTTAAAAGTATTTGAATTTTATAAAGCAACAATTTTTTACTGGAAAAAACACATTAAGGCGTAGTCAAAGTTATGTACCATTCACAAAAGTAAGAACTACTAAAAATTTACTACAGATTTTTCCCGGTGCAAAGGATCACTAATTTTCACCTCCGCGCTTAGCCGTCTCTTTTTACAATTAAACTATCCTATCGTTTTAATATATTCATTTTCGATCGGTTAATATATGAGTATATAAATATATATCTATATATATATATATATATATATATATATATATATATATATATATGAGCTAGGGCTCATTATAGAGAAATTTCATTTTTATTAAAATTTCTAATTAATATTAGTTTTTTACATATGTCGAAGTTTGTTTTCGATTACTTGTTTGTGAATTTTTTTAAATTTTTGACGAAGTTGCTAAATTTTGGTGAAATTAAAAATTTAGTTTTAAAACTTGATGAATTGTGTTCTTTTTAGTTGTGTTTTTGAAATTATTTTGCTTTACTCAAAGATTTGGCAAATTTTAAATTTCTTGTCTTGTCATTTTTTTGGTGCAGTTTAAGTTATCTGGAAACTTCGGTTTTTTAGAAAACTTTGTTATTTTGTTTTGTTAATTTAAAATTAGTAAATTTTAAATTTCTTGGTGAACGTTTACAGTTTTTGGTGAATTTTCAGCTTGTGGTAAATCTTATATAATTTTATATTTTGTGTAATTTTATGTGCAGTTTCGGTTTTATTAAATTTAGATTTTTCGGAAAAAATTTTATATACAATTTTGGACTATATTAAGTAATATAATTTTTAAATCTTAATTTCGGTTTCTTTATTCTTTCAATTAAGAACGAATCATTTTTCGTTTGATATGATAACTTTGAAGACAGTCAAAGCCATAATTTTATTAGACAACTAGCAGAATGGAATGCATTTTCTATGCCGCGACGCACGTTTTCAATATTCTTTGTGTCTTTTTTTACTAATATTGTGTCAACTGTAAACATCATCTATTTAAACCATCGCTAAAGACAAATTGAATATGAGAATGAATACTTCTCAATTCTCATCTTCTTGCTTTTTCCTTGGGTGAGAACGAAGTTTAAATGCTCTCATATTCCCTATAGCGTTGCTGATTCTATAAGGATTTAAAATATGCAAATTTTATGGGCTTGTATTTAAGCGTTTCCCCATACGACCAAATGGTGCAAGTTTTTAGATCCTAGGATGTTGGTTTCAATATCGGGTAAACTGTCAGACGAAAATCGTTAATCCAACTTCCGTATTTCCAGAATATAAATACTTTGTTTTATCGGAAATAAATATTGTAGAAATTAAAAAATTTCGTGAAGGGTAGACATTTTTAATAAACAACTGTGCGACACAGTTGTCGATAGAAAATTCTTGGAAGCTGTGTAAAAAACTGTTTCATAAAGTTCGGTAAGAATTCTATAAAAATCTGTTCGAAAAAGCTGTTTTCGGGAAAACTATTCGACAATTTTTTCTGTGGAAAACTGTTCGACAAAGTCGCCTATAGAAAACTGCTCGAAAAGATTTTATACAGATAATGCTGTTCGACGAAGTTGTTAATAGAAAATTGTTTGATAAAGCTGTCTATCAGAACCAATGGCTTGGTAGGAAATTGGTTAACAAAGTTGTTTATAAAAAAGTATTCGAAAAAGTTGTCAGTAGAAAAATTTGTTTTAGCAAAGTGCGACAAGAAGTTTTATGGCATATTATTGTATAAAAGTGTCTATAGAAAATTTCACACAAGGTTCGGCAAAGCTTTATATTCACAATTGTTTGCTAGATTGTCATTAGAAAACTTTATTATAAGCGAGAGAAAAGTTTTAAGATAAAAAGTGCATTTAAATTATGAATTAAAAGTATCGTGTTTTTTAAAGCAATATTTGCTGCGGCTTATGTTCTAAATTTCCTACTTTTTGTTTAAATGAAGTTTTTTATGTATTGTTTGTTACTTCTCTTCTATTTCATATGTTCTATTCTCAATGTACTTCACGTTAAGTAATTTGTCACAGTTCCATTATGCAATAAGCATGATTACAAACGGTAAGCTACCGGTATCCAAAACAAAAAAAAAATCACTTATCGTAAAATGCCAGTTTCTTCAAGGCCAGTATTAACATTTCGGAATAAAAAGGGCTTGTTGCCGTAGACCTATAACTTCACCTAATAGTATAGAAATAAATCCAATCATTTTAAATGACATGACCTGTAGTGCTTATAATTACTACCGAAACAAGAAAATACCTGCCAATGAAAGGCTTGTGCTGCTACCAGCTCATAACTGGTATCCAATAGTGACACAGGTTTGTGATTCTACCAGCTCCTAACTCGTGACACATTGAGGTGAAATTGTTTTGTAGCAATTACACGTGGGTTCCCTTACCACCAAATAGTTCAATTCAGATGATGCACAATTCAAAGTAAAAATGAGCTTCAGATGAATTATCCGTTTCTCTTACATTTAGTACCGCATTCCTTTTATACTAACGGTGTATAACGTTACCAATAGCGAAAGAAATCGACAGTTATTCGTTACGGTTGCCAAGCTTCCTTCATAAAACATCCAACAGAACAAACAAATGTAACAACAAGAATAACAAAAAATAAAATTAATGATTACAGTGTCTTCTCTGTGGGTAAACATGGCAGTATATCAGCAACAGTAGAACAGACCGTACGAATATGTGCAAAAGGGGTATAAAATGACCCACATTTTGTACTTCACTTTCAAGTTAAACGTAACATTTTTATATGAAAAATCTATAACAATTTTTTTCGTCAGTAAACATAGCGAAATATAGAGAGAATTTACTTAGAGCTTTGCTAAAAACTTTTTAATGACAAAAAAACTTGTGTATTTGAATGGACGGCGGAAATTATTAAGTACGAAATTGTAGTAGGTCAGGTCTGACACAGTCGTGAGGGCGTAGTTCGATTACAATCTTGATAAGAACAAACGGGGTGTTTTTGTGTTCGATTTATCGTTTTTTTTTCGAAAAAGTTGTATAGGAAGTTTAGTAAAATATGTACTTATCATCGCGATTTTTACAAATGCTTCTTATTTTGCATAAATATTTGTTAGATTGGCATCGTCTTCTGGTATAGGACATATGCTTGCGACTTGAATCGGTTTCCGACAAGTTAAAAGTCAAGTTTCTGTTTTGTCGTTGTTAACATAAAAGGATTTGCACCAGTGAGCGCTAAGTTGCCTTAAGCGGGTGTTTAAATCGTAAATTCGAGAGTAATTTATGTTTAAAAGATGAACCTTCCTGCTGTATATAGGGTTGGTTTTAAACGTTTGGGGTTTGAAAATTGAAAAAAAAACAGAAAGTTTGCAAAAGTGAATGAAGTGCTATTTGGGCCGATAAATAATTGCCTGTCATTTACTTTTTAAATATTATTTCTTGTAAATGTTGTCTACGGCTACGCTGTAGGTGATCTATACCTGAGCCAACCAAATCCAATTCTTTCAAAAAGTAGGTAATCATCGTAATGTCCAATTATGTCGACGGCTCACAAACCGCACCAAACAGCGCACCTTTCAATGTGCTTTGCCCCTGAACTGCCTCTAGCTGCTCTTTACACCAAAGACTCTAATTCTGTTTGTTGACGTACCCACTAGGCCAAAAAGGAGCTTCGTCCCTAAAGAAAATATTTTAATAAAATTTAGTGAATTTTATTGAACGCATTTTGATAATAAAATTCAATGTTCGCTTGTTAATCTATTCATAATAAAATTGAAAATCTGTCAGATATCTATTTTTACACTGAAACCCCAAATAGCATAAACATGGCTCGGTATATAATTGCTTCTGTCCTAAAAGGATATGTTGATAAAATATCCACAGAGATTCTTGTTTTTCTTCTCAGACTTATATAAACACTTAGGGGCGAGTGTGCATTGACGCCTGCTTTGACGGTTCTAAAATGTCGCCGATGTTTCTTTCTTCTTTCTATTCTTTCTAGAAATGCAATCGGGCCAGAATAAGATAAGTGTTTTACTCAGACAAGACTTGACAAACTCCTGCGGTTTCGTTATGTACATTCAATGTTTCGCAACCACAGAGGAGAACAAATTTTACATTTAAACTGAAGTAAATGCACATCGCGTTTTGTTAATTCAGCGTGTGCGACTTTAAAAATACATAGTCGACATAGTCCATGTAGTGAAGTCGTTGGTTTAGATACCAGTAGACGCCGGCTGGTGCATTTGCATTTGTTTGAATCAGAACAGTGTCAAATTACGGTTAGAAATAGTACTGAAGATAGCGTGCACACTCGACTCACACCAATATTTGTTTTACAGGATCTTGATATCTTTCCGTGCTTTGCACAAGGCGTCATCGCATAGTTCACATAGCAGGAGATTATTTGGTCCGGTATGCCAAAGATGTGCAGTGATGATCTTATTGAGTTCCTTTTTATGTTCATGGCATCAAACACTCTCTCAAAGTCAACGACAATGTTGAAGAGTGCTGAGTGAAATTCCGGCGACTCTTCTACGATTATTCGCAGCCTATTATAATATGAACGCATGTGCAGTTAGGCCACTTTTGCTTAGTTTGGAACAAACTTACCGGACCACTGAATTTGGAAGGTGTAGGTACGCCACTGTTCTAGTGATATCTGAGATCTAGGTGTATGACTTACGTAAATACCTGGTGGTAAAATACCCGCTCGATGTTTCACAAGCAGGCATATCTCAACAATGGTTTAACGCGATGAAGATAAAAAGTCACTGTCGTTTTATTCATTGAATTAAATCGAAAAATGTGTGAAGCGAACTGAATAGGGTTGAGTTAAATCACTTCGATTGAATCCAAATTAGTAGAATAGTTTTGATTTGACTTGAGTAGAGAAATTTATAATGGAATTCAATAAATTCGACTGGGATCACTAAGAATATAGTGGGTAAGAGTGGACTTGAATAGCGTCATTTGGAATCGAATTAAACAAAGTCGATGCGAATAGAGTCGATAGGATTTGCCATAAATGGACCTGATTAGATACGATATAAATATAGTCGGTTATAATCGATACGACTCACTCACCAATATTATGTTGCACTTTCAACATAGCTAAAGAGCTGAGATTTAGTATACAGATAGGCCTTGGGAAATAAGTCAATAAGACACTTGCACCTTAGCTAAATAGCTGAAATTTGGTACAGCCTTACCGCCTGTGAACTTTTAGTTAAAAGTAGTTTTATACATATAACATTTACAAAAAGAAAAATGTTTTGGAAAATAGGAGTCAGATCCGCTCAAAAACATAAATGTGAAAATAAGGCCAAGTGCCTGTATATCTGCCGGTAAAAGTACTGAGATCATAATGAGGACCTAGTTGTTGATATGTCCAATGGGCAACATTTTACCTGTAAACATTAGGTCGCTACAAATCCTTTAGAAGACAAAAATCGTATAGCGGTCTAGCGTTTTCGACTAGAATAGAGTCGCTTACAGTAAATAAAATTCGCTTCGCCTCAACAAAATTGCTTGGGGTCGTTGGGGCATTGCATAGAGTAAAATTAAATGGATTGTCGTCTGCCAGAATACAATAAAAAAGTATTGTCTACCTCAAATTTAATATTCTTTTCATTATTTAAAAAAAGAAAGTTTTTGATTATAAACTTTGAATAGAGATAGCAAGCAAAACAATGGAAACCAGTTTAACAGATAATATAGTTTATATACTTCGTCTTTCAAACAGGAATTAGGTAAGAAATGTTTGAACTGAACTTAAAACAATGGACCAAATACATGCAAATAAGAAAGTTGTTGCTATTGTTATAAATATCTAATGCATTTACACAATTTGTTGTTAGAGAGGAGTTGCTGGATGCTAGTAAAGGTAATAAAAGTTGCTCGTAAAACGATTTTTATTAAAATAAAGTATCGAAAATAATAAATAGTGCATAGTGAAATCATCGACACTGTTTTCTTTTAAGATAATTTGAAGTTATTAAATACTTTATATAGGTAAAACTAAATATATATAGCGAATCTCGGCTCAAAGCGAACTCTAGTGCTTTTTAAATTAAGTGGATTTTAAAATAAATCCCAATTAGTTCTTTACGTACTTTGCTAAATATATTTTTCAACAACATTTTCAATGCGAATTATCATTACAGTGGATAAGGACACATATTAAATGAGTTCAAGCTTGATGCAGCAATTAAAATACTTTCAACCTTGTCGCTAATATCGCACGTCGTAGTTACTGTCAATTTTATTAACATGTACTTCTAAATATTGCAAACAGATTAAAAAAGATATATAAAAATCTGATTTCTCGTACGTCCATCCTACGTGAATGTAGCGTGCCAAATTATTAATATGTATTTAATAGTAATGGCCCAGTACTTCACAGTACTCGAACCAATTTATTAAAATAACGAAATATTAACAACGGAGCCGAGACCTCTCTAAGCTCTAGCTGAAGATAGCAAACTCTATGGTGTACACAGTATCGTTGAATATTGGAAAGTTTTCTACGCAGAGTCAGCAGTGCATTGTTTTGTTGTTTCAAGCAAGCCTTAGACGATGGTTGATACAAAGTGAGGAGGTTGTACAAGAGAATGCAGCGTTGGTGGCTCGTTGAATTAAGTTGTGTCTTGGTTATACGAAAGATCAAAAAACTTTGATTTTTTTTTTTTTGTCAGGTTGTATCACGATCGCAATGTTAATGAGGGTGTTGTACAACCTCATTCTATTTTTTGTTTATTATCGTAGTGACCTCATAGCAGTGATGGAAATTGGAGATCTTAAAATGGAACTGAATTTAACTTAAAAAGTAGTTTTTCCATATGAAATGAATCATTTAAAAAATTCAAAGAGACAATTTGTCCTGCCTGTATAGATGGTTTTTTGATTTTTTTTTTTTAAATTTTATTAGTTAAGAAACTCAACCCGTTTTTGTAAATGTATATAACTTAACGTTCTGATTCGACAAAAGTACGTTTAATGTCGTGGGTGAAATCCGCAAATCATAAAGTACTGAAAGAAGTACAATAGCACTGAACTTTGCAACCACTGCCACATGGAAAGAAGCATGAGTTTTATTTGCCATATTTTCTCAACAAGAAGGTGTGCACGAAGTTTTGTAGTTTATGGGCAAAATACCCAACTTTATTTTCAACCGAGTTGTACCAACGCTCGCACCGTCTCTGGCTTTCATTATTATATAAAAGCTCTGATCTGTTTTCATGTTGAATTATAAAAAAAGATTGATTTAATACTTTAAAACATCCGGCTGGTTTAAAATTTTCATGTTTCATGTTTTCTCACTATAAACCCAAGATAAAATTTCATTTATTATAATAAATTCATCAGTCATATGTAGTTTAACTCAATAAACCATTCGAACAAAAATGACCCTGAGTTCTGATTATTTTAAAGTAATAAGCATATTCTCCTGATTCCACCGATCTTTAACGTACGTGCCACTTCTTTTGCGGATTCTATCGTCTCAAAACTCTTTTAGAGAAACAGTTCGCATCTTGGGATATAGGAAAGGTCCCAGAGAAGTTGTGAAGGATAATTTACAACCAGTATCATACGAATAGGGATATGCGAGTCGAAGCGTTGTTGTAATAAAGAAACCATATATCCATGTAACCATCATAGTATTATTCAACAAAATCTCGATTGCGGATCAGTTGAGCTCCTCCTTAATTTTCGCTCATATAAGTTACGTTCGAATTACTGATGAATTTGTATTATATTCTCGTATATGTATATTTTTAGTCATCACAAATATATTTAACTTCTGATTAAACACTTCTCATTTCATTATGAACCTCTCTTTATAAGCGAAAATTCGTGCGTAATCTTCGGTGACCATCCGAACGATTCATCAATACCAGCTGCTATTGCAGACTAGAATATTTTAAATTTTCTTAGATAAAGTTATACTGAAAAGAAAAAAACTATTACCAGCGGCCTATTATAAGCTCTTTACAGCTTTCATACACCTGGGCTTTTGACTTTGTTAGATCCAGGTATGCTGTTGTGAACAGCATTTTGTCTTGATCAATTCAATTGCATAGTTTGCGAAGAACAAGACTTGTTATATAACAATCTCCCAAAATACTAGACAAATGGAAGAATAGGGAAACGAGTTTATGGCTGATAATTCTAGCAAGTTCTACTACGTAGACACTGTATGTTTTTGCTTTCCTTAACTGAAGATCTGACTGCTTTGGTACAAGCTCAAACGAGTCTCTTGAACCTTTTGGACAGGGAAGTTTAGATAAAGTCACAAAAGTTGGTAGCAGAATACCTTTAAGTATTTGCTTTTAATAATTTCTTAACTGACCAAGTATAACATCACCGGCTTCGTCACCACATCCTTCAAAGGAAATTACTAAGCCATTTAAAATACTACGAATTGACATCCGCACCTTAATCCAAATATTGACCATCCCTGTTCATTTAGCTATTTAAATCGTAAACACACTTGGCACTACAATAATTATAGCTGAGCATTTTAAGCAACAAAATTCATTTAGTACATGTAACACAAATATAAACAAATTGCGCATTATTTTGCATCCCAAATTGTAACAATAAATAGTTACAATGCTACACTAACTACCAAAAACTATTTACGAATTGACAACTACGACTTACTCTATCAACTAAATGAGTGACTAAATGGTTGAATGGCCGGTTGGCGGGCTGACAGTCGATTTCATTTATACACTAACTGAACGACAACATTTGATAATTGCTGAACAATTGAACGCTGGAGAGCAGTAAATGAATGAGCGGCTTTTTTATATTCGATTCGTTATCCATGATTATAAGCATGTATGTATGTATTATGTACGTCCAACTGAGTGTGTTTCACGAATGTTACTTGCATATTCAAATGATACTTAATATGGATTATTATCATTTTCATTCATGTGACTTACGACACAACGCTGACGATGATGATGATAACGTTACACACATATGTACTTAAAAAGTAGATGCAGTAATGAATATAGGATCATTTGTTGGAAGAACATATACAAATTTTGAACAAAAAAAGCTACATGCCACATACTGCTTTATAGGTACATTAAAATAAGTTTTGATTAAATGACATGTTTTTCATACTTTAATTCACTTTTAATTAGGAAAAATTAAATGTAATTAAAAACGATAAGAGGAAGGTCTTATGGCCTTCTTTTAACTCCATTACAATAAAAAAAATTTTGTTTAAATATTTATTAATGAAGGCTCTAAACAAAATCACATTGTTTTCTTCCTTATTTAAAATTGAATGACAGAACTTGCAATAAACAGTTAACAAAAAATCATAATTAAGTCGCAATTAAAGAAATATTTATTTATAAATGAGAAAGTTATCAAAATATTAAGACATCAGCTGGCAGCACAAAGGTATGACTTGTCGTAACTCAGTGCGATGTCAGAAGTTCTGACTTATATCTTCTCGTGGTGGCTAAAGGATCCTGTCTTTGGAGTCTGACTAAATAAGTCCAGCGATGAGTGGGGGGGCTTAGTTTTTAGCATGCGAACTCTGGATACGAGTCGATCAAGAGTTTTAATATAGTCTTAATCGTTCATATGAAGCGCTGTTTAGAGGGACACATTTTTTTCCATTACTGGGATGAATCACGAAGCCTCGCAAGAGGCGGTAGAGATGGGCACGAATGGCTCGCGAGGTTTGGACGAGTTAATCTCTAAATATACTTCGAAAGCGTTGAACCTTGAGATTATTCGCCAATCGAGGAATTTTGAAGCGTATATATCTGGAACGAGTTTCCGTCATCCCTGCTCAAGTTTGGTTTAGAGACAAAATTCAAACACAAATTCTGACCCAATACTAAACAATAAAACAGTAATCACGAACGTCTACCAATCCTTATAAAAACACCCGACCTACGAGATTTACCAGCTACCTGTTCACATCTAACAGATGCTTACATTATAAAAGAGGTGCACCTGCTACTAACTCACATAACCTGACAAACTATAAAACACCAACGAATTTATGCAAACTTCTCAGAACGAATTGGTTCTTGTTTTGTAGTAATATGTAGTAAATAATTTAAAATACAAATTTGTATTCCCTTTTATAATATTTGATGACTATCTTATTCAGAGTCGCAATCTAGTCCCACATCCCAACACTCTTGTGCTCAATTTATTACAATTTGACGGGCACCAGCGACTAAAAAGAAGTGGCACATTGAGCCTGAGAGGCAGCTCTCTCTACACAATTGTAGATAGTTTACCAAAATTTTAAAAAAATTAGTTAATAAATTGCTAATAACTAATAAATAATATTTTAAAAATAAGATTTGAATACTTATTGTAAATTTCTTCTAGTAGAAAAGTTCAATAAATTGAAGTTATATTAGGATAATTGAATGATATTGATTTGATTGTAACACAGATAGGTGCAAAACTTCTCCACTACTTCGTGGTGATTTTGCTATAATAGTTCCAAAAGACGAGCCATGGTTCTGTGGAAAAACTTTGGCCATACAGTGAATATTGCTCGAAATGAAGACTTATTGAACCAAAAATAAATGCATTCAAAACTTATTAGTATTTGATTTCACCATACATACTTCGGCCGAAATCATTTAATTTAGTTTAATTTTAAGCTGGGAAGAAACAAAACCGATAATTAGAGTTAAAAATATTGTTGATAAAGTTTCACCTTATTCATTTTAACGAGTTCATTTCCTAGTAAAAATGGATTCATTACCTTTGTGTTTATACTCTTGGCATGTTTCAATAACCTTGAATGTTTGATGAAGTATCACGTATGCGTGTCCTTTCATCCATCCTGACCTACTTTATAAACGGGTATAGGATTCATGCAACAAATTATACATTAGGTTCACATATGTGTATGTGCAAAAAATCTAAAGCCTCTTGAATATAACAAAACCCACAGCAAAAGAAAAGTAAGAAAATATAACTTGTCCAAGCCAAATCTGAGATACTCTATATCAGTTGTGAGTGAATAGTGTTGCCTCAGTTACTAAAAGATGTACTGCGCATCAATTTATTTTTATTTATAGAAACATTTTGCTCGTAAAATAATTTACAAATTTGAATTTAAGATCTTTTGCTAAGGTTGTTTGAGCTAGTGTTGAAGTAAGACTTCGAAAGGCCTCAATCATATTTGGTTTTATGGAAGTTCATTTATAAAAACCTACACTACCAACATTTATAGCTGATCTACCTTATTTTATAGTACCCGGACGTAAGTAAATAATATCTTATGCCTGAGCTAATTACTTCAAAGTACGTAGAAGTTTTCGTCTTTGTAAACATATCTCTCTTTTATATTCAAGATTCGTATGTAAATTAAAAGCTGATCGTGAAAAAGTGTTACAAAAATCAGCCACTATGCCGTTTGTGGTGTAGCGTGTGGTTGTACTTTAAGAAACGTATAAAATAAACTAAAAAGAAATTTCTTTAATTTAAGTTATATTAATGCATAATTATTATAGGGAGTAATGTCCTTGTCCCATATACTTTTTGTGGCAAATGCATGCAACAATGTGGTTGAACATATTGACAAAAGAATATAAAAGTGAAATAAAAAACCATGAAAATAAATTTCTCTGTTTATGCTGTTGCAACAACTTATAGAATGTTGCGTTTAGATCTGCAAATGCGGGTGTGTATTTGGATGTTTCCTGGGGTACGTTCGTTAATTAGAAAAAGCTTTCGGTATATGGGAATAAAAAGTTGTGGGCTTTAAATCCTTCCGGAAAATGAAAAGGGCATATAAATTTTTGTTATTTTGTTCGTAATTTCTACAATATTCATTTCCGCCCTATCTGGATCCTTGCAGATAGGCAAGTTCAATTAATGACGTACGTCTGCCCGTCTGTCCGTTTGTTTAAATAAAATTTCTATTTAAAAATTCGAATTTTCTGAATCCCTAACTAATCTGCTAAAAAGTAGCAGCAAGTTTAAAAGCATAACCTCCAAATTTTAAAAGTTAACATACACAAGAGAATTCCTCCAAGAACAAAATCTTACAAAAATAATATAAAAAAACCTAAATATTGCCAATATTTTGAATTTAGCACAAAATTAAAAAGCTGGAATGAAAATTATTTATTAAAAAAACCAAAATTGAATTAAAACTCGTAACTTTACGATAAAATTATTATCTAAATATTTAAGAATGATAAAAATTATAAATTTCATCAATTAACTTATTTAATATGAAAAATTAGAGAAACGCGAATTTTTACTATAATTTGCAAATTTACCAAAATCCGAAAAAATTCACCACAAAACCAAACTAAAGGTCGAAAATTTTAAATTACAAAAATATCATAAATAAATAAATAAATAAATTTCCAAACAATAGATATTAAAAAAAGCGAAGCTGCATATAAAAAATTCTTAAATTTTTTTTCTTTTTCTTATTTCTTTTTCACAATTAAAATTCACGGCAAATTCGCAAATTCACCATACAATCGTAAAACTGTAATAAAAAAATTATTATTGCAAAAAAATCCAAATTAATATAAAACCGAAATTTTACTAATAAAAAGTAAAATTCACCAAATTTTGAATATTTACCACATTTTTTTTTTTCATTTATAAATTCATCTTTATTTACATTTTATACTTAATATATAAAAGTTTACAATTTTCGAGATTTTATCTATAGATATTACAGCGAATAATAATGATAATAAAATATCTTGATATTAATTTCTTAATTATAACATTATTCAAAGGAAAAATAGGAAAACCTTTATATGGAAGAAAATAAGATTAAATACGTTAGAAAATATACAAGTATGCAATGAGATTATCTAAATATTTACCACATAAACTGAAATTTCACCACAATTTTGTTAATTCATCTAACAATTTTATTAATACATCAAAATACAAATGAGAAAATCACCACAACTGGTGAATTCCCAAAAAAAAAAAAACATTAAGGATTCAATTCAATTAATCTGAAAAATTAAAAAAAATTAATTTTACCATAATTTGGAAATTTACCAAATTATGAAAATTTACCGCAACACCAAACATTTGTTCAAAATTTAAAATTCATCATTAATTCCCAAATTCACCACATAATCGAAAAACTAGAATAAAAAAAATCAATGCTTAACCGAAATTTTACCAAAAAATATCAAAACAAACCTTAATTCTCCACAATTTTATTTTGATGAAAAATCACAAAAATTCACAAAAACAAAAAACTCACCAAAAATGTAGAAATTCACCAAATTATTTTAAAATAAAAAATTTTACAAGATTCTCAATTAATCTGAAAAATGAAAAAAAAAATTACCGGAGAATCTCGCTCTGAGCTAATGATATTTGGTAAATAAACCATAAAATAGGTAGAGTGCAATAAATAATTTTAAGTAAGAGTTAAAGACGATGAAATTAGGAAGATATGCAATAGTTATGTTGTGTTCTTTTTAATGAATGTATAGAATGGAATTATTTTTACTAGGTATTTGTTTAAGTGGCAACGTTACGGTTGTTATATTTTTTTCGGTATCGTTGTTTTTTAACTATCTAAAAATTTCTATAATAAAACCCTGATGATATTATGGAAAAAATACCAAACTATTGGTTATACTTATTCGATAACTATTAAATAAAGAGCGCGAATAGAACTTGTTCTCTCCTAGTTTAATTATAAGCGACAAAAACTTTTCTTAAGATTACAGGAATCAAGCCTGCAAAATGAAAAGTACACATACGTTTGCTTTCTTTAATACCTCCATAGAAGTTGCGTCTTCATCTGTACCAAATCACTGTCATATGTCTTTCTTTGTGGTTAACGCTCTTTCCCATCGCGAAAAATATTGAAAGACACTCAATTCCATAATTTAAATAACAATACCTTTTCCGATCCGCTGTCAGGTATCATTAAATAATGCTAATTAGGTGCAAGACATACATATGTACATATGTATATTACCTATCACTATAATATTATTTAACAAACTGCACTATTCTTTCCGATCTATAAAAATGTGTGATTTTTTAAAAAATACTGAACATTATGCAAAACAATACATCACACATCTATATATCTCACTATAAATGTATCTCTGTTTCACTAAGCCCCGCATTTAATTTCCTTAGTAGAGCGAGTTATGCTATTTTCAACGTAAACAGGTTTATTATATAGTTAAGTAGCAAAACTTCTCTTGATCAAAATCTGATATTAAAAAAAATGTTTTTAACGAAAATATAACAGTAAATTTTCACAACAAAGGTTAAGAATTTACTTATCCCACTTTCAAAGTAACCGGCTCATATGGTGAATTCTTGTTAAAACGAATGATTTTTTAATATTTTGTTCACTCTATTTTCTCAGCAGGGAAAAGTTATAAAGGATAACGTCGGCCCCACTAAGTGCTTGTATAGGAGGAGAGGCCGCATCCATCAACAACCCATCAGGAACATATCGTACCGAGAAAGACTCGTTGTCGTAATACCGGTGATTTATATTGAAACTCCCAAATTTTCTTCTTCCCGATTTATGCCAAAACTGATCGGAGATTGATTTTCCCATAACCCTCGAAAATAAATGCACTGGCTGAAAATAATGCCCCTACACGCATTTGCATAAGTAGCAATTTAGGATCATAGCTTTCTGAACTTGACCGCATCTTGCTCGAGAATTCGAAAATGTCTAAGCTTATGCTGTCATTAACTATTCTCTCTAAACACTGGTTCAATACTATGCGTCCAACTGCAATCGGCGGGCACATATGATTTCCAATTTGGGAACATGCATTTGTACATTGGCTCTTCCTTGCTGAGGAATGGAGTGTATCTTACACTCCCACCGATCTATTGATCACGGCACGCGGTTGCAATACAACACACCATCGACCTCAAGCTTTACCCATGATTTGGGTTTTAACCATAACTACCACGAAGCTACCCGAAGTTCCGCACGGTAGTCAGGCTAAAACGAAAGTTCCATGAAATCCTGACACACGTGGGACCAGAATTAAGTATCCAAATTATAGGGGACTGGTAGCCCGTAGCGTTAAATATACTCGGCAAGCAAATCAGCAGAAACGGTAAAACAGAAATACAGTAATACATTAAGGGCTGACGATAGAGTGTAAAGATACTCTAAGAAAATGTTGGAGATAGAAAAATATTAGGCTGGTCATTCATAAGGTGGCAGAAAATTTATTGAAAATATACTTTTTGAATGGCACCTTCCCTAGGGAGCGGTGATAACGGGTATGTATGTTCTGAAAAAATATTGGAATAAAAAAGTAAAACTGCCCAATCCTGCCTTTCACCTCTCCATGAGCGGTAGGAGCTGATCGAACTTTTGTTAGCACATTCAAATTCTGTTACTAAGGACAACCATACAACACTTGCCAACCCCTAGTGCCCATATTAACATGAAAAGTTTGCCATACACAGGATGATACAATCTGGCTTACCAGATGGCAAGACATTATTAACAACCAGTAACGGTTTGCTGCGGATTTTAGATCGGCAAAACGTGAACGGCAAGCAGCACAGATCAACAAAAACCGGTGAGGAATTATTGTATTTAAACATCGATATGCCCTTATTGGAAAACTCGTTATAAGTAATAAAGCTTTATAAAAAATTTTCTAAAATCTTTTTTATAAATATAAGGACTTTACTCCTAAATATTTCAGTTGTTCGCATTGACATAAATAATATCCTGCACAATTACTTACATTATTATTTCACTTGATGGAAATGAAATCCTTCTTTTGTGTGCTATAATAAAATTTCACCCATTTTTCCAGTCAGTAGCATAGCTTCTTCGTCTTTAAATTTCAAAAAATTTATGTCAGCGTCTGCCACACACAGACATTTCTTTAACCCCCTTAATTCAAACTAACGTTACAAAATCTAAAACAATTTTACGTTAAATTTTATAGTAAAACAAAGTTTCTTTACTCCAAAAGCAAGCAAGCAAAACGATGTTTTCCTTTCAGCAATCTTTTGTTTACTAAACATTCAAGGGACAATACGACTGAAATAGAGTCCTGTGTATTAAGTATGATGGCGCAAACTCAACACAAATGTGGATTCCAAGGAAAAAGTAAAACTATTTTTTGTTAAAAGAAAATTTTTTGTGGAAAATTTGAAATATTTTGGATCAAATCAAATAACAGCAGCTAGTTTTAAGATAAAATAGCAAAGAAATGTTGCCACAAAACAGTTGCAAAATGATAACGAAAAGGATACGTGGCATTCAACGGATACTAGAAAAATTAAAAAGAAACTCAGATATTGAATACTGAAACATATAAACGAAAATTATAGAAAAAAAAATTAACTACAGAATCATACGTGTGTGAAAATTAAGAAAGCAAGAGTGAACTTGAAATCGTAAACGTGAAAAATTTTCAGCCATGTGTAAAATTAAAATAAACATTTTAGAGGAAAAATATAAGTAAATACAAAAGAAAAGCATAAATTGTACTAACACAAATGCAGTTGAGTGTAGTGAAGGCCTTGCTTAAGGACCTTGTTGTTGTGTTACATTTACATTAGGACCTTCTAATGTATTCTTTGGGCCTAGTGTTTCCTTGAATGACGGATTGTTCATGTTATATGCAACACTTTGCGCGAAATTTCTTTGTATGTTAAAAAGTAAAATGCATATTTTTTTATTTCTCCTTCTTTTATACAAATTCTAGGCTAAAAGGCAAATCTTTTCTTCGCATTAATGTTTTGTTTGCAATCAAGGTCAGCTTATTCCTTTTAGTTTTATTCCACCCAGAAGGCATGATAAATTTTAAGGCAGAATATATTTAGAACTTTTATTTAGATTGTCTGTTTCGAGATGACTAAATATTTGTTGTATTTAATACATCATTGTTATTTTCAATATAATGGATTTCAAAAACTTTTAGGATGTTTTGAAAAATATATATTTATTAAAATGTTTTAAACTGTTGTAAATCGAAAGACGACAAATTCCAAAGAAATGAACTACTTGAAATTTTGGTGTTACTTAACATTGAACATCTAATTAAACTTAAACATTCTTCAACCACAACAGGTTTTTATATTTGTCGTTTTCAACCAAAATTTTTTTTTAAACTTCGACTTTTGCCAAACAATGTTTTTATGGATAAATCCCATAATTTTGGATATATAGCAAAGGAAGGGAAAAAACAAAGTGTTTCTAGAAGTGCGTGCAAATAAAACAACTTATGTCAACATGGGTTATTTTCGCTGAACAAAAATATCATTAATTCATTTACTCATAGCATACATAAGTAGTTATATGTTTTTATAAACTAAAAATTTAGCAGAATATAATCAGTAGTATGTAAGAGCGTATGTCTTAGTGGGTGGTTTCAACGGAAATGTTGTCATGAGCTAAAGGCTATTTGAAAAAATTAAAAAGTAACGATTTTTAATAAAAAATAATCGCAATTTGCTGACATTTTTCCAAATATTTTTAGTCTGCCGAAAAGACTAGGTGCACGTTCTCATAGACTGGTCTAGTCCTCTGAAGTGGGGGCAGTCCCAACCCGTTGGGTTTCCCCTATAGGTATAAGTTACAATTTGCCATCAATATGGTTTATTTAAAAAATTATTTCTAGCTAATTTTTTATCTCAACTTATTTTATTATAAATAATGCAATTTGGGTCCGTTCTACCCCCTCGTAAGTCTTTAGGATTTTTTCTGAGTACGCACTTAGTCTTCGAAACACCCTACAACAAGTTCATATTTATTCTATGTCGCGGGTTCCCTTTCCTTCGGATTTAAAAAGAAGACATTTGCCTATATTAATTTCCGTGTCATAATTTCAAAACGATTGGTCCCAAATTATACAGAAGCCATCATAATTTTTTTTAACTGCATTCAAATAAATAGGAAAGGTTATATATTTTTGTTTCTCACAGCTTTAAGCTTATCTAATCTAAAGTGTTAGTAAAGAAGCTGGGAACCTCAAGGATTGTATAGAAGAGGCGATTATCCTAGTTTGCATCTGCAATTAAAGATCGACTTGAACAAATGTTGAAATATGGCCATCGCATAGACTGTACGCCTCTTATGGCAACTTCCTTTCTTAACTAAAACGTTGTCGTTTTAAAGGCTACATAATTAACAAACCCTTATTATTTCGGATTTTATACCGATCATTAACCACATTGATTATGGCCTTTTGCTATAATTAAGGGTAAATTTAAAATTAACACCACCTTTGTGGGCATATACCAAAAGAGCAATAAATGTGACATTTTTCCTAGAAAAGAAAAGGCTATGAACCTCTTAGATATACTATTCATTCTACCACTGCGACGTAATTTCGGCATTTAAAATGTTTATGAAATGTGCATATTTTTAAGCACATGTCATCGCCGCTACATAATAAATTTTCTATTCCAAAGAGTGATTAAAACATAGGGAGATTTTCAAAAAAGGCTTGTCGTTTCTGAGGTATTACAAAAATAGGTTTTATTTGAAAGACGTATGGTATTATGTCGTACGGTGGCACGTATCCTAGAGATTTAATTTTCAGAGACTCTACTATACAGATCCGCTCGTATTTAAACGATGGTCTGGGTTATGTTGATTTTCTGGGCATCGGTTGATTGTATTGTATCGACATAGGCCTGCAACTTCAAAAAAAAACAAGAGTGCTTAAAATTCATTATCACTACCGAGAAAGAAAACTCCAAGTTCTTGTGCTCGGCAGGGCATCGACTACCTTGAATTCCATGCAGATTTTCACGGACAGCGGTTAAATTTAAGGACAACCCAAAGTGTCTTTGACTTATGGTTAGTGTAAGAAAGTTATAAAGCATTCATGCGGCAGTCCCAATTTTCCTGCTTCAAGCATAGCGGTTTGTATCATTTTAAAAATATATGGTTTTCGAATCTTTCAATTGTTTTGACGTGTTATGACGCATTCAAGTTTAACGTGTTATTTATTGTTAAGTAAACTTTTGTTATGGTAAATATTGTCTAGAAGGCAAAATTGGTACTGTTGTATATTTTGGAGATATTACTTGTGCTGTAGAATTGCAAATGTACCCAATTTATAGTACCGGATTTTGATGTACTAGTACTGTACCAACATAAGAGCGACTTCATGCACATCATCAATTTTCATCTTGATTGCTGGAATAAGCATCATATTACCTGGGGTTATTTTATTAATATAAAGAAGTATTTTAAATGTATGTGCCGTTCTCTGTATTTGTAATTTTTTATCCTTTCCGTAATCAAATTCGTTTTAACAGAATTTTTATAACTGTACACTATCCTGTCCGATTTTCAAGAAATGTCTACACTATATACTCACGAACCCTTCATTCTATTGCGAGGTTTCCATCTCAAGCTCATGGCAAAACATTTACTACTATGAGTTGAAGATTCTGCAGTTAGTGCCTCACTAACAATTTATTTGTGTTATTTTCTCCCCTTTTAGTTCGTTTACATTTTTGCCAAAAACATACGACTAACTGCAGACTTTGAAAACTTTTGCTTTATATGTTTTTATTTTTTACCTGATTCACGCGTTTGACAATAGCTTACGCTGCTTTTGTTCCTTTAAGAGATGGCAACACTGACAGTAATCGAAACAATGTTATAAAAATGACAAACAAGTAGAAAGAAACCATTGCAGCATGTTGATTTTAATTATACTCTCTTCTCACTAACACAAATGTAGCCCATGCACACAAGGACTTTCACATACGCACAGTTACAAAGTATCTAGTTCCCAAGAAACCTTCAACAGAGCGGCTTACACTAAGCCCTTTGCAGCTGGGGGCATAAAGCAGTTAAAAATATGATTTTTTATTCATTCTTCGAAAAGAGCCAACGACATGTATCACCATAATTATGAATACCCATTTATGGGGGAGAGTAAGAATATTTGTTTTAAAATTATGAAAATAGCAGTTGCTGTTGGCTGTAAATTATGACTGGCACGTGTCCTTCAACAGCAGAAATAAAGAAGTTTTAAATGAGAGCATAAATATAATAAAACAAATAAAAGCTTTTAGAATAGAGCAACACAAATGAATTGTTAGTACTGCTGGAGAGAGCTGTAACTCATAAACACCCCTTTCAGCTTAAAAGGTCCTTAATTTCGTCGAACAATTACATTTCAGCCATATTTTGATTAAAAATTAAATGACAAATATTTTGTTTACAAAAACCATAAGAAAAAAGTACTTGTAATTGTTGTTGTTGCTTTTATTGATTTCCAATTAACTTTGGTTGACATTTAGAAAAGTTTTTGCTGTTGCACGTTCCAACCCTTAAGTTTTTGGATACACTAATCCACTAGTAATTGTGTTTGCCTCACCGCCCTAACTACATTTACTCTAATGACAAAAGTCTTCATTGTCAGAATGAATAATAAAGTTAATTGTAGATATTTTTGCTTAAATGATAAAAAGAATCCACAGTATCTTAATGACTTTTCTGTGGTTTTTCGGATTTTGAAAAAAACTTTCATGTTTGTGTTTTATTTTGTTGTTGTTTCGTAAAATATCCTTTGTCATCCTTAACCACACACACATACACACTATAGTTTGTTTTACTCCTTAAGAATCATATGCTGTTATTTTTTTATAAAAAATTTAACAGCTTGTGAGTTGAATTGTTGTTGTACAACTGAAAGGAATTTTGTTTTTCCTTTTCTAGGTCACAAAATGAAGGTTGACTGTAAGTGGAAAGTAAAGTGGAATTCAGTGGAAGTGAGTTCCTAAGTCAGCAGGGAAGAATTTGTGATATGCCAACACAGTACAAAGCGATTTAACCTGTTTCGATGTTGTTACTCAATAAATAATTATTATATGAACCTGCACATAAACATAAATGCGAAAATATGCCAAGTTCTTATCCAAAAATGTTGGGCGTAAAAAGTACTGTGACCAAGAGGGCTCGTATTTCCCTTTATATGAATGGGATACTTCTACTACAGCTACACAACTGAAATTTGGTATACAGGTAGGCCTTGGAGAATTAGTAATGAGAAAAATTGACACTCTTATTTGTATGGAGCATTTCCATTATAGCTAGCAAGCTGGAATTTGATATAACCCAAACGTCTGTAAACTTTATGTTATATTAACAAAAAACATTGCTTTGAAAAAGAACCAGATCCCCGCAATGACATAAATGTGTACTGAGATCAAAATGAGGTCCAAATTTTTCATATGTACAATAGCATCCCATTTCTAGGCAGCTTATATAGGAAGAACTTGATAGTCATTTTGATCTTAGTACTTTTAACGGCCGAAATTTTTGGATAGGAACGTGTTATTATTTTTAAATTTATGTTTTTATGCGGATATATTTTTACAGCAATATTATTTGAAACATCTAACGCTTTCGAAGCGTATGTGGGAATAGTTTTTTGGCGCACAACTAATTAATCAGTTTTTAATCGTCTAAGGTCATACTGATATTTTAAAATATTGTCACATTATACTAAATCGTTCCATTTGCCACTTACAAAATCAATACAAGTTTTAATATAATGAAATGTATGTATGAGATGTATATAGTTGGTTAAAAAAAAATAATAATAATGAAATATTGACCAAAAATACGTAATTATTCATATACGGATCGATAACTTTCTCAAAAAACCTTAATTTTTATAGGTGCAGTAATGATAATAATACCCCCAGTTCGTGTAGAACATACATTCAAGTGCGCTGTTTAATTTCATTCTGGCTGAGATCCAGAGAAGAGGAAATTCCATCAAACATATTTTTAGAGTAAATTTTATTTGGGATTATTAATGAAATTTTGTTTGAATACATGTGACAATCTTGTGGGCCATGTTTACTAAGGGGACCATGCACGTTTTTAATTTTTTTGCTTCAAAACAAACCGCATGTTGTATTCGATCCCGAATTTACTAACTTTTCATATAACTTGTAAATTCGTTGGCGACTTGGATAATAGGGAATATATTTAAACAAACATTTGCCTAATCAGTCCAACCGTTCTCAAGATATTTACATGTCTAACATTTTTATGGTTTTGAAAATCGCGTGTAATCTTGATTTTTTACTTATAACAATTTCAGAACAATTTCTTGTTCTCATTTCTAAGTAACTGCCTTATATACATACATACGTACAAACATAAATATATTTTTATCCACATTTCATGCTCAATTAATTAATTTTTTTGAAGTTTTGATAACAATTTCGGTTTTTTAATTAGCTTTTCTTGTTCATTCTTCTACATTTAGTAAAAGGTTTTAAATCCCTAAAAATATATTTTTACTTCAATTGTATTAAATACTTATTTTTATTCTATTATCACGTATAAATTTTTTGGCTATTTTTCCACCTAAATTCTACCAGATAAAATATTCTTCTCTTCCTAAATGCAATTCAGCTGTGGCTTGTTAAGAAATACTTTTAGAATTTTCAACGGTAAAGACACTGAAACACATTTATTTAAACAACACTAGTTAAAAAATGTTTGACAACAAGTAGTTTTGTATAAATTGGAAAAATAAATCTTTAATTGAAACTTAATTGAAACAATCAAATAATTAGGAGGGCTTAGTTAATGTAACGATGAGAAACGCTGGATCATTTGCTTTAAGGGACTTAAAGGGACTGACTTTAAGAAGATGATTCGCCACATTATTGTCGATGATGACAAAATTAATTAAAAACTAGATTTTAAAAAACTCTTCTTCGTACTAATAAATCATATTGAAAATGCTAAAGGTTAAATTGTATAATATTTTTATTATGTTAGATAACATTTTTAATGAATTAAATTAATTACTAATTTCAACAAATATATAAAATCAAGTTTGACTATATAATTAAATAAAATCTTATCATATTATCCAACATGTTATTGAATTTTACAAAACCTAAAAATTAAATACATTTTCATTGCGACTTAATTTTAGGAACACCGGTACTTTCATTTAAAATCAAATATTTTTTTTCTTTTTAAAACGAAAATTTGTTTCTTCTTTGCATATTGAATTTACCAAATAGAATTTGTTGTTGTGCATTTGTTGTTGGTTGGTTGGTTTGTTGTTGTTGGCATGAATAAAATATATTTTATTTAAGTTTTTACTATTTGTATTCATTTCTTTACATTTAAAACCAGACAGCCAAATATGTATTTAAGCAAATCTAGCATGCACGTATAAACCGAAAAATATTGAAAAGAACCACAACATGAGCCAAAAGTATTCACAGCATGAAGAATCGGCAAACAAACACACACGGCTGTCGAAAATAAAGATCAACAATGAAAAATATAGTATAACCGGGGGCCAAACAAATCAACCATTTCGTCGTCCATTCACTTATTCTATAATTTTATTCATTTCGATATTTTTACATATTTTTTCCATTAAGGAAGAAATATTGGACATGCCTAGATTCAGCTCTTTAGGCGATAATTTCACTTAACTATTTTTAAGTTTTTCTTACTGGCAGCAGCCAGTAATATCCATATAGAAACAGGTATACAGATATACCTCAAATGTATGAAGTATACATATATGACAGTACGATGTCCTGAGATCAGATCATACTTTCCAGTTAAAGCACGAACACTTATCGCGAAACAATTAATACTTCATTGCAAATAAGATCGTCCATGAATGCGTTACCGTCTTGATTAGCAAGATATTTGTTCACATATGGAGAGAGCGTCAACAGAATAACGAAAAAAAAAATTTGTTCGTGGTCTTCTATGTGGAGAATACGTGTAGATGTTCCTGTTATGGTTGAGTATAATTTATTGTTTGTAATCCAGATTGTTTTCTTGTTCTCAGCGTTGTTTATGTACAGCTTGTACCAGTCGTGGGCCCTCATACATATTTTTAACCTTCACAAAAATGTAAAAGGTTTGTGATTCCGTTTGTAATTTCTACAATATTCATTTCCGACCCAACAAAGTATATATATTCTTAATCCTTATATGTAGGAAAGTTCAATTAACGTCTGTCTGTGCGTCTGTCTGAATATCCGACGTTGAAATGAAAATTCTGACGGTATTACACAACCTGACGAATTTTCTTTATTTTAAATCAGCAATATTTGTCCAGAAGTTCCCGACATATTGGCCACAACTATTTTTCTGGGGTTTTTTTTTGTATTTTCACTTATGTGGGATCCCTCTTATACGCAAGCCATTAAAATTTGCAGATTCTGATTTTATTATCAAATTTGCTACAAATTCCCCTACAGAAATTATCATCGCAACTTCTGCCAATTACTTACGGACCAAATGTTGGACCAAACTAAAAAATTAAAATAAAAGCTCAAAATTTCAAATAAAAGAGAAAACGGAATTCGTTCAAAAACCAAAATTTCACAAAATAATTTCAAAAAATTCGACATTTTCCCAAAATCTAAAATACACCACAAATTCGAAAATTCACAACAAATCGAAAAACTTGAATAAACATTTTTTTTCCAAAAAAACAACATGCAATACAAGTACAAAAATTTTAATTTCTAATTTAATTTTTAGGAAAAACGTCAATAATTTAACATAGTCGATGTTTAAGAAATAGTTTAAAAAAAATTCACCACAAATACAATTTAAAAACTCACAAAAAAGTGTTAAATGCACCAAAATATTCAATAAAAAACCACAAAAATTAAACATTTTATCAAAAATATCAAATAAACTGAAAATTAAAAAAAAAATGTGTCCATCATTGCCAAAACACGAAAATTCATCATAAAATCGAAAAACTGGCACAAACAATAAAATTAAATGCAAAACACACTTCACCTCTTCGGCCACTCGGCAAACTTCGCTTGTCCATCATTCAATTTCCATAGTGTAAAAGGAGACTATTGTGTTACCAACTGTTTGCAATTAATCTACCATTTTCTCGGCTTAGAGTTTTGCAACCAATCCACTATAACTGTGTTAAACTACCACTTGTTGTCGCACTTCGGAATATCTGCCTGCGATCTTTTTTCGATGGTGCCGACTTTCTTTAAAACAGTAATGGAAAACGAGAGCAATGCATTTACTTGAATGCTTGTTGTAATCTTAGAGCATTATATCGGAATTTATAGATCGCGCCATGATGATCACAGTGATATTCTAATGTCAAACCCAAAACACCTTTCCGAGAATATATAGGTAAACACTTAGGTATTGGAAGAAAATAAATTCCACTGGCCGAGATATTTTGTGCTAGGACTAGATCTTGCTAAGTCATGTATATGACGTAAGGAAGGAGAGCCCAAAACTTCTTTTCGTCGTCTGATTTTATATATTTGACAAACGCGAAAACAATATATGTATATAGGTTTATCATTCCGGTAAAAAAATTCAATTGACGATGTTCGTCTGTCCGATGTTGAAATCAACTTACTGATGGCACTAGACAAGCTAGGATTAAAACCAGCCATATCGATCCACAAGTTCCCAATATATGAAAATGCTTAAAAACAACCTCAAACTTTCTAAAACTAAAAAAGAAATGCAAAAAATCACAATAAAATCAAAAAAAATGTTTAAAAAAAAATTTGTCAAAAAATAAAAATTTAGTAAAGAACTGAAATCTTAAAAAAAATACTGAAAACCCCAAAACTCACCATGTCTTGAATATGCGCCACAAAAATTTAAATTTTGGTAAAATTGTGTAATATCACCATAAAGCCGAAAAATTAAAAAAAAATCTCTATGTAAATTTTTGAAATTTTAACAAAATAATTGTTCAAAAAAAAAATATTTGATATAAAACCCAAATTTTACCAAAAAAATATAATAATAATAAAAAAAATTTAAAAAACCATAATTTACCAAATTTTGGATTTTCACCACAAAATTTGTAATTTAACCAAAAGCCTAATATTTTATGAAAATGTCAATCTTTTAACAGAATCAATAAGACATAATTATGTAAATTTGAAAATCAAAAGTAAATATAAAATTTTTAAAATATATTACAACTAATCTAAATTAAACTGAAAAGTCAAAAATTAATATCTATAATTTTTAAATTTTACACAAATACGTAATTTTACAAGAAAAACCAAAAACCAAAATTCACCAAATTCTTAAAAGAAATCAACGTATTAAGAAAATCAGTTTTACAAAGCCGATGTTACACAAATATAATAAAAAAAGAATTCATCATAAATCCGAAATAGCACTACAAATGTAAAAATATAAAAATTGTGTGGGAAAGCCAAAGAGCAGAAAAATTACCACAAAAAACCTAAGTTTAATGAAAAACCGAAATTCCAAACCATAAAATATCACAAAAACCAAAACTCATACAATTTTAATAGTTCACTACAAAAATGTAAGTTCTACGAAAATTTTAAAGTTTCACTTAAAAGTCAACATTAAAACAATAATAAAAATTTCACGTAAAGCGTTCGACGTTTTGTACCAAAAATTTTAATTAAAAAAAATTAAAATTTCAAATTTAAAAATTCACCTAAAATTTTCAAATCATAGGAACTAAAAATTTTACTGATAATTAATATTAAAGACGAGTCGACATTGAAATTTCACACAAAATAAAAATTTTAACCAAAAAGAGCAATTTTCTATGTATCGAAATTTTTTCAATAAAGAGGATTTTGTACCGAAAAAAGTCATCAAATATTGAAATTTCACCACAAGTTAAAAATCCAGCTTAAAATCTAGAATACAACAAAAAACTATAAAAATCAGGAATTCACTATAAACTTAATAATTACAAAAAAATATTACCAACCAATTTAAATTAGCAAAAGCTGTAAACGAAAAGGAAGCAAAAAGCATTTTATTTGAAAATGTTACCACAAACTGTATAAAAAAGTTTAAATGTCAGCCAAAAATGGAAACATCATCAGAAAGTCAAAATAAAACAAAATTACAATATACCAGAGAGCCCTCACATATAAAATTCGGCACAGCCGCATATATAGGTCTTTTTCTTGTTTGTTTTATTTTAACACCGAACATATATTCTGCAGTAAGGGAGAGAACACCTAGGATTAAACATTAATGGAAGGCGATTCCAGATTTTTCTTGTCACGCCTATGGATACCGCCATTTGAGTTTTGTGCACCGCGTCGATATTTGTATTCCGATCATAACATATTACGTATTATGGATAATGTTTTTAAACGGCTTCAATTTCGCCCTTGCTACTTCCTAATCGGACGCCAAAGTTTAGATATGACCTCTGATATTTCGGATTCGTCCCCCCTAATAATAAATTTTTTATTAACCAACACTGTTAAATATATAACTTTTTTGTATAACATCAGAGTATTAAAAATGTGCAATTATATGCTGAATTGTTATTTTTGTTGTTAAGGATACTGGTAATAAAATCGCAGCTCTATTTAAAGGTAATCAAGCCAATGTGAACAAAAAACTAAAAGGTACGTGCCAAAATATATTTCTGGAATCGTCATAAAGTAATCTTTAGTTCTAGTGTTGACTATCTCAACTTTCTTTTCGAACCACCCTATTCTAAATTTGAAATCAGTATTCAGAGTAATTGTTTGGTCGGCATTATAAACTCCACACCTAACAGTAGCTTTGTGGTTCGTGAAGTAGGCAGCGGACAACAGGGAAAACGGCGACAAAATTAACGCTGTGCCAAAATCTTAGACGAATTATTTCATAAAGAAATAGCAACCATCATTCCGAATTCTTTAGGGGTATAGCGTTTCACAAATTGTAATTATGTGTATTTAACAAATGGCATAATTTAACTCACACGTGACGTTATTTGCAAAAGTTATTCCATCTTCTAAAAGAGGAATTGGGTTTAGGTCACCTTGTATTTCCATAATATATGAATATGAAAAAACATCTTACTGCTTTTGATAGGAAAACTGGGTATGATGAATTAAAAGAGGACAAGCATGTAACATCTCAGTTTTCAAACGGTCAGGAAGATACTTTGTCCATAACATCATATTTCGTAGAGCACAATATATAAAAGATGAAAAACTTAAACTTAAGGTAATTTGATCTTGTGAGGATCTTTACGCAGAACACCTTACAAACCTGTTGCCGGGCGTGTATGTAATAAAGTTTTAATGCAAAGTTTCTTGCTTAAAACTCAATGTTGGTGCTCCTCCACACCCGCTGATGCGAATGGAACATCCTTAGAAAATTCGCTGTGTTTTATTGTCAGTACTACAAAAACGCTATGATGAAATTCCACATTTGTTTTCGATTCCCAAGCTCATTAAGTTAGTGACTTACGAGTCGACTACTCATTCTAATGCCGGAATAGTTTACTTTATCTTTTCATGTAGTAACTATCCTGCACATAAAATTATCATAGATTGTAAAGGAATATTTGTTTTATACTTCTTCCTGTATTTAAAGTTTTAGGATGCTGAAATCGAATCGTTAGTCTTATTATTTGTATAATAAGTCTTTCACTGTATACAAATGTTTCACTAACGGAAGGAACTCAAACTACAATATGATAATATATAGAGATCTTAAATCATATAAAAAATGTATTAAAACAAAATATTTCAATGAAAGTGATTCAATTTAATTTTCTTACTCAAGTAATATTTAGATTAGATTTCTCACACTTGTATTTCTTCTTAAATAAAAGAAAATAATAAACCAATTTAATTGTCAGATTAAGACAAATTCAAAGACAGGCAAATTTTAAAAGGAAATTGCAAATATGGCCATCATATGGATAATTTCTTTAAACATTAATTTCATGTGGCATTTAAAATGAAAATGCTACTTTTAGGTATCCATGCCAACCAGCCAGACATCCATTCATTCATTCACTCAGCAAGTCATTTCATTCCTTTCGTCATTTATTGTTGTAATTCCAGTCATTTGCACAACAAATCTGAAAGTAATAAAAAAACAAACATCCGAACTGAAAAAAAATTGTTTTTTTTAGGAAAAAGCGTGAGAATTAAAAATATATATTTTCTCTTCGTATAATCAGTTTACATTTTAATTAGCACGAAATGGCAACAATAACAAAAAAATTAATGCAGAGAAAAGGAAATCTAACGAAGATTTCCTTGGTTGCGTTTTAAATGTAATTAACAACACAAGTTCACAATTAGTTACTGCAAAGACACATATTTTTGCACAGTTGCAGCTACGTTTCATACTAAATAGAAAAAAGAAAATGTTTGCGATAATGATACTAAAGGGAGTTAATGTCTCTGTTCCTAAGAAGGGGTTGCTGCTTGCTAATTCTGCCATGTTTACATAGGGTTTTGAAAACAAGATTGTCTTGAGATATATTCAGCCCCTTATCATAGGAACTCAATAGCGCCGAACCACAGTATTCACAATTTTAATGCACATAAAAAATATTGAAGGACATATTCATTAAGACCTGTAACATGTCCTATTTACCAAATATACAGAATTTTAAGATTATATGAACTATCGCCCTAATTGGACGGACTTTATGATATTCTCCCCTGGTGAATGTGTAAAGCTCGCTCTGGCAGATTTGATCTATTGGAGTATGTTAAAATCCGTAAATTTTAAAGTATCTTGTATTATCCGCCTCAAGGATTTTCACCTTACAATTATGTTTACGCGAATTATATAACTTTTATTTTAACTGCTTGAAATCACTTTAACCACGTCACAGGAATTATAGATTAAAACCAAAAAGAAGAAAGCATGGAATCGAAACCGGCTTATCTCGAAACCAAATTTAAAAGGGATGGCAGAAATTCGTTCCAAACATCTTTATCAAATTACCCTGTGGGAATATCAAATCAAGAATCCTTTAACTTCGTCTTGCCTTCATTAAGACATATGTAGCCTTACGGCGCCATAGTTCCGCTGCGGTTATAACAACTGTAATATTAATAAAATAGTTAATACTTGAATTAAAGAGCTCTCAGTTAGTTAATGTTTAAGTAGGCATAAGTATTCAAAGCTTACTAGCTATGGACGCGTTTCATATACAAAAAGAACAGAAATCACATTTTCAAAATTAAGGAGTCGACTAATTTTACGAAAGTAAAATAAGTTGTAATTTTATAGCAATACGGCACTATTCTCACAGCGGCATGGGCTGATTGTTTTCACACCCACTTTGATTATCCCACAGCGACTTTCACTGACTGTTCTGACAGCGTCATCGGCTTCCTGTTTTCGAACGATTTTCAATAACCGTCGTAGGATGTTTATGTATTTGTGTATGAATTAAGTAGATTTCAAGGAACCAAAAGTATTACCAAACCACAAAAAATATTACTACTTAAGAGTTATGGATCAGCAAGTAATATCCTGGACACGACATGTCTTAGCCTGCTGCTTTTAATTAATTCTGCGATTGTTCTTCAAAATTTTGGACAAAGGAAACAAATTCGCTATGACTATTAGAATTCGATGCCAGTCAAAGTTTTCTGGGTCCACGTACTAACACGTAATTTTTTTACATATACCGAAAAAATGGAAGAATATTATCGTACAAAATATTGAAAAGTACAAATATTGAATTTAATTCAGTATATTAAAAATGATCATTTTATTTTACTTCAGGCAAAAGCCCTACACCCAGGGAAAAAACAACCTAAAATCAAAAATTTCCACCTTGATTCAACAATAAACAGCTATGAAAAGCAACCAAGCTTGGATATTGTTATTTCAACAAAGTTCAACTTAAAAACAACTTCAACCCAAATTTAAAGTAGACACAACGTTGATTCAAAGATGCTCGTACTCATTTCAACATTGCTCAAGTTTAATTCAACATTTTGCCATTTTCAAATCAACAATGAGCGTGATTAAATTAAAGTTGTTCGATGCTATTTTAAAGTGGTAACATTTTTAATTCAAAGTTGCGCAATTTTGATTTAAGGTAGCACATCTTCAATTTAAAAATATTGTGTCTTTGAATTAAAGACGGTCAACGTTGATATAAAGTCTTTGTTTATTGATTTTAAAATTATATTTTATACTTATACTTACTATTGGTCGATTTTAAGAAAAACTCAATATTTTATGCTTTGTTTAATATTTTATTGAAAAATAATTTAAAATAAACTTTTTGGGCGGATATAAGTTCTTCCATTGTTAATAAAATATGAATGCATTGGAGCACTATTAAAATATAATATATTTAATACATGAATTTCGTCAATTTGTTTAATTATTTCATATGATTGAAAATGATGGCAAAATGGTTTTAAAGTTATTGGATAACACAATACGTACAAATTTGTATTCTGATAAATAAAGAGTTTAATTTTAAATGCTGTAAAAGATTGTCTATGAGAAGCTAAATAGTAAGTACTTTTATAATTTGTGCCTTTATAAGTCACTTGTTTTAAAATTATTGATTTTGACAAATCAATGTCTTTGTTAAAAACAATCTTTGAAAAATAAGTTTCTTTAGTTATGTCTGAAGTTGGACATGCTTCAAAATTTTGCATTAAATCAAAGGTATATTCATGTTCTAATAAAAAATGTGCAGATTTTATGCTTGATTTGATGGCTAAAGAGTGTGGTGGGTTTACTCGTGATGTAATATTACCTAAATAAAGTTTAGCTTCTTTCAACGTTGTCCAATCTTGAATTAATGTTGAATTTGGAAAAATTGAAACATTTTTAATTCGACAATGGTCGCCTTCGATTTTAAGTTGCGATTTTTTTCTTAGTGTAGTCATACAGATGTAACTATTTTACAATTTGACTGTGTTTAAATGTGGCGTCTTAATAAGAGCGCACCATAGCAATCGTTGCTGCAATAAATCGATCGTTTCATACGCGATGTGAAATATAACGCCGCTCAGTTGAATCGACATGTCGTCGAGAACTGTTCCTGCAAAGAATGTCTTTCGCATTCACTGTCGAATTGAAGCTTTCGGCTTTTCAGGAGACTTGTACGTGTACGCCAAGATGATTCAGAATCCATAAAGAAACCAGTTTTGAAGCTTGCGAAAATTGCTGGTAGAATTTAATTTGATTTCGGATAGCTTGCGAAATTTCGTAAACATAAATGATAATTAAATTTGGTTACCTTACCATAATTTCGATATTTTAACTGCAATCAAGAGATCAGTTGCAGACCCTGACATTTATTTAGATAGGAACTGATTTCCACCCAATATTTTATCTTTGTATGAAGAGAGAAATTCTCCAAAATTTTCTACCTCGGTTTTTTTTTTAAGTTTCGTAGCTCACAGTCAGTCAGATTAATATTCGGATGAACCCTTTATAAAAAGTTTTAGTAGTTATTGAGTGCAGTGTTGCCAAATGAGCAGCTTTACGTGCTTTTATCAGTTTATTAAAGTGGGTAAATATTTTCGATTTTATTGGTTAAAGAGGTTCTTTAAAAAAAAATTATAATTTTGTGATCTTTGTTTTTTATTTTGTAATTAAAATTTTATAAAACAAGTCATCATAAACTTAAGTTTGGAATAAATAAATTAAATGTATATTTTACATACATACATATAAAGGAAAAAAGAAAAAATTTGTTCCATAATGCGATTTTGTTTTTTGTTAAAATTCGAGTTTGCTACATTTTTAAGTGGCGATGAACATATCAGATTCGATTTTATTTGTTTTGTTAATTGAGTTTCTCAACTGAATTCTTTGAATTCAGTCCAACCTTCTTAAAAGATATTTTTATAATGAAACTCTTGCGTTGAGTTGATATTTTTGCGTACCTATATTGTGCTTCTTAAAATGACGCTTTTAAACTAGGAAATACACATCGAATTTATTTTGAAATTTTTCTTTATACTTTCAGCAGTTTTCTGTATTCTACTTCTACAAATAACAAGAAAGAGAAAAGTTTTAAAAAATATTTCTCAATAAAGAACATTTATTGCCAAATGTTCGTCATAATGTCCAAGATGTAAATTAAAAAGCCACTGCAGAATTCTTTGGACAACTATTAATTTCCAAAAAGCAGTACCCCGAAAAGTATAAAAATAGAATACGCAAAAACATAGAACGAAAGTTTCCAAAGTGAAATGACTCAATTTTATGGTAACAAGAGCATAAAGAAAATAATCAACATCTATAACCACGGATACGATGACAACGAGACGCATGAGTTTTCACCATCAAACAGTACAACAACATTTACATGCCCATCATCAACAACAACGAAGGCCACCTGACGTTGAAGAGGCCCTATCATCTATGCTATGGACACCATACGAACGTGCCTCAACAACCGATACATCATCCGATGATGATAATGATGAACAATTGAAACGTCAATTAAAAAAATCTAAAAGTCAATATGATTATACGAGCGTCCCAACAACTATACCCCCCATAACACCCCCACCACTACGAATGGCTTCAGTTTCATCACTAGGGCCACCACACACGCAATTTTTCCACTCGCCCACGCATTCAACACTAACAAATATTGTGGCATTTATACCAACAGCAACACCGGCAATCGAAACGAGAGCAGCTGTGGCAGCAACAAGTTTGACAACGACGACGAATGCATATCATACCGCAGACGATTTATGTGATCCATCTGCAACATCACCATTAGTGCCTTTTTCAAATCGCATGCTTAATGCGCATACAACAACATTACCACAACTAACTACAACAACAACAACACCAACAGCTAATTCTAATCTACAAAACAGTGACATCGCAGTCAATGACTGTGATGAAGAAAATGATGATGATGATGCAGATGATGATGTCAATGTAAATGCGGATGATACATTTGATGACGTCTATAATAATGACATTACATTAGCAGCTACAAGTTCCTCTATGGCAATGATGTCATCTTATCAACAAAAAAATCGTATTTCCTATCCCTCCTCTTATGGCCGCATACCAAATCTCAGCAAATGGTGGTCTACCTCTAGCGCAACATCCACGCAAGTCACTTCAACCTCTGCTGGAGCAGTAACTCTACCACCACCTTCATCGTCTGCCACCCTGACAGATGAGACAAATAAACAACCACCATCGTATGAGTCCTTGTACAAAAAGCATTCTTTACGTTCTCTACGTCAACGTCATCGTTTGAACAAACATTTGAATTTATTCAAACCAATTTTGCAGACACTAAAAGCAAATGTCACAACTATAACACAGGGTCGTTTTGCCACCCTTAGACGAACGGATCATAATAGAGATACTAGTATCACATCAGCGCAACTTGCAAATGTTGTTAGAGAAACGCCATTAACAACATCAGCAACAACAGCGACTTCAGTTAATACAGATGATAATTGTAGCACGGAAAGTACAAGTAACAATTTGGTTCATTCATTTACCGATAATTTTCTGCATGAGGTAAGTTTAACTACGTGATGCATGTCTACATACACTATGAAGTTTCTGTGCAGACAATTTAAAACAGGGTTTACAAATTGATATTATTGTTGCTATGAAACTTGTACTAAAAATACAACAACAATAAAATATGCCAGCAGCAAAAACAAAATACAAATAAAATAAAAACAGCACTTTATTTTTTTTACATACTTGAATACTAAAAAAAGAAACCCTGCAAGAAATTTCTGTCAATTGGTCTGGACGAACTTGTCCTATGACTTGTAAAAATAGCACGAACACAAAAGTAACATTTCGTGGCATATCACTTACCTAGTGCAACTTAGGTAATATTTTTTTTCCGACTGTAGCTTTGTATATTTATATACATATTGAATACACAAATTATAACTAGGGCCAGTGCTCTAGTAACAGAAACTGGACAAGGTTCTTTTCGCATATTCAATGGCCTGCTACACAGTGTTTGAAACGTATCACTTTTCCCCTCCCATGACACTGTCAGAAGTTCTGGCTTTTACCTCTACATGTTGGCGGCCGGTAACAGGTTCCTGTCTCTGCTAGGAGTCTGGGTAAATAAGTCGAGATAAGAGACGTTACCACTATTATAAAAAAATTATAAGCCACGGTGTCGCAGCATACGCCACGGAACTGGCCGCCAGGGTGCTTGGATTTTAGTATGCGAGCTTTGGATACCAGTTCATCTTCAGTTTACAGACTTACTCGTGCATTTTGAGCTCTATCTAGTCAGACCGACATATTTTTCTCCATTATAGGCATGACAAGCCAGGCTAGAGGCGGAGACGTTAATTTCTGAAGAAACTGGCCCGCGAGTAGTAGACGGGTAATTGTGTGTTAATGTCCAGCATTGGCTATCATAAGCCTTAGGACCACAGGCATATACTTATTAACTGCGAATGCCATGGTGGACCTAAGCCTTAACTAACCCTAGCAATTGACAAGAGACTATCTGATGAGGAAGAAGTTCGACAGTCTAAAATCACTATAGTCGTAAGTAAGGGCTAGTAGTAGCACGAAACTTGAATGAGTCGTAAATTACAAATCGCTTGCCTAAAATTAATTCGTGGAAAGAATTCAGTCGAAAAGGGAACCAAAATGTTAGCGGTCTACTTCGACTTACCCCCTTCATTAAAATAAACCCTTAATACAACAAATTGCATACAGAAATAGGGCAAAAATTTAATTATCTGCTAATATTGGTATAGAGAAGTGTAATTTGTATACAAACATATTTCGTTGTTAACACATGTGACAACGTCTTACACATATGACATTATAATAAAGTCTGTTAATACCTACTTCGAATGGTGAAGGATAAACGTTTCTCATTTTGCCTTTTCAATACCAAAGAGTGTTTTGCGAACAGAAATTTAAAGTACTTTTGAAATCGCAACAAGATGCACTAACTAAAGTTCATCAGATATACTTGGGATAGCAGGGTAATTTTCTAAGTTTTATTAACTTTAGCGCATGTTAAAACATGACATACTGAATTTTGTTAAAAATAAATTTAAATAAGATCTGTTGATTTGAATAAGACTTAGTTAAAATTGCAGCTGCAATTCTGTTAAATCAATAAATGTTTAGTTAGAACAGTAGTAACGCACCGTAACGAAAGCAGCACATAGAAAACGTTATATTGCCTTAATTATGGCAAGTAAAATTAAATAAAGTATTCGTTTATTTGGTTAAACTTGGTAAAGAGTGTTTTCGGAATATCTTTTAATTTAACTCAGTGGATATAGATAATAAAGACCTGTAGAATTGTAGAATTTCGCTGAATTTAGCTATTTGGTTTTGGTAAAATGAAATAAAGGCATGTAGAATTGAAAAAAATGAACAACGAATTTATCGTTCAAAACAATTTGAAATTTTTTGCAAATTTATCAAAAAATGACTGCATTTAGTTTGAATACACTACAAGTGTAAGGGATATATTGCGACTGTTTCCCCTCACTGATCTATCGTGACTATATTCCTAATTATGACCTATGACTAATAATCTCCTTTACCCTAAAGTTCCAACCTTCGCTTTCGTGTCACTTCGTTTATCTTAAGTTCGTTGAACCTAAACTAAACTCTCTCTATCTTCCTCTCTCTCTCTCTCTCTCTCTCTCTCTCTGTAATACCCCACCACTATGTATTCCAATACAACAAATTTGTGTCAATCTCACAGCTTAGTACATCATTAAAAAGGAAGAATAAGAAATAGCAAGAATAAAACTGTTAGGAGAACAAAGAATATAGTATTTCAAAAATCAATTACAATAACGATTAGATTTATCATATCGATTAGATATATCAGTTTCAAATCAAGATTTTATCCCACTCCTCAGTACAGAATACCAGTTAGGCTTTAAAACACCATTGCCTTACAAATTAAAGCGCTGGTTTTCCAGTACAGGCATGTACCAGGGAAGGTGGCAGATCGTTACTCTTTTATATCAGTCAGTATACCTACTAGAACAGACATTGAACATTTAATAACATTTTCTTTTAATATAGGAGAGATATCTGAGTAGAGCACATACTTAATGGGTCCTTCTCGATCCTCTTTGTTTCTCGAATTGATTTCTGGCAACCAATTTGTAATTTACTACTACCTCCAATGAGTATCGTGCTAACACTAGCTTTTACTATTGACCGTAGTGATAGCAGACTGTCGACTGGTAATTGTCGGCGTTATTCCTCATCACAAGGTCAGTGGTAGACATTCACACACAATGGCCGCTACCGCATCAGCCTCTTCATTATGAGTATCTTCGGATATTGACCCGTCATGCAATGCAAGGCATTTTTCCCCACGAGTAGGTATAAGTCAGAACTTCTGACAGTGCACTTATTTACGGTAAAGTCATACCTATTTATGTACCAGCTGGCGGCCTAACGTGCGCCTTAATCAAATTAATTCGAGATTACTATAACCGATCGCAAATATTATTTGTTGATTAGTTTGCTTTCCTAATGGTTTTCAATGAAATTTATGTTATCCGTATAGCAAAATATTACGGTGTGGCCTTGTCGGCAGATGGTACCGGTATTGGCACGTTTCCTAAATTTGTGTGCAATGTTTTTATAATTTTTTTGGCTCAGAGCTTGTGCAAAAATTGTATTGGACAGCATAATGGAGACTAAATGTAACAATATGGGCACTTCTCTTTACTGATAGTTCACTTTACTGACAGTTCGGTTCGGTAGTTTCGTACATTAAATTACCCGTTCTTCACATATCTTATTTAAATAATACCCATTTATTTAATTAAATCCTACTTCCTTTTATTAACTACCCGTAAATATTTGAATATTTATCTATATGTTTGATAACATGCTCCAAAGTAAGTGCATTCGTAAATTAAATTAACGGCAATTTGTTTTCCCTAATTTAAAATTTTGTTTTGATAAAACAAGGAAAATATAAAATAAGGAAGAGACAGACCAATTTATTAGTTTTACTTCGGCATTTGAGAGCAGAAATTTAAATAAATTATAAAATATTCTACATAATAATTTGGGTATTGTTTCTTTGTGTCTCTCTATTTTAAAAAACATTTACTGTCTATGACCACATTGCTGAATAAAAAGAAGCAAGTTTGTATTTGTGTATCTTAATACGACCGATTCATGCTTCTTCTAGAAATATCAAAAATTATTTAAAAATTTAATTTGATGACAGTGTTCGTTCCCAACTGTAAACAAAGAACTTTATTTTATGAATTCGTTTGCCAGTGACATTTATTTACATATGAAATCGGGTAAATATATTTATTTCTTTATGAACATACACTACACATATTGATGAAGTTAAGTTTCAAGATACCTTTTATGTGGGCAGATTCATAAAAAAGGAGGACTTCGGGAAATTATCTTTGTGTAACAAACAAATTCATTTTTATATTCTGATGGCGTAACATATTGTTGAAAGCTAAAATCAGAGCAGATTTAACTCGCATATCTATCGTTTGTAACTCGCAAACTCCATACATAAAATCTGAGTGTATAGAACTTGGCACTTAGAAAAAGTGCAAAAATAGCTAGCTGGCCTGACGGAGCTACCTTGTTGAATGTGCCATGGCTAACACGTAGTGAATTAATGTGCTTTTTGTTGTAGCAGTTCTACTGATATTTCTCTGAGGTGCAACTCCCACTTGATAAGATTCGTTCCAAACATCTACATCAAAACCATTAATCAAATCAAGAATCAGGAATTATTTCTTTTTGTATAGAATTAGTTTAGTGTGAGCGGTGTGCGTTTAAATCAAACAATAGAAGAATTTCTCTCGCCGAACTCTTCGATCAAAATACTTAAAAATAATATATTTAAACCAGAACTATTAAGCAAAAATATTTTAGAAATTATTTTCGTTAAAACTTCTCCACCAAAAACTCAAGGTGGATCCGCGCCGAAATCAGATAAAAACAGGCAAAAGACCTGATCACCGACAAATATTTCCAGCGCCCTATTAGCGAAATCACAACTTTGTCTATGATTGTTTTGCTTCACTACAAAATAGACCGAGTTGAATCTCTTGAGATAACCAAATACGCTGATTGGCGCTCAATCAAAATTTCCTCTTCGAAACTGGCCACTGGTTTACCACGGTGCTACGAATTTGCTCCGTCACTGAAGCTGTGCTGATAACCAACAACTCAGCCAGAAATTCGATAATAATTTTTATAAAATTTTCATTCGGCAGGCGTAAGACGATGCATATATTCATTCGATTATACATTCCGTATATGCCCATGCGGATATTCATTTCGTATATTCCCCGTTACCTTGGATAAAGCGTTTCAGTCTTCGACTAAAGTTTCAATTTGCAACTTTTTTTCTGGCCTTTGACTTCATGTGCTGCTTTTTTAAAATTATTTACTTTCCAACTTTTCGCCACTTTTCGTGACTTTTTACAACTTTTTCGCTTTTTCCCAAAGACCGTAATGTAAAAAGATTTATTTTACATTTGTATCGGTTATTGTTTTGAACTATGTATTGGCGTTGCCAATTGAAATTGACTAAAAACTAACACGTTTCGCAGGCACACTAATTTAACTAATTATGTATAAAATTGTCCAATCTATCTGTGTACTGTTAAGTATGAATAGGCGAAAGCGTATTGCCGGCTATTAAAAATAGGCAAAATATTAAATTTATTATATTTGTGTTTCTGAATACAATTTAGCATTTTCTATATGGATGTTTACTATTGTTTCATGGCATAGTTCGGTGAAAGCAGTCGTCCTTTGATGATCATTTGTACAGATTGATTAACTTCATTTGATTTTCTTCCGCTTATATTTGTTTAATACAACTGATGTTTTATCTGTAGTCATAAATAAAACCTGGTTTCAAAACATATTTCTTATAATATTCTTCCCTGTGTAGTCGGCATAAAGTAGCAAATATTTGTGAAGAACTTTCAAAGACTGGGTCTTTAGGGATAGGGACCGGTTCATATTCTAACACTTTGCAGGAAAGGTGCCTGTCGCTTTAACATGGCGTTGTCATTGAAATAATTTATAATATGTTTAGATTCTTTGGCGCAACGAATCTAGTCCAGTGTCGATTGCTACAGCAAGAAATTGGTGCAAAGCGACCTATTGTACAAATACGCAATGTTATAAACAACAAGCTAGAGCAAAATGTCACGAACCGCGATTTCATTTAAAAACAAAACCAACTAATACAGAACGAAAAAGTAAACAGAAGATACACACAAACACATATACAAAACTACTAAGCCAGCAAATGAAATAAATAAATGCGTAATATCACGTATATTCGGGACATTGCTTGAACTGGCCGTGATCTCTATAAAAGGGTGCCATCTGCCGCAGAGAGAGAGAACTGTGTTTACATACGAGTCCTAATTCTACAGTATAATTAGTACTGAAGAGTTGTAAATAAGAGTAATAATATGTACGTAAATACGTATTAAAAGTTATATACACAAAAAAAATAATATCTAAGTTATACTAGTTCTATAATATTTGCTTTATTCGCCGGTCACGCAAGTATACTTTCTTTGTTTCACCTAATTGAAAAAAATCCTCTAGACAAATTGATACAAATTTCCCGCCGGGCATGGACAGGCAAATATTTTGTTAGGTCAAAAGTCTAAGAATGAATCTAATTTGAAAAAAAACAACAGAATTTTTTGAGTTTTTGTTCCGTTTGATTTTATTATTTTAATGTTTGTTGTTCTTGGATGAGTTATATATAATTAAAAAAAACAACGTTTCTGTGCAACTTTTTTTTTCTCCAAAATTCCCAGCGGTAGCCGTACGAGAATGTTTAAATATGAGAATATTATATATACTTATGAATGGATGTGTATATACGAAAATCGTTCAAAAGAAATACTACTGTTTACACCACAATCTATCAATTGCCAATTTGTCGGCACTTACATATGTATATGAATACTTTTCCCTCTAAGTGGCAGTGTGTTTGTGTGTGTGTGTGTGATAAACAACAAGAACAGACATGAAGAAAATACATTAAATCACTCTTAGTGGATTAGGGTCATCGTCATCATGTTGATTGCTCTTGACGTTTGCTGTCAAATCAGTTACAATATTTGATCAGTTTCGACAAACAAAAAGCCGAACAAGTACTTTATGTGTGTGTGTGTGGGTTTCAGTAACCACACATTATGGCATAGTATGATCATAAAGTGTCTTATAATAATTAATAAAAATAATACAGTCATTCAGAAGTACAGATACTAAATTATTTACATACAACGACTACTGATAAACATTCATTGTGTTCGAAAGTTTTTTATTTTAATTTTAGATTTAAAATTGCCACAACTACTACAATTTTACTGACAGTGTCTTGCATAAGTTTTCGAATTCTATGATATAAGGTTAAAATAATTAGTAGTTTTTTCATAATAAAAGTAAATTGTTAGATGAATATTTTTATGAAATGAAAATTGTAATATCATATAATTGCTGAGTTAACCGATTAGGAACAGAAGTGTTAATTAAACAAATTTTCAATCAGGTGTAAATGCGCTGCATAGCCTTACGTTCTCAGGTATTTTTATTCGGAAGATGTACTAGTTGTCCTATAGTGATACTGAAGTTATTTTTCTCCTACAGAAATACGATAAAAGCGCAATAGTACACAATTTTTTCTTGTATATATATTCATTTCAAATACAATGGCGTCGGTCATCAATGATTCGAATATGTTAGTAGAATCAGGTTTGAAAATTTTAGGAAGAAGAATACACTTTTAATCTCATGTAACACGATATTCACTGGATGTAATTATACCTTACACATCGAAATATAATTTGAATTCAGTTCATCCCTTCTTTATTTCGCTACTATGTTACTATGGAAAGTAATAGTCATCGTCATTGCTTCAAGATACATGCCATGTCATTTCAAAACAGGTTTCATTCTTCTATAGAAAAACGGTTATTTTTAGCCGTTTTCGATCTATCTGCACCCGCACCTGCTGAAGGTAAAATTAGTTTAATTAAATACAAACTTAAAATATGAAATGGGCATCCCTTCGAATAAGAACACAATTCCCTGTCCGAAAAAAATTTCTTCGTTGCTATCTCCAACATAGGAAATTTTGTTACAAAATCCCACAGCCCCAGGATTGCCAGTAATTCTGAGTAACAAGCAAGTGTTCCTATGCGTTTTTTTGCTTTGAAAACTTTCAAAATAATTCCATAATAAGCAAGTTTTCCAACAAAATCGTACTTATATATTTTTTCAAATCACAAGAAATCAGGGATCGCAGATAGTCATTATTCTTTAAATTTTAACCAAAAAATTAAAGAAAAATTGTACAAGATTAAGAAATACACCAATATCAGTATCACACGGAATACCATTGGATGTATTAATTTTTGTTTATTTGATTTTTTTTTTAAATTAGCTTTAATAATTATTTTCAATGTTTTATTTTTCGCTTAAAAAATTACAGTTATTTTTTAAGTTTTATATTTTGCTTGGGAAATAAAAATACTTTTGTCATGTTTTATTAGGTTTTTGCCAGTATAGAAATGATTTTCTATACTAAAACTGATATTAACTTATTTAAGGTCAATATTATCTCCAGTGTTCGTACCTTTTCCAAGCAAAAAATTAAACTTAAAAAATAATTATTAAAGATTATTTTCATCATTAAAGATTATTTTTTGAATAAAACTTGTAACTGCTACTGTGACTGCAAGAAATTAATTTTTCATAGTTTTTCACCTATTAGTCCGCTTAAATACGAAGACTTAGCAGACACACTGTATCTGTGTGACTACATGCATCTGTGCACCGTTATACTAAATGCTTATTGCATTGTGTAAAAATAATTATTGTTGTTATTGCTGGATTATTTACTAGTTCGTAAAAGCAATTTGAATTGGTTTTTGTTTCGTTATCAGCTGGTTTTATTCTAGAGTTTATTGCTTTTGTAATTGCCTTTTCTTTTGTTGTTACTCATGGAGCATGAATTATTGTACATATGTGATGAGGCCGTAGTCAGTTGTCGTGCATAAATTAAGCATTACGGTCAAAATGTCATTCGTTGGTGGTACCATTCATAGCGGTACTTTAATTTGTAATTTTTTTATTTCTTTTTCTAATAATGTCAGCATGGGTGCATAATTATTATAATATATTGCAGTAACAAAGTAGCAGAGTGTAAAGATAATTTTGGTAAGAGATATTTATTTTATACTAGCTGACCCGGCCCGAGTTGCTGGCCCTAAGCAAACATTAGTGTTCTATTACCACCTTTAAGTAAGAATCCATATATCTTAAAGTTTTTTTTACAGAATAATTTACATATAGTGTAGATATGGCAAATTGGTAAATATATTTATTTATTACTTCATCTTAAGGCTAGCGGATAGACAATGTTTTTTGTTTTATTATTTGGTGTAAAAACGTATAAATTTTTTGGCGTGCCAACTCGGGAGCAAGCTACATACAACTGGCCGTGTGAAAAGCATGAATTTTCCAAAATTAAGCCAGCAATAGTCAATGATTGGCCTTGTGCTTTGTTGATGGTAATAGCAAAGGCTAGACGTAAAGGAACTTGGAGCCGCTTGAAATGGAATGGTAAATCGTTGGGAATCATCGGAATTCGTGGAATAAGTACGTCTTCTTTGAATCTGCCACCGATGATTGTAGCCTCGATTTAATTTGGTGAACAGTTTTTGATAATCAATCTGGTTCCGTTGCATAACTTTGGTGCGTTTAAGTTGCGAATAAGAATTACCGGTGGTCCAACCTTTAATGTTAGTACATGCGGTGGCATTCCGGGTGGTTCTAAAGAATTCAAAAATTTAGTGGGATAATGGACAGCTTGTTCTTCATCCATTACTGTGTCAATCGATTTGTATTTGATTAATTTGCCGGGCAGTTTCAATTGAATTTTCTCATTAAGCTTGTTGACATCATCATTTTTTGGTGCCAAAATTGCACGTTCGCTTAACCAATCCGGATTTTTGTAGGAGGTTGTTAGACTTGAGAAAATCTTGTCGACAACGGCTTGAATATTCATTTGCATTTGACAGAAGTTAGGCGGGCACGAAATCTTCGTGGCGCGATTGATTGGAATTTTTCCATTTCCGATGTCCAAAAGTTGTTTTGAGAATGTTTGGGCAGACGGGTCTTGTAACAAATGAACACGTTCGTCGATAGCGTGATTTTCTCGACTCAGTTCCAAAGATGTGATGCTTTCAAGCATGCGTTCAGCTCATCTGCGGGCATTGATCTTGGAATAACAGGCAAAGTTTGACGGAAATCACCAGCAAGAAGGAGAAGAGCGCTTGCCATCGATTGGTTGTTTCCTCGAAAATCACGTAGAGTCCGGTCAAGCGCTTCGAGCGATTTCTTATGGGCCATTGTGCATTCGTCCCAAATGATAATTTTGCACGTTTTAAGGATTGTGGTCATGCCGGAGTTTTTGCTGATGTTGCAAGTTGGTGTTGCTGCCTGATTCAAATTCAATGGAAGTTTCAGTGCTGAGTGTGTAGTGCGTCCGCCGTCCAATAAAGTTGATGCAATTCCCGATGATGCCACTGCGAATGCAATCCAATTCCGCATTCGAACCGACGCCAATATTAAATTGAGGAGGAATGTTTTGCCTGTCCCTCCTGGTGCATCGAGAAAATAAGTCCAACATTTCCGTTTGTTACCCGTTGCATGATTTTTTCGTAAGCAGTTTTTTGATCACCAATCAACCGTCTTGTTTGAGTTTCTACATATTGTTGTTGCTGTTTGACATCGAAGTGCTGTTCTCGCACCAGGTCTCTGTCTTGAACACTGTTTATGTCCTGTATCGGATTCGGCATTCCAAGTTGAATAAGTAGTTTACTGTTGATGGATATTCACATGTCCTCAATCAGCAGTAGTGTTTGGTTGAAAATCTCGTCCGAATGCTCCTGATTAGGATAAGTTGCGCGTGATTGCCTGAGAATGTTTTCACCTAAGGTTTCACGATGCGTTTTCCACAGTTCTCGTGGATTAGATGGTGAACATGATGTTAAAATTATCGCAAACAAAGTGCGTATTTGTTTTGGGTAGCACGTGAGTGACGCCTCTGTTAGCGTTATGTTCCAATGCTGATCACTTTCAAGCAGACCCAATCGGAAACACGCTTCTCTATAAGTCTGACATTCATTTCCATGGATGATTTTTAAGGCGGCGACTGATGTTGGACCTTTGATCGTATGCAATAGCAATCGCAAATAATAGCATTCAGCATTAGTCGGTTGTAAACAATTCGAAGAAAGCGGTGAGAGTAGTGTGTGGCGGCTGTTCGGCTCTATTTTCAGCATTTCGTTCGGTGAAATAAACACGCTGGCCATTTTCCAAATGAACGGCTAGATGTTGAACTGTTGGATGTCGCTCGTGGATGTTGAATGAAAGTATACGCCAAACTGCTTCATTGCTGCTGATGTAACGTCCCATCTGGAATTGCGTGATTTCGTCAGTTTGATTGGCAAGCCCGAATACTGCCATGTCGCTGCCTTTGTTGACGTATTTGCAAATATATTTAATGGACTTCGCCGAATTGCAGTACTCAACATTGATGTGGGCATCAAACATTTTTGAAAGCAGCGGTGAGTAGGGTACGATCCATCTGTTGTCTACGTCAACATTTACATTGCGGATTTTAATTGTAGTTGTATATCCACCGTCATTTAACTTTCTTCGCCTATACAGAGGATATCCATCGCCTCCTGTTTGAGTCTCTTGAAGCAGCTCGCGTGGATAGCGTTTTGTGCATTTGTCCTCTTTCATGCATGGTGAATTTGTGTTCAGTTCACCGCAAGGCCCGTGGATCATGTGCTTTCCGATTGATTCAAATAGAACCGGATCTGCAGTGGGATTCGGGATTTCTGCGGAAATTTGCGTTGGCATGATTTTTTGTTTTAGCCAGACTAAAATGTGGGCGTGTGGCAGATCTCGCTTCTGCCATTCAACCGAGTACATCCAGCACAGAGCCTTATCAACTTTTGTTTGAATACTCGGGCGAGGATATTGTGTCTATGTGTTGAATTTTGGCCGGTAAATAAAAGGTCGGTGATGTCTTTCCATGTTCGGTTGCATGTGAAAGTGATGAAGAGGTCTGGCCGTCTATACTTGTGCACGTATGTCATGGCATCTTGAGCGTACTGGTGCATTTGTCGCGGACTGCCTATGTATGTCGCTGGCAAGATCACCATTTGGCCGATATTCGCATCGTTTTCATCATTGGCGATCGCATCACGTAAGTGGACATATTCTTCAACGCGTAGCTTTTGCTGATTCAACCGAATGAAGGAAGACTTCACGACATTTCAACAAATCATTACATTCGTTTGGCCTGATCATAAGGCGATAGGCTTAAAAGTCCATACAGGAAACTTTTTTTGTCGAATCTACATTTGAGTTGGGGTTAATCTGCATAACGTTGAAATGATACCCATCCTCACCCCGTGGAAAAAGCAGTGGATATTGTAGTGCATCATACGATCGATGAGTTTCCGCAATGCGTTAAACACTTGCATTCCGGCGATGGATGATGGATATCGCGTGGCTCGAAGTCTGTACCGACCATAACAACTGCGACGTCACCTATCACCGGTGCATTGAAGCGCCGCTCATGCTCACCAGCCGGTGTCTTGTCAGCTCTTATTATAACCGTGTAATTATATGCCGTCATCTGGTCTAGGGCTGTTTTGAAAAGACGGATGAGACTGTTGTGTTCGTGTAACATAGCTTGAAGACTCGAAACGATTTCCCGTGTGACTTCAGTACTGATTGCGCAACGCTGTTCAAGGTCTGTAGCTTCATTGCCAGTGAAATAAATTTGGAGGAACTTGGAATCATCATTGGGAAGTGGGAGCTACGATCAAATCCTGTGGTAGATTTGGCCTTGACCTTTGAAGGTGGACATGTAACCGTCGTTGTTGATAATTCTAGTTGCTCCGAAGGACGTCATTTGAAAGCATGAGTTGTAGTTTCGGATGTTTTGAAGGAAGTGTTTGGAAATCGAATTGGCGGTAAAGGTAACTTTCACACATTCCCGGTGATTCCTTAGCGAATTTCAGAGCACGACAATATAAGCAAACTTTGTCCATCGCTCCAATCACTACGTCCTTGTGATTGCGGTAGTCAACGTCCCTGTTGTAGTGAAACGCCTCCAACTTTAAATCGATTCTTTCTCTTGACCGAGCCATACGGGAGCGATTGGCAGCAAGTCTTTCGGCATACTGTTGGGGTGTTTCAGCAGCTCTAAGTGAAGATGCACTGTCACGCATTTCCTGAAGCCTAGATTCGCGTTCTCTTTCCATTTCTGCGGCTCTAGACGTAGATGCCCTTTCGCGATTTTCCTGAAGACGTGATTCGCGTTCCTCAGCAGTCAGTGAGCAATTATATATAGCCCGAAAATGTTTCGAAAGTTTTAAAATTTTGATATTGGATCATTATTGACATAGGTTTTTTGTAGATATCTACGGAATTACATAACCGATTTAGGAGTTTGATATCTCATTTTAGCAAACATGACAACGGCAAAAAATAATAAATATATGCACACGTCACTGGAGGTGGAATATGAAAATTGGATTTTGCAACGCCCCTCCGCCCACATACCGGATATAAAAAATCAGACTTCACAGTGTTACCCGCCTGAATATTCCCTGAAAATTTTATCATAATCGGCCCAGCCGTTTTGGAGTCCATACGTTACATACATACTCACATCCACTTTTATATATATAGAAGAGAAGATTGAAAATAATCTTTATGCTCTCTAACATCAATAATAAGGATTTGTATAGTTTTTTCATCTACCGCTCGTAACAAACGTTTGAAAATATACATAACAAAAATTTTAGTGTTGAAAATTTTTGGTGCACGCGACGAAAAAACATAATTGTGGAACATAAGCAACGAACGTAATCAAATCATTGCAGAATAAACTGACGCAAAGTGATCCTTCAAAGTATTTAGTTTATTAACTTCCCTATCTATAATAACGTCATTTACTGATAATTTATCAATAAAACTGTTTCTCTTGAATCCAATAATTTTATACACATTTTTATGCGCATTTGGACCTGGCCGAATATTTTTCAGTTTCTTGGTGAACAAATAAGCTTGCTCAATTTCCATTTGCCGTTTAATCATTATAGATAATAACTGAATTTGCTTTGATAATAAAACATAATCAGGATTGGAACGATTCCAGGTCCTATAATATATTTTGTTCAAATTCTTTTGCCACCTGTATTTAATTTTAAAAAGTATTCTTAAGTTCTCGGATATAACAACTTTCTTCCCACTCAATACAATATTCTCAGAATTCACCCAGGTAATAAAGTTGACTGTTGTTGTGAACTCATCAATAAGTTCGTCGATTTCAAAACTAGACAAGTTCCTAAAAGCATCCGGCGAGTGGTATGAAAGTCCCTGAATTATATCATTTCCAAATGTATCCCAGTTCGTATTTTTGAAAGAAACAAAAGTCGAAGGAGGCCTTAATATAAAATCAAAGCTTTGAAAATTAATTTCTAATTTGAGGGGAAAGTGGTCGGAAAATGTATGGAGACTATTAATTTTATAATTTGGATTCGTTGGATCAACAAAATTTGTACTAAGAAATGATCTAGAAAAGAACCAATTGAAAACGCAGGAAAAGTATTACAGATTCGAACAAAGTCTAAAGAATAATGTTGAAGCCAATTAAAAAACACAATGCCATTTTAATTATTACAAGCGTCGCCCCAAACAACATTCTTTGCGTTAAAATCACCACCAATCAACGTGCCATCACAACTATTATGAAGTCTAGAAAGAATGGATAGACCACTATAAATTTTTGATTGATCAAAATTGCACGGTAGATAAAATGAACCAAGCAAAATGTTCTTTGGAGAATTATCTAATAAAATTTTGCAACTGAGTAATACATAAGGAAATTTAATACCTGGTATATAAACCCTGGAACTATCATAACGCTTTTTCAAAATGACTCCAACACCCTGAGAGCAATTGTCCTTAAAAAAAGAATATCCCTCAAAACTTAACTTCTGATTTACCCTTAAATGGGATTCCTGAATTAAAGCAACATCAACACCATTGTATTTTAACATATTTAACAGTTCAATTCTACGATTCACCTCAATAAGGGATCTAATATTAAAAGTTACTAAATTTAAACAATTACGGACCATAAGTCATTCTGATTTCATCCATAATACTCATACACTGCTTCCTAGCATCTTCTCTAGATATAGATTTTTTTTTATACTGTATTTTATTTTATTGAATCTTTCTATTTAAAGAAATTCACAATAAGTATTCAAGTCTTATTTCTAAATTATTATATACTAGTTATTACCAATGTAATAACTAATTCTTTGTATTCAAATCTTAAAAATCTATCTTCTATTGTGTAGAGAGAGCCGCCTCGCCAGGCTCAATGTGTCAGTTCTTTTTAGTTTCTGGTGGCCGTCAAATTGCAATAAATTGCGTACTAGAGTGTTGGGATGTGCGACTAGTTTGTTCACGTATTTGGACGTGTACGTTTTAACTTCTTCGTGGATAGTGGGAACTTTAAGATCCCTATGTATGTTTTCATTTCGTATGTGCCAGGGGGCGCAGACGATATGACGTACAATCCTAGACTGTCTTCTCTGTAACTTCTGGATGTTTGATGCACAGGCAGTACCCCACAGCTGAATACCATATGACCATATTGGCTTTATAACGGATTTTTATAAAAGGACTTTATACTCCAAAGCCAAAGTTGAGTTAGGACTTATTAGCCAATGCAGTTGATTTGTTCGAAGCTTTATGGACGTTATTTTTGCCTCAATGTGTCATGACCAGGTTAGGCGCCGATCTAAGTGGATACCTAAATATTTAACGTGCGTTTCAGCTGGAACCGTGGTATTAGTTATTGTGATTGGTGGACAATTTTGCCTTCTAAGGGAAAACGTTACATGAGCACATTTGATGGATTCACCTTTATTCTCCACTGTTTTAGCCAGTCTTCTAGCTTATGAATATGGGACTGCAGCTTTCCAGATGCATCCTTTGGATGATTACTGACACTTATAATTGCAGTGTCATCTGCAAAGGTTGATGTATATGTATGTGGACTTGTCGGCATATCCGCTGTATAGATGATATATAGTAGCGGCCCTAGAACACTACCTTGAGGTACTCCTGCACTGATTTTCCCACATCTTGAAAGCTGGTCCTTTGACCTTACTTTAAAAGTTCTATCTGACAAATAGCTTTTTATAAGCTTCTGGGTGTTTTCAGGTAGAACCCGAGCTATTTTAGTAAGTAGCCCATCATGGCAGACTTTATCAAATGCTTGGGAAATGTCTATAAATAAACCTGAACAGTATTGCTTTCTTTCAAAAGCCGATCTAATAACTGTAACGATTCTATGGACTTGTTCAATCGTACTATGCCTTGCTCGAAAACCAAACTGATGATCTGGGATTACGTTTTGTTCATTTAGAAAAGGAGTTACACTCGACACGAATAATTTTTCAAATATCTTTGACAAAACTGACAGTAGGATAATTGGCCTGTAGGATGTAATCTGGCTTGAGTCCTTTCCAGGTTTCGGGATCATAACTATTTCAGACATCTTCCAAGAGCATGGGAAGAAGCCGACGCGCAACATGGCATTAAATATGTAAAGTAAAATTCTTACAGCTGAATTAGGTAAGTTTTTTATCATTGATCCTGTTATACGATCAGGTCCAGGTGATTTCTTCATATCCGTATTTTTATTTGTCGATTTTAAAGAAGACAACCGAAATTTCACAGGATCATTCACGATGTCACTAATTATTGGAATAGTGGAATTACTTCTATCATGTGGTGCGAAAACATTCTCTAAGTGCTTTGCGAACGCATTTGCCTTTTCACTTGAGTTTTTAGCCCAAGTACGCTCTTCAAGTCTTAGTGGGGATTCGTAAGCAATAGGACATTGTAAGTGCTTTACAGCTTTCCACAGACTATAATCCGTGTTTTTCATTGGATCCAAGTTTTTTAAAAAGTTGTCGATAGCGAATTGGTGTTTCTGTCTCAATTTACTGCGTAAGTTTTTTTGGCATAAGTTCATTTGCATTTTTATGTGTGGAGAACGACTATTTTGCCATTGTCTTCTTAGTCTTCTTTTCTCAATGACGAGCATCTGAATATCTGCTGTTGCCTGGTACGATATTATTTTAGCTGATGGCTTTATTGATCTCCAGCTGCTTGAATATCAGCTGGATTTCTCAGTGGGATGTCCAAAGATAAGTGAGAGCTCACATACATTTTATATTTTAACCAATTCGTGTTTCTGTTCGGGTAGAAACTAAGGGTTTAAGGTGTAGTGACAAAACTGTCGTGCAAATAACAATTGTAGGTGAATGATCAGAAGATAGGTCATAGGATGAACTAATTAACAGTTGGTCGCGTTTGATGTTTTTTACTATAGCAAAATCAATAAGGTCTGGCAACTTATTAAAGTCTGTGGGCCAATAGGTGGGCTTACCGGCAGATACGACGTCAAGCTTGTTTGCTTCAACTGTATAATACAATTGCCTACCTCTAGGACTAAGGAGGTTGGATCCCCAATATGTGTGCTTTGCATTGTAATCGTAGCGGCAATAAATTTTTGTCCTAGCGTAGCAAAGGACCTGGAAAATTCATGGTGTTCAATTTTATGGCTAGGCGGGCAATACACTGACGAGACTTCAATTTTAAAATCATTAAGATTTACAGTCGTGGCTTGCAAAAAGTCTTCCCTGAATTCAGGCAATGGAAAATGCCTTACGTTTTTCGGACTATAATGGCAGTCCCACCACATGACGGTTCGCTTGGGTGTTTGGTGTCATATATAAAATACCTATCAATTCTAAAGCAGTTTTTATAGTGAAGTGTGTTTCAGAGACTAATAGCATGTCTATATAATGTGCTAGCAGGAAGTGTTCTATTTCATATTTATGTTGGGAGAGCCCGTTAGCGTTCCAGAATCATGTTTTTAACTGGTTCATTTTTTGCCAAGCAAAACTTGCAGAAGCATGTTTGGGGTTCGCATCATTTCCTGAAACATACCCTGCATAGTTGTCATGAAATTATTCATTGTCTGTATTAAGTTCTCGATCGAGCTCGAATTGTTGGTGAGGGGTGTCTGAGCACCCTCATTTAAGACGTGGGCATATGAATGTTTATGCGCATTAGAACTTTTGGCATTTGCATTAGGTAAATCATTTCTCAATGTTTGGGCATATGAAAACTTTGGCTTAGTGTGTGGCTGTGTAGCTTGTGTACTACCAATAGAACCAGCATGAAGTCGAGGAAATTGGGAAGCTTTATATTGCTCATATTCAGGTTTACGTACGATTTTCGCATTATTTTTTACATATTGAAATACTTTGCAGCCCCTGTAATTTGCTATATGGTTTTCGCCACAGTTGCTGCATTTTTTGACCTTGGGGTCTGTTTTGGAAGAAGTGCATTCCAAAGTCCGGTGCGCATCACCGCAAACAACGCATACAGATGGTAGCTTGCAGTAGGTTTTCGTGTGTCCGAATTCCTGGCAGTTGGTACACTGATGGGGACCGTTACGTTTTAGAGGCTCCTCCACCGTTATTCTTCTGTTTAAAAGGTAGCGCAAATTGTATATAGGATGAACCGAGTTTTTTGATTTAAGCTGAGATGAGTTAAACACGATTTCAACACGATGCATAGGTTGGGGAACTTTATTCTTATTTAGAATATTGTACACTGACCTTACGACATAACCTTCCAACTCTATGGCACTTTTTATCTCCTCAGTGGGAACAGAACTGTCAATGCCCTTTATAATGACAATCAAAGCTTTAGAACTTTTTAGTTGATACGTATAATAGCTCTTATTATCTGCATCGAGACGACTTGCGATTAGGCGATAATTCTTCTCAGTGTGGGCTTGGATCTTCGTTTCTTGTATCTGTCCTCTTCGTACAGAAGCCACAAAGAAATTTTCTTTGCCTACGAGTTGGGACAGCATATTTACAATGGCATTTGATGTTTGTTCGCGCAAGTAGATTGGTGGGGGTTTTTGTTCCCTTACAGTGGGTTCGGCATTTTCATTATCCGGGGTAGCAGGTACAGAAAACCTATTTTCACTTACCGATGTTGCAGCTACTTGATGAGAACCTTTATATTGCTTGGCGGTTCGCTTTTGTTGTTAAGACTTAGGACTCGCCTTCCTTTTCGTTATGGTTATGTACCGATCCATGTTATTGTTATTGTTTTTTTTGCACACAATATATTATATTGCTTTTTATTTTTTGTTATTTATTTTGTTGTTGTTACTAACTGTTAATTGTGTCTCTGCACTTGTTCAATTTTTAAAATAAAAAAAAGTCACTCAACGAAGTTTATACTCATTGTATTCTTAAAAAAATATATATATATATTTGTCATGCGTTTGATATGACGTACGTCTGTACTCAAACACGGTCACTGATGAACTCTGATATAGATTTAGATATAGATTTATAACCTCTCATAAATTGGTTAATTTTTCCCTCCAAAGTCAAAGGCTCAGGTTGACATAACGATTGAGCAATCTTTAAAAACTCTTGAATGACAGCAGGCATCCTCTTGTAATAATTAGTTTTAATTGGAGCCTTATTCTGAAGTAAACTAGCAAATGACTTGTCTTTCTGAATAAAGCCTGAGGTATTAATAGCACTCGCAACATTATTTAAAATCTCTACCTTCTTTTCCTTAGCAGAAGTTGTTATGTTCTCCTTCATTCTAATATAACTTTTGTACTCTTAACATCCTCTAAAATTTGCAGGATGACCGTTTTTATTGCAATTAACACAAAAAGGGGCATTTTCCTTAGAAGGGACAAATTTGCAATCTCCCGGAGTGTGACTTTCCTCGCACTTAACACATTTAAAGGGCCTATTACAGTTTCGGGACATATGATCCCATTTCTGGCAACGCCAACATTGAACTTCCTTTAAATTTGCCTTTGGAGACTCCCAAGAAACCCTTTGATTTAATAAATAATGTAATCTCATTATTCTTTTTACCGGATAAAAGAGTAACTAAAAACAAATTAGTGTCAAAATTGTTCTTTCTGGAAAAATTCGTAGAAAATTTAGAAACCGTATCAATAGTATTGGGAACCAATGAATCAATTTCACTTTTAACATCAGATAAACTTGTTTTGTATTAAAGACCACGCAATACAACACTAATACGCTTGTGCTCTTTAGGAGTATATGAGTACGAATCTATTTTTCTCTCCCTTAAAAGATTCATCATTTCAGAATGAGCTGCAGCCTCCTTTAAATAGAGTTTACTCTTATGGTTGTTTTTGTTAACAATTTTAAAAACTTTTTTTTTCGCCTTCAGTTGTTCTACTAACGATTGCTGCGTTCTTCTTCAATTTCTAGTTCTTCGAGAATTGAAAATCGATTCTGTCTGTTAACACTACATATAGGCGGGGACTTACTTTGAGAACAAAATCTTGACAAGTCGACTTCGACATCATTTGACCGCTTTCTTTTACAGTTGTAGGTATTAATATTTGACTCTTTACTTGAATCATCGTTATGGTGCAAAGAGATATCTGCTTGCCCTTCCGCTGCATCTTCATTAAAATAAGGGAAACTTGAATTCCGCTCTTGAGAACCAAAATGCACATCGCTAGATTTCCTTAGATTACCATTTTTCAAAACGCAAGACGAACAGGGAAAACTGACGTTTTTCACAAGGAGTTCATCACAAAAACAATTGTGACTATGCAATTTTTTCACCGATGCATCCTCAACTTTATCTGGTGGTAATTTTCCATTCAAAACAGGATCAGTAACATCCATGTTAATAATAGCTGCAGGAATCAGCACTAATCACAAAGTCGTAGTTTGAATTATTTAAAAAAATGTGAAGAATTTTAAAATAATTTTAATTTTTTCAAAACAAAAGAAAAAAACGTTCGTTCACTTTGATTAGAAAATCAAAGTCCTTTTTTCAAACAATGTATGTATATAATTACTTTTACTTTTAAAATTTGACAACTAGACAGAACTCTTATTTACAAAAGTTGTTATTACGCCTACGTAGATATGCCAAAAAATATAAATTATCGATTAATTAAATCGAACCGAGAAATTATTAAACACACTTAATTGAGCTAAGGTTGAAAATTGCCCAAAATACCATTAATAAGTTTATTAAAATTAATGTTTTTTTGTCAGAATTAAGAAAAGTTGCTTTGTAGTCAATATACTCCTTTTTTTCGACAGCGGTTGCTCCTGCTTTGAAGAAACGGTAAAGAAATTTCAGTCAGGAAACAATATTTTTGTGCAAGTGTATAAAGCTTACGATACACTTCATTTCATTTCATTTCATCTATTTGTGCATTTATGGTCCTATCTTGTGAGCTAAAGACTTGTGGTGTGACGTGTCGCTTCTACTTCCAATACTGACGTCTGAACGCGTTTCGCCAACCATTTCATTTCTTACGTCTCTTATATTTGCTAATGGAAAAAAAATAAATATCTAATTTTTTTTAAATCTTGGGTTTACTAGAGTTCTTGCTACCAGTAAATATCATTATTCTATATGCTTTCAAACTGGTTCATAATGGTTATTTTAAATTAATTTTCATAAATTAGAATTATATCAGAAAATAATTTTTTAAAGGCCTTTATTTTTTATGTATTTGCTTACACTATTTTGGAAATAATCGATAAATCCTGTGGTAATCGAAATAACTTGTTTCATGATTAATTTTTTTTTCTCAAAACTAACGCCTCATTTTGTACAATAAAATATTACACCAAATTAACTTTATTATAGGTTTGAGAAAATTTTTGGTTTCAAAACAATCTGCAATATCCCCACAAATATGACGATGTTAATGGGCCGTTTATGGGTTGGCTATATTATATAGTAGACCTGTTACGCTTTTGTTTATAATATGTTGAAGGGAAAATATTAAATAACTTAAAGAAAAATAACTAAGAAAACTTTATTCTAGTTTTTTGACCTTTATTATAATCATGTTTGTCTAATTTTTCCAAGCTCCAGATCTTCAATAAAATTTCCTTTATTATATATTATAATAAATATTAATTTTATTTTATTCCATATTTCGCTACGCGTAGCGAAATAATGAATAAAGTTAATATTTATTATACTATATAATAAAGGAAATTTTATTGAAGACCTGGAGCTTGGAAAGATTAGACAAACATAACTAAGAAAACTATATTCCGCGAGCCGAATCTTATATTTTCATTACAAAAGTATTAAAATTCTCCTTTCGACTTAATATAAGCATTTTCGACCGTTTTTTACTTTTTCTGAATACTTATAAATTTTTTATAAATTCTAAATTTTTTGGTGAATTGGAGATAAAAACGCAATTGAGAAATCGAAATTGAGTTTTGTAAGTTTTAATTTTGGTTTTTGTAGTACTTTTGGAATTTATTTGTTTTGTTCTAATTTTTCGATTCTCTGGTGAATTTTCGAAGTTATGCCAAATTCGAAGTTATTTTTTCGTGGAATTTGTTTTTTTTAAGTTTGCGATTTGAAAATCTTCTTATTTTACTAATTTAAAAATTTGTTAGACTACAGTTTGGTTTGGTAAAAAGTTTTAAATTTTAGTGAATTTTTTTTACATTTGAATTTTTTTGTGAATTTTCGATTAGTGGTGGACTAATGCCCAGTTTTTGACTCTATATTTAAATACCATTTAGCTTTAAATTCTATTTAAATACGAAATACAATTTTTCAAGGCTTATTTAATTGCAACTTAAATGAGCAACATTGGGCATTTAAAGTTTATTTAAAGTCCAGAAAGTTAAAATATGACTTTGACGTTTGTTTACCTCTCAATTTCTTGGTTAAAAAATATTTTTCAGAAATTAAAAGTTATTAAATATAAAAAGTATATATATATGTAAATTAAATTAAAAACTATAGATATCTGAATATATAAGTACATATATATGTACATATACGTGTAAATATACATATATTTATAAATAAAAAAGGCAACAAAAGGAATTCCGATCAAAACTATCGATAAATTTTTTGATATTTCATAGTGCTACCATATTTTCATTGCGATTTAATACGAAGAATTAATTAACACTGAAAAACTGAAGCTGTATTTAAATATAATTTAAATTCAAGTAAAAATTAGCTAATTGCATATTTAAATATCAACTCAAAAATGGGAATTAGAGATTTCTTATACAATTTAAAATTTTGTAAAATTTAGGTTTTTATTAAAAATTGATTTTTTAGCAATTAAATTTTGTTGTTGCAGTTCTTCGATTTCGAATTTTATGTGAATTTAAAATTTTGGCGAATTCGTACCTTTTTGTTGGAATTTCGGAATTTTTGGAGAGTTTTGTTGTGTTTGTAGTTTAAATTCTTTGCATTTGTGGTGATTTTCCAAATTATGCTGAAATTTATATATTTTAATTTCAGATTAATTTAGATTTTTGGGAAAATTTCTAATTTTTATCATAATTAATTTTTTTGTGAATTTTTTAAGTTTTTACTGAATTTCCGATTTCTTATGAAATTAAATTTTTTTTCGTTTCATATATTTGCTTAACATAGATTCTGTTAAAATATTGTTACGTTTGTTACCATAATAAACGTTAATTTGTAGTATTGGTTTAATTGCAAGAATTAAAATACACAGTCCTGAATGATTTTATCAATCCACAGCTTTATTCGGCAATTACGACTCTTACATATTCAAAACTCGTCAGTACTAATTTACACTGTAAAGTTAACACATTTATGTACACACAGCTATTCAGTCTAAAAATCTCAAAGTCAACTCTGCTGTACTTTGAATCGTGGTTCGGGGATTTTCCACTAGGTAATTTCTTTATGCTTATAACATTGCGTATTTGTACAATAGATCGTTTCACACCAATTTCTTGCTGACAATTATTTTTTTATGATTTAATTTAAACTCTTCGACTATTACTTCGTAACAATATTGTAAAATACAAATTTTTGTGAATTTTCTGGTTTTTGGTTAAATTTGAGTTTTATAGTATATTTTTGATTTGTGGTGAATTTAAAACTTTGGGAAAATTTCGAATTTCTTTGGAATATATTTTTTTAGTTTAAAATTTTTGAACTCAAGGATTTGGCTTTTAAATATTTTCAATTTAAGTTTTTATTGTTTTTCCGAACTACAAATATTATTAATTGTTAAGTAATTTCAATCTTTAGGCATGAGTTCGTTTTTTCTTTCTATTCAGAAAGAGAATTATTTATTTAATATGGACAACCTTTTTTTGAAAACAGTAAAAGTTTTCATTCTATTAGACATCTAGCTGAATGGAATGCATTTTCTATGCCGCTACGCACGTTATCAACATTCTTCGTGTCTTATCTACAAATTGTGTGTTTAAACAACTTCTATTTATACCAACATTTAAGACAAATGGAATACGAGTACGAGCAATTTCTCAATTCTTGAATTTTTCATATTATAGTCTTTTCCTTGGTTGAGAATGAAGTTTTACAACACTCTAACTTTTCTGTTATTGAAATCTAGGTTACCATATGGAAAATTCAAAATTGAGAAATTGCTCGTACTCGTATTCCATTTGTCTTAAATGTTGATATAAATAGAAGTTCTTTAGACACACAATTTGTAGATAAGACACGAAGAATGTTGATAACGTGCGTAGCGGCATAGAAAATGCATTCCATTCAGCTAGATGTCTAATAGAATTAAAACTTTTACTGTTTTCAAAAAAAGGTTGTCCATATTAAATAAATAATTCTCTTTCTGAATAGAAAGAAAAAACGAACTCATGCCTAAAGATTGAAATTACTTAACAATTAATATTTTCAATTTAATTTCGATTTTTTATAAAATTAATAATTTTTTAATTTTTTTGTTAATTTTTAATTTTTGGGGAAATATTTAATCTCTAGGGAAAAACGGTTTTTGGCCTATATATCGGCAACTTGTTGACCTCTATGCCTGATTTCAATTAACTCAATCACTGATCATGTGGTCTAAGTTTCGAGATCATAGATAGACTAGTGTCGCCAGAATGTTTTTAATGTATTTAACATCGGACAGACGGACATCTTTAATTAAACTTCCTTACATATAAGGATTCAGAATATATGCACTTTATTTTTGGTTAGAAATGAATATTTTAGAAATTACAAACGGCATGTCCTTTTCATTTGTGTAAAGTGTATAATAAAACTTTTGCACTTTTCATCCCTACTAAATTAAATTTCAACTCTTTTTCCAGCAATCCTCCACATTACAACATGTTGCATCAACTAATGTTGTAATCGAACAATTAATTAATAATAACACCACAAGAGAACATATATATGGTGAAACCCCAATGCAACAACAATCAATGATTCATCACCACCACCATGCACCAAAACAAATGCAAATACAAAACAAGACGAACGCGAAATCAAAACAAAACCAAGAAATTGAAAATATACAAAATAATAACAATATTATGTGTCAACAAGAACAAAAACCCCAGCAAACCAAATACACTGAACAGCAATTAAAAGAGATCAGCAAAAGAGAGCAAGAAATGAACACATATGAATTTACCACTGATCAACTTGAGAGCGAACACAACACAATGAACGTTCATAAATATACACCACTATTGAAAAAAAAACAGAATTCCAACACAATTGCCAGTGAAACATCCAGTTTATTTTTCGATTCATCATCAGCGATCAGTTTGACGCGTTCATTTGAGGCTAACACATCGTATACGTTTGGTGTGGTGGTACCACATAACAGTTTTGAATCGGATTTACAAGACGAAATACGTAAAAGGAATACTACGTATAGTTTAACACCCAATAAATGCTTAGCGGAATTGGAACGCTTGTATGCCGAATTTCGGGCAAGCGAAAGTTTACGTGAACAGAAATTACGCGAATTTCAAAGTCCTCTTAAAACGACGGCAACAGAAAATATGCGTTTAAACGTGCCCGCGCCTATTTGTAGCTCCATTGATCAAATTGCTAGGGAGGTCAATGGAGGTAAGTCAGCAAACGAACCGCCAAGATTAAGTCCCAGTACAAGTAGTGTTTTTCTAACAACCACCAATAGTGTAACCACCATAACGAATCCTTGTCAGCGTATGCCAAGCTTAAGCATACAAGTTAATCAAAGTAATAATAATTCAAATCAAAATAATAACAACAACAATAATAATGTAAATTGTAATAATGGCCAACAGGAAAATAATGAAGCGCAAGTGGTTTTAAATCAGGCCATAGTGAATAACACAACGAATGGTGTTAGTGTGATTAATTGTAATTATGTTAATAACAACAACAAAAACAAAAGTATTACAAATCTTAGCGATAGTGCTTCAAGTATAAATAATGACGTTGTCAATACAACATTAACAAATTATAATATCAATAATAATAATAATAATAATAATAATCAATGTAATCCCAATAATATTTCCAAAAATATCAATGATAATTGTAGTGGTAGTGGTAACAGTGATAATTTCACCAATACGCCACACAGTTTAGTGCCTAAAGTGTTTAATGTAAAAGATATAAGTGATCAAGGTTTTGCAAAAAATTATCAAAAGCATTTAAAAAATACGAATACGGAAGTGAAAGTTATACAAGTCAATGAGGCAGCTGCAAAGCCAAAAAATACAATATCTTCTTCTGCCACATCAACACCCACATCATCGCCACAACGCACTTTTACCTCAACAGAGTGTCAAACAGATGATGTCGCTTCTGTGCAACTGAGACCACCTCCCGCCATGAGGCAACAATTACCATTTGCAAGTTCTAATAATACTTTAAACAACAATCGTGATCAAAGGCGCCGCGAAAGGCGCGAACGCCGTCATTTACAACACACTACATCCCTTTTAGTCGCACCCACTCATTCGCACACCCATCCTTTGCGTCATGGGCATTTAGACCGACATTCAATGCCAGCTCCTCCCTTACCACCAATTTTACATCCGCCTCATTTGCATCCCGGCTTAGGCGGAGGCTTACAATCAACTGGGCATAACGTTGCCATGTTAAGACCCATATTACCCGATATTTTACATAATCATTTTCCACCTCCTTATAGCGCATTGCCGCCTCAGTCCCTCGCTACGGGCATTGGTAATACGCCACATCACAATGGTTCTCCTATGTCCTTTAGACATCCGCATCCTCATCACCCGTCACCACAAACTCCAACGGCCTCTATTTTGGGGCCACCACCGACGCTTACACCGGCTGGTACAACTCTGCTAACATCCGTGATATCTACGGTTCCTATACCGGGTGCAACACCAATAGTTAGTGATGGAAGATTTACACTGCCGTTACCATTAATAAGAAGGTAAGTCGTGTTCATTGTTACTTAAATTAAAGAGCATAGTAATATCGAACTTCACTTGTTTTAGTCAAACAAACCAGAGTATTTTTGGTGGTAATCGAACCTACGATAACCAGACTGACATACTAACACAATACTAACAAGACTACCGTGGCACCCATATTTGTATCAAAATACTCGTAAATAAATATTTAACTCTTATTGGAATGCTAGGATTTGACTGACTCGATATATGATATATGTAAAAACTTTCTACGAAGTTTCTGCATTATTGCCAACTAAGGTTGCAGAGCACTAGGTTGATGTTTCTATTAATACAGGGTGTCTTTTTTCGTAGTATAGAACGCTAAATTGAAATAAAACACTGATAAGTGGTATTAATTGCTATAAATTTGCATTTATTCCAAATATAATTCTTCGCCATATGTCAACCTGGGCTGTAACGAGTGGCATGTTGCACAGCCCTTTGAAATTAAGAGCATTCAATAATGGGGGAAAAAATTCAATGTCCAATGCCGTGTATCGGTCATCTGTAACTATCTGGCCATAAAACATACCACACAGTGACTTTTTCTAGATGTAATGGTTTTTCGGCAATGTCGTGTGGATTATTGTCACTACAAATGTGAAAGTTTGTTTATTGGCGTATCCATTGAACCAAACATTATCTTCATCGCTGAAAAAAGTTTTCTCGTGAAATTCGCGATGAGTTTCTCGAACAGATCCATGTCTTTCGTAAAAAATTTGCCAACTTGCAAAGCTTACGCAGGAGTCCGTCTAGTCATGACAAAATGCTTAACCAAGCTTAGCACAAGCCTAGTAGCAGCTGTTAAAATATCCCACATATGCGGCAGTATTGCTAACTTAAAGTTCTGTTTACATACACCTAAAAAAACACTTATTTTACACAAAACGTGATGGCATTATTAAGACTCCGTTAAGGTACTTGATAACGATAAAAACTCTCGATAGAGGAAAAGAATTCTCAGCTTTAGTATTGGTAGACTTGCAAGGATTCTGTCTATTACTTTTCTCTTTAATAGGCAGCAAATTTTAAGCAAATGGTGAATTTGTAGAGATTTTAATGAAAAAACTTTCACAAGTTTAAAGTCCTGAAACATAAATATTGATGGATATCTTAGTGCACATTATTCTCGTATAGACCAGTGCTTAATTTGTTACTCACTGTCTCCATACTTCTTGCATATTGACTAAGCAATTATAGATTTCGTAAATAAAAATATTTTACCACTTTAAAGAGATCAGCACGCATAAAATGCGGCTCTGCCGAAAACTCGTGTTTAATGAAGCGAATTTACCGGACTACAATAGGTTCACAAAAGATTACTGTGGGGTAAGGATTTTGGGCCGGTGGTATCAAAAGTCAACTTTGAAGGGTCACTGTGTCTGCTGGTAAATGCGCGTATCGAGCACATTTGCTTTGACGGTGATGACCTTTTGTTTCCGAACAAGGGGGAGCAGTGACGCTGAACCTCGTTTGGGTTGCTGTCAGGCCAAATACTGCAGTGTTGCACTAATGAACAAGATTGTTAAGAACACAGTTATATTTAGAAATAACGGACTCCCCCAAAACAACATAGTCGCCAAAGTCTGTTTACGGCTGCACTCAAAAAAATTTTAAAAGCATTTCATAATATAATTAAAGAATTTGTCTTTTAAGACACCATTGTTAATTTATGATGTGCAAATCTATCGGCTTATGTTCTTGTTCTATGTGTTTATGTGTAGCAAGTTTCTGGCATAATGTCGTTGATCTGCTTAGTTCAACCACTACACTCTTCTAAAAGAATATAGCGGAATATAACTGGTGTAACATCCTCAGTTTAGTTCTTGCTCAAGACGCCTTATATAAATTTATATTATTTTCCTGTATTTGATAAACAGATTTTTATCTCTCAAAAAATTAACTAATAAAAAAGTAATAATTTTACTTCGGTAAATTAAAAATCACACACAGAAATGCTCTACGCCACTCTCTAAAGGCAGTAAGTACACCTTTTTCAAATTTAGAAAGGAGATGATAACTGCAATAAAAGAAAAAAAGAAAAAATAAAACAGCAAGATATCAAAGCAAAAAAATAATAAAAAAATAAACATACTGTTACAGTGTCAAAACCCATAAAAATTAATGTTAAAAGAAAGTTAGATTTTCGTTGCTTTTGTTGTTGCTATTTACCACAGCAACCTAACGACTTTAAGATGAAATTAACAGTAACAACTAAAACTACTAAGGCTACAATGAGAAACTTAATAAAACTTGGCAAAAAGAAAATTAAAATGTTTTCGTACTATTTGGTTGACTCATCCCTTTATCATCTCTAGAGGTTGTTTAGATTGTCAGAAGACCATTGTAACATGGGCGAGTGTTGCATTACACTGAGGTTAGTAGCGTTTAATACTCTGGGGCACATATTTTTGGTTTTTATACACTGAAATTAGTTTTTGCTGTAAATGTTTATGTGAAACGCTGTGGTAATAAACCATTTGCAACTGACAGCAAATGTTCACGAACCGCATTGCTTTTTAATCAAATGACGGTTTGTTAGCTTCCTTTATTTCCGTTTTCTTTTTTGTCTTACTGGTAACAAGAAATTTATTAATTAAATTACAAAGAAGTAAGATTGAAAAAATGCAAGTTAAATTGACGTTTTTAGGGCATGTGCAACTCCTAAAGGAAGTATGAAATGGTACAGCCAGTGCCAAAACAAAAGCCGACTAGAAAATTTTTGTTAATCCTCCAAAATTTTAAATTGTTGCAAAAAGAAAGACAAATTACCGTTAAAAGGTGCAAAAGTGATATTACAATATTTTATTGCTAAAATTAAGATGAAAAGATTTCCAAAATTTTAAAAATTGCTTTTAAAACTACTACTTAGAATTTTTTGGTTTAAGGGATGAATTTCATGACAGTGTGTCTTTTTTTTAGCAGAAAAGTATATAATCAGACGCAAATTATAATCGTATTTTTTTTATTTTCCACCAATAACCCTTGCCTGTACACTGGGTGTACTAAATTTTATGTGTGTGAAAATAAATTAACATTTAAATGGAGACCAAAGCCATGCTTTCCTCAAAAAGCTTACCACTCACTATATTTAACAATAATTACGTTTAAAAGGCTAAAATCGGAAATTGAACTCAGATGCATTGAAAAGAAGATGTACGACCATTTAAGCAAATGTAGAATTGCACACTTACTACACTATAGCGGTAGGCCTAACAACTTAGTAAGGCTCAAAGATATGGCCTGCCATAACTGAATGTACTGTCAGAAGTTCTGTCTTAAACCTCTTCTTGGCGGCAGCCGGCAACAGGTTTCCGTCTTTGCTAGAAGTCTGCATAAACTCCTAATGAACGTTGGAACAGCATACGCCAGGGATGCGTTTCCAAGACGGTGATTGGTCTCTGGTATGCGAACTCTAGATATCAGTCGATCTACAGTTTTCATACAGATCTACCTGTGCCTATGGAGCTCTGTGTGGATGGACATCTTTTTCTACATTATGGGGATGAATCCGAAAGCCCCGCAAGAGGCGGAGAGATTATTCTTCAAAGAAACTCCTGTTTTACGAGGTGTGGACAGGTCATTCTATAAAGGTACTTCTAATGCTTTGGACCATCAGATTCCGATAAAGATGGGTATTGAAGACTCGCAAGAAGTGGAGAAATTAATCTCTGTAGAAACTGCGGTGTTTATTGGCCAATGGAAAAATTTCGAAAAGATGGACAAGAAAATCTCGCAAGGGATGGACGCGGCAGACTACAAAGATACTCCTGAAAAAGAGGGTAAGACGATAACGCTCAATGTGTGCGAATGTTCAGCATTGCCTAACATAAGGCCTCGGGCCACGAGCAGACACTTCTTAAATGTAATGCCATGGGAGACAAATGCTGGTAATTACAAGAGACTCCGTGATGGGGAAGATGGCCGATAGTCACCAGACGACAGTCTGAGATCACTACAGTCAAAAGTAGAGCCTAGTGTTAGCACGCTACTCGAATGAGAGTAACGTAGTCATAAATTACAAATCGGTTGCTTGCAATCAATTCGAGGAAAGAAATGGCTTCGATATTCCCCCTACATAATAGCTCCGCACTGTGGCATGGATCAGGGAGGTGTAATTTTTAACAACGGATTGCATAGATGTGAAGATCTCCTCGTTAACAAGAAAAAGTCTAGCGGTCAACTTACGTGACCTTCACGAGAGATAAACATACCCTCAAATCGTTCATCTCTTGTCTTTATAACGTAACACAGAGTTGAGTATTTAGTATGTTTTTATTTTTATTAATAAAGTTGACACATGTACCAATAAAATTGCATATATTGATTTATATCAAGGGAGAAACAAGTAATAACTAATAGTTTAAACTAAATATTCAGATTAAAAAGCATATTTTGAAGAAAATTTCAAATCTAAAATAACTGACAGAATTACAAAAAAAGAACTGACTTTTTAAACAAAAATAAAAAAACTGCTGGCCACATCAAAAAAATGTAAAAACCAGACAAATCTGCTCATTTGGCAACGCTGTTCGTAGCTAAAAATAGGATTTCAGAGAGCAACGTTTGGACTACCGAACACTTATATATTTTGATAATAAAGATTTATCATTTGGACATGTTGCTCAATCGTGTAACTTGCCATGTTGATTTGACATCAACGACTGAATTGAGAAATCCCCCTATTTTATTTTCTTATTTTTTTTCATTTTCGAACAGAGGACTTATTGCCGTGATTCTTACTTAAATAACCCACAAGCTTTTCCAACAAAATGATTTGACTGTAGAAAGTTTCGTAAGTTACAACACATGCGTACGATAAGAGTTAATTAAAGATAATAATAATTTTCTGTTGTATCATATGTATGCATGGTGCTTTCTTAAGTGCCGGAAACCTGAAGCTTTAGCTTTAATGATATTTTTTTCAGTAAAAAGTATGAAGCAATATTATGCGTGTTATGGGATTTTGAATCATTGTAGCGTTAAATGTTTTTAAACCTCTTTTCGACATGAATGTTGAATTTTTTGGTTTGGCTTATTTGAAGTCCATAACATTTGGATTTTAATTAGCCCATTTGTTTAAGTACTTTGTGGCTGAATGATATAAAACCTTAAACCAGTTAATAATTCAAAGTAAAACTTCAAATGACCAATATCTCAACAAACATCTTCAAAGAAACCTCTTAACAACTGGCAATAGGAAGGAGGCTGCTTTTATTTTCCTTATAGAATACGAAGAACAGTAATAGGAAATAAAATTTACCTTTCAAAAAACATACACAATAATAGAAAATAAATAGTTTAAAAAAAAACCAACAACCAGACAAGTTGAAACCATGGCTTATGCATTTAATGCATGTTATTGTGTGTATTATTTAGTTTTTAATTTTTAATTGTAAACAATAACTTTTTGTTACACCCTTCAAAGGGGTAAAGGGAATATAGGTTTGTCATTACGTTTGTAAAGTATGTAAGGTTGAGAAGCCAATCTATTTAACTATGGTCATTTCTCAGGTATTTTAAGACCCCATATAAACTACGGATGTCATTGTTGGACCAATCTCTAGTGCACCTTTGACACAATTCTGTAAATAAAAACGATCTTTGATGGCTGTGTGCATTTGTTTTACTCATATGTGGGGGGAAATATGTATATAGTAAGAAAATACGGATTGTCCATGGAAACCACCCACTGTTGCTAGCCTAAAGCCGCAAAAAACTTAATAAACGCACCAAATATCGACAAATCACCTAAATGCAACAATAAAAATCTATAAAAAACATAAAACATATTTCAAAAACCCGGAATTGTTCTCAAAATAATAAAATAAAACAAAAAATGCATAAACTATTAAAAATTCTAGAAAAAATTCTATATTTCAGTAAAAAATGCGAAATTTTATGAAAAAAAAAAACGATACGTTTAATATAAATCCAAAAAAGGGGAAATATCAAATAAATCGAAAATTCGCCATAATAATACAAAAAAAAAAAATCAAATACAATATGCAAAAATTTGCGTAGAGGTTGTAAAGTTAACATAATCATGCTGTTCGGTTACATAATAATCAATTTGTCATAACATTTATTTGTTTATGTTTAACACTAGACATAAGATTGCAAATCGCTTTGTAACAAATTCTATATTATATATATTCAAGTGTCACACTGTTGTCAATAATTTATAACTGAGAGATCACTGTTCACAAAGCTCTTTCTGTTTCATATAAAACGACATTCATCGTATGATTGGAATGGAAAAACCAGTTTCATTGCTATTATATTTTGTATCACTTTCTTAAAGTTTGCTTATTTGAAAGAGATTGTTTTATATTTTTTCGAAAACAATACAATTTTCGTCACATTATTTTTGGATTTATACGTGTATTCCATTTCACGTCAAAACACATGCATTAAAAAAAATTACAAAAATGACTAAAATTCTAAGTTAAAATATAATAGTTTAACACAGCCAAAAAAAAATGTTTAACAAATTAGGCAAACTTTTCCTAAAATCGATACTGTAATAAAAAACTGAAAGTTCGTCAAAGAAACTAAAACTAAATAAAACGAATATGTTTCACAGAAGTTCCAAAAACGGATGCTATTATAAAAATTGCCCAAAATCGCCATTAATTATAAAACAGCCAGATTTCTCCGAACAAAATCAAATATCAATATTAAATAAAATCTATTTTTCATAAAATATTATCAGGAAATCGAAATATACAAAAATCACCAGAAAATTAATATTTCGAGAAAAAATTCCTATCAATTTCATAAAACCTGAAAATTTGCAAAAAAAAATTAAAAAATCCAAGCTTCGTAAAAATTTAAATTTTACGGAATAATTACCAGAATATAACAAAATACTGAAATTTCGCTATTATATATCCAACAAATCAAACTTCACGAAAAACTTGCCGAAAAATCGAAAACGACAAAAGTTTTTATGCAAAAAGTTGAACATTTTTAATTTATGAAAAATCTTACAAAATATAATAATGCGAAAGTTTCATTTTTTCTGTAATCTTTATAATTTCAAACAAAACGGCCACATTTTTTTAAAATCGTTGTACAACACTTGGTTTTATTCACAATGAAGTGGTTTTAAATAAAGCTGCCAGATGCCATATAATAGTACGACACTTGCAAACTATGTTAGCGAGCATTTTACTGTTCTGTACATGTGGCAACGTTTGTCGAATCGATATATCTTCACTTAATTGGAAAATTAATGTTATTACGAATTTCGTATTTTTTGCTTAACTAAATAGAAGAAACCGTTCTTCACTTATGTTCATATTTTTCGTGAAACCACTTCCCTTTTGAAGTAACGGTATATCTCGAAAACTATAATCAATTTAAAAACAAAGTCGAGTGCAGCTTCGTATTAAGCATGTCAAATAATATTAGAAACATCTTTCCGTTGTTCCAGTCCAAAAATGAACTTGTGTATTTCACAAGCAATGTCAATATTTTTCAAAATCGAAAGAAATGGTAAAACCATTAAAAAATGTAAATTATTGCAAAAACCAAAGGTTCACCATGAAATCACAAAGTGAAGCTAAAATTTCAATAAATTTCTAGCAAAATTCAAGCTGTATCCGAATAAAAATTTGCAATATCCAAAGATTTATTAAATTGAGAAAAAGCAAACCGGATAAAAAAATCGATCACAAAATTAATAAACATAAGCGATGGTTTTGACCGGAATCCGGTATATAGTTTTTAATTATAAACCAGCCAATTCCACTTAAGTGGATACACATTTTCAATAGTGCATATTTGGATGGTATATAAGTTTTGACGAACGTAGCGCTCTTACCTGCTTCAATATAAGTACATTTTAACATTGCTTTATTTTATGTATTTCTGGTCGTTTTCAGGCGTATGTTTTTGGGCTTGTTATTGCTTATTTTCTAAATTTTAGCTATATTTTTATTTTTGAATTGTTAGCAATTCACATAAAATATAAAACGAAAAGTGAAAATACAATTGAAAAGAGAAGGACAAAGATCATTGTGATTGTACAACAACGTCATGTCAGAGTATTATTATTGAGGTTGCTGCTAGTGACTGCTGCTGCTACTACTTCAACTACATTTTCATTTGCAATTTATTGGAGAGAAACAGTTGGTACTTGATTGACGGTATTTTATGAAAGGAGTTTAGTTTTGTTAGAATTGGAATATATATTTTTTTAAAGTAGAGGGGATAGTTAAGCAGATCGCTAACTTCATAGGTCGCTTTTCGACCTCCTTCTTTCCTCTCGGTCAACCGATTTATAAATCACGACAACATTATTTCATTGAGTCTCGTGCCAACACTAGCCTTAACTCTGAACCATAGTGGTTTTTGACTGTCGACTGGTAACTGTCGGCATTCTTCCTCATAATTCAATCTCTTGCAGTTGCTAGAATTTGTCTAATACTTAGCCTCCCCATGGCAATTACATTTAACAAGTGCCTGCCCGCTGTCCTAAGCCTTATGCCAGTGCTGGACTGTCACATACAATGTGTGAGTTTGACCCGTTCACGGTAAAGATTATTTTCCATCGCCTAATAAATAAAAATAAATTGATTAGAATTTAGTATTTTATAAATTTGATCACGTTAAGCACTTGTGATAGTGGTTCTGCGTATTCTTCCTTAAAAAATTTTTCATTATCTTCTAGACCTTTGGTTATATATTTTAAGAGGAAAAGAAGCTCATTGGGTTAGTTACCATTAGAAATTCCAATTACAAGTAGCACAATTATATTTGCGTTCTCAAATATTTTACAGTTCGCCATGTTAAAAGTTATTTTAGTGTGGTAATTTGCATTTCGTTGTTGTTTCTGATGCTGTTTTTGATATTGGATTTAACTCATAGACCCCTGAGTTAAGCCGTATTTGCGTGGCCGTGTGTATCAGTGCAGTGCGGTTAAGTATAGAGTTCAAGAGTATTTCGATGGAGTCGACTAACTTTTAAATACTTTCACTTTCTTTATTTTCAAACATTTATGAACACCACAAACCAAAAAGAAGCAGAGAATAAAATTTTATAATAAATAAAACGAAACGAAACAAAAGCCACAGCAACATACAATAATCGCACAAATTTAAGGCGAAGACAAAATGAAACGGGTTTAAGTAACCAAAAAAAATAAAATTCAAAATCCAAAATGTTAAATAAAAATTATTTGAATTTGTGCTGTAATAAATTTATGTCGTTAAAAATATAGACTATTTTGTTTAAGTAAAAGCAACAAAAGGCTTAAGACCCGACTCCCAATTGTTTATTGTGCTGCATTTTTGCAGCTTTACGGATTAGTTGGGATTTTGCTTAAGCTGGAAAGTTATTATTGCTGGGCATTTCTTTACTTGTGTAATTTTAAATCTGTCGTTTTTAAACATTTGATTTGTTGGTTTTAATTTAAGTACTATGGATCTTTGAAAGTTGTTTCCAAATACACGTGTTTATTTGTTTTTAATTGAACATCGCTCGCTACTGATATTTAAATTTTATCATGAACTTGAAATTAAGAGAAATTATCTAATTATTTTTTATATAAAAACCGGTTTAAACTTTCATTTGAAATCGTTGAAATTATTCAAATTAGTTAAAGGTAGTTTGTTGCTGATTCAAAAACAGGTTATTAAGGTCAGTTTTTTTTTGCTGTTATTTCTTGCAATTAAATCTATGAAAACTATTTCAGTTTCGGCGGCCATGATGTTAGAATACGTTTTTTATTAAATAACTTTTTGTAATATTTAACGTTTAATATTGTATTTGTTTTGATCAAATATCATACAAGATAAAAAATATCTACAAAACTTCTATTCCAGACTAAATAAGTAAAAAAATTAATTTGTACACACCGAATCTTTACTATACACAAGCCGAAGCTTTCAAAAAACGTCTTGTATTTGATTTGAAATTTAAAAAAAAACTGCATTATTAATAATTGCGAAATACCATTACCAAATTACAATCACTGCCAATTGGAATAGTAAAAATTACATTTATGTAGGTTTAATTGTAATTGATAAAGTATCAGTTAGAATTACTAGCAATTACAATAAAAATTGTCATTACCAAACTTTCTACTTGGTATGATTGTAATTACTATTCAAGTAAAAACTAATTTAATTACAGTATTGTAAATTTATTTAAGTCTTTAAAAATAATTTCAAATAACCTCCTAAATACACCTAATAATACATTAATTACACTTACATGTAAAGTACATTACATGCAAGGCACCATTACATGTAAAGTATTTATAGTTGAAAAATTAGAGTTACTTTTCATTGCAACCACACTTTACAAGTAATTGTAATTGAAAAGTCTCAACTATTAGTACTTTTTAATGTATATTATTAGTTTCAAATTAAAAGTTTACTATTAGAAATAATTGTAGAAATAGGACTCTTCTTATTATTTTTTAGTTTTTTGTTATGTATAATAGGTAATTTTTCCAATTTAATTATAGAATGTTATTAACTACTGAACTATTTTTGCAAATACTTCATGAATGCATTATTGCTGCGTAATTGCTTGAGCAAATCAATTTGTTTGAACCATTCTGTATAATTTAAATCTCCCAAGTCTGTTTCAAAGTTTGTTTTGAGAACTGTTAGAAGAGTTTCGTTTAACTTCGTAAGATAATTTTCCTTTATTTTAATTAGTGAGTAGTTGTAAAAAGCTTTGGCTTAAGTAGCTAGCGTGTCGGTTATTAAGCAATCGATATCTGTAGTAGGGGGACTTTCTACATCATCCGCTGCCAATCAGTAGCATCAATTTCATTTTATATGTATCAGAGTACATGCATACTAGTATGTATCGCAGCACCCTCCACCGCCGGTATAAATCTGCAGCACTAAAGCGGTGGCGACGTAAAATAACTAATATGAATGCTATATTATCTTAATCAATGTGCCTACATAACACCAGAGGCGCTGCAACACTAATTTCTAAAATAAACATATTAATACGAATAATTAGTATGCATTAATTAAAAGCAAATAAGTAATTTGTAACTATTTTGCTGTCCGTCGTTTGCTGGCGGAGCAATTGGCAACACTCCTTTCATTGACAGCTGGTTTGACAGTTGCTGTAAGTTTAGTTTAGTTTGGCTAATCGTTATGATACGACTCATGCAGGAGTAAATTTTCAAATTGTTCAATATTATTTTGTAAAACATGTAAAGTTCGAGAAATACATCAAGCTTCCCATTTAAAATATATTTTAAGTAATCGAGCATACTTGTTGTAAAATCGCTACGTCCGCAAGCCGATTTTAAACATTTGAGCTAATAGGGATTCACAAACCGTTGCCTATTAAATACAAACGAATCAACTGTTTGCTGCATTTTATTAGCCGGTGTAATCAGTGGACCATCCATATGTGTATTTATGAATGTAAAAACTCTGCGAGCAAATATTTGTCGGCGTATATACGAGAAAAGTAATTTTTAAAATAATCCGCCAAATATTATGTTATTTTTCCCCGTTTTTAATCCAACGAAGTGTAATTATATTAAAACTGTCCACAAATTTTTATATAAAAATCACAATACAATTCGAACGAATTTTCGTCCGTCTTGTCTCCATACCAAACTTGACAATGGATGTCGGAAATTTGTTGAAAATATTTCTGTCGAATCTCCCTGTCACCCTGCAAGAATAAAAACATTTATTCCATTGTGCATTTTACTTATTTGCCTTGCAAATATTTATTTTTTAAATGTTTTTTATGCATTTTAATAATGTTCCTAAAGATAGAATCGCATACCTTCACTTGTAATAACAAAATTTGATTTCGGGGGAGAATGCCAAAAGTCAAACCACTTTGATTTCACACATTATATTTATTATAATACAAAAATATACGCAAATATGTAAATTGTTTTGCAAAAAGGTAATTCTTTCTCAGGTTTATACGAAAAAATCCATTAACACATGTGTGGCTATTTATCATTCTTTATATTTTAAAATAAATAGAAATAAAAATAAAACAGCGAACAAATTAAACAATTCCCACACAAAATGCATGTGAAATGCATTAATGAGATGAAGTGAAACAAAAATAAAAAACATTTATAAATAAACTTTTGATTATTTAATAAAATTTAAAGGTTAGAAATCATACACTATGAAGAGCAGTCATGGATACCGTACGCCTTCCGTAATTTCCCTTTCTTTGCTCCAGTCCGCTAAATTTGATTTGATAACACAAAATAATTAAATTTTGTACTTATTTATATTTTTATTATGTTCTGCCAACAAATATGTTGTATTTAAAGTATTGTGAGTTGAAAACAATATAAGAGCAATCATTAATAATGAAAAATAGAACGTAGTTGTTTTTTTTTTTTAATTTGTATTTTATCAGGTTTACTGCCCAGACACTTTCGGTAATTTTATACTGCGGTCTGGCCAAACACGTACATTTCATGTGTTAAATGCAGTTTGTTTCAGTGACTGGCTCTAGGTAGTGTACAAGTATGAGAATCATAATAAATTAATAAACATTCATACGAGTATATTTTAGAGATAATAGTGGTATACTTAATTAAAGCTTTACATATTAAATAATTTAGTTCTGAACATTCAATATTTTCCACAAACTTTGGGTCTGCTTTCGAAATGGCACATGACGTCGTGGCATCAAAGTAGAGGAAGGATTTTTAAAACATATTTCTTAAAAACAAAGAAAAAATACTAAATGTACAGTGCTGTTCTGTATTCCGAATTCACAATATTTTATTCTAAACTGGAAATTTCCGAATGTTTTAGCTCTTCTTTATTCCACTTCCGAATAATTTCTTTCGTTCATTACCATTCAGATATCCTACGGAGGCACTATATATTCCAGCTTTGCATAATATTGGCATAACTTAAGATTACTATGTATCATTGCTCCTTAGAGCACCCTCGACAAGTTAGTTTTAGTCGCTAAGTTCTTCTTTGCGCCCGAGAGCATAGGGTGATGTAACATATTAGTCACTCAATTTTAACGTCAAAAGGTTCAAGTACTCTATGGGTTTTTTTCCTCAGACTTATAAACTACTGTCAACTGCGAAACCATTGTCTCGACGTCCTCCTTGCATGTTTTTTACTTATCACTGTCAGAAGATATAACCGCAAGCTCGAGTAACCATTTTTAATCGATTGGCCGGGTCAGGGGTTATACAACTTTTTTTCTATTGAAACCTCGCCTACTTCTACTACCGACATTTTAAGAATCCCTGAGAATTAGATATATATATTTTAAACCGGCAATCTCATCGCTCCCATTTTCAGGAACTACTTTTAAAAATATGAGTAGTTGCGACTTTGTATGAGCCAAAGGGGGTCCTAATTTCTACTCAAACCAAATAGGAAAAACAAATTTCTTCTCAGTAATTTATTGTTTTTTGTCTTGGTGACAAATTCATCTTATGTGTTGAGGATATTGCGGACCTACTCCACCAAGATCTGGTTGAATTTTAGGGATGTCTTGGATCATATTCAGTTCGAAAGAACCTAGTGAAAATGTTTGCTGTAAGCAGCCCCATCTTGCTGTAACCGCAATTGGTACATGAGCACACCCTAAAGGAGATTAAGAGTTAATTGTCTTTTCTGTTCGAAAGACTGGTAATAAACTGGCTATAAAGAACTCAGTCAGGTCTAAATGGACTGGTATACGTCTAGACGCAATGTTACTAGAAACTTTCTTAGCGCTAACGCCTACAGTTGGGAACTGGTACAGGTGGTATTTATACGATTAATTAAGAACAAGTAATTAAACACTGTTACCACAGGAACTTCTAGCCATGTGACATCATTTGCGGACTGGTTATTGGTAAACCTCCCTTGGGGGTGCACGTGATGGTCGTGGTGTAGATTCAAATCGCGGGAAAATTGTGGAGCATTATTTATAATGTGAAACATTGCAACGCAAACAGGCTATTGACAGCTGGAGATAAGGCAGCTCCTTAGCCGAAGAGATGGGTACAAGACACATATACCGGCGCTAACACTGCCATCGGGTAATATCTAAAGAGAAGTTCCGATGAAATCCGCGCAAAAAAGTAACTTTATGTGGATGTATTGCGATGTAACGAAACTCGCATGGGTTGGTGTTGTCCCATATACGACGACGATTTGGCATTAGTGACTAAATAACAAACATTACATTTGACAGACGCCATCAAAACGACAATAAACGCTGTTATTCGAAAATTGACCCCTTTATATGGAATATATGGTTACGTATGATTAAAGCCCATATTAATTTACTTAAAGCAGTTTTTGTAAGATTCTAGCATTTCAAGTTGGAAAGGGCCCAAATAAAAAAGTCTAATTTTAAATAAAATAATTTTTTATAACTTGAGGCGAATTCCCTTTTCATATATGTAAACTCGAAGCGAGTTATGATTAAAAAGAACTTACTTGATTTTATGTGTGAATCAAATATAGCGATTTCGAAATTCAAAAGGGCGTATAGTATAAAAACGTTATGGATCCGTTTTCGGTAAAAATCGACTCAAATTGCCTGCGATTTATTTCCTCCTAATATCTTAAAAATACATGCTTTCAGCAAATTTTTTATATTTGTCTCATCTATCTTGAGCTGCTAGTATCAACCTGCGGTAGTGTGATCAGCAGCAATTTTTTTCTATATTTACATAATAGGTGCATCTGATAAATATGTCAATACTTATAATTATGGAAACAAAAAGCGTTTTAATATTAATTAAAATGTAATAGAAATTCACCGCCAATAATGCAGTTGTTATATTTTATTACTTGCGTTGTTCAATTATTGTTCAGGGTAGTTATTATTGAATTCTATATACTGGCAATATGGAGACCGTGGAAAATTATTATTTTGTACACCTTTAAAAGCAAGAAAGCATTAATTTGATTATTCATAAATTGCAAACAATGCGAGTTGCTATTAAAAGGTTAGACACAATTCAATTAGAGCGGCGAAGCTATGAAAAGGAAAAACGAAGGGTTTCAAATGGTAGCGGGGCAGTTCTTAATAAAATACAAACTATGGAAGCTAAAATGGAAAATTTTAATTAAAGAGATTGGTTCATTGTAAGTTTTATGTTTTGAGATAAGGCGCAAAGTATATTTAAGTTGAATTTTTTGTTCCCAAATAAGCTAATTCTGCCTAACATATTCCATGGACATAAAACAAAGTTTAGCTACATTTTTCCTGATCTTTGATTATACTTTTTTTTACTAAATAACAATAACTATTATTTTATTTAAGTTGTATTATTATTTAGATAATAGCACTGATGCCTTTATTGTTCTTTACGACAACGTTATTTTTCAACAGGAGAATTAAACAGTAAAAACTTCAAATTAAAACAGTCCACTTATCGTTAAAAGAAACAAAGTTAAAAAAATTAAAGTAGATATTCCATAAAAGCGTCGGTTTTGAAGATTGCAAGTAATCTTAACTTTCAATCTCTATTATGGGTTCTGCAATAATTCAAGTAGAGTAAGCGCACCCCATAGACACTAGGCGCCGTCAAATAGTCCTCACAGTAGACAACACTTGGTCATTGATTCTTTAAATTTGCTACAAACATAGTTTGTACACGCGTCTGGAAGTATGTGGAAGGTCAATGATATTTACTCGTAAAGCTTTCATGATTTAGTTGGAAAAAGTTTAGTAATCAAAAAATAATTCCTGAAGCATTCTCTGTAGCTGCTCACTGCCCACCCATGACAAAAAACAACTGCTCTTTAGATCCAAAAATGTATCCACTATTGAAAGTGAACTTCCCCTCCGAAAGGTAAGAAGAAGAATACAAAGGGAAATTGCTTTGTGGTTTCTTTTCCATTACTCTTGTCGTTTTCAGTTATTGTAGCATTTTTGTTAGCGACGGTACTAATGGCACAGAGCAAGACGCTGCACATTTTAACGGTTTTAGGGTATCCCAAAATGAACGCAAACAATATATGAATTATATACAAATCACCGTTTTTAAGCCTTAGATTGTTAGTTCTATATCAAATCATAAAGAATATAGGATAAGGTTATTTATGGAATAATAATTGGGACAATTGCCTGCACAGCTATGCTGGCACGCAGTCTTCTGTCGAATTTTATCATGATCATTTTGACTTTCGTTATTGCAGCGTTTAATATCCTCCTGTAATGCATGTAGTAATTAAATTGTTTCACGGGCTGTATAGCATGTCGCATCGTATTGTTGAAACCACATATTTGCCACATAAATACTATAACCAGTATCTGTCGAACTGTACTCGCCAAACTTTTATTATTTTTGATATATTATTCAATAATGAAAAACCGCTATCCTATCGTGTATCGTTCCATTCTTACTAACACCAAACGGTCAGCTATTAAACTCATTTTTAGGATTACCAACACTTTGTTTCACAATGCTCGACAAATTGAAATCTTGCGTTAACTTTACGACTCCCGTTTCTAACAGATCCCTGCCCCGGAGGCATGTCTTCTTTGTGATGCCGCCATCTTAATGTATTGTTACCGGGGGAGATGGGGGTGCCAGTTTCCGGGGTCTGCTGAGGCGTAAAACTGGAAGAAATTACTTGATATTCTAAGTTTGACCAGTAACGTATAGATAATGGTACCACTGGAACCAGTAGCCCCTGCGACGCAAGTTCCAGACTGGTGCCATAATCTAAATTGCTACCTATACACGCATGTGTATAGGGCATCGGTGGTCGCATTTGAATATATATAGGACATCCATGAGGTTGTGCCAACATTGGAGGGTACTCATGTAATTCTTGGAATACTAGTAGATCCTGTTTAATACCATTGAGGATTTGATGAAAAGTTCATGTTTTTTCCCTTCGTTAAATGAAAAGTTCACAGGCCGAATTGTATTTACCATAGTTCTTTGGTTTTCCCCATATCTAAGCCAATATCTTAATAAGATGAAATAAGTGACCATTGGATAAGTTTCAAGGAAACATTTTTGGCCATTGGAGGTGCTTTGCATAATACCTTCAATTTTTCCCTTCAGACTTTTGGTTCTCTTCATCATGCCTCTCGCAAAACACCTTCAAATGTGATGGCTAGCTATATCACCATGAAATTTCACTCAATTTTGATAGCTTTGAGCATATTAAGGTAATGAATTGAAATTTTTCACAAATCTACATAAGCAGTGTAGATAACAACAGAATGCGCCAAACATTAGTTAGATTAGGTTAAGTTAGTAGACGCCATGCAACGTAGGCCTGTTAAATCGGTCCCTTTGTGTCATCCGAATGAGAGAGCATGAGAAGTAAGAATGAAAAGTAAAGAAGATTAAAGAAAAGTTAAAATCTGGAGATAGTAGAAACGGCAGAGGTTAAGTGGTCACTATATACATACTCATGTTGAGTCATTACCAAGCCAGTTCCTGCTCCTTATAAAGGAATTATAGTTTTTGATTCCCAGCCTCGATATCTCAGCGAGTCGGACTAAGGTCCTCCGCCTGAGATAAATTTGGCATGGGCCTCTAGTGCAGGACACAGGCATAGGAGAATAAACTTCTGTCTCCTCGTCCCCCTTGTTGTGTCAATTTTTATAGTAGTCATTTAAAGGCAAACTCATTAATTCTTTTGGCGTAAATATATAAAATTGTTCTTTTCATTCAACCACTTAAAAATCGGTTTCTTGTTTTACTTGTTAAAAATCACCTGCATCACAACGACTTCGATTCTATTTCTATGCCATTCTATACCAATCAAATCAAGATGTCTATATGACCATAAGTGATTCTTACAATCTGTCTATCTATTGAAAGTTTCTGTTAAGTTTTGTTTGACGACTATTGCATAGCAGCGAGTTTATTGAGTTTCAAATCTAAACTTACTTCGGAGTAACATTCAACAACAACAACAAAAAAACTAATTCTATAATTTAATTTCAAGTGATTTGTAAACGAACACATGAAGTTCAAGGTGAGCGACTGTATTTATTCTATTCTACCAAACGCATATAGAAATTTCATTAGTATTCAATTCGAATGTTAATATTTAAACATTCAAATGTGGCTTTCATGGCCTTTCTTCCCCCAAAATGTTATTTTCGAATGCAATATCCCCGAGAAATTATTGCTAAAAAGCAAAACTGGTTATCTCCTTTTTATTGTACGGTTGGTTTTTCCTAATGGATATAACCTAAATGGAAATTTTGCGTTACACAGTTGCAATTTTCTTTATCACACACATCGAGTAGCAGTTTAACAAGTTGAACGAATGGCAATTTTCAACAATTCTCTTTAACGGGTTATTTTGCACTAATCCTCTTGAAGAAATTCTTCTGAAGTCGTCTTGCCTTCTCTGCTTCCATTAGAACGTACAGACTTAAAGGCGGCAGTTGCTCGTTGGAATTAATAAAATAGAAATTATAAAAAGAAACGAATTAAAGCTGGAACATATTGCAGTACTTTGTTATTCCAGCTAATTTCATTCTATGCATTCTCGTATTTTTATAGTTGTGGTAGCTACTGATGGTTTTAAGCCATTCAGCTTTGATGTCTGACCGGGGATAAATATGGCCTGCCAGTTTTATGTAAAGAAGTTTCGTAATGAATTTATACAGTGGCGGTAAAAATATATGAAACCAAGGTCATATTTTCGTACATCGTTTTTTTTTTGTTGCATTCTGCAAGAGCACGGAAACCTGGCTTGAGAAGTTTCAGATGCAGCAGCCTATTTCAACGGCACTGAAAAGCGGTTGAAAAGAGGGCAACGGTAGCTTGGTTCAGACATTTTATATGGATCTGCGATCTCTCATACGCAAACTTGTACACGATTGGTACGATGGACCACAATCCAGTTCTGATCTTGAAATGCTGAACTATAAATGCCACTTTCAAACCATGGTCACATCAACGATTTTCTAAGCAAAAGTGAATGAAAACACGTTCTACTAGGTTCACATTAGTCACGAACAAGTTCGTTCAATTGACAGATTATTTGAGAAAGGTAGTAGCAATTTTATAACAATGAGAAAACCAGCAACAAAATTCTAGAATTCCAAAATAAGTTATGTGTCGTTTCTGCAATTGTTGTAAAATTGCTATCACCTTTTGGAAATATTCTCTCAGTTGAACGAACTAGCTCGTGACCGACACATCTCGACAACAGTATTTTCTTTACAAAAGCCAGCTGTTGCTGAAACTAACGTATGTATATCGTTTACTACAGGTTCCTCTTGATAATGAATACTTTTGCAGAAGGTAAGAACAGCATCAGTTTATCCTCTCTGTGGCACAATTAATAAAATGTTGTGTTGGCAGTCGCTTTCCGTAAAAAATATAAAACAAGATACAACGAACCTTTAGCTGGCCGATGATCTCAAAAATTCACAATGATAAAGATGCCGCCTATTTAAGAATACCGATGTAGATGTATTATAATCCTACCGTGGTGGGACCACTGTCGGATATACTATCATGGTAGGTGTCGAAACCAAGTTCGACAACAGTTGGTCGACCCTGCCACAAAACTAAATGGGTCTCCTAGGAGCTCACCAGTTTTTACCACTATTATCTAAGCAAAGTTCTTAAATGTAATTTATTATCTTCATTTATGTAGATTGTGAGTTAAAAAAGAACTGGTAACGTACAAAACTTAAATAAAAAACACGTAATAAACTGAAAGGTTGGTGAAATCGTCATACATTCGATTCGAATTGGTTTTTGTAACTTTTTTTTTCTTCGCTCACCACTGCTTTGTTTGGTTGATTCATCATTGTTTTTCTTTCGTGGTGGATTTGTGAGTTTATTAGTTTTGTTTTTCTTCTTGTATTGCTTGTTCGAGAGGTTACTGAGCTTTTTAAACTGTTTGTTAACTGTCTTTTATGCTGTTGTTATTGTTATGGTGCTGCACGAATATGTTGCCAATGTGATACGTTAGTAAATTGTATTTATGTCTGTTTTTATTTTGTTATGAATCAAACATGTTTTTCTTTCACAAACTTGCTGCTGCATCATTTGGGTTGTATGCAAATCCACGTGAGCGGTTTTTATTTATTGAGCGCTCTTGCTTCAGCTCACTTTTTTCCGTTTTTTCGCTTTATATTTCTTTGCGGTTGTGCTGTATTCGTATGATTTCTTTCAGATTTTTTTCGCTTTTTTGTGGCGTTCACTATTCAATACGAAAATATTGTTTTTTTAGATTTTATTTCTGTGGTTGTTCCTTTAAGCCAGGGTTGCTTCTCATATTTCAATATACATACATTTGTATGTTTTGAAAACTTGTTGGATGCACGCATGCACGTTTTTCGTATTTGTCCTGCGCTCACTTGTTGACTCAGATACTGCTTTTTTACGATTTCTTTGATATTTGTATTATTGTTTATTATTATTTTTTTGCCAAGACTCCATTTAAACTGGTTTATAATTGTTGGTAATTATTTTGTGTATTTATTTCTTTTCTTTTCAGTTTAATACTTAATTTGTATACCTTTATAGAGATTTGAGATCTAATTAGATAATGCCATTTAAATTTAAAATTTTTTACTGCCGTCGACAACAGCTTTGGGTTAAAAGTCTTTAGGCAAACAGTGCTAAGTTCGTTATTAAGAAGGCTGATTAAAAATATTGTGTTTAATACTGACGTTTTAATTACAAAACTAAACCTTTTTTTAAACTTCAATTTTATTTTAGTGAATATCTCAAAAAGAAATTTAATATATATATATTTATTATTTGTATTAAAATCCCAATACATGGTGTCCGCCGGGGAGGTATACTACCTTCTTTGTTTATAATTTTTGATTAAATGAATGAAAATGGATCGTATATTAATGAATGTTTTATTTCATGTCGGCAATTATATATGGAATACAATATCAGATAAATGTCCGCCTCTATCGTCGTTCTTCTTCTTTATTGTCGTTTTTGTCTTAATATCGCGAGACCAAGTTGGGCGTTGATCAATCGAGATTTTGCTGAGACAGTGGTATTTGTTATTGTTACTGATGGACAGTTTTGTCGTTACATGAGCACATTTTGTTGGACTAACCTTTATTCGCCTCTGCTTTTGCCTTCTAGCTCGTGTATGTTAGACTGCAGTTGTAATGAAGCTACCGTCAAATCTCAATTATCACTTATAAATGCAGTCTCGTCTGCAAATGCTGACGTATATGTATGTGGGCTTCTCGGCATATACGCTGTAAAGATGATATATAATATCGGCCCTAGTACACTACCTTTGATGTACTCCTGCATAGGTTTTCCCATTTTTTGAAAGCTGATCCTTTTACCTTACTTTAAACGTTCCATCTGTCAAATAGATCTTTAGAAGCTTGTGGAAGTATATCGGATATATAAGGTATTTGAGGTTACGAGATATCAATGACTGTTAGTTTGAATATTTTTTTTATAAAATAGTAAAATTCTTCGCCGCATTTTACTTAATTTGTAACACATCGAAATTTAACACTTAAAAATACAAAAATAATTGATCTTCTTATGAGGTTCTGAGACAATGGTTTTGGTCGTATCTGATATTCACAGAAATATTCTCTTTTACTCGCAATTCTTTCCAAAAATAAGTCAGTAAGTTAGTCGGCATAACACAGGTCTTGTAGCTTGCAAATTTTGCAAACAACTTTTCCTTTAAAATTAAATTACATCTCCTCTAGATCACAACCTAAATTACAACCGATTGGAGTTGGGTTTAAAAAAGCCACGGGTCCAGGGTAAAATAACGATATTTCGCTACCCTGTCTCTTTAAAGCGACTAAAAACAAAATTGCAAAAATTTACCCACTCACAAAACCTTAGGCTGAATACGGTGCCTTGTTTCAAGTAAATACATAAATTAATAGAATCCCACAAATATTGCCATTCGATTTTTTAATATCGTTTAAATTACCAAATTCACTGTTTGCGATAAAGTAAGAAAAAATGACGGAAACTTATAAGTAGAACCAAAAGAAGAAACTCTTTCAAATAAATGGTACAAATTCCATTAGTTCGGATATCTAAATATCAGCGATGGCAAATTCGGTATTTTCAGTACTTTTCATTTAACCCCTACGTCCTTTTTTTTACTCTTTTTTGTAATGCTTTCTTCATGCTTTCTTAATTGATTAAATTGTTATTTTTTACATACTGCTTTAAACAATTAGACGACTTCGCTTACACTACTACAAACGCCGTTGTATTCAACTAATTAATTATAGTGAAAACTATAGCAACATCGGCAGCAGCTTAAATTGAAGTGTGACATTTCGATACATTTTAAATACATTAATATTAATATTTGTGTTGCTAAATTATTACTGAGAAATACCTAGTCAATTTTTAACAGTCATTGCTAAAAAAAGGTATTACAGCTTAAGTATATGAAGTAAACAAAAAGTAAACAACTGCTAAAGAAAAGAAACAAGAAAATTTTTTAAACCCGGAAAGTTTAAGACTTTTTGACACTGCTAAAGGATAATATTATTAGATTTTTTAACAAAAAAAGACCTAGATGCCGAGACTCGCTTGGCCGTCACAATAATGTAAACAAATGTACGAGATATCACCGTTTTATACTAAAGAAAGCAATAATTTCAGTTACTAGGCGCGGGGTTGTAATATCCACATTCTTGCTTACAAGCTTGGAATTTCAACTGTTCGTGTGTGAAATACATATATCTTTTCGGATAAGCTTAGTGTCAAGATGATTGGAAACTATTTGTGAGAAACAAAGAAAAGCGGTCCCTTGAATTACATATATTGAGGGCAGCATGTTTTGGAATTTGCTTATAGAAAATACACTTACATAACGTCACATAAAAATATAAAGCCAAATCAACTCATTAGTTTAAAACATCTGTATTGTCAATCATTTATAATATTTTAAGTTTGTGATGTTCTATTCAATAAAATAAAATATTTTTACTTCATATTTATTTTTGTATTGGCAGTACTAGATCTGATAATTGTTGGTTACAAAAATAGAAATTAGCCTAAGTTTCTAAACGTTAAGACTTCTCATTTCATCATGGTTGCATTGTTACATAACCAAACGTAGAAGATTACCAAAGGAACTGGTGAACAAATAAACAAGTAGACACGTTTGCACCCGACAACGCGCTGCCGCAGCGGCACAGAAACATCCGCTGAGGCTATAGGTCATCAATGTTTGTTCACCTTAGTTATGAAATATTTTTCTACTTTTTTTACTTTTCATTTTGCTACTTAAAAGAAATCTGTCAAAGACATTCTCTAAAGCCCACCCGAAATTGCTGAGATATCGCCGCCAAATGCATCGTTTCGGCTTTTTTCTCCGCTACCTGCGCCAAGTAAACAAATAATTCTTTTTAATTTTATTGCAAGTGCGATAATTGAAGCATTCAACATAATGAGAACATTTCACTTAAAAATTTTTTTTTTGTAGTCAGAAAGTTTGTCTGCGAAACCTCAACACTTCTAGAATAGTGTGAACGGGGCTTAATCAACGAGTATTAGGAGATGCCATTTTGTCTTCTCTTTCCTTTCATTGTAGTAGCATCTGAAATATCGCATCCATCGATCGATTGCTTGCCACAATAAGACCTTCAGTTTTAAAGGAAGTAGGAGTGGCATTAAGTAAACATAATAGTTTATTACCAGCAATTTCCTCTATATTATTGATCCTTAAAAAATTATATCTTCCATCATATATAATTTCTTGACAACAGGAAAAATACACTGACATCATACAAATGATCTGATTATTGCGAACAAATCCTCACATACGATTTTATTTTCAATATTTCTATTCAAGAAGCATTACAAAGATTTCAAATAATTAAAACACACAAACAATTATTGCAACAATATTCTGTATCTGATGCCGCATCATCAATAATAAAATTAAAAAAGGGGACAAAGAGACAACATTAGAAAAAAAATAGTCGGCTAATAAGAAACCTCAAAAAGTATGAAGTCTCTTTTTACACTGTAATAGTTTCATTTGCACTACAACTATGAAAATATCTTAACGAAATTCTTGTTGCTAAGAAAGGGGCAATTTAACTGAAATGGTATTTAGTTGTAGTAATCATTCTTTTATAAATTACATTAAAAACACCACAAGATACTTTAATCAAAAAAATAAAATAATACAAATTCAATTTGTTGATAAAATAAAATTCAAGTTTATTTCGTCGAATAAAATATAAAAACGCTATTAGACAGATAATTGTACAACAGCACTTCATATTGTTTATTCAAACATTATCATACTCGTAATTATCATCATCAAGAAGTTAAAACAACTACAACAGCAACATTGAGACAAGACCTCATTTTCCGTTTTCTCCATCTGTATCTCTGTAACGTTAAACACAACATTTCTCGAAGTAATTGTGTCTGCAAATATTCTCCCATACCACTATTCATCTGCTCCACAACACACTTGAGTTGCGAATACTTAGTCACTGTAGTATGACTTGTGATACTTTAACGTACTTTGTTGTTCATTTGTCTAAGCAAATAAAACACTTTGACAAACTATAAGATACATTTAGTTGGTTTGATGTTAGTTACTTGAAATCATTCTGGTCTTCCGTTGATATGTCCGTCTTATCAATATAATGGAGTAGCTCTTGCACTTCTCTCTGTGTAAATATTAAAAAATCTAAAATAACTACAAAAACCACCAGCTTTATTGGCTGGCTCTATTGATTTTTTTGGTTTAGTTTATAAGATTAGTTTTGTACCATCACTGGAAAAATTGAATGCAATTCTATAAGAAGAATAGTTTTTAAATAAAAAAAAGAAATTATATAATCTTAAACCTGTACGGGTTAGACGAACTTGAGCAGTTACGAGTTTACAGTAATAGTTCAATTTATAGGCGTCCCAATGTACTCATCAGGACTACAAATTTAACTTAACTAAAAAAATAATGCCTTTTAAAAATGGAATCACAAATAGCAAAATTTCTTCTAAATCGGAATTTCTTCCTATTTTTCTAAACACAAAAACACATGAACAAATTTGTAAATACTTTCATATGTCAATTAGTAATTGAGCAATTTGATATCGTGGGTGAACACCAAAGTCAATAACTCAATTTCAAATTTAATTGCCTCAACTAAGGTGCGTTTCTGAACATGGGTATAAGGCACCCTGTAATACAGCAGTTTATTATTTGACAAGAGTGAAACACCACTTAAGAATAAAATTTTTTCGTTCAAGTGGATACTCTGATATTTAACCGATGTCGACTGTGATAGTTTCGATTATTACCGAAATAGTGCATGCTCTCGAGGTATAGATGAATATGAAGACTTTGTAACCAGTATTAATTATCATTCCTTATTTTACGGCGCTAATGCGCTGTCGTGCCACTACTAGTAGCAAATACTGACTGCCTATTAAGGCATGCATGTAAAGAAAAACGCTAACCATTTGTATCAAGTGCAACCATTTTTACTTAATATTTTGCTGTTAAACATTTTTACGGCTACTGCCGTTAATAAGACTTACACTTCTAGTTAGCAAATGAAAGAAACGTAAAGACTACGGTATTCCTATTTTCCTGTCCATATAAAAGAATATCCTGTAACAATATAAGTTCTTTAGCTGTGTTAGAGTAGAGCACTCATAAGATATGATGTAACCCTCTCACAGACATTTTATATCTTAGCGATGGGACTATCTATAATCTGTAGGTAAACGAATTTTATCTGTAGTATTAGTAACCTTATACGAGATTGAAAATTCTTTGGAATGTCATCCATTAAAAATAGCGTGGGTTTTAGTACCTGAAATACCACAGAAATTTTATTGTCCATTTTTGGGAAAGCTATTCCGAAACCTGGGAATATTGAATACAAGTAGCTTATCAACACAGTACAATCAGGATGTAAGTACTAGCGGTGCACAAAGCTATACAACATCTACAACCCTTCTACTGCGATGACATGATTGTTGTTCCCTATCAGAAATCATGCTGCTACATTGACTGTCGGCATCGACTCTAGGTGAATCAACACGGCCTTCTAAATATTTCCCCTTTAAAACTAAAAGTTTTTCATGCAAAATTTTCTGTTCTACGAGTTTTACAGTTTAAGTTGATTATAAGATCTTGATATTCGTTTCAAAGTCCGCCATTGATTTTTAAAAAATTTAATAAAAAAATATTTTGGTACAAGTTTAACTTTATCTCTGAGACGACGAAGCGGATTAGAAATTACTGTTAAGGCAATATTTTTTTAATCGAATTTCGGATTTTTTATTCAAATTAAAACTATGCTAATATTTGTCGTCCAACTACTTTCTCGAAAACTATACTAAATTTGAACAAAGTGATTGCGGATTTAAATTCAGCACCTCAAACTACATAAGAAACAACTTGCAGTTGCCCCAGTCTTAAATCTTGTTTAGTTGTTTTATTTAAGCAGCTATTTACAAAATCTTTTGCATTGTATTGTATCGCACTTTTGATCCACTGTTAACTGCTTCAATGTAATAAGCTTACAGCTGTGTATTTATTTTTGCAATTGTTATTTATTAATATTGAGTTCAAAGATAGAAACTAAAGCTTAACTTATTTAAAGCCATAAATCACCCTTAAAAACCAACTAGAATTAAATAGAATGATTAAACATTTTTTGTGATGATTTTGTAATGACGGCAAATTTATTTCAGTTTTCTTGAAGAAATAAGTATGTGGGTCATGGTTTTTATGATCAATGACGTTCTTAATTTTCTTTGCAGTACAACAATTGTGAGTGCAACAATTAAATCCGTATTGATTTGGTGGTTTTAGGCAAATTAAAAATAAATCCATTCGAATACGAATCGTTTGAATAGTAAAAAAATAGGCTCTGATTGAAATGGTTTGATATCTGATGGCCTGCATTTGCAATAATTGATAAATTACATTTATGTACGATTTGTTAATTTCGATGATGAAAAATGAATACATAGGTTGGTGTAACTGCCCTATAGCGGTTTTTAGATATTTACGAAGTTAACGAAATACCAATACATGCCAGTAACCCATAGAACGCTCGTGATTTTTTTTAACGAAATATTTCGTCCTATTTTACTGCAACAGGAATATTTGCGAACACATTACGCACGCCTTAAAGTAGTTTATCTTAGGCGTATCACTGCTTGAGTCGAAGAGACGCAACGGAATACTTCGTGGAATAATTTCGACCAGACAATAGCAGCAGTGCAGAGAAAGTTGTGGATGAGCCATCAACGTCGGCCAGACGGTGCCACTGCATACTCGGCTCTGTCCGTCCTTAATTCACTGCCTGCATACCTTCAATTGCGGCTAAATTACTCCCATGTTTTTCTCCACGGCGCCTACTAAAACACTAAATATACTGGCCAAAATTCGTACTAAAACAATTGAACGTAAAGAAAACAAAGCTCGAATGGTTTACCGGTGAACTTTCTGGGGCCACTTTATACGTGTTAATCGTGTTACATTCAAATATATCCTAAAATTTTAATTGTTCAAAATTTTAATATTCCGATTGTTTTAAATAAAATAAATAAATTCGGATCACTAATTACTGTCTTTCGCCTTTTCTTTCTGTTACAGGTAAGCAATATTTGTGCCATGAACAATCTCTTTTAATTCGATGTAAGTAATTTATACTTAGATGTAAGTTATTTCGTCCTTTAAACTTTTGTTCCCTTGCTCAAGAATGCCCGCGCACCGCGGTATATGCGTCCCAAGCTATAAAAAGTAAGCCCACCATTCGCTGCTGAGAGGACTAATATCTGATTGTCGCAAAATACAATACAACCGCAACTGTTTGGTGCGTATTTTATAGGTGGCGACTTCAATCTAAATACTCCTAAAAATATTGTAGATTTTATGAAATTTACTCATTCGTTATAATTTTTTTTTTATCTCTAAAAATAAATATCTGAGTAAATTTCAAAAGAAATCAAATTTGGCCGAAAATACCACTGTTATGAAATGAAGATGTGAAAAGAAATTAAATATAAAAAAATATTATACTGTTCCGGATCTCTGTCTTCCTTATTTTTTTATTTTTTCTATTTTTATTCTAATTGGTTACGGATCATAATGCCAACGAACATGCGTTACAAATGTGATAAAAGAAAATACATGTGCCGTTTATATTTTTCAAAGCTTCTTTTCAATTTAATTTTAGAAATCTGTTTTTACAAAAAATACGCCATTCTAATGTATAAATATGATAGGTAAGGTAAGAAGTTAAAAAGATGGGCATTAACAAAAACAATGATTGCACTTTAAGTGATATACAAAATTTAAATATTTATATTTAACCAGGTATATATTTTTTTCATTTTGCTTAAAAAGTAATTGATAACAAAAGAACCAAAGCGGTTAACATATAACAATGCAAGAAGAAGTTAACTAACTAAAGGAGTTTTCAGAAACCTCAGGCCAAAAATAATGATCTGTCGTAGCCATATTGTTTTGGCGGTGCCTATCAAGTATGTTGTTTGTTACTCATTTTTAGATTCCTAATCATTATGGCAAATTACACGATTTAGTAGCACGTCCACTTTACAAAATGTTACTATTAACGTTTTGCTAACCGAACGATATAGACGTGGACACGATATGATTCTAGCAAAACAGCGCTACGTGTTACAGAACGTATGATATAACAATTATTTTCATGAATAAAATTGCTTGGCTATCTCTCGTAAAGTTGACGTGAATTTGCCATCAAGGCTGCGCTAGAGTTTGTTGGGATTTTAAAGTCGCAAAACTATGCCAATTAAGCGAAATTAACCGCAACCCTCAAACTTAATTTAACCCAGGCCACCGCTCAAATTTAACGGGATTAATTTTGCATCTGATCCACCGTGCGAAGCCTCCGAGGTGTCGAAATCAGTTCCGGTGAAAGAAAAGCCTGCAAAATCGATTAGATGGCGATCGCGACTGCTTAGCTTGTCACAACTTAGCCTGGACTTGAAAAGCCAACAGTGCATATGGTTCGTTATCCACCATGATATTTACACCTTCATACACTTCGTAACGAATTTGGTTTAAATTATTATTTTTTACAATTTAAAATAGTTGAATGATTAATGATGTTAATGGAATGTTAACAGAAATTTAAAAAAATTATTTACCAACATAAAACATTTTTTATTTCAAGAAAAAGAAACTTATTGCACAAAACATGTTCACGTCAAGTCAAGTAAACTAATTAAGAATGGGCATGTGTGGAGGGATTGTAACTAATTACTTAAAATAAAATAAAGAATTGGGCCATTATTAGTTTATATCAGTTACTTGCTTGGTTGACCGGTTATTTGCAAATTTCTAATATCGCCTTCAAATATCTGTATATTCCCATTTCTTTGGTTTTTAACAAGTTCATAGTTCAGACCAGGGTTATCAAGATGATTTATTTCCGAAAGTATCCACGACTCGATCCAATTATCTCTTCTTATACTTACTGTTCAATACCATGTCTCGTCGACCGGAATTAGTGATAAACGATAATTGCAAAGTCTGCTATGCGGAGCAGGTGCGGTAGGACTTCGAAGATGATTTGGACCAATGCCGTAATATGTGGATAAGGTTTATCATGTACATACGTAAATAATTTGGACAGGTGTGGAATAGCCGTCACGCCGGGTGTCAAATGTTCTTGTTAATCCCGCTATGCTGATTTAGTGCTATTCGAGATATATGGAGGTTTTCCAAGGCTTGTCTAGGACCTAAAATCTTTTCGAGGTTCTAGGGAACCAGTAGCTCAAGGAACAGGAACTGTGGTTTAAACTCAAATGGTAGGAATATTGTACTACGTGTTTGAAAGAGCGTAACATTGCAACGCCAACTGGCAAGAGATTAAGTTCCTCTTACCTTCACAGCAAAAAACAAGTTCATAGTCCAGACCGGAGCTACCGTTCATCGAGTAAAGTTTCAATATGCAACTTTGTTTATGCCCTGTGAGTTCATTTGCGACTTTTTCAAAATTATCTAATTTTGCAATTCGTTCCCACTTTTTGCGACTTTTCGCCTCTTTGTTTGCTTCTTGCCAAGTCTAAATAATTATAAATAGTCAAATCTGGCTATATCTATTTAACTGTAATTTGTAAAAACATTCGACGTACAGCAAAAGAACCAAAACCAGTGTAATGCCGACTACACACGATGGACTTTAGATGAAAAACTGGGCATGTTCCATTTAATGTTGCATCGTATGTAGCTTTATTTCCTGTTGAAATTAATATGTGGTTTCTATAAAAGTTTTAATATTTTGGGTTTCTAAACACAATGTTGTATCGTCTGCATCGATGTTTAACAGTTTTGTTGGCTTACTTCATTGAAAGCAGTTGCGCTGTAATTATGGTTTTATGTTCTTCCCCGATTATTTGCTTAATAGTACATGTGCTGTTTACATAGAACTGATGTTTCGTTTATGGCTTATGTGCCTGTCTCGTTGTATCACATGAAACTGGGTTAGTAAAGCATGTTTCCTCTAATGTTATTCTTATATAGCCGGCATAAAACAGTGAATATTTGTGACAAGATTTTTCATGTTCAGATAAAAATTTAGTTTTTTATAGGCTGAAAATGTTTTTTTTTGTATTTTGTTTTTCTTGAATAAGCCATAAAATATTATGTGCGACTTTTTTTCGACAAACAAATTTTTGGTGAAACTTTTTAAGAATCCCGAGCTATAGCCCTGGTCCAGCTACCTACTATAATAAAATTACAACCTATATACATAGAATGTGGAAAGGTCGCGTTGTCTTCACAACTCCTTTGTCTATGGGTGTGTATCTAGCTCAATCGGAAGAAACCAAACAACTCGATACCATGTTGTTTCCACCAAATTAACAACATGAGTTTTTTCTGAACGATTTTAAACGACGATAATTATTTGTTTTAATATAATCAGGTTCATCTTGCAGGTGGCAGATATCTTTTTTGAATAATGCATGTTTGTAAACTTTCGGCTTTCTACTATGTTCAAGCTCCTCACTCTTAACCTTTTGAAACCACTAACCATAAGCTTCTTCATGTACTAGGTTCAGCATTGTAGGGTTTATCATAACCCCGTTCGTTAAACGTTAATAAAACCGCGAATACAGTTGCCAGCGCAAATACAGTTGCAAAAAGAAACTTAATAATTTTGTCAATCAAATCTCCAAACTTTTCGTTTCTTTTAATTTTAGCGATTTTTATATCGAATAATAATTTCACTGATGTCGCACAGTAGTTCTCGCGACGTCTAAGTAAGGAACACAATAAGCAAAAAATCCAAACGTGAAATTTAAATAACATCTTTTTTCAGTAGCAAAGCTTACAAAACATTTGGCATGGCCACTGGCATTCTACATCAGTCTTTTTAGAACTCTCGTTACGTTATTTCTAAATAAAATGTGTATTATTTTGTTTAAGTTGGTAAAAAGAACAACTATAGAGTGAAAAGCAAACAAAAAGTTGGCTTGAAAAATAAAAATTGTGACAATTAACCACTCACCCAGCAAAATGATTTCCTCTAAACGGTAAACACCTACTCTAAGAAACTTGTTTTCTTGGCTTTCTATCTATGGTTGTAAATGCTTATACATATGTATATTGTAGTTGTTGTTCGTCTTAATGTTGCTTGTTGTTTGCTAAACCAGTCTCTTAGACTACCTAATTTTGATGGTCAGTTTGTGAAACATTGGCAATACAAACACAATGGCGAAGAAATAGGCATTGAACAGGTTGAACCACAACCACAGATGGAAAATTCTGGAAAAAAGGCATGAAAACAGCAAAGAAGTCCCAAACAAATTTATTAAAAAATAAAAAGTAGCATTTTCATAACATAGAAATCTTACCACACGAAGTCAGGCTAATAATTAGTTTTCAAATATAAGAGATGGCGTAAGAGAAGCTCATATCGCTAAACAGATTCTTTTTACGAAGAAGATATTAAAGAAACTCGAAAGGAAAATTAAAAAAATATTTTTAAAACTTAATTTTTATGCTGCCTTCAATAAATAAAATGGCTTTAAATTTAAAGCCAAAAATATCCATACAAAGAAATAAAATTAATTGCTTTAAATCTTCCAAAAAGTTCAATGACAACACAAATCACCAAGTTATAAATATAGAGCACAAATTTAAACATTTATTTTTTAAATAACAAGATATGTATGTGCTCGTGCATTAAACGTGTGCGAATGTTTCTCAACACACTTCTTCCCGTTCCATTTTTTCCCAAACACTCTTAGACAATTAGTCATAAGTAGGGTTACATCCTAAATACTTTTTAACCTGCCGCCGTATAACATGCACACACATTCGACCCTACACAGTTTCTTGCTCTCCTAAAGCAATTCTTAAAGAGTTGATCTAAGCCAAACATAAAAATGCAATCACAACATTGCTAACGGTATTACAAACTAGAAACTTGTTTCAGTCAAGTGACGGCTAAGAACAAGAAATACAAAACGATCATAAGCAAATAATAGAAACAGCACCAGTGCTGATGTTCATTATGGATTAAGGTCGACTGTTAGAGCTCTACTGAAAGCTTTTAAAAGTGTTCCGGGAAGTCTTATTTTTTTCGTTCGTATTACTAACTAATACTTTCACTAGAAAGCTTAAGATCTTTGTTCAGCTTTTATGTCACTTGAGATTTATTATTCATGTAGTTTTATAGAAATAGCAAGAGAATTAAGATGCATTGATTTATAATGCTTATCGATGGGAATTATCAAGACAAGAGATACTTTAACTTTAAGTTTTAGCGATGACATTCCTATGAGACTCTGATATGACGAAACTAATCTCAGACGTACGTGTCTGCCGGCGTGTCCATGTAAGATCGTCTACGAGTAGTTGCATACTCTGAGCCTGAGTCATTAGTTCCGATAGATACACATTCCCCATATATAAAAAAAGTTACATAAAAATTTATTCGAAAAAATCAGTTCTAGTTGGGTTTTATACAACTGAACAACACCATAAAAAGATGGTGCTAAGGAGCATATGTTCAAAAAATTTGATGGCGGTCCTTCGAGATTGCTACGGGTGACAAATAATTGATCTATGCATGAGAGCCAGAAACTAAATAGCAGTCAATTGTATTTCATAATCAACCCAAACCAAAATAAAACCTTTCCGCTCGTCGCTTTTCAATTTTGAATTGTAAACTCTTATGTTTTGGAGAAATATGACGGCTTTCCAAAGATGCATAATTTTACACTACAAACTGCCAGCTCTCATATATGAGCTCAAGCAAGCAATTAGGAAGTCATGTGCCGAATAGCACTGATATATTGTTATCTATTGTTTATTATTTAGTCACTGAGATCATAATATTTTGACAAATTACATATAAGGATCTATTCTGTCTCGTAACTTCTGTATGTACATATTCTCTTTCTGAGGTTACGACATGACTTTTTTCAGCTAAAATATATCTGCGGAAGTTTAAAAAAAAATAAAATTATTTAATATTAATTTACCAGTACATATTAATGTAGGCTTTCTGAGAAGTTACTTCAGGGTATTCTGCTTTCAACTTCTGCTGACTACTGCGACCATCGTGAGAATAAGTTCTCTAATCCTTGTTCAGATCATAAGTCAAGTTAGATTTCTTTTCAATTGTCTTTAAAGCACTTATTGCTAATAAAATGTTTGCAAACATTTAAAATGTTAAAAAATAAAACATATTTAACATAATTTTAGCAGCTTAAATGCAGAGAGAAGGCATACAAAAAAGCAACAAATTTATAATATTGAACTTTCTTTAATAATATTTTTGAACAATACGTTCATTATTTTGGAAAATTTTAAAATTCTGTTACTGTAATTAAAATTTTAATAAAAACCTCCGGTATAAAGTTGTTCATACAAGAGAAAGAGTTATTAATCTTACAATGCGTTCCAATTCAGCTTACCCCATATGCATTTGACAACTAAGAATGTTTTCATTTTGTTCGTGAAAATTTGAAATTGTCAATTCGGAAAAGTGGATGGAAAGTTTGGATTTAAACAATTGTTTTCAAAAGAAAATAATTTATTGTAAAGGATATTAATTATTTAAAATGTATTTTTGTTAAAAATTTTATGAAATCACTAACCGTCATTTTGAACAGCAGTTTCTTTTCACAAATTTTCTTTTTCATTTTCATGACATTTAAATTTGTCATTGACCAAAATTTTATCTTCTCATTTAACAGAATTGTGTACTAATTGCTCAATTTTATAATTAATTAAGACCTTAGTTTCGTAAACTTTTATTTAGAAAAACATTTTTGTTTAATTGTAATCAAATTTTTACAGCATTCTGCTAAATATACTAAACCCTTGGCAAAGGTCTTCGAAAGGCAGCACAGCGTTATTTGTATGAAAGGAACTTTTTTATTCTACAGTTTTTAGTCGAAACACAAATCAAACAAGAGAGTAAGTTATTAGCCATATCTCGCAATCATATTTATTAATCTTCTGGCTGACCTCCCTTTTACCGAAATAAAAATCATGTTCGTTAAAAGACTATTTTATTAAACACCAGGTTTAAGCGTTTATGTGGCTGCCCAATTGCCGTTCAATTACAATCGTTTCGATTGTTTAGAAAAAATGCTGTCATTAAGACGCTGCATTTGTTGATAAAGCTGTAGTGCAGTGTGCCACAAGCATAAACAGCCACCATGTTTCATGCTGACTGAAGTTTGTAACGTTTCAATCATGTTTAATTTTGTTACAACAATATAAAGAATACAATAGGAAAAAAACTGCATGAAAAAGTAAACAGGATGCAAACATAAAATTTAGATGTTAGGGTTTTTGTTTAGTGTTTTAGAGGTTTTTTTATGTCCTTCCAAACTTTTAAAAACAATTTAGTCGTTATGAGTTCACGTTATAATTTAATATTTATTTTTATTTATTTATTTATTATTATTAACAATATAATTAAAATTATATGTTAACTTTTTTAACGAGCAATGACATCATAGGCCTACAGCTCGAAATCGTGGATAAGAATTTGTATGAATATAAAATAGTTATTATGTATTATAATTAGATTTCATTATATAGATTAGTTTTTTTAAGGAATTGGGAAATCATAAGGATGTTGTTTGGGGATGGTTTAGAAAGATACGATTTTGGATCGGAATTGTGGAAGACTTGTGTGCGTATGACACTAAATTTCGGACATTCTACCAGAAAATGAAAAGGACCAAACTGTGGTACGCTGCAGTTGCAGTGAGATGGGATATTAATGTTAAGTAAGTGTCCATGAGAGACTTTGGTATGACCAAGTCTGAGGCGAGTAAACTTTACGAGATCTAATCTGTTGGTATGCGGTGACGTTGGGTCGTTTATTGTCACACGGCTACTGTTGATTGTCTTATACCAGGATGAGGTACTATCAAATATCTGTGCTCTGTCAATTGAGAAGTAGTAGGAGTATATGTATTTGTTTAGATCATTTCGAGCAATGTCAGGAAAGGTATGAAGAGGTGATGATGTTGCGCTCTTAGCAGATTGATCAGCAAGCTCGTTACCTGTAATGTTATTGTGCCCTGGTACCCAAAGAACTAAAATATTCGGGTATTTCTCAATTAATATGTTCCTTACTTGTTTTGCATATATGTTATTGTTAGCAATATTTTCAATGGATTTTATTGACGACAAGGAATCTGTACAAACAACAAATTTACCCCCTTGTTATAATTTAATAAAATCATGCATTTGCTTTAAAATGTCAATTTAAATTAAGATGGCTTTGAATCAAAGACGCAACGAATTTAACAGAAAATAAAAAAAGGGAAAGTTGCTGAACATTAACTCCTTGGAAAATTTGTTTAATAATAGGAGTGCTGATATACATACGACGGATCGATTTTTAGCAAGAACAGCGCATTTGTACAAAGATGATCCAAATTGAATCTCTAGTGTAAACAAAAAATCACGATATGAAAGTGCGCTTAGTTGTTGATATCATAAGCATTTACGAAGGCAAACATGGGTTTATCGACTAAGAAGGTTGTGTTTGCAATTCATTAGACCGATTGAACGGTGATTTCGCGGAAAATCGACCGCAATTTTTTCAAGAACAAAGTGGCAAAACTCATGATTTGGGCTACGAATTGCTATTTCATCCGCATTATTCTTTATCTATAGCCGCAGCTGAATGAATATATAGAGCTTGTAGTATGCAACAATTCGCCATTCACATTGCATGAAGCGAATTAGTTCAGTTCACTCCTAAACGTTCCATCAAAAAATTCGAGCGCAAATTTCTTTACATACTCAGAAAACGTAAAGCTTTTAAGAAACCGCTTGCACTTATTTATGAATTGGAAAATCGAATTAACGGGTCTACGGCATTATCGCTATGGCAGCTTATAAGAAGTATCGTATAAGTTACGTACTTTCACACTACAAGCGATAAATAGTACCACGTCCTCGCATTCACCAGATTGCGACTGTTAAATTTTTTGCTATTTTATTAAGGAATTTTATTTGTGAAATTTCAATGCGGGTTGTGTGTCGGCACCGGTATGGACGTTCAATTGCATGTCTGAAATTTGTCGATTCCCTTTTAGCAGATACCTCTCTGCTTGAAGAAGGCTGCAGCGATATAAAGTTTAAAATCATTCCAATAACGAATTTCTCTATATGTAATATCTTTTTACCTCGATTATAATTGTTATCGCTGGTTGTCGTATCGAAAATAAATCGAAAAGAAATCCTTGTTGTTGCGAATATAAATAGAACTTAATTTATAAATTGTGGAAATAGAGGGATAATGTTCTTGAAAGACATGCGCGGGTCATTACGGGAATTATAATTCACACCCTCCCCCTCCCACCGGCCACAAAAGTGTAAACATAAAAGACCAATTCGAAAAGTGTATGTTGCATTAAAAATGGTTTGAAGAACTTGTAGCATAAGACATTTCTATGTAGTTTTCTTAAAAACTTGGACAAAAGTTTTCTGATGAGCTGTCGTAAGCAACCAGCGAAGTTCGCAAAGAGTTTACTTCATCTTCTAACAAATAAATTGCAATGAAATTAGTCGGGATGATATAAGTAAAAGTTTTTTTAATAGCTTAAAGACCACATAAATTCTTTTATTACTTATTCATAAGAAAAGATATATTCCAGCCTTTGCAGACGTCTATTATACTGAAGAAGAATTGTGCTGATCAAGTAATATTTTCGCAATTTTAAGCCGAGCATGAATTCAATTTTATTTTTGTTGTAAAAAAATAATAAAATGCTAAAAGTGCGATTGAGCGAATATTTCAATTAAGGGTTTCACTTAAATCGTAATCTTGCTTATAGTAAGTTGCTATTATATGTATTAGGAGGGCGCCCTCTAAACTTGCAATGTTGCAATTTGAAGAAGGTGGTTTTGAAGACTAGTAATAATTACTGTAGTCATGATGCAATATTGTCATGCCTTAATTCACTCTTACCGCTCAAATATAAGAAACAAACCATTAATTTTTTTTTTGGCATGAATCTCTTCTTAATTTTAAGCAAATATAAATTAAAAGCGATAAATATTCAGTTGCAAATCATTATAAATATTTCCGGCTTCAGGAAACCTTTTAACTACAAATTGATTTCTCATCTAGAAAAATTTTATTTGAAACACATCTGAACAGCTTTCATTAATACTTAAAGTCATGTATTTCAACATTAAACAAAATTTCATTATCCCTGAACGTTTTACTTTCCGCACTCATAATAAATAAAAATAATTAAAAAATACTTATTTTTAAGAAAAGAATACAAAATAGCGAGGAAAAAGTAACAATTCTATTATAACAATTGTAATCTCAAATACAATTTATTAAAACTATTGTATGTCATCATGTAAATCCAAAAAAAAAAAACATCTAAATTTCCTAAAATGCAAAAATACAAGGAAGCGGAGATTTATTTCCGTTAGGAAAAACTACAATATTGAATGCACTACAAATACACTAACTCGTAAACACGTACTTAATAGAGCACGCACCCTAACTTATCCACAGAAAATCCCAGACATGTTTAGTTACGACAAGTAACGTCACTGTAAAAGAAATAGAAAAATCTTTTCTATCGTCAACAAGAAAAAAACCGCAACAACCTCAACGACAACGCATTGACGACATTATCATAAGGAAATTTCTAAAGTACGTAAATGGAAAAAAGGTAAGAAAAAAATCGTAAATGGACTAGAATGTAGCGAAACTTCTTCAAGAGTATTCATCGAATCTATACAATGATTGTAATAATCGAATTTGTAATAGTTTTGCTAGCTGGAATAATGGGGCAAATTTTGTATAATTTACGAAAGCTGGAGGAATAATGCTACCGTGAATATGATGGGCAACCTGGAATTTCAATGAAACTTTTGAGGATTCTTTAATTCTGAGTAAAATTTGTTATGTCATCACAAGAATTTTCTTTTGTCACATTGCACTAAGAATTTGTTCTCAAACAACTTACCTTAACCGACATACATATGATTCACTAAAATAAACTACAAATTATTAGCAATTTTTCGATAACTAAGCAACCTGTAAAATTTTAAAGAATACAATTTTTGTTTTCAACAGGGATCAGGAGTTTTATAATAAACACTTTTCAATAATTGATATTAACTTTATGAAGCATATTATTCGACAAATATTTGCTCAACTATAATAAATAATAATTCCAGCGTTTGTTATTGATATGAGAAACTTCGTAGCAAAGGTTTCCCTAAATGTATTTCAGGGAACATAATATTGTCTAAAACAAAGTTGGTCCCGATAACAAAATGTAGATAGAATATATTCTTTATCTTTAAAAATCATGAAAATTTTGTTATCGATAGAAAATGTTTCATAGAACGTTTTGTAATTGAAAACTAAATGTTGCTTTGCTAGCGTTAAAAATACATTAAATGCAAAGCGTAATCTGATAATAAATATATAACACAATACATTGACATCTATAACACAAATATATTTATTATAATTTTTTTGTCGATAGTAAATATGTTGTTGAACATTCCTTTATCGGTAAATAAATAATTTATTGTTCATTTTCCTACCGATAAGAGCATGTTAATTCATTTTGTAATCGACAAAACATATGTTATTGAACATATTGTAATTGGTAACTAATATATCATAGAAATGTTTATTCTAAACAACTTTGGTATCTATAAAAAATATATCACAGAGTATTTTGTTGTTGTAAAGAAATATGTTATGGATAAAAAGTGTGTCAGTAACCGTTTTGTTATCGACAACAAATATGCAAGTGAATTTGTCATTTTGATATCAATAACAAATATGACAGTACATTTTTTATCGATAAGAACTACGTCATAGAAAGGGTGGTTACTGATAACGAATACGTAGTAAAATATTTTGTTATCGTTAAAAATATTGATAACAAATATTTCATAAAGCATTTTGGTAACCATAACAATTACACCTCAAAAAACATTTTGTTACTAATAATATATATGCAATAAAGAATTTCGTTATTGATAAGCAATATGTTACAAACATATGACCGATAGCAAATATTTCATAGATATTTGTTATAGATAACAAATGTATGTTAGAAAATTTTGTTTATTATTGGGGAGTGTATGATAATTTAACTAATATATTTTTACTTAAAATTTGACTCGTGTTTTTCTAACTTGCTGCAATTTTATTAATACATATATCGTCGATAAACTTTTATTTTTCACTTGCCTGAGTTAGTAGGGGCAATACCAAACTAAACATAAACTGTGCAACTTTCGTTCAACAAAATTTCTATAAGTTTCCGAAATTGTATTTATTAGTTCTTTAAATCAATTATGGAAGAGTTTGGTAAAATCTTAGCGAGAGCTCGTCTTGTAGATAGCACCTTGGGACGGGTGAGACAAGAACCATTAGGGCGGAGGCAAATGAAGAAAAATATTTTTTAATGACATTAAGTTAGCTTTGTATTGATTTTTTTTGTAAAGAAAGTGCTAATTATGATTTTAAAAAAAGAACAGAAAAAACGATATTTTTACCTAGGTAAATTGCCATTCACGAACGACTTGGCATAAATATACAAATATTATCCACATCCCTTGGTTACAGATTTATTTCTTCATTAATTAATTTAATTTAACCTAAATAATTAAGGGAAACAGCGCAGCCAACGGTGCCGTTGTCACTGGAAATCGCCTAAAATGTTTAACAGAATATTTTCTAATCGATCTGAGTTTCGTAACATATTTTGCATCAAACTTTTCATGCATAATTTCTAATCATTTAGAATGATTTTATAAGCGATTCAATGTTCCATTTAAATGTTTTATTACATATTGTGTTATAGATATAAAAAAGCAGCATGCTAGTTTAATATAAAGTATTTAAAAACATTTTATAAATTACAAAGCAATTATTCAAGCACAAGCTTAAAAAGAGGTAGGTACTCTTACGCTATTAAGTATTTTTAGTTTTGCTTTTTTATAAGTTTACTTTTTTATATAAATTATTTGGAATAAATTTCGCATATTTTATTCTGGAGATTTGTTATACATTGAAATTTTGATTTAGATTATTACCTTAACATTCCAAAATACTCCAACAAAATGAAAGGAAGAATGAAGCCAACAAAATATAATACAGGAACAAAAATAAAATAATTTAAATATACATTTTTATTGTCATCCTGTGTCAATGGAACAGAAAAGTATTTTGTTTTCATTTTGAATTTAGCAATTTTGCAATAGGAATTTAATCTACTTTTGATTTAATTTGTTGTGCAGATATTTTTGGATATACTTGATGTTGTCGAGTATCAATATTAGGGAAGTTACAGGCAAAAAAACTTATATTTAAAGGAATAGGGGACGCATTGTTTGAAATATTAGAAATTTAATAAAACTAAAGAATTAAACGTGAATCCCCCTACTATTTAAGAGCCTATTGGCTTTTATTTATAAATTTCTATATACATGTTTGTTTTATTTGATTTAATAAAAAATAACAAGTCTTTCACATGTTTTACCTTTTGTTCCTATTTCTTTAAGTTCAATAGCCGTGCATAAAATATTGGAAATACAAGTTTTTTCAAGTTGTTTGAGTTTAGGCAAAATGGTAAATATTTATAAGAGAGATTTATTGTTTAATATACGGGCGACATTTAGGTCACTAGCGTTGTTGCTTTTTTTTTGCCAAGTTTAGGCATCATATAGAGATGCATTTAATATTTCTTTTAATAATTTATTTGGTATGAAAAACTATGGTTTCATTTTTGAATACAATAATTTTGAAACCTAGTTTATAAATATTTAAATATGTCTATGAGAATAAACAGGTAAATAAAAGCCTTTTTCTCTCTTTTTTATTATTACGCTGCCATGTACAAATAAAACATAAATTTAATTTGGTGCGGTATTCAATTTTCAGTACACAAACTATGTAATGTTGTAAAATATGTTTATTTGTTTCGCATATGTTTTTTTTTTAGTGAAACCTTATTTTCAATATGAACTCCTGTGTTCGGGTACAAAAAAAGTAATACAAACTATGATAAATGTATAACAGGGATCGGAATTTAAATAATTAAAAAGCTTCAACTAATAAGGACTGCATCGTTTTTCGACGTAAACATAAATAACCCGTAACAAAATATGTTATGTTATGTTATGTTATGTTATGTTATGTTATGTTATGTTATGTTATGTTATGTTATGTTATGTTATGTTATGTTATGTTATGTTATGTTATGTTATGTTATGTTATGTTATGTTATGTTATGTTATGTTATGGTATGGTATGGTATGTTATGTTATGTTATGTTATGTTATGTTATGTTATGTTATGTTATGTTATGTTATGTTATGTTATGTTATGTTATGTTATGTTATGTTATGTTATGTTATGTTATGTTATGTTATGTTATGTTATGTTATGTTATGTTATGTTATGTTATGTTATGTTATGTTATGTTATGTTATGTTATGTTATGTTATGTTATGTTATGTTATGTTATGTTATGTTATGTTATGTTATGTTATGTTATGTTATGTTATGTTATGTTGAACATCTTGTCGGTAAATATTTTTTAGAACATTTTCAATACCGATAATAATTTCGAATAAATGTTTTAATGTCGACAACAACTTCTTTTGAACATGGTGTTATCGATAAGATGTTTATGACCATTTTGTGTGTCGATAAGAAAGGAATTTATGAAATTTTTTACTGATAATAATGGCTTACGATCAATAACAATTTTTATGACCATTTTATATAAATATTTTGAACGAATTTTGTCATCCCTTGTCAAGCTAGGTGTGGTGACAAACCGGTTTCGGCTATGTGCCATTTTTCGTTCAATGCCATTTTGCTTTAACTGAAGACAGCACATACCATAACTGGTTTGTCTTCAAACCACACTTAGAATATCAAATTACAGAATATAAAATCAAGACTAAACATTATATAATTAATAACTATTTTAAATTAATTTTTTAATATTAATTTGTTTATAAAAATATTGATGTCATTAAAAATTTTTCATGATAACCTTTGATAAACTAAATATCAAGAAATGTTCAATAAAACATTAGTTACAATTTACTGCTTAACTTTTTAATGTTTTCCTTATAATGTCTTCGTGATAAAAAATTTCAAACTCTGATATTTATAATGCAAACAACCAGATACTAATCATTACTTTAGTCAATGTTCTGTTGTACCTTTTGTGCCGTATTTTCATAAAACATAAACCCTCAAATGCAACAAATTCATTCATATTCTATATCCACATTGACCAATGCAGCTTTACAACCCTCATCAAATATACACACAATAACACTGTGAGATATGTGACTGTAACAGCGATGGAAAAGTGATGCTTTTGCACTTTTTTTCATTATTATTTGCAAAGTACTTCTTTTTAATAAGACTAACTGAGAAATTCAACTTTAGCTAAGAAAGTATTATAAAGTTTGTTATGGTATTTGCTATTTCAATTGTTTTAAATATTAGCTTTACTCTTATCAATTTAAATGGTAACACATCTTCTCATGGTAGCGAAATTTGGTGGAAAACGCAAACATTATAAAATTAAAAAGTCCTTTCTCGTACAAAATTTTAAATTTTCACAGATTTGGCACAATTTTACATATACATTCAGTTCTTTTACTTCAAAAAGGTACCATTTACAAATTCCCATGTCTGGTCTATAATATGAATTGAGTGAATGGCTAAATAATGTTTAATGTTTCTTTAAAGGCACATTTTGGTGTCGTTGAAGAAAAATCTACATAAATAAATTATACAGATTATACAGAGGTGGTTGACCGCTACACTGCAGAAAACATAAATATGCCCAAAAACTGTTCGAGGAAACAAAATCCAATCACTTTAATGTAGACAAATATTATACTTAGTTTTTCCACTGGCATTTACCCGTCGAAATTAAGACTAAATAAATGCATATTTAATAAAAACTTTAGCCGCAACAATTTTTAGAAGAAATAAGAAGTCATGGGTCTTGCAGTTCCGCCCTAAGCAACACGCCCGATACACATACATAAATAACACAAGTTAAAACAGCTAGCCCACTGCTATATCATACTATTTAAATTTGTATTTTTATAAAATATGTAGATGTGAATAGAAAGACAGAAAAAAATATTTACACCTATCGAAAGTGATTTAATAGAAAAAATTTGAAAAATCCAACTTAGATAATTTAATTGAATCAATTAAATACTGAATGAAATTTTAAGTTAAAAATAGTAACTGAAACTTATTTTATATTTCAGTAACTCATATTTTGTCTTATTACTTCATTTATTTTCAGGTAAATATCATTCTGGTCATTAAATAATAATGTTAATGGATGTAGAGGGGTAAACGTATGATTTAATTATGCGTTGACAATGCTATTTTTACATTGTTTGTGGAGAATGTGAAAATAACTAACTTAGGGTACGTCTATATTTAGTGTATAACAAAAAGTTGGGGAAAAACCTTAATGTAATGGCATAACAGCAGCCAACAAATTCATTGTGGTAAACAAATCTTTAGCATAGTTGGCAATGGCGAGAGTTGATAATTTGACCAAAATTGTTTCTGCTTAAAGCAAGTGGGGAACATTAAATGTGGAATTTGGCTTGAAAGCTTACTAAGAAATTATTTTTAGCTATAAAATATAAGTGTATGCAAAGAACAAATTTTAATGTAGCCACCGAATTTAAATTCACAATATTTTCAGCTACGCAATTCTTTCTAGCCACAAGCGAACGAATATTTTAGTACCAATTCTACATCTAAATTTATTAAAAAGTCAATGAGATTCATTATAAAGAATTGGAAAAAGTTAAGCTACTGATATCTTACCATTTATATTACTTTGTTTCAAGTAAACAAACAATTATCAAGGCTCATGGAACTTACTCAACAGTAAAGTGCCTATGAATTTGTCAACTGTAATCAACTAGCTTTATTTCTTAGACAGCTGATTGGACAGAGATGGTTAAATACTTACACGGCAACATGAACAATACGCCAAATCAAAATGACATCCAAATTGTAATTAACAAATTCATCTGTACTTTTTCATACTTTACTGACAAGAAAATGAAGTGAATTAAGCATCAAGATTGTGTGACTTCACCACACATGGCATATCCTTGCGGTGTCGCACGTCTATTGCATCAATCCACCGAAAATCCTGGGTCTTTCCCAAATTCAGCAAAATATATGCGGTAGATTCATTGATTGAAAATTTTACGTCTTTGCTCCGTGCTACCATGCCAGTGGCGATATTATTTTCGTTATTAGTTATCCCATCCTACGCAGGTTGTTTTTTTTTTTACATCAAGTAGTGCAGGGAATCCAAAGTATTTAACACGAAGTAATCGTCACAAGATAAACAGGCCTTTAATCAAATAACTTCGTAAGCACTTACGTAAATTTTTGGAAGTATGTAGATGAGTTTTTGTGATCTCTTGAGTGATTTACATAACAAATTAACATCAAAAGAGAGTATGTTGTTTACGACCACAAATAATTTTAATTAATTTTTAGTTTTTTTAACTTTCAGTTGCAAATAACAAGAAACTTTGACAGCACTTACCGCAAAGTTACACATTGAAATGGTTAAAAATAATTTTTTTTCTGCTGGTCACAAAAAATAAATTTATGACAGTTTATATCGCTCATTTTCGTTAAAGAAAAAATGCAACACAAGTGAAAGAAAAAACTTTTAATTAATGAATCTGAATATTTTTTACTTAATGAACCTGAAAACATCGACTTTTAAAATTATATTCCGAAATTTATAGTTCTAGGAATTGAATTTCCAGAAATGGTGCCATAGGTATTCATACTAATACTTTTAAGTCGCATTAAAGGGATGGAAATTTGATCCACATCTGTGAAGTTGCACTATGAATAGGGAAGAGTTCAATACGGAAAAGTTTAACTACGATATTATCGGGATCATGAATATTTTAGTGTTCTGCTCGATGGGATCAGTGCATGCGGTGACGCGATAACATTCACTCCGTACAAATCCCTTATAGTTAATCTTATCTGATCACGCATAAGTGAAAGCAAAACCAGCCTAATCGCTGAAGCAGGTTTTTAAATGATGTGTAACTTAGTATTACAGGTTTTTTGCTCTTTGCTCTTGCTGTGATGTTTTGTACTGAAATTTTAATTGTACTAAAGTTTCAATAGCAATTATATGACGCTATTTTTAAATAATTTTAAGAATTTTCAGGGTGTTTTTCCGGCTTATTTTACAAGCTATTCAACTCGCCCTTGGCGGGTAATTTAAATTTACTCATAGATATGTTCTTACAAAATATACCATCAAATCATTATTCGACATGAAGAATTCTGTGAAAATAAAAATTACTCCGACTCGCATTGCTGCTATCAGCCTTGATGATTTCTAAACTGCTAGTCCCATATGAAGTCGAATTCGTTTGCTATGAAACGAAATTATTGAGTACGAATAGCATGATAGCATGATAGTTGAAATTCTAAAATAAGATATTAATGTATTCCGCTCCAAGCGAATACCATTGGCTCTTAGACCGGCCGGCTCTTAATATCTTCCATTGCTTGTACGCATGTATTTACAAGTGGAGATTATCTTCCATGGGTATCCACAGAGTTGTTTTTCAAGTCCTTAAGCGGATTCACATTACGCTTTTTGTCGAAAACGTTTTAAAGGAAATTAAATTTTTACGTGTGAGATTTTGAAGCGCGTGACTGCTTGAAGTATTGGAAAATCCTTTCTCTAGTGGTTACAGCCCATTAAATATATCGCATTACCAGAAATGACGTCCTTTGAGATTATTTTTCAATTTTGATAAGAGAAAAAATTTTAAAAGCAAGAGGAAAAATTTTTGTGGCCAAAAACGCGTTTATTGAAAGGGCTGTAAAACAGGACACAACGTCTTATCGCAGCGTATAACTGATCGTGTTTCTTGATCATCGACGGAGTATCTAAATAAACAAGATCAGGGATTTTCGTTGATTCTCGAAGGGATCTCTACCTTCTTGGACTCTTAGTGAACACCTATAACCGTAGTTCTGTTCAAGTTTTTTAAAAGCCTCTGTTGTATTGCACTAAAGTCTTAATTACAAAATGGGGCATCAGTGCTCCAAATTATCACTGAATTTTGAAACGCACTATAAAAATATATTCGGGGCAACAAATGATAGAGTCATAGGAGAAACACTATGAGGTTTTACTTTTTCTCAAGTTGAGAAAAATAAAAAACAAATTTTGTAGCCTCAAAATTAAAAAAAGGTTCTTCCACAATTTTTCCCTTAATATTTTATTACTTTCCAGCATAAACACGTTGCCACTAGATTAATTCATACATTTTTGGTCCGTCATCCTCAAGCCTGTATGTTTTTGATAAAGATTATAACAACAAAGCAATGAGACAATGACAATCAAATAATTAGAAGCGCACATTCTGTATTGGGAACTCATAGCTATTCGTTACGGCAGGGTGTTGGCTATCTTATCGTATTTCCCCTGTGCCGTTTATTATAAAGTGCTGATTTCACTCATAAATTATAAAATATATATTTTTACGATGTGTTACTCCCATTTAGCCGACCGACTCCATCTCCATCTCAATTTCTTTTTTTTATGTTTTAAATGGACATCATCGTTTTTACCCTGTATTCAAATACTACATACAATGAAATTCTCACGTTACCCTACATCACTTCATGTCGGTGGTCTAATAACACTTATTTGCGGTGTACTTTGATTGAAAAAGTCAAGATCGTTAGACGATACTTATTTTAGTTATTATAATATATGGATCCATTGATAATATCAATGTTGCCAAAGATTACATTTATTTATCTTAATGTTTTTAATAAATGAACGGATAGTGTCATATAAAGATTGCCTATGACTTAATCTTTTGCTTCGGATTTTTGTTAAGTTAGACTTTCACGGACATCAATTTTTCAATATAATCTTAGTTTTCTATTGGACTCATTTGATTTGACTTCAATTGATTTTTTTAAATGTAATTCTGGCGAAACCCATTGCCAATAAGAGACAAATCTAAAATACTGCCTTATCTTCTTTCGCATCTATTCTATTCGAAGGTCTTCAATACTCTTGTTTATTACTTGGAGTTCACTAATATTTATAAATCAATTCAATCAATTCTAGCGAAAAATTAGAAGAAACAATTTTTTTTTACTTGGTCTTCATTTCTATTCAAATGAAGGCAGCCTTTAAAAAGCTATACACAGTTGAGCAAAAAATGTGTTCAAATCATTTACCCATCTCTCACAAATATGAATGATGTCGTTATTTACAGCTCTAAGTCAATCAAACTGTCCATCCTTCTTTGTTTACAGTTTTTTCTTCACACGATTCAACTTTAAACACCACCTGCTGCATGGCAAATGTTTTAAATGACTAAGCCATTCCAATACAAAGCGAGGAAAAAGACATTACGTATCGAACTAGTAGACATTTTTTTAGGTTTTTCTTTTTTATTTGTGTATCGAATTTGCTAACATTGTTAGAAATTTAGATTCCATTTAATAACAAGACATCCCCGTCAGTCATATGTTCGGCCTATTATCTAGCCATTGCATTCAAATAGTCTTCGTTCTTGCATTCAAAGTATCACTAACTCACTCATGTTTGAAATAGAATAGAATTCACAGCAGTAGTTCTATTTATATGATCTCGACTTATTTGCCTAGCGGATCTAAAAATCTTTTTCCTGACTAAAATAACCCAAATTTACTTCTACTTACTGTAGCGCTCCAATATGCAATTGCAATATACACAAAAAATTGCGATTGTGTATTGTTATTTCCAAAAGCTTTGTGAAACCAATCAATCGCTCGCGAAACGAGCAAAAAAAGACACAAAAGTACGGAATCAAACGCATACAGTTTTAAAACGTAATCTAATTTTGGTAAACAGTAACGCAAAGACAGAGTTTAAATAGAATCATAAATACACTGAACAAATTCTTGCATCAATTAAGGTTCTTTTTGCTTGCAGATTGAAAATTAAACTTCTTTTCTTTATTCGGACCTGCACTCAGGGGATGACCCTTTTAATGTTGGTACTTGGAAAAGAACTTATTGGAAGGCACAACACAAATATTCGATATGAATTTCTTGTAATAAAAGTGTCTGGAGCGACTGCAGGGAGTTTATTGCACAGACGAACAGCCAAAGTACAAGTATTCTCTGTAGGGTGTTGTGCGGTCCATTTTCTGTTACGCATTTTAAAAAACCAAGGCGCTTCAAAATTTCTTTTGAAACTGGAAAAATGTCCTTTAGTCCTTCGAACATCACACTAGACTTTGTTGACAAGAATATCAAGATTCCTTAATACTTCCATCATCCATAACTTCAGATGGAGCAACACAATCTGTCGTGCGTCTGCAAGTATGCACACAGCATTGTGGCTTACGTTTAATAAAATCGGCACGATGCACTCGACCCGTTTCAAAGATTTTTAAAAAATGTGTATGGCCCTGATGGCCCCAAGCTCCGAAATCCTTGGTCTATAACTAAATGACAACGAATGGAAAATGCTGCTACCAGCGGCGAAATAATATATTTTATAACCGATTTGACATAGAAGGTCATTTAGAGAAATAAGAAGTAGTGTAGGAGAAAGTACGGTGCATTTCCGTAGCCATTAATCTTAAATTCTTTCTTGTGTTCCTTGACAATGCTTTATATAAAGCATTAAATTTTAAAAGTGTTGCACCATGGTAAACTTTATTAAACCCATAAGAAATATTTCCGAGAAGAAGGCTAGCAGTTCTCCAGTAGACTGTTCTCTACGAAAACCCTACTGGCGGTGGCTAAGCATACTTGTTATCAGCAAATAACTTATAAGATGGTAGTTTCTCATACTTGCCGTAAAGAAACGTTTTGATTATAACAATATTTAATTGATTAATAAGATTTCAATCTGCAAACAAGAACTTGCCATTAGTATGTATGACCGTTTTTTTCACTGCATAATAAAGTCCACCAATTTTTATTTCCTGCTGCCTTAAAATTACCAACTGTTTTGTAGCTTAAGGATAAACTTTGTTCCAAAAAATTCGTTTTAATATTTCTGAGACAAAGTTAAGAAAATATATTTATTTAATGACATAATTATACATAAGTGTCGAGATAGGTTAACTACGCCTATTTATAGATACGTCTTAAAAAATCACAATTTCATATAAATTCGAATATGTTTTTTTTATATAAAATATAATGATATTGATATTTTGCCTGTGAAAATATACTTGCTCAGTTTTGTTTTTAATAAGCTGCTCGAATTTAAATTCTGGTTGCACAATGGGATGGGTAGCTATATAGGTAAGAGATCCCAATGTTGTTTAAATTGTTTTCCTTTTTAAGGTGTTGTTTGTAAAATAATAACAAAACATTTGGCTATATGAATAATTGCCCAAGTGAAAATCGCCCAAAATAAAAAAAAAACAGAACGTTGGGTGATGTGTCGTTGTGAAAAAACCCTTAAAATATATGAACAAAAATTAAAATTCAATAATCAGATTCAATATTCAAAAATTGTTTGGGCGATTTAATATTTTTTAAGAATTATGGCACTAGTTCATTCTGAACAGATATCCATAGTTTTCCGAAATGTATAACGACCCAAAACTGATGAATATTCTTTGAAAATTTTCTTAGTTGGTTTTCAAATTGCAATATTATGATTTGTGGGGAACAAATGACCTTCACATTGGCATTTTAAACTCATTATCTTAACCCGGCGACGCCATTGAAGAACTTAAAATCATCTCCAATAAATGCAGACAATAATCATTAAGAAGTTTTAAAGTAGTTTTAAAAACTATGTTGGTTAAAAAAGTATATGTATGTACATATTCATGTATATATAAAATTTTTACCCACCCCTCTAATAATGATTTTATTTGCCTATATCAAGACATAAATTTTGAACAAATCGTCGCCTCGATTTAAACAGCTAATAGAATTTTTTGGTTGTAATGCTAACCAGTATAAGTAGTCATTTATCGAAAAATTGTCGCTAAATATGGTTTTCTTGCCCAAAATTTGAATCCTCTTTCAAAAGCTTCAAGGGAAACTCAGCAAATAAACTCTGAGCTCCGGTGCCAAGTCGAGTCTGGGAAATTCGAACTTTTTGTGCACGGCGAGTAATTTCCTGCCCCTGGTTCTCGTGTACATTTTAACAGAAATCGTTCCTTAAAAGACGTGTTTAGGCTACTGATTTATCGAACTAGTTGATTTTAATATGGCCACCAAATAAACATGACGGCCGCAAAATATAAACATCGAGCTGTCCTTATTAGAAACCTCTTCATATATATTATCGAAAGATTTTTGACACTATCGAAGAACAATACTTTATTTGTATTAAGTTTCTTCCATTTAGCACAGCTCATGCTAAATTTATTTTTTAAATTAACAAACGAATAACAAATAAAAAACAAAATGGAAAATAAGAAATATAATTTTTACGATAAGTAAAACTGGCGCTTTATTTATATCAGCAAATTTATCAAATAATTCACACAGAGAGCACAAATTTCAGCAAAAATATGTCAAGATATAACCTACATCTATGCGGACGTTTTATAGCTTTCTGGATAGAACTTTTTTGTGCAGATAGTACAAGGGAATATATCCGAAAAGCACCGACTAACAGTAAAAATGTTGCCAAAAATCGTTATTTGACAATCATCTAATATTTTTCAAAGATTTGATAGTACGTGCTTATGCTGAATGATCCTCAAACGATCCAAACAAAACAAGGTAGCATCTATTAAAATGCTAACGCCAACACTGAGACCATAAGGCCATAGTTTTTTTTTTCATAATTTTTATTTATTGAATCTTTTTCCTTTCGGAATTCACAATAAGTATTCAAATCTTAACCTAAAAAAAAAGTTGCTATTGCCATTGCAAGCCACAACTGTAAGTGCACATAATAAAAGAAATTAACATATCAGACCAGTTGTTTGAACCCTTTTGAGACGCCTGTGACCCTCGAATATAAGTAAGTCTCTCCCAAGACGGTTAGGATGTTCTGCAATCTTAACGACGTAGGTTGTACTTGCTATCTTGATTTCCTCTCGAATTAACGGCACTTTGAGATCTCTGTGGATGTTACTATTTTTTACATACCATGGAGCGCCCGTAATTATTCTAAGAAGTTTAGACTGCCGCCTTTGAAGCTTTTCTACGTTGGATGGTGAGGCTGTTCCCCACAGCTGGATGCCATACAGCCAAATAGGTTTCAATACTGCCTTATACAAAAGCAGCTTAAGTTCTAAGTCAAGGGTTGACTTAGTTCCATTAAGCCAGTGAAGCTGTGCTGTTCTGAGTTTAAGCTGGTTTATTTTGGCATCTATATGGTGGGCCCACGTAAGGCGACGATCCAGGTGAATACCAAGATATTTCACACTATTGTGTTCCGGTAATGTAACTCCATTAATTGTGATGGGTGGACAATTTGCCCTCCTTAATGTGAACGTAATATGCACGCATTTGGAAGCGTTGACTTTTATCTTCCATTTCTGCAGCCAATTTCCCAACTCATTGACGTGAGATTGAAGTCTTTGGGGACGCAACTACAGGCTCCTTGTGAATACTCAAGAAAGCTGTATCATCCGCAAATGTAGACGTGTGAGTAACTGTACTCGTAGGCATATCAGCAGTGAACAATAAGTATAGGAACCTTGAGGTACACTAGCATTTATTTTTCTGCGGCAAGAGGTGGTAGCTTTTGTTTTTATTTGGAAGTACCTATTCCACAAATAACTTTTTAGCAATTTATGCACGTTCAAAGGTAACAACCGTGTGATCTTAAATAAAAGTCCTTCGTGCCAGACATTGTCGAAGGCAGTACTGTTTGATCTCAAAAGCACGTCTAATCAGATTAGTTATTCTGTGCACTTGTTGGGTGGTACTATGTTTCCGCCTAAAGCCAAACTGATGGTTAGGAACTACAACGTTGGCGTCAATATGAGTTATCTAGCAGCAATTTCTCGAACATCTCAGAAAGTATTGGCAGTAAACTTATTGGACGATATGATGATACTTGGGAGACGTCCTTGCCTGGTTTTGGGTATCATTACTAAATCTGATAATTTCCAAGATGCAGGAAAGTAGCCTTTTCACAACATAGAGTTAAAAATAAACAAAATAAAACGCACAGCAGAAATAGGCAAATTTTTAATCATTGTAGGTGTTATATTGTCACAACTAGGAGATTTGTGTGGCTTTAGGCTTTTAACGACGGCAATCACTGCTGGTAGCCGGAACTTGGTTGGACCTCGAACTTCATCGTCAATAATAACAGGAGCAATACTTGAACCAGTCATGTTTGGCTTAAAGACATTGTCCAAGTGGGAGGCAAAAGCCTCCACTTTCTGCGCCGCGCTTTTTGCTCAGTCACCGTTTTGTAGTCGTAGGGGGGATTCATACGTAGTAGGTCGCCGCATTTTCTTTACCGCCTTCCATAAGCTGTAGTTTGATTCCTTTGTTGCGTCTAAATTTTCTAAATATTTTCGCAGGTTCGACTCTTTGTCCTTCTTCAGAGCAGCACGCAGAAGCCTATTGCACTGGTTAAGTTGAGACTTGAGACCTGGAGAGCGAAACTCTTGCCATTGGCGTCTTAGATTCCTTTTCTGCTGTAATAGACCTTCTATGTTATTAGTACAGTGAAATGTTCGTTTCTTTGCCAGAGGAGCAGAAGATGTCGATACTCTAGCAGCTTCAGTTTATATGTTGGTAAAGTGATGGATGCCAGATTCAATTTCCTGTTCACACTTCAATGAGATATTCAACGGCAGATGCGAACTTTTTGTATTTCAACCAATTTGTCCGCGCATTAGAATAATGTTGGTAATTTTGCTCTAATAGATCTGTATCAGAAAGTAACGTTAGGTATGTTGGTGTGTGATCGGAAGACAGATCCAGTGAAGGAAACATGCGAAGCTCTTCACGTCTAATATTCCTCATCACGGCGAAATCTATTACATCTGGAATTTTATTTAGATCAGTGGGCCAGTATGTAGGATGACCTGCAGACAAAGCATCCATATTGTGTGAATATATTGCATCCAAAAGCTGCCTTTCTCTCGGGGTAACGAGGCGTGCAATAAATTTCGGACCCAGCGTGTTGAAGTAATCGAGGAATTGATCTTTGCCAATATTGTGCCTTGGAGGACAATATAGTGCTGATATTGTGAGACCAATGTGAGGTATACTTATTGATGCAGCTTGGATGTATTCTTTGACGAATTCTGGTAGTGGGAAGTGATTAATATCCTTGTGAACAAGTATAGCTGCCCCTCCGCATGCTCTACCACTTGGGTGTTTTGTGTCGTATTTGTGGTAGCTATTGACCCTGAAACAGTTTTTGTTCGAGAAGTGTGTTTCCGATATTAGCATGACATCAATCTGGTTAGTATGCAAGAAGTTTTGTACTTCGTTTTTATGTTGGCTTAAGCCGTTCGCGTTCCAGAAGCAGATCTTAAGGGTGTTCATATCTTATTTACTAAAATCTGCATAAGCATATTTTGATTTTGCAGCAACTGTTGTAACATGTTCTGCTTGTTAGCCATAAAACTACTCATTGTTTGAATTAAAGTGTCTATCGAACTTTGGGAAGTCGCACTGGCGGCAGGAATTCCTTCCTTTACAGCGTTAGCATATGAGAAAGAGTCTGTAACTTTACTTGCAATTTGTGCAGTATTCTTGGCATTTCCCTGCTGGGGAATAGTGAGCTGGGGTAAAATTGGGAAGTTTGAGCCACTTTACTGAGCATATATAGGTTTTTTAACTGTAGCCTTGTTTTTTAGTTCCAGGAACACTTTGCAGCCTCGATAGTTCGCCGTATGGTTTTCACCACAGTTACTGCACTTTTTACAGCTGACTTCAGTTTTCGGGTGGGGACATTCAGTGCTTTTGTGTATGTCTCCGCATCTGACGCACACCGCCGGTAATTTGCAGAATGACTTTGTGTGCCCTTTACGTTTAATGGGTTCTTCTACGTATATTCTACGGTTAAGAAGATACTGTAATCCATAGATAGGGTGACAGTCGCCCTTTTTATTTATATCATGTGAGTTATAGGCTATTTAAACTCTAAAAAGTGGCTGTGGAGTTGTATTTTTATTCAAAATGTTATTAATCGACTTTACCTCATACCCTTCAGACTGCAGGGCATTCTTAATCTCGTCGGTTGGTACTGTACTGTCGATGCCCTTGATAATTACATTTAAGCCCTTTGCACTTGTCAGTTGGTAAGTATAGTAGTTTTTATTCTCAGCATCGAACTTGTTCACAATAATTCTAAAATGTTTCTCATCTCTGATTTGTATTTTAGTTTCCTGAATGTTACCTTTACGTAGAGAGACAACACTAAAATTGTCCTTGCCTATAAGTTGAGTCAACTTGGTTACCAAGGAATTGGTAGTAGCATCGCGTAGATAGAGTGCGGAGGTTTAAAGCTCTTCTTTGCAGGTGTATCATCCTCTGTTTCGTTATTTGCGAGAATTGCAAAACGGTTTTCGTTACCACAGATATTTTTTGGCTGATTTGGATGTGGTTCTAGTTTGGAGGCTCTAGGACTGGACTTACGTTTTGTTATCGTGATATAGCGGTCCATGCCTGTCAGGACTTTTTCGCTGATCTCAGAGATCGCTGCACTCTTATTAATTGTTTTTGCTACCGTATTTAAAACCGGTGGTTGCGAGGAAGAAATTTTCTCAGGGCTCTTTTTATCAGCTAAAGTATAAGGCTCAAATTCATTGTGAACTTGACAAAATTCACGAAAACATAGTTAGATCATTATTTGCGAATACCGATTGATATTTTAATCGACAAGGTTCTAAATTTTAATCAGCTCATGCTGCTTTGGACTATTTTCTCTTTGCCCACCGAAAAAACAGTTCTCATTTTAGAAACTGTATGAAAGCTATAAAGTGAAAGAGTGTGCCGATAAGTTTCTGCATTTTCGTTAGAAGCATAAATATTTCTAAAACTATTTTTAAATTTTGTAAAAGACCTTAGAATATACGCAGTTTATTAATTCATTTCATATCACTTGTTTTCCAACATATGCAGGTAGTGACATAAATAATATTAATACCACCTGCTTAGAAAAATTATACTTTATTTACAAAATACGGCTTTATATCAACCAAAAAAATAAACCCTTAAATACGAAATAAATTTGTAACGGCTGGCTGGGTGGGTGTATAAAATTTAAATCCGAACTATACTTTTAAATATTCTTTTTAAATTAAAAAAATATACTAAATAACATATACACGTTTTGTTTAAATTATAACCATGGTAACAGTAACAGAAAATATTATTTAACACAAAAATAAAGGAACGCAACTCTATATTGTAGAAGTAGACATGCATTTATACTGACAGCATGTCAGATTTTATCCAACAGTAAGGCACTACCTCCAATACTGTAGACTGACTGGTACTACGGTACGTTCTTAAATGCAAGGAATATTAAATTTCCGTCTTTATGTCAACATTTTCCTTTATAATTCAGTAACCAGAACAACCAGAGGACAGGAGACAGAATGCAGGGTGCTGAAAACAGTATTAAGAAATATTATAAAGTAACAACAAGTGAACATAATTTGAAAAGAACATACGTTTTTTATATTCACATACGAGAGAATATTTGTAGCCATTGGGGATGAAAAGAAACGCTTGTAAAAGCTTACGAATGAATTTATAACTTTTAAAAAATTAAAGCCTTCTTATTATTAAATAAAATAAAATTCATGCGACTTTAAAAAGTTAAAAAAAAAAAATTATCATCAGAACTAAAACCAGAAAGAGTAGTACAGGTAAACCTACCCTAATTGGCCGTTATTTTTTTTTAAAGAACCCAATGCGCGACTAAGGTGGTAACGTTCGTTATTTATTAGTGATTAAATTAATCTAATGTATGCGGTTGCGAAGTGTTTGTCTGTTTTGTATTTTCAAATTTTTGTTTCCCGGCTTAACACAGCACTATCTTAGAAAGAAAGAAAACTATTAATTTGAAACCGCTTAGTTCGTTTGCAATCTTTTTATTTCAATAAAGTCAATGTTCTACTACAAAACAACGTACAGGCACGACCTTTCGAAATCCGGTAAAAATTTAGAAAACAGGCTGGAAAACGTATAATGCAAAATAAGCTTTTTTAGCCATTTGTGATTGTGACCAGATGACGAACCATCTTAAGCTTTTTTTGATGGCGGTGAATTTCAACGAAAAAGAAAACGTAAAATTATAAAAAGCTTTTGTATCATCTTGAAAGGGAATATATTATTTTCCTCTCCCTGGATCCGCACCTGCCCTTACACATGCCTACGAAGCGAACACCTGTGTCACATTCTTGCTCCTGTTCAGACATTTGTATTTTACGTAGCTGGTGCGACTGAAAATCACATGATAAGTATTCTGTTGTTCAAAACCCCAAAAAATTGTATGATATTAACTCGCAAGAGTGCACTGAATTAAACTGAGTATTTTGCTAAAATCTTGGCAGTAAAATTAAGGATAAAGTATATTACACATATTTCTTTTTAATAGAATCATAAGTTCCAATGCAGTACCTCGAACTGCTACGGAGCTTGGGCTGTAAAAGAGTCAGAAACATTAAGAAGTACAAGTAAATAACAACAGTCTTATCCTTTTTCCTGTATTTATTTTATTATTAAATGTCATCATGTTGTGGCAACAACAACTTCTTTCCCTAATTAATATGCAGAGCAAGTTTTTATTTTGTATAAATATTCTTTGTTCAATCGTACAAAAACACAATTATTGTACCTTTGTGTAAGTACATTATTTGAATAAGTACACTGATGATTGGTATGTGAATACACACATACATACTTACATTTGAACATACATAAAAGTGAAAAATCTTAACAATTGAATTTCATAACTTCTGGTATAAAGCAGAGATTTTATATATTTTCTTGTTCAGACAAAAAACTCTTTCCTTCATTCGTTTGGTCTTTGTTGCTGAAAGAACAACAATGCAAACAACCAGTATTAGCCTGTTGGCAGCTGAGATGTAAAAAACCAAATCAAAGCTTTAAATTTCAGTTAAAAGAGAAAGTTATTTTTTGTTTCATCTGTGAAGATGGCCGCCTGACTCGTAATAAAAGCAGAAAGTACATCAACAACAAAATAAAAAGGTGGTTTTAAATTTCATATTGTATTTTTTTGCAAAAGCATATAATTTGTAATTTTCTAGTGATTTTGTCAGATTGCTGGCCACTTATTTTGGTTTAACTCTTTAAAAGCCACGCAGAGAAAATTACTTGGGTTCTGTTAGAAAAGCACATAATGATTGCTCTAAGTTCTTAAACAAAATTCAAATATATAGTAGAAGGAATTATTATCAAATGCGATCAGTGTGTGTTAGTGTAATTTAAAGATATGTGTTATTAAATTTAAGACATACTTATTCCCCAAGAGTTATTAGAAACGCCTTAAATGAAGCACCAGAGTTATATTGTATAGTGTGTATTATACACACAGAAAAAAATTGTCGTGTAATTTTATGGAAATTTCGACCAAGGGCATTAGGACGCAATACTTTTACGAGTAAATGCCTGGTATTTTGATCGTTGTAATAAAAATGTGTAAACCACTCCCATCTTCTGGCTTGGAGCAGTCTGTAAAGCAGCTGATTCCCTCTGGCATCTCTGCTTCTGTCCCGTTTGATTAGGAGCGTATGGTATGAATTTCACATAAAAATTACACCTCATATTTTCTGATGTCGAGCTATTTAATATCGGTTAATCCACTCATACAATGCCTGCAGCTGTGCTACCGTAAGATCTTCTTTATATTTTTTTGGGCTTCTATTGGTTGGATAGCTAAAATAGTATTCAACGACATTGTTGGCGTGGTTCTGATTTCAGTGCCTATTCCAAGACTTCACCTTAGTTGAACATTCTGTAAGTTTACCCAGTGTGGAATAAGTTGCAGCACAGGTGTTTACGTAAAAGATCAATAGTTAGGCCATTTCTTGCCCTGCCAAAACTATCACGGAGTTTAAATATTTTTATGTAATACACTTCAAAATTTTTTAGTTCTTAGTTGCGCCACATTATGATAGTGGATGCTAGGGCACCCCAACTGTCCATTAACAATTTGGAATAATTCAGTGTTTTACTAAATTAAGGAAGTTGTAGTGTCTTCCTTTAAAACGTATATTCTTCAAACTTTTGTCTTAAAGGGTTAAAAACTCTTAGCCCCTTGAGTAGCAATAAACTATTCAATTGCATTTCACTCACTAACTTGACAATTTTTGTGGTTTTACATAAATATTTTCTATGGCTTAAAATGCACAAAAGAAAAGTAAAATCCAACAACAGTAGTAGTTATTAAAATTACCACAAAATTATTGTAATAAAGAAAACTTTTACAAGTTACCAACTGAGTTACAAAACAAACTAGCAAAACGACCGAGAGCAGCTAAAGATGATTTATAATTTGTTATGACACAGCCAACTACTAAAATTGACCCAACAATGTTACTTTCTTGCCAGCTACTATGAAAACAAACGATGTTTGGATTGGCTAACCACTAACAAAAATAAGTTACCGCCACCACCCCCATCCTCAGCTTACTTACAATGTCAATTATGTGAGGAAGAGTCTAAATATGGCTTTGTAATATTGGCAAATTCATTTTGAACAATACTAAAATTATTTTGTTTATATCCAAGACATTATGCTGTAAACACACCGAGGTCTTTTCATGAATACTTTCGTAGTCATAATGGAAACCTAAATGAATGGATGAATTAAAACAAACAAAAAACCCTAGATACTCTGCAGTGCTGATTTAGAGCAACCGTACGATCGACTGTCAGCTTAATTTTCGCACGAAGCATTGCAAATAATTCTCTTTAAAGTTCGTTCATTATGATCGAAAAATTGTTTTGTTTTGTATAATTCTAATCAATTTTGGCTTGTCAGTGCAGGAAAGTGTAGATAATATTGACGTTATCAAGAGGTTTCCAATAACAGCGAATCAATGTTGATAGTTTCTAGATGCCATGTTGTTTTGATGATGTGTGTTAAATCGATTATTTGATATGCAGCCACATAAGCCAAATCACCATTGCAAGTTTCCGTCGGGAGTTGTGCTTGCATAACTGGAGCACAAAGTAAAGAATTATAGGTAATGCCGTTTTTTTCTCTGAGAGAACTTTACAGTGCTTAGAAGAAGTTCCCAGGTTTTCGACGGGACTATTAAATGGGGTCACGTCAATCTACTCGCGGTCCACGAGGTGGAAATGCTGCCCCAAAACGTTACCGTGTACCAACACACACTGATCCTTACTTCTTTGAAAATAGCATTGAAGCCATCGCCCGCAAAGGCGTGCTGCTCCAAACGAGTTCAGCTACGTTTCATACGGCGACCGCCCCAACGGACATTCCGATTCATGGTGGCAGTGATTAAAACCAATATCGCGAGAATATTGTAGTGCATGATCGATGTGTTGTTGCATGACAACGCAAGCCGTTAGCCGTACGCAGGAGGTTAGATAGCTCCAAACTTATCCTGCAACCATGGGGATTTAACTGGCATCTATACAATTGCGTGTGCGGGCATTGGTGGTCGAATTATATTCACCCAGTGGTAAAAGACCACTGTCGGATATGATCTATAGTTGGGTGCCAATGTTAAACAAACACTACAGCATTTGGACAGTCTGTGTGTACAATTTGTGAAGTTAATTGCCTACCAAGTAGAGGCTATTCTAAATCTCAGCAGAAATTATACTAAACTCTACACTGACCCGGTAACAGAACACTGTAGACATAACTATATTTTGAATAATAAAGTTGTTGTAGAAAGTGATACCTGCAGACTCCAGAATTGTTGTAGCTGGACACGAGCACTCACAACAGATCCATAAGATGGCGGTGCGTATTGCTAATAGCTAATTACAAATATATAATAATAATTTTATCATATAAACTTACCTTATCATCAGATTCAAGACTACTAAGCCTCTAAATTTCTCCACATATCTTATATTTAACTCATAATTACCTTACAACAAAATACATATTCCGTTATAATGGAGGCACTATTAATCATCTAAACAACTCAACAACACAATGGATAGCACTAAGGCATTGTCGTTATCAGAGAATGCTAAGGAGAAAGAGAAAAACTTAATAATTTAAATAAAAAGAACATGAGTATTCACGAGTAAAAGCTATTGTTTGACACTTATTTTGCTTAAGAAAATGAAAATGTGTATTTTTATTGTTTCCTTTCTTTGAATATATTCTTTGTAAACTTTGTGTACGCTTTTTTTGCATTTTCTTAATAAAAATAATATTTTAATTTTTTTTTTTTATGCACAGAGAAATGCGTGCATATTTCATTTGAATTATAATGTATTTCATTTCGTAGTCGCCTTGAAGATTCTTAGAAACAACAATTAGTTTTTAATATATTGCAATTTGAATTACTCAGCTTTGTGTAGACAATTTAAAGGGTGTACCCAAAGAAAACTTGTAACGTAATTTTATTTAGTAAACTCGTATATTATTAAGTAAAAGTCTTATATTCTGATCTTGTTCTTCAAACTATTTCTTAAGCTCTCTCTCCGACGTGGACCAAAGTCTTATACATATGTTAGTTTGTGTCTCCATGCCCAGCAGTCTCAAGGCTATTACAATCGCTTTATACTCGGACCTACTACAATGAAAGCACATTTGTTTACGATGATTAGTGTGTTATTTTTAGCTTACATCAGTGTCCTTATAATATTATCTTATATTCAAAGAAACTGTATATAGGCAATCTAACATATACAAAATTGTGTACCTACATATGTTTTTATGTGGGCCAATTTGATTGCACCAAAATTGAAAAGAAATTGAAAAGTTTCGTATAAAAATGGTGAAAATGTTATAGTTCTACTTCATAAAATTCGGGCTGCTTTTTTCTCGTAGTCACGAACCTTCAAAGACAGCTCACCGTTATTTAACCGCTAAATTTTGGCGTCCAGGTACTATAGTTGATAGGTATGCTATCCTTTATGTCGGTACCAGTCTTTCAAAAAAATCCGACGGAATTATTAGCTCCGGCCGGATAACTATGTGGCCACCAACGCCCCTATATTCACCCGTATTGGTAGAAATTTAGCACCATGTCTAGTTGAGGTGAAAACTAAACCTTTTGCTGAGGGATTCGGAGCTATTCAATCTACTGCTCTCAATAGTAGTTCTATCCATATGGATCTAAACCACGTCTTTGGAGCGATTTAGCTGTAAAACACAGCGACCACGTGCACTCCACAAGGAGACTCACAACCGACCCATTCGTGACTTACGTTCAAAGGAGTACTGGTTTCCGTGGTACCAGTGTTTCTATCGTTACTGGTCGATCTTAAAAAGTCTTACCTTTTTCCAGTTTTAGGCTCCAGGACTAGTTCCCCCATATCCCCTGTTAGCAATACATCCAGTTGAGGGAACACCAAGACGGGTAGATATACTGTATCTGACAAGAGACCAAAACAATAAGCTCGTTGTTTGTAGGCAGGTGACATCATCGTTTTTCGGAATTGAACAAAGAAACGCCCAACCAAGGTAATCGATTTGTTGAGATCATCCCGATCGGCTAATTTTGACATCAGTTGACTTTGGTTTCATCAACACTGCGAAATCAGCTACACAGCCGGGCGAATAATTCAATTATTGCGATGTCAATTGTCGTCTTCGTTCCTGATATTTAATGCCACTGAAATATTTAGTATAATATTTAGTATTTGAAAGACCGGTTTTGATGATCTGATAAATGAAATTCGTCGTTGCATTTAAGATATAATAGTTACTATACTTTATTAAGTAACTGATTTTACTTAGCTGAAGCGTAACAGCACGAATTCTATCTAATTTTTTTATAATCCGAGCATCATTTCATTGCGAATTTCAGGCGTATTCCCACACCCAAGAGTTTGCATACGCACCGATACTTCGTTATTGTACTCAACCTAGAGTATTCTAGTTAGGCCAACATCAGTTATATTCTTGTATTCTGACCAACTTTACAATCCGAAATTACTGTCTTATACCTATATGACTGTATTATAATCATATTTTCCGCAAAATAATGTCTAATAATCACCTTAATTCAAGCTAAAGATTTTTTTCTAAAATTTGTTTCTAAAATATTTCGACTGCCGTCTTTCTTATACCCATAATACGGTTTTATATTGAATTATAACCAAACTACCGTCTTAAAATCCGACTAGACGGTAATTCTCAGATTATTGTTGAATACGCAGGCCATAGTTTTTACCACCGTCTTATACTCAGATTTTTAAGGATTTCGCTTTTTACAACGTCTTATACTAATTTAACTCAGAATACTTTCTTATACTTAGTATATTTATACTCAAAATTATTCTACACTAAACAAAAAGTTTAATAGTCACACTATTTGGGCTTGTTTTGTTTCCAGCTTGTGTTTCCCTATTTTAACTGCTTACAACTGCTGCCTCATTAAAGAACATCCTGTTTTTCATTTACGCAATTTAATAACTTGTACAACTGCAACTACACACTGTGACACACATCCGTACACACTTACTGTTACACTTGAATGGTGAAATCTACATCCTTAATAACACACACATGCCTTAACATACATATTTACACACTGCGTGCGTGTATGAATAGAAATTATTTTATAAAATATTTATGAATAAGAAGATACGAGTAAGAGTTGTTATTCTCTAACAATGACAATGGAAGCAACTATAAATTTTAATGGGTGTTGTTGACTGTTGTTGTTGCTCTTGTTGTTGATGATAATGATTCTAAACATCATTGCAGGCATGAGCAGCATTATCACCATCAAGTTTTTGTGCAATTATAAAATATAAAAATAAAATTAAACAGAAGTGTACACTCTCCGATACATAGAAACAAACGGAATTATTTACGCGTAAAAGATTTGTTCTGCACATATCTTGTTTTGTTGTCGTCATCATTTTATTCAGTCACATTCATGTTAGTTGTTGTTAACAATTATTTTAGTGTATTTAAGATACCAGTGTGAACTGAAAACAATAATTAAGAAATGATATCGTTGATGAACATTTTCAAATTAAAAGGAAAATATATACTAAAAAAAATCATGACAAACAAAGCTTTTTATTTTAAATATTATTTAAAAACAGGATGAAGTACAATTATTGTAACATAACAAGATTAAACGGGTGATGTTTTTTTTTTGTGAACAGTTATTGTTGACTTGAGAAATTATTTGGGTGTATAAATAGAATATTGCAATATAAGAGCTCATTGTGCTAGCTTCTATTCGAGATAGGAATGTGCGTAGTTTTCATGCTTGATAATTAAGGTTCGTGAGGGAAAAATATCACACTCGAATATGTGCGACTGTTGCTAGGCTCAGAAATATATAATTTCACGTGATCACACTAATTCAGGAACAATTGAAAAAAAAATTGCCAAATGTAGAAAGAAAAGTAAGAAAAATATTATAACAACTTGTCTATTGGGTTTTGCACAAACTGTAATGTTTTTGTTTTGACTTCTTACTTTAAACATCTCTTTTAGTTTGAAGACATTCAAGCATAAGACACTTTTAAAAGAAGATCTTTTATATTAAAAAATAAAATAAATTATTTTTGGCTAAGTTTGTTTTAACCTTTATTTTATTAAAAAACAATGCAATTTATTATTAATAGTTGATAAGTTAGTCTCTATGCGCAATTCGCTGGTTTCTTAAGTCAGCTCATCAGAAAATCTTTACCAACCTTTTTAGAAAAACTTATACGTCGTACGTCCGAAATACTCTAGACCAAATAAAAAATCGAAAGAAAATTAAGACAAAAACAATCAAATTTTAGCAAAATATATTTATTTAATTTTTCTATCTTGTCTTACTAGGTTGGGTTGGTTGTTTGCCAAACTCTTAATGTATACAGCAAAATTAAAAAAAATAAAAACAACACAGGCTACGATTTGCTTTAGGTAGACAAGCAAAAAATAGCAAGTGTTTTCAAGATATTGCATATTTATTGTAAGAAGAGTTTAGAGGATTTAGAGGATTTTCTATAAAAAAAAATATATTAAAATAAAATAAATATTCAATATCATCTACCCTCAAAAATAAATTGCAATATTTTATAATAAAATAATTTATTTAATTTTTTAATATAAGACATTTTTAGTTTTTCTAAATATGTCGGCAAAGATTTCCTGATGAACTGGCTCAAGCAAACAGCGAAATGCGAAATACCATGTCCTCCAATAAATAAATTGCAATTTTATGATGAAAGGATTGGATTGAAAATTAACAAGAATTATTAAAAAAAACATCAATTAAAAAGTATTTATTGAAAAGAGCTAAAGAAAGATTTTTACGACTCACAAACTGACAGATGCACGCTCACGTGATTAAAAGCACTGTGCTTTTCAAAAACACAAAATAAACTTGATCTATTGTGCGAAAATTATACCTTTTCATAGAATCATACTTTTGTGTTTTCTCCAAAGGAACATCTCTTAGTCAAACTAGTCTTTTGTGCTCTGACTACGCGTTATAGCTCAACCACTTTTAAAACCACTGTGGACACATACATCAATAGAGATGACTATGGTTTTTAACCTGTTAGAAATGTAAATAACAGAATTAACGTAAGTGATTACTTAGCTATTTTGCATAAGATCATTAGTAGGCTGCATTTGAATTTTCATGAAAAAATTCTGAACAAACTGGGAAACAGTAAAAGAAAAAACTTCTGTAAAATTGTTTTTTTTATTTTACAGGTTGTTAGGGCTCGATATGATAACGCTTCTTCTTGATAATAAGTCCCAAACAAGAGTATCAACATCGAAAGCAAAGAATAATAAAATAAACAACATAAGAGTTTCTAGGAATTTTTTCACTTTTCTCTTTGTGAACAATGTTGGACAAAGGGAAACATTTCTCCGTATATTCTCTGGGTTGTTAGATTAGACGATCTTTTCCCGGGAACAGATGATGGAGAAGGGAACAAATATCCTGGGAAATTTCGTACTAGGGCTGATTATATTCTGACGGCTTTGTGGCGGATCTTTGGATTTACATACAAAATTTATAAAAGCTCGTTGTGTGCAGTGGTTGTGGTGCCAGTTATTATCGGCGTGTTACTCGTATTAGAACTATTGTTATAAAAAAAATTATTGCTATAGAGATTTTTAAAGCATCGTTTTTTAAACTTTTAATGATTTTATATTTTATCATAAGTATCACCGAACTCATGCTCTGTTAGTTTAAAATTCTAACGAAAAAATGCTTTTATATCATAAATATTTTCAAACCTATTACAAATACAAATGCAATATGTAGTTTTAAAATATTTGCTTCCTTTTTCTTTTACACAATTCATTTAAATTCAACACAAAGTTTCTATCAATCAGAAAAGAGCTGATCATTGTGTTTTAAAGCTAAATTGGCTTTAGAAAATTAAAACACAAATATTTCAAATGAATATTATTGAACCAAACAATAGACATGTGTATGTACATATGCAGATGTAAACTAGATTCATGAATACAATACCGAAAATGAAAATATCTAGAATTTAAGCAACAAAACGGTGAATTTAATTTGTTGGAAAGTTCTGCAAAAAAGGAAAAATGTATAAAAGATTTGCAAAAAAAAAAGTTATGAAGCAATTATGTTGGTAAACTTTTTATTGTATTTTAAAGAACTGGCAAAACTCTTAAAAAAGGGCTCAATCTTGGCTTTGAAATTCCCAACAAGGTTGGTCTTTCATAAAAAAATAAATAGGAACATTTTTAGAGGAAATCTGAAGCAACTTTGACTAAAAGTTATTTATTTTTTATGCGTATTAGCAAAAAACTATAAAATATCGCCTTCAGAAAGTCCTGCACCACCAGGACTCTGTAGTTTCTTTAAACTCTCTAAATTATTTCCCGCGATTGGCATTTTATGTCTGATTGCACTACCACTATTTTTTCCAGCAAATATAGAGAAGCGTTTTTCATTCTTTACACTGAACATTTCGGAAACGGCCGAGTACTGGGACGACGCTATGTTCTCCAATGGCAAGAAAATAATGTTGCATTACAACGATGAACCCACTAAGATATGGCGAAGTCACTAATATCGTTAGAAAAACGATACCACCAGCCATTCGGTAATAACGGCCTTCATTGATGCCCGATTATATTATTGCTCGATTGCAGGCAAACAAGCAACATATACGTTTTGCTATCTGCGATTTGGAGTTTACCATATTCTGTTTTAAATATTAATCTCTATTTGTTTACTTTAAAGTTATATAAAAATAAGTTTGCCATTGTTATTTTATTTTGTTCACGAAGAATGGCATTTATTTGGATTCTAAAGTAAATTTACTGGCAACTTTGGTAAATTATTTTATTAATTTTTGAGTATTTTCGTGCCGAACGTGGTGGGTGCAAAAGTAGAAATAGGCTTAAAGCAGACACCTTCATCTTTGTGTAGATGCTTTCGGTCTTTTGATCCGTTTTGATCACCAAAAGTTATACACTACTAAACTTAAAATTTTACAAAAATAAGGGTGTTACATAGCACTCTAACTACAAATTATACCGGGTGTGCACATACCATTTATTAAAAGCAACAGTTAATTCAAGATAACAAAAAAACGCATACCGTTATCGATAACAGTTTTTGAGGAATTATAATTTATTTCAGATCAAATATGAAATTTTTTTTTAATTAACATAAATTGTTTGTTTTAGCGGCACCACTACTGCTAATATTTTGATCAATTTTTTGGTTACCTTAGTTTTGAAAAAATTTAAAGAATCTATATCAAGGAAAAAGATAGGATTTGGCCAATGAAAATTGATTCTGATTCCCCGTGCGTCGTATATTATCTTATATTAAAAAAATAGTATTATAATCAGAGCGCATTCTACAAGGTTTTCCATCACCCTGCGTAATGTTGATATGGTATAAAATAAAGTCAATCTCGTGTGAATTGTGTTAATAAAGAGCCTAGTCGCTAAAAATTGTTTTCGGATAAAATTGGGGTCTTCTTCCAAATGTTTCGAAAGTTACTAGGCGAATAAAAGGCGCTTCCTGTGTTCATTAGCTTTGCATATATGTTTAACTTCTGAATAATTGTTCTTCCAAGTCAAAGTCTGCGAAAGTCCGGGTTATTGCGCACTTTCAAAATCGTCTACTTCGGGTTTTCCTGCACACCTTCACGGACAATAACGATGTTTTCGGCGGTGTTTACTGATTGTTTATCGCACTGGTCTTGAGTTTGGTTATCTAATGTTAAGGTAGTTGGTATATTAACTTACTACGTGCAATATTTGCACTAACACTCCCATAGCAGTGTTATGGTCAATTGCACAACTCCCAAGCACCAGGATATCCACAGACTATCGACAAGGAGCAGCGATCATTGAGACATTCATTAATTCTAAAACTGTTTATTTTTATCAACACTGATGATTTATACTTAGAGAGAAATATTTCTTTTCAATAGTCTGCTGTCTTGCACCGTGGCACAATTTGTACACACAGAGCAGGTATGTAAACCAGATACCATTTTTGTTATTAAAGTTGGGGATATCTCGAAGCAAACCGCTTAATTTATGGGACCTTTCGTTCCTCGAATTGATTTCACGCAACCGATTTGTAATTTACAACTACCTTTTTTCATCGAATCTCGTGCCAACACGAACCAGATACTATACCATATTCTGCTAATATATAGTGAATTCAGGCTTGTTAGTATATTTAAAACCCTTAAAGGTATGTTGGCCTGCATGTTAAATATAAGTTGTTTTACTGAGAGAATATTTGTTGCAAGAAAATGTAGCATTAATATTTTAGTGGTTACGCTTTCTTTTTCTATACATTTTTACTTTCCTATGTTCACACTTGTAAATAAAACGAATTCCGCTGATACTATTTTCTATCCAGCCAAGTTACTACTACGATCTTCTTGCTACTCGTATCTTCTAACAAACTTTTTTCTAATCTCTGATTCTTACAACATTGTACTCAAATCCTATACAAAGATTATAGACTACAAGGCCAAATTATACAATCCAAAAAATGGAACTTTATTTTTCACTATAAATTGCAAATCGCTGCCTCTAACAAAATTTGGCTTGCCGTACTAATATATAATCTACACATACAAAAACGAAAGCTAAATTGAAAATCATAATAATTTTTTTTATGAATATTTGCGTTTGAATTTTTGTTATAAGCAAACTTGGTTAAATTATTCACAAATTATATATGTAGTGGCAATAAAAAGCAAACATGATACATACAAAACTGTGCAATGTACAGTGAGCATATTGAAACAACATGTTCGTTTATGTTCTGCAAGTTTATTGTAAACGTGTTGAGGTGACTGAGCAAGAAAATACATAAAATCTTGGGGAAAAGCGGCAACAACATGTAACTATGTGTATTCGTTGGTTAAATACACATGCACTTATATACGAATTTATACTTGTAACTTCCCAGAAAACATTATTTGACGAAATGTCTGATGTCAGAAACAATCTGAACTGAATAGCAAGTACGTTGTTGGTTACATATTTCTCGATTATTTTGGACATTATCGGAAGGAAAATTTATTTTTTTTATACATTTTAGAAAAAATATAGCTTCATCGGAATATAGCCGGAATCTGAAAAACTCCGTTAAAATATACATTTAATGTTATTAATATAGCGGGGATTTCGAAACAGACCGCCAACTTTATGGCTCCCTGTTCGACTACCGTTCTTCCGGTAGTTATTGTCAGGCAACCTATTTGTAATTTGCGACTACCTTACTTTCATTCGACTCTCGTGCTATCACCAGCCTTCACTCTGTAGTGATTTCAGACTGTTGACTGATGAGTGTCGGCCCTTTTCTTCATAACGGAGTTTCTTGTAATTGCTATCATTTACATATGACAAAAGTCTGTCCGTAGTCCTAAGCTTTATGCTAGCCAGTGCTGGCCATCCGCACACAATGTGCTCTACCGTCTCAGACTCTTCCTCAGGTTGACCCGTCCACCCCTCGCGAGGCATCCTTGACCATCTCTTCGGGATTCTTGCCTTGGCCAATTAAAATTGGACGATTTTGTGAGGCTTCCGGATGCATCCCTGTAATGAAGAAACTGCGGTCCATCCACACAGAGCTCCATATTCGACTTAATTAGCTAGACTCCTTGCATAGATGACATAAAAACTAAACATTTCCTAAGTTTTTAACAAAAATTTGTCTGGTGTCATTCAGAAATATTAAAAAATCTTTTCGAATTTTCCCAAGAAATCTGAAGTATTTTCCAAATTTCCTTAGACTAACAGATACAGAGTCGGTAACTTTTGTAGACTGTATGTACTTATTCGTTTAAAATGGTTTCCTGGGTTGTTTGAAAAGTAAGAGAATATTTCTTAAAAGGAACCAAAAAAAAAAATCAAATACAAACACGAATAGAATAACCAAATTTTCAAATGTTGAACACTTTTGGGTTTTGGTTGCAACTTTTCTTTTTCGCTAAGTGTTCTTTACTTTCATTTTGTTTGAACGAAAAATCACACTAAAGATGCCACATAGCCGAAACCGTTTTGTCGCCAAACCAAGATTTAGAAGGCACGTTGGAAATTCGTTCCAATTAGCAATAGCCAATCAACCTGCATTTCCTAATTGCGCAATTAAGGTTCATATCGCAGGCAGTTTGCCGCAAAAATATATTGAGGTGAACAAATTTAGTTTGCTTAACTGAGCTCTAAAGCAAAAATAAAATTATGGAAAAATTAAACTCAACATGTTTTCTTTTATTTTCACGAAAATCTAGTAAAATTTAGAAACAGTAATGATTAAAAATATGAAATTTTGATGTTATTTTTCTCAAGCTTATTTTATCAAACAGCTGTTCTAAATAAGTAACGAAAATGCAACTGCCGACCATGCAAAAATAAATTTGGGGCTTTAAAATCGCACGTGATTTCGCCCTATAGTAACCCTTTTAAGAAATACAACAAATACACATATTTTAAAACAATCGTCAACAAGTGCAAGTATATGAAAAAGTTCCTTTGATAAATTTCTACACACTTGTATTAAAATAGTGACAATAAAATATTTACATGCAAGTGTTCGTAGGCATTTCTCTAACTCATGCTCTTTACCATCTGCCAAAATAATTATTTACACTTCAGTTTTTTAATCAATTTTTCTGTGGTGGCCTCCTTTGTTTCCCCAACATTTTCGTCTTGGACGATAATGAGGAAATGTAATTTGCGGTTAAAAAAACAAACTCAATTTGCCATATCGTTTCATTTTCTGTAGTTTTGTTAAGTAATTTTTTGTTATTAAGCCCTACAGGGAGGTGAAAAATACAGAAATGGGATTTTCAGAAGTTGTACTTTATGCCTTCCGTAAGAGAAGTGAGTATGAATTTTATAATAAGATATTTTTATAGACTTCTGAACCTTGTAGCTATGTATGTACTCACAGACTCCCCTATTGAAATTTTGTTCATTGTACAGAATTCTCTTCGCTTATCACCCACCAACCGCAAATAAACAAACAAGCAAAAATAGGTCTGTTTGTAAGTGAAAATAGAAAAGAATCATTATGTTTCAACATAAGTTTAATATATTTTGCAATCGTAAATATAAATGAGAGTTTTCATTATTGTTTCCAATAGTTGTTTTCTTTCCTTTTGCTATAGGGTAGTTTTATGATTTCTTTTTATTATGTTTGTTGTAATGCTTTATCCTGGGCATGTAGTGATAATAAAATAGATGAAAAATCGTAGCAAATGACGGCGATGAAAAACGCAAATTCATTTCCCTCGCAATAACATAGAAAAATTAAAAAAGAACAGAAAAACTTCTAATAAGGAAAAAAGAATAGAAAATGAAATTGTAACAATTACAGCTTGTGTACATTTAAATTACATACACAACGAATTTAAACACACACGTACGTACGTACATTCGTACTTCTAGAAAAATGAAACAAAACTCTGGAGAAACTATAATAAAAATATCCCGAACTTCATTTTTGGTGTCTTAAAGCGACATAGGTGGTACCATAAGCCTGTATTGTTGAAGTCTTGCGGCTTATATTGATACTTCTCGCTACTACGTACTATTTTTAGAATGCTGTTTTTCTTAGAATGCTGTTCAAAAGGGCCGTCAGCTGGCAGGCACAAAGATACGGCTTGTCGTAACTGAGTGCACCGCTGATTTATACCTCCACGTGGTGGCGGCCGGTAATAGGTTCCTGTCTCTGCTAGGCATCTGGCTAAATAAATTGACTAGAGTTCCTCCAATAGAGGATTTCTGTAGAGCAAAGGTGGACGGGTAAGTCTCCAAAGATACTCCTACCGAAGAGGCTTAGACGGTAGCGCATATTGTGTATTAATGTACAACAGTGGCTAGCATAAGGCTTACTTCCATGGGCAGATACTTGTTAAATGTGAATGCCATGGACCTCAGAAAAATGCTGACTGACTACAGTCAGTCTGCAGTCGAGACTGAAGGCTAGTTGTAGCACGAGACTTGAATGAGAGTAAGGTAGTCGTTAATTACAAATCGGTTGCCCAAAATCCTTTCGAGGGAACAAGGAGACTGAAAAGGGACCCATAAAGTTATTGGTCTGCATCGATATCCCCCTATCTGTAAAACTTTATAGGCTTTTTTAATTACCGTCATATGATGCTAGAAGGAAATAGTTATGAATACAGATTTGTAATGTTTGTTTGCAATGTCTTAACTGGCAAAATAGTATGTCCAGCGTTAGCAAACTTTTTTACAGTATACTATATCTATATGAGGCATGAGGCATGAGGCATGAGGCAAGTGAACGTATATTCCAAACTGGTGCTGGAATGTGTTCTGAAACTAAACAGATGTGCCTCGTTGAATGAGGTAACGTTGATGTGGGTTAAGGGACACATAGGCACAGCTGGGAATGAAGCAGCAGACGAACTAGCAAAAAGGGGATCTGAGGTGGATTTCTGTGGACCAGAATCCAGGGTTCCCTGGGGAATGGCCTAGTGCGAGCTAAAGTTCTTCAATGGGTAAACTCATTACACCTGAATAGGTGGAGGGAGAATACCACATGTAGACAGGCTATAATGGTGCTCAAAGAGCCCCTCGGCAGGAAGGCCAGCAAGGTGCTCTGATATAATAGGGCTACTTCAAGCTGGATCACTGCGTTAGTGACAGGACATGGAAACTTGAAGTACCATCTGGCTAAGATGAAAGTCGTAGAAGATGATACTTGCAGACTATGCCTGGAAGTGGCTGAGCCGGTAGCGCACATTGTGTGTGAATATCCAGCGCTGGCTAGCATAAGGCTTAAGACCACGGCCAGACACTTGTAAGATGGGAATGCCATGGGGGAACTAAGGCTTAGATAAATGCTAGCAACTACAAAAGACTCCGTGATGAGGAAGAGTGTCGACAGTCGACAGTCTGAAATCACTTTAGTCAAGAGTAAAGGCTATGGCTAGCACGAGGCTCAATTGAAAGTAAGGCGGTTGTGATTACGGATCGGTTAACTGAAATCAATTTAAAGAACCGAAATGGGGATCGAAAAGGGACCCAGAAAGTAAGTGCTCTGCTTCGATATCCCCCCATACATTAATAATAAAATATCTATATAGCATTTTTTTTAAAGTAATTCAGCTAACGAATTATTCTATTAATGAGCTAAATGCAAGGTGCTTGCATTGACATACATACGAGTATGTAAGATGTTTTCGCCGCCTTTCAATTTCAATGTTGATTATAGTAGTTTTAAGTTATTTCTATATAAATATTTTAATTCTATAGATGAAGTGGAATCAGTAAATATATATTTACACTATGCCTGTATATGTGGCCTTTAAAGTCACAGCACATAATTACCCTAAGGCTATCGTCCTATACTAAGACAATCGTTTTATATCAAAATTTTCGTCTTATACTTCTTAGACTATACTCTAAGATTATCGTCTAAGGGTCTTTACTACAACTTGTCGACAGTTAAAGTTAGGGTGTTTTCGGACAGATTATTCGTTTTTCATTATTATTTACTTTCAGATAAAACTGTCCGATAAGCTCTTCTAACCTATGATTTTTATTGTAAGGTTTATAAATTTAGATTTGCCATATTTTAAGCAACAGCAAAGAAAAAGAAAAATTTTAATTTAGTTTGTAAAACAAAAATAAAAATCGAAAACACACCGTGTTAATAATATATTAACGATCTAGAAAATATTTTTCAAAATAAAAATATTAGAATGGTTTTTTGCCAGTAGACAAATAGAATAAATAGTAGTTAATAATAGTTAGTTTATTCCTCAAATTTTATCTAACGTTAACTTCAAAGGCAAGTTGTAATAATGCTTAAGGCCATTATGACAACTAAGGTCTTATACTCAAATTATGTTAAGTCTACTAAAAGTACTGCCTGATACTTAGAAATTCTCTTATAATATGGCTACAAAACCAAGTTATCTCCGGAGCCTTAAGAAAGGAGAGACAGTCATAAAGAAACTTCCGTTCATTAGGATCAAATTTATTTTAGTTTTCTTTACAGTTCCAGTTTATCCTTTTGCAGCGTGATGCAATATTATGATATAAGGCACATTGCCTATGTTTAGTACGGGCATTAATAGTTGCTAGGAACAGTCATGTTTAGACCATAATATTTTTTATTAGATTTAGTAGAAGCAAAATATAAGAAAATACAAACCGTATAGAAAAAATAGAATAAAAATCTGTTTTAGTTTTATTTTCGTTTAGATTATACCACATTGTAGAAGCAAGTAGAATAGTGAATAAAAGGAACTTCTGATGGCAATTATAAATACATAATGATTGAATGTCCGGTAAAAAAAATATAAAAGTTGAAGTATCTATAATTTTCACTCCGACCCACTGTGACCAGCAGCAAAATTTTTCGGTGGGGTTTTTATTTTCTTTTTGCTGGCATCTTTTATATCTGATGAATACATTAATGATGATTGTGCCGAAACCATTTGTACTTTCAAGCGATTTTCAGTGCACTGTATGTTTTTAGCACATTGTAAAGCCCAGTACATTTTCACATTATTTAAGCAGTAAAAATGGAAAGGAATCTGTTCACCTCCTCCCTTATTTTTATGATTCTGTCTATGTAGGTGCACATTTCCGATTTAAATGTAAACAGTTCAGAAACTTAAGATATACCCACTTGTGCTTAAATTTCTCTTTTATTGACTTTTTTTAATAGAAATTTTATGTCCATTTTAATACTTGTGTGTGTATGAATTGTAATGTTGGTATTAAGTATCATTTTGTCTTGATATTGTTGTACAGTGATTTTGATGCTTAATTAGATTTTAATTGTTGTGATGTGTTTGATTTTTTGCTATGTGGGCGATAAGATAAGAATTATGTAATCTTAAAAAGAAATCCATACAACCAATGGCAGTATTAAAGTGAAGAAAGTTAATCTTTAATCTAGACAATACCAGCAAAATGTAGTGAAGCATATCTTCTTCTGGGTCCGATTTAATTGATAAAGCCTAGTTAGCTTTCCATTAGTGACCACAGGCTCACATCCAAAAAAATGGTTCGTCTTTTAAATGATCATTTATGGCCATTGAAAATCGATGTTTCTTTCTGCTGCATTTATATTTAAATAAACCAAATTTTCCGAATTCGGCTGTTATAACATATAGTATGTGTGTTTTGTTAAGGATTTCAATATTTTTCATTTCAAGGAAACCATTAAAATACCAAATTATTTTGAATGTCTGCTAGAATTGCTTACGGAATTTTTAAATAATACCTCTTTTCGAATAAATTGATTGTTGAAGGCATCGACATTCTTAAATTGCCCTTTACCACCAAGTATGTAACTGTTACTTTGTTAATTCACTTTCCAAAAACCAAAACCGCAACTAACAAAACAACTATTATAAGAACTCAACTAATTAATGAACAATTGGCCATTTCATAACGGTCTTGCCAAAGCCAAAGTGTTACGCGCTATTATACTCACTTCACTTTATCGTATTATAATTAGACTTAAATAGAAAGTATTAGTGGCATAAGAAGTCATACGATTTATAAAATAAAAAACTATTTGACAACTCTGTTCAATATGGAGTGATTTGTCTACACTGTGGAACTTTTTGTGTTAAAACAAAAATTAATGGTTATGTTTTTTTTAAACTTCGTATATAAATTCACTTGAGAACTTTTCAAATGTTTAATGTCTAGAGGCCTATCATTTCAAAATTTGCATCAGGAAGTTTGGTGGTTTAGTGTTTGGGCACTGTGCAAGGTGCTTTGACTTCTATCGTTCATAAAAGAGGCTTTAATTTGAACTGTTCTGTGAAAACAACCTGTGGCCTAAAGTCAGCTTTTGTAATTAAATATTCTTGTAGATGTCTAAATTGCAGTTAGATTATATACTTATATGTGCTTTCACTTAATTAGTGACCAGGTGTGAGCAACGGCAAATTTGAAATGATACTTATTGCCAAATTAAATAATACTTTTTTCAGACTAAAAGTATTGGGTTTTATAACGAGTTTTTTGAAAGGTAAAAACTTTTATCAAAAATGTGAACACGAGAATATGTCTGGGTCATAAAAATAACTTTTATAGAAGTCTCTTAGGTTTGAAGTTATGTTTATATAAGAATTCGAAATTTGCCATATTTAGGCGCAGTTTCAGGTGGATCCCCGATAAAATATATAACTTAGAATTTTTTTGTGTTGATTTTATTGAAGTGTGTTTCATAAATTTATAATAAAAAAATGTCCACTAAATTTTGCCTACTGTTGCACGTGAATTAGAAGATTAAAATTAAAAATAACGTTAACATTACTTTACCAGCCGTATGTATTGATTAGAAATTACTCTTAGGGAGTAATGCAATTGAGCTGAATTTCCCATTCCTGATCTTGACAATGCGTAGCTTTTATCTTAAAAGCCATGAACAAATAAAATAACATTTTACTCATTTCAAACAGGCCACTAAAAACGGGCCGGCATCTAAACTCATTTTATTATAAAACAAACACACCTCAATATATAGTTAACGCTTTTTTTATAACTTTAATTCAAAAAATTCAATTTCGATTTCTTGGAAAACATTTGTTAGTTGAAAGAACATAAGTATGTACTCGTATGTGTTCCTGTGACGGGTTGTTTAATTTATGTTTTCAAATGAACATTTAGTTAAACAGGTAAGCTTTTGAGAACTTAGCGCCCATTAACTTGTCTGTTGCTCAATTTGTTCTGTTCTCTATGAAGTCAATTCTTTGAATAAATTTATGCTCTGTTAATTTTAATTTTGTCTTGTGCAATGCTCTTAACATAATTGTATATTTATTGTTTTGCCGTAACTTTGTCGCACTAGAATTATTAATTTTTAGTAATTTCGTTTTTAGGCATAAGTGCAATTTCTTTATTCTTTATATTCTTTGAATACAGTAAAAGTAAACATTTTCTTAGGAAACTGGCTGAATGGAATGCATTTTCTATGCCGCTACACACGTTTTCAACATTCTTCGTGTCTTTTCTATTAATCTTGTGTCAACTGTAAACATAATCTCTTTCACCCAAGACTAAAGACAAATAGAAATATTTAAATTTTCATGATTTTGCTTTTTCCTTTGTTAAAAGCACTTTAAAAACTTTACTGTATTTAAAAGTATTTTATGTGCTTTTTTAATCAAAAAGCTCTAAAAAACCAGGGACCAGATTGCGTACGGCATTCGATAGTGATCACAGCGTTCATTTAAATCAAATTGAAATTTCGAAGGCCAAAGACGGCCTGTGCATTGTTGGTCAAAGAGCTTTCACAATTAGCATACAATAAAAGTACATAAAACGTATTAACTTGGCAGAATATACATACATATGTCGATGTTTTTGTAATAATTTTTTGATAAAAGGGACAACCCAACCTTTTTTATAAAAAAATGATTTTCACATCTTGAAATTTATGTTCGAACTTTTGACAAACTGGCGCTTTGAAAAAAATTTAAATCATTTTTAGTTTAAAAAGTTTCACTACAAGTCATAATTGCACTTTCCATAATTTTTGTCATGAAAGTTCTTACTGGTTTTGAGTTAGTCAGTCTGGTTTGTAATCTATGAATATGGACTTTTGCCGTTTGTGTTCTTGTTTGTCATGTGGTCGCTAACATATGGATGTAATGAATACATGATGGGCCCAGTTTTGAAAAGCATCTTTTTATTTGTATTTCACTTTTAGTATCTACAACTCATTTTCTGTGCCGTCGTCGTTTGTGGGTCAGTAATGTGTGAAAATACTAAATAAAATTATAAATATTTCTCATTGTTTGTGTGTACAATGTGCACATTTAAAAGTTTGTTTGCTTTACTTAGTTTTTTTCAAGCATTTTCTTTACTTTATGCAGCGAAGATACAAAAAAATTGTTTAATATTAAACACTCGTTCAAAGTCGCATTTATCGCATGTATTTTCGTTTCTGGTTTAGAAACTATCCTACAACATTTGTTCCACTCTAGTCTGCTCTTAACTAAAAAACTTGCTTTCATTTTTAATGTATGTACTTATATATGTATGTATGTATGTATTTTTAGCAATTGGGTGAATGTCATTAGTTTTTATTTTTGTGTTTGTTTTTGTTTCTTTCTTCTTTCAATTCAAAGACAAGTTTTGGATTCTTTGTGCTGCTTTATTTATTCGCTAGATGTTTGTACTTCTGTTCATGTTTATAATTGAAATAGAAACTCGACTTTTAATTATTGCTACGAGAGATTTAAGCAAATCAAATGCGCTAGATATTACTCGTATTCATAAAGCAAACACATACACCCTCAGTTATTAAAGAAAAAATTTCTCAATTTGAATTTGAAATTTTATTTTATTTGCCAGATACTCGTGTAAATATTGTGATTTAATAAAATTGTGGGAATATCTGTGGTTTCATGTTGGAATTGCGTTAAATTTGCTAATTAAAATTGACGAAGTTTTAGAGACACATTAAAGCTGTATAGAAATGATAAATAATTTTTCTAAGACTCTTGGAAAAATACAACTAAGAAGCACCGTTTTAAAGTTTAGATGTGCGGTATTGCTTCCGCCCTTATTCTAAGTGGAAGAAGCGATAAGTAGCGGGAAGAATAGAGTATATCTATAGTATTAATTAATATGGTTTTCCAAAAAGAGTTGGTAAATATTGACAGTGTTTCAAAAGATGTTGTATATTATTCAATCACTACTGCCATGGCAAATTACACGTTTAAGAAGCACGTCCGAATGATAAAAATACCTTTCGGCCAAAAAATCATACTTAAGGAGAAGGAGGCACGATTTTTAATTATTGAGTATGTTAACAAGCCAAATTGCAGTATATGGCACAACGCCAAACCGCACGAGGTTCACCATCACTGGTGTGTACTTCTACGAAACCAAGGTTGGCCAGGCTACATACGAGTACCATTGATAAACTACCTCTCTTCGACCGAATTAAACGATGTTACATGTACGACATTTGGTTCCGGTAGGTGACTTAGTTACCAAGATGGTACGAGTTGAACTTGATTCGTTTGGCACAGTAATTAAAATCGTAACCTCTTGTCTCCGCGGGGCATATTTAACGTTTTTATATACCATGCATAAGGCGTTATATGTCCCTTTCAGATAAAAAATATATTTCGGTAATACTTCCCACACGGTTGGTTCTATTGAAGTTGAACATTCACGCGCTCTTATTGGAGAAGTGTACAGTTTAGTTTTTTGTAATTTTTATTGGGTTATCATTTCCGGCATACGGCCTTCTCGGCAGGGTCGGATAAACTCCGATCGGGAAGTAAATTTTTCGGTTACTTTGTGCAACAATGAAGGCCGTATGTCAGCGTTAACATGCGTCAATTATCTGGGGCTTGCCGACTTCATACAGCCCCACAACAAATTATTGATAGGTGTTAAATCGCGTAATCATGCAGGCCATTTTAAGGGTCCATTTAATAAATCCTTTGCGGCTTGCGCTGTTTAATATGTTGCATCATCTTGTTGAAACCATTTTGATGTACATAAGACAGTAATCATGAGCCTTTAGCTGTCAAGATTAACCATGACGTTTTGGCCGGCAGAATTTCGGTAATCTTATCGAATACGGGAGTTTTGTTTGTTAACGTATCTATTCAACCAAAAATGAGCTTCATCGCTAAATAAAATTTTTTTGTGAAATTCGCAAGGAGTTTCATGCACTTGGTCCAATTTCCAAGCGTTGTAAAATGCCAAACCAAACACAAAACATGTAACCACGGAAAAAACAACGCATATAGCAAATAATATTGCCAAAATATAATTCTATAACTCTAACAAATACACGTAATATCTCCTGAAAAGTGGTTATGACTAGAACGTAAAAGTCAACGGCGATCGGTATAGAAATATAATTAATAACTTTTTGCCTCTCAAGTGGAGTATAATCGTGTTGAAATATTTTATGTTTACTTGATTAGTGTAGGAATATGAAGTCGTATGTCTAGACAGATAAACGAGAAACCATTGAACACTTGGAAACAAATATACAGGCGTTTCTGCCTTAATACAGCCTGATTTTTAGCGTACATTGTTTCAAAATTGGAACATCGGTTAATATTATGATTTTGAACATGCTGAGATACAAGAACAAAGACCATCCGGAAATTTTTCTAAATTTAATAACCAGTCGTACATCTCTCAAACAGTAAGATATGGCAAAAATATAGGACATGTCTACTTCAATTCAAAATATTTCGAATCCGTAGATTCTATTCCGTTCTCAGAAATTGTAAATCAAAAAAATTTTGCGTAAGATTAATACATACAGACTAACTAAACTACATTAATACAATTAAAATAACTGGTCATTTCAACCTCAAGATCTTCACCAATTGGGCTATGCTAACAATTATATTATGTTCTTATTGAAAACCCCTTTACTAATATGCAATTTAGGGGTTATGTATAAATAGCAATAATGTTTTTATTGCTTTTGTGTTGCACTGAATGTCATTGACATAATGGGATAACTGCCAATGTTGTTTGCATTAATGAGAAGGGGGCAATAATGCAGCTGTTTTTTTGTTGAAAGCAAAATTGAAAACTTTTAATTTGCTTTGCAAAATTAATAGCCTTTTGTTTCCCCCTAAGACCCTTAAAAACTAAGAATTTTTTGGTTTCTAATGTGATTCATACTCAGCAATTTGCTTTATTAAAAAATTTTGTGTTTGAAGTTTTATTAACAAGATAAATATTATTTTTCCCTTAAGTTTTCTAACACAACGTATCTAAGCATTGCTTTAGCGGTAGGCCTGTGTTTATACACTCTTTATTTTATATCAAAATTTCTTAATAAGAAATAAAGTAATAATTCACTTTGCTACCAATTAATAAATTGGCTTGTACAACCTCGCGAATATTTGGACGCACTATAGTTCACTATAAATTTACTCAGGCCATTCATATCTGTACTGGTACAGATTACAGCGATTTTCATCCGTCGGTCCACCGATCACAATTTACTAAACTGTACTACCAAACCAAATCAATTGGATGTTTGAGGCGGAAGCAGTACCCCACAGCTGAATTCCATATGACCATATTGGCTTTATATAGTTTTGTATAAAAGGACCTTGTATTCCCAAGCCGTTATTCTCCATTTATTTATCCAGTTTTTTTACTCATGAATGTTGGACTGAAGTTTTTCCTTTGGATCCGTATTAACACTTATAAACGCAGTCTCGCCTGTAGACATGTTGGCATATCCGCTGTATAGACAATATATCCTGCACAGAATTACCTATTTTTTAATGTTTTGATGTTCTATCCATCAAATAGACCTTAAGAAGCTTGTGGAAAGAACTGAAATTATTTTCCTGAGCAGCCCATCGTGCTAGACTTTATTTAACGCCTGGAAAATCTGAACAATGTTGCTTATTTTCAAATGCCGATTTATTAACGGTGACAATTCGATGAATTTGCTCAATAATACGAAAATCAAACTGATGGTCCGGGATAATGTTTTGTACGTTAGGATAAGGAGTTCAACCCGATAAAGATTACTGGCTTCAGTCCTTTCCTGTCTTGTGGATCATAACTATTTCAGACATCTTCCAAGAGCATAGGAAGAAGCCAGCGTGCAATATGGCATTAAATATACATAGAAGATAATGATCGATTTTTGATCCAAGCCAAGATAGCGTTGATTCTCCTACAAGGTTGGACAGAATCAAAGGAGTTCCAAGGCATCCCATTCTCCTACCGTTATTGCAAAATTTGCAATATCTTATCAACTTTGCCATGATACTTTGCAATTGTGCTCATTTCACTGCATGCACCAATCAATTATCCGATTTCTGCTCTTTGTGTACCGCTTAGCCATACATTGGTGCCGTAACTTTAACGTATCACTATCTGATTCAAAAGTACGAAGGCTCTTCTTCCCAGTATTCTTTCGGAATATCCTATACTACCGTAGACAGTTGGCTGGCACTACTACCGCTGACATTTTGAATTGTAGAGCGCTGTAGAGCAATTTCATAGTATATTTTTTTCGGTTAGTTGTAGAGTCGGTCTAATGCGGCAATCGAGGGGTTTTCTGAGACAAAGGAAAATAACACCGCTGGTATGAAGTTTAAAATATCCAGTTTGTGTTTTGTTACCTGTCATGCCATTATGTGCAAATGGGCTTTTTCTTGTTTTGGTTTTAAAGAAACTGTCTTTCTTTTTAACCTTACGAATTAAGTAGTAGTTCGTCCAATGTGTTATACTTAAATATAAAATTCACCCTGACTCTTTTTTTAAGCAACTTTTAGATAAGCAACTTTGCACAGCTATAAGTGAAACACATCAGTAGTTATGTTTTTATAAAATATCATCATCACCAAAGTGACCCCAGCCCCTTCGTCAATACGGCAGAGTAATTGACTAATACCAATTTACAGTAACACTAAACCAAACATCATAGAGGAGTGAGGAAATTGTTTGCAAAAAACAGGGATTTTTCTACCATAATTATAATAGAAACTTTGTTTTATTTATATGTGAACTTGCATGCATACGTCTAAATGTATGTGTGGTTTTCGAAGGTATGAGTGGCTGTCATTAGTAATTATGTTTATGCACGTGACTGCTTTAGACAGTTAGAGATAAACCTTATTCACGAGTGGTTGAATACTCATTCAACTTATAAGTTTGAGTTTAAGATTTTTTCCGCAAACAATAATGGGTGTGCATGCGTTTGTTTGATTGTTTATTTACGTTCCGGTTGCGACTGATGATGGATGCAGTTTGTTAGAAAAATAAAAGTAAAACAGAAGCAATATAATAAAAAACATAATATACAGGATTTGTTCGCATTCTTTCGTACTTCAAGGGTAATTTTATGATTACAGAAGAACTACCTATATTGTAGGAAAATGAAGGAATTAACTTTTATAAAAAGATTATTTCAAGTGTATAAATACTTTATTGATTGACTGTAATTAAGGTTGTTTTGTTAAGGCCTGTAGCTTTTTGGAGGATAAAAACGTATTTAGTTGGTTATCTGTGGTTAGCTAACATGTGTTATTACTAAGTTATAATTTATAATGTTTGTATAACAAAGTTATTGTATAAACGGAGATGTGATTTCAGCTAAGAAAAATAACGAGTACCTGATTGAGTTAGCAGTTTAATTGCAATTAAAAAAAAATATGAACTAATGAGTTGAAAAAACTAACGAAAAATCGTTAGTTCTACAAACAAATTTTTGTTTTATTAAATTTAATAAAATTCGCGGCTTAAGTAAATAGAAGTGATTTTTGGTATTTACGAAATATGTCTTAAGAGTGATAGCTTAATTTCTATAAGTAAAAAAAAGGAATTATGTTTTTACTTACAAATTATCAATAGACAGTTTAACAACTTTTTTTAAATTGCAAAAACAAAGATATGACTCAATATTGGCTTTCCTTAATGATTTTTATGTAAGGAACAGCAATAGTTTGACGATACTGAAGGCTTTAAAGTAAAACAATGCAAATCTATTAATTCTAAGTTAGAGAGAAATCATCGTTATATTAAAAATATCAAAAGTCACCCAAATCGTTGTTGCTAACTTTCGGGACAAAATGTTATTATATAATTAAAACTAATTTTATGCATATAATGGATTTGGTGCGTTATGGTCTCGAGTCAGTACAGTATTGTATTGCAAAAGAACTACACTCTGACAATAGGCCAAAATGGCTTGGATGTGGCCCATTTTCTAGCCGATGGCGTCGGCGAAATTGTTTTTATAGAAAACACCCTGGGAGAGCAGAACTTGTACTACAAGTTTTAGTCAAGTAAAAAAGCGGGTTATTCCATACTCAAAAGTCGCCATTTCAAAAAACTCGGCTGTCTTAGTCTGGGAAAACCTGCCGAATAACCGGTCGAATAGCTTTGTCGATCACCCTAGTAATTATAGTGTTATTCATTTTAATTGCTTGTAAATATAGATGATGAAAAATAAATATTAAATTTTCAAAAGGTGGTAATTCCGAACATTCATATTACCTAATACCTGAGTTCTTTAAATAAATTTGTAAACAATTATTTCATTGTCTTTTAAAAAGTATTTTTTTTACTTTAACTTCAGACATTAAGAAATTGTCAAGAATTAATGAGGCTTGAAATACTGTCACTAAAGCATTTGGCAAATGTAGACATAAGTAATACTGTCGCTCAAACATGACATTATTAATGCCCACCTAGATTTTAACTTTAAAATTATTCTATTAATTATAAAAAATTTCAGTTTGATAAAATCATAAACAAATAAAATTTAAAACTCACTCTTTTTCATTATATCTCTGTACATTTTTCTTCAAACAAACTTACGCATTAAATTTAAATAATAATAGAATTAATTTAGTTTGCTAAAAAAATTCCTAAAAAGAGAAAAGTCTTGAGATTTATTAGAATTTCTAAAACAAAGCAGAAGCAAAAAAAAAACAAACAAAAAAAAACTCCTAACAAACTCGTTTTGTCTTCTGCTCCAAACAAATACACAACAAAAAAAAACAATGCCTTTCACTAGAAGGCAATTTAACTGAAGTTAATATCTCACAGCCTCACCATAGCAGCGACAACAGCAAGCAACTAAAGCATTTTTCTTTCACATCCTGGTTAATGGAAAAAATATTAATAAACAAGTAAGAGAGCTATATTCGTCTGTGCCGAATATTATATACCCTGCACAAAAGTATGAGCTACTAAAAATGTAGTACAAAAATATTTCCAGGTGCAAAGAATTGTTTGAAATGCTTAATTTTGCCCTCCGGTTTTAATCGTATTATTTTACATTTAAACTTTTCTTTCGTCTTAATATAGGCATTTTTATCGGTTTCTTTTTCTATTTTCTAAATGCTTCTCAATTTTTGATAAATTCCCGAATTTTCGGTGAATTTAGTAAAGTTTTTATTATTTGATAAAATTTAGAGGTTTCAATGCAATTTCCGTCTTTAGGTCAATATTTGCTGCTAGATTTTCAAATTTGGTCACTTGTTTTTAAAAATTAGGGTTTTTGTATGATACAGATTTTTGGAACTTGTGTAACATCGGTTATAAAATACTGATTTTTTGAAATAATTTTCGTGAAACTGCAAAACGTTAGTAAATATCAAAATTTAGATTTGAAATTTAAAAATTTGGTGAATTTTGATGTTTGTGGTATTTTTGGAATCAATTTGTTTTTTTCCAGTTTTTCGATTTTGTGGTGAACTTTCGAAGTTTTTGTACATAAAAATGTTGCCGAATTTTCAATTATTCTTAATCTTTTGTCGCTTTCGGTTTTTTGGTGAATGCGCAAAATTTTTTGTTACATTAACATTTGTCTCGTGTAATTGCAAAAAATTGGGAATTTTTGTGGTGAATTTAAAATTTTGACAAAATTTTAAATTTTCGTGCAGCTTCAAACTTTTTTAATTTAGATTGTTTGGAATAAAATGCTATTACTGCAATTTGAATTTGTGGAAAATTTTCGAATGTTGGTGAATTCTCAAATTATGGTAAAATTGCGTTTTTCCTCTTTTCAGATTAATTGAGGTTTTTGATAAAATGTATAATTGTATGATTTTTTGCAGAATTATGGTAAATTTTATATTTTTTTGTTGCAAATTCAACATATGTTAAATATATTCGTTAAACATTGATCTTGTAAAAATTTCTACGCTTTTTATAAAATAATGACTTGTTTTAAATTTTGGTAAAACTACAAAACTAAGTTAAAATTTAAATATTTGGGGTGAATATTCAAAATTTGGTGCATTTTGGCTTCTTCTTTTTTTCTTGTGAAAATCGGTTGTTGAGTTTGATTTTTTTTTTAAATTGTTATTAAAGATTTTGAACTATTGTTTGGTGTGGTGCAAATTTTCGAATTTTGGTTAATTTCCAAATTAGGTTACATATCTTTTTTTACTTTTTCAGATTAATTGAAATTTTTGGTAAAATTATTAAATTTCTATGATTTTTATTAATCATTTTGGTGAATTTTTTTATTTTTTTTGTGGTGAATTTTTAATTTTTTATATATTTGTTAAACATCGATTTTGTTAAACGACGTTTTTCATAACATATTGTGTTTTATAAATAATTATAATATTGTAATGAAATTTTAAGTTTTGTGGCAAATAGTCAAAAAATGGTTTTGGCTTATATATTGAAAACTTGTGGAGTGACATTGCTGGTTCGCCGAACGCACTTATCAAATCGTCCAAGTTTCATGATTCTAGGTTGCCTAAAGACAGACAATTGAACTTTCCTACCTATAACGATTCAAAATATATATATTTTGGTGGGACGAAAATTAATATTGTAGAAATTACGAACGGAATCACAAACCTTTATATACCCCTTTCATTTTGGTGAAGGGTACAAAACTAAACGCAGAAATAACAAATGTCTCGAAATGAGAACAATCTGTTAAAGACTTAAAACACATAAAAGCAATAATAACAACAGAAACAAATCCATACATACAACTACATAATATTAAATATAACGAGACCATCACCATTTAAAAATTATCGCCTGCCTGCGTCATCAGCAGCATTGTTATTATTATTGTCGCCAACGTTTCGTTGCAGCAACGCATGTGACACTGATTTGCTTCTCTGCTCGATGGTTGCCTTACTCGTCTTCCAATGCCTAAGCCATAAGAAATTTTAAAATAAGAAAAATATGTTTAAAAAAATACGGAGACTTTTTACAATGAACGATTTAAAAAAAAGTGCAAAAAAGGAAACGATGTAAAAGAGTCAGAATTCTGAAGGAATGAGTTGAATCAAAACAATTGATAAATTCGCAGTTGAATCTCTCGCTCAAAGTATGGGTAAGATTTGGCTTGTCTAGTTAGACCTTTGGCTTCAAATAGTTCTACCGAAAGAAATACAATAGATTTGAATCACATTATCTAGGTGGCAGATAACATAACCGAAAGGAAACATGGCAATCCAGAGGTTAAAAAAATGGTAATGATCACTCCTTGACAGCCCCCATTTTCATAGAACTATGGATCAATAATGACGGCTACTCGAAGTCGACACGTTATGGATAAATTTTTTCGACATTCATATCTGGTTTATCTAAGAGCTTAATCAATGATTTAGCCTGCCTCATGGCCGGAAAAGTATTCCAAGATTCCAGTGCAATCAACATTTCTTTCGAATTTGATCTAATTGGAGTTTATTTGACTTGTTGAGTGCAACATAGCGGAAATTGTGAAGTCCAACGTATTTGGGTTTATTTGAAAGAACATATCTACTATATAAGACGTTGACACTTGCCACGTTATTAATAATATACAGTCCAAAACGCACCATAAAATCGAATTCACTACTTTACACCTCTGATGAAAAGCAGGAAAACTAAGCAATGAAATGTTTAAATGTTCTTAAAATATTAACTCAAACAAATTTCCTCTGCAAACATAGTTATGATGATAATATGATAATGGCAATGTGAACCATAATTGCAGTGATCATTACTTTACGTCTAATTGTTAATGATGTTTAGTTTTTAAGTAATTGACATACTAATTAACTGATGATTTTATTGTAATACATTTTTTCCTTAATGTAAACATTTCATTTTCTTTTCTCTCCCAAAAAAATATTAAAACAAAAGAATGTATTTCTAATTCCAGTTGCTTTGAAATAAGTAAGAAAAAGAATAATTTTAAATGTTTAAATTAAAATGTATTGTTGAAATCACTAATCACCCGCTTGGTGCACATTCATCTATAAACAGAAACATTACTTTTTTTTATTATAAAAATGTGGGAGTTTTCTGCGATATAAAAATATTTTTTTTAATACATAGACTTATGGAGTCTTTTGTATGGTTGAATTTGGGTATTAATTATTACGCTAATGGAACCATTTGCGCTAATAAATATTTGAATAATATTTGTATATTTGCATTTGTACGATTGCAAACTTCCAGGTATAATTAATATGAAAAAGAATGCGATTTGGAAAACAAGGCGATTTAAAAGCAGAAGGTTAAAAAGATCGCAATATATTTTCAAAATTAAAAGTTAGAAAATGTAAATGCGGGTTTTCGAATTATTTACCTAACCCTAATCTAGTCACTATGGGTTTCTCAGGCACACTTTTCACGTTGAAATGTTTTAAATTCCTTCAATTTAGGTTGCAGTTCTTGCTGTTCCTTTATTTTTTACTTTCAACTATTTTATTCATAAGAATTTGTTTTAGGCTGTATGTCTGATATAATTAGTGCCGTTCGTGTAAATGCGTGTTTTGTTTATAAAGGAAAGTAACACACACTCACTTTCTTTGGAAATGGATAGACTAGTGAAAAGAGGTAGTGAAGTAGAGGGAATAGAAAAGTTTCAGTGTTTACAACTCTGCAATTGCGCATTTCGCACTAACTCTATTACGTCGCCGACAATTTAGTTCTTCCGACAAACGATGACGCTTTGAGATATAACCAGTATGAATAACGTACAAGCTACTACACATCAGATAATTGTATATTATGGATTGGCAGTTGCTGGGATATCATCTAAAGCCATCTAACTAATTAAGTCACAATACTCTCTACTGCGTATTTTGAATACTTTTGCGAATTCTTCTTGTGCGGATTAAAGACCTGTGCTTCAGTAACCAAAATTATAAATACTCCAATCAGCTTAACGAGCAAATGCGAAACATTAGATTTTCAAACTTGGGGGCATATAATGTCTAAACTATTGATTATCTGACAGGTTGTTTAGATATATATGTTTAGAATGAATTTCCGTCAGCCATAGACGATAATTTGTTCCCAATATCTATGATCAACTTTTTGTGAAACATCATTGTAGACGGAATTGGAATTTCTGGTCGTTGCCTGTGTAGTGGGGCGGCCTAATACTGAGCAAATATCAAAATTTTTAAGTCTTGAGTGTTCAATAATATTTAAGGAAGTTATAAGGTACGAAACTTCATCAGATCTCACTGTATCGACGTTTGTAAAAAATTCGGCAAATAGTTCTAGAGTTTTATGCATATAAACCTTTGTTTGTTAATCAGCCACACTGTGTACAGGTGCTTTGAAATCTTCTGCTTACAGAACAGAAAAAATATATTTTTATATTTAAGTGGTCTTCGCTGGCATGATAATAGAGACAATGACAATGTTGCTCTCGGTATTTATATACTTTTTTGTTCTACTGTGCGTTGTATCTATTAAAAAGTTTTATTATCATTGTTGCAAGGTGTGTGTGGTATTTATTATTTCCACTTATAAAATTGTGCTCATTTGCCATTTGTTGCTCTCTACAAATGAACAAATTCTTAAAGTTCTCAAAGTCATGCACATCAAAATGCCTTCAGTACAGTGGGGGAGAATAAATAGTGCTAAAATCACTACTAATAAGAGACGTGTATAAAATGTTCTTTTGTTACTACTATGTCTTTTTATAACTGATTTGTTTTTTTGTTCAATCATTTATTTTTTTTTCAAGATCTCTTTTATTAATTTTAGGGAATACATGCACGAAACATGCTGCGAAATTAAAATTTCGTTTCTCTTTCATGTGATTGTATGTTTTGGTGCACTTTAATTGCCCATAAGTTTTTATTGTTTTTTCCGAACTACAAATATTATTAATTATTAAGTAATTTCAATCTCTAGGCATGAGTTCGTTTTTTCTTTCTATTCAGAAAGAGAATTATTTATTTAATATGGACAACCTTTTTGAAAACAGTAAAAGTTTTAGTATCCAATTAATTATGATGAAGGAAACATCTATATATTATTATGTATATAAATTTCTCGCCGTGCCCAGCGATTAGTAAGTTTTTATTGTTTCCATTCAGCTAGATGTCTAATAGAATTAAAACTTTTACTGTTTTCAGGTTGTCCATATTAAATAAATAATTCTCTTTCTGAATAGAAAGAAAAAACGAACTCATGCCTAAAGATTGAAATTACTTAACAATTAATAATATTTGTAGTTCGGAAAAAACAATAAAGACTTACTAATCGCTGGGCACGGCGAGAAATTTATATACATAATAATATATAGATGTTTCCTTCATCATAATTAATTGGATACTAAAATAGATCCAGGATGAAACTGGAAAAAATACATACAATGCTTTCATTGCCAACCAATGGTTGGCTAAAAGCAAATTGCATATGGTAACCTAGATTTCAATAACAGAAAAGTTAGAGTGTTGTAAAACTTCATTCTCAACCAATTAAAAAGACTATAGTATGAAAAATTCAAGAATTGAGAAATTGCTCGTACTCGTATTCCATTTGTCTTAAATGTTGGTATAAATAGAAGTTGTTTAAACACACAATTTGTAGATAAGACACGAAGAATGTTGATAACGTGCGTAGCGGCATAGAAAATGCATTCCATTCAGCTAGATGTCTAATAGAATGAAAACTTTTACTGTTTTCAAAAAGGTTGTCCATATTAAATAAATAATTCTCTTTCTGAATAGAAAGAAAAAACGAACTCATGCCTAGAGATTGAAATTACTTAACATTTAATTGCCCATGTTTTAACTATAATAAAAAAGGTAACCTTGGCTGTTGTTTTAATTATTGGAATGAACAAATGTATAATAAAATATTTGCAAAGGGTTGTGGCAAACATATACATATACGTATGTTTGTAATGTATAAAATATATTATAAGAATGATATATCAAGAGGTAGAAAATTAAGGGTAACCACTCTGTCACCAGCTTAAACCAATTCTTCATATTGGAAAGTTGAGATCGAAGACTAGCAGTGCGAGTATTTTGCATTTATACTTAATTTGTTACCTACAAAAATGTTTTTGTTCTGGAACCTTATAAGCAGGACTTTTAAAGCTAACGGTCTTAAATATTGCTTTTATTGCGTTAAAATTTTAAGTCCTGTATTTCTGTCACTTATTATTTTCGATTCAATATTTTACCAGACGACGTGTTGAAGGCGTTAAGTAATTTTTGCGTTTAGAAGTCGATTTGTTTTGTGACGAGGAAAGTGCAAGTGACTAACATAGACAACTCGGTGATTAACCCTTTTAATCTTACTTCGGTTGACCTAAGTAAAAACAACTTTAGAATTTCCAGTGTTTACAAAAAGCTCGCAAATATTACAATTGACTACAATTCCAGAATCTTGAATGTAGATATTGATTCCAATTTCGGGAAGTTCAAATAAATTATGAAACAAAGTACGCCTGTAACTTCAACCACTCACTAATCGCTGTGAGAGCGAAGACCCGTAATAAAAGCTACAACCGTACCACACAAGTGCTGACATTTTATTTTAATGTTTAAGTTTTGTATACTTAAATGGGCACAACCCTTGTTGAAAATCATTTTTATACATTTCTGAATGCAGGTTATATATTCAGCCGTGCTATCTTGCCTCTTCTTTCATGAATATCACTCATTTTATTATTCTTTTTATTTTTGAGTTTAATTTGGCAACATTGTTCGGAGAGTAAATGTCTCAAAAATAGAACCTAAAAGCAAATGCCCTCGAAATAAAATAGACTCTCTATCACGACTGCATAGCTTAGCGATTCTTAAGTATCAAAATGCATGGTAAATCTCGCTATGCCCCAGTTCTATTTCATCATTAACCGCGAGTTCTCAAATGTGATCGTCTACTGTATAATTAAGCGTAATTCGATTCGAAAAAATATGCCTTTTACATTGCGTCCCAAAAATGTTTTCTTTCGAATCGCAAAACACATGAACTTTGAACGTTTTTGTTCGTTTTCAAACATTTCGTACAAAGTAGTACAAAACTTTTTACACGCTTCTCCTGTCTCCTCCTCCTTTATATAAAAGTGAAAGTAATTTACTGTAGTTGGTGCGTGTAATAACTGTTACCTCTATATATCGCACCCTAAATACAAAAGGGTCACAACTCAAAATTTTCCAAAACTGACTTTTTTCCATAAATTAATTCAGAGTACATATCTCTAGCTACTGAAAAAATGTCTATCACATCACTATCTTCTTTAACTGTAAAAATACAGTTATGTCTATTTTTTCTGCACGGTGAATTATTTTGAGTCATAAATCTAAATTTTATTTTATTTTCGCAAACATAATATAAAATTGAAAAAAACAGAAAATTAGCAGAACCTTCTTCAATATTGAATTTTTTCATAATGGAACAATATTTTCTTTAAATATTACAAGCATTTTTACATAAACCCTTTTGTATTTAGTGTGTATTCATTAGAAATAAATTGTCGTTAGGGGGCTTTCTACTTAAGCTGTTTCCTGTTCTTAGACACACTTATTGGTAATGTTTGCTTTGTGCGTAATATCTTTGTAATTAAGTCATTATTTGTTGTGTTTTGAAAATTGCTCAAATAATTTCTCTTATATAATATAATGTTGAAAGTTACCTGTGTAAACTCGACAATGTCAAAATCAAGACAATATGGCTGGCGTCAAGAGTGATCAATAAACTCTTGTCATTTAAGTACCGTCCTTGACAATTATCGCGCGAATATTAACGAGATAGCGGGCATTATACTACTTTCGATTCGGCCCAGGATGTAACGTACGATGGTTTGTGCGTAATACAAACAGATGCAAGCAGGTGGTTAATATGGATAGAAATGCTGCAGTATTTAACACTGTTTAGTTTTAGGACAGTATGCCCGCGCCCCTGGTATTACCTAGGCGTAATAATTGAAGTCAGTATTTCTGGAAAGGCACTTTGAAAAGATTGGGATTGGCAATTGCAACCTCTCGCTTTGAAAATACTGAAAAAATCGATAAAACAACATCTGAAAATAAGTCATTACGGAATATTTGCGGTATATTTGAATTCAGTCTATATAAAATTGTAAAATTTTTCAAAAAAGGTAGCAGACCATTGTTTAGTAATTTTCTTGTGAAAATTTGTTATGCTTTTAAGAATAATACCGATATTTGTAAACATTTTGGTGCCATCGGTAAAACGGAAAAACACACCTTTACATATATTAATATGAAACTTGAGAATTTGGCTGAGTAAAAAAAATCGGAAAAATTCATTTCGTTACGTTAATATTATTTCAAAATCTATGCAGTAGTTTGAGAGATATCGTGAAAGTTTTGTCGAAAAAAACAGTTTTAATGCAAAATTTAAATAAATAAAAAAAATAAAAAAATATGCTTTTAATTTTATTTGCATTTAACTTAAGGTTTCTCGTTTTGAATAATGTTGCCATACGCCTACAGCAGTACGACACTTGAACATTTTTTTAGAGAACACTTTACTACTGTGTGCATATCACAACTTTCACTTAATAGTGAATAAAACTAAAAGTTGTGCATGGATTTTAATGAGTTATGGCTCATTTTGTTTGGACCATATGTTGGGAACCTACACGCTAGTGGGAAAAGAACAGCGTAGTTTTATCTGTCTTATTTTTTAATATTTTTTTAAAAACAAAACTTTTACCACGATATATCAAACGATGGCTTAAAAATGATGTTGTCGCCGAATTAAGATTTTGACTGAATAGGACAAACCTTTCTCTAGTTATCTTTATTGTATATGTCGTGCAACTGCTTCCTTTTTGATATAACGGTATATCTCGAAAACCAGAAGCAATTTGGAAAAACCGATTGCAGATTCAAATGTTCCCGTGCTCCAGTCCAAAAGTTGACCTGAATCTTAAACTTGTTGTTTTCTCTAACTTTATTTCTATTACTATTTCTTAGAAATATAAATCTTGAAGAAATAAGTTTGGCTGTAGTTGGTAGTTTTTGGTAGTAAAATGTTTCTATTTTTATATTTATTTATTAAAGTTATCATTTCTGAGACAGGGGTAAATAAATACGAACGTATTCCCAAATTCAAATGGCATTCATTTCTCAAGACATTTGAAAGATTCTACTTTAACTTACAGCACTTGTTTTTAGTTAATGACAACTTCAACTGAGTCATACTTTTTATTAAATCAAACCTTGAATTTATTTAAAAACAAAACCTTCTCACTTTATACAGAGACTCAACAAACTGGACTAATCAATTAAAAGTGAAAAAACAGAACAAAAAAGAAGCCAACAATTAACATACGAGTACAGCCCAATAATGTTAAAAAACGGCCTCAAATCAAATCCATTTTAAACTTTTTTATTTTATTTACCTTCAATTAGTCATAATTATAATAACAAATACGACTTAACAAAAAAAAGAAACTTATCTAACATTTTTTTTATGTTTGCAAATAAATGTAGTTCAAGGGTAACATTCGCACTTTTTATACTTAAAAGGCAAGAATTTCGCAAGAATTAATAACTTTAAAACCAAAGCTCATTCTTTAAGAGCATTAGAAACAAGCAATTAAAAGTTTATGGAAGAACAAAGCTAATGCATTGAATTTCTGGCTTAAACTTGAGTTTGACTCTTATTAATACAAGTTAACAAAATAAATATATATTGCGCTATTAACTTATGAAAGTCCAAAAATTTGTACAAAAACATATCGTTTGAACTTTTAAGGGAATAAAGCTCCTCATTTACTCTAATTTTTCATTGATTTAGATTTCAACTTTGAACATTTTTATTTACATTTTTTTTCTCTCTTTGTATTCTATTTTTAGGTAAGGGACTACTGTCACAAAGGCATCTTGAAATAAAGTTGTAAGTAGGGTAAACTGTAGAGTGTAGTTTTAGGGGCAATGCCGATGCGGCTGAAATTAATGTTCTTCGGTAATCATTTTTAAAGTGATAAAGATTTTTAAGTGTGAAATTTTCTCCCAAAATCAAACTTAAAGAACTACGTTGTAACATTAGTGAGCCCGAACGTATTCAAAATATTTCGACTTCAAAGCAGCGAAAATGCAAGAATATCGGCATAGCTTTTAAATTTAACATTTGTGACATAAAAAATATTTGTATAATGGCTTGTTTTAAATTTAAATCTTGAGTATTGGGTCCGAAAAAACGGCTTGTGGAAAGAAGGCTATAAAGTTATTAAGTAACCATTTCGAAACGGTATTCGCTGTAGTTAAGTCAGCTGTTGTTATACACTTCGGTTCACTTATTTAAAGGCACAAAAGATCCCATATTCAGGAGCCGGTATCTTTTGCAATTTTTAACCGATTGCATAATTTTAAAATAGAAATGGAAGCTAGACATCTTGAGATATAAACAAAATCATGACAATGGTGGTTTCTTAACTAAGGAACCTTTTTTTAAGGAATTTATATAAAAAATCTAAAAATGTGGTATTTTTTTTGGTTCTCTTGAATAAAGGCACTTTGTTGTTTTTATATTATTTTTAAAGTAGGCGGTAATTTTTTGTTGGGGGCGTTTGTTTATTGCAATTTATTACATCTTAGTCGATTTACAAGTCAAAATGGCAAAACAAAAAATTTTAAATCTATCGGAAAGGGCTAAAATCGATGTTTACCGTTCTGAAGGATATTCTCACCGCGCAATAGCTAAAAAAATTGGACGGAGCCCAACAGTTGTCGACAATTACATCAAGGACCGCGAGGGGTATGGAAAAAATTTTAAGGGAAGGGTTTCGTTGTCTTTATCTACTTATGAGAAAAGAAAAATCACCAGAATTGCTTCTAATTCTGCCTTATCCTTGTCAAAAATAAGAGCTCAAGCTGGTGTGCAAGCGAGCAAGTCATCAGTACGCAGAGTTATTAAGAGCTGTGAGTATCTTAAATATCAGAAATTACAACAAAAGCCGCCACTTAATGGTCCTCGTAAGAAAAAGCGTCTTCAATTCGCAAAAGACTACATGGTATGGGATGTGCAGCAAAGAGGCCATGTAAGTGACTGGAAAACCGTTGTATTTACGGATGAACAGAAGTTTAATTTGGATGGGCCTGATGGCTACAACTATTATTTCCATGACCTGCGTAAAGAAAAGCGATTTTTGAACCGACATCACAGCCGAGAGGGCGGCGTTATGGTGTGGGGTACTATTACGTACTATGGCACCATCGATCTTGAATTTCAAAGTGCAAAAATGACTGGTGCAACCTATAGAACGTTATTGGAGTCGGCTTTTCCGAAGTTTAATGAACTATTTGGTCCAATACCTTGGATATTGCAACAGGATAATGCACCTATACACAACGCCAGAGTAGTAAAGGAGTACATTGCAAGCCAAAATGTTAATATTCTTGACTGGCCACCCTATTCGCCAGATCTAAACATTATCGAAAATGTGTGGGGTTGGTTATCTCGTAAGGTCTATGAAGGAGGTAGACAATTTGATGACAAGCTGTCACTAATTCAGGCCATTAAGGATGCTTGGAATGAAATTTCGTTGGATTACATGAATTCTCTTTATCTGTCAATGAAAACCCGTATATTTGAAGTTATTAGAAACAAAGGGGGTTGCACCCATTACTAATAGTTCTTTAATAAAGCAAATAAAGTAATAATAACTTAAAAAACAAGAAAAGCTGTTTTTCACTAAAGTTAGTTAAAGTGCCTTTATTCAAGTGAACCAAAAAAAAAAACCACATTTTTAGATTTTTTTTATAAATTCCTCAAAAAAAGGTTCTTTGGTTAAGAAATCACCATTGTCATGATTTTGTTTATATCTCAAGATGTCTAGCTTCCATTTCTATTTTTAAATTCTGGAATCGGTTAAAAATTGCAAAAGATACCGTCTCCTGAATATGGGGTCTTTTGTGCCTTTAAATAAGTGAACCGGAGTGTATAATGGTTAGTTTAGAAAACTAAACGGCAACTATTTGGGTTTGGTTTACTCAATCGACAAATAAAAATGCATCACATCTTTTAGAGGCAGTGTTAGTTGATTTATAAATCTCTTAAAAACCAAACATATTTTTTATGAACATGGCAGTAAGTGTCAACTACATTTAGAAAAATCTTCACATGTTCTTCACTATAAACAGCAAATATTCTCGAGAACTTTTACGACTGTCGAATCGTTAAAAGCTAGCGAGTCGCGCTACAAATGCATTGCGACTTCTCTTACAACGTTTTGAAAAACCGTGCGCTTGAATTGTTAAGTTCATACTTAAAAGGTGTAATTATCGCCCCCATTGCTCTAAGTGTTCATACCTAAGAGATAAAGCCCAATTGATTTTTTCTTGTGTGTGTAGAGCTAAAGTATATTACTTGCTGCTCTGTATCAATTACCATTCAAATATTGATTCCGACCACTGAGTCTCCGACAGGCTTTGTTTGTTATGGACTAAATACAAGAAGCAAATAAGGCAGTCTGCAAAACAATAAAAGTGTTGCAAGTTTACCGTGTGTTAAGATGATTAAGATTTTTCTAAGTTTGGAAACTTAATTAAAAGCTTAGCAAAATATAAAAATCTAATATTTAGCAAAGTTATATTTAATTGCTCTTTAACATATTTACTATACTTAATTTTTATACAAATTATAAATTTAAGTTAATTTAGCCTCTGTAAATTCAATAATGGTTGGAAATTTCCATTTGGCAAATTAGCGAACACCGGGTTTCATCGATGGTTTTCCGTAGATCCGCATTTAAATTTCGCCGCAAAATAAAGTTAGTTACAAAGCACTCAAATTTAAATCCAGTGGGTACAACTTCATTTTTATGCAATCAGAAATCATACTGATATACCCTGTATACGATTTTAAAAACACTCTTGCGTTTAAAGCGTTAGAGTGGGGAATGCGCGGGTGGTGGGGTTAAGTAGCTCGGTTCTCGGATATTTAGTCGCAATGGATCACTTCACCGGCGCGCAACGTGCTTTCTGCGTTAAACAATATTACAAAAATCACGATTCGTGCATTATTGTTCGGCGTTTATTTCGACGTGAGTTTGGATTACATGACCTAAATCAGTGTCCGAAGCGTGATTCGATCGTGGGTCAGAAAGTTCGAAGCTACTGGTTCGACTCTCAAACAAAAGCCTGTGGGACGCCCAAGGTTAACAAGAACGGAGGACACAATTGACCAAGTAAGAGCTTTAGTTCAACGTAATCTTGCTCTATCGACTCGAAAGCGGTCAGCCGAACTTGTGGTGTCCAGAACATCTTTGCGTCGCATTTTGTTGAAAGATCTGAAAGTGCACCCGTATAAAATTCAACTTGTGAAGGAATTAAAGCCAAATGATCCAATTTTACGACGAACTTTTGTTCAAACAATGCTGGAACGCTTTCGGAGTTTCAACAATATTCTGTTCTCTGACGAAAACCATTTTCACATAAATGGGCATGTGAATAAACAGAATTGCCGTTACTGGGCTGCAGAGAACCCAAGTGCAAAACATCAAAAGCCTCTACATTCGCCGAAAGTATCCCACTTCTTCGAAAATCGACAAGGGCAATCTGTCACTGTAAATTCTGACCGATACATAGCCATGTTAAGGGATTTTTTCTTCCCACAACTGCAAAAATTTGAAGCCTATAATCGTGCGACATGGTTTCAACAAGGTGGCGCGACATGCCACACAGCTAATGCCTCTTTGGCGGTCGTAAACGAGATGTTTGCTGAGAAACTGATATCGCGCCGAGGTGACATTGAATGGCCTCCTAGAAGTCCGGATCTGAAACCACTGGACTTTTTTTTTGTGGGGATACCTAAAAAGTAGAGTCTACTCCAATAACCCAGCCCCAATTGACCAGTTGAAGACCAATATCCGGAAAGAAATGGCAGATATTCCCCGTGCAATGTGCCAGCGAGTTTTTACTAATTTGAGGTTCAGATTCGAAGAATGTTTGCAGCGCGATGGTGCACATCTCGATGATGTTATTTTTAAGAACTGAATTTCCCAGATGTTAATTTTTGTAAAACTAAAAATTTGTATGTGGTTTATATATATATATAAATGAAGTTATACCCGCTGGATTTAATTTTGGCTGTTTTGTAACTAACTATATTTTGGCAAAAAAAGAGGTATTTTGTTTTTTTAAGAATATTTATTTATACACCAGTCGTTGTAAAACTAATTATTATTTTTTTTTTTGTACTTTATTTTATGTTATTGAATCTTTCTATTAAAAGAAATTCACTAATTATGAAGAATAAAATAGAAACTAGGACCCTTGACTTATTACCGGGAAAATTATTATAAGCCGTAAATGTTAACAACTGGGCGAACATCACTTTAGGGGATTTTACTCTGAGACTCCAGGGAGCCAGAATGACATCCTTAAAAAAAATTAAATAATCTTAATCGTAGTCAACCCAGCATCTGACAGCAAATACTCATAGTAGGCGATGTGTGTTAGTTGACCAGAGATCGATCCTTGCCAACAAGCAAAATTGCCCTAATTTTGCAATATGAATGCACTGTCTCTCTTCCCAAGAGAGAATGGACCTGACACATGTCACATGACTCATTCGTTGGTGATAGGGACCGATTCGAGTTCTAATCCTTCACTTCAAAATGGCTTTTTCAGAGATGAGTGGCAGATTACTGAATAGACGTAAATAATCTTGTCCAGTTTCGACTACTGTGGCACTGGTCTCAGTTATAATTTGTGTTTTAAATATGTAACAAAAAACTAAAAGTTACATACATAAGCACTTTTATTGTCGACGTTTTTATTTAAGTGATATGTGCTGTGTTCACCGGTCCCAGGACGTTATTTTTTTTTTACTAGAGCCATTTTTACACTTCACTGCACGAGGGCGTCTCGAACAATTGATACAAATTTTCCACTGGTTAGTAAGCCGTTGGTACTTCAACGAAAACAATGGTGGCATTGCAATCGCCATCAAGATAAGCTAGCAGAACGACTGTGAGCATTTATATTGCTGCAGTTTTCTTAAGTCGCATGTCTATGCCAAAAAGTCACAAGCAACTGGAGCTGTCACATTCAAAATTGGGTGATATCTCATTCGTTTGATTTAGAACTAATTATATCCGTAATTACTCTCAATAAATAATTGTAAGTGTAAAAACCTTTTAATTAATAATATTATAGTAGACACTGTACTGTTTTATTTCTGCACTCATGTGCATTCATTCACAAAATTCATAAATATTCATAAAATTAATTTTCCAAATAGCCTGTCAAAGCTCTTCTAGAAAGCAAATTTTTAAACATGCTCATTAAATATGCTCATAGAAGAAAATACCAAAAACCGATAGCGAGAATATTCAGCGCCCCAGATGTTAGATCGATATAATGCAGTGAGCGTGGATGACGAAATGCATACACTATTGTTCAACCATGACCATTCAACCAAATGAAAACGATAAAATAACAAACACTCTCACAAAAAATTATACCTCCATGTCCGGGCACACAAAACAAATGATAACAGATGTTCTTGCAAACGGCGGTTTTTATGAAAGTAAAACGTATCTCTGAGAGCGACTAGGTGAGTGAGTGCTTTAATGTTTCCATCGCACAAACTTAAAATAGTAAAACATAAACTTTTTAATATATTGTCCATAATTTGTTGTTATTGATTTTTCTTATTTAGTTTTTTTTCTGTCTTCTTGTCAAGAAATCATTCATGTGTAAAATATAAGATAAATTGTTGCACTAGAAATCAATGACAAAAGCGACAGACAGTTTCTTGTTGGCTCAAATAAATAACGAGCTACAACAAAAGCCAAACGGTTGTTTTCAAGAAACTCATATCAAAATGAAAGATAAATAAATGAATTTATGTATTTTGTGTTAAAAATGTCCGATTTCCTATCACTTCCTGTTGTCTGTTTGTTTTGCTTTTACATGTAGATTTTTAATGTTAAAAGGCAGATGAATTTATAATTGATTTTTTTTTTTATTATTTATTTGAACTCTATGTTTTTTTAATCGATGCTATTAAGCAAACAAAGTAAGTAATAGAGTCATTGAACTTTTCGTAAATATTGTTTCAATTGCAAATTTAGTAAAACCGCTGAGAGAGTTTAATTAAAGATGAAAAAAAAACATTTTCATTTCTCAATTAACTTCAATAAATCTTTTACTGCCATTTCTTGAGGCTATGCGTCTCGAAATAGTGGCTGAGAGATAAATCTGGAGAATATGATGGATGCGGTAGCAGTTCGTGGTCCAATTTATTGCTTTTTTACATTATGGATATACACGGCGCAGATGCAGTTTAAGCTATGGGGGGAAGTATTTAGGAAAACGAAAAATTAGTTCTTTTTTTTAATTTTTGTAGCCAAAATGTTAACTTTTAATTGTCCTTTTCTAACCCCTATGACTATAAGTCATAGTTTTACGTTTGAACCTATCTTATGACTTATTCGACAGTGTCATTACCTATGAGTTAATACAATGCGCTTACCACTGCAATTGTAAGAAGTTACCGCAACTGGCATTTTCAGCAGCATGGCTGCCTCGACCATGAGCTTAGTCCTAAAATTTAAAAATACCTATTCTCTTGCCTTATCAGTGAAAGTTGGCATTGTAATGCAACGCTACATCGATCATGCTCGACTATGCGCCATAATCTTTCTGTCATTGGAGTCTAAACCACAGCCTGCCCCGGAGGGGCTGCACAAGCAACTAGTCGGTTTAGTATATGCTCAAACGTCGAAGCAGAAACGCCTCTGGCACTAGTTTTCCATAGACCTCGGATAGAAATATATCTAGGTGGAGAACATTACCGTTTATTCGTCAGAAAATGCGTTTGATTCAATGTCGATCAAAATGTCGAATCAGCCCAACAGCTATAAATAATATCTGCCGCTGGCCGTTTTTACCTTTTCAAGGTAGTCGAAGTGTGTGATACCGTATGCTCTACAAATAACTTTTGCCATGTCTTCAGTGGATGATATATCGAGATGGGACTTTACATTGACATCTGGTGTGCCGTGATGGATCAACGTTTTATCTGAGTTTACGCAAAGGCTCAGAAACTCTGCAATTGTGATTGCAAATCTCTAAACACTCCTTTGAAGTAATCAGCATCAGCCATCTGCACCACTTTTATTATCCAAAGATACGAAAAACTATTTCACGAGTTATCGACCATTTCACTTGCGCTAGTGTGACCACAACCGAGTACAGCAAAACATTTTTTACCATTGGAATTGGTGTACGGAGTTCCCACAAATTTTTCAAGCCTCTACTTGTTGTTGGTAAAAATTTTACGCAACGACTGTTTTATGAACACAAGAAATTAATTTTTTCGGTTTTCGTTTCAATTTTTCACGGCGTCTGCTTTCAATGGTTGCCAAACCACAACTCAATGGCACATGGTTATAGATATGTTCTTATACGTAACGTAATAGCGAATTTTATAAACATATTTATAAAGCTGTAATACTTTTTTTGCACATTTTACTCTGTCCACCTATCCTGGTGTTTCGATTATTGAAGAATATATTGCTGCGATGACGTAAGAGAATTTTACTTTAATCGAAAAAGCCGTGTGTTTTAGAACATGACGCATTTTTAAGCATTCATGCATTTATTTCACTGTTCATAACTGGAGCTTAATTTAACATAAGGAAAACAACAGTTATTATTTACGGAATAAAATATTATAATGAAGAGGATTCAGTTTCTTCACTCCTTCATAGACCCTGAATTATACTATTTCTTAAATTATTTATTTTGAGCAATAGCTCAGTTTTGGGTAAATTTAATGGCTTAAATCATTTGGATTTAATATCCATCGTGTTCGTATTTGATGAGGCACAACTTGCCACATGCAGCCAAAACAACTCTGGCCATACGTGTAGTATCATGAGCGGTTGTAATCGCTTTTCAGTATTGCTAGCCGGCGGATATTAGTAAACTAGTCCCCGAAACTAGTCTAGGGTCTGAAACTAGCAAGTTACAGCCACAGACCTCCATCCATATTTATTTAAGGATGATGATCACAACCATCAATTTGAAGATTCGAACAATGGTGATTCTGTAAATCTTGTTGAATACCTTTTCATTGAAATTAATAATGAAGGTAGTAAATCACTAGTAGGAAGTGTTTATAGACCTACAAAACATATTAGCACCATCCAGTTCTTACAAATGCTGGAGGTATTGACACCCGTATATAACGACATAATAATAGCAGGCGATTTCAATTCGATCTTGCTTGTAGAAACCACTCTTTCTAATGATTTTTCTTCACTTGGTTTAACAACTCCTAATTCCACTACTCCAACACATTTTACTACAACAAACAGTACATTTTTAGATTTATTTCTTGTCGCCAATAACTTTAAAGTTCTTCTTTATGATTAACTATCTACATCATGCCTCTCTAAGCACGACCTTATCTTTATGATATATGACTTCCACATAGTGATACCTGATCAGACAATAACTTTTCGGGATTTTAAAAATATAGACTTTATATCATTAGAAAGAGATTTTGTTAAAATTGATTGGTCTTCTATCTATTACATGCGATCTATTGATGAGAAACTTGAGTTTCTGCAAAAAATGTAAACGATCTTTTCAATTCATTCGTTCCGTTAAAAACAATAAAACTCTCTCGCAAACATAAATGCTGGTTGTCATCCGAAATGAAAGAATCAATTTGCTGTAGAGAAATTGCGTACCGAAGATGGAAAAGATTTAGAACTACCGAGCTGCGTGACGTTTATCGTACTGACAAAAGATTAAAAAGGCTAAGTCCGAGTTTTATGCTGATAAGTTCTCCCATGCGGTTAGGCAAAGATCCTAATACTGAACGCTGTCCAACTGATGCCAATGCCATCAATGAAAAGTTTTTGAATACCCCAAAGGTAGAATCTGTTCTCAGTTATTACTGCAACCTGTTAAGAAACTATAGCGCAACAGCTTTTTCATTCTCCAACGTTGATCAATGTGATGTGCTTGAAAGTTTATTGTCCATTAAGTCTAACTCTGTGGGTGCAGATGAGATTAATCCAAAATTTTTAAAAACACTTTTGCCAAAAATACTTCCTATAATTTCTTTTATTTTCAATAAAATGTTCACATCTAGTTTATTTCCTTCTATCTGGAAAATCGCAAAAATTGTTCCTATACCCAAAGCAGGCTCCGAATTTAGGCCAATTTCCATTCTCCCGTATCTTTCAAAATCATTCGAAAGACTTATGTACAATCAAATAATTCGCTTTCTAAATAGTAACAATTTGCTCATGTCAATCTGGATTTAGACAAAAGCATAGCTGTATCACTGCTTTAATTGACGTAGATGAGGAAATCCGTAAAGAAATTGATAACGGTCAAATTAGTTTTCTTTGCTTTTAGATCATACGAAAGCCTTTGACACTGTTGATCATAAAATCCTCTGCCACAAACTTAGCTATTTATTTAATTTCTCCTCAACTGCCAATCAGTTATTATCGACATATCTATGTAATCGATATCAGTATGTGGAAACACTATCTAGTAAATCAAGAGCACTGCCTGTTACAATAGGAGTACCGCAAAGTTCTGTAATCGGTCCACTCTTATTCTCCATGTGTTCCAACGAACTTCCCTCCATTTTAACTGATTGTAAATTTAGAATGTATGCGGATGATGTTCAACTCCATATCAGCTGTAACAACGAGCTTATCTTTCCATGTATAAGTTCATTGAATCAACAGCTACACCGTATTCATACTTGGGCCTCTGCTAATGGGCTAGCAATAAATCCAAAAAAAAACGAAATATATCGTAATTAAAAAAAAATTGGCAGGAATTACTTGTACACCTAAAATTTATATCAATGATCAGGAAATAGAAATAGTGTCTACTGCAAAGAATTTAGGTATTATTTTCAACAATTCTCTAACTTGGTCTGATCACATTAATTTTGCTAGTGGTCGTATTTTCGGTATGTTGAGAACCTTATCCCAACTAAAATAAGAATTCTTCTTGCTAAAACATACCTACTTCCTGTTCTATTATACGGCTGCGAACTTTTCGCTAGTTGTGACTCTGCAAGTAAGAGAAAGTTAAACGTCGCCTTTAATAACATCATTCGTTATGTGTACGGTTTGAAAAGACGCTCAAGAATCTCAATGTATTCAACCCAATTGTGTGGAATTTCCTTTAATGATTTGCTTAACTTTAAAATCTTAGCTTTCATGCATAAGATAATATACACGCGCCAGCCTGTATATCTTTTTGATAGACTGTCCTTCGCAAATAACTGTAGAGGTAAAAGAATACGATCTTTTGGACACAAGACTTTTATGTCTGAATGGCATTTTTTCATATTTGCAGTGACTCTCTGGAACTCGATCCCTTATAGCTGTCAAATACAAAGTAACGCACGTATATTTAAGAAATATTTAATAATTTTGTTCTCGTCATAATTATCTTCCATGAACTTGATCTCATATGTGATGATAATATTTAATTTATTTAACTTTTAATTTATTTAATCTTTTTAATTTAATTATCAACGTCATTTTATACTCATTAGAATTAGTTTGCTTTTAAATCTTCGATATATACCATTGTATTACATATTTCTCAGTTCCACACTGAAAAATAAGACCTTAAGTCTTGTGTATGGAACGATCCAAATAAAATAAATAAATAAAATAAAATAAATAAACTTTACCTCCTTGGAAACTTTAACCCTAACTTGGGCACTATTTACATATGTAAATATCGAATTTTTAAAATACCTATAACTTTTAGATTTGAGGTGCTATATGTATATGGTTTGGACTCAGTGACTAATTTTTTATGTTTTGTATGTTTGTGGGAACATTTGGGGTAAAAATTTTATTTACCGTTATTTCCAGAGGTATTGTCATTTTTTCTTCAAAATAGGGCACTATTTACATATGTAAATAAATCATTTTTAAGCATTTTGTAAACGTAAATAAGTTTATTTTTTGAATAAAACAATTTTTTTAACAGCCTTAAGTAATAATTAAAGGTTAAAAATAAAAATTATTTTTGTATGCATTGATTACATTTGGTTTGTACCTTGCTATGTTCGATACAAATCGGTTTTTAACACTGGCCGCACACTTTTCGTGTTGACCGTTTTCTTTTGCACTGTTCCTGGTAACACATATAACAGGCACCTTTTACTTTTGAATGCCCACGATCGTCTTCATCTGCAACAAAATCATTAAACGAGACACTATTTACTGAATGAATAGGGGCACCCAATATGCATTCAATTGCATTCCTTGTAGGAAAGTATGACACAACTCGAGAATTTTTGCTCTCTTCAAAATTAATGGCATACACAATTGTTCTGCTAATTGCTGCAAAAATAATCGACGTCCACCTGTTTTTGGTAATATATCTAATAAGAAAGTTTGATTGTAATAATAAATATTATGAAAATAATTATCTTTCCTTGATGTAAAATGTGATGGAGAATTTTCTGAATAAATAATATATGCTGCAAGTGCTGATACGTCCAGCATATTGTAAAAAAGGGACAGAGGCCAGCGATTTGTTTTGCGTTTGGTTGAATATTGGCCTAGCATATGATCCATTACGTCGACGCCTCCCTTTGTCTGATTATAAAATAAAATTATGTTTGGCTTTTCTTTTCTATCTGAAATACTGTTGTCATGTGGCGTAGTTGACTGTAAGATAACTGCTCTATTATTTTTAGGGACAAAGGATTCTATTTTCTCCATAACCAAATATGCTAGAATGCTCCACTCTTTGTGATGATGGCTTAAACTCGATGGGTATGCATGTTTTATTTTTTTTTTTCATTGTTCTAACCAGGGACAGCTTTCAACTTGCTGGCGTATCTGCCAGTCTATTCCTTCTGTTTCATCTCCAGATTCCAATTCATTTACAGAGTCCCCTTCATGTCCGATTTCTATTGGGTATGTAGCAATTTCTGTGTCAGAGGCGTCATCGCAAAATGCGTAAGCTTGCTGCGACGTATCACCTTCGTCGGCTGCAACACTCTCATTATCATCTCCAAGCATTTCTTCTTCATCAGACTCAATACGGCTTACAAGGTTTTCGAAATACTTTACCTGGATTTCGTAAGGAAGCTTGAGATATTCAAAATATATGTACACTAGGCAAATATAGTTCTAATATTTTTATTTTTTTACCGAGATACTGATAAAGCACTTAAAATTTTAAATTTATTATTACTAGTTGCCATTATCACTAAACACTTCTACAATGTTTCAACAACTGAATAAGCAAAATTAGTAGTAAATATTTAGTAATAAAAATTTAAACAAATAGAAAAAAACTCCTGCAAAACACATCAACTTACATTTATTTATATATGTAAATAGTGCCCGGATTCGTATAAAAATATTAGTGCCCAAGTTAGGGTTAAACGGCTGAACTCGTGTTGAGTTACACGTAGTGATTCGGTAAATGAGATAACTTTTTGCCCATGTCCATTTCTGGCTGAACTTTTAATTGAACTTGCTGAACATTCTCGCTCTACCACACACTTTTGTTGATCATAATAACTGCGGTATTTTAAGTTCTACCAGCCAATATTTCATGTTTGTAAACGTATTATCGAACTCTCATGGAGCAAAACGTAAACGTAATATTATTATTTAACTAAATTTTATTTATTTTGTTTGATTTTTACACAAATATGGTTGCAATATTTCACTTCATTTAAAACAGCAAGATTTTTATTGGAAATAAATTATTACGTCTTTAGTTATTGTTGTTTTTCATTTTCGCTAAATTGTTGTAGCTCTTTTATGTGTGTTTTCATTCAGTTTACTCACACTTTACGTAATACTCAAACTCAAAGAAACGAAAAACACGCAATTAAAGTAAAAGAGAAATAGCGATCTCATTTTCTTTTAAAATTGAAAGAGGAAAAAGAAAATGCATAAAAAAGAAATTAAGAAAGACGAGGAAAAAGAAACAAACCAACATACATCCATTAGTAAGATAATTGAAAATTGTCCCGTAAGCAATGTACAGACGATTGTAAGATCTAACAATATTGTCAGTAAAATATGCCTTACAATGTCTTGCAACTGTGTGAACTGCCTATTTTCGGCTTACAACGTTGGTATAAAAAGCATTGTCAGCCTATTGTAAGCCAATAATACTGTTGGACACCTGCCAATCGTGAGAACAGCCTTCGTTGTTATTGCCAGATAATTGTCAGACGTTGTAAGTTCATTTTTTATTGGTGGATGTGCTTAAAGTAATGCACCTGATAATGGTATCATTGTCAGACAAATATTTCTCCTGGCAAAAAAAAAAAAAAAATACAAACAACAGTATCAAATTCTTTGTGTTATTCAAGTGAAATTTAATTAAATATGAGTGAAAATATTTCTAGTTGGTTAGTAACCAGTTGGTTAGTATCCAGCGCTTGCCCAAAAGTACAACGATTAAATACACCGCCATCAGAAAATCTTCCATTGGTGTTCGTTATATTTGACTACTTCCAGAATGTGTTTCAGATTATCGAAATTTGAACGAAAATGTCATTGATTATTTCTCTATAGAGCCAATAAAGCACACCAAACAGTCACTTATTCTGCATGTAGTCGGAGTTTTCTTTACTGACGTTACCATTTCAATACAAATATAAAAATTAAACTTGTGAAAAGCGGGTTTAAGAGTGCTCCTGGTTTGAATGCATCCTCTTGGAAAGGGTAATTAGCTTCAACCTGTTTAAAGGGACACTCATTTCTATTTTACAATAAATATATTTGCATAAATACATTTAAAATAAAGAAGAGTTTGGTGATCAGATGGTAGCTACCTTAGAAAATTTTTACTTGATTAATATCATTTATATTAATATTTTGTACAATTGAAATTTATTTAATATATTCTTTGTTTCATAGAAAAGAAAAATAATGCTTGTCGTATTTGTGTTAGTATGCTGACACTTGCTCTCCAAAGTGTCAACATTGGAAGGAATATAAGTGATGGCATTCATTCATTCATGTCTAGCGTTGAAACAAAACAACCATAAAAGCCAACTTTAGTAAAAAGTATACGAAACTGTATAGAAGACACTGAAGGCTCCTTTATTCTTCATGCTTTCAATGTAAAATTATAATTTATCAAACGACAGCAGTAACAATGACGTTTGTTGTCTTCGTTTTTCAAAGGCAGCACTTATAAAACAACAACCACAAAAAAGAAATAAATGAAAATTATGAAACCAGGAGAATAAATTTGGCTCTGCAAAATGTTATTCATAGAATTCGCTATTACGGTTCGTGTTCTTTTTCTAGCTTTCTAATTGAAAAGTTGTGAATATTCTTATAGGCAGGCGCCGAACCGAGGGGAAGAGGGGAACCATGTACCCACATCGCATAAAGGGCTAACAATTAACGTTTTAGAATACAATAAATTTGAAAAATGTTTAGTTTTCTTTAAAATTTTCCCCCAAAAGCTAAAGCTAGATCTTCACCTGTTTAGAAGAGAACTCGAAATTATTGTTCTCTTTTATATTTGTACTGTTGGTGCCTTTCAAACTTAATTTAACTATTTATGATTTTGTATAATATTGTGCTGAAAATAAATTTAAAAAATGCTATTTTGAAACTAGTCACATAATTGAATTGTTGTTGTTCTTATATTTAAGGTTTCACTAAAGCAAATTGTCATTGTTGCATTTTTGAATTCGAATCGTACGCAGAAATAAACGGTAATTTTATATAGAGGCGCCAATTAATATTCTGATATTTTTGGCGTTTATCTGGGTCTATGTAGCATTTCCTTTTCTTTTCATTAAATTTTTTTTATATTTAGTATTTGTTATTAAAAAAATTAATTTATGTCTATATGAATGACGACAGCTGACCTTAAACTTGTCTTGATATATGTAATACCATATAGCAAGCAATATGCAATTTTTTAAATTTGTACTTAATGATTCGCTTACCAACGATGGTAATTATACAGTGACTCTCCAAATGCCTACGAAACACTGAAATACACATTTAAACAAAAATTCTCCAAAGTCGGACATCTCGAACAACTTCCAGGTTATAAGGAAGCAGGTGCGTATGCGGTCATTATTCTCTTGTAAGGCTATTGATGGCGAAGCGATATCTTTTGCTGGATTAGGACTTCTTTATTTGCTTTTTTAGATATTTTTTATTTCTAAAATGGTCTAAACATTGTCATCCATTGAGATAATATTTTCGAAATGCATGCTCCATAGCTTTTTGGTTTAATTTTACATTTATCTTGCAGCGAAGATTGTCACAAACGCGATGCCATTTCCTCATAAGTGGTGTCAAACATAAAAACTGTAGGCAAAACCTTTCTCTGTTTTTCAACCAACTTACTGCCACTCCCGCCTAAAAGCGACGTTTCCACCATTAGGCGAATACTACTGAAAGAAAAATTCGATAGGACATGTTTACAGCCTAGAGAGGATCTTTATTCATGATTCTTAATTTCTCTATTTTTATAGACGAAAAACTTTACAAACAAATTTTAGCCAGACGTTCTTAAAAACAGCAGAAAAGACAACAAAAAACATTCAAATCATTGTCACAGATGTTTAGTTTCTACAAGGAGCATAAATTTATTCCAAAGCGAAAAACTGCAATAAAACATTTGCGACAGGAGTAACAAAGAAACTAAAAAAAAAGAATTCTAGACTGACTAAATAGCAAAAACATATTTTGTTTTAGTTTCTTTACTTTTATAAACAAATATTTTGCAAAAAAAAAATAAGTCCACACACATACACATTTCGCGCAAATAAAGTAGGTGTGAGGCAGAGAGTGCGTGTGTGTGTGTATACGAACAAACGTTTATCCTTGACAGGAAAACTAACGGTGCAGAAATATCAAAAAAATGTTCTATAGCTCAGTTTATTATTTACAATTGTTGCTTATGCTGTTGTTTGTGTTGTTGGCCATTCCGAATGAATTAACACCTTGCAAAATATACAAAATCATGCTGAGGCGTAATAATTTTGTTTTTGTGTGTGAAATTAACCTCCATAAGAAAGAAAATGTTCACGCAAAACAGAGTAAAGAAGCATGTTGTTGGAGAACAAATGGGAAGGACAATGTTACTAAGTACTAAATTTTCGGGCATCAAAAACAATAGTAGTCTACAATTTGGAGATCAAATTCAGTTTCAGCCGTTACTAGTTTCAGCAGTTACTAGTAACTGCATTTATCAGGAGAGCCCAAAAATGTATACAAAATTACTGAGAAGGTATAATTTTATTTAGAACTTTTTATAACACAATAACGTTAACATCTCGGTGGTGGGCATAAAGGACCAAACTAGCCGCCTGAGGGTTAACACAGCTGAAGTGCGACTTAGTTAAAAAATGTATTTTTTTATAGTTTGGTGAACAATAGTTATGACACAGGTGTTTATAGTGTATTTCAATTTTCGGGAGATGGAAAATTTTAAATTAAAAGCTGAAACTGGCATAAAAACAACAATTGTTAAAAAATTTTATTTCGTCCATTATTCATAATTTTATTTTAAAAAAGTAAAAAAAAAAATTTAGTAGTCGCTCTTTTGTTCACAAAATGGATTTTATACATTAATAATAAATTGTTGATTTAATTTGTTTATTCTCTCCTGTCTTCTTACAGATCGCCTTCTGAACGTTCTGGCAAAGGTTGTTGTGGTCAATGGTTTGCTGGTCCGCCTTTACGTGCCTTAATAGCTGTTGTGGCTTTGGGTGGAGTTGCCTGTGCGTTGGGTGGTGCTGCATTGGGGGCTACTGGCTTGGCAGGACCTCCTAGCTCACATTTTACAGCCGCTCTACTAATGATTGGTAAGTGGATAAAATTTTTTTCCATCTTATACTATCTACTGTTTTTTCTAAAAAATTCAAAGTGAAAGATAAACGCAAGACTGCTGTGGTTCGCTTACATCATAGTTTTCTATGACGTTTACACAAAATTACATCATAATTTTAAACGTTAAAAATCCATCAAAATGAAAGTTATACGTGTGACTCTTCTATTCATTTTATATACATATGTTTTGGTTGTATTTTGGCAACAAGTTGTATGTAGATTAACACACTTGCATACGTACTTAAGTTGTGTGTGAATTAGTCCAGTAGTTGTGGCCCTACAATCTGTATAGAAAGAGTTGCGTATATTTTAAACCTAGTAATTCTCCTGTTTTTAATTCAAGCCTTTAAGTCAGTTTCTTCTTCCTAAAGCACTTATAAAAGGAGTATAATTGTGCAACTCAAAATCGGCTTGTATGCATGTATTATAATACATTATAATACATACTATATTGTATACTTGCGGTTGGTAATTTTCATATAAAAATATTATATTATAACACAATTTCATTTCATATGTTTTTAAAATGTTGTATTGATACCATACCCTGGGATTATGGTATCTGTTTGGTAAATTTTCGTTTTAATAAATTAAAAATTCTGAATTATCACGTACACTTATAAAACTACATATTCAGGTATGTCACAGGATTTGTACGAAAGTGAATATTTCCACATTATTCAATTCGTAACGTTTTTATTTTGGTTCTCCAGCTTTCAACCGTTTTTAGGAATCCGAAAAAAATAATAGCATTGATTTTTTGGCATTAAATATGGTAGTACTACTGAACAGCTGGTTACTAACGGATATAAAATAAAATAAAAGGAATACAAATAAACGAAAGTAAAGTATATTTGAAGTAATAAAAAAACTACGTGGTAATGCTTTCGTTTTCACGTTTTTCCTGTTGATTAAATACTTTTGAAAAAAATACAAAAAATGTATTACAAACATTCTTTTACATATGTTTTAAGACAAAATTTAAATAAAAACAAATTTATTTACTATTTAAAATCTGTTTTGAGCACCCTTTTGACGCAATAACTCTTAAATTCTTAAATACATTTCAATTATTTGAGGTGAAAATATACGCAAAAAAAATCGTTTTACTTTTTCTGGAGAAGCTAAAAACGTTTTCACTTTCGCACAAATTTGTTTTCTGTGACATACCTGATTATTTATGGAATTTCTTTTAAAATACTATTTATCATCTGCTCTTTTGCTAATGATACTTGGTTACCTTTAAGAATTAATAATTAAGTTAATAATTTAAAGTGCCCGTGCCTAATACAATTTCATAGTATTAAATGATTTGAGTACCCTTTTTTTGATCTATATAAATTTATAAATAAGCCAAAGGTTGATTTTAATATACGTTAGAAAAATACATGGTGTTTGTGAATTGCATAAATATTTCTAGAAATTCTGAAAAATTTGCATTATAGACAGCTAGCACTTTTGCAGATTGCTAAACCCTCACAAAAGTGATGAACTTTTTACTATTACAACGGAACAATAATAATTGAAACAAATTTCACCACACAAACAAACACATGAAATAAAACTCTTGTTGTATAAATAATGTAGTTAATAAACTTGTAAAAAACATCAGTATTTTGTGAAACATATGTTAAATATTTTTTAGAAAGGAAAGCAAAGATGTAAAAATGGCAAAATATATGTCACATTTTTGTCAGAAATAAAACGCCATAAAACGGAGGTATGATATTGTTAATTTTTCACATCTCATGGAATTTTATACATATCTTATGGATTAAGTTAAGGGCCAACCAAGGATGACACCCACAAACACGGTATTGAACACCTAGTTTTTCTTAAGGCAACTAAAATGTAACTCTAGTTTCTTTTGAGTTTTTTCTATTCCAATGGCACTTTTCTATCGTCTCCGAAAACCCGGCTGACATCAGTATGAAAAGAAGAGTCTTTTATTGAATAAATTGATGTTTTCACAATTCTTCCAGGCCTAGTAAAGAAGAGTTGCATTTAGATAATTGGAGCGAATTTCCGTCATATTTTGTCAAGTTTAGTTTGGAGATAAACCGTGCTCGGCTATGTGCGATCTGCAGTCTCATAGAGAATGAAACATGACACTGAATATGCTACGGGTTGTCTCCAAACCAAAGTTGATACGGGACGACGCAAATGCGTCTGAATATCTATATCAAAACACCCTGCCCGAAAATCAAACGAAGAGTTGAGTTCTCATTAAATTATTCGCGTGTCGGTAAAGGCACTATAAAGTCTTCATTTCTCGCAGGGACCAATGGTTAAACCAATCTGAGTGGCACATAGTTCACAGACCGATCCCAACAGGTAATTGTCAACGCTGGAGCGGGTATGGTTGCACCACTTTTCCTGAGTGTGATTCCAATCGGAAAAAAACCTCGAATTTTTCAACCTGAGACTTGCGCTATCCGAATTTTTAGTAGAAAATGCTTGAGAAGAAAAATAAGGGGCATATAATTCTTCATTATGTCAGACAGCCAGGCACCACTCTAAATAAACTTACGATCTGCAATAAAATTACTTTATTGCTTACCTGGCCATTCTGAGAGCGAACGTTGCTTAGCAAACAGAGGATCATCAAATGAAGATGATGCCACCCGAATAATGGGACATATGATCATGTGCTCTGCGATTGTCGAAATATCAATTCTAGCAGAGTAAAGTTACTTGGCACGTCCTCACTAACACCAAGTGACTGAACAAGGTAATTTGCTTTATTCTAGGGGAGAATAGAGGTTGCACAAAAGAGCAGGGTCGTGTTGCAAAGGGTCTAAATAATAATAATTATTTCCCAGGAGATACGTTATTTTTTCTTTTTGCTTGGATAGCCCATCACTCCATAGGGAGTGTATTTCACATGCAAACAGTGCGGCTAACGAACGAGTTTTCGCTGTAATGTGTTGTGCGGTCCCCTGGCCAATCTGCCAGAGATGGCTCCAAAATTTGCCTTGAATTGTATTCCATTTTCGATCAGGTATAGGTACAATAAATAGTAAATAAGGAGTTCAGATGAAGTGAAGTATGTCTTACACCGTTTTAAAAAACCGATGCACTTATATGCTTCTTTTGCAATGTGAAAGTCCATCGAACATCATACTCAATTTGCATCCTAAAACATACACATAACTACAAATGGATCCATAAGCCTTGTGCGGTATATTTTTCATTATGTCTGTTCGATGAAGGAGTTCCATCTGATGAATTGCCATATATTTGCATACATAGAAGTCACTATATCGATTAAAGATCTGGTAAATGGATATTATACCGTAAAAATCATTCTAGCTCTCTGAGGACTTTTTCTTTTAATACGCTTACTATCGGGTATTGTAGAGAAATCAACCCAAAGCTCTCCCACGTCCGCAAACCTCTTAGACATTTATGCGACTTTCATTGTTTTATTCCTTTGTATTTTCTTATGAAATTGTTTGCATTTAAATATTTACTACAATTTAATATTGACTTATTTTCGAGCGACATTAATATCAGTATCCAACATTGTGTGTTGTGTTCACTTAAGTGTTTCAAATTAATTAAAGTGTTTAGAATACCTTCAAAAAAGTGTTTTTCGTGTACTTGACTATGTTGTATTGAAGTTATTGTCTTCTTGTTGTAGTTTTGGCTTGTTTATTGCTTTACTTTTTGGTCATATATTGTTATTTTTAAGATTGTAGCGATTGTACCTAATTGCTTTAGTATTTTATCATCTTAAAGGTGTGAACATTATTACTTTCAGAATTACCGCCAAAGTATGATTACATAGTATATTTTATTACGAGTATATTTTTGGTTTTAATGTATCTTTATGGGTTGGGCAGCACAGCAAAGTTGTCCGAAAATTGCCATTACATAACATCACTCTGTTTCAACTTATGACTTTGTATTGGGTACTCTTGAATACAAATATTTTGAAGTTTCTTTTATAATTAAATTGAGTAATTACAGGAAAATCCCAATATTCGGCTAGTAAAAAGAGTGAGAACTATAAAACATAAAATGTCGATATAAGTACTCGTATTTGTTTTAAGTACCGACTATATTTCAAAATAATACGACAGGTTTGATCTTTTATTGCACGGTGGAAGCAATGGAAGAATACAAATTAAACTGTAGGGAATTTATTGTATATAATCAACACAATAACCATTACAAGACTTTTGGGATATAGGGCCTTGAAATTAGTTTTGCTACCACGTCACGATAAAGCTTGAAATCAAACTTGGATCTTTGTAATCCCAATTGTTCTAACTGTTCTTGTATATTGTTATACATACAACAATCTACACAGTATCTAATTAAAGCGCATAATATTCTGACGTGTCAGTGGTTCTACAGCAGCTGGATAGAAATCATATAACGGAGGAAAAAAAACTCCAGATGGCATTCTTGAGCAGGATTTTTGATACACGTAATTATTATGTGTTTTACTTTGCTGCTCACTTTTTCTCTTATGAAAGCAATTTAACAATAATGTTTTAGAAAATTATTGTTATAAGTGTTTTAAATTCAATAGGAAACATTTTTAAAAACTTCTTTTAAAAGACTTCTTGAAATAGAAAACTAATAGCAACCTAGACAATTTAGTGGGTAGTTCTCCAAACTAGACAGTCATTTTGGACAATTGGATATTTGGCTCTTCTAAACATAGAAGTTCCACAATTTCATATTCCCGAACGCTAAATTTTAGCTTTCTTAAATTTTCCCTCACATTAATTACGAACTTGACTGCTAAAGGATCAATCTTGCTAGTAATTTGTTAATTGATAAATACACAAATAACCTCGCAACGAAAAAAATTACCCGTGTATTACCGGGTGATTATGACAACTGAATAGAGTTAAAAACCTGTCACCCACCCATTTGCTTTTGAATAACCTGACAGTTATCAGTGAAAACGACTCTATCTCTCTCTGTCTCTGTCTCAATATAAAGGGACTTAATATATATGTTGTTTTCACCGCGGTACGTTACGTTATGTACTACACCTATTTTCTCAAGGGATGAAACAAGATCGACATAAATTCCCCGCAAGGTCAAAATAATTATTCGGCACTATTAGAATGATAGCAAAACAACAAATTTATGTCACTGATTGGCCCCTTTCAGACCATTTTACAACTGGTTAGATTTTGAGATGGATTTTGCAGAGATATCTAATGACAATCGTTCTGATTGTGAAAAAAATATAAAGTAAAATATTCTCATTACTATCACACTTAAAATAAAATGAAAAACGCGTGTTTGTTTATTTCGAACAAGTAGCAGGGAAAAAGCTGAAACGATACTTTCGCGGCGATAACTAAGAAATTGCAGATTAGTAGCAACGGCTAAAGTTGATAACCGACAAGCACAGCGGCCGTTTTTGTGCCGGTGCAAGTTAAACAAATATTTGTGGTAGATTTGTGGTAGGCGCTAGTCTGATTAAACCACCATCAAAAAATGTTACATTATATTAATTTTTAATATTATATTAATTAAAATACTTTTCGGTTAGATTTTTTTTTAAAATTCTATGTATTCTTCAACTCAGCCCTGTTGCGATTTCTCCGGATGGAAATCACTTAATGATTAAGTGTAAACAAGAATTTGTTTAACGCAACTAAAGTATATATATATATATATGTTTGCCAATATATTGTTGTCGCTTCTATAATATGTTTGTCGTGATCATCCTATAACCACGTTGTAAAAAACTCGTTGAAATAATGTATGAAATATGAGATGTGTGTAGCCATAGTTACAAATAATAATATATAAATCCAGTTCGTGCTCTAATGAATAATACAGTTGGCATCAAAAAGAGTTTTTGCAATAATGACATTTTATTTACCAGAACCATTTAGTGTTTTTATAGCCTGCAATTAAAACATATATTTAACAACTATTCTCTCCTAACAATCATTTGCTAATATTTTGTTATTACACAATTTTCCCACACCCCTTTCAATAATCAAAATTATAAACAAAATTACGGCGGAAACATGCAATTTTATATTGCTAGCAACTTCCTGTTTAATGGCAAGCGAAAAATAAAATATACACGCCCAACGTTATCTGTCACCTGCGGCCACTAGAAATACAAAACTCCTATTACTACACTATTGAGGGCGGATGTTTGTCAAAGAGCCCTATTCAATAAAACGCATTTCATTGTTAAGCTAACTTTAATAACACAAAAATGGTTGTACAGTTAAAATATCAATAAAACAGAACATTTACGATATTTTTCCTTGCGGGAATATAATGTTTTCCTTCCCTCTGTAAATTCATCAGAAATACATTTATTTCAAATGTCATTTCATCATTTATCAGAATCGACATAGCAATGCGGTTTTTATAATGTATCTTATGATTTTAGTAAGCGCATGATAATTTTTGGATACCTGTCCAGTTTTAATGTAGTTTATCGTCCCTTCTCTATATTCCAAGTGCGATCGAATCAGTTGAAATAAGTAACAAATTTTTAAAATCATCTGTTCTATGGTATACATAGTTTTAGCTTTTTAATTCATTTACTCTCCGAGGAAAAACTAGAGAAAGCAAATGAAAATTACTCTACCAATTACTCAAAACAAAAAGTTCATAAATACTTTGCTGTTCAAAATTGAATAGTACTCAGTAGGCAGTTTAGCAGTTCGGTAGTTCCATAAAAACCAAACTGATGAACTTATAAAAATTTCGATAAACAAAATTTTGGAATGGACAGTTTAAATAACTATGTGTGTAAACGAGTTTTACGAAAACTCTAAACATCGTTTCTTCTTAAGTTAAAACTATTGATTTGATATTTTGTATTAGTTACGAGTATTGTTGTACGTCTATTATCATTTATGGCACGTAAATCGTTTCTTTGGAAAAGCAAGTATTGTAGTTCTAGTAATTTGTAATAGATATTGCACAAACTTTCCACAACGTTTGGCACAAATGTTTGTTGCCTCTTAGCATATATAAATTGCTAGAATTTGACCTATTGAACCGCCTTTCGCTGTATTTCGCAGCGTACTCTTCTTGGTCCAAAGCTCTATTAATATAAAACTGATATGCCTTTTTGTGTTGAATTGACAAATTCCACATTTGCAGATGCGACTGCAATTCTGAGTTCTAACTTTGCATTTAGAGAACTAATAGAATATCTCACATAAGTGGAGAAGTAGGTACACAACTTGCCAATATGAATTAATGAACTCAAGAATAAAGATATACCTTTGCGCTCAGTATGGAACATTACTCCTATCAACCTTAATTCCATACATGTCCCTCATATTGATCATATCATATACATCAATTGAATAGTCTTACTTGGACATTACTCGTATTTTAGAGCCAAGTGGCTTAAAATAAAATTATAAGGCCCTAATCTGCGTTGATTACCCAAAGAGCAATCAAAAACAAGTACTTGCGGTTTTAAAACCAGACATACGCAATACAATTCTGGTGAGCGATCAGTAATGTGAGTCTTAATCCTTTTTAGAGAGCATGATTTGAGCATCAAAGTACATTAGCAGTGAAAACATTCATAGGAACTTAGAAGGCCCTACCCAGCAAAAAATATCCTAGATATTGTAAGCAGTGCACTATTATTCCCGCGTACAAATGCGCTTCATACTAAGCACTTTTGATTTTGCCTTGATAAATGTAATAGTCTATTGTAGGAAATAGAAAACGTTTCCATTTGTACGTATATTTTATAACAATGCAGAAAAAATTATATTTTTACACATTAGCTCAATCGTCCATCCTCGAAAGCACTACTGTAGGACAATGAAGACAATATTATACATTTTACGATAAGTTACGAACAGAACACGATAAAACCGTAGTAAGCTTCCAATGAATCTACAAATTCCACTTGAAATGCTCCCGAGTGAGACATCGTTAACAAATATCATGACATACATAAACAGGTTCCGTTACAAAGCTACCAATGTGGAAGCAGTAGTTTTTGCTTGGTATAGATAATTATAGGCTAAACTTGCAACATAATTTAAATGCGGTTGCATGATTACTTGCAGGAATTCTATTTAGGACAAGTCTATGCAGAGCGTGTTAACCGCTTTGCTGAGTTTAGAAATATTTTAAATCACCCAATTTTATAGCAAATAATTTTAGTTACTGCTAAATCTACGAACGCGTAGTCAGAAAAATATAATATACATTTTATAAAAAAAAATATCCTTCAGAATAACAAAAGTCTTACACATGGGAAAAAAAGTATATATCGTACTACCATACTATATCGGTTCATAGTTAAGTACTTTTAATTTGCAGATAAGATCTCATTATACATCTATATACATATGTTATGAAAATATGCATTTGATCAAACTTAGTTGATCAAGTTTTCAAGTGCCGATCGATTAAAATAACACAACATAAAATAGTAAAATCAGGTATATGTTCATAGTGCCTTACCAAGATTATGCGATATGATGAGTTTTCTACGTTTACCTGATGGCGATTGTCTATGCCAATACGTCGCAGTGAACCAGTGCGATAAATGTCAGCAAAATTCAGACTATCCCTCATACTCAGCTGGATGTATGCGCTAGAGTCATGGAAAATTGGTCCGGTCGGATTCGTACCACTGTGCGCACCATTTAACAATGTCTGCTTCCAAATATTATAACATACATGTGCCATAAAGTCCTCGTTAAGACCTCACGTAAAACTTATTTTATTCCCTTTCAATATCAACGCGAAATTCTACGCAAAATGAGTTAAGGGTCGCCATGAACGACACATGTTCTTCATGCATAAAATTGCACAAGCATTCCTTAAATTGAATAAAAAATAATCGGCACTGCATTCCTAAAACATTTTATTTGCCTTTAAAAAAACTGACTTAAAGAAATGCTTACTAATGAAAAAATATGTAAAATTTAATAAAATAAAATAAATAAAAGCATATTATTTCCTTTTAAAACAAAACGTGTTTTTTTTTGGGACATGACAAATGGCCTGTGAATATTGTGCATTACGCTTAATTTGTTAGGAACATTTTTTGTTTTTATTGAGATTTTCTCTCAGCCAACAGGCGAACAGTAGCAACTAAAATAAAAACCATATTCAAGAGCTCATACAGTGTGCAATAATGTGTTAAGAACGAGTATGTATTTATACGAAACAGTAGGATGATGAGAAAAAACTTTAGTGGACGTTAAAAGAACTTGTTAACAGCAAAATGAAAAGTATGATTTTATATCTTTGAGGAACTCTCGGTTTATGGTTTCATTTGAGGGCAAATTTTATTATTTGAGGGCAAATTTTCAATGTTGTGATACATGTATTTTCTGTAGCGGCACCCATTATAATCCAAAAAAAAAATTATCGAAAAATATGAAAATTATTAGAAATTTTCGTATTAAATTTTTCATTATTAGGTGGGGTAAATATTATCTATTTACCCCACCTAATACAATAGACACTAATCGGTAGAAAGACAGCATGTTAATGGCATAGAAAATACATGTATTTCATTCTGCTGGTGTTCAAAAGTTAACTTTTTTAGTATTCTGTAAAAATTATCGTAATAAAATAAAAATTGTTTTTTTCTTAATTGGAAAGTAATAAACGAAATAAATTAATTCGACAAAAAAAACTTTATTTAAAAGTTTAGCCACAAACTACTGCAATCATAATTGTTAACAAAATATACGAAGGGTGTTCAAAATATTGAGGAGATTTTATTTTTCTCATGAAAACCCTTGTGGCAAAGTTTTTTTTCAGGTGAAATAAATTCACCAGTGTGAAACAATAAAGTCGTAAAAACAAATAATCTAACTAATTTCAGCTTCGGCAAGCTCTTCGTGTTATCTGAGTTTTAGTTACCCCATCAAATTCTGGTAATTTTTCCGCCACTTAGTTGTTTCACAGTGCAATACGGGCCATCTTTACCCAAAGTTTTTGGTTGGTCCTAGTAGTAGAGTCAAAAGCCTTTGCAGTATATAGATTTATTTTCAGTAATCCTTTGACAACAGAATTTTCTCCTTCATTACCAAATATTTCCTGGCGAACTGGCCCCCAGAAGATGCGCCATGTCCCACCATACCTAGTCATCTCTTGTCGGTCTTTCGCAGACCAATAACGTCCTTGTTGTGCCACATTCGGACTCATTTTCCTTGATAGTCATTTTGCTATAGGTGAAGATTTTGACCTCTGGTCTCACTGTTCTCGTGATTGTCGTATTTCTGCCTGAAGGACAGAGTTATGGTTAGGAAGTCGGAAATACATTTCAATCTTTGGTTCCTATATAAATATTCCCAGCGCGGAGCCGATCATATAGCAGCTGGTCGCTACAGATATCTGCGCTATGGTTTGACCAGGAATCTCTGTTTGGTATCAGTGTTCTATAGCTAGAATGTACCTGGCTGTTAGTAATATCAACAAAATTACATACATCAAGAAGAATCATGCTACCATTGTGGGACTATATGTATGTTTAAAATTTGCCTCCGCCCTCCTTTTTAGAGTACGTTGGGTATTCTTATTCAATTACTCAATATTCCAGTTATTTTCTTTCTATATCGCTACTTTATTTTTCTAACAATAATAAACAAAAAACAACTAATCCACAAAATTCATAATTGAACTGCGCAAGTTCACAAGTGCAGTGTAACTGGAATTTCAAACAATTTATGACAGTTCATTTCCGAGAATGTAAAAATTCATAGTTTGCAAGGCTTTCAATGATAGCAGCTTTCGCATACTTTAAAATACTACTGCTGTTAGATATACACATGCCAGACAATAATATGGATAGCAGATATGTAATTTATGGGAAGTTTAAGATAAATGCAGAGAAATATTCCAAATGGAAACTAGATATAAAGTCAAGGATTTGTTGCAATGCTCGCAGAATATTGTTAGAGCATGAAAACGGACGATTTAGAAGAGTTCTATAATCGTCTCTCCAAAACAAAAGACAAAAATAAGTCTTTTAAAGTTAATACAGAAAATATATTTACACCATTTTATATTTTTTTATGTATACGATTTTTAAATAATAATATAATAATATTATAGATAATATATTCCCTTTAGCTAAATTAAAAAAAAAAGATAAAAAAATTTGTGTTGGAGCCGGGGGCAATAGATCCCAATAAAAAAATATTGCTCTAGATAAATAAACCATGCCGGTCACATATTAGCCCTCTCCGACCTTCCCTAAAATATAAAATTTGGACTTCCTTAACAGTAGACGGTTTAGGACTTTTCCACCGCTGTAGCTGAAAAGCATGATGTGACACAAAAAAAACGACATAAGATTCGAATTCATCGACTTCGAAAACATTAAAAGCCGTCGTGTACCCCTACGGAATTACTGGACTGTTACATAGTATTATCTTATTCATTTTTAATAAATATAGAATTTCGTGTGTCATCATCAGTAATTTTTAGAAGAACTTTCTCTGAAATGTGTAAATTTTGCTCTTATAACAAATGGGTTAATGGTATTTTTAATAGTTTTCATAAAATAAACTCCAATTTTAATTGTATTCTACATGAAATACATACATATATGTTTTCTTTCTGTAATGAATAATAGTATTTTACAACTGCATTATTTTTTTACTATCATTTGCAAAAACATAGCTAAAAAATTACAATTTTTCACATAGTTGTTCTTTATTGATAATGGCTATGAACTTTCAGTTTGCAAATCGTTATTCGCCATGGTTATTAAAATAAACCTTAGGAAAAACGTGCTTCTAGTTTTAACCCTTTGCCTACCTTGATGACCACTGTAGCCACATGATACGCCAGCCTGTTTGTATTTTATTTAAAAAAAAATGATATTTTGTATATCATAAAATTTTGTAAATTTGAATGTAGTCATATACATCTGTACATGCATTCGCACAAATGCTGTCTGCATGCATAAACACAAAGAAAATATATTTAAATTTTGTTAAATGCGTCATTTAGCTGGGGGAGTTACGTTCTGTGTAAAACTGTCAGAATTGAATTGTGTTTGAAGACTTGTGTGTGAGAAATGTGTTAATTACGTTGCCTTGTTTTTTTTCGGAAAATTTTCTGTAAAAAGCGTAATTAAGTGGGTACTTAATGGCTGTAGATGCAGACAGACAAAATAAATATAAAAATAAAAACAGGTAAAAGGTTTTTTTCGTTTTGTAAATATTTATTAACAATCGAAGAGAACATCACAGAGATTCAAAAACTTGAAAACATAATGTTTTATAAAGTTACATTAACAAGGTAAGAGATACAATCTACTGGATACAATCCATTCATACATAAATGTTTATTTATTTGGATAAACATGCCGAACATGATCTGAAAACCTTAAATAGTTAATTACAGTTTTTTTTAAAGAAAAAACAGAAGAGTAAAATAGACCAAAACAACAGATTAAATAAAGTTAAATAATACTGTTTTTTTTTAATTTACTTTTATATAAAACTTACGTAAGTTTTGTAATTTAATTTTAATTAAAATTAATTTAAAGAGCCATAAAAATAAACTTAACGAGAAAATAAAAAGTAAAGTGGAATAAAATCTGTAAATAGGCACGCACATCTATGAAATGCTCTACAAGACGCTAGCAAATATTATTTATAGTTTGCTTCCACGAATTATATTTCGTGGAACTAAATGTGTTATTGAGTAAGCCATATAAGAGTTATGTAATTGAAAAATTATTTTCTTCAGGTTAAACATTTGCCAAATGATGGAAACCAATTTCGCCTCCTATTGAACGAGTTTAATCCATCCAGAACTCTCGATGCTCAACTGGACATTCTTTCAAGAGATCTTTTATCAAATGACAGGAAAGATAAAGTGATTGCCGAAATTGCAATGATCAATTCTTTTAATTGCGCTGTATAGTATCGTGGAAGGCTGCTAGTATGGTACATCATCTTGCACGTTGCCTCATTGCTGCATGCAAAATGGTGTATTCAATACTCTGGTTACAGGCCACAGAATTGACCAATATCTAAGTCTTGTACCTGTATTTTCTTATAGCCAGCTCGTCTGCAATACAATTGCCTCACGTGTATGACCTGGGCTGGGTCATACATCAATATTTCTACTGAATACCATAGCCATATCGCAGGTCTTTTCACTGAAGAATATACTTATTCTTATGTCCAATGTAGACACTTCCATCTATTCAATTTCTTCGTTTTAGAGCATATTTTTAGACATCGAGTTACCAAAAAAGGATTGAATATTTTCTTAAGAGTCCCGTTCTTCGAGATAAAGTACAAACATGGCTAAAGCAACGCCTCTTTACTTGTTCCTAATGCATAATGCAATTATAATTGCATAATGATATTTTCTTCTGTGACAACATTTTGCATATATTTTACACAAAAAAATGTCCGAATGTGAATAAAGATCAATATCTTTTGTAAATATGTTGCATAAGGTAGTGCAAAATATGCTACATATTACCCTAACGTTTTATTTAAGAATTAAATGTGCAACACTATTTTAACAGCTGGCTTTACCACATCACATCTAAAGAGTTGCTGTTAATGAAAACAGAAATATTTTGTTCTATTCTGATCGTAGAACATGTAACACTTTGCTAAAATGTGTTTAACATTTGGAAAGTGTTACTGAATTTCTCAGAAAACAAAAGCAACACCGTAGAACAAAATCGATTTGGTTATCATTAGCTACAGCCAGGATTCGTTGCAATCACATATAACCAGTATTTGGCCTGTTCTCAAAATGTCTTCCAAAAATTTTTATTTAAAAACGCTATTACATTTTGGCAACTTCTTTTATATTATTAGTAATGGCTTATCATTGCACCGCGATCTGATGGACTATTGTGCCCACCTAAAACAATTCCATACTTTTTATAAGTCTAGTAATTGTTGTGGGTTGTTTTTAGCAAGATTGTCTGGAACTAGTATCCTACCACCTAGGTAGGATACTGCCTGCAGGATTCACTATCTACCACATCTTATTTATTAATGTGATAGTTAGGTTTGTAATGTGCTGCTAGCAACTGTAGAGTTTAATATCATTTCTGTTGAGATGTGGAACAGTCACTACTATAATACATTCCGCTTCAATGAGTCTTCTCGACTGCCGCATGCCTAGTTGGGCTCTCCAGTAATGGAGTACATCTCATTTTTCCCCTTCGCTTATTACGTTATTACTGAAGCTATGATTTACCCCACAGAACGGTTTGGACCTATGAAAGAATTGCCTGCGCCCATTTTTAGCCAGATAATCTGCCATTTCATTGCTTACATTAGAGTAACTGAATTCTTGCTACTAATGTATTGAGAAGTTTATAGTCATCCCAAACAAACTTTGATAAGAACAAGTAGGTTGCTAATGATTTTAAAGCTGCCTGAGTATCCGAAGGAATTTAGTAACACGACATAGACATTCTCAAGCATAGTGATCTAAGGCGTCGACCTCTACCTGAAAGGTGCGAGGTGTTTTTGCCATTTCCGTAACTGGCCTCCATACTTCATCTGCGTAAGCAAGAGTATTGTGCTAATTCTCTACCAAAGATATTCCTCTTCTTGGCGTTTTGAATTATTTGGCCCAATGCTGCTCAGCTGCGGGTCCACCTTAACCTTTTGGCGGGAAAATTAAATAAATAAATTTTATAGCGACGCGTTTTTTTAATCGTTACGAAGGGAGAAAGAAAATAATATATTTTCTCAACTCTTCCTGCGTCCGCGCCTGTTATTACTGCATAACAGATATTCATAATGCAACGAACAGTAGAGATGTTGACATCAGTATACGCCAGGGCAATACTGGTAAATGTTTATCGGCATTATCAAAGGCGCCTTCTACTCTAAAGTCTAGGAACGCTGGTTTTTTAAATTTGTATATTTTGCTCTTTGTTCGTAATTGCTTTCTGTTTTTTTCTATTGTTAAAACAATTGCAATAGTTGTTTCTTTTATAAATGTTTTCTTTTGTTTTTTTTTCAAATGAATCTTTTAAGTTTATTAAATTTTTTGCAATGTCATATTTATGTGAATTTAATTTACGCTGTTTCTTTTTTCATTCATTACGAGGTATACGACTCTTATGTTGTCGTCCGTGGTACCAAAAATACAATAGACAACATTATGTAATTGAAAAATAAACAACTTTCCGGGCGTAAAAATGGTAACGCTTGAGGTCGTTTTTGTAGCCCGCTTTTTACTTCTAAACATTTTCAGTGAATACCAATTATAAAAAATTTGAAGCTCAATTTTTGTGCTGTGTTATTAAACTTTCTTTTTCATACATCAAATGACTTGACAATTTTTAATAAATAAATTTCTTTTTATTTACCGGTATTTATTTTGGAATTTTAAAATGCTTCATATAATTTTTGCTTAACATTTATTTTCGTTTTGTGACTCGTAATAAGACAAAAATAAGGTTGTATTGTTTCATAACACAATTTAGCACAATTTATTGAATTTGGATTTGTTTAGGAAAAAACGTGTTTAATAATATAACTCGTATTTCTCGGGTATTATTGGTTTTAAAAAACATTTAAGTGCTGTTCGGTAAAGAATTACATTTCAACTACAGTGGAGATTAAAAAACAAGAGTTTTACTCTTGTAAATATCGCATGTAATAAAAAATTTAAATTAATCTGCGTTAAAAACGCGGCGGGAGTTTATTTAACGTGTCCATGAAAGTCATCACAGATCTAGACATGTTGTAGTATTCATAGACTTAGAACAGAAAGAAAATATCTGAATCTTCAAAATGTTTAAAGTCATGATTGACCTTCGACACAGTAAAAAAGCTTATATACCTTTAGTACAATAGCATTTGCTTCACTTTTAAATCAGGACACACTAAATACGATATAATTGTTAGTAAAATATAATATTGTATTTTGACAGCGTGAAAATTAGAAATAACTTTCCATTGCCAAGGCTTATGGGAATTTATTTGCAAGCAGCAGCAAAGGCAAGATATTTACGATATTGTTCTTTAAAAAAAGAAAACAAAACAGCCACACCGGATGATTGTTGTCACCTCTCTGGCGCTATTTGCTATTTGTTCATTTTTAAAGGCTATATGTTTTCTGTACCATTTTACAAAGCTGGTTTGTGGTAACAACATTGGTCCGACTTTTGTTCAACTTTTTAAATTTCTAAAAACTTGGTTATAATAACTTAATATTGACATAAAAATCACTATACGCTGTTATTCATAAAACCCATAAACTAGTAGGTGGAAGTTTAAGGAATAGAATTGCCAGTAATTCAAGAAAAAGTTAAGAAGCTATTACCCAAAAGTTCTTTATCTCATTGAATATCTTCTGAATACTTATGATATAAAAATAATCAAGTTGAATAGGTATGACTTTATGAATTGAAATGGATTTGTCCTAGTAAAGTATACTAGTGTGACTTTTGACGAATTGTCTAATTATTGAAAGCATTCGTCCCGTTTAACACACAGCAAGTATTTTGCCGCAAGTCTGTGTGTAGAAGATAATAATAAAACTCGTCAAATTGAGCGGTAATTCACCTATATATGAAATAATGGAAAAACTAGCGGAGAAAATTTATTTCCCAAAAAATCAAAATTTCTCCAAAAACCGATTTTTTTTAAATTTCAAAAAATGCGTAATTTTTACTCAAACTTAAAATTACCAAAACTTTGAAAATTCACATTATATTTGAATAGCTGGTAGAAAAATTGAATTCCGAAAAAAAACGAGTTACGAAATTTTATAAAAACTTTAAATTTGCCATAAAAACAATCATTAAATTAATTTGATGTCATTCTTACAATTCGGAAAAACTAGTCACTGTACCAGTGTTATCAGATAAAGGAATTTAGATTTTTGGGGAATACAAGGGTTTCTGATGTTAATCGAACAAAACCGTTACAACCGTTAGAAAAACAATGGAAAAACACTAGCCATCGTGGAGTGTGGAAAAGTTTTAGTTTACAAATGCGCCTCAATTTATTTATTTTCATTTAATTAGGTAGACTCTGCTTCGAGAGAATTTAATTTTAATATAAAACTCTTCTTACAATTTCAGGTGTTGGTGTCGTTTTGGTTACAGTAAGTGGTGCTGCTTGGCGTATGACGGCACCAGGTGGTCCTCCATGCCTTGGTCTTGGATCTGGTGTCGATTTGGGCAGATGTGGTCGAAGACCCTGTAGCAGAGGAGGTGGTGCACCGCAAGGTCTCCTCTATCCAGAATTTCAACATAGACCGCCACCGCCATCATATCAAGCCAGTATGCAAGAATACCGTTTAAGGTTAGTAGTACATACAAAAATTTTAAATCCTTTAAATCAAATTGTTAACACAACCCCTCAAGTTTGTTAAAACCATAAAATTTGGCAAACCGCATAATGTGGCTTAATCGAATTGAGTGTTTGCCAGTTTTCTGTTTTTTTGTTGTGCTTCTTTCCTCTTTTAAACTGCATGTTTTTCAACCGACTTGCTACAGTGTTGCATTGTCGAACAAGATACTACTGTGTATTACAAGTAGCAGCAGAAAATAATTGAAAGTCTATAAATTTAATGATTGCATGTCGCAGTGTCATTTATATTGTAATATAGTTTTTTTTTTCTAAAAGTTCCTGGCTAAAAAGAAAAACGAACAAATGAAAAACAATTAATTTGTTTCTCATGTTTTATTTATGTCCTTTTTGCAGACTACTTCTATTGGATAGAGATCGTCAGAATGGTGTGGTCAGAGGAAGTTCACCACCACCCACTTATCGCTCACATGCCGGAAGTTTGCTAAGGTAAGTCTTTCTCTATCGTAAATATATTTGGTTTACATGTGTTTGTAGTTTTTTGTTTTTTATAAAATAAATTTTATTAAGAAAATAAATTTGCATAGAAATTAAGAACAAAATAGGACGTTAATAAAATGCATTATCAAACACCATATAAACTATTTCTGCAAGTCCCAACCAACCCTATTATGCGGATTTTGTTATACAAAAAAAAATCAGTCAGGCAATTTGGCTTGTATGTATGTCTAAGGGGGCATTCCTTAAAGGCCTTTTAAAGTTTAAAACTGTCTAGAATCCATGGTTTACGAAGAATATATAATCGAAAAAGGATTTACAATAACTTTCGTAAGATTCAGTACATCTACTACAATTTTCATAAATTTAGTGTGAATTTAACAAATTTGATGCATTACTTTTCGAACACATCTCGTAAATAGAGTTTCAGGACTTGGTGGTTTTTGTAGTGTTCAAATTGACAACTTTGCTCTTCAAAAACTAAAATCGCTGTATGAAGTCAAAAAAGTGGAAAACTTTTGTAAACTTTTAAAAACACCCAAAAACAAAAAACACAAAAGTACCCCTAAAACTCTTTTACATTTAAGCCAATTCAAAGTTATTGTTGTAAAATTTTGTACACAAAATAAGAGAAATTCAGACAGACATAGAGTTTTTTCTCGACTTTTTTGTATTTATTTTTATTTTTTGCCAGAAAAATACATTAAATACATGTAAAAACTTTGTCGTTGAACTTTGTAGACTGTTTTTAGTTCAATATGGCTTGGCAAAATAAAATATGCCAATTCACACACACTCGTCCGCGTATAGATTCTACAAAGAACCACCCAAAAAACTATAAATAAATTTAAAATTTTGTCTAAACAGCAATAACAAAAGCAGCATGCAACCAACGAATCAACCGACGAAAAACAACAACAATACAATAACCACAACAATTTTTCTTCATTTAAGTCTATATAGAAGGAGGTGGGAACAAACCAGCCCTCTATACACACACACATAAGCATGGTGGCATACACACACAAATATTTGTGTGCAGAAATTTAAAGATGTCATTTCCGGTTAAATTTATGACTTGGAAAGTGTTTATGTTTCAGCATTATACCCCTGAGCACATGCCCGCTTGCTCCTGATCAAAGGATGATTTACTTGGAAGTTATAAAATTTTAATCCATAAAATAAATCGGAGTTGTAAAAGAATTTAAATTATTTCTATAATATTTAAACGAAGTTCTAAATAGGATTTATATGAATATGGGCCCTGTGGGATCCCAAATACATTTCAATTACCATTACTTGCAATGTGTACTTTAAATTTGGAATAACAATTACAAGTAGTTATAATACAATTGAAGGAATACATGTATTTGTAATTAAAAAAGCCATAATACAATTACTTGTCATCACTAATAATCAAATCTGTAAGCAGATTTTTTAATTTGCAGCAAAATAAATTCTTCTTTTTAAATAAAGATATAAGTTAATTGTTGTATTAAGTCAAAACAAAAGAAAGGAAATAAAATATTGTATTCGAATTACATGCCTCTTTATTTCCCTGAAATAATTTTTATATCTATGGAATGTAATAAAAATAACGAATCAAAAGGAGAGTTTTAAAATACAGAGATGCGAAATAATGCACTTAGGGCGAAATACTGCATCTGAAACAAGTTTTTTCCAAAACAATGTAATTTTAAAGTAGGTTTATTAAAAAACATGGCTGTGGCATACTCAAGGCAATTATATTATGTAGAACTTCCGTCATCCCTTGTCAAGTTTGGTTTGAAGCAAACCGATTTCGGCTATGTGCCATCTTCAGTGTCATTTTTTGTTCTGAGAAGTTTGCAACAATTTAATGTTAAGGTTTTATTCTCATTCAGGTATCTACTTGGCCGCTAGTAGCAGGTGCATCTCGTAGGCATCGGGTGTTTTGTACGGATTAGATGTAAGTGATAACTGTTTAATTGCTTGCGTCAGAATTTGTGTTTTATGTTTTTGCTGTTTTTTTTTCTTTTATCACGAAGGGATCTGGTAACAGACCGGGTGTTTTTGTATAGATTGATACACGATTCTGATGACTATATTATTGCCTCATAACTGCTGTTTGCTGACGGCATGTTAACTTTGTTTTTAATTGTTAAATAGGGAATGTCCAGTTTTTCAAAACAAACTAAACGCGAAGAGAAGAAGGATAGGGCTCGCGGCATAACAACCATGGCAAATATACGGAATATACACTAATATACAAGGTTTAGTAAATAACTTTAACCAGATGCAGATACTTTTAGAATTAAAACAGCCAGAATTCGTTATTTTATCGGAAACTCACTTAACTATAGACGTGGGCGAAGCAGAAACACAGTTAACAGGTTACAATCAATTCCCATCTCTATCGAACTCAAAAAGAACAGGTGGAATTACAATATATTTTAAAAAGAAATGGAAAGTAAGAAAGATCGCCGAAAAAATTGTTGATTCGAAAATGTGGATAATAGCATATATGGTGCATAATAAAAACAACAAATTTATTGTAGCTGCTGTATACAGGTCCCCAAGCAGTTCAGAATATGAATTTTTGAGAGCATTTGCAGATATCGTAGAAGAACTAAATGAAATAAACTGTGACATTATAATAGCGGGTGACTTTAATATAGATTGGTATAAAGAAAGTTTTTATAAAAACAAAATTAAGTGTATACTCGATGAAAAGGGCCTTAAGCAAATAATAGAAGAATTCACGAGAATTACAAAGAACTCCAAAACTTTAATAGATTATATAGTAACGAATAATCGAAATATCTCGGCAAAGGTCAACAGTACGAATAAAATTTCGGACCACGAAGCAATAGATATAATAATAGATAGCGATAAATATAATCCTAATAAAAACACCAATAAAGAAATTGAAATATTTAGATATAAAAGACACCAATTTAACATTGAAATACAAAATTTACAAAAAATAATAAACAACAATAATGACTTAAACCACAACGTCAATCTCTTCGATGAATACTTAAGAAACGCAATAAAAAAATTAACTATAAAGAAAATATATAAAGAAAATTTTAAATGCAATTGGTTTAACGATGAAATTCGACGAATAAAAAGAGAAAAAATTTATAAATATCAAATCGCAAGATACGAAAATACAAACGAAGCATGGACAAATTACAAAAAAAAAAATTCCAAATATTTACAAAATCAAAATTCAAAATGAAAAAAGGAAGTATGTAAATAACAAAATCACTTCTGCCAAAGATCAAAAAGAAATGTGGAGAGAAATAAAAAATCTAATTTTAAAAAAATCTAAAAATACAATTGAAACTGTGATATTTAATAATGTAGAATATAAGAATAATTTGAAAATAGCTGAAAATTTTAACAATTACTTTATAAATAGCGTGAAATCAATAAGATCCGAGATAAGCAATGTGCAATATATTCAAAACGTTCCAGTGATAAATTCCCAATTTAAATTCCGTGCAATAACGTTAGAAGAATTAAAAGTAATATGTAAGAACTTAAAAAATAAGCCAGACTTTTATAGGATAGATACTAGAATAATACTCAATAGCTGGCATATATTAGGAAAAGTAATGCTTCATATAATAAATAAATCTTTAGAAACAGACGTATTTTCGGAAAACTGGAAAACCTCAATGGTAACCCCCATTGAAAAGGTGTCAAAAACAACAAAATGTGAAGAGTTCCGACCAATTAATACGTTGATGACTTGCGAAAAAATATTAGAGAAGGTGGTAAAAGAACAATTAGAACAATATGTGGAATCTAAAAATATATTATCAAAATACCAATCTGGATTTAGAAAGAATTTCTCATGCGAGCCAGCAGTAAACTACGTTATTAATAGGTGGAAAAAAGTTGAAAAAAATAATAAAATTATTAGCATATTCCTTGATTTTAAAAGAGCCTTCGAAACCATTGATAGGTATATTCTTCTACGGAAACTACATTGCTACGGAATTAGAGATACCGAATTAAAATGGTTTGAATCATATATGACGGGAAGGAAACAAATAACAAAAGAGAACAACATGCAATCTAATTCAGTTACTAACGAATATGGAGTACCACAAGGCTCAATTCTGGGAGCGTTATTATTCATAATATATATAAATGATTTGCCAAAAATGTTGGAAAAATGTGAAGTAATTCTATATGCAGATGATACGCTTATCTTTACAGAAGGTGAATCGAATCAACAATGCTACGATAATCTTACACAAGATATGGAACGTGTTAGCATGTGGCTAAAAATGAACAAACTTAAATTGAACGAAAACAAAACGAAAATATTAGAAATAAGTACAAATAGTAACCAAGTTTTTAAAATAAATAATCAAGTGATAGAAAAAGTGGATCAGATAAAATATTTAGGATTTGTTAATGATAAAGAACTGAAATTCAAAGAACACATTGACTATATATGTAAAAAAATTGGCAAAAAAATTTGTTTTTTCAAAAGAACAAGAAAGCATATATCAGTTATAACGGCAATAAACATATATAATACCATAATAAAACCGCATTTTGAGTTCGGGTCTACAATTTTATATTCATGCTGCACTACACAACAGATAGATCGACTACAAAAACTACAAAATAGAGCAATGCGAATCATATTAAAATGCAACAGATCAACTTTATGCTTGAATCTCTAAAATGGCTAAACATAAGACAGAGGCTTACACTCAACACTTTAAATTTTATACAAAAATTGAAACGTGGAGAAGCACCGGAATATTTAAAGGAACAAATAGTATATGTCAGGGAAGCACAACCACACCAGTTAAGAAATATGAACAATTTTAGAATTGAAAGAGTACACTCAACGGCAATGCAACGAAATCTTTTTTACAAAGGCTTACAACTTTACAATACATTACCAAATTATATTAAAAATGAAAGTAATCCAAAATCTAGTTAAGAAGCAAATCTCCTTTTTTGTAAAGTACAATTTATATTAGAGCTAAAACACAATAATATCAAATTTAAATATTTGTATGTATATGAAAAGTATTATTAATGCTAATAAATCATTAAATAAAAAAAAAATTGTTTCTGTCCTATTAAACGATTAAATTTAACTCATAACTGCCACTTTGATGTCTTGCAAAATTTAAAAACCATTGAAGTACGAGTATATTCGTTTTTTGTCTGTATTTCCTATATATTGACGCTCAAAGCTGATTGTTGAAGTTATAGATGGTGATGACGATAGTGATGATAAAGTTTTTGCTTAAGTGGAAAATCATCTCACAATTTCAGTTTTGAAGAAAGTTTATTTTTGTCGTTTACGAAGCACAGAAATTAATTAAATTTCGTTATAAGCTGTTTAAATTAAATTATTTACGAATTTACAGAGTTAAAAATTGCCTGTTCTAAGAGTAGGCATTAGCTTATCAATACAGAGGGACTTTTACTTCGCTACTAAATTGATTACAAGATGAGCAATAGGCAGCTTTGTAAAATTCTAAATTTTGAAAAGCTCCAAATTAGGCAAAAGAACGCTGATTAAAAACAAAGAAGTAGTTAATGATTTTGATTATTGTAAAAGTAACAAAGAAAAATACTCTGATGCAAAACTAAGCAAAGAGAATATGAATAAATATATCAGAAAATATTTGTTAGATTTTTATTAAAGTCGTTACGATCTTCTGTAGCGCTTCAACAAAATTATTATTTTATTTATAAAACTTAAAAAAAAAAACATATTTCTATGCCTTCTCTGTGGCCATTATGTGCTTGCATAAACAACCAGCGAAATGCACACACACCCACGCAATACCTCGATTGTGGCCATTAGCAAATTGTTTACCTTGTTGACGCTAGCTGTCGCAACTTTGCTTCCAAAATTTCGTTGTCTTCGATAGTTTTTCTTTTTATTTATTTCATTATCATGATTGCATTATAAATTAATTTATAAATTTGAAAGAAGTTCTTTAATAGCTTTTGGTAGTCATCTAGACAAAAAGATTAATACATACAGTAAATTTTCGACTAGGTTTTCGTAACAGAACTCGGGTTTCGCAATTGCACAAATTTCTATTAATTAGTTACGTTAAACATTGCACTGGATTTTGATTTATCATCGAATATTCCGAAAAGTAAACTAGAATTTGGTTAGTTAAAATATTATCAAAAATATTATCGATGTAATTGAAAACGAGCATACACTGCCCAAAAACTCTGAGAAGTATTCAATATGCAACACCACGAGCACTACCGTATGTCGATATCATGGTTTTAAGATAATAGGAGTTACTTAAAATAAATATAAGATTATTTGAACCCAAACACATCCAATTGGTTTTATATGTGTATTTAATACTTAAGTCCTTCCTTGCAAATGACCCACCTAGAAAATATCTTTCGTAATCAATCAAAAATAATTTATGCATGTTTACACTGCTTGACGCCTGTAGCTTGTATTCCGTACGTACTGATAACAAAACAATAGACAAATGTAAAACGAAATGGAATGAGTGACATAAAATTTGTCAAACACACACTAAAACCACTAGAACCATTTTCCTGCGAGTATATTAAAATCCACTCAATACAAATCAACTCTTAGAAAATGGAATTGGATTTCGAAATTTTATTCCTGAATTTTTGTATTCTTCTTCGTATCTTGGGTTACCGATTGGCTTAAGTAAATATAATCAATCAATATGTAAATTAACTTCAACGTAAAAAACACGACTAAAAAAGATTTGGTCTATAAATTGTGAAAAACAAAAGTTTCAAATATAAATTCAATTAAGGGAAACTTAACTAGTTATACATAAAACCAGTTGGTAGCCATTCCGACTTAGTTAGTCTGCTTCGGAACTAGTTCTACAGAAGCTCTAAGAGCAGGTTGTGTTTTTATAATTTCTGGACTTGCATTTTTTAGATAATAAAGGCAAATGCGATACGGAATCGCTCAACTTTTTCTTGTGGAGATTTCTGAAGACACACCCCTATTCGAACCCTTCCTTACATTACATTAGTCTGAAGCTTCTTAAGAGATAATTGTCAGATAGAACGTTTAAAGTAAGGCCAAGGAATCAGACTTCTGCAGGAGTATTATAATAGGGTCGCTAGTATATTTATAAGTGTTAACCAAGATGCGAAGGTATCATCCGACCAACTTCACTTTCATTAATGAGCTAGAAAAAAGCAAAAACATACTCATCCAAATACGTGGTCCATCCCAATACTTTTGCACGCGATTTATAGAACTTGATAGGCATCAGAGATTCAAAACACAGGCACATTTAGCCAGGCGACATGGCACACTCAACCCACCGGTAGATAGTATTTTAAGGTTTGAAAACAATAAAAAAGTTATTACATTGGTAATAATTAATGAATAATACTTTAGAGATAAGATTGAAATACTTATTTATTGAAATATAAATTTCCTTAGAAGGTTCAATAAAATTAAAGTTAAAAAAAATTTCCTTAAGGTAAGTTCTCTACTGTTTGAAATGTGTTTTCTTCAACTTACTGCGTGCAGAGTCTTCGATGTGAAATCGCCGAATTTGAGTTAACCCTAACTCTAAACTCACAATTAGTATTTCAAAACATTCTAGGAACAGATCTATATAATGAAGAAGACCCAACACAAAGTGACAAGTTTTTTTATTACATAACAGCAGCATTTCAGAAAAAATTTTCAGTTTTAAATAGCAAAGACAATTTTAACCTTTACCGCGTGTGGAAAATGTACAACTACATTAGAAATTCTCGCTCATCCATAATCGTGATCAATTTCTTCTAAATCACACGAGCGTTCATAAGTGTAAGAGTATTTTCACTTACAACTAACAAGATTGATGATTGATTGATGGGGACTATTCTTCGTCTCCCAAGATATGCATGAGCTTGAGCTATGCTTGACTTAAAATTAACTTGATATTTTCTAATATGTGGCTTATTATTTTCCTTTTTCAGAGCTCCCTTAACATCAACAGGACGCGGCCTTAGTAATGGTGGCAATCGGTGCGAAAGCAGTATTGGTGGTTCCGAATACAGTTTTCCACCCAGTTACCGCTCGCGCAACACTACTCCCGGCACAATTAGCAGTGAACGCAGCATTGAAACAGAACCCTCAGGACGTCTTTTAGCCAACGAAGACATACCCGAACCATTAAGCGTGGAACAATTATCGGAATACAATTCACTCCAGCAACGGTGCAATAATCCTTCAAATTCTAATGGGCGAAAGTCGGGACCGAAGCGAAATTCCGTACAATTGGATACAAATATTTTAGTATCGAAAACCGATACTAATCTAAATAATTTGAAAAGTGATAAAAAAGATGATTTAGTGACAATTGTCACTATTACACCCCAAACCAGTGATCATTTAGAGGCCAGCCAAAATCATTCAAATAACGAAGTTGGATTCGTGGGCACAGATTCGAGAGAACAAATTGAAATACTGGCTCATTTGTAAACACTAGAAGTAAAAAATAAAACATTTTTGTTGCAATAATTTTAGAGATAAAAATAATTTTTTTGGTGAATAGTATCGTTAAGGGACGTCATTTCTATGGGTTAAATCAGACGCAATTCTAACTTGTTGGGTAAATTTCAACGAAAGAAGAAGTGTTTATATTTTGATTTATTTTTAATGGTTTAATGGACAGGAAAATATCTTACTTTCATCGCTCTAGCTACGCCCCTGGTAAAACTTTTTCAATAAAATTTCAATAAATTCTTGGGTTTTAGGTAGTTTGATATTCCAACAGGGTGCTTAGAAAAGTTTTGTGCCGGAAAAGATTTTGCAGTAGAAACACTTTTTTTTTAATTTCTTAAACCATTTGCGAAATTTTTTGAAGCCAATCAAGTTACTTCAAAACATACGATGCACAAGAATAGAATTAAAGCAAAGAAATTTAGTAAATGATTGAACGAGTATCATTTCATCAGCATACAATATTCAAAAATGTTTAGAGATAAAGAACGTACCGCAGTTGTTATTAGTCATTTACATCACCAAGATATTTTTTGAACTATCTTTTGAGCATGTTGCAATATTGTTATTGCATGGCAAAGTGGGCCATTGCAATTTTCATGGAGTTTTTGATGAAAATTTCACGAAACTCCAAAGAAGAAAATTAAACGGCGTAAAATCCCTTGATTTTGGGGGGCTAGAACATATCAGCATATTTTGTGATATTTTGGTCTAAAAGTCGTTGCGATTGGTTCATGTGTGGTGCGGGCGGTGGCGTCGTCAACGGATATTACTTGTATTCCAGATCCATTGCATCCAGTTGAGGTCCCAGAAATTAGGTTATGAATGCCGTCACAGTCACTGTGACAGTTGCTCGTTGTGAATGAATTTTTTCCTCGTAATTCGCGTGCGGATTCGCTGCACACGAAATTTTACAATTTAGTTTATACGAGTACACGAATCCATTCATATGGAAATGCGATATTATATGGTGAAAATGTTTTTTTCTTTTCGAAAATCGACACTCACTTGATTCATGTCCGGCTAGTTTAAAGTAAGCTACATCTTATAAGAGTGAATGTGGGGTCTTCACGTCGAAATACTCTTTATAGTTTCTCGTTAAATTTCATGTTGTTGGTATTGATGTCGAATTCATGTTTTCGGGTATTCGGCGACATACTTGATTACAGCAAGAATGTTTTCAAGACACCGACCGATATGTTAACCGAAAGACCACTTACTACCCTTAATCGACGCAGTTTATTAAAATTTCTTTACCATTAGTAGAACTTTCCCGACCGAAAATCCTGCGAAGTTTGCGAGCGGTCACCGCGTAATAGGTTTTTACCCTCATTTAAATATATTGAAGATATATTTGATTTTTTTCGAACGATTTTAACAAAAAAAATTCAAGTTGTTTTAAGTGTCTTGTGGCATAGCAAACCCTTTCAACATTTTAAATTCCTGAAAGCTTATCAATATTCACCAAAATGCAAAAGAGTAAGCTCTTCAATAAATAAAGAAAAGTATTTAGACTATAAATGTTTATCAAATATCACTTTCGTAATTTCAGAAAGACTCAATCTTCATGTTTTTAAAAAGAAAGTTGAAAATTTCTTATACAATTATCTCCTTATCATTATTAATCCAAAGGTATTTATTTTTATAGATTTACAGAACTAAATTTAAAAATTATAAAACAGTTTGTTAATTTTTTGTATTATTTGTTAAGAATTTATATTAAACAAAAAAACCAATAAAGTTTATTTTAAATTTTTTGTAAATAATCTATATGAATATAAATTATAAATTACAAAGGAATAAATAAACGTAACAAGTAATAATTAATTACTACAATATACCCATTATATAATTATAAATGTTTTTATGTAATTTATAAGTAACATTGTATTGTCTGTAAATGAATGAATTAACAAATACACATGTATGTATATGTAGATCAATAAAGCAAATCCTTATAAATTTGAAGAAGAATGTTAATATATTTTCGTCACAAATGATGTACCGCAGGACGAAGTCTTCCGCAGTACGTATAAACATCTAATTTGCATTTAATTTTCTTTATTTAGCTTGTTGTGTTCTATTGGATATAAATGCTAGTAAGTTGTCTTTTAGTTGTGTTTTGATAAACGATTTTCTTGGTTGGTTTTGTCTGAGGAAACTTTATTTAGAGATGTACATATTTTAAAAGGGGTATACACTTTTCGACTGTTTTTGTGCAGCTTTATAGTGTTTTCTTTTCTTCAAAATATGTAACATTTATTGCTCTTTTGTCATACTCCTAATATATTTTTTAAATTTTTTCCGTAATAATATCGAAAGACCAGGTGAGGACGTGATCACACGTCACTACTATATCATACCATACCATTTTATGCGCTTATGTATTTTAACTCTCACTAGTTACATACATCATACATTATTACTTTTTGAATTCAATTGTGTTCTTACACTAGAAGCTAACAGTGGACTTTTGCTAAATTAGATTTTCAACAATTAAGTGAATTTCTGATAAAGGTAGTAAAATCAATGTTTTATTTACATGGTGCCGAAACCCAATTCCTTTGTTAATTGATAAAGGTTAAGGTAAAACAAAACAAAGAAAAAAAAATCAGCTTAGCGTGCGAATCAAAAATGGCGGACGCAGGTAATTACGTAAGGCCACCAAAACAGCTAAGCATTGAACACGACAAAGATATGAGCAAGGAAATGGAAACTTTGGAGACAACAGTACGAATATTACGAAGTCGCAGCTGGCTTAAGCGAAAAGCTTGAAAAAGTACAGCTAGCAACTTTTATGACCTCAATAGGCTATACAAATTTACAATTCGCTACCAAGTGGAAGCGATCTAAAACTCGATGAAGTAAAGACACGATTTGAAAAATATTTCACACCGAAGTTGAACACAACCTTTGAGCGGTATAAGTTTCACAAAATTGTTCAAATTGAGGGTGAAACCATAGACGAATATATTACCAGGCTGAGACTGCAAGTGAAAAACTGTAATTTTGAGCTACTAGAGAATAGTCTCCTTAAAGATCAACTTATCCTTGGGATTAAAAGCGACACGTTGCGGACCAAGTTGCTATCAGACGACGTCACGCTAGATAAAGCTCTGCAAATATGCCAGGCCACGGAGTTGGCCCAAAAACAAACGGGTGAAATAAATAACCAAGAGGAAAAGAGTGTAAACGTGGTCAAAATGCCCATTACAATAAAAATGTTCGACTGTAGAAATTGCGGTAAACATCACGCAGTACGCAGTTGCCCGGCATACCGCCATATTTGTAAAAAATGCAAAAAAGAAAATCATTTTGAGAAAATGTGTAGAACAAAAGTAAAAAACAAATTCAGTAAATACAGAGATGTTGCATATTTTAAACAAAAAACCGAAGATAGCGACGGCAGCGATACTGAGCTTTATATTGGATCCATTAAAAATGGCGGCACGAACGAAAATGATAATTTCACAGAAAATTTAAAAATTGAACAATCAAATTAGATACAGGGGCCCAATGTAACGTTTTCCTAATAAGTGCAGTAGACAAACTAAAGAAAGTGAATAACGAAATAACAATAAAGCCAAGCAACGTGAAACATCTAGTGTCTTTTGGACATCACAAAATGATAGTTGTGGGCAAAACCGTATTCACTTGTGAAATTGCCGGAAAAGTTTGCAAGATAAACTTTAAGATAGTGGACGAAAATGTTAAGCCAATTTTAGGAGCCGAATCATGTGAAGAGCTGCAACTAGTCAAAAGAGTGCGCGAACTAAAAATTGATGAAAACCTTTTTGAGGGCCTGGGCTGTCTAAGAAACTTTGTATATGACACAGATCAACCCAAAATTTGAAATTAGTCCGGCCAGACGCGTGGCTCTTAAAATCAGAGATCAAGTGAAACGGGAGCTTGATAAGATGGTCAAAATGGGCGTAATAGAACAAACAAACTTGCCTACCCCTGCCGTTTCTCCAATGGTAGTGGTACGGAAAAACGGCAAAATTAGAATATGCATTGATCCGACAAGTATAAACAAAAATCTTAAACGTCGTCATTACCCAATGAACAACATTGAGGAAATCAGCGCACAGCTCAAGGGAGCAAAATATTATTCAATCTTAGACTGCAAGAAGGGTTTTTGGCAAGTACCAGTCACCGACAGAACAAAAACATTTCAACGCCTTGGGGACGCTATTCTTGTAAAAGGCTACCCTTTGGTATTTCGTCAGCCCCAGAAGTGTTCCAAAGTATCATGCAGAACTTATTTTCAAAACTGCCAAATGTAAAAGTAGCCGTAGACGGCAGGAACTACGTGCCATCACGGCTAAAGTAATTAAAATTATTGAAACAAATGGCATTAAATTAAACAAGGAGAAATGCTTGTTTGAACAAAATAAAATAAAATTTCTGGGACACATTATCAGCGATATTGGTTTATATCCTGTTCCTGAAAAAATAGATGCGGTCAACCGCCTTAAACCTCCGGAGAACCGTAAACAGCTGCAAAGAGTATTAGGTAAATTTATGTACTTAAGTAAGTTTATAAAAAATTTTTCACACATTACAGCACCGCTTCGGCAATTATTAGAAAAAGCAAATGCGTTCTACTGGGGTCCCAGCCAACAAAAATCATTTGAAACTTTAAAACAAATTATAAGCAAACCACCCGTACTTAAATTATATGATGTCAACAAAGACGTAAAGTTACAAGTCGACTCCAGTTCATACGCTATGGGCGCAGTGCTACTTCAAGAGGAACAGCCTGTGGCCTACGCATCCAAAGCTTTAACAGAGTGTCAATCAAGATACTCACAACAAGAAAAAGAGGCGCTAGCAGTCAAATTTGGGTGCGAGAAATTTCACCAATACGTTTGGGGTAAACAAATAATCGTGGAATCCGACCATAAACCGTTGGAATCAATTTTTCAGAAACCATTGCATTCGTCACCTACAGGACTACATAATATTAGATTGAGTTTACTCACCTCCAATCCTAAAGTTGTATTCAAGCCCGGCATTAAAATGCACTTAGCAGATCTACTTAGTCGTGACTACCTTAATCAAAACAACGAAGAAGAAGAAAATAATGTGGAGATTTAAACCCTATTAGCAATTTCTGACCAAGAACTGGAAACGTTGGTAAAAGAAACTCAGAATGATAAATCATGTAAGTTGCTTATTACCCTCATTTGTAATGGATGGCCAGCAACAAAAGAAGAGTTACCTACAGAGTTAAAGCAATTTTGGAGTTTCAGAGAAGAACTCTCAACAAACGATAGTGGAGTTATTTTCAAAGCCGCAAAAGTGTTCATACCACGAAATATGAGAGCCAATGTGTTAAAGTTTATACACGGAGGCCATTTTAGCTTTGCCAAGAGCGTCAAAATGGACAGAGAATCAGTATTTTGGCCACAGATGAGCAAAGATATTCTTAATTACATAAAAAAATGTGCTGCATGTCAAGTATACCAGCGAAAAAACAACAAACTAAAAGTTTGTGATAAAGACATTCCCAGTTACAGCTTCGAAATAAGCGCTACAGATTTGTTCCATTTTAACAACGACGACTATATTGTTTTTATTGATAGCTATACCGGTTACCTCAAGTTTAAAAAACTTCCTAAAACCACAACAAAACAAGTAATTACATTTTTGAAAGAAATATTTTCCTTTTGGACCACCGCTTACTTTGGAATCCGATAATGGTCCTCAGTTTTCTAGTAACGAGTTCAAAACTTTTTCACTGGACTGGAAATTTAACCACCTCACCAGCTATCCATACCATCCCAAGGGCAATGGATTATCAGACAAAGCCGTACAGATTGCAAAAAACATTCTAAAAAAATCGACATATGATAATAGTGACTATAACCTAGGACTTTTAAATTACATGAACACCCCTCGTGGAAACCTCGGGTCACCATCACAACGGTTATTCGGACATGGAATCCGTAATATGCTACCAACAGCAAGGGAAACTTTGTTATCAGCAGAGAGCAAAACAATTACTGAGCATCTAAAAGCTGAAAGAGAAAAGCAAAGCACTTACGCAAACCGTGGGTCCATAAACAATCCTAAACAGTATGCTAGCGGAGATACTGTCGTTACACGCACTACCAATCAAAAAACTTGGAAACCAGCAACTGTCAAAACACAAATCCATCCTCGATCCTACATACTAAAAGACATGAATGATGTTTTATTTACACAAGGCAACATTTTATGTAAGAACTCAAAACCCCGCATATTTTTTGATTGCATTTTTTGCTTTCATGAATTGTTGCCAGGAGCCGATGAAATGATTTTAGAAATGCCACAAAAATCTACATCGCTCAAAAAAACTAAAGAATTAAGTAATTTTAGTTGAAAATTTGAGTTTTCATTTATCTTTTACTAATTTTTTTTACTAAAGCAAAACAAGAAGCCTGTAAGTGAAAAATAACATCAGGCTCTCTTTACGACTTAAACTACATCATATTCATATAGACATAAACTATATCTACTGGAAAAAGTTTAATTTAACAAAATATTTTATACGCCTTTTCATCATACACGCGTTTAATTTGACTCCTCTATTTTAGAAGATTTTGAATATTTTATCACGTTGGTGGCTTGAATTGTTGGATAAAAAGATTTTTTAGTTTTTGTGAATTTGTGTGTTTGTACCCATAAGAACCTTTCGCGAACTTCAAGAAATACTAACAAAAATTATCTAAGTTGTTCCTCCCGCTCACGAGTTTTGTCCTTTAACATTTAATAATTAATTTTTATTTATATAGAATAGTTATGCTGGTTAAAAAACAAAAGAGATTTGTATCGTAAAAATCCTTTGGTGGAGTTCTTTATTCGATATGTACAGCTTTCTCTTCAAATGTTTATTAAAATGAAAAGCATACATTAAGGCGGCACTTATAACATTTTGCCATGCTTGATTTGAAATCGCGAATTTTCAAGAAAGACTTGTATCCAAAAGCTGAGTTATTGCAGCTTTTTAAATGGTTCTTATGTTTAGAGAAGACCACTGCTTTCAGTTGCTTTGAAATTTCGCCATTTCAGAGAAAATCCATTCAGAACACACGCCATTTTTTCTTTCTTTTTTAGTGTAATTATTTAAAGTTTTTAACAATTAATTTCTGCTATATCAGATAAAATCAGTGAAAATAATAATGCGAATTAATCTCTATATATATTTTTTGAACGAGTTTCGTAAGCGGCAATTTAAAGAAACACCAATATAAAAGTGCTTGATGGATGTTTAAATATTCCAAACAAGTAGTTCGAAGCTTAAAAACTTCAAACGAAATTTATAGAACTTATTTGAAAATTTATATAATAGTGTAAAGAACACAACAGTTGTCTAAAAACTTCGTAGGATATGGAAAATTCATTTTCGAGCATTCTTACTAAAAATTAACTATGAATCGTCACCCCAATTTGCCGATTGGCGATACTGATATTCTAGTGAATTAAAACTGAAAGTAAATTGAATACACATATCCCATGTATGTACATATTGCACACTAAATCGAAAACAGTAACCGTTATGCAGATTTTTATGTTACTTGTTGTCTTGATTACCTCGTTAACTAAAAAACATTTGTGCTTCTTTATTTTTGACTGTTTTGGATTTAGTGTGCGACACGTATGTTAATATATTGTTGTATCAGCAATAATAATATCGTCGATGCCGATATATCGGAAAATCTGAAACATCGCCCGCATGAAACAGCAATAAAGTCACTAATTATTGTTATTTGGCAAATTTTACAGTAACAAAGACATTAGCATTGAATTTCGATCCACTTCATAGAATTTATAATGTACGCTAGATTTACGAAAAACTCACTTAAAAGATAATTTTTGGTTACTTGAAACACTAAATAAAGCGACGAACTAAAGTAACGCCATAAGACGAATTTTGATATTCTCTATTTATTTTGGTTAGTAAAAATTTTACTTGGAAAAGCCAAAAGAGTCTGCTCTTTTCAGTAAATAATCCAATAATTTACAAATACAAAACACATTAATATTGAATTTTTCTCCTATTTCGTTTGTTTACTTATTATTTACAAATACTAAAATTTAATATAATTATATATGACTAAGATTCAAAAAAAAAAAAATAATAAATAAATAAAATGAGTATGATTTCAGTAGTGTAGCAATTGTTTTTGAGTAATATAAGGTTTTCACATCTAAAGTTAAAACCTGGCTTTAACATTAAAACCATAAACAGCTGATTATGCATTCACACTTTAATTTAAATTAAATGAAATCAGTTTTTAACACACAGTTTATCTAAAATAAACTTGTTCAATATAAAGAAATTTTTTTATTGCCAAATTAGCTATTTTGGCTTTGACTTACTTTGTTGCCATCTCAAGTCAATGCTTTCAGATTTTTTTGGGTTTAATCGTACGACTACGTATGATAGTAAATTACTGGCTTAAGTGATTATTTAATTTTTTTTAGAACAGATGAACTCCTAACCATATTTTTTTTTCAACATTTTCAACATACCAATGTAATAAGTAATTTATTGTATTCAAATCTTAATAATAAAGGACTATCTACTATTGCGAGAGCTGTCTCGCCAAGCTCAATGTGTCAGTTTTTTTCACTCTGGTGCCCATGAAATTGAAGTAAATCGCACACTAGAGTGTTAGAATGAACCACTAATTTGCTTACGTACTTGGGCGAGTATGTTTTTGCTACTTTGTATATGTTCATTTCTTATGTACCTAACTTCTGAATGCTAGATGCGCAAGCAGTACCCGACAGCTGATTGCCATATTGGCTTTATAATGGATTTGTATAAAAGGCAAGTTTGAGTTAAGACATATTAACTAACCAGTGTAGGTGATTTGTTCGAAGTTTTATGGCCGTTATTTTTGCCTCAATGTGACGGGACCACGTTAGGCGTCGATCGAGGTGGATACTCAAATATCTAACGTGCGTTTCCGCTGGAACCGTGGTATTAGTTATTGGTGGGCAATTTGGGTTTAGAGGGAAAAGATTACGTGCACACATTTCGATGGGTTTACTTTTTTTCTCCACTTTTTCAACCAGTCCTCTAGCTCATGAATGTGCGACTGAAGTTGTTGAGATGCAGTGTCACCTGCTAACGTTGATGTATGTATATGTATTTGCCCTTATTGGTATATCCGCTGTATCCCTTGAGGGATGCCTGCAGGGATTTCCCCTTTACTAGAAAATTGATCCCTTGACCTCGACTTAAAAATTCTGCTTGTTAAATAGCTCTTCAGAAGCTTGTGAGAGTTTTCAGGTAGAATTCGAGTTATTTGCGTAAGTAGCCCATCATGCCACACTTTATCAAACGCCTGGGAAATATCAATAAACAAAGCGGAACAATATTGATTATTTTCAAATGCAGATCTAAAAACGGCGACTATTCTGTGGACCTGCACAATTGTACTATGATTTGCTCGAAAACCAAACTGTTATTCCATATTTTTAATAATTAATTATCAAATGAAGGAACTATTAATGCACCCAAAATAGGGTATAAAATTGATTTTTCGGAATATACTAAATGAGAGTCGCAATCTGCGTCGAATAATATAATCAAATTGTTAAAAAAGCAGCGAATAAATATTTGACACAAAGCGATGTAACATTCGGCGAAAAGCGTCTTAGGCGGTATCACCATAGATGGCGGTAGTGCACTAGATGTTGATTGAAGTCCACAATACACTAGCACTAAATAAAAGCTGAAAAATATTAATTTGAGACTATTTTTCACCAATTTAGTGATAAAAACAAATATCTTTTAGTTATCATGATATTATTCCTTATTTCTATTTTGTTTTTTGCATATTTCGTTAATGTTATTTTTAAATTATTTTATCCTTTTATTATTGTTATATCAGTTTTGTTATATCATTACGAAAATCCTACAAAGTATTATCCTTAAGTCTTGAATTAGTGTACAGAGTAATCATAAATCAATTTGCGCTTAAAATTTAGTAAACACGTTTTACTAAAATTAGTGAAGAAAAAAGTGACAATATTGCTTGATTTCAAATAAAATAATTTAATTTTAGCACAAATTTTTTTTTATATCTCTATCACTAATGTATATTTGCTATTTACCACTAAACGTTAACAAAATTAGTCCAATAACTTTTCATTATTATTAGGTATTAATAATACATTATTTATGGGTATAACGCAACTTCCAAACAACACTAATATTGCACTCTCAAACAACAATAATTCGTTACCCTAAAGGGGCACCACGTCGGTAAGGCATTAAAACGATCTGATCAATATATATTAACTTAGTGGCTCCTTTCCTTTGAAACAAAAGCGATATCTTATGCAATGATTTTTAACATAATAATGGAGCGATTTAGTGTCAATTGCGATAGAATATAGTCGCAGTATTAAAAAATATGTATGTCTGTGTTTTATAACAAGTATTAGTTCAATATATGGGCTTTATTATCAGCTGTGAAACTAGAACAGCTTTAGTTGAGTTAATACTCATATGTGGCTATTCTACTTGTTCTTTAATATCAAAATATCAGTCAAATCTGGCAGTATCGATTATGAGGATTGTTTCATTGTTAGTGGGTGCTTTTTAGCAGATAAAAGTTTAATAGATTTCCCTGCATTATTTACCACAATAAAATCATAATTACTTACTTATTAAACTTTATTATTTTGCATACAACTGATGAGAATTCAACGAGATTGTAGTGTTTCTATTAAAGTTTTATTGATACCAGCAAACAAGTTTGAAAATTTTACATGATAATTAAAAATTTTGTTGTTATTATATATTTTTCGTTAAATATAATTGTAATTCTTTTTATACAGAGAATAATTTTTATAACACATTAATAATAATTATTTAAATATATAAAATAAGACATTTAAAGCCAAAAGGGGAACAAGGTAAAGAAAAGAATAAAATTTCTTTAACAAGCAGGCAAATTCTTACAAGGGTTGAGAGCAGGGGCAAGGACATTTACGAAAAACTCAACGGTTTAAGTTTTCGAATTTAATTTTATTTATTTTTTTAAAGTTACATAGTTGAAAATTAAATAAATTTAGTTTTGTCTCGTAGGGGTGTTAACAGTCGAGAATTTCAAAATAAATTAATCGTTAACAATTGCTAAAATTTTGAGAAATATAATAAAATTTTACTTTAAACTTTAACTGAGGAAAAAGGAACGTTTATTTTTAAACAAAATATTTTTTTTTTGGGTAATTAAAATTTTAAGCTAAGCTTGTTTTCTTTTTTGTTTGTTTCTTTAAATTATTATTAGTTTTTCATGTTGTTTTTACGTTAAACTAAACAAAAGAAATAAATTTATTTTCTTTGTTTTACTTAAAATCAATGTTTTTATGCAATAAATGATCCCTGATGAAGAGGTGCGTGGTTTAGCGTTAATGTTTTTAGTTGTTACAGTTGTGTTTGTTGTTGCAGTTTCCAGCTGTTGCAAGCAAATTAAACCTTAACGAGCATGATTCTTGCAAAAGGGACGTCCACCTTTGTTATAGAAGCTTTGACCTTCCAAGTTTTGTTTGCAGTACTGAAAGGGGAAAGATGAAAAAGCCATATTAAATTTTCTTAATACAATATAAAACAATTTATTAAGTGGACGAACGATTCAAGAAAATCGATCCTTCACCTGATATGACATCTTGTGACTATGTCCTGTTCCAAAGTTTTAAGTTGTCACATCGCGTTTTGGGAGTCTTAAGACAATAAATGAAAAGTCGCAAGAGACAAATTTGTCTTCAGAAATTTAAACCTATCGATGAAAAGGACTTAGTTTGGGCGCCTACACTAGATAAAAGCTTCAGAAAATTCACGCGTATTTTGCGTTAAATTCAAAGCTACAAGTGGTCGTCTACAATAAAATTTTGCTGGCTCAGGCTCAAGATATCACTATAGTTCTAATTTCTTATCATAATTATCAGAGAACCAGCTTATTTTACTTGAAAATATATTAAAAACTTTGCAAAAATCCTACAAAATTCCAAAATTTTACGATTATTTGATTTAATTATTCTTAAGAAAGAGATAACATTTCAAAATTGTTTTCATTTAATTTTTCTTTGGTATTTAAGTTTTCTCTATTTTGCAAATCCAAACAATTTAGATAATCCCACTGACCATGTCAAAGTGACGAAACAAACATTAGGCGATTTAGAAATTTATGCTTTAAAATGTCTGCTTCCCCAGCTGCATGTAAAAGATATCGGTGACTCTTTGTCCCGTTTTATTCGGGTATTACTTGTTGACCTGTTGACGAAGTGAGACAGGGCGAAAATAAGCCAAAAGTACTAACGATATATTCATTCGATAGTAGCCGTGACAGCTTCAGGATCTTCGTGAGAAGTTTAGGCTTTCATACCAAGCCAAGTAGCGTTTATAATATCGTTCACTCAAAATCGTAATAACACCGAAGTAAGCAGGTTTTTAAGTGAAACCGATGCGTATCTTTCCTGCAGAAACTAGATATCTTTCTTGCTGGTATTTCATAAGTATATAATTTGAAATGATAAAAAAACCAACACTTCAAAAAGTGTTAAGAGAAGGCATCGCTAGACATTTATTTGACTACTTCCCCTCAAAGCTCAAATAAGAACATGGAAACACATCTTTCAACTAGATTTTTTGCCGCAAATAAGAAACGCAAATACTTACAGTGCAATTGAAACATTGGCTATGATAGTTGTGATTCAAAGCCTCAACCCATCTGTCACCAGCTTCAACGGGGAAACCGCAAGCAAAGCATTTAGTGGTAAACAATTCATTCCAGTCGGCTTCACAGTAGGGCATGCCATCCTCTAGGAAGAACGGAGTGTTGCCGAACAACTTGCCACAATGACCACAGGCAAAACATTCGGGATGGAAATGTTTGCCAATGGCATTCAAGCAATCACCCTAAAAAATTAAAAGAGTATAATAAATTTAACAGCGGAAGATTTTGAAAGCAAAAACTGAAAATACAGCTGCAATTAAAGGAGTGGTAGATTTAAATTTTGTGTTATTTAATTTGATTCTTTTACTGGGACCTTGTGGTGTTGAAGGGTGCGGCAAATTTAAAAAAAACTTACCTTGATTTTACCAGCACACTTGCTGCAAGTAGGAGCCAAAAATTTCTCAAAGCAATATTCACAATAAAGATCACCCTTCTCCTCAACGAAACCAATGTCCTGCAAAGGACGACGGCAATTACCATTGACACAGTGGAAGTGTTCGGGACACCAGATCTTACCCAAAGCGGTAATGAATGGACCCCTTTAGGAAATTAATAAAATAAATTAGAAAAATCAGAAAATTCAGTTTTAGCTTTGATAAAAGGACTATAAACATAGAGCCAAAAACACAGACTTACGAGGTTATTTCACAATTGCACTGACAACATACGGGTTTCTTACCATCCTTAAGCAACTGACTTACTACTTCTTCGTTTTCGGCGGACATAGGTTTATTGGGGTCATCGCCTGGTTTGCCTAAAGCTTTGACACTTATACTAAATACTGGCCCATCTTTGGGTTGCTCATTTTGTGCATTTGTTTCAATGTAAGAACGTCTATCTGTTGCATGACTGGCTCTACGATTGGAACGATCATTATTGCGATATATGACAGTTTCGGAGGGTGGAAGGCCCCCAGTAACAGCTTCAGGGTTGGTGGGCATAGCTAAAGGTGCTTGAGATTTTATCTTGTTATCACATAACTCCAAAACTTTTCCCATGGGATGATTATTAGGCAAATCTGTAGAGAGCACTGTCTTTGGTGGTGCTTGGGACAGCAATTTGAAATCTGGCTTTAATTCCACATTTGGGTGCGCTGCTGTAACCGGTTTCAATGCAGCTGGCTGACAAGGGTTAATATCTTTGAAATCGTCCAGGTCCAAACGTTTGCGTACTACCATGGGACTGCGGGAGAGATTTGAACTGCTGTTGCTACGCAAACTTAGAGAACTGCTGCTATGAGGTGAAGGCATGCCATTGCTGTTGTTGGCTAAACGCGCTTCCAACATATTCGATATTACTTTACCTGCCTCATGCATAAAATTATCCATTTTTTGGCCCATATTTATTTTGCCTATAGACTCATTCAACATGGCCGTGGGATCATCGTTAAATAAGTCAGTCTGCTGTAAGGAGGCACTAACATTGGCAATGGAAGCATTGGTTTTTAACTTAGCATTAGTATTGCGAGGTAAAGTATCACTTAACACGGAGGGTTTTGTCAAAAATTCTGGAAAAGCACAAACGGGAGAAACAAAGCAAAAATAAAACACAAATTGTTAGTTAAAAAGACAGCGTACGCAATCACAAAATGTTTAATAAGCAAGATACAATAAACTTTAATTTAACTCTGAAACATAAAGGAAAACTAAAATAAAAACAAAAACTCATGCTCATGCGAAAAACATAAGATCGTTTCAACACTTAACAATCATTAAACAATTAATTTAACACAACATTAACAATGCTGAACAAAATTCACTGTTGCACACTCTCAACTTAGTGGTCTAACCTGATGTTGGTGCCGCAGCTATTGCATAGTGGTACGCGTGCACCGGGACTAACGGCCTTGTTCAAGATTCCGCGGCCACGTTTAGGAGCCGAAGTTGCACTAAAAGCACCGCCCTTAGGAGCCATACTACCTGTAGCAGAGTCATTATTATTATTAGAGAGCGTTGTAACATTTGGTGGTTTGGAAGCAGTTGGCGCTGGTGCGGCGGCTGTTGCAGATTGCGGTTGCGTATTAGCTGTAATATTAATGGCTTGTGGTGGCTTATAGCCAGCTGCACCTAAAGAAGCATTTGACCGAGAGCTATTACTATTTGTTTCTGCTAATACTTGCTGCTTACAGCATGAATGACCGGGACGACAGAATGTACCCGTTATTGGGCAAACACTCATGGGTGTAGTACCCGTTGCAGATGAAGTAGTGGTAGAAGAAGTAGCATTAAGGTTAGAGCCAGCTGTGATCGATTGATAAGCTTGATTATTAGTACAAGTAGTAGCAGAGGCTTTGGTTAGACTAGAGCTAACAGTGTTAGCTTGTAGTTGTTGTTGATGTGAACATGATGTTGATAATGTAGTTAATGATTTTTGTTGTTGTTGGTGTGATAGTGATTGTTGCGTAGAAACCATTGATGTTCCGCATATAGCTGCTGACTGCTTCTGCTGGGCTGGCGGGAAGACAGTTGAAGCCGGTTCTAAAATCTTCTTAGTAGTGGTTCCAGAAACGAAATAGTGCGGTAGTTGAGGTTGATCGTGAGGAGGAAGCACTGGTTTTGTGGGGAACATCGACGAACCGCCGTCAGCATGCAGTTCGGGAAATTTTGTATCCGACAATGTAGCCGCGCGGGCTGTAATGGCCTGTGACTGACTAGTCAAATTAGTGATCTCTTGTTCGAGTCCTGACAAGCGTTTGGCTTGGTTGGCTACATATCCAGTTTTTCCATAAGATTGTCTTCTCTCTGTAGAGGATTGTGACTCAGTACGTATTTCCACAGCCTTGGATGAGGAAGTGTGCTCGAATTCTTCTGTCACTTTGCGTCTTCGTTGAATTTGGGTATTGCCCACTTGTGTAGTAGTCTGTGATTGCAATTGCCTTTGATTTTGTTCCTCCAAATGAGTTGCATGCTCACTTTTTTCCATGCTCATATTGCCTATTTGAATTTTTTCTCTTTTTTCCGGTTCTATGGTGTAACTTTGCATCCCCGATTGTGTTCTAGTTGCGGTATGAGAAAGCAATTTTTCTTGTTCCTGTGCCTGTTGAGCTCCCAAGTAACTTTGCCCTGTAGTAATAGAACCGGCTTGTAATACACGCGCACTTAGTGGTGAGACTTCAGTATCCTTCAGGCGAGGAGCACGTATGGCAGCCAAGGGATTTGGTGGAGGTCCAGGTGCTGGAGATCTGGCGCGATCTGGAAAGGGAGAAGCTGAACGACGATCGTAGTCTCGGGCATGTGTAGCCGGACATTCATCAAAGCATAATTTTTCGGGCGTCTGATAGTATGGAGTAATGGGAGCTGGTTTATTTATCATGGAAGGTGTGTAAGGCCGTGACGGTGTTTGAGATTGATCCCTCACCATATGCTCATCTAAAGCTTGAAAAGCCATAGTAACTGGTCCTGAGCGATATTCAACAATAATTGGTATTGTGGGTTTAGACAATTGAAGCTGTTGTTTGGCAGAATTTGAAGCGGTTGTATTGGAAGCAGTGACTGTCGAGGACAACTGCTGCTGTTGTTGTTCGGTTCTAGAATTCATGCTGTATGAACTATGCCCAGAAGCAGTTGTCTGTTGTTGGGAGGGTTGTGATTGCTGTTGAATAACAGAGCGACCAGACATTTGAGCCACTGGCTTGTGTACTGTATTGCCGTTGAAGCCGTTAGAAGTAGAAGGTGCTTTGGGATTATCTACAAAAGCCAAAGGAACGTTTTCTCGCAACTCCGGGGGTTCTGGCGTGCGAACTGGACTTTGAGTAGACAGTACTGTCCAATTACGCTGATATTTTGGTATAGACTCAGGTCTATGAAGGCCTGATGATGCTCTTGGTTTCAAGTGGCTTAGGGGTGAGGGTGGTGGAAAGATAACGTCAGAATGTTCAAATTCATCAGTTACCTCTTCAACGATTTCATTTACATCTAATTTTGTGGAGGCGCTAGTGGAACCAACTGTCGCATTAGGCATTGATTGGGATGACTTGGTAGCTTGTGTTATGTTCGGAGCATATGTTGATGAGGTAGTTTGCTGTTGTTGATTTTGGACTGCGGAAGAGGAGTTAGAGGAAGAAGAGCTAGCTTTGGTAGAGGAATATAATGAGGACTCTTCTCGTGTATTAGTCTGTTCTTGTTGTTGATAATGTTGTTCTTGTACGTGTGAAGAAGTTTTGATTTGTTGTTGCCGTAAGAGCTCTTGCTCCTTTTGAGAAAAATAATTACGTCTTTTCTGATAACGGTCGTGAGCATCATAATATTTTTTATACTCAATATCATTGTCGGCTCTAGTATAGGAAATGGATTGTCGGGGTGTCGTGGAAGAGGACAAAGGTTGTGAGGATGATTGGAATGCTTGCATGGCCGCAAATGCTGATGTTGATGATTTACGTTTTTCCGTAGTATAATACTCCACCTCTTCCAAAGCCTCTTTAGACAAACCCAGTTCTTCCTCCTTGTCTAAAACCTGGAATTCCTTCTTTTTCTGTTCTTCTTCTTTTTCCTGTTCTTCAAATCTATGTGTGGCATTTTCAGGATCCAGTGGAGTGTACGGACGTTCTGGCGCTGTGCGTAAGGCATCTTTCATTGTTAGAAGTTCTTTCGGAGTTGGTAAATCGAGGATGTGTATGGGAACATCACGTTCGAAATTGCCCTCAAATGGCTTTTCTGGAGCTGTAGTTAGAGCCCGTAATAACGGTGTTTTTGGGCGGTAATCTTCCCGTACATAGGGCTTTTTTTCAATAGGCGGAGGCATATATGGCTCAGTCTCTTCGGGTAAAGATATGCCTTGAGAGGCGGGTGGAGCAAACTGCATTGCAAACTCTGGGGCAATAGTCATGGCTTTGGAGAGCGTGGGAGTATCCCAAATTGTGTTAATGTGTACACGTTCGGGTTCAGGTGAAGGTGGCCGTTCAAATATTTCAAAGCTTGATTCTCTTAGGGATTCTTCAGGTATTTCCTTGGTTACTTCTGGCTGAGGGTCTACTAGACATGTGCACTCACAAGGCTTTGGACACAGACAACCTACCATATGAAAGGGAGTATCAGGAGCAGTCGTTAAAACCCGCACCATGGGATTTATCCATTCTTTGGGACAAGGATTGGGAATTTTAGTAGGAGGTATGTGTTTGACTGGAGCTATTTCGATTTTTATTTCAGGAGTAGGTTGGAAAATACGTTGGCTTTCTAGAATATGCGAACGATCATCTTTGATAAAACCTTTCTCTTTCATTTCCTCCTCATACGAGGATTCTAGTATTTCTGTTGTGTGTATTTGTTGTTTTTTGTCTGCTTCATTACCTTGTTCTTCATTATTACCTTGTTCTTCACGTTGATAGTGCGCTTCATAAGAATCGACTTCTTTAATTTCAGGATCTTCTAAAAATACCACATGGCGTGAGCTTTGAGAAGGTTCAGGCAAAGGGCTTGGGGTAGCTTCCCTTACCATATCTACCAATTTGTACGTGCTTAAGGTAGGCACTAAAGTTTCTATACATTCTTGAGCACTACGACGGCCACTCTCAGAATAATGTGATAAAGAGGATTGAAATTGTTGCTGTTGCATAGCGGCTACTTCCATGTCCATATAGTCATATTCAGAACCAGACTGCTCATAGGCTTGTTGCATTTGATAGGCCTGAACTTGTGCTGCATACATACGCTGATATTCTTCAGAGGTGGTGGTGGTCGTAGTACTGGTTGACGTATAAGAATCTGAGCCAGATTCACACTCCTGTTGATGTTGCGTCATGCCAATAGTCAACTGAGGAGCTGAACGACTTTGCCATTGCGACTGCTGATGTTGTTGCATCTGCTGCCCATGTTGTTGCTGCTGCTCAGCCTCACCGCTGCACTCACATTGATCACATGCTACTGCATTGTCCGATGGAGGTGGTGGATGATTTTCTAATGGCTTCGCCACTACGTGCTGTGTTTCAGGTGGCGGTATATACAAAGGAGCTGCTGTAGGAGCACGATGATTATCATCCTCAGCAGGTGGCCAACAGAAGTTAGAACGTTGTTGCTTATTAGCCGTCTCTACCTCATAATCTTCTTCAAAATAACATTCGGCATATTGCGGTTGCAAGCTTTCCTCATTGGCTTCTAATAAAAGCCATTAACGAAGTTTTGTTTAAGATTTCAATGCGTCAGCATGCCAAGTAAGGCAATTAAAGTAATTGCAACAACAGGTTTGATTGTAAAACATGTCAATGGATTCGAGTATATGTATATGTGTGGGGGAGCGGGTGTTGTTTTATGTATTTTTATTCGTTTTTGTATGAGGTTAGATCAAGAAGGGTTAGTGGTTATATTTTTTCAGAGAAAAATTTTTAGTTTTTTTTTTAATTTTTGTTTTAATATGTTGATTTGTCGTTTGTTTGTATGCGTTTATGTTTAAGAAAAAGAAGAGAAATAAAAAATGTTGATACATGTTAGATTTGTAGCAAGCGGCAGTGCAGATATTTTTTATATACAGCTTAAAGCTTAAGTGATGTCTGTTTGGCCGTTACTTAGTAGGTGTCGTTAAAATTTAATATGAAGCAAAATTTATCCTTTTAAATTCTGATAATATGGGGAGACTGGTTTTATATTCTCTTTTGTATTTCGGAAATAATTTAAGCAACACAGTAGTGAAATTTTTTAAATATGGCAACATAAGCTTAATTGAAAGTAAAGACAACAAAGCCTTTCATTAATTAGAAAAAAATAATGATGTTTTCGAACTATTTAGTGCAGAAATAAATTGCTTATTTTGCTAGTCACTAAGCAAAGGTTTGAACCACTTTATATATAGGAAATACATAAATAGCAGCTCAAGCATTAATCAGTAAATAACAAAAACAATATGTAAGAATTAATTTTAAGATATAAATTAGTAAAAATGAAATATTATTTTTACACACTCATCTCCAGAGTGGTATTTTAAAATATTTGCATAGAAATTAGAAGAAAAAATTTTGTTAAAACTTTTAACACTTTAATTTTAATATTATGTGGTATACAAACTAATAATGAAAATGTTAAGACATTTCCAAAAGTAAATATGTACTCGTACTATATAGTTTACGATTCAAGTTTTTTTTTTATTAAAGAACATAAAGAAGTTTTTCTAACTAATTATGGGCAAAATTGAAAATTTAACACTCATATTGTTTTAGTTTATTACTGACTAAAGAATCCAGATGTGTCATGTATGTGGTCAGTGGGAGTTGGGTTTCTTTTAATAGTGGTAATAACCTGGAAAAGGGAAGTTAAAAAAATACTGGATTTATTTTAATGTTTTTTTTAGAAAAATTTAGAAGAAAAAAAGCAACAGTTAGCAGGGATTTTTAGCAGGGTAACTTAAAAGCTCTATGGAATCATTTTAGAAAGTATATCATTTATATTACTTAAAAGGAACTTTAAAATCAACAAATTCGTTTTTTTTTATTAAAACTCGTTTAAAAATAACAATTTTCTTCTAATAAAAATGACTTAAATACAAGAAATAAATAAAAACATCCATTCATATTTAAGGCACATGAAGCTTACTACGCATTTTCAGGATTTACATCGGATTAACACGCTCTACAAAACCTTGCTTACAAAATAACACTTGTATGTAATCGCGAAAGCAGTTTAAATGCTGTTACAATTTTGCCATTTGCACGTATTTGTACACTTTTTAAGTTGACACATACATAACTGGATGCCATATGCCCAAATTACTGCAGGTTAGAAGCATTGACTTTCATGTGAATCTCTAAAATCGTTGTCAGATATCTAGCTGAGTGAAGACCTAGATATTGATAATAAAGCTCCTTTCACACTTTTATACAAGTTTTTCGATTTTTGCAAAGGAAGGGCAAACGTCATCTTTCGTGGTTGTAAACATATTACGAGTATAACAAAAAGGCAAAAAATGTCGCATTATTCCAAAAAATAAAACACCATAAGATTTAAGATATGTTCAAAAAAGAAAAGAAAAAAAACGGTGACAGACTCATAACATTTTGATCTCACACGAATAGAGTGAGAGGACCTTCAAAGTAAGTTGACTTACTCGTACTCTAATTTTTTCCTTTAAATGCTGTAAATGCATGCTCGTTTAGAACTATGTATTTAAATAAGACTCGAAAGTTAATTAAAAGTTTTCAGATAGTACAGAAGTAACCGTTGAAGCATACGATTATGCTTGGCATTGAAAAGTATTAAAAACATATGATTTGAATTTAAATTTTTCCTAAAAAATTTTATAATTTCGTTCATACATAATTAACTTTATGGATTATAAAGTGCAACACGGATTTTTAGGTTTAATAAAGTTCGCATCTTATCAGCTTAATTCTTTGAATTAACTCTGAAACTTGTGATAAGCCGTTTTAGCTCAAATGTAGGAGGTTGTACCAAATATTCTAGCAAAAGTTTTATCTGATTGAAACATGCAAATATCTTTTTAATCTTCCTAATAGTTCAGGAGTAATTCGAGAAAGTTTTCTTTTGTTTCCCTGTGTTATTTATGAACCTTATCGGCCCAACTCCTGATGATGCCAAAACTTCTTTCTTTTCAGGTTTTCAACAGGTAACAAGCTCCTGTAAAGAATTAAAATCTAAAGTTTGAAAATACTGTTGTATCTTTTTAATCAAATCATTAAAATTTCAGGATATTGACTGCATGAAATTGGTAGAGCCGAGTGTAATACTCTTCCTTGTTCTTCTTATAAGCTTACTGCTTTTCAAACCCCAATAATAGTCGTATGCAGTTCTTTAATAAGTATAACAAAAAGGATTCCTTTTTATATTAAACAAATGAAGTCATAAGTAGAAAGAAACATTTAAAAAAACAGTCCTTCTATATTGTACTCGTACGAGTACTAGTGGTACAATCCTTTTCATTATACATTTTAGTAAACATCTTTCAGCTATGGCTGTCATTGGTACGATGATTACAATTATTAATAATAACTAAAATATTGCAGTAACCCTTCGAATATGATTGTATGACTGTAAATTTATTTGGAGAATTATATACAACCCAGTTATAAATTCTACAAATATAATAAGAAAGTAAATATGTTTATAATAAGGATTCATCATATGCAAATACTTTGGTAGGTTTTGGAAAGAACTTATGCGCATTTTTTCAGCAGAAGCAGATACTGTAATAGTTGCCATTAGTTAGGTGGCATACATATTGTGACGATATTGAGATCTTCTACGCTGATGATGGGAATTCCAATGCGGATCAATCATTTGAGACTTTTTCGGGTTGCAGTAACACAGTGTATAAGGCCCACCAATGCGATATTGACCACGTGGTAATTTATCAACAATAAGTCCGTGGTTGTCGCTAGACATCAATGACAGATTTTTGTAAATTGCTCACCAATATCGTACATCTTGACAGCGTATGCATATTAATCTATCCAAAGTCGGCCCCACAAAAAAAATTCCAAAAGACAACAAATTTTCAATGCTACACTGTCACACAAAAATGGAATTTCCAAAAACAATAACAAAATATTTTCCTCACACATTCACCTATCATACTTTTTGAGCACAAATATGGTGTTTGAGAAATTTAACGATTAAATCTATTCGACATCTAAACTGGTCCAATAGTATTGGGCATTCTTAAATAGGACGAAACGTTCGAGCAAAGCCATAGAATAGGTACGTGGACATGGAAACAATATTGGCAATTGTATGGCTGACAAGGAGATGAGCAATGCTGTAGGTATCGAAAATTGATGAATTCTGTGACAATTTCCTTCTGACCTGTAAGAAACGAACTCACAAATGCATTATCTGTCATGGCTAACGCTAGATGGTGGTAAAAAGAGACATTGTAGGAACACTGGGCTAACTTGGCCATGCTTAGATGAGGTTCGAATCAAGGAACTGCTAAGATTTCAGAAGAAGCAATTAAGAGACATCGTAGCTCCGATTATCGGATATTGCAGATTGCGCCAAATGCCTTCAGTAGAAGTTGTAAAAAAAACTGTGCCTCTTTTCTGCCCTGCCGCAAAGTACCCAACGACAGACTTATCTCGTGCGATGGTATTCCGATAGCACCTACGAACTATCAGAAGTAGGACAAGGGGAAATGTATTCCTTCTTAGGTGGCTGCGACTGATTTAGGAATGACTTCACCTCGACACGGGCGTAGTGAAAATTTAATCCTTCTTCCACACTAATCCTCTTCACTGTTCTTCTTCCTTTGCTTTTCAGCACTCATTTCACTTTGCAGACCCAAATGAACCTGTCTTAGAGATAGCCTGCAGATGTAGGTTACATTTACTCACTAATAAATCTGATCATAGCATTGCGCCTCTATCGGCCATCAAAGCCAATATAAGTCAGACCATAGCTTAGCTCAATCCATGCAGCAGAGTCACAAAAAATTGGACTCCTGACACGATACCTTCTCTTTTAAGAAACCGTAAATTTGTATGCTGGTGGTTTAATGCAACTTGTTTTTTACTTCTGGCTCTATTAAAGATTTCACAACAGGTTTAGTTCTTTAAAAAAACTAACACACAATGTGTTTTATAGAAAATTTTCGTTGACATAAGATACTATATGCACTGAAATCTAAACTAATTTTTTTCTATTGTGTACAATTCTGAACTTCAGGTCTCTGTTTTAACTAGCTACGTTTAGTTCCTAACCAATATCTTTTTGTAAATGCTTTATAAAAAAGTGAAACCTTAATAAGCTACAGTACAAAATTAAAAAAAAAAATCTGTTAAATTTTTCTATATTTATCTTTGCGAATTTTAATCATTTGGCAAAAATCTTACTTGGTTATGGATGCACAAATTTATGTACATACTCGTACATATATATGTAGATTGATAGCGTATTAAAATGTAAAAACCCAGCGCTATGTTCGGCCATAACGTACTCACACACACACAACCAATATGTACTTTATTAAACATCTTGAATCATTTGTTTCCTTTGTAATTTTCTTTCTGGAAATAAGCTTTTATTATTATAGTACGTATTCGGTTGCAAAAACAGTAAGGATATTTATGAATATAAAGAACTTATTTCAATAACTCTTTGGCATATTGAAAGAAAAAAAAAAAAGAAAATTTAAAATATATATGGAGATATTTTGTTACAATTCAGCCAGTCTTGCTTGTTGGCGTAAATGTACAATAAAGATATAAATTTTGCAGTGAAGATCAAAATATAAAGCAATTATTAGCAGATTACAAGTAAGAAAATAAAATTGAAAGTGTATAACGCTGAGTATTTAAAACGTTACACGTATTTATTATGAGCAATATAATTTTGTTTGCGACGATTGTTCAAAGTTTAACTTCAGTATTTTCTTGATCAGCCTCCTATACACAAATTGCAAAAAAAAAAATTACTTTTATTCCTAAACTTATTTCCCACTGTATAAACTTGCACACGTATCTATTCTTATATAATTGAAAGGATTCTGACTGGGCCGAATTATTTACATCACCGGTCCAAGAATGAATTTTGAAATTATTAAATAAATCTACAATGAAAACTAAAAATGGTATTTGGATATATTTCTGTACGAACTTGACTGCTTTTGCCGACCTTATGCGTTTTGCTCCTCTATTTAGTTAGTTTAGTTTTTATCCCCTTTTTTATTACAAATAATAACCAGTTAGCAAACAGTTTAATGAATAAACCACTGAACGACCGTCATCTTGTTTTCGTGCAACTCTGTTTTGTTAACATTTGACTGGCAATACTGGTTACATTCGACACTACATTAAAAAAAATTGATTTTATCAGCTGTTGCAGCTACATTTTTATATGGAGTCTACAAATACATACACGATATGAATATGCCTTAATATGATTTAAGGATTGTCAACAAATAGCCCTAAAAATATTTTTAATTTTAAAGATTCGTTTAATTTTGTTGCTTTTCGATTCAAAAAATTAAGTTGTAATGGAATCCCAAATGATTATTATAGAAATTATAAATGGAATGACAAACTAATACATTGTCTAAGCAGCTGTTGTGGTCAACGGTAAAATAATATAACTACTCACTGTTAACGGGATATTTATGGATATTGTTTTTTACGCAATACTCGTACTTTGTGTTCAAAAGTAAACAAATACTATTTTATGATGTACATATGCGTACACAAAAAAAAAAAAATTGTTATAGAAATTTCCGATTTTACTCGTATTTACTCAGGCACATACACAGGGCATTCAATGTATGTAGAACATGATAAAGAAAAAAACATAACAACATGGAAGCCATGTCTACCGAACAATTTTTTATGATTAACTAGTTGTAAAGAAAAGTACAAATAATAAGAGTGTTTAAAAATTATTAAGCCAGAGACGTGAAGTTTTTAAGAACTAAAACAAAAAATAGAAAAAAAAGGAGCAGTGTATCTGCCTGTTGTAATTAATTAAGAAACTAATAAATAATTCTTCGTAATTTTTCGGAGAACCAGAAAATAAATTCATTGTAGCGTGCTAACAAACACTTATAGCGCTGTGCATAATGAACAGTTAGGGTGTAGTTTGTAGGGTTTTCATGGATTTGGTCCGGTCTTTTTTTTCCTAATATTCTGTATTTTAAATATCGAAAAGACCGGTGTCCTCGTTAACTTTAATACAGCACAACAGGAGCGCTACTGCGTAATTCGATTCGAAAGCTAAAATTTTTCGAAAGAAATTTCCGAATCGAAAGTTAAATCGTACTGCGTAACTCGTTCGAAACGATGACAGAGTTGAAATTTGAAATAAATGGAAAAATATGATAAAAAGTTGGTAGCACTGCAACTTAATTGTCAAAGTTGGTAAAAATAACACAAAACAAAAGAAGTGAAAAAAAAGAAAGTTTAAATATTATAGTATTCTGTATATTAAATTTTATTTTTTATTGTAATAATGGAATGTATTTCCTTGTGGATTGAAAATGATGATTCAATTCCAGAAAGAGTACAAAAAGTAAGATAAAATAAATATTATTGTATAAATTATATTAACAGAATGTATCGTTTAGTTTTGAGAAAAACTTCAGACTCAGTAAGGATGCATTTGCATATGTTCTTACTAGCATAGACGGTGAATTAAAAACAGCACAAAGATCCACTGCCATTACACCCATCTAAAAGATGTTTGCAAAATGTTACTCAATATGCATAGAGCCATATTTAAAGAAATTTGCCTTTTTCCAGCCTTTAACATCACGCTCAGGTGGTCCAAATATTTTTAAATCTGTGCTCAATTTCTGCCACATATAATTTGATTTATTCTTAGCATCAGGAACATTAAGTTAACCTTTTGCTAGGTCTGAATGCTTGGACATAAATTGAACCAATTCTTCATACTGCTTTTTAGTTGTATAAGTACTTTTTTTGGAGTATTTCTTTAAAAATATGCAATATCAAAATCAAAACATTAAAAACTTTTTTTATTAAAACCAACATTAAGGTTAATTTATGTATTATACACTTTTTATTTATCTTGAAACGTTCAAATACTTACATTTTTTTCTTTTCTTTTAATTTGTCACTAGCAAAATACGTTTCGAACAATTTCCTAACGCTTTTTGCGTAACTGACGCTTGTTTTCGTACTACAGAGTTGACCTTTCGAAAGGGATTTTTGTTTTTCGTAACACAGAGTTGCTCTTTAGAAAGGGAATTTTATTTTTCGAATAGTTCGAACTCGTAAATTTTTTTCGAATCGAATTACGCAGTAACCCCCCAGAACTTAAAAAATTGTATATCAACAATGATATTACTGTTGCTATGAAGCCTGTATTAAAAATAGAATAGCAACAGTTAAAATATGACAGTAATCACATTATGCTGCAATCATTTTAACAGCAGACTAAAAGCAAATTAAAAATGGAAACATTTTTTTTATACAGGCAGCAGCAAAACTATATTGCCTTTGCTATTTTTGTTCTGATGAAAATATAAAATATCACAGCAATAACAAATAATGCTATTACCTCTATAGCTATTTCTTACGTTCATATTTAATGGATATAATGGAAAATCTATAAAAAAATTCAGCGCACCACATTTGGTTTTGTCATAAATTCTTATAAGGTAAGGGTTGATGTTTTACCGACTTGAATACTTAGAAAAAAAAACTAAAGGAGAAATATCTGAATTTACGTGTAATTAAAAATGTCCTACTAGTGCAAAGCACGTTTGTTGTGCCTTTTCAAATTGCTGTCAATTCTATAACTGTCATATTTGTGCTGGTGCTGTTATATATATATATACATATATATACATACATATATACTTTGTATTTTGTATATTGTATTTGTTGAGGGGATCGCTGTTAGATTTTAGATTAGTTTTTTAAAAACTAAGTTGATCAGAATTTGCTAATCCCATTTTAACTACCGCATATGAAATTTACGATCTTTAAGCTTCACTGTTATCTTATTTAGATTACATTTCAAAGTAATTATGGAAATTGAAATCAAATTATTGGGGTCGGATCTTTCATTGAATTTGAATCGAACTAAATTATTGGCACAGGAAGCGTTTTCAACTTCACCGTTGATTTAAGGGCCTTGATAAAGTGATATTTAATAAACAAATATTTGTGCTAATAAAATAATAAATTTTCCACAATTTGCTATTTATTTCATATTAATATTTTTATAACATAATTGATTAAAAGTAAAAAACAAACAAAAGTACTTTATTTCATTGAACAAAATTATTGGCACACCTCATTAAAAACTGTAAAAAAAAATTGTTTTTTGAAAATATTAATATTTAGTTGCTAATTCTTTTTGTTTTATAACTGCCGCCAGTCGATTTGGCATAGAATTCACCAACTTTTTAGTGACATCTTTCCCAATATTTACCCATTCTTCGACCAGTGCCTGCTCCAGCTCATCCTTTTTCGTAATTGGCCTCTTTTTCACTCTCCTATCCAACTCTTCCCATAAATGCTCGATCGGATTGAGGTCTGGAGATTGTGGCGAATGTGGTAGATCATGCGAAACATTATATGCAAGCCACATACGCACAACATGAGCCGATTGTTTCGGGTCATTATCGTGTTGGATAGTGAACGATGATGCTAATTTCAACTTTTCAGCACATTTTAGGTTTTCTTTTAGAATATTCATGTATTTTATTTTGTCCATAAAGTCGCCAATGAACACCAGCTCACCCACGCCTGCGGCGGACATACAGCCCCACACAGTCACACCTCCACCACCATGTTTTACGGTTGCAGCTAGGTTTCGTTTTTCAAGCTCTGTGTTGAGCTTTCTCCACACCGTTTGGCGACCATCAGAGCGAAATATATTAAATTAGCTTTCATCCGAGAATAGTACTTGGTCCCAAAAATCATTCGGCTTACGCAAATACTCCGTGGCATATGCCAAACGCTTCTTTTGGTTAACTAATGAAATTAAGGGTTTACGTCTGGCTGCATTCACGACTGCTTAAAGCCCTAGGACGACCTGAATGTTTGGCACTTTCAAATGTTGATGCTCCTTTGCGCGACCAACCAGCCAACCCCCCTGCGTGTAAGTCAAGAAAATAACTCAGCTGTAAGAAATGGGGCTCCCACAGACCTTAATTTGGTGAAGTTATCTTCAAGACTTGAGGCTGGATCTGTATAAGGCTGACGCCGTAGCTCAAGGGTAAGGACCACAACTTACGCCTTTATGTTTGCAGTAGGCTTCTTGGCGTTTTGTGAAGGACTCACCCTTTGGCCGAACATTTTTCTTTAGCTACGCGACGTATTGCCGCATATGTGATAATGCCAACACATTAAAGCATCACCAGGTTTAAGCCATTTAAAAACCCACCTGTCTTTATTCAAAAACCATTTACATGTTATGTTATTTTTGCCACATTTGTACATGAAAGTATCAGCACTTGTATTTCAACGTAAATATGTGTATATGTATGTGAATATATGTGTGGCTGTGTGTCTATGCATATGTGTAAAATTATTTAACCATTTATATAAGTTTTCAACATACTACTGTTGCCCGTTTCCGTTTCCTGTCTGTTAAATATACATTTTTACTTTTTGCATTATTGTTGTTGATTGTTAAGTACCCACATGTGTGGATATGTGTATATACGTAGATACGTTGAATGAGTGTGCGTATTTTTATTACTTTAAACAAATATTTTCACAAGGAATTATATGTCTGCCTATAAAAAAGATCAATTCAATACAATAGAATACATCAAATAAAGCAATTTAAATTTCTTTGTATTAAATTCATATATACAGAAGAGAAGTAAGAATTATGTATTCATATTTGTTTATTTTTTTTTTTTTTGGCATTAAAGGAAACAAGTAAAATTAATTTTACTATGTATTTAGTCATCAATTTCAGTAAGAATTACACTGTGATACAAAAGTTGAGAAAAAAATTATTCAGGCATTCTAATGTACCAATTCTATTTTGTTGGAGTCCATGGATGACGAAAATACCGTTGGTTTTTTTAGGTCACTTCATAAGGTGATTTTATAACGGTAAATGTGGTGAAAAACGGGTTTTCTTAGATTTTCAGTTTTAAACAGTTGTAACTTCCCAACGGATTTCTTTTCACTTTTCGTTGGTTAAAAGGATCGAATATTATCTTTCAACCAAGATATATTTTTTGTAAATCGATGGCTAAGTTACAGTCGTTGAAGTGTACAAAAAACGCATTAAAAAAGTATTATTTTGTTTTCCTCAGGCTATAAGTTGTTTATGAGTTACCAAGCACTATAGATATTTATGATTGCAAAAAAAGGAAACTAAATTAGCTTTCCAAAATGGGTAACAACGGTAAAATCGGATAAAAAATAAAAGACCTATACAAATTGTTGTGCTTTAACTTTTTGGTTTTTTATTTAGAAATAACTTGTATTTTATTTCGTCATCCGTGGACTACAACAAAATAGAATTCGTACATTAGAATCCCTGAATATTTTTTGTGAATCACAGTGTTATTATTAAGGAAACAAAAGAAATAAAAATGTAACAATACGAAACTTTAAGACCACAAAATTATGTTCCGAGCGGAGACTTCCATGCTTCTATGTTTGAAGTAAGTTATATTTCTTTAGAATTATTTTAAAATTTATTGTAGAGAAATAATAATATAAAATTATTTAGAAGAGAAAAGAACATCATACACTTCAAGCATTAAAGTCATTGAATCTTAGAAATTTGCTAATCCGTGCTAAAATTTAAGTTCTTCTAAACTGAATAATAGTTAAGAAATAAAATTAAAATGATACACTTCATATGAAATCAATACACTAAATTAAAAAAATATACTTGACCACCTCATATTTTGATAAAATTTGATATGAAAGTTGTCCTCATGGAGATTAGAATCGGACAAAAAACGTAACTCACGGATTTTGTAATAGCCATAGCTTCTCAACTAATTGTGCTGGAGAGGTAGGTGTGTTGTTTGTCACTCAGTTTAAGATTCTCTTTCTTTTAATATACAACACAATATTTTTTGTTATAAAAGTCCTTGTGACATCAAATTTAACTTAAATTCTGCATGGCAATATGATCTCGTTGACGATTGAACGACTATGTCGCTAAAAGTGCCTCAGGCGATTATATAATCACAAATATGTAAATGCTTTAAAAAGCACTTGGAAAATCGCTGTAAAAAAATTATCTTCCTCAAGAACAATCGCAAATCTTGTTACGCCCATAAATTTAAATTGAAGTACCAAAAATTGTGATTATTTTTTTTAAGTAACTAAATAAAATAAATTTGTAGTGATTAAATTAAGATCAACAACTTCGAACCAAATAAATTTACTACATTTCATTTTTGGAAAATGTTTCAGTGGAATTCAGCCATTCTAACAAATACCAAAAAGATTTATATGGATCCAGCTTAAAGTTTTTATGGACGGGAAAATCTTAAGATATACAAAAACACGATACAACACAATGTAAATTTATTTATGACAACTAATAACTACGATATATGTTCGATGTGTTTACAGTCACCTAATTACAAAAAACAGTCGAAATTTAAAATTTGTTTTCGAAAATTTGTGAAATTGGAAAATTTTGTTTAAAAAAAATTCTACTTAAGCTACCTCCTAGTTGTGCTACTATTATTTTTTTTATATACACTATGATTTTGAAAATATTCATAACGAAATGGAACTATTTATTAACGAATTTTTTTCTGTAAAATTAAAAAAAAATTGTACAAATTTTTGAAAAATCGAAAATGGAAAATAATTTATATTTTTAATACTGCATCATTAGTCTACATATACATAACGCAAAAATGACCTCTATTCATGCATGTCGATGGATTAATTTTGATTTTATTCACAATGAAGGGAAGTTCTTTCCAAAAATGTGTGAATTTTGCGAATATTGAGGCCATTATTAAATAAACTTTACAAAGTTATTTTCTGTTTTTTTAACTGCTACCATACAATTACAAATTATATTACATTAAAAATTATATTGTAATGTTAAATATATGATTTAAAAATGATTTCAACTTTTGCCTTTTCTATTGTGATTTTCAGGGTTGGATTCTGTTATAAGGCACCAAAAAAAAAAAACATAATATCATATCTGCATTCCATACTTTCTGATAGACAATGAAAGGGCTAAATCGTATTTCATTTTAAAATTGTTTGCGTTAGCTCCTCAATTACATAAATCTATATTAATGAAATTAAGAGTAACGGCTGTAAGCTCCTCATAAGACCACTTTTGAAAATTATTTTAAGACGCTTGAAGCAATTTCAAAATGGATCTATTAAAAATGTATTTAAAACTGAATAACGTAGTTTAACTAAACTGTCCTTCTTTCAGTAATCAAATTCTATTTTTTTGGTTCGGCCAATTCGCAAAAAAATTAAATTATGATTATAATATAAAACCAGGTTACATTAATTCAAAAATGCTGCTCAATTCAAACATTTTCACACAAAGTAGTGGCTTTAAATTATTTCCAAAATAATTTCTAAATTTCAAAATAGTTTTTTCTAACTACGTGTACAAAAGCAGTGATGTTGTAAATAGAAGAAGCTTTGTATGCAAAATTTTAACTTTTATTAAGCAATAAAGTGTTTTTCTTGCAGTATAAAAGTTGTTAAGACACTTTCATTTTCTTTTCTTAACAATTGAGTTGAGATTTTACCTTGATTGTAGTTATTATTGTAGTTGTTATAGGAAGTTATATTTAAGGAAGAAGGCATAGTTGAGTACCTATTGGATCCAACAACACTGGGATATTTTTTTGTGTGTTGTGTTGATGTCGTGTAATTGCTGCTATAATTGTTGTACATAGACTGGGTTTTACGACCTTTTTTGTTTGTAGCATTTTTACCAAAGTGTAAATAATTTTTTGTTTGTTTGGTGATTTTATATAAAAAAGATTGATATGAAATTAGTTAACAGAAAATATTTAGATATAATTTAGATCCGCATTAATGAATATTTTTAAATTTTGCGTTAAATTTAATACGAAAGTCAAAAGAAAAGCTGTGACAAATGACGGTTAAGTTTCATTTTAGTGGTTAAAGCGAGTTCATGAATTTTTCATATAAGTGACTGTTGTTGGTTGATGGGTTGTTTTTAAAGATGGGTTTAAATAACTAAGATTTTATTTAAGCATTAAAGGGTTTGAAAGGTTTGTTTTTATTTGTTTGTTCTAACAATATTTTATATTAACAAAATATACATATGTTTATCACATCAATATAGTCACATTTCTATTGAGGTATTTAAATATGTTTTGCTAGTTTGATTTGAGTCCTTAAACCCAATCGCCTTGATTTTGTAAATAATCTATAACCTCTTGATTAAGCTGTTCATTAATCTTACCTTGTTGGCCAACATTGCTGCGTGGCAAAGTAGCATAAGCATTGCCACCAGCTGGCTTGGGTTGAGTTGGTGGTGGTGGTTGATTCCATTGCTGTTGCGGTGGATAAGAGACTGGCGACATGGGTGATGCAGCTGGTGGTGCAGCACCGTATGGACGAGCATAACCTCCCTGATTAACCTGAAAGTGATTTAGTTTACGGTAAAATATTTATTCATCTTCTTTACTTAACACTGGTAAATGGAAAATATGAGTAGATTATTAAGGAAATGGTAGAATAGAAGGGAAAAATTTCTTCAGGTATTCTACATCAAATCAAAAAACTTTAATGAGAAATCACAAGTCTCTTAGGAAGAGTCGTAAAACTTACACCTTAAAGTTGAAATTGCGTATGAAGCCAAAATTTTAATTTGGAATAAAAAAAGTATATTTATTAAGTTAAAAATACTTCTAGTATAAACTTTTCCAACTTACAAATTTGTTGTTGCAAAATTTACAATTTTATAATAAATTTGTTATTTACATTGAATAATAAAACTTGTAATATTTCAATCTAAACTAAATTGCACTTTTATGTAAAAGATATGTATATATCGAAGTAAAGTCTATTTTAAAAGAATTAAAAATTTTACTTGTATAAAAACTATTCATTTGTGTGAAAGATAACATACAAGTATATTTGATTTTATTTCCGTAAGCATAAAATTTACATGTTGATGTAATGTTGACAATAGACTGTAAACCATTACCTTTGATTATACATTTTACTCCTTGGGTGTAAAATTGACATTTGAGAGTAATATATTCATTTTTGTATTAAATTAGTATTTGTAAGCGAATAGTTTATTCAGGATCAAGATTATTCTCTTAATTAAGAAACAACAATTTATGTTAATAATGCAATAATTTAAAAAGAAAATTAAAAAATGAGTAAAATAAAGAATAGAACAGGTAAAGTTACAGTGGAACAAACTTCATTCTAACCCAACTGAAGAATGATCGAAAAAATATGAGAAGGCTCTCGTATTCAATTCTCATCGTTAGGTGGGATAAATGATGATGTTTGCAAAATACACTACTAATCCCACCAAAGACATAGAGAATGTTGATGACGTGAGTAAGGGCACTAAAAATTCTTAAGTCGAAACACATTACTTTTTTAGTATTTTAAAAATTACGTTAATAATTCAAATAAATTCTTCCTTCTTAATTGAAGGAATACGCAGCGAACTTAAGTCTGTATAAATTATTGGCTTTACTATTAAAAATTTCAGTTCGATAAAATTTTTTCAAACAAATAATGTCATTATTATTTCTGTGTCAATAAGAAAAAAGTGTGCAAGTATGATTTTGCCATTTTACAGCAGAGCAATTTTAAACTTTTAAATATTAGGATAAAGTTTTGGAAGTTTTATAAATAAATAAAAATTTATATATGTCTTAAAAATTTATCTAAAGTTAAGGTTTATTTTTACTACCAATTTCCATATCATATCCACTCATGTATTCCATTTAAAAATCTTAAGTTTAATTTAATAAAACTGCTACATACACGTACATGTTTCTAAACATATATACATGGCTGTTTTGCAACATTTAGTTGATATCTAAACAAAAAATTATTTGACTGTCTTCTTCATTCATTATTAAACTACATACATGCAATTACTACAACTACTTGGCAATAAAGATGTTAGCAAATATATTGTAAAACGTATTTTAAAGTTTACGGTTGTTGCTACGAGGTGGCTTCCCAGAACAACTTACCTTGTAATTAACATTACCCTTACCGGGTGGAACAACGCTACGTATAACATTACCCGTTAGTGTAACATATTCGAATGGTTTATCACCACTTGGCCCCGTGGCCTCGGTCGAGGACATTTCGTTAGTTGTGGTGTTGGTGGTGGTGTTGCAGTTGTTGTTGATAATTTGACTGTTGCTACTATTATTAAAAGAACTCTTATCTACAATTGATAAATTGCTACTACAAGGTGTGATTGTTGTTGGCAGAAGAGGTGGTGCAACCTGACATGAATCAAATTTCAATTGATTATTTAGTGTTGCTGCGATGGCAGCAACACCGGGTAAACTATTATAAATAATGTTGTTGTTGTTAGTTTGTTGTTGCTGGATATAATGATTTTGCTGTGTTTGTTTGGAATGTAAACTTGGGGATGCAATGAAGGGTTTAGGTGTGCCGTTATTTATAAATGAATGTATATTGCTCTCGCTATCTGAATGTTTAAATGTGTCTAGATTGGTATGGGAATTGCTGTTCTGGTTATTGTTGCCCTGGGTCAACAATTTATTGGAATACTCTTTTAAAAACTTATTATACACCTTTTGTGTTGTTGGTACAACGGGTGTGGCTGCACCTACTCCTCCCTGTGAATTCGCTGCTGCTGTCTGTGACAACGATGACACATTTGTTTTGTTATACGTATTCACGTCGTTCTCATTTTGTTTTGACATCAGCAATTTTCTATTGTTCGCATTGTGCTGTTGTTTCATTGTGTTTATATACAAGTCCTGATTATTATCCTCTGGTAGGGGTAGTGGTAATGGCGGTGGTGGAGGTATTGTTGTTATTGTTCCGTAATTATCATTGCTATATCCATAATTTAAGGAAGACGACGAAGTCTGTCTGGAATGTAGGGGTGAGATGGAACCGTACGGATCCAGTGATAAGCTAGGGTTTGTAGATTCGCTATGTGACTGAAATTGGGTCAATGGATGTTGTTGCTGCTGCTGCTGTAGTTGCTGTACTATTCTATTGCTGTGGTGATAATTGTAGGGTGTTGGTGACAGGGATTGAGTGGAGGAGTGTGTGGTATTTGAACCAGTTGACATTGATGACAGGCTACTTAATGTACGTGTATGTTGACTATCGCTATTGTTCTTGTTGTAGTTTTCATATTGTTGTAATTGTGTAGGTGATGGTGGTGGTGGCAAAGGTAAATCGTTCATATTTTCTTCTTGCTTCAGTTTTATTTGTTTTGTTGAAGTATTTTTGCATTTTTTTGTTTTTGTTTGTTTGTTTAGCAGTTTCAAATAATTAGTTAGCAGTGCCAGACAAGCAATTAATGGCAAAAAAGCATTTAAATAAAATTAAAAAGAAATACAAAATTAAATAAAAGTTAAATGATAACGATAAAAATTAAATAAAATATGAGTTAACAATAAACAAGGTTTCAGAATAACAAAGAGCTTAAAATATTATCATTATTCGGGAGAAAATCCATTTGGAATATATCCTACGTAAAGGGGTTACTAATTGTAAAAACTATTGCATATGCGCTTAAGTTTGAAGCCACTCAATGCAATAATTTTTTTTTAAAGAAAAAATCTTATCCATTTAAAAAAACTCTAAAAGCACCCTAGTTTGGCTTATAGCCGGTCAATTGTACCTTATCCACCCGTTGCTGCTGTCATCACAGATAAACATAAATTAATTTACTTCGTATAGACCTAATCAAGCGCCTTAAATCGCAAATAAAATATTATACGTAAATATAGCAACATTTGCATTATAAGAACTTATGTAATGGCAACATTTTATGTAGAGTTTTGGAACGAATTTGCGTCATCCAAGGGATCCATCAAAACACCCTGTCGGAATATCAAATCTAGAGGCAACATTTTAGTCTTAATTGCTCTTAATTGAAACAGGGCTTTAAGGCTCCCTTCAACATTTGGAAAACTTACTCAGTCAAGTTTACTCATATTTTTAATTAAAAAATTTAAGCGACCTTTACTACAAAGAGAACTTTACATAAACACTTTCTAAGACAAGAATTTTCATCAATTTTTTGTTAAATTTTTCATCGATTTTAAACACGAGGCGGGACTCATTTTTTTCCAAGCCACGTGTAGACTCTATCATACACTTTAAAGACTTAAACTCTTCCAAAAATCATTTCAATCCGGTATGAGTGGTATGGCACATGCAACTAGAAACACAGGATCATAAAACTTTTCCATTGAAATATCAGAAACCGAAACTTAATTTTGAAATATTTTCACTCTATTTTATAACATGTCATTAGATATTAGTTTTTTTTTATATTCAAAGAACAGCACTAAAAGTCTTTTTATACACTTTGTAATATATTTGAAAAGATGGCAGGCACAAAGGTGGAACAACATACACCATAGATGCGTGGCCAAGAGTGTGCTTCGTTTCTAATATGCGAACTCTGGATATCACTCGATGCCCCGTTTTAATACAGACTTGTACGCGCATATGGAGCTCTGTGTTGGCACCTTTTTCTTCATTACCTTGACAAATCAGGAAGCCACGAAAAAGCCGGGAAGGTTAATCTCTGAAAAAACTCTGGTTGTTGCGAGTTCATCTTTAAGACTAACTCTAAGGCGTTGAACAGTGATATTGCGATAGGGATGAGAAATGAAGCATCGAAAAAGGTGAAGAGGTAAATCTCTGAGATACTCTGGTGTTAATTTGCCAATGAAGGAATTCTGAAGAGATGGACAACAAACCCCTGCAAGGGGTGGACGGATCAGTATCTAAAGATACTCGTGCACATTGTGTGTGAATGTCCAGCACTGGCTAGCATAAGGCTTAGGATCACGACAGACACTTGTTAAATGTGAACGCCGTGGTGAACATAATTCTTAGGAAAATCCTAGCAATAACAAAAGACCCCGTGATAAGAAAGAAGGCCGACAGTCACCAATCGACAGTCTGATATCACTACAGTCATGAAATAAGGCTAGTGGAAGCACGAGACTCGAATGAGAGTAAGGTAGTCGTAAATACAAATCGGTTGCAAATTCGAGCAAAAAAGGAGATCGAAATCGACTAAAAAGGTTAGCGGTCTGATTTCCTACATTAAAAAAAAAAATACTATAGTGGAGAGGCAGGCACACTTTGTTGCATAGCATATGTTTTTGAGATTTTTTTATTTTGTATATTTTATAAAAGGTATTTTCAATACTTATTTTTTTAGATTCAAACAAAAATTATATTGGCCAAATTTAACCTCAATTTATACTTTGAAATGCGTTTAAAACTTTATTCTTTATTGCAACAAATTTGTATTTAGTAATAGGTCAAGGTCATTTTAGATAATTTTAAAAATGGAATTTAGAAATTATTTTTTACAAAATTTCTTGATGTGCGCACACAACAATAATAATTCATAAAGGATATAAAGATATTTTTGTATTATATTAATATATTTATTTAAATTATGTAATAAAATAAAGGTCATTCAAGACTTCAAATACTTTTTAGTACTTAAAACACTTTTTTTTTAATTCGTTTTCTTATTTTCAACCACACCACAAAATTCGACTTTTGTATAACTTTAAACGTTCGATTTGTTAAAAATTAAAGAAATAATAACATAAAAAATTATAAAACCGTTTCTTTGTCTTAACGAGCAGCAACCGAACTGTATACGTTGACTAAAAAGAAACTGAGAAATCACACTGAATTAACAAAATAATCAAATGGCAACATTAAGTTCGTCATACTCACTCGGTTACTCAGAAATGTTGCAGCAAAAAAACCCCAACAAAAAATGTCACTGTTTTTTATGTGTATTCAGGTAGTTTACATATACAAAAACAAACAAAAGTAATAAAGTAAGTGGTGTGTGTGATCGATCAAACCAGATCAATGAGTAACCCTATAGAATTATATACATGTGCGGTATGGCTGTTGGCTTCAAACCTTTAAATGGTTTATAGCGCTAATCAAGCGAACGTGTTACAATGACACCTCAAGAAATGTGCGAGCATGTGAATCATTTTCGAATTCTGGGCCTACCAACAACAATTTTAAATGGAATTCATTATTTATTTTACAGTGAATTTTTTTAAATTTTTTATACTAGTTTCATATTTAAAGCAAAAAATAATTAAACACTCATCACATACGAGTACGATTGCATGTTTTTCTATAATATACTCGTAAACCTCAAGTTTTAATTTACGTGCTGTTTTTATTTACAGAAGTGTAAAAAAGAGAAACGATTGATAAAATAAGATCAGTGCAAAAGGCAGCTAAATTTAGAACTACATACTTTTTAAAAATAAATTAATTATAAACGACAACAGAAATTTTCAGTTTAGAAATATCAATAAGAATTAGACAAGTAATGCAGGCAACGGCAAAAATTTTTAAAATAATTTAAAAGTAATTAGGTACAAATATATTTATATATACATATGTATGTATAACAACAAAGTGGGAGTGACTTTCAAAATGAACATCTTCGATTATTGTCATAGAAATATATTTCACATGTTGCGCTTGTATAAATTGTTTAAAATCCTAAACTTGACATTATTATTATTAAAATTCCGCACACCCTTTGCAGTAAATCGGGCTTTATTTCGGCAAGAACGCGTCGAATATTGGCTTCGAAGTGCTCAATTATTTTTGGTTTATACCCAATGGAGCGAAATCGAATGAAGAAGTTGGTGATAGTTAACCGTTCCATTTCTTGAAATGAATCTTTCATCGAAATAGTTTTATCATATGCTGTTTGGAATGTAGCTCCGTTTTGACTTCCTAGAAGCTGCTACTATGAATACAATGAGCACAGAAGTATACCGCTTATGACTTTGTATTCAAGCAAACTCGAATAAAGCCTGTGCAGACCTATGCTTGGTATAAATGGTGCGGCAGACGATTGAATCCAATTTTAAGCTATTCTGCAATATATTCGATTCGATAACGGTAACACATCGGTTCGGAGTAGACAACATGGGTCAGATGGTTGGCGGTTGGACGTGGCGGCTTGGCTGAATTTGTCAATCATTGCAAATTGGGGCCTGTTAAGACGAAGACCGCAAAACAGCTAGTGTTCCCTTACATGGGGCTAATAGAATCGAATTCCATTGTACGACTTGTTCAACACGTCAAACAAGCCATGGCGTTATTCGATGTAGAGATAAGCTTTTTATTTACTCCTTTTACAGTTTCTATATGTGCTACTTTCTGTATGTGCAGCTTCGGTTAGAATGTAGCTTTTGGGAGAAAAAAATTTGTCTGTTTTCTTTTCTTGACTTTTAAAATTTAACGTTTTTAATAATTTCTTATAGAATTTAAACTTCTTCCAATTTTTTATAATTTTCTAGTGTCGAGTGTTATTTATATTAAATAATCTTTTTGCAAATACTGCAGTTGTGAAAATGATAAATTCGTCAGTGTAACATTGACAAGGTTGATTTAAATAAATTCCTTGATCAAACAGATTACACCCACAATCTTGGCAGTCGCTAACAAAATAAAAAAAATATAGAAAAAAATTTAAATGTGACAGGAAGCGAGAATAAAATAACTTTTTCTATTTTTGAAATTTCAATTATTTTGGTTATCTTCAGCTCTATGTTAAATTGGTTTATTATTTAATTAAATTTGCAGTCAGAAAAAAAGTTGAAAGAATTTCGTAAATTTTGTTCGTTGTATTATATTTTGATTTACACTTGAGATATGTACTCTTATGTACATATGGTTATTGTATATTTAATACAAATTGTTGTAAAGTTTATCTCGAGAGTAATGCACTAGATAAATTTTGTGGAATGTTTTTCGTGCAAGTGGGAACTCTGGCATTTAACAGCTGTCACCTATGGTTATTCCAATTAATAAAAATAAGGCGCTACACAAAACATGAACTCGTTATCATTACTCGCTCGAAAAGGCATCTCGGTGCTCAAAGAGAAGGAAATTTAAAAATCTCTTCATCACCAATAATGCTGAGCATTTATTCCTGGCTTCAGCGCTGAAGCAGACCGTTTACATTGTGGGTCCCATTTTAACTGCATTCGTTCCTCGCATTGATTGCAGGCAACCAATTTATAATTCTCTTCTAATTCACTTTCATCGAAGCAGCTACTCTTAAGACTAGCCTTTAATCTTGAGTGTAGTGATTTTAGACTGTCGACCTTGTTCCCTATCACAGAGTATTTTGTGAGTGCTAGCATTTGTCTAAAGCTTTGATCCCCCATGGCATTAAAATTTTGAAAATTGTCTCTCCGTGGTCGTAAACCTTATGCCAGCCAGTGCTAGGCATTCGCACATAATGTGCGCTACTCTCTCAGCCTCTTCGAGGCATAGTCTGCAAGTATAAATTTCTTAGAGTTTCATCTTCACCAGATGATACTTGAAGTTTCCATGACCTGTCACTAATGCAGTGCCTGTCACCTCGCTCCACTTTTTAAGGTTTAATTAGGACACCCTTCGAAGCAACCTGGGTCGCACTAGGCCCCAGTGCAACTTTGCGTTCGAGTCAACAGAAATTCGAAGCATATTCCCTTTTTGACTGTTCGTCTGCTGCTTCATTCCCGGCTGTACCAATGTATACTCTAACCGACATCAACCTTACTTCATTCACCGCGGTACATCTATTTAGTTTGAGAACATACTGCATCACTAGTTTTGACTACACGTTCACTTCCAAAATGCCTTTTGTAAACGGCTCATTGCCAAGTGTGAACCTTTCTGCAATGCACCCGACTTTCAGGCATGCCAACGCATGTAGCAACCCAAGCAATTCTGCTTGGTAAACGGGCAAGGACCTCCCCAGACGTAGAGTACAGGACAAGTTTAGCTAAGCAGAGTATACACCTGTCGTTCCCCATTCACTCATTTTGTATAACACCTTCCGCAATGAGTGTCGGATGCAGCCTCTTGAGTACTTTTCTCCTACTCACCTCTTTATCTATTTTACCAAACTTCGCAAATACCAAAATAAGTGGTCGGACTATGGTAATACACCATCACTTCTGCATAGGCACTATACGGTAGTTGTCAATTTTGAACACTTCAAATAGCAAAAAGTCACACTAGCCTGGTGAGGTGTAGGCATATTTTTGTAAAAAATTTCATGAAAAGGGCAAACAGAGCCAAGGAGGCTTTTTGGCGAATATTTTGATCCATACTTAATCGGAACCTGTACAATGCACTAAAATATTACAACTCGCTAAAATATAACGCGTTTTACTGTGAAACCAAACAGTATACTTCTATTGTGACACCGTGTTTATGTACAGAAATTTAAATTAAAAACCGCAATGACATTGGCTTTATTTAAAAATAAGTTTACGTCACTTGCATATACTTTCTGAAATATGATCTTCGCGGTTGCAACTAAAACCCGATTAATCTCATTTCGATTTTGAAAAGATTTTTTTTTTTTTGAGGAAACTTAATTTATTATGGAAACGCCATTTTGCCAATCATGGTGGCGTTTTAAGACTATATATATGGCTTCTGGAGTTGTACTTTCTAAACGACTGAAAAAAATGACATTCAACGCATACAAATTTACGTCCACGAGTTTTGCTTTGGCCTTCGGAACGATATTTAAAATGTGTTGTCAAATATGATGCAACACTGTATCTCCTGATAAGACTACATCTTCTAAATACTGTAAAATTGATTGCAATAAATAAATTTATCTATGTTTTATATGAGTTCAAACTTACAGTGGCAACAACAACTTTTTTAGAAATATTTAACAGTGGTTTTAGACAATTAATTGTGGAATTCACATGAAATGCTATCAAGTCACAATGTTCTAATACTATGCTCAGACATGTACCTTAATTAGCATTTGACTGTTAAAAATATGGTCATTTTGATCATGAAAACTTGTGTTTGTGAATTTGGAAAAATTGGGAGAAATTCGGCTATAAAAAATTTCTTTAAAGAAATTACTTATTTTCGTTAAAAATTTTATGATATTTACTAACTGTAAATTTAACTTGTCATTTCTATTTATTTATGGTTTTATTTTTATATTTATAGTTTGACAACTGCAGTTGTATTGGTGATTAGTCACCTTCTTAAATGTGCTTTGATTTTGTCGTTGAAGAGGGTTGTTATGCTAAATACCAGAGTTGCACTGAAAATTTGACTCAAATAATGGTTCAATTAAGTCCTTATTGTTCAATTTATGAATTGTTTTCTTGTATAGTAAATTGAGCTCAATTAAAGTCTTAATTGCGTAAACTTCTTAATTGCAAATATCAAAATATAGGCATTAACAGATATCTGAACATGGTATTATAAATATTTCACAGCAGTTTGAACATATTGCAGTTGGTTTTGAAAGAAACCCCATTCTAAAATAATAAAACCTTTTGTGCTATGGAAGTAAGTTTATTCCTGGTGTTAAATATTAACGGTTATGCTTGTGTTTACGCTAAATTTTATTAAGACGTTATGTAATTTTTATTGAAATATCACCGATTAATTATGAGAGGTTGTTCACAGTAGTCACTTTTTTTCATGTTGTTATTGTAAAAATTATAACTTTTTAAAACTGTGTGAATTTGATAAATATTTCTCATGAAAATTTGAATGATCTTCTTCTTTCAAAACGCAGGTTTCACCGTTTCAGATAATACCCACCAACACAGTTAAATAATTTGATTTAGGGACTTTAAATTAGACTAAAAGTGATAAGAGCCAATTTCTAACTCTTATTAATGGAGTGGCTTATAATTGGAGTAATTAGAAATAGAGACATATACATACAAGAAATTAAATCTTAAAACATTAAAATAGACATATAATCTGCACACACAATGTTTTAACTTAAAAATTTAATTATAATTAATAACACAAAAAAGTGAAGCTCAATTAACTATAAATACATAAATAAGAAGCAGCAAAAATTAATTCCAAATTTTAAATTTCAACTTTTTTAAATACAGAACTGAATTAATTTATTACTCAATTTTATATTCTTACTCATCGGAGTCAGCAACACAAACACAAGCACACAACATATTCTTTATATTATTTTGTATTAAAATACTTGTTTTTTTTAATTAAAAAAACAAGATATGACACTTAAAGAAAGCAAAAAATTTATAAAACCAAAAAAAAAGGCTTTTTGACCAACCTGCACAGATTTTGAATTATTTGCAAGCAACGCCAAAAGCAACAGAGCCTTTCAAGTAAAAAAAAACGTGTAATCTCTACTTTGTGTGTATGAGTATGTACAGTAGTGGTAAAAAATTAATCTTTCTTAAAGGTATATATAGTATATCTGTAGTTTACATGTGCATTTATATTAATTTTGGATTATTGAAGCAAAATTAAATTTTTTTTTAATTTTATATTTCCTGAAGTAGTTTTCAGCATTTACAAAATATGTGGACACACACATTGTTGTTGAAGCATATATTACGTCGTTATTTCTAAACATAATGGAATATTTATTTTAAATTATTTGTAAGTTTTAAAAAATCTTAAATCTGCATTAATTTTTGCTAAAAAAAACTCTGCATTGACATCATTTATATGTATATGCTTTTACTATCGGTGACACTTTTTTTTGCTTTTCGCCATAATATTATGGAATTCACGTCTGCCAAATTGTACAAAATGTTTATGACATGTTACAAAAATTCCATGATACAATAAATTTCCAACAAATAACATGGCTAATATTGCAATAACACAAAAAAATGGGATTGCCTACAAATGATTTTTTGTCTTACGTCGCACTCATCTCGGGCGAAGGTACTTCGTATAAATAATAAAGCCTTTTAATTATAAAAAGAAGAGCCTGAAGTTATAGAGAAAGGATGGAAAGACGAAAAACATAAACTTTGGCGGAACTCATTTAAATTACACTGAACACCATGGAATAATATGTTAAGGTCTGATGAGCTTAAATTCACTCCCCATGGACCCGATAAATAGAGATTATTCTGCAGTACGTAAACGACGAAAAAAGCTCTGAGTTCCATTAAAATTAAAGTTAAATGAAGCGCACAATGTGTAGAGTCTTTGTAAGCTCATGTATTGTTTGGGAAACACCATATTCTTGAAACTTCCAACATGAATCTTAGTTATAGAAGAACTTAATCGTTTTTACCCGTCTCTCAAAATGCAGTATCAGCTATATAATTCTTCTGAAAAGTCAATAAAATGTCGTAATATTTATAGATGTTCGAAAGCAAATAAAAATGGTGTTGGTATATTTTTGTAGTTCATTTACAAATTCAATATATAATTTCAACTTAATAAAATTAAACTTAATATTTTTTTTAAGTTTCAGTATCAAATTTATTGCTTCATTATTTTGCCCACCTCTGTATGTTTGAAGAGCGCGCAAAAAGGTTTATTATTGTGCTTTTGTTTGTTTCTCTGGTATTTGTTTTAATGTTCTCTACCCTGTGTTTGTATTTGCATTGTGTTGCTATTTGCTTTTTATTCTGTTTGTTATTTGTAACACAATGTTGTTTATGTTGGACCGTTTCTCTGCGGTGGCTGTTTCTATGTAACATTGTAACAACAATGCAACTTTTTCTGATGAATTAGCAACATTGGCTATAAGCTTTTGTACACATACGCGTATTCATATACAAACATACACATGCTCATTCAACATTGAGTGAAGCTTAAAATTAAACATGTTGATTTTGATGCTTCTGCATTTTTATTGGCGCTTTCAGCACATTTACGAGAGTGTCAGAACTAACCCACATGATGTTTGTGGTTGACACCAAATATTTCTTTGGCTAGAATCCGCTTTTTAAAATAAATATTTCTATGCCGATTCATACTAACGTATACACATGGATATGTTACGTGACATATATACATATGTATGTGTGCAATGAAGGTGAATACAGTTTCGTTTGCTTTAAAAGTCATAGCCGCAACATTTTAGGATGCAGGTTGTATAATTTGCCTTGATTATATCAAATAGGAAGGACAGTTCGCGGGGAACCGTTTTATTAATGCAATTAATCATTTGACACATTTGATATTACAGTCGTAAAAATCAATAGTTAAGAGCTCGAAATATTATCGCAATAGTATCTTCCAAGATTATTGGGATAAGAGAACGAATATTGAACATCGTTCATTGATTGAGGTGAAAAAACATCAAGTGTTCGTTAGTTGTGATCACAAAAATGTTTTTGTTTTTCTGATTATTCGTGAGCCTGGTATTATGGAAGGCATTTAACTGACTTGTGCTACATTTAAAGTCAGGAACTGTATTGGAATAACTACGGAAGTTATATTTCTTTGTAGCAACATTTTCTAAATGCGATAAGTTACAATCATATGTATGAGTACAATATGTCCCCCATAATAAAGAATTTAAAAATTTTTAGAACAGTTTTTTTAATTTTACCCTCCTATCCGCAACCCTGTCAAAAGCTCTATCTATATGTCGACATTTCTCGTTATAGATCTGATAAAAGACAATATAAAACAATTGTAACTTGTTGTAATTAGCAGTGGCGTTGGCTCTAAAGACAATCCACCTATTTTATATCTCGCGAAGTGCTACACTTGGACTTCATTTTATTTAGAAAAAAGATCTGAAAAAGCAATGCATAAATGTTCGAAAAGCATTCATGTTGCAACGCGATTACAAAGATAAATGCGATTTTAAAGTGGTCAAATTTATTTTTACATGTTCTGTAGTTTCCGCGATTTCAGTGCTTACAAAAATTGTATGTCAATGACAACGATCACACACCATAAATTTAAAATTTTACATTTATAACTAAAATTATTTAAACTAATTTGTGCATAATTTTATTGTCACATTAAAGTCGAGTTTAAGCAAAATATATCACATCACTATAGTAGACTTGTACGTGTTGAAATCCTGCAACTTTTACCGATTGTGAACTACAAAACACTTATCACGCGGTATCAAGTCGCAGCGCAAATGTTATGTGAATTATATTCTTAGAACATGATCTTAAAGTTAAACATATATATATTAATAATCTTGTTTTTCCACTGCTGTATGTACATAAACAGCTGTTTGATCTTAAGAACTGAAAACAACCAACATGTTTGGCCAAAATTCGGCGAAAAGTTTCTCTCATACGATCGCTCTATACCCACGCTTAAAGCACTTCTTAAATTAGACAAAATTTCCTTGCGCAAAATATTTGTTTCGTCTGACCAAGGCTAACGTATTATTTGGTGGACTGTAATCAGTCACATTTCTATCTTCTTAAACGGTTTTTAAGTTGTTTGTCACTTGGAATGCCTAAATAGTCTATCACTAACAGTTGAGAAAGATTGCATTTTTTACTTTATTTCTTTAATATTTTGTGTTAAAGAAGGGGCAACAAATTAGAAATTCAGTTAAGGTTCTTGGACAGATTGTTTTCTTCCAATAAATTTGTTCCAAATTGTGACAAGAAAAATAAAAAAAGCAAAATATTGTAGACGTCCATAATTCGGTTTTACCTGCTTCAGCGGAAACTTTTTTTCTGCCTCAATAATCCTTTTTTTAATAAAGGACTTTGTAAAATGTTTGAAAATTTTGTTGTGTGAGTGTGTTTTTGTGCTGGTGTATTTTGATATAAATTTTTTTATTGCTGATTTCTGAGATGAGTAACAACATGAATTTGAAGAGTTAGTGGGACTTTTTCTGCTGCTTTGTTCATGTTTTTTTAGTATTAAAAATTCTTACAACATAAAACATTGAAACGTTAATTTGCATAAAAAAGTTTTCATGTTTTTAAATGTTTTTTGTTTGACTTACCGGTGCTGGGGTAGAGCTACCATTGGTTACACCATTATTGTAGCCGTGAGCATTTAAGGCTGAAGAAATGGTGGAAGCACTCAATTTAGTGTTACTGCAAAAAAAGGAAAAAAAATTATTTAGAACTTATCATGAACGAAATTTAAGTAAATTTTGGTTTTTACGTTTTTTTAACGAAGAACTAAAATTTTGCTAAAATGTTAATTAAAGAAAAGAGAAGTTTTAAATATTTTGCGATTAATAATTAAGAGGTGCATTATTACATGTCACTATAATTAAAGTGTTATTGATACTCCCAGGTCTGAGAGGTGTGCAAGCAACCCATTCTACGGGTACCATAAGCCATAGTTTAGTGGCCTGATTCTTGTCCTGTTGTTGCTTGTGTCGTAGAAACAGGCAATAAAGTGCCACTCAATTAGACACCTACCTTTGGACTGCCGAAGATAGGAAAAAAATCTTAGAAAACTGTACGCGAAGATTGTCGTGTGCATGTCAAGGATATCGCCACGGATGTTGATGTCTCTTTCGGGTCGGAGCAGAGAATTATGTACAATGAGTTAGACATGAGACAAGCCGAAGGCAGAGACAGCATATTTGTTCACATTTCTTTTCTTATATACGACTTCTTGATCATAGACATATCAGTGATGCCAACGCTAAATCTGTCTTAGCAGTAGATACAATTTTAAAGAGAGGTAGTTTCCACCAAATCTTACTTGGAAATTTTCTCAGATTTTTAAACACCTTAGAAAAATTGGAAATATTTTACAATGAAGCGTAGTGTATTGTTGCTTCGTTTCACTCTACTTTCAAATTATTTATTAAACCAAAATAGCGTTTTCTAAGAAGCAGTAAAACTATGTTTTGTCTGTTACATATTTTGTTTCACGTGCTTCTATTTTTGCTTACTTCCATCAATCAAGTTTGGATGCCAGAAAAACATCAGCTGCTTAATAGTAATCAACGCATTGTAAACAAAATTGTAAATTTTTAAATAGTGTAATCAACCGCTTGAGCGTTATTTACAAGTATTGTAAAAAAATTATTTTAATGTAATTTTACGTTAACAAAAAAACGAAAGATTTCATTACGAAACACTATTTATTGGTTGACAATAATGTAAAGCTGAGCCTAGGTAAATATGTATTTAAATATGCAGACAACCAAGCTATTCTGATGGCGAAAATCGCATTTAATATTAAACACAATTTTTAGCGTCGCAAAATCTACATTAAACTAACTCTTTACCGTGTGCAATGCTTAAATATTTCGGACTAATGAAAATTTTCTTTCTTAACAGAAAGAATTAAAACAAACTTAACCCAAACGAATAATTTTATCTGATTAATTTCGAAATAATGATATCGAAATCAGATTATAGAATATAGTGAAAAATAATTTAACAGAAATTACTTTGTTCAGAAGTCCGCGAATTCATCCAAATTGAAAATAGTAAAAATAATTTAGGTTGCTTGACGTAAAGTTCAGAGGCTAAGCCGTCGTACACTTGATCGAATAGTCTTTGGTATCGAATGTTATTTCGAGTAATCGAAAAAAATAGGTATGAATATAAAATAAATGTAAGCTAACGTAAAATTAATAAAACTGTATCATTTTAATTCAAATTTATTAGATTTTATAGAAAATGGATCCCGTGTATCTACACCTGATAAAGAAAAAACAGGTTGGAAGGCGTAAGATGAAACATAAGCGAATTAATAACATATTCTTTAGGCTCCAAAAACGATTTAGATAGACAGAATAGGCAATTAACTTTATGTCGACCTATTGTGGCGTTATCAACAGCAGTGCCACCAGAACTTCAACTACTGGCTACACTGTCACTTTTAGCCGGCATGTGCCAAAGCACTGTACGCAAATATGTTGGTAAACGCATAAACGAATTGGATGCCAAACTGTGCTCGGTTTGATCCTCAAAATTCATATAGTATATGAATACATTCGTGGGAAATTACAGAATCCCCCAGGGTTAGTAATAGTGATTAAATGTCAAAATAGTGCATCATTTTCTTATTTATGTTAATAGGTTGTACAGATGGCACACATATTGGTTTGCAGAGGCTATTTAATGATGAGTATATCGTACCCTAAATCATAAACCTGTTCACAGAACAAATATCTCACGATTGCAAATATTTCATGTGTTCTTAAAATGGATAAATACCATTGCGAATGTTACATTTTTATTTTGTTTATAAAATAACAAAAAATGAGCTATCGAATGACATCTCGAGAGAAGTTATTCGACCGACTACACGTTAACGTATACAAGAATCTGGAATTTCGACACTACTTACTGGATAACAATGCAACAATCACAAAATCGAGTATTTCATGTATTTAAAGCGTATATATCTTAGACCAGCCAGTATAGTCTTTAGATTATAAGACAAAGCTGACTCATATTTTATTTTCTTTAAGTCAATGACAACGTCAATTATAATTTCAATTATGAAAATTCAAATTTTTGTGTTTTACGTACGATTGATGATGCAAAAATCAAAGCATCATGTTTGTCGAATAGGCCTGTGTGTCATTTCTTGCCCGGTTGAAAGAGCCTTTAAGTCAAATGAAGAATAAAACAAAATAAAACAAGAATTGCACTAAAATATGTGAAATTAATTTATAAAATATTTGTTCCTCGAGTGGATTATTTTCCAATGGATTATTTTACTGCGAGTATTTGGAAATCTCTAGAGCACCAAGGGATTTCTCAGAGATTTATCAATACTCGTGTATAATCGTGCCTTAGTGTAGGCATGTGTATTCGAACCAATTATTCTGCACTAGCAATAAAGTAAGACAAGGCATCATTCTGTCACATACATATGTAATTCGTATGTACAAAGTTGGCATATTACAAGCGAATTAAATTATAATTTGTGGGTTCACATATACAGCTTTAGTGACGTCGCGTCGTTTATAATAACTGATGTTATGCGAAAAGTTTGCTAAAAACCAGTTACAAATAAAACTTGTGAAAAGGCATTAAACACGAGCACAATTGTAATTATGTCTATTAATTTTCTCAAACACTCTGCTGAACAATATCATCAATTATGTCACCGTGGTTGCAAATTTGTAGTTGACTTGGAGCTAGTTCCTATAATTGAATAATTACTTAAAAAGAAATGAATAAAAATAAATTAAAAGTTTTGTTTTTCAACTTTTAGAGTTTTACTATTGTGCGGCAAATCATATTTCCATAACTGCTTTATTCAAATGAGCGCGAAGTATATTTAAACAATTTGTATGATTTTGTTTCTTCACTTTAAAATAGTTTAAATTTTAATATTAAGTAATTTTATTTTTAAGCATAAGTTCGTTTTCTTTATTCTTTCTATTTAGAAAGAACATTTATTTGATATGATAGCTTTTAAATACAGTCAAAGTTAAAATTTTATTTGTCAAAGTTACATCAAACTATAATTTTAAATGTTGTTTTTTTTTAGTTTAAATGGAAATTTGCATTCATTCCATTTTAAATGAATCTTAACACTCTCCTCCTATTAGTGGCCTGAGATAAAAGAGTGTTCATAGTTGTCCATTGTAAAATACACTTTATTTTATTATTTAAATTTATTGTTGATGTTTTCATTTACATCCATATGAATGTGGACATAAATACCTATATATGTATGTACACACAATGTGGATATAGACACATATTCTTATTGACATTATTTTATGAATTTATAATGTTTTGCTTCATTGGCTGTTTTTAATTTTATTGAGACCACAAAAAAAAAACATTTGACAATTATACATGAAATTTTATTATTTATTTAACGACATTTGCAATATTTCGCAGATTGAAAATGTTGTTCTTTTTCGTTAAATTGAGATGAAATTCCTATTTGCGTAACAAATTTCATCGTTTTCATTTTTCTGCTTTTAGTTTGATTAATTTATTGCAGAAAATTGTATTTATGACATTGAGTGCAGTTGGTTTGTTTATTATGTGAAGGCGTTTACTGATTTAGAAAATAAAATTAAAAATCTCTGCTTGATATATTTGTGAAGGGTGTGACCGATGTAAATGCAGCATTTTTTTAGCAACTCTCCAACAGCTTAACATGTTTATTTTTACTTATAGAAATGCAGATCATCGATTCCGCATAAGAATATTTATCTGAATCTGGTGTAGCAGCTCATTAATTGTATATTTTTGGAACAAATTTCCTTCATCCCTTGTTTCATTTTTTGTTACGAGAAGTATACAAGAATTTCTTGGTGTTTTATTGTTTATCAAGTATTTATTTGGCATTTGATCTGGTAGCAGATGAACCTCGCCTATCACGTAGGAATCTGTTAGGTGTGAACAGGTACCAGGTAAAGCTCGTATGTCGAGTGTTTTTGCAATGATTGGTAAATGTTAGTATAACGTTTACCTGCCATCCGCAAACACCTATTCTGATGCAATAAAACAGTAATTACTAATGTTTACTAATCCATAGAAAAACACTTTACCTTCCACCAGGTCGCACTTTACAAATAACTGCGTGATAAAAGAAATAAAAAACATATAACATTTTTCTTACGCAATATAAAGCAATAAAACAGAAATTACGAACGTCATTGGATGGCACATAGCCGAAGTCGGTTTGTCTCTAAACCAATCTTGACAAACGATGACGGAAATTCCTCACAAAAATGCACATCATATCACATGTCGTGTTATCAACTCAAGCGCATATTAGTTATAATGGTAAAAAACGCGAACGAATTCAGTTTAAAAATTATTGCTCGTTCGTAGGCAAATCCCGTACCGTTTTAAAAAAAGCCTACTCCATAAATAAACTTCATGGAATAATTTTAAAATAAAAAGACCCTAACAGAAATGGAGACAACCCGTTTCATCGTGTTGTGTTCACAGTTGGACAGTTTTAAGTTCTCTAAGTCTTCTGTGTTGAGCGCGTTTTCAGGTTAATCGTTTTGACGGAGAAACGACGCCTATCTGTGCCCCAATTTTGTGACACAAAACTTGTGGTGCTTTATTTCCATTCACTTTGAGTTAATTTAGATAACTAATGTAGCAATAAATATTCATAAACAAAAATCTAGCAAGATTTTGTCTATGAGTTAGAAAAAAGAATTTGCTGTACTTCAATAACCTTAAGGTTTTAAATAAAAAATATTATTAACAAAGTTTGATTAAAAGTCTTTAGTCACTGGAATTTCGAATAACTAAATATTATTTGATAATACGTTATAGCAACCATGTGGTAGCATGTGTAAATCTTCTTAGTTCGTATAAAATCTGGCATCTCTGAAAACACTATGCAATGTAATAATGTAAACAATAATGAATTCGAAAAAAAAAATATAATGGAATATAGAAAAGCTAATTTTCGGATTTTACCATTTCGATTGATTATAAAATTCTGCAGGTTTTGATTACACTATGTATATTGAACAGGAATATAAAATTAACGTTTCAGCAAATATCATAAGAGTTTAGGTATTTGGTGACAAGAGTAAGCTATGGCAATCTTCGTTCCACCCCATTTTAAAAAAGATGAGAAAGTAAAGTAAAAACACAAAAATTATCTTTTTCTGTCTCTATAATATGATGGGTTTAGTGGCAGTATGGCAGAAAAAGTACCAATAAATATATTCGCGAGCCAGAAAGGCTTCATTGTGCCAGCAAACCATTTATAAAATAAAACCGTGTAGATCACTTTCTACGCATGTTAATTCGCTTAGTTTTGTTTTATTTTGTTTAATCAAGATTTGTGCTAAATAGTTCATTATTAGACTGATCATTTTAGGTTATAGTTCAAAAATCTTCTAAGCTAGTCCTTTACTGCAATGGCTATTATTTCCTTTAAACAGTTTTGAGCCACTCAAACAGACGAAAGCTCTAAAAATGTATTTTGTGACATTAAATCTGATAATACACGTATATGGCAGCACGTCAGTGCTATCAAAGTGAGCGTCACAATGATACATATGTATAAAGTTTAGTTCTTATTTATTTTGATTATTTAGCTTGTTTCGATATTTCAATAATACAGCTCGTAATCGTAAAAATGTGAACTAGTCCATTTCGTTTAAAGTTGGCGAATTTCCTCCTGGCGATTATAAAATCGCATGAGATTTTAAAATGCATGGGTGTTATTAAATTGAGGAACTAAATAACTTTGAAAACAAACAAAAAAAACACTGAGTGCCATTACTCAGTAAAGTTTTCATTAGTAGTTAAAAATAAAACCAAAAAAATTATTAAAAAGTCAGTATTAAATAATTTTTGCAAAATATTCTAATAATTTAGCAGCTTGCGACTATGTCTTTAAGATTTTGGTGGCACAAATGCGAAAACAAATAAAAATTCCTACTTTTTCCGAACACGTGCAGCAAACATGTACTTAGTATTGTAGTATTTCATTTCAATTATATACCCTTGAAAACTGAATTAATCAAGAAATAAATGCCGTTTAAAATCAATCACTCACTCATTCGCTTAAATGAAATGACAACATTTTAACAATTTTATGGGCACATGAAATATTTAAATTTGTATGTGAATTAAATCCTTTATGTTTAAAATTAATATGCCAGACATTAATGACTGCTTTCGTACGTGTTTAATGCAAAAACCAAATATCAATGTTGAATACTGGGACTATTTTATTTCCCTTATTCGCTTACAATTTACCAATTTAAATTTGAATTTAAATTTAAAAACATGTCTGTTGTATTTAAATAAATTTTATTTGTGCACAAACAACGAACAAGTTCATCAAGAGTAAAATGATACTTTTAATGACAGTGTTTTTATTTTCAATTAAAAATAAATAAATAAATAAAATTATTTGCTATTAAATACTTACGGTTTGATTGGTACCGGTACGTAACCCTCAGTGCCGCTGGGTGGGTTTTGCAAAGCAGCCAATTTGGCATGGATATCGCAGTACAATTTGTTGTTGAAATTGTAGTAACCTTGGTTCTTCAATGAAGTGCCACAAGTGGCACACTTGAAGCATTCAACGTGCAAATTTCTATCCCTGATGCGTACAAAAACGCCACTTTGATTTTGATGAGAAAAAAATGAATAAAAACATAAATTAAAAATATATTTAACTGATTAAATTAGCGATAATTTTTAATCATAATACAAAAAACAAAATCAACAAAAACAACAATTAAAATTTTGTTCTTTGAAGCGAATAAATTAAAAAACACATGAAATATTCGTTAGAGAACAAAGAAGTAAAATGTAAAAAAATTTCAGAAATTTTAATTTTTTTCGTTTCTTTTGGCTTGATAGAGGTCAAGACAACAGTTTTACATCTTTTAACGCAACATTCGTTATACATTCGTGTATCAAGAATCTTTATGGTTTGATAATTAAAATTGAGACCATACAATACTACGATATGGAATGTGTGAATTTTTGACGAAATAATATTTTTTGCGCTGAACGCAGCCGTTTTCTTTAAATTATATCCCATAAAAGTTTTAACAAATTCGCATAATACCCTCTTCTGATTCGCTTCTGGTTTTATAATATTGAAAAATGTTTCTCCAGTAGCTCCACACAAAGTCGTAAATAACTTACTTTCAAATGTAACTGTTGACACTTTTGTGAAAGTGGCGGAATAATGACTCATCAATTAAAAAATTTATATTTTTTGCTAGTAGCAAGGCGCGTCGCGACAAACACCACTACTTTTATTCCGTTACTAATCGTATATCGGACTTGACGACTGTAATGCTACAACCGAGTAGGGTTGTTCCCTAGAGTGGAATCTATTTTAAATATAATATATTTTATAAAATATGGTATTTTCAAAATTTTAATCTGACATTCAATATGTTTTTAGGACCCACTGGTTATACTTTAGGTCTGGTAATTCAGATACCACCTTGAACAATTATTTTACATTATATATGTAAGTACCACTTAAACTCCACCACCCTCGTATACTTTTAATCAAGTTTTAAATTTTATATCATCAGAACCATTTTAAAAAGCTCTTTAACCATCGAGTGTTATTAATAATTTTAAAAGCACATATTTTAACCAAAGCTGCTTGCGGCCACGAAGGTTGGGTAAAGAGGACTCATACAGCTCTGTGCGTTATCAACAGGGTGGGAAACATAACAAAGACCCTATGGTGCGACCCAAATGGGATTAAAACAATGATGATCCTGAGACTGAACAATTCTGAAATCAGTAAGATCATGAGTGTACTGACGTGGCACTTGACTTTACAGGCACATCTACACCGTATAGGATGAGCGGTTAGATACAAGTACATGATATGTAGAAGGTACGTAGAGGCAAGTTAATCTTTCATATGCTTCTTCTCGGCTTTGCATACTAAAGGACCCGAATTTAAGTGGCGACATTTTACCAGACATATCTCATTTAAGAGGGATTGAATGGAAACTACTCAGAGGTTTTATTCAAGGAACAGAGTTATTATGAAGGTTGGAGGCTTTTGCTGTATAGAGAGAGGATAAGGTATATGGCCACGTCAAAAGTACGAATGTACCCTCCTCTCCACCTAACCTAGCTTAAAGCTTCACCACTTCAACCACTAAAATTCACTTAAATGTGACTCTGTTCAGTCCTTCTTGCACAAAACTTTATTAAAATGCATCCAATGCATCCAATTTAACGCATATGCCTCGAAACAAACTACATTAATTTTCTTAATTTGTGGTTATTGTGAAAAATGCAATTTGCCATAAACATTCAGCTTAATTTTGTATTTTATTTTTAATAAAAATAAATGATTGAAAACTGTTCTCACCAGCCATTAATTTACGGTTTATTAATTATAATAAGTAATGAAAACTGTTTGCAGACATATTCGAACATGGTTATGCATGTTTTCCACACATCAAAAATAAAAATAAACTTATAAAAAAAAACGAGAAAAAATACGAAAATTTATCAATTAAATATTAAAACCTTAATAAATAATAAACAAAATGACCACCAACCAATAAACAAAGTATGTATAGGTAAGATACAATATTTGTGTATAAAGTAATATTTAAATGCTTGTATATGTATTTGCGCAGAAACATCAACGCAGAGTGAAGAACAAAAACGAACTAATCAGAGTTTACAGGCCTTTCAGTAACATTCTATCTAAAAAAGACAGGAACCATGATAATGATCTGGTTATTGTAAAACCTACATAACTTTTAATTTTAATCAGGGCGCTTTTGGGTTGAGGCCTGGAAATAGTTCTACTATCGCCAGAAATCAAATTACTCTACAGAAGAAGGATAGGCTAAACATTTTTTTTTTTAGATTTTTGGAACGAATTTCCGTCATCCCTTGTCAAGTTTGGTTTCGAGACAAACCGGTTTTGGCTATGTGCCATCTTCAGTGTCATTTTTCGTTCGTTTCGAGAACGTTAAAGTTAGGGTGCCATTGCATTTTTCGGCCGGTCTGCTGTCGATGCTCAACAATAATGAAATATTTTTTCACAACAAACAAATTCAGGGGGCAAATTACGGCATTCGATATCGATCGAAATTTCTATTATATTCCATTGAATTTCTATTATGTTTTATTTAAATTTCGATTGATATCGGATGCCGTAATTTGCACCCAGTTCAACTCATACGGTAACAATTTTCTTTTATAAATTTCTTCATAAATAGGAGGACCGCTTAGGGCACTTGAAAGCATTTGGTGAGCCTAACACTTTCGTGCACGAGGTAGGATATATAACACTCCAGCGGGTTAAAATTTTCAATTGTTTAGGAATTTTGGTATTTTGAAATTTGCCATTTTGGAATTTTAAGTTTTTTGGAATTCCAAAAACTTGGGAATTTAAAAATTTGGAAATCTTAATTGTGGAATTTTGGATTCTTGAAGTTTTAGAATTATAAATTGTGGAATTTTGAATTTGAGTTTTTGGAGAGTTAGAATTTTTTGGGATTTGGAATTTTGCAACATCAATTCTCTTTTGACAAATGAAATATATAGAGTCCGCTAGCACCATCTAAGCACATGCCATATGCATAAAGAGCGCGTGAGTATCACACAACTCTTTTTCTAGAACTAGTTCTCAAAAAATTATCTGATAGTTTATAAATTGAAGAAAAATTTTACATTTTCTTACTGGAATGAATTTCATGTTGAAAACTCTCATAAAGTGTTAATTTGTGTGGCATGTGAGAGTTAGTCACCTATAACACAGAAGCTTAAGTGCATATTGCTTCATACTAATGCTCAAAACTGCACACCCTGTTATTAAGGATTGCATATTTGGCTTGTATTTCAAGAAAATCGGTCTAGAAAGGTAGACGCAAAAAACCTATGAAGGACTTCGTTACTCACACAAATTTCCTTCGAGTATATTCTTGAAGCTGTATTGCATATCGTCAGTTTACTTATTAACGTAAGCTCATCCGGTTGCCCTCATTAACTTTTTCTTAAAAAAATCATTTACTCGCGAGACATTTTCCTAATCTCAAAAAAATTAACCTTTTGTACTTGTGCACCAATTGAATATCGAATTTATCCCTAAAACGCTGAAGTATGACAATCTTTGCTTTCAACTGACTTACTTCGACTTAAAAAATGTTATACTTCGTTTTATATGTGAAACGGTGTATGCATAGTCCAATCATGGTTATGAACTGGAACCAAACAGGAAAGCTTTTCCATACAATATGTTCTCAACTCTACATTTTGAGAAAAAATAAAAGTAATAATTTTGTCACCCACTGTTAACCAGTCTTATGGAAACGTATGTTTAAATTGTACACAATTGCGTTCTCACACATACAATCAAACAATAAATTACCATTAAACAATGTTTACACGAATTTAAAGCCATACATATAGATCTATTGAAACGGACCCGTAGATACATTATTATGTGAAGGCCTATAGGGCTGTGTAGGAGTGTGAGACTTTAAAACACATTCTCAACAAGAGGTACACGGCTGGCCACATATTATGAATATTTCAATTTAAATGATAATTTGCTGAGTGGCTATGTTATTACAGATACAATTGGTCATGTACATTTATTGTTATTGTGTTGTCTGTGAGCCGGTTATCAATAGTGAAATACAACAGGCAAGAGTAAGTGTTAAGCTCGCGGCAGGGGAATAAAACAAATTATATTCATTGGAATTCGTAATTATTTTGTTATTTACAGGCAGAGAAGAAGCCAGTTGGTGACATGGTTATGATAACTATGTTATGATGTCTGTAATAATACATTTTTGTTGCAAACAAATTATTGTTGCCTTAAACATTAAAAATATTAATTAAGTATGATATAAAATTCTTATGTTTAATTTTATTAGAGCCAATGGCCAAAATGAAAAAATTGTTTATTATAAAAAAGGTATTACAAACTTTAAATATTTTCGCTGTAAAGTAGTTTAACAGCCAGCCTACATAAAAAAGGGCCTAACAACATACTCAGTGCGACATGCATGCACAATTATTTAACTATCTTATAAACTAATGTACATATATTTTAATTCAAACCTTTTACAGTATAATGAGGAAATTCTCTGTAAATGGCTATTTCCGGCGTTGCAAACAAAAAAAAATTTTTTTTCTCCAATTAAATTTTATTTTCAAGATCAAAGAATTTCCTATTTCAGTCACTCATCCTAAGTTGTTTCTTTATAGTTTTGTAGTTCGAAAAAATAATTTCCGGGAAATGAAAATTAAAGAACGGCAACACTTTTTTATGTAGTATAAGCATTCATAGGTAGTAGATAGTAAGGTTATATCGAAAATCAATTAATTTCGGGAGGACATTTTTTCTTGGGCTGTCTGCTTCACATGAACTGTTCCTTATTTGAGTACTTGTTTATTAAAATTTTGCCATACTTAAAGACTGCGATATGGTTGGCTATAACAATACTCTGCTTGCAGAAGTTTCTCACGCAACAAAAGTAATATCACTACACAGCATAAAACAAAGTCGCTTTCTCTGTCCCTATATCCCTATGTATGCTTAAATTTTTAAAACTACGCAAATGAGTTTGATTTTAGTAGATAGAGTTTATATGTATAATAACATCCATTAAGTAGTGCAGAAATACTTTTATTTTTGAAGTACTATTGTACACATTGAAAAAAGTAAATAAGTAAAAATGTTGTGTATGAATTTAGATATTCCAAAGATAGCAGGGAATCCTCATGGTTTAGGGAAAGAAGAATTGTTTTACTCTAATAAATACAGTACTTTTACAGTAATGAATAAATCAAAACTACTGTATCAATTTTAATCATTTTTTCAGTGATGGCATAGGCTATATATTTTATAGCCATGCGAAGCCGGAGCGGGCCGCTAGTAAATTTATAAAAACAATACAAATTTATAAAAACAATGTTATATACAATATTTAAATTTGTAAAATCATGTTGTGAAAAATGAACTATAAGATGGAGAATAATATTAAGATAATAAAAAATATGAGAAAGGAAGGAACTCATATTAGTTAAATAAAATGAGTGTAGTGTTCTGTAACTCGCATTCGCAAGAGTTTTGGCGAGTTCAAGTCGCAAGAATATATTGAAGTGAACTGCTGTATTTAAACTAAACTAGTTTTTAAAGAAACTACAAAGTTATGATTAAATTAAATTAATAGTGTTTTCTTTTTATTTTAGTCAAAACTATAGACATTTTGTAAAAATTTTTTCTAAAAACATGAAATTTAAAACGTTCTTTGCTTCTGTAACTTTGGCCTCTGTATTTCTTCTTTTGCACTGGCGATTTCAATAAACAGCTAATACGAGTCATTTTCGAAAAATATACGCAGCTAGGGCTGTAATTAATTCAAATAAAATGCCCGAGTTTTCTTTTTTTCAAAAGCAAATCGCAAGTAAAACGCGTGAGTTGCAGAACATTCAGAAATAAGTTTGGCGATTTGCTACTCGCATACGATTTGACACTCTGGCGAGAGTCAGAACATGCCCGATAGAATAATATTTAATAATCATACAGAAGTATGACATAATTATACGTGACCACATACATAACTAAAACGAAATTACGATGATGCAAACTGTGCCCTAACCGCTAAAATAATGTAAAACGTAATAAACAAGTTTTACGGGAAAAGATTGTTTATTGTTTTTTTCAATTTGTTCAGCATTTGTAATGAAAATTTAATTGCAGGCTGCAAATGACTGCATGCGTACACTATTCTGCGTACAGTTAGAAATCAAATAAACGAAAGAAAATATAATTTAAAGTCTACATTTTGGATGACACTGGGTCAAACTCCAATTTACTTGTCCATCCTGGCGTAATTTTATAACAAACGTAAAGCATGATCACGTTTGATCGTGAGTAATTTATCGCTCCAATCACGCTATCGTGCAAGACCGTGAGTATAACAAATCCGCATGTCTGGGAGTGTATTGGTAGAATTATTGCGAAAATAATGAAAAATAAAAGTGGTGCAATATTAACAGCAAGTTTGTATAAAAAAATGGTTACATTTTGATAGCAAATATACTCGTCCATAAATAATTTCGTTAATCTGACTTTTTCCGTGAGTAACTCGTGATCATGACCTTTTGTGATCGTGGTTAATTTTTCATTATATATTATATTTCATTTCATTATATACACGTGAACGTACATGCGTGTGAACAACTACACAAGCTGGTGCAATAATATTAGTTTTGCTGTGCGCGTACTTGTTCGTGAGTGGAAGGTTGTTCACGGTTCGATCTCTATCACCGACTCTGACATTTTTTATGTCAGAGAATATATTTGCAGGCACACAAAAAAGTGGATGTTGTTTCCGATAAAATTGACAGGCTTGTACTTCTCTAGCTATTAAAATTTGCGATTCATTATTATTTGCATTAAAATATCAAAATAATGTTAGTTATGCTATTTTCGTGGTTATGGCTCGATATGGTCACAATTCATTCACAATATATTAATATAATATTATCATTACCGTAACCATATTATTTCTCTGCATGTATATCGAAACAAAAACTTAATTCCATAGAAGATGAAAAAAGATGTAGCAAGAATAATGTAAATGGTTTCTTTGAATATTACTTTAACATCAAACATTCTCTGCAACAATAATACAAAACAAACACAAACACACACATTCGCATTCAAGCATGTATGCATGAATATGTGTGAGCATAAATTTATGCATTATTTCCTTACACAATGCCAACACCACACATTGCACATGGCGGATGTCCGCTAGCTGGTAATGGTTTAGGTTGACCATCCGGTCCTAATGCCGCAGCTTCTGCAGCAGCTTCCAATTCTTGTTGATATTCCGGTGTCTGCAATGCCGGACAGACTGGCATAACAATTAACCTGGGATCTGGTATTTCAGGTATGGGCGAAACGGCTGGTTTTGGTGGTTCATTCGTGGCTGTTGATTTTGGTGTTGGCAAGCTGGGACGATGTGTGGCAGCGGGTGCCAATGTATTCTGTTGTAGTTGTGTACCAATGCGTTCATCATCGCCTTCATGCTTGTGATGGCCAATGGCATGACTTCGTGTCCAATAGTAGTTCGATGCGCTTTGTGGTTCTAGATTTGAGAATTTGAAAATTATATTTGGAAAAAAAATTTAAATATGTAAGGTCATGATCCCCACTATTCAAAAAGTTCCCTAAATATTCTTAGAATTTTGCTTCGCTTTAGACGTTTGATTGCTACAAAGATTAGTGCCGCTTCAGTGTTTTTTTAAATTTGTGCAAATATTTTAATTATGTTGACTGTTGAAAGTTTTGAATTTGAAATTATTGTTAACAGTATGAGATATTTCAGAAAATATTCCTGTCTTCGAAAATCGATGTGATTTTCTGCAGATTTGTTTTATGTTCTTAATTACGCCCTCAAATATTTTGCTAAAATTGCGAAAGTCGTGAAGCCCCTAATCTATATTGCAATTATTGTTGTGAAATTTTGGTTTCAATTGAATTTCGCTTCGAGTCGGCACATTCGTGAAAGTAGCGACAGTAGTACAAAAAAAAATTACGTGATACGTCTATAGTATGAACTGAGTAGAATTATGGCTTCTGGTTGTGAACGGATCTTAATTTATTTTTGAACTCACACCAGTTTCTAACTGCGACAATACAAGTGGTGGTCACCAACACCCCATAGGAAACGACTACCGCTTTTGAATATGGCACAATACACTGTGCCATATAAAGACAGTACTGGAAAACATGCAAAACAAATTATTTGTGAAACATACGAAATTGTTGCCAAATGAAGCAGTCGTTTTAGTGCAAGGAGTAATTTAAGCAAAAACATAGAGAGCAGTCCACCATTACTTCCTTTTTCTAAAATTGGGCATGCGCATGTTGCGTAAATTGGGCTTTCACTTTTATGCATGCCTATTTCGACATGAATATAATTGAAGCGCATGGTTTATTTACCACAACAACACGTACAATTTCTTAACTGTTTCGTATGCATGGCTTCTTATGACTTTTTCCTCTTTCAAAAACTCAAATTATTACCTCGACGAAAGCTGAAACTGATCTCAAAATCGGCCTATAACTTTATTTGTTTTCAAACTAGAAGAATGTTTGTAATATGTTATAAAGCACTTTAAATTTAAATAAAACAAAAAGTGTGTGAGATATCTTAAAAATACAGCTTCGCGCATGCGTCAGGCCGAATTTGCCCGATGGTATGGGCTGTTGGCTTTGAGCGCCGCTGTGGCTTAATAGCATAGAAATGCGACTTAAAAAAATGCCGCAAAAATTTTAACGGGGTTAAATCGAGCGACCCCGGTAGCCAGTTTACATCACTTCCACGGGAAATGACCATGCCTTCACATCGCTAGTGCAAAATGTGCAATGTGACCTATGGTGCTCGCTGTTGACGTGTGTTGTGATCTGAAGTCATCTCCTGACTTAAGTTAAATTCTTCTATCTTCAAGCAATATATTGACCCTTTTTAATCAAAAAGTGTTGATAAAAGAGGGCAATAGATTTTCGAAAATCTGCAAGTTCAGTAAATGAATATTTCTAGCCTTTTTTTTATTAAATCCTAAAAGTGACTTAAACAAATGATTTTGAAAATGACCACTGTAAACAAGAATGACTTTTATTAGTGACGAACAAATTTGTTTGATTTCAAATTTCAATTGTTGTTTTTGTTTGTATTGTTTTTTATTAAATTTCTTTTGTTTTTGTTTTTTCTTTGAATTTTGCAATGAATGTAGAAAGCCAAAAATTAAGAAAAGGATGAAAGAACTTACGTAATGAGTCGTTCACATTCAACACAGATATTTTGACCAGTTGGCAAACCACCAGTGCTTGGGGGCTTTGGTTGGGTTACTGGTGCTGTAACGTGTCTAGTGGCTGATTGTTGTTGTTGTTGTTGGTAATGATGATGTTGTTGTTCTTGTGGTTGCTGATGATAGTGTTGTTGTTGAGGTTCTTGGTGCAAATGATTGTTGAATGCTTTTGTTGTTGAATTTTTAAAAATTTGTTCAATGATTTGTTATATTCGGAAAGTATTGTGGGTGTTATTATTAATTGATGTAAAGAGTGCCATAGCGACAATGTACATGTGTTTGTAATGAGCCACCATAATGAATTCGCGTGATATCGATATTAATAAACAGTTGCAGACATTGTTGTGATTATCAAAACAGTGAAATATCAGAAACAGACATAAAAAAAATGAAAATAATAAAAGATATATTTATGGATTTCATATAAAAATAATAAAGTTCATTAAAAAATTTTTTATAAAATTAAATTTAAAATCTGTGTAAACTTTCAAGGTCTTCTGGTAGAAATTTTAAAAAACCTACTTATAATTGTCAAAAAGCTGGCCGTCATCATTAATTAATAAATACATGACTATCTTTTGAACTAATTAAACATATTATTCATATATGAACACAAACAAAGTATTTATATTGATATGTATATTAATTAGTCCTTTTCCCTAAATTTACAACTCCTCTCCATCATCTAGTTCAAACAGGTTGTGTCCATTGTTAATGCAATATAAAATTTTTGCTAAGTTATAGTAATCGAATATATTACCTGGTGTAGATGGGCCAGATTCTTCTTCACGCAAGAATTTCAAAACTTCAGACTTCTCGGCTTGGTATTCCTTTTCGTTTTTCTTGAAGTTGACACTATGGACAAAAGACAAGAAATAAATGAAACGCATTAAGTAGACATCCTTAAGATATGCAACAAGTCTATAGTTAAACGTCACCTAGCACAGTGTTAGTGTCTACACAAAATCTGGAACTAACACTGCTGGTGGAATAAAATATAATCAGCTTTTTTTCAATTAAAACTTTATTTAAAAGGTAAAATAACAATATGAAGGTTTTCTTTTAAAGTCTCTTTGATTTTAACAATACTTGTATCAATAAAGAGTAAAAAATAAATAATTAAAATAGGTCGATATATTAAGAAAAAATACACAGGGATTTGTGTATAAAAATTGGAGAAGAAGAAGCATATGCAAATAAATAAGTGTTTTTGTCAACACAAAATTAAATCCTCGCTAAACTATATATATACATATATGTATATATATAACGTGTAAAATTAAAAATTATGTTTTATATATAACCCTAACATCATTTCTTTTGACTAACAAAGGAAAGGTATTCAAAATAAATAAAACACAAAACATTTTATTATTTAATATGACGACAACAACTGTATGTACATATATTCGAAGAAACCAATATTGCCACAATAAATATTTTAATGCTTTGACTTCACTGCCGGCCTAAATATAAACCATTGCTTAATATTTAATCAATGTTTCGATAAACGCTTATGTAATATTATTAATAAATACTACTTTCTTACAATAAATTATGCTTTTGGAACTTAGTTTTATATATAAAGATCCCGAAAAAAAAAAAACGACCTTCGTTTAAGATAATAGTTTTTAAAACACATATGGCCTCCTTAACATATGCACTTGTTTGATCGTGTGGAATATGGTTCTCTGGCGACACTTGCTGACTAACGTAAACAAAAAATATGTCTTTATAAATTTTACCAACAATTTCCCAAAAAGCTACAAAATATATGATATGTAGAGGAGCTAATTTCATTCCACTCGGAATATTAAACAGGGGCATAATTCTGCACTTTCTAGTTGATGAACATTGTAGTCTTGGACTTGAATCTAGTGTTCTTAAAAGAATTGGCGGCACATGGCGTTCGTAACAACTTGTTTCTATTTCGATCTGGTTAATATGGAGCACGAATTCTTACTACTTTCCAAAGAAAATAATTTGATATTAGTTAAGAAATAACTTCCAATAATAGTCGCATCTTTTTATTATCGGCCTAAATATTTGAGCTGGTTTTTTTGAAAGTGGTATAAGTCCACTTAAAAAAAAACGAAGTTAACGGTAATTTTAATGAGCTATAGACACCTTCTCTCCATAGTTACAATCACAATTTCAATAGAGTTCTTTCTTGACATAAAATAAACAAAAACAGTTTTGCTGTACAGTTCTATCGCACAAATATTTCTTTTGAAAGTGGAATAAGTCCATTCCTAATAATTATAATTAAGACAACTTTCTTATTGCAATTATTATTGATTATTGCTACTTCAGTGCACACTGCTCGTTAGCAAATATTACTTATCTAGTGTCAGTGTATTAAAAACAACATTGTTAACAAGATAACGTTATTATTGATCTGATCAAATGATGAGAAGTAATTAAAAACTGGTTTTGTTTAGTTCTCCTTCGCAGGTTCTACTGTTTGGTTCTTGTACTAATAGATTGAAGTGGAAGTATTATTTAAATATAACTGCTAAAACAGAAAATTAAAGGTTTAAATAAATAATATTATTTGTTACAATGAGTTCATATACCTGTAAAAAACACGACAATCTGTCAATTTCGTCTGAAAGTGATGTTGGTAAGTAAGAGTAATAATTTTTTTGCCGGGAATATTAAATTTAATTTGTTATAGATATAAGACCCATGAATATTAGAAAAAGAAGACGAATTTATGAATCGGATTAGGAAAGCAATTTGAGCAGTCTTAATTCAAGATTTCTACAAACTAAGAAGAGAATTAGAATTTTGGAATTAAGTGATTTAACGACTGACGAAGACGATGTTACTAATTCTCGATCACATTAAGAAAATAATGAACAGAAGATTAGGAAAAGTAAAAGGAATAATGGTGAAAAATATTATACAAAAACTGGAAATATTATTCCTGCTACGAGTAAGAAATTCGAAAATAAGAATTGCAAATGTGAGAAATTGTGCGAGAGTCTTATTACAGAGAGTGATCGAATATCACTTTTTAATTTCTTTTGGGAAATGGGGGATTTTAACAAACAAAACATATTCTTGTGTGCATCCACTCAGCGTTCGCCAATAAAAAGAAGACGAGACAGAAATATTAAGGGATCACCCAGAGATTGTAGTTATAAATACTTTTTAAATATTGAAAAGGAAAGCATTGAGGTATGCAAAAAGTTCTTTATAAATACATTTGATATATCTATAGGCAGACTACATAGGGCTCTCAAAGCGAAGATAATAGGAAATGACTTACTTGGAAAAATGAAAAGATCTTGCAGAAAGAGGAATGAGAAACTAGTGGATGTCGCAAAAGATCATATAAAAAGTTTTCCACACTATGAAAGTCATTACACGCGTTCTAATAATCCAAATAGAAAATACCTGAGCTCTGATTTGAACTTATGAAAAATGTACAACTTGTATGTTGAAAAGTGCGAAGAAAACCATACAACATTTCTCAGCAAGCGAATATATAGGAATATTTTTAACAATAATTTTAATTTGAGTTTTCATCACCCACATAAGAAAACTTGTCAAAAATGCGATTACTTGAATTTGAAAATTAAAGCTACCTCAGACCCTAATGAAAAAAGCAGCCGTTTAGAGGAACATATCACACATTTTAAAAGTGCAGAACTGGCTAGACAAGCTTTAAAAGAAGACCAAAAATTAGCATCAATGAACCCAGATAAATATTTCGCATTTTCCATTGATCTAGAAAAGGCCCTTCCATATCCCAAGTTAACAGTTTCTGTTGCATACTATAAGCGAAACATGTATGTTCGTAATGAAGGTTTTCAAAATGTTCATGACAATAGAATTCATATGTATGCATGGGAGGAAACTGTTGCATCTAGAGGTGCGGAAGAAATAGCATCTTGCTGTCTGAAGCATATTCAGACGATAACAACTCAAGATCATATCATAGCATACAGTGACATTTGTACCGGACAAAATCGCAATATTAAGCTCGCACTGATGTGGTTAAGGCTTGTTCAATCAGACGATAATAACATAAATGTTATTGACCACAAATTTTTACTGTCGGGTCATTAATTTCTTCAAAACGACAGAGATTTTGCAGTTGTGGAAACAGCATTCCAGAAATAGGACCAATTATACACTGCTCAAGACTATTATAATGCAATAAAGGCTTGCCGGGAAAAAAAAACAGCTTCATTTTGTATGAAATGAAAAGAGAAGACGTTGTCTCAACCAAATCTCTAGAAGAGGCAATATCAAACAGAAAAAAAAAGAAATGAACCTCACAAAATTTTTTATAAAATTAGCATGGAAGAAAATGCTCAATTTAAAACAATTTTTTTTATTTGGAAAAAAGGGAAGACCAAAAAACCTCAGCAAAATTAATATGTTACCACTTTATAAAACTTCAAGGAGCCTAACAAGAGAGAAATATAGCGATATGATAAGTTTATTACCTTATATACCGCCTATTCACCATAAATACTTCAATATACTAACTGTAAAAGAAAACTAAGTTTAAAATATCTTTTTTTTATTTCAAGGTCTTAACGAAGTACTTTTAATTTTTATATTTTTAATATAACTGAAATAAACTCTTAATAAATTTCGTTATTCATGTATTTAAATGTCTTCATTTTAACTATAACTTTTTACATAAAAATTTATTTCAGTAAAGCTTTGATGTCTATAAAAATATGGACTTAAAGTTGCTCCTGTTTTTATTTCTTCTAATATGTTATTTTTGAAAGTGGTATAAGTTCATGTGGAGCTTAAAAAATCGTTTATTTTTTAAAATAATTTTAGTAAATATTATTTCATAATAAAATCTAAAAGGTGTATAGTGTAAAAACATCACTCGAACTGATTAAAGTTGGCCAATATTTTTAAATTGATTTAAACGAAAACCCTTAAATATCTCAATATATGAAAAAACGGACTTGTACCACTTTCAAAAAAACCAGCTCATTTATTAAAAATGATATAGGTTTTATCATTCGAACTAAACTAGCAATATTGAAATGAATAATTTTGTTCATGCTCAAGGTCGTTGATTTTTCAATCTTTAAAATAAATTTAGTACTTTATTTCATTTTATGAAGTACTATATATTTGATTATATCGCTTGCTAAATTTGACAGACAAGAAGTAATGTCCAACGCACACTGAAAAATATACTCTTGAATTATTATATGGTGTTAACATAACCTTTAATTATTTGCTTACATTTTTAATAAAACAAATTTAAATGAACGGACTAAATTATAAATTAAATTAAATAATGAATTCGTAATAATTAATATTACTTACTATTATTTTTTTTATACACTAATAAATGGATATGTCTGTGACCATTAGACTATTAACAGGAATTGTAAAAATATATTTTGTTTTTTTTTTTTGCCAAAGTTAACGTTATCTTAAAAAGAATATTGAAAACAAAAGCTAACAGCACTGAAAAGAGCTGTTGTCACATAATTCTCCACATGAGTAGCACATATGAAAAACACACAGAATATACTTCATAGAATTCACGCTATGTGTATACATACGTGTTACATATGTAGTTAGACATACCATATGACTTGTACACGTAATGTAAACACAGTTTTAGAAACTGAAAATGTTTTTCCCATTTTGTTCTATGTTTTCCACTGTGCGTAAGAAACCAAATTAAAAGACATTCGGTTGTTTAAAGCTGTTACACAATTTTTATTACAGCAAATATAATTTACTTAGAAGAAATGTAAACACTTTTTCTTGCCAACAAAATTCAAATGGGATAAGATCTAGAAATCTTATTTACTATGTGGGATATACATATGTATAACTGTATGAACTAATTAAAAATATTTATAATCAGCTTCATGAACGCATTACCCTATTTTGATATGGAAATTTGCCAAAATAGCCACCTGTTTATAAACTACTCTACAATTGTAGACATTTCTTTTGTAGTGGAGGTTTGACATGAAAAAACAGATTTGCTAATTTCCGCAAAGCTTCAATTATACTCCTTTTCGACATGCGATTGACTTTTGTTTTGGGCATTAGAATGAATTTATCAATCAAATAAATAGATTTAAAAACACTTAAAGAAGGTGTCCTAAGAGCTCAGGTACAACACTTCCTGGCAGTTTTAGTAAGAAAAAAAAATAAATATTGAAATAAAAAGTGACTCTATGTACGCGACTCATCAGACAGCTGCTACATACGATACATATGGCACGTATAATATTTATATTGAATAAGATCTTCAAACATTAAAAACTGAGGACTAAAAATAAATATTTATAGTTGGATGGCAAGTTGCACAATTTACAATCAATTTTCAAATCTTAGCTCTAGATTCTTATTTATTGATTAAACCCAATGATACAATTCATTTATTGTATTAAAACCTTAACATATTATTTCTGATTCGGTGGGGAAAGCCGTCTCACCAGGCTTAATTTGTCTGTTTTTTAAGCCTCTGGTGCCCTTCAAATTATAAAACTACCATGCCAGGCAATCGGGATGGACCTCTAGTTTGCTTATATATTTGCTCGATTATTTTTGTAAGTTTATTTCCTCTTAGCTAGAGGGAACTTCTAGATCTTTATGGATGTTACCATTTCTTTCTGTGTCAAGAGGCACAGACAATAATTTGTATAATCCTAGACTGCTTTCTTTGTAACTTCAGGATATTTGATGCACATGTAGTACCCCACAGCTGCATGCCATATGTCCATATTAGTTTCATAATGGATTTGTATAAAAGAACTTTGTATTCAAAAGTCAAAGTGGAGGTGGATTCACAAATACTTATTGAGAGTTTCCACTGAAACAGTGATATTTGTTATGGTCACTGGCGGACAATTTTGTTTTCTCTGAAAAAACGTTACATGAGCACATTTTGATGATTAGCCTTAATTTGGCACTGCTTTAGCCAGTTTTTTAGCTTGTGAATGTCATATTGTGCAGATGCTATCGTCGGATCTTTATTAACAATTATATTTCGTTAATACATCACATACATGTTTTTTTTTAAATTACATTGGAACATCGAATAGCACTTATTAAAACCCCCTTTAATATAGCAAAAATTACGGCTTGTATTATGTTTACGGTTTTTGATTTTGGTTTTGTTACCAAAATCGAGTTTAAGGACTTATTATTAATTAAGCTAAGGTTTCATATAAAAGACGAATGTGGTCATTCGGCTTAAATAGTTTTTTTTTACAAGTTAATTCATTATGTTGTTAGGGTTTTAACATTTTCTGATCAACCACTGCTGTCATTAAAAACTTCAGACCCGTTTTCGATATCTATAACAAACCGATACGCTATTGATAGTACAATTTCACCAGTGACTGCCCTTTGCCTTATAATTCATTTATACAAACTGTTAGTGTAAAGCACTTATCTGTTCCAGATTCAGCATATGCAAAGAATCTTTTCAATGAAGATTATTTTTTTTAAGCTGCTGATTGTGTAGTTCGTATTAATTACAAATCGATTACGCGGTTATGCTTTTATCTAATTTATTAAGAATGTCACTTTCTTGTTTAATAGTAAGCTTAACCAACTGGGCTATCAAAGCAAATATTTCACGCAAAGTTGCGTGAAAAAAATATTTTTTTTTTATACTGTATTTTATTTTATTGAATCTTTCTATTAAAAGAAATTCACAATAAGTATTCAAATCTTATTTCTAAATTATTATTTACTAGTTAATACCAACGTAATAACTAATTTTTTGTATTCAAATCTTAAAAATCTATCTTCTATTGTGTAGAGAGCCGCCTTGCCAGGCTCAATGTGTCAGTTCTTTTTAGTCTCTGGTGGCCATCAAATTGCAATAAATTGCGTGCTAGAGTGTTGGGATGTGCGACTAGTTTGTTCACGTATTTGGACGTGTACGTTTTAACTTCTTCGTGGATAGTGGGAACTTTAAGATCCCTATGTATGTTTTCATTTCTTATGTCCCAGGGGGCGCATACGATATGACGTAAAATCCTAGACTGTCTTCTCTGTAACTCCTGGATGTTTGATGCACAGGCAGTACCCCACAGCTGAATACCATATTGACTTTATAACGGATTTGTATAAAAGGACTTTATACTCGTATTCCAAAAGCCAAAGTTTCTTTGTTCGAAGCTTTATGGACGTTATTTTTGCCTCAATGTGACGGGACCAAGTCAGGCGCCGATCCAGGTTGATACCCAAATATTTGACGTGCGTTTCCGCTGGAAACGTGGTATTAGTTATTGTAATTGGTGGATAATTCTAAGGGAAAACGTTACATGAGCACATTTTGATGGATTTACCTTTATTCTCCACTGTTTTAGCCAGTCTTCTAGCTTATGAATATGGGACTGCAGCTTTTCAGATGCATCCTTTGGATCATTACTGACACTTATAATTGCAGTGTCGTCTGCAAAGGTTGATGTATACATATGTATGTGGGCTTGTCGGCATATCCGCTGTATAGATGATATATAATAGCGGCCCTAGCACACTACCTTGAGGTACTCCTGCACTGATTTTCCCACATCTTGAAAGCTGGTCCTTTGACCTTACTTTAAAAGTTCTATCGGACAAATAGCTTTTTATAAGCTTGTGGGTGTTTTCAGGTAGAACCCGAACTATTTTAGTAAGTAGCCCATCATGGCAGACTTTATCAAATGCTTGGGAAATGTCTATAAATAAAGCTGAACAGTATTGCTTTCTTTCAAAAGCCGATCTAAGAATGGTAACGATTCTATGGACTTGTTCAATCGTACTATGCCTTGCTCGAAAACCAAACTGATGATCTGGGATAACGTTTTGTTCATTTAGAAATGGAGTTACACTCGAGACGAATAATTTTTCAAATATCTTTGACAAAATTGACAGTAGGCTAATAGGCCTGTAGGATGTAATCTGGCTTGAGTCATTTCCAGGTTTCGGGATCATAACAATTTCAGACATCTTCCAAGAGCATGGGAAGAAGCCGACGCGCAACATGGCATTAAATATGTAAAGTAAAATTCTTACAGCTGAATTATGTAAGTTTCTTATCATTGATCCTGTTATACGATCAGGTCCAGGTGATTTCTTCATATTCGTATTTCTCATTGTCGATTTTAAAGAAGACAACCGAAATTTCATAGGATCATTCACGATGTCGCTAATAATTGGAGTAGTGGAATTACTTATATCATGTGGTGCGAAAACCTTCTCTAAGTAAGAAATAGGACATTGTAAGTGCTTTACAGCTTTCCACAGACTATAATCCGTGTTTTTCATTGGATCCAAGTTTTTTAAAAAGTTGTCGATAGCGAGTTGGTGTTTCTGTCTCAATTTACTCCGTAAGTTTGGCATACGTTCATTTGCATATGTGTGGAGAACGACTATTTTGCCATTGTCTTCTTAGTCTTCTTTTCTCAGTGAGCATCTGAATATCTACTGTTGCCTGGTACGTTATTATTTTATCTGATGGCTTTGTTGGCGTTGCAGCTATGGCTGCGGCAGTCATGACGTCTGTAAAATGGTCTACAGCTGCTTGAATATCAGCTCGATTTCTCAGTGGGATGTTCAAAGGTAAGTGAGAGCTCACATACATTTTATATTTTAACCAATTCGTGTTTCTGTTCGGGTAGAAACTAAGGGTTTTAGGTGCAGTGACAAAACGGTCGTGAAAAATAACAATTGTAGGTGAATGATCAGAAGATAGGTCATAGGATGAATTAACTAAGAGTTGATCGCGTTTGATGTTTTTTACTATAGCAAAATCAATAAGGTCTGGCAACTTATTAAAGTCTGTGGGCCAATAGGTGGGTTTACCGGCAGATACGACGTCAAGCTTGTTTGTTTCAACTGTATAATACAACTGCCTACCTCTAGGACTAAGGAGTCTGGATCCCAAATGTGTGCTTTGCATTGTAATCGCCAGCGGCAATAAATTTTTGCCTTACCGTAGCAAAGAACCTGGCAATTCATGGTGTTCGATTTTATGCCTAGGCGGGCAATATACTGAGGAGACTACAATTTTAAAATCATTAAGATTTACAGTCGTGGCTTGCAAAAAGTCTTCCCTGAATTCAGGCAATGGAAAATGCCTTACGTTTTTTCGGACTATAATGGCAGTCCCACCACATGCCCTTTCGCTTGGGTGTTTGGTGTCATATATAAAATACCCATCAATTCAAAAGCAGTTTTTTATAGTGAAGTGTGTTTCAGAGACTAATAGTATGTCTATATCATGTGCTAGCAGGAAGTGTTCTACTTCATATTTATGTTGGGAGAGCCCGTTAGCGTTCCAGAAGCATATTTTTAACTGGTTCATTTTTTGCCAAGCAAAACTTGCAGAAGCATGTTTTGGGTTCGCATCATTTCCTGAAACATACCCTGCATAGTTGTCATGAAATTATTCATTGTCTGTATTAAGTTCTCGATCGAGCTCGAATTGACGGTGAGGGGTGTCTGAGCACCCTCTTTTAAGACGTGGGCATATGAATGTTTATGCGCATTAGAACTTTTGGCATTCGCATTAGGTAAATCATTTTTCAATGTTTGGGCATATGAAGAGTTTGGCTTAGTATGTGGCTGTGTAGCTTGTGTACTAGCAACAGAACCAGCATGAAGCCGAGGAAATTGGGAAGCTTTATATTGCTCATAATCAGGTTTACGTACGACTTTCGCATGCACTTTGTTATTGTCTTTTTTGTCACACACTACATTATAATGCTTTTTATTTTTTGTTATTTATTTTGTTGTTGTTACTAACTGTTAACTGTGTCTCTGCACTTGTTCAATTTTTAAAAAAAAAAATCACCTAAAATGAATATAAATTATGCGCTTAAAGTGAAGTACGTCTTTACTCAAACGAAGTAGAACAGCAATGTTTGGTTTTAATAGTAAAACTAATGCGCACGCATTTTCTAAGTTTCCCGGAACAAGGATAAACTAGCACCAAGCTTATCGTTATGTTATTTACAATGCAACCATCAAAAATCAAAACAAAAAGTATAAACTATTATAATTTTTTGAATTTTTTGGATTAATTAAATAAAAACACAAACTAATAAAGGCGACAAAATTTCGGAAGCAAAGTTGCGATAAGTGTGCGTCTTATTTAGAAAAGTTGCGCTGCCAGAGTTAATAATGTGAACAATTTGTGAAATGTAATAATCGTGGAGTTGCCTTGAGCGAGGTTTTACTGTAGTTAGTATTTCATATATACATGGTTATATACTACTAAGTTCAAAACTAAAACCTCTGATTTAATAATTTGTGATAAAAATTTAACAGAAAGAAACTTTATTTGCCTTTCGTTCAACAAATTGATATCTTTTATATATCCATACAAACAGATTTTCGTACATGGTCACACATATTTAAATTTATATAGCCGCAAATACAACACAATTTACAAGTGCGTAGAAAGCAAAATTACATAGCATACTTTAGGGATCCCATATATTTTTTTCTATTTCAACTCTTAGCATTTGTTAACATATTTATTAGTGCTTAGTTTTTTTTCTGATAAAAAGTATTATAAATCAGTCACGCACTATCAAAAGGGCACTCGAAATCACTACAAAAACACACACCTGCGAGAGAAGTAGCTTAAAGGCATTAAGAAAATTAATTTAAGTTTGTTTTTTAGAAAATAAACTAACAAAGACTTTTAAAATACGTTTCATGAGATTTTAGCTAGCAGCGGACTATAAAACTGATAGAAATATAATGTAACACTCATATATGTGCTCATATATAAACATGCAATCAATTGTACACACATACATATGTATGTAGGGAAAATAGTAGAATGCACTCACCATGAACCTAGTTACACGCACTAAAACAATATGTAGTTCTGGCTGCAATTTAGTTTCTTTTGCTTTTGTTCTTGTCGAATTTTCTAGGTTAAGCTTTAGTGTTCCCAATTGTTTCTTTTGTTGTTCTTACCGGTATTGTTGTTGTTCGTAGTTATTAAGGGCAAAACTTAGGGAAATTCACTTTCATATTCACAAATCCGTAGAGTGAATTTAGATTTAAAAAAAACCGCTAACGTTCAACAGTCCCCTTCGCAGCGAACGCAGAAAGTGGTTTACTTGTTTTTATCAACTTTTTCAAAATCAAAACAAACTCTAGCACCATTTTATCTGTAGTGCATTTAAACAGGGGAAAAACAGAACCTAAGGGTGCAAATACGCGATAAGAGTTTACAGCAATAAGAGTTACTACAAAAAATATGAGAAAAAGTTCAGGAGAAAATGTTGCAGCAAATAATGGAATAACTATATATTGACTAACTATGCAACATATTTTTACAATTCCTAATTTAAATTGATTTTTAAGTTGCTTTTACAAATTTTAAGAACCGTTTTGTAACTATTTGTCTTTTGTTCGAATAAACTTTTAATACAAAACCTTTTTAAGTTCGTGTTTTAAACGATAAATCAATAGAATAATGCGAGAATGTTGGGTTAGGTCATATTGATCTGGTACCGTGGGTAGTAGAAACTACGTCTGCGTAATGTCGGAGTCATTTTCTGAACATGTCTGTAAGATTGAATAAGGATTTTTGTTCAAACTCCTGCAGAAGAAATAGAATATAAGGTGCCCATCCTATTCCTTATTATAGACTCTGTAGAGCCATTACCAATACAGCTATCGTATACTAATTCTATTAAGCCTCCATAATTACACCACATACTTCTCTCGGCATATAGGGCCAGCCTTTCATCTCTGTCGGGGAAGGAACATTCGTTGCTGAAGAATGCCATCTCGTACAGTTACATAAAGAATATCTCGCTATCGCGTTAAGCTATTTTCGGCATTCGTTAAGAAACAAAGATGTAGGAAAGCCATTACTCAATGGACCAATAAATATTTAATTACTGGATAATTTGACGCTTTATTTAACAAGGAGGAAGGCAAGAAGTAGTGGTAGGAAGGAAATCTTCACTTGGAATTCTCCCTCATAAAAACCTTCATATCCCCGAAAATCTTTGATGCTTCCTGAAGATAACACCACAAACCCCCTAGCGAAATTAACAAAGCAAGTAGTTCTTCTATAATATTTGATAATCTAAGAAAAATCTGAGTATAGCGTAGTTCCGCTGCCGGAAGGCTGCTATCATTAATACCAGTTACATTAAGTGCTAGTTTAGGGAATATGGAGTGTCTGCAGTAGAAGGAATTCCACGCTGAAACGTCTTAAATTTCATGATAGGAAACACTTAAATTTGTATTGGCTTATTACTTTCAACTTCTCCAGTTCTTTTATTTCTGAAAATTTAGTTTTTAAAACAAAAAAGAGAATTTCTTTTCACAAGACTTTCATGTAATAATTTTTAAGTTTGCGCAACTTACTTCTTTATCTTTTATGTAACTTCAAAAATGTCTTATTTAATTTTATAGACATGGCGTACGTATTGAAAATAATGAACGAATGAGAAATTATTGTAAAAACTTGTCCCAAAATTATCAAAGTTTGTTTTTTGTTTCTTTTAACTTACCCAAGGACACCACCAGCCAAAACTTCAGCCTGAGCCGAGAGGGTTTCTGCAATAGATTCATCGCTGTAAATGCCAACTGGGCTGTTGTATTGTTTATTGACAATGCTTTTAACATTGCCATCGACAACGCCATTACCCTAGAATAAAAAAAAAATAATTAATAAATATAAAATGTGCATAAAAAATGTCAATTCCAAAACTTTAGACACAACAACAAAATACATAAATTTGTATAAAATAAAATTGTGACGTGCTGTCCTTTGTGAGGTTTATAAGTAACTTGGAGCAGTTTTATTTGTTCATGGTTAAGAAATGGGGGTATTAAGTTCTGTTTGACTTAAACGAAAGCGAATTATGCTCAAGAGACGCAACAGGCGAATTACTGTTACAAGTTTCTTATTTTGCTTTTATAATTAAATTCGTCAAATTAAATAACTAAAAAATAAACTTTAAACATGTTTTATTTTATACCCTGACAAAATTGATGAAAGTTTATAAAGTAAGACTTTGCCCAACTGCTCGAAATCGTCATACAAAAAATTGATTGTTTGAAAAGCAATCTTTTTTAAGCCTTTAAGAACTTGTTTCCGAAAGCTGTTAAATACATAACTCATTTCCTTGAAAAAAAAAAAAACAATGAAATATTTTAATGTTTGGTGAAAAACTATTGAAATTGGGCTTTAAAAAATTTTATCGGGAAATTTTTACTGAGACCTATTTCTTTTCTTGATAATGGCAGCACATTATCCCAGACCATCATTTTGGTTTTCGAGAAAGGCATAGTACTATTGAACAAGTCCATGGAATTGTTACCGTAATTAGATCGGCATTTAAAAATCAGCAATATTGTTCAGCTTTATTTATTGACATTGGCTCTGACGAAAATAACTCGAGTTCTTTCTGAAAACATTTACATGCTTCTTAAGAACTATTTGACGGATTGAACGTTTAAAGTAGAGTTTGCTGTGCGGTTAAAATCGAAACCGAAACCGCAGTTTTAGTACTTCAAAACCGAAACCAAACCGCGGTTTTCTAACTTTTCTTTCAATAATATCAATATAAACACGGTAAACTTCAATTTTAATAATGTTACAAATTAAAAAAACAGCCTGTAGCAGTTACCAGCTGTTTTAGAAAGTTTTAAATTTAAAATTAACGGACACTGTAAGAAGAACCATCCTGTGTTGTTTATTGTTTTGTTTTTCTTCTATGGCATTCGTAAACAAACGTTTGACTACTCGGATTTATGAAAGTCAAAGTGAACATTAACACTTAAAAATAACTATTGTGTCAGTTAAATATAAAATTTGTGTAAATATAAAAACATAAAAGGTAACAAAAAACACATTTTAAGTCGCGTACTTCTTAATTAATAGTATACTATATAGTATTTTGTGGTAGAAATGTCTGAGCTAAAGTCTGGTGTTTGGAAACATTTCAAATAATCACAGGATCTACAAGTTCCATGACAAATCACTTGAAAGCAGTACATGGTATTACCGGTGAAAAAGATAAATTGAATGAGGCTACTCTAGAAAACTCTCTCAAAATTGGAAAATAATTAATGAACGCTTTCGAACGAAAAACGATTCATTACAAGTTATTGTTGCTAAGCTTGCAACAGTAGACGGGTTTTCAGTTCGAAGTATAACGCAGTCACAATTCATTAGAGAATCAATTTATTCTAAAGTATTTTTTATGCCTAAGGGTGAAACCAGCGTTATGAAATTCATACTTAGAGATTTTGAAAGTAAAAGATATACTTATAATAATAGAACGGTTGAAAGATGAAAAACCTAAAAGTGAAAAATTCAGTTTGACTATGGACGAGTGGACTAGTACTCGCGGAAGACGGTACATGAATGTAAACATACACAATTCCGAAGGCAAATTTTATAACCTAGGCCTCAGTTGCATTTTTGGAACATGTAATTCGGGAAGAACTCAAGAGCTTGTGCAACAGAAGCTGCTTGTGTTTGATATTTCCGTGGACACTGATATTGTGGCATGTACAGCGGACGAAGCAGCAGTTAATATTAAATTCGGAGCAGAAAATCCTACAGAACTGCAGTTGTGTTTGGCCCACTGCATTGATCTTGCTGTGATGGATGTGGTTTATGAAAAATTTAACTTTAAACCACAAGTAAAGGATAATGAAATAGCTGATGATGATGAGGACGATTTTACTGAAGACAATGAAACTGTCGAAACTATCAAAAAAATGGTGGTTGATATAAATTCTAACTTTGAGTACGTACGAAAAGTTGTACGTTAATTTAAAAACTCTTCAGTTCGCAACAATATTTTATAAATAAATGTAAAAGAAAAGCATGGACATGAGCTCGGTTTACTTTTAGACTCCCCAACCAGATGGAATTCAATAGTTTCAATGCTTGAAAGGTTTTTATTGCTATTATTATATTTGAATGACAGTTGAGGCTATTTGTCGTTCAGATGCAAATATTATAACAGCTGAAGGTGCTTTACAATTTTTATACGAAAAATTGCATAATATAAATACAGACATAAGCCAAAAGTTTCAAGCTTTCATTAAACACAGAATGCTACAAAGAAAGAATAAACAAATTATAGATTTGACGAAATATATTTTAAATTCTACAATTACTCTTACTGCAGATGTTATTAGTTTTGCAACCAAACTATTAAAACGTTTGTATCCAAACAGTGAATGTCTATTAGATTCCGATGATCAAGATAATGACAACACTTTATTGCAGGATGAACTGTCAAAAAAGCTCTTCCTGCCGTCAAGCAAAAAGGTGATACTTTTGATGCTCTCAGGCAAGAATTTATTCTCTCCAAAAAAACTAATAACAAAACAACAAAACAACAAACATACATATTATTACTTCTCAAGCCCATACAAACAATTAAGCCCTCCTCAACAGAAAGCGAAAGAATATTTTCAGTCGCCGGTAACTTTTGTACAAAACTAAGATCTCGATTAAACGATTTTTCACTGAATGCTTTAACTTTTCTTAAATTTTATTATTTAGCTAATAAAACATAGCTTTATTATTTTAAACATTTTCTTAAATATATAACCAAATGTTCCTTTTTCAATAAATGTACCTGAATTGAACACAAACAATTAAAACGTATTTTTTTAATGAAATTTATAGACATAAAAATGATCTGTACTCGCAAATTTACAAAATCGAAACTCGAAACCGCGCGGTTTTAGTCATTTTAAAACCGCAACCGCGGTTTTGATTTTTGCGGTTTTTAGCAAACTCTAGTTTAAAGTAAGGTCAAAGAACCAATTTTCTAAAAATGGGAAAATCTATGCAGGAGTCCCCCAAAGTAGAATTATGGGGCCGCTGCTATATACCCTTTATACAGCGGGTATTCCAACAAGCCCAAAAACATATACGTAAACGTTTGCAGTCCACACGGCATTCATAAATGCTCACGAAAATCCCAAGGTTGCATCCGAACTAATTCAGTCCCAAATTCATGAGCTAGAAGGCTGGATAAATAGTTAAGAATGAAGGAAAGTCCTTCAAAATGTGCTCACGTAACGTTTTCCCTCAAAACGCAAAATTGTTCACCAATAACAAATACCACGGATCCAGCGGAAACCACGCTAAATATTTGGGTATCCACTTAGATCGACGCCTTTCTTGGTCCCTCCACATTGAAGCAAAAACAGCGGCGATAAAGCTTCAAACAAATTAACTACATTGGTTAATATAACTCAACCTTGGCTTTAGAATACAACGTTTATACAAATCCATTATAAAGCCAATATGGTCATATGGCATTCAGCTGTGGGGTACTGCTTGCGTATTAAACATTCAGAAGTTACAAAGAATACAGTCTAGGATTTTACGACTAATCGGTTGCGCCCCTTAGTAATGGAAATGAAAACATCCATAGAGATCTGAAAGTTCCCAAATATCCAGCAAGAAGTAAAATCATACTTGTCCAAATACGTAAATAAATTAGTGGTCCATTCCAATACTGCAATTTGATGGTCACCAGGGACTAAAAAAAACTGGCACATTGAGCCTGGCAAGACGGCTTTCCGTACCCAATAGTAGATACTTATACTATTTTATTATTAAGATTTGAATACAATGAATTAGTTATTACATTGGTGATAGTTACTATATTATATTTTAGAGATAAGATTTGAATACTTATTGTGAATTTTTTCTGCAAAGATTCAATAAATAAAAAAACTAAAGCCTAAAAAAATTATTTAAAACATACAGCCCAAGATAAAAATGACACTGAAGATGGCAAGTAGCCGAAACCGGTTTGTCTCCAAACCAAAATTGACAAGGGATGACGGAAAATCGTTCCAAACATATATATCAGGGCACCCTGTCGGAAAAACAAATCAACAAATAGTTTGTTTAGTTTAAAATCATTGGTCGTGCTAGGTCGCTAGACAGGAAGTAATTGAATTCTTACAAACAATTTTTCAATTACTAGAGGTGTTGGTTGATTGGTTGGTTTAACTTATTATAAATTGAATGAAATTCTTAATTAAACCAACAATTTAATTCATATCTTTTTATATTTTAAGTAAGTGCGTATATAACTGAATCAATACATATTTAATTAAACTTAAAGACAAAGCCTTAAAACTTATTTAGAAAACTGACATCAGGAGTGACTTAAATCCAAGGATTGTGACATGGAGGAAACTGTCCAAACTTTACAACAATACAGTGAACAATCTTAATTTTATAACTATTAAAAAAAATAAACCTCCTAATCTTCTGCTATCACCATTTCCGAAAGATTCGCGTAGAGCGGCTTGATCGTGTTAGATCGGGATCAATTGAGTTAAAATTTTTGCTTTAAAAAAAGGAGCCAATTCTACTGAAAACTGTCTAAAATATTGGGTTTTATTTAAAGGGGATTGTACGTGGGTTGCTAGGTTGTAAAGTGTATAAATCAATGGAACAGCACCTAGGAAAATCAATGTAAATTTAAAAGTTTCTCCAATGATTTTTTTAATTATACGAGATTATCTTTCACAGATGGGGAAGTAACGCATTATTGCCATAAGAACTAAATATTTTTGTAACGCTTCTCAAAATAAATTATGTGTTATTGTGTATTGATAAGTAATGTATAATGTATTATGAGCACAGACAGTGTTGTATTAGGATCACGGGAACTATAGATTTTTCTATATGGGCGTTTGTTATTGTTCAAGCTTTATTCAAAGCAATTATGATATTGTCATAAGCGACAGTTTAAATTCATATATATTGAATATCCTTTTCCATGCAAATAATTACAGAATCAATAATTCCATAAATACTCACCCAAATCCCAATACATTAAAGACTTAAGTATAATTCACTGGCCCCAAAGGGATAGTTTTCAAACAAAAACAATGAATACAAATATCTGTCAAATAGACTTGTGATGGATGCTTTAAGGCACATGAAAAAGTTCATTAAAAACAATAAACAATGGGTGATTTATTTTGAGATACGCTATTTGAGTTAACACTTTATATATTTTGCAGCTGTTCTTATCGTAGATAACGAGATGTAGAAAACACGGCGAGATCACTTGTGAAACTATATGCGATGATCGTAAGCCGACTCAGCTTGTCTTATGCCACCATTTGGAGTGTTTTCTTTGGTTGAAGGTGACCGTTCTGTGGAATCGTTATAACTGGAGTATTTGAGCTTTTACAAAGCCAAAAGTACAGCTGCGATAAGTCCCATTCTAATGGTATTCCTACTAAGTGAATATGGAATATTGCCGTATGTATAGTGAAGAGCCACAAGAAGTTTAACTTCTGCCATAAACAAATCGAGGTATGTTTTTCTGTATGACCACGTAGAGTAATCGAGTTATACTTCTTAAAAAACGAAGACGACCGCAAAGTCACTGTAAATAGTGAGCGATATTGAACCCGATTACGGTCTATTTGCTACCTAAGTCCGAAACTACCCATATCAAAGCCGTTTGGTTACTAAAATCAATTTTTAGGCTTCTTAAAGTCCAAACTGTATATAAGACTGGGTCGACTTACATACAAAAAAAAATGTACCAGGATATATTTCAATTACGATGCTAAAACGCCACTCCTATAATTACAGCCCATTTAGTTTTATTTCATTGTGTCACCAGTTTGAGTCTGATCACAACATATACCATATGATTGTTAATGCCTTTAATTTCGTCCTTACACGTTTTTCAGTAGGACATCAAATTTTAGTTACCACCTTTTTTACCTCGTATCTTTTCCTCTCTAATTCGCACTTTCTTAAGTCATCCAATAGCCCTCTTGAAAATGTGTAATCATGGCCTTTAAAATATTAATCTTTTGCTACTCCCCGTTTTGCAGGATTACATAGTTTTAATACGGCTTTCCGATGGTTGGTAAAAAATTCGTTATTATGAGGAACAATCCGGGATATCAGAGGACGAATCTAAAACTTGAGGCAGAAATTCGTTCCAAAAATCTACACTAAACGAGTTGTTTTCAGAGGCGTGGAAAAATAAATTCCTCATTGTAATATCTTTCATCCTAGGGGGTGACAGGTGAAATTTTTTTTCGACCCACTATAGCGCATAATGTTAAACCAGCGATGATTATGTAAATGGTAAATAACAGTACTTGAAATTCTCCCCAGATACGAATTTTGAATCTGAGCTAGGAAGTGGCGCAGTTACGGACAAAATTTTAGCAAATACTTTTGAAAAAATTACGTCAACAATGGCTGCTACCTTTGTTGGTTATAAGAGTGCATACAAAAAAATCACCGTATATTATAAGGAAAAGAGCACAATATTTTATTTCGTAGAAAAGAGGAAGTATAGAAAACTTAAAGAAAATTTCAATCATTTGCCAAGTGATTTTATTTCTACGTCATAATACATTTGAATTGTAATAGAAAGATAATGTTGTATTAAGGGGAAAAGGAAGAGCATAAGGAAGGAAGGAAATAACACTGTTTTATACTTCCACAACCTTCAAGGCATTTGTGATATGACACCACAAGGCGTCCCCTGTTAAAAACGACAAGGATATTTTTGCCACTTCCTAAAGAAAACACCACCAAAAAGCTAATTTACATGATTATTTATGATAAAAGGGAGCAAAGAACAAAGTGTACAAACACTAAAAGGACGAAGAGGTCAGTCTGCATAAATTATATTAACATAAATGTGTTAATGTTTACATTGGACTTTACCAAAAGGGATTAGTATAATGAATATTGAGTTGTGTTAGCTAAAGGATTGGTAGTTGCTTTTGGAGAAACTGTGGCAGGCTACAAGTTTTTTTGTTTGCATGTGTGTGTATTTTTATTATCATAAATTTAAACTTACAAAAGGTTTGGCCGCATTATTATAGCCACAGCCAATATGTTGGGAGTCTTGTTGTTTGTGAGCCAAAGAAGTTTTCGTCACTGTTTGCATATATGGTGAATTGGGTTGAGGCATTTGGCCGGTGGGAGTAACATGTGGACGCCAAGTAGAACCACCTCTGTGTAAACGAGATGAATTCATTATTTCAATTATTAACGCAATTTTAAATGTAAACAAATGTTAACGTATCTGTTTTTATTAAATATTATTAATGTGTTATTTTTAAATTAAATGCGCGCCGAGTTTTTATAATAAAACCTTTCATAGTTATAAAATGTTCAGTGAAGAAATCGGTAAAGAATTAAAAAGAATTTTTAAAGATTTGAAGCTGTTTATTTCTTTTTTTAATTCTGGAAGTATTTTTAGTGTAAAATAATTGTTTACATATCCCTGAAACAAATAGCAAATAATTAAAATATACTTTACCTTTGTACCGTAACAACAAAGTTGTTGCCAGAGCGCACAACAATATCTTGGGCATCTTTGTGGCGTAAATTGAAAACGTCGACATCGTTAATTTTAATAACAGCATCACCAGGCATTAAACCAGCTTGTTCAGCTAAACTGCCTCCATTGACCTGCAAGTAATTGAAAATTAAACAAAAACATTAAAATTAATTAAACGAGATTTCATGGCTATTAAATATTCCATTTAAAGGTAATAAATTAAATGTGGCAAGTACAATTTGTAAGAGACAAATATACAGGGCTCTGCAAGTGAAATAAAACATTTTGCGATGCCTAAAAATTGTTGTTATTTTTTCAATTAAATATTACAGTACAATTGCAGCTTGTATTTCAATTTCGCGCATACATCTGTACGTATGTCGCATGTTGGATAGCCATTGTACAGTTACGCTTCGGATAATAAGACCACAAAATTTATTCTTTATAACATATTCCCACAGGGTGATTTGATATATATATTTGGAACGAGTTCCGGTCCTCGGTATTTATGGCAATTAGTCGATGTACACGCTGTATATTCCAGCATTGGATACAATTTTTTAATGATTGGGGTTTTCAACTAATATGTAATAAATATTTTTCAAATGCCTAGGGAACATTTAACTTTGGACATTTTGGCATTATCTTATTCTCGCTCCCTCTTTCTCACTCTCTCTATCTCTCTATATATTTTTGCATAGCTTTCACCAATTTTCTCTCGGGTTTATGGGGAAAAGATATATTAGTAACTTCTTGCTTTGGAAGAGCAAAAAGTTTGACGCATTGAGTGGCCGAAATCCCTAAATATTTTTGACTTACGTCCAGTATATTGCGCAAGGATTCAAACAAATATTTGTTTTAAATATACAAAGTCAAACCACACATTTAAATGTGTTTAAAAGTTTCAAATCCCACTTCCACTTCAAATATCTTCTTATCCCAATTTACACAAATATGAAATGATATATAAACGCAATTAAAACAAATCCGTTAACAACTCAATTACGCTTAAAATAAATCATGTATATTTTTTTGCTGTTTGTTGTTTTTGTTCTGATTTAAAGACAAAAAAAATCCCGGCTGCCTTTCTAAAAACAAACCGTAGAACAACAGACAGAGAAACAATGGTTTCAAATAAAGAATTCAGTAAAACATTTTTTCCAAAAATATTCACAAAAACATTTTTACTTTAACTTTTGCTATTAAAGCACACATGTTTTTAATAGAAATCACAAGGGATGTCAAGCAAAGCAATTGTGCTCTAAAGATCAGTTTTATATTAAGGATTAACACTTCATACCAAAAAATAGCTCATTGCAGATTAAGTTAAAATTCTGAGCTAGTTAAAAAAATTGTAAATATTTAAAAAACAATATAACAAAAAAAAAAATCCAACTATAGATCACTCTTAGTGAATACCCTTAATAATGCTAGCTTGTTTTTAATATATTTATGCATATCGGCATCAACATTTTGGTCAACAATAGAACTGGGCATGAACAATTTTACTGTCAAGAGTTTACATACAGGTCCCACAAAACAAACACACCAACCAACTAACCAAATAGGCAATGAACAAACAAACAGACGATGCAACTTGGCAAATACCAACAAAAAACACACACCAATTGCACAAAGTCACAAATGAATTTATTAATGCAATATAGCGGACAATTTTGAATCAACCCGAGTGGAGCTGTTGCTGCTACTGAAGGCATGTGTGTGTTTGATGTTTGCCAGAAGATTTGCAGCCTTTCAGGCGCTCGTAATTGCGGCCATTGTACTATTGCCAATTGTCGCTACTAGTTTTAATTTTTCACTTTTGTTGACCAACACCATCGACATTCTGTAAAATTTTAACAAACGACAAATTTGGTTTATTTGTTTAAGCCTTTGTACTCCCGGCCGTCAGTACATCTGTCCGTCCGTCCTTTTATTCATCCATCCATCCATCTACATTGGTATCTTTATGTCTTTCTAATTTTGTCGGTGTTGATTTTTATTTTCAGTTCATGCAACAAACAAATGATATTCAGTATGGCAGTTGCCAAAAAAACAAATAAAAAAAATAAAACTATAGGGTCGCCAGCAACAACAGAACAGCAGCTAACACAAAACAAATCTATTGCAAGTGGTAGTTTAAATGATTGGAATATAGGCATAAGTGTGTGTGTGTGTGATTGTTTGTCTCTTTAATAGTGGCAAAAACGTACACATGCAAACCCATTGTGTGCATGAGTATTTTTTGTTTGACTGTCTGGGGAGTTTTCATTATTTATTTTCCATATTTTAACTTTGGTTTATGCATATTTGTCTATTGAATTCATTGTTGTTATTATTTATATGTATAGGTACCTTGATTGTATTGTTGTTTAAATATTTTGGTTTGTTTTCTTTAGAGAATCATATAAATTTGTCCGATTAAAATCATAAAATTTAAACAATTGACAAAACTAAATACAAATACAGATTTATTTGTTGAAAAAATAAACAAAAAATAAATTCACACAAAACGTGTTGGCAAATGCTTGCAGTTCAACAATGATTGTTATTAACAGCGAAAATAAAATACAATCCATTTTTTTAAACTTAATCAATAGCATTTGCAATCAAAATATTTTAAAGTTCTAAACAAATTTTTTTGTGAAATTATTTGTGACAATTACAATTGTAACCTCTGTCGACAACCACATCAAAAGAGAGAACAAGAGTCTTTTTAGCTTATGTGTGCTATCGTTACTTCTTCAAAATATGTTTAAAATAAGAAGATCGTTAGAGGAAAGCAATAAAAATTAAAAAGGGTATGTGTTAGCAGCGTTGTGATCAGAAATCTGGTGATATTTTTTGCTGCATATAACATGTATGCAAGCTCATTGCTGACAGTGTTTGTGATGCTAATTTTAATTTGGCTGCTATTCTGCATAGTATCGTTTCTATACATCGGTTTGTTTAAATCTGTTCGCGGTGAAAAACAAATTTCAGCCTCCAAAACCACTAAAAACTTACATTTTCCCATACAAAAGGTTTTGAAAAGTTTAAGAATTATTTGATTTGCTTAATATTTGCACCCGAAAAGCTTAAGCTAGATCAGCTCCAGACTGCAATGAAGAAATAATCATTGTTTTTGCAAATATACAATTGAATTCGACTTTATATAGCTTCAGTTTGTTTGCTTTCAATACTTTTGCTGTTTTACATACATATATTTTATTTAGGATGTTTCTCAATTTTTCTTTTAATAAAATTATCACATTCGCATTTTGCTTAAGGGCAGGCGATTAAATGAAAACAACAACTCGATATATTGGAGGAACATATCCCCGATCGCAAAATGACGCTAATAAACACGTACATGTTCTAGCCTGTTTATTTAATTGCACAAAAAATATTGCAAAAAATATTTTTTTTTCTATTTAAAAAGTCCTTATGCTACTTAAAACGAGTTATTTTTGATACACTTTTAAATCTAAAAAAAAATAATAAATTTCGATAGTAAATATCGTCAGTTCTCGTAGGAGTTATTATAAATCGCTAGGTCTTGGTTATAAGTGATGTAAATGTCATATAATATCTTCTAAAATGACATAAAAAACAAACCTTTACTCAAACCTGTTAAAACTATGTTCTATTTATAGTAAATGCATGTGCGAGAGGGTAGGCGTATGCTTTACATAGAGGTGAACACAGCTGGCTGTAACTTATACGCCTATAGTATAAATATTTTAAACCAAATCCAGGTGTTTGGCACTTCTGCTAGACCCAGGTCATAGACTACTAACTAGACGCGACAACTTACAACAACATTACCTCGATTATATGAAAGAGATAAAACACCTTATCGTTTCTAATTTACCTATCTCTTTCATCTAATCGGGTTAACTTAAAATTTTGTACGTAAAAACGCATAACACCTGATAATACGCCTTTTCAAACGTCATTGTTGGGTATTCTGTTTATATTATGTGCCCAGGTGATAAAACTGATAAAGTGTGAAGAACAAAATTTTTATATAAATATATTTTTTTAACGAATTTTTCCAACCAAAATTTTTAATAACGAAGCGAATAAGTTTTATTAAGGCTTAAATTCATATTTGAAGAAAGCCAATTTTTTGTTTAATTTTTTTAATACATTAATTTTTAGAATACTAAATAGTTTAAGATTTTAGCCAGATAGCGGAATTGAATACATGCTGTGCCGGTACGCACTTTATCAGGATTCTCTGTGCCCTTCTACTGAGTAGTGTCTATTACAAACATCATCTATTCAATCCACCTGATGATAAAACAGAACACGAGAATCTTCTCATATTTTTAATATTTTCAATAATTTTTCTATTGGATTATTTTCTATTTTTTATTTATACGTTACTGAATACACAGGACTTTTGTGCTAAAGCTACTTCAGAGGGCACATCAAACATCTGTTGTTAAGATTGGTAATAATTAATAAAAATCCGCACAAAAACATAATTGTCAAAATATCTCGGAAATCTGTTATCGTTACAAATAGAGCCCTATGCTTTCAATATTTTATGGCTAAACGAAGCAAAGTTAGGAGTGGGGCAAAAGAAGCGCGAATGGTTTCACGTAATATATGTTATACACTGTGTGCGTCACTACGACGGAAGATTTAAGCAAAATAAAACACGGAAATAAAAACTATACTTCGATCAAAAAAATAACCCATAAAAAATTATTACTAAATAAAATATAAGAATTTATTTAAAACAATAATTTTTCTAATATTTTTCAAATTCGTTATGGTCTCTAGAGTTCAACTAAATCTAGCAACTGGCGCTAACTATACAGACGTATTGAAAAACTTGTACAAAGATGTTGACATTTATTATGTTAAAAGGTCTTCATCTTTTGTGTCCATGTTCGACAAATCGAAAACTAATAAATAAAGTGTAGAATAAAGCTGTGACTTGTTAGAAAAAACGAGCATAATATTTCCACGATTTTTAGTTGTTACACGCACGCACGTTACTACTTCCGTATACATTTGGAACATTCATTTTGGTGATTCTTTAATTTATAAGATCTTATAATCATGAGAGCTATTGCTAATAGCACCATATTTTTCGTTTGGAATCTAGTTGTGTTAACATAAGTTGTTTTACTTTTACACCAATTGCAAATTATTTTTTTCATCAGGATGTTACTGCAATGATATTTTAATGTTACATATTATTATTATTTCCATGTATAACTGCAGCTCAAACGCGCTTACTCATGGATCCCACAAAAATATGCTACTTTGTTTTGTTCTTTTAACATATACATATATCAACGTATTAAAATTTGTGAAATACGTTAAGCTTTACATGAATACTTTGTTAGCCAGTGAACTTTAATTTAAGAATTTTAACATAAAGTTATTCAAATTCCAAAGAGAACAACCAATTGAGCCTTTGAAATATCAGCTATATGGGGTTAGGAAATATTGAAAGTTAAAAGATTGACCATCTAAGAATCGAATATGCAGCATAAAATTAAAATTTAAATACACAAAACTCGGAAAATAATTTATTGCTTATTTTAATTAGAAAAACAAATTGGAAAAATGTTAGTTGCAAATTGGCTACATGTGTTACGTTAAAACCGCCTGCTTTGTAAAACAATAAAATAACGTTATTTATATAAATTAATTTCAAAATATTGTTTGTCGCGCTATTAAATTGTTTTATAAACAAGAGAATTGGTGGCGGGGAATAAAACAATTTTATTCTAAATTTTAATACTGTTTAAATCCTTTAGGGATTTTAATAAAAATACGATTTATCAAAAACATATAAAAAATAAAACAGAAACACAAACAAAATAAAATCAAGTCCAATAACAACAGCCGCACCAACAACAAAAGGAAGCTTGCTGCTCAATAGCTGTGTGTGCGGCAATTTATCATGTTATGGTTACCCAGGTGCAGTGAGCCAAGCACGTTAATAATTTTTGTACACATAATTTTAACATCCATATACATATATGTGTGTGAATAAAGAAGCATGCATATGTATATGTGAGTATTTATAAATATTTTTTGCACTTTTAAAAATAGTTTTTACCCAGAATGCAAAAGCTACACATTCTTGCTACACACAATTTGGTGTGATTGTACATTCACGTAGAACAAATTATATATTGTTGCATTTGTTTATGTGTACAAAACAAATACATGTCTGCAAAGACAACAGCTAAACCAACAACACTAATTGTATATTTCAGTAGTGGTCCTTGGCTCGTGCCTCTACCAAACAGTAGCTGCGAATAACACTATTGTGTGGTGCTGCCATGCTCACAATACAAATTCGGAAATTACAACAATTACGAGGGTAATCTGAGGAACACTATGACTCACATTTTAGTTTAGAACAAATATTTGTAATCCAAAAAGTTAAATAATTGGAATTTTCATTGGTAGGGAACTTATGTTTTGAACACATAGACGACTGGAGCTATACGACTACAAATGCCGTTGGCTTAATTATAAAGAACATGACGAAAACATCGTACAACAACTAAAACTGAAGTTTGGCGTTTTAATACATATTAAAATAAAAATAATATTTACGTGGCTAAATAATGGTTAAGAATATTTAGTAAACTTTTTAACAGTCTTTGTTAAAAATTGATCGAATATGATAGACTCCCCCATTGAAAGAGGGTTTTATAAAACGTGTTCTCAATAGCTAAAAGAAAAGTACCAAAAATATTGATTAAGGGCAACTCGCAAGAATGTAGATAATTAAAGTTTATTGTGCATACGGTGAAAGAAAAAAAATAAGCGAATTTCTATCAGATAATCCATAGGTGCGGAGAGGTAAGAGTTCTTAGTATTTTATACTTGGCGATAGGATGTATTTGATATCCAAATTCTTGATCGGGCTTACAAGACGAAAATTTCAACTGTTGTCAAAATCGTGATATAAGTGAAGCAACTTGGCATGAACTTCATGCTGTGTATTTGTCATCTCCAAACGTGAGCCAGCTTAAAACCATAACGGACAAGTTTAATGTCAAAGACTGGAATGCCAAAGTTCTTAGAGGCTCGCGATTAGGAAACGAAGAGAAGTGGTTATGTAGCTTTACATTAATGGAAGAACGTTGTGAAAATAAATATTGCAGTGATGCAAAAATTAATTATTCCAAATATACTTATGATTATCATACACAAATGTAACAACAAATCAATTCATTTGTTTAAAACATAGTAATTGTTAACCGGTTAACGCAACCAATAGAAATTTGGGTTATTACGGAAACCCAGTTCAATTAAAGAGCTTATGCCAATTCAAAAATCAAATGTTAACTTTTAAAGTTAATAAATTTTTTGTAAATTAAAATAAAGAGAAACAAAGAAGAAAGTATGTGAAATAAAACTACACATTCCAAAGTACATAAATTTATACTGCAATTCATCGAAGCTGCAATTTCTCGAGGCTCTTATGTCTTCCAAAGAGCTGCTATTCTCCTTCCTTCATTTAATACAGACTTTAAAGTTGCCGGTAGCATTCTGTTATTTCATTTTGTAACATTTTTATTGTTACCATCTGTCTCAATTTGTGATAATGAATGTTTCTTTGTTCTGATTGAATGTTTCTCTAAAGTTTACTAAAAATTTGCCTGACGTGATTTTTTAAAATAGAGCTGGTTTATTGGAGTTAAAAATTTGATCCGATATTTTCGCTTTCTTCTAAGTTTAAAATTTTTGTCAGTGCAGACAAGACGCAAAACTTCTTTGTGATTTCTGTAATTGATAAAAAAAATAAAGTCAAAAAGAAACCAAAATTTTTTTTGTAAAGTATTTCGAAAAGAGTCACATACGTTAGGAATTTTGAAGTTCTGTTAATCAAGGGTTGCGTTAACCGAGGTTATACTGTATCTTAAGTTCTGTTACAAAAAATAAAATATTTATAAGCTTTCGTTTATTTCGAACTTCTCATTAAAATGGTAGCACTAGATTTGTTAGGCTGCTGTCGTCTATGTGTTTAATGCCTTAATTTAACTACTTCCGTCTGTTAGTTGTTGAAATTAATTTTTTTTAAGCTTAAGTCAAGTTTTTCCAGAATTTTTTAGCTAAATTCGTCAATAATTGGCAGAAAGAACTGCGGCTAATTCTTTTAAAGATTTTTATAAAATCATAACAAAAAATGGAACGAAATGGCTTAAAATTAAAGCGGTCAAAAGCTGCGTGCCCCCACCTTTTGATGCTTAGACGGAAGTTATATGGTAGACATTCCTACCTACAAGAATGTAAGACTCAGAATTCATAAATTGAAGACAACTTAAACATAATATTAACAACCCATCCCTCGTATATAAATACAACTCAACACTGCTATAAGAAACAAAATTGAAATTGAAATCTCTCTACAACAAACGGAAGGAAGCTGGCTTGGTTTGAATGTTAAAACACAAAACCAATATTTTTCATTTTTTCCTTGTATAGAAAAAGAAACCTTTTGCACAAGGTACGATTGGCGGTGAAAAACAAAAAGACCTGTATGCATGTTTCTCGTACATATACAAATTGCTGGCCTGCTGCACGGAATGGCAGCAATGTCAGTTTGTGATTGATAAAAATATATAAATTTTCCAATAACACGAAAATTACCATATTTCTTTTTTTCAACATTGTACGTGTAAACGTTTGCTGTTTCTTATGGTTCAACTAAATCATTTACTGTTCACTGGCACTGGTAGTATTCGAAGGAGAGGAAATAAAGTGCAGTTGAGGTAGTAATTTTCCAGACAACATAATATCTACGAGTATGTGAAACCACAGGGGAGCATTTATCAAGCCAATAATATATTTTCAATCGACAGTTTTATGACCAGCTCGAGCTTAAAGTTGTTTGTTTTTCCATGTGTGGTTGTCTTTATGGCCGAATAGCACGACAAGACAAATTTTTCAGTTTAGCCCACGTGTTAGATTTACTAACAATTGGGGTCACTTAAAGAAAATTTGGTAAATTTTAAAATCCCAACATGTCATTTATTGAGTAATTTGTGTTTTATTGTAGAATATTGTTTAGCCCTTTTACTGACACATGTAAAAATCTTATTACAAACAAAGAAATTTTCTGTATTACAGTCGTTCTGAATTACAGTCGTAACAAAATATTACTAAAGGCATAAATAGCAAAATAATACAACTTATTCTTGATCTACCGCCGAGCGGTGATTGGGCTCTAAGAACACTTCCGTTTCTTTTTTTTTCAAAAAGTTTGGCATAGTTTCATAAATAATTTTGAGTTATTTATGGTCGATTGCTTGATTTTACACGCTCTTTATAGGACTTTAAAAATTGTTAAATTTCTATACTGATGATTTATTTTCGTACAGAAAATATACAAGCACATACGGTGTTATACACTTATGAATTAATTTTGGGTGTTCTGAAGGCTGGTAAATAAATGTTCATGAATTAAATCCACATCGGGGAATTTCATTAGCACATTTTTTTCTTTAACCAAAATTGTCTTTGTTGAAAATATGACGCTGCAAGCTAGACACCAACTGAAATAATGAACCGAATGGTAGGTAAGTTCGATGACTAATTTAGTTCATATCTACGTAGTTTGATGCATTAAGAGCTGTAGCGATATTGGTCAATATTTTTGTGTGTTATGGGTGATGTTTCTTGAAAATATATGGCAAGGAAAGGAATTACAATTAAAAATTGCAATCTGGCCTACATTACTGACACATAGTAATAGCCAATATTTACCATGTTATGTTCTCACTAATTTATTGTTGTGGTACTGTGGCTACTTGAAGATATTATAAACTTTACTTTAGTTGCGATAAGCAAGTTATTGGTTAAATTTAATCATATAGTGATTCCCAACCATAAAAATTGCAACATGGCTAAGTTACTTAAATTCTAACCAACAAAGCTATACAAAAACACTATATCGTAATCAAGGTATAAGGATGCTGTGGTTCAAGTTGTTAGCGAATTGACTATTCAGCATTCGATGGGTGTAGTCGCCTGTGTTCGTACTGCAGTCACTGACAATCAGCAACGTAAATTGTTTTCTTTTATGCATTTTATAAGGACAATATCACTATTATCTAGATTATGGTTTCCTCAACCATAACTTTTCTTTGCGTGTAGGGAAATGTGATTAGAAACGCTTATTCTGGCTTTCCCAATTTCCTAAAAAAATTACGACATTTTTTATTGTCGAAATATTTTCAGTGTACTCTTTTTTGGCTTTATATAAATTTGATTTGGATTTCGTTTTAAAGTGTGCAATTTGCTTTAATGATTGAGAAGAGATGGTCGTGGAGGTGACACGTACTACCCATGGAAGCAATAGTGGTAAGTGATTTGTAGTTTAAAATAATTTAATATCTGTTTAGATACATGCCAAGTGTTAGCAATTGTGCCAAAATGTCAATTTGTTTTTCACAAATAAACATTTAAATACACAAACAAACTTAAACCAACACGTACTATACCAACATACAAGCACACACATAACACATACACTCCTGTAATTTGATATGACGGCAGGTAATTGTTTTACAAATTTGTCATGTATCAATTCTTAAGTTATTCATTGTTTTTTTAAGTCTTTAAGGTTGCAAACAATCAAAGTTGTTTGGCTTTAAAACAAGTCTCATTTCAAACATTATTTTATACGTATTGTAGGCGCCATAGGCTTGATTTGAATCAGGCAAATGGAAAATTTTGGGTATAGAAAAAGAAACAAATACTTATTAAATGGTGTTAACTGTTAACAGGATTTGAGCGATTAATGCTGTGTATTACATGCTATTACGATTGCAGTGTAAAAATGTTAGTGGGATAAATTGAAACTTTCGTATCCTTAAATTAAATTTTGGTTTATTTAAGAGAACTACACTATACCCCATAACCTAATTTTAAAGGCAGTACCAAGATCAATGCTTGGTCTAAATCAAAGCAAAAAGTTAGTGTAGATATTAAATTATATATATATATTTTTTTTAAATATAGGAGTTCAAAGCCGGTAAATTTGAAGTATTGGTGTATTTGCAAGCAATGGTATCAAATGCAAGCACCCTAGTTAACTTATTTTGCCAAAAAATTTGGTAGACATTGAATCCATAAAAGTAGTTAGTCCTCGCAGTAAATCGACAATAATGTGTCGAGTGTATTAATCCTATGTGAAATCGGACGGTGGACAGTTAACATATCTATTTAGTGAAATTATTTCTTCGGCTAGTTTCTGTCGGTTAGAAAAGTTGTCTCAATGTTTGGGATAATAACGATTACTCCTATATTCATCCTGTTTAGGGTTTTCCTAATTTTCGATTATATTCTGAATCGTTTATTACAACAACCTTTTCGTATTACTACCAAGCGTACAAAATAAGACTAGTTCCGCCATTTTTTAAGCCTCGTCCAAAGAGTATATTCTTGATTCCATATTGCGATTTGATGTAGATTTTTCGAACGAATTTCCGTCATCCCTTGTCAAGTTTGGCTTGGAGAAAACCGGTTTCGGCTATGTGCCATATACAGTGTCTTTTTCGTTTTCAGAACGAGAAAAATCTGCAGTATATTCTTAGCATAAGTAAGCCAATACCATGTTTAAAACTTCCTTGTCAATATTTTTTAACTCTACAAGTAGCAGGTAGCAGCTAAAGCTATATACATTCATTAGAATAAACCTGTAGCTCACATGCGACCGGTGTGTACCCAAGTATGAAAGAATTGCTTACTCAGCTTTTGGCAAATATTTTCTTTAACAGCTACACAATAATCTCCAGTGAAAATCTATTTAAATCTCTTTGTGTACCTTCATATTATCTTTCACTTTTAACACTAGCGTAGTATTTGTGGTTAAAGTTAAAGTAAAGCAGCTTAAAATGGAATTATCACACGTGCCCTTGAACAACATACACGTACGCAGGTATTTTGAGGACTAAAAGTGATATAGAAACGTGAGAGTGTGTTAGTACTCATAGATCTAAAAAATAACATCAACAGTAGACTACACAGAATATGGCATGATGACAATTATAACAAAAACAACACCTCCAACCGCAATCGACTTTTCATCAAACATACGCTAAGGGGTCTTCATATAACAAATCTTCATATAATACTCAAAAGGCATAGAGTTTCGTGGGTGGTGTGTTAGTTAACATATTATCTAGATATGTATACAGTTTATTTTAATAATTCGGAGCTCCAAAAAGGTTTGTGCTGCCGTGAAAAAGGGGCTGGTTAAGCCTTCAGTTTGAGAGCGTCATAATGTTAAGTATTGGTGTATAGGCCATAAGAATAACTGCAACTTTCAAATGAAGAGCATGCAACTCTTTGCAATTCGGGAGACATTGATGTAAAAAAATGCTGCTAACCGCTGAAATATTGACCATGAAAAGCTTTGACCCTGATAATTGCTTTTGTACGTTAATAAAACGGGAAAAAGTAAAATTAGTGGGCCGAAGGAGAAGAATTACAGCGAAGTCATATCGCCATAAAGCCAGGCAATGGCCGAAAGTATTTGCGTATGTGCAATTGAAAAGTACAAATCATTTCCATACGGAGTTTTTCAACAGATTTAGCCCTTTTAGATAATTAAATTTTTTTTATTTATTTGGGAAAATTATTTGGTATTTTCAGCATTGCATTTCTATTTATCAGGCAAAACTCAAGAGCCAGCTGAATATTTTTTTCCGCAATTTACTTGATAGCATTTTGGTCCCATCTGCATCGCAGCAAATCACGCAAATATGAGTATTGACTGCGGTGCAGATTAAAGACAACTATTGCCTGGCCTTTGTTTAAAACTTGTTAAATCTTTCCATATAATGCACTGACAAAGAAACTATTTATTGACAATTGAATTTTTTGTCTGGCCAAAGAGGCGTTTGTTTTCAACGCTGAATACTCTATTATAAAAGGAGTTGAAGGCATTCCCTACAGGGTTTATCAGTTCCTGATCTTACACTTGTACAGGAATTGAATGCCCTGCAAATAAATCGAACACTCAGCACAGGAATTTTGTATGAAACTTAAGCGACAAAACCCGAGTATGATTGAAATCAGCTATCACAAGCAAAACTTTTATATTTTGTATCTAACGGAACCGTGTTCTTGAAACAAATAAAGGATCATTTCTCAAACAAAGATCAGCACAAAAACTTGATAAAGTTTAATCATAATTAAGATCAAGGCTGAGAAACACAATGCAAAAATGCCTGCTGTCTTTACAACTGTAAACAAATGGATATGTCTTGTAAACCAGATATAAGAGGCTTTACAAAATTTTTCCGTCATTAACGTGATTTGTGTTTTTTGGTTCAATAAAATTATTTTTTTTTATTAAGCTATAATAAATTAAGAGTTGTATATAAAACATGAATAAGAAAAATCCTATACTATAATGAAACATTGTCTAGTTCGAATAAATTTTAGTAAAAATAGTACAAAATTAAAATTTTGTTATAAGGAAATACTACTTCAAAATTAGGTTATGCATTGAGCGGTAAAAAGTCGACCCTATAATGCTATCCAGGCATGCTTTATTGGGGCCTTTAAATTCCCTTTCCGCTGTCGCATAATAAGGTCTGAAGAACATGAATGCCTATTTTAAAGTTCTACCTCTTTTTCACGAATCCACTGTCATATAACACTCAATTTGAGAATTGCCGTATTGGTAGGGCTCTCTGTCAATTAATATATAACTATGTATGACAGTTGCTCTATCACTATACTTAGTCAGGTGTCTTCTTTACTTTACCTCTTATCAAAGTAAGTAACGCAATTAATTAGTAGCCTTGAATTGCCAGCGTGCTCTTTAAAAGAATGTCTATAGCAAAAGTCTGCTATATAACATATTTTGAGAAACTGTTTCAACTGTGTCCATCGCCTACCCCACGCGAGTTCTTAACTCAACCGAATATAAAAAACTAAGGCCAAATTTTAAGAAGCCGAAGAAAAATTATGAACATAATAGTGTTGAAAAATAAACATGTTAAGCTTATAAAAATAAAATATGTGGCCAAGATACACACAAACAAGTTCGCTTCTACACATAGTCATATCCACTAACACACCAACAAAAGTATATGAACTTTAAAATCCTGTGCTGTTTTCAAATCAAATCACTATATTATTTTATACAAAAATAATTAATAATTGAAATAGTTAAAATCTACCATAACGGCAGAATCCAAATAAATTGAACTAAGTTGTTTTAAGGAATGTGTGATTGTAGCGCTGCAATTAAGCCGCATTACTTACTAGTCTCCATTGTTGTAGATTCCGAAAAGGAAATTTTCTCTCCGTTATGGCATGTCAACAAAGACTGCTGAAAAGCAATCCACCCTGCTGTTAACGACTTGATATATTCTTTTGATCGAGTGCAATAAAAAGAGTTCTAGCGGATCTCAACATACAAAAGTATTACGGACCGGGCGCCATTCCTACACTGGCCTTGACACAATCCTTTTCGACGTTAGCACGTACACCTTTCAACAAAGTTAGTAAATGAAAGTATTTCGGCGAAAGTAAAGTGTAAGTTCTTGATGTTTCTGGAGCGTATGATTGAGTGTGGCATAGCGCACTACTGCCACTTATCCAAGATCGTGCGAAAAAGGTCGGTCTTAATACACGTGACACCCAATGTTGTGCTTATTCACAGGCGCGCGGCAGATTATGTTGCTTCATTTGTAGTTATGGGCAGTAGAGGTTTGTTGTACTAAACACATTTTTCAGATCGGAACTCAAATATCGGAATTTTTTTTAAAAGATTCATAGATGCTGCTCTCTATTTGATCTCTTTACTATTTACACCACATAATATATATCCCGAAATGGAATACCACTCCCATGTAAAGACCGGTACTTTAAAGTTTATTTTGAAGCTTCTCGACCGGATACTACAGAGGGCAAAGATGCTTATCGGTGATAGTAGGATATCCAACTCTATTGACTGAATGGAACAGCGACGCAATGTGACTTCTGTGTTATTGTTCTACAGTTATTGTCATAATGAAATTAGGAAAGCTGATATTCCAACTAGCATGTTGCCTAAATATGAGATAATGTTGCACATAAAGATCACTTGGCCTTTATTTTGATCTCAGTACTTTTAACGGCCCCAAATTTTTGGACAGCAATTTGGCCATATTTTCTCATTTAGGTTTTTGTGCGGATACATATCACTAGTTTTGCTTAATGATTTTTTTTAATTATTCAGATTTGTCTTGTCGTGTAAAATAACCGAAATTTATATTTTGAACTAAATTAAGTAAAAAGGCTTAATTTTATATACATATGTATAGGTATATATTTAAAAAGTACACGTTTCCCATGAAATCAGTAATGACATTAAATATATATGATATAAGTTTTTTTTTAATTTTCCGAACATTTTTGAAAATTTTTTACAATAGGTTCATTCGAGTACTTTTTTAGTAGAGTTTAGAAACTGAGTAAATTTTTCAATTTACTCTCCCAAAATAAATTTTGTCCAAAAAGTACGCGAATGGAAATTTAGTAAAATTTATCCAACAGCTGATTGAAAATGAATGCAGTGTTGTAAAAAATGTATTCCTTTGACTACTCGACTCTTTTTGTTGTTCGTATTCGGTACAGCACAATTTATTGTCTACAATTCTTACGAAAAAAAAAACGTAACTTGTGTTGCTTTATAAGTTTTTTCTTTTTATTTTATTTATATTGTAAGTTTTTCCTGATTTAATTTGTTAAATAGTTCATTATTACTCGTATTGATTAGTATGAATATCCAATTACTATATTCCGAAGTATTCATCACTTCTACAACACTAAAGAAGTAAATAAATAATGAAACAAAATAATTTTTTTTTTCCTAAATCCTAATTAAACTGCAGTGGAAAGGGTAACTGAAGCAAAAAACACTTATTCTTGTATGCAAACGTAAATTAGTACACTTTACTGTTTTCAAATCCCTATTTACTTGTGTTTGCTTTAGTTTTCATTATGTTTACAAAAATTTTAACAACACCCTAAAAATTTTTTGTTTGTTTACATTTTAAAACATATGTTTTTTTCAGCCGACTAAATTCTACTAACAAAAATTTCTTTAGCAGATTTTGCAATTGCTCAGTCATCGAACTGTCATTTTACGCTCTCAAACTGTGTTCTCATCTACTAAACTTTGTGTACTCGAACGCAGTTTAGTAAAGTTTAGACATTATTATTGATAATTATTGGGTTCTCGAACGAAGCTAATGTGTAATAAAAAGATTGGTTTGGGTCTAGACTAATTTCTGCCAATCTAATAATGTGAGAAGGAGAGTACTGCCTGTAAAATTAATTGCAAGGTTATCCTAGCTCGACTTGGCCGACTTACACATTATATAGCACTTACGAAAGAATTAATTCGCATAAAAAACATATTAAAATATATAAAATATTTACAATGATTTTTAATATTTCCCTTGAGTTACGAAAACGAAGCGAGTTGTAATTTGCGTGCGTGTACCACCAATACGTGTTGTTCATTATTTTTTTTTTTTTTTTTTGCCATCACTTCTGAACTGCTATGTGTAATAAGAACCAGCCCATGTGCATAAATAATATAAATTGTATTTCTAGTAAAGTATATATATATATAAGATGTTTGTATATATGTAAATATATTTGCATATAAAACAAACCCAGTAGTTCGCAAATATGAATGAATATTGAAATCGCATGATATTCTATAAATTCTTTGTTTAACACACAATTTTTATTTAAATTATTTCAACCACGAAAATGTTTACTCTGAATTCATTAGTTATTTAGGCCACCTGTGTGTACCATATCTTTGATAAACAGCAAATGAAAGAAATTACTTGGTGCAAATACATATGTAAATAAAAAAATGTTACACAGGGTTGTTGCTGTATGTATCGGTGTGTACCATATATGTTTGCCTACATATTCGCACTTACATGTTGACCTCATGTTAATAAACATGTAAATGATGATGTAGTGTGGCAAAGTTGTTAAAGAAAGTTTTTTAGGTCTTTGCATTTGTGTGTGTAAGTTTAAAGTCTGTTATTTGGTGGAAATGTATGTATGCACTTGGGAGCGTTAGTTTGTTTATATGTAGGTTTAAGATACATGCCTTAATACATACGTCTGTGTATAGTTGATGCTAATAGTGCGGTACGTAAACTATTAAATTTCAAAGTATTATTTTAATTTTAAGAAAATTTTTGTGCAAATTTATAAATACAGTAGAATTGGAAATAAAATTAAATTTTGTAATCAATATATTAATGAAATTCCATCAACTAAATTTTTGCATTTAATGTTTATAGCCAGGCAACAAATCTTACGAGTCGTCGATTTTTATATTTTTTGTTTGTTTTTATTACATTTTTAGATATTCATCAATAAAATATATTCTCTAAAATAAATAGAGAAAACGTTAAATCATTGTACGAAGAAGTTGCGTTTTCTTTATTAATAAAATTTGGTGAATTATAAAATTGTCATGATTTTTTTTAGGTTTTACAAGGATGTTTTTAAATTGCGTTTTTGACAACTCAAAATGCTTTTTTCTAGCATTATCTTTTTTAAAAGTACCATTTTAAAAGAGTTTATTTGTGGCACGATTTTTTGCGAGCGCTTGTTTCAATAAGTACTGAGTACTTTTTGTCGTAAAGTGCCATTTGAAGAAAGCGGTGTCTCAAAAGAATCAAATGTGTAGATCTGCACGAAGTCTAGCCCGATTCCATCTAACTGTTTAACACATAATTTTTATGTTTGTCTAATTTATTGTGGCTTTTACTATGTGCATGAATATTCACATAAACACATACATATGTAGATATGGAAGCAGTTTGAAAGTAATGGCATGTATAGGTAAAGTATAAAACATTATACAAATACACGTGCCTATATAACCTCACACACACTTGCACATCCAAACAAACTTTTTGACACACATGCATACATTTACACTCAACCTTATTTGTTTGTTTAAATTATTAAAGTTAGTGGCTAGGAATTTATGGGTAATTTTGCTTGTATAAAGTTTCGCCTTTATGGAAGTAATTTGAAAATTTAATTTATTACTCAAGTTTACCTTTACATACACAACTACATAAACTACTTCCTCAGAGACAATGTGTTTATAGACAGGCAATTTACAAGCTGCAAATTTTAATGACCATTCAGTTTAAGTGTTTGCTGTTGATTAAATTTTCTAATAATATTTCCAACATTTTCCATTTCTCGTACATCTCTTGAAGAATTTTCAAGTTGGGCTGGAGTAATTGTGCGTAGATTTAATTACTGCACAGTCCATTTCATTATGAAATCGTCTTATGTGGCTCTTTGCTACACAGTTCTGGTAGTTGTATGTGTAATTGGGTTTGGGTTTCATATTTATTTTCAAGAAGAGTTTTCTGTTGTCGAATTGAATGAAACAATTTTAATTAAAATTGTATTTTTACTAGGTATTCAAGTTTATTACTTCTAATTAGATGGTTTTACGTTAGAAATATGAAGTTCGTAATTATTTTTTATATCGTACTGTACTTTAGAGTGTTAAAGTATAAGTACTACAGCTACTTAATAAATGTAAAAAGTTTCTCGTTTTAATTCACCAAAGTTAAAATCGATTAAGCGAACGTTGTGATACGTAACCGTATGTTAATGATTTGTTTTCATAATACGGTGTAACAATTTCGTTTTTTTTTGTTTTTGAATAAAATGCTAATGTATTTTCATATTTTAAATAAACTCAATTAGTGAACTGCTAGCGTTTAGAAAACAAAAATTCTTATAAAGGGGGTTTAATAAGTTCGGGTTCGTTGTTAGCAGTCTATGCCAGCCGAGTTATACTATTAAATATCACATTCAATTGATAGATCTTCATTCTTCTTTCAAAGTTGAATCTTCATCACTCGGAATTCGCTGACTTTAGCATGCCGACTTTTGAGCCTGGACGTGTACCTCCATTCGATGAAGATCGAACTAACCCTAGAGCGCATGGTGATCCCATACGTGAATGTACTGTTACAGGGGGAAATGGGGGAACAAGTTCCGACTGTTGTCTAGGGCCTAAAACTGGAAGAAGGTAGGACTTTCGCAGTCTGATTACTAACGATATAAACACTGCCAAACACGGGAACCAGAAGCACCTGAGATGCATATCCCAAGTGCGTATAGCGGTGGGCGAATTTTAATACAACCAACGCTAAGACCACCATCGGATTTGTCGGAAGGCTGGTGTGGATGTTAATGACCCTGGAGGTCAAAATTATTTACCATACAACGCTGCTATATATTCGAAAGTGTTGAATACCTTGGGACTGAGAACTGGTTTCTTAAATAACCCGAGAACCGACACTTTTTATAAACCGCTTAAAAAACGGAAAAATACGTTAACACCGGTTTCTTTGACAACTCTAAAACTATTCGTAATAAGTATCATGTATTATAAGCTACATAAAAACTGGTCTCCTGCCTCTTATTTAAATTCAATTTGTCTCTTGTCTTAAATTTTTACGGATTATGAAGTCGAACATAAAATTAATATTTTAATAATCGAAATGCAATTTGAATCATTTAAACTTTGAAACTATAGGTACGAGTAAGTTATATACTACCTTGTGTAGCATTTACTCCATGAGCTTCCATAACTTTTTTGTTTGCCCTACGCTCTAATTGTCGTGCTAAAATATTATGCAGTTTTTTGATCATTTGTGCAAAATATCTATGTTTTCGTTAGCTGCTTTAATAGTGTTTAGTTCATCGAAAACTTTTGCAATTTGTTGTGTCTAAAACTTTGCTTCTGCTTTGTTTTTTGACAAAATTCAATTTTATTGGTTGTTCACTCAAAAACAAAAAAAGTTGCTCCGATATTTGTTAACATATACAATTTTTCTATTTATGTAGTTCTCCTTCTCTTCCAACCTGGGTTTTTTCAACTGCGAAATACAACAAAAAAATACCGGAGCAATTTTTTTTTGTGCTTTTAAACTCTCACCATTATTTGCAACATTTTTCCTATTTGCGATTTTGAGTCATGAAAAAATATTGTTTGCTAAAAGAAATGAAAAAAAAACATTTCGAAATGTTTCATTAAATTGTCAATTTAAGCATAAACTCAATATCCGCTATACACATACCAGCTCAACTATCTTGCCAACACATGCGAGCAAATACACTTTAGACAATTTTGCTTTCAGGTGGGTTTCATGTATAAATTTTATAAGTTTATTTTTGGAGGATTCTTTTTATGGCCATGTTTTGTAGTCTAGTGTTATGCAATGAAGCAGGTAAAAAAACATTTTAATAATTGTTGAGCGATGATGTACGTGACTATGTGTATATGTGAGGTTGAGAGTGAAAAATGTTGTTGGGGATTTGTTTGTTTTTTAATGGATAAATGAGTAGCACTTTTTTATTTCGTGTTTGTTTCTGATTTAGTTGTTTTTCATTGATGAATGATTTAGCCTAAAAATTTCGTAAACTCAAAATTTACGTAAATTTTTTTAAGCCTAAAATTATGCTACAGTATGTAGGAATATATAAAAAGAAATCAAAGTGAATGCAACACCATCCTGTAATTTTTTTTTTGTTATTAACATCGAAATTGTTTATATACGTATAGATCCTTTTTAAAATTAAAAGAGGTCTTCGCAATCCTTTTTTATGTTTAATCATTAATTTAATACTTAGCGACCGCTTCATGTGCTTTTCTATCGATGCCACAAGAAATACTTACTACGGCAATGTCTTAACAAATTGAAACAAAACGTTACCTGAAAAATAGCAGAAAGGTAGACATTTTTATGTTTTTAATGTTTATTTAAACTATTTATTTAATAATTATCAACTAATAAATATTTTTCGAAAAGTATATTGGTTTCTCAAAGTGGTTATTTAAAGTTTTTCGGAAAACGACAAAACAAATTTTTTGTTTCAATGAATAACACATATTGTATAGGGTGTGCTACACCCTTTTTACATTTTAATAATTGGCTTGGCACATAGGACCTTGACTTTGCTAACCCACACGCAGTATTTCCTGGTTATTTTGTATAAATCTGGCTGATTTTTGGTAGAGCAGCAATATATCTTCTTATTTAATGTACAGGTGGATAATGGCTTGTCGATTTATACGTTTAACTAAAACGAACTTCAGAGAAAGAAAGCTTAAGTACTAAATTAAATCACATGATCTTGGATGCCAATTCTGATGTAATTTAGACAAAGGTTCGATTATCTCTGTTTATATAGAACATTAGTAGTGTCACTGAGTAATCAATTTCATTTTCGCACACTATGCTTCGATGTTTGACCAAAGCCACACAAAGAAAAAACATGCTTAAAGTACCCATAATCGAAAAGCAACATATTATGATTCAATTGTATGATTTTATTATTGAAGTTAATAATTATACGGTCCTCTACAAATGGTGGAAAAGCAAAAAATGTATGCTCTGATTGACAGTAGCAGTGATAAGAATAAAGGCGACTATTTTGATTAAACGCCAAGAGAATTTTACATAATGTGTCTATTTGGAACATTTTATGGTTAGAGTTCTTATATTATTTTTGCAAAACTTATTTTGATCAAATCAACTATGTTCAATCGATCAACATCAATTCCAAATATATTTTCATCTTCTGTTAAAATTGTGCTTCAATTTGCTAACCGCAGATGGATTTTATTTATTTAAAGTCCCTACCAAAGTCTCGGTAAATTTTCTATTTAATTTAACTTTATAGCCCACATACAAACTTAAGCAAATTAGGAAAGCTTAACAAAAGTTTTAATCATTTCTATTTAATTTTTATCAAGTTTTGCTTATATGTTATTCGTTCGTTGAATTTGTCACTCCTTTGTTAAACAAACATCACTAAACTGCGTCAACATTTGCTTAGTTTTGCTTTTTACTGGCGAGATTTCAATAAAATAAATACATACTCGTATATAGAGAAGTTTCCGAGAAGTACAGGTTGAAGATGAAATGGCATAAAACAAGGTGTGTGTGAGGTATTAAATAATTTATTTTCTTGTTTGAAAGATCCATCTATTCCATTATTTATGGAACACGACATCGCGCAAATATCTTTCAATTACTCTGAGGATTTTGGCTTATTGGTATATATATTAAACTTCTACCGGGGTCAAAACGCGTCTGCAGAATGTCCACTTTGTCGATCGTTTGGTGGCACGTGGCGTTGTCTTGCAGAACCCACATATCCTGCACGTCTATTTGTTTAAATTGGTCCTACAGAATTTTATTGCTAAACATCTTACCGTTGACGGGGAAGTCAACAAGGTTGTTTTCTAAATCGTACGAACCAATGATGACAACGGTAAAAGCACGTCTGATGAAACTCGCGAACTAAATACTACTCGCCGCGACGTTGTCTATACTTTAACCACCTGGATCATTTGGATTTTTTTATCTACACGCAAAGCTTGTTGAACTCGTATTTAAAATTTCGAGTTCTTGTGTACACTGACTGTCTCGGGTTCTCCTGCAGTCCTCTATGAAGAGCGGTCGATTTAAATAAATCTGTAGTTTCTTCGGCGAACTGGTCGTCTCGAATTGGATCACTAAAAGTTTAAAGTGACTTTGTACCGGCACCGCGTTTGCACTAACAAATACTCTTTTTAATAAAAACTTTTTATCAATGGTTTACCCTGACACCATCGAATAGTTGAGTACCAAAACATTTTAGTTTAGAATGTGTGTACCAAGCAACGAAAATCTATTGTCATGATAGCCCGTTTTTTTCTTTCCTCTTGAAAATTCGAATGATGGTCATATTCCTACAAAGTGGATTTCGTGTTGTTCACTCTTGCTAAATTTGATTGAATTCTAAAAGCAGGACTTTGTTTGAGATGAAAAGAAATAAATTATAGTTATTTTTTATTTCCATGGTGGGCACGAACAAGATATAAAAGTTTGGGTTTGCCCTCTATGACAGTTATATAGTTTGCATATAAAAAGAACAACTCTGTATGTGCTCTATATTTTTACTGATACGTACATATGTATATATTATTGGATTTGTAAGTAGAGTCCTTTTTTTAAATTTTGCGTTTTTTCGTTGCATATTATTTTATTTATTTTATATAAGGAAACAGTACAACATTTACCAGTACTGCTGACCCAATTGCAAAAAATAATATAAACAACAAATTGTAAATTGACAGAAAAACTAGTAAGAAAAAATTGCGAAACTAAAGAGTTTGGCATTGCTTAAAGATTGTTTTTGCCGCTACAAAATTTTTTGATATTTCAAGAAGCTAAAAAATATATATAACGTGGAAAAGTAGATTATAATTTCTTTACAGATGGAAGTTATAGTTTTTATAAAATTTTATTTTTATGATTCTCCATTGAGTGGTAAGATCAAGTCGTACCCAATCGGAATTTCCCATTAACAATATTACTTGTGGTTACTAGGTCAAATATCTATGCCATTCCACAGTATATTGGTGTAGCCTTAAGTTAGACTACAATATTTTGTTTAAGTAAAGAAATAAAATAAGAAATATATTATATTTAAAAAATACTTTTAAAGTCAGCCTTTAAGAAACGCTTCAATGTTTTATTATTGAATTTAATATAATTATTCAATACTTTCTTTTGCAGCGGTCATCCAATAAGTTTTCGTTACATAAGGTTATGTAGTAGTTACATTGAAACCGGTATCCAATCACCGATGTAAATCTAACTGAAGTATTCACAATTTACGGTCAATATACAATGTGGCATTTGGAAGTTCTGAAATTTACCTCTTATTTTATCTTTTCTTATTTTTCACTTTCTTGTAAAAAACTATTAAATATATGTTTAAGTTCTTAAATTTTGGTTCTAGATCATTTCTCTTAATTCTTTAAAATAAAAATTTTCAACATCCATTTATCTACATTGCTTTTAATTTGCTTCATTGTGAAGTCTTCTAAAATGCAGTTTAGTAAATATGTTCCAAATTAAATACTGGCTTACGTTGTTGTTGGTATTCAATTAAATACTTTTTACTGCTAGTTTTCGTCACTACTGACTTAATTTTCTAACAGTACTACAAAACTTTATCCTTCTTCAATAGGTATCATCAAAATGAAGAAAGACTGTTAGCATTGGCTTGTGCATATAAACCGTAAAAAAAGTAAAGAAAAAAAAGAACTGCTAAAACAGGGGATGTTTGCAGAGAAATGTTGAAATGGGAAACTTTTTTCCTAGTTTCTTTAGGAGAACTACGATTACATCGAATATAATGTGTATTGAAAAGTTTGTTAGCTGATGGTGATGATGATGACGAGCAAAATGGAAATAAAGATAAAAACTAAAACTGTTTAAGACTTATCTTTTAAATTAGGTAATGTTCTTTTTTATGTTCGTTATATAAGTAGATAAAAGTGCGATAGATAGGAAAGAAACTTGAATTGTTTGCCAACACTTTTTTGTTAAAAATTTATAGTGTATACTTCTAGGCAAAATTGTTTAAATATTTAAAGCCTACTTTTAAAATAAGCAAAGTTTTGTAAAGATATGTGCAATTTTAGTAGGGCGTTTTCTAATTATCATTAAAAAATGAAAAAACCTTTCTTTATTTTTTACTTGTGCAGGATTTAGGATATGGAGCAAAAATTCATTTGTTGCTTTTAAGCAGATTTGAAATTGAGTTAAGTCCTCTTGTAGTAAATATCTCTCTATCAGCACTATTCATTTCGAAAATATGAAAATGTATACAAAACTAAGGTTAATAAACTCATCTCTATTAAATAACAATTTAAGTCATTAAATATCAAAATTAAGAGCATACTTTTAGGCCGGGTATTAAAACACATTCATAGTTTAAACTGTTACATAAAGGGTAAATTTAAGTTAGAAATTACTTTAAATCGTTAAAAAGTTTGCTGAATTGAAAATGTGGAACTTAGTTTTAAATTACTAAACAATTTCTGTTCTTTTTTCAGTTCACTTATAATCAGGGCTGCCAAAATTAAAAAAAAATTTTCATTTAACAAATAACACAAATACATTATTTTACAAAGGCATAAATATATCTACATATTTCACGCAAGAGTGGCCTAACCCATCTACACATGTAATTGAGTTATATTGAAATTTTTTTTACAATAATTTAATTTACACATTTTTTTGGATAGGCCATGGTGTTGCTATCTATGAATCGATTTAACGGTGAATATTCTCGTACGGTAAAATATTTAGATGGTACATTTATACTGATTTTTTTTGGTTTAGGCTACTCTTGGAGTTATCGCTTCATTTGTATGTACACAACACCGCTAAACACTAGAAGCGCTGCTGTCCTATTTTCAACATTTAAATTTTATTAATTAACCCCGCGTTACTTTTTGACTTCTAATAACTTAATGTATTTTTAAAATATAGAAAGTTTTAATTTTTTTTTAATAAGAACAGTTAAAGGAAAAAAGCGATTTACCTAGAACTACAGCAGGTTAATTTTTCTTATACCAGTACTATAGTCAATTAAGAATAAAACAAAAATACCGCAAATATGTAGGTACTATTTCTGAAATGTCAACTAATTTATACTTAAACCAAAAATAAAGGTGTCTATTCGGGAATACGTATGGAGCACAAAATGTTTTAAGATATCGAACACACGACGCATACCGTGGATGAAAAATACAAAATGCTTAAAAAAAAAAATAATAAAATAATAAATAAATAAATAAGTAATGCAGCATTTCTTCAAATGCATTACGGAAAAAGATGGACGAGAATCACAAGATCAGAATTGGTAAATGACGATGGAATACTCGTAATTTATTTTATATTTATTGAGAAATTGTGCATACAAACTAGATATGGATTTATTATGGTCGATTAAACGTTGTATGATCTCTGAACTTTGGTATTATTTTGCATATCAGTAATGCTCCATCTTGTTACATAACCTGGTCTTATATAACGATTGACGAGCAACCTTTTCCTTCTAAGTGCCGTTGCTGAATTGCCCACCTTATGAGTTCAAACCTGGACAAACATTAATATCAATAGGAAAAACAACAGAGCTCGCAAAAAAATACGTGTTTCCTTAAAAACTGCAAATGGGGGATTTTACAGTAGATGTTATATAATAAAAAGGTCTTAGTCCTCAGAACCATGCATCCCTATACAACAATAAGTACGGAGAGTAGATGATGCAAATTCAATGCGCCACAAGTATACAGTCAAGGTGGATTTTAGGCGTTGCTCAGTACTTGCACTTCATAATCTGTTTGAATTGGGGGTTATTAATATTATCAATAAAAGTAAAATTAAACGCAGACTTTTACTTGCAACTGGAAGAAGAATTCGGAATACAGTGATAAGACCAGTAGAAATTCCGAAATACGCATCAGACAGACAAGAAAAACGTACAAGGTGTCAGGACATGTCTAAATGTGCAAATACGTGAAATATCAACAGTACAATAATTGCAGTAGCAAAATTATTATTTGTCCAATATATGCTTTCCAAATATTAGTAACTTGTTTATAGATTTTAAGAGTATTTTGTACGCTATGATGATGTTTTATGAAACCAAACGTATAAAATTTTCAATTGCTGATTTGCCAAATTTTGTTTTTGAAAGAATACGAATTTGATTTAATTGAATAACTAAATGCATTTCAAGTAAATTACATATCTGCACAACCCCATAAATATGAAAATAAGGACAAGTGGTTATCAAAAGTTTTGGCCGTTAAAAGTGCTGAGATCAAAATAAGGAAGAAGTTCTGGATATGAACAATACTGCTTCTTTCTGGGCAACCTGCTGGCTTGGTAATATTGTTTAACTTTCTAATATGGGAACGAACTATAGCTCTCAAGATAAAATGTAAACGATAATAAATAGTATTCTGACTCAACCACTATCGCATTGGAAGGTTTGAATAATAAGTTTCCCACGAGGAAAACTGGGGACTAAAGAATTAGTGAGTAGTTAGTGCGACAACAACGAGACACTAGCTGTTTCCCTTTAAAGTGCTTTTAAGTAATTCTTCTTTCAAAATGTTTTCTTTTATAAAATTTAGTAAGAAGTTATTTAATAGAATTCTTTATAATGAAAATCGACTCTTAGTTTTTGAACATTTATTTTTACATATATCATGTTGTAAGTTTTAGTTTAGTTGCAATTGCAACCCAAGTAAAGGGTTTTATATCTAAACAAACATACGTAAAGAAACCTGTACATATGCACTTAAATATCCGAAATTAATAGACTTTATTTATAGTGAAGTACATAAAGACAGACTCTGTAGAAAATGTTTGCATCGTGCCATAAATTGACATATATTTTCACACAGCCAGATACGAGTAAATAAATTTATATTTATTTAAATCATTAAATAAAAAGGATATGAAATACTTCAAAAAACTTTTAATCTGATGTTAACAGTTAAATACAAATTTAGTGGAAAAGACACGAAGAATGTTAACAACGTATATAGCGGCATAGAAAATGCATTTCATTCAGCTTGTCGGCTTATAAAATTTTAACTTTTACGGTATTCGTAAAAGAATAAAGAAAACGAACTTATGTCTTAAAAGTAAAATTAAAAAATTGAAATATTTATCAAGCTTAAGTTCATTTATTTTTTCTTTTAAAAAATGCAATTACAATATTATATTATGTTTGCACGGGTAAAACATTTTCCTGGTTATGGCTAAATATATCTTGCTTAAATAAACCAGCCAAAGGTATCTTAAAAGGAACCGGTTTGTCTCCATACCAAAAATGACAAAGGATGACGGAAATTTGTTTCAAATATCTATATAAAACTTATTTATTGTAACTAAATTAGTTATCAAAATGTGTAAATATGTTTCCTATAACCAATATATTGTTGGCGACAACATAATATGGTTCTTATCATAACTGTAGTTTCCCCTGCGAGCAAAATCATAGCCGTACTGCATTAAAATCCAGGATATAGCCATCAAACATTAATTGTTAAAGGAATGTACAGTACAGTAGCACTTCGCTAATCCGAATTATCCAGTAATATTAGAAGTAATGCAGATATAACTTCAATGGAACTGGTTGCATATAAATTTGGACTTCGTTAAACTCCAAAACTCGATAATTGAAACAATCTCTGAAATTTAAAGCGACTCCAGGGAAAATTATGAAGATAATTCTAATTATTCAGGACGAGGGGGGAAATATTGCATTCCCAATTTTATTTTTCAATTTTTTTTCAGGAGCAATATCTTTGTAATCCGCGCCTGGTCATGTCAAACTAGACTTTTGCTCACATTTTGAAATACTGAAAAATTTAGTTCAATTCTCATATTAATTTGTTTATGCAAAATATTTATTTATATATAAACACTATTATATTTTTATACACACAAACAATATTATTTTCGCAAAGAGTAAAGCCAGCCTAATTTTTCCTTCGAAAGTTGTTCGTTCGTATCTATTAAGTTTAAAACCATAAATTTAATTCTGTTTAGAAATCAGAATGCACACATACAATTATGCTAGAATTTATATTTACATGCTTCAACGACTACTCGTTTGTAACATGTGTATGTTGTAATTTGTTGATACTTGTAAGAGTATTTAAATAAATCATACTGTGATATTTAATTTCCTTTTCAATTGTTCAATTTTCATCATCTTGTTGTTTGTTATCCTCCTGTCATAATTTGCCAGATACAAGATATTAAATTTAAAACTTTATATTTTGTTTTTGTACATTTTATATATTTTTGGGAAAACTTCGTAGATTTGAATAAATATTTCCATAAGTAAAATTTTCACTTAAAAAAAAGAATTAGGGAAATAATAATATGAAATACATAAGCAGTATTCAGTGCTTGATGCAAATGGTCTTGCGAAAACTCCAATGTAAGATAACGTATGATTTTATGAAATTCAACAGGAATTTTGTACATTTTATTGTTGGACTTCATTAAATAGCTACGATATTTTGCATTTGTACTTTTGCATTTGACCATTTGCACCAAACGTTGAATACCGCTATAGTGTTTAAAAAATTAATGCAATCAACTGCTTTTGATTCATTTCTGAGTAGTAGTTTAAGTTGTAAGAATTTTTAAAATGAATATTAAAATAACACTTTCGGATTTATTGCTTCGGGTACTTAGTTACAGTAATTGATTTTGAAGAGCTTAAATATATGTATAATTAAAAGAAAATTTAATTGAATTTAGGTGCTTCAATTTGAAAAATTTGGCACATAAAATCTGTTAATCGGAATTGGGTTTAAATTGTTAAATTATTTAACGATAATAAAATAAAACTCGATTGTTTAAAAACAAAGTTTCAAGCTGTATTTGTTGTAACACAAGGAAATTTTAATATTTATATTGTAAAACCAAATTACCACAAACTTCAATACCTCGGTAAACGGTGTAACAATTTGTTTGTTTATGCGAGCATCTAATATTCGTGATTGTAGGAGACCATGGATTATGCTATATTCGAGTAGATCCTGGCCAAAGGGGGTTGACTACGAAAATCAGATAACAATAAAATTGTTGAAAATACCAAAAACACAACAACATGACCTTGTGTCACTGCAACAGGATGGGTGCCACCTAAAGCCATTACTGCAGATTTAATAATTTAATTCCTGGTAAACAAATACTCCTGGAACATGTTCGAATGATCAACTATTGTACCTTTTAGTACAAGATTCCTCGTAGTGAGTACTATATAGTTCTCACTAGCTTACTTCATGTTCAGACTCCGCAATGATTTTACTCAAGTGCATAACCAATTTGTTCTTAAACACAGTCATGGCAAAAAAAAAAAAAAAATAAGTAAATTCTCTTATTTAAGAAGTACAAAACTGTAGAATAAAGATCACAAACAAATTTACAACCTGTAGTAAAATTCGTTTTATTTGGCTATTAGACGACAAATTCTTCTATCATATTTTATGGCGTTTTATACGGATAATAATACAGTGTCATGTGCCCACATGTCGCTGGTTTATTGTCACACACCAGCCATTTTAAATTTTTTCATAGAAAGAAATACGGAGGTGTTTAATCACATGATCTTGGAGGGTAACGCAAAACATTTTATTTAGTAAGTCCATTGTGGCATGATGCATAATGTGTTGTGTAGTCTTGTTACAACAAATGAGGATCGAACAAAATAAAAATAGGTTTTTGATAGGCTTCCATTTGACACCGAAACTGGTCCAGAAGTGCCGGGGGTTCTTAAACCAGATGGCAATACATTTAAAAATCACCTTAAAATTGGTGCACGGGCAATTGCATGGCTGATAATCTAGAAAAAGAGGAGTGAAGCTACAATACTCCCGTAGTGAAGAATTCTGTTCCCCTTGATGGCTTTACTGTAGGTTATCTTGATACACATGTAGTAAACCAAGCTGTCAGAGTGATAAAAAGCAAATTAACAATACTTTAAATGAAATAGTTAGAATAGACTGTGGTAAAACCATAAATGCAGAAATGCTAGACTAACTTGACCAACTTTAAATAAGGTTCGAACTATGTATCTTCTAGGATTTCAGAAGTCGTGATTAAGGGAAATCGTAGCAATGATTACTGGATTTTGCAGACTAACCAATCACGCGAAAATAACAGAGTTCCCAGCAAAATACAGAGACAGTTTTTATCTCCTACGCCTTTAACCCATCCTAGCAGACCAACGTTAAATTCATGTCGGGCGGACGTTTTTCGTTAGCCTTCCTGAACTATCGGAGCTTAGATTAAGGTGAATAAAGAAGGAGCTGCTATTGGTTAATATCGTTGCGATGAGTTTCGAAAATATTTTCAGTTGATATGACATTAGATTTTCGTTAGCAGTGTTGCCAAAGTTTGTTTATTATGTACTACTTTACTGACTTAGTGATAAATGAACAGTAATTCCAAGTACTATTAATTCTAGGAAATATTTTAAGAATAGTTGCTTGATTTTTAGCAGGAATTAAAACACTATATTTTTGCATACATTAAGGCTTTATAAAAAATTACATTTTTACTGCACACTTCGAAGAACATAAATAAAATTAAATCGCCAGCATTTTAATTCCAGCAAAATCAAATGCTTATACCACTGCACACGACATCTTTATAGGTCCTGTAAACAAACCAAAAAAATTCTTCCATCGCCCAGCAAAGGCGGCATCTAATGTCCTTAAAGTGCCACATAAAAATCTAAAACAAATGACCGTGTTAAACAGTTTGAGTCATTGGCAAAGGAAATGAAACGAATACAAACCATAAGACAAACTGTTATAGATTGTTGGTTATCTAATGAAATGCCTCCCATGAAGTTCATAAATAAATATTGATGCAAAGCATTACAAACTGCACAGATTTAAAACAAACTACTACATGTGTAGCGAAAGTGTAGAGGCGTAATAAAATGCCTTGACTTTGGGGATTTTCAAATTTTTCTGCAAATATTAAAGAGTACATACAACATATAAATGAATAATTTACTCTCAGTTCGTTTGTCTATAAATATTTGCATGTCTGTTTAAATCTGGCCTATGAGAACTTTAAACAAAACCCTGGCGAAAAAATGGCTTACGTTACCAACAATAATATGTACAAACACAGAGACTGGCTTTTTTATATCTGTTTATTTTTTGTGCATTCATATGAACTGAAACCACAATATATGACCAGCAGCCTCATCAGCAGCAGCAATACCATGAAAAGGTGTAATCGAGTATAGTCAGGAAATGCCAAACAATTGTATAAATCTACGCAATTTTGTGCTGTCGATTTGGCATATGAAAAATACACTGCCACCCACACTTTTTACAGACTTATTGCTTTTCTTTGCCTCCTGAAATTTATATACATACATTTTTACTACTCCTACCTTAGCGCTTTATCATTTTCAATATACACTTCTTGGGTAGACAGAAATATGGCCAGATAAATGTAAAAACTCTACATTAAACATCATGTAGAAATGAAGATGCTGATGCAACTGTTGTTACATTTAATAATTTTTATTTTTTATAAGTATAAATTGTTTGCTGCAACCAACTGGTGAAGAGAAATAAAGTATAACATTTCTGTTATGATTTCTTCTTTATTTGATAGTTTTGTTTTCGAGATTTACAGGTATGAAAAGAAGTATTTATACACTCTTACCTGGTATAAGGTACTTATTAGTAGCCAGATGATATGAAACTTCCAAAAATGATAATCACAAACTGAATAACTAAATAACTTCAGTTTCTCAGACTGCTTATTCCTGGTTTTTGAAAGAAGAGAAACATATGGGGCATTTCACGTCAAGCGCAAAACCCAATAAATTTGTTTCCTTGATACTTTACATATATATTTTTTGTTTTAAGTTTATATTCGTTTAAGAGATCAAAGAATTTCCTATATAAATCAATCATCTTGATTATTTTTTTCTAAAATATATTTTAAAAATATTAAAATTCAAAAACGGCAACACTTTACCACCCCATAACTTAACAAACTAGAAGTACAGTTACAAATTCAAGAAGGTAAAAATTCTACTACTAGACTAGTGCATTAGTCTCCAGATGATTTTAGCCAATCGACAGATAGTTTCTGTATTCTATCCCTTTTGAACGAATAAGCAACTTATTTTTTGTGTTTGTAGAGTGTCTCTAAATTGGCCTATATCGCCCCAGCACTCCGAAACAATCTCTTTTATAGAAATGCAATATGCGATATGCAATATCGTCATATTGATGTTTTGTCAGATTTAAAGCATAGTAGTTACGAAACTATCTTAAGAGCCAAACAAACAGGTCATAGACCTGAAGATGAAGTTATTTACTGAGACAATGTAATTATTAGAAGAATCATGAATGTTCACTTTACCGTGTCCGTCAGTCTAAAACTAAAATAAATTTTCGAAGGCCACAGATAACTTATGGAATGCCTAAGTTTGTCTATACAACTGGCGGACCGCTTTTCTAATTACCGGTTTGTAACTTTTGATATTCAAAATCAGCAAATCAATCTCTTACCTCCCAAGTCTTAGACCACAATGATTTTTTCACATCATAGGGATTTTTGATTTGACCAATCTTTCAAATGCTTCTGATGAAATATTGCTTCTGCAAATAAGCAAAATAATTTCACGAATTTCTCAGACATAGGCAGCAAACTCTTTCTCATGTTTTGTGGTAAATTATCTCCCTGCTTACACATCAAGATAGCTGACAGGTTTTTCTTATATTGGGGGCTACCAGATATGATTTACAACACCTTTGGAGCGCGAAGTATATTTATATAGGATTCGGTATAGCTTGTAGACAGTTGGGTAGATCCTTTGGCAGGCTTTTTTTCTACCTGTTGTCTCTAGAATTTCGTCTACAGCTAATGCTGGGAACGCAACTGGGACGAACGACGAATTTATCGCCGCGAATATTCGTCGCCAAAAATAGAACACATTTGTGTATACCAAAATGTACACAATAATGCGTCGGTCGAATTTCGTCATACGCGGCGAACTTTGAATTAGATTTATTTCTATTTCTTTCGCCGGCGTACGACGAACAAAACAGTACAATGTGGCCATGTTTGGTTTTAGTTTCCAAGTATTTTAGTGAATAAAGTTTTTTTTTATAATAATTAATTTAATTTTATAGTATTTAAAATAAGTTCACAAAACTATAAAATTACTTTTTGGCTGTCTTTTTGTTAGTGTTTAATTTTTTAACTATTATTCTTTATATGGTCACCCATATATATTATATAGATAACAGCTGTTATTTTTTCGTCGTTATTGTGCTTCATACGACGAATTTACACAGTGAATTTTTACCGACGTATACGTCGTGTTGGTCGAAATTCGTCGTTCGTCCCAGTTGTGTTCCCAGCATAATGGTAAAATGTTTCCTTCTTTTACTTTTTTTATTGCAACAAAATTATTTTAAAAAACCATGTATATTAAATGTAGCATACCAACTCCCTCATCTTTGTCTATATATTCGTATAAGTAAAATGCCAGTGGCATCATTTGTCCAAAGTATATAAAACTGACAGTAGAAATAGATAAACCTCAAAATAGTAGATGGTTGTATGGCTACCACACCTTTTTCTGCAATAGATACAATATTTTCTTATACATTTCATATAATCGAATGTGTATGCGAATGTGTGTGGAATTGTGTGTACTTGGAACCCAGAGTTATTTTAACCAGCAATAACATGGTTAAACGGCCAAATAACCAACACGTGCAAAACGCATCATTTTGCTGTGCTGTTGATTTTTTGTTGTTGTGCAGTTTACTTCACATTGAAAGTTAAAAACCCCCAAAGTAGATTAGATGATATCCTGTGATTTGCTCCTTATCTCTGTATATGTGAATATATTCACTGCAAAATATATAGAAGAGTGAGAGAGTGCTTGATACGTGCTGGCAGTAAAATTTAGTTTATTTGTAACAGGGTTCAAAACTGCTTCATCTGGAGTACGAATCCGACTGTCTGGAATAGAGGAAAATAATAATGATGTTGTCTTCTCTTATTCCTACACTAAACTTCGACATCTGGGAAAATTGAGTTTTACAGGTAGTTAGTTATACTTGATGTGAATTTATATACTCCATTCAGTTCGTGTTTTATTTGATATGCCTCCTTGTTGGTCATAACTTTGTCGACACAACTGCCTGTTAGTTTGCTGTCATATACATATCTTGACCTGCAGCAATTTCATTTCAGTTTCATGACATTTGAGTATGTATGTCACTTGTCGGTACATGTAGGTAGGTATGATTAATTCCTTTAGCAATAGATTTTCATTAACAACTTGTTGCCTTCAAATAAATAAGTAGTTTAGGAGACTTAACAACCAGATAGATTTGTACCGACTTAATAAACATGTTCTTTTAAAACACACATAGTTCTTGCTTTCGTAAGCCTAACTGTAGGCTAAGGATAATATTAATGAATTGTTCCTTAGGATAGACCAAGCAAGAATTATTGTTTTTTAAGCTTAGTATTATTTACCCTAAATGTGTAGTAAACTGAAGGCGATAAGTTCTTCTGCACAGTGTGTATTATAACTTATGTAGGAAATTTTTTTTGTAACTTTTGGATTAGCTGTTTTATAAACGTGATTTATTTTGATAATTGGGAGTTATTTCATTTTTATTGGGAGTTATTTCATTTGACTAAAATTTCATTAAATTTATTCAGATATTATTATTTACAGTTTTTTTTTATAAAAATTGTAAAAAAATAAGTGTCCAAAAATATTCAATTAAAAGTTTAAATAACTTAATTCAATATAATCATGGAGTTTTTTAGAGTTGTTTTATTTTTTTTTAATTTCTCCTCCATGGTACATTGAGCATCGGTTTCGCTTACAAACTTTTTCTGCTTAGCAATTAAAACATAGGTCAATATTTGTTATTAGCTGTCTAGAAGTATGTTATTCCTTATATAACGGAGGATTTTGCTTTTCCCGAACTTGGTGCAAATAGGGAAATCTACATATAAGATCAGGTTATAACCCGCTAAGATTAAAATCTACTAATTTCAATCAATTTTTTTTGGATTTTCTTTAAAAAAAATTGAATGTATTGTTACCCCAAATATATTTAATTATTTTAATCTAAATGTTCAACTAAAATATTTTTTTCCAATGCCTATTAACAAGCTCTAAAACACTGCGTTGACTACATTATTAAACAGCTGTTCTCTTGCCGTCATTCTAGTTTTAACGACATAAATAAGTAGAAAAAACAAGTAGTACGAACAAAACTTTGGAAATGTAACCGGTAAAAACATTTTTTAATTTTTCCTTATAAAAACACAATTTTGGTTTAATAAACAATTTTCAAAAGAAATGAAATGCACTATGACAAATATGCTCCAAGTTGTAGGGAAGGGATAAAGATTTGTCTGGGTTATCATAGGCTCTATTTTAAAATAATTTTTTTTATACAGAAAAAATCTTTTCTAATGTGCTTAAAATACCGCAAAAATAAAGGTGGTAGGTCTGCTTCATTTCAACGTAATCTTCGTTGGATCCTACCTCCTTTTTAAGCCGCATCTACCTAAAACATTATTGCTTTACCAATAATTTAGTACTGATATTAAATTATGCGTTCGGTGCATTATGTTAATTCTAGAACATTGTTACATCGGCACTGGTCCGATTTTGCCAACTGAATAATCAAGAAATAAAAATTCAAGCAAAGAATTTGAAGATTTTTTTAATTTGTCCAAGTTATTAGTTTTAAATAAGTAGGTTTAGATCGGTTTTATTTTTCAGCAACTAAAGCAAAATCAACACGTCAAGCTACTCATTTGAGCGGCGAACTTAAATCGAAATTTATTATTAACAAAATATAGGCACCCATTAAAATTGAACTCTCCAACGTACGACAGAAGCGAAACAAAATGTTCGATAAGCAATCCGCCAACACACGTACATCGAAGCAATGTCAAATCGACCAAGATCAACACTGCAGTCCGCCAAAGTGTGTGGTATCGGATGTGTTTGAACAAAATATAATCTTCGGCAGCAATATCGTACTTTTAGATGAATTGGTGCTATATTTACTAGCGGAATTGCTGTTTTCTGCAATTTTTATGAAGGTGACAACGATGGGGAAGCCATCAACGGTGAACGCCTGGGATCAACGTAATCATATTTTTCGTTTGGTCTAAACGTGTAGCACAGCGAACGGTACAATCAGTGATCTTAATTTTTATTTTTTAATTTCTGTATAAAAATGCTGTTTTTTAAATAACCAGATTCTAAAGTCGGAAAATCCGTGCGCATTAACAAGTTAAAAAATTGTAATAAAAATTTATAAAATAACTAGAGTATTCCTCAAAGAAAATATTGCATTCATATCCTAATTTTATAAAATGCAACGTCATGCCACAATTTATATGGAAAGCAAATTAAAAAAAGTGGCAATCGAGTCACCTGCTAGTAAATAGCCCAGTGATGCACCGTATAAATAAACTTTCATTCAGGGAACATATGATAATTGTAGTCATTTGCTATTATTTCTTTAAATCTTAGCATCCAAAGTTATAAATAAGTGTGAGTGAGTTTGACTTTATACCCGGGTAACTAAGTATGTGTTAGTGTTTGTGTCTATGTTTGCCAATATTTAGGTTAAGTGCGCCATTATGGCATAAACGAAATGTAGTACACAGTGCAGAATGTTTAGGTTTTTAGGTTCTTGGGTTTTCTTTCATCTTGTCCTTATTTCCCTTTTCGTGAATAGAAGCATTTTTTATGGCCAAGAAAAAGGAGACAAGTTATTATTTTCAACATACTTGTACTAATACTCGTATCTACTCATCACATTTAATAAAGAACATACTGCCAGATTTTCGCAGTAGTTCATCAAGTAATTTTAAAGAAGTTGAAGCAATTGCGGAAACTGAAATTGTACATATTTTTAATGTTAACGAGAATCAAATTGACTACGTATGCTTTTGCACACTACAACCTTGGGAAAGTAAAGAGATATAAATGAGGATATTGTAGATTTATATGGAGGGTTGGTAATTAAATAAAAATAAAACCGTGAAATGGTGCAGAATCCATTATGTGGTGAAATAATGACTCTGCTAAAGCTGGACACAATAGTTTGCCAATTACTTAGAACTAAAGTGTAGAAAGTGGGGAATACCAACGTCCAAAAAGTGCCCGGTTGCGACATAAAGCAAAATTTGCCGACTTATTATATTAAACTGCTGGAATTTTCTGATCATAAAGAAAAGTAAATTTACATGCTGCTATTTCGGAAGACAGCTGTATATAGTACTTATGTGAAGGTATATATTTGCAGATATTTTATTATATATTTTAATAAAAAAAAAAGCTCAGCATATTAATATATTATAGGGTGGTAGAATTTGGACCAGCAGGCAAACTCTAGTTTCGTTAAAATTCTGTATTAAAGGCTTTTTTTATCATCTCTAATTTGAGTGCAGAGAAGGCATCGTATCGTAATAGTGCATTTAAATCTAGCGGAACAAAGTCGTACCTTACACTGCAGCTCGGCTACTGGAATATGCTTCTCAACATAAAACACGGCATTTGAAAAAAACACACGAGACGAAAAAGTGGCACCATCGTACTCGTTTTTAACAAACCCAAATGGAGCTAAGAAGCGTTCATGAGAAAGCGAGATTTCAACAAAATTCAAATGTGCCAAAGGCAGACTTAAGCTAATAACTGCACATTTCAGCAAGCCATGAATATTCAGTCACCGAATATAAATGTCAGGCACAACGGATTTCGTCGCAAAAGCTAAGCCACTGTGTCCATCTCTATCAAAAGTAATGCACTGTAAATGTGAACCGGGTTACTATTAAAGTTTTGAATTCTTTTCGCTTAAAGAAAATTTGAATTTTTTTTTTTTCTAAAGTCGTGATTCGTCTACTAGAGCGACCTTCATTTAAATTCAATCTACTTTATATTCACTTTTAAAGATTTCCAAAGCATTTTACCATTAAAATTGTTTAATGCCACGTGGTTTTTCTATTTCTTGTACATTTTTTAAACTTCTGCTTTACTTGGAATGCGATTTCGATTTTGTTAAAAAACACTCAAACTTATGGTACCACACAACACAAACAAGATTAATTAAAGTATGTAAATTTTTGTTGTTAACGCAAAAAAACAGCTTATATAAGCCAGAACAACAAGTTGGCAAAGTGCATAATTGGAGGTAGATTTGTCGTAAAAAGAAACGGGTGGATTTGAAGGAATAAACTTAAAATTAAATAAACAGTGGGAAGTGTAAAGAAAAACTTGTCACTTTAAAGTTTTTTTTTAACCTAAGGGCGTACCTTAAAATGGAATAAACTAATCCCACACAGGCAAAATGAAAAGTAAAGAAGGGGGTACAAATGTTTAAAGAATTTAAACAGACCTGGTAATAAAAGAATGACATTGTTTAGGTTTTAACTATAACTTTTATCAAGAAATGCTTTATATAAGAGTAAAAGCTGACAAGATTTTTAATTAAGACCAACCATTTTCAAGTTATAAAGACAAGAAAAAACAGGAAGATTAAAAAAACTTTATTTATTTACATTTTAGGAAGTATAGAAATAAAACAATTTCTTTTTCTACTTTTTGCTGTTTGGCCAATTTTAACTTATATGTGAATCCATTTTTGCTAAAAGTTATAGTTTCAGAACTTTTAACATTTCAGAGGGCCCCTTATCTTAAGCTTGCTTCCACACCACCAGGTACTCTATAGCTTTTTTGACTGGGCTATGACCAGTGTGAAATATTATAATCAATTATCCACGAACACTATGCTGTATGCTTCTTCCCACAATTTTTTTCCTAGTTCCAACAACGTTTAGAAACATACGAGTGTTGGTACAATAAAATTAAATTTTGTTTATTCTAAACACAGACTCTTTACTGTTTACATTTTCAGCAAGGGAGATATATCAACACTTGATATTTCCCCTTTCTCACCCACTGTAGCTATAAAAAATTTACATAAATTATGCCTGTTTTATTTTCTTGTGTTAATGGAATCTTAGAAATGAGTGTGCCAATTGCCAAACACAAACACAAATGAAAAAAGGTATCCAAGAATTTGCGTGTATACGAGCTTTTAAATTCAATTTGTTCTCAACAAAGTCATCAATGTTCTTTGGCACCCGTCAGCCGTCAAAGAGAAGGGGTAGATAATTTTTGTTGTTTTTGTAAAACTCATGTTTTGTGTTGTTGATATTTATTTAATGTTGTTACTATATGATGGTTAACAAAATATCAGTAATTGGCAGGCAAATAAACAGGAACTCAACTCAATTCACTCCAACTCCCCCACAATAGAAACAATGAAGAAACAAACTCACATAAAACTAAATAATTTACCTGCAGAAGCAAGCATTTAATTAAAAGCTTTTAGCGCCAGTTTTTCTAAAATATTTTTATGTTTCCATACGAAAGTTTATATTTTAAATTCAATTTTCTTAAACATGTGCATTTTAGTGTCTTGCCGTTATAAAGTACCTGAAAATAGAGGAGAAATGAATATTTTTAGCAGGTAAACGATAGAGATAGAATTTATTTACAATTTTTCTTCTTTATTATTAATGTCTTATTTTGGGGTTGGAAGAAGTTAGTGATTATGGATTATGAATAAGATTATTATTCTGTTATTGTGTTTTCGTTGCTTTGTGTATCTTGTCCGTTATTTTTGTTGTGTGTTTTCTAGACTCATTTTGGAGGTTCGAATATAAAGTCTAAATTCGCATTTGTTTGCTCGTTTATGTCAAATGTCTTCTCTTTGTATATTTCCATTATTTCTAGGATGTTTGTTTTCTGCTGTGTGTGTAGTAGCTTTACCGTTGCGCTTTGGGTTAGATTCGTTGTTGAACATTGTCGTAGGAGAAGGTAGATTCTGGTGTCGAGCCGGGATTACGTATATTATTGTCATAGTCTCTTTTATGTTCGCGAAATCTTGTTTATAAAATACAATTTATTTCTGGAGGGTTTATAAGCTAGTATACGCACGACTAACGAGACCGAGTTAGGTTGAGTTAAAAAAAAATAATAATAATAATAAGTTTTAAATTTTTTATGGTTCTTTATTATATCACTTCATTCGTAAAACTAAGGCTTAAAAGTTAAAAGTTAAATATTTAATCAATAATTAAAATGTTTATAAAGTGTTTACTCAGCTATTGTTTCATGAAGTAAAAGTTAAAAGTTAAATCAATAATTAAAAACGCTTACAAAGTGTTTACTCAGCTATAGTTTCTTGAAATAAAAATAACAAGTGTTTCAATGAGGAAGTGTTACTTGCGAAATAAGTTTACTGAACTCTTTAAAATTGGGTATTCAGTTTATTAATTTTGCTGATCAAGGAAATAATTTATTGTTGCCAATTAATAGGCAGGGAATGGGTTGAGGTGTTATTAGAATGGCTGGTTGACTTAACTCCTCCCCCTTTCGACTGAAAACTCTCCTGAGTTTTTAAAACAATTTTGGTTTTTTGATTTTTTATTTTCTTATATATGTAAAGTATAATTACTATTGTCAGGGCTAATAAACTAAACACCAAAGCTAGGCCATTAAAAGCATAGTTGAATTTTTTATGAAATCTAATTTCCTCGATTTTCTGAATATTTTCGATTTGATTGGATACTATTTCATCAAACGTTAGCTGCGATGTGAAATTATTTAAGTTAAATTTATTGTTAACCAGAAAATGTTGTTCAAACCTATCCTCTGAATTATGATAAAGGTCTCCATTTATATCTAGTTTACATTTATTAAATGTTAATAATTGATTTCCATTCAAATTGAATATTCTATTATTACAGCTGCTATTGACTATAGAATTTACGTGATTTTTTGTAATTATTAAGCCTGGTTTTATTTCTATGGTTTCTATTTGCTTGTTAGTTCTTCTTAAACATTTGTTGGTAAAAATGCATAAATTTGATTTTCTTAAATTACTTCTTTTTACTTCATTATTAAAATCATAAATTGAATTGTTTATTTTTAAGATTTCTCTTTTTTCAAAAACAAGTTCTTTTTTGTTTTCATTAGGTATAGGTACAAAAATTGATCTTTTTACTTTTCTTATATCTTTAGGTATTTGTATTATAAAAATTATTTTATTTTCTTTATACTGCCCTGCACTTAATCTTGTATTTTGCATTTTGTAGAGATCGATGTTGTAACGAATTATTTCTTCGCTTGTTAATACATTATTATTCATAGTATTTGTTTTTGTGGCTACAAGATTATTTTGTATGTGTTCAATATTGTCTAGCAGAATTTTAATTTTTAGCAATATATCCAAATATAGGAGCTTATTTTCTAATTCTTCGTCATTCTTGGATATTTGATTTAATTTTGAGGTAATCTGTGTTCTGTCACTTTCTATTGCGTCTTTTAGTTTTGAAATTGTTTTGTTAAATACGTGGTTTATCTCTATGTTTCCGTTAAGGTTTTCTATTATTGCATGATTGTTGTTGTCAATTGTTAGTAAATGTCTTTCTATTTCGTCCTGTCAAAATCGTCCATTGTGCCATATAGCCATTTCATGCCTGTTCCAATAAAGTTTATTAGTCCTCTCGGATGTCTAGTAGGAATGATTGTCTTGGGTTTTGATTTTGCTTTTTCCAGTTCTATATGAAGGAAGTGTTTGTCGTTGATATTTGATATTACTTTTGTATTTTCTTCGAGTCCTTCTACGACGTATTGAATTTCCTTTGGGTCAATGATGTGTAGAATAGTGTTGTAGTTGTAAGTTATGTCTACGTCATCTAGTGCGATTTCAGCGAAGCCATTGGTACTATTGATGTTCTCAACAATTAATGTGGTGTTATTTACAGTGAAAAGCGTCATTATTATGGTTATTAACAGAGTCATATGTACCTGAAAATTTAGTAGTCCTTTTTATGTTAGTTGGGTGAATATTTGATAATTTCATTTTTTTGTATCTAGGTTCTTGTTTATGTCTAACAGCCTTATAGTTCTTCACGTACCCTTCCTGATTTGTGTTTTGATATTCCTCCCTGTCGATATTCAACTTTGTAATTTTTCTCTCTTTTGTGGTCCGTAGTAAATTATAAATTTTGTTCTTTTCTACTTTTCCATTTGCTATGTCTATTGGTCTTGTCTTGGTTACGGAATGGATGGATCTGTTGTACCATTCAGTACATTTGTATATTTTTTCCTGGACTGTTAAACCTGAATTTTCTATTTCTAACGTTCGAAATCTTTCTGCTAAGGTGCTGTGAAACCTTTCGATATCCGCATTTCCGGTATGAGAATTTGGCTTTGTAAAATGAATTTTCACTTGTTCTTGCCTAAGAAAATCTTTTACGTTTGTTGAGTTGAATTCGTTGTCAGCTATTATGCGTTTCGGTTTTGAGGTGAGAGAGAAATATAAACGAAGTTTTTCTATAAGTTTTATACTGTTTTTGTCTTCTAAGTAAATAGTGGTAGCTTGTTTCGAAAATTTGTCTATGATGGTTAGAAAACTATGTTTCTTAATTACGTAAGTGTCCATGTGTATTATCTCATTTGTATCTGTGGGTGTTTCCGTTATAAAGAATTTCGGTTTGTATGGTTTTCTGTCGTATTTACCTCTACAACAAATGTCGCAATTGTTAATGTATTTTTGGATAAGTAGTTTCAAATTTTTGAAGTATATTGTATTTTTTAAACCCTGATAATTTTCATTTATCCCTGCATGTCCAGTTTCTTCTTTGTGATATTTTTGAATATATCTGTAAGATTCTTCCTCAGTTCTCATATCCTTAGCAGGATATGAGCATCTGTAGAATTTTACACTACCATTAAATAACTCTATTAGCTTCTGTTGCACAATATTATAGTCTGAATCTGAAATGCCTGAATAAATACCTACTTTCCCCGTTTTTATAAATCTTCTGAAAATGTCCGACATAAATCCACTCCTAATATCGTCTAGACTTACAAAAATTTTTCTTTTATTGTCAACTGTTCTAATTTCTTCCGTCTTATTCTCTGTCAGGATTATTTGGGTATAAAAACGGTTAACGACTGACTCTAATATGGGAAAATGATCGTTTAGTTCCTCTTCTTGAGAGTGAATAGTAGCGGTTGTACTTATATTGTCTAGTTCCATGTCCCTTGTATTTTCATCTACTGCACAAATTTCGCCAGTATCTGCATTAATTCTACTGAGAAAATCGGCTAGAGTATTCTCCTTGCCTTTGATATACCCGATGTTAATATCGTATTCGCCAAGCTTGAGTAACCAACGTTGAAGTCTAAGAATTATGTCTTTTCCTTTATATTTTGTTTGTAGCCATTTTAGTGGTTTGTGATCTGTCATAAGATCAAAGCTTCTTCCATATACGTATGGCCTGAAGTAATTTACTCCCCAAACGATAGCCAACAATTCCTTTTCTGCTGTTGAGTATCTTCTTTCGTGTTCATTTAGAGTTCTACTTGCGTAACTGATAGGATGATTATCCTGTGTTATTACTGCACCTATTGCGAATTCGCTGGCATCTGTTGCTAATCTAAATTTCCGTTTAAAATATGGGTATTTAAGAATGGGTGTATCGGTCAGTAGTCTCTTAAGTTTGTAGAATGCATCTGTATATTGAGGATCATTTTTATTTATCTTGGTGTCCTTTTTTAAATATTTTGTTAAACCATGGGCAATTTTAGCGTAGTCCTTTATGAATTTCCTATAATATCCTGTTATACCTAGGAATGACTTTATCTGTTTCTGATTTTCTGGAAGTTTTAGTTTCTGGATAGTCTCGATTTTGTTCGGATTAGGTTTGATTCCCTCAGTGGTAAGAATGTGTCCTAGATATTCGGTAGATTTTGCGAAAAAACTGCACTTATCAACTTGAATCTTGAGATTATGTTTTCTAAGAGCATTGAAAATTTTCTGTATACTATCCTTATGTTCCTGTATTGTACTACTAAAAATTAAAATATCGCCAAGATATACAACACATATTTTATTAATGTACTCCCTTAGTACTGAATTTATTAATCTTTGAAAAGTAGCAGGCGCGTTTTTTAGTCCAAAAGGCATACGAACGAATTCGTAATGTCCTAATGGAGTAGAAAATGCTGTTTTCTTCCTATCTTCCTCTTTGATAAGGATCTGATGAAAGCCTTTGGCTAAGTCGAGAGTCGTGAAGTACTGTGCTCGACCAAGCTTTTCCAAAATTGTGTCGATATTTGGGATGGGAAATTTATCACTGATAGTTATTTCATTCAAAGCCCTATAGTCTATCACTATTCTCCATTTTTTTTTCATTGAATTGTCCGAATTCTTGGGTACAATCCATAAAGGAGAATTGTATGGAGATATACTTTCCCTAATTATCCCTTGTTCCAACATTTCCCGCATTTGCTTAATGATTTCTTCCTCATGGATCTGAGGGTACCTATATATCTTTGAATATACCGGTTTGTTAATCGTTGTTGTAATCTCGTGTTGTACTTCGTGAGTGTGAGTAAGTAAGTTACCCTCTTGGAAAAATAGATCAGAATTTTTCTGAATAAGTTCCGTTAAAAATGTTTCTTCTTCTTTGTTCATATCATTACGTTTTAATTTATCTAAAATGTTATCTGATTGTATTTCTAAGGTTTGAATTTCCTCTAAATTGTACGGACAAGAATCTATAAATTTGATTTTATTGCCGTTTATTTGTAAGAAGTCTTCCTCAAGATTTATGATTGCTGAAAAAGCTTTCAATATATTCTGCCCTATTAAAGCATCGAAATTTTTTCCATTAAAGTTAGTTAATTTCCAGCACATAAGATTGTCTTCTTTAAATTCTCTAGGAAGGGGTGTAATAATTTCCTCGTTAATACAAAATTTACCATTTATCGTATTAAAGAATATAGGTTTTTCTAGTTTTGTCCTTTCAAATTTTGGTAATAATTTTCCGTTAAGCAATGAGGTCGTTGATCCTGTATCAAGTAGACATTTAATGCTCGTGTTTCCTATACTTAATTCTACTATCGGTAAACGAATTTTTGGGCTTGACACTGAAAATTTACCTCTCCTGTATTATTATTCTCCATATGGTCTACTTCCATTGGGGTAGTCCCATTATTATTATGTCCAAGAGTTCTGTTCGAATATTGGGTCCGTCTTGATTGCTGAGAATTATTTGTGTTAAAGAAAGTTTGTCGAAATTGAGCAGGATTGTTATTTTGACGAACTTGAGAAGGACTATTATATGAATTTTGGGGTGATTGATGTGTAAAGGTTTGTTTCTGTTGGTATGTCCTGTTCTGTCCGTTTTCGTTATGGTTTCCCTGTTGTTGGTATCGCTGATGTGTATATGTGTATTTCTGAAACCTATTGTCATATTGTCTTAGTATTCCTGTCTCTTCCAAAACGTAATAAGCCTCCCTAAGGGTGGATATATTTCTACTATAAACAATGTTAGCCAAATTTGGATGGATACCGTTCAAAAATGTTTTTAGTACAATTGATTCATTTGTAGGAGGTGAGAACTCCAGAGGTTTATTTATGTCAAATTCATACTTAGTATTCAATTTGTCTAATAGGTTCTAAAGGTTCTTAAAATATTCGCTTACGTTATTGAAGTTTTTCATATTAATCGCCTGATGGTAGAGGTTGTGATACCCTTCCTTGATGCCAAAGTTTTTTATTAGTTCTTCCTTTATTCTATCCCATGTTGATTCTGGTCCTAGGGCCCTTACTACCTGTAGAGCCGGTCCTTGAATTTTGTTTCTAATGTACCTTTCGAACACAAACTGCTGTAGGATGGCATTTTCTTGGAATAGTGGCAATATCAGCTCCACTTCTCTTATAAAAGATGATAGATCATAGTCTTTTGTACCATGGAATTCTTTTATCCGGGCTGCTTCCTTTATCAAGTCAGATCCAGATAGTACGGTTGGTGCTGGTAAGTTATTGGTGCTTTGTGGTGTAGACATTTTTATATCGACTAGTTTTTTCTTTATAGAAATGTTGTCTTTAGGCACTTCTGTTTTCTTATGACACTTCACAATGTAACGTTTGTTTTTTCTTTTGTGGGTTTTTGTTTTTTTTTTCGATATAGCTCTTTGGTGCTATATTGTCTTTAGACGTCGAAAAGGTTCGTACAATTTTTTTTTTATGTTTAACGGTTTAATAGTGTCCTTCAGGATAATCACTTATTTTTCCGTTACTAGGTTCTTTTATATCGACTGCGCCACTAACGAGACCGAGTTAGGTTGAGTTAAAAAAAAATAATAATAATAATAAGTTTTAAATTTTTTATGGTTCTTTATTATATCACTTCTTTCTTAAAACTGAGACTTAAAAGTTAAATATTTAATCAATAATTAAAATGTCTACAAAGTGTTTACTCAGCTATTGTTTCAGGAAGTAAAAGTTAAAAGTTAAATCAATAATTAAAAACGCTTACAAAGTGTTTACTCAGCTATAGTTTCTTGAAATAAAAATAACAAGTGTTTCAATGAGGAAGTGTTACTTGCGAAATAAGTTTACTGAACTCTTTAAAATTGGGTATTCAGTTTATTAATTTTGCTGATCAAGGAAATAATTTATTGTTGCCAATTAATAGGCAGGGAATGGGTTGAGGTGTTATTAGAATGGCTGGTTGACTTAACTCACGCGTGATTTTATTAGCTGTTGTTTCTCTGAGAATGTGTAAAGTTGTATTTATAAGCCAATAAGCCATGAATAGTTGAGTACTTGGATGCGAACATTTGATTCGTAACTGCCGATTTACTGTTAGATTACAACACCTGGGTTGAATGCATGACCGAAATTATATTAAAAAAATGACGCTAAGAGAGTATATTTTCTAGTACTTTCACTATGTTTTATTTCAATTCAAAGTTTGTCACCTCTAAAAAACACCCTATTTACTTTTAACACTTTTACTTAAAAATGTTGAAAACTTCGGTCAATAAAAAAATACCCTTTAAATTAAATATATTCAGTGAGAAACTTTCTTTCTTGGGATAACAATAAAGGCCACCTATTCACTTTTAAACAAACACTGGCCTTGAAAAAGCTGGATTTTGTTACAATAATTTAAGGCAGGTATACGAGTCAAAGGGCCCGATATATTAGTACCAGCATCACGGCAAAAAAGCTGTCAAAGGAAACACTGTTATTTAGACTTAATCCAAACCTGAACTGTCGTATCAAAATGTTGTGCTTAAATCTCATTAAACATACAAGGGAAATCGCAACATGTTTTACAGTATCCTATAAATTTTGCAATTTAGCTTTTATTTTGTTCGTATTTTCTTTAAGATGCACACAATTTTGTTATTTCCAATGCAAATGGTTGCATCATACGAAGGTACATACTGTCAGTAATGAGAGTATGATAAACTTCAATTTCATTATTAAAAGTAGATAATGAAAATGCGCAAATAAGAAAACTTTTACTAGTTGTGCAAGCATGTGGAAAATATTTTACTTGAAAAGGAAAATTACCCAACAAATCATAAGTAGAGTAAAAGGGGTTTCAATAAGGGCGAGTTCATGTCGAAATGAAATAACCTGAGAAAAACAATTGTTATTACGTAAGTAAACTCCGTTCAAATATATCCCGTGGCAGGGAGAGGTAATTTTTCCAATGATTCTACGCCATATATCTGGCGTACTCTGAAAGGTCGCCTGGATTAAATTAAGAACAGCTGTTCATTGCTTTTAAGAGGTTTATACAGCCGCTGATTCAGTTTTCAATGGGTTTTGGAAGGAGAAATCGGTCTTGATGGGTCCTTGATTGATAACCACACCTTGAAATCATTTATACGGAATTTCAATTATGGCGACCACTGTGTGGCTCATAACGTCATCCTAGCAGTGCCCAGCTATGTCGTTAAAGGAATTGGTAATCACCAACAGTAATTCTAGATTTGATATTCCGACAGGGTGTTTTGATGTAGATTTTTGGAACAAATTTCCGTCATTCCTTGTCAAGTTTGGTTGAGATACGCTCTGAACGAAAAGTGACACCGAAACCGATTTGTCTCCAAACCAAACTTGACAAGGGATGCCAGAAATTCGATCCAACGTTGTTTGCAAAGACGATATAACTAATGAAGCCGCCTGCCGAATATCCGCACCAACCAGAAACTATTTCGGATGCATTCATTATTGCATAACTTGCTTGTTCATCAAAAAATAGGACTTATGGTAAACGACATTATTTCGCTCAAAACTGCGTTGTCTGTTTTTGGACTTGGAACTTCATTGGGATACAGGTCCCAATTCACGGCGTAAAATTAGACAAATTTAATTTTACGAATGTCTATCTTCTTGTACCTGGTGAGGTATCGAATTATTCCGTTCTGTTGCATAGTTCCATGGACAGCGGTGATGGAATTCCTTTAACGTATGGATGGATGTATGTCGCTTGTTTGTCGTTTGAGAGTAGACTTTGAATGGCTTTCGCTGTTTAATCATGTATCTTTTCACAGCAAATTGGCATAAAAAACAACTGGGTTGACAAACGACCAGCCATTATTGTAAGGCGCTTTATGCCAAACTACAAAATATGTTGCAGCAACTAAGCCGTAAAAGACAGGGATGTTTTTTTAACTTATTCTTTTATATTCACCATACATCATCATATTTTGTAAAGAAGGCACACAGATGTATAAGTTAGTTCCCTTCCCTTGCGTCTTAGTTTACCCAAAGTTTTTTTTTTACCAATTTAATGGCTGTTAGCTGGAAATGATGTTAGTGAGGATGATGATAATTACTACAACTGCAGTACTTTTCTCTAAATACGACAATAAAACTACTACTTTTATTCAACCTTAATAGTTTATTTTAGTTTTAGTTATTTTGTACGATACGCTTGTCAAACAGAGCAATAGTAGGAAAATGCAGTAATAAACTGCTGTAGGCAACTGTATGTTGTATCATTTTAAACTGGGTTGTCAAATGTATATACTTTTGTGGTTTATTTCAGTGGTAACTTTTTATTATAAAAACAAATATCTTTAAAATTTGATTTAGATTAAAGCAAAAATAAACATCCAAACAAATTCTAAATGCAGTTTAACACACATAATCAGAAATTAATTGAAATATTTCGGAGTTTGTTTAACAATCTTTTAATATCTGGCAATACTAATCTGCGTAATTTTGACAAAAGTAGTAGATTTTAGTCGTTATTACATATAATGTGAGTGACAGAATTCTACAAGAAATTTTAGTGATCCTTATTTAAGGTCAACAAATTATATAGTGGAAGACAGAAGTATGGACACACTCTGAATTAAAACATAAATTAATATTGCTACGTATTTAGCTAAAAATTTATTTGATAAATATATGTGTAGAACAAATATAACTAAAAGTTGACCATAACTCTTAACAAAAATGCCTTCATTGGAAAGCATAAATATAAGAACAGTTTTTCATTGAACGAAATTATAAGGTCATCTATGTTTGATGTTGTGTGATACACAATCGTTAGTATGTCTCTTTGGGCGAACACGAGATTGCGATAACTGTCCTCTTGTGAAAAAGCTTGCTCCGGAAGATCAATTTCTTACATTTCTTCAATTTTGAAATTAAAAATGTAAAAATGTGTATCGTATTTAGGTTGAAAACCGTAAAGAGATTATATTACGATAAAGGAGACAGCAAGCAAAAGAATCACCTTAATTAAGAAATTTAGTTATTAAAGGGTAAATCGCTCGATTTTGAGCCACAATAAATTATTAAAGACCACATGATTTTTACCAAAATATAAGTTAGTCTTTTATTAAAAATATTCTTAACAGGGAGATTGTAAAGCCGCCGCAAATAACGCTTTATGAGGCAATGCGATTACCATTTCTCAAAAACATTTCTGTAAAAGGCATGCTTGATATCAGTTAGTTTGCATTGAATTTCCTGTTTCAGTTCTGTACTCGTGTTCGGTTTGACATCGTAGACTCTAGTCTGCAAATATCCCCAAAGAAAGAATTCGATGATGTTAAATTATACGATACCGGATATCAATTCGCATTATCTTCAAAGATTCTCAATTGCAGTATCTTTGTTTGGACCAAAATTCGTAATTGGGTCCTGAGAAGGTCAAGAATTTAATTTAAAATATTCACATATAACACGGTATGCATTTATTTCTCGGGCACCGCTTTTCTTAATATGCTTCAAAATTCGACCACATAATTCCGTTGTGATTTGCTCCATGGGCAGTTTTCTAAAGGTAGTTAGAATATTACTTTAATATTGTTAGTGATGCATACCTTGAATACGGTTGCAGAGATCGTGTTTATGAGCTCAATTCTATCCCACTCTTCACATATTGGCGATTTGTTAAAATAAATCAGACGACATAAACAAAGCACTGATATGAACTAGTCAATTGTGGGAATTCCAATATTACCGCACTACGTACTCCCAAAACTTTCCTTCCAAAACTACACTCCATGCTACATTTATTTCCTCCATCATGAATTGGTGTGGACATCATACAAGATAACTTTTCGCTGGAAGCTTCGGCGCTTAATATAGTCAATAGACTGCAGTTATTGAGTTACTTCGATTTTGTAATCAGCTTGAACTGAAGCACATAATGTTGCGACATTTTCGACACCTCAAGTAGTGTGTTCATGGCACAAAAACACAATTTATCCACTCCGGCATGCATAGCCTGTATCTTAAGCTCGAGACTTTAAGACTGGCACAAACTTCGTAGTTAATATTAACGAAAATATTTAGTAACACCTGAAGAATTATCGTTAAAACTAAATATTTTCTGGGAAATTGAAATTGAAGAAATTTTTCGTTAAAATAAAGATTTTGTTAGTTTTCTTTCATTTTGCACCTCATTTTGTGTTATTTATCGAACTTTTTTATTCAGTGTATAAGTTTTCATTTAATATTGACTTTTAAATAATGCCAGATCATCAAACTATAAAATTGTTAGTGAATTATAACACACGAAATTTTTAAAGAGTGGATAAAGGTGGATATTAAAAAATGATAAAAAAATACAAAAAGTGGTACATAAACGAATTAACTTTTAAACGGTAAATGGGAAAATCAACTTTTGAAAATAACATCATCCATATCCTCTCAAACACTCTTTGAAACGTGGTCTTGACAAAAACTCGCTGACACAGTGTGCACGTGGAGCTCCCTTGTTCCCGAATATATCCGACTTTAAATTGAGCAAAAGTCGTGTGATTATTGCAGTAAACATGACATGTCTGGTATCCTCACACCAGGTCTGCAGTTCTAGAAGGCAGTGGAATATATTCTTAGCGTAATGTAGCTTTTGCGGCAAACATCTCCTTGATGACAGCCAATGAGTCATTGCAAATACGTCATCTAGCACAATTTTGTTAAAACCACGTGACGCGGTTATATAGTTACAGTGCTTTGCAGTTTAATCAATTGCTTCCTGTATACTTATTGACCTTCGGCGTCCCACAGAGTTTTGATTTAGCGTGCCACCGGTGGATTCAAACTTCGTTGTCCACTATCCAATGACACTCTCACTGAAACATTAATTTAAATCGTGTAATACGAACGAAGGTGTAAGTGCCCGTTGCCCATCCGTAAAATGTTTCAAAACGACAAGTTTTTAGTGCACAAAGCTACACAAACCTATAGAACCATACAAGCAGCTTAAAACGACTATTATGCGAGCACACGCGGCTATGACCGAAATTAAAAAAATATATATTCAAGAAATTTAAAACGATTATTTTTCAAGGTTCATTTTTAGCCTAGCAAGCAAAATTATTTTTAAGTGTAAGTTAACGAATGGGTTAAATAATTTAATTTTTTTATACGTTTACTACGTTAGCAACAGTAAAGAAAGAAATTCCATTCAATTTTTCTTATTCATTGATCTTTGTGATGTTACTATGTTGCTTTGTTTTTGTTTTAACAAAAATTCCGTTCATTTGTTCTCTCATCATTTATTCATGTTTTATTACTATGCAACTTCTTTCTTTAAAAATAGTAGAACAATTAGTAGAAGAGATTTAATTGATAATTTTTTTGAGTACCTTTTTTAATTGTGTTTTCGATCTTTTTATGGTAAAAGTTTTTTTAGTTCTTGTAGTGACTTCAGAGCACAAGTTTCAAACCTCTACATAGTAGAATATTATTTTTCGTGTGACATTTAAAAATTAATAATTTTAAAATTTAAATTAAAAACCATTTTCAAGATCTAATTTCTACATAGTAGAATAAATAATTAGTTTCTACTGTGACATTTAAAATTTAATAAATTCGGAGACACGTGAATCTACTGGTAAAATTATATTCTTAAATAAACCAACAAATTAATAATGAAACTGTGTTAAAACTGTTATTAGAATTGATTTTAAACCATTATATTGAACATTGCAAATTAAGCTAATTAAAAGGATTAAATCATTTAAGTAAACATTCTAAGAAATTTGAAATATTAAAATTAAATCTTAAAATAATAAAAATTTCAAGTGAAATTAAATATAACTAAAAATTGTAAGCTAAGTTAAATTAAATAAAAATATAACTAAAACTGAATTAAATTTATGTTAAATTATTAATTACTAAGTTAATATAATTAATATAATTATTAATTAATATAATTTCATTAATAAAATTAAAACATCAAAATTAAATGATCAATTCTACATAGTAGAGAAATCTTGCGTAATAAACTTTACCTAATTTATGTTAAATTAAATAAAGGATTAATTAAATAAGGAAACGAAAGGTTTATTTCTTATGTTGGTTGGAAATAATCTATAATTAATTTGTATAAACAAACAAGACGTTGTGTACGGAATCTTGAGATAAATTTGTGTTTGATAAACACTTAAATAAGTGTTGTCTGACAAAAAATAACTAAAGCTAAGCAAAGTAATACTATATGGTCGCACTATGATGTTTGTTAAGCCGCGCATGATATTGTAATAGCAAAGCACTCTATCACATCTAGCCATGCCCACAGGCCTAATAGGTGCATAAGGCACGCAAACTTTAAACAAAATTTATATGTTCCCATTGAACCACTTTAGCAAGAATACTGATCAACGTGTCAACGTGATCATGAACACGTACTCGTAACAATTCGAATCGAATGGTCAAAACTCCGCCAAATATTATTGATCAATATTACTTCTCGCTGGAATCATGCCTTTTCCGCAAAGCGAATCTATATATATATTTAATAACTTCAAAAGATAATAATATTATTATGATGTCTAATTTTTCTGAGCTCCAGGTCATCAATAAAATCTTCCTTATTATAAATTATAATAAATATTAATTTTATTTTTTTCAATATTTCGCTACGCCTTTGTGTAGCATCGTCAGGAAATAAAATAAAATAAAATTATATTTCACAAACTTCAAAATAAAAATCAAATTGTGAAAATTATTGAAAAATTTTTCATATACAATGAAAAATATTTCAAATTTTCAAAAAACACAAATACATACAAATCATAAAAAACTAAAAAATTAAAAAATGTTTTACATTAATGTGTAGATGTATGTATATATGTACATATGTATAAACAATACATATGTATAATCCTAAATTACATCATATTATCTTATGTATTAAATGCCTATATATATGAGCGACATTATCTGTATCCGCTTTATAATTAATTCTTTGAGACATTGGTGTTTTACAAATTTGTAACATTTCCAATATGTAACGTTTCTTATAATTTTTCTCAATATTTAGCACTGACACATTTTCAAAGTTAGGACAGTGATTCAATTCAGAACAATGGGAAGATAGAGCTGTTTTATTTGAATTTTTACATCTATGGTCCGACTTATGTCCGGCTATTCTAGTTTTTAGCATATTTTTCGTTGTACCCACATATACTTTACTACAATTCTCCTGATCATTACCATTACAAGGTATTTTATAAACCACATTCGACATTTCCATTTTCTTAATTCTATCTTTAGTTTTACTGAATAATCTATTTAAAGTATTGTAAGATTTATGAGCAATTTTGTATTTATCGCTATTGAAGATTTTTGATTTTTCAAGTCGCTCTGATATTCCTGGCACATAAGCTAAAGACTTATAAATCTTGGGCTCTATAACGCTTCTTGTGTTAACATTTCTACTACTTCGAAAAGAATTTATTAATTTATAAGAAAGTTGCTCGGGAAAACTATTTTCAATTAATATATTCCTGATCCTTTCCTTGTTCTTCATATGAAACTCCTTGTCACTTATCGTTAACACCCTTTGTACCAAATTTCGAGCTGTATTCATAATAATTCTTTTACTATGCTTAGAAAAGTAGTTAATGATTCTCCCAGATGCTGTTGGCTTTTGATACCAATCCAATATTAAATCGTTGCACCGTCTAATTATTAATGTATCTAAATAAGGAAGTTTAGAATCGTGTTCCCTCTCTATTGTAAATTTAATGTTCATATTAAATGCATTAAACGTCTCCAATACTTTATCAATTTCACCTTCAGGAATTATGCAAAACAAATCATCTACGTACTTAGTCATTATTTTCGGTTTAATGTTTAGCTTTTCAATACATGTTTCCAGTAACTTCTCCATAACTATGTCCGCTACAATGCTGGAGATCCCATTGGAAGACCTTCCTTCTGCACATATACCTTGTCGTTATATTGAAAATATCTATTGTCAATATATTGCCATTGGAAGACCTTCCTTCTGCACATATACCTTGTCGTTATATTGAAAATATCTATTGTCAATATATTGCCATTGGAAGACCTTCCTTCTGCACATATACCTTGTCGTTATATTGAAAATATCTATTGACAATATATTGACAATAGATATATTGACAATAGATATTTTCAATATAACGACAAGGTATATGTGCAGAAGGAAGGTCTTCCAATGGGATCTCCAGCATCACCAATTGTAGCGGACATAGTTATGGAGAGGTTACTCGACACATGTATTGAAAAGCTAAACATTAAACCGAAAATAATGACTAAGTACGTAGATGATTTGTTTTGCATAATTCCTGAAGGTGAAATTGATAAAGTATTGGAGACGTTTAATGCATTTAATATGAACATTAAATTTACAATAGAGAGGGAACACGATTCTAAACTTCCTTATTTAGATACATTAATAATTAGACGGTGCAACGATTTAATATTGGATTGGTATCAAAAGCCAACAGCATCTGGGAGAATCATTAACTACTTTTCTAAGCATAGTAAAAGAATTATTATGAATACAGCTCGAAATTTGGTACAAAGGGTGTTAACGATAAGTGACAAGGAGTTTCATATGAAGAACAAGGAAAGGATCAGGAATATATTAATTGAAAATAGTTTTCCCGAGCAACTTTCTTATAAATTAATAAATTCTTTTCGAAGTAGTAGAAATGTTAACACAAGAAGCGTTATAGAGCCCAAGATTTATAAGTCTTTAGCTTATGTGCCAGGAATATCAGAGCGACTTGAAAAATCAAAAATCTTCAATAGCGATAAATACAAAATTGCTCATAAATCTTACAATACTTTAAATAGATTATTCAGTAAAACTAAAGATAGAATTAAGAAAATGGAAATGTCGAATGTGGTTTATAAAATACCTTGTAATGGTAATGATCAGGAGAATTGTAGTAAAGTATATGTGGGTACAACGAAAAATATGCTAAAAACTAGAATAGCCGGACATAAGTCGGACCATAGATGTAAAAATTCAAATAAAACAGCTCTATCTTCCCATTGTTCTGAATTGAATCACTGTCCTAACTTTGAAAATGTGTCAGTGCTAAATATTGAGAAAAATTATAAGAAACGTTACATATTGGAAATGTTACAAATTTGTAAAACACCAATGTCTCAAAGAATTAATTATAAAGCGGATACAGATAATGTCGCTCATATATATAGGCATTTAATACATAAGATAATATGATGTAATTTAGGATTATACATATGTATTGTTTATACATATGTACATATATACATACATCTACACATTAATGTAAAACATTTTTTAATTTTTTAGTTTTTTATGATTTGTATGTATTTGTGTTTTTTGAAAATTTGAAATATTTTTCATTGTATATGAAAAATTTTTCAATAATTTTCACAATTTGATTTTTATTTTGAAGTTTGTGAAATATAATTTTATTTCATTTTATTTCCTGACGATGCTACACAAAGGCGTAGCGAAATATTAGAAAAAATAAAATTAATATTTATTATAATTTATAATAAGGAAGATAATAAGGAAGGAAGATAATAAGGAAGACCTGGAGCTCAGAAAAATTAGACATCATAATAATAATAAAGGTCAAAAAACTAGAATAAAGTTTATTGATAATAATATTATTTAATAAATTTTGTAAAAATCTTTAAGTTTTGTGTTTTTATATTTCCCGCCAACTATATTTTTGCTGCTGCGGCTTAATTTAGTAGCAGCTGTAAAATAATTAAATTATAGCTCTTTTGGGCTTGAATTTGTGCAAATAAAATGAAGTAACAAATGAATGAAAATTTGCAATACACTTTTGAAAATCAGCAGACAGGCTCCCCAAAGACTAGGAAAGAACGAACGAATAAGCAAATGAACAAATAGCTGAAATAATACAGGGTGCTTTTTAATATAGTGCTTTAGAATGACGAAAAGCACATTTGCATCATTTTGATCTTGATTTCTGCGGAGAAATGACGTTCAGAGATAAAGTTACTTCAATGACAAACCCGCTGCTATTGGTGGGAAAATGATGTTAACTTGCGGTCCAAATAAAGGGCTAGTGAAATCATTACTCATTGTTTCTTTAAAACCATTATAGCGCAATGATCAATGATTGCTTTGTTACCGAACTGAATGTCACATAGAGTGCGCCGCAATCCATTGTGAATGTACAATCTACGGTTTTAGATCTGTGAATTTGACTCCACGAACGTGCGTTTGAAATGGGAAATCTTAGCCAATAAGCAAGAGACAATCAAGGAACTCGAAAGCAAAACTTGCAACAAAAATTTATCAACTGGTATATTTAACTTCATCCAAGTTAGTTGCCAGGCAGCCAACAAATTATAAACTCGTGTCAAAAAAGAAGTCCCTTTACTTGCCAGACCTGCATACTAAATATTTTGCTTGCTTTTCATGTTCAATACAGACAGCAACTAAATTTGAAGAAATGCTTGCACACTCGAGTAAAGATACAAATTATGTGGCCATGAAATGGCTGACTTTTCATAGGCAAAGGCCAAAATAACCAGCAGCAGAAGCAAACAATAATAAAATTGTGCAAATGGCATCAACAAATACTCACAATGGCACCAACAGCAGCCAAGGCAACATAACTAGTTACAATTTCCCTTTATTATTCTTCTCAGATGACCCTAAGCAATGGACTGTTAAAGGTAGTGCTAGTGTTGGTGTCAAACATGTTGCAGACGATTTCAGCTACACAATAACAAGATTAAACGCAACAAAAATAATAGAGGAAAAAAAAGATGCAGACTTTTTGGTTTCAATTGTTTTCGAAAATATTGCATTGTGCAATGCAAGTAGACTTAACGAATAAAGCGCTCTGAAGAAATTCTCTAGTGGCCAACAAACAATGATAGAAAAATTATACCCATAATATAAGAATAAATATTTTGAACAACAAAAGAATAACAAGGATTTTAATTTTTTTTTAATTTCGTTTTCAAAAGAAGAGAAGATTTTTCTTTTCTAGCTTCGAAGAGAAAACAGGCACTAATGCCACTTCACACAATTCATTAATTCAACTATGAACAGGCAGAGGAACGTACAAACAACGAGTAGGAGCCATTGATGATAAATTGTTGGCTAAACGATTCACAGGCATCAAAAAAGAAACTGCAATTTTTAGGAATCGGCTTTGATTTGTTTGATATTTGTTTTGTTTCAAAAATGTTGACTGAAAGCAACAAAAGAATTTAATTGTTAAGAGGAATGAGGAATATAAATGGATCATTATTAACATGACCAATGAGGTGGAAGTCACCAAGAACAAGAAAGAAAACCAAGAACAATATTAATGGATTGTGGCTAAATTCGTTAAAGAATTGTATTTTTTTAGTATTTCATAGCTTGGCAATCTACTCGTGCTCGTATTACGTTTATTTGTTTATAAAGGGTGTTTTTTTAAGGATGTACAAGTTTAAATTCAAGTAATGTACTAAAATTTCATAATTTCAAAGCAAATTTCAAATTCTATTCATTCATTCTACTCGCCCCGCCGGCGGGAAGTCTACCATCGACTATTTGTTCAAGTATTTAGGTCCATATAAAGATAATGGTCCGCACAATGTAAGCTTCCAATTCATCCAGGGACCGAAAATATTCACCAATTTTAAAATTTTAACTACCAACATTATTATTATGAATGTGAAATGCCACTAGATTTAGAAGCATACTTACGCAATTTTCGTACGCCGATTAACTTTGGGTGCATTATATTTATTTGTTTGAATTTTATTAAAAAAATAACTAAAGAAATTATTTTTCAACTCTTATTTTATGTTTGAAAAATAATAGTTAATTTATGAGTTTAATATTTTGCTTGGAAAATGAAGGCACTTTTCACTGGTTTTATTTAATTTTTGTCAGTTACTAAGTCACTATTTTCTGCCCTAAAACAGAAACTAACGAATTTAAGGTCAATATTATCTCCAAAATTTATACATTTTCCACGCGAAAAATAAAACTGTTGTGCTTCCTAGTTCGTATAACATTTTTACTTCACGTAGTCCCAAAGAAAATCATCGAAGGACAACATTTGGTGGCCATTGGGCGTTAGAAAATATTTCCTTTAGTAGGTCGATTGTTTGTTGTTGCCTGGTGGAAAATCATGCTTCCAATAAATTGAGGCAGAAACACGTTTTTGCAATCGAAAGCAGCTTAAAAAATTTGGATCCAATAACAAACACGCCTGTGGAATCCTGTAAAATCACTTAAAATGTCTTATTATTGTCTACGAAAGGTACATGTCTTTGCAAATCACTTAGAGAAAGTTCTAATACCGCATACCATAAATAGTTGCACCATTTGAATTATCAGTGATGCTGTGAATAAAAATTAAAAGGATAATTAAAGTCTTGATATGCGAAAATAAAACACTGACTTATTTAAGCGTTATGTTTCTTTAAACAGAAAAGGATTCTAGTCAGATTACATCACGCAGACCCATTAGCCTACTGCAATTTTTTGATATTTGTTCGAAATATTATTTGTTTGTAGTTTTAAGCGTTTTTATGGAGAAAAACATTGTCTTTGGCCATGAGTTTGGTTTGGAGTAAGGCCATAGAATTGTCACCGGTATTAGATCGGCATTTGAAAATAAGCAATACGTTGACATTTCCAAATTTGCGCATATCACGCTTTCCCTCCGAAGATAAAATTGTTCACGCAAAACACTAACAAATACTACTGGTCCAGAGGAAACCTACGTTGAATATTTGGGTATGCACCTAGATAGATGCATTACTTGGACCCGCAACAATGAGGCGAAACTAACGGCCATAAAACTTAGAACAAATTAATTACATCGGGTAATAGGTCCTAACGCAACTCTGGCTTTGGAATACAAATTCCTTTTATACAAATCCATTCTAAAGCCAACATGGTTATAAGGCATTCGGGTGGGGGTACTGCTTGCGTTTAAACTTCCATAGAGATCGGCTAGAATTATAAACGTGCTTCCAATTTTAATTATTTTTGTTTTTAATTTTTTTCACCAGTGTTCAATGGGGAATTTGACTCAATTTATGTTGCAATTAAGTTCTAATTACTCAATCCAATAATTGAATTCTTGTACGGTAAGTTGATCTCCATTAATAAATAATAATTTGAAACTAAGATTTGTTAAAATAAAATCACGATAAAAAACTCAGGCATCACTCCTCAAAATTATCAAAAACTATTTTCAAATGTATTGAGGAATTACAAGGTATAGAAAAAAATAAATCATCAGCAAATAAACAAATGCCGAAAAGCTTCGTGCATTATAAAAACTATTTGTATAAATATATAAGCTATATTGTTTAATGGCAAATAAAATCTAAAATGATGCCCAGTTTTTCAACAATTTTTAAATCCATATGATTATCGTTGTACAACATAACCAGAAATCTAATCTTTGAAGAAAAATGTTGAATTTAATTTTAAAAAATCAAATACTATTTCCTCACTTTTACTTAGTTTTTAGTTCTTAATTTTTAAGTAAATACAAACAAGAAAATTAAACTGTTCGCTTTTATTTGCACTCGTAAACATTGAATAGAACACGTGCGTGTTATACTTTGAACAATTACAAGATACTGATAAAATTATAAACATAAAAACGAATAAAGACATTTAGAACAACAAAATACTATAATTATTTGTCTGTTAGGTTGTGTTTTTCAATAAATATATAAAATATTAAATAAACATTATATATGTATGTAACGTGGCTCAGATATAAATAGTTACTCTAGTAGATCTACACCACACGCTACTTGCAATGGCAGCAAATGTTCTTAATTGTATTACTTATTAGGGGTATTCATTTGAGGGCTTCCAATACCTTGACAGCAATTTCAAGTAAAATTATTATTTATTTGATATATGAGGACTGAAAACCTTGCGAGGAACCCATAAAATATTGTACTTTTTTCCCCTTATTTTGACACTAATATTCCCTCTCAGCCTCGATAGCATGACAAGGTTACTTTGGTGGTTATAAAAAATCATCAATCCTACGATTGCGAAATTTCCGAACAGCTGATCAATAACACACCACTTAACTAGAAACGATAACAATCGTGTTAGCTGATACGATGTTGTAGGCGTTCTTCGCTATTTTTGGAGTTACCAACTCCGTTGGATGAACACTCTGCACACTTTATGGCAGTCAAACACTACACAGAGATTTGAGCTCATAAAAAGTGTAACTTCATTTAATAAATTAATGATCTCTCTGTAATAAAACGTGTGGAATATTGCATCATGCATTCGCTGAATACCCAACAAACGAAGCTGGGACCTGCGTAACATGGGCTACTGGTGGCCGTAGTACCAGTGTATATATCGTTACTGGTCGAACTTAGAAATTATTACCTGCTAGCAGTTTCAAGCCCCAGACAAGCCTGGGAGACTGGTTCCACCATATCCCTAGTTAACAATGCATACAGGTGGCGCACAGAGGGAAAAATGAGCAATCTAGCGCGAAAAAAATAGAAACAGCAACATGCGTACATAAATAAAATTATTGTTCATAATAAATCTCTGATATTCACTGTACCCTATGGTATTTACAGTTTCTCGATTGCTTCGATTATGATGGACTAACGGCACTTTGTGCACTGACAATCAGCAAGCTGTGAGCGAGTGACAAATTTTAGTAGAAAAGTTGTCGCGAATTTGAACGGTTTAGAAATATTGTGTGTTGAAATTTTTTGTGTTTTTGGTTTTTTATGAATGCAGGTAAGCTACATTTATGTATTGGACCAATGTTTAGTGTTTCATTTTAACTCGAATGAGTTAAATATGTAAATGTACTTTTTTTTCATTTGTTATACTTTCGGACAAGTGTTTGGTAACTTGTGCAGCAAGATGCAGTGCTGATATTTTTTACTGTTAAATGTTGACTCACGTTGTATAACTGGTGAAAAAATTGGCTGCCAAGACCTGCCAAGTGATTTTTAATAATTTTTTTTAGGAAAGATGCCGATTACGCGCAGGGAACTTTTTGAAGTTTGGATGACTGGAAATACCAATTCTAATAAAAATTCGTTAGTTATTGAGTATGTCTTTGATGCCTTTGGACTTAATATTAATGAAGGAAGTAAAAACACCAAAAACATTTCACAAGTTGTTCGTACTATGTGCAGTAGATTTAAAAAGAAGTGGCACGACGCCAATCGGACTAAGGAAGTTTTTGAGAGTCGCTACTCACAGTGGTTAACTGAAAGTGTTGATTTTTCCCCGGAAGAAGAAGAACCCAGTGCAAATACGAGCTGTGGATCATCACGATATCAAGGACGCCCTGCAAAAACGTTCTCGGAATCGGGCGACCGTTCACAACTAAAAAAAATATCCCATCTTGTACAAAGTACGAGCAAAGAGGAATTGTTACTTGCCACACGTGTGAGTTTGTACAATTCTGGAAAAAGAGATGCAGCTCAAATTTTACAGAGTTTGGAAGAGTCCCCAACAAGAGCTACTAAGATGAAAAAAATCGTATCATGTCCAACAGCCAGTCCAATCCCGTATACGCCAGAAGAAGCTTTAGCTCTATTTGTTGACTGTGGACTCACAAAAAATCAATATATGCTCATGCAATCGGGCGCCAAAAGTAGGAATGCAAACATTTATCCACCCTACTATGTATTACAGGAGGCAAAAAAAAGATGTTACCCTGAAGAATCAGACATATCGGTAACAGGCGTATCTGGCGAAGTCACACTACAAGCACTTGTCGACCACACAGTGTTACGAATAATAGAAAGCCAAAAGGATGCTATTTTGCAGGCAATCAACGACACGTCCTTAAACAGGTTTACAATGATGTACAAATGGGGTTGTGATGGAAGTTCAGGGCACTCGACATATAAACAAAAAATGCCCAGCAACGGAACAACCACAACTGATGCACATATGTTTGCCGTTTGCTTAGTCCCATTGCAGCTCAGAGTAGGTGACATTGTTGCCTGGCAAAATCCACGTCCTTCATCTACACGATTTTGTCGACCGATTAAACTTATGTTTGAAAAGGAGTCAGCTTCTTTAATCAAAACTGAAGTCGGAAACATGAAAAGCCAAATCAATAATATTGTAGCGGCAAAAATAAACATACCTGAAATAATGGTGGATCATAAATTCTCTCTAACAATGATTGACGGCAAGGTATTTAGTACTATATCCGAACTATCTACACAAAGATGTGGAATTTGCGGAGCCAACCCAAAGATAATGAACGATCTAACTCAACTAGCTAATTTAACGCCAAATATCAACATGTATGAGTATGGTCTATCTACGTTACACGCATGGATTCGGTCTTTAGAATTTATATTACACGTATCATACAAGCTAGATATAAAAAAGTGGAGAGTCTATGGCTCTGACCAGCCAGCACTTGAGGAAAGAAAAAATAAAATCATTAATGAATTAAAAGAAAAAATGCACATACTAGTTGATATACCAAAGCCAGGATCCGGAACAACAAATGATGGCAATACTGCAAGAACTTTCTTCAGTAAACCAGATATAGCATCATCAATAACAGGCATCGATGAACGTTTAATTAGAAATTTAGGCACTATCCTGACAACCATGGCATGTGGATATGCAATCAATACTGATTCATTTAAGAAATTTGCCAAAGAGACAGCTGTCCTGTTTATTGAACTATATCCCTGGTACTGTATGCCTGCCAGTATACACAAAATTCTAATTCATGGTGCCGAGATAATTAAATGTGCGGCATTGCCAATAGGAATGCTATCCGAAGAAGCTATGGAGTCCAGAAATAAGGATATCCGAAATTACAGAGAATTTCATACACGTAAAATGACTCGAGAGAAAACAATGCACGATCTTTTTAATAGACTGATGTTTTCCTCAGATCCTATAATATCTTCGATATCACGATGTACATCGTTATACCAACGGAATACTGAACCTCTAACATCTGATGTACGAAAATTGTTGGAAATAAGTTATGGCGAAGAAATTCAAAATTCAGACTCCGAATTAGATGAGCTATAATACAAATTTTATCATATGTTATTATTAAACGCTACTACATTTAAATAAATTAAAATAATATATGTATATATATTTAAGATGTTCTTTTTTGTGTTGGTTTGTGTACTGTTTATGTTAAAGTCAGAATATAAAAATACGAGATTTTTAGATATATGTTCCAATATTTCGATTAGCTTCACTAATCATCTTTATGGGATCTGTTTATTAAATTAAAAAATTAAGAACTTTCTGCAAGCGTATAACATATTTTCGTTACTTAATATAATATTTTCGGAAATGGGTTTTTTTCAGGAAAGATGCCAATTGGATGGACGTACAGACGGACATGCATGTATAAATTTGTAAACCGAAAAAATTCAAAATTTTTTTGCGCATTATGAACCATTGCATCAAAACAGCTGAAAAAAAACATAAAAACAAAAATATAGACAATTTTGTTTTCTTAAAAATCTAAAAAAACAAAAGTAGTCAACTTTGGCAATTTTTTAAAAATATACCCCACTGTGCGATTTGCAATATTGATATGTCACAGACATCCTTGACTCCTTGTCTGCAATCAGTTTTTTACAGAACTCAAAAATGTCTCTTAGGTGAAAAGTTATAATTTTTTTCTTGCTAGATTGGTGTTTTCGACCACTGTGTGGCGGGTTCACAAAGAAGACATGCCTCCATCAGAAAAAGGCTGGACTCTCTAAGAATGGCCCTTGGAACTGACGAAAGTGTAAAACCATAATATCTTTATCCATAACTGAAACTAATGCGAATGACCGCGCGAGGACGTTGAAATATTGCACTAAATCGAAAAATTGTGACACTTCGGTAGGAGTCTGTGGCTTTATTTTACGGTATAAAAATTCAAATCGTTTCATTTCTATGGCGCAGGTAAAATCCCTGGGGTCTGTGATGCTTGACAAGAAGAACTTCAGAATAATTACGGGATGAAGGTTTCAGATACCACGGAATTGTTATTGGCCATTCGGAAACCACGAAATGTAGATCTACTAAGTTAGTGACGAAACATCTGCGAGAGTGCTCTTCAAATGCTCATATCGGGGTTCTTAAAGGGTGCAGTTTCATGGCAAGGACTTAGTGATTCGGATAACTATATTTATATCACATTGAATAAATTAATTGGGTTCGTAGCCTAACCCTGTTCCAATAATTTAAGATACTTATAACAATACATCATTTCTTTTCAATGACAACTAAATATTATGATGTAGGAAAAATATATGTAAGTTTTACTTTTTTGATGCTATTGAGAAATCACAATTAAATATACTTTTGAAGTCTGAATGTAACACCCCTAATAAGCTCTGATTCTAATGGTAGAGGCAAAGCTGTTTGCTAAATGCAATTTATAAATTATTTTGTGTACATTAGAGGTTCCCTACATATGTATTTTGTTGCTCTATTTTTGTTTTACATCAACCAACTGACACAAAGAGAGCAGGTACACCAAATGCTAATGCATTTTTGGGTACCAGTGGTATTTTTCTTTTTCTTGTGATTTGTTTTACATTTTAAAATGTTTAAGCACCTTGATTTTGTGGCAGAGTACACAGACCATTAGCCATAAATGAATGCAAGAATATTTGCTTTTAAGAAATTCTAATGCCAGCTACGCCAAACAAATTTGCTTTTTAATTGAATATTTCACCCATCTTTTTTTAATAAAAAAACTTTTTTACTTTCAAGATTAATTAGGGTGATTAAAGAAAAAGTGTTTTTTATTATTTGTGGAAACAATTGATCATGTTAAAATGAGCAAGATGATGTTTTTTTTTGGAAAATTTTTATTCAATTCCTTATTTTCTAAGTAGATAATTAAAATATCTCTTAAAAATTTTAAATGCAATATCATATATATTTTATCATATATATTTTATGGAATATAAAAGTATGTTAATTTGTTTCTCGTTTTCTTCCCTACGTTTTGTATTTTTGAAATACATATTTAAATCGATCAATATAATTATTTACAGATGCAATATATGCTTTGTTAAAATCGGTTCAGTACGGCTATAACAAAATCTTTACACGTAGAGTTTACTTTGCGTCGCGGAAACTGCTCGTGTGTATCAATTAACAACATTGATATTCCGCAATCTGACACAGTCAAGTATTTAGGTCTGCACATCGATCGCAGTCTTACATGGAAAAATCACATTAAAGCTAAGAAGCAGCATCTTAACTTGAAATTCAAGCGCCTATTTTGGTTACTAGGTCCCAAATCCAAACTAAGTCTTGAGAATAAGGTAATTTTATACAAAGTAATGTTAAAACCAGTGTGGACATATGGTATACAGCTGTGGGGAACGGCCAGCAATTCTAACATTGAAATTCTACAGAGGTTTCAGTCGAAAAAATTTAGGTCCTTAGTTAACGCTCCATGGTTAAAGGAGAAATAAGTAAATATAGCGAAAATTACTTGGAGAAGCTGAGTAACCATTGTAACCCATTGGCAATAATCCTATTAGATGACACTAACGAAGTAAGAAGACTGAGAAGAAACCACATATTAGACTTGCCATTTCGGACCTAATTAATTATACAATACATAAATAAAATTCTGTGTACATATTTGTAGATATTAATATAGATAAAACTTTAAGATTTTTGTATATAATGTATATGTTATGAATTTTTGAAATAACTTTAGCAATTTTTGTTTTTGTATATTGTCGTTCTTATTGGAGTTCAACAATGAATGTTATTTTCTTATTTCTTATTTTATAAAATTTACTTAATATCCTTAGATAGATTGTAAATAAGATGAATAAAAAAAAAAAGTACGGCTATAACGGCTTAAAGTTGCCAATAATTCTTGCTCAAATAATACACAATGGCTTCAAATAAAAAGAAAAATAACATGGCCTGCTCAGTATTATTTGCTCCTCTTCTTTTTGATTTCGTTTAAGTGCCTTTAACACTATTATACAAGTGTTTAGATTTTAGTTGTATTTTTGCCGAGAGAAATTTAATGATAATCCTTCTGCCTGTCAGAAAAGTCTAAAGTAATAATCACATTAATTAATCTCATTCTACTCTATTACACTTGAAATAAAAAAAACGTGTTTGTTTTCTTCAAATTAGCAGACATCGGGTGCGATTTCTGAGTAGCGGCTGCGGGGGTTGAGAATTTTTATTGGCTCAAGTTTTTGATGGAATTATATTTTTTTTAGCAAATTGAAGTAGTAAAGATTTTCAGCATTAGCTGTACGCTATTGGCGGCGAATCAGTCGAATTATTTATATGTTCGTTTAATTCGGTAAAAATACAACGCCGACTGTCGAATTTCCATCCGTATTTTTTACAGTCTAATTACATACAGTTCTCACTTTACAATACTTTCTTATTTTGCCTGTATTTTTGAAAAGACTTTGTAATAGATCTAGTAGTGTGACAGGCGCTTTAGTAGCTATTTATGGGCTTTAATTGTTAACCCAACATGGACGTATGTAGAGAGGTCGAATTTCGCACAGTATGCAAACACTAGTATATATTAAATGCTGAAATATGTCATGCAATGGGTTTATTTCCATTTCTTACACCAACGAACAGCGACCAAGGTGCATCTCTTGGTCAGGATTAACTACTACTCTCTTTTACGATTGTATTATTTTATATAAAGTGCAAAGTACAACACTTGGTGAAGATCATTGTAATCTGATAAAAGTAATATTTTTTTAGAAAGTAAATCACTATAGGGAAGTAAAAAATATAAACAAAATTCCAAAAATATTTCTGAAATTACTGATTGTTTTAAAGTAATCACATTTTCGAGTTTTGGAAATTCTGAGTGCATTGATTATTAGAAATATTGCACATGCTTAAAACGAGGTCTAGTATTTGAATTAAGTTCAGTTCATTTCCGTGGTTTTATTTTTGTCTTATTGTAATACACTTTCCTACTCAGCTTATAATAATAAAAATAAATTTCCATTAAATGAAGATTCATCGCAATAAAATTTACTATAATCAATAAAATAATTTACCAAAAGAACCTAATTTGTTTCCTCTAGGAAACAAAAAATGGTAGAGAAAACGCAATACGTTTCACACTCAATCAAAGAGCCAAAAGTTCGATTCAGACAATTTGGACTAAAAACCTACTAGCGAGCAATAAAAAATATAATCCACATACTTATTCTTTATACTGAATCCATTCTACTGCAATCGGTTTCATGTGTTAATATGACTACATATTCAATAACTTTCTTTGCTAATTTTCCAACTCGAACCTTTTCTAGTTTTGTGATTCTCTGCCGGCCTGTAACACGTCATTTTCTACTATTATACTCGTACTTCTATACAATCGATAATAATGGTTTATGTTGGTTATTTATTAATTTACATTATTTACTATCTTATATTTCAATATTATTTTACGCGCATTACAGAATAGTTTTGGGTCCAGAAACATAGAGATAAGTAAATACAGTAAATATTAGAAAAACAATAAAACATATTGTTTGCACTTACATAAAGAAAACGCGGATAAATTCCTTACCTGAAACGAACAAAGAACATGAATTAATCAACGCTTAAATGCTTTAAGTTGAAAATTGGAAATATTATACGCATACACTTAAATAGTTAAAAAACAATTTGAATTGAATTTAAAGATATTATTTATTTCTTTTAGAGACGTTTTTTAACTTTCTGATAAGGTTCGTTACAACTTACAAAGAAAAAGTAACTCCTGGTAAAAGTTAAAAGCTAAAAATGAATAAAACTAACATCTAAAATATTGACGCTAAAAAGAGATATAAAATGTAAACGCCACAAGAAGAGGAGCTGCTTATGGGAAGGCATGAAAACTTTATTAACTATTCAAAATCAAAGACCGTAATATGTATGCATAAAGAAGAAGGACATGGTGCAAAACTGAGAAAGAATTTGATACCACAATTGGCATACAACCGCATTAATATTATCATTAGTTATGGGATGTAATAGCACCGCTACCTGATAGATCAACTGTGCGAATACCCACGCATTAGGAAACATTGCGTGATATATGACACGACATAAAGCGTTGACAGTTGTTAAAAAACTGCCGCGTGTATTACTTTAGTTTGTTTTTGTTGGCCAGCACTCACGGGCTGACCCGTACTCAAGAAATGAATTGTGGCGGAACTAGTAAATAGATTTATTGGAAGAAAAACATCGGGAATAGTGCTTGTGGATATTCGATTGAAATTTTCCCACATTAAAAGTGGCACGAAAGACCTTTGCAGAGAATTTACCGGCCCACACATGGGAGTCTTATTTCATTATTGGTCGTATGTAGATGATCCGATGGAGTCTTCCTATGCACCTCAAGAGCTTTTATAGTTATATCACCCATAATTACAAATAAAGCAACATAATCTGTCGTGCATCCATACGTAAGCACTCTACATTGGGTCTTACTTGTTCACAGGACCACATTTAGAGATTCAAGATATCGCTTGAGCGTATCATTCATATTGTGTTTTATGATTGCGAGAGGAAAGGTCTATTAGTGAATTTAAGCGAGTGGCAAATGCTGCAAAAGAGATAGAATCCAAGGTTTGACAGAGGGGATAATTTAGAAAATGACATACACCTTGCGCTACATGTGAACTTATCTTGAACTCGTTTGAGGAAACCGCATCTCTAACAACACGTATAGTGCGTTCCATGATCAAGCTTGATATGAGTCGAAAGAAGTTACACATTAATGCTGGAAAAATTGTACAACGCATTAAAAAGGGAACAATTACTTGCATCGTCCGATTGAAAACTGTCAGCAGTGAAATGAATATTATTGATTTTTTCATTCCATTAAAACAAACTCCAACCAAAAAAGAAATGTCACCGCTTCCTTCAATTCATTGACAATGGAGAACGGAAATAAATTTTAAAACCAATCTGGATGAATATCCAGCTTGTAAAAATGTGTGAACGTTTTCTTTTTTCGTCAAAGAGTCCTACCAGACATATGTGTGAGGAAGTGCATGGTGCAGATTCCATGCGCACACAAATTTCTGACTTACCAAATCGAAAAATATGCTGGAAAATAAATGATGGGCACTCGAAGGTCTTTAAGAAAAATTGTTCACTTTGTCCTTTTATGGCCATCATTAAGAGATGACCCGCGTTAAACGCCATATACTGGTGGCATGCTTGTGTTTCTGACACTATTTTCGCAAATAATGGCTCTTATTTTAAGCTGTGTTCGACGTTTTATTTTCCTGGTTATCCAACATACATTGTCGAAATTTTTGTTGCAGAACAGAATTCTGCTTTCCCCGCGGTAGCATAGTATGCAAATATCTTTAAAAATTTAGGTTTTTGGAATAATTTATTGCTTTTGGCCGGCCACACACCAATTTTTTTGTTTTGTTTTTAATTTAATTCAGCTTTAAGGTCGTAAGTACCAAGCCCGTAAATTTTTTAAAATTCGTTTAAAATATCAAATTGTTCTAATAAATATCGTGAGTTCTATTTTAACAATAAATACAGCCAGTTCTATTTCTATTTTTATTTTAAATATTCAATATCAGAAATAACTTAAACTTTTCATAAATCCCTTTTTTATTTTTGTTTTTTTTATTTTCACCCACATTTTTACAATGTTCCACAAACTTTAATCCCTGCAATATGACCTATAAATGCATTGAACATTAAATATTTGTTCGCATTCCTCCCTCGAAATGAATTGATGACATTAATCCTGTACCATGTTGCATTGCTTTGTCGTTCTGTTTTTCTGTTTATGATTTTATCCTCTTTTTGTAGCTTCTTTATTGCCATCGAATGTGTAAATAAAATATGAAAAGTACTTATGGCAACTACACAAGTATAAGAAGCTTTTGGTGCTTTTGTTCAATGAACAGAACATTTTTCTGCTCTAACATAAGTGAGTCCTTAATATTCTGTTTACACAAATACATACATGTGTGTTTCTATCGAAATATGCAGCTACATATCCTTGATTTTCATAGACCTGTGCCGATCTGTTGAGAGTCGGCTAAGTTGATAGCCGCCTATAATTGTGGTGGTGCAGGTCTCTGAGGTACAGCCAAAAATCTTTACTTATATATGTGTGACATAGTGAGAGAGGTTTCTCGCTGGGACATTTTTAACCGTCTACTAGTAAGAATTATGTGTCAGTTTAATTGCAAAGCTTTTCGCTCTAATCGCTAATACTTTTTGTCATAATGTTTTCTGGTTATTTTATGAGTAAAATGTGGCAAAAACGCAAATAAAGTTTTTCCTAAGAAACAAATACGCGATCTCCAATCAGTTTTCTTGCTATAATTTGAAACAAAACAAAGTGACTAGCAAGCGTTTTAAATTTATGTCGTTCATTGTATCTGGGTTAACCCTATAGATTTGGCAGGCTTTCGAAAAACCTGTTGCGATTTTTATCTAAATTATAAGGCTGCATTTTAATTTTGAAATATTATTATCCCGTATTGACAGTCGATCACCAACAAGTACAGGATAAGTCGAGCCAACTTTTTTCCACACTTCAACTTAGCAGTAGCTCATTGTTAACAACCATATCAATCATTCAGTGAGCTTCGGATTATTTGGAAGAAAATTTAGTTTTGCTCGAAAGTCTATCTTTTCTTCAAACGCCTTGCCGTACGAATGACAATATAAGTAAGTCAGATTTCCATCTGTGGAACGTCGCTAACCTACTATATACTCACGAGCAGGATTGTGGGCTGTCCTCATTATGGTTGCGTACTTTCTAAGAACTAACATTAGTTAGATCATCTCTGTCGGCGGCTCCATTAACACTAATTACCAATTACAACGAAAAATTACACCGAAGAGAGCACAAAGCCAAAACTGGTTTTTCAACTAAGCAAACTTTACAAGGGAGGACGAGAATTTGTTCCAAATTTCTATACCAAAACAACTTGCCTGAAAAGCAAATTAACAATCTATAACCAATTTGTTTTGGACCGAGTTGAGCGATATGAACGCGGACATGTGCCTCGTGTAGGAGCACGCTAAAAGGCACACAGCGAACGCCATAATGAACGATTATATGAACGAGATAATCATACCCTCAGGTAATCTCTGGAAAAGGTTTCATAACCTGCTTCTTGCTCTATCTAGCATACATTGGAAGAATATACTCAACATTATGAATAAATTATCCAAATGAATAGAAAAGTAAACACATTAATATTCTCTCTTCCTTCTAGGATACGGGTTCGCCCTAATACACAGACCTGTATGCTACAAAAGACATCACATAACTACGAGTACAATACTGCAAGTTAAAATGCCGTTGTTTTGTATTTGTATACGTTCTTTCTTGGCTGTTTGAGTACAATTCAATTGAAAAATTCTTTGCATTTTTTGTTCCACATTGAAACGTCTCCGTTTTCCATTTTATTTGCACATCATTTAGGATTTCCTGCTGTTATTTTATTATGGAATAGCAAAGAATGATATAGAGCTGTAATGCACCAAAGGCCAGAAAATTCCTAAACAAAAGAGTTACTAAGGAATCTGTTATGATTGATTTAAATGCTTTGCTGCTGAAATATATTTTTCATGTAAAGAAATAGGATTGTTACACAAAGGAACTCTTTTTTATATCTAATTGCAAAAAGAAATTTAGCTATCGTTATGACTAGAGGTATTGGTAGACGGGGTATATATTTGATAAAAATAATCACTAGTTAAATGTGAAAAAGAATATTAAAATATTTTACGCTTGGCTTTGTTCTAAGCAGAAACTTAACTAAGTTAATATACTGTTGTTTAAAAAAAAGTTAACATTAATAGCGGCTACGCTTACTTTGTAAAATATATGTCCCCTCTGAACACGCCATAAGAGGTATGTCAATGAGGTTAACATCGACAAGGGCTATGGCTTTAGTGAAAACAAGGAGAGTTTATATCAGAGATATGCGGGGTATGCTGCACATCTGCGTGGCTTTTAAGAATTGTCTGCAGCTTGACTGTATGTTCTATGGGTGTGATAAATTTTGCAAAAATATTGATTCTGCAAATAAAGACCGGAGAACATTTAACAGTAAAATCGTTGATGCAAAACAGATGAAGAAAAATTATGGCTACCAGTTAATTACTAAAATCCGCGCGATTAGGGTCATCAGGGACGGTAGTACCCATGTGGAGTGTAAATCAGCCAGCTCGTGATGTGCTTCCCTCTTGCAGAAATGGGGAAAAATTATGGATACTGGTGAAATATTCAAATCCGGGCGGCACAGGTCATCAATAACTGGAGGTAGTACCCGTATGAACTGTGAATCGATCTGCTGCAGATGGTGCAACCATCTAAATTCGTAAGCATGCTAGAGAAATTTTCATTTTCTTTGCTTAAAAAAAACTTTTGTACAACTCTATCTCAAGTTTATCTGCTTTTATGCTATGCGATAAGGAAAATTTTCCTTATTATAAACAAATGACGTGGTACACATGTCGAATAGGGCTCTGCCGAATAATTTAATCCCCAGCAGAGCATTCCGTTGGCGATATCTCATATCTATAGACGCAGCTGAAGGATCCGTTACGAAGTCTATAAGCCGGGCAGTCATAAGAATTTTCGGTGGTCATTTAAAAAGATTACACGATGTTGTGTGCATTTTTTTAATAGAAAGTTTAGCTTCGATTATTATTTCTATTATTTTTTGATCCTTTTAAATTTAATCATATCTTTTCTTGGTAGATAGCATCCCAAACCGTTTTTTTTTTAATTACTAAAAAATTAATTAATAAAATACAATTTGCATAAAAGGGTAACAAATTGATTTTATTAGTACCATTAATATATGTATATACGCAATATCTCTTTCTAAAAGTTTTGCTTTTTATGCCTCAATGGTCTTAAAACCTCCATGTCAACTGAGGTCAACGGCGCTTTTGGAGGAGAAATACTATATATAAAAGCAACCATGCTAAGGCAATTCACTTAGCCGAAAGATCGGTCCAACGGGTTTAAAAAACATTTTAGTAGTGGCAAACAATGCTACTCGTATGTATTTACACTTTCGACTGACTCAGACAACTCGACGCATTGGGTACAATAATAATAATAATGACATTGTACCAAAATACTTTGATTCAACCAATTGAATAAAGTTCGTCCAATTTCAAGGGAAATTTTGCCCTTCAATAACATCAAAGATTAACCTTTTTCCATACCAAAACTTTAGACAAATTGAAGAATTGTTTGCAATCGGTAATACCTTCCCCCAAAAAGTTTAAGCTAGTTCCTCGTCTTATCCAATTAAAATATCGGAAAAAGTAGTTTTAATATTTATCATTATGGCACTTAAATAGGTTTGAGAAGACCTTTAGACCTGTTTTATGCAATTTATTCTTTTGGCATTCTGTTTTCCCTCCCCCTGGATTTCAGCCTGCTCATATGAGGACAGTCCCTTCTCCGTCAATTGATATATAAAAATCTCTTTTTGATTTTCATTTCTAGATCGATATAATGATCTCACTTTATACTTCTAATCGACTCAAAGTTCTCAGTTTTTCAGGTAGTTTGTTATTATTATTATATTATTATTTTATATAGATTTTTATATTAGATGGAAAGGCTTAACTATAAAATATATTTCATCTTTATATAGAATTTTTGCAACAACTGTAATGAAATATCAAGTGACACGTTTGTCGAATTACATTTTGTTTTATTTTTGCAATTAATTTACAAGTTGCCACAAGGTCTTCTTATGCAGTAATTTCTGCACATCATAACCGCACTAAACGAACAAGTTGGCAAATGAATAAAGTAGTTTCGTCAGTATTATTTTTGTTGCATTTTAATTTGAGTTATGTCTGCAAATCTCTCAGACAAATAGTCTTACCAACAAAAAGATAAGACAGGAAAGAAAACGATACAAATACTTTAGCGGCGTGGTGGTAAATATACTCTTATCTCAGTACTCATTGATATTTATACAGGGAACACTTAAGAGGAATTACAATTTATTAACAAATCTCTAACGCAAAGAAATTTAAAACAATTAAAGAAAATCGTAAATTATCAGAATACACTCACATTCATCCAGCTAAAAGGATATAAACTCAACACAAACCTGTTTATTACTCATCCTGCTGCAATTTTTAGAAACCAGCTAAGAATTTAAGTACGAAACTAATGTACACGGATTCATTGTAAGAAATAAAAATGATGGAAAATATAGAGAAGTTTTATTTAAACTGCGAACATTGATGTTACAATTTTGTTAAACATGTGTGCACAAAACAAAGCAATTGTTGGCAAGTCTTCTAATATTGATTTAAGTAAAAAAAAAACAAAGAATAATAAACGCTTTTCCAGGCCGCAAAAGGCACAAAAAGATTTCTATTCTTGTCGCAATTAGGAACTGTTGTTCTAAAATCTGGATGTACCGTTTGCTAGTAAACAAATTTCAAGCGTCTTGGTTTTAGTGTAAAACATATGTGAATCAGCTGTTCACGAATTTATTGAAAATATAAGTATTCGAAGGATAACAAAATTCGATGTGAAAAGTGACAGAGTACATACAGAGTATCCCATAGTGGTAGTGCTTGCAATATATTAAGTTTGATAATCCATAAATAAAAAACAACCAAATGCTAAACGACCCAGGATTTTTTATGCATGATGTTTAATATAAGCCCGTATATTATTTAAGCTTCTTTTACATTATATTTTCATTATTTCGTATGCTAACACTATCGAAATTCCGTAGAAATGCAACACTGCTAAAATAAAGTCTCAGCGTTTTAAAATTGTTGGGAAATAATGAGAATAATACAACTGTCAAATGTCTATCCGTATTTGCGTGTACGATAATATACTGCTTTCACACTCTAACTATTACTTATTTTATTTAAATTTAGTGACAAATCATTTATTCAAATGTAATAGTGTGAGACCCTTTCAGTTATGAATCTAGCATTTATTCAAAATATTATAATTCCTGTTTATATCAGTTCGTTGCTCTAAAAATTGCATAATTGCATTTAAAGAGAAGATGGAATGTTTCTTCTAATTTTTTAAACAACTACGAGGTACAAACGTGTAGATGAGCTAAAATGTTTACATCCTTGTATGTGTGGGGTGATTCCATTGTATCGGGTGTGAAATCGCTACTTGAGGACATGACTCACTATCCGACACAGTCGCACGTTTCGTTCTAACTAAAACTCGTAGCAATATGTATTTGGTAATATGCAACAAAAGGCACGCAAAGAAGATGCAAAATATTTTCAATCAATATTTGGTGTTAAAACAAAAAATAAATAAATAAAATGGAATTATCCCAAAACGCAACTTTCCAAGCATGAACAATTTTGGACTCACGCTGTTGTTATTCTTGTCCACTACTCGGACAAACCTGTCAAAAAATCTGTGATACATATTTCAGTCTAATACATACTATCCTGACTTTTAAGCACACATGAAATTTTGGGTTGATCTAACAATTAAATCTCATGGCATGTCATAGCATTAGTAGTTATTATTTCCGCACAAACACATATATGTGAATATAAGCCCAAGTTCCTACCCAAAAATATCGGTATAGAAATATATTTGATTATGGTTGCTTAATAATAATAATACCTTGAAACAACTGAAGTGCAAAACACTTAAAGAAGAAAATTTTAAACACCAGCGTCAGATCCTTGTTTTCTAAACAAAAACAAATTCGAAGGTGACCAATTGAAAATGAATGGTTTAAAGGCTTAACTACATTTTTGGAAAACTTTTTTATAAAATAAACTAAATAAATTGTAAACGAGCACATTGTATCGGTATTTAAAAAAAAATGAAATAAAGTCGCAAACATTTACCCATCTTCCTTCATGTAATAATAAGTTGTTTAGATTTTAGAGCTTGCTGGACCCGCTCCAGCTCGCGGGTTAAGCTAATGTTGGGTTATTTGCGGTAAAATGCTATAGACGGTTAAATACGTCGGGATTTTATATGAACTGTCCACTATCTTTGTGTGGCCAGAGTTTATGATACATAAATTTTCATTTTCTTTACTATTTGCCGCTGTTTAACTTTTTTTCTCCTTCTTCATTAGTGTTATAAATGGGTCATAGGATGTATGTTTGGGTTCAGAATTTATAAAAACAGTAACAACAGCTTTAGAAGCAATATATTATATGGGAAAATTATAAGTTGGGATTAAGATGTCATTGTGTAAACAGAAGTAAGTGAACGAATTTGTTTAGCAAAGCGTGAGCAGAAGTATGAAGGTTTTTTGGATTTGGAAATTATTTAATTTAATTATTGCTCTTACGACCTAATAAAACAGTGATAATACTTTTGGTATTATTTTAGAAAAAAATTATGCCAATAAACTATGTGTCAGATATGCTCAAATTATTAATGGCAGAATTTTCCAAAATTACTTCCTATTAAAGTGATATTACCAAAAAAATTACTCTGTTCACGAGCTAACGGTATGTCGAACCACTGAAAACAGAAGAAGTTAGGAAACAATTTTTTTTTTTAAATTATAGAGAAGTAACTCTTCTAAACTCACTACAAAGCGATGCGTCAAATACGATCGTCTCATAGTCAACAAAAACTATATACTGGGAATGAGAGCTGTTTTTAACTTTTCACGAGCCAACGTGAAAAATGTTATGATATTAAATTTTAGCACCGAGCCACACATGTTCGATGAAACTGAGACTATTTAGATCATGTAATGGGAGTTTTTCTTTGGGATTAACGCAGTCACACCATCCTACTTTATTGATTGAATTAAATCATACATTTCTGTTGATTTGCTGTTTGGAGATAGAGCTATATGGGTCGGTTATGGACAGCAACCAAACTTCAGAGCGTTCCAGTTACCGAAAATAATATTACAGATGGCAACTGGAAACTGACGCTCTTAATTTCAGTTGTGAAATAGTAATATTTCTGGCTACCTAAAATTTCCGTTTGCCAGTACGCACCTCAACTCAAATTCGCTGCCATACATAACCGTCCACTTAATTGCACGAAAAATGCTACATTGCGCCAATAGTTTAGTTTGTTCAAAAGAAATCAGCTCTCTTTTAGCATGTTCTTCTAAAATATTTTGTGATAACACTAATACAAAAAATATATAAAATTTTTTGGCGAATACTTTCCAAAAATTTATTGTATCTTAAAGCTCTTGAATAAACAGAAAGCATAATATTTTATATTTATTAACACTTGCATGATAATTTAAATTACAACCTTTCTGAATAAATATTTTAATATTCAGAACTGCAGAAATATACATATGCAAATATGAAAAAAAACAATGACAAGAACGAACGTCTCTGACATATTCTCGAGAACACACTACTCATACAGGTAAGTAATCGAAGGCTCAAACAACACGGACAATCAACGTTTAGTACAAAATAAAAATAGAATATGATTAAAAGAAAAATCATACTAAACGTTGCAATAAGCACTCATGCGTATGAATAATACTTGTATTATTTAATATTTATATTTCATCTCTTTTTCGTTAGATGTGTACATGATTTGTATTGTATTGTTAATGTATGAGTTTCCACAAACAAACATATACAAATAATCGATTCACAATAAAACTGAAAAAGACAGTACGAGAGCATTAGTTAGTTAAAGGTTACGTACGCAAGTTATAAATTTTAAAATTAAGTGCACTGAACATATTACTTCAGTAAGATTCAAATGATGAAACTTCATCTAAAAATAAGACAATTTGCAGCATTTAAAAGTAAAATATAAAATATAAGAATTTTAAATTAAGTTTTAAAACCGAATTGTAATCTTTTTGTCATAAGAAATTGCCTTTAAAATGCACAAAAAAAAATAAATCGTTTTTATATTTTCTTTTCCTCTTCATTTGCTTTTACCTTCCAATTTAGCAAAATCCTACGCAATTGAATTGAAAACCAATTTGACAGATTAGATGCGAAAACATTTACTTATTTTTTGAAAAAAAAGTTAAGCCGTTTTCTAATTGAGCTTGTGCTTGCCCCATCTTTATCAGGTCGAATAGAAATTGCTAGCATATCAACGCTAACAAATGACGAAAAGAAAACCAGAAAACAAAACCAGAAAATGGAGAAAAAACCAAGGAGATTTTGTAGGTGCCCAATGTTACTAAATATAATTTGTCACGCATCGATACATTTATTTAAAATAAGAGGAAAAAGTACTCGTAGTAGTACAATAAGACACTTATCGAATGGAGAATTTTTTCGGTGTTTTGGAGATAAAAAATAAACAAATAACTGTGTCATAGAATAAGTGAAGCGCGGTAGGTTGTATTGTTAGCGGCCAAATAATTGAAGTACTTTTTTACATGTTCGGCTTGTTGGTATGCAATTTTTGGTTTATTTTTTTATTATTATAATAAGTAGGCTATTTCTTCCAGGTTATCTCGAGTCTACTGTACTTTACTTGAGTTATTTGAGGCTACTTGACTCTACTCTACTATACTATATTCTATTCTATTGCACTGTGCTCCCCGTTATGCTTCTCTCTTTAAATGCCTTAATATTCACTACTCTACTCTACTCTACTCTATCTTTATCTTCTCATCGCTACTTAATTCTATCCTCCTATGCTATCTATTCTTATCAACGCTTTTCTACTATGGTGTGCTCTACCCTACTCCTGTATGTTCGCAATTATTTAAGTGTAGCCTAATCCATTATAACTATATGCCTCTCTGTAGTGCACTGAAAGTTTATTAAAAAACAAATTTGGGCAAGCCAATAATTTAACATTCATTTAGAAAAGCGGCTTACAACATTTTGTCGGTGCAAAGCCAATGTGCAATTGCATATTTTTCCATAACAATTTTTTGATTTGATGGTTATTCCAGTTCCAGCTATGGTTACGAAACCTAAAGATTTTGCTACAAATCCCCAATTTAGTTTTTGTTACCTAAACTACCTTGAGTGATTGTTTTTTTTTCTTGCTCTCTTTTAATATGCGGGTGAAAATAAATTCATTCATGTATTTAGACTGACCAGACATTGATAGTTGGACCAAATATAAATTACCACCATAAGCATTTAAACCTTTTAGAAGGAGAAAAGCAAAACAGCAGATTAATTTAGGAGAATTTAAAAGTTTAAGAGAAATGTATTTTATTTTCTACTAAGACTATTTTTAATATAACATACGACACACAGTGGTTTGATCGTATAAAACAAAAATAGTAACTAACGTACAAATTTTCAATGTTAGTGCAACAAGAATTGTAGGTTCTGCCATATATCCTTTACCGTAAAATTTCTAAAACTCCTACAAAAACTATACCATTATCATGAAATTGGCATGTTAGCTCATAGTTTTCAAACATATAATTGCTAAAGTGAATAAAATCCAATGACAATTTAAGATAATAATATAAACAAATTTTTTAAATTGTCGTTCAACAAAACACTTCTCTCATTGTTAATAAAATTTCTCAGTATTTACTTCTGAACTTCTTGAAAGACAAGATTTCTTTTAACATTTCTGTTTTGCACTTTGAAAATATTTTTTTATTGATAGTTTAGATCCTTTTAATGTTACGCAATGGTTAATACATGCTGACAAATTGAAAAACTCTATAGCATCACTTCTAGGAACTAAAATCTTGTGAACAGCACTTGGTGCACCCATGGTGAACAAATACATGTTCATTGTTATAATTTAATTTTCTTTAAAAGTTATCATATTGATGGGAAAACTACAAGATAGAACCCTTGGTATAAGTGAACAACTATTAACAAGTTGGTCGGCCGTTAACACAATGTTTGCGAAACAACGGTGCGCGGTACTTACGTCCTTACGATTTCACGGGTTACATAAAAAAATCGGCAAATAATAAACAAATTAAAACCATATTGAGTGAAATTTTCGCAATTATTTTCTTTAAATATTTAAGTTAATTATAACATGGGTTATAATCAAAAAATAATAATCTCGAGCTAAGATCAAGTATTCACAACTTATTTTAAATATCTTTTCGAAAGGTTCAACACAATAAAATTTAAGTTTAAAAAAATTTAAAACAATTAAGTAAAATTTTTAAAAATTAAGTATAGGAAACAATCTTGCAAATAACTGTAAGGTGCTAGGAACTTTATCACAATTAATAAATTAATATTTCTTTTATTATATTTTAAAGACTTTACTTTTAGAAAAACAGTATTAAACAAGAGTTAATACACAATAAAGAATAGGCACTATCGAATTAATAATTGAGCCACAGGTGGTTTGGATAACCACATAATAAATCAAGCTGCCAACCAGCCTGCCTATTTATCAGTCAGTAACTGAGTCTTCAGTAATCAGAGTAACGTAAAACTCGCAAGAAGTAGACAGAATCTTTTCAGTTACAAATTAACAAAATCAGCTCAATTGCGGTTAGGGATTTTTCGTCACACACACAGAAACCGCATTCAAAGCAAAAAGTATTTTGCAATATTTTCAAAACAAAATATAAAAAAATCTGTAAAAAAAATAAACAGATACGTTTGTGTCAAAGATAAAATTCAAATACCGCAACATATTGGCTGCTTTTGATTTAACTATCAGAGCAAAGAACTAATGTCACAAATTACTCAAGCAGTTAAATAAAAAAATCTTTACAGTTTTGGTTTGAAATCCAATTTAACAAAACATTATTTTCTCTATTTTTCTCTGTAGTCTACAATATATTTTCTGCTCACATCCTTTTCTACTGCACATAACCAGCAAATAATTGTTCATTTCTACACTCTCGTGATCTTTTCACACATTTCAAACAAGTAAATTTATAACGCTGCACTTGATGAAAATGTATCCTTGTTTTTGTACGTTTTAAGCGGAAACCAACTACGAGTACAAATAACAGAATTGCAACATCAACAAACACACAACAAATACGTATGTGTTCAGAAATACCTTTGAACTTATAAAACTGCTGCTCCAATCAAGTGGAAACGGTTGAGGAAAGAAGTGCGAGGATATGTGTGTGTGTGTTTGTTTCTAAAAGATGTTCATTTTATCAGAATCAGAAGGAAATTACAATAACAAACAACTACTACAACGAACGCAGGAAATAAAAGAGTAGTGAATAAGAAAACTTAGTAAGACGTTAAGAATGCCAGGAAATTTGTATTTATAGACTGGAGTGTAAATAAAACTAGGAAGTGGATAGAAATTTGTGGATTATCAACGACTGTGGACAAGCGTTAAATCTAAATTGCGATTACATTGTGAAGTCGCAAAACCGGCCTGCTGGAATTTGTAATCGTAATAAATCTGGTGTTTGCCAAATTCACATAAATTTCGCCGTGTGATCGCTAAGTAAATTTGTATATTTCTTTCAAAATAAATATTCAACAGCCATAAAAACACACTTACATGTGACATTCCCTGTGTCTTCTTAGAATCCGCACTAAATACGTTGAATGCTTTTGACAAAATTTAATAAAAATATGAAATTAAAAATTTGTGATTTTTTTAAATTTGACTTTCTTAAATACATATAGGCTATAACTGCACCGCAATTGGAGGATCTATTGAGAAGTACACATGCCAGGCACAAAAATATGGCTTGACGTAACTGAGCGCACTATCAGAAGTACTGACTTATACCTCCACGTAGTGGCGTTCGGTAACAGGCTCATGTCTCTGTAAGGAGTCTAGCTGAATAAGCCGAGAAAAGAGAAGTCAACATTCTCTTATAAAAAATCCATAAACCACAGTGCATTTGAAAACAAGCAATATTGTTCAGCTTTATTTGTTGACATTTTCCAGGCGTTTGATAAAGTCTGGCATGATGCGCTACTTAGGAAAATAACGCGAGCACTACCTAGAAGCTTTCACAAGCTTCTGAAGAGCTATCTGACGGATAGAACATTTAAAGTAAGGTCAAAAGATCAATTTTCAAAAAAAGGGAAAATCTCTGCAGGAGTACCTCAAGGTAGTATACTAGGGCCGCTATTATACATTATTTATACGGCAGATATGCCAACAAGCCCAAATACGTATACGGCAACGCTTGCAGGTGACACTGCATTTATAAGTGTTAACAAAAACCCGAAAGTAGCATCCGAACAACTTCAGTATCATGCTAATAAGATAGAACATTGGCTAAAAACGTAGAGAATGCAGGTAAATACATCGAAATGTGGGCAAGTAACGTTTTCCCTCTGAAGAAAAAATTATCCACCTATAACAATAGCAAATGCCACTGTTCCTAACTTGATCTCGTCATATTGAGGTAAAAATATCTGCAATGAAACAGCGAACAACTCAACTCCACTGGTTAATAGGTTCTCACTCAACCCTTGCTTTAGAATACAAAGTCCTCTTATACAAAACCTTTATAAAGAATACTTAATAAAAAACCTTAATAATAAATGAAAATATCCATAGAGATCTAGAAGTTCTCACTATATAGGAAGAAGTTAAAACATACACGCCCAAATTCGAAAACAAACTAGAGGTCCACCCTAACACTCTTGTTCGCAAATTATTACAATTTCGCGGGCACCAGAGACTAAGAGGAACTGACACATTGATCCTGGCGAGGGGCTTTCTTTATCCAATAGTAGATAGTTGGTTAAGATATGACTACGAACAACTAGTTATTGTATTGGTAATAACTAATAAATAATAATTTAGGGATAAGATTTGAATATATATTGTAAATTTTCTTTTAGAAAGATTCAATAAAATAAAATATAGGGTTGAGGGTGCCTGGTCTCTAGTATGCGAACTCTGTATACCTGTTGATCTCCAGTTTTAATACAGACTTACCCGTGCTCTGTGTGGGTGGACATCTTTTTCTCGATTACAGGCATGAATCACAATCGCAAGAGGTGAAGAGGTCTTATTTGCCAAGGGAAGAATACAGAAGATATGGACTAGAGAGATTCCGATAGCGATGGTTCCTGAAGCCTTACATGAGGTGTAGCGGATAATCCCTGTAGGATCTGCGGTGTTAACTGGCGCACGTAGAATTTTTGAAGAGTTGAATAAGAAAACCTCGCAAGCGGTGGAGGGTCAGTCCCCAGCTGGCCTAGCACTGGCCAGCATAGGGCTTAGGACCACGGGCAGACACTCTTTAAATATGAATGACATGGGTGCCTAAGGCTTAGGCAAATGCTAGCAATAACAATATAATCCGTGATAAAAAAGAAGGCCGACAGTCAGCACTCGACAGTCTGATAGCACTATAGTCATGAGTAAAGGCTACTGATAGCACAAGACTCAATGAAAGTAAGAGGTAGGAAGGGGTTTGGAAAGGGTCACATAAAGTAAGCGGTTTGCTTCGATATCCTCCCTACTTTAAACAATAATAATAACTCCTTACAACTGATTGATAAAAGTTATGGTCAATGCAAAACAAACGTACTTGTTTTATTTTGAGAATATGTACGAAATATTATAAATCTCTAAAGATTAAAAAGCTATGCTAATTTTACCTTAAAACAATATTAAAGAAAGTACTATAAATAAAATTTTTTTTGCTAATGCTGACTTACACTTGAAGTAGTTTTAATTTGATTTAAAGTATGGAATACGTGTGATTGTATTTAAATCTTGTAGACTTATTGTTATAGTTCCATAATTCCATTTGATGTTCAGAATCAAGCGAAAAGATACTTTAATTATCTGGTTTTTATCACACGAGTAGCAAGTAACAATGTCTCAAACATTGCCATGAACTCAATAAACCTACTTTGAGGAAGCTCTTTCGCGCAACAACAACAATCATCAATACGAAAATAACAAACAACTACGTATATTCAAACACCTTTTATTTGTAAGTTAAATTCAACAATACAAATAAGGACAGATTCCCACAATTCGAATTTATTGTAGTCTGATAGTTAATAGAATGATGCAACCGATAATAGTGAAAAAGAATTCATCGATTCTTTTTGTTGATTATTCGGTTTTCCTTTAAAAGTGTTGGCAAAATAGAATTAGTTAGTGGGATATGAAGGCTTTTGTGACGAATTGATTAGTTTTCAGGTAAATGATCTTTCTTTAGACATTAAATAACTCCTGTAAATTCAATGGTCGCAATGTAAAAAGTTTTTTTCTCAGTTTTCTGGAAAATAGAGTTCAGTTGGATTTAGCTTTTGCTTAATTTAGCGATTATATAGGGCCTTGCACGAATCAGTTCTTGCAGTTGCCGACACCAACAAAACGTATCCGAATATCTTGTGCATGCGTGTGTCTGCGTGTGTGTGTGTGTTTGGTGTGGTTGCGTGTTTAAAAGGTAACTGGAAATGTAGTATCGTGTCTTTTTAAACCCGTATCTATTGAAGCAGCAATTTAATAGCTCAGGATTCACTTTACTTTCTTCCTCACTTTATGCTGACTTATTCTTACGGAAAGAAATGAATAAAAAAGTTGCTCTCCTTAAAAGTTTCCCATTTTTTTGCGCGAAAAATTTCAGTTTAGTTGTAAAAGCTGTTCTTTTCATTTTTGTTTGAAAACAGTGTATAGATATCGTACATTTTTGCTAAATCGTTAAGGACATGCTAGGAGCAGGATCATTTTAAATAAGAATAATTATTTGTTCACAATTGTCTACTCACCTACTCGCATGTGTAGGAACTTTACTAATGCAACATCGCCCGCAAACATACAATACTTGGTAAATTCCAACTGAAGTAACAAATATGCTTTTAGGTGTGGAAATGGTTAAAGTCCTTTAGGACTTTCTTCGCTTTGAATAATCGCTAAATGCTTTATGTCAACTATTTGTGTCAAAAATTTATTATTATGTAATTGTATCATCCAATGTATCACTCAAGGCAGAAATTCTCTAATCGGGCTTTATGAAGAAGGAATAGTGTAAGCTTTTCTTAGTGGTTCATCGCACAGTGGAGTATTTCCAGATAAGGTGGTGAAAAGTTTTTAAATTGAATTGCAGTTGGCGTTTTTCTATGAGGTTGAAAATGTGTTTTTAAGTTTATTAGTTTAAGCAGCGTTATTGTCAAATGTAGATACAATAATACCGTTTATTTCAAAATCTTTTACTGATTTCGTTTTATTGCGCCTGTATATCCGTCCATGAATGTTATTCACTATAAAAATTGGAGAGCAATTTACCTTCCTTATGGCTAGTTCGAATTGAATTACACTCTGAATTACTATTAAATCAATGCTCTCAATGATTTATTTCGGAAATTTATCGAAATAACTGTCAAATCAAAAAAAAACACATAAATCAAGCAAATGGAAAAGACTAGATTTAAAACATTTTTTGACGTATGAATTACACGAATTTGGATGTAGAAAAAAATAAATGACAGTAAACTTCTTTTTTATGTAGTATTTAAAAAAAATCTATCGGATTAAGCAAGGCGGTTTTAAAAATTATGTAAGATATTGTCTAGACTAAGAAAAAGTGATTTTTTAGTTCCAATTACAATTAACACCACATCAACTCGGCAATGAGTTTACATTAATTAGAATATACGAGTAATCTAATTTATTTTTCTCATTCCCTCTGAACACCCTTTTATTTTGGAAATATTTTTAATTAGTAGCCATACTTCGCAGTCTGTCGTTTGATGTGGTTTGTCGACAGCGGTTTATTTACTATTATACTACAAATTAGTGGAGTTATGCAATAATGAATTATTGTAAAGAATTATTGTTAATTGTTTACTTCGAATGATCGCTTTCAACCGATGAAAAGTTTCTGGTTTGCATGCGCCTTTAGATGTTCTCAGAGATCTACATAATGGGGAGACAATATACCTATTTTTTGTTGTGTGGTCTGATGTGCTGTCATATAGAGATCATATATTTGCAATAATAGTAATAGTAATCGTTTCTCTGTACCGCTCGCCGTTGCATATAAAATTCTGACCATTCACCACTTTTGAGAATATATGAATCCATCGGACGTACATGTCAATGACCAATCCGAGTGCAACGAATTTCTACCTTCGACGAAACTTAATGTTTGAGAAAAAATAGAAGAATTTAAAAAAAATAGTTGTCTAATCTGGAATAGGCACTGACGAAGTGAAACTTTACATGGAAAACGACAACAAAATATTACAAATCTCAAAAATATGTGTTTGTTCATAATACAAAACTAAACATTATAAAGGAGTTTCTTTCTACTTGATAACAACTTATATTTTGTATTAAAAAGAAATTTTTGAAATTTATAAAATTCGGTTTTGTTTTGCATGTAAAATTTAAACTCATCCACACGTAACCAACTACTAAGTGCTTAAAATAATTTAGTATCCAAAATTGTTGCCACTCTATTTTCATATGTGATATTTATTGTAAAAATCTGAGATCTTAAAAAAATACTTTTCGCAGATTTCCTGCAAAATGTACCATATTGCAATTTGAAGCATAAAAATAAATGGCAACGCTGAGCAACCTAAAGAAAGATGTGGAAATATACATTGGTGTGAAGTATTTATTTGTTTTGTTCATAGACTAGTAAACAAATTGCTTGTTTTTAGATTTTTATGACAACGAAAACTAGTTTCAGTTTTCGCATAGAACTTGGAATATTGCCCGAATAAATGTAAGGGCAATTCATATCATACATATATTGGCTTCTTGAAAATATTCCTTACAAGTGAGGTGGCAGTGAGAAACATGTAACGGATAAGTAAAGATCATCCTCTAGGGATTGGGAGAATTGAATTTGTTTGGGATAGTGCAAGTTATTTTTACCCATCAAAAACGAGAGAGTGGCAACTGGCACAGCAAATGAAGACTTAAGTCTGAACATTTTTGTCTACTCAGGATCTGATTTTTCATGAAATAACTTTCTTAAGTAAATACAAGTTATACGGAAGGACTTTGTGGGATTTTTTTCTCTTAATTGGTGGTTTAATTGTCGCTAATTTATACATGCAAATGGGTATGGCAGTGCCATAAATGAGCTAAGGCAAAAAATCTGAACTGTGTATTTTATTACATTTCTTTTTAAACTTTGTGTGTACTAAATACTAGAAAGTGTAACAAAAACTTTCAATACCTAATTTTTAAACATTCCCTTTTTAGAAAGTTTGATTTCCTAATTCATTGTTTTCCCCGACCTTTAAGATTAAGATTATATTTTTTTCTATTTAAGGAACTTATTTTTTTTGAGGAAATTTATTTTGAAATACCACCAGCTTCAATCTGTTAATGCTTAAATATTACATTTTCTTTTTCTTTACTGGGTTGAATAAATCGATGACTAAACAATATACTACTCATACATGTGTCCATACACTATAACTGAAACGGAAACCGGAAACACACTCTTTAACGGATGTTAAGTTTTGGTTTACGGTCATTTTGTTTGTTTTATTTTTTGTGTACGTTTTTCTTTTGAAGTTTTCTACTTGCTTTGAAGCATTATTGTTTTTGGTCAGTGGTGCTTTAACGATTTCTAAATAAAACAATTTAGCAAAAAAATGTTTTTCTTTTTGTTGGCGTAAAATAAATAGGTAAAGAATTTATGAAAGCTAAACTGTTTAAACCGTTCGATAATTTACCAAGGGGACTGTTAAAAAAAAATAATATCTTGTGCAAGAATATATGCCTCTGATTATGTTGAGAAATACTCGTAAATAGACCTAAATCCGTTGCTTGTTCTGAAGCAAAAGTAGCGGATATTTGAGACAGAAAAGTAAAAAGAATCTTAATTTACCGCACGGGTAAAACTGTTCTTCTTTTCGTCGTTGAAGAATATAAACTGTCCGTTTTTGAACGTGTTCGTTCTGTGTGTGTGTGTATGAGAGTGTCAAAGATTCCCTGCCGGGGCAAAACTTAATAAAATGTATTATAGAATTTAAAAAAAATATATATAGAAATGCTTAAAGCGTTAAGGATTATAAACTAAAGTTGGTGTTTCATTTATAACATAAACCCAGTAAATTATATCCATGCTGCTCAGAGAGAACACTTAGACCTGCTTTCTTGGAAATAATAAAGTTGTTACAACAAAATTGTCTGCATGATTACTATCACAGTACCTTCAAATAAAAAATAGGGTTGGAAGCAATTGTTGTGAAATGCAATATTTGGCCGTTACTGAGGAACCAACAATAAACACAGGAAGTTCATTAATTATTTTGTTTCCTACAACGCCTTTGTATGACTATACATTTAGCCTTAGGCAAGCAATATACGTTGCGACCATTGGTAAAACTTGAGGAGATTGTGCACGAGATTGCAATGGCTGTGGGCTCGTTGTATTAAGTTGAGTCTCTGTTGTACGAAACATTAAAATAACAATTTTTTTATGGTTTCATATAATCTCATTCTATTTTGTACTAAATGGAACTGAACTGAAAATGTGTTTTTCCCGTATATGTAAGTAAATACTATTTCAAAAATTCAAAGAGTCAACTTTTCCTGTCTGTATGCTTTTTGAGTTTTTAATTATATATAGTAGGAAACTATTTTTGTAAATGTATTTAATTTTACTGTTGTTTTATACAGTATATTATCTAACGGGTCAGGTTGGCAAAAGTACTTATAATGTCGTGGGGTACTACTGTGAATAACCACAAATCAAAAAGTACTGAAAAAACTACAATACCAATGAGCTTTTCATTACTGACTGAAAACCGCAGACATTAAAGTACTCCATCTCGGGGCCTCACTACCATTAAGTCTCAGGCGTTCCGCGGTTCACTTCTTCTTTTCAGTGGTTTAGATATTTATTTGGTACATCAAAGTAACGGGATCACGAAAATAGCACAGTCCCTGTTGCTGCTTGGTATATCAATTGATGTTACTGACATGTGCAGTGCACACGAACTTTTACTCCACACTGATTGGATCTTCACCTAGATACATGAAATAGCTGTTACCCCTAAATTCTGAGGTGGCCCATTTCCAAAGAAAGGGAAATGTGATAATCGGCCCCAAAAACCTTTAAGATGATAAAAAGAATTTGAAAAAGTGGCAAATTACATATCGCAAAAACAAACTACTTTTATGACGCTTTACGAACTGGGTATATTAGAGTATTTGCATTTTACGAAGTGTTAGATGAATTTTTTTAAGCACCATAGGAGGAACAAATAGCTCAAATTCAATCTCGTTATAAATTAGTGAAGGTGGAGGGTTCAAAATTCACAAAGTTTAGGCCTTCTCGATCAGAAAATATAATAGAAGATGCAGATTTATTTTAATATTACTGTTGCTATGTACAAAATCAAAATATTCCCCCACTTACTTTACTGCGCATTATAAATAATCGAACATACGATATAAAGTGTTTAAAACAGTAAACCCATAAGCAACATCTAATGAACATAAATCGTACTCCTGATAGTTGTTTGAACTGCTTGTAATAAATAATGTACGAATCAATATAAATGTGGCGCAACATGAAGCACAAACACCAGGCAAACAAACAGTTTTCGCTTTCTTCTATTTATAATTCTTACTTCCATCTTCAAAATCCCCAACAATTCTTTATTTATTGATTTATTTACTATGTTTTTTTTATCTCATTTATAGAAAAATCTCCAAAGACTAAGAAGTTGTTGCTTATTGTTGTGTTCTAATGGTTTCTTAAGTGTTGCAATATATCGAAGGCTACATGCTAGAGGAAGTGCGAGAGTGAAGTGCTTTAGTTTCAGTGTAGCAACCAATTGTTATGCTTGACTCATACGTGGTGGTTAATTGCTTGTAAAAACCAGAAAGTGTTCAGTGATTTTTTGTTTTATTTTTTACATATTTGTTAATGAATTTGTTAAATTTATTGAGGGTTGCTAAGAACTATTGAGAAAAAAATTTGCTTACCGCAAATTAATGAAATAAATGGATTGTTTAAGTGGTGAGATTTTATTGGAAAAAAGAAAACTGTGATTGTAATTAAAATTTCGATTTGAATATTTTTCTATTCCTTTGTTATTTATGACATCTATTGGAATTATCATTGCACCATGAAAAGAGTAAACCGGATCACGCATACAAACTATTAAATATCTTTCGAAATGATGCCTGAGAAATGTTTGAAACTATTTAACCGGTAGCACAGTGGTAATAATATGAATAACAAAGATGTACAAAGTTTGGAAAAATATATTCTTCCCATTTTACACTCATAACGAATCGTTAAAGAAATATAAATTAGAATTTTCATCAGCCACTTTAGAACAATCAAATCTGTTTCGCTACGTGATTTAAAAAAGCACTATACACAAATATTTGAAAGTGTTTCTCTAACTGAAACTCAAACTTCAACTCCTTATTTTACACCTAAGTACGACAATAGTATTCTTTCGTTAAACCTAGTAGGATTTTGATATTAAACAATCCCAAAAGAATTTATTTGAATGAAGCCAAGTTGGCCTTTTTCTCAGCAATCTATACGTATTCCATATTACTTTATTTTAAATGATCTGTAAATGATTTCCAAATCGGACCAGCTAAATTTTGTTAACTACAAAACAACGTAGCTTCTAGATTTGTTGGCATAGTATTAATGAAGTACTTATGTCGACTTGCATATGATGAATTATTTACGCATAAAAACATACATATGTTGTTTTTTCCGAACACAATTGGAAATTATTTTTCTTTCTTTTTCAGTTTATAAGAAAGAAGGCGACTATATTGACTTAGATTAGTTAGCCTAACAACTTTTTGTATTACTTTCTTTAGATTCCTTTTCTTTTTTCTATTTTTTACTACACATTTCATTTAAAGTTTTTATGACTCACCGAGCCTGTTACGAATAAAAACCACAGAATTCTTTAACGTTTGTGTTACATTCCGATCTGTAATTCCACGAACACGTATGCGTAGAAAATATTACTGTAGATATCCGTGTAAATGATTTCTTTCGTTTCAAGTAACCAGTTTGATCATTTCTAATTTATTGAAACCAAGTTGATTTACATATTCCAACGTTTTAAATAAAAAGAACATAATTTTTCTATTTATCCAAATATAACGAAATATATGTACATATAGTATTGTGACCGTGATTGCGTACAGACGCACATAAAAATATTCGTAATAGGTAACTTTTTTTTCAATAACAAATTCAATTGAACACTTGTAGAGACACAGTTTAACAAAGAATCAAAAATACATAACAACAATATATTATATATTGTGCATTGTAACCAATAACGAATAGTTCAAGGAACTTCAAACCGGGTTAAACAATTCCACTGAGAGTCAGTGAATGAGTGTACAAACATTAATGAAAAAAATATAAAGAGGAAATAAAAACAATGTTTACTACTCTTTTAGTGCAACAGAAACTAATAATGCTATGAATAATTTAAATAATAATAAAAAAATTTATGTTGCTAATGATTTTAGAAGCCAAGCCAATTTACCCGAAAGCCCTCATCATCAGTAAACGACACAGGTAATATAGCAAACAAAAAAGCTACTCCAAAGTCTTCCTAGCAAGAGCGAATCGTAAAACAATACAAAAGTTCTCAAGTAGCTGCAATGCCAGTCAGTTAAAATATATTCTCTGGCCTTCCTATCACTGATGATGAAGCCAAACCCGCTGTCAGGGAACAAAAACCACCAACGACTTACTTGCGCGAGCAAACATTAAATGCGACTGTAAACATGTTGTCCCAGCTTGCAGGTAAGGAAAATTTATATGTCGCCCCATACGAAGAGAACAAAGCCAAGAGGCAAAGATTCAAGCATATTTATAAAAATAGTATCGACCCATCGTGATTCGCCTTTTCGCAGAACATAAGAACTGCCTATCAACAAAAAAGTAACTGTTATATAAGGCAATGACAGTTCTGCTTCCAGTGCAGTAGAAACATAAGACGACATGTAAGGTATATAAATATAAAAATAAAGTACTTCAACCGATGCATTTAATTAATTTCAGCTAAATTCTAAAAGCTTCCTTCATCCCATATACAACATGGGATGGATTTTTCACATATGATACTAAACACGCGAGTGTTTATAGTTACGCTTCTTGAAAATTTTCTCACTCTCCCTGAAACCCCTATTTTCTACCCAAAGAAATCTGCGAATTGAAATACAATATATAGCCAGAACATCTCTCTGAGAAGGTCAAGTGATATTCAAGTATATGTGAATCAATTTGCAAACGTCTTCAATGGTGCAGTCAGAGTTGCAACACATAACAAAAGATCAGTTAAAAATACTTATAACAGTTATCTGCTGATGACTCTTATCAGGGAAAAGAGAAAGCACTGATGGCAATGGCAACCTAGTCATTCTCCAGACATCAAGATCCAAATCAACTTATGTCGAAGAACTTTAAGTATTCAATTGATATAATAACACGACTCGCCTATTGAGATCTAATAAAAAAGTTGGATCCAACAACAAACTTGGATTATAACCTCTGGAATGTTGTAAGGCACTTAAAATATCCTATTTTCTACGAATACCCACTAAGACTGGAAAACAACACATGAGCTAATCATTTAGAAAAGGTTTTCACACCACATGACACAAATAGTTGAACCATCCAAATATCAGTGACTCTGTGGATGATCATATGAAATGTCGAATAAAAAACTGACGTGATTCAGCTGTGAGAATAATGTTATTTAATGTCTGGTTTTGATTTATTTTTGGTTTTTTCTTTAAATTGAAACTTAAGCTGAAAAAATGTATTTGACTTCTACCAAACAAAATCTCTATAGAAACTTGAAAAAAACGTTCCTTTAAAAGTGGTTTAATCCTTTAAACATGTGAACTCTCATCTACATATGTAAGCATGTATGAGTGTATTGCACAAACTAACAGACATATTTCCACACCATATTTCAATTAATTCCATGTATATATATCAAGAGATTGAAATAAGGGCGGAACAAAAATGGCCTACCTCACGATTGAGCAAAACGTTGAAGAGGATTACTAAAATGAGTGTTTGTTTGTGCGTAGTTTCAGCAGGACGGCGCAACGCAACGCAAGAAGAACGCCGCAATGGAAATTCTTCATGAACGATTTAGGATGACATTTTTTTGTTAAGATTTCTAATGTTGCGTGTCTGCGACATTCCACCGATGTTCCCAAAGTTGCCGTAACCCAGGCCGACGCACAAATTCTGTCGGATGTGTGGTCAGAATCAGTTAAAATTAGGCGTCTCGCATCCGTTTCATCTTACTAAGTCTGATATACGTGGGCTTTCTAAATTAAAAAGTAGTTTCTATAATACCCCAAACACAAAGGGACTGGATTTGCGGACCCACGTGGGTATATGTGGCAAGCGGTCTGCGAAGCTAATACTGATTGTTCTCACTCGTTTCAACACCGACCGCCTCTTGCTGATAATCCGACACGAAGAAAATATAAAAATAAATAAAACTTAATACAAACAAATCACCAAATGTCCTTTTACTAAATTACTAACAACTGTAGAGCTTAAGCTACTGATAATGAAAAATGTTACCGCAGACATACAAATAGTGCCAAAAATAACAAGACAAACATCCAAAGTAGAACCCCTCCCCTACCAATACAACACAAGCATAAAGAGTTTAACAAGGACTTAGCTGTTTGCAACCGTATAGACTTTTCATATGCATGAGAACATGTAAGGATATGTCTGTATGTGAGTTTCTGTTTTTAAATAGATGTTGAAATAAATAAAAGTCATTTTAAAAGTAAATGTATGAATGGGGAAAAGTCTTAGCACACAACAGCGCTAATAATGATATGTAAAGTTTAGACAGGAGTAAATGTGGAACGATTTGTTGATTTACTAATGTGTTGGTGGATTTTGAAGAACGAATGTTGGCATGGTACAGAGATTTCTTAGGGTAATTAAAGGTAATTTATATGCCTTACAGAACCGCGAAATAATTTTGTTAAATTATTGTGGGAACAGTTCTTTTTAAAAATTTTCACTGATTTAGCGCCATTATTACATCTTGCCTTTTAATTTCGTGCTGGTAAAAAGTTACTTTAGCGTAAGTCATGAAGTAAGAGACTTTTAACTATTATTTTTTACTACAAATTACTTGGTTCTTAAAAATACATAGCGGCAAGAAAGACGCACTTTTACTTATTCTTGATTTGATATTCCGGCAAGGTGATTTGACGTAGATTTTTGGAACGAATTTAAATCATTCCTTGTCAAATTTGGTTTGGATACAAACTTCTATTTACTTGTTAACTCGCAACAGACAAACAATACATTCATTAAGAGAATTTCCAAGAATATGCTCTAGCTTGTTAATATAAAACATTCGGTTTTTTACCTGAAACTTTTATTTTTTTAATTGCAAAACTAATTGTATAAACTGCATAAACCTTACGTTTAAAGATAAAGCATTCGATAGATTTATTCTCTTGGGTTCGTATCTCAGCCGCTGTCATCAATAACATGAATTTTTCTGATAGGTACTAATTTCGATTCATAATAGTATATATCACAGGGCCCACCTTCGTCGTCGAAATAAAATAACTAATAAAATGGGTATACTAGCTTCAATTAATGCACCTACCTAACACTAGAGGCGCTTCTACTTTTACTAGACTGCTCTAGTTCTGTTCTTTAAAAAAAATTAATTAGTAGGCATAAATTGCCTGCGTGTTACCAGTCTCTGAACTTGTTAATCCGCAGGGAACGAAAATTTCTATAATTGCTTTTTCTGCATTCCTATTTTCGAAACTGTTTATTGGAGTTTACGGAACTTTTCCTCACTTCATCATGTGGAATGTCAGGCAGCAAAAGCTAGCAATTACTAGAACTCTAAAATGACGGTTGACAGCCGGAAATCGCTAAAGCCACTAGACCAGCAAAAAGATACTGAAAAACGAAGTGGATCACTAAGGGCATAAAACAACAGCGATTTGCATCACTAATTCATGACTGCAAGGCAGGTTTTTATCTTTTTTTTTTACACCATATTTCCTTTAATTCCTACATATATGTAACCCTTTTTATTTCTGCCTATGTGTTATTTTAATCCACGAGTTGTACATGTTGGTAGACAAATTTATTAAAAAATTCAAGAAATATAATAAAACTGAAAACAAAAGAAGTAAAACCGACCAAAACGTCAAAAACGTGGAAAGAACAACGAAAAAAATCATAAATTAATCCTCGTTATGCGGATGAGTAGTATATTTTTAAAGAAATTCGTTTGTATAGAGGGACAGCACCAATTCTATTTTAGCCACTGCTTTAAATAATACTGGCAGGAACTTAGCAACCGCAGAGACTTGCGAATATCGACACCCAAACTCTCCAAACAGCTAACTGCCAGACATGTGGGTAGCGAACTTGAAAAATAAACGAAAATAAAATACAATAACAAATTATTTTTCTTAAAATTTTTAGCACATATACAGTGGGTGTTAAAACATTTTCGAAATAAATTTTTAGAGCATTTCGCAACTATATGCAAATATCAAATCTTTAAAGAGACTAGAAAATCCTAAAGGACTCAGAAACATACCTTGGCATAAAATTTTATTTATATATACTCCAATAAGTATTAAGTGATTCATTTAACCATAAGCTGAAAACGAGTTATGATTTCCCAAATCAAAACTAACTCTCAGCAAAGTTTCACTTATTTAGCTCAATTTTTTGAGAAGTTATATTGAGATGAATTTCTTCATATCTTTTCGATTTAGAACAGTAACTTAACTTATATTTTCGTAAGGAATAAGATTTAAAAAAAATACAAGTGCTTTTTTAATATTATTATCTTCTGTAAAACGATAAAATTACACTTAGGCACTTTCTCCTTTTCTATTTTTTTTAAATGTAGGGGGTATATCGAAGCAAAACGCTAATTTTATGGATCCTTTTTCGACCTCTTCTTTCCTCGAATTGATTTCCTGCAATCGATTTGTAATTTTGATTACCTTAGTGTCTCGTGCTACCTTTAGGATTTACTGTACCGATTTCAGACTGCCGACTGGTGACTGTCGATCTTCCTCCTTTTTCTTTAAGGGTTAGGTCCACCATGGCAGTTACATTTAACAAAAGTCTGCGCGTGGTCCTAAGTCTTATGCCAGCCAGTGCTGGACATTTACACACAATGTATGCTACCGTCGCAGCCTCTTCCTCAGGAGTATAGGATTCGTTCATTGGCCAATAAATACCAGAGGTCCTACAGAGATTAACCTCTCCACCTCGTGCGAGGCTTCATTGTCCATCACTGTCGGAATCGCACGGTCTAACGCCATAGAAGTACCTTTAAAGTTGGAATCGTTCATCCCACGGATGCATTCTTTTCCCTCTTTTCCGGGTTTCTCCTTTTGTCAATTAAAACTGTAGTTTCTACAGAGATTAACTTCTCCGCCTCTTGCGAGGCTTCCTGATTCATCCCTCTAATGGAAAAAAATAAGTCCACCCACACAGAGCTCCATATGCACGGGTAAGTCTGTATTAAAACTGGAGAATGACTGGTATCCAGAGTTCGCATACTTGAGACCAACCATGCTCTTAACCACACATTCCTGGCATATGCTCTTCTACCGTGGATTATGGATTTTTTATAACTTCTCTCCGCTCGACTCATTTAGCCTCCTTGCTGACACTGGAACCTGTTACCGGCCGCTACCACGTGGAGCTATAAGTCAGTAATTCTTACAATGCACTCAGTTAGGGCAAGCAATATCCTTGTGCCTGCCAGCTGACGGCCCACTTTTTTCTTATTGACACATATATTATAAAAGATAAGTTTCAGGTATGTAATGTATCGCAGCGATTAGTCACATGTCCGATATAACACCCATATTAAATTACATTTTCATTTTCTTATATCATTTCAGCATTTGAGTAGCAATTATTAAACATTTCATCTTACAGTAGCAGTCGGATCATCGAGAGATCAGTTTAGACTCGCTTTATTTCCTAGTTGAATCGCTGCTGTTTTCAGATCAATATTCCAATCGATTCGAAGAAAGTTCAGCCAAATTATATGCATTATAAAGTGCATTTTATAGTAGAATAAATATATACAAACTCCTTGAATCCATTTCTTGCTTAAGCAACTAAGAGCTCGTATTAAAATTTAATAACTAATATGATTTTTTTAACAATTTAAAAAATAAAACTGACTTGATAGTGTCAGTTTCATTTGAAACAAATATACAGCTGTACAAAATTAGAAAAGGTACTAAAATTCGCCGATTTCTGTTTCTGATATTATGTGCGCTAAATATATAATATTTAGTGCTAACAGTAGCTCAGAATAATAACCCTAAAGTATAAGTAAAAACCTTGGTTTAACTCAGCCCAAAGGTGTAGAAAGTAAAACGAAGGAATAATAATTTTCGAATTCTATTTCTTAATTATTTCTGTTTGCCAATTTCAAGAAATATATTTTAAGAAAAAGGGCACAAAACCGTAGTACGTTCATCTATTTCTCACCCTACACAATTAATAATGCTGCACTATGAGAAAGATTTGGCAACAACCACTAATTTTAAATATTCTTTTATGGCTATCCACATGAATGTTTTGAGCACCACTGTTTTCAAGTTTTTGTTGTTGTAGTTGTTGCTGCTGTTAAAAAGAAGAAAACTTACCCACTCGCAGACACAAATACAGCTGCAGAAGTTCTATTTCATTATTTATACAAATGTTTGTTTGCATTAATAATTTAAATACGAAGTATAAAAAAGATCATCTCTGTGGACCATGAGTGTATCTGGGTACCTTGGCGCGGCCGGTTTAAGCAAATACACATGCTAAGACTGTTTGCTCTTACGTCCATGTAAACCACACATACCAGGGCACAAAGGATAAAAATAAGCTTAATGAAAGCAAATTAATGGCGAAGGTCAGTGTAGATTTTTTTATGTATAAATTTTCTCAGTTTTTTTTTATGGCATTTTTTGTAGTTTGTTGCAATTGTTGATTTAGTTTCCTTTACCTAAAAATATGACTCCCTAAGTTGCCATTATGATAAAATATTAATAATAACACAAACACTGCATTCAGCAACGAAAAGAGAAGTACAATAAAGAGTGAAAAATGTTAAAAAGGAAAAGCTTTGGATTTCGTTGCTTTTTCTTTTTAATTTTTTGCGCAAAAGCACAAAAATTTTAATGCCCATAATTTAATTAGGCGCCAAGGGCAGAGTGTACTTTCTAAGCGAAAAGGGAGAAAAATGCTGCGGAGAAATGGAGATGTAGGATTAAAGTTGTTTGAAGACAAAACCCTAATATAAGTTCAAAGACTCATAAATTCATAAATTTATGTTAGTTTGATGTTTTACTTTTTTTAAATGCAGACGACGCAAACCGAAGAAAAAAACACACTTAATTTCTTTAGCTATTTGACTTTGTCGAAATCTTTAATTTGGAATTATATTATACGGAAATCAAGCACCTAACCCACCCCAATGATAATTTGAATACAGCTTGAAATTCAATTAAATTTTTCAATGATTCAAATAATTATTTAATTAAAAAAATATATAGTCCCAAAATGTTATTAAATAATAATTTAAAATACCTAGTTAAAAACTGAATTAAATTTCAAGCTGAACGCAAACCAAATTTTGAATGGCCTGGTATGTAAATCAAAATGATTTTTAGATTTTTTGCATTGGATATTTGGCTACTACTACTTTAAAGGCTGTTTTACTTCAGTTTTAAGTCACTATAGTTATTAAAACATTCACGTACCTTCAAACTAAACAGTTGTCTTTATTATTATAATTAAATGAAAATACGGAATAGAATGCGTCTTTAAAATCAACACTAACAACAAACTATTAAATCAAACTATAGTAAATCCACATCTAATGACACAAAACATATAAATCGCATTATAAGTTGCATGTTTAACGATCATTGTTCAGTTTAATGCAAGAAACTACAAAAAGAATAACAAAAAAAGGAAAGATACGACGACGGCATCCAAAGTCAGCAAAACCAGTAGCAAAACTAAACATTACATTCTCTGAAAAAAAAAACAAGTAAGAGAGCTATAGTCGGCTATACCAAATTTTTTTACGCTTCACAAACGTACGAACTACTAAAATTGTACCACAGATTTTTCCAGGTGCAAAGGATTGTTTGAGATAGATAATTTTGGCACGCGTATTATTTGACATTTAACCTTTTCTTTCGTCTTAATATAAGCATTTTCAATCGGCGTGTTTTTCTTTTCTCTGAAACCTATCAACTTTTGCTAAATAGATTGAGTGAGTGGAGTTTCTTTTTAGTATCTATTGTAACTTGTGTAACATCCTTTTTGTTAAACTTTCCTCGCTTTTCATAAAATATTGATTTTTTGCAAATTTTTTGTGAAATTGAAACTTAGGTTTGAAATTTTCAAATTTGTTGAATTTTGGTTTTTGTTGTATTTTTAAAACTATTTTATTTTATTTCAGTTTTTCGATTTTGTGGTGAATTTTCGAAAATTTTTCTTAATATTAAATTAGTCATAATTTTTTCATGCAATTTCGGTTTCCTTTAAAATTTCCTTCTTTTGAAAAACTTTGTTAAACATTTGTAGACCCTATTTTGGTTTTTTATAGATTTTTAGTGAATTCGTGAGTTTAAAAAAATTATATTTTTTGGCTTTTTATTACATATTGATTTTTATTCGACTGTTTCGATTTTATAATTTCAGAAAAATTTTGAATTATTTGGAAGTTTTTTTGTGCATTTTCTTTTTTTGGAATATTACGATTTTATTTATATTTGCCTATCCCTCTCTATGTACAGTGGTCGGCACATTTATTTTGACACCTGAGAAATTTTACCATTTTGAATTTTTTCAGATTTCCAAATAATTAAAAATTCCAAATTTCTTTTTAATGAAAGTAGCATTTATTTTATAAATAAAAAACATAAAATCATAACTTCTTAAATTAAATTTGCATTCTATGCAAATAATTTAAAAATTTAGGGGGTGGCATAAGTATTTTGACATATAGTATGTCAAAATACTTATGTATGAAAATATGTTACTCCAACTTTTGTAATACTTTTAGATATTTTTAATATTAATAAAGCGTGTATCCTCATTTAGTGGCAATGATTTTCAGGAGTCTTTTACGAACTGAATCGATCAAGTTTTGAACGTATTTTGTTGGTATGTCCTCCCGCAAAGATTTAACCTTTGAAATTGTTCCTTCCCTGGTTCTTGTCAGATCTGCGGTTCTTTGCCGCTTTATATATGACCAAACATTCTCAATTACATTCAAATCCGGACTTTGGGGTGGCCAATCCACAGTTTCAATGCAATTTTCTGTCAAAAATGTTTTAAACATTTTACTCTTGTGGCAATGCGCATTGTTCTGTTGGAAAATAAATTACGGTCCAATTAACCTATCGCCAGAAGGAAATGCGTGTTCATTTAAAATTTTCAAATATTGGTTTTGGTTCATCGAACCGTCGATGGGAACCAAGTTTCCCAAGGCTTTATATGCTATACAGCCCCAGAACATGACTTGTCCACGTATCTGTGTGCGAATTCTAGCATTTTAATTTGGTTCCTTGGGGCTATACATGGAATTGATCTTGCTACATATGTATTAATGTTGGCTTCTTTTAGCCGTCGTCGAACTGTTCTTTCGCTTAAATGACTATCAGAGTGCGAATTCCATTCTGGTGTCAAACCTAGATTAGATTTAAATTTTCTGATAATTTATCGAGCTTCCACTGCCGTTGTTTTACGTTTTCTTCCAGCTCGACGCAAATTAATGACAGATTCTGTTTCTTTAGATTTATTTATTTGATAATAAACGGTTTGTCAGATATTCCAAGATTATACTTGGTTATAATTTCACTCCTGACGGTGTTAGTTAATTCCGATATTTTTCCCATATTTACACAATAGTAATAGAATTTTTTTATTTATCTTCTATCGAATGTTAATACTTAATACTTAACAACGACCGCTTTGTATTGAAGCTTAACACAAAAAACAAAATGAGATGAAATTATAGAATGTCAAAATACTTATGCCGTTACAAATTCTTGTACCAAATTGCATTTCTCTCTTCAGAATGAGAATGGGTAAAGATTTTAACAAAATATTTTGCATACGTATACTTGAGAATTAGTGTAAAGAAAACATTATGATAACTGTGCCGTTATAGGAATTTCTATATTAAAAAACCATAAAACAATTCTTCACAATACTTTGTCAAAATAAATATGCCGACCACTGTATGACGTTCTTTACATTTCTTAAACTTTTTTAAGAGCATCAGTGCATTAAATGTTTTTTGTTTTAAACTTGTGCATGTGTGTGTATATGTATATATAATATTGATATTTAGCGTAAGCCTTAAACTTTAAGTACTTGGTGGTGTTATTGCTGTCAATGGGTGTGCCGATAATAGCAGGACGGCGCTGACAATCATTGGTAGCCACCTTGTCTTAGCATCATCTGTCAAATGTCTTGTTGAATAGTCGCTTCTACCAAATCAGCATATGTGCCACCGTTTGCTGAGTGCGATTCAGACCGGTTGAAAAACAACCCAACATTATTGCACAAAAATCGTCTTTTAGCGCATTTTTGGACGCATCACAATCAAACTTGCCATATATGTGGCGTTAGTTGACCATCAAGGTCATACAATTTGATCTCGCTAAAGTATTTCTTGTGCGTTCGATCTATGTCCTAAAAGAACACACAAACTAGGCCATCGCATAAATTCAGCCGTATAAATGCGGTCGATTCATTAAAAATAGGGCCTCACGGATTTGTGCTATAATTCGAAGCTGCGGCGGACACTAGACATAACGCCATACAAGTGCCTTTAATACGTTTAAAAAGCTTGTCAATTTCCATTTGAATGTCGACCCATCCTTATTGTTATACACTTTATATGGTATAAGTAAGTTTTAGTTCTTTGTTTTCTAGTAGCTTGTTGCTAAAGAGAAGATTTGTGGGTAGTGTTTGGATGTGGTGAGTGGAAATAGACTGTTGTAGTTATTGACTTGTTTGTGTTTTACCCCGTGAATAACTAAGCTGCTGGTTTTTTGGATTTAAATACAAGTGGGAGTCTGGGGGATTTAACAAGAATTCGAAAACGTAAGCTATAAAAAAGGATGTGTATTAAACTTTAAAATAAATAAACATTAACAACACATTCGGATAGATACATTGCAACAGCTGAATGTTTTTTATAAATGCACACACATACCAATATACAGACTTATGTATCTCTTGCTGCTTGATTATTTAAACTTTTAGGCAAAAATAGTAAAATAAAATAAACATGTAAAGTATTCAAGGAAATAATCTTCAAATGCATATCAAATTTTATGCTGGTTATAATTTTATAAAAGAGATACATAATAATAAGTACGTACAAGAGAGTAGAGTGTGTTCTTGTTTAATTTATTATCCTTAAGATATGTATTTGAATATGTTGGCTGTATGTTAGAATTAGTTTTAAAATACTTTTACATATTGCCGCAAATTGTATGCATTTTGTCTGTTGCTTTAAATAGAAATACTAATCCCAGAAAAAGTCTCAGACTCCGTAGACAAAATGTAAATAAAAAAAATTAGACATGTGTAGATTAAACTTGCAACAAGGTGTTGAAATTCTATAATGAATGGTACAAGGTTTTTAAGTCTTAGATTTAAGGTAGTTAATTGTTGCAGATTTGTTTTTTTTATAAAAAAGAAAAACGTCATACATGAATTCTGTCGTAAGAAAATATGGACCACATTTTTTGCAGGCTTTTATATAAAGACGTTTTTTACTTGACTAGGTTTTTTTAAACCCATCGCTGACGATGTATATAAGTTAATCATTCCGCCTGCAATCTTTACTTGTCTGTTTGTTAGAAGTTGATATTATTCTTCAGAAGGAGCTAGAAAAGCTACAAAATTGAACAATTGGTCATAGCGTTCGGTGAATTGTTGGTGATTACAATTAACAAAATAGACCCACGAGTTTACCAGAAACAGGCAAACGTCAAAAAATTTTAAAATTGCTTGTTTTCTCCAGATATTATCAAAAAATGTGTACTCCAAATAGTTAACAACAAAATTTAAACTTCAACAAAAATTCATCAATATTCAAACAAAATTAATACCAAATTATTAATCATCCTTCATTAGATAAAATTCACAAAATCATTTAGAATTTACAAAAAATTCCATAAGTATGTGTAAGCACAAAATTGGAGATAATAAGAATTATAAATCGTTCGGAGAATGTATAACAAATCACCCTGTCGGAATATTAAATCCAGAAACTATAGAATTATACGATTCTGAAGATATTTTTGTTGTTGTTGTTGTTGATAAAAGCTGAATTAATAATAATAAGAGTACTTAAGATATACAATTGTAGTATGATGCAACATTTAAAATCTAGAGTTTAAATAAACTTGGCTCAAGCCTTTAAAAAAAAATTCTCAAACCATATGAGAATTGTTTATGCGAAACTTTTTAAAAGCTTTTCGTTAAAAGAACTTTCACCAAAGTTTTTAAAACAAGTTATTAAAACATAGAGGACATATATAAGTGATAATCGCCTAAAATCGGCAACTTTATTGATTATACAGTTGTTTATCAATAGAGAATTTATTTAAAATACCTGTATGGCGACGGTTCAAATGCTTTAGAAGCAATTGACATCAAGCGATTGTAAAAAATGTTTCATAGTTTTGTTGTTTAAGGTTCTTAGTAGATTTGTGTAAGATTAATAATCGTATATGTAAAGGCGTAAAGTTGATCAGTTTTCATATAAAGGCATCAAAGCTTTACAGTGAAGCTTTTATAACGTGTTTTATATTCAATCTTAATTTAAAACTGTAAAAGTTTCAATATTTAATATAATTGTTCATAGCTACCAAACACTTAAACACTTAAAAATAAATCAAGTTTAAAACTTAAAAACGACTTTTCACACAAGTCTGATAATATTTACTTAGCGGCTGTTAGAGCTTTTATGGGAAGATATAATATTTGAAGAAAAGCTCTGTAGAGGTTTACAAAAGTTGTGCACTACTTTAAGTACTTCGTTTCAAAGACTGAAAACACTGCCAAGCTGTCTGTGAATAGTTATCAGCTCTTCTTAAGATTATTGATTTTTAAAGTTCTTCTATTTGAATTCTTGTTGAAATTTTTTATTGAAAATTGCAATCCTTTTCTTAAATACTGTTTTCAATCCAAGCTTTTGTCTAGGTACAAATTGTCACTTCGCCATATGTGGCGGGCTAGAGGTCTTATTTTGAGCATATACATCATTGCAAATTAGTGGCTGGTGCTTTATAATTGATTGATACTGATGTGCGAGTCAACAAGTCCTTGCTGCTTCTCACGGGTCTAGTTGAAGTCGATGATCTATTTGATGTAAACCTATCCACATCATCAATTGGATTGAAGGAGGCGACTCAATTTTAATACTGCATAATCGAAACTCAGTCATGCATAATAAATTTCTTCCAAATGGTGCTTAAGTAATACAATTTTATTCATATCTGTCGTCGAAAATCATGGCACCTTCATTACAAGCATTCATGAATATTTACGATGAGTACAATTGTCGCTAAAACAGCGCTTATTTAATTAAGAAAAACAAAACTAAAACACCTGAATTACACTTATCTTATATGGAACTTCTTTTTTAAAGTAAATAAATATTGTGTCAAGCCTGCTACTACTTTAAGGGTTCAAAGTCATAAATAAATTCTATATACATTTTATGAATCACAGCTAATCAAGCATCATTGTGTAAACAAATATTTATTTTATAACCCACTCCCTAGCAAAAATGCCAACACTTGTGCTGACCATCTCTGACGCACCATGGTAAATGGCAGACACCAAATTAAAATAAAATATAAATAAATTTGTGACTTTGACCATAATTTTAATATTAAAAATATATGAATAATGCAAAAATTTACAGTCAACCAAAAGCAGGCAACTAAAAATATGTGCAAAATAAACAAAATATAATTATATTTATTTCCTTGATTGTCTAAAAGAGTGTGTGTAATTGTTAGAGGAAATTTGCTGATTCATCAGTGAACCATGTAAGTTTGAACGAATGCTGTAGCTTGTTCAGTTATTTGGTTTTGTTTCAAACTAGCATCAGGTCTATCGGTGTATCTGTCATGCTATTTGCCAACTACAATTTGAATGTCTGTCTGGCTGTCCGTCTTTATTTGTTAGAAGCACATTTGCTTATTTTTAAAACATTGAGCAAAATTTTTAATTCTGCCCTCATCATTGTCATCATTTGTGGCTGAAGCAGCAGCTAGAGCGACACAGCTGCATCTGCTTTAGAAACAATAACTTAATCCTTATTGTCGTACTTGGTTCCATTACAAATTCATATTTAAATTATAGACATTTTTAAAATTTTTATTGTTTTGCATTATTTATATTTTAAAGACAGACTTATATGTGGCTTCTAGTCGTAAGAAAGCAAATAGTTACAACCGAATAGAACAATACGCAGATCGGTGCTACGTGTTACATAACGAATACCATAATAGATAGTCTGCATTAGGAATTTGCGGATAAGCTTATGTCCTGCTGAAATTAAGTTGCACAGGCCACCAGGACTATGCGACTTAATCCCGCTACACTTTTTATACAGCTTAAATCGTTCGGTGTCAACATAACCCAGGCCACTGCTGCGAAAATGCAACCCCGATTTAATGAAGGCGTAGACTTTTAGAAAATTTTCAAAAAATAGGCGAGTGTCAAATTTCTATCATTATTGTCGTCACACTTATAGCATATTGTTTTCACACTCTCATTTTAGTTGAATTTTCGGCAAGTCAATTAACTTAATCCAATAGTTTGAAAGCAGATTATTTGATGTTGCAAATTCCAAAATCTCTTTAAAGTAATATTGTGTTTTTGATGTAAAAACTTGATTATAAGGGCCAATTAAGTTCTAGTTTTTCCAATTTAAAGATTTTAAATTATCCTTAACTTAAATCCTCTTTTAACTTAAAATAAACTTCTTCAATTAATACATATATGAAAATAAACAAACAAAACTTACCTTTTGTACCAGAAGTGGAGCGGCAAAATCAACGCCACCTTGTAAACGGAAGCCCCAGGGTTGAGCATCGAATCTGGACAATTTAATTTGCAATATTTGTGGTTGAGCCATTTTCTTAATTAGATTTTAACTGAAAAACACAAATAAATAAACGAAAATTCAACATTTTTATCTGAAATGTTATTTCTCTTTTAATGTTATTTTTTTTCCTCTAGGAATATTTAAAATATAATGGTCACATTTGTTTATCTTACCAACCAGAAATCGTATCTTTGTTTCTGATGACTAATTAAATAGTCAACACTAAAAATATACTACAAAGTCATTGTAGACCGTGCATAAAAGAGAACAACAAATAACGTAATTGAATATAAGTTTTTAGTACTCCTGTTATTCTCCAAAAAAAAAAAAAATAAAAAAATTAAAAAATCCATGGTAAATGCTGGTGTGAAAGTTTGAAGTGACACTTTAAATTGAGATGGCAGGACTGGGAGTTGGAATTTCATAAAGAATCTTCCAATTAACGTTTTTCGCTTTATGTGCTCAGTGTTTAAGCATAGATTTATACGAGAATGTTTACATAACGTACTTAGCGAAAGAATTTAATTTTTTTTATGCTCATCCTGCACTACAGTTGCAACACATGTATGTGTACGTTTTGATTGAAACACATAGGACAAAGAAAACTTAACCTTGGAAATAACGTAACTGAAATACTTTACGAAATTTACATTCTGATACAGAGCATCCTCACGTCATCTGGTAAAATATTTTATCGAAAATAATCATATATATCGCTCTCCTTTCCCATGTAGTAAATTAACAACAGACTCGTAACAATTATTGCTAGTCCCTATGCGCATTTTGCTGATTGATTAAGTCAGCTCATCAGAAAAATTTTACCCACAGAGTTTTAACAGAAACCTAACAACAATTTCTTGAATTTATTTTTTTTACTTACTTTTTTTAAAAGTATGGCTGTAAGAGGTAATACTGTAAGGTAATAAGTTTAACATAAACGATACCCAACTTTTTGAGTGACCCCAAAAATTACTTAAAAAATTCAAAATAACAAAATTAATTCATTTTAAAACGCAATCAATATTTACATTTCTACACGTTAATAAAAAACCCTATAGTAGCATAGTCACGACAACCCTACTTAGTTCTCTACAACAATATATTAGTGTGGCAAACATATATAGGGAATTACTAAAATTACTAAAAATCTTACCACAAACAAAGTATTTTAAGTATATAAAAATAATATAATAAATCTAATCACGGCTTTTTTTGGTCACACGCATGTAGTTACGCTCACGTGAATATAATGAACTATTAATTACTATCATAAAAACTCATGGTCACGAGATACTTACGGCAAAGATCAGACTAAAAAAATCATTTGCATATATATGGTATTACTACTTTTCAATTATTTTATACAAACCTGCTGCCACTTCAATATGTATTACATAGTTTTCTTATTGTTCAAATAAATTTTGTTATTCAAGGTCTTAAAACTTCGATAATTAATTAATAAATGTCAATGTAACAGTCGCTGATTCAAACAAGATTTTCAGCATAGCATAGACATTATGCTTCTTCTGTCAAATAAACTTTGCCAACATTAAGACGCAGAACTTAAACTCTCAAGAGAGGTTCTCTTGCCTTCGACGCTATATTGATCTACCTACCATGCCATTGCAACAATAATATCGTATTTAGCAACCCTGTTGATCCAGTTCTCCCGAACTTTTTGACCACTCTCTTTAGAGCTGACAAAGTTAAATCAATATTCGGAATATAAGTACCCATGGAAATGGTATATATTAAAATTATTTTTATTAAATAATTTATCTCCGGTGTGGTCCATTAGTTTAGTTAATTTGTAAATTTGCCTTCTCTGCAAGCCTAAACTATGATTATACCTTCACAAAGTTAAACTTTCCTATTTTAAGTGCGCCATGTCGTATAGTTTAACAGTTTATAAATGGTGATTTCTTTTGAATAGACAATTTAACAAGGAATAAAATACAGCAAGATAATTTACTTTTTTTAATAAAAAATTTGCTTATTTATAGAAAAAGGCAAAAACGTAATCTTAATTCAAAATAGGAATGCATCGACATAAGTTTTTGCCGATACCGATACTCAATCAAAAATATCAGCTACCGATATGCATCTAAATTAAAACTCAAAGTAAATTAAATACTATTTATAAAACACGATATACATTTCACACACTAAATCAAAAACAGCATCCCTTAGATCTGTTTTATTGTTATCTGCCTCGCTTACCTCGTCAACTAAAGATCGTTTTGGGTTATTTGATTTATGTCTTTGATTTATTGTGCGATACGTATTTTCATATATCGTTGCATCGGCAATAAAAATATCGCCAATACCGATGTATCGGAAAACCTGAGATATCGCCGATAAATCAGCATCGGATGCATTTCTAATTAAAACCATTTACCCCAGATCATAAAGTTATCTGTATTTTGTGTAACTTTAAAGTCTAACGACAAAAAAGCTCCCTTTGGTACGTGCAGTAAGTCTATATTGTTGTTGTTGTTGCACAGTATATTCACTTGTGCATGCTGTTCGTAGTTGCCACATTTGCATTGCAAATTTAACAAAAAGTTTATCTATTCAACATCCACGTAAGCAGGCAATGCTGGTAGGTGGGTATACGCAGCAAAAAATAACACTTCTTGTTAATAAAAGACAGAGAAAATGTTGTTAAAATTTTTATGCAACAATATCATGAGCAACACACAAGAGAAGGTTGTTTTATAAATGACATGAATAAAATTATAACGTTTGAATATTGTCCCCAAAAAAGTCACAAAATAAAGACCTTGAGTACTAATTAAATGTTGCGGAAAGGGGTCACCGGTGTAAAGGGTCATTTACTGATGGCGAATTATCACACGACTGTGTGGGTTATTTTCGTATTTTACGATGTTATCGGAGATATAAAATTGGTTAAACTTTAAGGGGAGATGGCCAAAAATACTTTTCGGTGATGCCAAGGTATAATTCGACCAGACGAAATAAACGCAACAATGAAAAAATATACACAATATTTTGACTTAAACAAATTATTTCTACTTAAAATAAGACCAATATTATTTAACTTCATTTAACCCTACCATATAATATTCTTCAGTAAACATTTGCCAAAAACGCTGGGTGGGCGTATTGCTTCAAATATTTGTACTGTAATAAAAACGATTCCGACAGCTATTTCTATTTAAGTGTTTTATAGGTATTTGAAATGAAACAAAGGTCTTAACGGATCGCCCGATATATGAATATGCATGTTCTTTTTATGACCAGAATGCATGTCTCAAACTGCACACTGTGGCTTCATCGGAAGCCTCGAATAACGATCAACAAAGTTGTAATTGATTCTTGATATGCTAATCTGATAGGGTGGTTTGGTTGAGATGTTTGGAACGAATTTCTGTAATATGAAGAAACTGAGACGGTGTAAAAAGTCTGCTTTACTCGAATGACGTGACATCGTAGTAAAACATTAGATCTCAGTTTGGCTTGTTTTTTCCTGACCTTGTTTGTATGCGTGCCAGAGCAGGCATTACGAGCTTACAGATTTTAACTTCAGCTGAATTGGAACGTACAATAAACTAGTTGCTAAATTTGTCTGTGTTATTTGCAAATAACTTCCATGTCGACACTGACCCATCTGATAATTTACGTCTGAAGAGCCTAGCAGACTTTTCAGATTCTGGTGGGTTCCCTCAGAAATAAGGTTTAGCCTTGAAACACAAAAGATAATACACGTTCCATGTGGTGCTACTTTGCAATACATGCTCTCAGCACTAGTATGGCATGTTTTTACCATACATGGTCTCCGATTTCTTTATGTCATAAGAAGGAATCTATTATCTCATTTCAATTCGTTTTGTATATTCTTGATATTCGAAGAAAACTTAATTTTAAATAACAAAGTCAGACATCATCCGGAGTTTCATAAAATGTTCCTTTAACCCTATACGCTGGTTCCTTAACTTATTGCACATTCCTTGGGTCTTCCCTCATTTAAAAAATGGCAAAATTTAAAATCTTACACACAGAAATTCACTCTCTCTCTCTCTTCTTTAGTTATCTTTTTTGTTTTTGTTTTGCACATTGACCAATTTTTTGTCACTCTAATAATGAAGACATTAAGTTCGTGCTAGTGTGTGCATTGGGTTGTTTTTTGTACAGGATACAAGTACAAGATAAAAAAAGATTAAATTATAATGCCACTAAATGGTTGCCTGAGCCAATTTTGTATTTCTAGTGTTATGGAGGTAATAGAAAATTATTTTGCTTAAACACGCAAAATGTGCCCAAAAAGGAAATAGAAGTAAAATGTGTGGATGTCACCAGTGCGAGGGTTTTCCATATAAATTCAAGAGACCGTGCTAAAGAGCATTAACTCTTGTGGTTTTTGTTGTTCTCGGTATAGCAAAAGAGTGGTAGCAGTTAGATACTGGCATGTGTTCAGATTATTCTGTTAGAAAATTTTTCGTCTGCTTTTTTTTGGGGAGATGTTTTTTCATGCATGCTTTCCCAATGTAATGCACTCACGTTTTAAAACTAAAAAATAAAATTTTATTACAATAAAGAATAATGACGTTGCTAAAGGCTAGGATGTAAAGGATTTTATATTACAAAAAAAAGTTAATGCTACTGTAAGTCGGTTATCTTTTTGTACCAAGCTAAAGGGTGCCTATTTCAGAATTTGAGACTTTCCAAACTTAAACACAGAGATTCACTTAAACATACAGACTCACAGAAATTCAGCTGTTGATTGAAGTGAAGAACAAGTTTGGTGATAATATAATTTCGTTGTTACCGCAAACGGTACAAAATACCAAATAGCAGAGGCCAGGTGCGACAAATTATATTAAAATAGAAATAGCAGAAATCTTTGTTTAGCTACATCCAAAATCATTGCAGTTAATGAATTTATTTTGGTTTTTTTTAATTTAAATTTAAAAGCGTTTAAAAAAGACCCCTTGCAATTTGAAGTGCACAGAGAAAATGTACCGCGTGTTTGGCCCTTAAATATGTAGCATTGCCGTTGAGAAAACAAATTTTGGACAATATGATTTTGACAGATTTAACAATGGTGTAAAAAACGTGTTTGCTTAACATGCCACCTTTATATTGTTTCATGTAATTACTATAAGGAACTTATGGCCGCGACCCAACAAGTATGAATGTCTTTTATTTTTCAGCTATAACGTAAAGGATTTTCCAAGAAGGATGAGTGGGTGTGGCCTATGTTGTCTGCTACATCTTTTGTTTCTAATTTAGTTGCTTTTTAAAAAGCACCATGGAATGTTTTACACTTGAGCAGCACGTTAAACGAAGCGTTGGTCAAAACAATTATATTCATCACCAAGGTCATTTTTGGATGAACGGCTATATTAGTAAGCACAATTACCTCATATGCTTTGGCACAAGACATCGCAAGGTTAAACAGGTGTGTAAGTGCAACTTTAAAAATTTCGTGCGAGTTTTATTTCATTCCGAATAAAACGATATCGTAGTAGTTCAAACAGGATTCGCTACGTGTAACAAATGAACTTGACATGAAGTGAATTGGCCGCATTTGCTTATGAGCCTTTTTAAAGACAGGCGTCTGCCAAATAGTCATAATTGACTGATGACTTCAAAGTCAACGTTCCCCATGCAATCACTAGAAATTTAGTCAGATCTATGCACGAAGTCCTGGAAAAGTTAACTATGTGTGTGAAGATAAATATGTGTGTGAAGATAAATTTGAATTTAACTAGCAGAGACGCAAACCCAAATTTTTAACATAGCTGATTTAGCACTCAACAGAGCACTGTTAGCGATTTAACAGCAGAAGTAATTTTGACCTTATCTTCAAAAGCCTATAATATGAAACAGGAGTCAGGTCCACAAAAAAATCCAACCGTACAAATTGCTCCAAGGTGTCAATAATTGACCCATAACTCTATAGAATCTAAACTATTTTCGGAACATAAATAAATTGAATTTTAAAACAGTCCTTTTGCTGGCACTGTTAATCATTAACTTATTTCCAGAGGTCATTATCGAAAAATGGGGATGGGTACCAATATCCCACTACATAGAAATGATGCTCCAGAGAGTACTTAATGGAACTGTAATAATGGGATATCTGAAATAATTTTGGAAGACAAATAAATCGAATTTGAAAAAAGCATTTTTGAGGTAAATTTTTGGTATGACCACTTATGAAAAGTGACCAATTTGGGAAAATGGTGATGGGTACCAATATCCCACTATATACAAATGGTGCTCCAGATAGGCCTTTATCGAGCACATATACTAAAATTTCTCAAATAATTTTGGAACTTTTTAAAAATAAGTTTCAAAAAAGTGATATTTGCGAAAAATTTCTGGAGAGGATTAATGGTCATTATGGAAAAATGGGGATGGGTACCAATATCCCATTACATAGAAATGATGCTCCAGAGAGTACTTAATGGAACTGTAATAGTGGAATATCTGAAATAATTTTGGAAGAAAAAATAAATATCACTTTTTTGAAACTTATTTTTAAAAAGTTCCAAAATTATTTGAGAAATTTTAGTATATGTGCTCGATAAAGGCCTATCTGGAGCACCATTTGTATATAGTGGGATATTGGTACCCATCACCATTTTCCCAAATTGGTCACTTTTCATAAGTGGTCATACCAAAAATTTTCCTCAAAAATGCTTTTTTCAAATTCGATTTATTTTTCTTCCAAAATTATTTCAGATATCCCACTATTACAGTTCCATTAAGTACTCTCTGGAGCATCATTTTTATGTAGTGAGATATTGGTACCCATCCCCATTTTTCGATAATGACCTCTGGAAATAAGTTAATGATTAACAGTGCCAGCAAAAGGACTGTTTTAAAATTCAGTTTATTTATGTTCCGAAAATAGTTTAGATTCTATAGAGTTATGGGTCAATTATTGACACCTTGGAGCAATTTGTACGGTTGGATTTTTTTGTGGACCTGGCTCCTGTTTCATGTTATAGGCTTCTGAAGATAAGGTCAAAATTACTTCTGCTGTTAAATCGCTAACAGTGCTCTGTTGAGTGCTAAATCAGCTATGTTAAAAATTTGGGTTTGCGTCTCTGCTAGTTAAATTCAAATTTATCTTTACACACATAAGTTAACTTGCCTTTTAGAAGTTTCCAAATAAAAAACTGTTAGATATTTTCTTAAGACTTCTTAGAGTGCCGTCAATATAGCTAAGCCAATTTAAGAAATTATTGAAACTATAACACATGTGACGATAAATTTCTTTATTTGAGATGCCATATACCTGGCTCGTGCTTGGAAAAATATGGCCAAGTTTTCGGTTTTTATTATTAAAATGAAGCTATTTTATTCATATCAATAGCTGGCGTTATTTGCGAAATTACTGACGTTTACTTTGGTATGAAGGAAAAGTCACATACGTTGTTATTTCCAAATGTAAAGTAAAATAACTAACAGGACGGGAAATTTATTAATAAATTTTATTAATACATTTTTTAATCAATTAAGGTTATGCTCCGCACTTACAAAAGCGTTAATACATAGAACCATAACCTCTAAAATACCTTTACCAACAAAATACAAATTGTTAATATTCTAGGTACCTTTACAATATTAATCACGTGTTCGAATTTCGAAGCATATTGAGAAAGTCTGCTTTACGTGAAAATTTTGAATTTGGTCTGCCAAAATTGTTGCATTTGGGAATCGCAACATTCAAGTCAGGTTAACGAAAAGGAAATTCGGCCTTAAAGAATATTTGTTTACTGAGCTTGCTTGTTTACTTTTGGTCTGAAGACATAATTAGCCCATACTCCATACTTTGCTGGTGTGCGTTATCGGAAAATGAAAATCACACCGGGGGCCTCTGGTTTCCCCAAGACGGAGCTATATGCAACACATCGGCAGAGATAATGACGTCTTAAGAGAAGCTTCTTGTCGTTTTTTGCATATTTCAAGTATTTTATAAGCAACAAAAGGGCCAACATACTTGGAGTGGGGAAAAGTTAACATTGTGATGTCCAGGCTTAGATAACATTAAGTTGGCTTATCTGTTGGTTTGTAAAAACGGGTTATTGGAGGGAGAGGATCAGGCTCCTATCTATAATTTGACGTCCGATTGTAAAACTACCAAGGACTTAATTGAGTAATGTTATGCTACGTGTTATGATCGGGCCTAAAACGGATACACAATAGGCAAAAAACTAAATACGATGGATTTAGGGGCGTGGCAAAATAAGTTAATAGTAGTTTTAGAATCGTCACTGAAATATCTTTCAACTTAAGGAGTGGATGGTGCAATTTGTTTTTTTTTTATGGAATACAATTGCAAAACTTTAGCACTATATACAATGCAAAAGCCCTGCCCTTTTCGGAAATGTGTCTAAAGTAAAGAGAATTTGTTCTCTATAAACGTTAATAAGCTAAACATTGCTTTCAAAGTATGTTTCAAAATCTACCTAGTTGGACAAGTGCAGGCGTTGTTAATTTCTTTTACAACTTTAACAAAATTCTCTTTTCCACGTCAAAGAATTGCAATAATTTTTATTATATTTAGCTCAAATCAAGTAAACAAGTCAATAATCAATTTAATTTCTAAACAACCTTTAATTTATTATAAATCATAAATAAAACTTCCAACAACAAACAAAAATAAATATTTTCGCTTCAAGTCCAAAATTAAAACAAAACACGAAACTAAATTCATGTGCAATATAATTTATTTAATTTCCTTTCGTCGTTTGCCAATATTTTTTATTTTTTATGCAACAAATCAACAGTTTATTTTTTTTTTAATTTTGTTCACACATATTGAAACACATTTGCAATTATTTATAATTTATTGGTAACTTGTGCAGTTGTTCTTTATTGGCCATATTTTTAGAACAGCAGCATTTTTAATTTTTTTGTTTATTTTGTTGCTGCTGTCAATTGTTATCATCAACGAATGTACGTACGTTGATATTATTATTTTCCACACACATATATTTTTTATTATTATATTTTTTACAATAAATTGATTTTGTTTTGCAAATTTATTTATGACTTTCCTTGAATTTACAATGAATTATAATTGTAAGGATATGTTACGAGTATTGATTAAGGTGGCAGATTGACTATGACAAAGAAATTATTCATTTAACAATGTTATCACACAAATCAACTATAGTTGAATGCGTAATAGCAACCCAGTAAGCAAACAGATGGTAGTAAGATTTGTGAACTATTGACCATGTAAATTTAGTTTTTTTCTGAATGAAATTTTTTTGGATTAAAAATGTAACATATATTGTGGCCAAAGCGCTGGTAACTCGCATGAAAGTTCATTATATATTTAAGTTCTCAAATGATAGCACCGTGTCGAAATTTGCACTAAAAAGGTGACTCGATAATTCTTATTATTGACATAGCCTCCAACGTGGCAATGAACTTCATCTGCAAGTAAGAAATTTGAGATGACGTACCGTAGAGCCAGCCGTTGTAGTCTGATTGTATTTCATTCCTAAATATAAAGATTCACGGCCGTATTAAAAAGGCATTTTGTTTTTGCTTTGAAGAACACAGTAGTTAATAAACAGTTTGAGGTTAATAAACCTTTTTGAAGAATCCGTATTCAAAAAAGGATTTTAACCAATGTATGCTTTATTAAATTGTTATTGATAACACCATCACAAAATAAACCCAATGGTGCTTAAAAGTGTCCCATATTAACCGCATATGCGGATCTATAAATACGTGAATAGACGTAACAGTTACTATTCGGGATATATTATTCATTGTTTACTCTATGGTACTCGTAGTGTGATGTAAAAAAATGCTTCTCAGTAATTTCAAAAAGCTTGCTATATTTTTTATACTCTGATATGGATTTGAGAAGATTACTATTGATTAGCACACAACACCCAAATTAATGTTATTCCGCTTGATCTGTGTTGCATTTTCGTACACCCTACATTCATTATTAATAACTCCAATCAACATAAAATATTAAACAAAAATAACATTCTTGATTTTTGTTGGTTTCCTTTTAATCAGGTGCGGATTTACTTAATCTTTTGCGAAGAGGTAAACTCCAAATGAAAAAAGTAAATCGTCGAAATATAATTGTTTTGAGTAAACGTTAATTTGTCACCCCCTTCCCGCTGGAGCATATTTTCCTGATAATTCCATCACCTTGATGTATTGCTAAACAGTGGCCTAGGTTTGTCTGGCAACTTGTAAATAAGAACCTTTAAAGTATGATCAATTACTTAACGAATGGTAACGTGGCAAATAGTAGCCGCTGGAACAATAAGTTTGGGACTGGTTGTTAGTGACGCTACTTCGCGCGTATAAAGTGGAGGCTGTGGTTTAGATTCAAATCGTGGGAATACAGCTTTCAGCTGTACATGCAGGGGTATTGGAGGACGCATTATTTTCTCCACTCAGTCGCACTAATATCTTCGGATAAGTCGTAATACAGGTGCCGATGTAAAGGTCTGACTCAGCACCTGATAAGATATGTATATATATAATTACACTTGAGTTTGGAAACCCAAAACCTGTAGTAAACTGCAGGCATTTGTAGATTTGTAACTTTAGTAAATTCCTAGCTTTTACATCAGTAAAAATTAAGTTAGTTCACACCTTATTTGAGTTTTGAAAGTTTATAGCTCTGAAAGCTTTGTCTATACGCAAAGTAAGCCAACAACTTTTTAGAAGTTGTTAACCGAAACTTCAGGCTATTTATTAATTTATAGCATGTAAACAATTCGTCAAACTATTGCCACTTTAACACACACATTATAAGTAGGGTTAAGAATTTTCTTATCTTTATGGTGTCAAATAAACAGAAGTGGATATTTTACAAACATGATTTTTGCATGACATTTTGAATCCTTCAAATGAATAAATATTATACTGTGCCCAAGAAAACAAGAAGTGCATTTCGCAAAGGGGAAAGTGAATGCCAGAAAAATCTTAAATCAATCAATCGCCAGGAAATGCAAGCAAGTAATTAAATAATAAAGTAATATTACACTGCCATTAAGGAATGGTCGTAGTAAGAAAAATCAGTAGATTGTTTTTGTAACTGCCATAAAATTTGCATATAATTATTCTGATTTATCACTAGATATCGAAAAGTTCAATAAAAATAATGAAAAGCAATGGTAGGCAAATAAACATGTACAGACTTTTTATTTCAAATATTTCATAAAATTTTGTTTAATTAAACTTCACCTACAATTTATTTCTTTGGTTAAGAATTAGTTGGCAAAAAATAAATTGAAAAAAAGACTTTAAGCTAATAAAATTTACAGAATAGAAATTTTAAAATATGAAACAAATAAATTTGGAAAATCTAGCTATTCAGTTAAGTGCAAGTTTATAATCGTAATAACAATTACAGCAACGTTTTTGCACACTTGTGCTTATCTTGCATACGTTATCTAAAATTTTTTGGTGTTATTTTAAAATTTATCCTTAAAGCAAGTCTCTTTCTTTTATTCAGACAGCCGTTTGCAATAAAGTTTATCTGTCATTGCTTTGAAAGGGTGTTTTTGAGGTTTTAGCATGTTAAGTTTTAGTAAACTCTAAATCATGTTGCATTATACATGTACACGTATATGCATCAGCGAAATTTGTGTTTTAACATCTAGTCTCCTCTGTGCTTGCGGGTACTTTAAAGGACTAACTATAATGGGTCTATGCTGGCTTAAGCTACTGTCCTAAATCAACGGTTAAACGGTTAAGCAACTTACAATCGACTTTTAGGTAGCTTTAATGTACTTACATGCATTTAGAAACTATTTCTTCTACAGAAATCTTATTTCTTCTTATGTTTCCTAAGTAAATTAAATTTATTTTCAGAAACGTATTGAATGACAAAATTAAGGCGCACGGTAATGCGACAGGCCACGTTTAGGTCTAATGTACACAGTGTGTATATTAGACGGAACCATTCGCGCTGTTTTGCACCCCTCATAACTTTGATGCCTTTAATCGTCAAATAATGAATATTGAAACATACGTGAAGATAACCACACATTTTGGTACATATTCACTGACTCACTTACTCATCAATACTATAGAGCACTTCCGCTGTAAGTAGAGAGCTGAAATTTCGTATGCAGGTAGGCCTTGGAGAATAAGTATTGAGAAACATTGGCACTTTTCATCTAGGGTTCCCTCTTATTTGTATGGAGCATTTCCATTATTAGTAGCGAACTGCAATTTGATATAACCCAACCGTCTTTAATTTTTAAGTTAAAACAGGTTTTATATATACACTAGCGGCCCGCACCGGCTTCGCACGGGTATAAAATATATAGCCTATGTCATTCACTGAAAAAATGATTAAAATCGATCCAGTAGTTTTGATTTATTCATTACTGTAAAAGTACTGTATTTATTAGAGTACAACAATTCTTCTTTCCCTAAACCATGAGGATTTCCTGCTATCTTTGGAATATCGAAATTCATACACAACATTTTTATTTATTTACTTTTTGCAATGTGTACAATACTTAGTACCTCAATAATAACAGTATTTCTCCACTATTTAATGGATGTTATTATACATATAAACCTTCTTCTTCAATCAATCTATCTATTTAAAAAAACTGCATCAAAATCCGTTGCGTAGTTTTAAAGATTTAATCATATATAGTGATATAGGGACAGAGAAAGCGACTTTGTTTTTTACTATGTAGTGATTAACAAACAAAAATAACTTGGAAAAAAGACTCAGATCCGCACAGAAACATAAATGCGAAAGTTTTTGGCGTAAAAAGTACTGAGAACGAAATGAGGACCCAGTTCCTCATACGTACAAAACCATAACATTTCTAGGCAACTTGCTAGCTTCACGAAATAGTTTTAACTTTATAATATGGGAAAGTATTATGGGAAAAGTGTTACCAAACTAGCAAGTTGCATATGAAGAACTTAGTCCTTATTTTGATCACAGTACTGGCCGTATTTTCACATTTATGTTTTTGTGCAGATTTATATTACAAAAACACAAACATATATTGATTGAAAAAATTTTTAACAGAAACTACTTGCTTTGTGCTCAGTGTAAGTGTAAAGCTTTAACCAAAAAAAAAAAAAATTACAATTTTAGAAATGTTTTTTTGTGGTCAATCAACCTCTAAAGGTACTTTTTGCTGACATTTTTATGTCCTCTATTACTGTTTACATATTAAGATCTCTGCTAATACATTTATTTGGCACAAACCACCGAGCGGAAGTAGTTAGTGTAAATTTTTGGAACGAATTTCCGTCATCGCTTGTCAAGTTTCGCTTGAAGACAAACCGGTTTCGGCTATGTGCCATCTTCAGTGTCATTTTTCGAAAGAAGAAAAAACTAAACCAAACTTGACAGGGGATGGCAAAAATTCGTTCCAAAATTCGTTCTATATCAAAACACCCTGTCGGAATATCAAATCAAGAATGTAGTAATTAGTTTTAAAGTTTTTGACTGATATCTTTCTAGAATATCAATATATTTTTTTTATTTGCTTGATGTACCTCACAACATAATAACATATGTCCAAACCGGTTTTAATATAGTCTTGTGGATTATCAATTTGTTGTTTAGATTTAACTCTGATTTTGACCCTAACAGCCAATATAAGTTACGGGTATTCAACTTCAAATGAGTTGGCTTAGCTTTAATATATGGCTTTGAAGTCAGTCCTCTATCCAAAGTGATTCCAAGGTACGTACCTATATTTTCTTTCGGTATATGTTCCTCTCGTTAATATATAAGTAATAAGTTTGGACTTCTCAGAATTGATTTTAATATTCCATCCAGTAAGCCATTTCTCAAGGAGATTAATATGATTCGGGACTTGCCGCTGCTATTGGCGTAACATCTGCACACGTGGCTACCACGACGTCATATCTTACTGGCATATCTGCAGTAAAAATTCAGTATAATACACTGCCCCGAGATATTGCTGCTCTGACTTCGTATACATTTGACCTTTCGTCTTTATTTCTAACATAAAAATGCCTTTGAGAAAGATAATTGTAAAAAAGTAATAGAGTTGAGCCGGTAAACCTTCCTTTAATTTGAAAAAGTAAGCCAATGTGTCATTCTCTATCGAATGCTTGTTGGATGGCAAGAAAAATCACTGAGCAATATCGTTTATTTTCCAAAGCATCAGTTATTACACTTACAATTCGGTGACATTGTTTCGGTGTTCCATGAATATGTCGATAATTTTATAAATGGAGAAGAAATTAAAGTTTATAGAGACCCTTAAATTATACGATTTTTGTTTTACATATTCAATTAAATATAATATAAAATTATTTTCACCTTCGTTCTCTATTCCCAGCTTATGCACAACTGCAAAATCTGCTGTTTCCATAGGGAATGTGCGATCAGTTTCACTATTTGCTTAAGCAAATGATACTTGACGTAACTTGACAAGAGGCTTTGTTAAATACATTATACATTGCTACAGACAATTTACATGTACAGTTGCATCCAGCATAAACATATTATAGTTAGCCTTAAAATAGGCAGATAAGTGTGTCTATGTGTACGTATTGGACAAACATCCCAAGATCACACGTGTTGTATAACAAGCAAAGCGATTTGATATTCTTAAGTGTAATCGCACATTTTGCTTAGCGTATAACGCAGACTGACGCAATGTAGTAGACTACAAAAGAAACACACAAAAACTCTTAAATGCAATGCCTTTCGACAAATATGTTTGTCAGCTTTCATGTATAGTGTAAGGAAAAGCAATAACGAGCACGCGTGTTTGTTAGTTTCTTTTTACTGGTTCAAAGTGATAAATTATGCGCTTAAAAGTCGCATACAATAGAAAAATTGTTTTGTGTCCTGCCGCAATGGTCCCATGCTGCAAATATATTCATATCAAAATTACAGAAAATCATATTCCAAACGATCCAATTTCATTGCTATTAATTACTTTCATTATGGCCTCAACACCCCAAAACTATCATTTACTTCTTTTGTGTATTTAGGGTCTCAGTTCATTGGCCTCTTTATTAACTAAAAAATCGTTTATATTTCTTTTACAGACTTACACATTAAAAAAAAACAGTATTTAATACTCGTGTATTTATAAACTAAATAAACACTTAAATAAATTTGTTTGCAAATAATTTCAATTATTAAATCGTTATTTATTTTATTTTATTTTATCATTGTTTGGCAATTTCTCCACAATTTATGATTTGGCAGAGTTAAATATATTTAATTATTTGGACTAATAACTTGCACAAGCAGAAATAGTTAATTTTAACACAAACAAATATTTGAAAGAAGATTTATGGAATGATAAAAAAATCTAGTTTAAAGCACATGATGTTGATAAAACAAAATTACTAACAGATCAGCAACTTTTTGAATATTTCTTTTGCAATTGAAATCTAATGGTGCACAAAACGTAAAAAAAGTCAAGTTTATACCGGTGCATTCAAATAGATGTGCTTTGGGTTATACGCAAAACTATAAGAAGGCTATCCGATGGTTTGTACACTACTGTGTCTAGAATTGCACGTCCGACCGAAGAACTACTAAGGAAGAGTTGAACCCGTTTTCAGGGCATTAATTTAAGTTTTCTTAATAATAGCCTTTTTGATTCACCTTTTTATGTCCTTGGATAGTTTATCAAACACTGAGCATAAAGACTTTAGAATCAAAATGTTCCATACGTATTACTACGTTTAGATTTTTTATGCTGAAAATCATAACAGCGGTTTTTAAGGGAGCCATTCTTTTTTGCTGAAACCGAACCAGCTCCATTTTCCCTTAAGGTTTAATTATATTCAATGGACAATATTATGTGAACATAGTGCAGCGTTGAGGTGATGAAATCGAAATAAAATGATAAAAATTGAAAATAATATTACATTAGGCATATGCTTTTAAAAGGACCAAAAATTTATAAATTTGATTTGATTCCAAGTACGGCGCAATCCAATAATTTGCTTTTTTCCACCGTAAGAAACAGCTCAATAGTATAAAACATTCCTTGATTTGATATTCCGACAGGGTGATTTGATGTCGATTTTTGGAACGAATTTCCCTCAACCCTTGTCAAGTTTGATTATGAGGCAAGCCGGTTTCGGCTATGTGTCATCCTTCATTGTGTAATTTTTTCGAACCAAACTAAACTTGACAATTGGTGACGGAAATTCGTTCAAAAACGCTACATAAAACATTTCCGTAATGAAGAATAGAAATCTGGGATTGCTAGGAGTTTTGAAGACGATTCTGACTATAACAATGTTATAAAATGTATTTAGGGGTTTGTGTTCCAAATAGCTTCAGCAGTTTTTTTTTATGTTTTTATGAAAACTTCTACAGACTACTTATGGAATGTTTGTTGAAATGTTATGAGTTCGCGTCACCAACATGCCGCGATAGTACGGATTTCATTTGCATAATTTTCCAAAGCCCATGATAAGTTTTGAATAATAAATAAAAGCTATAAAAATATAATACAATGATCGACTGACCGATAAATTTGAAAAGACGACTATAACGAATGAGCTGATTTCTAAATTATGAAATTTTAAATTTTTGTACTTGCAAATAATGTGAAAATGCACTGCGTTGGAACATAAAAAGAAGGTTGTAAGAAGCAGTATAGTGAGTCAACGGTGTGTGAATATTCATTTTTAATTCAAGTAGGTAAAACAGTTCGGCTACCGAACTAGTTTTCCCTGAAGCATGTTGTGCGGTCTACTCTTATACGGACATAAGCTTAGGTTTTGGAACTAGTCCCCTTGCTTCATTGAAGAGCATTCCGTTATAGTAACGATAAAACATTGCTCCGATTGTCATTGGAGTTGCATATCCAACTATCGCCGATTAGACTACCGCAAATATACTTTAAGACTCTGCTCCTTACAGCGACTACAACTCGATTTTCGGTGGGTTATAGGTGGTGTAAATAATAAGGAGATCAGATGGAATAAAGTATCCTTTCTCTCAATTAAAAAACGAGTCACTTGAATGCTTCTTTTTCGATTTGAAATACTTACTTAGTCGATAGCACATTACACTGAATTTTGGTACCATGAACATCAAGAGCTTCCCGTTCCTCAATACTTGTATCACAACATATTATATCGTGCGTGTGTGAGTAAGCATGCCTCATTGGCTCTTACGTGCATTAAAATTCTTGCTGGTTGGACGATCTTATTCAAAGATTATTATTATATATTTTAAGATTTTTTTACATACAAATTGCTTTAGTGGCGAAAAAAGTAAGTAGCCTTGAGGTACCCCTAAATTAATCTGCAATTCGTTTTAATGAAATCCCACCCATAACAACCTGTATATTGTGAAAGCTACACTCTATCAAGCGCCTTGGAAATTTCAAGAGCCACATTTTTACTTCCGCGAAATTGGTGTATTCAACGGCCACCATTTTTCCGAGATGAAAGCTAGCAGGTATTCTCTACGGGAACCATGGTGACGGTCGCTAACCAAATTGATGGACGCAAAAAATTTCATAAGATAAAAGTAAAGTTCATTAATTGAGGGTAAATTTAAGTTTTCTTGTCTATTACCAGTCCTTATGGCCTGCCCATTTTTTTTATATGTCAGACTATTTGTGGATGTCTTCGTAAGTTAAAAAAATATTTTAGATAAGAAAAATATTTTACTGTTTCGTTTTATTTTCCAGCTGAATGGGGTACTAATTGTATGTTTTTTTTTGCATAAAAACATATTGGTGTTAAAAACAGCAAAATAAATTAAAATTAAGGTAGCGCAAGGTTCTGCAAAAACTCTATTTATTTTGTAAAATATGGAATGGAAAATCTCAGTGTCGGTCCTTAGTAAAAAATCTATTACCTATGACTATGTCTATTCCGGAAGGTCACAAAAACCTACTACTCAAGATTTAGTACTACCCTTATAAATACTCTGAGCGCATATAAAATAGGTATGCGTATTTATGCAATAGCAAATGAACTGCTGTACTGAAATCCCTGAGGAAGAACTATTATGGGCTGTGCTCGTATTCGAACAATATATTTCATTTAAATAAGCGAAAACGTTTCGTAGGTAAAAAAGTTTTGATAAAATACTTATGATTGTTTATGAATTTTTAATTTTTACAAAATAAGTATTAAGGCAACGAGCAAAAATTAATAACAAATTAAATGAATATTTTATTATAAAATATAAAAATGAAGTGTGTGGGAAAAGTAAGAAGATTTCCGCGATTTTAACGTGTGAATAAAAATGTAGCTGCACTTGTACTTTTGCCGCTAGGATGTAGGTCAATTAACTTAAATATAGAAAAAATCAATAACATGACAAAAGTAAAACAATTTAAAATATTACATATACGAGTATTTTGTTTTATATTGGCCACAGAACTAATAGTATTAGAAATAATACAACTTAAGAATTTGTTTTAACTATGTAATACTCGCGGATTGATTAAGGAGAATATAAAATAATTCTATTAGGGTTACTGTTCCCTCAATAGTCTATACGGTATGTAAAAAATTATACTGGAGAATGAAGTCCCTTCAACTAGCCAAAATATTGTGTGAAAGCTCGAAAGGATAGTGTTTTGCGCGAACACTTTTCTGTGAAGCTAAATCTCTTTCTGACGAAGCTGGATACGTATGTCCTGATGAAACCTCACCTCTTTTTATGACAAATCCGCTGAATCGGACCGCATAAGTTTCCTATTTATTGTTGACTACGACACCTGCGTCCCAGAAAATATTTGCCAAATTTGTTAGCCGCTAATCCAACCTTTGCTTTCCCCGGCACCGCTTCAGCCGGCCTTCGGTGTGTTGTAATAGACTGAAGCTCATCCAACTTAGCAAAATGGCGCAAATCGATTTAAACTGAGTTAAAATCGAAATTACTGAGCAATATTACAAGCCTTTGGCATCAATAATTTTCCGCACTTTTACTCTCCGAACGGGCAACACAATGTCGTGTAATTGTTTGACATTTATACCTATAAATGTAACATCAATAAGACGTTCAAAATTTTCGGAATAATTGGAGGTTATGCGCTCACAACGAAACTCAGTAAACAAAGTTTTCGCCATTGAAATGTATAGTGCAGAATCCCGGTGGAAATTATTAGGCTTTTTCCCTGGGTTTTAGTGATGAATAAAGCCGTATGGCGACACGATGGTCTTTTTTTGTTATCGAAATTCGCTTTTTAAATTTTTAGGGAAATAAGCAACAGCCAAACACAATGTAAGTGCAGAGGATGTACAACAATGCACGAATTTGTTGATCCGCCCTAAAATTAAAACTTTAAAAACTGTTTATGCTCGTGTTAATCTACTCAGAAAACCTTATAAAAAATACAGAGAATGATCCCTATCAGGGTGATTGAGATTTTAAAATCAGTGCTTGCAAAATATTCTTCAGTTGGTTTTTTATGGGTGCTTGGGAATAAATAGTAGCGATAATATTGAGAAAATTGGTTCCTGGGTTGACTGGAAATTTGCTCGGCACTGAAGAGCTACATCATCATGCTCTCTCGGGCAAAATCACAAAGGCTTTTGATGCTAGAAAAGAATGAACTAAGCATAAGTATAGGAGGGCTTAACGAACAATGTGGTCTAAAATACCATCAATTTAAGAGAGGGAACTCAGAGACTAAATGAAGAACCTAGGACCTGAGTAATGAGATAGGCTAGCACCTGCTTTGCTAGTCCAGGTCTTGATTCTCGCAGAGTAAAGTTTTTTGGCACATCCTCACTAACTCCAAGAAATGTATAATGTCTCTTACTAAACACGATAATTAGCTTTATTCGTAGTATAAATCTGTTACAGTGAGGCATAAAGATCGCCCAAAAGATCCCACGGCCTTAATAGTAATCATAATAATTTTAATACTTACGTTAAGGAACTAGTGCAATCTTACCTGTAAAGACAAAACAAAAGAATAGAGTTAACATTTTTGCAAGGATACATATTTTTATTAAGTAGAGTAACTGTCGTTAAAATAGATCTCCTACAAAAAGCATCAAACAAACATCATTCAAAATGCTTTAGAAATGAGCAATGGTTTTTTATATGATAAAGTGGGAGAGCATGGGAAATACATGGAAAAATAAAAACTAAAATTTGTACTCGCATTTCAAAGAATTTTGGAAACAGCAACAGCCAGCACTTTGTCATACAAATTGCTGCACTTTGTTAGTGTCACAATAGACTCCAACATAGATAAATATACAACATAATGCACACACTGACATACACATGTATTTTCTTATATTTTCCTGCTGTTTTTAGTGTGAATAGGAAAAGTGAATATAAAAGGGCGTTATGTTTTTATTCCCACTCCTTTATTTACCCTCCCACATTAAGCTTTTACCATAAGACTTTTATATATGGCCATGGTTAGTCTCATCACTAATTCAAAATCATTTGCCCTGATATAAATTTCTGTTAACCATGAAAGATACATTTCTCTCCATTTGGTTTCTGGAATAGTTAAAAAACACTTCGGAAAACAATATTTAGCATTATTTTTGGAAAAAAGGTGGTAGATTTTTCTCGAAAAACACTTGAGTTGAGTAATATACCCAAAGAGGTAGATCTATCACAAATATGGTAGAGTTGGGATTATTGAGTTGGATTAAAGGGTTTGTTAAGAAAATGTATGCATGCACGTTCATATTTTACGTAAAAAAGGGTTATTGCAATTGATTACATTTTGAATTGTAATAATACGATTTATTTCAATCTCGATTATGATAAAACATTACGACTAATCGTGATGACGATTACGATTATAATCGATTTGCATGAACTATATATGTCTAATTTGGCGTAGTGTTTATTCCCAATTTGAAAATGTATACAACGAAAATGTTTGGAAAAAAATACTAAAGACAGAATATTATGTAACATATCTGTTTTAAACAGATTCATTACCATCCTTTATAAAGAAATGCATCTTATAAACATTCGACACATTTATAAAAGCAACTTCTAACAAAGCAGCTAATATATTTACCAGTGATGATGATTTCAATAAATATGTTGTATGAAAACTGTATCACTTTATTATATTTCTACAGCGACAGCATATAGAAAACATGAACATACGTGTTTGTAAGTAGAAAAACATTATGAAAATATGACAGTGTCAGTTGTAAGACATGAACTTTGCAACCTTCTAACAACGACTTTAAACATTTACACTACTACTCTACATTTAGTGGGAGTACAAATGTCTCTCTACGTTGGCGTACATAATTGTAACATTAACTTGTATACACTTACAAAACACGCACACACACATTCATACACACACATTCAAATATTTACACATGTGTGTTTGCTATAAATATTTACTTGCTTGAGTGTTAAGACTTTATTATAATGAATGGTTGATGAAGGATAAAGCGTTCATTTTCCCTTTTAGTTTAAATTGTAAAATGTTGTGATATTTTTATATGACTAAAGCTCTCGCACAAAATGTTGCAAACTTCAAAGACCTGAGAAGAATGTGTTGTACACAAATAATATAAATACATACATCTACTCGTATTTGTATACGCTGGCTTAAGGGTGTACACAGTTTTGCTAACAAAGCTGAAATGAAAGCAACCTTTGTTGCAAAAGACTCACATGAACAGTGAGCCACCATGGATGATTCCCCCGCCGTACCATAAGCCACAACTACAATAACAATAATTATAACAAGAACACAAACAGTGGAAATGTCGGCGTGTTTTTCATTTGCTTACAAGTTGGTTTAAGTGCCAAAGTGTGCGACACACTACTAACTTTGAGAGGAATATGCTAAGGAACACCAACATTGATGATAATGATGACTACGTCACTGACAACAACACGTCGTATGTTGTGGCAATAACTGCCACACTAGCAGCTGCTACTGCAGCAACACAAACAACAACAATCTAGCATTTTTAGGTATAAATCTAATGTTAACATGTTTTTTTCTTGTTGAAAACGCTTAAGAGAATGAATGTGTGTTTTAAGTTACAAAATGTGCTTGTGTCCTTGTCATCGTTGTAGTTGTTGCCATAAGTGTTGGCATAAATTGCACAACTAGTTTTCGCTTAAAAATAACACACACTTACTTATAAAGAAGAAGGATGTAAGTTGCTGTATTTTATTATATACAGTTATGTTCCTTTGTAGTTGTATTAAAACGTTAAGAAATATAAATTATTTCTGTGTATTTTACGTGGCTCAATCAAAAACTAAATAGAAACTATTTTTAGTGGCATAATTCGTTAAGTGATTTTTGGTTAACGCGAAATTTGCAAATTTACCTTCCTAATTGCATTCTCAGATGTTTAGCCGCTTACTTTGGAGATACCGGAAATACAAGACACAGAAACAGAAGTTACTATGACTGGTGGAAACCATTTGACCGATGGTATCGTTAAAGAGAAATGTAAAAGATGTTAGGTGTTTAATTTTAAAGATATAGCAACAGCGCAAAGTTACTCATAATCGTTTTTCGTTGACCAAAACACTGTAACTATTGAACCGGTTGCAATCGGTTCAGGGTTTTAAGACGAAAGTTGAACTTTTGATTTTTAAAATTTTTTATATAAATGTGCAAATTTGTTAATCTTCTTTATTTGTTAAATGAGCCATTTTATTAATACCCAGAATAAGTCCCTGAACAGCTTCGAAAAGGTAATTTATAAAACTGCAGGCCAATAGGTACAGCTTTTTGTACCGAGGTAGTTAGGAAGACTTATGTGGAAGTAAATCACTGTGCGTAAAAAGTTTGGGCCTAATGAGGTAGCATATACCTTTAAGAATAGCTTGAGGTATTCTTGGTCCTGGCATGATTTGAATTGGCAAAAGAAACTGCATGTTTTAGTTAGGTATGTTGGTTACAAGACGGTTCAAGTCTAAAAAGCCCTTAGATAACCTGGATCTGTGGGGATTCCATTTAAAGAAACACACGATACAACGTAAAACTTTCTTGGAAATTTCTAAGGATCTACTGCCATCATACAGATAATTAAATAATCAACAAATGACGTGACAAACTGTCAACCTAATTACACTGCCGTATGTTGCGAAGGAAGTATTAACTTATTATGATCTTAGTCCCTTTAAAATATTGTACGGCGTAACTTCAATTATCCTAACAATTAATTAAATAGCTCATAAAAAACTCTTATTTGATACTGATCAATGCACCCGCGTTTGACTGTTTAAGCCTTTAATTAAAACACAGTTATATTTACATTTCAAGCAAATACAAAAAGCTACTCTGCCGTTTTAATTTTGGCCAAGATTAAAGAAATACTTGAGAGTTGTTTTGATACTTGTAAACTAGAAAATATTGCTGAGTGGTTGCAGTTGCCGTTACTGTGGTTGCTCTGACTGCAGTTTGTTTTTCAATTGCTATCGCAATTGCATTTATTTTCTAATCTTCAAAGGCTGTTCAAAGTCTTGTAGACTAACAGACATCAATTTGCGGTTGAAGTAGTGGTATTTATTTGGCAGAAACCTTTTGTTATCTTTTTTTGGATTCTCTTTCTTGTGGGGTGATTATTTATATATTTAAGGTTTTTTTGTAGGTTCACAATGATTTTCTGTTTGAAGTAATTGTTGAATCATTATCGACGAAAGATACTCTACACTTCAGCAACATAGATACTTTGCTTGCAGTAATTCAATGATCTTAGTAACTTAGATAATACAGGTTGACGATTGAACGCCAAATGTTAAGCAAGATCCGCTTTAGCAGTTGTTATTGACTTGGAAAAGCTTTACTCTTCAACGAAGCAGAGCTTGGGATGTATTCAATTCATAAATTCCAAAAAAAAGTCATGGTACAAAGAAAAAATTTGTCACAGTTTGACCAGTGAGCCAGTGGTTCAAGTATCTGAAAAATTAAATCAAAAATCAATTAAAGTTTCCGTGTCAAGCAATGATTGAAAGCCATCGGTGAGAAAGCTGTAAGATATAATTTTTACTGCCGTACGAGGTATTTTATTACAATAAATTACACATATGCAAATGAACCTCTTATGCAATTGTTTGTTTAAGCGAAACTTAACAATGCAGGGATTCTTTGCAGTCGCTTATTTCTCTTTAAATTTGTTACCCGTGTATGTGTTTCTGATGTATTTTATTTCTACAAATCTTTTAACATTTTGATTACAAAATAAAGTAATTTCAAATGTCTAGCTGAGTTTTATTTTAAAAGATTTACGAACCAATCATGCAAAAGCCATTTCTTGTGGTAGTTGTGACTGCTAGTATAATAGGTTTTCTAAACTCAAGCACTTTTTCAAACACATTCTTTGAATGAAGTATAAATGGGGTTAATTGCAGGCTAAAGTTAAATTAGATTTTACATTTTTACTACACAAATTTTGTTGAGGAAGAGAGAAAAAGCTATTAAGCCAAAAAGAGCAACAACAACGAAAAATACAAAATCATATTTATTAAAAGCAGTTAAACAAAATTGAACCCGTTCAAGGATTTTTTATTTGAATAATTAATTACGTAATTACCAAAATAGTATCACTAAAAGTTTAAGATATCATGCTTTCATCCCAAGATATTTCTTTGAAACCCGTTTTGTGAGATTTTGGGAGGAATACACATTAATAAAGTGAAGCATATTTTCAGGGGGCATACAGCGCACTAAATTCTACCCAATCTTAAAGCCAGCACTCAGCATTCTACACTATCATCGCTTCACAAGCGAATCTGATATAATCCTATCCTACTAAATAAATGATTCAGCAGAGTGTATTTAGTGCTACACTTTCACACAAAATAGATGCCAGAAAATTCATCAAATACTTTATTTTTCCCTTAAACATTTTGTGTTAAATTAGGTAAGGCTAGCAAAAGTATTCAGTCTGCTAAATACGACCGCTGGCGAGCTGTTGAGAAAGAGGGCTCATATTTTATTTGGACTTCTATTGATTAGATATCTAATATAGTCTCCACTGACCTAGTTGGGGGGTTCGGATTGCACCGCTTATTCGTTATGTTACACCCATAACTAAAACATTTGTTTAACTTCATTCAACCGCTTTAGAAGGAAAGACTCTCCCTCGTTTTATTCACGCAGATAAAAGATTTTGGTGGCAGTCCTACTGGTGTATTCGAAATTTATTTTAATTTTTATGTAATTTGTATGTAAAATTCTTTTATGTCGAATAAAATTGCATAAGTAATTCTTTCAAGGCAATACTATATTTTTGATAGGCCCTCCAATAGAAAAATAGAGAAGGAACCGTAATCTAAGGTATAACAAAACAGAAATGCTTTGTAACGAGACACAAGAACACATTCTGTTTTTATTAAAGAAACTTGACCACGAAACGAAAAAAAAATATAACATTTTCTTTCACAAAACTTTTCTGTTAATAAAATTTTTAAAATTAAAATTTTTTCTAGAGGGGATATTTTTTATATCGGAAAAATACTATAGCATATTTTAAGGCTGAAATTCGTTTTCATTAGAATTTACTGCAAAAACGCTTTTAAATATTTCAAGTTAACACTGCAACATTAAAATGTCATGTACAACTCTTCATTACATATTTTTTATACAATGTATATTCCAAAATACTACTGATATGCATTTAACTTTGTCTCTTCATCAAGTGCATCCAATAAGTGAAAAGAAAAAAATTTTATTTTTGTGCTCCACGTTCGCCTGAGGTATTTTTCATTATAACTTTCGCCGAATTTTTTTTCCCTTAACCCTTTATGTTGTTGGTAATTTTAACATTTAAATCGTTATATACGTAAATGAATACGCAATAACAAAAGGGGCCCTGCATATATTCTACAGTTTTTATTGAAATTTATTGCAAACAAATTTATTAATGAAAGTAACAATTGGAAATCGGTTGCGAAACTAGTCTCTTGCTATGTGTGTGTAGATTTAATGAAAAGTTGTCTCGCTATATTTTTGTTTAGTTGTACAATTTAAACGAAAAATAATAATATTAAAATCCATACAAGGAAGAGTTTGTATTTTTTATACATATTTTAATTTTTAAAAAAGTTTTATAAACGAAAACTTTTCAAAGTTGTTTTTAAGTGGAACTTAATCGTATAAAATAAATTTAAATAGGTATCCAAAACAAAGATTTTCTTCACCTTGTTTGATTCCATTTATTAAATTTTCCAAGCTTTAAGACCTTTTTTAAAAAAATCTCGTATAACTACCGATATTTCGCTACTCCTAATGATTCAATTCTCAACAAGGAAAAGATAATCTTGTATTAGGGAATTATCGACAATGTAGATTTGATGTCTGCCCAGCTGCTCTAATTCTTAGTTTACTTTTTGTTGTCCCTTCATAAACTTTGTTACAATTCTCCTAATTATTTCACTTACAAGGAGTTTTATAAACCACATTTGAATTAACCCATTAGTTTTACTTTGAAAGCCATTTTGTATTTTTCAACCATGTTAAAATTCCTCGTACACTCGTTAACTTTCGCTGCAATACGCAGCCTATATTACGTTTCGCGCTAAAATTAATTAATTTATAAATAAGCTGATTTGTAAAACTATTCTCGCCTAATATATTCCCAATCTTTTCATTATTCATTCTGTAAAATTCCTTATCACTTATAGTGAGCAGTCTTTCTACAAAATTTTTAGCTGTGTTATTAATAATGACTTTATAGTGCTTTAAATAATAATTAATAATCCTACACGAAAAACGTGCTTTTTTTCTCTTGTAAACTTAATCTTATTATTAAACAAATTAAAAGCATCCAACATATCTCTTGCTGCAATCGTCAACATATTTTGTCAATATTCTAGGCCTTTCATCCAATTTCCCAACACACGTCTAAAAGCTTCTCCATAACTATATCTGCTACAAATGGTGACGCGAGGGAACTCATCGGAAGTCCTTCCTTTCGTACATAAAACTGTTCCTTCTACTGAAAGTATCTATTGTCCTTATGACAAATTTAAATGTATTTAGATATAATACCTTTTCTTTTTTCATGTGTTCCTTAATTATATTCCATTTTTCCTTAATTATATTCCTAAGTCTACAGGTATACTCGGAACTAAAGACACTACGTCAAAATAAACCAACTTTTCGTTACACAATTCATAAGATTTACACAAACAATTTTACATTTGGCAATTAAGGAAAACCATCAATTACTAAAGCTTTTTCAAAGTCAAAAGATAATAGTTGAATGGTATTTAAGTCAACATTTTACGGAAATGGTAGAGTGGTAGGTAATTTTGAAGAGAAAGTTAAGAAGATATACAAGAAGAAGTTTGATTGCCTTTCGGATTTCCAAAACAAGGAATTGGGTATGAACTTAGATAAGAAGTGGTTTTTAATAATACAGCCGTAGACCTACGAAGTGAGGTTCGGGATGATCTTACACTAGGCCATAAACAAGCCTTGCCTATTAGAAAAGAGCAAGTGAAGAACAGGGGACAGCTAGAACAAAATTATCTGTCATTTAAATAAAATTAGATTAACAGAAGGTGATATATTTATGTTAAGTACGGATAAATTAACAAAAAAGGTTCTTGAAAAGTAATATGTATGTGTGTATGTAGAAGATTCGGACGCTAGAATTGATAATATTGTCGGGGATGTTACAAAATATAACTTGGTGTGTAAGAATCCGACGAATAAGCAGAAGACGAATAATGAAATAGTTGAGAAGTTTTCTGAAGAATGAATTACTGACGGGATTGAGAGAAACAAGCTGAAAGCGAGTATTGCTATTGCACATAGGTTGTATGGGCTTACAAAAATTCATAAGGAAATTTTTCCTCTAAGACCAATTTGCTACATAATGAAGTAGAAAAAAATAATATTTTACAAAATAAAAAAAGATTAATAAACTAAATGGGTATCGGTAAATTATTTTGTTAAGAAGTAGTTTTTGTTTTCAGTTTTTAGATTTATTTTTCACTTTTCAATGCATCTTTTATTTCAGCATTATTGTAAAATAATTTTCCAGTTTTATTTAAATATTTGTCGAATATTTTTTAACGTAGTTTTTTAGACACGTTTTTGACTTCGGCATCGCAACACCAGAATTTATATGGGAAACAAAAAGAAATATCAAAACGTTTTCTAAATTTGTCTTTGTTTTACATATAAATGCTAGCGTTGAGGTGCGTTTTACAAACTTGGGCGCTTAATCTGAATAATTTTGAACCATTTTATTAAACGAGCGGTATTTTAAATTTAGAAATATTTTTTTGTCTTTTAGTTTTATGTGTATTGTGCATATTATATAAAATTTATTTTTTATATTATATAAAATTTCTGTGATTGAAATAGTTTTTTTTATATTAGTGTTATTTTTTTTAAAGAAATTGTTGCTGATGTTTTATTTTTTTATTTGTGCGATTGTAAGAATTTGGCAAGTCCTTCAAAGAGTTATTTGGTCAGTCAGATTGGCCTATATGGAAGGAAGGTGCAAGATCTTTTTGAGTTTTATGAAGGAGCCTTGGATGTAGTTGAGAGAAATCTCGTAAAGCCAGAGCCTATGGGACGTGGAGCAACAGAATCTCAAGAAAGAGAACACAAGAGACAATGTGAGTTATACAGAAAAGCAAATTGTTATGCTAAAAGCATTATTACACGTACAATTACTGGCGAAATTTATCAAAAAGTGATGGACAAGGAGTGTGCTTATGAGATGTGGCTAGCATTGAAACAACAGTTTGAGGCGACTTCAAAAGACAATCTATTAAAAATGTGTAGCTTTAAAAGTTTTCCCTCAAATACATCCAGGGCTCCTTCATAAAACCAAATTTAAGAAAGAAAAAATTTTATCAATAACCTCCAACAACATTCAAATTTGCTTCCTACGATGATTTGTGAGTCGAAATTGCTGTCCATGCAAAATTGACACTTTCAAGGTACTGACTAAGCATGGATGTAGTCGTAAAATATCTTGTCTTTTATATAACTATAATTTGGCAAGACTGCTTGATATTTGCCCCATTTTGACAGCTATTACTTGCTTTATGGTTAGTTTGGGATTGCCATTTCGTCATAAATGGACTAATACCTTAAGAATGACCACAATTGTGCAAACATTTTACGAAATGAAAATTATGAGAACTTCATCCAGAATTTCACAAGAAAATGTTGTTAAGCGATGAAGCTCATTTTTAAAGCAAAACCGCCACATTTTGGGTAAAGATAATCCACATTACATCAAGAGAAAGTCAATATTTGGTGTTTTTAATGGGCGGAATAATTGGTCCGTATATCTTCAAAAATGATGCCGGATAGAACGATACAATTAATGATGACTACTACAGGACCATGATCACTAACTTTCTTGTACCAGACTTGAATGTCCTTAATGTGGATAAGCTGGGGTTTCTGCAAGACGGTAGAATATGCCACACGTAATGGGCCCGTAAGTTGGCCTTCAAGACCATGCCACTTACCACCGCTGGACTAATTATTACCGTTGAACTAATTATTATGGATCGCTGGTCTACACCGATCAGCCTTAGACTATCCACTGTGTTGTTGTCTTCATAGTGTGTGTTGTTATCACAGACATACGGCCTCCATAGCTGTATAAAGTGATTGAAAATTGGAGTTCCCGATTGGGCTTTCTCGGAGACGAAAAGAAATCATATTCAAATAAAAATGGCAAAGTATTATTTTTCGAATATCGAAAATTCATGACCACTAACACTATTTGTCTGTGTTTCGTTTCAATTTAAATTTTCATACTGAAAAAAACATATGTACATTGTACATATTTGTTCGGGTTTTTGCCATCAAGAATAAAACAAGTATTTCAATTGCCCTTCACCTTGATAGTCCCGCTTTGGCAAGAAACAAAATGAAAACAAATAGGTAAATACATTTTTCCGCTCAATAAATTATTTTTAATTTATTGTAAAATATAAAAAATTCTTTTTATATTTCTAACGTTATTACTTTCTAGCAGAGAAGAATGTGTTGAGTGCAAAAATATCAATACACCTACATTTAAAATGTATTATTATTATTTTATATTATTTTAGAAAACAAAAACAATAAAATAATAAAAATCAAAATCTTGGCAAATGTTATATGGAAAGGAGAGTTATTTTTACTTTGTATCATTCTTAATTTGAATTGGAATGTTTGCTTTTCAACTAAATGGTTTTGACGTCAACTGGAATTTTATCGTCTTGTAGACATGTGTTTTCTTTCTGTCTTAGCATAACGAGATGAACAAAATAATCAAAAAAATTTGTTTCAATGAATTTAAATTACTTTGATCCTTAGTAACAGACAGCTAAATTTCTTAATTTATAAAAAAAAATTAATTGAATTTTATGACAATATTTTTCGTCAGGTTATTTGGCTACAAGTTCTGTCATAGATTGGGCGCTGGTTTGGATGTAGAACAATGGGTAGTTTTGGTTTTCACACCATTCGAGGCCGCCTGTCAGTAACGACGTCCACTAATTACATAAGAAATCACGTTCTTGAAATAAGTCAATTGTGTCTTTCGCATTAAACCAATTATATATGTAATAATAAATGCGTCTGCGTCTATTTTATATAAACATGCACCAAGAAAAACATAATTTATGTTCTTTTTCATACTTATAAAATTGATCGAGATCTGAAATTGATTGCCTCGTCTATAGTACCAAAAGGTACGGTGATAAACATTAAACTGCATTGCATTCGAAATGATAACGGAGAGTCGCTGAAGAGGACCCACACGTTAAATATGTATCGAAGACTCTTTGCCTTCAAATGATTGCCTAGATATTGTATTAATACAAGTCTTGGCAACTAATTTACACACGTGGTAATAATATATTCACTACTCGTAAAGAAAAACATGTAGTGGCATGACCACGGTAACTATACTATGTTCTCTACATCATCTACACTATTTACTGTGATAAACATATAACGGTTATTTGAAAATATTTTAAATATTTGAAATATTTCAATAGCAATATAAGATTCAGTTGAACAATATAAATTTTACTAAAATTCTAACCGCGAACAAAGTCTTTTTATTTTACAAATATAATATGATAAAATATAAGAAATGAACTTAACGTGTAAGCTTTTTTGCTGTTTGAGCAAACTATGCCTAAGAAGCAATCATACAATGTTGGTTTTCGAAAACTTTTTCTTCTCAAACTTGTCTGAATTCATTCATATTGTTTCAAGAAAGGCCATACTATTTATATCTACTATTATAATACGAATCGAGTATAACCATATTATTCAATCATAATATGATGATCAAGAAGCAACAGTGAAAGGATTTATACAGTGTATTGGTCTCCATCAGTTTTCTTTCTACAGAATTGTTTAACACGCAAATAATATTTAAATATTTTATCTTTTCACAAAATATTTTATTAAACAGAAAAAAACAGTATTTAGTTATTATTCAAATTATTTAAATTTATACCTTTAATAAAATTTCAACCAATAGTAAATTACATTTTGCTTATAATAAATAATATTTTCGTTTTTAAATTATTGCCTTTTTATTTATATTAATTATTGATTTTTATTACTTTCAAAGAACTAATAAAATTTTTACTATTAAATTCATTTCTTTTTGTACATTTTTTTTTTTGCTTTTAAAATTTAAATCGCTGTAATTAAATAAACGCTTTTTTCTACGTAAAACTTATTTATTATAAATACACAAAAGCAGCTTTAACAATAAAATATAGGGTTGTTAAAATTAAATAAATTTTAAATTTGTATATTGGAGAATAACAAAAAAATATTTTTTATTTCATAAAAACGCCAAAAATATTTACAAAATAAAAGTATTTTTATTAATTTATACATAATTGCACATAAGTAGAAGTAGATTTAATTTTTTTTGTAGCTTTAAAACAAACCCAACCAAATTTGTGCAAAACAAAGCCAATATAATTGATGACAGATGGCAAAAATTAATAAAACTTTTAGAAGTAAAGTGGGCATTTAAAATGAAAATTTTTAATTGTTGTAATAAAATATAGACTAGTTGTAAATATACGCGTCTAACATATTGCATAATGTGTCGATTAATCATTAAATGTGCTATTTTGTTAGAGATTGAACTCAACGCTGAGTGAACGTGTTACTTTGTAAAGGGAGCATAAAGTCGCATATTTAGGGTTTCTTTATAGAAGCTTAAACGCTGGAACGGATATGACTTCATTCGCATTTAATGCCCTTTCTGATTCAATATCAACGATCTTTTGGAATTGTCCTTGCTTGTGATTCACACCTCAGCTTAGCTTGGCTTCATCGTTAAAGCTATATAACTGCGGAGGACCAATATGTTGAACTATTCGCCGTACCAACCATCTTGTGCAATTAGTTAATGATCCAATGCATATTTTATATTTTAAGATTCACCGACCTCGTTTGACCATTCCTTCCTTCATACCCTGACAATTATGAATACTTAGCCTAATTAAATCATCTGATAAGCTGGCCACCAGTCGTTCACAGGATAGAGTAACATTTTTGGAACCGCTACGAAACATAGCAAATATATTTACTCAGCTTTAGGCGTTTTAGATGAACATTTTTGTACCTAGACATGCTAGTAAAAAACATAAGCTTATCTGGAATGAGAACACTTACACCGTGAAAATAAATTCAAATTTAATCTAAGGTTTAATGAGACGTTCAAAAGTCCAGTACGATCTACAGATCAATAATTAAATCCTAATGTCATAATAAAAGCTTCAATACTTATATGTTGCGCAAAGTCACAAACAAGATTTTAACTACCATCGTCTTCCGTTAACGTTCCTCGAAGACAACGTTTATACTCCAGAGACCTTAAGTTATTTTTTGATGCAGTTTAGTTCAATTAAAATAGCTTCAATCAAATAAGACCAAGTAGGGTGATCACAATAATGTCTGAACCTATTTTTATTAGTATAGTTAATATCATTTCTAACTTACTTAGATTTCTAATAGGCGAGAAAATTTTTAAAATATTTTGAAAACCGTCAATCGAAAACCTTAAATTGCTTTCTGTGGCACCTCTAATAGCCCAGCCTTTCCGCCTTTAAGAATAACTATTATCTACGAAATTTTTTTGCTTATCTCGAAACATCATTTAAAAATTACACGAATTTTTTTTTTACTTCAAGTTTTTCTCAAGCAAGCCATGGTCTTGCTAAATTAATAAAATCCTCTGCTGTAGGATGTCTGAATAAGAATGTAGTACTTAAATTGGGTGGCATTTTTTGGTGAAAGTGCCAACTCTGATACTCAACAGCTGTCACCTACGATTGCTACACATAACAAGAATGTTTTATCATTATGAAATTCTATAACGTTGAAACTGCTCACAAACTTCGTAGAACTTTTGGTGGAGAATATGCATTTAATGTGTCAACGATTCGAAGAGCGGTCAAAATAGTCTAAACAAACTGGGTGGATTGAAAATAGTACGTCCCCTTTGTGTCGACGTAATCACCCGCCTATTGAAAACATGGTTGCTGTAAAGGAGAGTGTTGACGAAAGCGCGAAAATATCAATGCGGCAGTGACTGCCAATGGAATTTGTTACAGGACCTTGATTAAGGAATTCTTGTGGTCTCAGCTTGATGGCTCATTTCTGTATATCATGAGGCATCTGGTTACACAGGACGACCCCACGATCTCCATAATCTATTGTTATTGAGTCACTCTATATTTTATAGATAAGTTTCTGCCATGTTTATCTGAATATAATATTTATTATAATGATCTGCTATATAGATATTTGAAAGGCGTACAAGTTACGATCATTAAATTTAATACTACTTTAAGGATATGTAAAATTACAAATTCTTACTAAGAAATTAAAAGCTGTCTCCACAAACTTTTTTATTATTATATAGAGCTCATCTTCTAAGACCAGAAACTAAACAAGCCATTTTTTGATAAATTCGACTTAAGTGAAGGTTGTTCTACATTAATACAAACACATATTACTCACTAAATTAGGGCAATTGAGATAGCACTTTCTAATGAAAACTGCCAAAAATTTATAATATTTTCAACAGCCGAATATTAAAGTAGGAAAAACGTAACATACTTTTCTAACACACATACAAAAATAAACATTGAAAAATTATTCAACCCATTAAAAGTGTTTCAAATTAAAAACATTTAAAAATACGTTATTAATGTCAAATTGTGTCATAAGCTGAGTAAAATTGAAAATTTACAATAAAAAAATCTATGGTTTTGCAAAAAAAACTCACTTGAGCTAAATTTTTCAAATAAAAAGAATTATTTTGCATCAGATATTTAAATTTATAAAAATCTCCAAGAACAACTAAATATAGTCCTCATACATGTTTATTTTAATCACTTACTACATTCATGTATTTATTACATTTAATAATAAATAAGAAAAGTAAAATATATTTTTTTAACTAAAAAATTTTATAATAAATCTAATACAAACTCAGCAGCCACCAAAAACAATCAAATTTACATAAATAAGCAAGAATTATATATTTGTATATTTTTCTATTTATTATAAAAACAAAAAAACAAAAAAAAACGAAATACAACAATAAGAATTAAAAGGAAAAATTTAACAATAATACAAACAAACAAACATTTGTTTTACATAATCAAGAATTTGGCATGGGCGTACTAGTGAGTGAAAAAGTTTCTCTGCCGACATTATTTTATGAATGTCTTTCTTTAAAATAACGTAATACAAGAAGGTAGAACGAACACACTTATTATTTTCTTGTATTTTTATTTATATGCATTTACAGACAGACGTCAAAAAGAATTTAAATAAAGACAAACACGCAGCCATAGAAGGGTGAGAACAACTAAAGAGGCGATGTTCAGAGTGAAAAACGCCCTACAATAGTCGTTTGTAAATGACAAAAGATATAGAACAAATAAAAAATAATTCGAGAGTTGTAAAATTCTCAACAAGAGGGCGATATTTTGTTCAAAGGGAAACAATTTTTATTTCCAACTTTTGTCTCTCGTAATTTTGCATGACTGCTTTATATGTTAAGGCGTAAGTAAAAATGGTAAATAAAAAATTTTAAGAATTCTGTGCAAATAAACCTCCGCCTAGTAACAATATTTTAATTCTGCAGAACCATTCAACTCTGGTTTTGAAAGTATATAAGGAAATGTTGAAAAACTACCACATTTTTATCCAGAGAAACGAAACAACATAATCCTTAGGTCAAATAATAAAGAGTCACTTCTGGATGTGGGGTTCCATTTGTGGATGTAACAAACAAACTTGAAATTAGAAATGTAGCATAGAAATATCATAACAGCACCACCCATTAGACAATTTTTTATTATAAGAAATTGTTTAAAACTATATTATTTTTGTTTTTTTAATTCTATTTTAAAAACAAAATACACTTTATGGGAAAGCAAAAAAAAAAAAAAAATATACATATTTCAGAAAAAGTCAAAAAATCCGTATAAAAAACAAAATGAAAAGTAAGAAAATTTAAAACTAACATAAATCACACTTCAAACAAAATTTATTTTTGGAACTTTTGTGTGCCCTACAACATGTAGAAAGGGCATATGAAACACATGTCCATAATTTATATCAAATCTGCTTTACCTACCCTGCTCCCCTGCATGAACACCTAATTAAACTGATCTCTCTGCTCTCACGACAGGTTTGATATCGAAATTTAGTAAAATGAGCCGATAACTGGCTTACATGTAGCCATTTCTAATAAGAAAACTCTTCTTCATTTTATAGGCCATCATATGTAGAATATAACTTTGCTCATATAGCTTGCAGAATTTGGGCGATGAGATGGAGGATGTCACTCAATAGCGGTTTATCGGTGTAAGCCCGCCACTTTTTCAAATCTTACAAACGTCATAGTGCTTAACGTTGGCACCTGGCTTTCGACTTATAATCAGGTGAAAGCAACCAACCAATCTACGTTGTAGATTTTTGGAACGAATTTCCGTCCTTCCTTTTCAAGTTTGGTTTAGAGACAAACCGGTTTCGGCTATGTGCCATCTTCAGTGTCATTTTTCGTTACTCCCCCAAATGGTTTTACCACGAACCATTCCGAGAGTTATTGTCCCGGGCTTCTTGTTTCCATGGTAGCAGTCGCTTAGATATATGCGAAAGCTGGAAGGACCTTATACACAACTCTCGGGCGGGGTAAACCAGAGGTTATGCCCCTGTCGAGAAATTAGCCAATATAACTTGAAGAATCGGCTCGACTTTGACTCATCTATCGCAACGTGCGCATAGTTCGCCTTAACTTTATAATAATAGAAAAATAAATCGAATAAATGAACAACTAACCAAAAATCCCCAAAAACGAAAATTCACCAAAAAAACTAAAAATCCGAAAAAAAAACACTGGAATTCGCCACTAATTTTTATTTCAGCAAAAAAATAAAACTTCGTTAAAAAGCTCAAGTCCAAGATTTTGCAAAAGAAATTTATAATTAATAACCCAAAGAAGTTTTAAATATTTACATATATTGAAAGAACCAAACATTTTAAGGCATATTACTACTAACTAAAAGAGCCTGAAAGTGAAAACGTCGATCACAAATATTTTTTACAACATCTTTACATCTGTTATGAAATTTTTCGGATTTAACTGTAGGGTACTCAAGAAGATGAACTTGATTTACTTCTTGTCCTGTGCTTTGTAGAACAATAAACAAATAGAAAAATTAATTTGTTTGAATATATTTATACTAAAAACTATCGATTAGTTAATACTATAAATTAACATTTCATGTTCAAATATTTAAGGAAAGAAATGTGGAACACTAACATGATTCATGAGACATTTGATTTGTTAATACTTGAGGTGAAATTTATGGATCTTAAACAAATTTGTGAGTTTTCGTTAAGTATTACTGATCTAATGTCGAATAAGTACGAAATCAAAACAGGTAAAATACAAGAAATCACATGTTGATTTTATTAGAAGCATTTTTATCTACTCCCCGCGATTGCCTTACGAATTGGCAAAAAGTTTGACACAAGCAACAAAATCACAAAGCAGCATTAAGTAAGAACAAATAGCCAAAATACGCAGCAATCTGTTTTAATCTCTAAATAAGCCATATATGGTGCATATTTAGAACATATGAATATCCAAACATATCACGATATAAAATTTTTAAAATTGCTGAAAAGTAAATCAAAAAAACATACCGACAGTTTAGAGCAACTAATCATTACAATAGAAAAACCACAAACGCTCGAAAAATTGTAACAAATTTCTAAAAAGCGAAAGGTAGAAACAAAATATTAACACTGGAAATAATCCTGAATGTATAAAGAGAGAAAAATCGTTTATCCAAGAAAAAAAAACATCACCATTAGGCCCCAAGGGAAATAATGATTTGAAGCCATCAGGTCTTGAATGGGAAAAAGTTTTAATTGAATCTCAATCTCGCACTCTGCGAATTAAAAATTTATCCTGATATACCAACAATTACAAACTGTTTTATTTGTGTGGTATTTTGAGACAAGGCGCAAAAGAAGAACATAGTTGTGGCATGGTCGCGACAACTATATTATGTTCTGTACAAAAATATATTGTTGTGGCAAATATACAATAGATAGTTTAACACATTTTAAAAATAAATTTTGCTCGGATAAATTAGTTATTGTTTACATTTAATTACTAAACGGTTTTCAATCATAAAATATGCTTGGGTTGAACAATAAAATTTTCACTAAAATTCTAACCACAAAAAAGGTATTAGAATTATACAAAAGCCATTTAATAACTCTAACCACAAGATGTTCTTAATGCACATAAAATGTAAAGTGCATAACGCCTTGACTATTAAGGATTCGAAAGTTTTAGACTTCTGGATTTTTATTTCAGTCGCTGCCAACAAACAACATAATTTTTCTGATATATCCCAGCTTCTAACCATTGTAGTATATATTACATCACTAAATTGTCGTCAAAGTAAAATAATTTTAAGATTAACGCCAAGTAAAATTGCAATACATCCATTAAATGTTTTTGTTTGGAGCAGATCTTGGTCTGGTGGCACCTACATTTCTTGGAAAGCAGTGCTAATGATACTGTCTAAGCTATGGCGACTGCTAAACAACAAGTATAATCAATTTCTTTAAGCTCGTTTTGGAAGATATATTTTCGACTTTGAGAGTGTAATTAAATTTCTAAACATTTTAAAATATTCTATTTACGTGTAAATAGGCCTACACGCTACGCTAGGCCATTTAAAAAGTAAATTTTTACTGGTACACCGTGTAATTAATGAGCCCATTTCTTCTTATATTTATATGATGCTTAATTGTAGGGCAATTGATTTTTAACGCAACAAGTTTTTTGGAATTTAAACCCCAATGCAAAGGATATTAAACACCAACAACTTGTATCGAACTTTTAATTTTCGCTTAGTCTTCTTATTACTTTCTGCGAAAAATTTTAACATTCAATTACGTTTTCAATGAAACACTGCTTTTGATTGTTTTCTAATGAGATTTAAAATGATTTTTAATTAAATTGCTATGTTTTTCTCGTTTCGTTCTTGTTTTGATTTCTTGCAAAATACGAAAAGCAAATAAAACCGAAATCCACAAAGTACGAGTAGAGGGTATTACTATTTTATATTAATATTAAATATACTTTGTAGCAGTGGGCAATAATTTTTTAAATCTTTTAATAACAAAAAAAAAACAATTTACTTTCAATATGCCTACGTTGCAGTTAATAATAAAATAGTCACCAAGTGCGTTTAGCAATTCGCTAACCTAAAAACCAAATTTAACAAGAACGTGACATCTTTTTTAAATTTAAAAACAAAATATTAAAACTTAATTTTATTTATTAATTTCATATATAATTTTTTTCACCACCAACATCTGGTCTAAATCTGTAAAAATATTATTTAAATATTAAAAAAAAGTCCCATGACAGCTGTAGTGCAACAATAATAAAACGCTAAAAATATTGTTTTTTTTATTTAGAATCGTCTGTAAATGAGGCTAAAGCGTTTTTCGGTCTACATTTTTAATACTAAACCTTTAATGTTATTGCCATACACATACGACAGATCGGCATAATCGTCTGCTCCACTTTAGATATACAGACATAAACATTAGGGCGTTTCATAAAATTTTTTTTAAAAGAGGCTTAAGAATTTTTCAAATTTTTTGAAGGGGATGTGCTGTGTTACAAGGGCTGTATTTGGGAGATCTTACTAAAGAATATCCCAGAAATAATAAGCAGTACACACTTTTTCTGCAGCACAAATACGCTTCATAGTAAACACTTATATTTTGCTTTAATACGTGTTATACTGTATATCAGAATGTGTAGAAAAATTTTTTTTGCAGATTCCGTTAGAGTCGTTTATCCCAAAATGCACTACGGGTAATGAGCACAAAAATGTACAGCTCAGCACGACAAGACGCAACACAACTCAACAATTATATTATGTACTCTACAACAATATATTGTCGTGACAAACATATAATAGTTATTTTAAAAAAAATTTTAAAAGACTTTAGCTGCGATAAACTAGTTATTGTTTTCTATTAATTACTAAGCCAATTTCATCCATAAAAGTTGCATTATGTTTGAGTTAAAAAATGCTAACATGTAATAACTCTAACCCGAAGATGTTATTAATGCACATAATGTGAAAAATATGCTGTGGCTTAAGTGGATAGCTCTTTGTATATTAAGCATTCGAAGGCTGTAAACTCCTGGCTTCTAATCTCAGTCGCTGCTAATAACTAACATAGATTTTTTATGTTCTAGCTTTTACTCATTCTAGTATCCATATATCACAGGCTAAACTCGCTTCAAGTAATATGCCTAATAACGGGTTATGCATTTAGTGGATACAAAACCGCCGGTCTGGCAACACAGTAAGCTGTTAAATACCGGTCATCTGAAGTGTAACTCATTTAGTGAATGATTTACCATTTATGAATATGGATCGCTTAACATTCGAAGAACACGTAAAAATATTTAAACCATACTGCAAATGGGGAAATGCGATATTCCCTTACAAGCCTACTGATGGCGGCTCAGTAGTTTTTCTGGGACTTTTATAGCTTATCTTTGACATTAATCAGTAGGGAATTTGTTTCTTATAAAAATATTGTTTGTGAAACCCCCTTATGTACATATGAATGCAAAGTAAATGATGAAAAAGAACTAAAGTTCCCCTGCCAATTTTTGGTGTTTTTTTGTCCTAAAAGTCCATAAAATGCAAAACATGTGAAGTTACACAATATAAACGGCTAAAATAAAATATTTTGCAACGTATGGGTGTTATAAGAAAACTGTGAAAGCAAACTGTGAAAAGAACTTCGTTTAGCTAACCCGGACTGAATCGGTTTCTAGTTTTACACTTCAACTTTTCATGTTTTTTAAATTAAATATATCATATATAACTTCAAAAAATTTTAGGAAAACTTGAGAAAATTTGAGAATGAATCGCGCGTTTGGCTACAATGTCACCAGCTATGACATCCTTTATTTTTTGAGCTTTTATTTGTCACCTACTAGTTCTCTTGTTTTTCTGAGTAAGCAATTTAAGGTGCTAAATGTAATGCTATCCAACTTTGGTTAATATATTACTCCATAGCATTTTTTTAAGTCAATTCAACACGTATCACTGCGGTCTTACAATTTAAAATTATAAAATAATAATGCAAAATTATTATGGTCGTTTTCTCCAAATTGCGGCAGGTGGTGTTACCTATTGGGAAGCTAATTTGGTGATTAATTTACCTTACATTCCTACCCATAACGTGTTTCGGCTATATCTAATACTGCAACGTGTGAATCCAGAAATCGTAGTAATATGAACATTTTTTTTATTATTTTTTAAATTAATAAGTAAAACACAATCTTTAATTTATTTCCGATCGTAGTCCCTCAGATGGTGCGAAAGAAACGGAATTAATGAAGGCTCCATATAACAAAACTCAGGTTGGATTGGAGCAACGGAAATATGTTTTCTTAGAATTTTTTTAGTTTTCGAAAAGGAAGAAGATACACGACAGGCTATCTTTGTCTTTTGTTAGTCTGCTCAATAGTTTTAGAGATATCGTGGCAGTTGAGCCCAAAAACCAAAATGTATACAAATTTTTGTTTTTGAAATATGTACAAAAAAAAAAAACAACGAAAACTCCGTTTTATTACCACTAGCACAAAAAAAATTTTCATTAAAATCGATTTAGAACTTTTGAATTTATTTACACTTTATTCACAATTCAGATATCCCAACAAAAAATGCCGTCCAAAATTGTTATTTTTGCATATAAAATACTTTATTATTCTCGATATCTCTTACACTACTAAGCAAAATTAAGGAAAAACGGTGTGTGGTAATATTAATGCGAACCTTCACGTTTTTTACTATGGCAAATTGAATAAACCGTTCTCAAGTTATACCAACATATGTATGTTGCAAAAACCTTCTTTATTTTGGAGATAAAACTATATCTGAGAAACCAGAACAAATTTAAAAACAATGGAGTGATAATTTGAATTCAGCACCGCAAATTACACAACAAACAACTTTTAGTAGCTTCAGTTCAACACCTTTTATACTTGTGTAACCTACCAACCGAATGGAACTAACTGCTAAATACCGCTTGTACAATTTCAAAATCAGAAAAATAGGTTTATAACTGAAATATGTATGGTTGACATAAATAACGGTTGTAATTAAACATTTCAGTGGTCAAAAAGCATTTTTCCTTGAAACTGCGGGCTCGGTGTTACCTTCAGATAAAGCAGGAGTGGTGGACATAGTTTGTAAACATTCACCGAAAAGAAGAACATTTTATTGAAAACTAAGAAATCGAGTAGTTTTTAGCGATTAGTTCGCATAGAGACGCCAAATAAATAACACTATGGAAAAAACCACAATTGAAGAAAATACTTAAATCGGAAACAAACGGATCAAAAAATCGAATCTATAAATTCGAATAGTGATGGTAAAATTAGGCTTTTTCATGATCTAAAACTATATTTTTCTACCCATAATTATTTTTGAATTCTTCAAGTAATCAAAATAATTAAAATTATTAGCACATGGACTGACTGATTGTTTCTTTAGAAATTTGAAAGCATTTCCTAGCAAAAACTTATTCTTCTATATTCGTGATAAGATATCAATCAGTACCTCCTGAAAAACAGCAAGTAAATTAATTTATTGCTTTTACCCCACGCACTCATCATAAAACTTTGGCAAACAATTGCAGCAATAAGTTGAACTAGAATCTAAGAAGATAATGAAGTATATAAAAATTTTGGTAGCTCATTTATCAATTTAATTTTTTTCGTAACTTTATGAGGCCTTGTGTGAAGGGAGAGTTTCGATAAGAAACTTAAATTAATTCCATTGAAAAAAAATAATTTTTTGTTAATTTTAAAACCAATAACACATGTGATACCTGATTTTGTACTTAAAAGTAAAAGAAAAATATATACTAAATGCTATTAAATTATGACAACACAAAAATGGTTTTAAATTTTCGAACTACTCAACACTGCTCATTCAGAACTAGCACTCTCGGAAGTGATGTTTGTAGTTCGTAACAAATCGGTAATCTTTATAAATAGTAGCCGATACCAAATTGTGTGATTTTCAGCGCTCTTTGCAAATTTTAATTATAAAACCAAACATATTCAGTACTTGTTTCTGTCAAAAATTAAATTAATTTTTGATATTTAACATTCGTTGCTGTTCTGTGTTCAGAGTGGAAACAATTCGAGTGGAATTGTAATATTACTCGTAATAAAAAAAATGGGAAATTTGCTGTTCTGCTTCTTCTTCTACTTCTTTTTTTGATTACGAGTGTTTTTGTTAAAATTTATAGACAAGTTTTAATTTCATAATTTTAAAGAATTTTTATTTAAAGAGTTATATAAATAATATGGAAAATAAAACAAAACATATCAAATTATAGTACACAATCGTTGTTTTAATATTTCAGGGGAATTTTATTTAAAAAAAGTTGATTCGGTTTGATTCCACTAACGTTTTTCTACTCGAAATAAAACGCAAAAAAATATTCGGAAGAGGAATATAGAACAGCTAAAACATGCGGAATTTTCCGATTGCGCATAAAAACTCTCTGATTCGGAATACAGAACAGCAACGATTAACACAATTATTTATAATTAACGTAAGAAAAATATAAAATATAAATAAAAGGCAAAACATTTTATCATTTAATATGGAGACAAAAACTTTATCGATTATGTTGCCACTATAAATTAGCATATGGTAAGACGTAGCAAAAACTGATGGCTTCATTTGCAATATAATGAAACCAGCCAAAATATATATTGTTATTCAAAATGTATCCATCGTTTCGAGAAACATTCAGGTAGCAATATTACCGCAAATTTTTTAAATACATTTTCAGTGCTGTTCTTTATTCCGAGTCCGCAATATTTTATTCTAAAGCGGAAATATCCGAATGTTTTAGCTGTTTTGTATTCCATTTCCGAATAATTTCTTCCGTTTTATTTGGAATAAAAAAGTTTGCTGAAATGAATTAGAATCACGTTTTCTTCAAATAATACTTTATTTAAATGTTAAAATTTCCTTTATTTTTCTCAATAACTTTTTAAAATTAATATATATACGTACGTAGCTAATTTTCGAATTTTCCAACTCCGATTAGTTTTCATTCCACTCGGAATACACAACCTGTACATAATTGGTTTAATATAATAAATTTTACAATTTGTATGAGACCTCTAACCATGCTTTTTTGATCGTGTAAAATATGAAAATCTCTGAAAAAATTTCAATATAATTGCAAACATATGTTATCATCGAGTTTGAAAAAAGGAAAAAATAAGTGGAACATAACACTGCTAATATCCGATTTCTGTGCTTTCGAGTGTCCGAGAACAGGAATGATTGACTCAAATAGTCTTAATCGCTATCGAGGTATATCGATATTAATACACACATGTATGTTTTATTTCTTCATTACAAGTTCACAAGCACATATGTACGTTGTTATTTATGAAGATATTAAAAATGCATTTGGAATTATTTTTTTGATAATTAAAACTTTTAATTACTTGCGTGAAACTCTTTATATAAGAGTTTAATTTTCTTCCACAATGACTGTCTGTATTTATATAAGTTGTTTTTCCTGCACACAACTTCTGGAGCTCTATTTAATATTCGGAAAATTTTTACCAAATCAAAACACTTTTGAATAGATTCGTAATTTAATGTTCCGACAGGTTGATTTGATATAACGACGTTTGTAAACGGATGTTTGCCCTTCACAACAAAATCACAATAGTACCGAAGGCCTCAAATAAATTAGGATTATTATTGTGTCACGTATATTCCGCTTTCTCGTCGAGTATATCGTTCCAATTTTTTCTCATATATCGACTCGCCTTACAAATGCCAGAATGTATCAGAACATTTTTAGCCAACCTATACGAAGAGAACACAGAGCCAGTTGGCACTCATTTAAATTTGCTAATAACCCAAATTGCCTAGCAACGTCAAACGTAATGCAGTTACCAACTTTTTACCGCTAAAGAGGTTTTTATTCAAGTTATACGATATTGTAATTTGATCTTTAGAAAATATCGCCACGATGCCTTATTTTTATCTATAAAAAGAGTATACCTCAGAATATAGTTGGTTACGTCAAGCGCTTTTCATAGTCAAGGGAATTTTGTTCTCTCCCAACGCATTAAGTTTTCCTTAAAGAATTTATACCATAAGTGGTACTAAGTGCAGAATTTTATTCCTATTTTCAGTTAATTACTAAATCGCGATGAATAATTGTTCATTCATAATAATTTTTCAAAAAACCAGAAGAAAAAATCCCTATTTAATCATCTTAATGAAGCATGATCAAAAATAACACTATATTTTTTATTCCTTTCTATTTCAAGCAGCTTGAAATAGCCCTGTTTTTTAAGCAGATTAAAAATTTATGACTTTTTAAAAACTACACTTAGAGAAAATACTTTAAAACAGAAGACCTCATGAGCGAAGAGTCAACGTTTGTAATTAAGGATGTGAGTAAGTATTTGCACAAATGCAGCGACTTTGAGGCACAAATGTAGTCTCCTAAAGTTGCATTTAAAACACGTGAGTTACAGAAGCAACTACTTCTACAACAACAACAAACCCACCAGCAAAACCACCTAGAATAAGTTATTAATAACCTAGATTAATTAAGTTAAATATAAAAAATTAATAAGGAAGTAAAAATATTGATTGTCAAAACAAAACTATAAAATTAATAAGAAATAAACAAAAACAACAATGTAGCAAACTCTTTTCAGAATAGGCACTTTTTGCATATGACCTAATTATATGTATGATTACGAAATTATTGAATAAACAGAATTTATAAAGCAACAATGTATTGAACTATTTTAAACAGAAATTATGAAGCAACAATGTATTGAACTATTTTGATCATAAGCACTTTTATATTTTATTGGAATTATTGGATAAACATAGTTTTATACAAACAACAATGTATTGAACTTTTATTGATAAGCATTTTTGTATTTTAACAATAAGTTTGATTTCTAAAGAAAATTATTGAATAAAGCAGAAGCTATTTGAATGTAAAACAAACCAGACGTTTTTTCTTTGATTTAAAAATTAAAATAACATAACTGGCGCAGTCGGTACGCCTGAGTGAACGACTTCAACACCAAACAAAAAACAGCACCATCTGATAAAAACTTCGAGGGAATATCGAAGAAAAACTACGTGCTTGCAACATTACCGTGAGGGAATATCACAGTATACATTAACTTCGAGGGAATATCGGAGGAAACAAAATTTGGCACAGAAGTCGGCGAGTTTCAACTCCTTATCACCAGGAATATGCAAAGGACCCTCATCTTGGTTTGGTAAGTCAAGAGTGAATTGTGGAAAATATAATTTTTAATAAAAAGCAACAAAATAAAATTGTATAAATAACAAACAGGCCTGTAAAGCCTTAACATAATAACACAACAGCGATTCCTATCGAAGGACCCTCCTGTATAATAAAAACTTAAATCTGCGATTCTGTAGCCCAAAAAGCCGGACCCTCCAGATTAGAAAAGTATATAATACAAATAAATTATAAATAGAGGAAAGTAGAAAAATTTTTTTTTTATAAACATTTAAAAATAAGAATACATATAAAAATATAAAATCAAACAAATTTGATTTAATTTTTAATACAAGTGACATCTATTATATAAAAAATTTTTTTTTGAAAATAATATTTCGAACAGAACAGAAAGATAGAAAATAGAATTAAATTTTATAAATACAGAAGGAATATCTGTATAAACAAAAAGATACAAAAAAGAAAAATTTGATTAAAATTTTGTAAATACAGAGAGAATATCTGTATGAACAAAAAGATACAAAAAAAAAATTGTTGATTAAAATTTAGTAAATACAGAGGGAATATCTGTATAAACAAAAAGATACAAAAAAAAAAAAAATTTTTGATTAAAATTTAGTAAATACAGAGAGAATATCTGTATAAACAAATTATTTTCTTTAATTTAAAACAAAATAAATATATACAAACTTAAGTGTGTTGACTAATTTTTCATATTACGATTGCATAGCGTTTAAATGAGCAAACGGAAAACATCCAAAAGCCTTACATTTAAACCATATCCAAGTTCTCTCGGTAATCTTTTTAAAAGTAGAAGCTTAAACTCAATTAGTGAAGATTCTCCCTTGTCAGGCATATCGTTAGAATTTAATACAGAAAACATGTCTACCCCTCTAAACGGACAACAAAATCCGTTAGCGACTAATGTCCCAAACACTCCTACTATTATGTCTTTTGAATCACTTCGCATCCCTGATGCAATAAAAGATTTGCCTACATACGAAGGCAACCCAAGACTATTAAATGAATTTATTAACAACGTCGAAGAAATTTTACTTCACATAAGAGCGTATGACGCAACACCTCAGGGTCAAATATTATTGCGAGCCATTCGCAACAAAATCATTGGACAAGCCAACGAAGTCTTAAATATGTATGGCACACCCCTCAACTGGGATGACATTAAGCGAAATCTCATCTTACATTATTCGGATAAAAGGACTGAAACATCCTTAATTAGAGATCTACATAATATTCGCCAAAAATTCAATAACGTGGAAAAATTTTACAGCGAAATAATAGAAATTCAAGCATCCCTATTTAACAATATTCAAATACATGAAAGAGACGAAAGAGTAGTTCAATCTAAAAGAGATCTTTATTCTGAAATGTGTTTAAACAGTTTCCTCATTGGATTAAGAGAACCTCTAGGCTCGACTATAAGAGCATCTAAGCCAGATTCATTAGCAGAAGCTTTTTCTTTATGCATTAAGGAACAAAACATATTCTACATGAAAACAGATCCCACTATTAATCAAAACAAATGGCAACCTAGACCTTCCAATTCATTTTATAGTGGAAACAAGTATAATAATAGGTTCACACCTTTTCCCCAACAAAATCAGTTTTCTTACAACAATCAAAATGCACGCCCCGAACAGTCAAAAGCAACTGTAAATTATAATCCCCAACCTATTCAACGTAGAATAAATTCCAATTTTTCTAACCAAAATCACAACCAAAACGCATTTAGAGGTAATACATTCAATACATTCAAAGACTACAATAAACCAGAGCCTATGGACACTGGTTCCAGTTATATAAAAACTCAAGCACCATCAACAACTCAAAGATCCTTTAGAACTGACCACACGATGCGATCTGCCGCACCCGGAAATCAATATAATAAAAGAGAGCTTTTTAATTTTCAAAACAATAACTGTGTAGATTATTTTCCACCAACTTCAGGTTATCAACAAAATTTGGATCATTACCAAAAATTAGAAGACGATCAGTTAAACATTGAAGACGAACAAAATTTTCAAAACTTTGCCTCGAAAAACAAACAGGATACCTAGATATCAATAAACATGGGTCTGAGTTAGGGTATATTAACATATCATCTCCTTTCGGAAGGCCGCTCAAATTCCTAATTGATACTGGAGCGTCTTCATCATTCATTAACCCAAAATATATAGACCCTTCAGACCAAAAGACGTGCAGACCAATAACTATAACAACAATTCTTAACAAATACGAACTGAATAAACAGGTGAAACTCAAAAGTTTTGTTGAATTCAATCAACCAGGAGAGTTTAGATTTCTTTTATTTAATTTCCACAATTACTTTGACGGACTAATTGGTATCGACATACTTTCACAACTAGAGGCCAACATAGACTTAGGAAGCAACAGAATTTTAACCAAAAACGCAACAATTCCTATAGAATTTAAGCCAAATTTCTCATCAGGAAAACATATTATACCTGAAAATTCTAAAGTCATAAAAAAAATTCCAGTAGACGTCAAAAATGGAGACATCTACGTTAGAAAAACCTTCATTAATGATTCACTTTATATACCAGAAGGTATATACCAAACGAGAAATTGGCACAGTCTCCTTGAAATAATTAACATTTCAGACGAACAACAAATGTTGTATATAGAACAACCATTGAAAGTTTCCAAGTACAATTGTCAAGATTTCATAGAAGCTTTTAATTTTGAGACAATTCAAGAAGGAAACTACCAAAATGATAATATATTAGAAACACGTAGGACAGAACATTTAAACAGTGAAGAGAAAAAACACTTATTTAATCTTTGCCGTAACTATAAAGACATTTTTTTCAAAGAAAATTCAAAATTGACGTTCACCAATCAGGTCAAACATAGAATACGAACAATTGACGACATACCTGTGTATACAAAATCATATAGATACCCTCAAATACATAAAACTGAAGTTCAACATCAAATAACTGACATGTTAAAACAAGGAATAATACGCCCAAGCTACTCTCCGTGGAGCGCTCCTGTATGGATTGTTCCTAAAAAACTGGACGCCAGCGGAAAACAAAAATGGCGACTAGTAATAGACTACAGAAAACTTAATGAAAAAACCATATCCGACAGGTATCCCCTTCCCAACATAAACGAAATCCTAGACAAACTAGGAAAATGTATGTATTTTACCACACTCGATTTGGCAAGCGGTTTTCACCAAATCGAGATGCACGATAAAGATATTCCTAAAACCGCATTCACAGTAGAAGGTGGGCATTACGAGTATGTAAGAATGCCTTTCGGACTTAAAAATGCACCATCGACCTTTCAAAGGGTCATGGATAATGTTCTAGGCGAACTAATAGGAAAAATATGTCTTGTATACCTAGATGACATTATCATCTATTCCACTTCCCTACAGGAACATATACAAAATCTTCAGTTAGTTTTTAATAAACTACGATCATCAAATCTTAAAATTCAGCCAGACAAATCAGAATTCCTGCAAAAAGAGACAAAGTTCCTAGGACATATCATTTCAACGGACGGAATAAAAGCTAACCCTGCAAAAATCGAAGCGATAAAAAATTTTCCGCTTCCTAGAACCCAGAAGCAAATAAAAAGCTTTATTGGTCTCGTTGGCTACTACCGAAAATTCATTAAAGATTTTTCTAAGCTAACAAAACCCCTAACAGAATGTCTCAAGAAAGGTAAAACCATAGACTTTAGCGACAAATACCTAAATGCTTTTGAAGTATGTAAAACAATCTTAACTAATGACCCTATCCTGCAGTACCCAGACTTTACGAAACCCTTTATTCTTACCACAGACGCAAGCAATTTTGCGTTAGGCGCTGTACTATCCCAAGGTCGTATAGGAAATGACAAACCAATATGTTATGCCAGTCGCACTCTTTCGGAATCTGAATGCAACTACTCAACAATAGAAAAAGAGTTGTTAGCAATAGTGTGGGCAACTAAATACTTCCGCCCTTACCTTTTCGGACGCAAATTTTTTATTGTGACAGACCATAGACCACTAACGTGGATAATGAGTTTAAAAGAGCCTAATTCAAAATTGATCAGATGGCGACTTAAGCTCGAAGAGTTCGACTACGAAATAATATACAAAAAAGGGAAATTAGACACAAACGACGCACTTTTCATAAACAAGCAAATAGAGAACATCAAAACAGATACTACACATATCGAGACTTTACTGACAAATCAGAACCAACTAAACTCAATAATGCAGCAAAGGTTACAAAACGTCACTAATCATATAAACAAGGAACAAGATAGAATAGAGAACTACATCAATAAACTAGCAAACAATATCCTAAAAGAAGATGACCAACTTTTCGAACTTCAATACTTCAGTCAGATTAATTATAATATAGACCTTTTAAATAATCACTTAGCTAATATTGCTGAAGCAATTATTCTCGCCAAACTTAATGTAATTTCTAAGTTCATACTCAGTACTACAGAACTGGATGCAATTTATAAGTATATGGAAAATCAGTCAATAGAAATTAACTCCAAAGAACAAATATATGAAATACTTGGATTGCAAGCGTATTATAACAATTCAAATATTATTTTTAACATACAAATACCAAATATATCTGAAGAAAACTATGAACTTTTTCATATAATCCCACTTCCTCTAAATGAAACTAAAAAGATAAAAATAAAACCATACATAGCATACAATAAAAACCACATTCAACTTTTTGACGAACCTTGCCCAAGAATTGAGAACTCCTATTACTGTAAAAATTCACTATGGACTGAATCCACAACTAACTCTACCTGCATTGCACAAATAATTAACAATAAAGATGCATTGTGCGATATAGAAGACGTTGGTACTACAAGCCTTATAATGCAGCCTGAACCAAACTATATACTTTTCATCAATGTAAACAAAACTTCCATAAAAACTAACTATAGCAATGACACGTATGATGTTCAGGGTACAGCTCTCCTTCAATACAGCAACTGCACTATCAGTATCAACGGCGAAAGGTACAAAGACAATCCCATGTTCTTTAAGGATGAATTTTTTCCGCATCTTTTAACATATTCTGAAGTAAACGCAAAAACGATAACGGATAAACTAAGCCTCGATAAGCTAAGAAAATATCAAATAGAAAGCTACGAAACAACATCAAAAAAATACAACTATACTCTTCTAACCGTATGCACACTGAGTTTCATATTTACTATTGGTCTAGTTTATACCATAAGGAAGAAAGTAAAAATCCAATATACACCAAACTGTCCACTCAACGTTCCGGCCCCTACGTCCTCCTTGTGGCCTTCACTTTATTCTAAGGGGGGAGGAGTTACAGAAGCAACTACTTCTACAACAACAACAAACCCACCAGCAAAACCACCTAGAATAAGTTATTAATAACCTAGATTAATTAAGTTAAATATAAAAAATTAATAAGGAAGTAAAAATATTGATTGTCAAAACAAAACTATAAAATTAATAAGAAATAAACAAAAACAACAATGTAGCAAACTCTTTTCAGAATAGGCACTTTTTGCATATGACCTAATTATATGTATGATTACGAAATTATTGAATAAACAGAATTTATAAAGCAACAATGTATTGAACTATTTTAAACAGAAATTATGAAGCAACAATGTATTGAACTATTTTGATCATAAGCACTTTTATATTTTATTGGAATTATTGGATAAACATAGTTTTATACAAACAACAATGTATTGAACTTTTATTGATAAGCATTTTTGTATTTTAACAATAAGTTTGATTTCTAAAGAAAATTATTGAATAAAGCAGAAGCTATTTGAATGTAAAACAAACCAGACGTTTTTTCTTTGATTTAAAAATTAAAATAACATAACTCGTGTGAGTCAGTTTTAGGAATTTTGACATTTTTTTTTTTTTGCTACATGTATAAATTTGTGTGTGTGTCTCTATCTATTTCAAGAAAGTGTGTATGTAGATAAGTTTTTTAATGGATCTTTTTTTTAGTTTATAGAAAATCTTTTATTCGTTCATTGTACGCCTGCCTGTTGTCTATCAGCTTAACAAGCGATTTATACGAGTCACGTTAAAATCTGTGGTTGTGCGTTCCATTGAACGAGCGCCAAAATTGTGCTCATTAGAAATTGTTATATTTTCCTCTGCTATATTTTTTATTCATTACTTTTGCAGGAGGTATGCTTAGTTTAACAGGCCGTTTGTTATACACCTTAGTACTGAAGTTGGTCTGCCTGTTGTACGGAGGAAGTGTGATCAAAATTATTAAAATGCACGATTGTCTATCAGTGAATAACATGAGCACTCTTAAAACCAGGAATGAAAAATCTAGTACTATTGTGTTTTTAAATACTTTTGTGAAAAAAGTAATCGTGCGACCTAAGACGTTAATACTTTTATTTTAAATGACACAAAAATGTTTTACTTGATAGAAAAACTATGGGCCTTATTTTATAAATATCGGAACAAAAAACAAATTGCAAACATTTTTTAAATTTTGTTTCTGTTCTGACATTAAAAAAAGGCCTTGGTTTCCTTTTTAAAAGCTCAAAAATTGTTATGGAAAATAATATAAAATTATTGCAATTTGTTTGGTTTCCATATACATATATTCCGCCATTGCGTTTTATTAAATAAGCCCCTAAATTAACCCAAAATAATAGTCTTCTATCTAAAGATATCTAAAGGTAAATGTAGTTCAATTGTATCCCACAAAAAGAAGATTCATTAAATTACACTTCTTTCTTAATCTTTTCAAATGGACTATTATTTCATTTCAATAAAGCAGCCTTCTATCTAAATATACATTTTTTCAAGTCTAGTTTGGATACAAACTGGTTTCGCCTATGCCCGATATTCAGTGTCAGTGACGTTCCGTCATAACGAAAAAATACATATTGAAAAAGGTTAACGTAAATTCGTTCCAAAAATCTATATCGAGACTCATTGTCGCAATATCAATTCAAGAATCATTTTTTTAAACCGAACTAATTTTTATTTAAAATAATATAGTTTAGTCATTATGCGCGAGTTACATACCCAGGTATGTACCCTAACCCATAATATAGTTCAATAAACCCTACTCCAATTTCACTAGTTTTATTTTCATTAATAATAAGTCAATAACCTTCTTTAATAATAAGGAAATAAAATTAATTGCACAAGTTTTATTAATAAGTCAATAAACTGTAAAAGTAAGCAAAATAAATTAATATTAAATTCTTTTCTTTTAATAAGCAAATAAAATTAAATAAATAATATTTAATTTTACTTGCAAACTAATCAATAATTAACAAATGACCTAAAAACGAATTAACTGTTAAAATAAGCAAAATAAATCAATATTAAAATTATAATAAGCAAAAATAAAATAGAATTTAAGTTTCTTGTAATTAAATTTAAATGAATAAAGTTAGAATTATTTTAACCACGAAAAACTAAAGTTGTTTTTTTTATCGTAACGGCTGACTGACACCTTAAATCGCGTGTTGTTAGTTTCTTATGCCAACTCATCAGGAAACCTTTACACTCAAAAAAAGAACAAAAATTAGTTAAAAATATTAAATTTTATCTTGTTAATAATATAGTTTTTGTTTGGTTAATTTGATTTTGTAATTTTCCCTGTAGGTCAACGCTATTCAATGCAATTTGGTGAGCATAATGATGCAACCTGCACGTGTGCCAATATATCAGCATATTAAATGTGAATAGTTAGTGGTGGCATTTTGTTCATCTGGTTGTAAGACACTAAACTGCTCAATTAATTGTAATTTCAGTTCTACTAAATAACGTGAAAATAAATCACAAGGTACAACAAAAGAACCACGAAGAAAATACAAAAAACATACATTTGTTCTCATAAAATAGTAAAATGAGGCCAAAAGTTAAAGTGGTGTAAACTTCGATCTCATCTAAGAAAAATTAACGAGGTTGGGTTCTGCAGATGATATTGACACTAACGCACTGAAAAGTCACAAAGATGAACTAGAAAAATAATTTTCACGTGAATCAAAAATTGCATTTCTTAACAGAAAGAAAAAAAATGAGCTAAAGCCTGACTAAACTAAAATTATTCACTTAAGTGGAACAAAACCACTTTAATATAAAAATTTGCGAGGCCACTAAATCAATGGGATAAACATTATATACGGTGTCTGAATAGGATTGGTCTATTTAAATTATGTGGCATTTTTTTGTGCAGGGGGCAACTCTGATATTAAACAGCTGTCATCTATGATTGCTTTTATCATTCAAAATAAAACGCTACACAAAAGAAACATTGTGGCAACTCTTTACGCTAAGGCCGCTCACAATCACTGTGGAATTTTCGGTTAAGAAAGTGAAACTAATGTGCCAACAATTCGAAGAGTGGTAACAAAATTTGAAGAAACCGGTTCAATTATGGATGGCAAGTTTCTTTTGCGTCGACGTACCAGCCGGTGGCTTAAGAATATTGTTGCTGTAAAGAAAAGTGTAACCGGAAACCCGAAATTATCAATTTTTGGGACGCTCTATAATTAATCTCTCAATATACTTGTACGTTAAACGCAGTTTTCGTTTCACCAGAACCGCAATTAAAGAAATTATTTCTTTAGTGTGATGAAATTAGTTTCCATCATGTATATATTTTATTTGCAAAATATTTATGCATCTGTAATTATCTTCGTTACATATTGCGCTTCATTTAATTTATGTTCCAGTTGTAACAACATAAAAAAATTAGTTGTAACAGTATTTAAAATCATGTAGTGTTATACATGCTGTTTTAATTTTGATTAAATATTTAGTAACAATTAAATGGTGCATGAATATTAAATGCGGTTTTTGTTGTTACACATGTAGTTAAATAGTAACTTTTACCACAATGTATTTGGAGCGCATTTAGTTACAGTTTTGTTGTGTTTTCTTTATTTTAAATAATACTATTTATTCTGTTCTGGTTTAGATGTTGTTTAAAATTATGTTGCCAAGCAGCGATCAATTTGAAACTTTCATCTGATATTAATTGAATTCTATAGCGCTCATAATTCTTCAGCAATATTTTTTCCATGAGACGTCCTATTGATCCATAATTTCATTTGCAAATAGTGTTTAGTGTCAAGAAGCATTAACATATTCCGATCGATGATAATTAACAAGCCATTGTCCAAAGACCCCGTAGACTTGTTTACCGCTACGTCTTCGATATGATAGTCAAAACCTACAGTCAACATCGAACTGTACAAGGTATTTCAGCACACACGCCACAAAACACTAGCCACGAATAAACGGATCACCTAGTTCTCTGAAAATATGCACTCTCGATCAGGTCGGGAGAATATAGTGGCCAATTGAAAAGACGAACATTTGAAATAATTTCATTTACAACTCCGGCATTATATATAATCGCATTATCTTGTTGCAGAATCCGTCGAATTGATTTAAACTTATCATTTAATAAGGAGAAAGCTGATTGTTACAAAGTCTTGCAAGTTTTCCAGTAATGTTTGCACTTTGGAATTTCTGATATTTGCACTTTGCGATATTTTAAATATTTCTCTTGTCCATTTTTGATTAATGTGTACTAGAAAGTAATATTTTTATTCTACTAAGAATTTAATGTATAAATCAAGTCCGACTAGTTGCAAAAAATAAATAAAAATACAAACTGTTTCTAATCGTATAAACGAATACAATTTTATATATTTTTAGTCCTTTATTGGAAATGGACCTTTAGAATATTTTGTGTTAAACTTTTATGTTGTTATTCGTATTTTTGTGATCTTAAGAAAATGCTCTTTGGGATTTTGGTAAAATATTAGCTGTCGATAAAAAATTTAAAAAGATAAGGCCTACTAAAAACAGAAATTTAAGTGGTTTTGATCTTCTGAACATGAGTGCATGTGATCTCATATCTTCGCCGACAAACCAGAAACAATTGAACATAGAGAGGCGGTTATGCGACGAGTTATTGCCGAAATACAGCTTGATTTACTGTGAAGTGTATGTGAAAATTAGAACCTTAAATTTACATAACGTATGCGCCAGCCGCAGTGGCTACATTCCTGAAATCACATTTAAGCATTAATGTCTATAAGTAAGGAGTCTTTTTGCAGCCTTTAAGATTACCGCTAAATTTTTCATGCTTTTTCACTATGTAAGTTACAATAATTTTGACTACTAAATACACATTGACTTCACTGCTTTATATGGAGTTTAAAATAATCTTTGTGTATGGTTTGTATGCCGTTTATAGCACCATTATTAAGGTACCGTTTCCTTTCCCAATGCGCAGAAAAACTTCTTGATATCATTTTCAACAAATATAGTTGTATTTTTCTCGGAAATCTTTTCCAATATGCCTAAAAATTCGAACGCCGACAAAAACCTATGACCTCGAACAGGTTAAAATATTAGAAGCTAAATTTATGTAGTTTTAAGTGAATCGATAAACAAATTGTATATTAATATAGAAGGATCCGAGATACCAGAATGATATCAAAACTTGGTCAAAACAAAAGGCCAGCATTTTGGGAGTGTCAAAAAATTAATATTTTGAAGACCAGGATTACATTATTTTGGGAGGTGTATACGATGGTTTGAAGAAAATTGTTTAGTAAGGCAGAAGGAACGGAGATATCCGAGGTCGTATCTACAAATAAACGCCCTATACAAAAACTAAAAGGGCATAATTTATATCTTTATATTTCTTATCTTTATTTCTTAAGAGAAATTGATTAATACACATTGAGCATATACATCTGTTGCAGAGAGATAGATTCCTTTATTATTGAAATCCCCTATATTTTTCTTATATTGAGTTCTGGTGAAAGTCAGAGTCTTTGAGATTAACTTCAATTGTAATGCCTCCCTTTAGCTGGCAAATTTTTGAGGAACTTTAACACGCTTTCTCTCTTTTGCTGATGTATTGTTGTCAGCCTATCTATTCACCTATTCGCTTTAGGAATAACTTTAAAAAGAACCATATTTAATTTCTTTTTATGTTTCAAAGAATAAATGCAAGACTTTATTTTACATTCTGGTGTATACTTGCGGCACTTGGGTATAAATGTAGAAACATTAGACGATCAATCCTGAACAATTTACGCTTTCTGATTGAAAATAATCAAACCGATATTGGACTGCCCAGATTTGAATCCACTATTTTTATTGTGACTACATGATTCGTAAAAGGACATAGCTATCGGATCCTTATCAGGGTACGTGCGAAAAATTAAAGCATTTTTAGATAAGAGGAGGCATCTAGACATCCAGGCTACTACTTTTCTTAACGGTTTGAACGTCTTTTATTTGTTCTCTTTACAGAACCACGTCTTCTTTTCCCGACTTTCATACATTTGTATATTTTTCTATTTTAAAGTCCTATAAACCTCAAACTTAAAATCTCCTAGAAGCGCTTGGTCTTTTTACAAGAATGCATCTAATAATCCTACTAGTACGTGCAACATATTTTAATTTCCGCCATCTATAACTGCGTGAAAATAGCCCATTACTAAATTTCAAAATAATTCTAGACTTTTAATGTCAATTAACAAAATTAAATGCCAAAACAGCAGAACACATTTCGCCATAAATTTTATATCTGTAAACTAAATACACGTACGAGTGAGTACACAACCCCACCACAATAATGGCACATTAAATTACATTTCAAAAACATTTTGCTTAACAAAATCTCACACAAATATTTTCAGCTGGCCACACAAAATCTCATAAAAATATGCTTTTTTTTCTTTTTTGATTTAACAAAAATCCTCAGGTTTCAAAATCAACCAAATACATACATACATACATGCAAACGTACGCATGCAAAATATATGAAAATTGAAAATAAGTACACGAAAATAAAAATGATAAATTTCAAATAAATATCTAAATATAATTTTGAGAAAAAAAGCGAACAGCATAACGAAGAGTAAAATTGCAAATTTGAAAAACAACATAAATTTTGAAGAAAATGTTTCTTAGACTGGGTTAGCAGAACAGTTGGCATACAGACACCAGCATTCACATCAGAAAAAAGTAAATAAGCAGGGAATAACAAACAAACAAAAAATATTTAAAGCTAAATTGAGACAAAAATCGAAATTCGAAATTTCAACATTTTGCAGTGAATATGGAAAATACAAAATAACGCTGCTTAATCGCTGTGAGTATTAGACAAAAAGACAAAGCGTAAAATAGGCAGTTGAGGAAAGAGAGTGAGAAAGAGATTCAAAGTGAAAGAACGAAAGTGTAAAAAAGCTGTGATATGTATTTAGAAATAATTAAACGACCTTAAATTTTATTTAGCACTTTTTACTTTTATTCGTATCTATAATATTGATATAGATTCTATAACAGAAGCACATTGTGAGTTTTACAACTGTTTATTTCTATTGAATGAGTTGCATGCCACAAATTAAGTAGAGAGTGAAAAATGTTTGCTAAATTATGTTTTATGGGTTTTGTAAGAGACTTGTAAGTTTTATTAACAAATAATTATACTTAGCCCAACTAAACAACTTGCTAAGTGGCCAAGAATACTAAAGCAATTTGTCAACCCAACCATTAGTTCAAATATTGGCACGCCATATATATTTAATATTTGAATGGGTGTTGACTGAATTATTTTACAAATAATTTGTAGTATATGAACTAACCCATCAACCCCAAAACGTAAAATGATCAAAACGGTTATCAAACCGAATTTATTATACCATGTGGGAAAATACGGTGCACGAGTTAAATTCTCTAAAGGAATTTTTAGGAAAAATAAAGAAATCCAAAAGCTTCTGCTTTGCGACTTTGCACTTTATTTATTTAAGTTTGAGTTTAGACTGAATGTTACAATTTTACTCTAGGTTTAAAATTAACTATTAAACTTAAAAGTGCTTATTCTATTGATTAATTTGTTTTTGTTTTATTTAATAAAAAATGCTTATTGTTAATTATTTGTATTTGCTTAAACTAAGGAAGTGTAATTAGGTTGAATTAAAAAATGCTTATTGTTAATTATTTGTATTTGCTTAAACTAAGGAAATGTAATTAGGTTATTGACAAGTAGCTCAGTTCTTTTACCGGAAGTGCTGAATTTGCAAAGTGTGTCAGTTGCACAACTTTGGTTGGGCAATTGACCTCTTTGCTATTTTTGCCAGTCTACGTTTATTTTATGTGGAGTCGGAGGTGTCTCTGACGTAACTCACGCGAATAAATCGCTAGCTAGTATTACGCAGCAAAACCAACCTTATTACTGTTGCCAGAGTACCCTTTGCGAAGTTGATCTGGTTGCAGGTGAACTTATTTATTAAGCAGTTGGAACTAAGCACAGCCGTGTGTTGTAATTATTTCTTTGGAGAACCTAGCATCGACGTAAGGCACCGAATCCTGGGCATAGTGTCTGAATACTAATACAGATATCTTTAAACAGGAGAAGCTGGTACGCGTGGTAACACCATAGGGGGTTAACATGATTTTTAGAATCTAAATAAATAAAACATTTGTGAGCACTTAAGCGTCAGCCATGAAGCATTCAGGTCCTTGACAGGCAACATCTATCTAATCGAAGACGGTCATTTATTTAAGGAATGAAAAGACATTCAGCAATAGACATGGGGCTAACGTTGTTGGCAAAACTTACTGATTCTGGATTTTTACTTTCGCGGAGGAGATGGCTTACAAGGTTAATCTGGCCTAGTGTGCATTAAAACACTCTGATACCCAAAGACTACAAATACAAAATAACTTGCCTACAATTACCAGATATGCAGAAGCTGCCATGCCGGCACAGACATCGTAGCGTCTATCTTGTTGTCTTTTCACCTCCGGTTCTGTGCACTTTTCTTTTCAATCTTATTTGTGTAATTCAAAGATGATAAAATACAATCTCTATACAATTTTCCGAAGATTTGCTGAAAAGTTACCACCAGACAATGCTCTCAACAACGAGATATTTTAAGGCGCAAAATACAGCTTTTACGCATAATTTTAACTTTTGCTTCGTTCCCACCCGACTCTTGGTTAGGAATGGATCATATATAAAACTATTTCCCATCTATAGTATAAGTTATAATGAAACTTCAAATCTAAATTGTACACTTCCACGATGCTCCCTTAGGTGCCACGCAAATTTCCGGCTCCACTTGAATTGTCAGACTTTTAGTAATATCCGTCAAGCCAGCCTTCGTTGCCGAGGCAACAACAATTTAAACATTAAAATAGTTGTCGGCGAAACACAAAAAAACCGCAATTATGCAGCAATAGCGACAAATGGTGATTCACTGATGTAGCTAAAAGTTTGACACGAGTAAAAATAACATCCGACAGAAATTATAACGATAAAAGAACAGAGAGAAAACAACAGACCGGCGCTGCCCTGGAAGCAAACTTTAATAAGTCATGCATAGCTTTTCGCACATACCACTGTTTATAATATCCCACTCATAAATACAATCATGCTACACAAGCAATAGTCCCTTTCTGAATATAAAATTGAAGCCATAGCATATTACTTCCAAGTCTGGTGACCTGGAAAAATATTCAGTATGTCCGCATGGTCTAAAAACTGGCATAGAAGACAGGCAAAGTTGAAATAAAACACTGTTGCTGCCACGAATAAGCCACCGTATATGCCACATACAGCATACTGGAGAACACATTTAGGAGCTGATCGCAATGTAACGTTGGTGAGTTAGCACTGGCATGTTAATTTATTTCAGCATGAGCAGGCGTATGATGCAAGTATCTACGTCAATAAAGGAACAGATGAAAATATATCCAAAATTTAGGGAATGAACTAGCAAAGAAGATTATGAGAAATATAGTGTTCTGTTCAAATTTCCCCAAATTGAAAGAGCCAGGGAAGGTTTCTGAAACCACAGAATTTCTACTATTTCTAGGCCAATCGACTATAAATGGATACGATGTAGAACGTATTGAGACTTAGTTCGCTTATTTCATTAGAGTATGTTCCATAATATACTCTAGTAACCATGGTTAAAGAGACCCAATACTGTTGATCGGATAGTTTTCAGAATTTTACACACTATTTTCACTTTGGGTCATAGAAGGCTTAGAATCAAAACTTTTAAATCCGAATCAGATCGCAGAGAAGAACAAATATTCGGTAATAAAAAAGTAAAAAAGCATAGCAGGTAAGCGCATTTAAATTGATTACTTTTAGTCTTGTAGATTTTAATCATTCTATTCAAACGCTTCTTAATTCTATTAATCAATGTGCTGCAAAATTATTATTTTTTCAAGTTATATTCAAAATATATCGCAACTTATCGATTAATAATATCGTTTAGTATAATGAAAATAATAAAAAATTCGCTAAACAAAATACAAAATCATAATAAAGTGCGACTTATCAGAAACTTAATAAGTCTTGTCTACTAATATGAGATTTTGTTATGTGTGTGAAGATAAATTTTATTTTAACTAACAGAGACGCAAACCCATATTTGTAACATAGGTGATTTAGCACTCAACAGAGCACTGTTAGCGATTTAACAGCAGAAGCAATTTTGACCTTATTTTCAGAAGCCTATAACATGAAGCAGGAGTCAGGTCCACAAAAAAGCCCAACCGTACAAATTGCTCCAAGGTGTCAATAATGGACCCATAACTCTATTAAACCTAAAATATTTTGGGAACATAAATAAATTGAATTTTAAAACCAAAACCAATATCCCACTACATAGAAATGATGCTCCAGAGGGTACTTAATGGCACTGTAATAGTGGGACTTTATAGCAAATTTGATAAAGAGAATATATGGGATTTCACCGCAAACACCTTAATATCATAACAATTTGGCAAATTCACCAAAACTTTGAAAATTAAAAAATAAAATTTACGGAAGCGCCGATATAGATAATATGTTACACAATTATATAAAGAACAACAAACCGGGAATTCACCAAAAAAATTAAAACTCAAAATCATAAAAATTTAATATATTATAACAATTTAAATTGAACTGAAAATAAAAACAAAATAAAATTCAACACTCTTTAGGAATTCAACAAAATTTGGAAATTCTTTACAAATTACAAGAATAACAAAATTATCCAAGCAACCAAAATTTGGCAAAATTTATATTTTATATTCACCAAAATTTTTAAAATTCACCATAAAAACGAAAGAATGGAATAAAACAAAACAATTCAAAAAAAACCGCAGAAAGCAAAATTCACCAAGTTTTAAAATTTCAAAACTAAATTTTAAATCTTTCCAAAATTTTTAAAAACTTAAATATTTTATGAAATACGTTGCAATTTTAACAAAATCAAAGTTTCACAAGGTACAAAAGATTTACATTACATGATTGAGGAGCAAGTGCAAATGAACCATTAGAAATGGAAATTTCGGGCGAAAAATATTTTAGCCACGAAGCACATCTTGGATGGATGGATGGATGGCTATGTTACAATGGCAACACATACAATTTTCGCCAGTTTGCAATGCATCCACAAAGATTCCCTTTGTCCGATTCGAGTTATCTAGACAGTTACTTGTGGGAAAAGTCACCATCGAGCTAACATAGGAGCGATATCAAATTCCATACATAATGGTACACGTGAGGCTTTGACATAAAAAACGGATTTCATTTTTTAAATGCATCGTCTCACCCTTATTAAAGACCACACTGCATGTGCATTATAATTAAAAGTACACGACCAAATACATCTCTGTAGTTTTGTGTCACAAAAACGAGAACATATGTATGTGAAACAGTGTCGAAAGTATTCACACGAAAAGAATTTGGCACAACATACAGGTAGAGAAGAGTTTCTTAATAAATAAGTTCAAGTGCAACGTTTTAAACTTAAGATATAGAAATCGGACACGTACAATTAACGAAGGTACTTTAGTGGGCAGCTCGTAATGATGTTTAAAAGAAACATATTTGAAAGGCTGAAATTTAAGAAAGTTAGTCCTGCTCCAATTGTTGCTTTTTCCTCGCCGTTTTTTGATTTATTAGAGAAAGAAATACAGGCGGTCCATTTTTATATGTGTGAGTACAAATAAAATTATTTTTATTTAAAACTAATACACTTACACTGCTACATGTATGAATTTGAAACGAATACGATACATTCAAGAATATTTGTCTTAGTCGAGCAAAAATATTTTCTAAAAATATACTCACCTTGAAATGTTTTCGGTTTTTAGATATAGACGAAATCTGTTGTTGTTGTTGGTATTTTATAAATTAATTTTTATTAAATATAAAAAACGCCTGACGACAACGAAGAAAATGTTAACGAAAATTTGGCTGTTGCTCAAAGAATTATTGCAAAAAAATTTTTGGATCTCTTCTTTGTTTCTAATTAAAATCTAACAGATATCCAAGAAGAATCTATGATGAAAGTGAAGAATGAAATAGAACAGAAAAAGATAATCAGTTTTTCTGCAGTGGTTGTAGCGAAAAATTATTTTAGAAAGTGGGTGGTTGCTATAAAAATTGTTGTTCATTGTTTTACGAGAGCGGTTCCAGAACTACCCGAGCTTGTGTATAGAAAGCACCACTTTCGAATATGCGGTTACTTAGTGAACTTTTAAACATGAAATTAGTTTAGAAGCAGATTCCACTTAAACTTTCGGCGGGTTTAATTTCAAATGCATTAAGGTCTCGCAGACTTCTGCTTCAACAGAGTCTGGACCTTCTTTTTTCACATGGTGGGAGATTGAATACAAAACAATCCGTTTATAAGACTTCTAAACAAGGATTACTAGAATTTTCATTTTTAGCTTCGATCGTCGGAATCTATAAAAACATGATTAGAAAATTAAAATTGAAAGCCTCAGATATGTTACATATTGGCATCCAATGTGCGAAATTTGTGTTAATTGGTTTAGAACAGTTTGTCTTGTGACTTGTGAAAATAGCTCTACCACAAAAAGTTATGTTTCGTGACGGGTGAATAATATTTTTTTTAAGTATGTAACTTTAAATATCTATTTACGTACATATGTTTTTTACATAATATTTAATATACAAATAATAACTGCAACGAGTGCTATAGTAACCATCACTGGGTCAGATTTTTTCCCTTTACGCTGTGACCTGTCTCTATTTTCCCTTCCTATTACAACGCCATGTTCAAGTGGCAGCTCTTTTTCACGCAAAGAGTGAGAACTTGCACTTCTGTTCTCTCTCTTGGGAAGTTACAATAAAAAATTTACAGATGCCAAGTTCTGGAATCTATAAAACTTGCAACCACTAGTCCGCATCTGAGACAAAGTAATAAGTAAAACGGTGGATTTAAAGTGTTTAAGCGTTCTTCAATGAAGGAGAAGGGAATTTGATTTGCGAACAAAATTATGCCAAACACTGCAGCGGGATCGGTACCTATGCGCAGAACGTGGCTAAACAAGAAAATCACAATAAAAACGCACCAGGTGGCTGAAGGAAAATATGCCACTGGTGAAACTCATTAATATTGCTTTAGCTTTTTCAAGCAACCTATTCGCCAGGGTTAGTAGCCTCGTTTCAGTGTGATCGTGCAACGTTAGGAAAAGTAACTAGAGTTATTAACCTAAATATACTGAATCTCCCTTAAGTGTTAAACTTAATAAATGACTCTTCCAGAAATATATTAAGAGATTTTTAATTTAGTGCGTCTATTTGCTAAAAGATCAGGTGCTTGCTGAAACCCCCCTCGTACTTGTTATTTTTTGTATAACAAAATTATTTTTTATTTAATTTTTTTCTTTAAATCGTTATACTGCTGATGCTGCTGTTTTTGTTGTAGTTTGATTTCGTAACAAAAAATAACCTTCAAAAATATTTTCACATAATTTTCTTTTTAATATTTCGGTTGCGAAATAAAACTGAAACCACTTTTTATATTAAGCTAAAAAGTATTAATTTTTGTTTTTGTTTTAATTTTTTGCAATTTCTATTTAATATGCTTATATTTTTTTTATTTTTTTTATTTTATTGGTTTAATTTTTTCATAATTTGTTTTATAAATTACACACACTTTTTCTTGTTGAAGCTCCTCTCTTTGTCGTATGTTAACGGTCTGAAATTTCGTTAAATCGCTTAATTTTTTCTTGTAATAAATTTTACAAACAAATTTATTTAAAATTAAACGTTCAGAAGATTTTAAAAGAAATTCAATCGTATTTAAAAGCAATTCGTTTCAAAAAGGGTCTTATTAAATAAAGAAGCGACGTTAACCCAGCGACGGTTTTTTCTCAACTAAAGAAAAATTCGGAAAAATTTACAAAAGGCACAAAAAATAATTTCGAAATTAACAAGAGTTTTCCACAATATTCGAAAATTTTCTTAGTTCTTTCATTTAGTTTTGCATTTAATGTTCTTCGTTTTTCTCTGAGTTTTTCATGTAGATTTTCTTCTAGACATTTATATGTACGTGTTGCGATTTGTAACATGAAAACAATAATACACCACAACACAATTTATCTGGTTTTCTATTTGACTTCTAGATATTTGAAACATTTTCCATACAATTTGTTTTTGTACTCGTTTTGATTTACGTTCAATTTGTTTAGATTATTTTGGCTTTTGGCCATAATTTTTTCTAACTGTTATAATTTTTCTGAGAGATTTTTGTTTTGAAATTTTTATTGTATTGAAAATTTACTTGTTTACCTTTCCTAAATTCTTTAATAGTCTTAATGTTTCTGTGTACCTTTTGTTGTTTATTTTAATCATTAAAGTGTTTTGTTGAAACAAAATAAGTTGAAGAAAAGAAAAAAATACTTGTCGCTATTAGTCACTATTTGTTGTTTTATTTTTTTTTTTTAAGTTTGCAAACCGGAAATGTACTCATATCTGTTTTTTATTTGTATCGAAGCCCGCATAAAACACACGCGATTAGCGAAATTATCATGTTAATATTTTAAGACGTTCTTTTGTATTTTGATATGCCTTTTGGTAAGTGTATGTATATACAGGGTCTTGCATTTGTTTTCTATTTTTTCGAATTGAGGAATTTTACAAATAAAATAACATACCGTTTATGATTTTGGTTACAAAGGCTATTTTCTGTTTCCAGAATTTTATAGAAAAATTTGTTTAATGTTGGGCCGCGTAAATTTGTATGGTCTATGAAACATTTTTTGTCAAAGGAATTTTAAATCGAGACAAGATTCAACTGATCCAAGAATTCGATGTTCATGATCATAGACAATGTCGTTTCTTCGCTTAGTAGACCTTGTAACACCCCAATTTTGACCGAATAATCGCCTTTAACGGATAAGGAATAACTTTTCGAAAAAAACCTTGGCGTTTTTTATGTTTAATCAAACTGTTTTCAAGATCAGAAAACTTTGGCTTAGTGAGAAGAAACGAAAGCAAGAAAATGTTAAATGGTAATTTGTTGGCGTTTTCTAATGGAATAGTAATTTCGATCATTTGCAGTTACTACTCTTATCAGCAGAGAAACCAGTAATATGCAATTGCAAATTTTTCATTGGGATGTATAGACTTACGGATTAAATATTTTTAGATTTCAAAACGTTTTAAGCATTTCGGCATTGATTTGTTAGTGCGCATTTTTGCATATTTTATCTTTTATAGCATATTTTTGTATATTTATAGCATTTGCATTTTTAAGAGTATATCTTACTTTTTTTAAATATATTTCAATATTATAGACTTAATTTTTCTAATATTTTCCCCGGATTAAGGCCGTTAACCAAGTCTTGAACTTTTTTCTGTAATATTGTTCAGTCTTGAAATATAAGTACTTTAGGAGTTTTGCTCCTTTTTAGTTTTAGTGATTTTTGGGCTTTATAGAACTTAGGTATTTTCGCGAATTTAGTCTTTTGGCCGTTTTATAATTTATGCGATATATATGTGTGTGTAAGACTTTTACTTAATTTCTCCTACTCTTGTTAAATTTTAGCGATTATTGAAAATTTTGGGGTCTTTTTTGTCGTATAATAAGAGATTGAGTTACACTCTTTATAAAGTAAATAAATGGCCGACTTCCTAAACGCAAGTTGCAATGCATAATTTAAAAAAATGCGTATGCAATGCTAAACATGTCTTAAGTGCAACCTTGCGTTGCAGAGACTTTTTTTTGCATTTTATCGGCATTTAGGAATGTCGCTATGCAACTCATACATAAAACAAATGTCAAAAACATATGGTATAAAATTGAATAATTTTTTTTTGGAAAAATGGAGGTAAAACAAAATTATTTATCCATTTTGTTGGCAAGTGCTGAGGAATTATCTCAGTCTAAATCTTCAAAAAATATTGATTTGCTAAAGAAACTTACTAAAAAGAAAAATAAGAAGAGACAACTTTTATTAAGGACAATAAAAATCCCGAGAAGAATAGTGATCAAAAATAAAAATCATGGGTCCACTTTTTGTCTCTGCAATATAAAGTGTTTAATTATTTATATTATTAGTATGTGATTTAAATAAACACTATCAATTGTAAATAATTTATTAAAAATAAACAAGAAAATACTTACTCAGTCATTGCAGCTCAAATGTTTGCATACAAAATTAAAATGATGCGCGATTTTGACAGCTGATACTTATTAAAATGAGTTGCCAAACGATTAGGAACATTGGACGTTGCCAGAAAGTTTACATAGCGTTTACGAAGTGTATGCATTGTAAATATGCATTGCAACTTGTGTTTAGGAAGTCGGCCAATATCTTTCTCTTTTTATAAACAGATGGCATTTTATAAACCATTAAATTATAAATTTAACAGAACATGGGGGGATAAGAACCCATTGCTGGTTCGATTCCAAATTTGTTTCAATAAGGTAGACACGATTTTTTTAAATAAATTACGAATACAGAAAGTCGAGTAATTAATCTAGACGTATTTCTTTGATATTTTTACGGTATCATTTTAATGATGAGTTTTAACGATTTTGTAGAAAATGATGGAGGTAAAACCTTCCAAAACATTTCAAGGGACAACGCAGTCTTAGGAATAGAAGATGGCATTTTTTCGTAGTGCCTGCAGCAATATCCGGAGCGAGAACCTTTTTAATAAATTAACACTTGGAAATTGCAACTCGCCAGATATTCGAATCACAAATAAAAAACCAATCATACGTGTACATGCCGTAATCTAAATAACCATTTAAGAAATAAAATTTTATTTTAAATTCAATGACTTTTTGTTCTTTTAGTTGTCACTGCCAAAAGTCAAAGAAGAAATTCGGAGATGCAGTGAAACCTATCTAGAAAGACTGAGTCATCACGTGAACCCGGTAGTTATTGCTCTACTAGATGACACGGAATAAACAAGAAGACTTAAAAGGCACCACATTCTGGATTTGCCGTTTAGAAACTAAACTTTTCAGTGGGGGTTTTCACACTAGACTAATTTTTAATCCGCACAACTTTTGTTCTTTCGTATTTACACTAGACTAATTATGCTGGCATAAAATTGTGCACGTATACACAGCTTTGTGTGTGTTAGTATTTTCTTTGTTTATTTCACGCGAACCTGTATTCATAAGTGTGTATGTGTTAGTTTTGTTCTGCTTGTGCGGGGTTGAAGCTGGTTGAAAAAATTGTGCCAACCAAAAACCGCTCTCTTCACCGAAAAAGCCTATAAACTGCGATTTTATGCCAGCACAATTAGTCTAGTGTGAAAAACCCCAGTAACATGATCTTAATATAAAGACTTGTTGTAAATTTTATTGTTGTTATTTTTATTTTTATAATAGTATTAATTAATGCATATTTATTGTCTGATTATTGTCTATTTATTTTGTAATACATAGCATATAAATCCTCGGGTTCGGGTCGAAATCCTGTCTATAACAAAATCATGTTTTTAAAAACCTGTTTACAAAATACTGAATTTCATAATACTGTTTTGCAAAATCCTGTTTGACTGGGCGGCGAACATTTTTGTAAAAATAAAGCTAAAAATTTTCGCCGCCCAGTCAAACAGGATTTTGCAAAACAGTACTTAAGTTTATAAATTTTTGTAAAAATTTTCACTGTAAAAATAAAGTAAAATTTATCTCAATTTATCATTATCTAATGTTTGCCATGTATGACAAATAGCTGGAAAATTAGATAAAAAACTATTTTAAATACGTAAAAAATCAAAAAGAAAAAGAAAAGTATTACGAAATCCAGTATTTTGCAAAACAGTATTATGAAAAGCAGGGTTTTTAATTTTTTTTACCAGTATTATGTCCAAACAGTATTTTGCATAACAGAGTTACATACGTATCCCTAAATTCTCATTATATAAATATTACATCAATTATAAATTTTTATTTGTGTTGCTCTTATAATCTTATCAAATTTACTTATTGTCCTTAGTTGGATAGATTGTAAATAAAGAACTATTAAAAAAAAAAAAGTTGTCACTGCATAATGCGCATAAAACGCTTTTTAGAGCATATTTCTGGTATTTCGGGTTTAAAGTACTGCATATACAGTTTGAAATAAAACATATTTGATAGAAATATGGAAACCAGGGAATTATTTTCGCTATTTTTTTTATTTTCATAGTTTAAAAGCTGATCTCTTTTAAATAAATAAGTTTTCATTTAAATAAATTTACATGAAAACTTAAATAAAATTAAAACTTTTACATAATATGCAAAAAGTAACACACATTTTAAAGGGTTTCCAATTTTCTTTCCCCAAAGCCAAAAATGTTTTTGTTCAAAACAACCAAATACAATATCCTCTATCATCAATTTATATGTTAACCGGCACAAGTGTCCGTACATGGCAAATTATCCACAAAAAACGTTCAAAGGCGATGTAAACTGGCGTGACTTATACTTCAGCTGGACCTACTGCGGATTTGAAAATGGAACAAGTGCATTTGAAACAAAAACATAATTTCGTTAAAACCTCATATACAGCTTACGAGTGTTTTATTTAATTTCTTATGATTTAAAGGAAGATATTATTGAGCTGCATTAGCCAGTGGCTACTTTTATATAAAATAATTCATTCATTCATTAGCGTTTTATTGCGAGTCGAAGGGATGTTTTAGATCTTTTAGAGTTTTTTTTAAGTTTAGGGATGCCTATTTTGCTTTTTGAGATTTCAGCTGAGTTTTGTAGGGTATTTTGTATTGTGGGTTTTTTTTTTAATTTATTACGGATTTTCTAAAATTTTTGGAGATATTTTTCACATTTAAGCATTTTTATGTGAAATTTTGCAATTTGTTAGAAAATTTTTGGTATCATTTTTTTTTACCAATTTCTTCACTTTTTTCCTAATTTTTGCAGAATTGCCGGAGTTTGAAAGATTTTCGCGGTATTTTTTCAATACGTTTTTTTCAAAGAATTTCGCTATATTCTTTTTGTTGTATATTTTGCTAACACTAATCGGCTTTGATCATTTACAAAATTTTAATAGGAGAAAAACAGGATTCTATCTTTGCCCATATCTCAGACCTTTGTTTTTATTAATAAAACGCTAAAAGACGTATAGAATTCTGTACAATACAAATACATAGATCCGTAAGATTTATAAGATCTTCAAAATGATTGTTGCAACACCGGACGGCCAGAAATTGTTAAATCGACTTTGTGTAGCCGCAACTGAATACTGTAGAGATTACAAGGGGAATGGCAAACCATATACACACATAACTAACGTATGTTTATGTATGTAGTGAAGACTATTAAAATAAACTAAATGGGAAAACACACGCATTCCCATTAATTTTTTAAGCAATCAAAATTAGTAAAAACAAAATTAGTAGAAAGAAATTATTAAATAAATTTGGTAATAAATTCTAGGCCGACTTAATGTCCACGTGTCATAAAAATGTACTAAACGAAATGAAAATTAATTATAATTTTCTAGGAAATTTAAATAAAAATTAATATCAAAACTAAAAATATGTATTAAACAAATTTGTGGAAATTCGCAGATTAAAATTTAACTATATTTTATTTATTTTTGATGAATTTTACTGAAAAAGACTTTACTTTTAATTATTTTACGACCTCCAATTAATTATTAAATATCATTTTAATAACATTTTAAATAAAGTGCGAACGGGTGAAAGAGAGCGAAAAAGATTGAGGCAGAGCGCAGTGAATGTCGAGGCAAACTTACTACCACTTTCATTACTGGTGATGAGTTTCCAGCAGTGACAGGAATAGATTTAACATCAGAAAACAGGTGATAAGAAATTTTCAAAAATAAAGCAGAAGAGCTGACGCCACTTACATACACCGAATAATACAATAGAAAGTTTCGCCGGAAGTGGTAAGACCTATGGTGTGTTTTAGAACATAGACGATTCGGCATATGATACCTGGTTTTCAGCACGGACTGAATATTCCACTACTTCAACGTGAAAAAAACGACCGCTAGCTCTTCAAAAATGTTGTGGATTTTATAGTCGCGAATGTAATTAATTTAGATCCTTATAGGTTTAACCTATTTCAGCAAAATTCGATAGGTTTAATTCAATGAAATATATAAATGCACGAGATTGGGACACTGAGCGTTAACTTGGTACTAAATCACTCCTTTACCTGTCTTCATTTTACATTTTTGCTCAAATATGGGGAATATAAACATTTTATTTATTTGTCATCAAATATGTGTGCCATGAATTGAAATTTTAAAAATCTTTTAATTTTAAAAACAAATCTTCATACAAAACATACAAACATTTTCTTGTAATGTTCGGAAAATATTTTACAACCTTGGCCCAAAAAACATCAGAAAAAACATCTAAAATTATTTCAAATGGATAATAAAATACGCATATGAAAATAAATTTTGTCATAAAATAGAACATATGAGTCTACATACTTTAAACATTTTATTATAATTTGTAGTCTGTCTCTACGCACACACAGAAGATTTCGATTTTTTTTTATTTTTTATTTTATTCTGTTAACATTTTTTATAGCAACTATAATTTAGAACAATTTATTTGTTCGTCACAATTTACATCAAAATCAATATGAATTCCAAGGTTTTTCACGTCGATGAATTTGACGCCTTATATACATATATGCTTAAATTTTAGCAATAAAATATTTTGTAAGTAGATTGGGAAAAGAGAAAAAAGTATATTAATTGAAATTAGGTCAATTGAATTATGATCATGTTCTTAGAACGTCAGAACACATCTCAATGGATGCCTATATGAGCTCGATTGATTGAATAAATATATAAATTTAAGAATGGCATATGGTCAAGTATTATATTTTGCAAGGTTTTAAATAAGTAAAAAATATACGAGGTGTGTTCAAAACAAATTTATGGGCATTTTTATTTCTTTTTCCTTTAGCCGGGTTAACAGAAATTGATATTTATGTATTCTGCTGTCGGCCAGATCTGACAGAGGTCTTGCTATTAGTGTGCCTACTATTGCCCTACGTGTGTTACCACATACCACAGCATGACCTTACCTCTTAACGGAGGATATTAGTGCTGTCCAACGTCCTGATGTACCCTGCTGCAATGCAATCTCCCTGCGCTTTCGTACTACCATTCCGGGCTACTGCGAAGGTTCTATTATGTTATATATATAATAGAAGGTTTAAAGCTTTGTATACCACAGATGGGAATTTTTAAAACAACAAGATTAGATGTGATGCCACAAGTCATACACATTTCAAAAATTTTCACACGCAACCCCGATAAGAATGTGTTCCTAACAGAAAACGAAGCTATAACAAACTACGTAAGCATATTTATGTTAGTTACAACCTTTTGTTTTTTTTATTTTTCTAGAACAAAAACCATGTAGGAAGGAAGCAAAAGTGAAAGTCTTTTATAGCATTGGCAGACATGAAGTTTTCTCGAAAGATTACATTTACAATTTAAAATACAAGAAGCAATTAGTACTTAATTACACCTCAAATTAAATCAAGTTCACAATGAAACTCTGGTGAAGTGTGTTTAGTAAGCAGAAAATTCTGAAAACTTTTTTATTTTTAAAACAATATATGCAGCCATGTCACAGAGCTAAATTCCGTTCGGAAGTGGAATTGGTTCCGTATTTTGCTTCTATAGAAAACGTAAAACGACATAATTTTCCGGAATGAAACCACTTTGAATTTCCTATGTGGAATCGATATTATAAGCATTTTCTAGGTGTATAAATTACATAGAACATCTTTTAATTACTAAAGGATATTGTTTTATTATTTTATCTGTCCAAAATAAATTTACTTTGATATAACTTTGATAAAAGATTTACATTTTTCTAAATGCTGTATAAAAAAGAAAAAAATTAAACGGAATTTGTTATTTTAGTATTTTGATTTTTAGCATATTTTTAAAATTTTTGTTGACTTTAAAATCAGCTGTTTTTTGTTTTGCTACATTCGTCGATATATTGCCATATTTAAAACATAAAAAGTGATTTTGTATTTTTTCGGTTTAATGAATCCGAAATCTATAGAAGCTAAAACCATTCCGAACGGAATGGTAACTACGGAATCATTTATTATTATTATTATTATTATTATTATTATTATTATTATTATTGATTGAATCTTTCCTAAAAGAATTTACCATAAGTTTTCGTATCTTAATCCCAGTAATTATTATATATGTATAGCAGTTATTACCAATGTAGGAACTTAATTGTTGTGATCAAATCTTAGACTACTTTAAAATGAGTTAAGAGGGACATCTCGGTATCGATTTTTCTTAGCCTCTGGTGTACACCAAACTGCAGCAAGTTCTGGAATAGTAGTTGGGATGGACTTATAATTTGATTACGTGTTCACATGATTAGCTTCTAATTTCTTTTTGGGAATATTTAATTGCCGGTGAATATTCTGCATATTTGATGCGCCACCGGTCCCCCTTGCTGGATGCCGAATGTATATATATGTAGATCTTTTACTGCAAGACCAGAGTTGTGGGATTAATTAGACCCAGTTTTGTGATTTATAGCTGTTATTTTTCAATCAATATGGCGGGACAATGCTTTGGCATAAAAACAAATAAACTAAATACTAAACATTACAAACTAAGAGTTAAATAAAACCTACATTAACCTCTGGGAGAGCCAGGAAAAGAGTTCTTAAAGAAATCCGGCACTGAAAAAGTTAATTTTCTAGCCCCATCGCAGAAAAGTATGGAATATTTGTTCAACTGTAACCGCTCGAAGTCTCACTTATACCTTAAATAATATCATTTTTATGAACACTTATTCTAGACATATAATTTCTTATTATATTTATAACATACGAACTCAAATGAGTTACTGCTGACTCCTTATATACCAAGTAAATTGGTACTCTTTCTTTCAAAAATTGGGAACTTTTTCACTATTACCGGCAAAATAAAAAACCAAATTGGAAATCCCTAAATTAGCACTGTAAATTATTATGTTTTGTAAATTAATAATTTTGTTTTAACTGGAAGTCCTTTATGGATTAAAATCCTCCCTAACCATTGTTTCACTCTGTAAACTTTATTTAATACGAATTTTCAAATCTATGATTTTCCAACGTATTTCCAAACTTAAAACATTAACAGTTATAAACTTATTGTTCTGTTTTTAAAATAATTTCCTAATCAATATTAGAAAAAGAACTCATATTAAAAACAAATTTTCTGCAACCCAAATAAAAAAATAAAACCAAATCAATCTTTATGTTACAAAAATACAATCGACTTTATGAATCAAGTTAAATTTGTATCAGCTACCAATAATTCTTTTGCTTTCCTCAATGAATATCAATCAAATATATTTTTTTTCTCCAAAATTCAATAATATACTTGTCACACTTAAAGAAATTTTTCAAGATAAACTAAACTGAGATAAGATTAAGAAAATATTTATAAAAATTAAAGGTGTCAGAATAAATAAGCATGAAACTACTCGTAACTATTCACTTCCAAAATAATTTCAAATACAAACAAAAGCAACTTTCTTTACAAACAAAACAATTTTCTACAACCAAAAGTTTTCAAGCCGGTTTGAACACATGAGTGTAGGAGAAAGAGAGTGAGAGAGATGTGGATCACATCAATCAAATTCGTAAACAAAGAAGAAACGAATTTAGTATTTTGATTTTTATATGGATACAATTTCATAAAAACAATTAAAAAAAATAACATCCCAAAAGCTAAACAAAAACCTCTAAAGAAGAAAAAAACAAAAAAAAGGAACAAAAACATGAACAATAAAGCAGAATTTATGCCAATAACAAACCGGCTTGAGAAAAAATTATTATTTGTTTAAATAACAAGAAGAGAACGGTTGAGACCTGAGGTCAAATATGTTCTGCCGTACAGCAAGTTTTTGTTGTTTATATTTTTACCAGCTCTCAGAGACGACTCCTACTCTTGCAATGCAGTATGTTGGAACGAAGTAAAGAGATAGTAGGAAGAAAATTGCAGGAGCAGCGTTTGTTTACAATAGACATTTTCCTACATTAAAAGCTACAGAAAATCTGTAGTTTATTCCACCTTCAATCAAAAAAGAGATGAGTTTTCCTAGTTTCCACTGGTCAGTCTACCACAAACGAATAAGTCTTTAATGAAGAACGCATTTCATAAGCGCACATTTCGTTGTAATAACGATAAAACAGTGAAACACCACCTATATTTTGTCGATGATCACTACAATTGGTTTGCCTACTGTCAAATATTAGAACCTTTCCAATGTTGGCACTCAAATAGATCAATCCAATTATAATATGCAGCGCCAGTCCATACAAGGGAGACGTACTCTGTTGTCGGTTCGATATACGTGGTGATAATAGTTGACATATCGTACGTTTTTAAAAACACAACTAATGAATGCTTTGTAAAATTGATAAAGGCATTTTGTCCATCGAGCAACGCACAACGAGCTTCCGATTCTTATGATACTCATATATATATGTATATATATATATATATTCAACCCTTTTAGATGGCGGTGTTTCATTCCTAACGGAACAGAAAGTAAAGACTAATCGCGTATTTGTTTCTAAAATAAAATGCCCTGGTAAAGGGTACATGGGATTTTATACAGGACATAAAGAGTTGACAAAAGGACAAAGGTCTAGAAACGAGAGCATTATAAATTAACCTAAAGGGTTGTACCAGCATTATCTCGTGCATTCAAGAAAGAGATTATGGTTTGCACCAACAAAAAAAGAGTGCGTATATGCTCAAATCAGTTTCACTCATGTTACATTTTCTTTGTTTTAACGACTAAAATTACATTAGGAATACTTCGTTCAAAAATTTGCATAAATTTGGGGACATCCTCCAGTGTGCATTGTTCGAATATATTTATATTTAAATTACCATAAAAACTTTACGAAACATACGTTCATATAAATTTATTTTTTGCTATACAAATTTTAATAAACAACACACCATAGTTTTACTTTGACTGAGCCCATTAAATTTCCAATAGTGGTGAAGCCTAGAATTAAAACGTCTCTTGTATCTGTTCTGAGGGGAAAAAGCTTATGGCAGCAAGAGATTCTCTGTGACTGAAATGGAGGTGGTCGTTCACTGTTTTCGTGATCGCCCACAATTGTGAAACGTTTACTCTCTCCCCAGTTATCTAAAAGATCCTATCCTGGTAGAGAACTTTAAAAATAAAAAAAAATTACTTGACCTAATGATTGCAATCCATAGTAATACTGACCAGAAAATATCTCAAGAGTCTCGTTGTCTAAAAGTGATCGCTGCTTGTTGCCCAACAACACTAAAATTTTATGGTTTTCTATTTTGGTTCCATCGATTATTTGAAACATATGTTTGTATGTATATTTGATTGAAATATACACCAATTTACAAAATCAAAATCATGTACAAATTTCAATAATAGAAATTATGGAAGCCAGACTTAAAATTATAGAATGACCGTAAACAAGATGCCATTACTGAAACTCTTAATCGCCAACTAGACCAAGTGAATTCAATTTTTTTAAATCAACGACTGTCCAATTACGTACAGACAGACGACTGCATATGATATGGCAATTATTTTACCTTTAAGATAAATATGTCTTTGCGTTAATAGCGAAATGACACGTCCTTCACTAGTCGAGTAGTGAGGGTATAAAATCATCAAACACGTTGTATACATTTCGTTATGTCACAAACAAATGTCTATTCCTATAAATTATTTTTTATCTGCACATTGGTTCCACGTTGTAGTCTACCTTGAACATATATTATCGTTCATAAGGAAATACCAATTTAAGTTTCACATGTCAAATACAAAATTGACACAGCGAATTGGTATTTCAATTTTAGTTACTTCTTATTTCTTTACAAAACTGCCTAAAGGTGAAGAAAAAAAACAAATTGGTATTCCCCGAAATTAGAAACAAATATTTGACTTTTAAAGCAAATTATAGATAAAACTCAATTCACTGAAAAATTCTAGAAACATCAATAAAAAAGGAACTTGTTATAATTAATTATAATAAAATCAAAAATTATGGGCAAATAAATTAATGAGAATTAAGTTAAAATATGTGCAAATTATTACTTTGATTTACTCTGGTATACGAAACTTCTTTTATTTTTGGAGGAAAATAAAATCGTTATCAGTCGTTGTTGGACTTGCTGCTGTTGTTGTCCACTTTGAGTTTAATTTGTTAGTTTAATGGTATTGTTGTTGTTTTTGTTGGCTTTGTTTTGATAAAATAATAATATTTTTCACATTTATTTGTTTTTATCACTAAACAACTGGAACTTTTGTCGTTTTTTTTTATTATATTTTTGCTCTTATTTTTTATCTTCTTTATTTAATTTTATTGTTTTCTTAATAAATTCTTTGTTGTTGATTTTATTTGCTTAAACATTGATTATTTAAATTAAATTTTTGCTGGATATATTATTAATTTTATAAACAAAACTTTAATTTTTATGAATTTCTTTTGCGTTGCTTGTGAGAAATATAAGCCGAACCGGTATGTGAAATGAACCGAACGCGTTCAATGCAAACAAGCGAATGAAGTTTTAAAATGCTGACTAGTAAGCGCCGATAAAGATTTTGTTAAAACGATCTTTAAGAAGTCGAGCCATAAAAGTACTGTTTGTACGAACGAATATTTATTGGGGTGATGTAGTTGATTCAAGGTTGCCAGATTTGACGATTTGCCTTGATTTTGACGATGTTTCCCCCAAACCTGAGGATTTTTAAAAGAAAAAAAATTATTATTTAGAGATCTATGGTGTTCCAAAAGGAAGTGCTGGGGCATCGCTAGAAGAATTGTTACTATATCTAACCATGCTTTCTAGTATGTGTATTAGCCGACCTACTGCTTGTTATGAGATCAATTCTAGGCAAGAAATTTCTTTGCATATTGCGTCTATTTGCTAATTGCACACAATTTATAAAAGTGAGTGTATGGGACAGCTATTTATTTTCTATCGTTTGTGTTTGATAAACAATTTCTGATTTTTATTCTGGCTTAGATTGTTGTTGTTGAACTTATCGGAATAGACTAGAATTTCAAATAAGGATAACCAAAACATTTTTTCCAATTAAAAACAAATTCAGAAAATTATCTATTAACTTGCATTAATTTTATTGCAGCAAATAAATTGGTTTTTATTTTTCTCATTTTGAAGCCTAAGTGTTTAAGGAATAAATCTTTGTTTTGGGAAATGTGCAATTTTACTTCGAGATTTCATTATTTTTATACCAATATTATCTGGCAACTATTAATATCTTGTAAGAGCGAAAGTACCTTACAATAATAATAATGTACGCTCTTGTGTGCTAAACAAATTGGCATCTTTAATGGTATTAGAAAATCCCAAATAATTATTTAATAGTCTTAGAAACAAATAATTGGACTAATTATCATTTTAGTCTCCCAATGAAAGCATACGAAATCAAATACTGAAAGTGTAGTGCATCAAATACCAGTGGCGTCGATTAATAACTATGTATAAGAGTGTAAGAGATGTAAGTTTTTGAATTATCTTGTGACCGATATTCTTTGTATGTTAAATAACGCATGCCAAAATTTTTAGAAATTCTTCTTTTAGTAATCGCTAAAGTTTTTCTCTTTTTTAAACATTTTTCATAAAAAAAAATAACTTTTGAACAATTTCAACTTCCTACTACATTGGTAATCTCTGGGAAAGTTGGCAACTCCTGTCTTTTATTAAAAAAATAATATTCGCTTTAAAGCGAGCAAATACGCAAACCGAATATATCTTTCAAGAGCAAAACTTCTTCACTCTCTTTCATGCACTCTTAGGCAAATAAATGCAAGAGAGATATCTTTAAACGAAATGCAGATTGAAGTTTTTGTTGTAGTTGTTTACCTGTTGATTGCATTGTTTTTATCTAAGATATAACAAAACGAAAAAAGTTATTAAACAACAAAAAACTAATAACACGATCAAGGAAAAAGCAATGTAAACAAATAAAGCAAAAACAATTCGAACAAATAGATTTGTAGAGAATAAAAGTGTAAAAGTGTATTAATCGCTGAGTGTTTCTTAATAAAGTTCTATTAAAGAGTCGAGCAAATACTTTTTTAAATAGAATTTTAAGAAAACACAAGATGTTACAGGTATTAGGTTGTGGTAACTTCATATAAAACCAAGTACTAAATATATAAATGAAATTAAAGCGAACGTATTTGCTAAAATAACCATAATTAGCAGCAGATTGACAAGAATTGGATGGCAAATGTTATTTTTGACTTAATGCTTAAAAACGAAATAATCGTCAAAATTACATTAAATACTTAATCGAAAACACCAGATCTCATAATATTTAATTGCAAAACTTGACGTAAACAATACGGGTATCGTACATACCTGCCATTTTTATATTTACAGCTGCAATGAAAACTAGTGGAATATGGTAAATTAAGACGCCTTTTCTGAAGTATGACTTTTTTGTAAAAGGTAAGTAATCGGTTAAGCCAGCATCTAGTTGAGGCTACAATTTCCTAATAGCCACTTTTACTTGTGTTTTCTTCTCACACTGAGTTATGAATATTTTCCAAAAGTTTAGTTAATTTAGCTACGATCTAAACTTTTAATATTAATTAACACACATATGTAGAGAACAATGTTTTATTTATACAAACATTGACTACTTCTCTTACTTTCTGGGCAAAAGAACTGTTCCTATCATCGTATTTGTTATGAAATGCATGATCTCTATACGGCGATCAGATACAATCGATAGAAAAAATAAATAAATAAAATAACAACGGCGTGAGATATCAAATTCTTTTTGGCTTTGTTCTGTAGCTACAATTATGTCATTATATATGGAATATCATATCATTCAAAGGGCCGCGACGGCTTTGATGGAGTGTTTCAAGCACTGTTTTTTTTTTTGGTCAACTCCTGCTATCAGGCCAGCATATCCAGCGCCCAGATTAGTTCCCTCACGGCTTTGACTATGGTTGTCCAGCTTCATTTCGTTCCCAAGCTTATACAGATATATCTAAATACATTTGCCAAATAATCCGTGTTGACTCTTCGGCGGTTCCGAATTTAGCTGATTAGCGCCGAATCAACAATCTCGAATACCGAATCCACAATCTGGTCTCTATAGTTTTAGGTCAATATATACACGGAAGTCCTAATCGAATCGAACACATTTACCCCTGCATTAATATACCCCGAAATCTAGCTTTAATCAAATAATTGCGTAGAGATCTAGAAGTTCGCACTATCCAGGAAAAAGCAAAAAAAAAAAACAATACACGTGCAAATACATAAATGAACTAGTGGTTCATCCCAACACTTTAGCACGCGATTTAAGGACATGTTGAGGCTGGCGAGAGGACGATAGTTGATAGTTAATAGGATTTAAATATAAATTAGTTATTACATTGGTAATAACAAATCAATGATATTTTTGAGATACAATTTAAATACTTATTGTCAATTCTTTTCGTAGAAATATTCAATAACAAAATTTAAGTTACAAAAGAAAAAAAATATTAATAGCAATACTGGCAATCATTTCTTCGACAAGATTTTGACCCAAAGAAATTTGTTCTTTATTCACAACACAATTGTATTTCTTGCACACTCGGCGAGAATCACACTTTCGCTCGTAATGAAGAATGCACAGTGCAAACCCAATCTAAAGGAGACTCTGTGCTCGCCTGCTCTTTCTATGATGCCTACATGATAATCTTTCAGAAAACTTCTTTTAACTCGATGTTTTCACCGGTACAGAGGTAACTGGATTACTGAACGAAAGCAAATTAATACTATTCTACCAACCTGACATATTACCTATGATTTTATTAAACTTCCAAAAATAAATAGTTTGAAGGTAAAAGGCTTGGTGATTCCAATACATGGCAAAAGCAGCTCCAAAATAACGTATAGATTTCGGCCTTAGCAGGTCTGTGCATTTTTTGATTGATCCTTATAACTCCAACGCTGTCATAAATTTTACTTCACTGCACTACTTTATGAATATTATTAAAAATTTTATTGCTCGTACCCAATGATCTTGCCTACAGATAGAACTGTCGTAGATTCCCTATAACATTTGTAATTTGCTGTTTCTATTATCACTTCGTCTTAAGTGTGAATTAGTGGTTCCATATTTCAACCATTTCATAGCTGTATAACGTTGCATTGTCACCAAACTCACCACTTATCTATAGCATTTTCTTTCCCTAATCTTCAATTAATATGTGATGAACAGCATTTTCCGCAACGCAGACTATATTTGTTAAATTCCTCGTTTTCCATCAGTGGTCGTCAAATTCGATTTTGTTGATTTTATTCACCCCTTCTGATACGCTACCTCTAACCTATGCTGCTAGAATCGTACTGGCTTTTGTATTGGTCAGCAGAAATTTTTTAGTTTCAATATAAGTTTTTAAATGTCATAGGGACTAATATGTTGAAAATTGCCTAGAATAAATTATTGATTGTAAAATAAATATTTCATGACCTACAACATATTAATTATGTTGTTAAAAGTGCTAAGAAGACCGATGCTGAGTAGAATAGTTAAAATGAATGTGCTTGAGATTTTCAAAACACAAAAAAACAAAAATTCAAAAATATCCAACATCAACTAATGAAAGCCTCTTAATACAGCAACAACAATAAGCGAAAAAATATAAATAAAATGAAATTGTATATAAGTAAAATACACATTGAATCTCTAGTTTGTTGGCCAAAATCGACCAAAACCAAAAAATAAATAAATAAAAACACACAAAAAGTACAACTACAAAAAACGCTAAAAATGAGAAGTAGAAGTATTTTTGTAACGTTCTAAATTTAGGCTGCTGAAACTGGTTCCTCCAGTTTCCTGATAATCTGGGTGACGACTACGCCTGGCTATGGCAGTGTTGCTACGTCGTTGCAGTTCTGGATGATGATGGCATGATCTGCTTTTAAACATGCAACATGCCAGAGTACATCAGATACCGAACCAGCATACAATGGACATACCACATGCAGATTTTTAAGGAACAAATTCATTTGTCATTTCGTAAGTTTTTATTTGTTTAATTGCTGGCCGTCTACTAGAGCACGAGTCTAATTTAGATGCAGTTCGTAGTTTTATTAACTTTCCTATATATCCCAAAAAGTGCAATGCGCAAAACTACTGAACGTTAATTTCTTTATTTGATCTTAAACTTTGCCAGACCTTTTTCTAATACACAATTCAGACCCCTATTTTATTTGATATAAAGATTATGTATTTCGTCTTAAGTTCGAATTGAGAGGCCTAATGGGACCCCAGTAGAGCTGTATTTGAGGTTATAGGCTTTTATGTATAGAATAAGACGTCTTCTCAATGTCTGCCATATAGATACCGAGTGGGTTGTGTTGACTTTTGTGGCATAGCTATATCATGGTTTATATCCATAGAGTCGCAAAGTTCTTATTAAGTTATTCACTGTAAACAACCCAGTTTTTATGTTATTAAACATAAACATGCTTTGACAATTTACTATTAGTTACTATTGATCTCTATCGGTAGCCGTTGGGCACAAAATCTGCTGCGAACAGTTACTTTTGTAGTACTTTTGTATTATTACCTGGTGAGCCTTCTGTGGGTTGACGTCGTTAAATAACAAAAAAATAACGAGCTCCATAGTCCATTGGGAATTTGAATCAATGATTGAATAGTGTGTCTCAAAAAAATGCATTGCTTAATTTTTGTGGAATGTTTTTTGTGCACCTGGCAACTTTCATATACGAGTATAACACCCTACAAGAGAAGTACGCATAATCATTCTGAGAACACATTAAACTGATAATGCTCTGATGCTTTGCGGAGGTTTCGGTCAAGAAAGTGCTCCTTATGTGTCACTAATTCGAAGAGTGTTCGAAAAATTTTTGGAAGTTATGTCGATCATGGATAGCAAGTCACCTTTGCATCAACGGACAGCACGGGTCATGACAACATTGTGGCCGTAGCCAAAAATGTTCTGAAACATTTGAGATAACACGGCCGTCAATGTGAAAGGCATTTGTTGCAGTGACTTGATAACAAAATTAAACTAGACGACATGTGGTTCCAGCAGAATGGCGCCGAAGACTACCTATAGTTAAGAATAACTCTTTATAGTAATATTAATAATATGATCACAGCCTGATTATATTGTCGTTACCGACGTGCCTGTCCTCTTTGTTTTATAATTTTAGGATTCATTTATACAGGCAAAAATGTCTTTGCCGCAGTCAAAATTATATAAAAAGAATAATTTTCAGAAGGTTTTTTTAAATGTTACTTCATGAAATGATTATTTAAAGGTACTGCTTGTGTACACATTTTTACAATATACAAAACTTACCAAATGAATATAATGTCTATAGCGTGATGTGTATTGCTTTTATTTTATGTTTGTTACTTATCGCCAAAATACGAACATGATGGATATTATAAAGGCGTAGTATTCGTAAGATACTTAAGGGCACAAGCTCTTTTTTTTTATTTAAAAACACTGTTAAGAATGAGATCACAAACTGGCATTGGACTTGTAAATTATTTCTAGTTAGTTTATGACGTAAAACCAAAGACGTTTAACTTAGTGATACATTTGAGACCGAAAATGTTGCAAAGAATAATTTAAGATGTAACTTCCCGGTTGGACTAAGTCCGACTTAGCCGCGGTGATCACAAGATTTTTAAAAATTGTAACAAGATATTATATTCCAAATAAAGACAGTTCGGTACAATAATCTTTTATCTGAGGCCACCATTTAGTAAAGAAAAATCGCTATTGTACAAGTAAAGTGTAATAAATTTAATTTTGAAGAGATTGAGTGTTGCCTTAATTTACAATTCTCCAAACAGATTGAGAGTCCTTCTCAAATGGGATTGCTTTTTAAAAAAAAAATTATGATTGCTAAGTAAGGTTAGGCTTAAAAGCTGCCTGCCACTCAAGCCCACATGGGTGCGCTAATCCGGTTCCTTTATGTTACCTGCATGAGAACTAGAGAAAGGAAAGTAAAAAAAGATGAAAGCAATGTCAAAAATTGGCAAGTGTAGATTGGAAAATTAGTAATTTACGTGGATTGTAGAGATATGGTGGTCACTATATTTGTAGCGTCGTCATTATACAGCCAGTTGGTGCTTCTTATGAAAAATATAGCATCTGTGTTCCTACGTCCGATATCTCGAAGATATCTAGATATCTAGTTCAGGACAGAAGCATATAAGATGAACTGTCTACTCATCCTCCTTGTTGTGACAACTTCTACAGTAGTCCCTTACAGGTATGAGCCATATTATATAAGGCTTTACTAAATTTCTTCTTACAGGTCGTGAGGGTCATAGAATTCATCAACATGCGAGTTATCTATCCTTGCTCCTCTCTTTGTCAGCTTATCGGTCATACAACCCTGCTTATATTGCTCCCATGTTCACGCACCCATTTTAAGGTGATTTTTCTATGACTCGCCATCCGATTTTAGAATGCCCTGCATTCCCGGACCAGTTTTAACGTCAAAAAGACGCTTGTCAGGAACCAAATTTCGAAGCAGCTGTCGGTCAAATGCTAAATAGAGGGAGATACACAAAAACACTTTCTGACCGCTGTTATTCTTGATCCATAAATTAAAATAAACGTTATTGCCCATCATTCTTTTTTTGTTATCGCAGAGTTTACACCAATAGACGAATATTTGAACTAAAATCGAAAATAATTTTGATTTGTATTACAATTAAGAATAAAGATTTAAGATCCTATTTTTAAGTACTTTTCCTATTGAATTTTATCAATAATAATTTAGATCAAAATGCGCACCAACCAATTATTGGTTTTATTATTTCTACCCCACTGTTGGACGTCTCTGTAATCAAAACCATCAGCAAAACACTTTTTGGCCAGCAGTAGTAAAGTAAATGTCGTTCTTGACTGTCCTTTATTTTTTTAATTTTTTGCTTTTTGCTAATGTTGTAGTTGTTATTGTTAGCAAACTTTTTCACTTCTGCCCCAATGATTTTGACTGAGAAAGTGGTTCTGGTAAATTTATATTTTTTTATTATATTTTCAAGAGTTTCAGTTTCTTTTTGCTGTAGTTGCTATTTCTTTTTTTTTCTGCACAATTTTGTACTCAAACTGGTTTCAGTCGGCCCTTTTCTTCAGGTTGTTTAATTAACAAATTAATAAGTGAAATTTTTTATATAAACATCTTTCAAAGGGATATGAAAAGAGAATTATATACAAACTTGTATTTATTTTTGCTTTCCTTTTTCATATATAAATAAACAAATTTGAACTACACGGAAGAGCAGACAGAAAATTTTCCTTATGATTTTCATTTTTGCAGCTTTACATCAGTTAAAATAGCACGACTTTTAAATTGTACAAAAATGAAAGAGAACTTATTCGGCTTTTTAAGAAATTGTTTAATTTAAGGATTTTACTTTAGTGAATAGGCTGTTAAATTAGAAATTTATTAATAAATCTATCTGGCTCTTATATATTGCTGTACAAAAATGCTCTCGTTGTTTCAAACATATGGCTTTATTTCAAGAAAGTGTTTATTAACCATAATTTAACAATCTCCCATCCTTTTTTGCAATAGATAGATTATATGTTAAAAGCACATCTTTCGAGGGTAGAAAGGAAACAAACCAATGTTTTTATACATTCTACTGAAGTCAAGCCTATTCCAGCTAGGTTGTTATCTATCGAACGGAACATATGGTAAGGATCACAACAAAATCAAGAAACAAATTTCCCCGTAATTAACGATATCGGAAAATTGTACTGAACCCCATATAGTTCAAACCAGTGGTATTCAGTGGTTGATGCAAATGGCCTTGCAAAAGTGTAAATGGGAAATATCGTAGCTCTTTTACAAAAATCCAACAACAAAACACGCGAAAATTTGGAGACATTTAATAAAAAAGCTGGGATACTTTTGCAAAACCATTTGTACCAAAAACTGAATACCGCTGCTATATGTTATCGGCCATTATAACTAAAGCACTTTAAATAATGCACATCGAACACTAATCAATATGCGTCTGCATCCTTAATTTCTTCTCGTTACGAAACGTCATCGTACGGTAATTGGTGGGAGGGCATCAACGCTTCAAGAACAATATTTGTATGTCAAAGAAGCGAAGAAAGGGAAACAGTTGATTAGACGCATAATTAAGAAAATTTATTATTGAAGATACTTAGAAAGCAATTTCCGAACACTTTAATTAAATAGGAATTTTCAAGAAGTTATGAGTTGAAAGCATGTGATGTAAAACGGCTTTGATTGACTGATTTTTTTGTTTGATTTTTTTTTGTTTTGTGGAAGAAATATTCTTTAAGTATAAATTGTGATAGTTATATCAAAGTATATTTTTTGATAAAAGCGCGACTGAGGAAGAAGAATAGATGCATTATTAAAACGTCAAGTTCAAACAATACTGTGGAAATTTCGGCTAAGCCTAGTTTGGTAGAACCAGCTCTCTGTAGCATATCGTAAGCCATAAGAGCCGACTTAAGCAAAAAAAAAAGGCTTAAGGTTAAAAGATACGCGACCGAATACAACAAGAAAAGGATGAAGTGGTTTTGCAACGTGACAATTCCAGACCCCATGTTGGGGAAACGGCCCAAATTAAGCGATTTTTCTTATTCACCGTATCCTCTAGACATGATTTGCTTCAAAACATTACCAGTTTGCTCAATGTGGTATTTGCTGCCCTAAATTTGATGGAAAATAGGGAACAACTTATGTAGGTAAATATTTTTTTAAGACTAAAGTCCGGAATATCCGAACAAGAGGAAGTTTTCTGTGATCCGAACTGTTGATTAATTTAAATATGAATAAGATTAAAATTCTATCACTGACAACGACAACATATTCTATGGTATTATTTTATTTCATATAAAGGGTATACGGGAATTATCTTGCAACGTTCCATTTCGGGACTTTGTATGTAAATTCTGGCTAAAAACAAATGAAACAAGTTAGAAGTCTAAGCATCCGAGAGAATTTTACAGAAATAAAAACTCTCTCTGTGAGTAATCTATGTTTTTTGAAAAGTTTAATTCATAATCTAAGAAATGGACAACATTAAATCGCCTGTCCTACCTGTCCAGAATACTTTAGAAAGTCGTAACTAAATATTGTGCACTTATATTTACTTAACCCACATTTGGTGCAGGGTATACAAATGTAATTAACATGTGGCAAAAAATACTAAAAATTCTTTTTTTTCATACAAAAGTACCAAGATGACAAAAATTTGTTCATTTCGGTACAAAAAAAAAAAAAAAAATTTTTAACATTTTCGTGATACGTGCTCGAAGTGGGAGTGAGCGAGTGGATGGTTGAATTTGGTAGATAAAATGTAAATATACATGCGAGTAAGTGAGTAAAGTGAGCGAATTAATGAATAGTGTTTGTTTGAGGGCACGTTTGTTTATTGAAACGTTCACATAACTATGTACACGTTTTATTACAAACGTATGCCACCCTGCTAGCACGTTTTATTACATTTTATTTACGCTTGCAACATGTTGCAAAAATTCCAATTTTTATAATTGTTTGTTCGTATGATTTTTTGTTCCATACTTTTAAGCCGTATGTGTTTTTTCAATGTTGTTGCTATTTTAAGTCAGCAATGTTTTATGCTATTTTGTTCTTTTGTTCTTAAGAGCATCTTTTTTATTTGCCTGCGGTCTACATTCATTTACACACACACGCACACAGACACATCCATTCAGACACAAAGTCTTACACATGTGTTTTATTTATCATCATCGAGTTGGCAGACGTACTTACGTATCACTAGTGTCATCATTTATACAAACTCATTCAATTCAACAAACAGCCAAGCGGCTAGTCATCCAGCCAACCAGCCGAACCAACCATCCAAGTAACCATTTGTTCAAGCATGTACTCGTACGTGCCTCTTGGCTTTAAAAATAGTCCAAGTCCAATTTGTGTGTGGAATAAAGTAAATCATTTAGCCCTTTTTTATTCTTGTTCGTTCTACAGAGGTGCACCATCTGAGTTGCACGATTCGTATATGTGTGAGTGTGTTGTATTTGATTCTTGTTGTATTTCCTACATTACTTCTTGTTTTGTTTGACTTGTTGCACAATATATTGTTGTTTTTCTGCTTGTTGCTGATTGTTTTGGCCGTCTTTTTATTAATTTTTTCCTTTGGTTGGTTTCGTTAAATTTTTTTGCAAAATGATTTCACCGCCACAGGAAGGAAGGTGAAATTATTTAAAAAATGTCACGCATGCGTTGTTGGCATTTAAGTAATTGTTCATATAAATAAATACAACAAAAATAAAATGCATGAGAACATAAATAAAACAGAACTGAAAGAAATAAACGAAAACAAATACTTGTACGTTATGGAATGTTTTTTCATTAAAGAATTTTTTTTTTATTTTATTTACTTTGTGCGAGTAGAAAAATGATTCTGCAATTAATTTACGATTACGTTTACCTTCTAAATTAGACAATCGTTAGGCAAACTATAGAAAACTAATGTTATTCAAGCCGAAAGAAAAGTAGTTGTGGTAAATAAAAATCTTCCAAGCTGCTCGATTCACGCGCAAAAAATAAATTAAAATTATTATTATGGAAAAACTAACTTTGCAGGTAAAACTTGCCTTCCACCAATTTTCCTTCAGGGTTAAGTAGTGGGCAAAAGAGATTCATAAATGTCATAAACTTGGGCCTTTATCCACACTGTTGCTTCAATATGAAGAAATATGAGGCCAAAATTGGAAATGGTGTAAAAAATTTAAGAGAAGACAAAATAAGGACAAAGATACGGTTTTAGAAGGTGTTAAATTGGCTAATTGGACACGGCCAAACAAGCAGTTGAAAGGTGAATTTCAATAAGATATAAACAACGTGGTTCTTAACATGTGCTCAAGGACAGAGGTGCTATTTTCATAGGAAATCAAGAGATTATATCGCCTTTCACGTCTACTTTGTTCTCGGCTATGAACTCATATTATGTATTTCGTGGGTTCAGCTCGACTGGGACAAATACAGGCTTATCACTGCTTAAAGACTGAGTATGGGAAAGTGAAACGTCTACAAAACAAATAGAGGCAGGAGAGTTTTTGGGAATGGCATTCTCTTGAGGCCATTTTGGGAAATTGTTAAGACCTATGCCTTTATGTATGGCATATGTCAAGGTAACCAAATTAAACAGAAGCGTAAAGTTTGTGAAAAGATTTTGCCTTTCTGAAAGGTATAAAGGGCCATTGCACCGCTCAGTGTAATTTTTGTCATTTTATGTGACCAAAATGAATAACTTTTATGCTAAAGCACATATAATGCTTTTTTTGTATGGCGAAATATAAAATGTCAAATATCTACGAAATAATTTTATGAAACTAATAAAGTTTTACAAAACTTGATTTTTAAACTATTTAATAATATTTCTTACTAGTTGTTTTAATAAGAAATTAAATACAATATTATTTATCCATCTATATAAAGAATTGGTAAAACGACTTTTTGTTACCCCATTTTCACTCATATGGTGCGGCAAAATTACTTTAAAGGGCTTTATTTGCAGGTATGCAAAAATATATTTTGTTAAAATCGGTTCAGTGTTTTAGAACCTATAAGAGTTAGAAGTTGTAACTTCATGTAAAAAAATTAACAAAACTGCAACTTTTCCAACCAATTATCTTCTATTTTATTTCGCTCAGTAGCTCAGTAGACGAGACTGAATTGTTAATCCCGCATTCGAAGTAGAGTAGTCGAATTTCAATCTGTAGAAAAATACTTGTCTATATTTATGACTTGAATACCGCTATCGCAACTCCATTTAAAAATTGAGTTCATTTTTTAGAATCTGTGTGTGGATTCTAATATCACTCTGACCTGTTGTGAAGCCCTTTCTCTAAACACTCTGGCACACTGAGAGTAACAACTGTGTACTTTTCTGCATGTAGTAAGCAAACATATGCTTGCTACGTGCGGAAAATATCAATTCTACCACGGGCTTGTGTTAGTGCCTACGAGTATAAGCCCTAAACTCAGCTCAATTATCAAACATATATTGCATATCCTTTACAGAACAATGTTTCCAAGACAAAATTTGGTAAAATGTAGTACTGAGATAAGAAGGATGTTTCTTTTAAATATTATTTATAGAAAGAGGTTTTTAACAAACTTACCAATCCCCTAATTTAAAGAATAATACAAACAAAATTATGGCACTTAGGTGAACACTAACACTGAGGTGGTTGCAGTAAAGTAATGTCAAAGTCGCAAACAATTGTAGATCAGGTGAGCGAGCTCTTAGTTGTTTCTTCACAGTGTTACACATTCCCTACACACTGAAAAGTCATTAGAAGACTTTATAGTAATCGTATTTACTTTTGTGTCAGTTTTAGAAATTAATTGACTTTTTTGGGGCAGGCAATAATATTTTTCAAGCGGTATGCATAGGAACCGAATTGTTAAGATTATGGACCTATTATCAGTGTCAATTAAATTGTAATTCAAAACTTAAACTTCTGCCATGTCTGTTACGTAGGGGAAAAATAATTTTTATCATATCAAATCAAATCATGTACTACGATATATTTTAATTGCCTGTAACTAATATAGTCAACTATTATAAGTGTCGAATAAAACTCATTCCAACCTTTTCACTTTGGTGTAAAGTGGATAAATTGCAGGTATTCTAAAAGAAATATACAATAAGTTTTCATATCATATCTCTGAAATTTTACTTATTAATTATCACTTAGATTTAGATTAGGTGTCTGTTTTCTACTGTCTGGTTCTCACCAAATTGCAATAGATCGCGTACCAGATTGCTGGGATGAACCACAAGTTTGTCACGAGTATTTTTTTTCTTCCCGGATATTTGTAAAATTCCAAGCTGTCTTCTTTGTAGCTTCTGGATGTTTGACCCACAAGCAGTATCCCACAGCCGAATGACATATGATGATCTTGGCTTTTTCTTATATTTGCTTTTGTGTATTTGATTTGTTTATGAGTTTTATTTATTTTCAACTAATTTTATTTAACTTTTGAGGAGTATAAAATTTTGATTCTGATTTTAGAAGTTTTAGTAGGAAAATTCAGGATTTGCTTAAATTCATATTTCTTGTATCTTTTGGTCCACTATTTGGTTATTCATTGAGTTTTCGAATAGGTGAATATGGTTGACCGTTTGATAACGTTTCCAGATATGTATATATAAAAGATTTTTGCTTATATTATTGCGATTTATGAACCAGTGATAATAGTTTAAAATTGCAAAATATTTTTCGAACGCACTGATTATTTGCTTCAACTTTCCAGTCTGCTGGTTTTTGCATTATATATTTATGTATATAGCCACTGTACTATAGCAATATTTTGGAGAAAAAAAATCAAATTCTTCCAAGTTCTATAATCTAGCAACACTGCAACGTGCGTTTGAATTCATACGTAATATATTAACTTATTGCTGCTGACATCTCTGTATCAAACACTACACTCACTCATAGGTTGTTATATTAGCTAAGCAAGTTTATCTTGGACAAGAACCCATATGTGTTGATAATGTTATTGATATGAGTCGCCGTGTTTACAGAATTGCCAGGGCAAATACGGAGAAAAACGGCAATAACATAAGCCAAATAAATAATCGTACTCTACTTTGGAATTGCCAATACATTGTATGTCATTTTGTCCTACTCTTGGAATGTTACATTTGGGAGGATAAGTAGAATACGCACACAGCTATCGTCTGAACATAATTACACAAACTTTAAAATACGTTACAAACATATATGTAGTATGTGTTAAGTTATTTTATTTATTATTATGGAGACGATAAATATTGAATAGTTTCCACATGAACATTTTTAGTTTTTTTTAATTTTTAGAGCGTGATTTTTCAGTAGTTGGGTTATAGTTTTTTAATTTGCTTAATCATCCGTAGTTTCTTGCTGATTAACCAAGTGTTCAATTGAATGTCTGTGCCATGTTAAATGAATGATGATATGTATGTATGTTCGATATGTTCCGAATTAACGATACGATTGGAAAACGATGTACGAATAATTCGTACAGGGGCGCCCAAATTTTCCGAAAATTATATTTCTCACTACTCTGTAGCAACTTATAGTCCGCTATAAGGCAGTTTAATTCGACGACACTTACGAACTCGTAGGTGCAAATATACACAAAGTTTTGATATCTAGCTGATTTTAAAGAGCTCTATAATTGTTTACGGCCGCCTTTACGATTTTGTTTAAATAATTTTTCTACTATCTGTAAAAATTAATTTACAACAGAATGCCGTTGCCTGAGTGAACAATCATTCGACTTAAATAGTTGAGGAAGAGAGGATATAATTGAAAGTTAATTAAAAACCGATGAATTCCTTTAAACACCTAAAGGTTACAATTGTGGCAAGATTACATTGAGAAACACAAACCCATTGCGATGATGCTTTAATATTTCAATAGACGACGCAAGCAGAAAATAATTCGACCCGATTACCTATAAAGAGGGACGTATCCAAAAGATGGCCCTAAATATATGACCCAGCACTCTCAGCGATACGTTTTGGATATCTTCAGGGATATTACCTTTAAGTGCTTCAAGTGTCCGGTGCGTATTCAAATAAACTAGTGACTAAGCTACCGCACAGAATAAAATCTGTAGTTGTTAAATCTATTGATTCTGGAAACGGCGCAAATTTTGAATGGTTGGAAGATATAATACACGTACAATTACCCAACTATACATATTACATTGGCATCCTCATGCATTTGATATAAACATCAATTTGAGCCTAGTTGTTCTAAAGCTTAAAAGCTCAGAGAAGTATTTAGTAAGCGATTTTTCTAAAAATCATGTGTCATGTGTATAAAGTAAGTTCTTACAGGAAGCGATATTTGTTTGCAAATGTTCTGGCAGCCCTAGACCACCTGAAACCTTCAAACTGGCGAGATACGTTTAAAGAATATTTTTTTTGATTTTTTTGGTAACGTATACGTTTTACTAGCGAATGCGTATCAGTAAGCCCATAAAACAAATATATTCTAAGTCCATATCAAACGAGCTAACATATCCCCCTATAGCAATTATCTATCCGAGCTGCAAAACCCTAAATAGTGCGAAAATATAAATTTTACTATTAAATAATGAATAAAACGAACAAAGGCTGACAATTTTTAACAAAAAATTTGAATAACTCCAATTTAATAAAAGTTTAAATTTGACAAAGAAATACCCCAACGAAAAAAATTCACGAAAGTTTAAGATTTCACTCAAAATCAAAATGGTTTAAAATATGGTCAAATTTTAGCAAAAATCGATGTCAACAAAAAAATTATATAAAATTGAAAAGTCACCACACATCGGGAGTTTACTAAAAATTTAAATATTCCATTATATTTCTTTCACCTTTTAATTTAAGTTTAGTTCAATAATTTTCAAGCAGTAGGTTTTTATATGTCAGTGAAACAATTTTATTTATTAACTTCAATATATCACTGAAAAATGTTTAAAATTTGAAATCCAACTGAAAAATAAGAAAATTGAAATTTTACCAAAATTCTCGCACTAAGTAAGAATAAAAAAATAAGCAAAAATTTAATTTTACTAAACGATGAATTTTTACTACAAATCTCACCAAATATTAGAAACTTCAGAAAAATCTAAAATGTTTCAAAGTAGTGAATATTTTACCAAAAACCGAAATTTTTCCGAAAAAAGTCTTACAAAATTAAATTTCAACACAATTCGAAATCTATATCTAAAATACACCAAACAATTTTAAAATAAAACTATAAATTTTAGAAAATACTGAAAAATAAAAAAAAAAAAATTCGAAAACCGAAGAAAATCGCCAAAAACTATAAAATAAACAAAGGACGTAAACTTTACCTAAAAAGCCAACATCTCACACAAAAAATAGAATTTTACAATTTTTTTTTAGTTTTACATCACATTTCACACAAAAATTACAAATTTCGGCAAAAAGTTTATTTAAAGACATTTTCTGAAATTTAAGCCATGTATGCTCAATTGTTCTACTTCGTTTGAGTAAAGACGTACTTCACTTTAAGCGCATAATTTATATTCATTTAAGGTGACTTTTTTTATTTTAAAAATTGAACAAGTGCAGAGACACAGTTAACAGTTAGTGACAACAACAAAATAAATAACAAAAAATAAAAAGCATTATAATATAGTGTGTGACAAAAAAGACAATAACAAAGTGCATGGTTAAACCTGTTTAAACAATTAATAGTGAGTGCATGAGCGCACCAAACATTAACGAAAAAAATACAAAAGGTAATAACAACAATGCTTATTACTCTTTTTCTTACACAAATGCTAATAATGCAATAAACAATATAAATAATAAAAAAAAGATGACAGTGCTTTTTTAACCGCCAGGCCAATTGACCGAACGCGTTCATTATCAGCAAATATAAATATATCTGCTACAGAAACAACGAATTCAACAAATAAAACGAAAGAACAAATAATACACAAAAAATATCACAAGAAAAAAACCAGGTACTGTATCTAAACGCGTGCAAACTGGTATGGATCGGTACATAACCATAACGAAGAGGAAGGCGAGTCCTAAGTCTTCACAACAAGAGCGAACCGCGAAGCAATATACAGGTTCTCATCAAGTAGCTGCAACATCGGTAAGTGAAAATAGATTTTCTGTCCTTGCTACCCCGGATAATGAAAATGCCGAACCCACTGTAAGGGAACAAAACCCCCCACCAATCTACTTGCGCGAACAAACATCAAATGCCATTGTAAATATGCTGTCCCAACTCGTAGGCAAAGAAAATTTCTATGTGGCTTCTGTACGAAGAGGACAGATACAAGAAACGAAGATCCAAGCCCATACTGAGAAGAATTATCGCCTAATCGCAAGTCGTCTCGATGCAGATAATAAGAGCTATTATACGTATCAACTAAAAAGTGCTAAAGGTTTGATTGTCATTATAAAGGGCATTGACAGTTCTGTTCCCACTGAGGAGATAAAAAGTGCCATAGAGGTGGAAGGTTATGTCGTAAGGTCAGTGCACAATATTCTAAATAAGAATAAAGTTCCCCAACCTATGCATCGTGTTGAAATCGTGTTTAATGCATCGCAGCTTAAATCAAGAAACTCGGTTCATCCTATATATAATTTGCGCTATCTTTTAAACAGAAGAATAACGGTGGAAGAGCCTCTAAAACGTAACGGTCCCCGTCAGTGTACCAACTGCCAGGAATTCGGACACACGAAAACCTACTGCAAGCTACCATCTGTATGCGTTGTTTGCGGTGATGCGCACCGGACTTTGGAATGCACTTCTTCCAAAACAGACCCGAAGGTCAAAAAATGCAGCAACTGTGGTGAAAACCATACAGCAAATTACAGGGGCTGCAAATTATTTCAATATGTAAAAGATAGTGCGAAAGTCGTACGTAAACCTGAATATGAGCAATATAAAGCTTCCCAATTTCCTCGGCTTCATGCTGGTTCTGTTGCTAGTAGACAAGCTACACAGCCACATACTAAGCCAAACTTTTCATATGCCCAAACATTGAGAAATGATTTACCTAATGCCACAAAGCAGTAAACAGAGGTGAAACGACAGTATAGTGATCTTTTTCTCTATCCGTCTCGTTCCCTCAGTGCCTTAGTTTTGTTTTTAGATTTTTGTTTTTATTTCGATTTCTTGCCGTGTTTTCCTGTATTTCGCATAGTAAAAAACTGAGTTTTTTATTTTTTATGTGTCAACGTCTTCACCTGTGGTTACCCTGTGCTAATGCGAATGCCAAAAGTTCTAATGCGCATAAACATTCATATGCCCACGTCTTAAAAGAGGGTGCTCAGACACCCCTCACCAACAATTCGAGCTCGATCGAGAACTTAATACAGACAATGGATAATTTCATGACAACTATGCAGGGTATGTTTCAAAAAATGATGCGAACCCAAAACATGCTTCTGCAAGTTTTGCTTGGCAAAAAATGAACCAGTTAAAAAAATGCTTCTGGAACGCTAACGGGCTCTCCCAACATAAATATGAAGTAGAACACTTCCTGCTAGCATATAATATAGACATACTATTAGTCTCTGAAACACACTTCACTATAAAAAACTGCTTTAGAATTGATGGGTATTTTATATATGACACCAAACACCCAAGCGAAAGGGCATGTGGTGGGACTGCCATTATAGTCCGAAAAAACGTAAGGCATTTTTCATTGCCTGAATTCAGGGAGGACTTTTTGCAAGCCACGACTATAAATCTTACAGATTTTAAAATTGTAGTCTCCTCAGTGTATTTCCCGCCTAGGCATAAAATCGAACACCATGAAATTGCCAGGTTCTTTGCTACGCTAGGGCAAAAATTTATTGCCGCTGGCGATTACAATGCAAAGCACACATATTGGGGATCCAGACTCCTTAGTCCTAGAGGTAGGCAATTGTATTATACAGTTGAAACAAACAAGCTTGACGTCGTATCTGCCGGTAAACCCACCTATTGGCCCACAGACTTTAATAAGTTGCCAGACCTTATTGATTTTGCTATAGTAAAAAACATCAAACCCGATCAACTCTTAGTTAATTCATCCTATGACCTATCTTCTGATCATTCACCTACAATTGTTATTTTACACGACAGTTTTGTCACTGCACCTAAAACCCTTAGTTTCTACCCGAACAGTAACACGAATTGGTTAAAATATAAAATGTATGTGAGCTCTCACTTACCTTTGAACATCCCACTGAGAAATCCAGCTGATATTCAAGCAGCTGTAGACCATTTTACAGACGTCGTAACTGCCGCAGCCATATCTGCAACGCCAACAAAAGCCATCAGCTAAAATAATAACGTACCAGGCAACACCAGATATTCAGATGCTCGTCATTGAGAAAAGAAGACTAAGAAGACAATGGCAAAATAGTCGTTCTCCACACATAAAAATGCAAATGAACTTACGGAGTAAATTGAGACAGAAACACCAACTCGCTATCGACAACTTTTGAAAAAACTTGGATCAAATGAAAAACACGGATTATAGTCTGTGGAAAGCTGTAAAGCACTTACAATGTCCTATTGCTTACGAATCCCCACTAAGATTTGAAGACCGTACTTGGGCTAAAAACTCAAGTGAAAAGGCAAATGCGTTCGCAAAGCACTTAGAGAAGGTTTTCACACCACATGATATAAGTAATTCCACTATTCCAATTATTAGCGACATTGTGAATGATCCTATGAAATGTCGGTTGTCTTCTTTAAAATCGACAATTAAAAAAACGGATATGAAGAAATCATCTGGACCTGATCGTATAACAGGATCAATGATAAAAAACTTACCTAACTCAGCTGTAAGAATTTTACTTTACACATTTAATGCCATGTTGCGCGTCGGCTTCTTCCCATGCTCTTGGAAGATGTCTGAAATTGTTATGATCCCGAAACCTGGAAAGGACTCAAGCCAGATTACATCCTACAGGCCAATTAGCCTACTGTCAGTTTTGTCAAAGATATTTGAAAAATTATACGTCTCGAGTGTAACTCCTTTTCTAAATGAACAAAACGTTATCCCAGATCATCAGTTTGGTTTTCGAGCAAGGCATAGTACGATTGAACAAGTCCATAGAATCGTTACCATTATAAGATCGGCTTTTGAAAGAAAGCTTTATTTATAGACATTTCCCAAGCATTTGATAAAGTCTGCCATGATGGGCTATTTACTAAAATAGTTCGGGTTCTACCTGAAAACACCCAGAAGCTTATAAAAAGCTATTTGTCCGATAGAACTTTTAAAGTAAGGTCAAAGGACCAGCTTTCAAGATGTGGGAAAATCAGTGCAGGAGTACCTCAAGGTAGTATCACTGTTATATATCATCTATACAGCGGATATGCCGACAAGCCCACATACATATACATCAACCTTTGCAGACGACACTGCAATTATAAGTGTCAGTAATGATCCAAAGGATGCATCTGAAAAGCTGCAGTCCCATATTCATAAGCTAGAAAACTGGCTAAAACAGTGGAGAATAAAGGTAAATCCATTAAAATGTGCTCACCAATTACAATAACTAATACCACGGTTCCAGCGGAAACGCACGTCAAATATTTAGGTATCCACCTAGATCGGCGCCTAACTTGGTCCCGTCACATTTAGGCAAAAATAACGTCCATAAAGCTTTGAACAAATCAACTGCATTGGCTAATAAGTCCTAACTCAATTTTGGCTTTGGAGTATAAAGTCCTTTTATACAAATCCGTTATAAAGCCAATATAGTCATATGGTATTCAGCTGTGGGGTACAGCCTGTGCATCAAACATCCAGAAGTTACAGAGAAGACAGTCTAGGATTTTACGTCATACATAAGAAATGAAAACATACATAGGGATCTCAAAGTTTCCACTATACACGAAGAAGTTAAAACATACACGTCCAAATACGTGAACAAACTAGTCGCACATCCCAACACTATAGCACGCAATTTATTGCAATTTGACGGCCACCAGAGACTAAAAAGAACTGACACATTGAGCCTGGCAAGGCGGCTCTCTCTACACAATAGAAGATAGATTTTTAAGATTTGAATACAAAAAATTAGTTATTACGTTGGTACTAACTAGTAAATAATAATTTAGAAAAAAGATTTGAATACTTATTGTGAATTTCTTTTAATAGAAAGACTCAATGAAATAAAATACAGTATAAAAAAAAAATTTATGCTACGATGGTAAAAAAATGGTATCTAATTTGATGTTTTTTTCAACTTTCGGTGCTTGTCTCTAATTTTAGATGTTTTCGCCGCTAGGTTACTGTTTTTTGAGTTTTGCATTTTAGTCAATTTTCCTTTTCCTAATTTAACGATTTTATGTAAAATGTTGGTATTTTTTTCCGTTTTAATAATATTTTGGGGTCTTGGAGCTTTATCTTTTAGTGAACATTTTCATTGAAATATCTTATATCTTATTTTTACTATAATATTTTTTCTACTTTGATAGGTTTTCTCTCTATTTTGATTTCACCAATTCCCGGATTTCACAGCTTGTCGCAATTTTAAGACATTTCTAAACAAAACACACATCACGTAAAGCCTACTGAAACGATTGACATGGGTAAAAACCACACTCTATATAAAAAACATTTTGCATTTGGAAAATGCAAATAAATCTATATAATTTACGTTCATATTACGTCATATGTACACACAGAGTTACAAATACTCAAGTATACAGCCTCACTTTCGCCGACATTCAGTTATAGTAGTATCTGGGTAAATGAAATGTTAATACGTTCTGTGCTCGATAAGATTTCCTTTTACGGCAGTTTTTTGTTCCTTTTAGTTGTTATTGTCGTTGTTATTTAATCTTCCACAATTATGTGATCGGAACAACAATATGAAGAAAGTAAAGCATAATACATCATTTTCGGGTAAAAACAAAAAAAGGAAACCTGTATAAACAGATAAAAACAAAAATCCAAAAATTCCCCAATGAAATTATGACAAATTTGTTAAAGATGAAAGAATATCGAGGTAATATTACAAGCGAAGATTTTGGTTTACACCACGAAAATGTAGGAAGAAGGTAACCCAAAGATGACACTTATTTTATTAACAAAAATCATACACAAGTTTTTATTTATGCATAAATAACGAGCAAATGACGTTGCGGATGGTTAAGAGTCCATAAAATGTAAAAATCCTCGTTAATGATTCTGCTAAAACTTTATTTAGCTTTTGTAAGTGTCGCTTATAATTTATGTTTTATTACTTTAATATGATGAGGTCAATGAACCAGGCGACAGTTAGAAGAAAACAGACAGACAGAAGAAAAGTGTTAAGGTAAAATTGAAACCAAATTTTTAAAACGATTAAAAGAAAAGATTTATGTATATTTTTGTTTTTAAAAGCTTTATTTCTTTAAGAATTCTGCCTTTAAGCGTGGCGTTTATAGTAAAACAGAGTTGCACGGCTGCGGTAACAGCTTTAGAACTCTATTTTGTTATACAAAAGAAACAAATCAAGGCGAATTAATTATAAGGTGGGAGCACAGGCCGTCAGAGTGTAATGTCAGAAGCTGTAAAATATATGAACTCGTGGTGGTGGCCGGTACCAGGTTTATTTATGTCTCTGCAAGGCGTCAGGCCAAATAAGGCGTGCGAAGAGAAGTTATCACTCTCTCATCAAAATCCTTAATCCGTGGTCTGATATCACTACAATTAAGAGTAAAGACTAACATTAGCGCAAGGCTTAAATAAAAAAAGGGTAGCAGCAAAGCAAATTCTGTGTTGGGCAACTTTTGCACAATCTCAAAATTTGTTCGCCTTTGGACAATTGATGTGTAGAAAAATAAGAAACAAAAGCAAAGCAAGAAAAATTGTTTAATGCAAACGAATGTGTGTAAGATCTACTCTAGATGTCAACCGTGAAGTACCGGGTTCTTATTAGTGCGAAAGCTGGCCAGAGGAACAAAAATTGTTGAGTCTTTCCTATGTCCTCCATAAAAGCGCTGAAGAGGATATTTGCTTTTTCTCAAATTGAAAGCAAATGTAAGTTCAAGAATAACTTGTTGCACAGTTATTCTCACTAGTTAATTCTTCCACAATATTTCTATCTTTTCTCAGATCCGATTCATTACTTCTGCAATTTGCTGAAATTCTTATTATAATTTTGGTAGTCATATTTATGTTTTAAGTCGGTTGTAGATCGATATCACTCCCAATGCGTTATGAAGAAATATAACTAAGCCTAGAAGAATCTATAGTTTGAACTATCATAACAATTCCACAACATGATAATTTTATCTTCTTTATCACCTCCGTCATCGAGCAAAGCAATTTCCAACTGCTCATTTAAGATTGAAATTAGTCCAAGGATCAGCTTTTCTCTGATACAGGATTCTTCTATTACTTCTGGTACAATATTTTGTATTAGCGGCCTTTCTGGATGTAGAGGGCGCTTTTAATAGCGTGAATATAATCCGGATAGATGCCCTACGGGATACGTGGCTGATCAGAAAATCACAGAATGGACGGGGAATATGCTCCGAGGTAGAATCAAAATCTCTGGTCTAGGCTTGCACCAACTACTGGCTTGTTTTAAAGAGTACGATCTCCTGAAAGGACCGAACTTGTTCTCTTCACCACAAGATATAAAATTCCGTAATTCTGGACTTGAAGCCCTCGCGTAAGCGCAATGCTGAAAATAGAATGAGGAAGGCCATACTTGCGGGCAAAAGAACCTTTGAAAGTAGATATAGTCTCAAACCGTACATTGGATGTACACGGCGGTGGTCTGGCCTATTGTCACCTATGGACCAGTTGTTTGATGGAAAGTGGTAGACGTAAAAGTACACCTCTCTCTTCTAGAAAAATTGCAAAGTTGGCGAGTCGCTGATGCAATAAGGTCAACTATTGAGACCAGTTTGTAGACAACCAGATATGTTCTGGAAATTACTTTTTCTCAAAGTGATTTGATATCACAAAAAAGGTGTTGTGTGCACAAAAGTTAGTGATTTTAAACCGGTCACCTAACATACTGCCGGCTGCTTTGTGGGTATTCTATTGTCGATTTTATAATAAATTGCTTAAATAAATAGTTTAATAGTTCTTCATTGATTTTCATTGGAAATAAAGTTTTTTCATATAAAAATGCACTAAAAAGTAAGAAATTTGTTAAAACACTTATTTTCTGCGAAGTTGTTGTTTGTTTTTCTTGTGATTTTCCGTTTGCATATAAAGAAATCGTCTGATTTCATGTGATTTCTTAAAGTGAAAATCACACGGAAAAAACAACAAGTTAGACAGATATATTCGGCTGTGCCGAATTTCATATGCCCTTTACAAAATCATGAACTACTACAGATTTTTCCCGCTACAAAGGATTTTTTTTTTTTTTAATATTTGATAAAACTTAGAGTTTTCGGTGCGATTTCAGTCTTTGGGTAGATTTTGTCGTTAAATTTCAAAATAAGGAAAAGTTTGTTTTTGTTGTAGATTTTTGGAACGAATTTCCGTCATCCCTTGTCAAATTTGGCTTGGAGAAAAACCGGTTTCGGCTTGTGCCATCTTCAGTATCATTTTTCCTTCTTCTTGTTTTTGTTTGTGAAAAGTAGTTTTTTTTGGAGCTTGTGCTATAGATTTTATTAAAATTGCTACGTTTTTATAAAATACTTTTTGTTTGCAAATTATGGTGAAACTGAAAAATTTTGGGGAACTTGAAATTATATAGTTTGATTTTGTTAAGATAAGGAACTAAATTATTTTAATCCAATTTTTAGATTTGTTGTATATTTTTTTCGTGTAAATCATATGATCTTGGAAGTCAAAATAATGGTCCATTTCGCGAAATTATGCCTTTACCAAACTTTTTTTTTTCAATAAATCAATTGTGACACGCTCTGTGTGGCATGTTGTTTCGTCTTGTATCAACCCCACAACACACACATTAAGGTCAATTGAATGCATTACAAAATGATGACGTGATGTTCCTGTAGCGGTCAACATTAACGGTAAAGTTCTAGCCGACATCGTTTTTTTTAAGATACACTGGCCATTGATTTCACCCACCCATGAATCACACCAAACGGTGACTTTCTCTGAATGTAATGTTTTTCTCGCTTGTGAATTATCTTCACTCCACATGTGTTAATTTTACTAACCGTCGTATCCATTTACCAAAAAACCAACCTAATTATTGAACACACTATTGCCATAAAACATTAAGTTGACATCATTGAACTGAATCAAAATTTACAAAATAAATCTGCACAATTTACAGGTTTTGTTCAGGTTCCAGTCTATGAAATTATTGAAATGACAAACAAAATTAAATACTAAATACAAGACAAGTAACAGCAGAATTATTACATTATAAGCTATATAAAACAAGCTCAATAAAAATCCAGATCTTGCAAACCGTACAAACTTTTTTGTCGCATAAACGCCCTTCATAGTAAGAACTTAAGTTAATTTTTTCGTATTAAATGCAATAGTACTAAAAAACTAACGTTTTTTATATTTGCAGGTATATTTTTTAGCAATGCATAAAAAATAATATTTTTATATCTTTGCTTACAGTCGTGCACCCCAATGGACACAACGAAGGCGAATTAAAACAGGTAAACTGATGGACGAACTTTTTAAGCTGATTGCATGTCAAATCACATATAAAAAATTGTCTCGCTATTTCCGGCACTTCTTTTATATATGGAGTTTGACATCCGCAATGAAGCCAGAAATGCCTTGAATTCGCCGATGAGTTTACCTGTTATCACTTTGCCTTGTTACACAATATTATACATTTCACGATAGTAAATAACCAGTTAGTGTGCAAATGCCTACGACGCAGTTTCGTACCCGTCATTTCCTTACAAAACTGCTGGCGGCAAAGCAGTAATTTTTGCGGGATATCTTTGGATATCTTAAAATTATCTAGGGGGAAAAAAGGAGACGCTAAAAACGTTTGTAAAAATATGCGAAATAACAGCAAACGAAATATCGTAAATATTTTGCCAGTTTTGTTTTTGTTTTGAAACAAGTTTTAGTTTCTTCTTAATTTGCTTTTAGCATGGTGTTAAAAATGCAGCATGGAACTGTTGCACCTGTAATAGCAATTTTAATTTAGCAAATTTGTAAATCCTGGACATAGCAAATAATCCGCTTTTTCTTTGTTATTTTTAAGTCTTCTAAAAGCTTGCACGGAAAACATTTTTGAAATGTGTACATTAAATTTGTCCAGAAAAGTCCCTTAAAAATACCAAATGGCTGTCAATATTCATATTATTAATGGCAATGCCATAATTTTGCCGTCGACATACATAATAGGGGTGAATGTTTTTCATAACACTGAATGTAATTTTTGGCAAAAATTAGGTCATATTCTTAGAAACTGCCAAGAATAACAAAACTATTTGAAAAAGGAAAATAAAACAAATGTTATTGCTGAGAGTGATACAAATGAGTAAGAGTTATATTTCTGTATTAGTGCTAGAAAAAGAAAACGTTGGTATGTAGATTCTGGTGCCTTTAGCCATACAATTTCGATGAGAAAGCCGTATATACCTATATGTATGATAACAGTAGCAAATGAATATGAATTAAATGCCTGTAGAAGGGATACTTGAGAAATATATAGGGTAAGGAAGGGTATTATTTTAAAATGTGCAAGTAAATGATGCTATCTACGTATCAAGTAAATATTTGTTTCATATCAGCTATATGAAAGTTTGGGCAGAAATAAATTCCTCCTACTGCTGTTATGACAAAAGGATTGCGGAAAATATATAAAATAATTTTGGCTTTCTTGATTAAAATCAACAATTAAAAAAATACACGCACCTGACCGTAGTACAGGATCAGATGATAGTAAACTTACCTAATACTGCTCTGAAAATTTTAATTTTCTTATCTATTGTCATGTTGCGCACGGGCTTCTCCCCATTCTCTTGGAAGACGTCTGAAATTGTTATAGTACCTAAACCAAGAGGCGGATATAAACAAGACTACCTCATACAGACCCATTAGCCTACAATTTTGTCACATTTTTGAACTCACATTCTTCCTGAAAACGTATGCGAGCTTCTTAAGAGCTATATGACAGATATAATATTTAAGGTAAAATCAAGGGATCAAGGAATAATTGTTAACAACGATCCGAAGGTTGCATCGAAAGAACTTCAGTCACATTTATGAGCTAGAGCACTGGATTAAAAAATAGAAAAAAGGTAAAACCATCGAAAATAACGAAAGCTATAAAACTGCCAAATTTCCATCCGTATTTTTATTAGATTCATAAGATATTGTTTTCAGACTGGGCCATCGAGTGTTTGGTCGTCGAACTTATCGCTCAATATTAATTTGAATATATAAGCGAACTTCTTATTAGAAGAAAATTGTTCATAAATGCCATAATCAACAATCTAATGATGTCCTGGATTTTATCTATAACGATGGATATTGACTAATGCATATCCGAGTATCAAGTGGAAAATGGTTTTTTGATTACACACAAAGTTATACGAGTAGTAGCATATGTAGTTTACTGAAATGGTTTTTAAACAATATGGAAGATAATCCAAAGTTATGCGATGGACTTACATCATAGATGGATGGATATACAGCAATAAAGTTGACCATTTTGCAGCAAAGCGAGGGACTGAAACAACCAATTTAGCTTGCATTACACACCCGAGCGGAACGGAGGAGCAAGCGAAGTAATTTAAAGTGAGAAATGAAAATGTTATCCGTAAACGCATAAAATTTGTTTTTAATAAGCGTGCACTCAGGACATCGTTGCTGCAATAAACCTATTATTTCACGCGCGGTGTACCAGTCAGTGCCGCCGTTCTGCTACAACCACATGAAATCTACATTCAGGCCATATAGTTGAAGCCACAAAAATTCCATTATTATGTTGCGTACCGAATGCCGTTCATAGCCGGATTGCTTTCAAGAGACCGAGCGGTACGTCTACGCAAAGAAGACTTACTATAACATTAATATGACCTCTCACATTGTTGACAATTTAGAAGAAATATTTCGACCGCAGAATTGAGTGCTACAAAAATAAATAGTGCGGCCATATATCCACTGTACAGACATCACTGACACAACATCAAAACACTACACCTATAAGTTCAGAGAAGTGTCGAGGAAAGTAAGTAGAACAACTTCAACGATATAACATCAATAGGTCAAGACAAATTCCACGAATCGAATAGTATGAATAAACACAAACAACACCATAAGAAACAAAGCAGACAGTAGTTACAAAAGCAAACATCATAATGAAAAAAAAACAGCAGAAAAGATGTTTATAGTCATAGAAGTATCTACTGGATTTTTGTGTATTCTACAAGTTTCTGGAAACTAGACGAAAACTATAAAAAGACTTGGATGGTGTCAAGTAAAGCGTTGAAGGGTGAACGGCGACTATAAAGAAGTAACAGTGTGTAAAAATAAAATTATGCCAGGTATATTTCAATAATATAGACTTTTCAATTCAAAGAATCTACGAATAAATAAACACGCTTTAAAAAGGTTAAAACTTAACAATATATCTTGTCTGTTTTTAAGGATACTTTGCAAATTAAAAAATTCTAGAAAATGCCACGTTGGTAATATGTGATATTCGAGGAAGGCAAAATTTATGTGAAACTGTGAAACATAAATATTATTAATTTCTGCATACACTATGGCCCAATCAACAGCAATAGAGGCAACAATAATATGTAGCATCAATTCGTTCAATGAAATGAACGAATGAACGTTATTATTTTCAATATGTATTTGGGTTGATTAGTTGGAACTGTTCTCGGTGATTTTCGTATTAAGATGGGTTTACTTCAAGATTTTATATACGCAAACATATACACATATTCCCAAACTTAGACACAATCGCACACATACGTGCTATAAAATAAATGAGTATGGTGTGGTTCATAAGGTGGATGTGCTGTTTTTCCAGTATTGTTTGTGCATGTGTTCAAAATATTTACTTGGCTGACATGACTTGTTACGGGTCTTGGTTCAAATATTACTAATGTGTTGCTACTGTTCATATAGTAAACACATGAACAGATGTATCCAACTCTAATCAAAACACACTGAAACAAATTTTGTATCGATTTACGAAAATAAAACAAAAAAACTACATTTTGTATAGAGTTTTACACCTAAATAGATGCTTCCGTCTGCAAATATATACGCCTGAACTGCATACATTAATCTATATCTATAAACTGAAAACTTCCAAACGGCTGGACCGATTTTAATACTATATTTTCTACAATAAACCAAAGGTTCAAAAACAAAACTATTAGGAAAAACACGAAATAAGCTGACAGATTAAAAAAAATAAAATTAATAATTTTGTAAGAATCACTACTACTAAATAAAAATAACGCAAAAGTAAAAATTTGCATAACCACGAGAAAAATCTCTCCAAGATAACTAAACTTGACGAAAAACTACAGGAAAAATCGTAATTCATCGAAACTGTTGTTATTTATATCAAAATCGAATAATCGCCAAAATATTTATATTCACCATATAATCGAGTAAAGCCCAAAATAGGGATTATAAACTCTAAAATTTGTAATCAAACGTAATTAAGCCAGAATCGGAAATGCTGTAAATAATTTTCAAATGCTCCACAATTTTGTAAAATCAAAGTAAAAATAGAAAAATTTAATTTGCTAAAAAACAGCGAAATTTGACTTAAAAAATTAGCCAAGGTCTTCATATTTTAATTAAAGCAATAATATGCAACAGGAATTTTTATATTTCCTGCAAAATCATTTCAACATTTACAACAAAATCAATAAATTACCAAAATGTTAGATTCATCAGAAAATTTAACAAAAAATTTAATTTTATCAACAGCAAGCGAATTTTTATTTAAAATAATGAAAATGGCCAAAAAATTTTACAATTTACAAGTCCCTAAAATGACAAGTAAAAATATATGAACAATTTAGAATATTCCAAAAAAAAACAGAGTCGAGTCTTCAAAATTTAAAATTTATCTGAAAATTATTAATACCGCACGCAATCGACAAATAACTAAGGAAGTAAAGAATAAAAAAATCCAGATTTGACCAAAAAACTAAATTTTTACTGAAATTACCCGTAGCAATCTTATGTTCCATAAAATATCATTGCATTGTCATTGCAATAAGATTACAGAGAAATCGAGCTAACGATGGAATAATGCAAAAAAAGAGGATCTTTGTATTCCGCGTATTCGATGCGAAGAGTATAATTCAATCAAAGGAACAGTTCTTGAAAATTTATGGAACTAAACTGAAGTTTCCTAAAAGTTTGCAATCCTTTTAATTACCTCAGAGTTTTATTCAATAACCCAACGGTGTTTATTTCAAACGCCATGCAGACAATATTATGAATCTCAATGAATTGGAGCCGCAGGTTAATTACGATTAATAATCGCGGTCGAAGGTTACAACCAAATAAATTTCAGGTAAAACTAAGTTCACGTATAAAAGGCTGGTCAGTATCAGCCAACTTATGTACGAAAAAATCCTTGGTTATTCCTGTAGTATGAGGAGTTTAAAAATGAAACGAAATGGGAATTAGGAGTGTAAATCAATGGAACATTGTTCATGTCGATTCGACTTTAGGGGTTAGATATTATGAGAGCAATTCGGTTCCCCTTACGAAGAAATTTATTTTATCCAATTATATAGGCACCTAAAAATCGAAATCATATTAGGCTTGTGGTAGTTTTTTTCACCTTTTACTTCTCGAGAGATTATTGCAAATTCATTGATCACATTCATCGTAACGGATTGGCAATGTAACGTTTGGAAATTGAGTCGGCTATTAGCTAATGAATAATTTTTCCAAATAAAGATTTAACCTTTGGCCTCAAGAATTAATCCCAGGATTATGCATATGACTGCAATGGCTAACTGTACCTCATCCAATCCAGCCAATTGTCAAGTAATGGATCCATTGTTTGGGGTTGCCTTTCATTAATGGCAAAGCCTTAATCGTCTCATGATGATTAACGTAACATTTAGCTTTGACGGCTGCCCACAAAAATAAGTAAATTTGCACAAGTCACAGTTCCGAGGCGGTCGATTGACTTTCAGGTGGCTTTAGAAGCAAATTACCGAGCCATGGCATCGTTCCAAAACTAAACTAAACAGTTACTTAGTAATGATGCTTGGATTGCGTACTTTAGGTCTTACTTTAATTATGTTATGCTTAATTCCTATATGTAAAGGTTAGGTCCTTATTTTTACATTTTATTAATCAAATTAGATCCGTCTCGAATTCCAAACGTTAGATGGTCAATCGTTTTAGGAAGTAAATGATTTACTTGTGGTGTTGGATGCCATAAAACCTGCACCGTTCTTTCGGTGAGAAGTCTACTTATCAATTCAGTGATGGCAATTATTTAAAAACTGGAAATTTTTTCGATGCTTACTCTTTTGAAAGCAGGCTCTTATTTCCCTCTTGCAGTCATATATTATATGTAGGGAGGAATCTAGGTGGAGAAAAAAATAATTTACCTAATAAAATGGTGACAAAAAAATTTGAATCATTATTTGCTTTATTTACTTGTCTCAGGAGATTTGCTTGGATGCCTCTGTAAATACCACGTTGCTAACTTCGCACTGAAAATTAAATGTTGTTCTTCTCTGCGATAAATAGTAAACTGAATGTCCTTGTGACAATTTTTAGTATTTTGTTTATTAGACGCACACAAGCGTACATGAGACATTCGCATGTGTGTGACTCTAATGTTTTTATATGAAAGTGGTTGTGATTTCATTACATTGATGATAATGTTGTTGCTACTTTTTATGTCATTTGAAATTATATCCCGCTTGTTCATTTGTGTATAAATTATCCCTGCGTTATCGTGCTATTGCAAAATAGTATTATACATTAATTATTTGAAATAATTATAACCGGACATTTATGTCATAATAAATCACGTTTCTTCCTAACAGCATGGGTTTCAAAAAGGGTGATCTACTTCGACTAATCTTCTACATCCTTCATTTAGGTTTCGCTCTTATTTGTATGTACTTTCAAGGAACTTTGCCTTATTTTAACATTTTTATTTTTGTGCGAATAGATTTTGCAGATATTCCTTTTGAATGGATATATTCATATCTAACCAACAGAAAACCAACTGTTTGTTTAAGACATATAGATAAAATGTGTGCTACACCTTGTACACCTTCTTAGTAACGAGTTGCCCGATGTGATTCAGACATCTAACATTTTCATGTATGCGGTCTACGTAAAAGTTTTTTGTAGTCACCGCCAAATAGCTGATTGTTAGAAATGATTCTGTACCTTCACGCTGGTTTTGATGAATATCAGCTGGAGTTCTTAATATTCAGTAGCAATATCTTATACCTTGGATATTAACTTGATTCTAAACTTAGTTTTATATCACATATAAATATGACAGAGGCGTACTTTGTTTTGTAAAACGGTGGGCTAAAGAGTTTAATGACTCTTACGTTACGGAAATTCTCTATAGATCGCTTGCATCGCCTTGTCTGCGATGTTCTTGAATCAGTGCAGAACCAGTTACTGCTTTTCTGTTTTCGTAGATTAAACTAGGCTAGAAGATTCTTATGTATTCTGAAGCAACTATATCACTTGCAATGGTTTCAGACACTCTTCTTTTTATTTGACTCCATTATCAGTTCAGTTTGCTAGTTCTAGTTATGCTACGTCGAGAAAGTGTTACAATTTTAAAAATTTTTTTAATCTTATTGATTTCTCGTTATCCCCGGTTTTTAAATTATAAACAATGTAATTATATATTTAAACCCATAATATCAGTGTATACACACATATTTATAAATACTTTTTGCTTATTCAACACTACTTTTGTTAAAATATATTTATGTATGTTATTTAAGCCGTCTGTAAGGATTATTATCCATGGACAAGTAAATAAATATATACGTAAATTATCAATTAGAACTCTATTCCAAAGTCTTTAACTTGTCGATGAAATGCCCTCTTCGGCTAACCCAACTGCAGCATCGGCTTTCTAAAACAATATTAAATTCATAGATAGATAAATACATAAAAATTTTTAATACTGATATGGAATTACATCTTGACGTAACCTAACGGCAGCACATTCTTACTGAAGCAATATTTTTTTATCGTAGTCGGAAAAGGTCAATTTGAAGAGCGAATAGCTAGTTTTACAGCTTGCCGTTTTTAATATAGTTTCTTATGCCTCGAAATCCGCATTTGCCCTTATGTTACCTTCGATTTTGATTGAATTTGGCAGTTATGCTGAAATTGTTTGTTTGTTACCAGATTAATTTAGATTTATAGTAAAACTTTTAAATTTGTTGATACGTAAATTAATATTTTTTTTATTTTTGTTCCAGTTTAATTTTTTTTTTAAATTTGTTTTTTTTTCGAATATATTAATATTTTTGTAATTTAAAATTTTTTAACTGCAGTTTGGTTTTGTGATAAAAAAAATTTCATTGTTCAGATTAATAAAGACTTTTGATAAAATGTATAATTTTGTGAATTTTTGTGAATTGTGAATTTTTTAATTTGTTTTTCTTCTGTTAAATTTCGATGTTTTTGAAAAAATATTGATTTTTTACGATTTTCAGCTTTTCGGCGAAATTGAAAATTGCGGTTAAATTTGGTTTTGTGGTAAATTTTCGGGTTTTGATGAATTTCTAAAGTATGGTAAGTTTTTTCTTCATTTTTCAGATTAATTGAGATTTTTTATAAAACTTATAATTTTTGTTGATTTTTAAATATGTTGGTATATTTTTAATTTTTTTTTTTTTTTTAATTCTATGCTTTTCATAAAACTTTAATAATTTTGCTGCGTTTTTGAGCGAAATTATAAAATTGTGGTGAAATTAAAATTTTTGTGGTGAAAATTTCAAATTTAGTGAGTTTGTTTTTTGTAAGATTTGGTTTTTTTATAGAATTTTGCAAAAAAAATGTTTATTCCAGTTTTTCGATTTTGTAGTGAACTTTCAAATTTGTGGACAATTTAAAATTTTGGCAAATATTCGAATATGTTAAATTTGTTTTTGTTAAAATGTTGGTTTTTGAAGGAAAGAGACTGTGTTCAAAATTGTTAATTCTGCCCAACATTTAGCTCCGTAGGTTATCTGGGGGCCTCAAGATGAAAATTGCTGTAAGTGGAATTTGTAACAAATTTGATAAAGATTAAGCATATGCGAATTTAAAATAACAACAAACTAAGAAAAATTGTTTTTGGCCCATAAATCGAGAACTTGTGGATATACTATATGGCTGATTTCAAATAGCGACAATTCCCCAAGCTCACTCATCAAGTGGTACAGGTATCAAGGTCCTAGGTTATCTAGTGCCGTCAGAAAGTTAATTTCCACATCGGACGGACAGACTTTGAATTAAATGGTGTTATGTTACCACCGACTTGGTAGTAATTTTTAATGATTTCCTCACAAGTTCTTTTACTTTAATGCCGTACTATAGATATTTTTGATTGCCGTTGTGTAATTTAGATTCCAAAGCATATCCCAAGAACTACAGGGAAATCGCTTAATTTTAACCATTCTATACCTACGTTTTGTCAGTTTTTGCTTTTATGAACGAAAAGTTTTACTGTTAAGTTTTAGTATGTATGTATATATTTTTTTGTTTGTTTTTGTATACCAGATGCTTCAGCGATACCATCAACAATAAAAGTGACAATGAAAATATAGCAAGAGAAGAGAACACGATAAATGGGTAAAAACTGTTGTTTTCTCTTTTGATTGTTAATTTAACTCACTCTGCAAATATGAGGTAAAACAGCGAACTTTTAATCGTGCCAGCCATTCTAAGAAGATAACTGTTACACTAAGAGAAAAATCGCAACTTAAAATCGAAGGCGACCATTGTCGAATTAAAAATGTTTCAATTTTTACAAATTCAACATTAATTCAAGATTGGCCAACGTTGAAATGAAGTGAAACAACGTGAAAACAACGTATCACAACGTTGATATTTATATTCAACTCCAAAATAAAAATGTTTTTTTTTTTAAATTAAATACGTTCTACGTTGAATTAAGCATGAAATACTTTGATTTAATGAGCACAAAGTCGTCGTTAAATTGAAGTTGTAACAATTTTAATTCAAAGTTCTACTAACTTTGATTCAAAATTGCCCGATTTTGAATTAATGTAGCAAATTTTTGGATCAAGGTGAAAACAACTTTGAAAGGAAGTTGGCCGTTGTTGAATATATATTCATGTGGAAACAACTTCAAATCAATATTGATTCAACCTCAAATTAAAACTAATTTTTAATTTAAAGTCGATCAACCTTATTTTAAAGTTGTGCGACTTTGAAATGAAGTGGAACATTTTCAGTTCAATGTGGCAACGTTCGGTTTTGACAAACAAGAACACATGTTTTTTGCCTTCCAGTCAGATCGGAGTGAAATTTATTGTGAAAAATAATAAGTGAAGAAAACTTGAAAGTAAAAGAAGTTAAAAGTGTTTAAAATGGAAAATTTAGAAATAATAGATACACTGGTGGTTGGTGACAATGAAGTTACAGTGAATGGATTAATTAGCTCTGAATATGTGACCGCTGAAACTTTTCCCACCCATGCTAATGATCTGGAAGAACTGAAATCCTTATTAAAAGAATTTAATTTAGTGCATCTACTACCAACACTACAAGGTAAGGGCATAATTCGGTATTATTATCCTTTAGGATAGTGTTTGAAAGAAGTGATATGCAAAATAAATGAATTTTTACATTACAGCTGCTAATGTAACATACAGATGCTTGCAGTATCTTCAAAAGCAAGATCTTGTAGAAGCAATTCCTCACCTGGGACTCCGAGTGGATTTCAGAGAAAAATTATTTGTGTGGCGTAAAGAAAATGTACGTATGTATATTAGAATTAATATGAGTATAATTTAAAACTACTTAGTTTCCATCTCATTTCAGTTTGGAATTGACGACGAAACTTTGTCGAACCCAAACAAAGTTCAAAACAGGCTCAACGTTTCTTCGCCATCATCAAAATATAATTTTAAAATCAATAAACAAAGACTTTATATCAACGTTGATCGTCTTTAATTCAAAGACACAATATTTTTAAATTGAAGATGTGCTACCTTAAATCAAAATTGCGCAACTTTGAATTAAAAATGTTACCACTTTAAAATAGAATCGAACAACTTTAATTTAATCACGCTCATTGTTGATTTGAAAATGGCAAAATGTTGAATTAAAGTTGAGCAATGTTGAAATGAGTACGAGCATCTTTGAATCAACGTTGTGTCTACTTTAAATTTGGGTTGAAGTTGTTTTTAAGTTGAACTTTGTTGAAATAACAATTTCCAAGCTTGGTTGCTTTTCATAGCTGTTTATTGTTGAATCAAGGTGGAAATTTTTGATTTTAGGTTGTTTTTTCCCTGGGTGTAGTTGCGCTTATCAAATTTAACTAACAACATTTATTATAATCGATTTTAGCAAACTTTTAAAGAATCTTCGGGAAATATTCACTATGCTTTCCTAAAGGATTTTTTACACTATTCGCTGCTTATAATGAATGAAAATTATTTGGTTACGCTACTCTTTTGATAATAATTTTCAAAAGAGTTCAGACATAGACTGAGAAAACTAAATCGATTAGGCATTATCAATTTTTCTTTGGGTGTACGAGAGAGTAGCGCCGAAGATTTCGTCAATATGCATGCTCTGTAGATTTGCTCCCTGCTTTGCCCGCCTATTGGTTATATAGTTGCATATTTTATTTTCATGTAGACGCATCCGTTTTAGGATGGTTCTCGAATGTCTTGTCATTCGATTTTAAGATACCCGGCCTCCCTGGACAAGTTTACATGTCGAGTATACACCTTTCAGAGAACAAATTGCAAAACGACTAACGGCGCTACATTCATTGAGGATTCTGAAGGTAATTTTAACCCCTTGTTCCTATAGCGACACCTCCGCCTACTCCATTTTTCCATTTGAAACCATCTGTATATATTTACTTAGATGGTGCGAGTGGAGTTCATTGCCTTTCGAAAATCTAGGATTTTCCAAAAGTTGAAACCTCTTAAAAAGCAAGGCTTTGGATTGATGTGGTCTCTGAGATTAGGACGATTACTCTCAGAACCAAAAATCCTGGTATGGTCCCATAATCAATATTAATCGCCATTTTTATGATATTCTTTAATAAAATTTTTTCGAGAAAAGTGCTTTTGTACCAAGAGGCTAATTACGGTATTTGGTTTCGTACAAAAAATTTGTATTTGTTTTGATTATATATGGATAGTTTTTGTTTACTTTTGTTTACTTTGACTTCCTCTGGAAAATGATATTGGGACGGATTTATACTCGTGAGGAATCTCACACAACCATCGGGATTAAAATCACCATTGGCATCTGATAATACACACGGCAATGCTGAAGCAATGTAACAGGCAAAAACACTCACCGTTGGGTACGTGAAAGCTATAGTGCAGCGTAGTTCGAAGGGTGTCTAAAGTATTATGCCTCGAGTTTACGTTTTACACTCTCTACCCGTTTGATTTTCAAAATTTTTTTTTTCAATTTTGAGTTCTCCCCGTTTTAAAAAGGTTCTCATTTCTTTTAAGTTATAACTGATCATTAATAATAAAATAGATTATTAGCAAGATAGAGAAATATTCAACACTTGTGTGAGGAGATGGCTCGGCACGGTTGGTCGGTAGATCGGTTTTGGGATCTATTTCATAGCATATCATAACATCCTCTAATTTTGAAATGGTAACTTATTTATTTATTTTTATTTATTTATTTAATAGTACTCGTTATTCATACTAGTTTTGACACGGTATTTACACAGGCATATATCATTGCCAGGAAGCGAAAATATTTCTTTAGAGACAAACGTACGATGGTGTTTCTGAAGCATATTTAGAGCTCTCGAAACAAGCCATTCTTCAACTCGTTTCATATCCAAAATATCGTGCAATATCGACAATATTGGTTGTCATTTTCCTTATGCTCACACAACGATCTTCGCCGTTCTCGGAGTAGGCGACCAAACGAGGAAAATAATTAAAAAATATTTCCTAATAAGGTCTCAAAGGTTTATTATTCTTGCTTATTTTTGCAATATTTTCTACAAAAACGCTGATGTCGGAGCTAAAAGACTACTTGAGTATTGAGATGACTACTATAAAAGTTGTCATATCAATATTTCGTCTTCTACGTAATTAGCCTAGGAAGCCATTATTTATTACTACAGGTACATCATTGTTAAATACTGCATGTTCACTTTAGTGGCTCTCCATTGAAGGTAATGTAAGCAAAAACAAAGAATTCACAATAAACGTCGTAAAGGGTATACAAGGTTCTGCTTTCGAATTCGTGCTTTTTAATTCCTCTTTTTTTGTTGATATTATGTTTCGGCATTTTGTATAGCTGGTTGGCATGGACTCTGGTATTGCACTAAAAGAAGAGAACATACAATATAAAACAAAATAGCAGACAAAATTATAAAATACAAACTGTCTGTCATTTTGGCACTCAAATAACATAAGTTGCACCCAAGGCAAAGTTGGCAGAGTCTACTGCTTGCGACCTTTAGACGTTAGTATTAACGTCCTTGTTTAACCCATTCGCCACCACAGTTATACTACTGCCTGTGTCTTATTCGTTTATGTTTGGCTTGACATACATGCATGCAAACAATAAATATTTTAATAGAGACAAAATATACATTTCGGTTTCGTTATGGATTTGGGTGCATTTAGCAGGGTTAAGTGTGTACGTGTGTGAATATGTGCTTGTATTTGTGTTATATTAAGAGTGAAAAGCCAAAGTGCTAATACAAGTAACTTTGTAGTTTTTCAAAAAACGCATAGTTTTTAAGTTTCCTCTTCCTTTTCTTATTTTTTAAAATAATTTTTCAATTTTGAAATTTCCTCGAATTTATTGATTTTCTGTCGCTTAATTATTTACTTTTCAGTTCTTTGTTCCGCAGTTTAAGTCGCAATTTCGTTAAGAAATTTTTTCTCCTCGCGGGTAGTTTTTCTTGGTAATCCTGCCCCTGGAGATATTTTTCTTTCAAAGTCCTGCCTGGTGGACTGTATGAATAATCGTTCAAAATCAAAAAATATCAATCACTCAATAATTTTATATGATAATGAAACTAGTCAAAAAATGTAAACAATACAAAAATATTTGAAAATTTCGAACAATTTTTCACCATTTTGAATTACCGTAAATTCGAACAAACAAACGACTAAACAAATTAATTTGAAGGATAGTTCCGAAATATTAAAAAATGATAAATCGTCAAAGCTTGGTAAATAATGAATTTCAGGCCGTTTGTTCATTTTGATATTTTCATACAGTCTGCCTAGATCTCAAACAAGACTTGTTGTTGGTGGAACCCCTACGATATAGTAACGTGGTTGACGTTCTTTAAGGTTAAAAAGTGCTAAGTTTATGCTGCATGTTGGCATTAATGGACTTAATGCGTTCATCTGGTTGTGAGGCCACCGTCGCAAGGCAAGTGCCGAATTTAATCTACGTTAGCTTCTTAAAAAGAAAAGTAACACTCTGGCAGGTAATGCAGACTACTTAGAGTAATTGAGCTAATTGGTAGTTTAATAGAATAACTTTAGTTTTTAGTAGCTCTGTAAATGCACGTTATGTTTATTTGTTTGGAACAGTGTCTCTGTGCCTCTGAAATTATGTACTTGCATTACTTAGTTAGTTAGTTATTTTACTTCGCCGACGATTTAGTACTATGCCGACAAAAGATGGAGCTGTGCTTTACATATACTAGTATGACTAAAGTAATTGAATGCTTAATATTAGAGGTGTTAACTTCTTAGGCCATAGCTTTATCATGCTTTATCTACAACTGCTTTAACGAGTTTTTTAATTTTTGTTAAGTATTTCTGCTTTTTTGCTCCGAGGTCCTTTCAAACATTTTTTTTATTAATTTTACTACTTTTACTTACTTGCGTCTGCATTTGTAGTTATCAATTACTCTGCAAATAAGTTTGACATATTCGCCCTTTATTCCACCCTTATTGGGGGTGCAATCTATTAGACATGCATACATAATTCTCTCACACAATACCCGAACACATCCGTCTCTGTTGTATTCACATCGGCTACGACTTCCCTTTCACATGCCAAATTTTTATAATAGTTACTGTCGTCTGTTATAGTTGTTTTTAAATATTGTTATGTCATTGTTATTGTTGTTGTTGACATGTGCTTCCCTTCTTCTTGTTGTTGTAGAGATTGCTGTTGCGACTGCCTAGGGGTAGCATGTGACATAAATATTGATTTGAGTGGCGATAGAAATTTTCGGTTACAATTCAGTCTGAGTGCCTTTTATTTTTCCACATAAAAAAGGACATGCTACAACAAAAACATGAAAATGTTAAGCATAGAAAATAGAGAAAAAAGGACACAATACTCATTCGCCTTATTTGTTGTATGGCGAGTACAACACTCGCAATAAAAAAAAAACGGAAATTGTTTGATTACCTCCTTAATAACGTGTATATTTGTCTTCTTGAGAAATTGCATGTGTGTGTTTAAATTTAACTACACACGTTCATACATATGAACATGTACGCATTCATCTTTATTACAAAAACTAGTATGCACACACACGCTTGTAATTGTGAATAATGTAATGATATTGATTTTCTTTTTAAATGGGGAAAAAACCGATATTTTCTGTTATTCACTTAACTTCTGTTTAAGAAGAAACAACCGATTTTTTGTTTCAAGATGTCAATGTGTAGTTAGAATTTAGCATTGAATGTATTAAATGAGTGATCATTAAGACAGAAAATTGAAAAAAAAAACAGTGAGTTGGTTTCAGAAGCCATTAGAAATATCATTTTATTTTATTGCGCCAAAACAAACATCCGGGCCATATTCTTTCCTGTTGAAAAATATAAATCGTTGAGAGACTCCCATAAAGTGTTTACTTTTGAGGTAAATGCATATAAACCCTTAAGTTGAACGTGTATGAAATCTTTAGGCCTCGTGGAGATGCTCAAAAATGAGTTTAGAAATATTTAAGATTCTAAAATATCGTAATAAGTTTTAGAAAAATGTTCCTAATTTTTTCAATTACAAAGACTTTATTGTTTTTTCCGAACTACAAATATTATTAATTGTTAAGTAATTTCAATCTTTAGGCATGAGTTCGTTTTTTCTTTCTATTCAGAAAGAGAATTATTTATTTAATATGGACAACCTTTTCTGAAAACAGTAAAAGTTTTTAATTCTATTAGACATCTAGCTGAATGGAATGCATTTTCTATGCCGCTACGCACGTTATCAACATTCTTCGTGTCTTATCTACAAATTGTGTGTCTAAACAACTTCTATTTATACCAACATTTAAGACAAATGGAATACGAGTACGAGCAATTTCTCAATTTTTGAATTTTTCATATTATAGTCTTTTTCCTTGGTTGAGAATGAAGTTTTACAACACTCTAACTTTTTCTGTTATTGAAATCTAGGTTACCATATGCAATTTTTGCTTTTAGCCAACCATTGGTTGGCAATGAAAGCATTGCATGTATTTTTTCCAGTTTCATCCTGGATCTATTTTAGTATCCAATTAATTATGATGAAGGAAACATCTATATATTATTATGTATATAAATTTCTCGCCGTGCCCAGCGATTAGTAAGTCTTTATTGTTTTTTCCGAACTACAAATATTATTAATTGTTAAGTAATTACAATCTTTAGGCATGAGTTCGTTTTTTCTTTCTATTCAGAAAGAGAATTATTCCATTCGTCTTAAATGTTGGTATAAATAGAATTTGTTTAGACACACAATTTGTAGATAAGACACGAAGAATGTTGATAACGTGCGTAGCGGCATAGAAAATGCATTCCATTCAGCTAGATGTCTAATAGAATTAAAAACTTTTACTGTTTTCAGAAAAGGTTGTCCATATTAAATAAATAATTCTCTTTCTGAATAGAAAGAAAAAACGAACTCATGCCTAAAGATTGAAATTACTTAAAAATTTTTCAATTACAGTTAATAAAAATTTTAAATGCTAAAACTCCACAACACAAGTAATAGCAACAAAAACGTTGTAATGGAAGATAAATGGATGATGTTTAAGTAATAAAAGGGTTTTCAGTAAGAGCAGGTCGGTTTTGAATGTAGGGCCGTTCGAAAACAAAAAAATTTATAATTTATAATTTTTGTTTATAACGTCGCAATTTTTATTCTGATCACAACATACTGCAAAGCGATATTAATGGGTTGAAAACAGCTTCAATTTCGTTTTTGGTGGACGGACATCAAAATCTAGATATGGTCTCTGATATTTCGGATCCTTCCCCCTACTTATCTATTTTTTTAAAACCATTGAAAACCCTATTGCAATTATGTAATCCCCAAGTTTAAAATATGAATTTTTGCCACTTCTCTAAATACAGCCCATAATGTTTTTTATTTATCTTGTCGCCATTTTAAGTCCAATCACAATTTATGAGTATTTCATTGCTTATAGTTCCAAAACATTGTAAGTTGTATTTTCAAGTATATTTTTCACATTGTACCTTTAAAGTCAGCGTAGTGTCAAAGCTAATGAACAGAGGTTAAAATATTACAAGATTAGTTTATGCAGTTTTAAGAGAAAATTCTCCTTGTTTAAATAACTGCATATTAAGAAGGAGAAGCATCCGATATACCAGAAGAGATATCAAGGATTTAATATAAATAGAAGGGCGGCAAATACCGAATACCTTAAATGCCAGAATTATATAGGTTTAAGAGGACTAACCCATGCAAAGTTAGTAAGGGGGGAAGAACACGAGATATAGAGGAAGCACAACCCATGATGAAATTGAAGCCGTTATCAACCATTAAAAATGATATATTGTGATCGAACAAGAAACGGCGAAGTAGTGTCAAAAATAATAAAAGGGAGGTATCAAGGGGTGCTGCAAAAAATTTTTTTAAACGTCGTCAATTTATCTTAACTGACTGGCTTAATTTTTCTTTAGTATGAGGACCGAACCATCTTCGCTTACAGTCAGTAGCGAGCCTGATGTCAACTAACCGTAGAAAATTACACAAATGACGAGCACTTACAAATGATAAAACATTATCAAATGAATGTTCGTTTGTTACGCGTTGATCTCTCATAGTCGATTCTTCAAAGTTTGTTGGCCGGAACCGAACCTCAATCCGCACTAGTTTTTAAGAGAACCTTAACCAGTCGGTTCCAGGAAAATCCAGGAGTAACCCAATTATAACCAATTTCTTATTAACCAAACTGAATGATATGGGCGTGAGAGACATCTGGTTCCACCAAACCGGCCTATGTCAGCAAGATAGTACGATCAGTCCTCGCCGGGCCTTTTCTTGTAAGGTGTTGTATAGTCGAAGTGACTTAAAAAAAATATGTATTTCATAGTATAAATATACGACTTATTGTATTCGTCTCCTGCTATATAAAAACATCCATAGCCTTCTGGAACTTCTCACTGTCCGGGAAGAAGCAAAAACATACATGTCCAAATACAAATGTAAGTTGACGGGCACGAGAGTTTTACAAAAACTGTTATTCGGCGACTGTAGCAGTATTCGAGGTTTTCTCCACTTAATAGATGCCCCAAGCCTCCCTCTGACTGAAGAATCTAAATCTAAAGGGCGACCAAGGTCACCAGAATCGGCGACAAACGTGGATAGTGTTAATCATTCTACTCGGGACGACCCGAACCTCTCAATTCGAAAGCGCGCAAGTGCTTTAAGTGTACATAGATTATCATTGTATCGCATTTTCCAGAAAGACTCAAAAGCTGCACCCCTAAAAAATCCAACTCGTGCAAGAACTTAAGTGTCAAGATTCCAATTAGAGGCTTGACTTCGTAAACCAGGGAAGTGAGCGAATTCTCTCAATTCGCACGTAAATAAACTCGATGCAGCAGAACAAAAGTTTACGCCAATAATCTGACTTCCCTGTCGAATTCGGATGTAAATATCCGTCAAGAAATGCCAGCCCTTACGCTGTCTTCTTGCCGAGCAGTCACAAGAAATTTTACAAATCGTTTAAACGAGTGCCGTGAAGGCGAGGGTTGACATTTGGATGATGTTATTTTTAAGAAATACACGTTTCTCCGATATACAGCTTACTTTTTTAATTAACATAAACTCTCTTTTGAGGCACCTTGTACATGGATATTTATCACCCAGATGTCCTTTATATGCGAAAAGTACTTGCTTGTTACTGAACTAAAATTCAAAACATGTATTGAGCAAATCAGCAAACTGCTAAACAGCGCCATTGTATATAACTATAAATTGAGATAAAAACACACAAATAAAACAAAAAACAAAAACAACATACCATAAGTAGGATTAAAAAGGATTAACGATGATTAGGCAAATAGGCCAAGTGTTAAAGGCAAAAATTACAAAAATACAGCAAAAAAAAAAAAAATAAAGGCAAAAAACCATGACTGAAAACAAAAGCTTGCAATGCCAACCAAAATCCACTACAAATGCAAGTGACAGTGATAAAGAAATAAAAAAAATAAACAGAAACAACCATAATGACACTATTTAGCAAAAGCAGATGATAAAGTGCGTGAACATCTGTCAACGAAGGAGAAAATAAATATAAAAAAAGGAAAATGAGAAAAACAAAAGTGGATAAACTCAATCGATAACAAAAAAAAAAAACCCAAAATTTGGAAAACTATTTTTTTTTAATATTTAAAGAGGGAAACAATAACAAAAAACAACACAAGTGAATTATGAAAACAAGCTACAAGGAAGAAAAACTAACAAGAATCAGTCTAAGAAAGCTTTTTGGCAAAAATTAACTCAAAGTAAAATCAAACAAAATATTAAAGAGGCTAAGCCCATATATGTATGCATGTATTACAGTTAAGAGCTAAAAATTCTTAGTAGTAAACTAAGAGAGGGCCTAGAGAGCGCTAGTTTAAGGACGAGAGAGTCTTATAGCAAAAGCTAATTGCTATTTATTCGAAAATGGCGTAGCATAGTATTACCTTCCAGTTAAGCGCCATCTGCAAATGTGTTACAGTCAGTGCCATTTGGGGCCATCAGCCAAGAAGCAGGGTAGTACGGTTAAAGTCCTGCGACGCGCAATCCTTATACTTTTCTTTTTTCTACTTCATACAAATCACCAGCCAACAACTAAAAAGAAATGGAATACCTACAAAATTGTTTAAATAAAATTAAAACAAAACTAATTGTTCTTTAAAAGTAATAAATGCAAGAAAATCTCTAGCCTCGAATCAAATAAGCTTGAAAAAAGTAAGATCTGTGCAAAAATATTTTCAACCTTACAACCTTAGTTTATATAACATAAAAATTTATAACTAACAAGAAAAATCTTTTCTATTACAAACAAAAAAAATTGTGGGTGCAAAACGAAAAAGGTAAAAAAAAATCGCAAAGGAACAAAAGAAATTTTCGCTTGCGCATCTTCAAATACACGTAGAACGAACGAAAAATAAGCGAAAAAGAATTTTATACATCAAAACCCTGATATTGTAAGAAAAGCAAATAAATCGTGAAAATTTGAAATAAAGAAAATTAAAAGTACTGAAACGATAAAATTTTTAAATGTTGAGACACAGTCTTAGCAGTCAAAAAAATTTTCAAATTTAACATGATTTTACGTTGAAGCATAAATGAATTCTAATATTTTGCCATTTGACTTGACTTGATTTTAATAGAAAGTAGAAACAGTGGATTTTTGTTTATTTGGAGAGATTAGAAAAAAGTGATGATTTTGTTTTACGGTAACTGTTATATAATTAAAGGTATGTTATTTAACAACCAAATACATAACAAAAAATACCCTGAAGATATATAATAACCAAAAAAATTTATTATAAAAATGATATACAAGTTTTAAATGTACATATGTAGCAGCAAGAAAATGTATTAACATATTTACTGCAAAGAGATTATAAAAAGCCAGTGAGCATTTTAGTTCGGAAATACCACCTAGATCGATTCAAAAAACAAAGAATGCCTTAGTTTCTATTTTTTTTTTTAATTTCTTGAAAAAATGCTTGTTAAAAATATACAATTTTGTTTTTCATTCAATCTTTTTTAAGTTCTTGTAGGTTGTACACTTTTCGTTATTTGGTGTAAAAGTTTAACAAAAAACCGTTGGTTCGTTAAATTTGTATCTTCAGTTTTTGACAATTCGTTTGCCATCGTTAATTCGTTTTTGTGCTTTTGGAAAAGACTCAAAGTGAAAGAAAGCAGCCAATAATAACATGTATAAAGAAAACATATACATATATACGTATGTATATGTATGCACGTATAAAACACATCCCCACTTAATTAAAACCAACACACACAAAAGTGAAAAACTGTATAAAAGTTAATAACAAAACATATGGCAACTTTTTGCACTGGAAAGTTAATTTTGTTTAAAGCAATAACAAATGCTCTCCCTCTCTTGCAAGTGTTACTGGAAACCCAACAAAAAAAAGAAAAACTCTTGTCATCAACTCCAGTGCAAAATAAAACTGTTTAACAAAGAGTAAACGAACATGTAACCAGCGAGCATGTAATCGAACAAAAACGCGTATTTTCCCCCAAAAAAAAAACTATAAAATAGGTTATTTTTTTATATTTTACAATACTGTTAACAAGAAAAAAAATAATAATAAAACATAACCAAAGCTTTTATAATTTTTAAAACAACTAAAAATTAACAACACTAAAGGAGCAACAATTAATAAAAATTCAAACCTAAAGAACGACAATCTAGATAAGGGTTTTTTTTGTAAAAGAAAACTTAAAAAAAGTTATTAGTTTGTTTATTTAGGTATTAAATTAACAAAATTATAATAAGAGATGAAATACCACATATCAATAAAGTCTTTAGTTTCCTCCTTATCGCTATCGTCTGGCAGCTACACAGTTTTAAATTAAAATTCGCATGTTTCATAAGCATCATTGCAGTTTATGTGAACAGAAACAAAATTATGTAGATGACACATTTTACAACAAGAATTATTACGTTTTCTGTATTTCAATATGCAGCCGTTAAAATTTTTTTTGCTAGTGTCTCAAGGGTATTAATATTTCCTGCATATTTGTCAGATTTAATTTTGGCCAAAAAGCTACTGTAGAGTCTGTTTTCCCCCCGGGGGCATATCATATTGGTGATTTCCACAGTAAGGAAAAACGACTGGTACTAGTAGCCCCTGGAACTTCGTACCAGGTTGCTTGTTGGTGAGGCTCCTTCGGGGGTGCACATGGTGATTGGCGTTACAAGCTGTCAACTGTCAAGCATTGACGCCAGGAGATTAGATAGCTCCGAACCCCTCACCAAGGGGTTGGATCGGGGACCTGACACCATCTGTTCTATTTGCTGTCTATGGGATGTGCATGAGTGCTATTCCGGTGATGCTTATGCGGAATGCATAAAGTTGCTCGTCTGGCCGCATAATGTCGCACCCGTGGTTGGACCACCGTGAGGTTGAGCCATCCCTGGCAGGTACTCATGTGAACCTAAACACATCTGTACAGTTGTATGCCATTGCTTATGATGAATCATTCGCCGACCATCGGTATCGGATTTAAATGTCATAATGTTTTTTAAATGTGATAAAACACCTTTAGCAATGGTATTATGTATTATTTTGCTTCTAATTTTAAAATGTAAACGCAATTCGGCGCATGTGTATTCAACTAATTTTGCCTTAAATTTATGGCAATTTTTTAGTCTTCACGTCTAATATTCTTATATTGGCAGGCTTAAACCCATCTTTAATTCACATAACAATAGAACCTGTCAAAAGTCACTGCCAGGTTTGGTTATTTCTATAACCACCAATTTAAAAGTTTTGTATACCATCAAATAATTTTGTTTACTCATAGTGATGTATTTGAATTTATACTTGAAAGAATTTTGTGTTGCATCTAAGCATTTGTGTTTTTTTTATTTTAACAACTTTACTAATTAATTTTATTCCAACTCGCTTACCACTTACAGCTATATTTAGAGCTGGCTACAAATCAATCAAACGTAGTAAGGCATGCAATAGTTTTTGCCTTATTTTTCTTTGGATTTTCATCTGGTCTAAGGAAGTTTGAGCACAAAACGCTAAAGTTTCTTCTAAAAACGTTGGTAAATGTTTCCTGGTGTACTGGCTTAAGCCAGCAGAGAAATGCGTATGGAGACTAGCTTATTCACCCTAAACATATAATATGCATTTTTCTAAGGGATCAACATTCTTTATAAATTGTGTTTTTCTGGTTTTAAACTAATTTGTCTCTGATACTTTTTTCGACTTTGACGCATAGTTATTTTTAACGATCGTAACTATTTCAAAAATGGTTCTGTAATGCTAATTCATGCTACCTTTCGCAGTTTAGCGTTAACAAATATTTAAAGTTGGTATTTCGAAACGATTAACAAAATTAACGAGTTTTTTCTAATTTTTTTCAACTTCCCGAGGTTTTTTCCAAAAATAACCACAGCTTTGAACTTTTTCCATCACCAAGATTTTAGAAATTCTTATGAATGCAATCTTACGAGACTTTAGCGGCGCACCCTACTTTAAGCATTGTTCGAAACTATACTTTTGTTAAAAACAAAACAAATTTAATTAAAAAAAAGATCCATGTACCATCCTACGGTTAATAACGACTACGAGTACTATGGTGTAAAATAATGTACATACCAATATACATTCTAGTGGCATTTTATTAAAAAAAAGTATAGCTGAACTAAAATAAAGTGGCGCCCAATTAAAAATAGAAAAAAAAATACACACAGAAATTGGAAATTATTCTTTTTGGGCATATTGTTATTATTTTAGGTTATTTTTTACATTTGTTTTGGCGCGATAATTTAAGCAGCCAATTTTAAAATGCAAAATTGTTCGACAAAATAAAAACTTGTAGTTTTATAAAAAACTAGTCGTCTTTGATATGCTGAGTGTCAAAATTTACTTATTTTTCAATAAAGTTAAAATAAAATTAAAAGTTTGTAACGCTTAATTATTTGAAGAAAATATAATAATGAGAAATAATTTCAATTATTTTCACCAATACTCTATTATTTGTAACTCCTGGAATTTTTGACAGATTTAAAACCACTTGTGACTGATACCGAACTCAAAATCCCCCTGGGATTCTTGTATCGTGCTCCACAAAATATTAAGTTTAAAAATATTTAATGAAGAGAATAAATTTTAACATCAAAAAGCTAACGTGGCAACACTGGTTGCGTTACTAGAGAATACACTTAAGCTTTAGCATAAAATATTGTAATATAATGAGATTGTTGGAAAAAAGTTTAAGAGTAAAAAAAAGAGAGAGAGGTAGTAAAAAAACTAAACACACAGTGAGAGTAATAGTAATATGTAGTTAAACCGTTACATAAAGCAAACACCCACAAAATAAGAAAACGTGCAAATAATTATTAAAAAAGCTTTATACCTACATACTCGAATATACTAAAAAATTTAAAAACGAAATTAAATAAAAGCTAGACAAAATTAATAAAAAAAATAAATAAATAAAAAGTTAAAGATCTTGTGATAACTGTGAATTTTTAATTTGATATTTTTGCAAATAATACAAGGTTTATTGAATACCTATTTAAATAATGTTTTTTACTTCTTTTCATATCTTTTCAAGGTTACTATCAAAAACACACAACAGCAAATGCAGTTAAATAAAAGCAAAGGAAACACTAAGAAAAATGTGATAAAATTGAAAACAAAATATAAGTAAATACGATTAAAGCATCTAAAGAAATGTGAAAACTCGAAAATAATAATAACACTATAAAACTCCTTTTATGAAAAATTAAACACTACCAACAACTTCTGTTTAAGAAACAAATTTCCCGAGCTCGTGAAAAAATATACAAATATTCCGGAATATTTGAAATAAAATATCTAAAGAAAAGTATTTATTTTCGTTTCAAGCTATAGTTTGTTACGTTTTTTAAATATTTTTTTGTACTAAATAGAATCTTTTTATCCATAAAATTGTTTAAAGTTCTTGTATACATGTTTCTGTTTCCGTTAATGTCCTTAACGTAGTCGTCTATATCGTCCTTCTCGTTTTCGTTGTTGTCGTCGTCGTCTTTGTCCTCGTCGTAGTTAAACGTTATTTCGTAAATCCCACAGAAAAGCATTCAATAAAATAAAACAACAATAAAAGAGTTATATATCCATACTAAGGAAAACAACTACAAAATAAAATAAAATATTTAGACAAAAGAATAAGGTAAAAACAAAGTGTGTAACAATTAGTGCATATTGTATTCCGTCAAGATTTTCGTGTGTTTTATACGTTTATTTTTAATGTAAATTGCAAAAGTGTGTGATTTATTTTTTTATAACAAAAATTATTTAAAAAAAATGATTTAAATAAATTATTTAGACCCTTCAGGGGATTATTTGGATTTAACAACTTTTCAAGAGTGTAAGTATTCATTGGTTGTATGTATGAGTGTTAGTTTTAATATGTATAAATAACACTCCCTAAAATATGGTATTGTCATTCCTTGAAAAAAACGGAATCTGTAACTTCTGTCAACCACAATCAATTACACTTTATAAATGACAAGTTATTCAGTTAAGTTTGTTAAGTCCAACGCTTTGTAGAAAATTTGATAGCAATAAATAGGAGTTTTGCATCATAAAATTCGTAATTCATAGTGGTCTACGCTAGTGTGAAATATATTTGCAGTTAATGTGTATAATTGTTTTGATATAAATAAAACTTTGTTCCTCAATTTAAGTAACTTTCATATGCAATGAGATCGAAAATTTTCCCAAAACCGTTTAATGGCTCTTCTCTATGCAATAAATAAAAATATACTCATGAAGCTTATAAATATTTTACATATTTGAAATCATTAAAATTGGCCTTGTTTGCGAAAATGCCAGCAAACCAGCTCCAGAGCCAATAATTATTATTTATACATAAATAGTTTGCCTGCGAGGAGGATGATTAAATATTAATTATTTTATAAACTGTGTGTGGGGTAATATTAGAGTAGCCCACTGCTGTGTTGTAAGCCGGGAAACACGAAATATTAAATTTCATGTTGTTTTCTCTCCGAGGTTTTAATATTTATACGGTCCAAAACATTTTAAGAATTTTGGCATCGACTCGTTATAGCTTATTTTTGCATATTTTACCCTCTATAGCATATTTTTCACTCTTTGTGGCATTTGCTGAATGTTACTGTTTTTATAATATGTTTTGCCGTTAGAGGTTGCTGTCGATTTGAGTGAATTTCTATAATATTTTAACAATATATTTTAGGAAGATTTTTTTGGTTTTTATTCTTTCTATTTAAAAAAATTATTTTTAGCTAATTTTTTTATCCCAACTTATATTTATTATAAATAATGCAATTCATTGTTCAGGAAACCTTTACCAAGCTATTAAGAAAAACTAAGGATCTTATGCTCGAAAGCCTTTTGACCAATTGAGAAATCCATAGAAAATCAAGATAAAAACATCAAAGTTTTAACGAAAAAACTTAATTTGTATTTTTCTTACGCCGGAACCAACGAAATGTACACAGATACCAGATTATCCACTTTCAACTAACTAAAATTAAATCTAAACTTAAACATGATTAACTAGAGATGTAAAAATAATAACCTTCTTTTGATGCGCACTGCGATCTGGTTTAATTAAAGATCTAAAAACGAGTAAGATAAAGAATACGATGAGTAAAGTTACATTGGGGCAAACTTCGTATTCACTTTTTCATTATTAGGAGGCTTAAATAGATTATGTGTGCAATATACACTAATCGGCTTAAAGACCCAGAGAATGCTGATGATGTTTGTATATGTATTACATTCTGCTAGTATCCCAAATTTAACTTTTTAAGTAATCGATAAAATCTACTGTATTATTAAAATAAAATTTCTTCTTTCTTAATTGTAGGAATAATAAAAGATCTTGAGCTTAAATAAATTAATTCAATAAATCTCATTCTTTATATAAAAATGAGTTGGCATTAAAAAGTAAGTTAAAAATAGAAGGAATAATATCCCAAAAACTCTTTGTAAAATAGGTATGCAAAAGCTTGTGCATACATTGGCAACACATGCTATGTTGTACCTATTAAGGCGTCTTGCCCAGCCATAAATCTGTTCAGCCATTGTGCATTTTGCTGCTCGCATAGCAATTTGGCTATTGAAGACCGTCGCTATTGATGGAGAGGAGTCCAAACAATTGTTCTTACAACTCTGTTATGCCTTTACACAAACAAAATACTCACAGGCAAAATAAAACAATGTGTGTGTGTGCGCTTCTCTTTAAACACTCGTACAAAAATTATGAAACGATCTTGATAAGAGACAAACAATTATTTTCAAACTGAACAGGAAATCTACCAGTATTCTACAAACAGAAGACCACGAACACATTTCCCCCGTTATTTTGCAGACGCTCTCTCAATGTGCGAACAAATTTATGACCAGTCAAGATGTAGTTTTTTTACCGCTATAAGCTACATTTAGAGATGGCAAATAATTAACCAAACTTAGTAAATTTTGTCTAAAGAGTTTCGAGCATAAAACTTTTAAGTTTCTCTAAAAAGTTGAGCAAACTCTTCCTAATGAGCTGGCCTTAGCAACCAGCGAAATATGCATAGAGACCAACTTATCCATCCTCAACAATAAATTGCATTATTTATAATAAAAATGAGTTGGGTTCAAAAAAGATTTTTTAAATATTTTTAACTTTTTATTTATTTTCAAGCCATTTTAACCCTAGAGTACGAACCATATTTTTTGTACGTTGTAACGAATGATCGTCGATTCGACGATGTATTTTTTAACTGCCTATAACTATGGCTTAAAACCAAATACACTTTTTCAATAAATGTAATTAATCATTTTGGCTTCTTATAAGTCTATATAAAAAACTCGATTAGTTTAATTCATATAAAAAAACAATTTATTTAATATTTGTTATACTTCAATGTATGTTGGACATATTTTTGAGATCATAAAAAAAGGTAGGAAAAATTATAGTAAGTAAAACTAAAAAATCAATAAAAGAGTAAAAACTTACAAAACATATTCTAAACTTAAAAAAAAATAGTAAATAAAAAGTTTTATATATCACTTTGAGCAAGAGTCACAAAGCTCAACTTTGTGCTCTCCGCAGATTGGTTTTTCGCATTTATCACACTTTGATTTTGTCATCCGTCGTTTTTGGTAAGGGCATAATCTGCACATACTTCGTTTGTTTTCTTTTGTGTCTTTTCTTGTCAGTTGGCCATTGTTATCACTATTATTTGGAGTAACAATATTTGAAATATGTGGTCTTGTTTTGCTTATCAGTGTTGGCACTTCCAATCTTTCCTTTAACCATGGTTCAACAAGACTTTTGTGAAGCTCTTTCATAAATTGTCTGCGATTTATTGGTTTCATCTTAGCATTAAACATATTGTGTGTATAAATTACGTAGCTGTTGATAAATGATATGTTAAGGATACCGTAAAATATACACATTGGCCATCTGATTGTTTTTCGTGAACATGACATGACACTGCACATTTGGTCCAATGTATCAACTCCACCTTTGGTTGAATTATAAAATTCAATCATATGTGGCTTATTGTTATCAATATTAATAGTTCCTTCCTCATTGCAAGATGATAATAGGCACACAACTTTATTTGGTTTCGGTTTGTATGAGAGTAGCGTTAATTCCTGGTCGTAACAGAAAATTGAAGTTTGAGTTTTACGTCCTTTTGTGCTCAGCAACTCTTTGGGTATTTCCTTTTTATTTTTACGCAATGTTCCCACAATTGTAAGATTATACGGTGACTTGAATAGCGACTTAGCCAAAGGAACCGAAGTAAACCAGTTATCCATCGTTACATTTCTGTTTGTTCCATGAATACTTTTTGGAAGTTCCTTCACATAATATTCGGTAATGGGCAAATTTCCTCTATTTGAATCTTTTCCCAAATATGGCATGGCATTCACCATATACTTGGTGCCGCTGTCACACATCATAATAATTTTTAATCCGTACTTAGCCGGCTTGTTCGGTATGTACATACGAAAGGATGATCTTCCTCTAAACGCCAAGAGTTGTTCATCTATGGTTAAATAAGCACCCGCAGTATAGTTTTCAATACATTTATGTATAAACAAATCCCAAATATTCCTTATTGGAGCAAATTTGTCGGAGCTTCTTTGGAGACGATCCGATTTGTCATCAAATCTCAAACGTGTTTGTAAAAACAGAAAACGGTCTTTACTCATCGTTGCTAAATATCGTGATCCAGAATATGTACTACCAAAGAGTTCTCTAGCGCTGAGGTGATTATCCTTTCTCGCAATAATCCAAGAAGAGCTCTTATTTCTTTTTCGTTTGTTGTTCTCGTTGTAGCTGTAGCAGTCATGTTATTATTGTGTTTCAAATTTATTTCGACATTTGTCCATTGAACAACTTCAGATATTATTGCCTGACTTATAAACATTTCAAAACATTTTAGAGGATCGGTAACATTTTTGCAGTTACGAGTTGGCCCACGAGCTTGGTGCACTATGTTACATCCAGTATGATGAGATTTAGGCTTAATGGTTGACCATTTGTGACGGTTTTTACCACGTAATATATTTTTCGGCAATGCAATGATAGGTAATTGTTGTTCTAATGCCAAGTTTGGTGAAATATTTTCTTCTTCAACTTCATTTAAAACACTCCAATCGATGTCATTGTTTGGTATTTCACTGTCATCTTCTGATTCAGTAGAAGTGTTCGCATAGCTGTCATCACGTAAAACTTCGTCGTTATCATCTGTCTTGCTTTCAATTATATCTTCATTGTCGGAAAGATCACAGTTCTCAAAAAACATTTCAATTTCAGCATCAGTTAAAGTTTTTTTTTATAGGCCATTTTGTTTATTAACTAAACAAAAAATATTATTACTTAATTCTGTTACAGAAAAAAGGCTGTAATAAAAATAAATATACACGTTAATACTAACCTTCGACGAGTACAAAACAAAAAAAAGGCAATGTTCCAGCAAAGTGTACTAAAAAACACGACTAATCACTGCAAATGTATATCACCTACTAACGGCATACAAAATTTGAGAGTGTTAGACATGCTTATTTAAAAGTAAATTAGAAAAATGAGAGCGGTGCTCGTCGAATCGTCGATCATTCGTACTCTAGGGTTAAGCCTTAGAGAGTTCAGCTATTTTATATTTTTTTTTACAATTTTAGAACTTATACGATATATGTGTGTGTTTTATAATTTGATTTAAATAAAACCCACTGGACCAAGGTAATGCCTTCGAACGTATATCGATCAGTTTCACTTTTAATATTAAGCAATATTAATTTTCATTTGCAAAAAAAATTAGCTAAATGTCGATATCGAGAAATATTACCTTTAGATATTGTTAGTGGTACGAGTTCGATTTTGCTCAATGTTAATTTTGACTAACACAGGTAATACTTCGACAAGGAAGTTTTTGTATTTTGTTTTAAATTCTTACCTCGTTGTTTTCGATAGCCTGCCATTAGAGTGTTGAAAAAGTGTTTGGGATATTCTATAAAAGTCGTTATTCAAAGTCTTCTTGAACGAATTTGTATAAGAGGAAAATAAATATGTGTGTGTACAAATAATTAATTCATATTCCTCCTCCTTTTTGGCACTACTTCGTGAGAACTCCTTTGCGAGAATGTTGGAAATCATCTTCTTCCACATACGATTTTCGCACGAATTTGTCAACAGATTTTTTCGCCAACAAGCAGTATGAAAAGTAAACAAATACATAAATACATTTCGCATCCTAAATGATAAACAGTCACAACTTAAAATTTATAAAAATTAGATTTTTATCGCTATTGAGTAGTGTGTTTTATTAAAAATTTGTGCTATTAAAAATTTTCCCAATTAAGGAGTTAATCAAGCTCAATTTACCTTAAAAAACTCAATTAATAAATTAGTACGTAAAACACTATAAATTGTGTTTAGTAGGCAACAAATTCTGTAAAATTAACACATTAAATGTAATAGACCACAAACTAAAGCTGACAACTTACAACAACATTACGACGATTATATAAAAGGGATAACAAATCTTACGGTTACCCATTTAGCTATCTCTTTCATATTATGGCGGTAATTGGAAATGTTTTACGTAGAAAGGAATAACACATAATGATACCCTTTCTTAAACATCATTGTCGGGTCATGAAAACATTTTCAGTTATTAAATTCTAATTGAGCAAGCTAAATTGCATATGTGTGAACTCCAAAATTTATAATCTAATCTAAAATTTAACTGACTTAATAAAGGTGCATGTCTGAACATATTATAAAACACTGTTTATAATTAGTTGTTAATTTTGAATATCAATAATTTTTGTAAAATCATTGTTGTGACCATTAGTGATTTAGTGTGCGGTATGTATGTATATACATAAATTAAAGTTAAATGTGGGCCATTAATTTGTTTACGTTTAAATGATATATAATATTTTGTGTTTTACCGGTTTGCAAATTACAAACTTCAATTAATAACAATTCATAATAATTTTAAACTTTTCACTTTAACTTTCTTTGTATTTTTTATGATCTTTAACACTTTGCACTCTGTGAAGTTTAAGTGCACTACTTGCAGTAAATCGAATTTTGGCTTTGACGTTTTAAGTTGGTTTGCCGACGTAAACATATGACTTAACGTATCCTTAGAAAAAATAATATAAAGCATTTAAAATGAATTGAACGAGTAGGACAGTTAACTCGTCCATTACGTGAAACTAATCACTTCATTCCATCGGACAGTCTTGATTGAGTCTCATGTCAGCAATATTAATGTCTTTCAGTTGTAGATCGAAAAATTAGTATTTATTTCCCTGTAGGCATGATTATTCTATTAATTATTTTCGTATAAATAAGGGAACATTAATATCAACTTATTCTATTACAAGCTCAAATTTAATAAGAAATCACCTAAAAAGTTTTTCCCATTAAGATTTTAATATAATTAAAACATAAATAGAAAACCATTTGTACTTGCCTGCGTTAAATAAATCTTTTATATTTCTTCATTGCAGGTTATGAAAACTAATAAATGTTGCCCAATGCCGGAGTGCATGTGTCAAGAGACAAATTGTTTAACATTACATGAACAATTTTAAAATAAAAGTGATCAATGATATCAAAACCAAGGCAATTGAGAAATATCTGTAATGAGAACTTAAGAAAGTATTACAAGAAATTCAGTAAAGAAACAAACAGAAAATATATCAGACACGAAATAAATTTTTCGAAAAGTGGCAAAAGTTGTAGATTGAACGTGGTGATACGACAATTTAATAATATACCTAATGATGATGGGGCCATGAGCCCATCATTACCGACATTGAGTTGGAGTCGCAAGCGCGTCTCAAGCGGGCCTGCACCATGCTAGCACCGCCGAACCCGAGGTCAATATGCGGCCAGGACCCGGGCTGGTCGTGATGGCGCTTGCGTTTATTTCGGGGGCTCGGCGTGGCAGCACCAGCAGCAACAGTTCAAAAACTACAACAACAACGTCGTCACCACCACCACAAATTTTAGCTACAACAACACTAACATCATCTTTAACATTATTACGAACAACTGTTACAACATCATCGACCACGTCATCACCTTTCTTCAACATAACACCAACAACGCCCACAACCACTACTGGTACAAGCGTCGCTATCACCACCACGTCAACACCACCTACACAGCCGTCAAATATTTATGAAAACTTGGTTCCTCTAGGTTCAAAGTTGGATAGAGAACACGGGGAAGACCTTAAACTTTCTGTTACTAAACGGCCGAAAAAACCAGAGCGCTTCAACTTTTTTAACATCTTTTTTACTCGCACCTCCTACAACGCGTATTTCGCCTACTCGTATCCGCTGCCCTCACACTTAACTCAACAGCACGTCGTTCCGCGTGTCCGTACGGAATCAAAAAGTGTTTTGCATTCGGGAAAACATACGCGTCGCTCAAACGCCAAATTTCGTCGACGAAGAAAAAGGAGAACGCACAGTGCTAACGTTAACTTTAAGGGCAGTAGTACTGGTAGTGACGAAACTACTGAGAACTTAAACAACGCAGACGATACACTTCTATCACTGACAACAGCTGTCGACAGCAGCAGTGATAAAGCAACAGTAGATCGCGGTCCACCCGTACAATTCCCTTCCTTAACTGCCGCCGATTCGTCAAGATCCCTTGACGAAGACGACATATTTGCCTTAGTAGCCGAGGACGATCTTCTTTCCGAAGAGTCCTTTGATCATTTGCTTCAACTAACAAACGACAAAATTGGTGATACCAACGAAGAAGATTATAGCAGCAATACGGAGACTGCAGTCGAGTCATCGAGTGGCAGTGGCAGTGGCACTCCAGATAATATACACGACACACCACAGCAGCATAATGCTATTGATGATCTTGTCCCTACACATCAACAGCAGTACCCAGAACAAGATAAGCAGCAATTGCAGAAACTAACTGAAAATCTTCCACTTCCAGGCGACGATGTTGGTGATGTTGATGATGAGGGTAAAGAAGAGCCCAACAATGATCATAATTCAGAACAAGATGTTGTTGTTACGGTTTATAACGCTCATTTAGTGAGCAATAGCAACGAAGAAGTTGTTTTATTAAATGAAGCAGACTCAACACATTCCACGCGTCCAGTTACGGCTGAGAAGGAGAGAAGACAAGTAACAATAACTTCAAAGGCAGAACTAGATAGTAGCAATAGATATCAGACGATATTGGATAGTAATTTTGCAGTAACGCGCCTTAATCCTTGGATATCAGCTTGTGACCTGGCACAACCTGGTCCAATATCAGCACCTGATTTGCAGGTAAGTTGACATAGCTAAATTATAAATTTTGTTAGTCTTAATAAATTTTTGACTACTATTCTGAAAAAAGCATAGTTTCCTACTAACTACAAATATTTAAAAAAAGTTGCGCTAAGCGAAGTTACACGGTAGCCTTTGATAGCGGCCAAAAGCTTAAGACTACCACATTTCCGACAAAACCGTAATTTTTTCAACTTTATATTAACTTGTTGAATCGTTCTACTAAAGGAAATCAATAAGTATTCAATTTGTATATCTAAAATATTTTTGATTAGTTATTACCAATATAATAAGGTACTCCTGCACAGATTTTCTCATTTTTTTGAAGCTAATCTTTTGACCAATGGTGATATGTCTTGCTAGAAAACCAAACTTATAGTCCGGGATAATGTTTTGTTCATTACGATAAGGAGTTACACTCGAAACAAATCATTTTTTAAATATCGTTGACAGTAGGCTAATGGGCCTATGTAATGTAATCTGGCTTGTGTCCTTTCATGGTTTTAAGTTCATATCAATGTCAGACATCTTTCAAGAGCATTGGAAGAAGCCAACGCGTATCATGGCGTTAAATAGAAATTGTCAAATTCTCACAGCTGAATTAGGTAAGTTTCTTATCATTAATACTGTAATACGATCAGGTCCGGGTGATTTTCTCATATTTTAGATTATTGATTTTAATGAAGATATCCGAAATTTCATAGGGAAATTTACAGTGTTATTAATATTTGGAATAGTGAAGCTATTTATGCAATTGTATTTACCTTATCAAGAGAGTTTATGGCCCAGGCGCAGTTTTCAAGTCGCAGTGGATATTCGTAGACAATAGACCACTAAAAGCGCCTTTCAGCTTTCCACAAAATATAATCCGTGTTATTTGTTGAATCCAAATATGTTCAATAACTCTCGATAGTGGACTAATGCTCCTACACCTTCTCTTCTCAATGACAAGTCAATATATGTGCTTTGCATTGTAAGCGCCAGCGGCAATAATCTTTTGCCCTAGTGTAGCAAAGAACCTTAGAAATTGGTCGTTTTCGATTTTATGTCTAGGCGGGCAATACTCTTGCAAAAACTCTTACGTGAATTCAGGCAATGGAAAATGCCTTACGTCATTTCGGACTATAATGCCAGTCTCACCATATGCCCTTTTTGTTTGGTGTCATATATAAAAAACCCATAAATTCTAAAGCAGCTCTTTTATAGTGAAGAGTGTTTCACAGACTAGAGGTATGTTTATATCCTGTGTTAGCAAGTAGTGTTCTACTTCATATTTATGCTGGAAGCGCTCCAGGAGTATATTTTTAACTGATTCATTTTTTGCTGAAACATACCCCCTGCATAGTTGTCATAAATTATTCATTGTTTGTAATAAATTCTCGATTGAGCTCGATTTAGCTCGAATGTTCGCGAGGGGTCTGTGCACCCTATTGTAAGACGTGGGCATATGACTGTTTCTGCGCGTTAGAATTTTTGGCATTCACAATAGGTAATTCATTTCTCAGTGTTTGGACATACAAATAGTTTAGTTTAGTGTGTAGCTTGTGTACTAGCAATGGAACCAACATGAACTTGAGGAAATTGGTAAGTTCTATATTGCTGATATTCATATTTATGTACGATTTATGCATTATTTTTTACGTGTAGGAGGACTTTGCAGCCTCCGTAATTTGCTGTGTGGTTTTCACCACAGCTGCTGCATTTTTTTTTTTACCTTGGGGTCTGTTTTCGAAGAGATGCATTCCAAATTCCGGCGCGCATCACCGCAAACAACGCATATGGATAGTAGCTTACAGTAAGTTTTCGTGTGCCCGAATTTCTAGACGTGTACACTGACGGGAACCATTACGTAACAGTGGCTTTTTTACCGTGATCCTTCTGTTCAAAATGTAACGAAAGTTGTGTATAGGATGAGCCGAGTTTTTTGATTTTAGTTGAGATATGTGAAACACGATTTCAGCAGGATGCATAGGTTGGGAAACTTTATTTTTATTTAGAATATTGTGCACTGACCTTACGACATAACCTTCCGCCTTTTTATTCCCTCAGTCTTTAAACATAAATGTAAATTTCCTTTACGATAACTATCAAACCTTAAGCACTTTTTAGTTGATACGTATAATAGCTTGGATCTTTGTTTCTTGTATTTGCCCTCTTCGAACATAAAGATGTTCTTTACCTACGAGTTGGGACAGTATGTTAACAATAGCATTTGATGTTTGTTCGCGCTAGTAAAATGGTGGGGGTTTTGGTTCCCTTACAGTGGGTTCGGTATCTTCATCATCCGTGGTAGCAAGTACAAAGATTACCGATATGGCATCTAGATAAGAACCTTTGTATTGTTTGGCTGTTCGCTGTTGTTGCGAAAACTTAGGACTGGCCTTCCTCTTGGTTAGGGTTATGTACCGATCCATACCAGTTTGCACGCGTTTAGATACGGTAACTGTTTCTTTTTTTTTGTTGTTGTATAATTTTTGCTATATCACCTCTAATGTTTATTTGTTAAGTTTTTTGTTTTTGATGATTCTGGGGCAGATATTGGCCAGGTGGTTAAAAAAACACTGTATTTTTTTATTATTTATTGTTCATTGCATTATTAGCATTTGTATAACTAAAAGCGTTATTAGCATTGTTGTTATTTCCTTTTGTATTTTTTCCATGAATGTTTGGTACACTCATTCACCGACTATCAGAAGAATTTTTAACCCGGTTTAATTGACCATGCGCTATTTGTTGTTGTTTATAATACACACTATATTAGGTTGTTGTTGTTGTTTATTTTCATTTATTTATGTTTTTTTTTTTCGAACTGATTACTTTGTCTCTGCACTTGTTCAACTGAAGTTTATTATATTACGAATAAAAATGACGGTGTCAAGAAGATGCCTACCTAGATGAATATCAAGTATATGGTAAGCGCAGTCATAAGGATGTTAATGTTAGCAGACGTTACAGGACATAAAGATCCCCTTCTGAAGGCCAACGTAACGTGTGTAGTCTTGAGTTAATATACTCTTGTTTTTAAGGTTTCTTTACCAGTTTCTTCAGCAAATGAGGAAATACCAACTTTCTTACAAATAGGCACAAAAAGAAAATTTTGGACCGCGTGTTTATTTAATATATGATATAATATCCTCTTGCAAATAGTTTTGACAATGAAGACAGCAAGTTAATTGATCTGTTGCAACTATCAAATACTTTTTTGACGTCCCAACCATTAAACTCTTGTAAATTTAATTTTTACTTTTGATTTCTCTAGTATATATCAAAACGCCCTCCTTCTTAGTTATCACTCTATACCACTAAATCGTCGGCGAAGTAAAATGAAAAATTAAATACAACTACATAACACCAAAGGCACTGCAACACTGGTCCTTTTCTCCTACTTCACTACCTCTTGCTCTCTCTCTACTGTATCCCTTTTTAAATAAAATAATAATAATTATTCAAGAAAGAATTATTAATTAGTAAAGGATACTATTCTTTATTTTGTTGCAGAATACGTCGAAAAAACTATAAATTTCTAAATAGCAATAAGTTTAAAATTAATTTTAGCCATTTAAAGCAAAAACGCTCAAACACACACAGGCAATAAAGTCCATGTTATTTCTCTGCACATATCTTCGTGTCCTTTTGAAATCCACTATTTTTTTTTTTTGTCTTTATCATTCACATGCCAAATAACTTTAATTTCTTCTGATTGTCTGTGTAGTTGTGTGCGTCTGTACGTTTGTGTATGCGTGTCTGTAGCCTGCGAACATTACTTTGCCAAATCCAATCCATCATCGTAAGAAGTATGCTGAAGTTGTCGATTTCGTATCCCTGGTCGAGCAAACAAAGTAATAAAAGTGGTTTTAGTGATATTGCGAGAGAGCGTAACTTTTTGTGTGAGGAAATTCAGAAAACATTTCAGATTTTTCGGACGGAATTATTTAGAAATGATGACAAGCGAGAGTCTAATATTTGATATATCTGAACGATCTCGGTAAAATCTCTGGCAAAACCACAGAAAATATTTGCGGTTTCACAAGAAAATGTACAGAAATGAGTGACTTAAGAATCGTTTTAGAAACGGATTGATAAATGTAAAATGTGCAAAATAGTCTTATATTATTCCGTTGGTTAAGAGTATTTCTGATATCAGGTGTGTCGGTAAATAATGTTCACTGGATATATGCATACATGTATTTTCATAAGTAAGCTTTTACACGAATAATTAAGTAGATGTGTGTACTTGTGAAAAGGAAATAAATAAATAAATAAATATATTTTTTAATGTCAGAGTTTAGATAAATAATAACATGACCTTTAAGATTTAAAATATTTCATTTCGTTTTCAATTCGTTGTTCTGCCGCAATTCGTCTTTAGAAAATGACAACAAAACGTAAGTCAGCACACACCAGCACTATGACTTTTACAGATTTGAGCAATGCACGAACATTTTTAGCCCTTACTTGACTTTAATACACAATTAAAATCTACCAAATGTTCTATTATTTCCTGTCAGCAGATTTTTCCATTTTCTGATATTATATTTCTGTTCCAACTAATTTCTCCTTATTGTCTTCTTTACTGAAAACTTGCTGACCTTGTGATAGGATAAGGTAAAGTAATCTTGAATATAATGTTTGTATAAGTGTGTGCGAGTTTGTGCAGTTGCATAAGTAAATAAGTTATAAATGTATCAAATGATGTGGATGTGTGTGTGTGAGCGACTATATATTATAATAATATTGAATTTATTCTTGAGATTTTTTAAGCCTTTAACAATGAAATCTTTTTAATTTGTTTTAAACAATTTGTTTTTTTTTATTGCAGTTTGCATGGACTATAAAGTTGATAGTCACTTATAGTATTTTTCTAGGTACGAGTGCTAAGAAAAATCGATAGCGTTAACCAGTAAAAATTTAAGTAAAATTTTGTTTTATAAGTTAAATGACTGGCATTTTGAGGACTCTTCCCTGAAAATTTGCGAGTATTAATGGGAAAGCGCAGTCATTCCACTTCTCTCAAAACGATTATAAAATAAAAGTTTTTCTAACCAAAAATATGTAAAAGTGAATAATTTAAAATTTCCGCTAAAATCTCAATCTTTTAGATCTGTGACGTTGAAAATTATTTAAACGTTGTGGTTTTTATGGAGATAGGATTCGAACTGAAGGTATTCCTGGGATCCTTCAAACTGTTAGCTGACAGTATTTTAGGGTGGGTATTCGTCATGTCCAAAGCGCTACTCTCATATGTCACAGGGTACGTGCCTACATAATATTACAAACTCTACTACTCGTATATTGTTTAGGTAAATTTGCATAGATATACATACGCCTTGTTTCAGGGAAATGTGTTTTTGTGTACTATATGGTATCTCAGTACGTGTCCTAAATATGTTTGCCGGTTAAGGCAACCATACTATACAACAGGTTGTAGAACTTTCATTTGTGCAAAACTTTGTTTATTTCTTTTGACGACAGAGAAAAAAATGAATACTGGTTATTAAAATCTTATCTAGAAATTTCAGTTGTAATTCGCAAAAACTATTTCTAGGGGATAAGCTAGTTTCTATAGGTATTTCGCTCGTCGCGAAAGCTTTACCAAATTTTAAATAAAACCAGCCGTATCTTATGCTTGTCGTTTCATTAACGAAATTATATATAAAGGGTGTCCGCCGGGAATGTGTACTATTTTGTTGTGCCGCCATTTTTATAAACATAAGTCTTGACAGTACATATTTGGCAGTCGTGGAGTAGAGACGTGTTAAATTTGTTTTGAAAAAATATTCGGTAAACCAACGTGTTTTAATCGTTAAAACATTTTATTAAAATCAATCATCGATTACTGTGACTATGAGAAAGTTACGAGAAATTTTTGGTAGAAACAACGTGCCAACAAGACGCACTATTTATCGTGTAGTGAATGATTTCGAAGGGACTGTAGCTGAAAAGCCCAAGCATGGACCACAACGTACTGCAAGATCGGCTGAAAACATTACAGCTGTTCAAGAAAGTGTTCAAAACAATCCATCAACCTCAATTCGACACCGTGCTCAGGAGCTTTGGCACACTTTTGCATACTTACCCCTTTAATAATACTTTAATTCGCACGAAATGTTTAACTCTAGAGTTAAGTTGCGTTTCATGGCGAGGAAAATTTTCGTAACCTTTTCAATGTTTTCATTGGTTACAGGGTGAGTAGATAAACGAAACAAAGCGCGCGTTGATCTACTCCTTACTTGCCGACACTTGAATTTTTGACATTATCGTCTCCTGCCTCTACACTTTATTGCAAATATAAACTTTTGAGAAAAATCTTGCTCAAATTAATTCGACACGACGAAATGTAGAGCTTGAGCAAACCATGCCTTTTTATGTTTGTTTAATATCGATTTTGTTAAAATTTCGTTAATGTGCATAAAAGAGTGATTTTAGTGATTTGTCGGCTTTTCGGGGAATTAAAAAAATTTAGGTGAAATTTAAGTTTTTTTAGTGAATTTTCACAATGAATTTTATTTTTATTATTTATTTTTTGGTATAACAAACATTTTTATTCCAGTATCTCGATTTTATGGTGAATGTCTGCATTTGTGGTGAATTTAAAATTTTCGGTTTCCTTTGTTAATTTTTAAAAATTTCAGGATTTTTTTAAATATTTTAATTCGGTTCAACATATAGGTCCGTACGTTATCCGGGGGTCTCGGGATGATGATTTCTGTAGGCGAACTATAGCAAATTTTATAAGGACTGCGAATATGAAAATTCTATTCGCTTGTGGCTGAATTCAAATAGCGAAAATTCGCTCTGATCAAATGTTCCACGCTTTAAGATCCTAGGTTGCCTAGTGCCTTCAGAAATTTGATCTCAACATTGGACAGACAGACATTGTCAAGTGAACTTCCCACCTTTTAAGAATCAGGAATATGTATTTTTTTGTTTGGAAATTAGGATTTTAGAAATTACAAAGGAAGTAGCAAACCCATATATGCAAAAACGATTAGTTGCCATCAGATTATTTATCTTGGAATATGAAAAGTAGTGTGTCCGATTTACTGCAAAGAGTGTGTGAAAATTTAAAACCCGCAAATTAAATAAAATCAACGCAATATTGGAACAATATTTTATATATTTGGGAAAAGATAACTATCAGTTTCAAGTGTTGTTATGCTAGTATAAATTTCAAGATTGTAATTAAAATCTTATTTTGGGACACATAAGCGCTGTATTTTGTATATATTTTACAATTCTAAAAAAATCTGCTTTAACAAAATCAATAATAGTACAGAGAACCAGTTAACGCATAGAAGGAAGAACCTCCTCAAAGTATGCTTTAATAAAATGATACTTTACTTTTACTATTGTTAATTTAAACTACGTACTACGTAGTTATTAATTTTTTTTCTCTGTAAGTGATTTTAACACAACTTGTTACATACCTCGTTCGTTTCGAATAGAAAAAAAGGAAAAATCTTCCTATAAATAAGCTGCAATCATTTCACAATCAATTCAATACACTTCAGCTACAGCACCACTCAACAATCATAAATATATTGTCGTCACTTTTCTCATCTACCAGAAGCAATTGAACACAACAAAAGCCTAGTAATTGTTCAACAACCTGCCACTTACTTTTTTATATGCTGCAACATATAAACCAACCAATATAACACATTGTTGCAACCACACGCATAAGCAGGCCCAATTGCTCAATTTTAGGGGAAACAACAATTCAATGCAAATTTTTCCAAAGCCTCAACAATTATGTAGTGAATTGCATCTTGACAGGCCTACAAAGGCTGAAAAAAATCTAAATGGTGAACACGTTCTAACATTTTTGATATGTTGCCAAATTCACTATTGCCAGCAAAGAAGAAACCATAAATACAGTCTGTCTCAGTGCAGAAGAAATTATTATATAACCGCAAACAAGTGTAGTAAGAAGATGCATTTTGAGATAGTCTTTAGTAAAACTAATTGAATATTTACATTTCGTGTATCTTACACGAAATTTTTTGGGAGGTGGCATTTTTCGGAATAAAGCTGTAGTCTTATCAAATTTATATGACTTTATTCACCTTTCTGTAGTGAAGAGCGACACCTTTGAATATTACTGTTTTTATTGGTGTGCATTTGCCCCTACATTTCACGACAGCCTCTTTTATTTAAGTTAACTATATCCCTATGGTACAAAATACATACATTTTAGAGATTGTCCTTGACAACTGATTTTACTTCTACACGCACATACACCAAAAAGTAAAATCTTGGAAAAAGGAACCCACTGTGAGGAACTGATTACCGTTTGGCTTGTCATATGCCAAAGCGACTCGAAGGATTTTATTTATCATCGCCATATTGTTGTTTGAGCTCTCGAAAAGATTAAATATCAAATGTGTTAAAAGAAACTAGATGAGGTTCAAGATCTTTCATTACATCCTAGTTGTATCATATTTTGCAAAAACTTGGTATAGACAGCAAGTTGGAGCTAACTGTCAAATAACCTGTGCGAACACACAACGAACCCCTGTATATGTGCTGCTAGATTTGGCGCAGATGCACCTTTGGTTTTTTATAGGAGAAATTGCAATAAACAAAATTTTTCACAATTGTTTATATGGGAAAATGTTACATAATTTTTTATTTAAAAAATGTCGAACTCTTAATTTCAGCTTACATTTCTATCGACTGCTAGCTGCCGATAATCATGCAGAAATATTTTTTTCGATTTGTCTGTTCTCGAAGAGATAATATTGAAAGTACATGCTGCTAGCACCTATCACTGATTCGATGTATCCGTTCCTAATACACTCAACCAATATTAAAATTCAACTCAGACGCATCCGGCTTCAAAGTCTATTTAAAGTCCCACCGTATGCCCAATATGAATTATACGCTATTGTTACTGCAATAATATGTGCCATAAACTTATTACCAATACGTAGCACAGCAAAAGCTCACGCATTTGTGGTTCGCACCTTTATTTGCAGGAAGAATAAAATCTTCAATCCTCAAGGAAATACCTTATAATTTATTGATCTAATAATTTAGACTTTTGATTAGTATTTTCTTTACACACTGCAGTGCAAACAAACCGTTGTTCTTTCTGTTAACCTAAAAAACGAAAAAAGCTATCCTCGTTAGGTTTTTCATTGAATGACAATTTGCGTGATAAATAAAGTAAAAAACCGATTCTCCAACAAATTGTTACAGAACATAGATTTCGGCAGTAGTTTGATGGTGCAGATTTAAAGCGTGTAACCGCTCGCTCAAACAAGGCTTCAGCAATACTCGGCAGAGGAAGTACCAGATAGTGGTAGTGCTAGACCAATTAAATTCTAGGCGCTGTTGATGAAGACATAGCAGGTGAGCAGTCAATGCCGACCAGAACACTTCTTCTGGTTCTCTATGGGTTTTGAAAGTCATGTTTCTAATTAGCAAGATGTGGATGTACTCAAAAAATATATGCTTGATACGCAGTTCATTATGTCTAAAATTCGTAAATGTGATTAGAATCCACATAAATTCACATAAGCTGATGAAATTAAAGATTGTTACGTTTTTTTTTAATATGTAGTTTTGCAACGCTGTCTCGAATGTGCAATCTTGTCCATCTTTACTGAGGTTACGAAAAGTAGTGAATTCTACGAACAAGATGTATCAGTTACCATGTGTGGTATATCCTTAATTTCCGACGAATTTCTTGCACTCACATAATACATCATATTTACTGTCCAGTCTAACATAGAAATTTGATATGGGTTATTAACAAAACAAGATGCTCGTAAGGTCTCAAAGAATTTTTCTTTTTCTCGGTGGCGTTATGTGCGAACATGGTATCGCTAAAATAGTTGCCACGGTTTTGCCGGCGACGCGCAGGCCCAATTTTGAGTGACTCAGACGGTTATGAGGACTGAAACCCCTAAAAGATACTACAGGGGGCGACAAGATATGTTTGGGTTTTTTAATCTTAAAATAATGTCGGAGTCTACTTTAATCGAATTGAGGATCGGGCCGTAATATGTTTTAGCGCACATTAAATTATTCAGCACATTTAAGCTCTTTAAACATGTTTGACAGGTATTCCGCTCTACTTATTTCTTACTATGTGATTTATTGTATCTCACCATCCTTTGTGTTACTACTGTAAAAACTGTTTAATTGTACGTGCGTTTGAGACGCACTTGGGTCCTTATTAGGTGACTTTGTAATACTTCGAGGATTGGACTTCTAAAAGGTCGCTCTAAGATCAGAGAGGGCTAAGCAATGACCAAGATATTCTCATTTTGAAAATTCAATTTTTTTATTCGATTTAAATAAATTTTTCCATCATTTCGACAACGGTCTCGATATTTATTAGTCTTTTGTAAACTGGGTATTTTTTTATTTTGCGGCATTAAATAGAAACACAAACTTACTGCTCTGCTTCGTAAAATACTCTATTCGTCAAAAAATTCTAGATCTTAACTGTTTATTCGCATGCATAACTAGGTACTCTGGGAGCTCAAAGTTCGATTGTCATACAGATAATCACGAACTACCTTCACTGTAGTACACATTCGAATTTTGATGCCTGATATTTCGGCTCACCTAGACCTCTTTTGAGATCATTAATCGTGGTTTGTGTTTCCAATATCGAAATCTTTTTTTACGTAGAAGCATAGGCCATGAATCAGCAATATTAGCAGGGATATCAATCATATTTTCTAGCATAGATGTATGGATATTATTGTCTATATTCGATTTCGCAGTCACATTGCGTATAAATACCAAGTTAAACAATTTAATTGACATCTGTTTGGGCGTTACGTTTGTACGGTAGCCTGTGAATTATAAAAAATAGAGAATTTGCTGGCATTATGCGAAGTAAGGCTGTGTCAGCAAGCTGTAGAATCTTATCAATACTTCTCGGTTTTACAAGGGTATATTGCTCCCAATCCTATGGCATAATTAACTTGTACGAATACATTATTATTTTTTTACGCAATTTTGTGTGACATTAAGTTCACAAATTAAGTTAAGAAAGAACGTAGTTATATGGAGAGAAGCGCCTAAGAGACCATATTTCCATATAAGAGCCAATTTTTAGCTGTTATAAATAATAAAAAAAAATTTGCAAGTCTGTTTTTTTTTCTTGTCCAAATAACTTACTCCGGTTTTTTTAATGTAACTTCATTGCTTTCTATTTTAAATAAGTAAAAGCAAAATATTGCCAATGAAGGCAAACTTCCATATTTACCCCAATATAAAGTACCAACAAATGATATTAAATTAATGAAAACACTTCAATAACAATTTGATTAAAAAAAAAAGGAATCATCTTCAGTATTGGTGCGTAAAGTTGGAACGAAAACTAAAAAAAGTGCTAAAATAACAAAATAAACTTGAATAAACTTTATTACAAAAAAATATATTATTAGCATTTATTTTACTTAAGTAACATTCAGTTAAAGTTATATGTTAAAGAATTTCGATTTTGAAATGGAGCAAAACAAGCTGTGTCTGAGGTACTGAGGTAGTTCTTTTCTTATTTGATAGACTCACATTTGTACATGTGTCAAATATAAGGTTGGTGATATGCTACAGTCTCGTATGGTGGCACGAATCCTACAGATCCACTTTTTATTGATTCAACGATGTTCTAGTTTATATTGAATTTATAGGTAAAATATGACTACCAGGGTCAAATCGCAGAATCTTGGTGACTAACACACATCGTCTCCACGGGAGATAACAATACCCAGCATAAAGAATCTCGAATTGCAAGCAGTACATACTTTTTCTGGCGCACGAACTTTCTTCTTAATAAGCACATATATTTTGCCTTAATAAATGTAATTCTTTGGCAGAAATTTGTTATTCTTTAGCAATGCAGAACGAAACTAATATTTTTATATATTCGCTTACAGTCGCGCATTCCAGTAAGCAATACTGTATGGTATTGAACTAAAATTATATAATTTACGATGAGTTACGAAGAGAACAAGGCAAAATGATAGCAATCATTCAATGAGTCTCCAAATGCCTACATAGTTAGGGCACTGTTAATTAAGCATTTCATTTTTTTATATGCCTGAGTTCGTATGCCAGCAGGTGCCGATTAATAACATCAATTTTTTTAATATGTACTAGCTTCCATTCATACTAGTATATATCACATCAGCGTCCTTCAACGGTATAAAACTACCCGTAACTCGCAATTGCAGACTTGTAAGAATTAACGCTTTTCTATCCCCTCTACTTCAGTACCTGTCTTCTCACGGGTATCTTTTTTTTTAAAGAAAGTAGCGCAATTATTTAAAAAATCATTATTAGGCATTAGTCGCCTAAGATGTACTTTGCATTCATTTTGAATCCCTACTCGATATCCTTTTACAAAGGTACTGATGGTGAAGTTGAGATTTTTGGAGGGTACTCTCAAATTATAGATGGGATATTTCCAAAACGACATCCTATGGCACGTGGCGTCGTTCTACTCGAGCCACATGGTTATCATTAATGCATAATGCTTGCCGTTGATGGTGATACCTAAAGAGCATGGACTCTATGTACCTCGTGCCGGTTGATGTTGTCTTAATACATACTTTTTGCTTGTTAATATAGATATTACTCCAAACATGAGCCTCGTCATGTGGACATTATCGTTGATCTGCAGTGTTAGTTACACGATTCCTTGTTTTGGACACGGCCAAGAATCGATATTCTCGATTGGTCTAGCACTACTTTGACCTAGGGGTGTATGCTGATTGTTCACCGAAATAAAAATAACATCAACGTATCCTTATTGGAAACGCCTTTATTATCCGTGCGGTTTGAGAATGAAAATCTTGCAAAACCTCAAAGGCATTACTGGCGCGTGGCCTTTATTTTATTCTAAACCGGCCATGAGCAGTAGGCGTGAATATGGATGAATTGCGGTGAATCTTCTTCATCAACGAGTGGATAAATTTGCTCGAAACACTTTAAGTGTCAAAGTTTTATTTTGTTTGGCAAATTGAAATTTGCCATTAATTTCGGGACACTCTGTATATATTTTATTGGTCCTTAGATAAGTCTTTCTCAGTACACCATGAGCCACCACAAGTGTTGCAGCTGTGTTTGTTACGAATCATATCATATTTAAATTTCAATAATATACATGATTGAGTTTTCCTTTCACCGTCCCTTTTTTGCGATACGAAATTTTCTTGCGAGTTGGAAATATGATTATGTAAAAAAAACTGAAAAAAATACAACAAAACGCTTTATAAGTTACCATAATTGAAAATATTATGGGAAAATAACCAGCACTTACACACTCTCATTGTCATAGTGTAACAATGCTGCTGCACATTTCATTGAAAAACATTTAAAAGTTGGCCTCCACCCACAACTGCACTGCGTATTGAAAAGTTAGACTGGTTAAATACGCACTAGCTTTTATTAGTTTTAAAATGAAAATCAATAGATTTTTTAAACTGTTTTAAAAAATTAATAGAATTCGGTCAAATTTAAATATCATTTTAACAATGATGACAATTGATTGACCAGCAATGGCACGCTTTTCTAGAACCAAGAAGAGAAAATGCTTAGTGTCAAAAGGACTCGTTACTTAGCTCCCTAGAAATGCTGGGTACATGCTGCGTATAAACACGTATTCATACATACTTATATTTAAAATTTATATTGAAGCTGGATTAAGAATTTTGTTGGTTTTTTCGCTACAACGAGTACAGCACACTTCTGCGAGAATTACCAAAGACTTGCGACACGCAGTGGCTTATGAAAAAATTATATCAATTTGTCTACTCAGCATAAAATGCTTTTATGTATTTGTAATTTTTGTTTTGTACTGAGACCACGGCGATCGATAAAATAAATACGAAGGGATATATTGTAGAAGCACTTCAATGCACATACATACGAGTATGTACATAAGTACGTATTTTGTTGATTCGAGTGTTTTAATTTGTAGTAAGAGCAATTTTAAAAAGTTGTTTGTATCGAAGCTATTTTCAATGATCTGGGGGGAAGTTTTAAAATTATTCATAACACAAATATACATATGGATGTATGTATGCGATTTTGTAGGCTTGTTATACTAAATTTTGCAACTGTTTTGAATGCTCTCTCCAGTATTAAGGTGTAATAATACCCCATTTTGTTAATCATATTCGAACTGTTAAGGTCCGGTCCAACGGAGCAAATGTTTGACAAAAAGCAATTGATCATATTCATTTTATATACAATGTGATAAAACAGCTGTCAAATAGTATAAAATATATATATGTAAATATAAAAAGAATGTAACGATGCTTGAGGTGCAGTCAGTAAATAAGTAAATATAAATATCATAGATATTTGTTTATGACGAATAAACATAAACTGCGTCCGAAGCAAAGTATTCGATGGGATCGAATTTTTGTCAAAATCGCAAGAATGCAGCTTTAAAAGAAAAATATGACAATCAAATTAATATTAGTTACTAGAGTATTGTATGTTAATAATGGAAGTATGAAAAAAACCTTCATCGTAAAGTTGAAAAGAAAACCAAACCACAAAACCATGTTTTAGTCACTATCATGGGAAGACGAGGAAGGAACGGCATATCCACTACACTGCTATAAAACAATTTGTGCCTTAAACATTTAGAAAGTAGGTTACTGTGTAACACATGCTCTAATATAAAAGTTGAGAAATTAATTTCGACACTTCCCAGCAAAAACTACTGATAGCTTTGTAAGGGAATACCCGGTTGGCATTTCGTGCGAACCTCCTTACGTGGGACTTGGTATTGCGATGCGCAACAGTAAGGAAATCTGTAAAAATACTGACTTGCTTTCTACATTGTTAAAATAGATAAAAATTTTAGAGTTGTTTGCTATACAAATTCTGGTTACTTTTGTTTTGCTCGGTAATTCTTCCTTACGGTAAAGCTGACTCGATGTTACTACTAATAGATATTCTCATTCTACCTTATTCAATCAGCTTTATTTCTCTTGCCTTCTGTGTTTTCTTCTCATAGACAACAACATAGGTGTTGAATTCTCGCATCCAAGTGCGCTCATCTGTGCAGTTTATCTGTGTTGAAAATGTGATGAAATGGAACTAGAGCATAATGAGTTTTACCATACAACGTGATATTTAAAAAAGATAAGCTATGTAGTCGTAATATATAATCTATTTCATTTTGTGGGCGCTTGTTCATTGTTACAATATATTTCTTGAATTCAACGTTTCTTTCTAACAAAACATAAGTTAAGTGCAACAAAAAAGATATACCAATATACATAATAAAAAAACGCATATGTTCAAATAAAATGAGAGCTCTCTAACAGCGATTAGTGGTTGTAGTTGCACTCGTATTCTGTTTCATCATTTAAAGGCAAATTTTACAATTTTTGATCACTTCTCAGCAATCTTAGATTCTGAAGTCGTAGATTCTGCAGACAGTCTCGGAAATCGAATTAAGCAAACAATTATAAGTATCACATAAAAACCATCGGTTGGCAGGCAAACCCTTGTCCGAGAACAAATAAGGTGGATTAGGCTATGGGAAATTGGACATACTCCAGTTTTAAAGACACATCTCAAATTATACCAAACAATGTTACGTAACAAATTGAGGTAAAAATCTCGCGACTACTTCCTGAAAATACTCATGTACTCTTTCACAGCCATTTGAGAGATAAAAATCAAAAACTAATTTTTTATGAATTCGAAAAGGGTCGGCAAGTTTCTTCTATAGCAGTATATTAGGTCCACTACTATATATGCATACTTAGAGGGTCTCAATTGCGAAAACTGTTTAATTGCGCAATTAAGAAGCATATCTGAACATACTGAACATAAAGCATCGTTCAAAACAGGGACCGTACTAAATATGATATTTTAAATAAAATGAAATTGTTATTTCTCTTTGGCAGATATAATAACTAATAGTTGATTTACTTGAATGTAGTTTACCTTTTCTATGCTATTCCAATAATACTTACGAGTATTTCTGCAAAAAAAAAGAGATAATAGTATATTATAAACAAACAAAAATTTAAATCAAGAAAAAATTATTATTCTTGCAAAACGTAAAGAAATTCAAACAAAAATTTGAAATGCTTGATATGTATCTCCGATAAGTTTTTGTGCCTGCTACTTTCTTTAAGTACCTCAGAAATAATTATTGTTTATAAAATTCAAAAATAATTGATAACAAAATTAAATCTACAATAAGCTAAGAATAATTATTTTTTACAGTCCCTGGTTCAAAAAACGGCATGAATTTACGCATAAAAATCTACGCAATAACCTAAAATTGAGCTTCCCAGCTGATTTTTCGAAAGAGTTTCGGCTTCAAAAGTTAATCCAAAAATCAAATTTGACAAAGTTACCCCCACAAACATTATACTAGTTTCAAATTTCTGCAGTGTAGATATTGAAAATCAAATTTATTTTAACTCAACTAGAGTAAAGCCTTTTGTTATGCCCAGACCCTCGGTCATTCAAAATATACCTAGGAATGTTGAAAAATAAACTCAAAATATGCACACAAATTTAGGCAGAATTTTTTTTATCTAAAATTATGGAATGTATAATGTATCCATAGCTGAAATGAAACTGTTCATGAAATCGTTTTATATCTTAATCTTAATAATAAGCTTGCAGTGTGAGCACACCCATAAAAAGTACGGCCCAAGCTGAACCATATAAATATAGATTATATTTTGTATTTACTGGATGGCGCTACGTGCAACACAGCGAAGGCTGCAGTGGACATTCTGCTAGAACGCGGAGGTGACGTGTATTGTCCACCAAGATTGGACACTTTGTGTTGGATAGACATTTCCTTGTAGAATTTTCTGAATTAGGCGAATAAACTGCTATCAATGGATGGCCCCGAAAACCCAAGCCATCGCTGCTGTATCCACGCCACAGAGTCATTTAAAGAGAACTCCTACATCCGTGGCACTGTGCAAAGCTAGGGCGGCCATTTGAACAGTGTCATACTCTATATAAAATGGCATACATGGTCCTTTCAGAAATAAAGGGATTTGTTTAATACCTCACATGCACTTGGTTTCATTATATCACAGCACTGGCCCATCCTTATAGGAAACGCTTTTATAATCTTATTTCGAATATTATTATTCGCATATTACAAGTGCTTAAACAATTAAGTTTTTTTTACAACTGACAAAGTCAGTTAGTTTCAATCCCCATGTGTTTAAATTATGACAAATAGAGAAACATAGAAAAAAAACTATACAAGTTTTAGTTGAAATTAATATTGAAATTCTCTATCCCCTCAAAACAAAAAATGGAGAGTACACGAAACAGCAAATATAAAAAAACAGAAACAAGGAAAGGCTGTATAAAAGGATTTTTAGTCGGGTTAAATTGAGATACTGTGAAGGGTTGAGTCCTCCTCCTTTGTAGATGAAGGTAGTATATCTTATAAAACTGCAGGCAGTGAACCCTAATTTTTACCTTTATGCTTCATTGGGGCAATTTGCAAAACTTTCGTGTTATATTGACTCTTCTATCTGATGCTTGGAGATGGAGTTTCGAGTCGTCAGATTATACTAATTAAGATCGGTACAGGAAAATTTAGGGTGGATATAATTTGCTTTTTTTTTTTTAATAAAACTTATAAAGCAAAAGTGATACGAAATCTTAGAAGTACTTTAGGTACTCCAAATCTAATTACATTTTCCAATCACATGTAATTAGCTTCAATTATAAGACATCTCTTCTCTCTGTTCAATTATAGACAAACAATAGCCAAAGCTCTTCCTTCACAAACTTCCCCCTCATTTTATTTCTCTTTTGGACTTTTATTTCTTTTAGAAGAAGAGCAGGAAGAGGGTAGAAATGTGACTGTATGCATGAGGGGCTACATATAAATGACTCTCGTTGTTTTTTTTTTATTAAAACTAAATAAACGCCGGCTAGAGACAATGTAAATGAAAGTGTCAGCAACATTTCTTTGCAATTTTACCATGAATGTGGTTACGTTTTTGTCGTTTTTATTTTGCAAGTTCTCTAGGGAATAACCGAAGTGTAAATAGTGATTGTTTAAACAATCTGTTGAAAAGTTTCCGTAGTTAAATATATTTCTTTATTAAATAAATCAGGGTAAGGAAAAACATAGCGAATAAAACAAACTCCGATTGGGCCATCTCTAACCCTTTAACACTAAAGGACAAACTGAGGGCATGTGAACAAGATTTCTTATATTTGTATATATGTTTGTATTTATGCACATGTCCTGCTGAACTAAAACGTGCTTTGTAGAAATTGCAAACGATTCGGGAGTAACGACTTTCTAAATTGAAAATTCAAACAACATAACAGAGTTTCCTTTTAACGAGTTAGAGAGGATTGTATATTAAAATGACTCCTTCATCGACCGTAATACTAGCACAATCTGCAAAGCGAAACGGTTCTTATTGCACACACTTGACACATGTTTAAATACTTCAAAAGAAAACTAAAACTATGGCTAGCAGTACTGTCAGTGTTGCCATTTTGGCAGTTAAAAATAGCATTTTTAATTTTGACTTAGCTGCAAATTTTTCGTTTAGCAGTTGGCATTTGCTAGCGTTTTAAATTAAATAAATTTAGCATTTTTATCTTCTTCATTATAAAAATAAAAATTATAACCGTATATATATATATACAAAGTGTCCGACCGGATGACATACTACTTTGTTTTGCCCCCATTTTGGTAAACATAAGTCTTGACAGTACATATTTGGCAGTCGTGGAGTAGAGACGTGGAAAATTTATTATGGAAAAATATTCGGTAAACCAACGTGTTTTAATCGTTAAAACATTTTATCAAAATCAGACAGCGATTACTGTGACGATGAGAAAGTTAAGTGAAATTTTTGGGAGAAATAACGTGCCAACAAGCCGCACTATTTATCGTGTAGTGAATGATTTCGAACGGAGAGGGACTATAGCTGATAGGCCGAAGCAAGGACGACAACGTACTGCAAGATCGGCTGAAAACATAACAGTTGTTCAAGAAAGTGTTCAAAACAATCCATCAACCTCAATTCGACACCGTGCTCAGGAGCTTGGTCTTCAAAGAACGACTTTGGCCACAATTTTGCACAAAGATTTGTACTTGTTTCCATTTAAGATTAAGATGACACAAGAGCTTCTTCCAGAAGACCATTTACGCCGCGGTATATATGCCAATAGGATGCTAAAGCTCGCCCATGACAACCCCGATTTTCATGAAAAAATCATAATGATTGACGAGGCACATTTTCATTTGAATTTGAATATGTGAATAAACAGAATAGTCGGTTGTGGTCAATGGAAAACCCTCAAATAATTCATCAGTCACCTTTGTATCCATTAGAAGTGACAGTCTGGTATGCAATTTGGTCAGGAGGAATCATTGGACCTTACTTCTATGAAACTGAAAACGGCGTAACGGTAACTGTCAATGGGGAGCGATATCGTGATATGCTTGAAAACTTTTTAACGCCACAACTGCATGCTTTGGGCTTGACTAACATGTGGTTTCAACAACACGGTGCCACATCGCATGCAGCCAGGATTACAATGGAACTACTACGAGACCTCTTTCCACAACAAGTTATTTCAAGGAATGGTGATGTTGATTGGCTCCACGGTCGCCTGATTTGACTGCTCCGGACTTCTTTTTGTGGGGATATCTGAAAAGCAAGGTTTATGCAAACAAACCAGAAACGCTGGAGCAAATCAAACAAAATATTCGTGATGAAATTTATGAAATACCGCGTGAAATGTGTGAGAATGTAATGAAAAATGTGCATTTGTGAAAAATGCGTTTGTGAGGCTAACAGAGGCGGACATTTATCTGATATTGTATTCCGTACATAATTGCCAACATTAAATAAAACATTTATCAATATACGATCCATTCTCTTTCATTTTATCAAAAATTATAAACAAACAAATTAGTATACCTTCCCGGCGGACACCCTGTATTATTTATTCTAACAAATGTATGTTTATGATTGTGTTTCAAAACAATATACTTAAATACTTCCATTTCTAAAGTAGGATTTAACGAAGGAATAAACCAGGGGCAAATCAATTCATTCTATATTGATTGACATTTAGATTTACAGCCTGTTTCTTTATGACAAGCAAGCGACCCGTCTGGAAAGTTTGTATAGAAATCAACAACAAAAATGTGTGTTTTTCATATTCATCGGCTGCCGTCATTTGCCTTCTCAACTGAGGTAAAACACAATGTATAACTGTTTTTATTATGTGTATATCGATTCGAAATAAAAATTAAAAAAATTCTGCACTTTCAAATTGTTTATAATTATTGCTGCTGTACTTAAATATAATTGCAAATTAAGAATTCATATTTGATCAAAAAATATAAAAGAATTAAAATGAAATTATTTATAACTGTGACTGACTTTCATGACTTTCGTAAAAATCCAAAATCAGGAGCCATAACACGAAATTTTTTAAAGCAGTAAAATAGTTGTTGATAAACGAAAAGTTATGAAATGATTTCGAATCACTTTGCATCTCGCTGATTTGCTTTAACATTCAGTGTATCCTGTATTGACGTCGAAATGGGACCAAGAAAGTAAGTGGTCTGCTTCGATTAATAATCCTGTATTGACAAATTTGGAAATCTAATCATATGTAAGTAGGTATTTGTTTAATAATTTGTAGAAGCTATTGAATAACTTTATTAACTTATTACGTATTGTAATAATATAACACCTTTTATATTCCCACTTTATAAAAAAAGTACCTTTTATGTTTTTTCCAAAAATAAAACAAGGTGTTACAAAAAATTCAAGATTTCATTCAGGTTGGCAAATTAAAGTTTAAGTTACTCGATCATTAATATCATGACAATTAGCATTAAAAATTAGCATTAAAATTCTTCTTAGCATTATTTTAAAAGCAATTTGCTACAACATTTTTTGAGATCTGGCCACATTGAATAGTGAAATGCGGGGTAGAACCGTCACATCCGTGAACGTACAACATGTATCGCAGAAATACGTTTTTGGGATTTTAACATACGTCAACTGATGATTGGAGTTTATAACATACGTCATCCCATGACTAAACGTACTTTTTTTTACGAATTGTCATCCGTCAACAAAACTTAGTTCAACTAAATTGAAAAGTGCTGGAAATTTGGTTTAAAAAATGTTACGTAATTTTTCCGTAAGATTGTAAGGCATGTAACGATTTCACTCCATATTTTCTTTTATGACACATTGTAGCGCTGTCTGGTATTAAAGTGCACTTCTGCGAGGGAAATACGATCAGGCAAAGTGATGGGTCTAGTTATACTGAGTTTGATACCACCGTCTGTCTTTGGTTCAACAATCCTCTAAAAAAGTCTAACAACCGACGCAAACAGTGTAGTGAAAAGAATTATAACAATTTACTCGACCTGAACTGACAAAATCTAATCTTCTCGTATAATTTTTTTATTAAAGTTCGGATGAATCTGCATATAGTTTAAAGTGCATATAAGCAAACGCAATGAAAATTGCTTTAAATTCTTTTAACCAACAAAAAGAAGTAAATTTCTTTTTTTCATTTGTTTTTGTGAAATTATGAATTTTCACACACACCCACAAAATTAGTTTGTAATTTCCGGAGAAAGCATAGCGTAATGGAAAACTTTGTTGTTACTAAAAACCTTCCTAAACAAACCAAAATATATTTATACGAGTTTACGTGGATCAAATAAATTTGAAAACGTCACACCTCTACAAAGGCAAATACGTGTATATTGATAAATAACCAGCGAACATTTTTTGTCGAATACGTTCCGACTTCGTGCAAAAAATCAGCACAAGTGGGCAATTTCATGTCCTTTGTTGTTAGAAAGCAATTTGGTTCTGGAAGTTTTCTAACAGAAATCTTATGAAAATGTTAAACGGATTTTTGATATATCTGATCGTTAAAGGATTAATTTCTGGTAAAACATGGGAAATCGGAAAGACTATTTGCATTATATTTTACTTTCAATTTTACGACTAATCGTCTGCACCCCATAGTACATACGAGAGATAAAAATATTCACCGGGATTTAAATATTCCAACAGTCCAAAAAGAAATTAAAATATACTCATGCAAATACGCAAGCAAATGCCCGGGATATGCTGCAGTTGGGTAGACACCAGATACTAAGAAAAATCGATACCCTAAGCTTTGCAAACGGCCTTTTTATCCCATTATAAAATACTCTAAGAATTGAATACTAGAACTTAGTTACTTAATTGGTAGTAATTTATAAATATAGCTACTTGAATTCAGATTTGAAAACCTAGTGCGATTTTCTTGAAGAAAGATTCAGTAATAATAATAACAAAACAAGAAAAAAAAGCCGACATTTAGTATTTAAATTTACCCACTGTCATAATATATCTTCAACGGAAAATCAACAAATTTTTAAATTAATTTAAATAATTTATTCAAGTTTAAGTTCCTTTATTTTTCTTCCAATTAAGAATGAAAAATTTTTGTATTATAAATACAATAATTTCGATAGAACACTGAAAATGTTAACTTTTCAACACTCGCAAAAAGGAACACATGTATTTTCTGTGGCGCTTCACATGTGATCATTTCTCTATGACATTCTACTCATTAATGTATATTGCAAACATCATCTATTTATGCTCCCTAAAAATGGAAAATTGAATACGAGAGTTTCTTTTAATTTTTCTGTTTTTCGATTATTTTTCTGTTGGGTTAAACGAAGTTTTCGCTACTACTTCCATTCCTAGTTGCATTTTTTTATATGTTTTTTCTTTAGCCAACTTGCAGCTAGAATTGAAATGTAGTAATTATTACTATTAATGTTACTTCTTCAGTTGATGCTGTTTTAGTACAAAAAAGTCTTTTGCATATAATATTGTGCAGTTGTCTAACGGTTCACGCGGTTTTAAAAGTTTTAGTGTCAAAAGTGTAAGCTTTTATTTTGCTGGACCGCCCTAATATATATGATGGCACACATATGTACACACATACATTTTCGTAAACCTCATTTACGCTAGAAAATTTTTGAATTGTGAAACGTAAAAACCGCAAAATATTTGAACTTTATGGCAAAATGTATTTGCAAAGGAACGCATTTTACAGTGCAAAAAGTGTTTATTTTTAAACCACTAATAGAATTTATGTTGCACACTATTTTAGTATTTATACAAACTTTATTAAAAGCTTTCTGACAACAAAGCAATATTTTGAAAAATTTTCTTAAATGCTTTCATAAATAGTTATTTGATTTAGTTAAATAAGTTCCTATGGCCTTTATAATTTTTGATGAATAATTTTCCAATAACTATTACTGAAAGGAAAAATATTTCATGAAGCGAAGTGTACAAATATTTTGAAGCCGAGAAACGGACATTGATTGCATGTTAAAAAAAACACAATCGACATCACCTCTCAACAACTTGCTTTAGCTTTAAAGATTCCATATTTGATGAACTGTTCTTGTTTGAACAATGCACAACTATTACTTTTACTATGTAATGGCCACGTTTCATAAAAGCACCATAACTTTTTTTGTACTTTTCTGTCAGGATCTTACTGCGATTTATTTTTCATTTGATAGCACTAAACAACAAAATCAAACAATTTTTCAAATTAACAGGGTTCTGACAACGGATTCCGTCAGAGGTGGCAAAAAATATACATATGTATGTGTATTGACGGTTTGTGAGTTTACGTCTGACCTTTATTTTAGTGTGGCTAGTAGGGTCAATAGAAGGTTTTGTTTTTTCATTCCTTTTTGAAAAATTATAAATTTTCACATAGCCACAAAATTAGTTTGTAATATCGGATAATTCAAGAAGTAATAGCATATATATTTGTAACCAAAAACCATTCTAAACAAACAAGTTTATGTTGCATTCCTCTACAGAGACATATTTTAATGAATACCACGTGAACATTTTTTGTTGCAAACATTCCGACTTCGTGCAGAACGTGTGCAATAGCCTTCATAATCGCATTTGTATATTTTGATGGAGACCAGTTTGCTATTGTGTGCATACGGTAACTTTTTCAAGCATCCCCTCTTTTCGCACATTTTTTTTTATTGCACCGGCATAGCGCATCTTGTAATCCCTACAAGAAATATTTTTGAAAATATATTAACCCTCTAGGTCTTCGCTGTATGCGTCTTTTTTGTTCTTCTCTTGAAGAATTCTCCAAAAGCAGCAAAAAAGGGGCTTACATGTTTTACAAAAGTTTTACTATAAAATTACGTACTTATTCACAATTAGTGCTGAAATATAAAAAAAAAATCGTGTATTGTTATTAGGCTAATTTGTATCACAAATATGTTTTACGTAAAATGTCACCACTAAACGCCATATCAAACAAAGCTGTAGATATATACCAATTATACTTTCTTGCTATGAAGGACGTTTATGTTATGTTTAAAGCTTATGATCTGATAAAGTTTATAATGGACGCTGCAAAAGATGAACAGCAGTGACAAATCTGTTGTCACTTTAAAGTTGTTAGTTCTGTCTGGGGTATGCAGGTTAATATTCAAGAAAATGTGTATGAAATTTTCAGACAAAAATTCTATGAGGGTGAAGTCTTAGCGAATAATAAAGTATTGCGGACACTAAAAGTTAAAACAAACTAAGTAAAAACAAAAATAAATATTTTTTTATTAATAATCTGTAAACTTAAAAATAATGTTTTAGAAATGACAGTGTAACTAACTAACCCAAAGGTGTATCAACACGATTTGTTAGTGCTGTGCACTAGTTGAATAAAAGTAAGAGTTACGTTGTTTTTCTTAATAACTACTCCGGAGTTGGTCCATATTTTCCAAAACACATTTGGTCCCATGTGAAGAGCGTACAAAACACAACACTTTGGCATCAAACATAAGCAGTTATTTATAAAATCCGCAGATATTGTGTACTTTTTACTACTTCTACCCTACCATTACCGATATTTCATTGTAGATTTTGCATTACCACTAAGGACAGCAAATGCTTTCAACAATATCTTTGGTAATAAATAGAAAAAGGAAGATTCACATATTTCTATATTGAAGAATATATGTACATGAATGAACACCTAATTCAATTAGGGTATGTGATTCTGCATATGAGTTAGTGTACGTATGTTTGTGAGTGTGTTGTTAGTACATGCATTTAACTAAATCAATTATCATTGCATGTCTTCTATACACTTAAAGCCAATTATATACTACAAACATAAGTGCACATGCTATACACATACATATATACAAGAGAGCTCTACAGTCACGTTATTTAATGACTGTATTTGGGTATACATATAAGCACTCTTATAGGTATGAGCGAAGATGCGCACATGTTTAGATAAAAACATGTGGATTTTTAAGAAAACTATGATGTTCAAATTGGTTGACATACGAGGGCTGTTGCAAAGTTAAGTAGAAATAACGTAGAAATTTAAGCAAAGTGCTGCAGTCAATCAACACGCGGGCCAAATATTAGAATTTGCTCAACTAGATTCTGTTCATCTTATTCTACTGCAAATTGCAAGTATGTTTTAATTTTTGAGAGTGAGTTATCCTCGAATCTATAGAACAATAAATACGTCAACTTTCTGTTTAATAACCAACTGTAACCATATCCAGGCTTTATGCCAGCAAACAGTTCAATTACCTTTTCTACTTTCAACGAAGCAAATAGAGAAGAATTGACACAATCAGCGAAATATAAAAGTTAAACCCTTAGACGTAGTGCGTATATACCAAAATTATAAACTAAAAAATTATAAAAGGAGAAAGGACACATATATATATATATATATATATACAAACTAACGCAAGCTTACCTCTATCCTGCAAACAACTAGAAGTCAAATTTTCGAGCCATTAACTAAAAAGTAACGTTTTCGTCGCTACTTAATATAATTTGGCAAATTTTTTAAGAACAAACAACATTAGTCTCGAATTTGGTCTACTTTTTAGAATTTCTAATAATTATTTTATTTCTTTTTAGAAAGTGGATTCTTAGTTACTGGAAACATTAAGGGAAGCAACGAATTGAAGTAATGCCATAAGTCGAATTTGCATTATTTGTTTATAAAACATGGGGGTCAATTATTCGATAGTAAACAGTATAAGAGACGTTGCCTCCTCGTGAACGCATAAAGTTATTTAACAAAAACAAAACAGAATAATTTTGAATATTGCTCCTCTGCTGTCGTGTCGGGATTCTTGCTAAGAAATATAAAATATTATGAAGTGAATATGAGCTTATAAAAGGGCAAGTTTTGTCGATATAACATAAAGGCCATAATTTACTAATCGTAGAAGTGCTTCAAAAGTGATAGTGTAGTTAAAAAGAGAATGTATGTGATAGATGTTTTGATAAATTTTGTAATATAAAATTTTCTATGCAACGTGAGTTGCGTTTCGGATTCCCAATTTAGTGTTTGATGTTTGTGTGGCATTGAAAAATCATGTTGCTGTGATATTTTTAAGTGGTAGGGAATTCTTTCAAATTTTTTTTTGAATGGAATCGTATGACTATGTAGGATAGTGAATTACTACCTTAAAGCATTATAAAATTTTAAAAAGAACAGATCAACTTTCAACCACTTTCTTAAATCATTCATTATCAAATGGTGGCACTATTGATGGATCCAAAATGAGTCTAAAATGGATTAACTGGTATGTATTAAATAAGTTATTAGAAACCTGAAGAAATATTGGACTAAAAGCGACATAATTGCGGCATGTTTTAGTTGCTTTCACAAAACTTCCTAACAGTACAGCTCTGGCCCTTTTAAACAATAAATAGTGGCTGCTTTTCTCCCGAATATAGGATAAGAAAGCTATATCATATGCGATGTTTTTTACACAACTGAACGTAATTTAATTACAATTTCGATAGAAAATGTTGGCCGGTTAGAAGCCGTAGCATTTTACTGTTTTTCTTCAAACACATGTGCATGTGTGCGTGCAGCTATATAATTTTGCGTTTTTTGCAATATGAATGTAATCTAATGATTGAATACAATTATAACTTCATTATTTAGTTACAAAGCAATGCATAGACACACATTAGTACACATGCATATCAATAGAGTGCAAATTTAAACATTTATAGATTGGCTGACAAATAAATATTTAATTTTATTTCTGCTCGTGAATGTTGTTTGTGCTAGTGATAATTTATTAGCAGACAATCATATATATCTTAGTTTTTAAGTTATATTAAATTTGATTTTTTGCATAACACACAATTAAGAAAGGGCTCACCTATTTCGCTTGTTTATTTAAAATCGACAATTTAATTTCCTTTTATGGAACGCAACTCACACAGAACTTGTCACGTGACTAACTATTTAAAAAGAGGTACGGGTTTAAGTTCGAACACTGTACATGAAAGGGACCTGTTACTTTTACATGGCGTTGTTACTAGAGGGGAAAATTATTTATTTCAAACAGTGTGTGATAGGTTACTAAATAGATGCAATGAATCTGATCCAGAGTCGGTTACTACAGCACAGCTTTGGTTATTAAATATGAATCTTAATACAAATTTAAAATTCCATACCAGGCCAAGTTCAGGCCTATAACTTTTTTCCTTAGGAAAAGTTTGAAAGTTTTACCATAAAACTTCCCGAGATATGAAGGTGCAAAAGTGTATATTTTAGTACATATTCACTGACTCACTTACTCAGCAATAATATGGTGCACTTCCACTGCAGGTAGGGAGCTACATTGATATATAGGTAAGCCTGGGGGAATTAGTAAAGAAAAAAACTGAAAACGGGCACTTTTTATCTGGAGGGCTAGGGTCCCCCTTATTTATATATGACAGTTCCACTATAGCTAGAGAGCTGAAATTTGGTATACAGGTATGCCTTGGAGAATAAGTAATGAGAACATTGGACACTTTTCATCTAGGAAACTAGGGTTCCCTCTTATTTGTATGGAGTATTTCCACTACAAGTAGGGAAATATTCACTGAAAAGCGTTTCCGTACTCTCAAATTATGTAGAGGAGAGCAGTTTTGAGAGAATTAAGTTATTATACTTCATACATAGCAGCATAGAATTTTTCTTTGGGCAGATTGGGTAAAGTATCAAACATTCAAACCTTTGAAAAATAAAAAATAAAAACAAAAAAAACTAATTTCAATCAACCAAAAATACAAAAGAAATAATATTTGAATTAAAAATTAAAATATTATTTGGCAATTTAATTTATAAAAAATATAATTTGATCGCGCACCCTTCCCAAAAAGTATTGCTAGGGGAGGAGCTGCTAGTCTCTATGCGCATTCCGCTGGTTGCATATGTCAGCTTTTTAGGAAACCTTTACCGACATTTTTAGGAAAAGTGGAAATATCGTACCTTATGCTTGTAGTTTTATAAACAAAATGAGAATTGTTTATAAAACCCAACACACGATATTAAAGTTTTTACAAAAACCTACCAGCATTTTTGCGTCTTTGTTTTCCAACTTTTCTATCCTATTGGATTTTTTCCAACTCAAACGTGAAGTTGTAAGAAGTAATCAAAATAAAACCAAACATAAATAAACTTTGGGTTATTAAGACTCAAAATAGAATGAAAGCTAAAAAAGGCTAGAGAAGATATGAAAAAAAATAGCATTTCTTCAGCTCATTTTTTACAACAAATTTGTATTCCTTGTTTTTATTAAACTCAGGTGTGTTTAACAAGTGAGGGCATACACAAAATTACAATTTAATTTTATGATGAGCTTTTCCGACATAGAAGTTCGCTTTTTCGTGTTTGGTTCGTTCCCAGTTTACCAAGCTTTACCCAAAAAGTAAAGAAACACACAGTTTCATGCGTATTTTCGTCCAGAATTTCCAAGATTTTTCTAACCGTCCATTTCATCTACCACTCCTAGTAGTATTGACGATTCAGACGGCTTGTTGAGTATAACTTAATTTTGACATTGTACAGAGTTTTTCATCTCACTGAATAGATCTCACCAGAATTGCATGTGGAAATTTAATTCAATTTATAGTGAAATTGCTTAATTTGTTGATTAAATTCTTGTATGGTAAATAGATCTTAATTAAGGCCTTAATTGCGTTAAGTTCGTAGTTGCGAAATGAAGGTGCATGCCTGGACATATTATTATCTACGTTGTTTTGGACATGGTATGAATTAAAGAATTGAAGCGTTATTGAAGGCAGCATAGATGAGAGTTGAGCTATATATCATCCTTTAAAGAGATCTTTTCTGTGTAAAAGCTTATCAATCATATGAAGCGAAGTTGTACTTATATGGCTTATGATCTTTTCCCCCCAGATTTGTTTAATTTCACTTTAATTTGTGAGAGAATAATACTATGTGTTTGCACACATTTGCTTATTATAGGTTTATAATCGAGCCCACTGTAAGTCAATGTAAGTTTTTAAAACTGCAAGTGCTTGTCTATTAATACTGTGTGTGAACGTGAAAGATACAAAAATTCCACGTATTGCTTTCATTGCCAGAAACGTATTTGTCGTCTTGCAGAAACATACTTACAGAGTATACACACACGAACGCACAAACCATACATATATAATTGATTTTATAGTATCCTTGACATAAATACACTTTGCGAGTTCAGTTTTGTTTTGTTGTTTGCATATTATTTTTCTATCCATCTACTATTTTCCGCTGTTCTAGAATAGTCAAAGGGCGTTTTTGTTTTATTGGCGGTTTATGCTGATTTTTTCAAATTTATATTGGCTGCTTGTGGATAGCCTCGCAAAATAAAGAAACAGACGAAGGAGCTTCTGCAACTTTTTGATGGCATAGAGCTGCGTTCTGTTAGTAGTTTTATTGTGCTCCATTTATAGACGATGTTTGCAGGAAAATGTATGTCCGTTTTATTTTTAAGGGAGAACCAACACTTTATTCAATGCTTACGCTAATTTCAATTGCTCTCCTCTATTTTTTTTAGTAAAGTGAAAGTAAATAGTTACCTGTGAGAAGAACTAAAATAATTTATTATTTTTTAATTCATACTTTGTATGCGTTCTTTGCGGCGACGCCCACCGAACTTTGAAACGCACTTTATCCGACACTGAGTTCAAGGTAAAAAATACAGCAACTGCTATGAAAACAACACTGCAAACTATAGGGGCTGTAATGACTTCTAAAATGTAAGCAATTCAAAAATACTATGATAATTTGAACCATAGAAGGCTTCCCAATTTCCTAGGATCCATACTAGTACCTAGCCAAATACTAAACCAAACTACTTATATGCATAAGCACTGAAAAATGATGCACAACTATCTAATGCAAATCGTGAAGCGAAAAGTTCTAATACACAAAAATTCATATGACCACGTATTAAAAAAGTGCAGAAATACTGCTCAATGGAAAATCGTATGAAAACAATGCACAATTATATGGCATCTGTGGGAGATATATTCCAGCACACTCAAGACATGCTTCTGCAAGTTTTGCTTAGCGAAAATGTACAAGTAGGAAATATGCTTCTGGAACGCCAATTGGCTCTCCGAACATCAATATGAAGTAGAAGATTTCCTGCTTACACAGGAAATAGACATAATTTTAGTCTCAGAAACGCACTTTACTTTAAACAATTTCTTTAGAGTTAATATTAAAATATATACGAACTGCCGTTATAGTGACAAAAACATAAGGCACTTTCTAATGCCAGAATTCAGCAAAGACTTTTTATAAGCGACCATTATACGCCTGGCTATACAAGATTGAACACGATCAATTTGCTGGTTCCTTTGCTACATTTAAAGCACACCTATTAGGGCTCTAGAATTTTTAGCCCTAGAAAGAGGCAGCTATACAATACAGTTCAAGACAATATCTATTGGCCAATAGTTTTTAACAAATTGCCAGATCTTTTCGATTCTGATATTGCTAAAAACATCAGACTTGAATAATTTTAGTAATTTCATCCAACGATTTATTTTCTGACCCTTCACGTACAGTAATATTTTTAAGCGACAGTTTTACTACTGCACCTGAAACCTTTACTTCTTACCCAAATATAAACACGACTTGGTTTTTCGCGCCTTATCTCAGAACAATGTTTTAAGTAACGCGGCCGATATCCAAGATGCTTTGGAACATTTTGCAAACACCGCGACTATAGCAGCCAGAATTACAACGCCAACAAAGTCAACAGTTCAAAGAAAATCGCACCAGTCATCAGCTGATATTCAGATTAATGTCAGGGAGATGAGAAGGCTTAAAAGGCAATGAAATTATGCCAGAGAAACTGACGTAACAAACTGTGGCAGAAACATGAGTCCGTTATAGAGACTTATTTAAAAAATTGATTATATCCTGTGGAAAGCTGTAAGGTATTTAAAATGTTCTACGAATCCCCTCTAAGATTTGAAAACCGCACTTTGGCTAAAAACTCAGTTGAAAATCACTAATTCTATGAAATTTCGGCTACCTTTATTAAAGTGCCCAATTAAAAATATAGATATGAAAAAATCACACGGACCTGACCGTATTACTGGATCAATGCTAAAAAGCCTAACAAATTCTGCTGTGGGGAATTTCTATTCATATATAATGACATGTTGGGCGTTGGCTTCTTACCATGCTTTTGGAAGATTTTTAAAATTGTAATGATCTCTAAACCAGCAAAGGGCTCAAGTCACACAGGACCATTAGCCTACTTTCAATTTTCTCAAGTTTTTATGAACAATTATTCGTCTCAACTTTAACACTTTATTTAAATGAACAAAACGTTACCCCGTATCATTAGTTTAGCTTTCGTGCGGTCTATAGTAGTATTGAGCAAGTTCATAGTAGTATTGAGCATTGTCACCGTTATCAGATGGGGAAAAAACATTTTTTTGGCATTATTTATTAACATTTGCCAGGCGTTTAATAAAGGCTGGCATGCTAGGCTACTTACGAAAATAACTCGAGTTCTTTTTAAAAAGTCCCGCAAGATTTTTAAGAGCAAAAATTGCGGTAATACAACTTAAAACGGTTTAACTAAGCCGGGTAATAAGCCCTAAATCAATCTTGGCTTTGGATTACAAAGTGCTTTTTACAAATCCGTTATAAAGTCAATATGGATACATGGTCTTCAGCTGTAGGGTACTGCTTGCGCATCAAACAGCCAAAAGCTACAAAGAATTCAGTCTGCGATTTTACGACTTATCATATACATTCCTTATTATATTTACGAACAAGCGAAAAGATACTCGTTCATATCATACTCATTTTCTTATTAACAATCAAAAAGTTATAATTGATGATTAAAGTTTTTCTTATTACATTTTTGGCAAAAAAAAAAGATTATTTCTCATACAATTTTATGGACTTTTGGAAAGGAAATCAATTTTTTTACTGCATGGTCAGGCACAAAAATTGGTATGGAAAGCAATAAAAAGTTTTAAAAATTTTTGAAATTTGTTTTTGTTTTCCATATAAATTCTGGCGTTGCGCTGCGTTTTTTTTTTGTAACAGAAGGCCCTTAGCTAATCCAGAATAACAGATGAAAATGGGAAATGTTCATCGTAAAAATCGTAGGCAGGTAGAATGATAATTACTGACATTTGAGAGCCACTTCAAAAATTGGTTTACCTTTTCCCATTTAAGAAGCTGGATATATTCCTTTTACTATAAAATATTTTTAAGGAAACTTTTCCACAAGTTAGTTGAACTCGAATTGCTCATATTTGGTCAATTGAAATATGAATTCGAGCTCTCCTTCGTGGTTATCGAAAGAAGAATTTATTATAGTATCATGATGCACAGTTTCTTTCGCTGTGTTATATTCAATAGAACAACAATTTCAACTTATTTGTAATATTGACTAAATAAATTAATTAGCATTTATTAATAATTTTTTAAAAGTTTATGTAAATTTCCGAAATTAGATTACTTTTATGAGCGTAAATTTAGCGTAAGTCTTTCTGTGCTTATAAGTTCACTACTTCTGCTGGTTTTTTAATATTATATACTATATCTCGATCAATATCCGCACATGTATTTCGACGCCATCCGACAATGGTCTTAGCACTAGGTAAAATTAGCATTGCAGCTATGTTACGCAATGGAACGGCACACATGATATTGCGAATAAAATACACGCGCCCTCCCGCAGGAGCCACACTTACAGCCAGTACAGAAATTATGTCCCGGGAATACTGGTTCACTTGGTACCAATGTTTACTAACTGGTCGAAACTCGTAAGTGCTATTCTTCCAGAATTAGGCAGCAGGCAAGCCTAAGCTAGTTCCTTCCACGGCTAGCTATTCATCAAGGTGGCGTGATCACCAAGAAGACATGTCGCGTGGGGTCGTAGTCCAGACGAGTTGTTGTGCATCGAAACAAATATAAGCCAGACGGCGCAAGGTCTGAACTATAAGGCGGGTGAGGTATAACTTCCCATCCGAAAAATGATCGTTGTGTGTCTAGTAGCTTACTCTACATATCTTTCGTAGATTGCTCTCTTCAAACGGAACTAATTTCTAGCCTTGGAACTAATTTCTTCAAGTGCTTTCAAATACCGCATGCTCGCCATAACCTTCCATTATAATACGGTGACTTTCTGTAACCATTTTTCTCATAGATAGATAATGAAGCAAAATTTCCTGCAAGAAAATTTTTTTAAACTTTGTAATGCGACAAAATTGTTGTTGACAAATGTCTCAAGTTTTGTGTCACCGAGAACAACTTGTGGGAACATTGCCTACACACTACTTAAAGATACAACCCAACATATTGTAATCTGCTTTTTGTATCATATGTTTGACATTTTTCGAAACTTTACGCTTTATGATTAACGTTTAAAACAAAAAATTAACTTCTTCGACAAGAAATTACAGCAATTGAACAGGCAATTTAATGTAAATAATGAGTGCCGAAAGATCGCTACCTCAGAACAAACTTAAATCATTGGAAAAGCTAAACAATTCAAACGCAAGTAGATGCGCTAAACGTGTAGAGGACAATGCAAATGACATTTCAGTAGAGGCCGTTGGTGTGCACCATTTGCCCAAGTTTTTGTCATCTGATCCTTAATTATGGTTTACGCAGATGGATGGAATGTTGAATGTAAACAGAATCACAGCAGATTTGTCCAAATATTATACCGTCAGTATTGATTTAGATACTGATATCTTAGTGTAAATAGCTGACTTTGCCAATAATCCCCCAGCATCAGGCAAGTATGAAAAAATAAAAAAAGAGTTAAATACTCGTTTTGGTACTTCTAAGGAAAAGCAACTGCTAAAACTTTTTCTGGCGGGATACAACATATGCCAAGTAGTGTTAAATATATATTGCTGATCGAATTTATGTTACATCCCGCCAATGCCTTTTGTCATGGCAACAACAAAAACACCAAGGGATATTGTAACTGATTGTGATGCACTTACATCACATTCAATAACTTTAGCTCTCTAACCCAGCATTTTAGCTCTTGCCACATCAAATAATTCAAAAACTCAGCCAAATTTCTATCCAATTCTTAACAAACTATACATTTTCACAACGTCGTAGTTTTAGCTGAGATAGTGACCAAGCAAGAGGCAGATCTCGATCTCGCCGCCAACAAAGAGTATGCTGTTACCATATCCAGCTTGGTGCCAGCTCAAGAAAATGTAGACAACCATGCGTGTTCAGCCACAGCAGGAAAACTAAGACAGCTGCATTCACAGATTCGCACCTTTTCTAAATGAACAAAACATTATCCCAGATCATCCGTATTGTTTTCGAAGAAGGCATAGAACTATTGAACAAGTCCATAATCGTTATCATTGTTAGATCGGCTTTGGGAAGAAAGCAAAATTATTCAGCTTTATTTGTAGACATTTCTCAAGCATTTGATAAAGTCTGCCAGGTCATTAAAATAGCTCGGGTTCTTCCTGTAATCATCCAAAAGCTTCGAAAAAGCTATTTGTCAGATAGACGTTTATAGTAAGTTCAAAGGATCAGCTTTCAATAAATGGGAAAATCAGCGCAGGAGTACACCAAGGTAGTGTCCTAGGGCCGCTATTATATATCCTCTGCACAACTACAGTCCCATATTCATGATCTAGAAGACTGGCTAAAACAGTGGAGAGCAAAGGTAAATCGATCGAAATGTGCTGATGGAATGTTTTCCCTAAGGAGGCAAAACTGTTCACCAATAGCAGTAACAAATTCCACGGTTCCAGCGGAAACACACGTTAAATATTTAGGTATCCACATAAATCGACCCCTAACTTGGTCGTCCATAAAACTGCGAACAATCGACTACATTGGACAATAAGTCCCTGCTCAACCTTGGCTTTGGAATAAAAAGTTATTTTATACAAATACGTTATAAAGCCAATATGGTCATATGGCATTCAGTTTTGGGGTTCTGACTGTGCATCAAACATTCAGGAGTTAAAGAGAAGACAGTCTAGGATTTAACGTCTTATCGTATGCGCACCGTAGTATATAAGAAATGAAAACTTCCATGGGGATCTAAAAGTTCCCAATATTTCACTAAACAAACTAGTCGTACATTTCGTCAATCCTGCACGAAATTTATTGCAATTTGACGGGCACCAGAGACCACTGACACATTAAGCCTGGCGAGGCGGCTCTCTCTACACAACAGTAGATGGTTTTCTAAGATTTGAATACGAAAAATTTGTTATTACATTGATGATAACTAGTAAATAATAATTTAGAAATAAGGTTTGAGTACTTATTGCAAATATCTTTTATTATAGAGATTCAATAAAATAAAATTAAGTATAAAAAAGTAAGGTAAGGCTGTAAGCACGAACCCAATAGTTTTTCAAATAATTTTGATCAAATTGACAACAGGCCATTAGGCCTGTATGATGTCATCTGACAAAAGGCCTTTCCTGGTTTAGGGAGGATCATAACGATTTTAGACAGTTTTGATTACAATTTTTTAATCATGATCACATGTTCCGCAGTCGTGAAGCGATTCGCGTTGAAACGGCAAACCATACTGAATGACTTTCACGGCTTCTGAAATATAACAATTCCAAACTATGCATTACTATCTGGTCACTTTATACATTTGGAAATATATTTATAAAATTAATTGCCCGTGACACATGCAACTAATACTTAATCAAACAGAATAACAAAACCTTCAATATATGGATATAGTTATGCAACAACAACAACAAACACAACAAAACATATTTAGCTAAAATACTAGTAGCAACAAATAAACAATAATGTTAATGATATTTTATGCACACACATCGACACATGCATATCAGTTACATAATATAGGTTTACATATGGCCGTCAACTCGATTACACTCGAGCAAGATATAATTGTATATTGCTGTTTAACTAGACATTATGCGGTTTGACATAATATATTGGTTAGTGCTTTTTGGCATGTAAAACATATTTTAAAACGGATGTTTAGTTTTTATACACACCTACAAATGGGCTTGAAAGCGTGGAATGTGTACATTAGTCCGGGCCTGGGTATAATAATTATGTTACGTCTTTGGCGTAATAAGAAATAGGGAGGGGAAGAGACAAGTTTTTGAACTTAAAATTATGAAGACTACCAAATTCACCTAACTAAAAAAGATAAAGTTTCAATTGCTGTAAAATTTGTACAGTGGGCTACTTGGAATCCTTTTGCACTAAATCAAGTACGGCTGCCGTATTCGGTAAACTGATAAGTGCATTGTGTCACTGCCACAACCATATCCAGTAGAGAAAAGTTCGAATCGAATTTCAAACTTGAGGCTTTAATTTCCGTGCTTTTTTTGGTTCTAATTTTATTTATTAAATAAATGAAAAAAAAAAACGATGAGTATTCAAATCTTATTTCTAAAATGTTGAATATTAATTATTGCCAAACGTAATAACTAATTTAATATATTTAAATATTAATAACTATCTACTACTGGATAGGAAGAGCCATAGGTATATTTTGTAAAATTAAATTGCTGCATTGAGTTTCTACAAGCTGCCAGCTTAAGGGGTATTTCAACTGAGCTCTAAGATTTCTAATAAATAACAGATCAATGGGGCTAAGTAATCAAAAGTCAAAAGCAAATAATCTACTTTTAGAGTGTAAAACTACGCGCAATATGCTAATACTAGGTGCTACTCTTCTATGTCTTGAAAGAGAAAGGCGGGCAACGGCTAGTGAGATCTTAAAAGAAAAGATTAAAAGTCTAGCAAAAGCCAGGGAGCTAAAAATTTAAATTTCTGGTCTCGGTAAGTTCACATTAGGCAAGGTTGAAAAGAGGAGCCAGTTATTGGTATAATATGTAGATATACACTTAATCGTGTGATTCGAATTGTTATGCGCCCTCCATTATAGTTAGTAAAGTGTCTATCGTAAAGTACTGGGTTCTTATACGTGCGAAAGGTGGGCAGTGGTAGAGAAAATGTTCCATAGATTCTATCGTCTCATTGCATGCTCTGCAGATGGTATAGTGTTCCTTATCTTTTATTACTTTAGATTTAGGCTAAATAATTTGTTTAATGAAAAACCTCTTGGAGTTATTTAGGTCGCACTAAATATCATTATTCTACGTGAATCGATATCTATACAATCAAAGAGAAGTTGATCAGATCGCTCATTACTTAGATCGCCGAACCTGTATTTGATGAAATTTCTATTTTAATTGGTGGTATCTTAGATTATAGTGCCGTAGAGTATCCCTATCTCATTCTTATCTAGCCTCAGAATCTTTTGGGATTTCCCCCGAGAGAGCATAATAAACCGCTTTAATTGATTGAGTCCTGCCACAGCTCTGTAATACCGATCATATTCCAAAGCAATCCAGAAAGCAGTTTTCTCAGTATTATAGCTACTATTTACTCCGAAAGAAGGTTTTGGATCTATAAAGTCAGGTTGAGCTCCTCGGTTTGCTTAGGAATCGGTATGGCCCCCGTGGCCAGGTCCCGAGAATAATATAATTTTATTCCGGGTACCACGTTCATTTAAAGAGTCGTTGTCCGCTTTTATATGCGTGATTCTTTACATAGATGTGTAAGGAAGGTATGTGCAGTATCGCACCCAGGGCAAAGAGTGATCTTACTAACTTAAGCAGGGCTTAAATTAGGAAGGTAATCTTACTATGCTAGTGATTTTTTCCACCATTTCATTGTTCCTCAGATCCCATTTTTTTCTCATTGCCTGTGCTGGTCTCAAAACGCTTTGGATTATCTACCTTCATTTCCTGAAATCTTGCCAGAGTAGCTACGCTTTCATAAACAAACTCTATCAGCTAGTCTGGTCTAGCATCCAGATTACGCGCAATCTCCAATTTATCTTGTAGTTGTTGACGGCCTTTTGCAGCTCCTTGTTCTTCGAAACCAAAGTTCAAAAAGTATGACTAAATGAATTTTCGAAAGTGATAGTTTTCTTCCCTGTTAGAATTGCAATCTTCGTAACATAAAAAACATAAAATCGTGCTCAATTTAATCAGTATCGCAATGTGAACAGCGTTCATCTGGTTTGAATTCCGCAGTAGCAGTGACTTAGGTTGGCAATTTAACCCAGCTGAGGAACAAGGTTGGTGTCCTTTTTATTCTTAAAACTATGCCGATACAACTATGGGGCCATGAACAACCATGATAGAAATAAGAAAACAGTGCTCAAAAGCTAAAAGGCTAGGCTAAAACTTAGCAATACCTTTTAAAATGAATCAGAAATTAAGTAACATGGCCGTAATTAAGCGTTTCGTCATGAAGCCGCTGCACACACGCAGAAATTTTTACAAAGGCTTTCATGCGCTTTACCTGTCACGTGTTCCCATATGACTTTTTCTCTTCCAAAGTATAAAATCAACAGGGCGAAGAAGAATATCGTTGTGGCCTTATGACAAATGTTTGAAGATATTAGGAACGCATTGTCTGTGTGTAGCTTCCAAAGGTAATCTAAATAAAAACAATATCGATGGATAACTGTACCGTTTCCATTTTTTAGTTTTAAAAAATAAGGAGAATTTAAAGAAGTACGTATATACATATAACCCCAGTAATATTCCAAATTAATACTCGTTTTTATAATAAAAAGGGTTCGGCAATTAATAACCCGAATTTTGCGCTCCGTTGAATTTTGTTTTTTTTTGTGTTGTATGTTTGCAAGTGTGTATGTGAGAACGAAGGCGTGCCTGTGTGTATAAGAGGATATATTCCAATATAAACACATCGACTGCCATTTGAATGCATCTACCCACGTACATATATTGAAGTGCACACATAAATATTATTACTTTTTGAGTTTGTAGTGTGAGAGGACTGTACTTTTTCAATGTTTACTCAATGAATAATAAATGTCATTTCATTTCAATGTTTGCACTTCTCGATAGAAGAATAAACATCACTCGTTTTCATTTTATCAACATTAATCAATGGACATAATATTCGGTCTGTGATTAAGGATACAGTTGCCAGATTTGACGATTTATCATTACTTAGACGATTTTTCTTTTTTTTTTTTACTAGCAATTTTAGGGGTAAAATGTATTTAAGAAATTATAAAAAGCTAAAATTTTAATAAATAAAAACAAGGGATGCTAAAGTTACCAATGTGACAACTATAATTTGTTGCTCATTTTGATTTAAAGTTAAGCAACCAGTTTGGAAAGACATTTGATAATAAAAATAATTAATTTCTAATTACATTATGAGGAGCAAAAATAATTTTGTTTCTTAATGCGTCACGTTTTTTTCTTGTGTTGACAAACATGAAATGAATTATTTGCAGTCGAAATCGGGGAATTATAATTTCTATAAGCGAAAATATAGATTTATTTAATTTTCAGAAAAGATTAATTTTTTCACCACCACTTTACTCTTGCAATGCTTTATGATGAAACTAGAAAAAACATGTGTGAAGGATCATTATTTGTGAACTTTCGGTTATAAGTCTGAGGACACACACCAGCAGGAGGGCTCTTTCACTTACGAATGGTACGGATATAGAACAAGTTTTGCATATAGTGTATTGTGGGCTCCAGTTGCTATATACCAAAAACTGATGAGACTGTTATGGGCATATTTCGTTGTAGTAACCATAAAATAATGATATATAATCCACATTGCGTCCACATTCCGGGAAGTCAATAAATTTCTAATTGAGAAATTAGCGACTTCGTTTAAGTTTATTCGCGCAGCACAGGTTGTGGCAGTCACGACAGTTTTGAATACAGTTATATATAAGAAACTCTTACTTGGTCATATATACTCTGTATGTATATGAATTAGAGACGAACAAATAAAATATTTTGAATTTTACTTAATGTAACAGACAAATGTGCTTTAAGCACATGTAGAAAACGAGCAAAAAGAATGAAATAAATGTTAATATGCAAATATAAATAAAAAAAATGTATAAACTTTTTTCAATACATGTGGAAAATTTATTTTAAAGGTTCTCCTCTCCATATTGCACATTACGCTTACCAATCGGTAAATCGGCTAAGTACGCCATTCACTGTCTAACGAGGATACTAGAAAAGGCGTTGCATGTCCTCCGTTAGCACTACCAGGGCTTTTGACAATGTCAGTTTGTGATCTATTTAGGTAGGTAAGATCAGGAAAGGAATACGCAAAATGGTCATAAAGTGGGTTCTCAATATGTTGAAAGATAGGACATTAAACAGTGACACTGGCTAGCATTTGATATCATGCATGAGTGATATCAAGAGATAGAACTCTCTGTAAATCCAAGCAATACTTATGTAGTATGCTGATCTAAATTTCGTAAGTAGCATTACCTGTAAAATTCAGTAAACCCTTAACGAAAAAAGAACTGATTCTCTATTCTAGTTCACAAAATTACTTTAAATCTATATAACGGAATAAATTTTTATAAAAAAAATTTGGTTAAAACGATAGGAAACCGGTAGTTACTATTGTTCCTAAAAGAAGTTAATTTGAATAAAGTATTCGTTTATTTGATTAAGTTTTGTTAAATTTGAATGGAATAATAACAATTAGTACTCGTAAAATGTGTTGTTTTGAAATATTTTTAAGTATATTAAAATAAAAAAAAAGAATATCTTAGTAAAACTGAGAAGAAACTAATTGAAACTTTTGGTAAAGTGAAATATTACTTTATTTAATTCAAATTCAATAATATATTCCAAGCTACCTAAAGCTGTGTAAAATTGAGGAAATGTTCATATTATTAAGTTATGAACAGGCGTTTATTGTTATAAACAATTTTAAAAGTTTTGAATTTTTTTGAAAAATTATAAAATAATAAAAACAATAGTTTTGGTTGAATTTGTCTACGAGAATATTGCTGAATACATGGAAAAGTATATAAATATATGAAAAAGATGCGAAGTTTGTTTTCATTAGGTGTTAAAATATACATACATATAAGGATACGTAAATACATATTTACTCATTTTTGTAGACAATAGTAGAAATTTTGATTTATTAGTGTACCCTACATCAGAAGAACGACGCTAAGTCTAAATACCTGTAATTAGGGGACAAAGACTTAACATCATCTGAGTATCTGGGTGTAATTTTAGATAACGCTCTTACTTGATATCGAAAGCTATAATATGGTACAGCTGATGGGGCCTGCTTGCGTGCAATGTGATCATGACCCACACCAGCCTTAGGAATAATTTCTGGACTCACTCCCCTCGCAGCTTAAAATACAGCTGTCAATGCAACCTTAAGGTTACACAGTCTCGTGCATCTCAAGAATGTCAATCTTAGGGGGCATGCAAAGGTTCAGGGCGCCGCGGCTCTTGATACTTCGCTGTCTCTGATAAAAATAATAGAACGCTAAGCTTTTAGAAGCGATTTTAAGCGATCATCAGCTTGGGGAAATAGTCTTTTGTTTAGTGGTGAAATTCATTGGGGTTGAATGGATACGTTAATAACTACCCATTATCGAAAAATGCTCACGTTCAGGAAAATCATTGAGTAGGTGGAATCATTGGTACGTATTATTACAAAACGTTACATACTATATAACAGTGATTGCTACAGGACCAGGATCACTGAGTTTGTACCACCACTGAATGCCCTTAATGGAGAGGAGCTAAGGATTGAACAAAACGGTGCAATGCGCTGTATGGTAAACAGTGTGAATACCAAATACACTTTATTTATTGCAATTGTATTATTACTCTAAGCAGAATATGAAAAGAACGGTTTTGTAATTTTAAAAAATATTCTCTTGAATATTCAACTGGCAAATGGCAGGTTTAACAGTTATATGTATATGTTATATGTAAATATAGTAAAAACATACATATATAAATATATATACATGAATATGAATGTCCCTAATATAGTTATAATATATGTACATATTAACTTTATGTTGTTACTACGCAAATTACAACGATCATGCACAATCTTATTTATTTGCATACGTACATACCAGCTGTACGTAAGAAAAGTAATTTTAAATTCTGCATGCCCAATCTTGATTTGTAAATCCTTTTTGTAACTAAGCTATAAACAAATCATGATCGAGCATGCACAGTCATGTATACTTTCTTACATACACACACGTGTATGTAAGATAAGTAGATGAAGTATGTATTGTTGTGAAGCTTATTTTTTATAAAAACTTATCGTGATTCTGCATGCCCAATTTTAAAGTAATACTTGGTTACTAGGCAAGCACAATCAGGATCAGTTATTTTCATATTTCTTATTGATCGATTTTTGAATATTAGCCAATGTCATAGGAAATAAAAAGTATAATTCTAAAATTAAATAAGTGTGTACAAAATTTATAAATCGAAATAATTTAAAAGAAAAAGGATATTATTATCCTTTCTATTAAATCATTAATAAAATCATAACCAAAAATTAAAATAAATTTGTGTTTTATTTAAAAATAAATAAAAAGAAAATAATTTTTACCTCGAGGGCTGGAATGAATAAGACAATACTTGTCCTTCCGGAAAGGATTTATTCCATATTACTACTAAAATATTTTTTCCTATTACGATTTTTTATACTCTTGGCCAATATAGTTTTATTCGCACTGAATGGTGTTAACGCGACATGCTTAACAATATTTTTATTTTAATTTACAAAATATTTTTAAACGTTTCAAAACAGTTGGCAAGATTGAAACCAGATTTTTTCAAAGACAAATAGTGGTTGCTAACTTTTTTAATAACTATATTACCTTTTTGTTGTTGCCAAAAGGCCTAATTTAGCCCTTGTCATTAACATTTTTAATGCGCAAAGTTTTTTCTTTATTTTCACTTATATAAGAAACCTGAGTGCTGCATATTTCGTTCTTTCGTTCGTTCGTTTGTCAAAAGGACCAAATTTGTCTTAGAAGGTAGTTTCCGTTTTTTATAAGTAAAGAAATTAAATAATTCCTTGAAAGAATCTGTTTTAATTTCATTTCCTTTTGCGGTTTACTCTGAATTTTATTTTAGCAAACAAACTAAAACCAAATTTTATATTGCAGACTCGAATTTTGGCTCAGAGAATAAATTGGTTTCCAGTGTGCCACCTAACTTTAAATTTAATAAAGTACATCAAAGAAACACCTTCTTTGTATAGAAATATACTATAGTGAAATCGAGGGGATAAAAACCCTTCAGTGCCATAATAGCTCTGCAATTGTTATGATTAATTTTTTAAATCAAGGTGCAGTGCCTCTTGTGTTTTATAGCTTGCCGCTATTATATCAATGTTATTCGTTATTATACTTCGCCGACGATATGCTGGTATGTAGTGATACGGACGAAGGAGAGCGCTGTAATATATACTAGTGGGACCAGAAACTAGTACATATCAACGGGCTAACCCCTTAAGCCACAGCACTTTTAAAAACATATTATAAATTATGAAAATGTGAAAAAGATTGAAAGGTGATGGTAAAAAGCAAGGAAGAGGGAAAGCTGCGTGTGCACTTAATAGTGCGATATAAATATGGGTGACCAGAAACAGAAATTATTCTGCCAGTTTCGAATAAAGAGATTTCGAAGATTTAGAAAACTGTATTAATTAATACATGTTTTAATATTGCAACCACATAAATTTCTGGTTCCTGCACAAAGTATTTAGTCACAATTTTGCCGACTTAAACAACCAATATGCTTTTTCTCAACAGAAAAAAATATTAAAAGGGATCTATTAAAAATATGGTGAATGTGACCCATCTAATTATATGTAAGTACACCTCTGCATAAATACTTAAACAAACAAAAACAAAAATGTGTTATTTTCAAGTATAATACAAAAACAAAAACTATAAAAATATGCCACTAACACAGTTAATAAATGAACGATTGGTATGGGTTCAGCAACGAAACCAAACAAAAAGTGGGATTAACCTTAAAAGCCTCTCTTCCCCAAGTTTCATTGAACAGCTATTCATGCTATTAATTTTATACTGACGGAGGTCCTGACAAAAGTTACACTGTTATGGTATAGGTGATGTTTTATTTGAAAGTTTATTAATTTCCTTGTGTGTGTTTGTTTTTTTTTTTGTTCACTTCTAGGTATGAGCACGTGTGTTATATTAGCATACAATTACGTAAGTAGTTTTTCCTTTTTCTGCTAATGGTTTTCTTTTGCTACTGTAGGTTGTATTTCATCAGAAAAATGTCTTTCATGACAAAAGGTTGGTCAGACTATTTAAATAAGTACGTGACGCAACGCTACTACTACAGGCGGATAAGCTATAAATAAATAATTTCACTAATAAATCGACTCAAAGTTTTCTAACTCATCGAACGGCCTCTTTACTATTGAAAATCAGAAACATAAGAAAATTAAAAATAATTTTTTTGACTAGCTTAATTAAATGTAAATAAAGCAATTTTATTTTTTCTAGTCGTTATAAAAAATATATATGAACAAATTTTAACCAAATCTTGTCATCCTTTACTCATATATGAGGTAATTATTGCTAATAGTTATAGTTTCAGATATATTGCCAAAAAAAAGTTATTTTAAGAGAGCTTTTGCCTCTAGACCGCTACTTATGTTGCTTTTATTCCTTTATGAGCTAGCAACACTGTAAGGAACATATTGCTATATTATTATGAAAAAGATGTTAAAAGTTTAATATAGCGTATGATTTATTGGCAATAAGCGCGTGAATCAATCATACATCACAGCGCATGATTTGAAACGTGAACTTAATATAATTTTTTTAAGGCGCACAGTAGTGCGCCATGCCAAGTTTAGGCCTAATGCACACAGTGTGTATATTGCACGAAACCATCATTATTCAAGGTATTTGTTTAAAATGTTTTATATTAACAACCATTAAGAGAGGGATGGATTAATTTTGCTCATACAAGAAATATAAATTTACAAAAAGTCTAGCACTTAACTTTTTTATACCAACAAAATTAAATTCTTGATTTGTTATTTCGAGAGGACGATTTGATATAGATATTTGGAACGAATTTTCGTCATTCCCTGTTAAGTTTGGTTTGGAGGCAAAACGGTTTCGGCTATGCGCCATCTTCGGTATTTTTGTTTTAGTAACGTAATAAGTTTCAGATACCTATGCAAAAAAAAAAAAATAATAATAATAAATTTACACCGCAAACTACTCTCCTCGTATTTTTATTTCTATTTAGGCTTTTTAGCAGCTCTTTTACGAAACGTTTATTTTGTTGACAAATATAAAATATGTACAAAATCTAAACTACTTCTACTTTTGCTATTGTTATATTCATAAAATTTTCGAAAAAAATTAAATATTTATTTAAAAAGCTACCATATAGTTTGTAGCATTCTGTCAGCTTAGACAATATAATAACTTTTTTTATACTTATTTTAAATTTTGTTTTTTTCCAGATTCGCAATTTACCGTCCAATTCTCTAGTTCCGAAAACAGTAGTTGTCTTTCTCAGCACGGTTATGTGTGTTTGTTTAGACTGGGTCAACAAAGCTTGGCTCATTATATAAACGAAATCATTTTTTATGGATTCCTTTTTATCTGACTTTAAACTGCTTAATTCTAATATTCTCCAAAAACACGCCCATACATCTGTACTTTCTAATAAATAAATTTTTAAATTAATACAACAAGTTTGTAATTGCAATATTTTTCCATAGTGTAAAATCCATTGTATTCGTATTGTACATTACCATACAGAACCGTAAAGTACCGCACAGGTCAACCTTGGCTTTTGCATACTCACTTCCTGTATACAAATCTGTTATAAAGACAATATGGTTATATGTGGAGTACTGCTTTTTCATCAAACATCCTGAAATTAAAATGAGGATAGTTTTAGAGTTTACAACTTATCGTGTGTCCCTCTTGGCATATGAGAGGTGAAAATATCCATAAAGTCCTAAAGGTTACCACTATTGAGAAAGAAGTAAAAACATAGTTGTGAAATACGCAAACAAAGTTGTACCAAAATCTACCTTTTTTTTATCAAATCTCTCTTGTTTAAGTAAAAAATCAAAAATTTAGATATTTATAAATTAATATGTATTAATTTATTCAGGTTTAAGATCGTTTATTATTCTTCCAATTAAGAAAGAAAAAATTGTATTAATATGATAATTTTTTAGAATACTGAAAAAATTAAGTTTTGAACAGTAGCAGAATGGCCTACATATATTTTCTGTGCCGCTGCACATGTTTTATACTGATTATTTGACCCATCTAATTATAAAAAATTGTGCCCAACTAATTATGAAAACGAGAGCTTCTCAAAATGTTCATACTTTTCGTTAATTTTGCTGTCGGGTTCCGAGTACGATAAAGAATACTATGAGTAAAGTTACAGTGGGACCAACTTCGTTCTAACCCGTAAAAAATTGTGTTTATTAAAATAAGGTTTCCAAAACCTATAAAAATTACACTAACCTATTTTTCAGTTTTTGTATTTTTATGTTTTGAAATTTCAGAAAGCTGATTTTCTACCAACAACTTAAATAATTCTGAGCTGCTAAATTTTCACAAAAAGAAAAAGTATGCCAATGTTGGTTTGATCAGAGAAAAATGGCTTTTTTACATGAACGAAAAATGACAATGAAGGTGGCACCAAATCTACACTTTTAGAGTCCTTGCAAAAGAGAAAGAGAGAGAGAGAGAGTGTGTATATGCTTTGCTCTGCCATAACAACGTCTGCAAAAAAAAATAAAGGGATCACGTGGGCCTTCCAAGTCCTCTTTATGCTTCCATATCCGCTAGCTGCTTTTGCACGATACCTAATGAGTGTGCACTGTTGTGTTATTGTGTTTTATAGTAAATTTACATATATGAAATTTTGTATGAAATTAGAAAAGCAACTTCCTCTCTACACGTCTTGAAAACAAAAACAAAATATATAACACTAATTTCAAAAAAAGTCTTATTATGTAAATGTTAATCTAATGGACATATTAAATCAAACAAATTCATGTGGACATTTCTATTAGTTTATTGCGAGATTTTTTATATTTGATTTGTTGTTAATTTTTTTAGGGATTTAATTTTATTTTATCCAATTTATCACCACATAATTTGGGGTAAATCCATGTCAAACGGTGCAACACTACGATTTTTTTTTAAATTTAAATAAGACTTAAAATTAATGTCTGATTTTAATTTCTAAAGTACCTCAACGGGTTCAGGATCCTTTTCAAATAAGTCCTATTTCGTTACCAATAAAAATATCAGTTGTATTTTCAATTCACCCCTTCTTCTGTGTGGCATACAAAGTGTATTCTTATTGTTTATATGAACCATAAAATTAAAAAAGCTTTTGGACATGTGAAACTTTTTTATTTTATTTTAAATTGCAAGTATGCATGTGCTTATTTCTATATGAGATTTTTATGGGAAGCATGACAGTGCTGGCAAAATTCGTAAGCAAAATTTAACAGATGTGTTAAATAAATTTTTAATTTGATACCCAGCCTGCTACGTAAGCGTCTACAAACAAGACCATGATTTCTTCAATTTACTTATATTAAGAGAGATATTTTTAACAAACAATTCTTAAAAACACTCAGTTAATAAATTTAAACTATATAAAAATGTGGGCAAGAAAATTTCCAGAAATGAAAACGTTTTAGAAAAAACGATTTAGAGAAATTATTTGATGCATTTAAAAACTTTTTAAAAACTCGCAAACACTTGCCAATAACATTTATATAAAAATATAACAAAATCTGTTACAAATTCACAAAAATAAAACATTGAAGTGGTTTACAACATATCTTTCTTAAAACGATTTTCGCACTCCACTCACATACGACATTAGAGCCTTCACAATAAAATGTACTCTTTATATAAGATTACCCAACATTCCCAAAACAGCTCTTACAGTTGAATAACATATCAAAAGTAATGAAAGAATTCGTATTATCTGTCCAACACATGGTGGGATTTTTATTTAAATTCAAGAGAACAGGCGCTCGGCACAAGAAGCTGTTCAAAGTCCATTCATTCGGCCACGTGAGATGGAATTGACTACAGATTTCGATAAACGATTATTGAATAAGTGAATTTGAAGGAATAGAATATCGTCGCAGGGTGTTCGGTATTCGTCTTACTGCTGACATTAAGCTGCAGAGAACTAAAATGTGTTTGTAGAGATTTCGGGCTGGAGCACACTTGTTGTAAAATGTTTAAGGAGCGCCTGTTGCTGATAGTAAATATTGTGCCGCATTCCATACAGTACCCAATTTTATATATTTTATTTTACAAAAGAAAAATAAAAAATACTAGCCTTAAACAAAATTAAATGGTAACATTTTTAGAGCCCCTACTCTACATATCAATGGTATTCACTTGAATTCATTGATTGGGGTTTGCGCTTGTTGATTCCAGGCAATTTTCGTCGTATTTGAAAAAAAAGTTTTTAGATGCCTTACTTTTTACGATATTAGCTTTCATGTTGTATCAGTGAAGTATTAGAGTCATTGCACACTGGGTTTTTTGATGGCAGAAGTGGGAGTTAATTCCGGGTGCCTTTTCATGTTTCTAGTTTTAACTTTATTCAGTCAATTTTACTTTAAAACAGTAGTCAACTTGTAATATACTTTAGCGGAAATTTGCTCGTGTTCCATTTATTTATTTTTGAACGTTTGGATAAAAATAGTAATAATATTACTTTGAAGAATTCGAGCAGATTATTAAAAAAACACCATCATGAATATAATGGTAGGTATAGATATCATTATCATTTTTATCTTCTTCGCTATGATGATTTTACTCAAATATTAAAAACCGAAATGCTTCCATAGGCAAACTATGGAGCCTGTTTTTAAATTGTTGAGGACATATAACACCAAGGATGCACTTTCTAATTTTTTTTACATTTTTTGTTTTGTTGTCTGACCCAGATTCTCATATTTTAATTTTAATCCTATTTGTCAAATAAAGCAGGCATTCAACATACGGAACACCAATTTTTTTATTTTTAATTGCATAGTTTTGGAAAGTATCGAGGCAAAAAAACATTTCTGAGTACTAGCAGTCTCTTTAATTGCATTACATACATACATAATTGCCCATCAATTATGAATAAGACCAATTTGTGATTGAATATCATTAATCACTTCTTTTAAAAGTTGATATTTTCGTTTGTCGTATAAATGTGTTTTATTTTAAAATGTACAAAAAAGTGAGTGCACACAATTTTTTCACAAATTATTCTAAAAATTTTTGTAGTTTTAGACGAAGAAATATTTTTAACTTAACTTGGTTTTATTCAAATATTAATCCACATACTTTTCAAAATTCACTAGATTATAGGCTTACACGTGAATATAAAGTAAAAAAAATATGAACACAAATCACTTATAAAAATAATCTTAATGACCTGATGTTGAAGGATCTATCTTTAGAATTTTTTATTTCCACGTCAGAATATACAAAAAACTTATTTTTAAGACGCCAAAAATCGGAAATTTATATATCAGACTAGCAAAATAGAAAGTAGTTAAAATTTTAAAAGTGTATGGTGACAGAATTGTTGTTGTCACAAATAAAATGTTTGTGCTACTGATGTAAAATTTACACTGAATACAAAAACTCATTCGGTTCTCCAAAATTTCATTTTGCAGTTAGTTCCCACTTTTGGCATCAACATCGGCAGCGTGCCTTCTTGCTTCTTATTAAATGAAGAATGCGTATCTCAATGAAATCTGCAACAGCAGCTTTTTGGAACGAACTATTTTCCGTAGGGACACTCCCAGCAGATATTTTACTAAGAAGACGCCTATGATAAAAATTTGAAATTTTTATTATGTCCTCTTGGGTCTGTGTGTTATTTGGTTGTTTCTTTTAATAATCTTTTTGGGTTTATAATTTTTAATATTTTTACGTTGTTTGCCTTTTATTGTTTTGTAATTGTCAGCTAGCAGTTTGCAAATGCGATAATTCAAGACCATAAACATAATACTAAGCTTCAAAACATATTTATTGTATTTTTCCTAAAACAATTCGATCTAAGAATATTATTCCAAACGACAAAACGAAAAGAATGTTTTAGACTTTTTAAAAAATCGTAAAATAAGAAAACTTAGGCAATAGTTTTATAAAACGCAACGCAGCGCCACAGTTTATATGGAAAACTTACATTTGTTAATATATAAAAAATATTTTTTTATTGTTTTCAATACACTATTTTGCGTTTTCGAAGTCTTTTATGGTGTCGATTTCTGTTTTTTTTCAGACACAAGAATTATATCTGTGGTCTTGTGGAAAAATCACCTATTTTCACAAGTATGACTGTGTAGTTAATTGTAGCTGAAATGGACTAGTTACAATATGATCCTATGTAGTGGTCCTTTGTGTGTTTTTTGTGTGTATTTATATAACTTTTTTTTACCAAAAATTTACAGATGTTGGGCTATCTCAAATTAAACTCTGTACCTATAATTGATGTGTCCCATATCAATAGGGACGCACCATAGTAACCCTACATAAAAAATATCCGTTTTCAGATTTCCTGATTACTTATTCCGCAATGCTTACTTCAATAACAAATTTTTAGCTCTCTAGCTGTAGTGGAAACTTCTCATTCCTCAGATTAAAAGTGCCAAAATTAAAGATTTTTTTTTTATTCCCCAAATCAAACCTGTGTACCACATTTCAGCTATTAACTGTAGCAAAGTTATGAGGCGGGCAAGATTTTTAATTTTTCTATTTACTTTACTAAAAAATATAATACAATATTTGACTATATTGTTCTGTTTAGATAAAACTCAAACATACTACTTACATATATTTTTTGATCTCTGATGGCATAAGAATTTTAAGAAAAAAATCTTAAGATTATTTTAACTTTTTTATTATGATCTCACTTAGCCGTTCTGACGATTTTGATTAATTTTTTTTCCATAAAATATGAAACTTTTAACCATAATCATAGGTATTCCTTAAATTTAAGTCATATCGTACAAGTCCCATAAACACGCAACTACTAATTTATGTTCCATTGCACGGCATCTACACATTCTAGTGTACATCCCTTACAAGCTTTCTCGGAAACACGATTTGTAAAGGTTTCATTATTCCCTTCATAAAAAAAGTCGACTAACGGCTTAAAACTCAGCATTGCTTAATCTATCTACGGATATTTGTTGTATGTTGAGTTGAGTTGTGAACAAGCAGCCCTTCATGTTACAAATCAATTTGCTATAAATTTATCAGATAAATTCTAGTCGGAACATGAAATTACGAATAGTGTTGGCACTTATATGTACTTGTAGGATGACAACAAAATGTGTTAAAGAGTATCCAAACAAAAACTCTGATACATAATATGACATGAGAGCTAACCGATTAACTAGTATATTGAATTTTGTTGGAGCTTGTAGACTAAAGAGAAAAAAAGCTAATAACATGCAGTTTAATTTATTACAAAAGACGGAGGTTTTTAACAAGTCAATTGCCACTCTTTTTGTAGCTACTCTCTATGCCATAAACGATGAATAACAGACAAGATACGACTATTCGAATTGAGGTTAAAATATTAATCCAAAAGGAATTGCTCAAATTTTAGTCATTACTTTGCGTTTGTCATTCCATTCGTAATCTCTACAATATTTATTTCCAACCCAACAAAGTGTATATATTCTAGATCGTTATAGCCAGGGAAGTCAACTAACGACGTCTGTCTGTGTTGAAATCAACTTTCTAATGGTAATAGACAAGCTATGATCTTAGTCCACTTGATCGTGGAGTTATCTCTAGATTAGTATTTATTAATAATTACCAATGTAGTAATCAGTTTACTGCATTCGATTACCCACTAAGACTATTGTTCTACAATATAGTAAAGTAAATGCTGTTGCACTGTGAGTTGGCGAAAGAATTCTTATCTCTGGTATATGTCATTTTATATGGGTCATTTAAGACAATCTCTTGGACATTATGACACAAGACGTCATTGCAAGGAGAGGTAAGTACTTTTATCGTGTGCTTTCAGAAAGCTGCAGTTACATTCAAGACAGCATAGCATATAACACGCCGATTGCATTTGTGCTCTTTTAGCATTATATTTATTGTTCCTCGTTGTTATTACCGATAAAATAACGCTACACTTTTTAAAGTATACCACGGATACAGGACATTTATCACTTAGGTCAAATAGGTCCCGCTTTATTATTAAGTTTTTTCTATCATGATCCAAATCGGAACATAAATAACGCTAACACAATAGTAGCTGTAAATTTATTAGTGTATACGACTGAGTAACTACGTACGTATGTAATGCAAACTAATGAATATTGTAATAAATAATAGATTTTAAAGATATTTTCTATATATTGTCTATTTATTTAGTTGAACATTATTATAAGTGAATTAAGAGCTAAGCGCTATAAAGTTTTTAACTTTTATGAAAATGTGACCAAAAACAATATAAAATTTATGAAATTATAAAAGAATAACTCCAGCACTTTTGATGCAAAATTTTATTTTCTTTTTTAAAGCAGCAACTTATGTCATCAAGTGTTCACACTTTGTTTTGATATTTCTCAAAAACATAATAACATTTTATTTTAAATGACAATTAAATTAATAAAATTTCAAAGTATCCATGCCGTTTTTTCCTTTATTCTTGCTTTTTACATCAACAAACAAAATAAAAGAAAAATATGACAAATGCCAACATGTAAATTTTGTCCACGTTTATTTTTACTTTAACATCTTTCAAACGGAGCGTATGAGCAATGTTTTGTCATAAATAAAAAATAAATATTACGCATACGTCTGAATTACAGAGTCAAAACTAGCAAAACTGGCAGAACGAAAAATTATTAATCGAATATTGTATCGTAATATTAGTAATGGCAAAATAAAATAAGTAGTCGATTAATGACATGATTAATCGTACCGAGATATTATTAATTTCAATTAAGCCGAAAAAATTAATCCATTAATTTAGCTAAAATAGAAAATGTTCTTAAACAACATAAAATATTATTTTTAGTATTGTAAAACACATAAATAAGTTTGTTTGGTTTTAAATTCATTTATTTAAAACATTATTTAAAATAAGGGTTTTTATAAGACGTTTTGTAGGTAATATAATCATTTTGTCTGATGCGACTGCGCCTGCCTTGGAAAAAATTATCTAATAGTACAAAAGTTCTAGTCAGAAAACAATATTTTTGGGCAAATATGTAAGACTTTCGGTATAGGGTTTTCCATCTTGCGCGTTAACCTCAACCTTAATTCAAGAACTGCAGCGTTGAGAGATATACTTAACTCATATTAAGCATTAGTTTAATTTAGTTCGCTTCTAATGTCTCCTGTTATCGCCCATAGTGGTAAAAGATTTTGGATAAACAATTTCTTTATATCTGGAACATAGTAGAGACGATGTTGGCAGTAAAAATGACTGAAAAGGGTAACTTTAAGTAATTTACCACAAATATGTTAGCATTATAATAGAATTCTTTTAATTGAGATTATTATGCAAATAATCTCTGATTCCTTGATTAATCGAAAGTATATTTTCGATACAATTCAATCGATAACCGAAACAATATAATCGATTATTATTCGCTTTTCAATTAATCTTTTCATCACTCTGCAGGATTTTTTTAATTGAATAATTTTTAATTGCTAAGCGTTACCCGATTAATCGGGTAATTGATTAATATTAGTAACATAAATAAATTATTTATGGAGTTATAAATTGCAACCATATAAATGTTCTTCTTGACTTAAAATCCCTTAAAATGATTTCAAATTGATCAACCTATTATCATATAGCTACCAAGCTAAGCAGATAAGAACATAAAAACAGGAGTTTGTTTTTATGCTGTCAATTTTATTACTAAGACATAAGAAAGATGTACACTTATATGTAACTTAGTATTTTCACATTCAGAAAATGTACATTTCGTTTAAATTTCTAATATAAATATTTATATTACTACTCTTATGATGTGCCATATTATCGTTTATTACATGCATCCATTGCTAAAAATGGTTCGGACTGATTGCCACTAAAATGTGTGAAATGAAACATTAATCGAAATATTATCGCTATTGAAGCTATGATGCTCTTAACATTTCTGGGTGATGAGCTTGGTGGTACAACCAGGCTCATCGTTATAATGTATAAGCATTTTTTACTAAATTATATTACTTTTAGATTTTAACTCCTAAAGCCCTTAAAGTGCGAAGGGCTATCCGCAGAAAGTATAGATTATCATAAATATTAATATGCAAGCTAATGGACCCGGGTGAGGAATATTCAATATAAGGACTGCTTAGTTAAATCTGGTCGTGCTCTTACCGCTGGACGCACCATTGACGGCTTCCATTACTATAAGACGCTACATAGAACCTGCAGCATAGGGTTCCCGTTTAGTTACTGGTCGAACCTCGAAGGTCCTAATCTTCCAACAGGACTCAGTGATAGCCTTTTCTAGACCCACTATATAGACTTTTGGTGTTCGGTGCAGTTCTCGCACATACTTACATCGATATAATTATTCATAAAGCTTGGTATGGGTTAGGCATAGGACTTCGTTTTGGTAACTGATCCAGATTCGTGAAATTACTCCATACTTCAAGCAGTTGAACCAATATGCTGACCATATTTTGAAGGAAGAAAAACTGAAAGCATTCATAGTGGTTGAGCAGTGTAAATGTTAAAAAACAAGTTAATGAAATAAAGATACAATATGAATATACATGAACTTAATTGTTGGCCAGGCCTTATATAACGTATTTACCACACTACTGACTTGAGGGCACTTTGTCAGATGTATCGGACGCTTGCTGTAGTGATTTTACTTCAATGACGGAATAAAAAAATGTAGTTGATAAACATAACCAAATCAAAACCACCTACAATTAACATCTTCCCAATCTTTTTAGAAAACCTTTTACTTCCCCTTTAAATGAAACCCTTTACCAATATTACACTTTACGTAGATAATTACGTTCCATTTTCAAGTTTCCTGCAAAGATGTTTTCAGTAAATATGCTATTAACCTCAATGATAAGACGGAAAGTAAACAACTATAAAACCGAATACTTAAACTACACATTTGTAAACTATTTTATAAACAAAAACTACATCGGCTCTAGTACGAGTAGCAGTAGAAAGAGAAGCTAATATTTAAGTCTTTGCTGATGATGCTATAGTAGGTGCAACCACACACAAGCAACAAGTGATTATAAGGACCGATGATTAGAGCAAAATGTAAAGCAATCAAAACCATTTCAATTTTAATGACAAGCAGCAGTAACATGCACAAAATTACACACATGCAAATGTTTTAAAAGAAGTAGCAAATGAAAGCAGGACGACAAATCTGGATACATACGAGCTCCTGTTACTATTGTAAAAGTTAGCTTAGTAGATTAGAACACTTATTTTGTATAAATAAACGTAGTAGAAATCTTTACTTTACACGTAGAGAAAGACATGATTGCTGTATGCCCACAGCAACTATATTATATTACGAAAAAAAAGTTATTGTTCTATTTAAAATTTAAGAGATTGTTATCAATAAAAATTTGCAACATAGATGAATTGAAGAATAAAAATTTAACTAAAATTCTAACGAGAGCTCAATTTTGTTACTACCTTTTTTAGTGGAATTTTCATATACATTTTATGGCCCCCCATCAAACGGTCACATGCTAAAATATACCGATTTAGTATTTATACGTTTTTTCTTATTTATTTTTATATCGTTAATTAAATAATAATATTGAAAGGTAAAATAATAATCAAGAAAGATATTTTCATTATACCGATTTCGAAATCAGACAAAGAGTTTTACCAAATTGCGATATTGTGCTTTCTTTCAAAAGTGCTACAGAAACTTGTATATGTATAAGTTAGGAAATTTATAAATACAAATAATATCACGCATGAAAATCAATATGAGTTTCTTCCGAATCACAGCTGTGGTACTTCTGTTACCCTCCCGCTGTAAAGTTTTATTTGGCGGCTCAAAAAATTTTATTTTCACGATTTATATTACTATTTAACTTTTTGCATGTTCTTGTAGTGATAACCTTTCCCTTAAATAATGCACCACCGAACTTATTTTATGCAATGTTATTTTATTTACTCAAATAAAGACTTAAATAAAAAACTACGAATAGTTCGTTATTATGATTTTCGCAGTTCAAAGTTTCAATCAATACTAACTTTTAGCTTTAACACACAAGTTTTTGTATAGTAGTCGCCTCTTCTTTTATAAGATTAAATATATTTCCTACTTAAAAATAAATAATAAAAATTATGATAATAATACAAAAACCAAGAACTGACCAATAACTTATCAATATCTTATATAATTATTTTCTTTGAAACAATGTCTGTCCTATTCAATTGAACTGCACCTGCCTTTATCAGCCACATACGCCGGCCAAAGCTGGTTACCGTCATATCGTGCTGATGTTTCTGGAGTGAATTTTATAATATTTTCAGGTGTCGTTCGGCTTGTTGTAATATTTTTTATTGAAGCTCGTTGTTGGGCGTCATCGATTACAAAAGCCTGTCGAATAGGCATAAAAGAAAACCTGTAAAAAGACAGAAGTAAATCTAGTGTTTCTAAATTTACCATATTTTTGTTGTGCTCCGTAACTATTTGTTGTTGGAATATCTTTAACTTTTCCTTTTTAACGCCAAATTGGAGCACTGACTCAATGGATTCTTCTCCGTGGGAAAAGAATCCAATTAACCGACTAATCCATCGAGCCATCTTTAAAGAAAAATACTATTCAAATTGGCTGTACGGTAAAAAAAACCTTACGCGGCTTCTGCTTTAAGTTCTTTTTCAGATTGTATGTCAATTTTCCCGTATCTATTTCGCCTTCTTGTTCCTGTGAATTAGTTTGTGTTTCTAATGCCCCTTCAATAGCTCCTACAATTAAGCGCCCTTCATGTAGTATTTCTATCTCACCAAGTTCCACATTATCAACAATAATATTTCCTATGTTTATTTCGTATGGACCGTACCAAATAAGCTTTTCTTCTGCAAAACTAAACCATTGATCTAATTAATCACAATCTTTGTTTAATTTTCATGATAAATATTAGAATCTGTTGAATTTGTCAGGATACTTTCAGTTTCATAGTTTGTATGTAGGCAGTATACTAACTAAAAGTTAAATTTGCAACCAGCTTTAAATATTATTTTATTAAAAAAATGTGTCGCAAAATGTTCAGGAAATTATTTATGTTTTGAAACAAATTTATGGGTTTTAAAAATAGTAAAATATAAAAACCCTCTTTAGGAAGTTGTTAGCAAAAGGCTTAACACTTAGAATACTTATTTTTTCGTTGTATGCAAATGATTTGTATGAGCTCATCTCGCGCTGCAAAGTGTATATGTATGCTGTATCTTATTAGCCATGTAATTTCCATTTTTAGAAACATTGATCAATCAACTAAGATCTAGAAAAGATACATATATTCCCTGGAATCACAAACAAGTATTTATGTTAACCCCTAAATTCAATTATCTAATTATATATAAAAATACACTTACGCCTGTACGGGTAACTTACAGTATGTTCTCGTACAGCCCTTGCCTTTTTTTTTATTGTAGGGGAGTTATCAAAGCAGACCGTTAACTTTATGGATCTCTTTTCGACCTTTTTTTGTCGAACTGATTTCCCGCAACCGGCTTGTAATTTACTATTACCTTAATCTCAATCAAGTCTCATGCCACCACTGGCCTATACTATAGACTATAATGATTTCAGACTGGTAACTGTCAACCTTCTTCCCCATCACGGTGTTGCTTGTAATTCTACCATAGCATTAACACTTAGCAAGTGTCTGCCCTTGTCCTAAGTCTTATGCTAGCAAGTGGTGGACATTTACACACAATCTGTGCTACCGTTTTAGCCTCTTCTTTAGGAGCATCTCTCGGATATGTCCCGTCCATACCTTGGGAGGATTCCTTTTTCAACTCTTCAGAATTCTTCCATTGCCCAATAAACACCCTAGTTCCTACAGAGATTAACCCCTCCACCACGTGCGAGGCTTAATTGTCCACCCCTATCGGAATCTCTCGGTGTAAGGCCTTAGAAGTACTTTTAAAGATTGACACGTTCACCACCCGCGAGTATTCTTGTCCTTCTTTTCCGGAGATCTCCTTTGGCCAATTAAAACCGTAGTTTCTGCATAGATTAGCCAGCGCCACCAGCGAGGCTTTCTTTCTGATTCATCCCTCTTATGGCCACGCATCCCTAGCATATTATTTTCCATCGTGGATTAAGGATTTTTTCCACTTATTAAGCTAGCCCGCTTGCAGAGACAGGAACCTGTTACCGACTGCCACCACGTGGATGTATCTCAGAACTTCCGACAGTGCACTCAGTTACGGAAAGCCATATCTTTGCCATTTCTTTGTGCCTGCCACCCGACGGCCCAGCCCTTATCTTACTTTCATCTTGTATTGTATTGTGTAATATACAAAGTGGTAGATAAAATATTTATTTATAATCCGTTGAAAGCAAATTTGGGTATTTAAGAAAGTTTTTATTTTTTGTTTAAGTAGCAGATCTGTGGTGACTTGAAAGTTTTATAAATAAATATTAAATCCATAATGTGCACGGTGCCTTTTAAAGAAACTTTTCCTAAGATATATTTTAATTACCAACTAGGCTTATAACTTTCGATTTTGTGGGATAATTTAGCCCTAATTGTGAATAAGTATTCCTGGGGTTCAAGTTGAATTTTGGGTTTTAGTGTTTTGAAAAACTTTAAGGGGAGTGTTTGCCATTTTTTAGGACAGGTACAAAAAACACTCATACAGCGGAGAGTTAGAGGATTAAAACGTTTCACAAAAATATTTCTCGTACGGTTTTAAAGAAAAGCCTTAAATAGACTTTACACCTAACACGTAAGATTTCCTATGTGGCTTCACTATAATAATATGCAAAAGGGGAAAGCTTTTACGCTCATAGTATAGGCCAGACTTAAACGTCTCCTCCGTCGGAACCCGCTGTCAAACATCTTGTTAATTTAAAAAAGTTGTAATTTTTTGTAATATTACCTAACCAAACCTACTCATATTAATGTTGTTCTTTCCGAGTAACAGCGTTTTTCTAAACTTGAGTGCACTTCCGGACCCCACTGCTCAAGTAGATACTGTGTTTATTTTGTTAGAACAAACTTTGACGTCCACCTTCTAACATTGTTTAAAAAATATTATAAATCTTTCTTATTTCTTTTATTTTTTGCACTACACGCTCAGTTATTTATTGTTCTTGAAAACACTATCAAAACATACACAAAATTCTATTGTGTTTTTCTCTTAATGGTCTTGGTTCATTGTTGAGAATAAACAGAAAAAAAACATTTAAATGACATTTACATTTGACATACTTCACTCTTTTCCGTATTGTTGTTATTACTGTAGTAGTTGTTCTTGTTTTTGTTGTTCTTGTTATTGTTTTCTGGCATAAGAAACACTAATATGCACGAATGAATGAATGAATGGATATAGGTACATGTATGTACGTACCAGCACTTGTTAAAGGAAAAAATAACAAATACACATGTAGTTCTACACATGTGCCTAAAACACATATTAAGAAGAAGAGAGGAAATGGTGGGGAGAGGAGAATGGGAGACTTTGTAAGGACCCCATTAAGTGACAAACAATTATGCTTCTTCTTGGCGAAAGCTCCAAGGCAGTTTCGTTTAATTTTTTTTTTTTTTTGTCACAGGCTAACAATGCGCACACTTTAACATATGAGTTTGGTTACAGGGAAACTTAAAGGCAAGTGTACGAATTGCATTGTTTTGCCACTACCAGTACTACTACTGTTAGCATATGATGTACTTTACATAATATATTGCTAAGGTTGCTTAGAAAATTTCTTAGGAATATTTCATTTTGTTTCAATTGTTACATGCCACTTTATGTTTTTTTTAAGTGACAACATATATAATATTTGTTTGTTTTTGTTTTAAACAAGCCAACACCTATACACAGATACACACATGACTATGAATGTATGTATATTAAATTGTTATACAACATGCATATGAAAACGTGATGCATGAGACAACTCAGACATGACAACAACGAAACCTGCAGCAGGGATAATCATAATTTCGTATTTAAAATTGCTCCACGTTTTATTTCCCACAAGTTTTACGCATTCATGAATTGTACTCCATCACCCAACAGCTACAGCAGCATCGACGTCATAAATTTACGTGAAATGTTCTTGTTTTCAGCAAGTAGTTTGCAACGGCTTTTAAAGCACTGTGGATTATTTTTAGAACTGCCGATCGCAAAGGAAATGAAAACTAAACACCTAAGGATATCACCAACATAGAGAAATAAGATTAATAAACAACATATAAATTCAGCTCTCTGTTTAATAAGACTATACATGTGCCACATGCCCATACAACTGCAGTGTTATCTGGCAATTCTTGGATTTTGTAAAATAAAATTACCTCGCAGAAATTATGTCAGAAAGCGCTACAAAATCTTAAATGCGAAGCCCACTAGCAACAAGGTGGGTTATTGATTTACAGACTTGAAAGGCAGTTCGCGTTGCATAAAGAGAACGAGAATCACCCACTCGATGTTGTTCCTTGATATATTTTATAGGTATTTCCCATTACCTTTTGAAGCTGATACGTGCTGGTGAGCGCATTTTAATCATTCCGGCTAGACTTTCGAAAACTCGAGAGCACTAAAATCGGTAAACTTTTACACTCTATTCAAATTGCCACCATTTTCGCTCACCAGTCACTAAGCGTTCATGCGAGAAACTGTCAACATATTCGGAGATATTCTGTATATATTCCAGCTATTCAAAGCTTTACTGTTTTACCAGTTGTGTTGGACCAAAATCAGTAACGAATTATTTTGTCAATAAATAGTTATAAATATTCCGCATTTTTGGGGAGTATAACATTTCGCGGCTTGCCTAGTCGTAATGCTTATCTGTTTAATTCGTAAATTATTGTGAAGCCATGCAAACGTTCAAACATACATGTATTTGAATTATGGGTTTAATTGATCTCTAATAACATGATCAAGAGTAGATCTTGCATGCTATCATTTTTTGTGATACCCAAGTTTTAATCAGTGGTGCCTAGTCACAGAAATGTTTCATAAAAATTTATGGGCGTGAAACATTTGGTCCAATGTTTAATACCGTCAAATACGCTTGGTCAAAAGTAAGGGCTAACACCAAAAAAATTTGATACTTAATAGACCAAGTATCATTTGGGTCTTATCATATCTGATAAAATATTTAACTTGGTGGATATTTATACTAACTCAGGATTCGCACTTCTGCAGTTTATTCTTCCTATATTGATATCACACTCCTAGTTCTTCTAATTAGAGTAACAAATAGCAACTTCTTCTGTTTTCAGCCGCTCAATTAATGTGTTTTCAAAAAGTACAAATCTTCGCGTTCCTTTGTAAGGCACTTTAAAGTTTACTTCCTTCCGCATTCATTAGACTAAAGAAAACGCTTTCCGTTTTAAACCTTAAATGTGGGAAAAATGTTTTTGAATTATCATGTTTCTCTCGCGATACATTTTGGTTGCATAATCTTGGGCAATTTTGGCTTAAAGTAGGGTATTCTTGGAACAAAGTTGGCTTTATTTGCATCTGCACATTTTACATTGTAATCTACATATGTATCTACATGAGCACCATTCCATGCATGTAGAAATAAATAAAACAACATCTTAAAAGGTCCCCAGTAAAAAATCGTAATGTTTTTTTTTCTATGTGTTACACATTTTATACCCTACTCTATGATTGGTCATTTGTGGGGATATAAATGCATTTATCTCTAGGGCCTACTAATGAAAGAATACCTTTTAAAGTGGCTTATTTTTATGATACAAAATAAAATTATTTCTTTTGATAGTTGGACACGATTAAACCGCATCCAAGTCCAATAAAAAACCAGAAAAGTGAATTTTAACTTTAGTTCAACTGAGTATTCGGTTACAACCCACTACATATTCCAAGCCTATTTATAATGCGTGTTTCTTTCTCTTTGTTTCTCCTCATCTCACTATCCTCTCTAGTTGTATTTTCATGACTTTTAATGTTTTTCCTTCATTTCGTTTTTATTCAGGTTAAAGATTCAACTAAACAGAACAATACTTTTCGTTACACCACCATAAGTAGCACTACAGCCGCTTAACCATAGGCCACATCAAGTACAAATGCATTAAAAAAACAGCAACAACAACTACAATGCTGCCAACACTATATTTGCGAACGTTGTTGCATACGACAAGTGTTAGTGGGTGGGTGTGTAAATGTCGCTGTTGTTGTTTTTTTTTTATTCCTCAAAATGTTGTTTATTATGATGTTCTTCTTTACATTGTATTTTTTGTCCTTTATTAAGTGGCCAGATTTGTTGTTTTGTATCATTTCTTGTTCTTTTTTCTTTGCATTAGAAAAGAAGATTTCTTAATTGTTATTTAAACGTCTTATAAATAAGATACTAAAAAAAGGACAGAATGTATTCGTGTTGCGAAGAAGTTTTTTTCCATTTTCAAGGATGTTTTCGTCCACATATGGAAATAATCAGTTGTATGTTATTTCGACTTTTAGTTATATTTTTTTGTACAAAAATATTATTTAATTATTTGCTATTTAATGGTGGGTTTGAATTTTAGATAAAATATAATTAGAAATAAATAAGCCAATAAATTAGACAAATTTTAACTAAATCATCTAGACAAATATTCGTGCTCCTGAACCTCTCCTAAAGAATTTAATATAGAAAATAAGTTTGGGGCTTTTTTCACATTTAAAATCGGCAAACTTATGTAATTTAAATTTCATATTTCTTTTTCATAAAAGGGCCAAGCAGAAGCGTTTGCTATTTTCGATAGTCGATTATCAGCCAATACTTTCCTATTTTGTTTTTAATTTGAATTTCTTTAAACTTGCTCATTTTGCTTAAGGATTTTCGAGCATAAAATATTTAAGTTTATCTAAAAATGTGGGCAAAGGATTCCTGATGAGCTGACTTAAGCAATCAGCTAAATGCGGATAGGGACTATGTCACGAGCAAAAAAACTTATATTTTAAAATGAGTTAGCACGAAGTTCGAAAAAATATTTCCTTTAAATGTGATAGAGAAAGTGAGAAAGTGAAAGGAATTACGAAAGTGAGAGATAGTGATACGGGTAGATAAGCAGTGCGAACAGAGAAAAAAAAGGATTTATTTAAAAAAAACATTAAAGGAAGAAACTTAATTATAGCCCTAGAGAGGTGGCTCAATATTTTATTTGTGTGATACAAAGTGTAAAAAAAAACCTGGTTATTTAGGCAAGGAAAGAAGGTACCAAGGACCTCTTGAGTGCAAAACCGTGCCAGAGAAAAAATAGCCAGGTAATAATTTGTAGTTTTAAAAGAATAAAGTAAACATAACCGAGCGGCAAATGAAATTCAAAAAAAAAGCAACAATCAAAAAAAATTTTTGTGCACAAATAAAACTGCGAGAATACAATCGATATTGGAAGAAAGGAGATATTTGAATAAGTAGTCTTAAGATTATAGTGTTTTTGTGGAAAAAGTTGTGTGAATTGTGAGTGTGTAATATGTGTTAGGAATTAAGTGAATAGAAAAGAAAATTTATATTCATATACATACTGGTGCAATCTTTCTTTAAGTGGTGAATAGTCACTGCTCAAATTAGGTGATAGAAAGAGGATAAGCCTTGCTTTAAGGATATAGCGCTTCAGGGAGCTCCTTTAAGGGTAGAAAAAGAAAATCATAAAAGTTCGAAAGTTCCTATAAATAAGGAATATAGTAACGGAAATAGTTTGAGCGGTGAGAGGTGAATAGTAACCAACTTTGTTTAAGAAAATAAGAAAATAATAAGTGTATTGTATATGGATGTAAAGAAAGGAAATAAGAAATAAGTAGAAATTTATATTTTTTTTATTAAAACATTTTATTATAGGTTTATTATTCCATCAGTATTGTTAAGTATAGCTGCATATAATAATTTTTAGTAGTAGTTTTTTTAAATAAATATGAATGTTATTTAGTATAAGGAAAAAAGAAAATAATGTGTGAATAATTTAAAAGGGTTGAGGCAAGAAATGGACTGGTGAGTAGTGACGTTCGGTCTAGCGGATACTGGGTCGCAAGCTTGGCTTAAAAAAAAAAAAAAAATAGGATGTTTATTGCGACATGGTTGGGTGGGCAAATAAGAGACCAACACCTGTCTCCAAGACTTGTCATGGTTCAGAGCATTTTACAGAAGACACTTTGGTGGTTGTAAATCCGGAAAGAAAAGTTATTTTTATGTTACCTTGTCATGCCCGGCAATAGGGTTAAGAACCGCCCGAGAGACCAGAGCTAGTCGGGGACGTCGTCGGGACCAGCAAACCGTAACATAAATAGATTGTTTTTTTCCCCGTATTTGCAGTACTGAAAGCGCAAGTCAGCCATAATGTGTGATTAATTAAAAAAAGAAATAGACAAGTGTGTCAATACCTGGTGATTTCAATGCTTTCAATTTTCGTAAGTACTAAGCTCTCTAGTATTAAATGGCTGCGGTAAAAATCTGCAAGAAATTGAAGCTCACTCACAGTTTTTGTTCATATTGAGATACACAATTAAAGTTTCTGCAAAGTTATTTGCAGTAGTCTCACTTAATTAAGCAATACGTTAAATAGTTGTCCCGTCCGACTTTACCATGGATATGTTTATCTAATTTGAAGCGAGATATCTCTTTTCATGTCCTAGTTTCAAATTTATTTTATGTTCTATGCTTATTCTTTTTGTTACAGTAAACTTCAGCGTTTCCAGACAAATGAAAATAATTTTTGTAGGGTATTTTGTTTAATAATGCAATTATTGTTTTACAAAGTTATTTTTTAATTAGTAAAAAAAATTGTAAAGGGCGGTTCGATGTTGGCAATTTATGGCAACCTTGTTTGTTGTGTGTTAAATTAGCCAATTTATCTTAATAAATTTCACACTTAAGCTGCAAATCCAGATGGGAGAACCAAGATTCGTGGTAGTTAGGGGGAGGTGTATTGTCACCTCTTTTGTGGAACATCACCGATGGCCTTCTTTGGAGATTGGACTCAATAGGCGTCCATACGATTGCGTATGCAGACGATCTGGCACTAATGGTTGGTGGTAAGTTCATCGGGCCCATTCAAGGTTGCATGAGACAGGCTCTCATGGTGACTGAGACATGGTGCAGTGACCAGGGTGTAACCATAAATGCCAGTAAATCGGATGCTATGCTTTTCACTCGTAAAAGGAAGGGTGTAGAGGTTGAAGCCGTAATGCTTTTCGGATCGGAAGTAAATGTGTCCAGGAAGGTGAATTATCTGGGCGTTACCCTGGATAAGGAACTTACCTGGAATGAACACATCGAAACAAAGGTCCGGAAAGCAAAAACGATTATGCATCAATGTAAACGAGTGTGTGGCCGTAGGTGGGGAATTTCGTCAAACTGGTGCTGAAATGTGTTCTGAAACTAAACAGATGTGCCTCGTTGAATGAGGTAACGTTGATGTGGGTTAAGAGACACATAGTCACAGCTGGGAATGAAGCAGCAGACGAACTAGCAAAAAGGGGATCTGATGTGGATTTCTGTGGACCAGAACCCAGTGTTGTCCTAGGGAATGGCCTAGTGCGAGCTAAAGTTCTTCAATGGGTAAACTCATTACACCTGAATAGGTGGAGGGAGAATACCACAGGCTCGAATGGTGCTCAAAGAGCCCCTCGGAAGGCCTGCAAGGTGCTCGGATATAATAGGGCTACTTTAAGCTGGATCAATGCGTTAGTTACAGCACATGGAAACTTCAAGTACCATCTGGCTAAGATGAAAGTCGTAGAAGATGATAATTGCAGACTATGCCGTACAATGTGTGTGAATGTCCATCACTGGCTTGCATAAGGCTTAAGACCACGGGCAGACACTTGTTAGATATGAATTCCATGGGGGACAAATGCCAGCAATTGCAAAAGACTCCCTGATGAGGAAGAGTGTCGACAGTCTGAAATCACTTTAGTCAAGAGTAAGGGCTAGGACTAGCACGAGACTCAATTGAAAGTAAGGTGGTTGTGATTACGGATCGGTTCCCTGAAATCAATTTGAGGAGCGAAATGGGGGTCGAAAAGGGACCCAGAAAGTAAGTGGTCTGCTCGATATCCCCTCATACATTAAAAAAAAACTGCAAATCCAAATCAGCAAACTTTATAATCAAAATTATTATTCGTTCGTGCTATCGAGAATCTTAAACGGTAAAACTGCCCTACCTAGGATGCAACTAACCCTCACGTGTTTATACACACAAAATTATATTTTAGAGTGGATCTTGGAGTGATCCGGCAGCATTATTGGTCCGAACTACTTAGAAAACAACGTTTGGCATAATGGTCATTTTACAATGAACGATTAAAGGGAATAATTATATGTCGCGTAGGTGATATGAATAGACCAACAAGCTTGTACGAGTAGACCCGCTAAAGTTTTACTTTTTCATCTGGTTAGTTACATCATTTACAACTTGAGAATGGCTAGACTGACATTATTGACCCCGGAGTTGTTGAAATTCTCTCCCCCGAAGATTGCAGAATAACGAACTAAATGTCGAAAAATCCACATAAAAAAATTATACGGAAAATGTATCCTTCATTAATTTGGATGTGTGACTCTGTAATTGACAGCTTACATCATTCACGCTTATACCTACAAACAGTTTTATTTATTTTTTTATTTATATATACATATATATATATATATATACGTGTGTCTGGTCCTAAATGGCTGGACATATATTGATGGACTTTTTTATGTGTGTTTTTTGATTCCCTGTACAGTTGAGGTTCACATATCGATATTGCTGCCGAGTTCTAAATCATTAGGATTTCTTTTATTTGCAACTACACTGGCGAAGACGTCCTAACAAACTGAAATTTCTAAATTAAATGTTACAGTGGCAGGACAACGTCCACCCGTGCAGACTAGTTTCAGAGTAAAGTCACAGGAAACGAAGAGAATATATTTTCTGTGAATCTTTTGGTATTATTTTAATTATATTTTTTAGACCACTACTTACATACGAAAATGACTTTTGGCTTTAACACAAATTGTCTAACTAAACTTTTTTATATTGGAAAAATTCTTCACCTCAAGGTATATTAAAACGACAATGATAATTTTAAAGATATAATATGCGAGTATGAGCGCTGAGATCAATGAAAACTTACTATAAAAATGAAAATTTGTGTTACTATCATATAAAAATGTTGTTGTTTTGCGTTTGAATTGATTTAAACTATTTTCAAAATTTTCTCAATGTCTTATAAATGATTAAGTGCACTAAAATACGATAAGTTTTATAAGAAAAAATAATTTATGAACATTTACTAAAAGTAATCCATTTCTAAGTTTACCAAAGTTTGTCCAACCATTTTAATTTTTAGGCTTAAGTTCGTTATTTATTTTTTCTTTCAAGAAATAAAATTTTGTTTGATATGATAACTTTGTATACTCGTCCAGTACATGTTAAAATTTTATTAAACAACTAGCAGAATCGAATGCATTTTCTATGCCGCCACACACGTTTTCAACATTCTTCGTAGTTTTCTGCTAATTTTGTGTCAGCTGTAAATATCATCTATTTAACTCAACACTAAAGAAAAATAGAATAAGAGAGTGAATATTTTCAATTTTTATGTTCTTGCCTTTAGCCTTGGAAGGAAATGCACACCACTCTATCTTTTTGTTATTGCCTTATTTTTTGTTATTAGTATTTTGTTAACTATTGGTTAGCAATGAAAGAATTGTATGTATTTCTCTTTCATCTAGGCTGATATGTCGCCGTGCCCTGCGATTTTATGTATTTTCATAATCTATTTGTTTTAGTTTTTATATCAGGCGAGGAGTGTGACGACCTCTGCTGGGAAACTGAAAATATAATCTCAGACAACCTTTATCTTAAAATCGTTTGCGCAAAGATCCAGGCATCGTCTCACGAACGTCAGTTCCAACTGTTTCAGCATTCAGAGCACGAGCTAAAGGTTCATTCCAGATTTTTTACTGAATTCGTCGTAAAATGAGAAATTAATTAAAAACAAATTGAGACATAAGTAGAAGTAATTCATAATTATAAATTCATGTAGAAGTACATCATTTCAACTTAATTGTCGTCATTACTTAGTCCTAGAGAATCGTTATGTATTGTATACTGCATTATATTAGGGGATATAATAAAGCCAGTCAGTATATCATGACTAAATGTGTTGTTTTTTTAAAATATTTAAAATAGTTTTCCATTTAGCTTGACAAGGAACAGAAATAATTTTTCTGCACCATTCATTTCTGTGCTTTTCATTATATTGCTTTCGTTTTTAGTGATTGCGTAGTTCATTTACCAAAATTACTGCCATATCTCTAGTTCTGGAGCTAACGCTTTTTCGCATTACAAGGAATATTTCTACAAAATAAAAATGCGAATTGGAAGCCACATTATTCCATTACTAAAATAAATACTAAAAATAGTTCAAAACAGTATATCATACATACTTAACAAACTTTTAGAAAACATTAATTCTAAAGCTTTTCCACTACACCCCACAATTAACATCCTTATTACAGTCACTTATGCGAGTTTAAAAATAGTCAAGTTTCGTTATACGGTTAAGTAGCAAAACTTCTTTTAAACAAAATCTTATCAGTTTTCAATATATTGATGGAACATTTTTTTAACAAAAAGATAGAAATAAATTGCAATTACAGTTATCGTTCGTTGGCTTTGTTTGCTTGTTATTGTTTTAAGTGACTTATGGAACTCCCAAAATAAACGGCTCTTTTTATATTTCATGTTTTGTCGATATCGAGAAAATTACACTGAAGATTTTATAATTTAATTTCTTATAAATTTTTAATTTAGACTGCTTTCACAGTTATTATATATTCACAGTTATTATATATATATATATATCCGGTCCGCGTCGCTGGCCCCAAGTTTTTCTTTTATTTTGACTGGCTCTCGAAGAAAATCAAAGTCAGTGATTTTTGTTATTTATAATAGAAACAAATGTTTTATTCAAAAATTAAAAAATCAAAATTGTAATAACACACATAGTTTATGTGTTTTTCATATATTACATATGTACATATTTTAAAGTGTAAAAATTTAAATTTTTATAATTATAAATTCTGTTTTAGATATTTTATTCAAATTATAACTATATATTTATTGCAATGCTTTTTTATAAACTACGTTTTTGGTTTTGCCTTCATTAGCGAATACGAATAATGATGATGGGTTACCAACACGTGAGCATCCAACGTATAATTGTCCATGTGAGAAGCATGGTGTTTCAAGATTCAATCCACATACATATAGCGATTGACCTTGGGATTTATTTATGGTCATAGCAAATGCCAGACGTACTGAAAATTGTGTGAGTTTAAATGAAAACGCCATATCTGCGGGCATTATTGGTATACGTGGCATCAACACGACTTCACCTTTGTAGTTACCAGTTAATATAGTTGCCACTATAATGTTATTTCATAATTTTTTTAAAGCTATTCTTGTTTCATTACAAAGCCGTGGTGGATTTAAATTGCGTAATAGAATTATTGGTGCACCAACTTTTAACTGTAGCATGTGAGGTGGAGTTCCTGGCAAGTCAAGCGAATTTAAGAATTCAATTGGATAATAAACAATTTTATCAGGATCGTTAACACAATCAATGGATTTGTATGTTTTTATTTCTCCTCTTATTTTGAATATCAACATTAATATCGCAAACATTTTTTTTTTTTTTTTGGATGCCAATATAGCGCGATCACTTAGCCATTGGTGATTGGTAAAATTGCGCGTAATATTGGGATATACATTTGAAATGAAGCCTTCTTTTGATTCATTTAAAACACAACAATCTGCATGCAATGTGATGAATCATGAATGATTGTCCATAGCAATTTTTCCATTTCTAATATCCAATAATTCACGTGCAAATAAAAGGTCTGATGCATGATTTTGTAATTGTATACGCATATTTACCGTTAGTGAAAGGTTTTTAACATATCGCCACAAATGAGATGCTTTTAAACACGCATTTAGTTCATCTGCTGGTGTTGATCGTGATATGTCTGGTAAGGTTTCTCTAAAATCGCCTGCCAATAATATAAGAGCACCCCAAATTGTTGTTGGTTGCCACGTAAATCTTGCAACGATCTTCGATTCTTCGATCTAATGCCTCTAAAGATTTTTTATGCGCCATTGTGCATTCATCCCATATAATAATCATGCATTGCCATCCCAGATGTTTTTGAAATATTACATGTTGGTGTTTCGGTCAGTGGCATATTCAATGGTAATTTTAACGCGGAATTTGCCGTTCTTCCACCATCTAATAGGGTAGCACCAATTCCCGATGAAGCTATAGCCAACGCAATATTACCTACAGACCGTATTTCTGCCAAAATTATCGCAATTAAATAAGTTTTACTAGTACCACATATAGCATATAGGAAATAAATTGCACCAGTTCCTGCATGGTCAGTTTTCATTATAGTGTCGTAAACGTGTTTTTGCTGTTTATTTAAGTTTGGTAAATTATGCTGAACGAATGTGTTTAATGCATTGGCATCGTAATTTTGTTTACGTTGTATTTCACGATTAACAACATCCGTAACGGCTTGATTTGGAGATGTCATTCCCAATGAATTCAAAATTTTATTCACCATTACCAAACAAATATCCTCAATGTATATTAATGCTTGATTATACATTTCAGGAGAGTATTCTAATCCTGAACTTGCATTTGCATTACGGTCTTGATATAAAATGTCATCAGTCATTGCATTTTTATATTTTTCCCACAGTTCTAAAGGTTTTGATGGACTGCATGTTGATATTATAATTGCGAATAAAATACGAATTTGATATGGAGAAGCACCCAGTGAGGTATCGGCAAGTGAATTTTCCCAATGGTCATCGTTATCGAGTAAATTTAATTTTTGGCAGGCGTCCCGATATGATTCACACAATATATTATTTATAGTTTTCAAATTTTGATATGATGTCGGACCACGTATATGAATCAAAAACAAACGCACGTAATAGCATTCATCATTATTTGGATGTACAGTGTATAGTCTACCTAAAGCATCACTTGAAAATACATTTGGGTGGTCAGGTACTATTTTCCCCCGTTTGCGACGTTGAAATTGTTTTGTGGATGAATTCCATGTAAAATATCGCGGAACCTCATTATAAAGTAGCAGTCAATGTTGTTGCTGGTGGTTGTGCTGCTCGCTCGATCACATTTTCTGCTGTAAAATATACTCGCTGTCCATTTTCTAAATGAACTGCCAAACGTACTTTTAATGTAATGTATCTACCATTGTTATCTGGCGAATGTCGGCGATATTGAGGGTATCCATCATTGCCAGTTATTGTTTCTGTAATCAATTGTCTTGGATATTGCATTGAACACTTGCCATTAATCATGCATGGTGAATGCATATTAAAGGCACCACATGGGCCACGTATCCTATTCTTCGTTATTATTTCGAACAATTCTCGATCAATTGTTGGTTATGGAATTTCAGCAGAAATAATATTATCGATTTCGTCTGGCTGAATTTTATCAACACTACAAATTAGAATATGAGCATGTGGCAATCCTCTTTTCTGCCATTCAATCAAATACATCCAGCAAGGAACTAAGCCAAAAACATTCGATTTTCTAACTAAATCCATCAGAGACTTTAATTTCTGCTTATATACGCCTGCTGTGATGTTATGACGACCAGTTTGCGATTGTCGTGGCAATTAACATTTTTTAATTTCATTCCAAATTGGGTTGCAAGTAAATGTGATGAATAAATCAGGACGACCATTATTGCGAACGTATGTCATAGCATCTTGTGAATATTTATACATATGACGTGGGCTACCGGTATAGGTAGCTGATAGAATTGTTAATCGGCCAAGATCTTTTAAATTGCTATCATTATTAATTGCATCACGTAGATGAATATATTCCTCTGATTGTAATTGACGTTGATTTTGGTGAATATATAATAGCCGCTCTGATTCTATTTTTGCATAAATATCTACAACATACTGATGATATAGTTGGCGGCATTTCAGAATATGATTTTCCATATTCTCCCGAATCATGAGTCTCTACGCATAGTAATTCACGCTACTTATCTTTTTATTTGTTTCTTCACCTATAATATCAAAATAAAATTTTTGTGAGCAATAAAATATTTTAAAATTTACCAGTAGTTGGGTTTAACATTTTTAATTGAAAATTTTAGCCATCTTCTCCTTGCCAAAACCGTATTGGATATTGCAGCGCATCATATGAGCGATGTGTTACAGGTACTCGTTGCAATTGATCATTTCTTTGATGTAAAATTATATCTAATTATATCTCTTTGAACTGATCACCAACAATTACAATAGAACCTTCATTTATTGTTGGTGCATTGAATCGTCGTGGATGCTCAGCTACTGGTGTTTTATCAGCTTTTATAACTATTTTGTGATTATCGGATAGCATTCGGTCTAATGCAACTTTAAATAATTTCACCAATTCGTTATGCTGATGGAATAAATTTTGTAATGATTCCACAGTGTTGCGGCGTAGTCCCGTAGCAATTGCACATCTGGTGGAAACTTCTGTTTCAGATTTGCCAAGGAAATATACGTGCAGAAATTTGTATTCTTTATCAGAAATAGGCAATAAGGATCCTGCTTTGTGATATATTTGTCCTTATACTTTAAATGCTGGCATGAAACTTCCAGTAAGTATATTCTCAGCACCAAATGACGTCATTTGAAAGCAATTATTATAAGCTCATATATGGGTTAGTAAATGTTTTGATTGTGGTGTTGTTCCAGACACCAATGAAAGTAATGGTTCCGGTGGTTGGCTTAGTTCTGGCAGCTTTACTTTGCCATTTGAGCAACGTAAGCCTGGTGTTTCCTTTTTATATTTAAATGTTTTGCAATGGACACATAATTGATCCATGCTTCCGATATTAATATTGTGATGTACATTATAATCCATTCTTGGATCGTAATTAAATGCAAGATGTATAAAAACAATGCGATTTGTATTGTGTATTGCTGCTCTGGAGGCTTTCTCGTAGCATGTTGTTCTTCGTTCCGTATTGTGCGATTTTCTAGTGAAGAATTTTGGCGTAAAAGTGACATTCGATTCCTGACTTGTTCGTTGTCTTCTGCGCGCTCCTGCGCAGAGCGATGTGAACGCAGCACACGCATATGACTTGTGTGCCGTGTATGGCGAGCAATATTTGCACGTGGGCGTGGCATTTTGTACTGCAATATACGTGTTTTAAGATTTAAGTAATTTTTGGTTTGTTATTGTTGGGGTAGGGAGGCTGCCCTTTGCTGTCTTACCTGTTGCTTGTTTACTTTCTTCAAAAGCTTTCAATAATAAAATTAATTTACTTTCACTAACACCTTGGGTTAATTTATTAAAATGTTTGTAATATTTAATTAAACTTTAATTAAATAACTTATTTTTTTCGTTTGACTCCCACGCACTTTTCACGAAAAGAGGTTATGCATGAGTCGCTGTCGGGACTCTTAGCGCCGCCGCACGCCGCCACACACTGACTTAGGACCCAACGCCTTCAGCGAAACACAGCATACGCTTATCGCGCAAATAGAGATTAAAAAATGGAGATATTTTATTTACTTTTTTAATTTTATTTTTTTCACGAAAACAGGTTAGGTATGATCCGGTATTGGGCTAATTAAGCACCCAACGCTTTCAGCGAAACAGCCTTTCGAGCAAAACCTAAACTACACGAAAGCACTTTAGAAACACTCCTCACGGGACATAGATAGAACTTACATATAAATTTATGGCAAACCTGGTGCGGTAGTTCTTAAGTTATTGCGGTCGAACAATATGAAGATTGCGCCATTTGTCGGTCAATCCCCAGTCCACATAGAAACACTCCACACGAACAGTAGTTATCGCGCACAAACACCAAAAAAGAAAACTTTGCGCCATCTGATGGACGAACATTAAACTACATAGAAGCACCACTGGCGACCCATAGAGTATAATTGTGAATTTTGGTCAAAATCGGTGCAGTAGTTCTTGAGTTACGGTGCAAAAACACAAAAAATATTGCGCCATCTGCCGGTCGAACTACAAAGAAACTACACAGAAAAGCTTTTAACGGCCCATAGAGCATGCATATAAAATTTGGTTAAAATCGGTCTAATAGTTTTCGAGTTTATCGATCACTAACATACACGTAGTCCAATAGAGAGATTTGTATTCTATAATATTTTTAATTTTCTTCCCATTACCTTAACAGATAAATATTACTATAACGTTCTCTTGCTTTTATTCTTAAAGCAATTGTCCATGGAATTCATGCACTAGATTTGTTTGCTGAACACCCTAAATAAACATTTTGTTTTCTATAAATTGTTGCATAAGTGTTTGAAAAATACTATTTGGCTTGCATTGTGTACGGCTGCATCAAAGTTAAAAGTTTTTATATTCCTTTTTTATGTAACACAAGTACATTTCATTAAATGACTTTATGGCTTGGAATTCAATTGCTCTCAGTTTAAGATGAAGGTGAAACGGAAAATATTTGGTAGCAAAGAGAAAAAACATCAACTCTTCTGCTGTATGTATGTGATTTGTTAACAAAGTTATATAATTTTACAAATATAGTTTGTAACTGAGAGTAAACATTTTACTCGAAGCATTTAAAGGGGAAGCAGTTAGTGTGAAATATCAATTTTCAAGAAATTATAATCCAATAGAGTCCAAATCTGTTGGAACCAAAATAATAGATACTAATTTTATGTTTTTTACTTTCTTTAGAAACTTGTGATTATCCGTCGATGGTTTCGAAAACACCTCATATGGCCAACCAAAACCATAGTTATTTAATTTAGAACAAATTGTAATAAAATCTAGAACCATGGCAAAAAAAGATTATTTTAATTGCTATTATTATTATGTATACAGTTTTATAGTAATATTGCTATAGTAGTATATACTATTAGCAATATATAGTATTAGCAATTTATTGAATTCATATTAGGACTCCTGCTGAAAATAACTTTGTTCGTGGCAATATTCATTTCCCCGATTAAAACGTTTAATGTAAAGAAAAATTTAGTCATGTATAGTAAAATGCACTAGAAGTTTCTTTTAGAAAAATTTTTTTTAAATTTGGTAGGCTGTATAAATTATAATTTTTATTTTTGGTCTGAGCTTTTTGAATTTTTTGATTGAAAATTTACCTCAAGGACGCGTAATTGCAACAGAAGAAGTCGAATTAACACAAACACTTAATGTTTCAACATTTCGAAGTTAAATTGATGTTCTATAAGTTTACGAAAACAGAAATATTAAGTGCTATGTTCTCAATAATTGCCTTTTTAATTTGGTAAATTCAAACTCTGTCGTTTCTGTTATGTTCGAAAATGCGAACTGAATATCGATATTTGCCTAAAACCTATTTTTTACCTAAATATTTTCCTTGTTGGATATTAAGTACCCTTATGATCATTGGCAGCCCTGTGTCATCTCCTTTATACATATATAATTTACTTTTTAGTTTGACATCACATTGTAATTCGAACGTAGAAAAAATGAAAAAACTTAAACATTATTTAACCTTCGGTAAAAAGACACCACAGTTACATAATTATATTAATGAAAATATGACATCATCAACGAAACGTAGCTCAAATATATCACTTCACTTCAGCTTTAATTTCGAAGCGTAATGCTCATGTTTACGAAGTTTATTAAAACAAAAATTGTAAATGCTAAATTTTCAATACGTGATTTTTAGTTTAATAAATGCAAAACCTCTAAATTTTGTTGTGTTTCAAAATTCAAACGAACTTTTTTAAGATTTTACGAAAATTAACTTTATTACCCGAATATTGTTCTAATCAATTTCGTATTTTTCTTAATTATATATAGAAAAATACGAAAACTTATTTATTCTTTTGTCAGGTAAAAATGTATGGAACTCAGATACATAATTAACTTGAAACTACGTTTTTAAAATTCAAATATATTTTCACATTTTTCCGTCTTAATAAGTTCACAATTACGACTTCCTAGACCTATGATTCGATTTAAAACTTTTTGTCCTCATCTTAAAAACTTTTGTTTTTCTAATTTACAGGGTGAATGCTCAGCTGGTACACTGCCTGTTGCATGGGTTGATGAGGGCCCCGGTCCGCCAACGTGTCTAAAATCGTGTAAAGAAGAAACGCCATTTACAAATAAGTTAAATAAGGATAATATGATTACTTATTTAATTAATAATAATTCGAATAACAATAATAGTAAAAAATATAAAAATAAAAGCGATAATAAATTAAATAAATTAGTGGGTTATACAACAACAACAAACACCTTTAATATTAAGTTAAGAAATAGTCAGCCAACTACTAGTCATAGTATGAATACAAATAATAATGACAACAGCAACAACAACATCAAGAATAAGGATAACAATAATAAAAATAATAATAATATAATTCAAAAACTGTTAAATTCTTTTAGTTATTATCAAATGAATAACAACAATAACAAAATGGCAAAAGCCAGAATAAATGCAAAAGAAACATCGTCAGCAAGATCAGATTACGGGGATTCGGCAACAATCGTAGCGATGAATGTCGCCCAGATAAATAAACCTAAAGATTTTCAAGCGCTACCTCTGCCTTCTAGTGAAGATTATGAAGTCTTGCATGACATGTTGTTGCAACAAGATGAAGCAGCCTCAAACAAAGAAATCGAACAACAAATTGAGCAACAAAATTACAATAATAACGATGTAGTTAAATCTAAATCGACAGCAACAAATTATAATGACAACAATAGTCACCAGAATAACCAAAATAATCAATTTGAATTGAAATACAATCATATTAAAAAGGATCAGTTGGGCAACTACAACAATAATAACAATAAGATGTATCAAAGCGATAATATCAATAATTCGCCACAGCGCTCTGATACTCTGCCAACACCAGCACCACCAACACCAACAACGACAAACAATAAAGTTGCTGTCAATAATTTGAACAATGATCAATATTTGAATATGCCACCACCGGAGAAAGAAGAACAACAGTGCCTTGAATATTTGGGTGACAGTGATATAACAATGCCTTCGCACTTGTGCCACCTACTTACGCCCAGCGAACGCTTGGCTCAGTTACGTTATCTGCGATTGCGTAATTGTTGCGAGCGCAACGTGTACAGTGCATTGCATATATTGGCTTTGAATACCACACTCAGTGGCGGTGCTGGGTGTTTGCGTGTCTTGGAGGATTTAATTAACTTGGATGCTCTCGCATCGAGGATCACGTGTGGCCTAACGGAAATACTTTTTCGTTTCGATTGTCGTCAGGTATATTCGATTGTACATCAGTGTGATGATTGCAAGGTAAGTAAGAACTTAAAATAATTTTTAATTCAACAGCAGAACAACTTTGTTAACATATTTCATTCTACTATATATGTACTAACACAGACTAAGCTTGATAAATTAAATTTTATTTTGCGACGTAAACACTCATGTGAGAAATGTGTTTTGCACTAAATGTAAGATTATGATCTGAAGTCGCAAAATAGGTGTTCTGTTCTGCATGCGTTTCGACAAGCGGGGGATTTGTAGCACACGGGTAGATATTCTTTCAATAAAACACTTCACTTATTCGTAAGCGGCCGTGCAATAAAACATTAGCAACATTAGTTGCTTTTGTTTTATTTTAATTTCCACTTACAACTACACTTTTGTGTTGGAAAAAAGCCACCCAAGTGTAGGTCAGAAAAGTAAGGAGAAAAAAATCACAAGCATAAGGTAGGATATTTTTAACTCTTTTAAAAATGCGGGTAAAGGTCACGTGATGAACTGGCGTAAGCAACCAGCGAAATGTACATAGAGACTCGCTTATTCACTAACAATAAATTTTGTGTATTAGCGCGCTTAAATTATACTTAATACTATTCACATTTCCAGAAAGTATATTGATAAAGCACTTCATTTTAAGACCGTTCATCGCGAATTTCCAATACGTTCTTCATCTTCACGATTGACCTACTTGGCAAAAATAAAACTCATCCAGAGATAAGGCTATAAAACTTTATAAGGAGCGGGTTTCTGTGAATGCTGTCGTTTAAATTTAACTACGTTTACTTACTTTTGACTAAAAAATATATTTTTTAAATTAAACATTTCATATAAATTTAATTATTATTTATTTTAGGCATGTTTTTGTACCACAGTCAAGTGACTCGTCCACAAAATTGTACGAGAAACACCAATTTACAGTTGTTGATTCCTATAAAAACTCTAAACGAATCGGTCGTTTGTGTCACAGGCCATTAATTAGATAGGTTACAGACGTTTTTATTTTTGCTCATATCTCAGCCATGGAGCTATTTTTATGTTTTGCAATACAAAAATCAGATCAGAAACATTGCCCGCAGATAGTGTCTAGTCGTCCGATTTTGATAGAAAAGTTATGGAATCGATCAAGTCGAACGAACAAAAACCTGAATAAACTCTCCCATCTATCTTTAATGGCGATCGCCTGCGTCGTGCTGACTTTGGCGAGATTGGTTGTTTGTAGCTTATCAGCGTAGACCTACACCGTCCGAAAACCTTAAAAGAAAAAAGTCTGGCTGCTTTTCAATCTTGGTGCCTAACTCAAGTGATGTCCATTATGGCAATTGCAAATGTGACACTTAGTGTCGTGTTTCTAAGGACACGTGTCCGTCCATATCCATAACGTTCAATTCGGATAAAAAAATTGCCTTCCTTTGCCGTTGATGGTGATGGCTTCATCAATATTAATAGCGGTTTAAAAGCAGCACCAAACACAAACTTTTTGTGGTTCTGTTGCCAACGTGTGAATCTGTGTGGACTGATGACAACACAAATGCTGAATGCTTGTTAATATAGTCGTGCTTACAAATATGCGCCTCGAATTTAGCGAGCACTAGGTTTGCATTAACGTAGGGGTTTTAGTTTGCTATTCGACTTACACTTTTCGCTAACATCATCTTGATTTATATTTTTCTTTTAAATTGTGTTTTAATTTGATGATCCAGTTAAACAGCTGATCACAATTTTTGTAAGCAAATTTTCATGTTTGATTTTATAAATATTCTGGCGCAATAAAACGGCAAATAAAACTAGCAAAAACATTGATGTGTTGCTATTAGATTTTAGAAGGAAGTTCCCGGGAACCCTGAAATCTAGGCATCCCGGGTAGTTTCAATTTATTTCCACTTTTCCAGAGAAAAAGTCAAGTTGCGCTAAATAGAGCTGTACAGAAGTCATGAACTTCCATGGAATACAAGTCTGTCGTCATATGGACGGATGAATCAATTTCTGCTTTCACTGAGGCATCCTGAGCCGCTTAAGTTGTTTTCTTATCGAGTGCATATTAAAAACAAAATTTACTATCAAGTTGCGTGCAGCCTACGTCACAGCGTTAATTTTAATAAGTTTTGCCCATCAGTAAGCGTGATCAATTTGAAGCAATATCTTCAACGTGTTACTGTATTGTATCTTACCACGATAATTTGGCATGAGTGTTTAAATAATAAAAACCAGACAGAAATGTCTGTTATCTAAAATAATTTTCGTATTTCGGCGAAAAAATTTAAACTCTGCATAGACCTTGCTTTGGATTGGCCGCAAATAAACTAATTCTTTTTATTTTTTTCGTTTATTAAAAGTCCGAAATGAATATTAAAATGTCAAACATGATCGTAGTTTTCAATGCCAGCACTAAAATAATAACTTAGTAATTGTTAAAAAATATTGTATTTTTTATTGAAAAAATACTCAGTAGTGTTAAGGTTTTTAACTAGTCTTAAGTTTTGTGTGGAAAGTAAAATACTTTACAATTGTCTTATTAAAAAAGTCTTAATAGCTTTTATCTTTAGTTACGAAGCATTAGTTTCATGTTTGTCTATGGCTGCAATTTTGTTATTAGTATTTATTAGCAGTTTTTACACTAAACTGTAGCCTTTTTGACATTTTGAACGCCTAAAAGGAAATAAACGTCAACAACGTTATTGGCTAAAAAAGAGTTTTGCCATTAGAGTGCTTAGATATTGATAATTGTTGCGGATTTTGATCCTGTATATCATCCCATTGAAATGATTTGAACGTGGCAACATATGATTTCGGGACGGCGCTGCTTGCACACAGAGCACAACGCAGTTACCATTATGTAATATTTCTTTTAAGGTTAGGTATGGCTTGGACGGCCAATCGTCTGTTTCGAGTGACTTGATCTCTCTGGTAAGGATCCTTAATTCATTTTATCTAATTGCAAAATCGCTTGTATGAGTTTTTTTCACAAGTTTTTTTAGTTAAAGAAGCTTGTTAAATTTAATAATCATAATTATTTGTTCTTCTGCTGTACTTGCCTTGTTGCTTGCAACAGTTTTTGCTTTCGTATTTAAGAAAGGAGCTTAATAAGCAGTTAAGATCCTGAAAGGACGAAAACTAATTTGTTAGAAAATCTTAGTGCTTTGAGAGATTTAATTTAATTTCTTTTTTAAGTAGAAAAATATTTTACCAATTCAAGTAAGTAGACAAGTAATAAATGATTCTTAATTTAATATTCCGATGATTGGATACAGATAAGAAACAAATTTCTGCCATCCCTTGTCAGGTTGGGTTTGGAAACCATATAAAACGTGAACGTTAAATCACGCTGACAATAGCACTGGTATATCCGCAAACCAAACGTGAGGGATGAAGGAAATTCGCGGTTACCATAAGATTTTAACTGTGGAAAATAGAGAAAAAGTGTCTGTTTGCTGCGCTTTATAAGCCCGAAGATTAATTGGAACATATTTATGTTCATATTTGCGGACGATTAAGTTCATGAAATGGACCACTTCTAATTTGTGTATTTGACTCTTTTAGATTATTTATTCTGGCAATATTTGTGTATGCTTAAGTATGAACTACGTAGAGCGTGTATAAATAGAACCGTGGGATCCCGAGTTCCAGACATACCCGGAATCGTGGTCAAATATTATTGCCAGCAAATTATCTTTGCAATAAAGCAAACTTTTTGAATATTAAAAAGTATGTTGGTAAAAAAACACCTGCTTTAAGTACAAAAAAATTCATTTCTTGCTTAAAATGTGCATGTAGGTCTTATTTGAAATGAAAAGTAACCTTTCACTTTCATTTTATGATTTTTTTTTTCAATCATTTAAAAAACGTTGTATTCTACAATTACCGTATAAAAGCAAAAAATAACATCTGCCTCTTTACACCAAAAATAGTAGAACAAAAAATCTTTTATAGAATGATGTGTGTCATGCTAATGTTGTTGGCCCTTCTTTAAAATATGTTTTATTTATACTTTGCCGGATTTTTTTCTCATTTGATGTTTTTGTCAAGCTACCATAAATATGAAACGTTAGTAATTGACTTTGTATATGACAGTAGTGACACGAATATGCAACGAAAATCAAAGTGACAAATCATCACCTTATTGCAACTTTGTGCAACATATTTTTTTATTTGTCATTCAAAAAACTCCAATAAAAAAATATAAAAATGTTTTATGGGTGTGAATTTGTGTGTGAGTTAATGTAAACTGTGTAGTTTATCCGGCTATAAAAGTTTTGTCCCTTTACGGATGCTGTCAGTTTATTTGATGTGCACAATTATGTTACGTAAAATATGGAGTGAATGATTTCGTAGCACATACCTATAAGGATGTTTCGGCTGCCAAGCTAATCTTTGCGAACACGATCGTATAAAGCCTGAATTAATACAGTTTGAGAAGCATTAAAAAATTTGGATCCAAGTTGTTTTAATGATTGTCTTCAGTCTCAAAATTAAAGTTAAATAAAATACAAATAAAGCTATATTTTCGACGAAACTTTTATTTCACTATATTGTGCTTGGACCTTGCCATTACGTAGGAAATAGATTTGCATTTAAATTACCACCCCTAGATTCGTTGCAATGGTCGATCCTTTTGGGGTTGTTTTCATCAAATTTTTTGCACATTTCGCGCTGTATATCGTCGATAACGTCACGAATGCTGGTTTTAAAATGTTGCAACATTAGGGATTTATCCGCGTAGACACGCTCCTTGAGGAAGCCTCACAAGAAAAGTCTAACGGTGTCAAATCACATGATCTTGTTGAAATCACAATTGCAGGCCAAAGAAAGTCGATTATCATACGACCATATTGCTCTGAAATGACGGAAACGGTTTTTTCGGCGTAATTTTTAATAAATACAGCCCAATGGCACCTGCAAACCATAATGCGCACTGAACAGTCACTTTTTCCGGATGCAATGGCTTTTTCACAATCACTTTTAGGTTCTCCGAACCCAATATGTAACAATTTTGCTTGTAGACGTAACCACCGACCAAGAAATGAGCTTTATCGCTGAAAAAAATATTGTTCGAAAAATCAGCACTGAAAGCTTGTTGCTCTAGCACACAATCGGCATATCTACGGCATTGTGAATGATCAACCGGCTTTAATTGTTGCGTGAGTTGGACTTTATGTGGATAAACGACAATACGCCATACTGAGCCGTAAGATAGGCTCGCCCAATGGCTGAGAATGCCGTGGAGTCGACCGCTACACTTTTAGTAACAAAAGCAATGTCTTCGGTAGTGCGCACATTGTGATGATGCAGAGGCTTGTCCACATCTGTAACGCTTCCATTGCCTTAAAATTTCTTTATAATCTTGCAAATTCCTTGCACAGTAGCTTGCCTATGACGACCCTGTTCACCCCGTTATGCTTGGAAAGTGTCCATGTTTCAACCACCGCTTTTGAAATAAGTTTTAACTGATTTTAAACGTTCTTCGGTTCGTAAATGCCAAACCTTTCACTAAATAAATGACACTTCAAATGACCGATATTTAACAGCCGACAGCCTTGCCAGACCGACGGCACTAAATGGATAATCCGTTACTATTTTTATATATTTAGAACCAAAGTTACGTTAAAAGTTAAAAGAGTTAACTTTTTAGACACTGTGTCTCGTTACTCACGTCACCATCATTCTCTGTAACTTTCTACTAAGTACTACTTAAGTGTTATTAATATCTCATCGTAAGTGTAATTAATTTACCAAGTATCAATTTGTCATTTAAGTTGGTAGAACATGAACCTCGGTTATCATGTAGCCATCTGTCCGGTGTCGGAAGGTAGCAGGTAATGTTCGTAGCTCAATGTTGCCTGTAAGGATTGGCAGACGTTAGTGATTACTGTTGTATAGCTTTGTATTGAGTTCGAATTCGTGTTTGCGGATGACAGAGTAATGTAATAGACAGAGTCAAGTTACTTAATTTTTTTTATTTAATGCTTTTTTTATTCGGGTTAGATATAGTCAGTGATTAGTGGATTATGAGTGTGTTTATTATTTTAGTATTGTGTTTTTATTGTTTTGTTGCTTTGTGTATCCGTCATTTTTGTTGTGTGTTTTGTAGATTAATTCTAGAGATTCGAATAAAAGGACTGTATTAGAGATAGTTTGTTCATTTATGACGCGTCTGTAAAATGTCTTTCCTTTTAATTTTTTGCTATATTTTCCAGGATGTCTAGCCGTTGTTCTTTGCGATGTGTGTGTACTAGCTGTACCGTTTTTCTAATGTGCGCTGAACTACATTTGTTGTTGAACATGTGGTTGGCGAAGTAGATTCTGGTTATATGTTCGCGAATCTTGTGTTTCTTTGCGTCCTGTTGTAACTGCAGGTGCACGTTAGTTTGTACACACCCTGTTTATCTAGCTGGTCGTATTTGTTTGTCTTGGTCTTAAAGATTCCTCCTAGCTTGTTTTTTGTTTTAAATGCTACGTTTATGTTGTATTTCTTCAGAACGTTGGTTGTGTGTTGATTTACCGCTGTATGTTAAAGGTCTATAGAATATTCCCTCGCTTTCGTTGTTATATTCTCTGATGCTTTGAAAGTATTTTTTGACTTTGCCTACAGCATCGAAATATCAAGCCAAGAATCATATTTTTAAACTATGTTGGAATGTTAGCTAGCGATTTATAAATTTATTTTTGCATGTATCACATCTGGCTGTCTCATTATATTTCCCAATTAATTTCACTTATAGACTGCCTTTGACACTATTACATTGAATAAAACGTCGTGTCAAAAATTGAATAGACAATATGTTATGACAATGTCAAGTAATACTGATAGAAATTCAGCTCCCCTCGTTCTTAGAATAATTTCTGAACATGGAGTTATTATCAGGATTGCGTTCTTACCAAACGGAAAAGCAGGATAACAACAGCACTGTTATCGAACAAAGAAAAAAATCTACTGGATAGCACTCGATAGCGCACTGTCACACATAAATTATTTTTCGGCGAAGTAAAATCTACTGCTTCCGCAGCACTAGTCTTGCAAGGGAAAATAGAGATGACATTATATACGAATTGCGTTTCGTATGACTTTTGTTATTTGTTCTCGATGTCCTATTTTGGAGCATTTCTTTCCAAGTGCTAATCTTAGCGCTTCGTAGGTTTTTTTAAGTTTCAATGAATGTTTAGTAAAGCTTTCGCGTGTTTTATTCGTAACTCAGTGTAAAATGTATAATTTTGTACTCAAAGTCACACAATATTGATTTTTGCGATCCGCGACTGCCACCGAATGTGTAAAAATGTTAGGATTTTCCTGTTTTCCATGAAAATATATGTAAAAAATTTAACATTTTCTACCATATGATATTATTAATTTTTTCAAGGCGAATTATTAGTGATTACTATGCAATACGTTTGTGCTGCTTCCAGGGCATAGAATATTTTTTGGCTGATGGCTTACATTGGCTTAAATATCACCGCTGTGCATATCAGTATAATTTTTGTTTACACCAGGGCATCCTAACGTTTTTTTTCTTATTTCTTTACATATACTTTATTAATGATTTCAGCCGCCGTAAGTTGTCAAGAGCCGCAATCACTGCCGCACAGCAGAAGAAAATGGTTGATTTTAACTTACTCACGATAAAAATCTGTAACCTTTGAATAGGGTGAGATTTAAGATAAGGAATTTAGTTATTATATTTTATGATTAAAATTTCTTTGGAAGCATTAAATCAACATAAACATATAAAGTTCTTAAAAGTTTTTGAAAAGTATGGTCACAAGAATTATAAACAAGCGCGGATCGAGTTTAAGCTTTTGGGGATGAAGTACTAACGAAAACAAAAAAAATTTTCAGTTTCTCCAAAATTTTTTTATGGAAAAATGTTAATAATAAATTAAGCGTCTGCATCAAAACTACCCGCTATCACTTGCAGTATGACCTTAAATTCGTGTATTAAACGTACGTCGACTCTAGAAATTCGTGCAGTGACATTTGGCTCGGCGAAAAGCTTTCTATTGGACTTCAATGATAAAATCTTTTTCTGAATTCCCCATGAGCTTTCATTTCCGTTTTCCGGCCGAATTCATATTCGAAGGTATCGTCTCTCTTTCTAGAAGTGTCGCTCAATGTTTTCCTTATGGTGGTACATGTCGATATCTATTAAGAGCCCGTCATTATTTTCATAATTTTGTCATCGACTATTGTCAAAAATACCCTGTTTCCCAGATACTCAAAGGCAAAATCTTCTTAATTATTTAATAGTAAATAGAAAATAATAGTAAATAGAAATATTTCAATTAACCGAAATTGTAATCGAAAAAGTTTAAAAGCAACGTGATTTAACATTTTATTTTAATTTACAAGGAAGGGCTAATTGATTAGTCACAGTAATGTATTTAAAACAACTACAATATAACATTGTTATTTTTCGCTCCTTTTTCTTGAAAAAAGTACAATTCTTTGTTTGAGTTTCGAATGTTCGTAAGTCCTTGCGAATTAGTCTGACAGAACCTTTTTCTTTTTTAATCACCCTTCACTGCTCAAATAGAAAGAAGACATAAAATGTTGTACAATAGAAAACTTTAATACCGCTATTTTGTTTGACTAATTTATTTATATTATATGTACATGATAAAATATATATATATATATATATATATATATTTTTATCTTTAGACTAAATAAAAAGGAAAATATTTGCTCCCTTACATTTAGCAACAAAACATGAAAAATACCATTTTATTTTTGTATGGATTTGTGCTTAGTTGTGCCGTCTTGCTAATGGGAACTAGGATAAAAGCTGAGAAAAACCTACAGCCACACAAAACCATGCACACACATATACACAGATGCTTATTAGAGAAATTCCTTTCCACACCACACAGCAACCTAGTGCTTAATAAAAAGCCATTCTCGTGTTCTTTTAACACATATTTTCCAGCTCCTATTTGCATCTGTATAGCAATTTTTATTTAGCATATTATCATAATTTTTGTTTTCAAACTCATGGCTTTCTTTCTTTTTTCATTCTGAAACCAGCAGGTCAGAGCAGCTGTCTGTTACTGAAAGTAGAGGAAAATGTAAAAAAAAAGAAATATCAGGCTGTCTGTTTGTCCTATTTATTACTCCTACATTTTGCTGCATGGCATATAAAAAAAGAATTGTTTCCACAAACATCTGAAATACTAAATCAGGTGACAGAGAGTACAAAGGAGAATGAAAATAACAGAGCGTACAAAGAGAGAGGGAAAAATAAACCATCAAACTCACTTTCACTTGCTGGAGCAAGCGCTCTAAACTAAAGAGAGGTAACGATTCAACTTTTGAGAGCTGTCCATTAAATACTAAAATTTTTCTTGATTGTTCTCTAACAAACTCTTGCTGGCAGTCTCATAAAATAACAATTTAGTAAATACTGGAATATCGAAAAATATTTACTTCGAAATTTGTGAAAAAAAAGTCATAATGAGAATAAGCAAAAAACACCAAAAACACTGAAAGTTGTAATGAAAAAAAATTTACGAAACGGACTAGAAATCGAAAATTAGTTACAGAGTTTACATAAGGGCGGAACTTAAGCAAAAAAAAATCGAATTAATGAAAACTACTAAGCAACTAAAAGCACATGTTAGAAAAGCATACATTTTCAACTATTGAAATATTTTCTTTAGTTTCATTTACACATTTTTGTTCACTAACACTGCGTGACAGCGAAATTGTAGTTTAGAAATCACATAGTGCAGGTTATAGGCCTGCTTAATAAATAGATAGGATTCCTTAGTATGTTTAAATATCAGGTTAAAAATATTATAAAATATACAATAAATATTATAAAAATTACAATGCTTTTGTTGCTAAACATTAGTTGGCTGAAGTGCAATGTATATGATAATAAAGAAAAAGTTAAAGTGGTGTAAACTTCGTTCTAACCCAAGAAAAAGTAAAAAACATTTAATATTCCCTATCATATTCCATATACCAAACCGATAAAAACAATCCATTTTGCAAGTACATTTCTGGACAATGTGATACCGATAATATTTTTTTGGATAGATGTTTCCCTATATTTATCCCTATCTTTTTAATTTTTATATAAAAACCTATTTTATTTCTTACGCACAATATTAGTCGATAACGCATGGATATCTTTTATTTATTAATGTAGGGGAAATTTCGAAGACAAACACTAACTTTATAGGTTGCTTTTCAACCCCCTTCTTTCAGGCATCCGATTAGTAATTTACAACTACCTTACTTGCACTCACTTTAGACTGTCGATTGGTAAATGTGGACCTTCTTCCTCATCACAGAGTCTATAGCTTAGGTACCCATTTTCTGTATGTCGTCCCATTTAAGCCTTATGCTAGCCGGTGCTGGGCAGCATTTCTTTGGCGACTAATCTGTCCACCCCTTGCGAGGTTTTTTGTCCATTTCGTCAGAAGTTCTTCATTGGCCAATGAGCACCGGTGTTCCTACAGAGATTTCCATCTCTTGCGACGCTTCTTTCTCTATCGGAATTTCACAGTCCAAAGCCTTAGTTGCACCTTAGGATATTGACCCCTTCACCCACAACTTTTCTTCTACTATATGTAGCTGTTAACAGTAGTTGATTGTGTACTAAACTTTCGATACATATGTTTTCGTGAAAGGTGCAAATTAAATTAAAACATTCAATGCTTCAGTTAATTCAGCAAATGAAATTTTTGTCAGAGTTTTCTGATTGTGTGTTTAAGTGTTGTCAAATGTATTTGGGAAATTTTATCTTATGTTCTTTTGTCATTAACTATAAAGATATAAAACTTTTTTACATGAAACCATCAAATGATAAAATTGTTTGCTCGGTACTAAATAAACATTTTTATCATAAACATTTAGAATTACCTTTACATGAGTGTTAACCAAAAATAAAATCACAATTTATAGAACCTCGTATCAATATGAAGAGTTAGGCGCATCGATATTTATAGTATGTAGCGACCGTGCGACTTTGGTGGCTTCTTTATTAGAAAAATGGGTGTTCGTTCAAACGTTCCGCGCGTTACGCTCGTCAAAGTGGAATCTTCACGCTTTGGTGGCCAACTCGAGGTGACTATTTTGGCAAACAATTAGCGAATACTCGCACCGCAACGAAATTCAATATCGACGGAGAACATCTGTCGGTAAGAAGTTGCAGAACAACCAGAGGCAATCGATTCGAAACGTTCACAAAAAGTCGGAGTTTCGTAAACTTCAACATGGCGAATTTTGCTTTTGCGCTTTGCTGTATGCAATTAAAAAATTTAACTGAATTAGAAGATCAAAGTTGACAAACATCAGCAATATTGTTTGTTCGCTAAGTGGCATTCTGTACAAACTATTTGAGGGTAATCTAATATGTAGCGGAGCTGATATAAATTAGCCACTAAAAGTATGCGGCCAACTCGCATTCGAATTTTTATCCATATCTATGCTGGCTCGAGTAATATTCCATACTTAATAGCGCATACACTCAAAGAAAAGCATGGTCAACACAATCATATTATGTGCTCTACAAAGAAATACTGTTTTAGCAAACATATAGTGGTTATTTGGAAAAATTTTAAGCATTACTTCAACTTCGATAAATAGGTTATTTTTTAGATTTAATCATCAACTATTTGCCATATAAAATGAAGGCAACATACATGGTTGTCATGAACAATGAAAGTTTTACTGTAAACACAACCTGAGAATTTTAACTACACCAAAATAAATTAATAATTCTAACCTTCTTTTAGTGTGAGGGATACTGCGTTGACAATTAAGCAATCGATGGCTTTAGCCGCCCGTGTTCACAACTTAGCCACTGCAAATCAGTAACATTAACATAGTTTACTTATATATAACGTTCTAAGACGATCATATTACTATTACCAATTCAATAATACTCGTAATATATTGCTCTTTGAGTACGGTTATGTATGGGCATGGGCTTTCCAAATAGAAAAAGATTTTGATTATACCACGTGTATATCTGGTTTTAATCCATTACAATATTGATCCAATAGGAAAACTTTTATTTATTGCAATTTATTTTCCTTTAAACTTTCAAAATTGATTTATGGCTACTTTTTTGAGAGTATAAAAACTTAACTTGTAAATATTATATTGGCTTACGTGTTTGCTGGCTTTTATTGTTCTTTACGCACTTGAGGCCGATAAAGAGATGCATAAAATGTAATTTTTTTTAAATTATCATCCGCAACAATTTTTTTTATTCTTTAAACTGCTACCAGGCAATACTATAAATCCAACAAAACATGCACTTACATATTATTATCTTCGTTGTGTTTTTAGGTTTGACTTAACAGGTGTATGCGAGTATGGAAATCAGAAACTTTTAGTTGTTGTTCGTTGTTTCGCGTTATTTATTTTATCACTGTAGATCGTGCGTTTTCGAAAAGATATATGTTATCGAATACTTAACGAACAAACAAGAAACCGACAATTGTTGCTGTGTGTACTTACCGAACAATTTACTATACGACATGTGTGCAAATATGATAGTCGGTGTTTGCGCTATTTAATAGTTTGGAGTAGTTGTTGCTACATGAATGCATAGAGTGTTTTAATAAAATTGCCCTATGATAATAAATCGACCTAAAATTCCGTGAAGTTCGCGAGTGGTAGGGGAGCAGTAAGTTTTTATAATGATGACGCGTTTTTCTCTTGTGTAGCGCTCCATCTTTAATAAGCCAAATTATCTTATGTGGCGGCTGTTCCATTACAATTTGGCCATCTGCACGAAAAATATGCCACAAAATTTTAATGGTGCACTCTTATTGAGACACCCTATACTATGAAAATAACGTTAAACTTCATATGAAAAATGTTATTGAGAATCAGTATAAAATAATATAACTGCAAACGAAAACTTACACACACACAACCACACACGAAAGGAAATACCAAAAACCACAATAAAATACTCTGCTTACAACAAATACAACTACACCGTCAGCGTGGTTAAGTAACTGCTGTAAAATTATTGTTCTGGTTTAGTATTGCATTTATTGCATGCGTGTCTTGTTAAAGTCAAGTCATCTTAGCGTTGACACTGGACAGTCGGCAGACATGCTTTGAAAATAATAATGATTGATTTTCGGTTGTCTCACAATATATAAATCTGTGTTTTAAGAAAATTATGAAAAGAAATTTTAACTTATTTTTGTTTCACTAATTAAAGCATAGTTTTTTGGGCATTACATGTTTAGTTTGTACTTTTGTAATCACAGAATGATTAAGTAGCAATTATAGTATGTTAATTTTAAATAATGCCTCCTTCTCAACGACTATAACATTTCCCAGTTTCGTTACAAAATTGGCGATAAAACAAAAATATAGAAGAAGTTTTAAAGCAAAAAAAGAAAAAAAATAAGAAGCAGGAAATAACTAGATTTCTTAACTCTAGTAGTTTATGCACAGTGTTCCTCGCCTTTTGAAGTAAACAATTTTTTTAAATTTAATGATTTTTGTCGACTGACTTCAAGATATGTTTTAGTTTTTTTTTTAAGTTTTTTATAAAAAGGAATTTATTATTAAAAAAAAACACTGGTAATATTTGCCGCTTTTGGTTTGTTTTTATTTTAATTATCTCTTACACTTTTGAGTTGGACAAAAGCCAGACAAGTGTAGGGTAACAAGTAAGTGTGCTGGGTTTTATAAGAAATTCTCATTTTGTTTATAAAACTGCAAGCATAAGGTACGATATTGCTAGCTTTTCCTAAAATATTGATAAAGGGTTTCCGATGAGCTGACCTAAGCAAGCTGCAAAATGCACATAAAGAATTTATCGCTAACATTCTGATTGGGAAAATTAGCGCGTTAAATTATATTAAAAGATATTTGTTCCACCACAAGTTTTTTTTTTTAACCAAATTTATTAATTGGCTTTATTTTGTTTCATTTTATATGTAATTTCAAATCATATAGTGATGATTTATGATCATATTATGAGTGCATTTATTTAAATATATTCCTATGTGAGGGCAATCTGAAGAAGTAGAACAAAATATCATGCTAAAAATACACTTGCTGAGATTTCCTGTGTTCGTAATAAGCCTCGACTTAGACTCAGTTGTGTGAAGGAAGTATGAAATCTTGTGGTTGTTATATTGAAAATGTGAAATGTGCTAAATATCTTCTGACAAAAAAAATTATTTGGGAAACACTTCTAAAGAACATTTTTTTCTTAAATATTGTTTATTTACCTGGTTTCTACCGCGTACTGTTGTAATCACACAGTCATAATGCAATTTGTGTTGTCACTATAGTCAATTGTTTTAATTAAGCATGTAATCGTCCTTCTTCCGTATTCACTTAGTATTTGTCAATGTTTATGAGAACCCAAGGCTTTTGTTTACGTTACTAAGCAAGTGCCTTCAGAGATACCATATTTTATACGATCAGGGCTCCCACATACCTTTTATATGTTATTATCCTAAGCTAATGACAACTATTGTCCTGCTGTTAAGTTGTCTATACACATAATACATATACTAAAAAGCATAAATTTATTCTAAGACATAAAAATGATATACAAAAATGATAAGAGATATCAGGTCAGTTCATGCTTTATTTTGAAGCTCCATTTATGGCATTGTGCGTGGAAAGAGCCGTATGTAAGTGGCGGCTTCGGAATCGATGGCAATACTTAAAGATGATGTCTGTGGTCGATGTATGTGATCGTTTGGCTTCAGTTCGTGCGTAAGTACAATCACATATGATGTAGACGTAAGTCATACTACAAAATATGTCAGTTTGACTCTCTGGCTGATTAGCGCATAATTGAAATTTCTGGGTGTTCTTTGATACTGGCCGCAACGAGGTCTACTTCTTCACTTCATAAAAATCTGTAGCTGGTGAGTGGCTTAAGATCCAAAAGGGTGTACTTTTTCTCGGTGCGAAGAATTGCCTGCACGGTAAAGCCATGATGATGACGGACAAAACTCAGGTCTACAACTGAGCCGATGAAGTAGGCTTGAAATGATCCATGATAAATTGCGGATATCCGATTTCGCCGTCTAGTAAAAAATGTGGCAACATATCGAACATATCGACCCCTAACCACTACAATAACGTAACTTACAGAAAAAACATTTCACACACGATTTTTTTTAATTTCTTCGGAATTTGTATATGACAATTTAATCGTAGCTTACAAATGACCTTATGCCTCCAATATTCAATTAAATAAAAAGTTTAAATTCTTAATCTTTACAGGCGTCAATCTCCAATATATACGTCTAATTAGACGTAGATATTTAACGAACAAAAACATAATCATCACTACCATTGCCGCTTTTGTCTTATGTGTGAAGCGCATGATCCTTGTTAAAATCTTAACTTTGTTTTATATTTTACTTTGCATTTGCTTTATTTGTTGTAGTATACTTGTTTTTAGCTTTCAACTGTTATACTTTATTTTTTCCCTGAAAAATATTTTTTTGATAAGGATAAACAATAAAATTGTATTGAACACACGAATTTGCTCCTGCTTCTTATTAACGAAATTTTCAATATGTTATGGGCCATTGCATATGAGACACTAAGGACTTCAACATTAACTATAATTGTATTTTTGGAGCAAATTATTAATTTTATTATTATTCGTCAGTGTTCATCTTTATCACGGCTCATTTTAAGCTTAATATTCCTCAACTTAATAAGGACAATTACGAGCTTTGGAAATATCGCATGCAGCTTGTCTTGAGAAAGGGTGATACAGATGGGTCTATTTTAATCGGATTGTCGGTGGAAGAATTTTCATTATCAATATGCAATCTGGGTGTGATATGGATAAACACAACACCCAAATGAAAATTCTTTTTTCGCGATTACAATCATTAAGCGAAACTATTGATGAATCATGGATCATGCTAAGTAGTCTTCCTGCATGTTATGATACCTTAATTACTGCTTTGGAAGTATGAAACGAAAAAGATTTAACTATGACTTTTGTTGAATCCAAACTTTTGCAGGAGTATGAAACTTCTCGTTAGTGAGGAATCTGTCCTGAAAATATCCAACAATAATGTAAAGAAAGTTATTGTATGTAACCATTGCCAGGGTGCCGGACATATTCGTAAGAATTGTTGGAAGTTAAGGAATAAATCAAGAAACCAGCAGCAGGTGCATAAGGTTGAGAAAACTCCTGCACCTGAACAGTGTTGTTTTCTGGTTGATTCATAAAGAACAAGCTGGGTTGAGGATTCCGGAGCAACGTGTCATATTTCTAGCAACAAAAGTGCATTCACGAACTTGGATGAATAAATCGTGACAGCGTAACAATTGCCAATGGTAATCTGGTAAAAGCTTTAGGGAAGGCTTGCTGTCTTTTAAAAATTGTAAATGGAGCAGGACATGAAACCCACATTCGTTTAGAAAATGTTCTATATATACCAGCGTTTAAAGGAAATTAGCTTTCGGTTAAGTGCAGATGGTTTCAGGTGATCTTCTCTGGATCAAGTTGCAGAATATTAGCAAAAGATCAAGAAATCTGTATTGCAGATCAAGTAAACAATTTGCATCAGCTACGCCTCAATGCTGATCAAAAAGCCCTACAGGTAGAATGCAATTCCAAGAACTGTCAGCACTTTTGGCATAAGATGTTTGGTCATAGAGACATAAATGCACTCAAACGAATGCAATCTAAAAAATGGGTAAGCAATTTAAATTTTATTGATTGTGGGATTCGGAAAAATTACAATGTCTGCATTAAATGCAAACTGTCTAAGAAACCATTTAGTAAAAGGTCTAAAGAAGTTTTCGAATTAGTCCACTCTGATATATGTGGTCCAATGCAAACTGTTACTACAAGTGGAAATATATATTTCTTAACTTTTATCGACAAGTATAGTCGTTTTACCGTAGTATACTTTCTACGTGAAAGATCGCAGTACTTTGCTAAACTACAAGCTTATGTCGCGATGGTTAAAATTAAATTTGGAAAAGTTCCAAAACATATTCGGTCTGACAATGGTTGTGAGTACGAATCTAAAACGGGGACATTATATCTTCTTCGAAATGGTATAGGTTCACAATTTACCGTGCCATATTGTCTTCAGCTAAAATGACATACACGTTTTAGGCAGAAGCTATAAACACAGCTAATTATATTCAAAACTGTTCAAGAAGTTCAGTGATTCCTTTGCATTTGCTTTATTTGTTGTAGTATACTTGTTTTTAACTTTCAACTGTTTTTCCCAGAAAAATATTTTTTGATTAGGACAAAAAATAAAATCGTGCTCCTCCTTCTTAACGGAATTTTCAATAATCTTCTTTGATCACGTTATCGTTCATAACGTGAGTATTTGGAATGGTCTTATTTTTCAAATTTGGTATGGTCTTATTTTTCAAATACAATTAGAATATTATGAAATACAAGCAAAAGTGGTCTATCGGCATCAAGTTTGTAGAAAATATTAGGTTTGCATAGTAAGGATTTACAAATGATTTCTTTAATATAATTTTTTTCTTTAGTATCTTGTGACCATAAATTTTAAGGATTGTGGTTAGTTTTTGTTTATATTCATATGATCTTACAAGCTTGCGAGCAAAAAAAAAACAAGGTCATTCATTAGTAACATTTTTATCTAGAGCAAGCGTGATTGTGAGTGAGAATGATACTCAGCTCAATGTAAATATTACAACTATTTGGAGACAAACTGGCTTTGGCTATGTGCCATCTTCAGTGTCATTTTTCGTTCTTTAACCCATAATTGTTATTTTATAATTTCTAATTAAAATAAATTCAGCTATATAAAGGGCGATCCAACCAAAACGCAAGATGTTGATTGTAAATAAAACAACAAGTTTTCGGAGAATTATCGCAATATTTTTTATTATGATAGAAGGCTCAATGACAATTATGTGTGAAAGAAAATATCGTCCAAATGCTCCCCACGGCTTCGGTATCATACCCCTATCCGATGGTCGATATTTTCAGTTGCTCTGAAACATAATTGAGGTTAAATGTCGTTAATGTGCCGAATTATCTCATCCTTTAGCTCTTAAATTGTTCTTAACTTATTGACGTACACTTTTTTTAAATACACCCAAAGAAAGAAGTCCAACGGTGTCAAATCTCATGATCGTGACGGCCGGTTTACATGGCCACGACGTGAGATAACACGGCAATTGAAGTTCTCACGCAAAAGAGCCGTTGTCCCGTTGGCTGTATGACAAGTGGCACCATCCTGTTGGAATCACATGTCGTCCAGGTCCATATCCTCAATTTCTAGCCACAATAAGTCCATTATCATGTCGCTAAAGCGAACCACATTCACGGTTAACTGCTTAGACGACCTCATTTTCGAATATGTGCGGATGACGCCCCCAGCCCATAAGTCGCACCAAACAGTTACTCTATGGATGAATAAGCTTTTCAACAACCACTCTCGGATTCTGATTTTTTCAAATGCGGCTATTCCGCTTGTTAATGAATCCACTAAGGTGAAAGTGTGTTTAGTCGCTGAAGATGATTTTGTTTGTAAAGTAACCATTCACTTCTGTCCATTGGCTTTTTGACGTCCATTTGGCGTATTGACGTTGTTTGAAATGATGCATGAACCTTGTAAGCTGGTAAATTCAAATCCTTATTCAAAATTCGTTCGTGAGATGTTTAATTGCACGACGACGAGTCCAGGTTGACGGCTCTTCTGCCACACTAACGCAAACAATAGCAATATTTTTCGCAGAACGAACTGCGTGAGCATGCACAGGTGTTTTCATATTTCCTAAAGACCCGGATAGCTGAAATTTACTCGCAATTCTCCCGTTTGTTGACACATTTGGTCGATTATGCTGACCAAAAAAAAAAAAAGAGATACGAAGTGCATTTTGATTTGAACGCGCATTTTTGTAAAAGGCTTTAACAATCTGAATCTGGTTGAAATTTTCAAACTCTAAAACAAAGAATCGTCAAATTAAGTTGGGCAAAAAACTTGACGTTAAAGTGTGACGCACAATTAACACCGTGCATCATGGTTGGACCACCCTGTATAATTCCCCATATTTTCCCAATACAGAACAGTTGAAACACTCGGAAAGTTTGCTGATTCAGAACATAGAGTTACAGTAAACATAACCAATTTAAATTGTAAAAATACTATTCTAAGCTAAAAATGAAGTGAAGCTTTATTTTGAAGACGTTATACTATATTTTCAGTTATGAGATCAACATTTGCTAATTTTACTGGAATCTAAAATATATTAGTCGAACTATTTTGTTCAAATCATATGCTTCTATCGAAAGTATTCAATCATTGCAATAGTTAATAGTGTTAAGGGATTTACACACTATTGAATTAAATAACATGACTTGGGAAAAATTCAAATAAAATTAAAAATTGTTACAGTGTGTAAACACTTTGCTATGTATCTGACAAAAAATTCGTATGGCTCTCTCCACTTATGGGTCTCTCCACTTTTTGAAATGTTCAAAACGAAGAAGCTTTTAAATTTGTTTTTACAGAAGTAAATTTTAATAAATATACATGTCGACTGGTTGGCCGCCGACAGCGCGCTCTCGCATATATTTTCTAAGCTTCCACCTGCGCAAAAACAGCCGTTGTTCTTATCGGTTATCAAAGTATTTTGTTCGTTGACCGTAATAATGATGACTTTTTCATAAAAAAATTAAAATATTATTGATTTGATATTCCGACAATTTTGATTTTTCATGATTTTTATTCTTTTTTCGGAAATAATTATTAAAAGGTAAAATAAAAGTTTTTAATTTATTTAATTAAATGTAACTTACATTTTGCAAGCTTTGAATTTTCAGAAAATAACACTTAATTCTGTCCATAATATATAAGCCAAAATTTAAAAAATTATTTCTACAAAAACATATCAATAAATATTAATTACTTCTGCCAAAAGAAATAAAAACTAGAAAAAAAAATTTAGCCAAAAAATAAAAATCAGGAATTCAAAACGCATATGGTTTTCTAAAACTCTAGGTCAATAAGATTAATATGAAGTGCTTTACATTGTCGCTGCTTTGTTGTTTGAAAATTCAAAAATATGTATTACCTTCGGTCCCTGATTTTGTTCACTTCATTGCTGAACATTTTCGTACTTCTTTTACAACTTCAATTTGCTATATTTTTACAAAAAATAATTCGATTTAAAACTTGAACCACTAAAAATTCTCAAGAACTACCGCCGTTGCTGCCTACTGGAAATTGCTCGGCCATCGCTGCGGTTTCTATCCGTGCTACTTGCTCGAAGTAACCAACTACGTAATTTTTACAATATAATGAGAATATTTTACCTCAGATTTTTTTTGTGGTCTAAGCGGTTTTCAATAGATTTCTGTCTGCCAAAATCCAATTAAAATCTAAACTTTTGTAGAATAGTGTGCAACGCCCTTAAATAAGAGATCATGCAACCCACAAAAAATCGATTGGCAACAAATTCGGTTTTGACGGGTACCACTCTGATTTCTCTGGCTCCAAGTTATTACAACTTGTAAACTTTCGATTACAAATTCTTTATGATCATTGTAAGCCACCGTATTTTATCTCAATTTGCTACTCAAGCTCTAGAGGTAATAGTGGTGTGTCATTATCTAAGCAAATACTAGAAAAAAACTTAAAAACATGAAAACATGCAACATTTTGTAGCAGTGAAGTATTTATATAATGGCTTTATATATTAACATTATATACTTACATACACTTACACATACAAAAATACTAACAAAAATATTATTTAGGCTAATAAATAAAGATGTGCATAATTTGAAACAGAAGAAATCCAATTAATCAATTAATCAAAAAAGGGGGGTTTTCAGATTAGTTCAAGGGGTTTGCAAAATCCCCTCGAGATAAGATTCTACGACTTTTGGGGCCAATTTACCAAGTCGCGAAAGTTAACTATAGGCTGGAATCATGTATCTACAAGGTCCAATATGGGCATTTGTTGCCCGTAAGGGATGGACTAGAAAAAGTTCGTTGTACATGTTCTGTAGTGCTCGCCGTTGATGCATAGGGCTCACTAAAGTTCACTAAAGTTGTGCTAAAAAGTTGAAGTATGCAAAAGTGAGAGTTCATGTCGAAAGCAATTAGATGGTTGCCTTGAAATCTTCTCCACAATTTCTAGGACAGACGAAGATGTTTTTGGCCGATCTGGCTTCTATTTACTGAACGTGCGTTGGCTGGGTTTCGACCGAATCGTTCGTCTCGAAGTTGGCTATCAATTATTGGGGACCAAATTGTAAAAGGCTGTCACTTCATCGATAAAATGGATGCAATGCGCGCAGCTTTCATTTATGGTTATAACAAAGAAGTTGCCAAAACTTCATATCAGCCACGGACTATCTTTGTTTTAAAATACAAAAATAATTTAATAAAATCAAAACAATATTTTCTTCAAGTGTATATATTTATTCATATACAATTCTTTCACGATGTGTAGTTTTTGTTCTTGTTGCCAATGGCTTCTTGCTTGTGAGACCATCATTTTGTCTCTATACTCAAATACTATATGCGAAGAATAGCAGCGTCATCCGCAAGGTAGCAACACATGTGTGAGCTCTATAGCTAAAGTTCTTTATTTTAAACGCGAATGCACACACACCTACAAGGAATCTTAAACCCTTATATACACATACTACTTCAAACAGTTGAATACTACGAAGTACATACGCACCTACACTACACTTGACTACTGAGAACAAGAGAGTGGCTATTTAATTTTATGAATAAAGTTAGATTGTTCTGTTTTCTTTTATTCTTATTTCTTCATAGAAAAATATTTAAAGTAACAGAACTGAATGAATAAACCGCAGTTGTCTTTATTTCGTGTTCGTTCTATTATGGATGGTTGGTTTAGTGGGTGTAGTAAATTGGTTTTCGGTAGCAATGTCTGGGTATGGCTGGTTTAGCTTCATTGTAAGTGATTCCCTCAGCCACTTAATAATGAGTCACGTGTCAAATTTTGTCACATTTTAATACAATGCAAGCGATAAAAATACTCGTACTTACATAAATACACTTTTTTCATTTGAAACAAGAAGGAACGTGTCTACAACGGGATAAATATGACAAGAACAAAAATGCTTTTATGGCAAAATGTAAAGGGGATATCCAATAAATAAGATAAGAATTACGATGATCAATTATTTGATATCTTGTTTTTCGTACGAAATCAAAACGATGCGATTACATGATTTTAAGTTGATGTGCGAAGAAGGGCATTTCTCTTGTTTTAAGCTAAGTGCATTTAAACCTAATAGATTTCTTTTATAATTTTTTAATAAAAGTAATAGCTTACTTATTATCTTAGTCTTTAATTAAGGTCCACGGTAGTGCGCTATGACAATTTCAGGCCTAAAGCAAGTTCAGAATAAGTAATGAGAAAAATTTACACTTTTCATCTAGGGGTCATATTTGTAGGGAGCACTTCCAATATAGGTAGAGAGCAGAAATTTGATATAACCTAACCATCTGTAAGCTTTAAGTTAAAAAAGGTTTTATTTGCGTAAAAAAACATATCTGTATCACATTTGCACGCCTATAGTTGGTTTGTAAATACAGTTTACAAATCGGAGAAAGTACTGACCAAGTTATACATATTAAAATTTAATGATAAAGCATGGATATACATATGCATACATGAAGAAGTCCTGCCAAAATATATCTGTTCAATACTTGCTCGTGGATAAAAATGCTAATGTGTAAGTATCTGAGCTCCATTTTCCATTAGTCAACGCGCTAACAACTTAAGCCACAGCACCCTCATATTTTGTTTAAACACTAATAAAAATTTTTTATGGTTAGAGTTATAATATTGTTTTTCTATAGTGAAAATACTTTGGTTACGTTTTGAAATTCAGTAAAAATTGTATTGTTCAACTCAAACCGGTTTCAATTCTTATGGATGGAAGTCATTTAATGATTTAATGTACACAAAAACTTGTCTATCACAACGAAAGTAATGCCTTAAGTGTTTTTAAATAACCATTATATATTTGCCACAACCAGTATATTTCCATAGAGATCGTTATCGTGACAATGCTATAAACATGTTTATTATTTGCGTGGAAAAAGATCGAAAAGGCACGGTTATCTATGGAAACTAAATTGTAACAAAAATTTGTCTAAGCAGGAAAATTTATAAAATGTAATATTATTTAAACACAAGTATGCGAGTAATCATTGGCGACCATAAATTTACATGACTGCTAAGCCGTAAAATCTTCGTTGGGAAAATCAATTTGATTTTATTTAATTATTTAGTTCTTAACTTAGAGTTACTAGTTTATTTAATTATACCATTATTCATTTATATAATAATTTTATTTTATTACTTAATAAATGAATCATTGAACTATTAATTATTCAATAAGTAAATTTTTTAAGTATTTAATTTATATTATTTAATGGTTTCAAGAATTTAATTATTTAATTATTTCGTTATCTAAATACTTATATATTTAATTATTCAATTATCTAATTATTTAATCATCTAAATATTTGTTTATTGCATTATTAAGTATTTTGTTATTTTATTTTAAGTATTCAGTAGTTATTTTTAAATTTTTTAGTTACGCACTTATATAATTATTTAATTAATTAACTAGTTTGTTATTTTTTTTATTTTGTTTTGTTATATAGTTAATTAATAATTATTTATTTACTTATCATCTTTTTAGTTGCTAAGTTATAATATTATTTAATTATTTCATAGCTTAATGAATTATTTTTTTTAAGTTAATAATTTTGTTTATAATTAATTGTTTAAATATTTAAATTACTAATAATTATTCTAATATTTAAATATTTATTTGATAAAAATCAAAGTAAATAAATATAATTCCTTAATTGTATTATATTAAAAAAAATTTGTTTATTTAATTGTTCTTTTATTTATTTTTTCTTATTTAACTTGTTTTTTAGTTGTACAACACTTTATTTAGTTAACAATAGTTAATTATTTTAATTGTAGTATTTTTTATTTAACTCTTTAATTATCGAATACTGTAATATTTCAATTATTTAATTACTTCATTCTTTGATTATTTTATAAATTATGTATTTATTTAATTAATTAATTATATGATTTGATAGCTGTATGAGAATTAAATTGAGATAAACTGTGGCAGTGTCAAGACCCAAATTTTTCTTAAAAATTCATCATTTCGACTTGACACGTTTCCAATATTTTGAAACACAACCAAATCTATATATGTTTGTATATTAAATCATACATAATACTAAAACAACCAGTCAAAAATAATTACTAATACACTAAAATTAGTATCGAAAAACGAGAAAGAGAATAGGAGAGAGTATTAGCACACACCAGCATAAAGATTGAAAAAAAAGTTATGTACAAATGTCCATATTGTTATGACATTTACATTACTCGCATATACATTCGCATACCTGGCTGCATGCGTTAATACAGCAGCAACAAAGTATTTTTTGTTTGTTTGTGTTTTTTCCTGTGTCAAGTCAGTTTAAAGGAATTGCATGAATATATTGTAATTTCCATTTCATCGCACACACACAACTTAATGAAGAAGAATTTTTACAAAAAGCAGAGATGGTAAACGAACGCATAGCTAAATAGTTGTTTTTTTTTTGAGAGAGTGCAACTACTTTTGGCCAAGATTTATGGAAATTTACTAATGAATATTTATTTTTCAGTAATTTCACAGATGTTCATATATAGGAACTGTTGAAAAGACTATAGGAAAATATATGTATGTTCGAAGTGTCAAATAGATTTGTCGCAAATTTGTTTTTTGTTATTGTATTTCCACATACATATGAACTCACATAAATCGTGACCAATTGTCAAAGTTTAAATTACAGTGGCTACAGTAACTAACACAGACGTGCGTATCAGGGCATACTGGTTCACGTCGAAAGTCCTCTTCTTCGCAATTTACGCTAGATGCGGGTGTAGCAATGCAACAGTCCTCAATGAGAGTCGTTCGTAAGAAAAAAGTCCTTCCACACTTTTTCGCAATTATGTCATAAATTAAAATCTTAATCAAATAGAAATGTTCAACCAATTGCTTGTTATTTTGTACCGCTTAACTGTTCGACTTATTTCAAGCTTCCTATTTTTAATAAAAAAATATATCGGTTAACATCTGTCTACACATTTCTAAACAACTAAAGTATTGAGGGGCCTTCTCACAAAATGATACATACAAATTTTGAAGACTCTATCTTTTATAGTTCTTTAAATATACTATTTCGATCATGCCTACATTTAGCTGCTATAAGCTCAATAACAACAAAGTAAGTCTCGATATAAACTTGAAATATAAAATTGAAATTTTTAGTGCTCCCTAGAACACTGCAAAAACTTTAATAATTATCGTATCATTTTCCATTTCTTTGATATTTGCATAAAGAAATTATAAGAGTAACGAGACAGGGCTAATATTAAGCCACTATAATGTACAAATTCCCCTGCCGCACATTTTTGTTGTTGGGGCTAAGATTGACGATTGCTCTAGATTTTATTACTGTGGATACGTTAGTTATTCATAAAATACGATTACATAAGAGGAAAAACTATTACTGTGTGAATAAATAACTCATTGTATATCAGAAACAAAGAGCTGTGATTTGTTTTGATTCACTAACACCCATATTTTCTGCCTTTCGTACCGCTGAAGTTAAAAAAAATACTCAGGGCGTATGAGACATATTTATTCCGGAAATCGATTATACGCGTCACAAATCTCATGTTTTCATCAAAGTGTATAAAATATTGCCATTACAGCCCTTTTTACTATTCTACAAGTGTTTAGCTCAGGGCTGGTTGAGTGGATGAAATCCGGATTGATTGGAACCCGATATAAAACTTCTCTGAGCCGAAACAAAATAAATGATTTTTGTTACTCAATGCAGAATACAAACAAGAATCCAATGCATGAAATGAAACAACAAAGTATGAAAATTGAAATTAGATTTTGTTTATTAACTGCAAGAAGAAAATCGTACCAAACTCACCAAAGGTTGAAACAGAAGAGAGCAACCAAGATTGTCTTTTATGCGGAAGTAGTTACGTGAGGTGTCGTTAATACTCTACATTTCAGTTAGGCTTTAAACTTTTAGAAGGAGATAGAAGATATGCTGCAAAATATATCTTTCAGCTTATGTTTATATTAAAGAGTAGGAGTTACACAGGCGATATGACAACGTTAATGACGATGAACAATTTGAATGCAAGTTAGTTAATGTGACATTAACATTGCCGCCCGCCTTGCAGCATTCCCGGGATGTATAGTGTATACCTCAGACACGCCACTCCGTGAAAGGTCAACCTTGGCTACAAAAACACATTGTCGGTACAGTATTCTTAAACTAATATGATACAAAAATTGGGTTTTTTTTTTACCATAGATACATGTGTTTACATTATGCATATTCATTTAATTCATAAAATTTGAAATTCAAAGTATAAAAGGATGTCTAATATATTATGTTATTAAGAACATGCACAAAAATTATGACGTGTCGCAGGGCCCATATATAGTCCAGCCAAATATAGTGTTTTGGGCCGTTGGTAGCCCAGTTTTTGTAAAACTCCCTTCGCATATAATTTTTGGATATACATCAGCTCCTAATATGATGTCAATTCCCGCAGATTCGTAAAACTTTGGGTCAGCTATGAATAAGTGGCGAAAATACTGCTTAAAACCATCTCCAAGTAACTAGGTGGGAGTTTTGATTGTTATTCTATTGTCGACTCTACATACTCCCTCAATTTTTGAGTTCGGAGCGAACCTAGATTCAATAATAATGGGACACATCGTCTCGGTCTGCATAGTTAAAGTTGTGAGATTTAACTTTTCCACAAACCTCTTTGAAATTCGACTTATAGGTGACCCAGAATCGAGTAAACAGCGCGCGTAAGAAGTGTGCGCATTGATCTTTACTAAAACTGTTGGTAGAAGAATGATTCGGTTTTGATGCAATAAGGACGATAAAGAAGTGGCCGTCGCCGCAGGTTGCGGTGAGGTCTTTGCACGAGCTGGTTTTGGAGATGATTATTCAGGAGTTGGAGAACGTGAAGGTGTAAGCGAGGGGGCTACAACTTGTCGAAGTTGATGATTGATGTGGAGTAATGTGTGGTGGTACTTTTTACAGTAGCAACAACCGTGTTTAGAAAAGCAAGTTCCGTGAGAATGATTATGTGTAAGGCAATTTTGACAATATTTATGAACTCGAACTGCCCGTATACGATCTGAAATACTCATCGCAATAAATTTTGGACAAAATCTTAACGGATGGTGGCGTTTACACACACGGCATGTATAGGATTTAAGTTTCGTTTGGAGTTTTCCACTATTTGCATGACTTTGTGGTGATGAGTAAGATTTCTTTGTATTGGACTTGGGCATGTTGTTCTGAAAGAAAAAGAAATTTATAGAAGATTGTTGTTGGAAAATTAAAAAGTAAGAAGGATTTTCAAGGACTTGGCAAACAAATAATTTTACTAATTGGTCGTGTTACTGTCCCTTTTTGGGTGTATATGTCGGCAACGCGAACATAGTGATCAGATCCCAGGTATAGTTTCACTACTCTACCTAGCCGCCATGCGTTCGGAGGCAGGTTCTCTTCTTTGATTACCACCAACGCATTTTCCTTGATATTTTCTTCTGGTTTCTTCCATTTTGTTCTTTTTAGTAATTCCCGTAAATATTCATTTTTCCATCGTATACAAAATTCCTGATGCACTAATTTCAAACGCTGCCAACGATTTAGAATAGAGATAGACTCTGCAGGAATGTGTGGATCCACAGGGGTTAAAAGAGGGCAACCTATGAGAAAATGGCCAGGTGTTAACGCCGAAAGATCGGAAGGGTCTTGTGAAACAGGAGACAGAGGTCGTGAATTCAAACAGGCTTCTATACGGATGAGGAGAGTGGAGAACTCCTCAAACGTGTATTTCAGACCACCAGAAATTTTGCGAAACTTTTGACACCTGCCTCCCAAAGTCCTCCCATATGAGGTGCTCCTGGCGGAATAAAGTGTCATGTGAGATTTTGATGGGCATAATTAGAAGCTATAATTTGGCTGGACACCTGAAGAAATTCTCTAGAAAGAGCCTTTGAAGCACCAACAAAGGTGGTTCCATTATCAGAATATAAATGGAGAGGACACCCACGACGACCAACAAACCTATTAAAGCAGCAAGAAAAGCGTTAGTGGATAAATCCGTCCTTGCTTCAAGGTGTATTGCTTTTGTGGAGAAACACACAAAAATTCACACATACCCCTTTGTCAGTCGACACGATCTGCCTGCATATGTTTTTAGGTCAAAAGGGCCAGCAAAATCTAGTCCGGTGTGAGTAAAGGGCCGAGAAAATTCTGACCTTTCTGGAGGTAATGCCGCCATTATTTGTTTTTGGCATCTCTTCTTATATAGAACGCAAATCTTGCATTTTCGAATAGTTGCTTTAATGAGAACTTTTACTCTCGGAATCCAATATTGAGTACGTATAAGCCGTAGGATTAGCTGGTTGCCTCCATGAAAACTGATCTCATGAATAAATTTAACAAGTAGTCGAGAATATGGACAATTGTACGGAAGTATAATTGGATATCGCTCATTATATGAAAGGCTAGGTGCTTTTTCAAGTCGCCCACAAGAACGAATCACTCCTTCTGCATCTAAAAATGCATTAAGAGTGACAAGTGAACTGTTTGACTTTATAGGCTGTGCTGCGGTCAATGCTCTGTGTTCATCCGGAAAATTCGCCTTTTGACATGCGGATATAAGCTGTTTTTGAACAAACAGAATCTCCGCGCTTGTTATTGCGATAGAATTTTTTTTGAATGTGGATCTCAATTCTGGATGAGTACGGAAGAAAAAGCGATAAATATAGGCAACAACACGAATCGCGCGGTGGAATGACGAAAATCTATCCAAAATATCGTCATAGGCTTGAAAGTATGTAAAATTTACCTTGATAATTTTTTGTTCAATTTCACATGCTTGAATATTTTGGTCGCTTTGTGGCCACTCCGATTTTTCATGACTAAGCCAGTCGGGTCCATGCCACCACAAACTGTTTCCAATAAGATCTTGTGGATATGCTCCCCGGCTCGCTAAATCCGCTGGGTTAGAATCGGAGCAAACATGATTCCAATGGGATGGATTAGTAATTTGAACGATTTTGGATATTCGATTGGCTACAAAGGTTGTCCAAGCGCAGGGTGGTTTAGCTAACCAAGATAGTACGATTTTCGAATCCGTCCAGCAATATAAGGAATAGTCTTCAATCTCCATTTTTGGAAGTAAGTTATCCAATATTTCCGCTAGCAAAAGAGCACCACAGAGCTCTAATCTAGGAATCGACATCGTCTTGACAGGAGCCACCTTGGTTTTAGAAGCAATCAGGTGACAGCTTATTTTATTTCTATAATTAATTCGAATGTATAGGGCGGCGGCATATGCTTTTTCCGAAGCATCGGAAAAACCGTAAAACTGAATTTCTCCCTGAGGAACATAACCTACCCAGCGCGGAATGCAGATGTGCTGAATATTTTTGCAGAGATAAATCTAATGATAATCGTACTGATTATTCTCCTAACATTGTGTCTACACTATCACACTTGAAATAAAAAAGACGTATTTATTTACTTCGAGCAAGTAGCAGAGAAGGAAGCTGATACGATACTTTCGGCGGCGATCGGTTAGCAATTTGGGGAGAGTAGTGGCAGATGTCGCTCTTGAGAATTTTCGGCATATAAAATTAAATTTCATATTATTAAATATGTCGAGAGGAAGATTACAATAAGTATTTAAATCTTAGTTCTAGATTACTATTTATTTCTTAAATTTTTTCTACCTTTGGGCTTGGAGAGCTCTCTTATCGATGTGCTTTTTTTAGTTTCTGGTGCACACCAAATTGTAATAAATCCCAGAGATTAAACATTTAATGAAAAGAGCGTATTGTTCATAACACCCACAAACTTATGTATTAATTAGTAACATTTCAAGGAATTGTGGTTTAAATAATAAATATATTTAAAAACCACACTAAATTCACACATCCCGAAAAAAGGATAATTGTAACTGGCCTTTGTTAATTATGCAAAAACCACATATCCATGCAAACATATTTTGACTAACACATATTTTCATACTTATGTTGCGTAAAAACGGTAACTTTTTTATTTCTCTATTTATTTGCAATCTGTATTCTTAAAAACCATAACCAAATTCTATAATCTAAATAATAAATAAGAGGAGTTATGCAGCTCCAATGAAATGGCTAACTATATACAATTAAAACACAGTTAACAATTATTTACATATTTACAAAATAAGAATATTATCCTATAAGAGGCAAATCTCATACATGTGTCCGTTTAAGTCTTCGGGTTTTAGTGCCGTCGTCAAAGACTGCAACAGCCAGAGGGTTTGTGTGGTCACTCAACCTCTAAATGTACTTTCCGCTGATTTTTTTATTTCCTCTTTATTACTGCTTGCATATTAAGATCTTTGCTAATATATTTACTTGGCACCAACCGCGGATGAGAAGTAATTAGTCTTAAATTTTTTTTTACTGATATCTTTGTAGAATGTCAATATTTGATTTGCTTGATGTACCCGCAATATAACACCATATGACGAAATATAGTCTTGTAGATTGTGAATTTGTTGTTAAAATTTAACTCTGATTTTGGCCCCTGCAGCAAATATAACTTACGGGTTTTCAACTTCAAATGAATTTTCTTAGCTTAAATATGTGGTCCAAGTCAGTCTTATATCCAAAGCGATTCCAAGGTACTTATCTGTATATTCTTTCGTTATATGTTCTCAAAATAGGGTCACATTTGATAGTCCTTAATGTGATTTGATTTTAATATTTCATCTAGTAAGGCATTTCTCAAGAAAGTTAATATGATTCGGGACTAATAGTGGAGCTTATGTTGAAAACTGACTTGCCGCTGCTATTGCCGTATCATCTGCACACGTGGCTACCACAACGTCATATCTTACTGGCATATCTGCATTAAAAATTGAGTATAAGACAGTTCCCAGAACACTGCCCCGTGATATTGATGCTCTGACTTCATATTAAACTGACCTTTCGTCTTTATTTTTAAGAAATGTCTTTGAGAGCCTTTATTTTTAAAAGTAAGCCTAATGACTATTTGTTGGATGTCACGAAAAATGTAAAAAAACGATATTTAAATTATTATTTTTTTATTTTGTATAATATCAAAATACCATAATTGTAAAGTGTTTCATAAATACAGGCAAGGAAAAAATAATGGCGCCGAGACACGTGTAACTTTTTCAACCTATTTTCATAATCTTTTGGATTTTTTTTTTCTATACAGCTGTAAAAACATCGTTGAAAACAAACCCGTTAATTCCCCGTTAAAAGCATCGTGAAGAATACAGTCCATTTAGTCTTCTGAAATCTTCTTTTTGGCAAAAGTTATTATTTTATCACATAATATAGCATTTGTTGATTTATGTGCTGCTGTTGTTTGTGGTTGTGGGCTATTATTTTTTTATCCGCTAGAGAACATAATTTCAGGACCAGAGTTCAAAATTTCGCAACCAATTTTTTTCGACGATAGTGCAAGTTCTTTTATATTCATCAGTATGCGACCTTGTAGTATTAAACATAAAAGCCGAAAGTTCTTTCCATAATATTATTTTCAATTAATGTGTCTCAATATATTGTTTAAGATTTGCCGTTAGACGTCAATATGGTACACTACTGCCAAACTACTACTTTTCTTGCTTTATCGCGCTGGTAGTTTATACGATTAATGGCCAATTCAGTAGAATTTGCATTAACTGCATTTAATGAAGTTGATTTTAATTTGTTCTAATACAGCAGAAAGTCGAGGTCTCTCCGTCACTGCTTATTTTATAATTGTACCTTTTTTTTGTAAAATTTCGATCTACCTCTATCGAACCCCTAGCGTTCTCTTGGTCTTTGGTTTATTGAGAATTGCTTGTCCTCTTCAACTAAAAGCCATTCACATGGGTAATATTGACCAAATAATTTAAATTATATAGATATAAGAAACTATTTTCTGTTATCCATCATCAAGTTAGGTTTAGACACAACCCGCTTTCGGATATGTGCCGCCGTTAGTGCCACATTTCGTTCTGAAAATTATATTTATTAAATGAATTAATTTAATTAAAGTTTCGGGTATGGATAAAGTGTATTTAATTTGATATGATAAGAGGTACGTCTCTCTCTAAAATAGTACCCAAAGAGGTAAACAATAGTAACGAATTTCTCATACAGTTTGCCAATTAATAACGTTTTTCCTAAATTATTTTATCAGTGTATGCTTTTGGTCATTTTTAGCGGCCTTAGGAATCACCAGAATATTTAAAATGTGTGAATTATTATTGTTCACAAAAGATGTGGAAGTGGTAACAAGAGTCGATATTAGAAATAACAATTTACTATATTGTATTTACTCACTACATACCCTCTTTACAACTGAATATGTATACAATAGCCTTGAGTTAAAATACATAAGTTACAAACGAAAGAGGGTTACGAACTCTTAACTGTCCTAAAGAAAATTAGAACAAGCACATTTTCTTACTTGCTACTGCGCTTTTCATCCATTGAAGTAAAAGGAATTAAGCACTTCAAAAACAAAAGGAACAGAAAAGTTTAAGTAAAAAGGACAACTTGATTAAATTTAACAAAATGACAAAAGAGTGAATAATTTTCATTTCAACGAAAGTGTCTTGACCGTTATGGAAAATTTTTACTACATTTTACTGCAGTTTGTTAACCGTGGCGTGTACATTGACATTTCGTAAAGTACAAAATGTGCCTCCTATTAAAAAGAATGTATATGACACTGCTGCCATATTTGCCAAAAGGTCAACGCACCTTTGAAGTCAAAGGTTAAAGGCACTGTGCTTTCACTTTTGCTTTCAAATCAACTCATTGTTGAAACGCAGCCAATAACTCCATTATACTTGTATAGTATTTTTTCACATAAGATTAAAACACTGGTCATATTTCATATGGATTTGTTAATCAGCAGAAGAGCAGATCAGTTAGACCTCGTGTTTTTAATTGAAATAAGTGACACTTAAAGATTGCAAAGCCAGCCGAGTATAAAGTTCTTCATATGCACAATATCATCCCATTTCTAGGCCCCTTGCTAGCTTCGCAATATTTTTTTAACTTTCTAATATGGTAAAGAATTATAGGAAAATGTTGCCAAGCTAGGAAGTTGCCTAGAAATGGGATGGTATTGTACATGTGAAGAACTTTTGGTCTCAGTACTTTTAACGGTCGACATTTTTGGATAGGAATTTGGATTTATTTATGTTTTTGCGCAGATAAATATTTACGCCATAAACCTGTTTCATTTGCAAGTTTTGAAACAAACGACTTTGTCGGCAGCCTTTATCAAAATGATTATCCTGCCAACTTTATTTCTACGACCCCTCACCGGTTCTATAGGTCCTTTCGCACAAAACGCCTTTACTAAGCTTCGTACGCAAATGTTTTTCGTATTAATCTATCTACATGTTAACCTACGTTTTTATTTAATTATAACGATTTCATTTATAATTTCTTACTACTTAATACTAAAACGTCAGTAGCAAAATTTTAAGATCTGCTACTGTTATATATTTTTATTCTCACATTTCAGCTTTATAGATAATGAAAACACACTCCAATTTATTTATGCGACATATTTTTAAGAAACAATGCACTGTGTCCTTGTCCAATTTATATTTTTAATAAATGTTTATACATAGTTTGACACAAAACAAAAAATTGTATTAAAATTTAAATGGAAAACCAAAAAACATCAACATTTTAGCAGAGTTTCTTAGTGAGAACAAAAAAACAAAGGCAGTTTAAAAAATGTCTAGATTTAGTACAAAAAAACGTCGTACATGCAAGAGACGGACTTCTAAATTAAGTTATTGATTTATAATATTGGAAAAATTCACATATATACATTTGTCATGCCTACGGCTTTGTATTCACAATTCAAGAGCTAAAGGATGAGATAATTCGGCACATTAACGACATTGAATTCCAATTATGTCTTAGTCATTGAAAATATCGACCATTGCTATTTTTCAATATTTGTTCATAATTATTAAAAAAATAATTGTATAAAGCACAGACTAAAAAGCTTGATTGAATGATATATTTCTGACATATATTTAGGGTACTTATTTTTTCTTATTTTCGAACGTTTTAATGGAAAAATATCCCAGTATTCACAGTACGATTTAGTACATTCTTTTTTACTGTACAACTAACTAAATTCCCCAGATAAAAGGGAACTGCAATGCCCAAACAAAGTTTTGAATTTTGATCTTCAACAAGGCAAAAAGAAAACACAATCGTGTTTTTAATATGACATATTTGACAATTGTGTAAGTGAACTAATTTGACGAATAAATTAAGTTGAAACGCTTGATATTTTTTCGGATATACTTCAACCTTGTCAATACATTGTTTTTACACAGTGGCCAATTCGAACGACTGTTTTTGCGCTGCGGCTTCGGCCGACTGTTTCACTAGTTAAGTTATATACAAATATTCTAAATTAGGTGTATTATGTGAAAGTATTAAAACTCTGCTTATACTTCTATTGCATCGGACTACGAAAGAAAACCGAATTACTTACTTACTTCGTCTCGCTGCTAGGAACTTATGATACTAAATATATTGAGTAGATGAGTAAATAAATAGTATATTTTGACCACACAAAGGGTTAATTGATTCAATATGTATTTTTACATATTGGTTGTGAATCGGTAGGTGGACCCTAGGCATAGTTGCATTATCTCAGACTATGACAAAACCAAATTGCGACTGGTTGCTAATTCTTGGGCGCAAAGCTCAAATCGGCAATTCAAAGAAAACTTGTAAAACAAATTACAAATCATTATTTTGAAACAGAGATGAACGCTTTTAAACAGTCCCCAAATTTTTTTAATCGCGTTGACCGTATTTCGAGTTAAATATAGAAATAAATGCCAAGCAACCAGTTATTAACACGTTGAGTGCCACGCCATAGCAACTCCCCCGGCAGACCGGGGAATCGTAGTACAGCAATGTGAAGCGCAATACTGGCAAATTCGAATTTACTCGATGGAAATTTTAAAACGTATTAGGGCAATTGTTTTTTAGCATAGTGGAAGCAGCATTGCAACCAATAAAAAACCTGGCCGAGTTTCAGCAGTGCGAAAATATTGCAATTCGTGCTATGAAGAAAATGCGGCATAGAGTGGCAAAAAATAGCACGAAATTTGACCACACAGGTTATAACATTTTGTAACACTTGCGAGGCATAACCATTTTTATGTTAACCTGGGTTCAATAAAATCCCATAAAGTTTTCTGAAAAAATTTTCAATTTTTACCTTTCTTATCATATCTTATACTGTCAGTCACCGGTGACTGACACGGTCCAAACGGAAAGGTCGGTGTCAATCACCAGTGACTGACGTGGCATCCAAGGTGCTAATTAAGAAAAAGGCGGATCGATGTTGACAATGTGGGCGAACATGTGATTTTTGTGGTAACTGTTAAATAAGTTATATATTCTTTACTATGGCAACTTAAAAATTCGAGCAGCACGTTAAAATGGGCATTTGGAAGAGAACCCAATTTCGGAAGAAGAGATATCATTACCCTACAAGAGACTAAGCATAGATTTTTTAACTCTAGGTTTGCACTAGTAGAGTTAAAGTATTTCTAAACAAATTGCTTGTGCTGATAAGTACTAGTACCTGAAGTAGTACAACGCCACCACTTGCAAATTGATAGAACATATGTGTAATGGAGCAACGTTTAGGGTATTCGTGGAGAATTTTTCTATCCAAAAAAATGGTAATAAAGTGATTTTAAAGCACCCAATCGGGTCAAAATATACTAGTATACGTCTAGAACCCAGAGTACTACTGATATTCAAAGCGCCCTGAATGCTAAAGCATGTATAGAAAAACTCTCAGTTCAGAAGTAGTCCTGGTGATTTTATTACTAGTAAAATATTAGGTAGACGCTAGTTTAATATCCCGCAACGTAGCGACGAAGAGCATTTTTCAAATCAATGGCAGTGTGTTAACATGCAAAAAGGCGGTATATGGAACCGCGCTAACCTAGCTCTGCGGCATCATTGTTCTGCACTTCAGAGAAAATTATGCTAATGAGGTCATCATCGGCTACGGTGAGCAGCTCTACAGATCAATAGTAGCCAATGCGTTTAATATTTATTTGCCCGTAGAACTCGCGAAGCTTACTTTAATTGGATGATACCAATTCAGTACGACTTTTCCTGTTTTATTCCATTACAAAAACTGTAAATAAATCATATCGCCGTCATTGGAATCCTCTGTATTGGTATCTGGAGAAAATTTTAGTTTTTTATAATATATTGTTAATTGTCTTCTTTTTTATTGATTTAAGCTAAAATAAAATTTACTAAATTGTTTTTATTACTGCGAAATCTGTTTTATTTAAAAAAATAAACTTTAGTTACTTTCCGACTTAAATTTATTTATCATCAATCATTTCTTCTTTATACATTTGAACTTTGTGCTTTTGTTAAGGTATGTTACCTTTTTAAAAGCCAAATAAAAAGAAACGTTACAAAAATGAATATGTGGGAGCTACAGAGGATTAAGATCCTTAAGCAGAAAGTTAGAAAGGCATGTGTTTACATGCCAAAGCATACATTAGATTTATAACACAAATACCAATTTATATTGTAACATACACACACATACACTTATAAATAACAAAATGTTTAAATATGTGAGTTTTAATTTTGCATTGTTGTAATTTGTTATGGGTACTAATGGTTTTAATGATTGAAAATCAAATTTTATAATAACGCATCATTAACTTATGTCCGAAAGAATTTATAACAAATTACTTACATATATATGCGAGTGGTAACGTACACCACCAACATATTGAAATGATATAAGCTAAGTGTTGATTTTTGGAACGAAATTCCGTCATTCCTTGTCGAGTTTGGTTTGGAGACAAATCAAACGAAAAAAATGACACTAAAGATGACACATACCCTAAACCGGTTTGTATAAAACCAAACTTGACAAAGGGACAGCGGAAACTCGATGCAAAACTCTATATCAATTCACCCTCTCGGAATATTTAATCAAGAATCAAGAATAAAAAATGATCGTTCTACAGTGACTTTTTATCTGACAAACATAAGTTATTTTATAGTAATAAACCCACGACAGAATAAAATAAGAAAATTTTATTATTTATTTGAAAATATATACATATAAAGATTGCTCGTATAAACCAATTGGCAAATCTTTCTTTATAGGCAAATTGAACACTAGACAGTGTTCAATATAACGACGGAACAAAATTTCAAGGATACTTTTAAAATTTGGTACAGTAGCATAAAATGCCTTAAGTAAAAAAATATTGATTTTTTTGTAGAAACCGAACAAATGAAAGCAGCCACTAAGAAGTTCTGCCTTTATTCTGAAAATGCTGTCGTCTTGTTTATTTTTTACTGCTTACTACTACATATAGAGTTGGCAAGCCACCAACACAATGTAGAAAGCCAAGTAAGAAAATAAAAATAATATGTTTTGTTTTCCATGTATAAGACGTTTAAGTTTTTCTAAGTTGCGTAAAGGTTTCCGGATTAGCTGGCTTAAGTAAATAGCGAATTGCGCATAAGGACTATCTTATTCCCCCAACAAATAATTGCATTTAATAATAAAATTAATTGTAAAAGAATGTTTCAAATACTTTTTTTTTAATTTCAAAATAAATATGATTTAACATTTCAGTGAATATTTTTTTAAGTAGTAGCATAAATTTGAAAGAAAGAATTCTTTGTGCATGACGAAATAACATTTCCTCTGCGATTACCTTAAATGTTTAAACGAAGCAGAATTTCATATTCGCCGAAGCCAACAATTTTATTTAATGCCCATATCAAGAGGATGCAAACAAATAATTAGTCTGCCATTTTTGAGAGTACCCTTTATTTAAAATTACATTAGCTTATTTTTATATTCTACTTACCAAACAGTTTCATCTGCATGAATCTTCCTTCAGAATATTATCATAAAACACTTGCTTCACCGTCCTTAATTTAATATCCATATTTTCGCTCAAACCATACATTTCTTTTAATATTTTTGATCCTATTTGAAGATACCAATGGATCTGCATAAAAGAAATCAATCATTCGGACAATTACCCTACATTACCTATTTGCAAAAAACTGAAAAATTTAATACCTTCACGTGCATAAACTAAAATTCTGTGAACAGTACTGGACATATAAATAACACCACCCATACTGGAAAAAATACATTTTCATTGCTATAGTTAGAAGTAATTATAAAATTGTCGTGGTATTTGTCGTGAAATTATTATCGATAAGTTTTTTCTTGATATCGGTGACAAGAACTCCGGTGATAGGTTCTCACATTGAGGAATATTGCCTTTGAGCCCTTGAAGAGTCTGAGGTTTGTTGATATAAACTTGGGACTTCAAAGAATCCCATTGTATCAACAATTGTTTTCTATTAAAATTATATTGTTTTCATTTTGTTCAAACAAACTTTTTTCTCACTTATTTTGTACCGCTTTGCAGGAGAAGAGCGCAGCATTCACAGTTTTTATTTCTTGTTTTGAAAAATTTCGAAATCAAGCAGCAAAGTTCTTCTTTTGTTTCTTTTGACAATGTTCAGCTGTAGATTGATCGGGATGCTCCGAAGTTATCTACTTGCATGCTTGTTAGTTTTATATCTCTAAATGTTAGTTAATAGTAGTAAGTGCTCAAATAGGTAAAATTGTTTTGGCTCAAAACCGCTTGAACAACAGTTTCACTTAATCAATGTCATTATAAACGTGTAAATGTACAAGAAGTTTCGAATGGTAAAGTGCAACAACTTTCATCGAACCTCTACAACCTGCTTGTAATTGAGTTTTAACTGCAGCAATAAACATTTTTTAATTTTTCTTCCGCACAATTTTTTCATCATTTGAATATCTTTGAATGTTTGAGTAAATTCATAAAAAGAACAAAAAGTAGCGAATATAAACAAATAAATATAAAACATTTTGTCGAATAATTATAGCACTTTTATTTTCGTCCTTATTTCGTTTCATTTCACTGTTTTTCTTTATGAAATTTTTTCCGAAGTTGAAAGTAGCGTTTAAAATATTCCCCGAAGCTGTAGTGGTTGCCAGCCAGTTTAGATGTTTCTGCTGTTTGTTATTTTTTTTTTTTATATTAACGAGTTTTTGTGTGAATTACGTTTTGTAGTCAATTTACATCAATTTTCTTTGTCATGTTCCACGCTTCTTAACTTCAGGGTAGGAAAAACAAGAGCATAATGAAACATCTTGGTGTTTATTTAGTTACTTTTTCACAACAATATCTCTTGCTGTTTTTATACATTTGTACTCGCAGTATGTTACTTGTGTGTGAAAAAGTGAATGCAATTTCTAGAGCGCTTCAATGGTAAATCCTTTTTTTAATTTAAAGAGCCATGTCCTCCCTAGCTATTAAACAAATATTTATTATAGCATAACTAAAGATCTAAATGCTTGGTCAATATTTCACATAGTCCAGCTGAAATATGTACATTCAGAGTTGTGCCTGTTGCGGGAACCAAGAATGACAATCAAATGACCATCATATGATGTAATTCAACTGATTTATTACAAACACCAACAGCGGATTCATGTTTTCGTATAAGAAAAGACTCTTGACTCTATTGAAGCTAATACTTCAAGGTGATTCTAAGCCTACAATAAGTAAAAGAGCAGAGCGCCTAACTCGTAGATCAATACGGAATCCTCAAATATCCACAATACCGCTAGCAAGGGAGCCTGAAGAAAAGTGTGGTACTGTTTTTTTCAAAGCAGCAGTTTAGGAGGCCATATTGAAAAACAAAAGTTCTTTAAGAGCAACATCTAAAATCCATTTCGTCGACGGCCGTGTACTGAGACGGCGAAAATTCTACAGTTATCTACAGAATGATAGGCCAACTATGGAATGCCGCTAAAAACGCTAGAAAATATAAATGGTTTAATTTCGAAAGATGCTGTAATCATTCGGGGTCCAAAAAATACAACAAAGAAGAGTAAGCCGTAATAGATGCAACAGCAACCTTGGTTGCACGACAAGAAAATACTTAAGCATTTTGATAATGCAACCAGAGAAAGTATTTTTAAAGCGACAGCTTTGCAATCGTTTTTTATTCGTATATTCAGCAGAAACATTTGAACAAACTTGTCACATCATGTCTGCTGATTGGCAGGTAGTGCATACATATTAGGTTTATGACTGAATTTTTCAAGAGGGGTTTTGGTTATTCAAATTTTATTTTCAACGTATCTTAGAATTTCTGCAAGTTTTTTGATTAATTAAGAGATTTACATAAGCTATTGATTTCCTTACTGGAACAACATTATTGTTCAACAATATTATTAAATACTCATAGCTAATAAATTTAGATATACTTATATTTTATTTTAGATATACTTATATAATATGTATATATTTCCATATTTACAAAAATAACTTATTTTCTAAATAGGAGATCGAAACATGAACTCTTTTTAATCTTCTGATATCATCTAAGAAAGAGATAGCCAACAGTTTACCTTTATCGATTAGCCCTTGAAGATGTCTATTACTAATGTAGTTTATATCCCATTAAGAAACATATAAATTCCTGTGTAAAATCTTATTTGAAATATACCACCATGAGAAATCATTTGTAATAGGTGACCACATATTTCTTGGCGTTCAGCATTTATAGGTAATTAAACGTTTAATTAAACGTTTAGTAATACTTGAACATGGCAAACGTTTAATTTTTACATTAAAATTATTTACTACTAATAAATGGCTTATAATTTAAATATTAGTTCCCTATATCTAACTATGTATGTAATTAAATAATATTTATTACCTGCACCCAAAAATGCATTACAATTTTATTAAGAATTGTTCCGTACGTAACGTAAATTATCATATGTTCGAAATCTGCAAAAGTAAGCAGTTGTTACTCTCAAAGCGTTAAAAATGGGAGAAAGACATATATTTATATTTAAAGCCGAATTTCCAGGAAATTAGTGCGGGAATTCCCGGGAATTTCACCAACTACTGATTGTTCATTTTTTCAACAAAACCTGCAAAATCAAACTTTAAAATCGCTAGAAATGCAGTTTTTTTAAAACAACAATCAATATAATATATTTAAGGAGTGTGGTTTTTCCAGCTTATTTTAAATAGCTATATATTGCGATAAAATAGCAAAATTAATATCATTGTTTGCAGCCCTTGTTTGCTAATAAAGCACCTTGAATTTAAATTATTAAATAAATAATGTTAACGAAACCCCCAAATCAGTAAAGAAGACAACATCGAGTTCCATTATAGAAGAATTTCGATTTTTCGAAGTATCCAGTAAAAAACAGAATATAATAAAATGTTAATGTCACATTAACTAACTTGCATTCAAAATTGTTCATCGTCATTAACGTTCTCATATCGCCTGTGTAACTCCTACTCTTTAATATAAACATAAGCTGAAAGATATATTTTGCAGCATATCTTCTATCTCCTTCTAAAAGTTTAAAGCCTAACTGAAATGTAGAGTATTAACGACACCTCACGTAACTACTTCCGCAAAAAAGACAATCTTGGTTGCTCTCTTCTGTTTCAACCTTTGGTGAGTTTGGTACGATTTTCTTCCTGCAGTTAATAAACAAAATCTAATTTCAATTTTCATACTTTGTTGTTTCATTTCATGCATTGGATTCTTGTTTGTATTCTGCATTGAGTAACAAAAATCATTTATTTTGTTTCGGCTCAGAGAAGTTTTATATCGGGTTCCAATCAATCCGGATTTCATCCACTCAACCAGCCCTGAGCTAAACATTTTGGTCCTTCGAGCCGGATTCATATATTGGAAACCTAAAATAAAAGGCTCTGAGATTTCAACTCTTTCATTGGAATCATATCATCTCACTTAGCAGAACAAACAGGTTTGATTGTTTGTATTACGTACTAATTGGTTAGTATAATTTGTGGTGCATGGTTGAAGAGCCATAAGATTGCTGTTGGAAATTTGTTAAGAAAAAAAAATTAACTACATTCTAAAATTTACCAAGTGAAAAAAAAGTGAAGGTAAAAATCTAAAGAAAAAGCAAATTACTGATTACTGCATATATTCCTGTAAAAAAAAAATATAGTCGCAAAAGGAGAATTGACCTTAGTTTATTGTAAGGGCATTGTTCTTATCCATTCAAGTAAGTGTTTTAATTATTTGCCTACATACATACCTACTTTCATACATAAAAGAACAACGTGGAAAAAATTTTTTGCCGTCATAAATTTAATAATTTTGAATTCGGTTGACCAGAAAAATTCTGCTCTTTTTTTTCAGCAAATGTTAAAATACATGTACATATTACATTTTACATTTGTTCTTTAATTCATTTTCTCCTTTCATGTAAATTGAAACGCATCAAATTATTATAAGCTTAACTCAATTGTAAGCTCATCTTTTTTACTACTATTGCGTTACAAATACATGCTGTAAATCACTAATAACTCATTAACATTCTGTTAACCATATGTGTTTCTCATTGAGTGAAGTGCATGTATGTATGCATGTCACTTAAATAATTCCAGTAAAAAATACTTTCCATATTTTTTATTTTTTTTGAAGAATGTTAACCCTTTTCGAAGCGGATAGTTTCAAAAAGTAACATATCATTTTTGATATATTCACAAATTGATTAAATAATAACAATTTAAGATTGAAGTTACTTTTTATTGAAGTGCAACTCAAAAATTGCATTCAATTATACAAAAACATAGAGAGTCAACGAAAAATTAAAAGAATTTCTCATTTATTTTTATAAATTTCTTTTATATTGTTTTCGTGAGTGAAATATAACCTGTGAATAGCGCCGTATCTCAAAGGATTATTCTTAACGTAGTACAATTCCAATGGCCTTGAAATTTCTAGAATACAATTTTATAATATAGGCTATTGGAATTATTTATTTCCAAAAATATACACAAAAGTAGGTCAACTTCTTGTTTTGTGTATTTGAACAGCTGATCAGTCTTTTAGCCGTTTGTTTTTTTTGACAATTTCTTAGTGAATTTACTATTCATAAATTACAAATTTTTAAATGAATCTAAATTTGTATTCTTGGATTGCGTTACAAATTTAATTTCCATCATCGTGTCCACAATTTTTTCATTTCATTCCATCTTTATAAAGAACTTTTGGATTCGGTGGGTAAGCAATTCATTGCGAACATTTTTGTTACAACCTAGTATTCTCCCATTTATATATTCTCATTATGTCACTGGATAATTTTATACGACTCGCCGACAGCATTGTAGAATTTGAAGCTGATCTTAACGATAATCGCTTTCCGGTCAACACTATACATTCAATAGAAGTCCATACATCTGAGCTAACATCAACGTGGAGTCGTGTGAAAACTACCTTTGAGCAATATTTATTGGATAAAGATAATGATTCAACCGACCTTGAAACTCTCAAGGTGAAATATAAAAGTACATATATTACTTTTTGTAACTGCATTTCTAAACTTGCAGAATACTCTGACAATATTCGCTCAAAATTCACTAGCAAAACTAACACACCTATGCTGTCCGATTTAGATCGCTTAGCCCCAGTTACAAGTCAGAAGCATCGATTTCATCTTCCGCCCTGTGAGATAGACCTATTTCATGGAAATTATCAGTCTTGGCCGACATTTCGAGACCTTTTTACGGCTATGTATACTAAGAATGCGGACTTAAGCCCTGTAGAGAAGCTTTTTCATTTGACACAAAAAACATCGGGTGAAGCTAGAGAAATTGTCAAGAAGAGTCCATTGACTAATCAGGGATTTGAGCTTGCGTGGGCAAATCTAACTGCCCGTTATGAAAAGCGCAGAATACTAGTCAATGGCCAGTTAAAAATTCTCTTTAACCTTCAGAAAATTGCTTCTGAGTCTGGTAAGGCGATACAACAACTACAAAGAGATATAAATTCCTGCATTTCAATCTTACAGCTGCATCATATAAACGTTGAAAGCTGGGATCCGATTTTTGTATTCCTCTGTTCAAATCGCCTTCCAGAATCAACACTGACTTTATGGGAACAAGGTATAAAAGACAAATCATCTCTTCCAAAATGGTGCGAATTGGATTGTTTTTTAACTAATCGCTATAGAACCTTAGAATCTGTTTCTGAAATTCGAAACATGTCTTCTCCAAAAACTTCAGATTTAAAATTTACGAATAATCCGTCAAAAAAAATAAACACATTTCAAAATAATATATCTAATCCTAAATGTTCACTGTGTCCTAAAGAGTCACATATAATTAGAAAATGTCCTAAGTTTCTGAAAATGAATTATTTTCACCGGTTTAATGAAATTAAAAACCAAGGGTTATGTATTAATTGTTTTTCAAAAACTCATTCTGTGAAGAATTGCAAAAGCACTAACAACTGTTTTCGCTGTGGAAAAAGACACAACACATTGCTTCATAAGGATACTGAACATTCTCCAAATACAGTACAAATCACAAACAATAGCCCTGCGCCATCCAACTTAAATCCTCATACAGCTCCATATACTAGGCAATCAAATTCCATTACTATACCGTCCCCTAAAAAATCAAATACTACCACTGTAGAATCTTGTTTTGCAGTTAATTCAGGTGGGATTTTATTAGGCACTGTAGCTCTAAACATTTGCCATTTAGACGATAAATATCGAGTTCGAGCTTTAATTGATTCGGGATCCGAAGGATCATTTATATCCGAAAGGCTATTTCACCTTCTCAAACTAACTTCTAGAAGCACAAATGCACAAATATCGGGGCTTAATAACTCCATTTCTGCGAGGGTTCATAGGGAGTGTTCTTTCAGTGTCACTCCACTTTTTGATAGTGATGTGCGGCTGTCTGTCACAGCATTGGTTGTCCCTCAGCTTTCAAACAACTTACCATCCATCAGCTATGAGATATCACAATTTCCAGATCTCCCAAATATCCAATTGGCTGATCCAAACTTCTATTCGAGTTCCAAAATCGATCTGTTAATCGGTGGTGACCTTTTCCCTCTTATTATGCGCTCCGGTATAAAGCACGGAGTTTGTGGGTCCTTAATTGCCCAAGAAACCATATTTGGGTGGATTCTTACGGGCCCATTATGCAAAGGCTCTACTCCTAATTCTACTTGTGTTTCATATTTCTGCGAGGTATCGCTAGATAAACAGCTCTCTCGCTTTTGGGAGGTGGAAGATCTTCCAAAGAAGAACATTATTTCTTCCTCTGATGAATATTGTGAACGCCTTTACAAACAAACTACTGAAAGAGATATGACTGGGCGATATATAGTCTCACTTCCATTTAAGGACGGCTGCGCAGATGATAACAAACTAGGACACTCACGCAAAAGCGCCATGGCTCAATTTCTAAGGAACGAGTTCCGATTACGTCGAAGTCCCGAACTGAAAACCGAGTATGATAGTGTGATCAGAGAATATCTAGATTTGGACCATATGTGTGAAGTTACGTCCTCAGATTTAATATCTTCAAATTACTATTTACCACATCATGCTGTCATTAAACCTGACAGCACTACAACAAAACTACGTGTTGTCTTTAATGCCTCTTCCCCATCGTCCAACGGCCTTAGCCTCAATGATATACTTCACTCAGGACCTGTCCTACAGAATGATTTGACAATCCTCATTATTAAATGGAGATTTTTCCAGCATGTTTTTAATGCCGACATACAAAAAATGTATAGACAAATCCTAGTGAATCCGAAGCACACCCAATTTCAAAGAATATTGCATAGAAGTGACCCAGATGAAAATCTCCATGATTACGTTCTAAAAACAGTCACCTTCGGCGTAAACTGTGCGCCATACTTAGCAATTCGTACTATCCTCCAACTGGCTGATGATATCGCCGCCTCCTATCCCAAAGCCAGTAAAATCCTTCGTAGTTCGATGTACGTAGATGATGTTTTAGCTGGAGGCTATTCGATTAAAGAGGCGATTGAGTCCAAAAATGAGCTAATCCTTGCTCTTAAAACAGCTGGTTTTTCTCTACGAAAATGGACCTCGAACTCGAAGGAAATACTTTCTCAAATTCCACAGGAACATCGACTTTATAATGATTTCCTGGAATTCGATGATAGAAGTTCAGCAAAAACGCTAGGCGTGCGTTGGAATGCGCTCTCAGATTTCTTTTATTTCCTCCCCAAACCTTTTCCAGACTCCAATTGTACAAAGAGAGAAGTGTTGTCGCAAATTGCCAAATTGTTCGACCCAGCGGGATGGCTTTCCCCTTGTGTAGTTTTGGCTAAGATTCTGATGCAAAAGATTTGGATTGATGGAACAAAATGGGATGAAGCTCTTTCTCCAGAAGCCTTGAGGCAATGGAAAGTTTTTCAAGCCAGTTATACCGATATTCAGCACATCTGCATTCCGCGCTGGGTAGGTTATGTTCCTCAGGGAGAAATTCAGTTCCACGGTTTTTCCGATGCTTCGGAAAAAGCATATGCCGCCGCCCTATACATTCGAATTAATTATAGAAATAAAATAAGCTGTCACCTGATTGCTTCTAAAACCAAGGTGGCTCCTGTCAAGACGATGTCGATTCCTAGATTAGAGCTCTGTGGTGCTCTTTTGCTAGCGGAAATATTGGATAACTTACTTCCAAAAATGGAGATTAAAGACTATTCCTTATATTGCTGGACGGATTCGAAAATCGTACTATCTTGGTTAGCTAAACCACCCTGCGCTTGGACAACCTTTGTAGCCAATCGAATATCCAAAATCGTTCAAATTACTAATCCATCCCATTGGAATCATGTTTGCTCCGATTCTAACCCAGCGGATTTAGCGAGCCGGGGAGCATATCCACAAGATCTTATTGGAAACAGTTTGTGGTGGCATGGACCCGACTGGCTTAGTCATGAAAAATCGGAGTGGCCACAAAGCGACCAAAATATTCAAGCATGTGAAATTGAACAAAAAATTATCAAGGTAAATTTTACATACTTTCAAGCCTATGACGATATTTTGGATAGATTTTCGTCATTCCACCGCGCGATTCGTGTTGTTGCCTATATTTATCGCTTTTTCTTCCGTACTCATCCAGAATTGAGATCTACATTCAAAAAAAATTCTATCGCAATAACAAGCGCGGAGATTCTGTTCGTTCAAAAACAGCTTATATCCGCATGTCAAAAGGCGAATTTTCCGGATGAACACAGAGCATTGGCCGCAGCACAGCCTATAAAGTCAAACAGTTCACTTGTCACTCTTAATGCATTTTTAGATGCAGAAGGAGTGATTCGTTCTTGTGGGCGACTTGAAAAAGCACCTAGCCTTTCATATAATGAGCGATATCCAATTATACTTCCGTACAATTGTCCATATTCTCGACTACTTGTTAAATTTATTCATGAGATCAGTCTTCATGGAGGCAACCAGCTAATCCTACGGCTTATACGGACTCAATATTGGATTCCGAGAGTAAAAGTTCTCATTAAAGCAACTATTCGAAAATGCAAGATTTGCGTTTTATATAAGAAGAGATGCCAAAAACAAATAATGGCGGCATTACCTCCAGAAAGGTCAGAATTTTCTCGGCCCTTTACTCACACCGGACTAGATTTTGCTGGCCCTTTTGACCTAAAAACATATGCAGGCAGATCGTGTCGACTGACAAAGGGGTATGTGTGCATTTTTGTGTGTTTCTCCACAAAAGCAATACACCTTGAAGCAACGACGGATTTATCCACTAACGCTTTTCTTGCTGCTTTTAGTAGGTTTGTTGGTCGTCGTGGGTGTCCTCTCCATTTATATTCTGATAATGGAACCACCTTTATTGGTGCTTCAAAGGCTCTTTCTAGAGAATTTCTTCAGGTGTCCAGCCAAATTATAGCTTCTAATTATGCCCATCAAAATCTCACATGGCACTTTATTCCGCCAGGAGCACCTCATATGGGAGGACTTTGGGAGGCAGGTGTCAAAAGTTTCAAGACTCATTTTCGCAAAATTTCTGGTGGTCTGAAATACACGTTTGAGGAGTTCTCCACTCTCCTCATCCGTATAGAAGCCTGTTTGAATTCACGACCTCTGTCTCCTGTTTCACAAGACCCTTCCGATCTTTCGGCGTTAACACCTGCCCATTTTCTCATAGGTTGCCCTCTTTTAACCCCTGTGGACCCGCACATTCCTGCAGAGTCTATTTCTATTCTAAATCGTTGGCAGCGTTTGAAATTAGTACATCAGGAATTTTGTATACGATGGAAAAATGAATATTTACGGGAATTACTAAAAAGAACAAAATGGAAGAAACCAGAAGAAAATATCAAGGAAAATGCGTTGGTGGTAATCAAAGAAGAGAACCTGCCTCCGAACGCATGGCGGCTAGGTAGAGTAGTGAAACTATACCCGGGATCTGATCACTATGTTCGCGTTGCCGACATATACACCCAAAAAGGGACAATAACACGACCAATTAGTAAAATTATTTGTTTGCCAAGTCCTTGAAAATCTTTCTTACTTTTTAATTTTCCAACAACAATCTTCTATAAATTTCTTTTTCTTTCAGAACAACATGCCCAAGTCCAATACAAAGAAATCTTACTCACCACCACAAAGCCATGCAAATAGTGAAAAACTCCAAAAGAAACTTAAATCCTATACATGCCGTGTGTGTAAACGCCACCATCCGTTAAGATTTTGTCCAAAATTTATTGCGATGAGTATTTCAGATCGTATACGGGCAGTTCGAGTTCATAAATATTGTCAAAATTGCCTTGCACATAATCATTCTCACGGAACTTGCTTTTCTAAACACGGTTGTCGCTACTGTAAAAAGTACCACCACACATTACTCCACATCAATCATCAACTTCGACAAGTTGTAGCCCCCTCGCTTACACCTTCACGTTCTCCAACTCCTGAATCATCATCTCCAAAACCAGCTCGTGCAAAGACCTCACCGCAACCTGCGGCGACGGCCACTTCTTTATCGTCCTTATTGCATCAAAACCGAATCATTCTTCTACCAACAGTTTTAGTAAAGATCAATGCGCACACTTCCTACGCGCGCTGTTTACTCGATTCTGGGTCACCTATAAGTCGAATTTCAAAGAGGTTTGTGGAAAAGTTAAATCTCACAACTTTAACTATGCAGACCGAGACGATGTGTCCCATTATTATTGAATCTAGGTTCGATCCGAACTCAAAAATTGAGGGAGTATGTAGAGTCGACAATAGAATAACAATCAAAACTCCCACCCAGTTACTTGGAGATGGTTTTAAGCAGTATTTTCGCCACTTATTCATAGCTGACCCAAAGTTTTACGAATCTGCGGGAATTGACATCATATTAGGAGCTGATGTATATCCAAAAATTATATGCGAAGGGAGTTTTACAAAAACTGGGCTACCAACGGCCCAAAACACTATATTTGGCTGGACTATATATGGGCCCTGCGACACGTCATAATTTTTGTGCACGTTCTTAATAACATAATATATTAGACATCCTTTTATACTTTGAATTTCAAACTTTATGAATTAAATGAATATGCATAATGTAAACACATGTATCTATGGTAAAAAAAAAAAAAAACCAATTTTTGTATCATATTAGTTTAAGAATACTGTACCGACAAGGTGTTTTTGTAGCCAAGGTTGACTTTTCACGGAGTGGAGTGTCTGAGGTATACACTATACATCCCGGGAATGCTGCAAGGCGGCCGGCAATGTTAATGTCACATTAACTAACTTGCATTCAAAATTGTTCATCGTCATTAACGTTCTCATATCGCCTGTGTAACTCCTACTCTTTAATATAAACATAAGCTGAAAGATATATTTTGCAGCATATCTTCTATCTCCTTCTAAAAGTTTAAAGCCTAACTGAAATGTAGAGTATTAACGACACCTCACGTAACTACTTCCGCAAAAAAGACAATCTTGGTTGCTCTCTTCTGTTTCAACCTTTGGTGAGTTTGGTACGATTTTCTTCCTGCAGTTAATAAACAAAATCTAATTTCAATTTTCATACTTTGTTGTTTCATTTCATGCATTGGATTCTTGTTTGTATTCTGCATTGAGTAACAAAAATCATTTATTTTGTTTCGGCTCAGAGAAGTTTTATATCGGGTTCCAATCAATCCGGATTTCATCCACTCAACCAGCCCTGAGCTAAACATAAAAAAAAAAACAATTGTGATGCTTTGCTAACAATACCGCCTACATTTGTTAAATGCGAGTGAGTGTTTCCCTCACAGGACCAATATGTAACTAAAATTTGAAAACGACTCTCGGCAGCTTGTTGTCGGTTTTACAAAGTTTGTTTTTCTTTATAATAGATCTCATTAATATGATGTTTTTATAAAAGAAATTTATTAATTTGTTCGGAACTTAAAATTTGACGTTCGCGGGAGATTTAAATTTATTTCCCGATTATCAAGAAAATGCAAGAGTCCCAGAAAAATAAAGCCTCAGACATAATATAATTAATATCAAAATAAAGTTCACCCAAATAGAATATAAACAATTGCAAAATTAAAAAAAGAAATAATGAAAATGACTCGCACGTAACGCTAGAATGGCACATGAAATATTTTTTCCTTGATCCAAAATAATACACTGCGCACTCGAGCGCCATCTCTAGACTGGGTATTAAATGGCAATTAAAGTTGGCGGTTATATAAATTTAACAATAAAAATATTGCCACCTCTTTTATGTATCTGTCGGTTTTTTTCACTGTACGTTACTGATACAAAGAAGATAAAAAAGTAAAACAATAAAATAACAACAAAAATGATAAAAAGGTATAAACCAATTTCAATTACATTAAATCACTTCAGTATTAATGATTCTTTTGTTTAACAATTTAATCTAAATAGTTTTGTACGTACACACATGCACACTTTCGCTTCCCCGTATTTTGTTAAAATGGTGTGAGTGTCTGGACGATTAAGATTACGGCAGAGAGGGAAGTACAAGTTCTCAGTTAACGAATGTGTTTCATATGCGTTTAGTTGTTGTGGTATTAGTGTTATGACTTTATGGAATAATTTTCTTTCTATGCTGCTGTTGCTGCTTTTTATGATGATTAGTTATGGCGCTATATTCATCATTTAGACATAGCACATATTCTCTCCTTATGCTCCTTATGCACTCATTACCTCAAGCGCATTTGTTTTCTTTTTGTGATTTTTTATTTCTCGTGAGTGCCAGGGGGACTAGTTTTGGGCATTTTGCTTTTTAATGTTAATTAAATAAAATAATAGCAGACGGATTTACTATTAACGAGTTAATTTTCAATACCAAATTATATTGTTTTAATGATAGTTTCGAAAGACAATTGTGTCCGTAGACAGAGGTCAACTGTAGAGTATGAGTTCTAGTACCAATTATATATAGATGTATTTAATAAATATATGTATACTGAAGCAATAATGTACATGTAAAGATATTTTTCGTAACAATTAGTACATGTGCACCGTACTAGGATTTTGTAATAGTTAGATTTTTAAGTTATTTAATTAGAAGAAAAACTAAGTACAAATTCAATCCCCAGCAACTCAAATGTTTCTCTTAGGAGCGAATTCAGGGGAAGAGAAGTCGAGTACTGCAGGCACAAAAATCGCTATCAGCGCCTCGCAGGTAATTTACTGGAGAGTTGTGTCATTACGTTTTCAGGGTGAACTTTCAAAGATCGACCTATGTAGTACCACAAAGAAAGATAATAATGCCACCATAAATCACAATCTTTTTGATTTGACGAATTAACCATTTCTCCATTTGCCTAGCCAAAACATTTTGCTTGATTTATTGGCTGTTTTGATTGCTGTTACGCACCTAATCAAAATCAAAAGCACTCATTTCAGCAAGATAAGCTGGAATGTTAGTAATACTTATTTGCAACCAAATTAGCAAAATTTCGGAAGCGCCTTTACGAATAACAACCAGCTCCGCTCAATAGCGCTTTCACTTATATGCTCAAAAACTGTAATGAATTCTCCGGTCATATCGGTTTCCAGCTGGGGTATGACTCAGCCAAACCAGATCCATATTAAGTAATAACCTCAAGACTGCTTCGTTTAAGTTCACTGATTTATTTATTTATTATAATTTATGTATTCCCCACTAGATTCTATCAACCGAGTGTAATTCAGTAATGTTATTCTGCGATATAATCCCCACGCCCTGTTGATTAAATGAAACAAGTTGTCCCGGATGGTATCCGACCAGTATTGATTGCCTTGCACGTTGAATATCAAGTTTTACGCGACACTTCAATTGTTTACCTCACTCGACGTGCTGATCCTTTTACAGTTCCGCATATTTATTGTTTATGGCTTGCTCCAAACCTACAAAATAGCTAGTAGTAGCTCTCCTTTTTCTCTCTCCTTTCTTTGACTAACCAGTTGAATGCTGACGATTACACGAAGAATATATAATAATAATGAATTACATTCAGCCACATACTCCACATTACGCGGCAGTATAATTCACCTTTCAGGTGAATATAATGCATCTGTTACGCTGAATGTAACACCTGAAAATACTCGAAGTCACAAGTATCCTAACCCAGTTATTAATATATTTGTGGAAAGAAGTTCTCTCATCCATTGGTAAATTCGGTTTGTAGACATATCGATTTCGTAATTATTTGCTCTGACTCAAAAGGTAACACATAGACGAAACCTGCTTGTTTCCAAACTAAACTTGACAAGGGATCATGGAAATTCGATCCTAAATTCTAGACCGAATCACCCTGTCGGAATATCAAATCAAAATATAACGTTTACATATTTAATATTCATCCTCAACAGGAACTTTTGAGGGTTACGATGAACAGAACTTTTGCCTTCATTATGATTGCACAGCATTACCTGCAAGAAGAATGAACGCAGTTGTAGAATAAAGCGCAGTTGTCATGTGAAGAAGGATAAAGCAAATGTGTAACACATTCTCTATCCTTTCTCTGCAGGAACTAGGTCAGCTCATTTGGGGAGCTCAGCAGTTAAAGGCTTAGCAGACCTAACGGAAATAATAATCGCAATTGTACCCACTCTAGTTAGCACAACGGGGTTTACATATGTATATCGCGGACCCAAACCACGAGCACTGGAAACCTGTGCAATCTGATCTAACCTGGGCTGTAATGGAAGCGCAATTATATGAAATATATCCATACCACATAATCCGAGTATCAGCGCTTATGCGTAGTATTCATTATGTTTGCAGGATCCTGAGCAACTTCTTTGTCGTTACATGCTAAACAAGAATATTGGAAATAACGTAGAAATGTGAGTGATTTCTTGGGACTCTTTAGGGAGTACGAAAGATCACTGGGAAACGAGCACCGGTTGAAAATTGGCGAAAACCATTAGTAGTCTGCCTCAGAGTTACACTTGCAACACGTGCGGTATTCATCAAGACTCCACAAAAATCACGTTTAAAACCACGAACAAAATTGCGAAATGATTGCAGAAAAAAGACTATCAAAACTACAACCGCAAGCTCTTTTCCATTAGGACTTATACGATTATAAATTTTGCCCATTACATAAAATAACCTCAATAGATATATCAAAATAAGACCCCTGCTGGCTGAGCTATTAATTTTTATTACTACAACTAAAAAAATAACTGTGAACTACTTGTCATTGTCTTTAGAATTTTTAATATGTATGCCACTTATCAGGAGTCGCATAGGTTCATTTTCCTCAGACAGTGTGTTTTGATAATTGTTTAATTACTTTTCTTGCTTTATGTTCATCTGTTGCTGAGTGTGTTGTTGAGTGGGTCAACTTTCTCTCTCAAGACTTCATTGACTAATATATTACGACAATATTTCAAACATTATTTCACTGTGGGATGCTTAATTTCTTTTACATTTATGTATTTATTTAGCTGGATTACTCAGTTGAAACTATAAGCCATTTGTGAATTTTATTTTATTATTATTTTGTAAAGGGTGTCTCAGTAAGAATGGACTATTTGAAGTTAGTGGAAGTTTTCTTCGTGCAACTCTAATATTTAACAGCTATCAGCTATTAATATTCCCAATACTAATAGTAAAAGCGATAAACAAAAGAATTGGAAAAACCCAATACTCTGAGACCGTTCGTAAACTTCGAGGAATTTTCAATGTGTCAACAATTAGAAAAATTTAAGACACTGAGTCGATTGCGATTTGTAAGTGGCTTTGACGTACATTGTTACTGTAAGCGAGAGTGCCACCGAAATCGTGACCACATCAATTTGGCTGTGACTGTAAAGGGCTTTCGCTACAATAACATGACAACGGAATTTCTGTGGCCTGACTGCATGGATCTAGACAAGATGCTCTTTTAGTAGTATGGGAAACTTCCTGTTCGATTTCTTTCTTTGAAGATTTGTGAAATCTTGGATCAGCGCGAGTAAACCAGAAAGAATTCCTTTGCTCAAGCCACATCTTTGTCAAAACGTCATTTTAAACTTCATGAAAAAAGCAATGACCTAACATCAGAATAGGGTGTTATTTGCTTGATATTGTAACTCATGCATGTTAAGAAGGCAGTAAATTGTTACACTTTTTGATTATCAAATGGGCTTTGTACGCACAAGTACATAGACCCAATGATGATATCATTTGGAGTCTAGAAAAATGTTTTTTATACGTTTGGGTTTTTTCTTGCGAAACAGACTGTTAAATTGGCAAATTTAATCACACCGCAACAATTTTTGCAAATTCTTAAAATATCTTATAAAACCCCTTGGAAGGTTTTCTTGTCCAACTCTTCAGAATTCTTCTAATGGCCAATAAATACCAGATTTCTTACATAAATAAAGCGCTCCACCTCGTAAAAGACTTCATTGTCCATCCCTGTCGTAATCTCTCGGTGTAACGCCTTAGAAGTACTTTTACAGATTGACTCGTTCACCCCTCGCGAGGCATTCTTGTCCATCGCTGCATGATTCCTCCTTTGGCCAACTAATACTGTAGTTTCTGCAGCGGTTAATCGCGTTAATGGCTTCCTGATTAATCCCTCTAATGAAGAAAAATATTTCCACCACACAGAGCTCTATACGTACGGATAAGTCTGTATTAAAACTGGAGATCGACTAGTATCCCAGGCGTATGCTGTTCCACAGTGGATTAGGGATTTTTTATATGAGAGCGTTAACTTCTCTCTGCTCGACTCATTGTAGAGACAATTAGCTGTTACCGGCCGCCACCACGCGGAGGTATAAGTCAGAACCTCTGACAGTGCACTCACTAACGACAAGCCATATTTTTTGTTTTGCAGCTGACGGCCGACGCAGAGACGTAATTCTTAACCTCTTAGTAACACAACTGCAAGGTATTGCCGTTGCAGACAACACATCTATTTTACTGAAAAAAATACTGAACGACCTAATCTATATATTTATGGCATGAATATCCTTCTTAGAATAGAACATTTAAAAGGAGGTCTGCTTTACAGAAAAGTGACTTAAAATTACACACATATCTAACGTACCTTTCAAAAGGTATATTTTAAAAAGATTATAGTAAAGTTTCTTCAATAACATTTAGTTTGTTACTAAAATCAATTAATTCTTTAAAGAATAACGGAAAGAACTTTTTAACAAGGTACATTTCTACTAAAGTATCTTTTAGTAGAAGTAGTTTTATAACAAACCGTTTTATTTTAATAAAAATATTTTAAATCAAATAACGTATAAATAAATATCCTTTGAAGTATGTAGCTTTTACAAATAAATAAAACAAGTCTTTAATTATAATACTCTTTTAAAATAAACCCAGTACCTTTAAAAAGTACATTTAGAAAAAAGTACCTTACAAAAGCACTTTTGAAGCTTAATTTTATCGTTTTATATAAAAGAAATAAAACCCCTTTAAAAACACTCGGCTGCAAGTACCTTTAATTAACTACAACGCAAAGCGAACGCCACAATCTGCATGCTGCTTAAAAGCGTATGTGAGGGTGATTTATCAATGACGAAGCTCGTGGTAGCATTTTTGATGTGAAGTTTATTTAATTCGCAGGTCTAAATCAATAAGCTGAAATCGAATGTGTTCAAAATCGACCCAACGCAGTTCGGAAATGGTCTGTGTGACAAAATCTGACCCTTTTTATATGAGAGAATTGCGTCAATAACTCACATAGCTTATTTAATTTCACTTCAATGTCGACCCGCCTTTGAAAGAATTGTCTTTACATCACTGCTTTGTTTCTAATCACAAAACGTATTCAATGACTGCTCAGAGACGCTGTTTATAAGTGCAGTGTTGCAAAATTTGATCAACTGTGAGTTTGTTTCAGCCAAAACTATACGGATGGTGGTGATATTAATTGTTGTGGAAAGTGTGGAGCTGAATAATACTTTTGGACTTCTGGGAAATGTATTTACTTCCATTTCATATTCCTATTTTAGTAAATAAATGAAGAAATTGTGCGCAAAGCAAAAAGGGAAAATATGAAACAATTTCATTTGACTGGACAGATAATAATAAACATATTACGCCTTTAAGGCACAAAATTGTATTTTATAAGTCAAAGAGTTTAAACGAAAGTATTTTTTTTTATTTCAGGAAGCTTATCGACGCTGGGTATGCAGTACATTGGTGCCATATTTTGCTGAGACGGACGATATCATGAAACCACCTCAAATTTTAACCACCATAATAAAAAGTACAAGTGCGGGTAGTGCTGACAGCAGTGGTGGTGTTAAAAGTCTTAGCCAGTCGTACAATTCTCAAACCAATTCATTTATAAACAACAACACCACCATGGCCTCAAACATGACTACCTCTCATAACACATCAATATTACCAAACAGCAGTAACCACGAAAACAATAACAGTGGAACAGATATGTCATCTGTGGTGCCACTTAAAACAGTCACATCGAATTTTATTACAAACAGCAATAAAAATAAATATGAGATGCACCATGATACCAACAATTATCAGCAACAATTCCACAAGCAGCAAGAAGAACAGCGTCATATACAAAGAAGACACACACAACATCAACAATTTATTAATAAAAGCAACATTACCAGCAACAGCAACAACAACAATAAAACAAGTGACTGTAATTATAATACGATTTTAATTAACCGCGAAAATCAAACACAGCAGCAGCAACATTCCACTACACTCAGCAAGTCACATGTAACAAGATTCTATGATATCATCGCCCACAATTCTTGGTCTAGAAGTCCGAAGAATTCTTTAAGTTTTATTTTACGCCCACAGAGCGTTAATGGAAGTAATCCGCCAATATTTGAGCACAACATTCATCACAAATTAACGAATAAGAGACGTAAGCGAAGTGGTAATTCAACAATAACAACTACAATATATGCTGATGCTTTTGATAATAGGCCATCAATGTCATCATCGTCATCATCATCACCAAGTTCGTTGCATCATACGCACAGACAAGAAGCACAACCACAACAACAATCTCTTAATTTCATATCGACTGCCAATAATGAGGATTCCTTTTATGTCAAGAATCCAGTGATAACCAATTTATTAAAAAGGTAAATTAAACATTAAACACAAAACACTCAATTGTTCTACCCACCGATTTCTTTATCAGCTTCAAAACTACTAGTATGAAATGGGTTAAGAAGAAGAATGCTTTTATAAAAATTCATACATTCGAAACAATGTATACTGCGTTATGAGAAAACAATTGTTTTATTTAAAACTTGAACCCCCGCAACTAAATCCGAAAGGCTATTGGCAAATGTTACTTGATTTTTAATTTGAATATTCTACTTTCGTGTTAATAATAAAAAATATTTTAAGCAATTCATTCCCAAGCTCTAGATTTTTAATAAAAATTTGTATATTTGTATATTCGAAATACACCTTGGAGTAGCATCATCAGGAAATAAATTATAATATAAATAAGTATATACTGTGTATATTTGTCAGACTTGGGCATTCCCAATTAGTTTTCAATTACCTTTACATTTTTTATAATTGGTAATTGAAAAATACCAATTAATTATTATTGGTAATTTTAAATGAATTTTTGCATTTACCAATTACATCTAGTAATTGACAATTGGCTTTTACCAAAAACCAATTACTGTAATTAGTAATTGGTAAATGTATAGCACCAATTATACTAAATTGCTAAACTTATTGCACGTAATTGATAAAAAAAGTAATTATATTTACATTAATATTAAAAACATTTAAATTTTAAAACAACAACAAATGTTATATCAAAGGTGTTGCAAATAAATACAAGTAGTAGTGATTTAAAAACTTGCGGAAAAAAGTAATTATTATTATATTTTAAGATGTGAGTTTGAAGTTATTGGCCATGTAATTAATGTACTTTCACAATCCACACAAATGCATAAATGTAAAAATAAGCCCAAATTTCTATTGCAAAATTTTGGTCGTGAAAACTACCGAGATCAAACTGAAGACCAAGGTCTTCATATGTACAATACCATTCCAATTCTGGGCAATTTGCCAGCTTGGTAATATTTTCCATTAATTCTTTACCATATTAAAAATTAAAAAAAAATATTTCGAAGCTAGCAACGGCCGAATTTTTTTTTGGTCTGAGTCCTTTTTTCCAAGTTACTTTTGTTTGTTAATGTATATACTTAACTTAAATCTTACAGTTGGGTAATATTAAATTCCAGTTCTCTACCTATAGTGCAAATGCTACATACAAATAAGAGGGAACCATAGTCCCCTAGATAAAAAGTGCACATTTTTCTTATTACTTATTCTCCAGTTTTTTCTTTTGAGAGAAGTACGGTTGATATATTTTTTCCGGAAACAGGGATTTATGGTGAACTGCGAATGCCAAACATTAGATTGTGTATTGCGGGCGGAACAAAAGGATGCTGAAATTCTATTTTAAAAATTGTGGTGGAAAAATCCGCAGGATCCAATTCAAAACCACACAATTGTGGTAGTTTGCCCTTTATAAGAAGATGGCAGATTACCACAATCGGACACATGCCCTTCTTATTTAATATTATTTTATCAATTATTTATGAGGACCAAGTTCTTTATATGTACAATACCATCCCATTTCCTAGCAACTTGCTAGCTTGGAAAATTTTTGTTTATTTTTCTAATATGGAAAACGATTATTGGAAGAATGTGACGAAAGTAGCAAGTTACCTAGAAATAGGATGGTATTGTACCCATGAAGAACTTGGCTTTAGTTTTGAGATAGGAACTTGGCCTTATTTTCACATTTATAATTTTGTGCGGATATATGTTGCACTTAACTATAAATCCGTCTCACAGGCAAATTGATCAGCCAGCATTGATACGTCCCATGAACTCCAAGGCATTCTTTACACTAAATGTTGGATAATGAATAATCACAATGGTACTGGAAAAATGAGGGAATTTTTATATTATTGTTAAAAGTAATTAACACAAAAGTAACACCATTTCCTAGCAACTTGCTAGCTTGGAAAATTTTTGTTTATTTTTCTAATATGGAAAACGATTATTGGAAGAATGTGACGAAAGTAGCAAGTTACCTAGAAATAGGATGGTATTGTACCCATGAAGAACTTGGCCTTAGTTTTGAGATAGGAACTTGGCCTTATTTTCACATTTATAATTTTGTGCGGATATATGTTGCACTTAACTATAAATCCGTCTCACAGGCAAATTGATCAGCCAGCATTGATACGTCCCATGAACTCCAAGGCATTCTTTACACTAAATGTTGGATAATGAATAATCACAATGGTACTGGAAAAATGAGGGAATTTTTATATTATTGTTAAAAGTAATTAACACAAAAGTGTCTTATAGACACTGAAAATGGGCAGGAAGGTTAAACGAATTACTGTTTATTATTTATTATTGAAATACACTTTTTTTGTTTTGGAAAAGTCTTTTCATTTATCTTATTTTTTTATTATCTTGCTAATTTTAACTTTGTCTTTTAGATCAAAACGCAAAGAATTTGAATTTCGTAAACGACGCAGGATACGACCATGCTTAAGTGTGTGCCAAACCGTAGAGCAAAAATGTCCATACCTTCTACCAGCAGATCGAGCGCCATCGATGCCAACACAGTATGCCGGTGAACCAACGTTCTTATGTTTAGGTATTATCAACCATAATATTTAGTGGAACTAAATTTCTAAATAAGATATTTAAAAATAATTTCAGATTACGACATAGCCGAGACCGAAGATCAACTCAGAAAAGCCAGCCATGGGCCCAATGATTGCTGCTATACCTACTGTAGCCACTCTGCTGATGGCATATGTACCTATTGCAAGAAAATGTGGGACAAGACAGACGTCGATAAAGATGACGAAGTCTTGAAGGACGAAAGAGAAACAAAAGTTTTTAATATAACAATGAAAACAAAAGAGCAAGGAGAGAGTGCCGCCATGATAAAAGTGGAGACTAAGATACAGCAAAAAATTGGTGAACAAACGAATAGTCTTCAAATGGCCACCGTTGCCATAGCGGTACGTAATAATACAGCATTCGAAAACGCTACTCGTTTAGCCGAACGCCTTAAATACTATGCTTTTTGTGATGGAATATTTTACTATGACGATGATGCCGAAGACATGCCTGAATATCCCAATTCGGAAAATTGCCGTCAATTGCCACCAGTACAAAGTCGCTGCTCCATACCCTACTATGCCACCAATTATATATCATCGGCCGATATGTTAGGATCATATCAAAAACATAAAGAGGCTCAAAAGCTCTTAATATGGCTAAGTACTCTGCTGTGCCTATGGTCCTGTTACAGTGCTCGATCTGTGAGAATGACTCGTTATAATGAGAAAAAGAGACAGCAACTACACAAATTAATCAACACTGTCTTCAAGGATGAACATCTTTGCCAGAAGTGCCATACTTGTGAAATTATGCCAAAGGGTGAAAAGGTTATCAAATTATGGCATGACTACAGGGACTCGAAAGTTTTAATAATATATTGGCTCAGTAGTGTAAACAGATCAGATGAAAAAAATGAAATAAAAAACTCTCTAAGCAAGACACATTTAGTAGTCAGGCATTTAAGAAAAATTCCACGCAGTTCAAGTGCTAAATTGAATTGTATAATATTTAAAATTCCCACAATATTTTGTTTAATAAATTATAAAGAGTTTTTGTTGCTAATATTTAAGAAAAGGCAAAAACTAAGAAAGCCATTAAATGAAAGAAGTTGGTCCATCTTAAGACATTCAAGCTGCAAGACCTTGAAGAAATCAAAACCAAAAACACGTAGTTTTAATAAAAATAAAATCCAATATTATTATTATCGTAGTTTTAGTCAAATATTTAGTTGTAGTTGTAATAGAAATATTACAAATTATAATTATTATAATGATACAAACACAAAGAAATTGAAATTTAATTTTAAAAATTATACTAATTACAACAAAAACAACAAAATGATGATAATGAAATTTAATTATAAGATAATTTCTATATTAAAATTTAATACTATTACAACAATAACAACAGCTCATACATTTATAATAAACTCTTATAACAACAGCAGTAGCAGAAGCAGCAGCAGCAGCAAAACAAATTGTTATAATAATATAACTGTTATAACAGTTAGTTATAATTTTAAAAATAATTCAGATAACAACAGCAACAAAGACACAAATATCTTAAAAAATAATTTTAGTATAAAGCTAAAAAAACGTCATCGTTATTATTATTTTTCTTATAGTGCTGATTATAATTGTATTCGTAATAATAATCGTATATGTAAGTCCAACAAAAAGATCAATAATAGAATCGTTTTATTAAAACTCTCTACGTCTGCGTTAAAGCTACCGTCAACGTTACCGTCAAATTTCACTAGCACGATCACGATCACGATCAAGTTATATAATTTATTAGCAACATACTTGATTTCCAAAATCATGTTAATGATCAAACTTACGATGTTGATAATGTTAATAATGCCGTTATTTTTTACATCATTTATGAAAATGAAATACAATAAAAATCATCATATGAAAATTATAATTAAAGATAAAACTAGTTTTAGTCCAAATACTATTTATAATAGTAAGAAAACAAATTATCGTTATTTTTATTATTTTAATTTCAATATTTACGATTGGTGGCAGCGAAGACGATGGTGCCGGCGAAGGAGTAAACTGTTAATACATCAAATAGTTGAAAATCCGAATTATCACAACACCCGAGAGTTCTTGCTGTTCAGCGGCCAAAGGCGTCACCGGAACTTTGTGCAGGAAATTTTGTTATAGTGTTTTTTTTTAATTAAAGTAAAATATTTATGTTAAACTTTATATTATTTCATTTTAAAAACTTTGAAACCTAAAACCTTCCATTCTACAATATTATCTAAAATTCCTGGAAACCAAATTTTCTGCTATAACAGATAACTAAGAAATATTTATAAAATAATGAGTGTTTGGAAAACTACAATACAAGCAGCAGTAGCAACGAAATTACACAAAATAGTCTAGCTAAAATATGTTAAAAACTCCAGGTCGTTCATTTACTCATACTGCTACCTTCATATTTACGTAGTAGTAGGCAATAAGAAAAAAATGTAAATATTCTAGTTAAAAATTCTCCGTTGCTCTTGCTACTTTTTAATGTTTGTAGCAAGAATCGCAGAGTTATTTAGTAGTAATCGAAAGAGTAAATGACAGTATCGAAAGAAGATCTAGAATAATATTGAAGTAATAACGCTTCAATAACAGTTTTTAACGTAAACGGGATAAAATGCATAAAACGAGTGTCGTTAAAAATCACTCACCTATTGCGTAAGGGTAATCTGTCGTGCTGATAGGTAAAAGTTGTTACTTGTATTTTTTCTTTTTATTTCCAAAATTTGACCCAATGAATGGTCCACCTCTAATTGCGGTTCACCCGTGCCGTTCTCTGTCACGGGCACAGAAACGGGCTGTTTTGTAGACACATGGTATCAACATAAAGGAAATATGAACGCGAATTAAAGCTACATATTGAACGAAGTAGCCAATCTTGGTTAAAAATAAACAAAAACGGCAACACTAATCACACACATGTGCTTTATCTTTTTAATCTAGTTTATGCTAAATGTTTTATGTATTGAGTACTTCGACTGCTACTTCAGTGTTATTCAAGGACTACCTCTGTTATTTTCCAACTAGATAAATGTTATTCTACAACCATATCAATGCCATTATTCTAGTCGTACAAATAAAACAACAAGTTATAAAACCGAAGCTTCAAACAGAGAATGGAAAACTATTTAGTTTTATAAGTAATTTGATTGCTATTTCACTTTATATTTTATTGCCGCTGATCTATTTCAACTATAAAATGTTTACATGTATCAGTAGCCTTAAAAATGCCAAATGCTACAAAACACCACAGTTACTTTACCAGCGGGTACTTGTGATTATTTGGAGTCGCGGTTTTAGCAGTAGTGAAAAATTCGTGGTTAACGTAGTTCTTTAAAGGTTGAAAATAATATGTTTTAATATGCGGAAAAATTAAGTCAGTTATGATTAATAATAATGTTTATATTATTGTCCATTTGCAATATAAATGTTCAAAAAGTTGCTCAATACAAATCTAGAATCGTTAATATTTATCTAGATTATTTATGTATAAAACAACTTTTCTTTCTTGTACTATGGCCAATTATAAAATGTGCGCTCAAGCAATTTATTTAAAATTGTATTAATTCTGTAACAGAAAACGTTAAAAACTTAAATATAAACCTGATATGGCGTTGATCTCCCATCACCTTTTTTCGGAAAATGGTATTTTGTTTTTAAACATCAGCATGATACTTTGACAAATATTCGAAGTACTCATTAATTACTATACTGGCCTTTTCATAATTAGACAAAGAAACAACTAATTATTTCTCCATTGTAACACAGTTTTGGTAGTCCCAATCGAAAATTTTGCAAATGTAATGGAACTATTTACAAAGGAAAATGAACTTTTTTGCAAATCAAATGGAATTTTAATTTGTATTGAATATTAAATTGAATATTTATTATTTATTAAGGCAGTGATTTTTATGCAGCAAAAAACTATTTTCTTCTTAAAAAATAGTTTTCTAAATATTCCATAAAGCTTATAATTTTTACAGGTTAAAACGCTTTAACCCAAAAATTATAAAATGAGTCAAACCGACAAAGGATCAGCAGGTTCTGAATCCAGATATAGATCAAGACCTGTGGCACCAAATCGCCAATCTCAATACTAATGTATCAGCTCCGATAATGAAATGTTGAAAGGATCGTAAATCCATGACTGCGCGGATATCTTCGGGATTAATAAAAACAGAGCCAAACAAATTGTTCAATAAGAATGAATGGTGGTGTGCTAGTTAAGAAAATCGCGGCGGGAGTTGTGAAATTAACTCGAACAATATTACGCTATATTGAATTCATTGCCGAAGAAAATTGAGCCATAATATTAAAAAACATTCGCCACAACTTATTGGATCATCAATAATGAATTTAAAGCATTAAGACACACATTAAATGCTCCACTAACAACTGAAGAAGGAAAAATGTACGCTCTATACTTCTCAAGGTTTGCCCCGCAAGGTAGAGTAAATATTCTTGGATGAATCGTGTTTTAATTTCATCTTCAAAGAAGAAATGCACGATTAAAAATTAATATACTGGCCCATGTATTATTGACAACTTTTGAGTATATTTCAATAATTTTTTTCAATGTGTTCACGAATTATTTACAAAAATTAGAAGAGAATAGAATTGTGTGTTTAGTTATGGGCAACGCATTAGTTTTTCTGCCACATAATTTGATTTGCATAAGGACCAATTTGCTTTTTTAACCGTTCCATTTCATTTCCAAAAAGTTCAATTTAGACCGCAAAATCTGTACAAATCAATAATTTATTAATTATTTTGTTATTCGAAAGTTCAACAAATATTTTTTAAGAGCAAATTTGCCAGCATTTGAAAGAGGCCAAAAAAAGTTTAGTCCTCAGAAAAAAACTGAAAAGAAGCTAATATATTTTAACTAAAAATTACGAGTATAGTATTCGTATGTTAAGAAAATCTGTCTGAGCAATTAAATTAAACAGGTGCTTTAAGCTACAATACAACCAAAAAGTAACAAAATTTGTTCCTAACAAATACTTAACATAAATTTATGAACATAAAAATCAAATTAATTTCATAAAAATGAACTTATTTCAAACTAATTCATGTTTTTGGTTGTTTGTTCGGTGTGATGCGATAGCATCATGTTTTCATATTTCGGAAATTTTTTTATAACATTCATAGCCTAGCAAAGCACAAAAAATAATTTTTTCTCAATAATTTTAAAACAAAATATTATGCAATTAATATCCCATGTTTTAATAAGATGTCGCTATTTGTGTTTTGAAAAATAAATTTAGTGGAATATGCGATGAATCAAAGACCACAATTTTTTCGCTTAGCAGTTAACTCGGTAGTCCTTGAAGAATATCTCAAAATATTCCTTTTTTGTTTAATTTTATTTTAAAGTGCCAACAAATATTTTAAAAGCCGGAAGGGTAGCTGATGCATAACACCTTTCCTTATGTTATAAATTCAATTACTAAGGAAAAAATAAGTATTAAGAACGTTTAGGAGATTTAATAAGCAGCATTCAAAAGGGCACCAGGCATAAGTTAATTATTACAAATAATTATTAGATATTCCAGAACTTGGGAAATTTAAACATTACGTATGATACATTATTTGAATGAAAGTAGCTCTTTGAGGCAATTTTCGAAATTCAAAAATATGGAGGTAAAATTTAGGGCATTATTTAATTGACTAAAACTGTTGCCTACTTTTGGGACATTGTATATTCATTTAACATGCGTTCTAAATGCGATTTTGTTTTATTATGCGGTTGACACAAAATTGAAATATCTTTAATTTAATGCGCAAAAAGGTATTTAAAAAAATTAAAATATATAATAAGCAAATACGTTATATAAAACATCAATTGTAAATATAAAACAATAAAATGTAACAACTTATTTTATTACAAACGACAAAAAGTAAAAAAAAAAATTAATAAAAAAAATCAGAGATAAGTTCATTTGTAAAACTAAAAAACTGCCAAAAAAATAAATAATATAATAAAAAGTTAAATATATGATTAATATAATTTTATTGTTAATAATAATAGGAATACAAACCTATAATTTCTAATAGGTTTAGCTTGTAAAACAAGACACTAAACAAAAGGAAATTTCAAAGAAAGTAAATAGATATCTTTTGACTTGTTAAAAATTAACAAATTATGTCAGACATCTAAATAATAAACTAAAGTGAAATACAAAACAAATCTCGTATCAGCCACCTTTTTAATACATTTAAATACCAAATAAAATCTTTACAAAATAGAGTTTTCAACTTATAAAGAAATAATAAATAACTGAAAATATAATAGCAAAATTTTCCCCATTAAAATAGTATATAAAATGAAATTTATTAATTATAAAGAAAAATTTAAGACAAATTTATAAAAAATGTTTATGCATATTATTTATTTTTGTTTTTTGTTTATTTTATCATAAATAGATTTTTTTTAAGAAGAAAAAATAAAGCGCACAGTAATCTTAAATAAACAAATATTTAAGGTTCTTAATTTCAAAAAAATAAAATGAAAACATAAAAACGTAAAAATTGTATAAATTTTTGATATAAAAATTTAAATTATAATCTGAATAAAAACAACAAAAACTAAAACACCCCTCCCAGTAGAAGCAAAATCTTGTTAATACCATTAAACAAAATAAATTATAGAAATAATTTATAAATTAGATTTTTGTACATTAACCCAAACTCTCATTTGAAAGTTATTAAAAAAGAGTTGTTAATTTTCGCAATTATTAATTATTATTTCTGTAACAGTTTAAAACTCCTACCTGGATTTTAATTTAATAAATTATATCAATATATTATTACAATATTTGCCTAGAATAAAGATATTATATTTCCAAACCATTCGCTATACAAATTTCGGGCGACGCATTCTATAAGGGTTGATAAAATAGAAAAATATGGCTATGAAAATGTGTGTTTTTCAGTCAGTGTTGATAGCTTTCTGTCGATTTTTTAAAAACTTTTTGCAAAAGCTCTAGAAGTTTAAAATTAAAAATTAAAACTATATACTTTTTAAAAACTAACTATAATTAGAAAGCATTTCCTTGTGAAAAATTTAATATACCTTTTTCAGTTTTAATAAAAAAAAACATACTTGAGACTAAAATAATATTTGTTTAATTGTAAAAAAGATTATATTGAAGATGTAGGTGTTGTAGTAAAATTTGTCGGTTCCACAATTTTTAACAAGCTTTCGGTTAAGTTTCGAATAACGTTTCAAAAACTTTTAAAACAATTAAGGAAAGCATTTGAATGGCACAACCAAAGTAAATATTTTTCAATTACAAATATTGTATTTAAAATAACAATTTTCAAAGTTAAGAATGACATAAATAGTTTTTGAAAAGAGAAAAATTTAAGAAAGCGTTTCTTTGAAACTCAAAAATCTTTATGTTATACATAAAGAAAAAAATAACAAAGGCTTTTTACAACAAGCAGAAAAGCACAAAGGTTGACATAAGCCATTTTGAATCATTTTCACTTAGAAAAACTAAGTATGTTTAAAAATGCAAATAAAAAAAGCTTTTCGATTTTTTGCAGCTTTCAGTTAAAATTTAAGATTTGCTGAATAATTTTACCTTCTGGTTATACTTTTGGCATTTCTGCAAGATTTGAACTAGTTTTCCATTTCTTGTTTTTTTTTATTAGATGCAGTGTTTTCAAGAAGTATTAACTTAAATTCCTTTCCTTAATTACTTAAGTTTTTTTCAAGAAAATCGCTAAAATTTTTACAATTTCTCCAGTCTCATTTGATTAAAAAAAACTAGGCCAGTTTGTAAATTAATTTATTTATTTTCATTTTTAATTGTTTAAAGAAAATCCAAGCAAAATGAGTAAATAATCAATAGCAATATTTAAAATGCCTTCATTCTAAACAGTTAACATTAAAACTTTTAAAAATCATTTTTAATAATTTCTTTATTTTCTTTTTTTACAGCTTCATATAATAATAATTTCAGTTTTTTAACTGCTGGCAGTTAAAAAATATATTTTTCTAAATGGTTTCTTATTTTTTATATTACAATTAGATTTTCAAAATAAAATTAGTTTATTTTCCAAAAAAATAAAAGGTATGGAAGTTAAAAGAGATAATAAAATAAGGAAAAAAACTGACGAATTACTTTAACGGAAAAAGTACTTAAAGAGTTTAGTAATATTTAAGAAGCATACAACAACATTTAAATAAAAAATCCAACAGAAATGAAGCCTATTTAACCGTTTTAAGTAAAACCAAAATAACAAATAAAAAAATACAATATAAAATATTAAAAATATTGTTACAAAAATAATTTAATATATAAAATTTAAAGCAAAGAATACAAAAATTTTTTATTAGAACATTTGTATAGAGAAAAAATAACATTGAAAATGATTTAGAACAACAAAAAAAGAAACATTAAAAATGATTGAATGTTAGTATAAAATATAAGATTAATGATACAAAAATAAACGAAACTTAAACTGTTTAAACAAAAATTTTAAACTTTATATACAAATCACAAAAAAATAAAAATAAAAAACACACACACACATAACTCATGTAAGTGTAGGTAAATTGAAAGGTATGAAATAAAGAAATTAAACACTTTTAGTATAAATATATCAAATTACAGAAATTACAATGTATTTATGTATATATACATATATATATATATATATATATATATATATATATATATATATATTATATATATTATGTATCTATGGCTATATGTACATATACTATATACATTTTCCTATGTAAGAAAATTGCTTTATTTGAAGTTTATGATTCATAATTAATATATGGAATTAATACAATTTTTTTATTTCGATTATTCTAAATACATAATATAGTTAACATGCAATTGCCTAAAACCATAAATTTAATTAACCATTAATTTGATTTGATTTCAAAATAATTACCTATAACAATATATAATATCCAAAGAGTAGGGATAACAAAACGTCAGTGTCAGATACATAAGTACAATATTAAATGTACATATAGTATATATTTCAAAGTATTTATCTTCTTACGATTTTTATTTCTTTCTCAACTTTAGCGGGATGTGAAAGCTTTTATTGATAGGTGTTATATATTTTACCAAATAAACTTTTTAAGCATTCTCATGCAATTTAAATATGTTACCAAATTTATATTAATAAAAAGTTCTTTAAAGCTTTTATTTATAAAGATCTTAAAAGCTGCGATCCCGTACTTTTTGGGTAAAGTTTGGGCAAATGAGAATAAAGAAAAATAACTCTCAATTAGATACTAAAATGTTTCAAAGTACGGGAACACTAAAAACCAAATTGTTATCCCAAAAAAAATATGTTTGCAGATTTTTATTGTTTACTTTATGCAACAGCTCATTTTTTTTAAATCTCTTACTTGCCCAAACTTTGTATACAGGAACAGTTTTGGGTTAATTTGGGAACCCGCGGGCTACAAAGTAGAGTACGGGATCGCACCTAAAATCGAAATGGTTAAGGGTTAGCTTATGTTTAAACATAAATTCTAACGCACTTAAACTTAAAAATTCTTAATGAATAACGTATGACTTAAAAAAGTATTTTTCGTACTCTGTGCAAGCTTTCTTATAAGCTTTCCTATTCAAAGCTTTGGTCAAATCTTCTCTGTCAAGTAAACAAATATTTATTAGTTTTTTGAAGGAATTTCCAAAATTGCTTTTTCTTTCAAAAGAAGAACAAATGGAGGGATTTAGAGCAAAACTAGGCAAAGGCCTTAGAATTACACAATAAACTTTTACATTTTATGTCCAAATAATTGGGTACATTTTATTAAAAATTTTACATCATAAAGAAATTTGCTTTTAAGTATTTCCTAATCAATGTTTTTTAAAGTATTTCTAAAGAAGAAGCATTCAAAAAAGTTTTTATAGCAGTATTTTTTACGAAACATTTCAAGTTCCAAATTCATATAATTTTTGTTAAAATACTTATGTATATTTTTCTATTTTTTTATGTATTAAAGCTCCTGAGTTTGTAGAAAGCCCTCCTAAAGAGGTTTTTTATACTTTGCCAAAATATTAATTTTTTTCAGTTCCATTACAAATATTATTTATCATGAAAGGTTTGAATGAAAATATTTTTCAAGTAAATTAAAATATATAAGATTTGGTATCAACCTAACAATGGATATATCAATGAAAAAAAATAAAAAACCGCGTTTGAAACACTTAATATGTTTTTGAAAAGCAGTAGCATTAAAATTAATGCTAAAAATTATTATTTTAAATCGTTCAAAGTTTTGGATAGGCCTAAATTATTTCCTTAAATGTTCGATTCTTTATTATATATTATAATGCATTATTGAATTGTAAAGCTAAACTAAATAAAAATGTTTTATTAATATAATTAAATATTGACACCCAGAAATATTTAAAATGTGGGTGGGTTTTTCATGACTTCTCATAGACTACATTACCCTATGGATAAATCCTTAACTTCATCTGTGTTATAAATTTTGTTGTTACACGAAAACACACGTACACACACATACTACATATTGAAATTAATTATATTTCTATGGTTATGTTAGAAATATTTTTATTATTTCTAATAGAAAATATTCTCAAAAACTAAATACAACTAAAACAAAGAAAACCTAACATGACAACACACTTACTAGAAAATTAAAAAATAAAAAATAAAAAACCATTAAATTTGCAGGCTAAAGATAGAGATATTAAAAACAAAAACGTATAATTTAAAAAACAACTTTTTGTAAAAACACAACCAACTTTAAATTAAATAAAAATAATTACGAAGAACTTTCTAGTTTCTGTTTCAAATTTAATTCCACCAAAAGAAGAATGAAAACTTTTTCCCATCAAGAATATAAAATACAATTTTAAAGAAAACAAAATTACAAAACGTATAAAAACTTTTTTCCAAAAATCAAAGAAAACACAAAAGTTATTTAAAAAAAAAGAAACCACATAAAAAGAATTATTTAATATTTCTCACCAGTCAACCATTCAAAACCAAATAAAAAGAAGAAAAAAGAATAAGAAACCCCTAAAGTTTATTACTTAAAAACAACAATTACAAACAAAACAAGAATAAATAAATTAAAAAATATTCTTAAAACCAATAATCTTAATTTAATTATAAGCTAAATTTAATTATGAAAATTAAAAATAAATTAATTAATATTATATTTGTAAAATAAGTAAAAATAATAATTATAAAAAGCAAAAAAAAAAAAAAATGAAAATATCATAAAACAAAAAAAAATTAAAGTAAATAAATAAAAATTGTTGTTATTGAATGTATTTGTATAGAGAATTATTATGATTATGATATATAAAAACTAAATAATTTAATTAATAAATGATAAAATAATGATGAAGAATGAAAATTATAATAAATGAATAATAATTAAAATTAAACTGAAAATAAAAGCAGAAAGAAATAATTATTGTTCCAAAAAAATGAAATAAATAAAAATTAAAACAAATGATTTTTCTTACGTGTGGAAATATTATGGAGGCTGCGTATAGCGTATTATTGATTGCCGATCGTTAGCGCCTAATTGTTAAAATAACATTTCCAAAGGCGGAGTTTTTATTGCTTTTGCGTAAAAACCACTTCATATATATAAACAGTTTCTGGGTTTAAGGAAAGGAAAGAAGAAAGCAAACAATTTAAGAGACATTTATTTAACCAGGTCTGTCTTGCACTTTTTCGTGGGATATGCTTTCAATATACGCTTACTATGCACCACTTATTCTAACTCTGGCTAATGCTTTCCTCAGAATGATAAACGTTTTAAAGGCGAACAGAATAATTAACTAACAACTTTGATAACATTTTTCCCAGAGCATGAGAAAATTTCAACACATGGCATGAAATAAAAGTAATAAAATTCTAACATTGATCCTGTAACTCATTCAGGTCCGGGCAATTTTTAATTGTAGCTTTTGTAAAAACCAAAATTTTATAGTATTATTCACAATGTCATTGTTAATTGAAATAATACAACTATATACGTCATGTGACGTGAAAATGTTCTCTTAGTAATTCGCACAAGCATTTGCCATTTCACTGCAGATTTTAGCCCAAGTGCGGTCTTCAAGTCTTAGTGGAGATTCGTAGGCAATAAGACATTACAAGTGCTCTACAGCTTTCCACAATCTATAATCCGTGTAGTTTGCTTGATTTCAGTGGGATTTTTAGTAATAAATGAGTGGGGTCTTCGGTAATTAGTGAGAGCTTACATATATTTTACATTTTAACAAATTTGTGTTTTTATTTGTGTAAAAAGCAATGGTTTCCGGCACAGTGGCAAAACTGTTATGTAAAATAACGATTGTAGGTAAATGATCGGAAGATGTGTCATATGATGAACTGACTAATAAATGATCACGTCTGATATTTTTTACAAAGGCAAAATCGATAAGATATCCCAGCTTATTAAAGTCTGTTGGCTAAGAAGTTAGTTTATCTCCAGACACAACGTCTAGCTGATTTACATCAACTATAGAGTACAGCTGTTTTCCTCCAGGGCTATGAAGCCACAATAAGTCTGCTTTGCATTATTTATCGTCGGCTGCAATAAACTCTTGTCTTAGAGTTGCAAAGGACGTGGCAAATCGATAGTGTTCGGTTTTGTGCCTAGGTGGGCATTTAAAATTGTATCGGTAAGATTTATAGACGAAGCGTGTAAAAAAGTCTTCGCTGAAATTGAACATTGGAAAATGCCTTACGGTCTTTCGGACTATAATGGCAGTACCACCTATAATTTTATAGTGAAATATGTTTCAGATACTAAAAGTATGTATATATCCTGTGCCAGCATGAAATGTTTGATATTGTATATTTGGGTGCGCATCATTTCCTAAAAAATACCCTGCCTAGTCATAAAAGTGTTCATTGGTTTCATAAGATTTTCGACTGAGTTATGCGCAAACGATAACTCTGCGCTCTCTTTTAAAGCGTGAGTACATGAATATTTTTTGAGTAGTTCAAACTTTTCGCTTTATGATTGGCATTTAGTAGTTTGGATCAGTAACTAGTAATAAAATCAATATAAGGCCCAGGAGATTGGGAATCATTATATTGTTCATTTGCAGGCTTAAATGCTATTTTTAAATTATTTTATACGTACTGAAAGAATTTGTGGCCTCTTTAATATACAGTATCATTTTCCCCACATTTGTTGCTTTTTTATACCCTTCACAAAAATGAAGAGTGTATAAATTTTTAAGATTTTCATTTCCGGCCCAACGAACTTTACGAGATATGGGTTAAAAACCATTTTTATGGGGTTTTTGGTATATTAACTCCTGCGAAGAAATGCTTATACATAAGACCAAAAAATTCTCATGCTCTGATATAGCTATAAAAATTAACAGCGAAAGCCAAATTCCTTTAAATTCCGAAATTTTAAAATGTTAAATTTTTTGCTAAATTTTAAATTTACCACAAATTACAAAATTCACCACATAATCGAAAAACTGGAAGAGCAAACATTACTTAATTTATCTTAAAACTTTACAATCCTTATAAATAGAAATTACGAAAAAAACCAAATTGTCCAGAAATGGCGAAATGTATCCCAAAAATCCAATATCACGAAACTTTAAAATTTTATAAAAAATTAAATTTCAACAAAAACGGCCAAATTTAAAATATCTACGTTTTACAATAGTGTAAATTTTAACCTAATTTGATATTATATCTAAAAAAATTATCAAATACTTAGATTTTACCATAAAACTAAAAAAAATGAATAAATAATAACCTAAAACTCGCAAGAAATTTCTTAAATAGCCATAACTACATTCCACCAAAAGTCCGAAATTTGTTCAAATAATTGTCGACAAATCGAATTTCACTAAATTTGGAAATTACACTATAAATTTCTAATTTCCCCCTATCCAAATGTAAAATTCTACCGAAAATTCAACAACAAAAAAAATTATTTTGATTTAAATTTCGCCAAAATCGAGAATTCAACAGAAGATCAACAAAAAAAATCAAAATCACTAAAAATGTCACTATAAAATCCACAAAAAAAAATAGAATTCAGCAAAATCTCGAACATCCAACAAAAATGTTAAAAAAAACCTAAACGTGATATATAAGATTCCTTCCGCGGAGGCAAAATTAAGTCTCACTTTTTTTAATTTTTTTTTTTTTTTTTGTTGAGTTCATCTAATTTACGAATTAAAAATTTTCCATTTTCATCAATATTGTCATTAATAATCTGTTTCATCTTACAGATATTCTTTATTTACATATTGATATGAAAGGTGAGCTGTACGAGTTAAAATTGCGTGTATTGGCAATATATTGATTTGAGAATTGTAAGCTAAGCTCAGTAGGTAGAACAAGGAAGGAGTTTTTTTCATCCGTTTATTATTTAAATTTAAGGCTTAATATATTTTCTGTACTTATTTGACGAACGTTGGTAAAACATAAATAATATATTCCAATTTGCTTAAGGTTTTGGCATTCGTGCTTTAAGTCAATTTGATATGCTTGAGGTTATAACTCAAATGATTTATACGCAACAGAATTAACGATGCGTGTTTATTTGCAGCTTTGTTATACCTTTTGCCACATGTGTGTAAATGTAGGTTAGATTGTTTTTTGAAACAGAATGTGTAACTATATGTTTTTTTTTGTAGATATGCATATATATATTGTATGTTTAGAAATTTGTAAAGGAAAACTAAATAAATTCCAACTTCACATCAGAAATTCAGTTAATGAAACTTTCTTCACTAATATTTTAGTAAAGCGTATATCAAATTCGCTTTAGGCGAAATTGTTTTTATTGCATTGTTAATATTTTGTAGTTAACGCGTGTTCCTTTTTGTGTGCTACTTGAGTTACCTTTTAAGTTTAAATACCGGCTGTATTCATGAAATCGTCAGATCAAATTTAAAACTTTCCTAAATTTTCCAACAAGTTTAGATTTCATACACAATCGACATTTTAACGAAATATCCCAAAAAAAAGCACAATTTTGCATAAAAATTTTATATTAAATTAAAAATCCTAATTTGGATAAAAACGTGTTTAAACTTAAAAAAATTAACTCGGATTATTGCACCATTTCTGCCTTCTTTTTGTTTCCCGTACGTAGTTCTTTTAGGAACAGCTACGAAACGATCAAATAGACAATGATAAAAGAGAAGAATAATGCTTGTCCCTTAATTCCAACTCTTTTAAAGGTGACCAGGTGATCCACCGATTAAGCTAGCCTCTAGCTTATGCAACATCCTATAATTGTGAGCCCAACAACCCTGATAATTACCATCCAATCGCAATTTGTTGTGCACTATCTAAAGGCATTTAGACTCCAGCAATATACTCAGTGACCGCCGGTATGGGAGACGATAACGCGTGATCTACAAGCTTTCTTCTCGAAACGATGGTGTCATTCTATTTCGGCGAAAGTAAATGGTGGCTCTCTCTATATCATTTGCAAAGGCACTTACCTTTTCAATTGAGCTCTTAGCGAATGTGCGGTTTTCAAGTGTTAATGGGGATTTGCAGAAAATAAGACATTGTAAGTGCCTTACACTTGGACCGTTAGATCCAAGTTTTTTAAAAAGTTCACAATGGCGGAATCATGATTCTGTCTCAAATTATTACGTATTTTTTTTTTGGCATAAGTTCATTTGCATTTATATAAGTGCCATTGCCTTCTAAGCTTTCTGTGAATTCAAAGGTTTATTACGAACAAAAAACAAATGTATTATAAAGTTTTTACAAAATGGGAAAAAAGATTTTTAGTTATTTTACAATGCATGCTATATGAAAACACCAATTTGCACAGTTATTGAAAAGTGTATAAACAAGAAGTAGTATTTTCCAACGCTTTCTATTTTCAATGATGAGCATCAGTGTATCTTGCTGTTGCCTGGTACGATTTTATTTTAGCTGATAGCTTTGTTGGCGTTGCAGCTATGGCTGCGGCAGTCACGACGCACAGTGGCTGAAATCCGTTTTCATTGGCCAAAATTCTGTAACTTTGGAGCCGATCAAAATATTGAAGTAATTTTTTAATGGATAGATATTTAGTTCAGCTTAACTCAGTTTTAATTACATTAAAATTGATTGAGGACTTTTTAAGGACTTCTAGGTCAAAGTTGAACTTTTGATTTTTTTAAACTTTTGGAGTGAAATATGGGTTTATTTTTTTTATTTACATTTAAAAAAATTTAATATTTGGAACCTAATAATAATTATAATTATTTTTTGTGATAATGGAATTTTTTTAATGTTACACTAAAAATATTTTTACACTCAAAAAAGTGTTTACACTCCAAATAAATAGTAAAATTAACTGGAGATTTTGATGTTACTACAGAAAAATTTATTTTTTGCAGTCAAATTTGATAATTTTAAAAACCTTTTTAAAAATAAAAACTGCAATAGATTTTAATAGCATTTGTAACAATGATATGTTCTATTTATTATTATTTTGTACTAATACTATATTTTTCGTACTTAAATAACAATGAAAGGCAATTATAATTTTTATTGTTTTTTTTTCGAACTACAAATATTATTAATTATCAAGTAATTTAAATTTTTAGGCATGAGTTCGTTTTTCTTTCTATTCGGAAAGATAATTATTTATTTTAATATGGACAACCTTGAAAACAGTAAAAGTTTTTAATTTTATTAGACATCTAGCTGAATGGAATGCATTTTGTATGCCGCTACACACGTTATTCATTCTCGTATTCCATTTGTCTTAAATGTTGGTATTAATAGAAGTTCTTTAGACACACAATTTGTTGATAAGACACGAAGAAAGATGATAACATGTGTGGTTATAATCCAAATTCATATGCATTGGGATTATCTAATGATTTTGTCGGAACTTGGTTTAAGTGGGTTGATGCTGCTTGGCATATAATGCAGCTGGATGCAGCCTTCGTGTTAGTCAAAGTCTGACCTACTTTTCCGTCTATCATTGTAAGGACTAATTGGTAGCTTACTTTCATTTGCTGCCCATCTAACTGTAATTGTTATGGCTGTAGTGTTGCAATTTGGGCCTTGATATCAATAATTTCTTTGTTAATGGCATCACGAGTTTCTTTTTTGAATTCAAATTTGATTGGCCTGCAGTATTTCGTAGAAGATGGTGTCTCATTTTTCCAAATATCCATTGCTTGCGTTGTACTAGACGAAGGCTCTGAATGTTCCAAAATCTGTTTCAATCGCAATAGTACAAATGATACCATGAACATATCTGAGTCCGAAATATTTTCACATACAACTTGTTTGCATTGTTTTTATCCCGAAGAACCATCACATCCCCATTTGCAAAAAAGAATTAGCTTTGTGTTTCCATATTTCTTTAACGCATTTCCTGGTATTGATTGTAACAAGCGTTCGGCTGTGTGATCAAGTAGAGATTGTAGTTGTACCTCTGCCGAAATTGGTGTGATTGTAATAGTGTTCTTTGATGGCGAACAGTCCATTTTAGCAGCGGCTATGTGATGATATGCCCTTTTGAGCCCTTTTCAATCGCACGCAATCTGAGCTTAATATATTGCTGTTTTGTTAATTTCAAACCCATAAATAAGGCTAGTGCCTCCTCATTTGTGTACTGTTTTGCATCGCTCGGAGTTGGTATTCTTTCAAGAATTCGCTTTGTTCTCACTGGACTAGCTTTAATAACTTTTTCAATGATATCCGCTTTTGTTAATTGGTTCTGTGATCGTAATTGATGTAGGAAAGATTCTTTTATATTTGTACAAGCAACTGCATCGTTAATATCTTTAAGTTTCCGCCTCTTGGATCTATCGCTGCAGTTGTCCAATGATTTGCGTAATCTTCCAACCTGATCTTGGGTGCTGATCTGCAGCGACAGTAAGTTGGCCTTCTAACCACTTTTCACTTTTTATATAAAACTTTTGTTTACTGTAGCCAACTTCTTTGTAGCGTTTTTTTAGTACAAAATTAGATCATTGCTCTTGTATTTCGGTGCAACAAGAATTCAAGTTTAATTTTTTTTAACGTAACTAAGAACATCTTCCTGGTTTTTATTACTAAAATACTCTTCGGCCAGTTATTTATAACTGAAGCTCTCCATATTTTTCTGAATATTTTTATTTGTGTCTGTTATGTTTTATCACTTGCAAATATACGTCGGTACACGTAAAGGATTAACTTATTATTGAGTATTCCCTTATGGAATCCGTAGTTTTATAAATTTTTAGATACATGTTAATTACACATTGATCTTCGATTTCATAGCAGGTGGTACTTAAATTGAACAAAACTGCACTTGTTATCCAGACCTTAATATCTGGTAAAACTAATTAGTGTCTCGCCAATATGGGGTTGTTTTTTATCTTTAGTGGTTTAATGTCGCGATTATTATTATAAAATTGTTTATGACTTTGGTTGACCCTAACAGTTGATAACAGGTATATTAGAAAGAGATCATATGTTTACTGTAGAACCTATTGTGATATTTTTATGAGTTATTTTTTTGCTGATCAAAACAAAGCCATAAAACCCTTTCGCAGGTATTATATTTAATTATTTTAGTTTTACGTAGTCTAAAAAAAGTCAAAATTTAATACACCATTGTATACGAGTAATTATAGGGCTGTTTAAATTATCGTAATTTGAATTTTTTAGAGTAATTTCATTAACATTAAAAAAGTGTTCTACCCGCGGGTCGTCGCGGGTGCAAAGACACTTTCACCTTTCTTCGGGTGGTATGAGTTTCTTGTTCCCTTTTGTTCCCTAGAAGTTCTATTCCACTAAAGTTTAAACTTCAGAAAAATATAGTAGTTTCATATATATTTCATAACGCCCCTAATATTAAACGCTAGAGCGGTAACCACTTACAACAACTAAAAACTAGAATCCTACCAACATTATAAAATAGACCGCAGGCCATTATCGATGATAGCTTGCGAGTAGTAACCATTTATTTTTGACAAAAATCAAATAAAAAACACCTTTTTCTGCAATTAAAAAACAGTTGAGTTTGACAGCATACCACGCACACAATTATAAATAGTTAACCTAATTTTTTGGCTACGTTAATATGGATATATTAGCTCCAAAAATGCGTCAAAATTTTAAAAATCAGTGACAAAAAAAAATTCGACTTTTGGCCAATGAAAAACGATTTTCAGCCACTGTGCGACGTCTGTAAAACAATCTGCAGCTGCTTGAATATGAGCCGTATTTCTCAGTGGAATGTTCGAAGATATGTCAGAGTTTATATACATTTTGTAAATTAACCAATTCGTGTTTTTATATGGGTAGTTGCAGTGACAAAACTGTTGTGTAAAACAACAATTGTAGGTGAATGATCAGAAGATAGGTCTTATTATAAAATAACGAACACTTGATCACGTTTTTTGTTTTTTGCAATATCAAAATCAATTACGTCTGGTAACTTATTAAAGTCTGTAGTCCAATAGGTGGGTTTATGGCCAGATACGATATCTAGCTTGTTTGCCTACTCTGTATAATACAACTTCCTCCCTTTAGAATAAAGGAGTCTGGAACCCCAATATGTATGCTTTCTATTGTAATCACCAGCTGCAATAAACGTTCGTTCTAGTACAGCAATGAACCTTACGACAATTATCAAACCTTTAGAATGCCATCACTATTAGAAGTTACTTCTATATTTAGGTTAGGTATTAAGCGGTAAATTAATCCTATATAATTTAATGATAATTAGCTCCAGGCCTTTTATATTGCATCTTTTAACGACTTCTTGTATCAAATTGCTCGTATTCTTTTCTGACGAGCCAACTGCAGACATTTTTCTTTATAATAAGATTCCGAGAATATTAAGTCCAATTTAAAAGTTCTACGCCGTGCTCACGTATCCACCATTTTAAATCGCTGGCAGGGTGAAGGGGAGCATTGTCGAATTTCTTGATACGCGGTACGGGTCCAAATAAGATTTTAGATCGTGTAAGTGCGCCTTCTAGTGTCCTTTTGTACGATCCTCCTGTCATTTTTTTAAGTTTCAAAACTAAATCGATAGTGCGATAGTGATGTGTCTTCCATGCAAAAATACTACTTTCTGTCTTAAGTCATGGAAATAAATATTGTAACCATCTGGTTCATCATAATAATTTTTTCGTTAGAAAATACAACTTTAAACCACGTATCGGACCACGTACTTATATTCGTTGGTAATTGGAGACGCATAGAAATTCAATACAAAGCATCCTATTTTAAAGTATATAAGTTTCTTATTCCAGTGATGCTTACAAAAATTTCATGTTAATTTTGTTTTATGTTAACTTTGGAAAATTTTTGAATTTTTGTGACAATAATTTTTTCATAAACATATAATTTGTTTGTTATTTTTATTTCCTGATGATGCTACATAATGCAGTAGCGAAATATCGAAAAACAAAAATATAATTTAAAAAAAAGAACTTCAAGCTTGGACAATTTTAATAAATTAATTTAAAAACAGGTCAAGAACAGCTATAATTTTAGCAATTTATTATGTATAACTAAAAAAAATTAAAAGGATAAATAGCCATTTTCACTAAAATAATAGCAAAAATAAGGCCTTGAAAAGCCACAAATTCGTTCAAATGTGGAAAAAGCCGCACATTATTTTTACTTTACTTTTGCAAAAATAGCTACAAGTGCGAAAAAATGTTATCCGTAAAATGTTTGTTCTTCTTCTTACTTTTCCCTTATTTGACATTTAGTTTGACAGAGATGCCACTGGATACCAATTTGAATAAATACAAAATTATCGATGTCTAATATCTTCGCCGCTGTCAAATCGGTAAAAATTAGTATCTTCATAAGTCACGTTAATTAAAAATATCTATTCTCTTTGCATTGAAATTAAAAAAGTTTTAAAGTAGACTCCTACTTCGTAAAGTTATAAAAGTTATGTCTAAATTCTTTCTTTCTTTTCGAACTTATATTTCTTTTATAGAATAACACCGACTTGATTTTTGAAAACGTTTATAGTGACGCAATCATGTATCCGGTAATTAAAACTTATATTTTATATTTAATAAAACTTATATTTATTCTACACCTCTATACACATAGTTCTAGAGAAACCCTTTTAAATCCTATTTGAGAAGCTTAAGAAGTTTGTTTTGAATTTAAACCTTCAAAATGCTTGTTTAAGAAAATTGTTAAGGATTCTTAAGCCATTTCATGCTGATTTAAGTTCTCGTCTTTGTTATTACTTGAGATTAATGTATCATTTATATTTATAACAACAATACGTCAAAAAATACGTCATTTATAAATCTCTGGAATATTTTTAGCACTATTTCTCAATCCAAATGGCATTCTTACAAACTCAAACCTTCCAAAGGCTGTTTTATTAATATCCTCAAAGGCAACGGAAATTTGATGATACGCGCTTTGTTAAATCGATTTTCGAAAATATTTTCTTTCCAAGCGTGATGCTAAAATAAATTTCTAATAAATTTCTATAATACCAGACGTTGTTGATTCGGTTGATGGCACTCACACACAAATTCCAAAACCGACTATTTTCTAATTCGGAAGAAAATTAAAACAATAGTTCTAAGTTTTTATGTGTATATCGTTACATGTTCTTTCAGCTAGTTGCGCAAATCATGATTGCCATACTTATCTAATGGAACACTATTTTTAATGGAAAAGTATCTAAATTCTTGGTAAGACTTTACTTTTGATTATTTGTGGCCTAAGTTTTGATAATAAAAACATTTAAAGGCGATTTAGGATATCCCCTTGAGTCATGGACTTTAACCCCTTACAGAAATGTTTCTCAAAAATAAGCAGAGTGAGTATTTAACGATAAACATTCGAAAGGAAGATTTCGTTCTTTACTAGCATCAAGAGAATAACATTACACACCAGGAAAAGCTGTACAAATCCTCAGCGTATAATGCGCATTGCATAATATGTGTTTGAATTTTAAAGTGGAGTATCCAAGTATTCAAAGAAAATGAAAGCTCTCAATCATTTAACATTGACAAAATTCTGGACTCCCAGTTTTTTTATTTAAAATAATAATTAATAAATTCAATAAGGCAAGTTAAAAATTAAACCTTAAATTCATTTCATATATGCAATTAATTAACTAAAGATTTTATTGTTTGATTTTATATTTTTCAGACTATAACTAAAAAATTGTTTGTTGTAATTCAAGATAAGCCATTTTCTTCTTACTTCTACTTTTAATTTTATTTTATTTTTGAATTAAATTTCATTTGAATATCTTTTTATGCCGGCTGTTTCCAGCTTGATTTCTTAAAAAAAGTTGTTTGTTATCAATTTCCTTAAAAATTTTCAAGGAGTTTGCTATTTGGTTTTCAACTTGTTTTTTTTTTTTTAAACAAACAGTCTTTACTCGTAGTTACATTCTGCCAAGATATTATATTCGCTGCTCTGTTCCGAAGAGCGTAAAATTAACTAATCCGTTAATTAAATGTATTCTTCCGCATTAATGTTGTCAACAGTCATTTTACCCACTCTTTTCGATGGCTCCAATAAAATCCTCAACTTGATGTTCTACTAGTGTAAGTGTGCAATAATTACTAGGTCCCCCGCCGGTACCTGAAATACTAATTTTGTTGTGCTTACACTTTATATTTATATCGTTTTGCTGTCTAACCACACGTGTGGAAACACGTTCAGATTTCAATTTCCCATAGATGCCGTTATTTTGTTCTTGTTTCTGGAGAAGTAATGTTCCATCATAAATTCAACCACTGATTTTTTTGGTTTTATCCGCGACTTTGTTTTTTCGGAATTGCTTAGAAATAATACAAGCACAACAAAATTTCAAAAAATGATACCGTTAATTGCACAAATGCTTCTCTTTCTTGTAAAAAAAATTTATTCTACTTACACTTTCTCTACCAAAATATCTTTCGAATGAAATGCGAACAGTTGTAACTTTTTTGGCATTCGTTTTCACATTACACAGTTGAACTTTCAAATGCAAAAGTCTTGAATTCGATGGTAAATTGATTTGAATAACGTTTAAGTAGCCATAATTTTTATCAAAGCTCAATACCTACAGGGACTGGTTCAGTCCATGCGAGTACATATATTCGACATATGTCTGTAAAACTCGGACGGTTTTTTATTACCCATTTCTTTATCTGCAAACAGTTTTTTTTCTAATCTCTTTTCTTCACAGCCAGAAAATCTTTCACATAATTTTATTTTAAGTAACCCATACTTATCTCATAGTTTTATAATAACTGTATGTGGAAGTGAAACGATCACATGTTGATATCGATAAACATGTGGTCGTTTCACTGTTAGTAGTATGAAACACACTAGTAACATTACAGATAGTAGGAAAAGCAAATGCCTCATTGTTAATATTTTGAATAACGAACGTCCACTGTTAAGTGTTCTTTATAAAAGAACTCGCACTACTTTCTGATAGTGTTCCTGTACACAAAGTTTGGGCAAGTAAGAGAGAATTTGAGAGAATAATATTCTTCTTCCTGCCCAAAACAGCCCGCACTTTTTCTTCGTGCTCATCAGCTGTTGCATAAAGTAAACAATAAAAATCTACAAACAAAATTTTTTTGGGCTAACAATTTCGAAAAATATCTAGAAGTTATTAAAATTGATAAGCATTCCGAGAAAGATAAAACAAAATGATCGAAAATGGTTAAATTAAGACGAAAGGAGAGTTTAAATATAAAATAATAGGACTTTAACCGGAGGCCAATACTAAATATCTCAAACAATCCTTTGCACAGGAAAAACTTGTAGTACATGTTTATTCGTTCATATATTTGTGAAGGATGTATAAGGTTCACATAGCAAAATATTCGAACAATTATTAAATTTTATTCGCTTGTTCGAACAGAAAAAAATTACGAACATTTATACGAAATAGGAAATAATTTCTCTTTAACACTACTTGAAATAAAAAAAAACTAGTGAAATAAATTTTCTATAATTTATTTTAAATGTGTTTATAGCATTTATATACACAAATGAAGTGCTTTTTATTACTGCAACAAAAAAAAGAGAAGATAGCATCAAGAAATTGTATTCCTAGTATTAGTGTAGTTGTTATAAGCAACAAAAACAACAACGCTTAAAATAACTCAAATACCAATCATTCGGCTGTATTTTCAGGCGAGTTAATAATTTATATTGGTAAGAGTGTATGAATTAGTGCTTTATACACAAATACTAAAGGCAAACAAATTTAAAAACACCAACATGCATTTAAGGTAGTTTACGGCAACCTAGCAAAAATTAAAATCCACCCCACATAATGACGTTGCTCATACGTACGACTCTTTAGCATTGCCTGCTTTTAGGCAGGTTGTGTCGTATGATACGCTAGCAGTTTGGAAAGTCGTTTTGAAACATTATTGATTTTAAAAAAAATAATAATTAAATCTAACTGCATGGCGTAATACATGTTTACATTGCTTTTTATTAAGTTTTATATATTATCACATATTTTGCACATATACTTGATAAATTAGACTTAGTTCTTATGTTATCTTCATAAAAATAATATAAAGAACCTGTCTAACCGAAGAACATTAAATAGTTTGAGGAAATCACGACTATTAATCGGAGTCCTGTGTCAGTATAAATTAACTTTTAGTTAGCCAGTTTAATTTTTTTTAATTTTATGAAGATCTGATCAGTGACCTCTATATAAACTTAATGGAATGAGCAAATTAATTATAAAGAGCCCAAAACTTTTCCCTAAATGAATTTAATTGCTTTTGAAGTTGTATAAAAAATGTTCACTTTCTACATTAAACTAAGATTGAGAAAATAATTCATGCTTAGAGGTTCTTTACAGTCTTTCCATTTACATTCAAAACTGTCTGCACTGTTTTATTGGTGCCCTCCTATTTTAAACATATACACATTCACACACACACACACACACACGCAAACCTACGTTCTTACAAACATGTTAAAATTTTCCTTCGTATTGAATAGTTGTATAATGGAAAAAAATCTATTGCACCGAGAGTCAGTCAGTCGGCCAACCAACGAGCTTGTAGCAACAGTATGAAGCATATACACTTATTGTATTCACGGTGATTTGAATTTTTATTTTCGGCAGGTTGTTAAACTAAAATACGAAAATCAGATACGTTTCGACTGGCGAAAGGGAAAGTTGTTGTAGAAAATACGCATTACGGTAAAAATAAATCAAGAGCATAAAAAATATAAAACATAGAAATTATATGTCATAACGATTTCAAAGACTTGGTCAAGTGTTTTGTGCTTTTTTTATTATTTACCTTGTTTTCACGTGTGTACATGTTATTGAAACTGTCGTGCGCTAGAATCGCGTGCTGGGACTTAAAGTGTGAAAAATAAAAGAAAGATATATAAAAATAGAAATATAACAAGCCGCTAAAGAAATACTTGATGCTCTTTGCTTGTGGCAGTCATTGTTTTAAAATGATTTCCCTAAAATTACCTGCGTCCTAAAAAAGTAATTTAATCTTTTTGTGTGTGTTTCTTTCTGGTATAAGAAGAAAGAGGAAGGAGGGTGGAACCTTAAATCAGGCTATAAAAAGTCACTAAATAACTGAATATAAATTCTCTTAAATGTGTTTGGTTTTTTTGCAATTCATGACAAATGTTTGAGGAAAAAAACAATGTTGCATTAGTTCATATATTGACGTACCTTTGAAGCATTTGAACATTTTAACACTCTATTTAAATATTTAAACCATTAAATAGAACCAACGTTTAAAATAATGTAATTTTGAAATTAAGAAGAAATAACAACTACAAGAGGAAAGAAATAAGATTATAAGAAAAAAATAATAATGTGAATAATAAATAAAATAATGGTTTTGTCTTTGTTAAAATTAAAATAAAATTGTGCATTAAAATTTTCTCATTTCACAATGGAAAATGTATTTCAATAGTCATAGCATCCCAAATATTATCGATATTATTGTGATTATTTAGTTGACAAAAATTTACAATGCGTTTAACGATTTCGCTCATTTTTTATTTATTTCCATTATTTTAATTAAATTCTGTTTGTCTTCCAGACATCATGTCAGATTAACACTTGTCATCGAAAAAGTCTAACTGAGTCTCCATAATTTTAAAACTCTATGCGATTCTACGAAAAAAATCCTTTTACTTTGCCATAACCAACAAATACAATGATTACGCTGTTACATTTTGGCAAAGACAATGCGTTTTTATCACAATTTTAAAATTATTTTTAAAATTAAATTTTGGGCAGATATAAATCACGAGTATACAAATCCATATAAATATTTAAAATTGAATTTCAATCTGCAATCGGTCTCTGCATATTGATTAATCGTGGAACTTGTGGCAGATAATTTTTTTTATAAAAATTTTTGTTTTAAAAAAAATCATAAAAAATAAGAAATAACGTAAGTGCTATGATTTTTCTACCCGCATATAGATAGATATGATCCAAACAAAACGAGCCATATTTCGTGCAGGTATTGTGATTTTTTAAAAATCGAACATATTAAGATTTTCAGAGGATTATCAATATTTTTCTGTTGCAGCACATTTCTAACGACTTCAAAATTTGGCGAAACACAAAGAAAAAGATAAATTTACAAGTTGTTTGCTGACTTACACGACAGTACGTTTATTAAGGGGTTAGGAACAAGGTAGTAATAGCAATACTTATAATAAGATACTTTAATTTGGCGGCACACTAAGAACTTCATGCTACCGAAAAGTACAATAGCACAGTGATTGCGAATCTTCGTACTGAGCAGATACAAGCACAATGTTCTCAAATTATATTAATGCATGTCGTCCCACTTACTTGATTTTGGAAATAGCGGCATACATTATTCTAGCTAAATTTAAGAAATTAAAAAAAATAAATTAATGAATAAGGTTACAAACATACTTCAAGAATTTACACCTGTCCTTTTCGCTGGAGAAATAATTGTTTAGATAATTCACAAATTTACATAGGCATGTCAAACCGACCTTATCTCTCATAAAGACAAAATGTAGTTGCCGCTTTCAGTTAAGTGACAGTTTTTTAAATAAAAGAATAAATCTAATAAAGAAATAAATCGCAAACTCAGTTGTTTCACTGGTTATTTTGAAATACTCTATGCAACGACAAAAAAGTGTTAAATAAAGTAGTGAAAACTTTACAACAATAGAAATCAAATGTATCGCCATTACACCCTTTACCAAAAAATATTTGGGATTGTCAATCCATTTGTAATTTCTGCAGTATTTATTTTCGACCCAACAAAGTATATACAATATGGCTCTTTAAACGTAAGGAAGTCCAATTAACGATGTTCGTATGTCCGTCTGTTCGATGTTAAAATCAAATTTCTGACGACACTAGACAAACCTAGGATCTTTAAACTTTGACCACGTGATCAGAGGGAGAGAGAGTTTATTTGAAACAACCATATAGGTCAATCGTTATTAATTTTTTTATTTATTTCATTAAAAATGCTTGCCCATCCTCTCTTTGCGCCATTATTCGTGGAAAAATCATTCGGGATCTAAATTGTGTTCATTTGCATTTCTGAAAACACATGACTTAGGAAAGCTTCTACGGTTGCGATTAGAAATATGTGACAATGTTGCAATGCGTTTAGAAAGGCAGTCTATCTTTAACTAAATATGAAATGAATTTTGACACATCATGCGATTTTCATAATCTGCATTTAGTGCAATAATTTTCAAACTTAAACAGAATTAGAAAATAATATTTTCTAAATTTTTGTACAGCAGTGACGCACGGACGAATCTATTTGTTGCGAGTTTTGTGTAGTGCGATTGACTTCCGTCAAAAGTTTTCTGATTAAATCGTACGACTTTGTGAAATCGTTTAAGTAACCTCAAGTAGAATTACGCTTTACATATAGGTAATTGAGTTTGGGCATTCACATTAAATTATTAAAAAGGCAACATTTGCTAACGAAATTTTTATGAAATTAGTGGCATGAAACTATTGTTTGTTGACAAGAGGTGTAGAGATGCGCTTGCTTTTTTTACTGTTATATTATTACTAATTTATTACGATCATGGGTCGAATTTATATTCCCTAAATGCGGCCTCACATTGTACAAAATATTCTTTAAAAAGACCAACTTCGTGTTCAAGCATTCAGCCAACAAACGAACAACGCTGTTGAGGGTCTCTTAGCTTTTAATCTTAATTAATTTGTAGCTCGTGTAAATGAAAATTCTTTGCCAAATATCCCTGCTTATAGGTAGACGTAAGCCTCAATTGCTACGATCGACGACGACACGATGTGCGAAGTTGGCACACTCTTTCACCGATTCTTCCAATATTCCCGTTCGAAAAACCTTGTCAAAGTTCAGACATACTGACCGAGTCTATTTTGTGCACTGAGAATGTCGAAAATAATTGCCACTCAACTTTAGTTCTTATATAAAGGACATTATGTCAATATCAACAGAAATATCAGTAGAATTTAAAATTTTTATCGATATTGAAAACTTTATATTTTGCTTTTTGCCAACAACAGAATATTCGCGAAAAGTGAATGAATAGAAACTAACAGCCTGTCCCACGATGCCAAACCTTTACGGTTGCTGGAATTGTAGAAGAAAAAGAGGGACGCAAATTAGTTTTTTTTTTCTTTTAAAATTCAAGCGAACGTTAACGTTCGACATCTGTAACTAACTGCAACATCGACAATCGATAAAATTTACTTTATATAAAAAGTGTCTCAATAAGAGTGCACTATGGAAATCGGTACTTGTTTCATTCACTGTGTTACGCGTGACATCGTCCTGCTGACACATTTTGGGTTTTCGGCGAAACTCTCGCTTACAGCAACCATGTTTTAAATAGACTGAACGATACGTCGACACAAATGGTTTCTTTAAATTTTTTGATTACTCTTTGAATTTTCGACACATCAGCAGCACTTTCTAGTCCGAAAATTCCACGGCGTTTGCGACCGGTTTTAGCGTCGTTGATTTTCACAATGTTAACCCGTTGTTCTTTTGCTTTAGGCTCGATTTTTAATAATTGGAACAACAATCATAGATGCTGTTGACTCTTGCATGATTAAAATCCATTTAAAAAGTCCAGTCTTATTAAAATTTTTCGCGCAACTATCTGACATTTGGATGCATTGCCAATTTGATAATATCAATCGATCCATAGTTTTGATTTCTACATTAAACATATTTTGGGTTGCGCTTGGTTGGTGTTAACCTGATGTGGATGGCTGACGAAATGTTAAACTTCATGCAAAGATCGCTTTATTTTGATTGTGTTTTTTTTTTAGGGTCTCACTTTCGTTAGGATATAAAATTGGCATAAAATTGGTGAATGTTCGGTAGGACTTAACATATAAGAAATAATATATAAGAATCAACCAAATCTTCTTTTAATTTTTACAGATGGTCTATTTTTGTAATATTCACTTTTTTCAAATTAGAATATATGGTAAGCTTTGGAGTTTAATCTAAATATAAATACCATTTTTTTAAATTAATAAACTTAAAAAAAACTTCATAACCTTGAGAGATAATCATTATACTCATAAATAAGAACAAAAATGTTTAGAAACTGGCATAATAGCGCTTCAACAACAAACTTTAAACTATAAATAGAAAAAAGGAATTAGAACAAAATCTTAATAAAAAAAAACACAAACAAAAAAACTTAAACCGAATGCTAAAAATGGTAAAAACTTTAATTAAAAAGTTAAAATACTTCATATTGCTAATAGTGCTACTTATACGAATTCAAAGAAATTACGGCAAAACAATCAACGAAAGCTACACCAACCACCAACATAACAACATTACTGCTAACAACATCACGAGTTTTCTTCCCCTTAGCTCTACAAACCCACAAACTCATGATAAAAACAACTTAAAGAAAGCTCAGCCAAGAAACCAACCAACAAATTCAACATTATTAGCAGGGCAATGCAATCGCTCCCACAACCAAACTGAAGTCAATTTCAAGCGATGTCAACAAGGTAAATTTTTTCAATATGCAGTATGTGTTTCGATGCGGCTAATATAACTGCTGCCTGAGGTAAATTAACATCCGCACAAAAACATAAATTTGAAAATTAGGCCAAGTTTCTATCCAAAAATTTCTGATGTAAAAAATACTAAGATCAAAATGAAAACCAAGTACTTCATATGTACAATAACCACTCCATTTCTAGGCAACTTGCTAGTTTGGTAACATTTTCCTCATAATTCCTTTCCCACATTAGAAAGAAAAAAATTTTTGCCAATCTAGCAAGTTGCCTAGAAATGGAGTGGTTATTGTACATATGAAGTACTTGGTCTCAGTATTTTTAAAGGCCGAAAGTTTTGGATAAGAACTTACCCTAATTTTCACATTTATGTTTTTGTGCGGATCTGAGACCTTTTTTCCAAGCTATTTATTGGAAATCCCGTTAATAAGAAGCAGGAGTACATTTGTGTGTTCAATACGATTTTATTTTTATACTAATACAAAATAATATTTTTGAGTAAAAAAATAAAGTATAACAATTGACACTAAAAAACAAGTATACTACAACAACTAAAGCAAATGCAAAGTAAAATATAAAACAAAGTTGATATTTTAACACTATTTTTGTTTGTTAATGTATGTATAAAACCTCTTTTGACTTAAAGCTTACAGACTGCTGGGTTATATCACATTTCCGCTGTCTGCCTTTAGTGGAAATGCTCCATACAAATAAGAGGAGACCGTTAGTCTATATTTCTCATTATTTATTCTCCGAAGCCTATCTGTATACCAAATTTCAGATCTCTATCTATAGCGGAAGTATCCCACGCAAAGAAGGAGGAACCCAGGCCGGCTTTCAGTAGCTTCCCAAAAATTTAAGTGGTTTTGGTTTCCATCAGTGATGTCAATGCAATGATAGATACTGTTTGAAAAAAAGGTAGTTTCCAACAAATTTTACTTTGAAAAGAAGCAGATTTAAAACCTTTATTTATTTATTAATTTTTTTTTTTGGATATTTTAAACACCTTAGTGAACGAGTTTTATACCCTTAATTAATAATCAAAACTGAAATAAAAAAAGCACCAACCCATACAAGAGAGTATTCGGCTCTTGATCGGACGTAAGGAGATCGAGCAGTGTGCACTATTTGAATCGTCGTTTTTGGAAAATGTCAGTAATTGAAAAAAAGAATTTATTATAATTCCAAAACATATGTTTTTATCATAATCTAACATAATGCTAGCAAGTCTTTGTAGAGCGACTCCTATAGGAGATGTAATGAAGTCCCTTAAATAAATTATTAAAATAGAATTACAAGATGGAAGTTGCAATACGAGTTTTAAAATAAATTGCATCTAGGTGATAATTTTAAGGTTGCTATTTCGTTTAGCCATTAGGTAACCATATGCGAAGAGCGCCTATTGGTATAAAGAGTTCCTAAACTTAGAGATCGTGTAGCACAATACCATCAGCCGACTTATATGTATTCAGAGCCATCAAAACTCTTTTGTTACTGCTGTTTAATGAGAACGAAATTTGGTATAACAACCGATATTTTATTATTCTCGCAAGAGAGACCTACCAGCAATTATTTAAAATAAGATGTTAGGTTTATGCACTGAGTCAGTGAGTTATAGTTGCTCATTTAACGAATGATTAAACTAGCAGAATATCAATTAAATAAATTACATTATTATTATTAATCCTTCTTTCAAAATAATATTGACATATTTCAACATTAGATTCAGCAAATATCATTAGTTTTTTACTATTCCTTTTCATTTCAGACATCTTTTCAATCACAAATGACATGCGACGCAAAAAGCGTAGCGTTTTCCATGTGCGCTGGAATCCTAATGAAAAATTCATAGTTGAATCTTACGAAAATCCGGCCATTAATTCTTCCAAACTTGCACCACATCCCCGTCTAAAAGTCTCGAAAACAACCAAACTTACTCTGAATCCTAAGCTTTACTTGTGTCACGACAAATACTCACAAATTTGTGAAAATAAAACAAGCATATTTAAAGAGCGGATATTGCGTGCATTCGATAAAGCCATGATGGAATCATTGAATGAATCGAATTTTTACAATGTCGACTTTAAGCCAGTATTTGGAGATAGTTTCGAAGAGCAGTACTATCCGTCGACATGTTTGGTCATGGAGGCTGGCGTACGTGTGCTGAAGCGTAAAGATCCGCCATTTAATAAATTGCAATTTGGAAAACTGTTTCCAAAACAAAAACTTTTTCGTCAAAATAAGATTATTAAGACATGCGCTATAGTATCGAGTGCGGGATCGATGGCGGGTTCGAAACTAGGAAGGTTTGTTGGTGAGTTTAAAAATAAAAATTGATTTACATGTGCAGTTTAAATAAATTGACTTTTCATTTAATAGTGAGATATACCAATATTTGTCTAAGAAAAACACACCTTACAAAAAAGAGCTAAAGGAAGGGTGCGAGGAGAGTATCTGAAAACAAGAGTATAGTGGAATAATAGGTTATAATCCCGAAAATCTCACATCGTTTCCTTTGCCAAATTTTACTAAAACACTAAATATAAATAGAACATTAATACGCCCAGCAAAAATTATTTCATTGCTACATTTGTACAACAATGGTAATACCCATAGTATTTTTGAAACACATGTACAGTGGTCGGCATATTTATTTTCACAAAGTATAGTGAAGAATTGTTTTATTTTCTGTCAAAATTGCATTGAAACTTTAGATTGGCCACCCCTAAGTCCGGAGTTGAATGTGATTGAGAATATTTGGTCATATATAAACCGCCAGAGAACCGCAGATCTGACAAGAACCAGGGAAGGAACTAGTTCAGAGGGTTAATCTTTGTGGCAAGATATACCAACAAAATACATTCATAACTTGATCGATTCAGTTTCTAAAAGACTCCGGAAAGTCATTGCCGCTAAAGGAGAATACACGTTTTATTAATATTAAAAATATCTAAAAGTATTACAAAAGTTGGAATAACATATTTTCGTTTAAAGAGTTAAAATACTACCTATATGTCAAAATACTTATGCCACCCCCTAAATTTTTAAATTAGTTGCATAGAATGCAAATTTAATTTAAGAAGTATGATTTTATGTTTTTCAGTTATTAAAGAAATGCTACTTTCATTTAAAAAAAAAAATTGGAATTTTTAATTATTTGGAACTCTGAAAAAATTCAAAATAGTAAAATTTCTCAGGTGTCAAAATAATTATGTCAAAATAATTATGCTTGTTGCGCTTTATGCACCACTAAAATCATTGCTCTACAGAGACATGATTCATATTTTTACAGAAAGGTTATAAACTTCCTAGAAAATCTGTATTTATATTCTGAGGGGGATTTTTGTTACAAACAGTGCAAGTTAGTGGTTTCTTTAATTTTTATATGAAGGGAAAGTGAAAATTACCTGACAACACTGCTTCAAATCCAATATTCGACATGACCGAAATACAGCCAGACATACTGCGCAGAGTATGTACAAATTTGACCGCCATATTCATGCAATTCAGCCGCGGCGGCCAGATTCGGCAGGTCCATATTTAAAGATTTATGCAATAAAAATTAAAAATAGTTTTTTATTTTATTTCAATTTAAAGCTTTCTGTCCTTAAAAACCTCGCGCTTTCACGATTTTTGTCTTAACTAGATACTTGTCTAAACTAGATACATAATCCCATAGATATTTTGAAAATTGCTAATAAGTAAATAATTTCAATAAGGGCCAGATTTAAACTTAATTTACTTTTTTTTACATGATTGCCATCTCCAAGATACTCATGATATTGTAATGAGATTTAACCATGCTCCAACACTAGGATACGAAGTGGATGTGGGCAGTAAAACTACCATACGCGTGGTAAATTCCCAAGTAAGTAAAGTCCTCTTGCAAGCAATTAATTATACATTCATAGTCACGCGCGTATCCAAAGGAAGAGAAATTGGAATTCTCCTTAAACACTAAGCGACTAAAAATACACGTTTTTAGCGAACTAAATTATTATTGTTTGATTTATTAAAAACTTTTCTCCTCATGTAGGGTACATTGGATTCGCGCCTGCATGTGGTCCACATATTTTTTTGTATAAAGTTTACTTTACAATATTAAGGGCAATTACTACAACTTGCCGATAAAGTTACTGTTAATAAAATGTAAGTTTAAGCTGACGTGGGTAACAAAGTAACTTTTAACATTTTCTTTATTCGAACTTTTTTTTTAATAAAATTAATATTTCTGAAAATATGACACTACCAGAATCGGTTTTCGACTACTTTTGACAAAAAAAGAACATAACGATGTAGTTTTATTTATATGTTTACTTTATTCAAAGTATGGCAACATCAAATACATACACCTCACGTTAAAAGTTAAAAGTAGGCTATCTAAATTAATTATAGATGATTTCCAAACAACATAAGAAATAAACTTTTCGTTTCCTTATTTAATTAATCCTTTATTTAATTTAACATAAATTAGGTAAAGTTTATTACGCAAGATTTTTCTACTATGTAGAATTGATCATTTAATTTTGATGTTTTAATTTTATTAATGAAATTATATTAATTAATAATTATATTAATTATATTAACTTAATAATTAATAATTTAACATAAATTTAATTCAGTTTTAGTTATATTTTTATTTAATTTAACTTAGCTTAAAATTTTTAGTTATATTTAATTTCACTTGAAATTTTTATTATTTACTTAAATGATTTAATCCTTTTAATTAACAGTAGATTCACGAGTCACCGAAACTAATTATTTATTCTACTATGTAGAAATTAGATTTGAAAATGGTTTTTAATTTAAATTTTAAAATTATTAATTTTTAAATGTCACACGAAAAATAATATTCTACTATGTAGAGGTTTGAAACTTGTGCTCTGAAGTCACTACAAGAACTAAAAAACTTTTACCATAAAAAGATCGAAAACACAATTAAAAAGGTACTCAAAAAAATTATCAATTAAATCTCTTCTACTAATTGTTCTACTATTTTTAAAGAAAGAAGTTGCATAGTAATAAAACATGAATAAATGATGAGAGAACAAATGAACGGAATTTTTGTTAAAACAAAGCAACATAGTAACATCACAAAGATCAATGAATAAGAAAAATTGAATGGAATTTCTTTCTTTACTGTTGCTAACGTAGTAAACGTATAAAAAAATTAAATTATTTAACCCATTTGTTAACTTCTATCCGTTAGCTTATCGGGCAGATTTGTCTTAGAATAAGGAACAACGAATTATGTGTCCGATAGCATCCGACCTTTAACTATCGGCAAGTTGTAATTTAATTGTTAGGCTTGAGTTTTCAATAATATATGGGGGTTTTGGTTTGAAATAAAATAATTAACCAGCCATTTATTTCTACTCCCTTTAGGTTGTCACAAAGCCTGAATTTGACTTTACACATGCATCGATTTTTCAAAATGTTACTATTGCCGCGTGGGATCCAGGAAAATATAATGGCTCACTTGAGGACTGGCTGACCACGTCCGATTATGATTTATTTTCAAATTATGAAATATATCGACGACGTTATCCCAAGTCACGTGCCTTTTTAATTGATCCCCATTCAATTTGGCGCTTATGGCAGAGTTTACAAATGTTTGCTGGCAGTCGACCGATACGAAAGAATCCACCAAGCTCAGGGTTTATAGGTAAGAAAGTCACCGAGCATAATTCAATAAATATTGTCATTTATTGGCTGTATAATTCAAACCTTGGATATATATTCTGGTGAATATTAAACGAAATTACGCTCTATGTTGTATAGATAGCAATAATTATTTAATAATTATAGTTGTGATTCGATCAAGAATAATTCCAATATTCGAATAGTTTTTTTCATTTTTGTTTGAACGGATAAAATGTTTCTAACGAGAATCAACAATTATTTGAACGATTTTTGTGGACTATTCTAATATTCGCATTATTCCTCAAAATTTCCGATACGGTGATTTCACATACATAGATATGTGGAACGAATTTTCGTCATACCTTGTCAAGTTTGGTTCAGTGAAAAACCGGTTTTGGCTATGTGACACCTTCAGTGTCATTTTAGGTTTTCAGTACCACTCATTAGTACGTATATATATTTTTAAATATGATTTAATTTGTTTAATATTCTTATTTTTTTTTTTGTTTTTTATGAATTACTTTTTATTTTTTTTTGTATTGAATTGTTTTTGTTTAAAATAAAAATATATAAACTAATAACTATTTTTGAACAGGTAGGTAATTGTATGGCATACTATATTACACAGAACTGTAAACAGGGCAGGCTTAAAAAGTGACTCTTGCAAACTCTGTTAAGTGGAACAGGAAACATCAGAACAGGTTTTTGCGATTGTCCTGTGGGTGCAAATATCCGACTTAACTACCTACGCCGTAGGATTCTTGATGAACATAACCTGGTTAAAATAAAGCCCACAATGATTACAAAGTTTATAGAAAGTCTAAAATTATATTTTTATATATATTTTATAATAATAATATTTTTAAAAAATTTTTTTTTTTATTTATTCGAATAATTTTTTTATTATTTAATTATTAGAACATTCAAATATTATTTAAATTTTATTCTCTTCATAAAAGAAAAATAATTTAGGAGTTTTTGTTGGAACAATTTTAAGCTCGTGTAACTTGACAACACTACTAATAATGCACCAATGCTTATTATTTCGAAAAAGCTCCTGTGCCGAAACAACAATAACTTCTGCGGGTATTAGGCAGGTTCCTTATTTACGTTAAAGAAATAAACATTAAGCCTTTTTAAACAGATATCATGAAGCCATTTTTTTTATTTTGTTAGCGAACTTAATCTGCTTAAAAGGATCTTGATAGAAGAAATTGCAATAACTAATTTTAGCTATTGAAACGGAAAATGTAGATAACAAGATCTTGACGCAGCAGCATTTTTTTGTTTCACTAATTGTGTCATTTGTGAAAAATAATTACTAGAAATTATACAACGATACAATATCGCCTTCGTCGGTCTGTGGCCTTAATTGTCAAATTATCTCAGCTTCATGGCCGCATTGGATAATGTTCCAACTTCAAATTTCAAATTATTACGACACGCGTGGCTACCTCAATTCTGCCACTCAATATTTTATTAGGGGACTCACTCTTGGTTGCAAACAACCCTTGCAAACCTTGCAAATGTAGCAAGTCTAGCAAACATGCTACATTTTGCAAAACCATAACAACAAAATATATGAAACTAAAATTTGCTACACTTGAGCAAATATGATAAGGTAAAAATCGTTGCAGATTGATAATTTGCAAAACTAAAATAGCTGTGTATATCATTTTATTTTTACAAAGTTTCACGGCGGTAAAACCGTCTCAACAACTGCCTGTGAAGACTTAAAATTGAAGCTAAGACTGTTAAATTTAATTTTTTGCTAAAATAGTAAAAATTAAAATATCAAATAAAACTCCATTAATTGATAAAAGTTATTAGAAAGTTTTTGCACACACCAAATACTTTCGTTACGTAAACATTTCAGAGGCGGCGTTAGCGTTTATATACTGGCTGCGGCTTAGCTTAATGCATGCGTCAAAGTTACTTTATGTAACTCTGCTAAACGCGTAAAAAAGACACTCACGCTTTGTGGCAGAAAATCATGCCAATTGTGCAAAAATTGCAGATATTTAACGAAGAGTGATTTCCGCTATTATAAACACGGGACTTGACATCCGTTAAGTAGAATTTAGTTCAGATTTTGTTTTCGTTTATCCGAAACTCTGAAAAGCACTTATTGCAAACGAAATGCCAAAAATCGTTGTAAATGTTCACAAACTCGAAACATCGGTTTAGAAGTATTGCCACATTGAACAAGCGCTATATATTGTTTTAACCTTTGCTGACTACTCATCACTCCATTTTGTTTTCTGACTGCTGTCTTAAGGGCTATAGTTAGCCAAATCCTCTCCAAAGTATAATCAATCAATGTTACAACTTCAATAAGTGTGTTAATTGCTAGTTTTAGTCTTATAAACATAAGCACATCCGCATATTACACTCCAGCAATGAGGGACATACATTTTCTTGCGACTTATTCATTAAAAACGTGGTTTCGTAGACTTAAAAGATTTCGCATTTTCTATGTTTTTCTGGTTATTTGCTCGATCATGACCGACTATCCACCCCATCGGGCCTGGTATCCAGCTAATGCGCTGTCTAATATGTCATGAATACCTGTCCACGATTTCCCTTGGCATGATACTTTCGAAAAGATTGCTTTAAAATTCAGTTCTCAGTAAGCATTACATACTTTTTAGAGTGCAAAATTGCACTCCGCAGGAGCCACATACATTTTGCCTTAATAAATATAGCGCTGTAGGGCAGAAAATTTGCAATTTTTTATACATTTTTAGCAATGCAGAAAAAGAGATATTGTTACACATTCGCTGAAAGGTGCTTATCCCCGAATGCACTAATAAGTAATAAGCATTCAATGTATCTCCAAAAGCCTACGAAGCACTGAAGTAAGTATTTCAAAAAATATGCTCCAAGAAAGGCATTTACGAACAAGTTTCAAGTTAGCAGGTTTGAATGCAACGACAGATCGCTAATCTCTTGCAACGCCACTAATAGCGAAGCAGTAATTTTTGATGGGTAAAGATAACATCGACGACATGGTTTCTTTGAGCCAACCTTCACACTTCGTTATTGCACCATGTATTATGGTCAGGAAATCGAATATAAATTTTAACCTCTGGCTCTGGAGCCCATAAAAACAACATGCTTGTAAAATTCTTGTTTTTTTTAATGTATTTGGCTTGTAAAATTGTATCTTGTAGTTTTGATATACCAGTGTTTCGCAATTATCTGGTAACTTTACTTACCGCGAAAAACTGCCAAAAGCTTACACTGTTCCGCAAAATAAATGTTTACCTTAATTAAAATATGAATGGCTTTTAACTTGTTATACTTACAGTGCAATAAACTAGTGTAAACACCACGGGGACATACTTGCTAAGCCCATTGAAAAATTAATTAATTTTTTTTGTTTGTTTAAAGGAGGATTTTATTGCAGAACAGTGTCATTTTGATGGCATGCATTCTTATTTCTATTCCAAAATATTTTCTGTCTTCATTTCTAGAAGATACTGACTTGATTTATGAAATTTAAGATAAACGAAACAAAACAGCGCAATTTTGTTTCTTTAACTCTCTTTTATGCTTGAAAATAAAATTACTTTTAATATAAATTAGCACTAATATATCTTTGCAGGTCTTGCTCTACTCCTACCTTATTGTCCTATCGTTGATTTCATAGAGTATATTCCGTCGACCCGTCTAAATGGCCGCTGTCATTATTACAGCAAAGAGGTAGGTAAACAAGACATCACTGGTTAACAGCTCGCAAAAGTTATTTGAATTCAAACATTTTTCCCAAAGCAATTAAACGAAATTCAATTGAAAATTTATGTCACGTCATGCTACTTGAATATACCTTTGAGAGCCACCACAATTTTGTATGCATTTCCTTTCACTGTTTTGCACCCTCTTCTTTTGTAGATAAATTCTGCTTGTACATTCGGAGCCTGGCATCCGTTGGCAGCTGAAAAATTAATGGCACTCGATATGAATGCGGCAGATGACATGTCCGTCTTTCAGTTTGGGATCTTACGTATACGAAGGCCTGATAAACTTTTATGTGGATTTAATTTTTTGGGTTACTAGGAAAATTGTAAATTTTTAATTTATGGAAGCTATAATGGAAATAGGATAGTGCAAACAGAATGAAAATTACTTCAAACTTAAAAAAATTTTAAGAAGTTATTTTCGATTTCATAAGCGACCGAAAGGTTTTATTTTATAATAGCACGTGATTTAAATTCATCCTCAATAATCAATATTAATTATTTAATTATTTTTTATATAAATGTTGTTGAAGCATCCTCAGTAGCAATCAACGGCAGAAACAACATTTACTTCAAGAAACCATAGAATTACGAAAATATTTTTTGCTAATAAAACAAATTTGCAGTAAAACCTCTATTTGGTTATTTATTTATTTTGGGTCATTTGATGTAGTCAGCAATTATCCAACATTCTGGGCAAATAATAATAACTTTTTACTTTGGTTAATTTTTTTCATATTTTCGGGCGCTTCGGTACATTTTTTGTTTATTTCATCGACTACGCTTACAAACGCCGTTTCTTGAATCGGAAATAGACATTTTCTTCTCTTGATTATATTTTTTTATCACTGAATCCTACTTCATTTGAATTAAAATATATTTTGAAATCTTAATACTAGTTGTTATATTTAATAATTACGACCAATGTAGAAACTAAATTGTAGTATTCAACTATTAGACTATTTTATAATGGGTTAAAAGGGCCGTCCCGATTTTCTTATTCTCTATTGTTTACCAAACTGCAGCAAATCCCGGTCATAGGAGTTTGGATGGACTGATAACACCACTTTATTTTTAAAACAAGCTGGGCACCTTGCTGGTATAGCTAATTCGAGTACGCTGAATTCAATGGCATTAGCCGTTTTTAGACGTTAGCGCTCATATTCGCGATATTTGCGATTTAAAATTTGTAATCTAAAGTGCAAAAAAAATTGAATTTTTATACTTTTGGGATAATTTTTAGGTTTAAATCAATTCAAGTCTGTTGAATAAACACAAGATTACATGACATTCTTATTTTTACTCCAAAAATTGCATATCTAATAAGTACCCTCTTTTAAGTCGTGGGCTTATGATTATGAATTCAGAACTTGTGATAAAGCTTGAATTTTTAATAATTGTTTAATATCAATTTTGTTAAGATTTCGATGTTTTTAAAAAAATTTATTTGTGGTAAATTTTCGGCATTTGGTAAAATAAACAATTTTGGTGAATTTTTGTGATTTTATTAAATACTGTTTTTTTGGCAATTAAAATCATTTGTTCTAGTTTATATTTTTATTAAAATTCGTAAATAATCTAGGGGTCTTGGGTAATTAATTTCCGTAGCGAAAATTTACAATACATCTCTATATAATAAATATTCTTTGTTGAGTCGGAAATGGATATTGCAGAAATTTCAAAGAGAAGGACCCTTTTCACTTTTTGTGAAGTGTAAGTGTAATCCTTATACTGGTCAATGCTTCAACACTTTTCTAAGTGTTTTTCAAAAATAAACCCAGACAAACCCTAATTTATGCCAATTCAAATTAGTATATTATTAAATATTTGCATGCACTATTACCTAAGAACTAGACTAAGGTATGTTGCTGAAAAAATATTAATTCCTCAAATCTAATAACTTCTAAACGTTAAGATAACAGACATTTAAGTATATATATCGCAATGCTGTGTGTATACGTCAACTAGAAGTATGCATCTGTTGTGTATGAGAGAATTATTTTTGATTGGGGGTTTTCAACATGAACAAGTCTAAAATATACTTTTTGCTGCTGCAGACAAGGCCTAATTTATGCCAATTCAAATTAGTATATTATTAAATATTAAATATTTGCATGCACTATTACCTAAGAACTAGACTAAGGTATGTTGCTGAAAAAATATTAATTCCTCAAATCTAATAACTTCTAAACGTTAAGATAACAGACATTTAAGTATATATATCGCAATGCTGTGTGTATACGTCAACTAGAAGTATGCATCTGTTGTGTATGAGAGAATTATTTTTGATTGGGGGTTTTCAACATGAACAAGTCTAAAATATACTTTTTGCTGCTGCAGACAAGCCCTAATTTATGCCAATTCAAATTAGTATATTATTAAATATTAAATATTTGCATGCACTATTACCTAAGAACTAGACTAAGGTATGTTGCTGAAAAAATATTAATTCCTCAAATCTAATAACTTCTAAACGTTAAGATAACAGACATTTAAGTATATATATCGCAATGCTGTGTGTATACGTCAACTAGAAGTATGCATCTGTTGTGTATGAGAGAATTATTTTTGATTGGGGGTTTTCAACATGAACAAGACTAAAATATACTTTTTGCTGCTGCTGAAAAAAAGCCAAAGCAGAACACACCGGCAGGGTATAAAATGTCTTAGAAGTCATCATAAAAATTCAGTTTAATCTGTTGAAACAAACCGGTTCAGTTCTTAATTTGATTTTCCCAACAAACAAACAAAAATTATATAAATTTTTTATTTACAAATTGTGATATTATTTTAGCGGTTAAAGGTCAAGGAGAGTAAGATATAAAAAGAGTTGTAGAGTGTAATCAAATATTTTATTGAAGAGTAAATAAGACTTACTAACATAATAATACAATAACACTCTACAAAACGGTGTGTCATTTCAATACCATAAGTCACAGGACAGGTAATATTTTACCTGTTACTGTTGTCATTCATCATTTCATGTTAGATAAGACAAATTTTAGTCTTACTGTTGCTAAACTATACCATTCAGAAAAATTGCTTTGTAAAGGGAAAATATACCTCCTAGTCACTTTGAGTGGGGGTATCTTCTTTTCTCACCCCCTGGATTCGCTTGCACTCGAAATGAAATAAAACGATGTTTAAACCATTTCATTCGCAATTCGAATTAATTTGGTAAACTGGACATCTACGAGTATACTTGTACATGAAATTTGAATAAAAAAAGTTGCTTCTGCTTTTAAACTCTTTTGAAATTTAACTACGGGCAGACCTTGCTTTAATACGATTCACTTTTGCGTTTTTTTGCAGTGATTTGCATTGTTGTTGTCAGTTTTAATATTTTCTTTTATCACGTTTTTACCTCAGTACTTTATTTTCCACTCATGTGCTTAAGAACATTCCCGTCAAAATCGTAAAAACATGGCAAAAGTTAATTTGTAAAACGAAAAAGAGTAGCTACCAAGTTCTTTAAATTGAAAAGAAACAATAAAAATATATTATTACCATATTTATTATTGAAATAAAGTTATTGTTAAAAAGTTGTCATTTTATCCGTAAGTTAATTGTATTATTTTTTCTTTTAAAATAGTTTTTCTTGTAAATTTAAATCTCTAACAAATGAGAGCTAGCAAATACTGAACTTTAAAATGCTTTTTTGGCAAAGTTATACATCCTTAGCTTTAACGATGGCGTTAGTAGTTGTAGCCAAAGTTCAATCGAAACCTACATCGACGACATGGCGTTCAGAGGTAAGTTATTATAATAATAAGTTTTTCAAAACTTTGTTTTGTTTAAAAAATAAATGGAATTAACATTTTATGGTAAGGCTCTTGTGCGAAGTAACAGCAAAATTAAATTTTTTCCACATTATTAAGTCTTAGACGTCAATAAATTAAAACTGATCCTTGGTACTTATTCTTGCGGTTTTAAAATTTTTTGAAATATTACTACTCAACTTTATTTGGAGAACAAAAAGCAATATTATTGAATTTTTTCTCGCTAAAGATAAGGCTACCTCTCATTAATCAAAAAAATAAAAAACAAAAAAAGAGATTAGGCATTAAAACTATAAGAGTAAAATTAAGAGCAAAGTGCTCTTCGTGACGTCATTAGTCAAAATTGTTCTACTTCGTTTGAGTAAAGACGTACTTCACTTTAAGCGCATAATTTATATTCATTTAAGGTGACTTCTTTTATTTTAAAAATTGAACAAGTGCAGAGACACAGTTAACAGTTAGTAACAACAACAAAATAAATAATAAAAAATAAAAAGCATTATAATATAGTGTGTGACAAAAAAGACAATAACAAAGTGCATGGTTAAACCTGTTTAAACAATTAATAGTGAGTGCATGAGCGCACCAAACATTAACGAAAAAAATACAAAAGGTAATAACAACAATTCTTATTACTCTTTTTCTTACACAAATGCTAATAATGCAATAAACAATATAAATAATAAAAAAAAGATGACAGTGCTTTTTTAACCGCCAGGCCAATTGACCGAACGCGTTCATTATCAGCAAATATAAATATATCTGCTACAGAAACAACGAATTCAACAAATAAAACGAAAGAAACAAATAATACACAAAAAATATCACAAGAAAAAGAACCAGGTACTGAATCTAAACGCGTGCAAACTGGTATGGATCGGTACATAACCATAACGAAGAGGAAGGCGAGTCCTAAGTCTTCACAACAAGAGCGAACCGCCAAGCAATTCACATCAAGTAGCTGCAACATCGGTAAGTGAAAATAAATTTTCTGTCCTTGCTACACCGGATAATGAAAATGCCGAACCCATTGTAAGGGAACAAAAACCCCCACCAATCTACTTGCGCGAACAAACAACAAATGCCATTGTAAATATGCTGTCCCAACTCGTAGGCAAAGAAAATTTCTATGTGGCTTCTGTACGAAGAGGACAGATACAAGAAACGAAGATCCAAGCCCATACTGAGAACAATTATCTCCTAATCGCAAGTCGTCTCGATGCAGATAATAAGAGCTATTATACGTATCAACTAAAAAGTGCTAAAGGTTTGATTGTCATTATAAAGGGCATTGACAGTTCTGTTCCCACTGAGGAGATAAAAAGTACCATAGAGGTGGAAGGTTATGTCGTAAGATCAGTGCACAATATTCTAAATAATAATAAAGTTCCCCAACCTATGCATCGTGTTGAAATCGTGTATAATGCATCGCAGCTTAAATCAAAAACTCGGTTCATCCTATATGTATATAATTTGCGCTACCTTTTAAACAGAAGAATAACGGTGGAAGAGCCTTTAAAACGTAACGGTCCCCGTCAGTGTACCAACTGCCAGGAATTCGGACACACGAAAACTTACTGCAAGCTACCATCTGTATGCGTTGTTTGCGGTGATGCGCACCGGACTTTGGAATGCACTTCTTCCAAAACAGACCCCAAGGTCAAAAAATGCAGCAACTGTGGTGAAAACCATACAGCAAATTACAGGGGCTGCAAATTATTTCAATATGTAAAAGATAATGCGAAAGTCGTACGTAAACCTGAATATGAGCAATATAAAGCTTCCCAATTTCCTCGGCTTCATGCTGGTTCTGTTGCTAGTAGACAAGCTACACAGCCACATACTAAGCCAAACTTTTCATATGCCCAAACATTGAGAAATGATTTACCTAATGCCACAAAGTAGTAAACAGAGGTGAAACGACAGTATAGTGATCTTTTTCTCTATCCGTCTCGTTCCCTCAGAGCCTTAGTTTTGTTTTTAGATTTTTGTTTTTATTTCAATTTCTTGCCGTGTTTTCCTGTATTTCGCATAGTAAAAAACTGAGTTTTTTATTTTTTATGTGTCAAAGTCTTCACCTGTGGTTACCCTGTGCTAATGCGAATGCCAAAAGTTCTAATGCGCATAAACATTCATATGCCCACGTCTTAAAAGAGGGTGCTCAGACACCCCTCACCAACAATTCGAGCTCGATCGAGAACTTAATACAGACAATGGATAATTTCATGACAACTATGCAGGGTATGTTTCAAAAAATGATGCGAACCCAAAAAATGCTTCTGCAAGTTTTGCTTGGCAAAAAATGAACCAGTTAAAAATATGCTTCTGGAACGCTAACGCGCTCTCCCAACATAAATATGAAGTAGAACACTCCCTGCTAGCACATGATATAGACATACTATTAGTCTCTGAAACGCACTTCACTATAAAAAACTGCTTTAGAATTGATGGGTATTTTATATATGACACCAAACACCCAAGCGAAAGGGCATGTGGTGGGACTGCCATTATAGTCCAAAAAACGTAAGGCATTTTTCATTGCCTGAATTCAAGGAGGACTTTTTGCAAGCCACGACTATAAATCTTACAGATTTTAAAATTGTAGTATCCTCAGTGTATTTCCCGCCTAGGCATAAAATCGAACACCATGAATTTGCCAGGTTCTTTGCTACGCTAGGGCAAAAATTTATTGCCGCTGGCGATTACAATGCAAAGCACACATATTGGGGATCCAGACTCCTTAGTCCTAGAGGTAGGCAGTTGTATTATACAGTTGAAACAAACAAGCTTGACGTCGTATCTGCCGGTAAACCCACCTATTGGCCCACAGACTTTAATAAGTTGCCAGACCTTATTGATTTTGCTATAGTAAAAAACATCAAACGCGATCAACTCTTAGTTAATTCATCCTATGACCTATCTTCTGATCATTCACCTACAATTGTTATTTTACACGACAGTTTTGTCACTGCACCTAAAACCCTTAGTTTCTACCCGAACAGAAACACGAATTGGTTAAAATATAAAATGTATGTGAGCTCTCACTTACCTTTGAACATCCCACTGACAAACCCAGCTGATATTCAAGCAGCTGTAGATCTTTTTACAGACGTCGTGACTGCCGCAGCCATAGCTGCAACGCCAACAAAGCTATCAGCTAAAATAATAACGTACCAGGCAACAGCAGATATTCAGATGCTCGTCATTGAGGAAATAAGACTAAGAAGACAATGGCAAAACGTTCGTTCTCCACACATAAAAATGCCAATGAACTTATGCCAAAAAAACTTACGGAGTAAATTGAGACAGAAACACCAACTCGCTATCGACAACTTTTTAAAAAACTTGGATCCAATGAAAAACACGGATTATAGTCTGTGGAAAGCTGTAAAGCACTTACAATGTCCTATTGCTTACGAATCCCCACTAAGACTTGAAGACCGTACTTGGGCTAAAAACTCAAGTGAAAAGACAAATGCGTTCGCAAAGCACTTAGAGAAGGTTTTCGCACCACATGATATAAGTAATTCCACTATTCCAATTATTAGCGACATCGTGAATGATCCTATGAAATTTCGGTTATCTTCTTTAAAAGCGACAATTAAAAATACGGATATGAAGAAATCACCTGGACCTGATCGTATAACAGGATCAATGATAAGAAACTTACCTAATTCAGCTGTAAGAATTTTACTTTACATATTTAATGCCATGTTGCGCGTCGGCTTCTTCCCATGCTCTTGGAAGATGTCTAAAATTGTTATGATCCCGAAACCTGGAAAGGACTCAAGCCAGATTACATCCTACAGGCCAATTAGCCTACTGTCAGTTTTGTCAAAGATATTTAAAATTTATTCGTCTCGAGTGTAACTCCTTTTCTAAATGAACAAAACGTTATCCCAGATCATCAGTTTGGTTTTTGAGCAAGGCATAGTACGATTGAACAAGTCCATAGAATCGTTGCCATTATTAGATCGGCTTTTGAAAGAAAGCAATACTGTTCAGCTTTATTTATAGACATTTCCCAAGCATTTGATAAAGTCTGCCATGATGGGCTACTTACTAAAATAGTTCGGGTTCTCCCTGAAAACACCCACAAGCTTATAAAAAGCTATTTGTCCGATAGAACTTTTAAAGTAAGGTCAAAGGACCAGCTTTCAAGATGTGGGAAAATCAGTGCCTCAAGGTAGTGTGCTAGGGCCGCTATTATATATCATCTATACAGCGGATATGCCGACAAGCCCACATACATATGTATACATCAACCTTTGCAGACGACACTGCAATTATAAGTGTCAGTAATGATCCAAAGGATGCATCTGAAAAGCTGCAGTCCCATATTCATAAGCTAGAAGACTGGCTAAAACAGTGGAGAATAAAGGTAAATCCATCAAAATGTGCTCATGTAACGTTTTCCCTTAGAAGGCAAAATTGTCCACCAATTACAATAACTAATACCACGGTTCCAGCGGAAACGCACGTCAAATATTTGGGTACCCACCTGGATCGGCGCCTGACTTGGTCCCGTCACATTGAGGCAAAAATAACGTCCATAAAGCTTCGAACAAAGAAACTGCATTGGCTAATAAGTCCTAACTCAACTTTGGCTTTGGAATATAAAGTCCTTTTATACAAATCCGTTATTCAGCTGTGGGGTACTGCCTGTGCATGAAACATCCAGAAGTTACAGAGAAGACTGTCTAGGATTTTACGTCATATCGTATGCGCCCCCTGGTACATAAGAAATGAAAACATACATAAGGATCTTAAAGTTCCCACTATCCACGAAGAAGTTAAAACGTACACGTCCAAATACGTGAACAAACTAGTCGCACATCCAAACACTCTAGCACGCAATTTATTGCAATTTGATGGCCACCAGAGACTAAAAAGAACTGACACATTGAGCATGGCAAGGCGGCTCTCTACACAATAGAAGATAGATTTTTAAGATTTGAATACAAAAAATTAGTTATTACGTTGGTATTAACTAGTAAATAATAATTTAGAAATAAGATTTGAATACTTATTGTGAATTTCTTTTAATAGAAAAATTCAATAAAATAAAATACAGTATAAAAAAAAATTAGTCAAAATCATATTTATATTTGCTGTGTGCATAAAAGTTTGCAATTCACGAAAAACCGAAAATTAAGTTTCGAAATTTAATTACAGTTTGAAAATTAAGTGTCATCCAAAATTCAGCTTTCTGTGTTTTCGTGTTTACACTTCAAGGTTCTAAAGAACTTAGATCGCAATCCCCATCTGAAGATGTGTCGTATGTAGTAGCAACTGAGGCTTTCGGCTTTCACTGGGCAGGGGAATATAACAAAGGATTCGGTCCTTGAATTGATATTTATACATGCTATTTTTATACGCAAAGTAAATGAAATCACTCAAGAATTAGAAACTAGATGACCTCGAGAGTGCCGTGTTTTCGCAGCAAATTTTGTAAACAAAATTTTGTAAGCAAAAGGACCGCATTTGGGGTTCGAAAAATTTAACATAAATTGAATCCTCAAAAAGTAATTGCCTGATGTGCTTTGTGGTGTGAAGGCGTTATGTCATCGCATTTCGACATGCCACATGGGCCGGGGATGCCATTTGCCCGATAGTATCTTTAATAGTTTAAAAAAACGCCAGCCGAGTGTAGGGAAGAAAAGTAAGAAAAATAAATTTACAAAATTGTTGGTGGGTTGTTGTTATAACTTTAGCATGATGTGCTGGGTTTCATAAGCAATTCTCATTGCCTTTATGAAATTACAATAAGATTCGATATATTTGGTTTTTATACAAATTTGGTAAATATTTCCTTATGAGCTGGCTTCAGTAATCAACGAAATGCGCCTAGAGACTAACTAGCTTATCATATTCCCAAAGATTGTAATAAAAAATGTTTTTTATTGAAACTCCTTTGATGAGAAATCTAAGCTGAAACACTAGCGTAGTTTGTGTTATTCTAAAAGTATTTTATCCAATAAGTCATTTCAGCCAAACTTTTGAAACGGAGACAAAGCTTTATAAAGTTTTTATATTTTTATGCCAGAGTAAAAACCTGGGGTCGAATCGTCACATCTGTGAACGTACAATATGTATCGTAAAAATACGTTTTTTGGATTATAACATAAGTCAACTGATGATAATTCAGAAAGTTGTAAATTATTACATACGTTATCGTATGACTAAACGTACGTTTTTTACGAATTGTCATCAATTAGCAAAATTTAGTTCGATTAAACTAAAAAGTGCTGGAAATTCGGTAAAAAAAATTTTACGTAATTTTTTTTTCATACGATTGTCGATACGATCACGGATGTAACGATTCCACCCCAGTTTAAATTAAATGTTTGTATCTGTAATAGTTGCTACTAAGTAGTATTTTGTTTTCGTTTGCAGATCTATTTCGGGAAATTTGATTACCTGCCCGTCTCTCTCAGCAGTTCTGATAATACTGGACCCATCGAAGACAATATATTTAATAAAACAATGCTGGAATTTCATCGCATTCCTGGTTCAAGTACAAGTGGGGAATTAGACAAAGTGGCAATGGAGTTAATGTCAATGCCATATTGGGGTATACGCGATAAGGTGGAATTAGAAAGTCACAATCGTTCAAAGCGTTATACTCTTAATGGCAGACATTGGCGTAAAAAGAATCTTACCTATAGAATAGTCAATTACCCAAAAGGGCTGACCAAAGTTGATGTCGATATTGTAATCGCTAGGGCTTTTGACTTATGGAGCGAGTATACTGATCTAAGTTTCACACCGAAAAAAGGAGACGCAGTGGATATTACAATTAAGTAAATTTTTACAACTAACGAGGAGTGCCATGTTTTTATAAGTTTTATTATATTTAGATTTGTGAAAGGTGCCCATGGTGACATGTATCATTTTGATGGTCAGGGTGGTACTTTAGCTCATGTCCCGTTTTTAAGCAATGAGGTTCATTTTGACGATGCGGAGAACTGGAGCATTGTCAGTTTTAAAGGCATAAATCTTCTCCAAATAGCTGCTCATGAATTTGGTCATATATTGGGTTTATTGCATTCAAATGTAACTTCTGCTGTAATGAACCATGGCTATTATGGTTATATTTCAAATTTCAAGTTAGACCCGGATGATATTTTAGGAATACAACACTTACATGGCAAAAAATCGCCACTTTCGTTGTGTGAAGATCCCAAAATCGATACTATTTTTAAATCAGCCGATGGCATAACATATGTTTTTAAGGGTAACAAATACTATAAAATTTTCAATTCATCAGTAGCCAATGGTTATCCCAAACTTATATCTGAAGGGTGGCCAGGTTTACCTGGTACTTTATTTATCTTATTTGAGCCAGATTTTTTACTAATTCAATACTTTTTAGACGACATTGATGCTGCATTTACCTTTTACTTTGGCAGTACGCTTTTCTTTAAAGGTACTAAATACTGGCATTACAATGATCGTCGAATGCAACCCAATTTTCCCAGATATATATCCAAAGATTTCATAGGCATACCCGATTATTTGGATACTGCCTTAGCTTGGGATGATATCATTTACTTCTTTAAGGGCAGTCAGTTTTGGCGGTATGATCCTCTTAAGGAACAAGGTATTGATGCTGGCTATCCTAAGCCGATTTCAATTTGGAAAGGATTGCCAAACAACTTGGATGCTGCCTATCGACACTCGCACGGATCTATAATTTTCTTTAAGAATTATAAACATTATCGGCTTAACGCATCAACCAGTTCAGTAAGTGTAATTTAAAGATATTGCGTTATGTATAAATTATGATCCTTCACAAAGTGCGTAAACATCTTTTAATTTCTTTAACAGGTTGATTCAGCTGTGACTCCATATGTCTGCAATTTAGCCTACTGGTTCGGATGCAAAAATGCACTATGCAATTATTCTAATATCCCGTATTTTCTCGGTAGAGTTTTCAAACCATTCCTACTACAATTATAAACTAAGTCGGTTTTTCAAACTACAAAGTACCACACTCTATGACCTGCGAATAAAGCTGAAATTTTTTTTTTTTAATCCCCTTATTACAAAGTTTAAGAGTTTGCCAATCTAACAAGCTGCCCAGCAATGATATAATATAGAAGACCTCTTTTAGTACTTTTATTTGCATTCGTGTTTTTGTTCCGATACTAATGTCATTAATTTTAGCAATTTTTTGTTGTTCTAGACCTATAAGTGGTTTCTTAGGTTATCTGGGACACAGAATTTGAAATCAGCTACCAGTTTTCTTCTATCACCTCTAGTTTTTGAGATACATATATCGTTATATCTTGTTATGTATGAAGGTAGTTGCGCGATATACGAATATGTTAGCACAAACACCGTTTAAGATATTTGGTTAAATGAAAAATTCATAAATCTTCAATAAAATTAACTCTCAGCTATGCTAATGTTGTTTAAAAATTTGCCCAGTAGTTTCCGAGATGTTGCGAAGTTTGGTGCAAAAAAATATTTTTTGTACTAAATTTTTAAAATTTGGTTTTGAGGTAAAAAACTACAAAAAAATATTTAATAAATATAAACAATGACAGAAAAAGGGAAACCAATATGTAGGGAAAAACAATGGCCCTAATAATATAATACACAAGAACTTATATTGAAAACCAAATTCAAAAATTTCCTACATTTGTGTTTGTTTTACATATAAATTTTCTGCTTGAAACAAAAACAAACTATCGCCACAAAATATGAAGCGTTTCACTTTTCAAAAACCAAAAAATTTTTGTAAAAAATACTAAACAATTAGAAATGTTTGCAATTTCAGCAATTGCTTTGCTAATAAAATGTTTCGATAAGTTTAAAAAACATTTTCATAATGAAACGCCTACATAAGGCTCAGGGTGCTGCAACAAATAAATCAAAAGCTACTGTAAATGATTCTAATATGATCTAAGTAAATAATATTGAAAACAAAAATACAGAAATTCCTTCACAAAAGTATAAACTACTTAATATATACTACAGGCTTTTGCGGGTGCAAAGGATTCGTATTTTTAATATTTTATAAAATTTAGAGTTTTCGGTGCAAATTCAGCTTTTGGTTAAATTATGTCGTTAAATTTAAAAAAAGGGATGAGTGATTTTTTTCTTGTTTGTGAAATGTAGGTTGTTTGGACTTTATATACCAATTCTGGTAAAACTGCAAGGTTTTTTTTATAAAAAATTTATTTTTTTTTTTGCAAATATTTGATAAAATTGAAAATATTTTTCAAATTGACGAATTTTGGTTTTTAAAGTATTTTTGGAATTATTTGGTTTTATTCCAGTTTTTTGATCTTGTGGTGAATTTTCGCAGTTTTGGTGCACTAAATTTTTATTTTTGTGCAATAATTATTTTTTTTAATATATTTCTTTAAAAATCGTGATTTTTTGGCAATTTAAAAATTTGCTATAGTTTGGTTTTGTTAAGATAAATATAGGGTTATCTTTTTCTTGGTTTCAAAAGTATAGGACTGGAATTCGACATCTGTCAAACTAAGTTGTTAAACCAATTTTTTTCTTTTCAGTTGAAAGTCTGACATTGACGAAAATGGATCGTTTAACTATCACACAACGCATAAAAATTATCAAAACCTACTACAAAAATTGTGATTCTGGCACAGCCACATATCGTGCTTTAAGAGGAGTTTATGATTTACATAATCGTCCGACTAGGCAAGCAATTGGCAAAATTGTGAAGAAATTTGTGGAGACTGGAGCGGTTACAGATATTGTAAGGCCTGTGCATCATCGTTTTGCTCGTTCCGCTGAAAATATCGCTGCTGTAAGTGAAAGTGTTGCCGAAGACCCGAATGTGTCGATTCCTCGTCGTTCTCAGGAATTAGGACTGTCTTACGGCATTTTATGGCGTATTTTGGATCTACACCTACATCCATATAAAGTCCAGCTCACACAACAACTGAAGCCAGCTGACCATTCACAACGTCGTAGATACGTGGAATGGGAGCTTGGACAACAGGCGGTGGACGGCGATTTTTCAAACAAAATTTTCTTCAGCGAAGAAGCACATTTCTCACTCGGCGGATATGTTAATAAACAAAATTGTCGTATTTAGTGTTCTGAGCATCCTCCAGTAATTGAAGAGAGGCCATTACATCAACAAAGAGTCACTGTTTGGTCCGAAGGTGTGATTGGACCTTACTTCTTCGAAAACGACGATGGAACGACTGTCACCGTCAATTCGGAGCGTTATGGTCATATGATAACCGACTTTTGTTGCCTGCTATTGAAGAATACGACTTGGAGAATATGTGGTTTCAACAGGATGCTGCCACATTCCACACAACTCGAGGGAATATGGCTTTATTGCAAGAGACATTTCCTGGCCGCGAAATTTCCCGTCGTGGCGATATCAACTATCCACCAAGATCATGCGATTTGACACCATTAGACTTTTATTTTAATTAACATTTGTCAAGTTATAAATGAGATACCGCCCAATATGTGTCAAAAAGTGGTCGAAAATTACCTCTAAAGAATCAATGCTTGCAAGACTTCGCGTGGTGGTCTTTTAAATGATGTAGTGTTTCACTCATAATATCAACGTTCAAACTTTATAATAAAAAATATCATGAAAAAAATATTTTATGTGTTTTATTTACGTTTACTTTTGAAACCGCAAATATATAACCCAGTACTTTTATAATTATATATAATTTCGGTTTTTTATTATATATTGAGTTGGATTTTTATTACAGTTTTTAGATATATGCTACATTTCGGAATTTTGGTGAATTAAAAATTTTGGACACGTGATTTTTTTGTGCGATTTCAGTTTTTTTTTTAATTTCGAACTTTTCGAATATATTGTTATCTTCGTAATTTAAAATCTTTGAATTTTGGTGAATTTCCAAACTATAGTGAAAGTTTGTTTTTTGTTGTTTTTAGATTAATTAATATATTGGTAAAATGTATAATTTTTATGATATTGTTAATTGTCAACACATAAAAGTTAGTGGTCGTGAAGTAAAACCAGAAAATTCCACATCCCCGCAGTTTGTGTTGTATGAAACAAGAAATGAAAAGGCTTTAGCCTCAATTTTGTTATACGTTAGGCCTAACCCGCTAAACCACATTAAGAGCTGTGTGTCAGCGTCGGAGGCGTGGAGGAGACTTCGCGAGATTTATCAGTCAAAGGGTCCTGCTAGAAAAATAATGTTATTTAAAAAACTGCTTCATTTGTCGATGAGTGTAGGTGGTAATATGAGCATCCATAGAAATGACTTTTCAAGTTTAATAGACCAACTGTCAGAAATAGAAGTAGCAGTGCCAGACAAAATGCTTGTTATTTTGTTATTATGAAGCTTGCCAAAATCATATGAAGGTTTCGTAATAGCGATGGAGTCGAGAGACTCATTGCCTAACCTCAAATTATTGGAAGAGGGCGCACGACAACAAGAAGTTACCGCCAATAATTACCAAAGCAACAACAATAACTGTGCTGAAGTTTTAAACATAGCACGTACAAGTGGAAGTTTTAATACCAAACAACAGAACAAAGAAAGAGACATCAGTATGACGTTGGTCGCAGCGAAAACAATAGTTCTGCTAATGACAAAAAATTTTATAATTGTGGACGCAGGGTCATTTCGCCGCAAAATGCAGAATGAAAGTAATAGATACGAAAAGGGAAGAGAGTTTAATTGTTTTTTGTCTTTAGCTACAATGCAAAGAAGTAACAACAACACCGTACAATGGTATGTGGATAGTGGAGCTTCTTCTCATATTTGTTTTGATTATGATTTATTCGAAAAGTACGAAAAATATAATGACATTGTATATTTGCCTAACAATAACAATTCTAAAGTAATTAGTTGTGGTAAAGTTGTAATAAACGACATTAAAAATAAAATAATTTTACAAAACGTTTTACATGTTCCAGAGCTCAAAGGAAATTTTATATCAGTAAGCAAAGTAATAGAAAGTGGAAAGACTGTTATTTGTAAAGGCAATTTTGTGCATATAACTGACCGAGAAAATAACTCAATATTAAAAGCTTATAGCAACAATGGAATTTTTGTATATGAAAGTGAACGAAATAAATGTATGAGTCTAGAGCTGCAAAATAATTTTATGAAGAGGCACCTTAAGTACGGTCATGTTAATTTTGCATGTTTAAAAGAAATGGCAAAAAACAATGTGGTAAAAGGGTTTAAATTAAATGAAAATTATAAAGAACCTGTGTGTGAAACCTGCTCCAAATCAAAAATAACCGTGATCTTTTGAAAGATCACAATTTAGAGCTAAATTGTTATTGGAAATAGTGCATAGTGAATGTATCGCTGGATCCAGATATTTTGCTACATTTATGGACGATAAATCGCGCTTCACAGTTGTGTTTTTCCATAATATAAAAGACGAGGTTTTTAAAGCTTTTAAAGACTGTACATTCTTGCTTGTCGAAAAACAAACTGGATGTCAAATAAAGTGCTTAAGAACAGACAAGGGGCGTGAATATGTAAATAACAATTTCTTAGTGGATAATGGTATAAAAAGGCAACTTACAGTACCCCATACGCCTCAAAAAAATGGGGTTGCCAAAAGGGCTAACCGGACAATAGTTAAAATGTCCCGAAGTATGCTATTGGAAGCCTACCTTGATGAGAAGTTTTGGGCTGAGGCTGTATTAACGTCAGTATATTTGCGCAACAGAACTACAACAAATGTATTAGTTGATAAGACTGCAGTCGAAGTTTGGCATGGTTTTAAGCCTTCAGTAGCTCATTTGAAGGTGTTTGGAACCAAGGCGATTGTTTTAGATAAAACCCACCACAAGAAATTTTTACCCAAAGGTAAGGAAATGATTATTATAGGTTACAGTGAGCAGGCGAAGGCATATAGGCTATATGAACCCACTTCAAGAAAAGTACACGTAAGTCGTGATGTCAGTTTCAACATGAAGATCATGTTGAAATCTTCGATATTACTCAAGATGAACAACAACCTAAAATTGGTCGCGGACGCCTAAGATTAGTAAAAACTGGCTCTGTAGGACGCCAAAAAAAAGGTATACAACACGTTAAATTCCATCAATGAAGACATCCCAAGCAGTGTAAATGAAGCTATGAAGGGTCCAAATGCTAACTAAAGGAAAGCTGCCATGAAAAGTGAGTACACATCTCTCTTAAAAAGCAATACATGGAGTTGACTGAACTGCCCGAGGGAAATAAACCAATAGGGTGTAAGTGGGTATTCACGATAAAGAAAGATAACGAAGGCAATGTTAAAACGTTTAAGGCGAGACTGGTCGCTAAAGGTTGTAGCCAACTATGAACTATAAAGAAACCTTTTCACCGGTTGTAAGGTATGCCAACATACGATTACTAGTTACATTGGCTGTGGAGCATGAACTGTATATGCCCCAAATGGATGTTTCTGTCGCCTATTTGAATGGAGACCTAGACGATGATGTCTATATGGTGCAACCAGAATATTTCATTAATGACCATTATCCAAATTAAGTCCTTAAATTAAAGAAATCTGTGTATGGATTAAAACAAAGTGGGCGTGCTTGGAACATCAGGTTAGATAAAGTTTTAAAAAGTATAGGGTTCATACAGTGTATCAGTGAACAATGTATATCAATCATCGCAGTTTATGTTGATGACCTCATTATTGCAAGTACTTCAAAGGAGGAACTAAATAGTATTAAATCATGTATTTCCAGCGAGTTTGACTACGTAGATGGAGGTCAGCTTTACCATTTTTTGGGGATGGAATTTGAGCGCAATGGCGAAATTGGTGCTATCGAGGTATGTCAACGTCAATATATTACCAATTTATTAAATGATTTTAAAATTACCGAATCTAAAGAAGTTGTGACGCCTTTGTCGGCAGGGTTTCAGCTGACGTGTTATAGTAATGAGTGCAGAAAAGTCGACACTACAAATTATCGGTGCCTAGCTATTTCTACCCGTCCAGATATACATACTGCACTCAGTATGCAAACTTGTTCAACGTAATATGGATCCCCATGCATAACATTTTTCGGCAATAAAACATGTACTGCGATATTTAAAAAAGACTATAAGTTTTAAACTGTAAGTTGGTCAACAGAAAATCGTATTCAGGTTTTGCTTTCGTTAAAGTGAATTGTGTATTCTCCTGGGAAGCGAAAAAGCAGAATGTGATCGCCCTAAGCAGCAAAAGAAGCAGTTTATATAGAAAATTTACTTGGCGAATTAGGCTTCAACGAAGATGGACCAATACGTTTATTCGGAGACAATCTAAGTACGCAATGTTTGGTAAAAAATTCAACGTATCATTCTAGAAGTACGTGATGTCTACTCCAAAGGTTTAATCGACATTGGCTATGTTCCCACTGAAGAAATAATGGCCGATATTTTGACGAAAAATTTATGTAAAATTAAACATTTAAAGTGTTGTAAAGCAATGAATTTGTATTGAACAATTTTATGAATAGTTTTTAGTAATGTGTTGAGAGGGATTGTTAATTGGCAACTCATAAATATGTAAAATTCTACTCATCTGGTTACATTCTTTTCTCTACACTTGTCATTTCTTCTTATTCCTTTTGAATTAACTTTCTTTTTGATATTTATAATTTGACCACTCTTGAAGTATCAATTGAATAATAAAGTTGTGTTTAAGTTAAATCCGGCAATTGTGTTAATTATTTCCCAATAGATATTCAAATTGTTTTTGAGTTTGTTAATTTTTCACTGAATTTTCGGCTTTTTTGTAAAATTACAATATTTGGCGAAATTAACATTTTTGTAGTTAAATTTTGATACTTTCGTTGAGTTTTTCGATATTATAGGGAATTTTGCAAACTTTTGGTGAATTTAAAATTTTGTTAAAATTTCGAATTTTGTGTAATTTTTTGTGCAGTTTCGTTTTTTTTTTAATTTCGGTTTTTTGGAATAGTGTGTTATGCATGAAATTTCAAATATTTGAACTAATTTTGGATTTGAGGTGAATAACCCTCTGAACAAGAATTACTTTACTAAACTCTATTAATAAACTATTATTGCCTTGTTCTAAACAATTAAAAACATTTGTTATGTACGTGCGTTTAGATTTCTTTTATGAAGTATTAATTTAAAATTTTGTATAAGTGCACAAAAATAATCACAAATCAATTTGAGCTTATAGTCTCTTAGATGCATTAAAATTAGTGAAGAAAAAAAGTTGTAATAAACTGAAAATTCCTTTTTTTAACTAAAATAATTTAATATTAGTGCCAAATTATTTAACATCGCTATGAATAATGTTTAGGGAGGCTACTAATTTTTTTAAATTAGTGCAATAATTAAAACTAAGTATTATTGGAAACTACAAAATTAGTGTACTGCCCACATCTATTGTTTCCATTCTATAAAAGAAAGTACTTAATCATGATTGAGATTTTTGGTGATTAAAATAACTCGCAACAACGAATGCACGATCAACATCCGTTTCATATTTTAAGCTTGTTACTTATTTTTTAAAATATTATATTCTGGAATTTGGTTTACGTTTTACAGCAGGGGCCCATTTCTTAATAGAACTTCCTTTTTAAATCCAGTTTTAATATGTAGTTTTAAGAAATAGAACTAATCAACAGAACGGCAAGAGAAAATCCAAACCCATGAGGTTTTAAGGCAGGTAGGAAATTAGCATATTAACTTTCAAAGTCCAATGAGTTCCTAACTTTAAGATAATAGGCATGTGTATGTATATACAAGTATAGCAATGCTGTTTAAAGACCTCTACTAAAATAACGTATTTTTAATGAATGAGAGAATAAGATATTTCACTGGGATTTTGCAACAAGAACAACAACAAGCCTAAAGCTACAACAACTATTTTCTGCTGCTAAAGCCGATCACAGCAGAACCCTCCAGGTGGGGTATAAAAGGTTTTAGAAATCAACATTCAAATTTAGTCTAAACATAATCTCAAACTAAAAACAGACTTTCTGTTTTTTTTAAACAGACTTTCGTTTGGATTTTTTCCAGAAGTAAATTAAAAACAATTTTTTATTTAAAAAATCCTGAAATTACATTCGAGGTAACGCGCAAGGAGAGTATTTTTTAAAAGAGTTGTACGGAGTAGTCAAACATTGTATTGAAAGGTAAGTCACACATATGGACGTATATATGAAATATATTTTAGATTTAAAAAGGGTTTGTTAAACAAATTTCCATACAAAATTTGACTTATAAACATTTAATAAGCTAAAATGTTTTTTTACAAAAAGGCCGTAAAACAATAAAAATCTACAAAACATGTGCGTTTGTTGGGTACCATAAACAGGTTTGTCGTTAAAAAAATTCCAAAAGCGGCACAAAAAGCGTATTTGCCACAAAAAGACAAAAGACAAAACGACCAAATTTTGTATAAACAAAAACATACTATATGTAAGTTTTATTTCAGTTCTATGAAAAAAAAGAACGGACTTTTTAACATTTAGTTATAGGAAAAATATATAAGACAAAAGGAAATATAAGTAAGAAATTAATTAAAAATCATACAAAAGGGTATTTAAAAAGCGATTTATAAAAAGTCAATGGCATCGAGAAAGGGTCCAATTGACAATTTAATATCACAACGGCAACGCTGACTAATTGTTAGGAGATATAATATTTCATCTTTTATCATTTAATGTATAGTAAACTACACCATCCAGTAAAATATATACTGGCAAAAGTAACTATATTCAATGTATGGCCAGAAGAAGCAAATAAATAAACTTAACTACTTTTGTTTCCAACGTACATTCCAGTACACGTACATATATCAATTAACTAAGACAAGTTTTCACACCATTATCATCGTTATTATATTATAATGGAATAAACAACATTTGACAACACTTTACATCGTCTGAATATATGTAACTTACACTACATCTTGGCTAGAAACAAAATTGTTCGGCAGCATAACGATAAGAAATTTGCTCGTAGTCTTCTGTGTTTGTTGTCATCCAAATTGTTGAATGATAAATGCTTATCATTTTTTGATAAATTCTAGACTTTTTTTTGAATTGTACACAATAGCGGAGCCCGTTTTCAGTAAATTTTCTAAAGTTTGATAAAACTTAAAATTAATTAATTAAACTTTATTCTAGTTTTTGGCTCCAGGTCTTCAATAAAATGTCCTTTATTATAAATTATAATGAATATTAATTTAATTTTATTCAATATTTCGCTACGCCTTTGTGTAGTATCGTCAGGAAATAAAATAAAATTATATTTTACAAACTTCAAAACAAAAATCAAATTATAGAAAATTTTTTTTCCCTATACAATGAAAAATGTTTCAAATTTTCAAAACACAAATACATAGTACATAACTAAAAAACTACAATCTAAAAAATATTTTACATTTATGTGTAGATGTATGTATGTACATACACCTAAGTCTGTTTTTACACGGTCTTTTTGTACACGGTTTTGATATAACACGGTTTGAAAATTGAATATTTTTAATTTTTTTACACGATTTTATTCCATTTAGCACGATTTGAAATTTTATGTACTTAAATTTTTTTTTGTCAAATTTAATTTTTGCGAAGTATGTTCATATCACAAAAAAGTATTTATGAAAGAAAAAAGTCTGAAACCATCGATAGTATCGATAGTTTGCGAACACTAGCTTAAAGATTTAAGTGAATTCCCCTTTAGCGCGTACAAACAATTTTTACTGGTCAAAGCAAATGTGAATAGCACTAATTTAGGGGAATTCCCTTTATGTGCATACAATAAAATTTACTGGTCAGAGCAATTGAAACGTGTTAATATTTTGTGAACTGTCAATGCAATAAGACGTGTTTGGTAAAGAAATTTTTTGCAGGCAAATTTGATTTTCCATTAAATTTAATTTTAACGCATTAAGATAAAAGGTAAGCCAAAAAATATTTTGTATTTATTCAGTTATTTATGTTTTTTAATTTTGTTAAATATTTTATGTATCCCTAAAAGGAAATGTCAGATATAAAACTAAAACGGAAGGCAATTTCTTTGGAAACCAAGATTAAAATTTTAGATCGCCTTCGAAATGGAGAATGCTCAACTGCTCTTGGTAAAACGTTCGGTTTAAATGAAGCCACAATAAGAACTATAAAGAAAAATGAAATTGCAATTAGGCAATCGGTGATTTCTGGAACGAACCTATCTGTTAAGTCTTCATCATACACTAGAGATGCTGTTAAAGAAAAAATGGAAAAAGCACTCATAATATGGCTGGAGGAAAATGCCCAAAAAAGAATTCCCGTAGACGGAAACAATATCAAACAGCAAGCATTAAGGTTCTATAAAATGATAAAAGACGAACAACCGTCTACATCCACACAAACAACTGCTGAGAAGAGCTACGTATTTTCTGCAAGCACAGGTTGGATGAGGGGATTTCTCCATAGGCATGCGCTTCATAACATAAAAATCAAGGGCGAGATTGCTTCTGGAGATCAGAAAGCCGCCGAAGAATACCAACTAAAACTTAAAAAAATAATAGCGGATGGTGGATACAGTCCAGATCAGGTTTTTAACGCTGACGAAACCGGTCTTTTTTGGAAAAAAAATGCCGAGAAGAACATATGTGGCCAAATCGCAAAAAAGTGCTGGGGGTTTTAAAGTTGAAAAAGATCGAGTCACATTTTTATTGTGCAGTAACGCTTCTGGAGATCGGATGTTAAAGCCCCTGCTTATCAATCGTGCATTAAAGCCTCGAGCAATGAAAGGTGTCGATTTTGATACATTGCCGGTTAATTGGATGGCCAATAAAAAAGCATGGGTGACGACTACAGTTTTCACAGAATGGTTCATTACATATTTTGTGCCAGAAACTAGAAAATATTTGAATGAAAAGGGCTTAGAATTTAAAGTTCTTCTGTTGGTAGACAATGCACCCGGGCATCCTCAGTTGGAACACGAAAATGTACAAGTTTTGTTCCTGCCACCAAATACCACATCCCTAATCCAACCACTGGACCAAGGAATTATCGCAACATTCAAAACTTATTATATCAAACGAACATTCCAGTACATTTTGGACACTTTGGATAGGGATAAAACTCTAACAGTAATTGATGCCTGGAAAAAGTTTTCTATCAAAGATTGCGTTACACATGCTGCTTTAGCATTGTCAGATTTACGACCATCAACCTTAAACGGATGTTGGAGAGCAATTTGGCCAGAATGTGTAAAAAGTAAAAATCCTGTGGAGAAAAATACAAACGAATATCCCAAAATAATTGCTTTAGCACACGCAGTTGGTGGGGAGGGTTTTGATGACTTGGTATCTGATGACATTGATGAACTGATGATTGATAAAGTTTTTAGCGAAGACGAAATATTACATTTTGCCTCACAGAATGCTGATGTTATAGAAAGCAGTGATAGTGAAGAACCTGTAAAATTAACTGAAAATTTAATTCAAGAAGGGCTTCAACTTGCAAATAAATTAGGACACCATTTCGTCAAAAATGATCCCAATGTCGAAAGAGCTGCACAATTCCAACGTGAGCTGAATTCTTGTATGGCTCCTTACAAGGAATTATACAAAGAGGTAGCAAGAATTGGCGAACAACGGCTCATAACAGAGTTCATTTTTCAAAATGTAGATGCCGAACGAGCAAGAGAAAGTCCAGTTCAAAATTATTCCAGCGATGATAGTGAATGTATACGCGTTCGAAGCAAGCGAATGCGAATAACTGATGACGACAGCAATTAAATTTATGTTGTTGTATTTATGATTATCACTTATTCTATTTTATTTTATTTTTTACCTTAAAAATTGAATAACCTATTCTTTTCGTTCACAACATAGTTTTTTAGTTCCTGAACTTGCCATACATTTAATTTAGATTACTTTTAAGATTAGAGTGCATATCTTTTTTTATCATTAATTACTATGCTTGTGAAAATAAGCATTATATATTTGATTTAATAAAATAAACATGAATTCTTGTTCTTAAAAATTCTTGTTTTTCACTAATTTTAATAGGTTTTAGAGATTAGGAACAAATCACCCATTTTTGTATAAGATCAATGTCTGTTTTTACACGGTCTTTTTTTACACGGCTTCTTCTGGAACCAATCTACCGTGTAAAAACAGACTTAGGTGTATATATATAAACAATACATATGTATAATCCTAAATTACATCATACTATCTTATGTATTAAATGCCTATATATATGAGCGACATTATCTGTATCCGCTTTGTAATTAATTCTTGGAGTCATTGGTGTTTTACAAATTTGTAACATTTCCAATATGTAACATTTCTTATAATTTTTCTCAATATTTAGCACCGACACATTTTCAAAGGTAGGACAGTGATTCAATTCAGAACAATGGGTTGATAGAGCTGTTTTATGTGAATTTCTGCATCTATGGTCCGACTTATGCCCGGCTATTTTTGCATATTTTTCGTTGTACCGACATATACTTTACTACAATTCTCCTGATTATTACCGTTACAAGGTATTTTTATATTTTATAAACCACATTCGACATTTCCATTTTCTTTTAAAGTATTGTAATATTTATGAGCAATTTTGTATTTTTGAATTGAATCACTGTCCTAACTTTGAAAATGTGTCAGTGCTAAATATTGAGAAAAATTATAAGAAATGTTACATATTGGAAATGTTACAAATTTGTAAAACACCAAATTTAAGCTCTGTAGCTAAAGTGGATGTGCCACATAATATTGATTAGTAAGTCAGTGAATATGTACAAAATATGCCCTTTTTATACCTTCATATCTCGGGAAGCTTTTATGGCAATACTTTAATGCTTGGCCCATTAGGTTACCATTACGTTCCTCTTTTTTATTTATAATTAAATGAAGCAAAGTTATGAGGAGGGTAAAATTCGCGCTAATGGTTTCGTAATATACACACTGTGTGCATCATGCCTGAACTTAGCCTGGTCACTACCTACCGTGCGGCTTAATTCTATTTTGTGGCTTTCATGAAATTTTGTTTTTTTTTTTAATTTTCGTCTTTTGGTGGGTTTGCAAACTTTTGATTAAGTTGAGGATTTTGTGGTAATATTCTAAAACTTGGGAATTTTATTTTTTGTAGTATTTTTTTGGTAAAATTTATTTTCTCTTAATAAATATTGATATATTAGCAATTAAATTTTTTATTCCAGTTTTTCGATTTGTGGTATTTTTTGTGAATTTTAAATAATTTCAATTAATGAAAACAAAATTTGCTTGATACTGAATGAAAAGAAAACCAGATATGTAAACTTTAAATTGAATTCAAAAATGTTAACCCAAAAACACTTCTGATATAACGGAAACACTTCGAAATTGTTTGCCCAAATAAATGGCCCTGGGCATGTCGCACTACACAACATAACAACATGTCTCACATCATGCCTTTGTCGGCTCTCGTTGTGTAGTTAAAACAAGTTCCCTAATAGCTACGTAAATCACGAGTAATGCTGGAAACACAACTGGGACGAACGACGAATTTCGTCCACCACGACGTATACGTCGGTAAAAATTCGAAAATTCGTCGTATGAAGCACAATAACGACGAAAAAATAACAGCTGTTATCTATATAATATATATGGGTGACCATATAAAAAATAATAGTTAAAAAATTAAACACGAACAAAAACACAGCCAAAAAGTAATTTTATAGTTAACTACTATTTTGTAAACTTTTTTTAATACTATAGAACAAAATTAAATTAATTATTATTAAAAAAAACTTTATTTACTAAAATACTTGGAAACTAAAACCAAACATGGCCACCTTGTACTGTTTTGTTCGTCGTACGCCGGCGAAAGAAATAGAAATAAATCTAATTCAAAGTTCGCCGCGTATGACGAATTTCGACCGACGTCATAATTGTGTGCATTTTGGTATACACAAATGTGTTCTATATTTGGCGACGAATATTCGCGGCGAAAAATTCGTCGTTCGTCCCAGTTGTGTTCCCAGCATAAGTCGCAAGCAAACCTTTTGTAATGGTTTTTGTAATGGTTTTGCATCCATACATGAACATCTTAAATGTACACGCCTGCCTCATATCAACTCGTTTTAAGCATGGTGAGAACGTACCATCAACTAAGAAACTAATACATAGATGGCAAATGATAAGATATCGTATCTAATTTAACCTAAAGTAAATATTGAAAACTTAAAGCACTTTTGTACATTGTGAACAAAATGAGTAGTAAAACACGTTTAAACGGTAATTCTTCATATAAAGCAGTAAAAACGGATAAAAATGTGCTTCTTACTGTTTACAAAAGGCTTTAGTGATGCAGCTCTATTAAAAAATTATTCAAGAAAAAAAACAATAAAATTTTATTTCAAACTTTATTTGAATTGTGTTATTTATTCATTGTGTTAAATTTAAAGAATGTGAACACAGTAACCAAGTTTTCTCTTAATTTTTTATATTATTTACATTAATTCACTAAATTACCCAACTCAAATCATACGCATTTGTTAAATACAGTGGGCCCTTATTTTTTCGTAAGATAGTTTACATTGCTGAATTTTAAATACATGTCAAGAATTTCAAATACTGTACTCAAAATAATGTGCTTTTGAATTTTTTACGTATTCTATCAGAGGTAGGACAATTTAGAGTGCTATGTTTGGCTTTTCCGGACTTCTAAAGATGTAGGAAGAGTACATATTTTTCCGGTATAAAGTATTGTCGAAATTAAAGACTATGCTTGAGTGCCGATTTTGCTTATTTTACGTTTCGTTATAAGTCTCCTTTCGTTTCCGATCGGTGTGGTCCACTGTAAATATTTTGCGATTTTTCAGTAAATTTCGGAATTTATTGTGAATTCTTTTTTAGGGATTTTGGTTTTTAACAAATATATTAATTTCTAAATTGGGTAGACTTTCGTTTATAGTGAAATTTTTAATAAAATTAATTTTTTTATAATTTCGCAACATTTTTATTTTTTGTATTTTTGGTAAATTTTCGATTTGTAATGAAATTTTAATTCTTTAACGACTTCTTAGATGTATTGAATACTTTTTAATTTTTTTAAATGAAATTCGTGGCTTAAGTAGAATTTCGAATTTTCACTAGTTTGGTAAAATTTCAATCTTTGATCAATTTCAATATTTTAAATATGTTTTTCAGGAATATTAAAAATTTTTCATGATGATGGTAATTTTTTTATACTTTCGTAATTTTAATGATAAAATAAAATTCGGTAAAGTTTCAGTTTTTTGACGAAATTAGACGAGAAATTCCAAAATACGGAGAGCTTTGTTTTTGTTTATTTTTTATTAAAATTCTTGCGAATTTTTTAAATTTTTTTCAACAATATTTCCATTTTTCAGTGGATTTTTTAAGGTGTGAAGAATTGTCTTTTTTAGATGATTTTTCACCAATATTTCTACATTTTGGTTACATTCTCGACTTTTCAGAAAATTGTTCGTTAAATCTCAAATTCGCTGAAATTTAATTGCATAATTAAAATGAGGTTTGTTCTTTTCACTATTGTGAAATCCTGGCTTTTTGTGAAATTTCGTTTTTTTTTACTTTATCGGTTTAATTTCGGTTTCTGTAAACTTGAGGTTTTAATGGTTTTTGCTATTATTTAATTTTTTTTTTTTTTGTTAATTATAGTTATTTTGACGAATTTTAGATTTTAGGGTGAGGTTTCGCTATTTTGGGATACTTGGTAGGAAAACTTTATTATAGAAATTTTTTAATTTTATAAAAATATTCTAGTAAAGTTTAGTTTTTTGGTCTATTCTCGAATTCAGTTGAGTTTAATTTGTATATTGAAAAAGTTTATAGTTTTTAATGGTAATAAATTTTTGCTAAATTTCTATTCTTGGTGAAATTTAAAATTGTTGATTTGCGGTACCTTTTTTTGTAATCGAAATTTAATTAACACTTTATCCAGGGAGCAAATTTGTTAACTATAATAAATCACAGATATTATGATGCCCCAAAGAGTTATATAACTTACAAATAATCTAAATTAAATGAATTAAGTTTTTACAAATTAAAAATTATTATTTTTTGTAAAATTAGAACTGGTTGTTTAACCTAAATTTTATTTAATTAAATCTTTGGAAAAATTTACATTATTCATATCTTAGTTCTAGATTATTCCTTGTTGGAAATATAATTTGCATTAAAACACTTTCCATATTCAAAATTATTGTATTATATATTATCTTGATACATTTAATTTTTCACACACAACTTTTAGAATGTTCAATAGAAACAGTGAATAAATACGAGTAAAAAATTTTATGCCGTTTTTTATAAAAAAAAGAAAAACCAGTGTAATTTATTGAAGAGGTTTTACATATTATGTTATGATTTATTGTATTCAAATCTAAAATTATTATCTACAATTGTGTTAAGAGAGCTGTTTGACCCTGCTCAATGTGTCTGGTTTTTTATCATTATCCGGTGGCCATCAAATGGTAATAATTATCGTGCCACACTATTAGGGATTTTTTAATGAATTATTTAAACTTAGTGATATTTTGGTAATTATAATTTTTCATTGAAATGTTTAGATTTTTTGTGGTGAATTTCCAAGTGCTTGGTGGAGTTTTATATTTCGCGGTTTTTGCAGAAATTTGGATTTGTTTACACTTTTACACTACAAAATAATTTTGGGTTGGTTATCTTGCTGGGATTCGGACTATTGTTGTCAACAGTTAAGACTGAACTTTATTTTTGGTTTACCGAAGTTTTTCATGGTAAATTCAATCTTTAAGTGCTCAAAAAGATTTTACCACTTATGTGCATTTTGAACTTAAGCATTTTCCCACCGACGTAGACAAACAATGGTTATCGTAATTTTGTAAACAAAGGAGAAATATTTTTTTTTTACTACTATTATTATTGAATTAAAATTATTGTTAAAAAAATATAATTTTCCTGATAAAATCTCTATTACTTTCTTCCTTATTAATATTATTAAGACTATTAAGTGTAAATTTTAATCTTTTACAAATCAGGGACAGAGCATGGACAATCTTGTCAAATTGATTTGTAAAATGCTTCTTTGTCAGCGTTATATATCGTTAGGTCTGGCGACGCTGACACTATTGGCAGTTGTAGCGAAAGTCCAATCGAAACCTGCATCGATGACATCGAGAAAAGAGGTAAGTCAGAAAAATATTAAGTTTTTCGAAAATGTGTCGGAAAAATTTTTACTAGTCTCTGAATTAATATTATTATATTAATTATATTATTTTCACTTGATTAAGTCTTAGACGTCCCAAAAATAAAAGTGAATATTGATATTTTTCTTGCGTCTTTATAAATTATAATAAATATTATTACTCAAACTTGTTTGGAGAACAAAAAGCAATGTTGTTATATTTGTTTGCTCGCTAAAGATAACGATACGTCTGGTATATAGATATATATTTTTTACAGATATCACTTATTCCTTCAGTTTGTTTTAGGAAAAATTATTTTTGCATACAACTTTAACATCTTATCTTCCAGCAAGAGCTGGAAAGCCAGAATTCGTACATTTCACAGAGTTACCGTATATGTCTATGATTAAATATCTAGAAAATCATGAAACTTTTGGAAGCTTTTCATTCAGAAAATATAAAAAATCCGTTTATACCAAACTGATTTAATTAGTTTGCTGAAATTTGTCAATTCTTTCTTTTTTAATTTTGCCACCGCAAAACTTTCATATAGTAAACAAGATATTTGTAGGGGCTAATCAATCAAAAGTACTCGTATTAACAACTCGGCAAATAGATGATTGTAATGAAAAGGCGACGAACAAATACTGTAATATCTGTCAAGACTGCTTTAGTTGCAGCGGTTGGAAGTGTAGAAACGAAAACCAAAAACTTAAATATATCTGTATTGATGCGCAAGTATTAAAGTAAACAAGTTACAGCATGTTTATTTTCAGTTGAACTAATTTGTAGTACGGCTGTACATCGTACGAGGATGTTGAAAAATACTTTTATTTTGTTGGAAAAGTTATTTCTTGCTGAATTAAATTGTCTTATACCATATTTACTCTATAGGAGCTTTAGATGACCCGGTGAACTAAGTTTGACCTATTATTTATTTGATTGATTTTTGATCAGCGTTTATTAATCTTAATTAACCAGCAGCTTCAATTCATTAAAATTCATAATATTGCCTGCATCGCGTATGGTGAAAACATTGTTTGGTTGAAACTCGGTTATAAGTAAAATGGAGTTCTGTCATTATTAAAAGATAAATATAGTTATCAAATGTACATAATTCTAATAACTAGGTTTTTTGTTTTATTAACCGGTGCATAAATATGCGTTAATAATGGCTCTCCAACACGGAACAAAACATGCTCTCCTTTGCAGTTTCCCTTAATAATCTTTGCCTCGAGAATATATTCATCAACTTTTTTAATTCTAATATTAAGAATTTCAAGATTTCGTTATAGTTATAATAGGGGAACTCACTCTTGCTTGCAAACAACCCTTGCAAACCTTGCAAATGTAGCAAGTCTAGCAAATATACTACATTTTGCTAGACCATAACAACAAAATGTAAGAAACTAAGATTTGCTACACTTCAGCAAATATGCTAAGGCAAAAATCATTGCAGATTGGTAATTTGCAATACTAAAATAGCTGTGTATTTCATTTTATTTTTCAAATCAAAGCAACTAGACACCTGAGCTTACAAGGTTTCACGGCGGTAGAACCGTCTCAACAACTGCCTGTGAAGACTTATAATTAAAGCTTACTAAAATAGTAAGAATTAAAATATCAAACAAAACTCCATTAATTAATAAAGGTTTTTAAAAAGTTTATGCACACACCAAATACTTTCTTTGCGTAAACATTTGAGAGGCGACGTTAGCGTTTATAAGTGAACACACCACCACATTTCCAAGAGGGTGTTTAAAATATTTAAAATACTAAAAGCCAACGGCCTCATTGCGCTTTGTCAGCTATATTTTCTGAATTGCGAAAGAATGAAATAAATAAACATTTATTATGGATAAGCAATAAGCAGACGCAGAGTCAGCATAAATTGGATATGAGGTTGCTTACTATATTTTTGTAATTTAGTTTTAAGTCAGTTGTTTTTAAGTATTAAAAGGAATGAGTTAACTAGTAAAAGAATAAAGTTGATTTTATAATTTTATTTTTTAATAAAAACCTAACAAAAACTAAGACCCTGTTTTTGTTAACTGGCGCCCAACGAGAGTTAAAAACCCAGCAACTGAATATAAAGGAATCAACTATCAACTTAATAGCTAAACTGCAACCAACAGAGGAATCAACTATTGAAGAAAACTTACCAATAAATTAAAATTTATTTTGTTTCAATGTAAGTAGAGTGCTCATTTTTGTTTTTGACATAAATAAAGAAAATTAATAATATCTGTGTAAAGATAGGGTTTTTGAACTGTGAGAAAATAAGCAAATGATTTAGTGCAAACGAGATTGTTTCTTGTTTATTAATTATTGGCCAACGTTATTTGTTTTGTATTTGTGTAATATTTGTTAATTAGCTGGTGAGGCCTAACATTTGTATATGTCTATAATTTTTAAATAATTAAAATTTTTTTTAACGAGTTGTTGGCTCCTTCAGAAGGAGTTTATTTTATAAGCAAACTTTTTGTGAAAGTTTTGTTAGTTTTATGAACAGTGAAATTAGCGCACTGTTGGAAAAATTCGAAAAATTAGTGGTTTCAAGCGAAATGTCTATAACACCCGAGCAACTGAAGGCTATTGTGGAAAGTGCCGTTTCCAGTGCTCTTGTGGTGCAGGAAAGGCAGTTTGAAAAAAAGTTAGGTGAACTACAACAGACAATAAATAATCTGAACATTAGTGCTCCAGAAATTGAGACTTACGAAGAGGCTCAAATTAGGGACAACGTAGTGTGCAAAGAGACCCTAGACATTGCCAAATCTTTGCCAGATTTTGAAGGAAAGCATGAAACTTATGTTTCATGGCGAAAGGCGGCACACACCGCTTATAAAGTTTATGAAAAATTTGATGGGAGTTCCACCCATTTTCAGGCTTTGGGAATCATTAGAAATAAAGTTAGGGGTACGGCCGACATGATTTTGGCTTCTTTCGACACCCCTCTGAATTTTAAGGCGATTATTAATAGACTCGATTTCACCTATGCGGACAAGAGACCCATTTATTTAGTAGAACAAGAGATGTCTACCCTTCGACAGGGAAATCTAAGTCTTTTAGAGTATTATGATGAAGTGGAGCGGAAACTCTCACTTCTAACAAATAAAACAATAATGAGTTATGATAGTGATCTGGCTGCATCATTAAATGAAAAATATCGAATGGATGCATTACGCGTGTTCATTTCAGGGGCAAAAAAATCTTTAAGCGACATTCTTTTTTCGGCAAAGCCAAAGGATCTTCCATCAGCGCTGGCATTGGCCCAAGAGGTTGAATCAAACCATGTGCGCTATAATTTTGCTAGCAATTATGCTAAAAGTATGGAGGAAAAAACACAACAGAAATTTTTTTCTAAAAACGCTAGGTTTGCTAATAATAATAACACACAAAGGAAAAATCCTTATTATGACAGACGACAGGATAGCTCAAAGGAACGAAAGCAGGAGGTGGAACCGATGGATATCGATCCATCATCAAGGTTCAAACAGCCCCAAAAAATTAACAATCAATGGCGAGCCCAACCGAACATAAACGTGAGCCCGGCAATAAAAAGACCAAATAGTGGTGCCACCAGGTTCACAAGCTTGAAGCAGCAGCGGGTCAATCATATGGCGCATGAAAAAAATGGTCATGTAGATAATAATTATCAGTATGAGGCTGATACAGAAGTGTCTAATATAGAAAATGAAATTTCAGAATATGACCAAATTAATTTTTTAGTCACGACTCCCTGCTCCCGTACATAGAAAGGATTATAGCAGGGAGGAAAATTAAATTATTGATAGATACAGGCGCGTCAAAAAACTATATAAGACCATTACCAGAATTAAAACATGTGAGGAATGTTGATGAGACATTTATGGTGAAGTCACTTCATGGCTTTAATTCCATAAAACATAAATGCACTATTAATCTTTTCAATATAAATACTACCTTTTTCATTCTTCCAAACCTGACGTCGTTTGACGGAATTATAGGACTTGATTTATTAAAAATCGCAGACTCTAAGCTCGATTTGAAAAATAAAAAGCTGATATACAAGACTGGATCAGAACCAATTCAGTTTTTTAAATGTAGGAATGTAAATTTTACAAGTGTGGAAAAAATTGAGGTACCTCAGGAGGTATCCGAGAGATTTCGAAATATGATAGAAAAAAGAAAGGGTGTCTTCGCTGAACCTGATGAAGCATTACCCTTTAACACAAATATCATTGCGACTATTCGCACTGAGGATGAGAATCCAATATATTCAAAGTTATACCCATATCCAATGGGTGTAGCAGATTTCGTAAATACAGAAGTTCGTAACCTTTTAAAGGATGGCATCATCCGCCCATCCAGATCACCCTACAATAACCCTGTCTGGGTGGTAGATAAAAAAGGGACTGATGAATATAGAAACATTAAAAAACGACTTGTTATGGATTTCAGAAAACTAAATTCGAAAACTGTGTCTGATAGGTATCCCATTCCAAATGTAAGTGTTATATTATCAAATTTGGGTACGGCTAGGTATTTTACTACTCTAGACCTTAAATCGGGATTTCATCAAATATTATTGGCAGAAAAGGACCGTGAAAAAACAGCCTTTTCAGTAGGAAACGGGAAATATGAATTTTGCAGATTACCGTTTGGGCTTAAAAATGCACCGAGCATTTTTCAGAGAGCCATTGACGATGTTCTTAGGGAACAAATAGGAAAGTCGTGCCACGTTTACGTTGACGACGTTATAATTTTTTCAAAAGATATGGAAACCCATGTCGACCACATCGCTTGGGTCTTGGATAAACTCTGTGATGCCAATATGAGAGTTTCTCGCGAAAAATCAAACTTCTTCAAAGAAAAGGTTGAGTTTTTAGGATTTGTAGTATCGCGAGGTGGCATAACAACGAGCCCTAGTAAGATAGATGCAATAAAAAACTATAAACAACCCTGTACAGTTTTTGAGTTAAGATCCTTCTTGGGACTGGCAAGCTATTATAGATGCTTCATTAAGAACTTTGCATCGATTGCAAGGCCTTTGACCGATATACTGAAAGGTGAAAATGGCAAGGTTAGCGCCAGTCAGTCTAAAAAAATAGTTGTGAATTTTGACGAAAAGCAACTTCAGGCTTTTAATAAACTTAAAGAGGTCTTAGCATCCGAAGATGTTATTTTACTTTACCCCGATTACGGAAAATCGTTTGACCTAACGACTGATGCTTCGGCCTATGGACTTGGTGCGGTTTTGTCTCAAAATGGCAAACCAATAACCATGATTTCAAGAACTCTGAAGGATAGGGAATTAAATTTTGCCACCAATGAACGGGAGTTGCTGGCAATTGTATGGGCTTTGAAAAGCCTTAGGAATTATTTATATGGCGTTGGGAATCTGAATATCTTTACAGACCACCAACCGCTTACATTTGCGGTTTCGGATCGTAACCCTAATTCGAAAATAAAAAGGTGGAAAGCATTTATCGATGAGCACAACGCTCAAATTTATTATAAACCGGGAAAGGAAAATCACGTCGCCGATGCTTTATCGCGACAAAACCTGCTTACTTTACAGGGTGTTCATACCCTACAAAATAACACTTTTGGTAAGAGTTCAAGCTCTGATATTGCAACAATACATAGCGAAGTCTCTTTATCTTATACTATTGAATCAACTGATAAACCGATTAATTGTTTTAGAAATCAGATAGTGATTGAAGAGGGTACAGAGCTGCCAACAAGAACATTTGTTTTGTTTGGAACAAAAACGAGACACATAATAAACTTTACAGATAGGGCACTTTTAATGGATAAAATTTTTGATGCTGTAAAAGAAGATGTAGTGAATGCAATTCATTGCGAACTACCAATTTTGGCTTTAATACAACACAGACTAATTGAAACATTTCCCTCAACAACATTTCGTTATGCAAAAAATTTAGTTGTGGATATCACAAATAAAGATGAGCAAAGGGAAATTGTTGTAACTGAACATAATAGAGCTCATAGAGCAGCTCAAGAAAATTCCAAACAAATTTTGGAAGACTATTTTTTCCCAAAAATGACACAGATAGCAAAGGAGGTGGTCATAAATTGTAAAGTTTGCAAAAAAGCTAAATACGATCGCCATCCGCAAAAACAAGTGATTGGTGCAACACCAATTCCATCATATGTAGGGGAAATTTTACATATTGATATATTCTCAACAGATAAAAAATATTTTTTAACCTGTGCAGACAAACTCTCCAAGTTTGCAATTGTTCAACCTATAGATTCGAGAACTATAATAGATGTAGAATCACCGATTCTACAGCTGATGAATTTTTTCTCTCGTACGAAAATAATATTTTGTGAGAATGAACCGTCATTTAATTCTGAAACAATAAAATCAATGCTGAGTAATAATTTTGGTGTGGAAATTGTCAATGCACCACCGCTTCATAGTACTTCGAATGGACAGGTCGAGAGATTACATAGTACTATTTTAGAAATTGCTAGATGCCTTAAGCTAGAAAAATCCATTAGTAATACAGTACAATTAATATTACTAGCAACTATAGAATATAATAAAACAATTCATACGGTCACAAACAAAAGGCCTATTGATGTAATTCATTCTAATTCATTGGAGCTTGAAATTGATGTGAAAAACAAGGTACAGAAAGCCCAAGAGTCTCAAATGAGACGATTAAATGAAACACGACAGAATCGAACATTTGAAGTGGGTGAAAAAGTTCTTGTTAAAACAAATAGAAGATTAGGCAATAAGCTTACACCATTATATATTGAGGAAACGGTAGAAGCCGATTTGGGGACAACCGTTCTCATTAAAGGGAGGGTGGTCCATAAGGACAATTTAAGATAGTTTAGTTTTATTCATTTTTATTTTTATATAATCCTAGGACTCTTATGGTGCTACTTTTTATTGCGCAAGCAACTGCAAAATTAACTGATTATTCTGGTTCAGACTACATACCTGTTTCGGACGGCTCCGCAATGATTTGGCAAAGTTTTGATTATTTACGGCACACAACAAATCTTACAATGTATGCTGAGATGGTTGAGAATACAGAAAAATTAAAGAACCATTTTCCTCAGTCGCATATGAAAAAGATACTGGATGCAGACATAGGGCACATAAACACATTACTGGCCACAATAAATGTCCATCACAGGAACGCAAGAAGTATAAACATCTTGGGTACTGCTCTAAAGATAGTCGCCGGGACACCAGACCATGATGATTTTGAAGATTTAGAATTTAAACAGAGGGAGCTCATCGACGCAGAAAATAGGCAGATTTTAATAAACACAAAGCTACAGCAAAAAATAAATAACTTAACAGACATTGTAAATATTATTATTAACAAAGCAAAAGATAAGGTAATTGATACAGAGCACTTATACGAGACTCTGCTTGCAAGAAATAGAATTTTGATCTCAGAACTAGAAAGCCTTATGCTTTCGATTACTCTCACAAAAGTTGGTATTGTTAATCCACAGATTTTGGACTCTAATGATTTAAATATTATGATTAATGAGCACTCTACAAATATAACTATAACAGATTTAATGGAAGTTGCTAATATAAGAGTCTTATTAGATAATAAGTTTTTACATTTTTTAATTAAGTATCCTAAACCAGATATAGTTTGTAAAAAAGTAACCTTGTATCCGGTTCAACACAACAATACAATTCTCCATTTCGATGACGCAAACAGTGTGGCGGACTGTGGAAATCGAATTCTAGCAATCGGAAATTGCAGTGCTACGCTGACAACATCATTCTGTAGAAGACTGAATTATTCAACATGCGCTCAACAACTTCATTCTGGCGGTCACGCATATTGTACCACTCGACCATCTCATCTAGAACCCATTACAGTTATTGACGAGGGCGTAATCATCATCAATGATCAAACTGTCACAATTGAAACAAATGACGGTGTAGAGAAGACTGTCACTGGTACATTTTTACTCACCTTTAGTGACGAAACAAGAATTAATGGGACCCTATATAGAAATCAAAGGAATATTGTAAAGAAATTACCAGGATCACCAACATCCGCTCTTTTGAACATTACGGACCATCAGGAAATATTAAGCTTACCGTATCTTCAAAGATTAAACGCAGAAAACTTGCGGCATATAGAAAATATAAAAATGAAGGTGATAACTGTCCCTTTGCTGTCTACCACTTTCGTTTTCATTGTTCTAATTATCAGTTTTGCCTGCTTTAAGGCCCATCAAAAAATAAAGAAAAGCCGTCGTCAGCATGTCATTCAAACTGCTATTGAAGATCTGAAGAAGTCCGGGGACGCCCTTCACTTAAGTGAGGGAGGAGTTAACACACCACCACATTTCCAAGAGGGTGTTTAAAATATTTAAAATACTAAAAGCCAACGGCCTCATTGCGCTTTGTCAGCTATATTTTCTGAATTGCGAAAGAATGAAATAAATAAACATTTATTATGGATAAGCAATAAGCAGACGCAGAGTCAGCATAAATTGGATATGAGGTTGCTTACTATATTTTTGTAATTTAGTTTTAAGTCAGTTGTTTTTAAGTATTAAAAGGAATGAGTTAACTAGTAAAAGAATAAAGTTGATTTTATAATTTTATTTTTTAATAAAAACCTAACAAAAACTAAGACCCTGTTTTTGTTAACTTATATACTGGCTGCGGCTTAGCTCATTGCATGCGGCAAAGTTACTTTATGCAACTCTGTAACCAAATAAATAATAAATTGAAAAATAAATGTTGAAGAAATTAAAACGAAGATTAAAACAATAAAATAAAAACCAAACCATAAGCGATGGACGGATGATAAAAATTAAAAAAAAAATATTGGATTATTTACTAGACAATCAAGATTTGAGGTTTGTTGTTCACTTTTATTGTTATTTTCCAAAAAATCAGCGGTTGTAATAAATTTGCTAAACGCTTAAAAAACACCCTCACGCTTTGTGGCAGAAAATCATACTAAATGTGCAAAAATTGCAGATATGCAACGAAGAGTGATTTCCGCTAATGATAGTAGATATTTACTCGTGGTAAAAAAGATTTCTAACGTCATCTAATTCATATATTTCAGTAAAAATTTGAATTTGTTTTTGCGAACAATAACTTTCTTGACGAATTCGTTGATTTTGAGTGGTGTTTAAAATATTAGGATGAATTTTTGCTTTTAATGAAATTTCAAATGTTTTTTTTTTAAATTTTAGGTGTTTTGAATTTCAAAAATGTCTCCGAAATTAATTTTTTATATTATTTCTAAATATTTTTATCTCCTTCATAAATATGCTGCATGAAATAATGAACTTGAAACATAGGGACTCTACATAGGTGAGAGTTGGAAAGTTTTACTGTAAAACCTTCACGCCACATAAAGGTGTAAGTGTGTATATTTTAGTATGCATTCACTGATTGACTCACTCATTCAATAATATTATTGAACACTTCCAGTATAGCTAGAGAGCTAAAATTTAGCTGTAGTTATTGGGAAAGAACTAACCAGAAAAGTCTCAAAAAGTGAAATTTTTATTTAGCGGGACTGGTGTAGAACGTTTTTACTATAGCTAGAGACCTGAAATTTGGTATCCAGGTATTAATGAACAAGTCGTCTAGAAGGATTATGGTGCCCTTATTTGTATAGGCCACTTCCACTTTTATATTGGACTAGAGGCAAGGTGATGTTGCATATCCGATACAAATACCAAACGTCGGGACACCAATTTTTTGTACACGTCGTATGGCTAACATTCAAAGCACAATGAACGAGAAAATTTAAGCTGATTTGCGGTTTTGATATTAAATTTATTATATCTAATTTGTTAAGTCGGAATTATTATTTAATATCCTTTCTATTTTAATGTAAGCATTTTCGGTAATTGGTTAATAAATAAGATATTTTTTAATTATGCCTCTTTTAATTTGTTTTTCTTTTCTCTGTGTTGGTGAATAACTCTTTTAATTGTAACTTTTTAATGCATATTCTATTTTTTAAATCTTGTTTAGTTACTCATTATTTAATTTAAATCGATAACTTTCCAACATGTACCACTGTATTTGCTATAAAACCAAATTAATTTTGTTCACTCAAAACATTGTAACATTACATTCCTGTACATAATAATATATAATTATTACAAATATAACTGTACAGGGTGTCCGCCGGGAAGGTATACTACTTTGTTTGTTTACAATTTTTGATTAAATGATAGAAAATGGATCGTATATTGATAAATGTTTTATATAATGTCGGCATACGGATAAATGTCCGCCTCTGTTAGCCTCACAAATGCGAGCCCTTTTGAACATATTTTTCATTACATTCTCACACATTTCACGCGGTATTGCATTAATTTCATTACGAATATTTTGTTTGAGTTGTTTGCATAAACGTTGCTTTTTAGATATCCCAACAAAAAGAAGTCCGGAGCAGTCAAATCAGGCGACCGTGGAGGCCAGTGAACATTATCATTCCTTGAAATAACTTGTTGTGGAAAGAGGTCTCGCAGTAATTCCATTGTAATCCTGGCTGTATGCGATGTGGCACCGTCTTGTTGAAACCACATGTTAGTTAAGACCCAAAGCATGCAGTTGTGGCGTTAAAAAGTTTTCAATCATATCACGATATCGCTCCCCATTGACAGTTACCGTTACGCCGTTTTCAGTATTAGAGAAGGTCCAATGATTCCTCCTTGCACACCAGACTGTCACTTTTAATGGATGCAAAGGTGACTGATGAATAATGTGAGGGTTTTCCATACCCCAGAATCGACTATTCTGTTTATTCACATATCCATTCAAACAAAAATGTACCTCGTCACTCATGATTTTTTCATGAAAATCGGGGCGAGCTATAGCATTCTATTGGCATATGTACGGCGGCGTAAATGGTCTTCTGGAAAAAGCTCTTGTGTCAACTGAATCTTAAATAGAAACAAATGCAAATCTTTGTGCAAAATGATGCCGAAAGTTGTTCTTTGAAAACCAAGCTCCTAAGCACGGTGCACAGTGTCGCCGTTTCTTAAAACCCGTGGCAAAAATATAAAATTTTATGAAATGAATGAAAACATCGTATAAAGAACTACTTACTGATCACAATTCAAAAACGTTTTCCTTCATTGCAAAAAAATTATAGTTTGTGGAGCTGCTCAAAGTCGACAATTTTTTAGAAAGCAAAAAAGGGTGATCTTGAAAAATAAATGCACTTTAGAATTAAAGTGTCAGAAACATTGCCGTTTGATTACTACTTTTTTGGTATTTTTTTAAGGTATGTTTGTTTTTTATTAAAAGAGGTAGTAAAATGCCCGCCATGAGTAAAATGTCTCGCCATTTAACTAAGTTTGGCCGTCGCAAGTTGCCGCTGTAGGTGAAATAAGAAGAAAACTGTTACAACCTCATAGCAAAACGAGAAAAATTTTGTTCTCATTTTTAAAGTATGTAACAAAGATTTGAGCAAAATGTGAAGAAAAATAAAAAAGGGTTTCCACTGCAACAATTTTAGTGTAAAATAAAGTTACTTGTTGCATATTTTTATTGTTTCTCGTTAAATAATAAACAATATTTTGCTCTGCCAATCAGGTAGGCATAACAATTGCAATTTTTTATTTATTTCAATTTAAAAACACCTGTTATAAAAGTAGGCAGGTAGTTTTAAAAATTTTTTATACTGAATAAAATATAAACTGCAGGTATATATTCCAGTTAATTTGTTTTTTTTTCTCAAATTGGGTAGGTATAAATTAAACCGCAATTGTATAATGGAGCCAGTTAAGTTTTTACTTTCTAAAACCAGTGATCAGTAACAGAACTTATAAAATTTAATTTTAAAGTGCGATAATGTCAATTACCAATTTAGAATCTCAGATAATGAAAATGCATTTAAATTCGCTATTGTGGAAAAACTACATGATTTACCAGGAAATGGATGTTCATAGCAAAATTCACTTCGTTTTCCTAACAATTAAAATAATGGCTTGCCTCACACTGTACGAAAAAAGCATTTATGAAAAACAACCCAGACTGGCTAAATGGAGTTACAACTTTTGAAAACATCGAAAAAGCGCATATATCCTCTGACAGCAAAAGAGGAAGACCTGCAAAAACTATAAACGAGTGTTCTGAGTACACAAAAAAACGTAAACTTCAAAATGCCACAAAAATTATATCTAAATCGCATCTTTCAGAAGCATTATCTCTTAAGTTTGTAAAAGATAAAGATAAATCAAGGTCCGACATTACAAAAGCTGTGGTACTTGTAAGCCCAGTTCGACTGCTGAGAATCAAAGGGAGTATTCCTACTACACCAAATGCTTTACCCACAAAGTATAATATAGAAAAAGCCTTACCGGTGTTTATGGAATTTGGATTGTCAAAGGAAAAATATTCTATTTTACGAAACTCTTTAAAGAATCATAATGTGAATATTTTTCTTGGATACAAAAAGATTACATCTGCCAAAAAAGAAGCAGTGTCACCTAATGTAAAGGTTACTGAAGTATCGGTAGAGGTAAAACTGCAAGACGTAATGGATCATACAGCTAAAGGCCTTATTCAAAGTTTGCCTGAAGAGGAAGCAGTATCACTTCCAGATAGGTTTACATTGATAAATAAGTTGGGATGTGGTGGATCATCCGGTCAAAGTGCTTACAAACAAACAATATCGACAAATGACACAACTATTACAGATACAGATATGTTTATGGCTTCAGTAGTTCCTTTACGACTGCGAAATCGCTGAGCATTGGAAAAATTCTCGCCCATCATCAGTTCATTTTTGCCGTCCGATATTTTTTCAATATGCAAAGGAGTCTTCAGAAATAATCCAATCTACAGTGAACGATATAAAAAAGCAAAATTTCGGAACTAAAGCCTTCTGTTATTGAAGTAAAGAATGGAAAAAGTGTTTAGATTATGAATTTTTTCTTACAATGATTGACCGCAAAGTCTTAAATGTAATAACAGATACCTCTTCAACTTTAAAGCGTGCAATTTGCAAAAAGTCACAGAAAGACTTTCAAAATTTGTATGACTCAAGTGATGAGTAAAATTATAAATATGGAATTTCTCCATTACATGCCAGAATTAGGTGCATGGAGTTTATTTTAAAACTAGCGTATAAAAATCCGCGTGAAGGTGAATGTTTGGATATGAACGCAACACAAAAAGAAAAACTATCTGCTCGAAAAAAAATTATACAAAATGAATTTTTTAAGAAGCCTGGGCTGAAAGTAGACTGCCCAAAGCAGGGGTATGGAAATCTAGCGATGGTAATATGTCCAGAGCATTTTTTTAAAATGATGAGGTAACAGCCCGAATTACTGGCGTCGACAATAATATTATAAAAAGGTTGGCAGTTATCCTAAATGCTATATACTCTAGAGAAATGGTAAATGGCCCATAGTTTGGTGATTATGCATCAAAAACTTCCCAACTTTTAGTTCAAATGTACCCTGAGAAGAAACTTACTCCTTTACGGTTCATAAGATTTTGGCTCATGGTAAAAATTTAATTAAATATCAATGCTTACCGATTGGAAAGTTGTCAGAAGAAGCCCAGTAATGCAAAAACTAAAAAAATTAGATACACGAATACTTACAAAATTTCACGGATTAGACAGAATGCGGACCTTTTCAATATGTTGACGGCCTCTTCAGACCAACTAATTTCATCACGAAGACATGTAGGATCTCGAAAATATTTGGAAGCACATAATTATAGGTCCGATATGTTAAGTCTATTACATAACGCTCCCAATGTTAATGACTATTTCAAAGAGAACTAACTAATGAAAACCAATTATTCTAGCTAAATAAAATATATACCAAATAACATTATATCTATAGCATAAATATATTAATATTAAAAATAATTTAAAAATGTGTTTCTGTAATAGAAATAAAAAAATTTAATATTGATTTAACATGTTATATTAGAGTGTTTTTTTCTAAACTTTCGGATTTGAACAATGTGTATTGCAAAGCGCACCGAGTTATACTAGTTACTTAATATAAATTTACTTAGATTTAAATATTAAATGTATATTTTCGATACAAATAAAAAACTTATATTTAAAAAACATGTTAACATTTAACTGGAAAAATTATCCTATTTTAACAATATTTGGAGCACCCTGTACATCTAGCAGTATTTTGTAAACATTATTTTGAAGCCTAAAGTGTCCTCTGTCAATATCTTATTAAATCTTTAAAATACATATCTTCATTATTTCAAAAGTTATGAATTTTGCAACGAAAAAAGTCAAAAGGCGTCACTGTGCTGTGTCGAATTGAGGTTGATGGATTGTTTTGAACACTTTCTTAAACAGCAGTAATGTTTTCAGCCGATCTTGCAGTACGTTGTGGTCTATCAGCTACAGTACCTCTTTCTTCGAAATCATTTACTACACGATAAATAGTGCGTCTTGTTGGCACGTTGTTTCTCCCAAAAACTTTACGTATCTTTGTCATCGTCACAGTAATCGATGACTGATTTTGATAAAATGTTTTAAGGATTAAAACACGTTGGTTTATCGAATATTTTTCCATAATAAATTTGCCATGTCTCTACCTCACGACTGCCCAATATGAACTTTCAAGACCAATGTTTACCAAAATGGCGGTAAAACAAAGTAGTATACCTTCCCGGCGGACACCCTGTACATACATATATTGCTACTAGAGACCTGCATGACTCGCCCTAAAACGCAAAGTTGTGGATATACTTTCAAACGATTCATTTTGAGTGCGTAACTCATGAATCCATGTGTTGAGTGACCATTTATGCATTAATTACCATCGGGGTTGATAAATTTATTATAAGCACAACAAATAATAACAACAACAATTGACTGAGAATCTAACTGCGTATTTTTCTGTTTTAATGAAGTGATCAGTGTTACCACTTATGTTTTTTCTAACCAAAATTAATTATTTTTATTATTATGGAATTGTGTTTTAGCTTCAGTACACTTGTTATGTCCTTTTTTAAACCCTTAAAATTTTCCCGAGTTTAATAAAACTAAAAGAGGACAAAATATAAATAAAAAGCAAAATATTGAAAATATATGTGTGTATTTCATATTAATTCATTGACATATTCATGTATTATTTCAAGTATTTTTTATATATTTTTTGCTTAAAAGTTTTTATAGGTACTTACTTTAATATTCTAAAATATGTTCATTAATTTCATTGATGTTTGAATGAAGAAACATTATTTTATTAACTGAATCTAAATTCTTGAGAATATTGCAGCGTTTTTCTGTTATCAATAACCTTGCTGCAGTAAATGCTCTTTCTGATGATGCACTGCTTGCAGGAGTAGCCAAAATGTAGCAGCTGACTTTAAGCAAATGTGGAAATTGGGTTTCGTGTACTTTCAACCATTGAATTACGTCAAAACTATCAGTATATGGTATACTGAGGCTTTTATACGTATTTATTTCATTTCCTATTATGGTATCACTGTTATCTGGGTCACGTAACTCTACAAAATCAGCAAATACTTGTATATTGATACTTTGACTTTTTTGCAACGGGCTATGTTGAATGCTGTCCGGGATTTTTTTTGCTAAGCATTTACACATTTTCTGGCACACTTCCAATATTTATACTTTCTCCGCTTCTTTAAACTGTGTCAGTTTATTGGCAGGCGGGAACAAAAATAAGGCGACTTTATGAAAAATTTTAAGATTTTCATAAACTACATTTTGCAAAAGATCGAGCAAATACGCTTTTACCTCTTTTACGATATCCGTGTCATCATCATTATATAAACAGACTTTTTTAAGGTCATGAACATGTGGTATCACTAAATGTAACGTGTAACCGCAAAAATCATACACTTCGTTTTTGCCACACATTAATGTATTTATATTTACTTCATTTTTCATCTGTTACTTTATCATAGAATTATCTTAAATTAGTATTAAGTATTATGAATGATATTAGTTCTTGCTTTCAAAATGAATTATATTTACCTTGGTTCTTTTGTTTATTCCATTTGATATTAATATTACTAAACTAGATTAAGTTTAAATTTAACGGCAGATTAATTAGTATCGCCATCTATGTGTCAGTTCATATATAAATATCATAATCATTGTAAGAACAGTGTTGTCATCAGTCGAAAGATGCTGTGTGTGTGAATGTGTGTGTCCACGAATGGGTATAAAAGCACGCACATTCATTTGCTCGTGAGCAGTTGGTGTGCAGACTGCCTGTAGGTAAGAACAATACTTATATTTTCTTATCAACAGTTTGAGCGCTAATTGCCTGAAGGTAAAGATAATACTTCTGTGCGGGTTACCTGTTTAGTATTCTTTGCCAACAGGATCGACTGCTAAGTAGGCCAGTGGTAATAGCTGAATTGTGTATAAAGGATACTCCTGTGCGGGTTTCCTCTTTAGTATTCCTTACACACCGATTCAACTATAGTGGAATAGCTGAGTTGTGGAGAAGGTGCACTTCTGCGTGGGTTGCCCCTTTTGTGCGCTTTGCTCTCCGATTCAACTGTGTGTAAGATATGCTTCTGTGCGGGTTGCCTCTTTAGTATTCCTTACGTACAAATTCCACTAGGCCAGCGGGCATAGCTGACTTGAGTGGAAGGTGTGTTTTAGCGCTCTTGCACGTATGTAGATTCAGCTATACAGATAGTAGTCGGTGAGCCGCTGACCAGTACGTGAAGGATACGTCTGTGTGGGTTTGCTCTTTCGTGCTCTTCTCTGACAGATCCGGCTGAGCCGTCGGCATCGTTGACCTGTGGGGAACGCATACTTCTACGTGGGTTGCCCTTTGGTATTCGTTGCCAACCGTCAACAGCAGGCGCTCAGACGACCAGCAGTGTAAAATACTACACCAATCTCACCACAGCAGCATCATAGACGCGGTGTATCATCCACTCGGCATTCCTACCGGGCAGTAGTGTGATAGTCAACACAAACATCACGCAGCGCATAAGCGTCGTAACTTCCACACGGCGTTACTACGTAATCTGCCAACGAACAGCATAGCTGCCGCAGTAACTGCGGTTATTCTAACCTAGTTAATAATAAACGCTTATAACGTTTCGAAATAAGTGTATTTTATTTCACGACTCTGGACCCCGCTGAGTATACCCCAGCAACCAGCGGAAACGTGTCGTTACAAACGTCGGGTATTTATCCGCTTCCAAAGTTTTTGAAGAGTTTTCAAAAGTTTAGTTATAGAAGTAAGGTTGCTTAAATTAAAATGTTGAATCCGCTGAAATTCATTTTTTTCTTTTAAAATATTTGATATTTCAATCCAGTTTTTTTCCACCTCTATCGGTGACAATAATTGGATTGTCTTCATCCAAGTCACAACCAAAGTCCTCTAAAATTTTATAAATTTTTTCCTTAATGTGTGTACCTTTTTAGAAATATGAAGCATTGAAAACACTAATTACTATAAAAGTTGTTTTTCTTATAATACCTGTGCATGCATCCTCTTGTATTGACTTCATAGCTAATAATCGGCTGACGATGTTTCCATCCAAAATGTAGTGTATTGTTACAGACATAAAAAACGAACGAATATAATTATCTGTCCATACATCCGAAGTGAGCCCGTAACTAAAAGGTTTATTTTTTGTCATTTCTGTCTTTATTTTGTCGAAGTGGAACTCATAAAGTTTGTTTATATTTCTAGAAATTGTCGTTGGATGCGGCAGCAAACTGTCGATGTTAACTTTACTTCCAAAGTTTGCTCCAACAGAGATAAAAAAGCTAGCTAATTTTTTTAATCCGGCATCGTCAGTTATGTTGAATGGCCGCCAATTCAAAATGGTCCATTCAGCCATTACCTTTATGCATTGTTTTTGGGTCTCGTAGTCCACATCTACTTCTTCAGTGTTATGTTGCTTAGCGTTAGCAAGCAAATAACATTTATGTCGAATTAAATTCGACGTACTTTTTGCATATTTGTATATGTTAAAACATTTTTTGCAACCAACAACATTTGGAATTTCTTGTCCATTCAAATTTTCAATCACAGAAAAAATTTCCCATACCTTGCTTCTTCTCTTTCTTTTTTGCCCAAATTTCAATTCGCCTGCTATCAATTGAGACTTTAAAACCGCTATGCTATCAACGGCCTCGGTTAACTCTACTGTTACAATATGCTAGAAAGACATCTTATAATTAGCTTAATAAAATATTAAGTTAACACAATACAGAACTCATGTTGTCCATTGAAGTAATTTCTTAATATCCAGATTTAATCAAGTCGTAAAAAAACGCTATTGCTGACAGTTTCAACTGATTTCATAAACGTGACACATGAGCATATTAAACGTACATTATGGCATATGCAACTCACGTCATACATGCCATGCATATTTTTTACTATATTTTCAGCTATATTATTGCTTTACTGTTTGCAATTATATTTTTATTACATTTACGGAATTTTTAGAAATTATATTGCAAAAATATATTTATTTATTATGTTTTCAAGTGAATAGATACAGCTGTTCAAATTTTGTGAAAACCCGTTGCTGCATGAAACTTTAAAGCAGGTAGAAAGGAACCTTATCTACTTCCAACAATATTTCTGTAGTTCAAACTCTACGCATTTGTATTGCTTACCTACTTTTTTCTATCATTAAAGTAATTTCAAGCTACATAAAAATGGGAAAACTTATTGCAAAAAAATACATACATATATTTTTTTACTGTAATAAAAATTAACTCATTTTTTAAAGACGAAGGATAGCTGCAACTGTCCTTGAAAAAATATACTGAAATATGTCTGTAATTTTTAAGTGTAACAAAAACATACTGTTACCCAATAATTTTCCCTATGTCCCATTTCTGTGTAATTAGTAATTACACAGAAACCGGCCACACTGATTCGCATTTTTTCTTCATACAATTTCTTTGCTCAACATTGAAATGCCAAAGAAACCGTTTGTTGTTGTTATGCTGCTGCTCTGTGTGTTTAAAAGGAACTTATTAAAGTGAATGTAATAGTGTTAAATGGTTTTTTCCGCTCAGGCATTAATTTTGCGTCATTCATTTATATTTTGTGGATAAAACCATCACAATGTATAGCAAATTTGATTGTGCTAAAGAAAGTGAATGTATTCATGCAGGCCTCTAATTGCTACCAAGCGGTTTTTGTAATATTTTTTGTCGATCGTTAATCCACTTGTTATTTGCTTTTGTTTCTTTTAGTTTTGTAAGAAATTAAGTTCTGTACTTTATTATATTTAAGCATTAATAAGCTGATCGTTGATATCCGCCTTGCTGAGTTAAAATTTAACTTTTTCTTAATCAAAATATGAACTGTACATTTTGCAAATATTTATGTATGTAAAAAAATCTGTAGTTATCGATGCAATTTCGGCTTTCGGATAAATTTTGTCGGTAAATTTTAAAATATAGTGAAGATTGCATTTGGTTCCTTGTTTCTTTTTTTAAATTTATTTAATCTTTCTACTAAAAGAAATTTGCAAAAAGTGTTCAAATCTCATTTCTAAAATATAATTTATTAATTATTACCAATGTGATAACTAATTTTTCGTATTCAAATCTTAATAAACTATCTTATATTGGGTAGAGACAGCCGCCTCAATGTGTCAGTTCTTTATAGCCTCTGATCCCCGTCAAATTGCAATAAATTGCGTCCAAGAGTGTTGGGATGTATGACTAGTTTGTTTACGTATTCGGACGTGTATGTTTTAACTTCTTCCTGGATAGTGGGAGCTGTTAGATCCCTATGGATGTTTTCATTTCTTATATACCAGGCTGCGCATACGATAAGACGTAGAATCCTAAACTGTATTCTACCCACAGCTGAATGCCCATATGACCATATTGGCTTTATAACGGATTTGTATAAAAGGACTTTATATTCCAAAGCCAAGGTTGAGTAAGGACTTATTAGCCAATGTAGTTGATTTGTTGGAGGCTTTATTGACGTTATTTTTGGCTCAATGTTTGGCGCCGATCTAGGTGGATACCTAAATATTTAACGTGCGTTACCGCTGGAACTGTGGTATTTGTTGTTGTGATTGGTGGACAATTTTGCCTCTTAAGGTAAAACGTTACATGAGCATTTCGATGGATTTACCTTTATTCTCCACTGTTTTAGCCAGTCTTCTAGCTTATGAATATGGGACTGCAGTTTTTAAGATTCATCGTTTAACCCTTACTGACACTTATAATTTCAGTGTCGTCTGCAAACGTTGATGTATGTGGACTTGTCGGCATATCCGCTGTATAAATTATATATAATAGCGGGCCTAGTACACTACTTTGAGGTAATCCCTCACTGATTTTCCCATTTCTTGAAAGCTCAGCCTTTGACCTTACTTTAAACGTTCTATTTGTCAAAATGCTCTTTAAAATATTGTGGGTGTCTTCAGGAAGAACCTGAGCTTTTTTAGTGCGTAGCCCTTTATGGTATACAAATGCTTGGGAAAGATCTATATATAAAGTTGAACAGTATTGCCTCCTTTCAAAAGTCGATGTAGTAATGGAATAATTTTTCAAATATCTTGAACAAAACTGAGAGTAGGTTAATGACTTGTTCCTTTTCTGGTTTTGGGATCAAAACAATTTCAGACATCTTCTAAGAGCATATAAAGACACCGACGCGCAATATGGCACTAAGTATATAAAGTAAAATTCTCGCAGCTGAGTTAGGTAAGTTTTTTATCATTGAATCTGTATTACGATCAGGTCCGGGTGATTTCCTTATAACTTTATTTGTAATTGTCGAATTTAAAGAAGATAAACGAAACTTTGTACCGACTCCCTGGATTCGTTACAAGAAAATATTTTTTTGTTTCCAAAAGAGGGACAAGACAGCTTGTTTCAATGTTTTCAATAACGTTATAATCTTTATTCATAAACTTAAATTATTAAGTACAGTGCGACACAAAATACGACGGACCTTTGGTGGCCATTGACACTTTCGCTGGTACTCTTATCAACTTCTCACACCATCCGAAGCTTACGGAAGATATCGCTCGTAAATCGTTTCGAGTGCACATGAGCCGATTCTCTCTTCGGGGCGAATAAAATTCTGGCCCGATGGTAAGATAGCACTTCTTATTTTGACCTCTCTTGTCAGGGCAAATAATATTCAGGCCTGACTCAACAATGCCAGAAACTCTGTGCCTCTCACTCAGATGGACTCTCTTCGTCTGGCTACTGCTCTAGGTGAAGGGACATGGATTGACTCTCTTGTCGGGGCGAATAAAATTCTGGTCCGAAGCGATGTCTCCTCTGCTCTTTCAACTCCGACCGCACTCGGTTGGGGCGAATAAAATTCTGGCCTAACCACTTATCACCTGAGGGGTGTCTATCCACTACTCGCATATACCAATTGGGGCGAATAAAAGTCTGGCCTGACACGAAAACACAAGTAGTTTCGCTACTAGTTGGTGGCGCGAGAGACTAGCTTAATTAAGTTGAGTAAAACTCTAAAATAATTAAGCTACAAGTGGTTGAGTCGAATAAAATTCTGGCCCAACTATTTGTTGTCTGCCAAAGACTTAAATAATAAAGTTGAATAAAATTCTAAAATTATTAAGTAGGTGTTACCGCCTTGCTAGCAACAGGCTGACTGACTTTTCTACTGTATACGCATTGCTATCATATTGGCTTGGCTGCGTCTCACGTAATCACACCATAATACGATCCACAACAGCTGATCATTTGGCAGTCATGGGAGTGTTGTATTGAAAGAGTGTAACCATTTAGTGGAGGTGTTACCTTAACATTTCCGTTAATTGTAAATTATTAATAAAAACTACGAATTTTCTTAGAGAAACAAAAGACATAATTACATGTGACCCAAAAACGAGGGGAAGGACTTTTGGTAGTGACAAGTTCCTAGGACCATTCACGGTCTCAATGATAATTAGATTAATGGAACATTTATATCATGTGGTGCGAAAACTTTCTCTAAGTGATTCGCGAACGCATTTAACTTTTCACTTGAGTTTTTTACAAAAGTACATTGTAAGTGCCTTACAGCTTTTCACAGGTTATAACACGTGTTTTAATTGAATTGATTTTTAAAAAGGCGTCGATAGCGAATTCGTGTTTCTGTCTCAATTTATTGCGGTTTTCATGCATAAGTTCATTCACATTTTTATGTGTAGAGAACAACTATTTCGCCATTGCCTTCTAAGGTTTCTGTTCTCAATGACAAGCACCTGTATTTCTGCTGTTGACCGGTACTGTTTTATTTTAACTGATGACCTTGATGTCGTTGCAGCTCTGGCTGCAGCAGTTACAACGTCTGTAAAATTATCTACAGCTACTTGAAAATTAGCTTGATTTCTCCGTGGAATGTTCAAAGATAAGTGAGATCTCATACACATATATTTTAACCAATCTGTTTTTTTATTAGAGTAGAAAATTAGTGTTTCAGGTACACTGATCGAACTGTTGTGTGAAATAACAATCGTAGGTGAAAGATCAGAAGATAGGTCATAGGATGAACAGTTGAACGCGTTTGATGTTTTTTACTATAGCAAAATCAATAAGCATGTTTTGGGGTTGTATTTATTGCCATGAAAATATTCCTTGTTTATAATAAATTCTCGATAGAGCTCGGATTGGTAGTGATGGGTGTATGTGCATCTTCTTTTAAGACGTGGGCATATGACTGTTAATTCGCGTTAGAACTATTGGCATTACAATTAGATAAATTTTTGTTTTCATATAATTTACGATGTTTTAAAGAACTATTTGTCTACTCCTAATAATATTTGATAATTTACTTCGCTAGAAAAAATATTTCTATTACCGATTCATAAAAACATATTAGAAAATTCAAAATTATCGAAACTTTTGGCGACGGCCAAGAAGCGATTCCCACTGTACAGTGATACCATAGGTCTGAGTGGAACCCCAGGTTTGTGTATTGTGGATAATCCGCATTTTCGTGGTCCGGTAGTTGCAGAAGATATCAGTTTAAGTCACTGTAATAGTTCTTACTTAATGTTTTGTTTCCGCTTGCAGATATATTTGCCGAAATTTGATTACCTGCTCGACTCTGTCTGCAATCCTGCAAACACTGGTCTCTTGGATTCCAAAACTTTGTATAAATGCGAGCAAAGATTTGTTAGTCCGAATACAACTGGGGACTTAGACAATGATAAAAGGGAGTTAATGTTATTGCCACGTTGTGGGGTACGCCACACTATGGATTTTAGAAATCACAACCGTTTAAAGCGTTACGCTCTCAGTGGCAGATATTGGCCTAAAAAAAAGTTCACGTATAGAATAATGAACTACCCAAAAAGGATGAGAAGAGCTAATGTCGATATTATAATCGCTAGAGCTTTTGACGTATGGAGCGAATATACTGATCTAAGTTTTACACCAAAAGAAGCGGGCGTAGTGGATATTAAAATTAGGTACCAACTTTGAAAAACTAACGAGGAATGGTATGTTTTTTAAAAATGTTTACTATATTTAGATTTGTGAAAGGTGAACATGATGACATTGAAGAATTTGATGGTCCGGGTGGTGCTTTGGCGCACGTCCCTTTCTTAAGCAAGGAGGTACACTTTGATGATGCGGAGAACTGGAGCATTTTCAGCTCTGAAGGCATCAATCTTTTGCAAGTAGCTACACATGAATTTGGCCATATTTTGGGTTTATCGCATTCAAATGTAGCATCCGCTGTAATGTCCGATGGCTATTATGGCTATATACCAAATTTCATTTTAGACGATGATGATATTTTAGGAATACAGCGCTTATATGGCAAAAAATCACCACCTTCGTTGTGTGAAGATCCGAAAATCGATACCATTTTTAAATCAGCGGATGGTCTAACGTATGTTTTTAAGGGTAACATATATTACAAGATCTCCAATTTATCAGTAGCGAATGGTTATCCCAAACTTATATCTGAAGGGTGGCCAGGTTTACCTGGTACTTTATTAATGTTATTTGATCGAGATCTTTTATTAATTCAATACTTTTTAGGCGACATTGATGCTGCACTTACCTTTTACACTGGTAGTACGCTTTTCTTTAAGGGTACTAAATATTGGCACTACATTGGTCGTCAATTACAAAAGGATTTTCCCAGAGATATATCCAAAGATTTCATCGGCATACCCAATAATTTGGACGCTGCCATGGCTTGGGGCAATATCATTTACTTTTTCAAGGGCAGTCAATTTTGGCGATATGATCCTATGAAGGAACAAGGTATTGATGCTGGCTATCCTAAGCCGATTTCAATTTGGAAAGGATTGCCAAACAACTTGGATGCTGCCTATCGATACTCGCACGGATCTATGATTTTCTTTAAAAACTATAAACTATATCACCTTAATGCTACAGCCAATTCAGTAAGTGTAATTTATCCTATTGTTAAGTAAGTTTTCATTATTATATTTTAAGTTTCTGTGAAGAAAGTACTTTTTAGTTGTAATATGATGAATACAGTAAAGGTTAAAATTTTTATTAGACAACTAGCAGAATGGAATGCATATTCCATGCCTCTGCGCATGCTACCAATATTCTTTGCATTTTTCTACTAATTTTGTGTCCACTGTAAACACATCAACCATTTAACTCAATAATCAAGACAAATGGAATGAATTTTCAAAATTTCAGGTTCTTGGGTTTTTCTTGTGTTACTACGAAGACTACATTACTTTAACCTTTGAATTTTTATTCTTCATATAAATTTTCATTCAGGTAACGATTGGTTACCAAGAAAAGCATTTTATGTAACTTGTTGAATTGATTTTCCGACAGGGTGCTCTGATATATATGTTTGAAACGATTTTCCGTCATCCCTTGTCAATTTTGTCGAGAACGATAAAAATGGCACTGAAGATGGCAACTAGCCGAAACCGGTTTGTCCCCAAACCAAAATTGACAAGGGATGACGGAAAATCGTTCCAAACATATACATTTTATGTAATTTTGTTTCATCTCGATTGCTTCTATTTTAGTTAATAGTATGCTGTGCCCTGCAACATTTAAATTATTATTTGATGTAAATTTGTGCTTTGATTTCTTTAACAGATTGATTCAGCTGTGACTCCATATCACTGCGTTTCATCCCACTGGTTTGGTTGCAAAAATACTCTGTGTAGTTATTCCAATATCTGGTATTTTCTACAAACTATTTTGAAAATATTGCTAGCACAGTTATAAATTTAAAAAAATGTTAAATAAAAGCCATAATTTGATAAACAAAATATTTAATTGTGTTGACTCCTTTTTTATTTAAAATAGTGGCCTTCGTTAATATTTATTTTTAAGAAACAAATAATATTTTGTTAACAATAAGTAAGCATAGTAATTGAGCTTCCTTTTGGCTATACTAAACCAATTATTTCAATCGACCTTTCCATTCAACTGATAATGCATCTGTTTCATTTATGCTCTTAAGTTGTAGTTTAATACTAAATGTTTCAGTGGTACGTTGTTAATTTTTTTTTTTTTTGCAATGACACATGAGTTAGTGACACAAAGTACATTACTGAACAACTGACATATTGAACTAACTGAGCGATCTAATCTAGTCAAGCAAGCTGAACTCAAAGAGCACTGACGTCAAAGATCTGATAAACCCAAAACTAACTTGTACTGGTGATTTCTTAAAAGTGATTAAAAATTGCATTTTTTCCGCTTCGGAAAACCAAACTTTTGAGCTACTTTACGTGTTCCTCTTGCCATATACAAATATTATTCATTAAACATCAAGTAAATTTGGTAAGAATCTATTTGGTAAATTTAAAAAATAAATACGAAAATGGTTACATCTTAACAAACCTCTAGAAAATAATTTATACATGTTTTGCCTTTACTCTCCACTTCTACGAGGTCTGGTGGTATGAACAATTACCAAACTGATTTATTTCGATTGATAACGTAAGCAAAGCGAATTTTCATTTTTAGCAGTTTTATATTAGAAAAGAATAGAATAACAAATACTTAAAAAAATAATACTAAGTTGGCGAAAAAAAAACAAAAATTCGAAAAAGTGTTTTAATTATTCTTTACCTTGAAATTAGGAAATTCTCCTTGTATAAATTTTAGTAATACCCTGTCAGAAGTTCTGACATTACCTTTTAAGTCGAGCGGCGTGGAGTCAACACGCTCGTATAAAAAATCCCTAATCCACAGTGGAACAGCATACTCCAGGGATGCGTGCCCGAGAGGGTGCTTGGTATCAAGTATGTGAACTCTGGATACCAGTCGATCTCGAGTTCTAATACAGACTTATCCGTGCATATGGTATTCTGTGTGGGTGGACATATTTTTCTCCATTAGAGGGATGAATCAGAAAGCCTCACAAAAGGCGGAAAGGTTAATCTCTGCAAAAACTACAGCCTTAATTGGCCAAAAGAGAAATGCAGAAAAATGGATAATAATGCCTCGCGAGGGGTGAACGGGTCAATCTTTAAAGGAACTTCTAAGGCGTTAGATAGGGATGGTCTATCAAGCCTCGCACGAGGTGTAGGGATTAATCCCCTAGGAACTGTGGTGCTTATTGGCCAATGCATAAATTCTGAAGAGTTCGACAAAAAAAACCTCCCAAAGGGTGGACACGATAGCTTCGAATGATACTCCAGAGGAAGAGGCACAGAGCGGCACTGGCTAGCATAAGACTTAGGACCAAGAGCAGTCACCTGTTAACTGTAAATGCCATGGTAGAAGTAAGCCTTAAATGTTAGCAATTACAAGAGTCTCCGTTATAAGGAAGAAGGTTGGCAATCGGAAATCATTATAGTCGATAGTAAAAGCTAGTGGGATCACGAGACTTGATGAAGACTAAAGTTGTTACAATGAAAGTCGGTTGCTCGTTTTCACCACACAGAATCAACAACAAAGCCGACGATATTCAGTTGTGAATATTTAACTATTTGAAATTAACGGCCTTAGTAAATACTGGAACCTAGGAACAATTTTACGAAGTAATTATTAACACAAACACGTCTTTTATACAACCATGATAAGCAAGTACAAAGAGATGCAACTAATTATTGTAGGGGTATAAAAGAACGTGATTTTGGTCAGTCTGCGCTCGACTGCGATCGAGGTAAGAGCTTAATATTGGTGGTGTCTCCCCTTTAGAAATTTATTACAAAGACTGAGTGGAAATTTGGAAGGTAAGTAAGTCCACCATTTTTCTTATTGTACAAAGGTATGGTAGCCGTGGTGTCTCCCAGGTGCCATATCTATCACGTAAGTGCCCATCTCATCTAACTACATTGAGGTATTGTGTCCGTGTCGCTTCTAGACTTAATACATCAGCCGTCGTTAAAGAGAGCTTTAGCTAACGTAAAGAGAGGAGTAATGTTCCCGTGGTGTCTCCCAAGGACAATCCACCTATCTTAAGCAACCGCTACAGCGGAGTAGTGCGTCAGTGGCGTCCACTGACTCAGTCCACCGGTCGGCAGAAAAGGCACTGTGACATCGCTGCAAGGTGTGGTAGTGAGAAGGTGTCGTCCACCGGTTCACCTCCCCAATCCTGTCGGCGCTGAGTGAGATATTGCGTCCGTGGTGTCTCCCAGAAGCAATATACTCACTGAAAGAGATCGTGTTTCTGTCAACGGTTTCGAAACTGTTCCCGTGACGTACCATAGGCTCAGTTAAGCAAAAGCGCTCTCTAACAGATATTGGCGAGCAAATAAGTCTTCGTGAAGGTAGTGATGGCCAATTACGTCAAGAAAGTGGCTGTGTTGTAGCTAGCATATTATAGGACTATAAGAGGCGGTAAATCAAAGTTCCAGAAATAGAAATATTCTGTGACAGAAAATCCTGGAGCGACGAGTTATACCCCAGCAGAGAAGCATCGTTACATAGTAATCGTAAATTACGTAATCAATTCGTGGAAAGGGAGTAGAAAAGGGATCCATATAGATATTCCAACTATTTTAAAAAAATATTAAAACCATATTACGTAACATATAATTAAAATTATTTTATATAAACAAAATCTTTATTTGTGTATTAGGTTAAAACAACAGTGTGCATAATTTGGTGGAATTAGGTTTCGGTAGTCGTAAAACACACAACACAAATTCCAAAACCGAAGAAAATAGCCAAAACACTTGAACTCCTTAGGAAAAAACTTAACTTCATAGGAAAAAAGGCCATAGCAAAGGAGAAACATTCCCCCTTGAAACCTGGAAAAATAATCTAATACAGTAGACATTAAGCTGACATATATAACTTTTCTAACCTCAAATTAAAATCTTTATTTTTTGATTAAGACATCCACACTTTTTTTATTTCAACGAAATTGTATTAAATTAAAGTAACTTGAATTTCATTCTTGATTTGATACTCTGACAGGGTGTTTTGATATAGATTTTTGGAACGAATTTCCGGCAGCCCTTGTCAAGTTTGGTTTGGAGACAAACCGGTTTCGGCTACGAAAAATGACACTGAAGATCGCACATTTCGAGAACGAAAAATGATACTGAAGATGCCAAAAAACATGAACACTTATTTTTGGTATTTACTACAGCTAAGTCTACGCTGCCTAAAGTAACGATCACGTAGTAAATTTTGGATTCGGTAAAACAATGAAATTTTAAACGATTCTAATTATGTGCTCTCTTAAATTTCGTTGAGTACTTGAAAAGTTTAAAAAAAATCGAAGACGTATGTAATTAAGAAAGAGTTTGTGATAAACAAATTTAATGATTATTAGGCACGGTAAACTAATTGTCTGCTATTCTTAAATCGTAAAGACGTAATCAATACTGTTTCTTCAATACTCTAATTAATCTTATTATATCATTCTAAAACGGGGGAAAATATATTAACGAAATTTGTATTATTACTACATCATAATAGAACTGCATACATTAAGACACATGTAAAGATAGACAGAAACGTGGTACCTTTGGTTAAGGGCACTTAAAACAAGCAACTGTGTCCAAGAGTAACCAAAACTTCTAGATGCTACAACGTGTAACATTTGCAACCAATAAATTTCAGCTTCAATGCAACATTTACATCAAGATCGTGAAGGACTTCCAGAACATCGATAAAATACATGTGTGGTTAGTCCAAAATGTGTACAAGCCCTTAATATTATATTTCTACGTATGACGAGAAATAATGATCATCAACGCGTTTAATGAATCGTTAGTTTGTTACATTGTTGTGGATCACATCGATGAGCAAGTAGTATTCTCCAAACAATTGTAAATTTGAAAAGTTTTTTTTTTATTTGTAAGAGTATCATTCTCGCTGCGAAATACAGCCTTGTCTATTTTGTTACAATTTTACATACTTTATTTCTTTTGTTGTGATGTTTTTTCGGTATTTTTATCGAGTTTACGACAAAAGGGGCATTGCATACTTTGCCATTTTCATCAGGTTAATTTTCTTAAATGCATAAATAATCCCATGTATGTCTAGAGCCACTTATTCTATTATTTTGAACATAATTCCTTTATAAAATAATTTTGCTCATATGAAATTAAAGATTTATTGTCTATAAACTACAGACATATATATTAGTAATTTAGTTTTATTTTAAAGAACCTTAAGTTCCACATTAAATGTTTAGAAAACTGAATTAATAAATATTAATGTCCGAGTAAAAGGTATTTCAGTGTTTCCGCAAGTTGATAAGCAGTTAGATGATAATGAAATTGGCAAGAAATTAAAACAAGCTAATTTTTTTCTGTTGGTACATTATAACAAATTCTTTGATTGATTAATTGATGTATTACAAATTTGTAACTTTTATTTTTTATTTATTTGTAATATCTTATAAAAGTTCAATTCTTGTATCCAGAAATTGAGGGTATTGATCTGGACAATATGTAGTTCCAAAAGAATGGTGTCACTTATCACACATCCAACGAAACAATTGCTCTTTTGCGCGAGAAATTCCATGGGGATGTTAATTGGCCGTCACGATTATGTGATTTCACACCGTTGGATATCTTTCTTTGGGGATATTTAAAAGAAAAAGTGTTCGTCAATAAACCAAGAAGAATTCAAGACCTAAAGGATGATATAATTCAGCACATTAACGACATTGAACCTCAATGATATCCCAGAGTCCTTGAAAATATAGACAATCGGATAAAGGTATGCCAACGAAGCCGTGGCGAGCATTTGGCCGATATTTTATTTTACACATAATTGTCATTCTATCATAAGATATTAAGATGATTATCTGAAAACTTTTTATTTTATTTACAATTAACATCGTGCTTTTTGTATAGGGTGGATACATATTTTGTAAAATACTTAATTGATGTCCAAAAATGTCCCCCTACTGGGCAATTTTTAAACAAAATTTTTTCAGAATAAAATCAACAACAACAAAAAACTAAATGATACATACAGTAAAAGCAATTCCAAATCTTATCTTTGCTTATAAGGAATCCTTGTTCATGAAACTAAATTTAATTGGTCAATTAAATTGTTTTTATTATAGATACAATTTTAATGAATTCTATTAATTTTTGGCGGAGATGTACTTTTACAAAAGAACCACCATTTGACTAAAGGACGAGGAAAAGGGGGAACAGCTGCATAAACCTGTGAAAGTTAAATGAAATAATTTTTTTTTATTTCAATTGAATTCTTACTTGCACTTACTCTAAAGGTAGCCGGATCAAACTGATAGTATTTATTGCGTTTAAAGAAGAATGCAATATCATCAGTGAGTTGAATGGCAGCATCCACATTGCTTGGCAAGCCCCACCAAGTTGAAATGGATTTCGGATATCCGTACTTAACTTGTGGTTTCTGCAGAATTTCAAAACGCCAAAATTGTGTGCCCTTGTAAAAGTAAATTATATCGTTCCACACCATGGCAGCATCCAAGTTATCGGATAAGTCAAGGAAGTCTTCTCGTATCTTTCTTGGAAAATTTTCATCCAAATGGCGGCCAGTGTAACGCCAATATTCAGTACCCTTAAAGAAATATGTTTTGCCATTTTGATACGCAAATGCAGCATCGATATTGCCTAAAGTATATTAAACTAAGAGTTAAACCAGAAATGCTTAGCAGGAATAATATATGTGGAATACTTACCAGGTAAACCCGGCCAACCATCAGATATAAGTTTAGGATAACCATCGGCCAGTGCCGTTTTGGAAAGCTTGTAATATTTATGACCCCTAAAAGCATATATTTGGCCATCGGTTGAGTTGAAGATAGTATCGATTTTGGGATGCCTACATAACTTATCACCTGGTAATACATGTGCCGAACCAAAGTCTGAAGGAAGACCGTTTCGTAAATATATTTTGCCATATAAAGATTCTATGGCTAAAATATCATCAGGGTCTAATTTAAAATCTGGTTTGTAACCAGAATAGAAAGGGTTCATTACAGACGAAAATACATTTGAATGAGCCAACCCCAAAGAGTGCCCAAATTCGTGGACAGCTATTTGGAAAAGATTTATACCAGGATGATCGCCAATGGCCCACAATTCACCACCATCAAAATGAATTTCACCACCATACGCTGGGGAGAAAGCATGTGCGAATACACCATCCGGACCATCAAACGGCTTAAAATCGCCATGTTCGCCTTCAACAAATCTGAAAATAGTAAATGCTTTATAACAACTTGCAACATTTTCTGAGTTTCCAAAACTTACTTGATTTGAATATGGACTGGACTAACCGCTTTTGGTGTAAAACTTAAATCGGTATAATCGCTCCAGACAGCAAACGCTCTAGCGATGTCTTTATCAACATAATCTTCTTTGAAACCCTTTGGATAGGTCAAAATCTTATAGGTAAAATTTCTTGTAACCCAACGGCTACCCTGGATATTATAACGTTTTCGACGATTGCGATTTTCAAACCTTAACTTATCCCGTATACCACAGCGCGCCAATGACATCACATCCAAAGTATTTTCATCTAATACGCCGGTTTTGTTCAGACCGGCAAAACTTTGAAAATCTTGCACGGCTTTCCTGAAAATATTTGCATCCACAAGACTTTTATTTGCTATGGAGGACTCGGATAAGTAGCCAAATTGTGATAAATATGTCTGAAAGTATATTAATCAAGTGAACTCGAACATTTAAAAAAATCTATTATAATTCTAGAGGCATAAATTTCAAAAGACTAAAAGTTTACATTTAAATGCAACAACTGAGTAAGTAAGGATTAAAAATCTAATCATTTATACTCTAAAATAATTACGTATTAGTTACTAAATGTAAAAATATTCCTTAGAAAGCTTTTAAGATTTCAAATTGAACTTATTTGGAAATATGTAATAACTGTGCTAAGGTCTTTGGGAAACATGCATTTAAAATCAAATAAGTTTTGAATAAAAATGGTTTAAAATAACAAATATTAAAATATTAGACGCTTGGCAATATGTTTTTGATTTCTAATATTGGATAGAATTATGGACAAAATGCTACTAAACTAACAAGTTTATTATTGTACATATCAAGAACTTGATCCTCATTTGATATCAGTACTTTTACGTGCCGAAATTTTTGGATTGGAACATACATGGCCTTTTTTCATATTTATGTTTTTGTGAGATCTCCTCCTTTTTTTTCAAATAATATTTGTTTAAAAGTATGTATGTATGTTATATTCGTATGTATGTAAAAAAGTTCTTTTAAATCTTATAGACGATAGGATTTTACTAAATTTCAGTTCTCTACCTATAGCGGAAATGATCCACACAAATAATGGCGCACCCTATACCCCTAGAAGAAAAATGTAAATTTTTCTTGTTACTTATTCTCCAAGACTTACCTGTATACCTATATACACTGCATTTCAAAAATGTACTTTATGATTAAGGGAGATTGCAAGGCTTTCAAAATCATTTTAGATTTCTCCGAACACCAAATATTCTTAGATATTGAAAAACGTCTTTCTTTTGGTGCAGAAGACGCAGACAGAACAAAAAAATCTAATACTCTAATTTTAACTCATTTTACTTTTTTTGGTGAATTTTATATCTGTGCCAGTAAGTCGATGTATGCTGGAAACGACTTAATAGTTTCATTGTGATATCAAAATTCTCACGTAGCCCTCACCATAATTTCATTTATTTTGCTCTATTTTTCGGGAAGTTATTTTAAAATAAATTTCTGCTTATATTTTTCTGCTTTCGTTTTCAATGTCTATATTTTTCCAGCCTGTACAAAAACTTGTCTTAAAACGCGATCACGTTTTTAAAAATCAATTTTAACCTTTAAAATTGCACTCCTATTATTACTTTTTTTACTTTAAATTTGTATTTTTTGAATCTTTCTTTTAAAGATAATTTATAATAAGTGCTGCGATCTCATTTCTAAAGTATAATTTATTAATTATTACCAATACCTATTTACTGTATTAAATTCTTAATAAACTATTGTGTAGGGAGAGCTGTCTCGCCAGGCTCAGTGTGTATGCTTATTTCAGTCTCTGGTGCCCTTCAATTGCGGTAAATCGCATGCTATTAACCAGGGTAGTTAAATTGTTCTAAGGAATTTATAATTTTTTTTTTAGGAACAACTTCGCCTCCTGACGGAGAACATTTTGAAGGATTTGCCACAGTCGTATACTTTTTTAAGCAGTCCTCTAGCGCAGGAATATGGGATTGATGTTTTTCAGAAACAACCTTAGGATCATTACTAACAGTTATAAATGCAGTGTCGTCTGCAAAGGTTGATGTATTTGTACATGGGCTCGTTGGCATATCGGCTGGAGTACTCTTGCATAGATTCTGTGAATTTTTATATAACTGATGTTTTGGCGTTACTCTAAACGTTCTATCAGTAAAATGGGTCTTAAGAAGATTGTAAGAGTTTTCAGGAAGGGCTCGACTTATTTTCCAGAGTGGACTTTATTAAATGCCTGGAAAATGTCAATAAATAAAGCGTCATATCGTCTACGCCCCCTGGTACATAAGAAATGAAAACATACATAGGGATCTCAAAGTTCCCACTATCCACGAAGAAGTTAAAATATACACGTCCAAATACCTGAACAAACTAGTCGCACATCCCAACACTCTAGCACGCAATTTATTGCAATTTGATCGCCAACTGACACATTGGGCCTGGCGAGGCGGCTCTCTCTACAGAATAGAAGATAGATTTTTAAGATTTGAATACAAAAAATTAGTTACTACATTGGTAATAACTAGTAAATAATAATTTAGAAATAAGATTTCAATACTTATTGTGAATTTCTTTTCACAGAAAGATTCAATAAAATGAAATAAAGTATAAAAAAAAATAAATAAATAAAGCTTAACAATATTGCTCATGTTCAAATGTGGATCTAATAACGGTGACAATTCTATGAACTTGTTCAATATTACTACGCCTCAAAGTATTGTTCATTATGATAAGGAGATAAGGAGAGGAGTAATTTTTCAAAGAACTTTGACAAAATTAAGAGTAGGCTAATAGACTTGTATGACGTAATCTGCCTGGAGAACTTTCGTGGGTATCATAACAATTTCAGACATCCTCCAAGAGCATGGGAAATAAGTATGCATCCTATATATAAATAGTAAAATTCTCACAGCTGAATTTGGTCAGTCATTGTGCCTGTAATACGAATAGGTCTGGGTAATTTTCTCATATCTGAATTTTTAGTTTTGTTGGCGTTGTAACTCTGGCTGCAATAGCCAGAGTGTTTATAAAATGGTCCACACTTTCTTGAATATCAGTCGGGTTACTAAGAGGAATGTTTTGAGAGAAGTGAGAGGTCACACAAATTTTATATTTTCAGTTTCAAGTGCAGTGGAGATACTTTCATAGGTCAAAAGAACTACTCACTAATATTTGATCACGTCTTTTGTTTCTTACAATAGCAAAATCGATATGACCTGGCCACTTGCGAAAGTCTCTTGACGAATAGATAGGTATACCTCCACATACGATATAAAGATTACCTTGAACTCTGTTATACAGCTGCCTCCCTCTAGGGCTAATAAGTCGAGAGCCCCAATAGGTGTGCTTTGCATTGTAGTCTCCAGGTACAAAAAAAAATTGGTTCTAAAGCAGGAAAGAACCAACCGTGAAAATTGATCGTTTTGAAACTTGTGTCTAAGCGGACAATACGTATATGAGACTACAATTTCAAAATCAGTAAATGTTTTAATGGTCCTTGGTCTCGGAATTCTGGCATTGGTAAATGTCTTATGTATAAAAAATTTATTAACTCTAAAGCAGTTCCTTGAAGTTAAGTGAATTTCAGAGACCAAAACTATGTCTATATCCTGCTAAATTCTCTACTTAATATATATCTTGGTAGCGTTCCAGAAGCATTTTTTTTACTTTTAACTTAGCAACATTTTCTTTTTGACACAGATATATGTATGTAAGTATATAGTATAAGGAAAAAATTTAACAGAAGTAAACATTTGTATGAAATAATAGCGTAATAAAAAATTGTGTGCAAGAGAATAAAATAGTATACTGTCCACTATATTAGTGAACGGTTGATCAGCGTAACAATAAGTAACAAAGCAAACAGTAATTACAAAAAGAAACATCATAATAAGTGTGAACTAGTAGAAACTACTACAGATTTTTGTGGAGGATTTTCTGCGACCTTTAATTTTTACTTTCGGGTTTAGTCGTCTGACTCTATATTTAAACTCTCCGTTTGTTTTAATATGAGCATTTTCGACTGGTTAATAAATAAAATGTTTTTCTTAATACCGGCTCTTTTAATTTATTTTCCATTTCAATCTTTTCTCGAAATGTATAAAAAATTTTAATAAATTATCGATGTAGATAATAGCGGAATTGGAATTTCAGTAAATTTCTGAATATATAATAAAATTTCGAGTTTTCGGTGCAATTTCAATCTTATGGTTAAAATTACGACGTGTTTTATAAAATACTGATTTTTAGTCATTTCTTGGCTTTTTAGTGATATTTTCACTTGGATCTTGGAACAAACTTGATTTTTTTTTGTTTTATTACATTTTTTGGAAAATTATAATATTTAAAATTCGTAACTATAGTTTGGTTTTGTGGTGAATTATCGAATTTTGGTGAATTTCGAAATTATGGTAAATTATTGTTTATTTTAATTTTTGAGGTTGAGATTATGGATAAAATTTATAATATTTTTAAATTTTTTGGTAAACTCGCAATTTGTTGTGAAATTTGATTTTCTTCTTAAGAGTTAGTTAAAATTTTGACGTTTTTTATAATATATAGATTTTTTGTGTTTTTTTGAGTTATGGGTGAAATTATAAAAATGGGGTGAATTCTCAAAATTTGGTAAATTTGTTTCTTTTTTTCTTGAAAAATAGAATTTGCTTATTCCACTTTTTCGATTTTGTGCTGAATTTCCGGATTTTTGGTGAGTAAAAAATATAAGCAAAATTTCAATTATTGTTTGTATAATTTCTGTTTTTGAATGAATTGGTTTTCTGTTAGTTTTTGAAATTTAATTTCTCTTAATTTGGTCAAACGTTTAGGTCCGCAAGTTATCTGGAGGCCCTGGAATGGTAGTTTCCGTAAGAGGATTCAGAATATGTAAATTTTCTAGGTTTATGTATTAGCGTTTGTCCGCAAGACATAAAATACTAAAAACCTCAGAAAAATAGTTTTTGTCCCATATCTCGGGATGTTCTGGACGCCCTGATCAAGATCCTAGGTCGTCTAATGCCGTCAGAAAGTTGATTTCAACATCGGATAGACGAACATCGCCAATTAATCTTTCCTGCCTATAAGGATACAGACAAATATACTTTGTTAGGTCGGCAATAAATATTATAGAAATTACAAGCAAAATGGCAAACCTATATGTACTCTTTTTGTTTGTGAATTGTGTAATAATCTTAAAAGAGATAAAAAAGTGTAAAGACGTCAGGCACAAAGCTATGGCTTCCCGTAACTGAGTGTAGTGTGAGAAGTTCTCACCTCTCTCTGGTAGCAGTTTGGCTACATATGTCGACCCGAAATAAATGAACACTCTCTTATAAAATCCCTAATCGCGGAGGATGCAATGCTGTCTCTAATATGCAAACTCACAAATCCCTCGCGAGAGGTGGACGTGTCAATCACTAAAGGTGCTCCTAAGCCGTTGGATCGTGAAAGTCAGATAGGGGTTGAAAATGGAGTTTCGTAAAAGGTGGAGATGTTAATATTTTTAGGAACTCCGGAGTTAATTTATCAAGAGATCAGCTCTGAAGAGACGGAAAAGAAAACCTCGCAAGCTGTGAACAGGTAAGTCTTCAAACATATTCCTGAGGAAGAAGCTGAAACGCTGCCGCACTTTGTGTGTGACTGTCCAGCACTGGCTAACATAGAGGACAGTTACGAGTCGACAATATGAAATTACTACAGAGTAAGGACTAGTGTGACCCAGAGACCAAATAAAGTAAGGTAGTCGTAAATTACAAAGTAGTTGCCTGAAATCAATTCGTGGTAAGAAGGGGTTCGAAAAGCGATCCATAAGGTAAGCAGTCTGCTTCGTAATCCTCGCTAAATTAATTTTTTTAAGCTTTACCTTTATATTTTGAATCTTTGTAAAAGAATAATAAAACAAAAGTACAAAAAACATTTTTCTGGGCTAGATTTTCAGATGCTTCTTTTGCCACTTACCTGAGCTTGTATTATCGTCGTTATAGGCTTCGATTGGATTTTGACGGTGACTGCGAGCAGCATGGTTATAGCCAAAAACACATAACTTTGACCAGTTAACATTTTAATTCGTAATTTTACAGGTTGACGTCACTAGCTCGAATTTGTTAGGCATTAACACCTTCAACACAACAAAATTTACTATGAAAATTATATCTCTAAATTATATTAAAATAAATAAAATTCATAAAAATGTATTTATTAGTATTTCTTCCAAACTGATTTTTAGTTATTGGTAATTTTTTAAATAAAACTTGTATAGCCATTGTATGGATTATTTTTAAACAATATTCTTTAAAAACTTGAATGCCACCTACACGTTGGATTGGCCACGAGTTGGACAAGTTACATTAATCTCAAAGTAATGGAAACGAAATCTAAGTAACTTGCATTAATATTAAAATATTACATATAGGCCACAAAAACTCAAGCATTTTTAAGATAAAATGCGTTTGTCTGCGTATGTAGTGGATTTTTTTTTTATATCTTAGAAAACTGCATTTTTTACAAAGGTATATAATTTTGCAGACAAAGATTTAAACTTTCATCGACTTTAAAGAGCCTTAGTTGGAATGTTGGAAATGCGTTCAACCATTCTATCAATCCTCATTCCTTAGCTAAGAAAAACGAATTTCTTTTATTGTGTATTCCCATAACACAAAAATACAGGGTTTAAAAATGCTCCTATGTTTGTCAGTATTTTATGTAAAATGTCCATATTTATTAACCGCAATGTCAACAATATGCAACTTTTTTATTTCAATTGATTCTGCTGCTACAAATTGTTGTACTGTGTTCACAAATTATCTTAAAAGAATTCCATTGTTGGTTTGCAGTTTTATCAGCACGCATAATTAGTATTCATCGGCTTGTTTTAAAATAATGGAAGTATTTAATACAGTGCTCTAGTAGCACATACAAAAACTTTTGGTTAATTTCGCTGGCATTTGCTTCTATGTATTTTGATTAGTGCTGCGGCGAACACCAAGCAGTTAACAAATTTACGTTTCTTTAATTGCGAGTAGCTGTGATTTGCTAATTTGTGTTGTGTGCGTGTGTGTGTATGTGTGCGTATACTGCAAGGCCAACACAATAAAAATTAAGAAATCGCAGCTAAAGAAATGAAAATTTGTTTATTTAGAGCAGTGATAGCCAAGCCCCGAACGCACTCACACAAAGATATTATATGCCTGTGTGCGGTCGTAAACATAAGCTGCGGTCACTGCCGAATTGTACACTGTGCAACAATGTATATACATATATAAAATTGAATGGATATATCTTTGTAAACTACTAACCCAATCTTCATGAAATTTTTACAGTATATTACAGTCGACTGGGAAGCACAAGTAGGCTATAGTGGGTCAAAATTGGACAAAGGGGTGTGGTACCTCCCATAAAATTTTTTTGTTAATTTTTTTTTTGGTTTTCAAAATTTTTGTTTGTTTTTTTTTAAATTTTTTTTTCATAATTTTTTTTAATGAAATCATTGGATCCCGTGCAACACCGGTTACCCGGGCAAAAAAAATTTCATCTACATTTATTTCGGTTTTATGAAGTTTAATTCTTAGCAAGTCTTCTAAGTTTGTGTCTGTTAATCTATTCCTATGTTTGCTTTTAACGATTTTTAATGTAGAAAAAGCGTTTTCGCAATTATATGTGGATGCAAACATCGAATAAAGCTTGTTTTATGCAAATTTGCTTCCAAAAGTCTCTGCCCGTCGCAAAAGGTAATGTATCATCTTCTAGCATTTCTTTTATTTCTTTTTGAATTGCAGGTCTTTGTTTTTCTGCATCGCAAGCTATAGTGTTGTTGTGCAAGTCAATAATCGGTGATATTTTATTAAAATCTTCAAATCTATTGCTTATGTTGTTTAATATTGTTTCACTTGTTGTATGAAATTCTTGAAATAAGGAATCTGAAATAGGTAAATTTAGTGATGCAGTTTTCGGCAGTGATGTTACGTCTTTATTTGCTAATTTTTTATTTAAAATTTGTAATTTTATTTTAAAATTATTTATCATTGGGAATAAATCAAAAATGTGTTTATCTTCACCCTGCAATAAAAGATTCAGTTCGTTAAGTTTATTACAAATGTCACTAAGAAATGCTAGTCTTATCACAAAATCGTTATCGCTTAAATGTGTCACAAATTTTTTACAATCTGGAGACTCATCCAGTTTTAAGAACTCTAAAATTTCTTCGCGAAAAAAAACCTTTCCAGACTCTTTCCTCGGCTAAGCCACCTAATTTCTGTATACAACAATATATCAGCGTAGTCGGCTTCAACCTCCTCAAGAAATGATTTAAATTTTCTATGATTTAACGCATTGTGGCCTCCTCTAATTTTATTTATAATCTGTACACATATTTTCATTACATCATTCAAGCATAAATTTTTAGCAAACAGGGCTTGCTGATGTATTATGCAATGAAATGATGGCACGTCAATATGTTGCGTTAAATACCCAATAAAGCCCTTCTTCTTCCCCACCATCACCTTTGCTCCGTCAGTACAGACAGCACTTACTTTACTTTGGTCCCCAATTGAAAAAACCTTTTTGTTAATAGCTTCCCACAATGGTTGCCCATTTACATGTTTATTCATAGGAATTAATCCAAAAAAATCCTCATAAGTAACCAAATTTGCATGTACTGTTTTCAAATAAACTATTAATTGACTAGTATTACTTATGTCAGTACTCTCATCTAAGCTAATAGAAAAAAATAGTACGGCGCATAATAGTTTTGCCAGATAATGGTATCGCTTCTACAAGCATAGCCGTATCTTCCCCAACTTTGGCAAAGCATTTTAAAACGTCTTGCAAAACATGTTTTATAAAAATGCCGTCTTCATGCGGGCGACATTGCTTTGCCAACGCAAATGCAACAACGTAAGAAGCTTTTAATATTTCGCTATCATCTTTTTCAATCTGATCGGGCTGTTTTAAAAATTTACTGGGGACTTTGACTTTCATTTCATCATTCAATTTTTGTCTCTCATAATCTTTGTATTTTTCATAATTAATATGGCATGACAAGTAATGCCGCCTTATATTAAATTTGTCGCATTTTGCTAATTGCCTTGAACAAATAACACTGCGGCTTCCCTTCACGATTTACAAAAAAAAAACATTGTTGCTCTGTGTTCTTTACAAATAAAAACAAAAACAAAGCCAAACAAACGTGCGTGGTGTTTCTTTCATAAAGCTTCAGCAGAGACTGATATAAACTGATGTTTTGAAACGAACAAAGTTGTTGTATACATGTGAATTGCCGACCGTGTCTGTGTGAAAAATACGATTATTGACTGCCTCGCGAGGCTATGGAGTGTCTATCACTGATTTAGAGCATAGAAAAAACATATGATTGTTGTCTAAATGTTAGAGCCTGGTAATAGAAATTACAAACACGAGTTAAAATTTTGTTATTAACACGAATATTTAGAACTAATTTCTTTGTGGCAGAATGATGAAAAATGAGAAAGTCTTATACAGCGTGGCCCAAATGAGACCTAGTGATGTGAAACACAAATAACTTTTCTATTTTTTAACATAATTTATTTTTTCTTTTTGCAGATTATAACTGAACTCTTAGACATTTAGAATGAATACGTACAACGCATTAAAATTATCGATTTTTATTATTCTTTTCAACGATCAATTGGTCTGACGCAGCGAAATTATCGCCGTTTTTTTTAACGTAAGATCAGCGCCCACATCTTCCATGATTACAAGTTTAGGTCGCCGTTTTGAGGAACTGGGTTCAGTTGCCGACCGTCCAGGAAGAGGTGCTCATCGAAATATTAGTACTGAAGACAACATGGAAGCTGTGCAGCAGAGTGTTGCAAATGATCCATCTATCTCAACTCGTTCGCCCATAATATGTGCTGTTCAGTTTTGGTATTGGATAAACTCACAGTTGTTTCAACGTGAATGTGAGTACTTTTGTGACTCTCTAGTAACTACCGTGAATGATTGCATTTTTTCTATTTTTCTTATTGAAGTAAGAATTTTTTTATTATTTGATTTTTTTTAGCACTAACAAGTCGCTTTTGAATTGTTTTTTTTACTATTTTGGCTTCACCACTGGAAACAGGCGAAATTTTTGTTTCTAATAACTCGTTTAGTAACATCATATTGGCGGCAAATCATAAGCTCTCTACTCAAAAAAATATCACAAAAACTATTCGTATTTTAAAAATGTTGCTTTATAGTACCGTTTCTTAAAAAATTTTCCTTTAAATAAAATAAAATGGATGTGAAGGGCTAAACGCCACAAATATAGACTTTAGGGTCATTCCAGCATCATAGGGACTTGGAATCCACTTGGTCTCATAGATTACACCACCTTGATTTTGTCCTTCTTGAGAGGGTTCGACTCGCTCTTGGAAAGTTCGGATTCTCCCGAGGGCACAGGATTCTAAGTGGAACATCTGGAAATATACACAGATGGCTCCCAGAGGGATAAAGGCGTAGGCGGTGGTGTGTTCATAGAGGAACTGGAGATCAAAATGATTGTGAGATTCAATTCCCCTGAATTTCTTCACTCTCTTCTATCCCTTAAGGTAACACAAAGGTACCGCCTGCTGCCTGATTACCTAACCTAAACATACCTTTTGCTTAACTTTTTGTTTAATGAAATTCTAAAAATATTTCAGATTTGTAGAACAGAGGGTATTTGTGGGGGATTCGATATGTTTGAACGTAGTAACAAAAATGGCTACCAAAACATCAAAAAATGCTCAGATTGTCGGTATATTTACCACACATGTCATATGTTATCACATTAAGGGGCTGTTATTTTCAAAAATGTGCAAAAAGTGTTTAGTTTTTGCTGTTTCACCCGCCTGCTGATGATTTTGTAATCATAATTTGTAAGAAATTTATGTCATTGAAATAAAAGTTAAGTATGTTGTTTGTGCACTCCGCCATCCAACTTTCTAAATCCTTTCATTCGCTTCAAACAAAAAAATGTTGAATAAAAATATAAAAATAATCTTAGGTAATTTCAACATCATTTCGAAAGCTTTTGTTATTTTAAAGCCCGTACACAAAGTAAGAAACTGAAGGTTTTAAATTTTTACTAATTCTGATGTAGAAAACACACATTTAATTAGATTTCTGTATGTAAATAATGTACAAATTTATTGGATTTTTCTCATTTGCTTAAGATAAAGTTTGTAAGGAAAATAAATAATGACAACTGCGGCATGTGGTTAAGTAAATAATTTTACATTTAAAATTTTATGTAATTAATTTTATCTATAAAATCAAACTAATAATTGAATAAAATATTTAGTAAAATACAATACAGTAATACAGTAATTAAAACTGATCACAGCTAACAATAACACTGCAACAAATTGAAAAAAATTGTCTGCCAATGAACAACCACTATATTTTTTTTATATATTGTGGTTGCCCAACTACAAAAACCGCCTTTATTTCGAATTCTATGGATAGGTTTTTTTTTATTATTTTTTTTTAATATGAGATTTTTGAAAAGGCCACTTCACATATCTTATCATAACTTTCAAACGCCTTGTTACATTTTGTTGTGCTATATGTCAAAAAATTACAACAATTTATTCTAATACAATTTTTTACTCATTAGTTTTAGAATTATTTCGAATTTTTGTTATAATTTTTTTTCGAAAAATTGTAAAAATTTTCCATTTTCAAAAATTTATAAAAAATATAAAACCGCAAATATTTACCAGTTTTATTATTTTATGATGAAGCTACATATAATAAAAATAAAATTAGCCATCACTTGTGAAAATCAGTGGATAAATACTTATTTTATTCCCGAAAAACCAAAAGTACCCAGTTTGGACCAAAAATCGTTTTCTTGTGTAATTGATACCACTATGCAACAATTTGAAAAAAATGTTCAGATTTTGAACAATCACATTTTTTTTGCCTACAAAAATCATCTTTATTTCAAATTATATGGGATTTTTATTGCTTTTGCGATTTTTTTAATATTAGTAACAAGAAAACTAACCATTGAATTGGAGAGAAACCGATGAAATAAAATATTCATATGTAGGATTTTCTTATTTTCCATGAGTGAATTTTGTTTAATTTAGTGCAAAGCACTTAAAATATGGTTCCATATAAAACAGCCAAAAATTTGTATACGCCATTTCATATAGAGAGTAGTACACACCACGTATGTACAATAATTACTCATGAGCATCACGGTACGCCTGTAATATGTGCTGAAAAAAATGTTCAGATTTTGAACAACCACTATATATTTTTTATAATGTTACGGTTGCCTACTACAAAAATCATCTTTATTTCAAATTCTATGGATAGGTGTATTTTTTTTAATTTTTTTCTTTTAAAATATGGGACTTTATAAGAGGTTGCTTTACACATCTTATCATAACTTTTAAACGGAATGTTATATTTCGTTATGCTATACGTTTTAAATTACGTAGGCTTTAAGTCATTCTAATATTGTTCTTTTCTATACTCACCAAAAAACCAGAAGTACCCAGTTTTGCTCAAAAATCGTTCTCTTGTGTAATTGAAACTTTAAATTTTTATTAATGCATGTATGTATGTATGCATGCGTGAATGTGTTTTTACACTAATAATGTTTAGTGGGTACTTCTGGTTTTTTGGTAATAAAATAAGTATTTACCAATTGATTTTCATAAATGATGGCTCATATTATTTTTATTATATGTAGCTTCGTCGTGAAATAATAAAACTGGTAAATATTTGCGGTTTTATAAATTTATGAAAATGAAAAATTTCATAATTTTTCGAAAAAAAAAATATAACAAAAATTGAAATAACTCCAAAACTAATGTATTAGAATGACTTATGGCTGTTGTAATTTGAAATTTGTGGACATATAGCACAACAAAATTGAACAAAGCGTTTGAAAGTTATGATAAGATATGTGAAGCGGGCTTTTCAAAAATCTCATATTTAAAAATTGTAAAAAAAAACCGATCCATAGAATTTGAAATAAAGGCGATTTTTGTAGTTAGGCAACCATAACTCATCAAAAAAAATATAGTGGCTCTCCAACGTTTTTTTGGTTGTTGCATAGTATAATTAATCTATGTATTTTCGTGATAAAGTAATATGTACCAAAAGATAAAATTTTATAATTAAACTATAATTTGTAGTCTTAAATAAACAAAAACTAATTAGTAGATTTTTATGGTAGAAATACTGGCGTTTTAATATATTTTTTTCAATTTTTAAACCCATATGAAGCAAACAGTTTTTGTGCGTATTACTTGACTCCACTAAGTAAATAGTTTCTTGTTTTAAGCCTCAGAACTGGGGCCCAATTACGGGAGTCGTGAACGAAAAAAATTCGTAACGAAATTAATATCGATAGTTAAAATTTTTCTGATGATGTAACTCGATAAGAAACGAATCGATTTTTCATTTAAGTGTTAGAAAGCAAACATCTGAAACAGTCAACCAATACTAAAAAAAATGAAAAAGATTAAAGAATAAAATTAAACAAGACACAATGTTTTTTAAAACAATACAAGGAAAATGTAAGGGAGATCATATCATTAACTTGAACTAAGTAATTCAAAAAAATTCCGGTCGCTAGTATGGTTGATTGAGTTTTTCTAATTCGTTTAATCGAATTTGAAGCTCAATTTTCTTTATTTTCATGTTTGTTTCGTGTAATGAAGCATTCATTTCTAATTTTGTTTCATTAAGTTCTACTATTTTATCTAATCTTTTAATAACTTCAGCATGGTATTTATCACTGGCACTAATATTTTTTTTTAAAGAAACGTCTTCGTTTCTCTTGGTTCTTTGCTTGAAACAGGCATGTGCATTGTTCGATCTTTTTTTGGCGTCTCTTCATTCTCCTCATTTTCCATAATGCCCATTAATTCCGTAATGCATTCTTCGGATCCTTTTTTTTTTGTAATGCACTCGGACTTTCAGAAGAAGTACCTTTGTCTATTTCTTTAATTTGGGATCCGAATGTCCGGATCTCTTTAAGCCTTTGGAAGCTGCTGCTTCCAAAATTTGTTCCTCAGCTATACTTAGGTGTTTCTCCTCGAAAGGACCTCCACCAGTCTTCTTTGTAGAAGATTTGTTAAAAGAAACTTTTTTTTAACCAACTGCTTTTGATCTGCATACACCTACTTAATATACATACATATCTATAATATTGAATTAATCATATTATGAAATCTTGTAATAAACCTTTCGCCATGTTTTAGCATCCTTCAATGGTAGACCAGAAGCATTTAGCTAATTGGCTAAGTTTTCCCATAGCCGATTGGCAGTAGCTTTTCCTTGTGATGTATTTGGTAGAACTCCTTTGGCCAAATCGGTGTGTGCACACATAAACTCTGCAAGAATTTGCTTCTGTATAAAGTTAATTTTTATTGTATTCGACCTAGTAATTAATAAAAATTAGTATATTTGCAAAAAATTAATAAATATTTTGTCTTACATTTTCTTTTCTTCCAACGAATTCTTGGAAAAATATAATTTCGATTGGAAATTTGATAACGACTAAAACTCGCACGGTTGCATTCAAACAGAAGCATCGTATCGAGTAACATCATAAGCAATTTCGATACACTTTACATGATATCGAATGATAGAATCTCAAAAGTATAAAATCTCGCAAGTTCAAGTAAATTTCCATCATGATCGACTGCGGTAATTAGCCCCCAGAAATAACCGTTTGTAAATAGAAACTGTTCGGTTTTTTACGCTTCTACAAACTTTAATTAACGAAGTTCGTCTATCCTAGATTGCAATAAACTTTCGTAAGATCCTTGATGAGTTATGAACTGAAAAGTTTGATTAAATTACCAGATCATTGAGCTTAATTCCACCCTTAAAACTAGCAATGCGATCAAACAAAATCTCCGAGATACAGATTCACACCCATTTTTCTAGTTATTTTGGATCGAATATATACCAAAATATTTAATTTTCACCATGCAAAAATTAAAAAAAAAAAAAAATTGAAATGCATACCAGTCCATGTAATCGAAGCAAAGTTAAAATTAACGAATAATTAAGATATAAGACCGTAAACGCCAACAGAACGGGCTCTTTCAGTAACTTTCCTTTAAATTAGAAACACGTTTTCTTTTATGAAGAAAAATGCTACATGTAATTTTCTTTTAATGTTATCGACATTTCTAGAATGTGGTTGGTATATTGTTAATGATCACAACAAAACAAAACATTTACAGTTTCATCAACAAACAAGCACTACAAAAATTCTTTAGATACACTGTAGTTAAATCAGGTGTTAAAATTGTGTTGTACATTTCACCTTTAAATATAATTGCGGGTAGCATATTTAACACTACTTTGTCTTATTATAAAAGAACTTGTTGCTTATTCACACTCATATTTTTTTTAGAAAACAAGAGTAAGGTATACCCAGTGTAAAATATATGCAAAATTTTTTTAGAAAAGAACATGATAAAATCCGCTCAGGTATTAACAATTTTTATTCTATACATATCGGAAGGAAGGAGAAATAATTTTTACAGCCAAAAACAGGACTCTTACTTGTGTTTTATATTTTTATATTTAATAAAATGTCAAAATATTCCTTTGATTTTTATGTTAAAAAAAAAGCCAACTTATTTGTTTGAACGAAAAGAAATAAGACTGTTTTGGTCTAAGAACGCGTCTAGACTGAAATAGAATGCGGTTTTCTAACGCACTTTATATCCCACCATTGTGTTTTGATTTGCTATTTTCAAGCAGCAGTGGATATGAGGATTATTATTAGGCGAGAGATAAACGCCTTCATATGTTTCATTATCAAATAGCAATTATATGTTTTTATGCAACAACTACTTTTATTGGAACACATTCCGTTGTAGTAACGATAAAACAGTAAAATGAAATGTGTGTTCTCATTGCGTCGTTGTTCCACAGTGCGACTTCATTATGACTTTCGTAAACAAACATAAATATTTCATTACATATCATGTGAAAATAACAAAAAGGTGACATATTTTTACTACCTTTAAATGAAGATAAAACATAAGCATAAAAACAGGTGAAAAAAGCAGCAACTAATAGGCAAATTTACAAAAAACAAATTAAACTTTTATATTCCGTTTTGCCGAATCTTATATACCCTGCACCCAAGTATGAACTACCAGAAATGTTAAAAGACGATTGTTAACGATATTTACTTTTGAGCACTGATATTAAGACCTCATTAGTTGTTGCCGTTCTGTTATATAATTTGTGTTGTTAGTTCTTCTGTAAAAACTTATCATTTGGAGTTTGTAAACAAAACATGAATACCAAACTCCATAATATGAAAACTTAAAAAAAAATTGAATAATATTATTTCAAATAGGATTCGGATGTTGATGTGATGCATTTATTGTTGCGAGTTTCTTGAATTTGTGCAAATTGTATAATGTACAATTGAATAATGCAGCAAAATATTGTGTCCAAACTAATTTGGACAATTAAAAATCTTTTTTTTTATATACATATGTATATATTTTATACTTACAATTTTTATACTTACCATTTTTTATACTTATTATTTTTATACTTACTCCTTTTATTATAATTACACTTGTCATACCTTGAAATACTTACCCTTTGTAACAAACAAACAAAAAAAAGTGTCTCTTAAAAAATAACACAATACAGTCCACTAAACTCCTACATTTAAGACGCTCTTAATTCTTAACCCAAAGAAATTAAAATTAGGATAAACAGAGAGAACATAAATTAATTTTGAGAAACATATAAATCAGAAACGGAAAGTTCTTCTCATTTCATTTTGCCAATAGAAAAATATATAAATATATTTGCTCTCTCAAGGAAAAAAAACTCAATTTTCATAATTATTAGTAAAAATACACACGCACTATGTAAATTTTTATGAAATTACACACAAATTAATTAAAAATTTAATATATTTTCTCATAAATTGAAAATTATTTATTTGTGAAAAGTTATAATTGTAGAATTCACTCTCCCATATCTGGTTTAATAAATACCTATCAATGTTACCATTGTGGAACATTTAAATAAATAAAAACGGTGTTACCAGTGAGCACTCTTTTAACAAATCGGATACGGAATATAATATTAAACACCAAGAAATAATTTTAAAATAAATAAATAATTTTTTCCAGAAAATAAATTTTTGAAAATTTTAATAATTTTACTCTCGTGTAAGTGAAATAAGAGAACTCGGTATATATAAAACCTATATAAATAATTTAATACACAAGTCTCAATTTTGCGCTCAATTCCCTTATCAACTCTGAATTCAAAATTATTTAAACCCAATTTCCCAACTTGTCTCGTGTTAAATAACACTCTTTTTGCTCTAATTAAACAATTGTTACAAGGTCAATTTCAAAATCCCTCGTTTGGCGATTTTAGGTATTCTATCTAAAATATTAACATTGCCACACCTAAAAGAACCTTAACCATAAGTTTTACCCTCTCTAATTTTCCCCTAAATTTTAAATATGCCTAATACATCAAATGAGGAATATAACCCTACTCCAAAAGAGCGGTTCCAATTTGATTGTGGGCACTTGCTAAAATTCTGTAAGAAATTTAATGCAACCCCGGTGGAAGAGCAAAATGAAACCATCTTAGAGGTGAAGTTAAAAGACTTGGAAGCAAGATGGGGTAGAGTAGATGCTTCTTACGAAGTAGTTGTCCTTACTAGGAACAGAGAAATTACATCCGAGTTTAGACAGGAGGCAACCGATAGATTTGAAGAATGTACAGAAGCGTACTACGACTGTACCTCCAGAATTCTAGACTTAATAAAAATTTTACAATTAGATAGCGCATCCAACCCGAGATTCCAGTCAACCTCTCGCTATTCTACTCACCAAAATGCGCCTGCCCAAACTTTCGTGCAGGATAATTCAAATAATTGCATGAAATTACCTCCCTGCGACACAGAAGTATTCAATGGCAGTTACGAACAATGGCCTTCATTTCGTGATATGTTCACTGCTGTATATATCAACCATACAAAACTTACTCTCGTCACAAAACTGTATCACCTTCGAAATAAAACGAGGGGTGAAGCAGGTGCCATAGTTAAAAGATATCCTCTTTCTCACGACAATTTTGAACTCGCATGGAATGCACTAAAGACTCGGTATGAAAACAAGCGCGTACTGGTTGATAATCAAATAAAGATTCTTTTTGATATCCCAGCAGCAAAGAGTGAAGACAGCGCGTCAATAAGAAGAATACAATCTTCAGTAAATGATTCGTTAGCAACACTAAGAACACTTGGAGTCGAGGTGAAAAGTTGGGATCCGATTCTCACTCGGTTGATTTCAACAAAACTCCCAGACTTGACTCTAGACCTTTGAGAACAATCGCTCACTTCTCCTCGTGAGTTGCCAGAATGGTCTCAAATGTCACAATTCCTCATTGATAGATATGAAGCTGTAGAAAGGCTTACAATCATTAAAACCAATAAAGAGGGGTTTAGTCTTACAAGAAAACCACTTGCACAAACATATGTTTCACAAGAAAACTTAAGCTCATCTTGCAAACTATGTAATGAAGAGCACTCTCTCAGGTTATGCCCAAAATTCAGAGCATTTACAGTACAGCAAAGATTTTGTATATAAAAACAAATTCTGTAATAACTGTTTAGCTTTATCACACATTAGAGCGAATTGCAAAAGTAAACATACTTGTCTATATTGCAAAAAATCCCATCATACTCTGTTGCACATGAGACAAAACCCCTACAACTCTACACAAAGCCCAGGAAACTCAGAAGGTAGAGAAATTTCTACCAATAACAACAAAAGTGCTCAGAAATTTTTTAAAATCCCTACAAAAGGTAATCAGATTGATCCTTCCAGTGATCTTCCTAGCACATCAGGGCACATACAAGCCAACTACTCAAGTAGCAATGAAAATATTTTATTGCGTACGGCAATAATGCAGATAGAACACAGGGGTGAAATTTATACCGCTAGAGTCCTAACTGATCCTGGGTCTCAACGGTCGTTTTTAACAGAAAGAGTATGAACTCGACTGCAATTACCTTTTAAGAAATCTCATTTCGAAATTACAGGTATTGGCGGTCAGAAACAATCAGCGAACAAACAGTGCGAATTTGTTTTGTATGCAAGAAAGTACGATCTTTGGATTATGAATTAAAAACAGTAACTTTTGGCGTTAACTGTGCCCACATCCCGCGATTCGGACCCTTTTACAACTCGCTTCAGAATCCGAACCCAGATTCCTTAAAGTAGCTTCGATTCTGCACACAGATACATACCTAGATGATATTCTTACTGGGGGTTATTCTATAGAAGAAACTCCGTCTGCTCAAAATCAGCTCACAGAAGTATTAAAATCAGCAGGGTTCCCATTAAAAGAGATAACTGCAAATGACCCGCAGTTGCTTGCAAATTTGCCGAAAGAAGGTCTTTATGATTTAGATTTCCTTCGCTTCCACGAAACAAGTTCTACCAAAAGCTTTGGTATTAAGTGGAATGCACTCACTGACTCTTTTATATACATATTTTCTCCAATTGAACAATCCGAAAAGATCACAAAGCGACGGATTCTCTCATCTGTTGCAAAACTCTTTGACCCAGCTAGATGGCTGGCACCTATAGTCATCCGAGCAAAAATTTTCATGCACCAATTATGGTTAGAAGGGTTAGAATGGGATGAAAATGTTTCATCAGAATCCCTACACAAATGGAACAGCCTCGTGCAAAATCTCACTCACATAGAAACAATTTCCATCCCACGTTGGTTGCAGTACACTCCCTCGGACACAATTCAAATTCATGGGTTCTCAGATGCATCGAAGGCAGCATACTGTGCCGCTTTATACATTCGATGTCGAACAAATCATCACAGCACATTTACAAATTTACTAATTGCTAAAAGTAAAGTAGCCACAATACAAACAATTAGTCTTCCACGCTTAGAACTCAATGGCGCAGTTCTCCTAGCAAATCTCGTTAACTATCTCTTCACTAAATATCGATGTTTGCGAAATAAACTGTTAGCGAATAAAACTTTCAAAACCACCCTATTCATGGGAAACCTATGTGGCTAATCGAATTTCTCAAATCCACAGTTTAGTACCAAATGCAATATGGCGACGTGTCCCAACTCATGATAACCCTGCTGAGCTAGGAACACGAAGCTGCAAAACCACAGATCTTGCTCGTAACAATCTGTGGTGGCATGGACCATCATGGTTAAACAAACGCTTATCACAATTGCCAAATCGAAACCCGCTCAAATCAATCGAAAACCCCGAAATCCAAACTCTAACGCTACACACAGAGGTTCAAGATAATGACATTCTGTGCAAATTTTCATCATACAGCAGAGCTATACGTGTTGTATGTTATACCTTCCGATTTTACCACAAATGCTTAAGATACTCAAGGCCAAATCTCACGAAAATTTCGCAAAGTGAGATGAAATTTTTTAAATTGCGTCTCATCACTCTAGCCCAAAAAACTTTTTATAAAACAGAGTACGACATGATAAGTACCGATCAAACTCTACCCAATAGAAGCCCGTTAAAGAACTTAAACCCATTTCTCGATCCCGATTCAGTTCTGCGTGTTAATGGGCGATTAGCCCAATCGTCCCCGCCATATAACGAACGCTATCCCATTATCTTACTTGGAAACTCGCGATACTGTTACTTTTATCTCACTTATTTGCACACATTTCTCGCTCATGCTGAATGTAGCCAGATGTGTAACACATATGGGCGGCTTGTGGGAATCCGCTGTAAAGAGCTTCAAATTTCATTTAAAGCGAATAGCCGGTGCTCAGAAATTTAACTTTGAAGAATTTTCCACTATTCTCGCTCGAATCGAAGGGGTTCTCAATTCTCGGCCGATCTCCACGCTGTCAGAAGACCCATCAGATTTGACAGCACTTACTCCAGGGCATTTTTTAAGAGGAGCTCCCATAATGGCCTTCCCAGAACTCGACTATCACAACATGTCCCTAATTAACCGATGGGAAAAATTGAAGGCTATTCATCATCAATTCTCTATACGACACATCCCGGTGCGGATGGAAACGTGCGTACATGTGACGTACGTATCGCTTCAGGAGTGATAACACGTCCGATAGTCAAATTGTGCTACCTCCCATTTATGAAAGTAGAAAATTCAGTATAATTCTCTTACATTTGACTTATTTTATCAAACTTAATATTTGTTAACTTAAATAACACATTTATTTCTCATATTCTATTTTTAAACAGGATTTATACACTTCATCTTACGTAAGATAAACTCTTTCTAAATGTATGCTTTCCCTTTTCATTATCAGACCAAATAGCAATAGAGGCACATATGAACCGTAGCAGACGTGTTCCAAGAAAAACGTATAAGTGTGCTTTGTGCAACGCTTCTCACGCGTTAAGGTTCTGTTTTTTTTTTATATATATATTTTATACTTACAATTTTTATACTTATCATTTTTATACTTACTCCTTTTATTATAATTACACTTGTCATACCTTGAAATACTTACCCTTTGTAACAAACAAACAAAAAATATAAAGTTGCTCACACTGATCAGTGGAAAATGAACCTTTTTTCAACAGCGAAATCAGCTCTCTCGAGCAGCAGTTTTCGCGGTAAAAGAAAAAGATTTAATTGCCAAATATCATCCGAGTGAGCAACTACAAAAAACCTACCTTAAATTTTCAAAATATTATTATTAATTACAACAACAATTTGTGCATTTATATTTAAAAGTGTATATGATAATTATTCAATACAAGGAAAAGAATATTATTACTCAACTTACAACAAAAACAAATAAAACTTATTGAAGACATTCAAATGGTTCATATTGTTTTAGTAAATGGAAACCAGATGGTGGTTGTGCACTAAATTTGCAATATCCATTAATAACAGTTAGCAGTCTTACTAAAATTTATTGATAGTGATCTTAAAAAAAAATTAACACTAAGACCAAACTATTTTTGTTAAAAAACAGTCTTAAGATTGTATATACGTTGGTAAAAAAAATATGATTCTGAAAAAACTTATGTTCTTTTAAGATCATATTCACAATGGAGCAATAACTCGTTTTCAACTTAAGTTGAATTAAGCATTTATTCGATTCTTGATTTGATATTCCGACAGGGTGTTTTGATGTAGAATTTTGGAACGAATTTCCGTCATTCCTTGTCAAGTTTGGTTTGGAGACAAACCGGTTTCAGCTATGTGCCATCTTCAGTGTCATTTATTCCTTATTATTTTCCCCGATTTAACCGGTACGTGTCACTGTTTGGCATAATGGGCCTGTTCGTAAATGCAGTTCTGCGCTGCATAATATGATTATTATGCGATGATTTTGCCAATCAGCTGTGCATGATGTTTTTGTTTGTTTTGCATTTACGAACGACAAAGTTAAGAATGGAAAAATTATTAATAAATTTAATTTGTGAGTTAGATTTACAAAAGAAACAATTTTAAGAGTAAACAAAGGGACTTGTTATTAAAAAATTTTATTTATAAAACTAAAAGGCGTATTCCAAAGGTTTTAGATTATTGGCGAGTTATAAAAGAATATCTAGGAGACATATTTTTTGACCATTTTGCAATGTAGTTTGAGTTTGGTGATGAAATGAGATTTTCAGATATTATTTGTTGGCGATTTTTGTAAATTTATATTTTGGTGAAATTTTAACTTTTTATTGACTGTTGGTATTTTGGGAGCTATTTGTGGTGAAACTGCATTCAATTTATTTTGTTTATTTTTGTGAAATTTCGGTTTTATGCTTATGTTTTTATGACAATTTTAATTTTGTTTTTGAAGTAATTGAAAATACAGTTTAATGATCGCTCATATGGGCGTATTTGAAATATGAGGGCAAAAGATTACGGATACTGGAGTCGATTTTGCCGGACCCTTTGATCTTAAATCGTATGCTGGCCGCGGCTGTAAAGTCACTAAAGGCTACGTGCTTGTCTTCATTTGCTTTTCGACAAAGGCAATTCACCTAGAGGCTACAGAAGAAATTTCGGCTCAGGCATTTCTAGCCGTATTCGCACGTTTCTTTTCCAGACGTGGAACCCCCGCACTCTATACTCTGATAACGGCACTGCCTTTGTCGGCGCTTCAAATATTTTACACAGCGATAAGGTACACTTTCTACAACTTATACGAAAAAATGTTATAGACCAAGATAGCTTCGCCCCTGTCGAATGGCTCTTTATCCCACCGGGAGCTCCCCATATGGGTGGGGAGCAGGGGTAAAAAGCTTCAAATCCCATTTCAAAAGAGTATGCCACAGTCAAAGTTTTACTTTCGAAGAGTTCAGCACTATGCTAGCTCGCATCGAAACATGTCTGAATTCACGACCATTAAGTCCGATGAGAGTTGACCCCTCTAATTTATGCGCTCTGACTCCAGGTCATTTTCTGATCGGCACTCCATTACTATCCCCCCCGGAACCAGACTTATCAAGCCATTCGTTGAGATACGTTAATCGATGGCAAAAATTAAAAATCCTCCACCGGCACTAAGCTCGAAGATGGAAAGATGAATACTTGATAGAACTCCATAAAAGAGTTAAATGTGATCTTGTAGTTATCAAATAAGACAACCTGCCCCCAAGTCAATGGCAACTAGATCGCGTTGGAAAGGTCTTTCTAGGCCCAGACAATAGGGTCCGAGTCGCTGAAATACGCACCGCCAATGGCGTAATAACTAGACCTATTGTCAAATTAGTTTTACTCCCTTCGCTTAACGAGCAATCATTTAATGTTCTTGTCTTTCACAGCCTAAGATCTGAATCCACAATAGAGAAGCGAAAACACAATTCAAAACGAGCGGTGCCAAAAAAGAGGTCTTACAACTACGATTGCCGTATATGCCGCCAAGAGAATGAACATTCCTGAAAAGTTAGACGTCGTAAAGCGCTATTAGTACTGCGAAAACTGCTTGGCTCATTCCCACCGAATGGCATCCTCAATCCATGTGTACAATACAGTGCTGTCGCAGAGTTTATTATCAAAAGATACAATATTCCGGTAGAAGATACAATATTCCGGTGTCACATGTCTTTTCGGTCTCGTTTTGGAGAAGGGCCTACTTTCACGCTTACTGCCAAGGTAACCGGTAACCTTCCGTGTCCGCCAACCAAAAAGAGAATTGATGAACGGGTAGCCGAGTATTACAACAACTTGCGTCTTGCCGATCCTGAATTCTACACCAACTCTACTGTGAACTTGATACTAGGGGCAGACATTTATCCTCAACTCATCAGAAGTGGCATACAAGCACCAACTCTGACGTCACCTATGGCGCAAGACACTATGCTAGGCTGGGTTCTCATTGGTAAATTTGGTTTTTAAGAAGTATTATTTGGTTCTACCCTGAATGGGATACATTAAAATCCTTGATGTATACACTCAATTACTTGAATTTTACTTAAAACTATTTGTCTATATTCTTAGTTATATTCTCTATTGCCTGAATTATTATTCAATTACCTGTATTATACTTGCCCTAATTATATTTACGTACCTTAATTACACGTATCTTAATTATATTTAATATTATATATTGTTACAAAGTAATAGTCAAAGATGTGTGAAACGACCTATTGTACAAATACGCAATAACATAAACATAAAGCAAAAACAAATTGCGTACCAGAAATTCCCCGAACCGCGATTCAATATAACCAATTTCTACAGCAAGAAAAAAGTAAACAAAAAGATATATACACACACACACAAACACATATACAAGACTACTAAGCCAGCAATTGAAATATGTAATGCGCAATTTCGCATATGTTCGCGACATTTCAAGAAGCGGCCGTGATCTGTATATAAAGGCGCCGTCCACCGAAGAATAGTTAGTTGACTTTGAGATTTCATGAATTTCGTAAATTAGTACTTAGTACAGTTGTAAATAGAGTCTTAATTGCCGAATAAAGTTGTATACTGATAAAATCATAAAGGAGTGTGTATTTTAATATTTGCAATTAAACGAACCCTACAAATTAACGTTTATTGTGGTAATAAACGTAAGAATATCAATAAAACTCTCTGCAGTAATAAATAACAACAGTTGTAAAAAAATAAATTCGATAAGACGAGTCAACAACATTTTAAATGTTAAAAAACAATTCCAAAACAATATTAGCATTTGTCGAAAGGATTGGCGTGTTATTTTTTGTGACGATAAAAAGTTTATTGGAGTTCCTCGAAATACAAAACTATTATACAACGTTTAAAACGTCATTGCTGAAAGAAGACTTTGCGTAAAAACAAAACAGTTGTGTAAAGATAGTTATATTGTTAAATTACTTATCTTGACTTAAATCCTGTTGAAAACACTTAGAGAAACGTTTGTTACCAATATCAGTCTAGGAATCGCGGGTTCGATTTCCATCTAAGGCTCGGGTCTGTTTCACTACAAACAGTAAAGGTCTACGTTACAATGACGCTCTATAATTTGAGTTATAGTATAATTTTAATTGTATTGTAACATTGCTAATGTCCTTAGCGGGGAGTGGGCAAAAATGTCTAAAAACAATTTCATAAATGAAAACTAGGCAATGCATATTCGCATTAGTGAAATTTCAAAATATCGTGATGGTCATACACATTATTAATTTTAAAAAACCTAAGATCCGTATCGTGAATACTTTTTGCTTGTGGGTTTGTAAAGATTTCTGCCAGAACTCTTCTTCTGTCGGATAAGTTGTCCACTGATCAAAAATACTTTGTTCTAATGCGACAGCATGTTGCAGAATACTAACTGTCACTCAGACTTCATAATCTCTTGCTACCTTTTTATGATATCCTCTGAAAAGAACCGGACGCAGGCACTAGCTTTACGATGGGCGAATGGTTTTTGGAGTACACGGCAGAGGGTTCTTAAGAAAATCAATAATACAGAGAAATGCTTACTTAACCTGTAATGTTGGAAAAATCTAATACAAAAATAAATTGTACTGACTAACTCCAAGAGCTTAGGAGTCGTCTTACAAACCCTGCCGAACAATTCGATGTTAGCTTCTGTTTGTTTTAAAATTGTTGTTCCGACTCTTAATATATTATTTATTTACTTTTAAACTTTAACACATTTTTATTGAGTTTATTATCCTTATGTCGATTCAGTTTGCGCTGTTAGTTATTGAACACGGAACAGAAGTTCCACAGGATACCAATTTTCAATTTCATGGGAACATAAATTTAACTTCTTATTCACGATAGAGGCTTTACAATGGCAAAAAGGGAAACATGAACTTGTTACTCAATAAATATGCAAGTTAAGGTGTCTCATGTGTCTCATTTTTGTTATTCTTTAATAAAAGTAAATTCATGTTATTCACATCATTTATGCTGACGACATGTCTAGCAAAATAAACAAATATTAAGTTTCATAATTTATTTCCCCATAAAAGTGCTGTATTTGCATAATGCGGGTACACGGTTATGAGTATTAGTTATGATGATTGCAATTAGATTAGACAGTCTTCAGCAGATTCTTAAAGTTAGATGTAGTGAAGAAAATGAAAAAATTCAGTTTTATTAAAAAAAAAACAAAACACTACAAGTTTTAATTTGCATAGAAGTACTGAAATAATTGTATTAATAGTTATGCTAACCGAGTTAGAAGTTTTTGTGCGAGTGCGATAGTGAACATTAATAGTGAAGGCGATCAGCAAGACTTAAAAAAGTATTCTTTGTAGTTCCTTAAATACAAGAGCTTATAAGGGACGATTAGAGAACTTATTTCTGCTTTAAAAAAAGCTCTTAGATACAATAAGTCCCTTAAAAATGCTTTAATTGCAGGTCTTTCCTTAAAATCATGGTGCAGTATCAGATGAACACGAATGGTTTCACCTATTCTTATTGCGTATATAATGACGATGCAATAGAGTTCGGTCGGAAGGAATGCCTGCAGAAACTCGTAATGTGAAAATGCTGAAAATAACTAGAATCGCAAATAGTAATAATGTATAATTATTTTCAATAAAACATATTATTTTCTAACTTATAATTTATTACCAAAAATTGTATTTTATTTCAAACGATTAAGTGCAGGATTAATAACAGGGCGATCGATTATTCGATTTTTTCTAAGAACCGATTTCCGAATAGGTCGAATATTTAAAATTAAAAAACCGATTTCAGATTTTTAAATCATGAAACGACCGATTCAACTGTTTGAAAAAAACCTTAACAAAGTTTACTGAAATATTAGTTGGGAACTTAAATTATGATTAATATAATTTAATTGTCGCTAAGCAAAATTTTGTGACGACCAAAACTCCGGCAACTCACATGTGTAAAATTAACGGAAATGTTTAGGTAACACTACTACATAATGGTAGCACTGTTCAATAAAACACTACTATCATCAGCTGGTATTAATCGTATTATGGTGTGATTCGTGAGACGCAGCCAAGCCAGTATGATAGCAATGCGTATACGTCAGTCAGCTTTTGCGCAGCAAGGCGGTAAGACCTACTTAAAAAATATTAGAATTTTATCCAATCTTATTATTTAAATCTTTGGCAGACAGCAAATAGTTGGATGGACGGAGTTGAGTGAGCAGAGGCGACATATTTTATCTTCGGCACAGAATTTTATTCGCCCCGACACGAGAGTCAATCATTTTCCCTTCACCTAGAGCAGCAGACAACAGACGAAGAGGATCCCATTGGAATGAGAAACACGGAGTTTCTGGTCTTGCCAGGTCCAGCCAGAATATTATTCGGCCTGGCAAAGATGTCAGAGCGAGAAGTGACCCTAAACCTTTAGGCCAAAATTTTATTATTGGTTTAGTCGCACCGTGAGTAAACAAGCTCTCCGGCGGCCAACGGTTGAGCCAGAAATTTATTCGCATCAATCGAGAGAGAAGATTTCTCTTCCCTGTGGGACAGAATTTTATTCGCCGCAAAGAGAAAATCGGCTCATGTGCACTCTAGTGAAGATATCTTCTGAGCGTCGGATGGTGTGAGAAGCTGATGAGAGTACCAGCAAATATGCTGGTGCTGTACTTTGTAATTTAAGTAAAACAATAAAGACTAACGTTTATTGAAAACATTAAAATAAGCTGTCTGGCATCTCTCTTGGAAAACAAATAAATATTTTCTTTGACGAACCGTGGGAGCCCCTAATTGTAAAAGCACGTCGTTACAATTCTCATTGCTTGTAGTTTCATAAACAAAGCAAGAATTGCTTACGACACTAACACATGATAATACAGTTTTAACGGAAACCTAATAACAATTTTGCGATTTTATTTTTTCTCACTTAAAGTATTATTTATGAGCAGTTAAACAAATCAACTTTAAAACCCTCTTAAACCTCGAACCAAACAAGGACTTTTAGTAAACTTATTTATGTGCACAAACTTAAACAGCCGATTAATAACATGTTTGCCATCACCATCAAAATGTGTTAAATATTACAAACAAATAAAATTATTAACGATATTATTTTGTTAAATATTGAGTAAACAAGTTTTTAGGTTTTTAAGCAAAGAAGACAGTCCAGGATTTTACGACTTAACGTCTTATAAAAAATGCAAATATCTAGAGAAATTAGACGCTTTCACTGACCAGAAAGGGGCATGCTCGTGCAAATACGTAAACATACAAGTGCTCGTATTCTTGTAACTTGGCGTGCGTCAGAAAAAAACCAGATACATTGAGCCTGGCCGCGTCTCTTCCTACCTAATAGTAGACACTTTACTAAGATTCGTATACAATGAATTAGATGTGTAATATTTAGGAGTAAAATTTTTGAGATAAGACTTAAATACTAACTGTCGATATCATTTCAAAGGGTTCAATAAAATAAAATAAAGTTTAACAAAAAACCCTTTCCATTTTACTTGCATAATATTTGACATACTTTTGAACTCAATTTACGCGCTATCTACTGCACATAGGGGTATTTCGCCAATCCTTTTTGGCCGGTGATATAAAATATTAATTGCAAAAATAATGTCATACTTGGGCATACTGCAGTATATTTTTAATGCATTATGTATAGCAGTAACCAGTAAAAGTTTACTGGTTACTGAAAAAAATTTCAGTGGTTACTGAAAACATGTTCAGTAACCAGTAAAACTTTACTGCATTTTTTTTCAGTAACCAGTAGACTTTTACTGGTTACTGGAAAAAATTGCAGTAACCAGTAAATTTTTACTAGTACATGAAAATGTTATTTGATTTCTGAAAAAATTAATTTTAGACATGTTACGAATATCAAAAAAATTAATAAATAATTTTTATTTTCGAAAAACGAATATTATCACACATGAAATTTGTAACATCACTAATCAGTATTCAGAGAATTATAATGAAACAAAATATATAAAAAGAAATTTTGTATCTATCGAATGCGGCCAAACGGTATATTAATTCGAAAACATGCCTATACCAAAACTTTTAATCATTTAAGTACAATAAAATTTACAATATTTTCTCACATTTACTTTAAAATAACGAATCACAATAAGATATATAAAAAAATCAAAACATCGGCCAAACGTTATAAAGCTAAAAAAATTCAATATATATTAAATATATATATATATATATATATATGTATTTATAACTTTTGTTCCGCTTTAAAGTTTATTTAAATCTGTTATTTTATGCACAATTGATTTACGGCATTGTTGATTTAAAATCAATGATTTTATTGTCGTTTGTAATAAACAGAAAAATAAAAATTGAAGATATAAAAAAAATTCTATAAACGCCTTAAATGCCTTGGCCAACTGGGTAATTATTAAGAGTGCCAATATTTTTTTGATACACTCAAGAAATGACGATGGTTAATCAAAACTTTTATGAACAATATAATAAAATGATGGTTAGTTTTAACGCATAGCATTGGATTTTAGTAAAATTTTACTGGTTACTGAAAAATTTTGCAGTTGCCATCGAAATTTTAGTGGTTACTGAATTTTTTTCAGTAACCAGTAAGTTTTTACTCGTTACTGCAATTTTTTTCAGTAGCCAGGAAAAGTTTACTGGTTACTGACAAAATTTTCAGTAACCAGTAAAACATAACTGGTTACTGCATTTTTTTTCAGTAAGCAGTAAACTTTTATTGTAATTTTTTTCAGTAAACAGTAAAATCCAAAATTTTACTGCATTATTTAAATAATGCAGTATGCCCATGTATGAATAATGTATCATTAAAAGAAATCGGTTGGTTCTTAATACCAAATAAAACGAACTATATTTCATTAACCGAAGTTCATCTTTTGATGGCAACATTATTCTGTCTGGTCTATTTCAATATTTTATGATTTTGTAAAAATCAACAATGTTCAAATTTTGCTTAAAAATTACTTTGGATTGTCACTACGGAAATATAATTTTAATTTTTGACAATGGTGGACGGAAATTCGTTCCAAAAAATCTACATCAAAACACCCTGTCGGAATATCAAATCAAGAATCAATTAAATATTTGTTTCGCTTTTTCTACTCCACCGAATATAACACACCGGTCGCAAGTTATAATATACTACTGTGGGCAAAAAATAGTAAGACTTTGTTTATAGTTTTAAGTGTCTTTATTTATTCTGCCAAATCTATTTCGTCCCCGTCGATTATCGTTTAATGTCTTCAATTGACTCAAAACGGTTTCCCCGGAGCGGTCGCTTGAGTTTGCTGAACAGCCAGAAGTCACACTGAGCTGGTGGTTGTGGAAGGATATTGATTGAATTTTTGGCGAAAAACTCACGAGGAATCAATGCAGTATGCGAAACCAATCGTGATTTCACTTTTCTTAGCACCAAATGATCTTTTAAAATGGTTTTCACTGATCCCTCCGATATTCATAGATTAGAGTAAGGTCTCTGACTGTTAATCGTCGATTCTCGAACACCAATTCCTCGATTTTATTGACGTGTTGATCATCAGTTGATGTTGATGGCCGTCCTGGACGTGGTTCGTCGTCAACGCGTTCTCGACCCTCTTTGAATAGTTTGTACCAATCAAAAACACTTGCTCGCGACACACAATTATCACCGAAGGTCTTTCGCAACATTATGAACGTTTCGGCACCAGAAATTTCATTCCGCACACATAATTTAATGAAACTTCTTTGTTGAATAATTTCACTCATTGTAAAAATCGCCGAATGCACTTGTTGTACCTCAGAAAGGCAATCGTATACTAAACACTAATGATTACTTTGTTGTGATATTTGGCACAGATGGCGCTGACAATCATACCAACGTAGAAAAAAATTTCGACGAATGGATTTTCGCGCGAAAAGTCCTACTATTTTTTGCCCACAGCAGTATGTCGTGCAACTTTTGTCATTTTGGACATAAAGGTATGTCTCAGAAACCAATTAAATAAATGGAGTGTAGACTTAAACTCATCCTCCCAAATTACATTAAGCAGCAACTTTCAACTGCTCCGTTTCAAACCCTTGTATACTTATGTAATTTTCACTCGCTGCGTATTAAATTGTAATTTCTAAAGCAAAGTTTTTCTGTTCAAAAGTAAAAAAAAAAAATATGCAGCGATTTTCATACAACAATTCAGCTTTTATGGAGTTCATAAAATACGGAAATACTTCTAGTTTTCTCGGTCACTTTATTTATTAACAATGTTGCAACTTTACAATATCATAAGTTTCTTAAATTGAAACAAATGCACCAGCAAGATCTTTTGTGTTGGGAATTAAAGGTCAAACTGGCTTCTATTCTTGCACACGCTGTTTCCAAAAAGGACAAATGTTTAAAAATTGTCTTGTTTTTCCCAGCATTAAATGTTTCTCAGTACGAGATGATAGCTCATGATTGAAAAACTGATTGAAAAACTGATTGAAAAAATGATTGAAAAACTTCCAATTGATATGGTACATCAGATCGGATTAGATTATATGCACGTTGTTTGCCTTGTAGTAATAAAGGGTGAACAATTTTCTTTAACGTCTTCGCAAATTAATAGAGTTTCCAGTAGATTGAGAAACATAAAAAAGTGTTCTTTACGTGAATTTTGTAGAAAGCCACGGTCTTTAGATGATCTTGAACGATGGAAAGCAATAGAACTGCGTCAATTTCTTTTATATTACGTCCCATATGTTTTAGAATCTGTGTTATCTCATGAACGATTTCTACATTATTTGAAGTTGTCTGTTGCAATTAGAATTCTTTTGGTAAAAAAGGACTGCCAAGTTTTACTATCCAGTTTTGTTGCAGACGTTCCCTCGCTTATGTTTTTTAACTTGTAATTTTCATTACCTCTTTCACATTCATGAGGATGGCAAATGTTTTCAAAGCTTAGAAACCATTAGCGCTTTTAGGTTTGAAAATCATGTTCAAAAATCGAAAAAACAAGTTTAAAAAGCAAGTAATGTCTCCGCGCAATTATATATGGTCCGCCAAATAACTTTTTTTTTGAAAATGCTTTAAAAAAAAACTACTGAATATTTTCTCAAATTTCTTTTTTTATTTGAAAGTACAATCCTTCCGGTTAATAATGGAAAATAATTTCATTCAAATGGCTGCCTCGGCTAGCCATGCAGACGATCGGTCCAATTTTTAAGCACATTATCGATTGTGTGCAGCTGCATTTCACCAATGGCTTCACGAATATTGTCCTTTAAAGCGTCAATTGTCTCTGGCTTGTCGGCGCAACACATCGGCGCAAAACATCGAGTGTAGGTTCGACTGTGTGTCACGTACCTGTTGAAACCAAATGTTGCATGGCGTCATACCAAGATCTTTTGCAAAATTCGTCTCAATGATATCTCCGAAATGTTCAATTGTTGAGAACGACGGTGAATTGATGTTGATGGCGCTTCACGCACACTTTCTGCCACAGCAGCAATATTCTCTGGTGTACGCACTGTTTTTGGCTTTTAAAGCTTTGGTTTATCGATGAGGATGCTAGTTTCTTTCACTCTTTTCACAAGATAACAAACATACGGAGCTGACGGTGCTTCTCTTCTTCCAAAACCTGTACAAAATTTTCGCACACATTCTGCAACATTACCATGATTTTCAAAGTAATGTCGCAATATTTCCCAGCGTTCTTCAACTCAACCATATTCGTTTAGCGGAAGGATAAAACTAATTATCTGTCAAATCAGACATGAGCTAAGTGTTACCATTCACGAAATAAGCACTAGTTGAAAAAAAAAACGTTAGATGGCGGACCCTGACAAGTAGTTTCTAGTTTCATCTTAACATCAAGCCTAAAAACAGTAATTATACAGTTCAGCCATAAGAAAATTGATGGCGATTGTTACTCTTATTACCACACTTTTACTTTTCGATTAAAAAACCAAACAATTGTTGCTTTGTGGGAGAAAGTTTAGTGAAAATTGATAAAATAACGCAACTCAATAATTTGTCTACATTTGAAGGACAGACAGTAACAAATTTAAAACCACTTTTTTCACAGCCTTTAAGTTTAGACAATTTACAAATTTACAAAGCCGAATCAATTTACAAAGCCGAATCAATTAAAATAACGTTTTCCCTTGACAAAATTTCGAATACAGCTATTGTTTCGCAAAGTGTCGACAGTTCAACTGCTATATTGGATAAAAATGGATTCGCATAACACAGGGTAACCAGAGCTGAAAACTTTGACACATAAAAAATAAAAAACTCACTTTTTTTACTCTGGGTTCTGTTAGAAAGAGACAAATATAGAATTTATGACGAAATACAGGAAAATAAACAAAACAAAAATCTAATTTTAAAAAGTAAAATAAAAATATTGTTAATAAGTTTCATTATTTGTTTTAATAAAAAAAATTATATTAAACAAATTTAAAATGGGTTTAAGTGCATAACCCACCCTTATACCACACATATCTGTGCTTATACTTACCAAAAAATAGCACCCAAAATAAACACGGCAAGAAAATCAAAATAAAAACAAAAACCTAAAAACAAAACTAAGGTTCTGAGGGAGCGAGACGGATAGAGAAAAAGATCGCTATATTGTCGTTTCACTTCTGTTACTACTTTGTGCGCATAATGTTCCTACTACTGGTAAAATATTCAAAATATATTTAAACTATTTAAATTTAAGATTTTAAGATGTTTGATTCTTTATAGATGGTTTCATTCCATACTTAAATGAAGTGTTAAATGCACAAATTGAATACACCCCACTGAAGACTGTATCTCAAGGTATATTCAAAAAAGCTTATAAATTCCAATCTTTCACTATATTTTTATTTATGTAGTAAGAAACACAAACGAAATTCAGGAGCATGGAACAATACAAACAGTTTTACATGAGTTGCGTTCCTTAAGAAAACAATTTCAAACGAGCGATGAATCCAATAAAAAAATAATAGCAACATTGACGGAAGAAGTCATTGCTCTAAAAACTGAGCTTAAACAAATCCGAAATATGCCTGCGGAGGAAGAAAAGTCACTGCTACCACCATTACCATTCCTTGAACTTACAGATTTTGAGGCGAAGATGACATGCGATGTCAGATGGTAGGTTTATTTATACAAACTTGTTATAAAATCAGTAGTTGTAATTTTTCTTTTTAGAAAAATACATTTCGAATAGCAATAAAAACAGTTATATCGGATGAGATGGCTATTAATTTAACTTGGCGTGGAACAACCGAAAAACCTAGCATCCAACGTTTCACAAGTTTTGCACTAATAAAAAGTAATGTTTCATATAAATATGTAATTTTAAAATAATTAATTAAATTTCCTTTTTAGGTGCGTGCCATTCAAAATTTAGCAATACAACTGATATTGAAATCAACAAAATTTGTCAACAGAACATTTTGCATGCTCAAGAAAGAGTCGAAAAAAGACAAAACAAATTTAACAAAACAGTAAAATGTTTTTTCTAATTTTTTTATTATGAATAATTTTTTTTTTAAATTGGATTTTTCATTAATTTATGACCATAATAAATTACATTTAATGAATACAACAATTTTTATTATGTTGAGGATAAAAATTCGACTTCCGGAAGATACGATTTCGTCACTATGACGTGACTTCTTGAAGTTACTTCCGGGGGGCACAACTTCTCAATACGGAAGACGCTTCTAAGATGAAAAAATGGTATCGCAGACGATGAGTTTCAACTTCTTAGCCTCACTTCTGAGTCACTTCCGCGATAGAAAATGTTGGCAGGGTTAGGACGAATATTACAGATCAACACAGACAAAGACGGCTAGATAGATAAACAGTGGGTACTCAAACTATTGTGCGCATATTAACATGATGCTTAAAACATTTACCTGCCATGCGCTATACGAGCCAATGACACCCAACCTGCCCGATAAGCCCTGTTCATTTCCTACCAGCTCACATGACAAAGAGATATTTTCCACGAATAACTTACGCAAAGTTCAAAGAAGCAAAAAACATATTCTTATTAGTACGACGAAAATAAATCATACTTTTCTACTCGTACAATATCCCCTTTCGTTTTCAAAACAACAAACTTTTAATATTGTTGCGGTGAAAAGTGCGAACAACAACTCTTGTCTGGAAGAATTGAGTGGTATGAATACTTGCGTCACTCACTGTACATAAAGTTCCAGAAACAAAGAGAGCAACCACATTTTGTATACACTGTACAAGCAAACATCATAATGAAAAACAGCGGAAAAGATGCTTATCGCTGAAGAAATATCTACAGGCTCTTACGCTTTCTACAAGTTTCTTTAAACTAGACGACTAGTCTAAAAAGGCTTGAGTGATCAAGCTGGGAGTTATTGTTGAGTAAAACGTTAAAGTATGAACAGGGACTATAAAGAAGTACCTGTGTTGAATTAAAAGTAAATAAAGTACCATGTAAAAATTCTGCTGTGTATTATTGTGGTGAAGTTTTAGCGAAATACGAGTACGTGCATTTCAGATTAAAATCGAATATTAACAAAACTTCACGGAAAATGAAATGGGCGTTTTCGAATATATCATGTAAGAATGTCCGAAAAATTGTTGTTCGGTTATGGTAAAATATATTTTCTTTAAACTAGTTAAAGAATCAGAGGTAAATATTTATTTGCAGAAATAAATTTGACCACTGTAAGCCTTAGAAGTGGTAAAATTGCCCGGGTAAAATAAATGTTTTTTAGGCTTAAGTTTTTTTATTTTATTGAATCTTTCCAAAAGAAATTCACATTAAGTATTCAAATCTTATTTCTAAAATATCATATATTAATTACCACCAATGAAATAACTAATTTACTGTATTCAAATCTTAATAATAAAATAATATAACTATCTAGTATTGGCTAGGGCAAGCCGTCTCGCCATGCTCAATGTGTCAGTTTTTTTCAGCCTCTGGTGACCTTCAAATTGCAGTAAACTGTGTACAAGAGTGTTCGGATAAACCACTAATTTGTTTACGTATTTGCACAAGTTTCATTTTACTTCCTGCTGGATAGTAGGAACTTCTAGATCTCTATGGATATATACATTTCGTATATACCAAGGGGCGCAGACGATAAGTCGTAAAATCCCAGAATGTCTTCTTTGTAACTTCTGGCTATTTGATGCGCAAGCAGTACCCCTCAGCTGATTGCCATATGACCATATTGGCTTTATAACGGTTTTGTATAAAAGGACTTTATATTCCAAAGTAATTAGCCAGTGTAGTTGATTTGTCTTAAGTTTTATGACCGTTATTTTTTCCTCAATGTGGCGGGACCAAGTAAGGCGTCGATCTAAGTGGATTCCAAAATATTTAACGTTGGTTTCCATTGGAACCGTGTTATTTGTTATTGTTATACGTGGGCAATTTCACCATCTGAGGGAAAACGTTACAGCAGCACATTTTGAATGATTTACCTTTATTCTCAACTTTTTTTTAGCCAGTTTTCTAGCTCATTAATATGAGATTGAAGTTGTTCGGATGAAACCTTCGGATCTCCGTGAACACTTCTGAATGCCGTCTCGTCTGCAAATGTTGACGTTTATGTATTTGGGCTTGTGGGCATATGTATAGAGGATATATAACAGCGGCCCTAGAATACCACTTTGGAGGACTCCTGCATAAATTTTCCCATTTTTAGAAAATTGGTGCGTTGACCTTACTTAAAAGTTCTATCTGTCAAATATCTCTTAAGAAGCTTGTAGGAGTTTTCAGGAAGAACTGGAGTTATTTTCATGAGTAGCCCATCATGCCAGACTTTAGCAAACGCCTGGGAATAATTGTCAATAACTAAAGCTAAACAATATTGCATATTTTCAAATGCCGATTTAATAACGGTAACAATTCTATGGACTTGTTGAATAGTACTATGCCTTTCTCGAAAACCAAAATGTTGGTTTGGGATAACCTGTTGCTCAGTAAGATAAGGTTTTAGGCACGAAACAAATAGTTTTTCAAACAATTTTGATAAAATTGACAGAGACTAAGAGGCTTGTATGACGTTAGGCCCTTTCCTGGTTTGGGATCATAACGATTTCAGACATCTTCCAAGAGCAGGGGTAAACGCCAACTCGCAATATTGCATTAAATACGAATAGTAAAATTCTACCATCATATTTAGGTAAATTTCTTATCATTGATCCTGTAATACGGTAATCAGGTCCAGGTGATTTCCTCATATCTACAGTTTTAATTGTTAACAGTGTCACTAATTTTTGGAACAATTAAGCTATTTATATTATGTGGTGTGAAAACTTTTCCATCTGAGTTTTTAGTCCAAGTTTGATTTTCAAGCCTTAGTGGGGATTCGTAAGCAACAGGATATTGAAAATGCTTCACAGCTTTCCACAGGCTATAATCCGTGTTTATCGTTGGATCCAAGTTTTTTAAAAAGCTCTCGATAGCAGAATCATTTTACTGTCTGAACTTATTACGTAAAGATCTCTGGCACAATTTAAATTTGCAAAAGCATGTTTTGGGTTCGCATCATTTCTTGAAACATACCCTGCATAGTTCTCATAAATGTGTTCATTGTTTGTATACGATTTTCGAATAAGTATCTCTATGCCTTCTTTTAACCGTAGATTGAGCTTCAAAAAAAAATTCATAATTCTTCCTTTGTATCATATTTGATACACACTGAACAACGAAAGAAAACAACTCTTAAAAAAGTACAAATGTTTGTTTTTTTATTTGTTTTTATTGAGACTTTGTTTAAATTATACAATATTTAATAAAATTTTAATTTATGGACTACTAATGCAATCTGCGCAAATACTTTTAGAGTGCTTCTCATTGCAGCATGGCTTTTTGCACAAGCAGCAGAAATAAGACGTCCATTTATTTTTGTTTTCGCCCGAAGTGTAACACTTTTGGCATCTTGCACGTTTCTTTTTTGCAGAATCATCAACTTTTCTTTTTTTAGAAGGACCAGCTTCACTGTCATTTGACTCATTAAAATTTTGATTTGAAAGTTTTGAGTATATCATCAAAGAAAATTCACTTCGAGGAAGTTTTTTACGTTTTTCCATATATGGCTTTGCGAGTGAGATTGCCAACTCATGAAGAAAACACTTACGTTTTGTATGTTTCTGAGTAGTTTTCCAATTTGTGTCTACTTCGTTATAAATAATATAGGCGTTTAAAGCAGAAACATCAATTATGTTCGTAAAAACAGCCATTGTCCAGCGATTGTTTTTACGTTTGCAGCTGTAACTACTTAACATTGTGTCAACTCCTCCTTTAGTGGAGTTATAAAACGATATTATTTCGGGTAGTTTCTTTGGACCGTTCAAAACTTTTTGATCATGATGCATTGTGCTCATTGCAATTGTGTATTTGTCTTTGTGGCTGATATAACTAACAAGAGTTGTATTAGGTATAAAAGCGAATGATGACTCATATCTTGGTACTTTTTTGCATACTAACAACTTTGGAGGAATTGATCTTTTATTTTTCCGCATTGTTCCAACCATTGTTAAATTTCATTGCAAAAGTTTTTGACCAAGACTGTGCGAAGAAAAAAGTTATCCATTGTAACGTTATGCCCCTTAAATCCATTAACTAAGTCAAGGACGACCCAGTCACCCTGATTTCGCTCTGGAACGCCAGATACATCTTTGCCCAAATACGGCTGTATTTTCCACACATAACATGAACGCGAATCAACAAGCAGCCAGAACTTTAGACCTTACCGCTCTGGTTTTGATGGTATATACTGTCGAAACTTACAGCGCCCATGAAAACCTAAAAGTTGCTCATCTACAATCACACAGTCATTTGGGTTATAAAACTGTGATAGACTGTCAGAACATTTGTCCCAAAGGTTCCTTATTGGCGCAAACTTATCCGAACTTTTTTGAGCACGCCTGGCTAAAACGTTATCAAACCGTATGATTTTGTGAATGTTCAAGAATGATCTTTCAGACATTATTGAACGAAATATGGGCCGTCCATAATATTCATCAAACATATCATGTAAGGTCTCATTTTTGGATCTATAATGCAAAAGATATATTTACATTTTCTTTTGAAATGCTATTATTTATAATAAAACAGCCAAATAAGCATAAAGCGATTCTTCATGTACATCAATATGGTTGACACCGTTGAGATGTTTTCCATAATTGTTAGTGTTTTCGATTATAATTTTTGTTACTTGTGGCGAAAAATATAATAAAAAGGAGTCCCGAATATTACAAACACGACTTGAAGCAAATCTTGTAACACCTAAAAGCATTGGTCTCATATTCGTTCTTTTTTCAAATTACTTTTTATTTACCTGGGCGCATATTGATGATATTTTCCGTTCCCAATCTTCCAGTTGAGCAAGGCTCTCTTTGCCAAGAAGTTCCATCTTTGGCTATATATGATGGATCAGAACTTCCGTTGTGAATTTCGTCATCATCAGAGCTACTTTCCTGATCTTCCAACTCGTCATCAGATATATTCGAAATATCAGAGACATCTGATAAATCTCCATCTTCTCCACCAGAACTCTCGTTAAGAACATCATTTACAAGTTCTTCCAAAGTCAAAAACCGTGAACTAGACATTTTAATAAATTAACACAATCAAATATCTTTTTTCAAATATTAAAAATGCACAAAATAGCACGAGCGGCCAAAAAATTACACTTGTTCTATACAAAATTCACAAAACTTTAGTATGTATCAAATGTGATACAAAGACAATATTATGAACTTTTTCATTTCTCATAGCCTACTTACATTTATTTTTTCAAACGATGTTTTAAATACGGGAAATAACAATATTTACAAATTGTGAAAACAGGTGTGCCATATAGTGTTGCCATTCAGAAAAATTTTTGAAATAAAAACGAAATGTATTATTTTTGATACAAAGCTCGATTAACGGTTAAGACGTGTGCATATGAATGTATTTGAGCATTACTTACATACATATATTTGTTTGAAACTAAATTTTGGAAACGGATATCTACATATACATACATACATACATATGTTGGCTGCACTTTTGCTGATTAAAAAACTAACATATCGCATACCTGATTTAGAAGTTACAAAAAGCTTTAATTATTCAGAAAACGCAAAAAATTGTTTTTACGAATAGTTATTAATTAAAGGTAAAATTAAAAAACATTGAAGCAGTTACCTTGAGATTTGCTATTACACTCCATATTTCACAATTGCAGCGCAGTTTCATTAGTGTGTTTTGCATTTATTTATAATATCAAAAATAAGGGAAACGTTTGGATATAGATATGCAAGAGAACAACAAGCGATTCTTGCATATTGATCCAAAATTAAGCAATTTAAGTTGGGATATATATGGAGTTACAAAGCAAAAGAGTTCTACTGCTATCAAACAAAAATTTGGCGCCCCTCTGCTAGTACCGCACGGTGAATCATACCCACCCCCCATTGCAACCGCCTGAGTATAAGTAAACAGTCAAACGTATTTAAGATATAATGAATCTAATTTAGTCCGTTATATTTTTCTGAAACTTGTAGATTTTTGGAACAAATTTCCGTCATCCCTTGTCAAGTTTCGTTAGTGTTTTATTGTGTAAGGTATCTATTTGTCATGTGAGCTCCTAGGCATCTGTAAAGTGTGAACAGGTAGCAGGTAAAGCTCTTAAGTCGGGTGTATTGTACGGATTGGGAGATGTAAGTTATGACTGTTTTATTGCTTTGCATTGCATCAGAATTTGTGTTTTCGGGTGCAGGTAGATGTTATAGTTTTTGTATAGATCAGACGATTGTGGTTACTATTTTATTGCGCCACAATTTGTGGTGCGGACGGTATGTGTACTTTGTTTTTAATTATTTAGTGTTTTTTGTTGTGGTCGAAAGATGCCAGTGATTATTGGATTATGGATTTGTTTATTATTTTTGTAATGTGTTTTTATTGTTTTTGGTGTATCTTGTTCCTTATTTTTGTAGTGTGTCTTGTAGTTTAATTTTAGAGTCTCAAATATAACGACTGAATCCAAGTTTATTTGTTCACTTATGATGCGTCCGTCAAATGTCGTATGTTTGTATATTTCCATCTTTTCTAGGATGTTTAGTCGTCGACCTTTGCGCTGTGTATGTAGTAGTTTTACCGTTTTTCTAATATGCGCTGGATTATATTTGTTGTTGAACATGTGTTTGCGAAGTTAGATTTTGGTGTCGAGCCGGGATTACGCATCTTCTTGTTACAGTCTCTTATATGTTCACGAAATCTTGTTTTTATTTTGCGTCCTGGTTGTCCTATGTAGCTGTGATGACAGGTGCACGTCAGTTTGTAAACCCCCTGTTTATCTAGCTGGTCGTCTTTGTTTGTGTTGGTTTGTAATATTCGTCATAGGTTGGTTATGGTTTTGAATGCTATATTTATGTTGTATTTCATGGGAAAGTTGGCTATTTTGTATGTTGATTTTCCAGTGTAAGATAAAGTTGTCCATGTTTTTCTTTCGTTCTCGCTGTTGTGTTCTCTGAGTCTTTGAAATTCTTTCTTGATTTTGTCTACCGTGTCTTTCTTGTAACCGTTGTTTGCTGCTATGGTATATATCGTATTTAATTCTTTATTGTAGGCTTCTTTTGTTAGTGGTGTTCGTTCTAGTCTAGTTATTAGTTGCCTGATCGCCGCGTGCTTGTGTTGCTGTGGGTGGTTGGAAGTATTATGTATTATTGTGTCTGTGGCCGTAGGCTTTCTGTATATTTCATATTCGGGTTTGTTGGTATTTTTGTTTACCTTTATTGTCAGGTCCAGATAATTTATTTTGTTATCTTCTTCCGCTTCCGTTGTGAATTTGATGCTTTTGTGTTGTTTGTTGAGGTATTCTGTATTTTCACTTCGTTGCACATATTATGTCATCTACGTATCGTGCGTAGAACGTTACTCCGAAACTTCTTAAACTTATTAAAATACAATATGACACCTCTAGTAGGCGTACGAGTTCATCAGTGTTGAGACCACGACTGCCCTGACTCACTAACAACTTCTAGCAAATGAAATTTATAGTTGCGCAGTGGTTGATTGTTTTTTCTACTATAAAGCTATTAAAAAAATTAAATTTCAAATCAAAGTTATATTAATGTTTTACAATATACAATCACTGTGCAAAAGTTTTCCCTTTACAAATACGGGCAATGCAATTTTGTAACAAAAAAAAAAAAACAAATATAAACATAGAGCAATTTCGGAATAAAAAAAATAAAACTATTAAACTGGTTTTATTATATGGAAAAGTTAATAAATTCTATTATTTGTTGCTAAAGATACACTTTCACAAATGAACCACCAATGGACTAAAGGACGAGGGAATGGGGGTAAAGCTATATTGACCTGTTAACAAAATTAAGAAGAATTAAAAAAATTTTATATTTGTTTATTTCCACTTACTCTAAAGGTTGCAGGATCAAACTCATAGTATTTATTGCCTTTAAAGAAAAAAGCTAAATCGTCAGTGAGTTGAATAGCAGCATCCACATTGCGTGGCAAGCCCGACCAATTTGAAATGGATTTCGGATATCCGTACTTAGCTTTTGGTTTCTTCAGAATTTGAAAACGCCAAAATTGACTGCCCTTGTAGAAGTAAATTATATCGTTCCACACCATGGCAGCATCCAAGTTATTTGGTAAGTCAAGGAAGTCTTTGTGTATCTTCCTTGGGAAATTGTTATCCATGCGTCGGCCGTGGTAACGCCAATATTCAGTACCCTTAAAGAAATATGTTTTGCCATTTTTATACGCAAATGCAGCATCAATATTGCCTACAATGTACAAATTGAACTTAGAAATTAAACAGCAGTGCTTTACGGGAATAATATAAATAGAATACTTACCAGGTAAACCCGGCCATCCATCGGATATAAGTTTAGGATAGCCATGGGCTAGTGCTGTTTTGGAAATCCTATAATATCTCTTACCCTTAAAAGCATATATTTGGCCGTCAGTTGAATTGAAAATTGTATCGATTTTAGGATCTCTACACAACTTATCATCCGATGATATATGGGGCGGACCGAAGTCTGAAGGAAGACCGCTTCGTGAAAATCTTTTTCCATATAAAGTTTGTATGGCCAAAATATCATCAGAGTCTAGTTTAAAATCTGAATCGTAACCATAATAGAATGGGTTCATTACAGACGAAAAAATATTTGAATGATGCAAACCCAAAGAGTGGCCGAATTCGTGGGCAGCTACTTGGAAAAGACTTACGCCTGGAGGAGCGCCAACGGCCCACAATTCATCGCCATCAAAATGAATTTCACCACCATACGCTGGGGAGAAGGCATGAGCGAAAACACCATCCGGGCCATCAAATGGATTAATATCGCCGTGGTCGCCTACCACAAATCTGAAAATAATAAATATTTTATAGCAGCTTGCAACTTTTGCTCAGTTTCCAAAACTTACTTAACTTTAATATGCACTGGACCAACCGTTTTATGTGTAAAACTTAAGTCTGTAAATTCACTCCATATATCAAAAGCTCTAGCGATTTCTTCATCAACATAACTTTCTTCGAAACCCTTTGGATAGCTCAAGATCTGATAGGTTAAATTCTTTATAACCCAGTGGCTACCCTGGAAATTATAACGCTTTTCACGATTGTGATTTCCAAAGCTCACCTTATCGCGTACCGCACAGCGTGCCAATGACATCACATCCAAAGTATTTTCATCTAATACGCCGGTTTTGTTCAGGCCGGCAAAACTTTGAAAATCTTGCACGGCTTTCCTGAAAATATTTGCATCCACAAAACTTTTATTTGCTATGGAGTAGTCGGATAAGTAGCCAAATTGTGATAAATATGTCTGAAAGTATATTAATCAAGTGAACTCGAATATTTAAAAAAATCTATTATAATTCTAGAGGCATAAATTTCAAAAGACTAAAAGTTTACATTTAAATGCAACAACTGTTTGACTATAGTATGTATGTAAGAATTAAAAGACTTTTTTTTAACTTTGTTCATATTTTATTGAATCTTTCTATTAAAAAAATTTACGATATGTATTCAAATCTTATCTCTAAATTATTGTATTCAAATCTTAATTATAAAAGAGTATCTACTATCAACAAGCAAAGCAGCCGTTACTGTTCTCCAAGAACCCGCAACCTTTGATTGAATCTTCAAAACCCCTTGCATTGCCCCAGGTTAACTTGGACCATTTTTTTCAAAAATTCTCGAGGCCAGGCTACGAATGTCCACTGCGAAAATTATCGACGAGCTTATCCATCGTACTATTCACACACGCGGTTCCCACAGGATGGAGCAACTGCACACACACAGCCAGAGCTTCGATGAATTTGCTTCGGGAAAATTTCCCCCAAATCTTTTGCACAAAATCTTATTTCCGAAATAAAAAAGATCGGAAGAAAGTGAATGTATTAGTGTGAGCAATAGTTCATATAACACTAATCATAACAAAGCAGGGCAAAGAGCAATAGACAAAAACGATAAAATAATTTGTCACAGAAATATCACTTTCTTTCCAATTTATTACAAAGCTGAGCTTTTATTTCGTCCTATCTCATGACTTGATTACTTAAATATCCTGAAGGTTGAAAATGTACCTCATTACTGAGCAATATTTTCTTTGAATAATCACTTTCGTGTTCACGGGTTTACTGTTCAAGATGAATTTCTCAAGCATCAAAACAAGGATCACGCAATTCCGCAAGAAAATTCTTTTTAGATCCCGAAAGTACATCTAATATAACAGGTGTTGATATAAATCTTATTTCAAGTACTTGCGTGTAACAGCAAATTATTGCTAGGAAATTTGGTGATTATGCCAAGGAAACCGCTACTATATACATCCAAATACACATGGAGAAATAAGTCTACAAAAGTGCAAAAAATCTTTATCATGGAGAAGATGTCGTTAAGCACCATTTATTACCGATTGGAGATTTATCAGAAGAAGCCCAGGAGGAAAGAAATAAGGATTAAAAATGTTACAGAGAACATAATACGAAGTACAAAAATCATGCTTTCGAAATCAATGGAAATTGGATCATTCGATCTTCCATACCGAATCAATGGGACTGCTACAGGACAGAAGCAATACAGCACTAAATATGGAATACTTACAAGCTTTATCGCAGTCAAATGAATGATAGTTATAATTTCCATTTGCTATTATTTGTGTGAAATATGTATACAAATATTAATATTTAATGTTATTTCATGATACGAAAATAACACTGACGATGGCACATAGGTGAAACCGGTTTGTCTCCAAACTAAACTTGATAAGAGATGATGTAAATGCGATCCAAAAATCTTATTTTATGTAATTGGAAATGGAAGCTTTATTAATAAATTGAAAATAAAACAATAAATGGTGATGATAAACGTGTTTCGTGTATTGTATAAAAAGAAATATCTTTGCACCAATATCTAAAACAGAAGAAAATTCCTCTTTATTTAATACTTAGCGTAGGGGCTTCATGATATCCAATTATATTATAAGCATTAACAGGTAATTTTTGGTTTAAGTGATACTGAATTATTTGATTGTTTAAGCAATTTTTCAATTCAGTAGTAGAAACGGTTCAGTTATTTATGTATGGGTATGTCTTACATACTTATGTATATATATAACCAAAAGAGTCTAAAATCCATTTATTTTATGATATATTTATAAAGGAGATTTAATTTTCATTATAAGGCCTTTTCTAAACAAACAAAAAAACATTAAAACGTTAAACATTAAAATATTAATCATTAAAATATTAATCCTTTGTTAAATTCGCTGTTTAGTTAAACAGGAAACCCTCGTCAATACGATCAACGAAAAATATAAGTGCATGCTTAGTCAGCCACATTTTCACGAACTCTGTCAATACTATCGTCCGAACGAAATATTGTCGTAAAGCACGTTGTGTATTTTTTTTGATCACCAGTTTTTATAACACGCTTAGATAAATCGTACAATTCCGCTATGTATTGCCACATCACTAATTTAGTAAAGGGACTGAGAATTTCATTTCGTTAGCAATGTATACTTGGAAGAAATTTGCCGCAGATATGTGGAATTTCACCCTTCATCAAATCAAAAATAACAATAATAATAATTGTTATATATATAATATTTATATATTATTATTTATATATATATATATATATATATATATATATATATATATATTATATATATTATTTATATATATTATTTATATTATTATATTTATTTATATATATTTATATTATATATATATATATATATATATATATATATATATATATATATATATATATATATATATATATATATATATATATATATATATATATATATTATATTTATCAACTGAATTATTGTATAAGAACAAGTAAATAATCTGGCAGCGCTTTTCGTATGTCAACTAATAAAAGAAGTAGAGATTAAGGAATAATGAAATAAAGACTCACTCGGTGATCAACTGCATTCAATAAACGTTGTTCTTATTATTCTTTCCCACCTCACTACGTTACAATAATAATTATCTTATAAAAGTGCAATTGACATGTTTCTTGGCAACGTTTTTTGTTACTTATGTTATCACTTACCTGGGCTTGTAATGTAGTCGTTAGAGGTTTCGATTGGATACGGACGGTGACTACTAGTAGCATAGCTATAGCTAAGAACCCATAACTTTGATGAATTAACATTTTTATTCGTAATTTTAAAGGTTGACGAGACTGGATCTGGTTTTATCTGTAACAACGAAAAATTATTTAAAAAAATTACATATTTCGGTAACAATAATATTGAATGAATAAAGTTGTAAAAGATATATTTTATGGTCTCTTTCAAACTGATTTGATTTCTTAGTTACATTTGCTTTTTTTAAATATATTGTTGATAACCAATGTTTTACACAAGAGACTAAAAAACCTGCATTAATCCCAAACTAATGACAAAAAATCCTGAATAACTTTGATCAAGATTTTAATATTAAATGTAGGCCACAAAACCTCTAGCAGTCTTGAGAAAATTTTAACCCAGCCAACCATTAGTGAAATAATTAAGACACGTAAAAATTAAAACAAAAATCTTTTGAACTCAAAGAGGGGAGTTCTGAAGCATATAAGAAACTTGCCATTTAATCGCAATATCACACTTTAGAGCATATTTTATTTAGACTCTTTGGAATTAATAGCATGCTTACTCCCGTTCTCTCGGGGTCTGTTTGTAAATTGTCGTGAAACGTATAGTTTTGTGTTCATTGTCTTACGATAATGTTTTCTTGTATGCACTACTGTAAGCGAATATACGAAGGCGGATCAATAGGCCCGTAACTTTTCGTGATTCGTAGTTATATAAAATACAACACTGTTCCTATCAAGTACCACCTGTTATTAGGCTACTGGCAAATTTTGACCAAGTGTCGTCATTTACTTTGCGTTTAATAGCTGTTCAAACCATACTACCTCGTGTATTTCTCTAAATTTAGAAAAAACTGAATTTCTAGTGCTCAGTACACATTATTTTTTGCGAAAAAAAACCGTCGATCAAACCAAGGAAAAGCTCGATAAATACTAAGGGGGCTCTGCACCATCGATTTTAATGGTAAAAAATTGGTTTACTGACTTTTGTTGTGGTCGCACAAGTACAAGTGGACGGCCAATTCAGGTCAGTGTACCCGAAAATGTCGAAAAAATCTACGATATGGTGTTGGCCGATCGAAGAGTAAAAGTGCCTCGATTACCTTCAAAACAGAAATACAATAAACGGCGAATATTGCTCCAACTTAATAGACCGATTTCATGAGGATTTAAAAAGAAAACGACACCATATGGCCAAAAAGATTATGCACGGGTACAAACGTGTGCAAATGGCAAAACTCTATTAATTGGGCTACGAATTCGTACCTCATCCACCATATTCTCCTGATTAGCCCCTCATGACTACTTCCTATTTCGAAACCTATAGAAATGGCTCGGTGGAAAGAGATTTAGCTCCACCGATGATATTATTGACCCAAAAAATGCCTATTTTAATGACCTCGAAAATCCTATTTTTTGGAAGGGATACAAAAACTGGAGAAACCTTGGACTAAGTGTATTGAGTTAAAAGGAGATTATGTTGAAAAATAAATTTTTGTTTTGTAAAAAAAACTGTGTTTCATTAAAAAAGTCACGCACTTATTGATCTGCCCTCGTATATTAACAAATTTACGTACAAAAAAAACAAAATTTACATTTCGTACCATAGATTAATACATTTATTAAGGCAAAATATACGAGTAATAAGTGCTTACTATGAAATGCTTTCGTGTGACAGAAAAGCTATGTACTGCTTGCCTTAAGGAACCACATTTTGTACTATGGTATATAACTCTGCAGGAAAACATTTAAAACGACGCGAAGCACAGTAAGATCGCTTCATAAAATGTTGGGAAAAAAATAAAAGAAGTGACGATATGAAAACGAAAATTGACACACTTGCTTAACTGAGAGTGGTTAAGAAATAACTTGAAAATTATCAAAAATAGTCAACTCCTATTATTACCTCTGAAAGGCGAATATTTAAAGTTTCGTATGGCAGGTTTAACTAAACTTTAACAGATTTAAAAGATCCGCGGCAACGCGGAAAAATTAAGGTGTAGTAAGCACGGCTGAAATTGTTCAGCCCTTAGGAGAACTTACCATGGACCTATGTAGGTTCTGAATAAAATCAGTATCTATCCTAACTTTAAAAATGCTTTAGTATTAGATATTGAAAACAATTATAAGGGACGTTATGTACACTCAGTAATATAATTATACAAGCTACTTTGTTTTTCTCTGTACCTTACGTTGTTGTTTTGAAGTTTAGCTTTGTGTCGTATTCGTAATAGAGTTATTTCTTCTGAAGTTATTTAGAAATCTCGTTCAGAATATTTATATATATAAAATGAATTATTTGCCAAGTCAACAAAGAAAAAATCTCGCAGACCTGATCGTACTACTAGATCTATGGTAAGGGTAAAGTTACATACCTACTTCCGCTCTCAAAATTATATTGTTCACATTTAATGCCATGTTAGGAATTAGTTTCTTCCCTTCCACTTGGAAGATGTCTGAAATTGTTATGATTCCATAACCATATAGAACAGTTTCCTTAGTTCCAATTTTATGAAAGCTATAGAAGAAAATCTTTCTACTAGGCATAACTCCTTGGTCATAGTATAGGCGGTTATTTCAGCGGAAGTTAAGTCCAAAATATGCTTTGGTCTAGGCAAATTGAATGCAAACATCTACATAGATTTGTAAGAAAACGAAATACTTGATTTAGCTGATGATTTACATCGCAAAAAAAGGATTTTCCAGCAAGGTAATATACAGATTCACGTACCAATGAAGACAAAGCCGTTCTTTTCTCTCGAAGAAATGAGTTGCTAGAGTGGCATGCTTTAAGTCCAAATACAGATAATGTCTGTCATATATATTTATTTAATACAGAAAATAATATCATAAGGGTATTCATGAAAGTCTAGTCCACGTACGCCGTCACTGCGTGGATGGTCCATTCCCTTACGTGCCTACTCGTGGGACCAAAAATGATGAAAAATAAAGAAATAAATAAAGAAAAAAAAAAGAAAAACAACAGGATGGGTTTGAAAACGCATCCGAAGAAGACCTTCTGGCCTCTAGTCTAGAGACCTTGGTCGAACTGTCAGACATAGTACCCTACTGCCCTCTGAGAGAACTCTTCAAATGGATGTCAAGTTTGATGACCAATTGAAGAAAAAACGCAAAAAGAAGAGCCAGCATGAGACTCTGAAGGCAAGGTACAGCAAGGCGGTGTTTATACTTGACAGGATAGCCAAGAACGCCGCCAGTGGTGTAATTCATGAGCGCAATGAGTATGATCGGAAAAAGTATCAAGCTGTGGTAGACGAGTACCGTAAGTATAAGGACTCTCTACCCAGCACTTCTAAAGCAGCAACTGAGGAGAGGTCCAAGCGGAGCCGATGTGAAGGTAAAGGTGTTCCGGCCAACAGGTTCTGGTAGTGGTGAGACTGATGTTGTTGAAGCCGCCAACAATATGCTCACCTAGATCATGTTTAATTGTCAAAAAACACATTAGCATTTTTCTCTGCACACAGCTTAGTACAGCAGACCTTACGGTGGCAAGGATCGAGCTGCCGCAGAACAGAAGCTTCATCATAGCCTCAAGCTACATGGCGCATGAGAAGTCAGCTCCTCCAGTCGAAGTGAGTAATCTCTTGGCCTCAACAGGAGCATCTGACATAGTCCTGGGATGCGATGCAAATGCTAGGCATACAATCTGGGGCAGCAGCGAAATTAATGAACGTGGTGAGTACATCCTTGATTTCATTAATAATAATAGATTAAGTATATGTAACTCCGGCTCCACCAAACAACAAATATAAAGGTTGGGAGGAGGTACTCGACCTTAGACTCATAAATGACAGATATAGTTTATCAGTTGATAAGTGGAGGGTATCTAGTAAAAGATATTTTTCGGATCACAACTGGATTCTCTTCGAGATTAGATTACAGAGCAGAATAGAAAAGCCATTTTTCAGGAACCCAAGAAGGACCGACTGGTTTAAGTTTAATGGAATCCTGAAGCACAAACTATGCAAAACACCAGTTATTGAGGACACGATCACTGGTCTTGAGTGGGTGGAGAAGAGTTTCAGCAGTGCTATGGTGAAAGCCTTCGAAATCTCTTGCCCAATAATTCGGAGCTTTCTAAACTACGTAAGGAAACACGTAGAGCCTTTAATAAGAGCTTTAACAATAAGTCATGGCAGCCATACCGTGATAAGTTGAAGGCATATAAAAAGGCTATAGTAGCCGCAAAACGAAGCGCATGGAGAATTTTCTGTGAGTCTATAGACAACACAAAGGATTCGGCAAGGCTCGGAAGAATTTTAGCCAGAGGTCAGTCAAATCCTTCCTATATTAAGACGAAGGATGACTCATGGTCCAAGGCCTTAGCGGAATCCCTTGAAATCTTGATGAACACTCACTTTCCGGGCTGCAAGGACATCGGTACGGAATATGTGAGCTCTAATGGAATTCTGTACACAATCGATGGGAATATGATATCTCATGACAGGATTTCCTGGGCGATAGGCACGTTTTCCTCTTACAAATCACCTAGGCCAGATGGCATTCTGCCAAGGATGCTACAGAACGCTAAGAAAATTATCACTCCCTGGCGTCATAGGATATTCATGCTTTGTCTTTCTTTCAATCATGTTCCAGAAAATTGGAGAAAGGTCAAGGTCGTTTTTATTCCAAAAACCGGCAGAAGTCATGAGAATGCGAAAGACTTTCGGCCGATAAGTCTTTCATCTTTCCTGCTCAAGACTCATTGACTTTCATATACGGCATCGACTGGAAAGCACCAAGGGCATTTCGAGAAGTCAGCATGCCTACCTTAAGGGTCGATCTACGGAAACAGCCCTACATGAGGTGGTAGGGGTCATAGAAAGGACCCTTGAATACAAACAATATACAATGGCATCCTTCGTGGATATAGAGGGATCCTTCAATAACGTGACTATTGTGGCCATTCAACATGCTCTTACTAGTCTGCGAGTGAAGGAGTACCTCAGTAACTGGCTGGTGTCCATGCTGAGGTCAAGAATAGTCACTGCAAATCTTGGTAACAGCAATATGACAAAACTAGTGGATAGAGGTACACCTCAGGGTGTTGTAATCTCTCCACTACTCTGGCTTATGGTAGTTAACTCGATTCTTATGCAATTAGACGACAAAGGTATAAAGGTCGTCGCATATGCTGATGATGAAGCAATATCATGTCTGATGCTTAGCAACTGGGCGATCAGGAATGGCCTAGGAGTAAACCCGGACAAAACCAGTTTGGTACTATTTACAACAAGGACCAAAATCCCTAGCTTCAGACTACCGCGGTTAGGAACCCGTGATATTTCTCTTACGAACAGTGCGAAATATCTTGGTGTCATCCTTGACTCTAAGTTGTCATGGAGGCTGAATATTCAGCACAGAGTCAAGAAGGCTACAGTAGCTTACTACACCTGTCGTAGGATGTTCGATGCAAAATGGGGACTTAGTCCTTCTATAGTTAGATGGATGTACATAGCCATTGTACATCCGATTCTTACATATGGATCTTTGGTGTGGTGGCCTGCGACAAGGAGGAAATATGTGGTGGACCAACTGTACAAAATTCAAAGATCGGCATGTATTGGCATTACATTATTCCTATAGATGTTCACATCGTGGCCATATCTGCTAGAAATGCAGGTAGGCTAAAGGCGACGGGAAGTTGGCATGCGAGGACGTACGGCTATGCGAATATTTTGGGCGTACTGCCTTCGGATATAAATCAACTCCCTGTCTACACTACGCCGCAGTTAGACTTTGATAGAGTGTTCAGAGTACTAATCCCCTCCAGGAGGGAGTGGTGCGGTGGTAGTCTCGTGGAGAACTATAACGTCAGGATATACACCGACGTCTTTTCTAGTGATCTTGAGATAGGCATCTCATATCGTCTTCCGGATAATTGCAGCGTATTTCAAGCTGAAATACTTGCTTTTACGAAGGCATGCAGGATTTTATATGACAGAAATATACGTGGGAATATTGGTATTTTCGTCGACAGTCAGGCGGCGCTTCTGTCACTCAGATCGTACAAAACTAGGTCTCTGTTAGTCAGTCGATGTAAGAGAGAGTTGTCAAGGCTAGGGAGCCTGGCGAATGTTACCTTGGTTTGGGTCCCTGCGCATAGGGACCACTTTGGTAATGAACAAGCAGACAAACTAGCCAAAGGAGGAACCGCTCTAAATACTCCCAATGTGGAATCAGTCGCAATCCCCTTGGGGAATATTAAGAGCGGCATATTCAGTCACTTTCTTAAGGAGGCTGATAATAGGTGGCGGAGACTGATCACATGTAGGGTCTCTAAATTGATGTGGCCCTCTTTTGATTTAAGGCGTACTATGCAACTGATAGGTCGTGATCGGAGGAACTTATCGAGGTTGCTGGCAATATTAACAGGTCACTGGGTGTTAGGAGAACATGCCAGGCTACTTGGACTCCCCTATAATGACCACTGTCGCAGTTGTAAGGACATAGAGAAAGAGGAGACGGTTTTTCACCTTCTCTGCGAATGCCCTGCCCTGGCTGTCAGGAGACACAAATTTCTTGGAGACTACATACTGGAGGATCTCAGTGAGATATCTAGGTGCCGTTTCAGCGATATTTTAAGATATCTCACGGCTACGGGATGGATCTAGCTCCCTAGTCTTTGTGCGAGCATAGGCTCTAGACACCATTTACCTGGCGAGTGGTATGGTCTTGTCAAAACGGGGTCATTCAGGCGTTACTTGACAGCCTGCGTGCAGCAGGCTACCATGTAAACCAACCAACCAACCCAACCAGTCATGAAAACGCTTAAAAGCATCGCATATTTACGCTCTCGCAAATGAAGTGCTAAAAATTGTTTCATTTGCACAGCGCTTGTAAACTTGCGCAATGACTTAGGATCGTAAATTTGCGCTGTTCAATTTTGAATTTTATGAACTGGTGGTTTTTTGGAATGATCCAAAAAGACACTACGAGTAGATAGAATTTAAACTCGTAAAATTGCTTTTTTGCAACCACGCAACTTTACGAGATGTTTTTTGAAGCATCTTTTTTAACTTCAGTGCAACTTTCAATAATTAATATCATATTTATAGAAAAGTCCAAAAAAAATAAAATAAAGGAAATAACAACTAAAACACAGAAAGCTAAGATATTTTTCAAATTTACTTCTAAAATTTTATAAAGACACACTTAATCCACTGAATGGAATTGTTGTGTGCTCTTCAGTACGAAACTAAAAAAAGGCCGATGCAAATTATACTAAATCGGTGCTTCTTTGGAATTTTCCTCTTAGGTGAGTTATGTCTAGTCAAGTGACAATCGCGAAATAGTTTGGTTTTTGTTTGTAAAAAAGCTAGACAATGGCACAGGGACGCTTCTGTCGTCTCAATGTGTTAATTGCATGCCCTGCAGACGCTATTGTCTCCGCTAACTGTTCAAGTTATATGCACTTGTATTGTTAAGTCGCCTATTATTACATCTGCATCTTACTAATTGTTTTCAGTTTCAGCAGATTCTGGACTTGGGTCACCTCTCCAAATTCTAGTTATTTTTTCCTTCATTGCGTTATTCCAATTTTTTAATTCAAAAGGCTTTACGTAGTCCACGATTATTTTCAGTCTCAGTCTCTGCCACTGATGGTCACAGTATTTTCTAGTTCATAACCAAATACTTCCTGGTGGCATGACACCTAGATGCTGCACCGTCTTCCACTAATCTAGAGTCGTTCTAATATTTGATCAAATTAAGAGTTTTCGGTGCTATTTCAGCCTTTGGTTAAATTTTGTTTTTCGTAAATTTCAAAACATGTTTGTTTTTGGCTAAAACTTTTTATAAGATCTTTTTAAGCCTCTTGGAATAAAGTTTTTCATAAATTTCTGTTTTTGTGATATACTTGGAATTGTTTTGTTTTGCTCCACTTTTCGATGTTGTTGTGCATTTTTGAAGTTTGGTTGAATATAAAATTTTGTCAGATTTTGAATTATTCCTGATTCTAAAATGCAATTTGGTTTTCTTGAAAAATTTGCTTTTTTGGAAATTTTTGTTATATTGATAATTTGACATTTTTGGACTATAGTTTGGTTTTGTGACGAATTTTTTAATTTTATATTTTCTTTTTTAATACATATGTATATTTAATTTTTAATATAAACAACAACAAAAATTATTTTTACCAAAAACAAAATTAACTATCACAAGAAGTTCAACTGCATAGAAAACAAAGGATGTGTTTGTGCTTTAACTTAACTTAACCTTAACTTGAAGAATAACGCTAGAAGTAAAATACCTTACGCTGGATTTACAAATGCAAGTAGTGGCATGCAATTGTTGTGTACGTATTGTCTACGAAAAATTCTTCGAAATAGTCGAATCTCATGCTATTCGTTTTTGAGTTTACACATGCAAGTGTAAGTTCATTTTTAAAATGTCGTCGAAACGTAAATTTCAGAAAATTTTTTTACTTTTTAAATTAAAAAAAATTTTACCAGGAAATGAGAAAGAACAATTTGGGAGGACAATGTCAAAGATTTAAATAATATGTTGAATAATCTGTTGGCTCAATTTTTATTCCATTTTAACTTTTTGTTTTCTTTTTAAAATAGAGTTACCGAGTTCACCATATAGGCATATTTTTGGGGAAACGATTTACATTTATTATTAAAAGTAATATTTTATTATTATTACTAATATTATTGCTCTTTAATTAACAAACTTGAATTTTTTTATGCGCAATTTAAGAAATAAATCATAGCAATGCATTTAAAAAGGTAGAACTTTATTTACAATTTAACCGCAATCCAGTAAATTTACATTTAATATTGAACAGGGTAACTTTGTCTATCTTTTTGACATTTAGTGGCATGCAAATGCCAAATTTTCACTCGCATGCAATTTTAGCTGCCACTGGAGCTGCCATTGCGCAAAATGTAAATGTATTAGTGAAAATGTGTGAGTGTATTGAGTTTTTCGAACTCCTAGTGGCATGTGTAAACGGTAGGTTAAAGTAGAAACTCTTAAAATTCACTTAAATACCAATGAGTCCAATATGACAAAAAAAAATTTTATTCAACAAGCAAAGGAAATGATTAATAAGATAATATTTATTTTTCCATATGTATATCAGTATACGCTCTTACTTGTGCCTTGTAATATTTAATAAAAAAATAGAAAAATTGTTTCCGACTTTGGAGTTGCAAAAAACCCAATTAAACTTTTTTAATGAAAATATTATTTTGGACTAAGAACGCGTGTTGACTGAACTATATTCCGGTTTTCTAACGCATTTTATATCCCAACAGTGTGTTTAATTATGCTATGCTTTAGCAGCAGTATATGGTTGTGGTAGATTTGAGGCTTGTTCACACATGCACCTTAATTGAGGTAATTAGTTTTTAAATTGAGCTATAGACTTTGGTGCCACACATGCAATTAAGCTTACTCTATTAAGCGTGCAATTAAGTACCAATTGCTCTAATTAATGATTCAGCTTTTGTGTGGTAAATTGAGCTCAGTTAAAGTTAATCTGCTAATTGGCCAACTAAGGTGCATATGTGAACATACTCTTGTTGTCAAAAAATATCAGAGGGAGATAAACGCCTTGATATGTTGCGTTATAAAATATAAATTATATGTTTTTATGTAACACCTAACTTTATTGGCTACAATAACGATAAGACAGTGAAAACAATACACACTGCGTTAATGTTCCAGTGCGCTAATAGAGTTGCACACTACTTAAAATTAGTTTCGGTAAAAACATGGCTCTTATCAGCCTGTGGTTCCACAACATATTTTTTCATAAACAGTTAAGAGAAATTTTACATATTGAAGATAGATATATAAAACTATTTTCATCCTTAAGCTAGCTCGATTTTACATGGCAAATTGCGTCCTATTTTTGTTAACAAAAATCCGCACAAGAACAGTATTGTAAAAATAAGACCACGTTCCTAAATTTACTGAGAGCAAAAACTTGGCCTTATTTTCACATTTATGTTTTTGTGTGGATATTAGATTACTTATCACATGTATGTAAAAACATGAAGGTGAAAAATGTTTACTATCTTTAACTAAAGATAAACAATAGTAAAACCAATTTAGTTAATCTCACTTTAGCATTGAAACAAGTGAAACTTACTAAATCAATTAATCTTAAAAAAAACAAGTAAAGGTGCTACATTCAGTTTCGCTGAATCTTATATATTCTTCATCCATGTATAAACTATCACAAATGTTGGAAGACTACAGATTTTTTCCACACAAACTTATTGTTAACGATATTTAACTATGGGCTACGATTTTTTTCGTTTTATTTTATATATTATAAGCGTTTTCAATCCGTTTTCCAAGATCGATGTTTTGGGTGCTTAAAAATGCAGTTTAAGTGGGTTTTCTTGATTTCTTGGAAGACAAATGGTTGTGTAATACTCAGAATTGACTGTTCCGCGTTGTTCTAGTGCTACGGTTGCGACATGTCCAGTTTTTCCGAAAAAACAGGCGACCATTTGCTTAGAAGTACTTCGTGCGCGAACAACTTTTGTTGGATTTGCCTCATCTTGAAACACCCATATAGTTGACTGCTGTTTACTTTCGGTCTCATACACATAAATTCACGATTCATCACCTGTCACGATGTCATAGACATGTTTCGAAGCACCGCGATAGCATTTTTTGAGCATTTCTTTCGACCAATCGACACGGGCCTTTTTTTGAGCGATTGAGAAATTGTGTGGGATCCAACGCGAACAAATTTTTTTTGACAGTGAAATGTTTATGCAATATTGAATGTATACTGGTCCCACTAATACCTAAGGTTGTCTCAATCTCACGATAGGTCACATGACAATCTTGCAATATCAGTTCACGCACAGCATCAATGGTTTTCGGAACAACAACTGATTTTGAACGATCTTCCCGAAATTCGTCTTGGAGTGAACTACGACCACGAGTGAATTCACCATACCTTCTATAAACACTGGTCCTTGATGGAGCTTCATCGCCAAAAATAGAATTAAGATCATCCGTGCATTGTTGCAGAGTTAATCCACGTCGAAAGTTCTAAAAAATAATCGCACGAAAATGTTTACGATTTAGTTCCATTTTTGGGCAGAAATGAATCCTTTAAGTTACTGTAAACAACACAAATAGCGCTCGTGTGTCAAAACGTTCTGAGTACGTATAACCTCGAAAATGTCCAACAATACGATAGAGCTGTCAGTTGCCAGATTACAACACTATGGTTGCCAAATCCCGAAACGTAAAAGGCAACCCTCGTAATAGAACACTCGAACTGTCCTCATATGTTTATTTCTACGAACTATGATTAACGAATGCATAATTATTTATTTTATAATTTTGTACTTTCAAGTTAGATGTCTTATGAGAACAATATTAGTTAATCTTTTAAATAATGTCACAAGTATACAAGGTTTTGGGGTGCTGAATTCTAGTCTACACTCCACTGTTTTAAATTGGTTCTGGATTTCGTGGCATACCCTTGCCTCCAAAATGAAAGAACGCGCGACATATATTAGTATAACTAGAGAACAGATTGTAGTATTGGCGGAGTAAAAAATTTGCATTAAAAATGTCTTTAAGTTATACTAACAGTGAATTTAGAAAAAGAACCTACGAATAAATAAACACGAACATAAAGGTATCTCAGTACAACATTTCCAAATTTTTTTTCGATATCATTTTTCTGTTGCGGCTGCTCTTGGCAAATCCGGATACCTTGACTTAGTTGTGAATAAAATTAAAAGGTGAGCATCGATTTAAATGTAATATTGCTTGTTTTGGTAGGAACTTATTTACTTATATGCTAGACGAAAAGGAACGCAAGCTCTGTTGTTTTTTTGTACAAATTCACGACAATATTGTTGGCGCGTATCGGATTTGATCTTAACTGAATAGGACACATTTTTCTGTAGTTATGTTAATATTTGTAGCGCAACTACCTCCTTTTTTTACGTAACGGAATGTCTCGAAAACTAGAATCAATTTGAAGAAACCGAGTGCAGACTCGTATTCAGTACCCCAAATAACATGAGAAACAACTTTAAATTGCTCCAGTCCAAAAGATAATGTCAATTTGTAAACTTGTGTAATGAAAACATTACAGCTATACCTTCAAAAAAAAAAAACAATTTTTGTTTCTTCTTGATTTGACATTAGGATTTTGTTCTCTTTTAGGTCGAGAATGTTGAATTTTACTGAGGCCATTAAGGTATTGCGCCAGGCTAAGTTCATGTCTAATTACACGAAGCAATTCGAGCTGTTTTGACCCCCCTCATTGTTGAAGTTAAATATCTATCTTTAAAATAATTATGTTTACGTCTTTTAATTGCACTTTATATTTATATGTGTAGTAAAATGCAAGTAGGCTTTGTCTTTATGCTCTATAATATTTGCTCTACAATACATTTTGAGAATACAGTATATTTCGTTTATAGTCCATTCCGTTTAAAGGCCAAAAACCGATGTAAGCCAATGCAGCTTTTTTTCCAATTTCATACAAATTATTTGCTCTAAAGTCCACTTCGCTTGAAGTCCATTTTCGTTTAGAGGCCACATTTTATTTGCATGCGTAACTTATATTGTATGACAAAAATTTCGCATGTAATCCATTCTATTTTTTTTCTTATTTTTTGCCAAACTGGCAATCTCTTTTATTTGCATTTCTGGTAACTTTACCAGAAATGCATAAAAGTTTGTAAAATGAGTAAACGAGTGATATTGAGTGTCGAAAAAAAATTAAAATTATTAAAAGATTACGAAGAAAATTCGATGAAATGTGTACAACTGAGTGCTAAATATAAAGTGGATAAATCCACTGTTTATAAAATTATAAAAATAGTCGAAAATCAAAAAAGTGTCGAATACCTGTAATTTAAAAGCGTTGCGTCAAAGAAAAGGGTAACATGGTTTAATGAAATGCATGGTCATAATGCAGTGGTAACTGGACTGATGCTTTTAAATAAAGCAAAAGAATTTGCTGTGAATTTAGAAAAAGATTTTGAGCCAAATACATCATGGCTATTTCGTTGGAAGAAACGAAAGGGAATATGTGTAGGAAAAATTAGTGGGGAATCGAATGACAGTGATAAAAATGGAGCCTTAAACTTTATAGAGAACCAGTTGCCTCAAATTATTCAAGAGTATATATCAGAATGTATTTTTAATGGGGATGAAAGCGGTTTATACTATAAAGCACTTCCAAACACAACCTACTTTTACAAAGGCAGTCCAGCAAAAGGATGGAAAATGCAAAAAATGCCGCTTAACACTTCTCTTCATTTGCAAGTCAACTGGTGCTTAAAAACGTGTTTTTGTGATTGGAAAGCCTGGCAAGCCTCGCTGTTTCAAAAATAAAAACATTCCTGTTACGTATTTTTATAATAAAAATTGAGAAAACTAAATAAGAAGATAATTGTATTTGTTGATAGTGCCTCATGCCATAAGACGACAATAAGTTTGACAAATATTAAGGTTCAGTATCTTCCTCCAAACACTACAGCTATTATCCAGCCTCTAGATCAAGGAATAATTCACTCGTTTAAGCAGCAATATAAACAAATCATCGTTAAGAAGCAGATATGTGCTATTGAGAGGGGAAAAACTATTCCTGAATACATTAAATCAATATCGATATGTGGCTTTTATAAAATTACTTTTTATCAAAAATTATAATACATGTTTATTTCAGGCAGGTTTTAACAATAATAAAGATGTTCATGAAATTGAAGAGGATCAAGATTCTGTAAGCGAAGTTTTGACGTTTTCATCAGAATATCAACATTGTGATGACGAGCTTATTTGTCATGGAATCTTGAGTGACGCTGATATTTTGGACGAAGTGGCTTCGGACAAATCTGCTGAAGAATATTGTAATAATTCTGATGATGAAGATCCCCATGATTTCAATGTAGAAATATTGCAGTGTCAAGAAACCAAAATTACTTCAAAAGAAGTTTTAGATTCAGTTGAAATATTAAGAAAATTTTGTTTGGAAAACGAAATTGAGCAAAATTTGATTTTTGAAAATATAGAATCATTTATTGTAAAAGCTGCTTTAAAAAAGAAGCAAACAAAAATTACAGAATTCTTTTAAAAAACGAACTCTTTTAAAAAAAATCGCAATATATATTTAATATAGAATTTATTTAATATGTATAGAAATTAATATAAGTATATCTTGAGTTTGATAAACCCAAATGGATCTCATATTTTAAGCTTATGAAGCATATTAATTGTAGGCATAGATACTTAGAAATGTATGTACAAATGTACTTATTTCCTTTTTGTTTTTTTTTTTGTTTTATTACTATATATAATCGTTTACAACAATTGAATTAATATTAAAAGGTTTTTGTTTTGAATAAAACATTTTTTTTAAATACGTTGTTTTATTCAAGGAAATTTGTAATTTTTATATAGTCCAAAATGTGGATTATATCTAGGTTCACTTATAATCCAAAAAGTGGCTTTTAAAAAAAATCGGTTATAGGCCAAATTTGCTTATAGTCCACAAAAGTTGTGCAACCATAGTAGTGGACTATAAGCGAAAAATACTGTACTTTAATAAAATTCATTACTTACAAAACTTACAACTCTGCTTCCTTTAATCGTCAAATAATGAAAATTAGAACATAAGGACTCAACGTGAAGTTAACCGAACATTTTGCTACTTACTCATCAATATTATGGAGCACTTCCACTGTAGCTAGAGGTATACAGGTAGGCTTTGGAGAATAAATAATTCGAAAAATGTACACTTTTCCTCTAGAGGGCTAGGGTTCCCTCTTATTTGTATGGGGCATTTCCACCGCAGGTAGAGAGCTGAAATCACAGATATAATCAGCTACGGAAACTTTGACGTTTGTTAAAGCGTTATATCATGTGTAGTTAACCCCTTTAAGAGAAAGAAAATAAGACATTGCATCCTCAAAAACAATAAGAAAAAGACAACAGGTATACATTACCTAAACCAACATATGATACCAAAATATAAACAAAAAGTTTTAATAATAAAATTCATAAAATTTTTTATTTATGATAAAAAAATGAAATAGTTTTGAAATTGCAAGAATTTTTACATTCCAAATATAATATTGCTGTTCCATAAAGGGTAAGTATTAGCTGTAATGAAAAATAAAACATAATTAGGTTATTATTATATAGTTATTGTTCTCTTGCAAATCGAAGAAAACTTGGCGAACATTGGACATCAAAAATGAGTTCAAATGAAAGAATTTGCTTGGTAAATGGTTTTTATGGCACTTGCTACTGGACCAACGGTAAGTATAGCGAAAAAAAAGATATGTAAAAATTTTTGTTTCTCTACAGACAATGTGTGGTACCAAAGTGCCCTAAAACAAAAAAAAAAACCAGTAAAAATTGCTGCAAATAAATTAATTCAATATTATAACTGATTAATGTATAAAACAACTAGTAAAATTTAAAAAAAATCAATAAAAATTGTGTTGCTTAAAAAGGAGTAATATAATTAAACATTAAGTAAAAAAATTAACTTATTTCCACCACTTTTTAGAGCAACTGAATAGTATTTCCAATATGATTTCAAGCAATACACACCATGCACAAACCGGTTCTTAAATTGCTAATTACCTTATTTCCGGTACTACTTGGAGGAACGCAATAATATATTCTGCCTTCTTTAAATCTTAAACAGCACTTCACATCTTGATTTCTTCAATTTCTTATTAGCGGCTTCTTCTCGGCATTATTATGATAGCTATGTATAAACCACAGCCACTAACCACTATAAATGCATTTCACATCACCTTTTTATTGTTTACACATCTACATGAAGTCACCAATTAATATTTAATCTTTTGTTTTTAAATTGGCACTTGCTCTTTCTTCAATATATTATTCACTTTTATTTTTAGCACTTTTTATTTACAATTATTAATTTTCCAGCAGCATCACTTTCATCCATTTTATGACATCAGCAATATATATATACGAATTAACTGCCACTTCTGAAGATGCCGCTGGAAACAAGCAAAAAATACCGCTACAAAAATTTATTCGATAAATACCAATTAACTTCACTGTTTATAAAAATTCCATTTGGTTATGATTGAGCTGAAGCCGGAAACTTATTTAATTTTGTTTGACGAACCAAAATCAATTTGGGCAGAATATATTCCATCCAAAATAATATTTTTTTTAGTTTCCGGCATCGAAATAACTAAAAGTAGTAACATATAATGAACTTACCTTCTTGGATCTTTCGGGAACCGATGAATCCTCACAATTTCCCAAATAATAAAAAATTAAAAACTTTTTTTTTGTTTTGTGCCTTTTTTTTTATGAATTTTCCTATACAAAATGTAAACAAACAAAATTTCATTTAACCCCATTGGAGAAAAGAGAAAGCTATAGATTTTGTATATATTACTGTCTGAACCAAGTGTATTTCCTTTTACAAATTTAGGTTGCTTTTATTTTAAACACAAAGTTATGTAATTTTAATAGATTTATAAACTGCTAACACAACACTTTTATTATTCAAACTTAATGGAAAAAGAAAATTTTGGTGCACAAATTTGTAGTTGCTCACTCTGATGATAATTTGCTAGCAGTAATTGAACCGCGAAAACCGCGGCTAGAGAGAGCTGATTTCGCTGTTGGAAAAAAAATGTTAATTTTCCAATGATCTGTCAATGATCATCAGTGTGAGAAAGTTTACTTTTTTTTGTTTGGTACAAAGAGTAAGTATTTCAAAGTATGAAAAGTGTAATTATAATAAAAGAGTAAGTATAAAAATGGTAAGTATAAACAGAGCAAGTGTAAACAATGTTAAGTAAGTATAATTGAGTAATTTTAGTTGTTATTGTTTACAATTTACAATTGATAATTATATCAGTGCAGTGTAATTAAGTGAAAAAGTATATATATTAAAAAAAAGGTTAATTGTCCAAAATAGTTTGGACATGCTGCCGGCCTTAGTGTTAGGCAACAGGTGCGGGATTATGGGTGGCACAAAGCACTTGTGCCAACGATTTTATAGCCTCAACTAAAATGTTAGTTGTTGACGACGAGGTACTGCTGGGGATTTTGATGGGTTTAGTGGTTTAGTGGTCCTGTCGCCTTTTTCCTGTCTGCACCGTTGTTGGGGGTTTATTCCACTTTAAAGCACACTGGGGAACGGGGTGTAGCAACGTATGGTGGAATTTGTCACATCTTTTGCATGTATCCACCGAGTTACAGGCCCGTATATCGTGGCTTCGCGCCAAACAATTCTCGCAATAGCGATACCTTGCCACTACCTCCTCTATTTTCTTTAAGGTCATCTTAAGAAATTTTCGGCAGAACTTTAGCCCGTGAGAAGCGTTGCACAAACCGCACTTATACATTTTTCGTGGAGAGCATCTGCTACGGTTCATATGTGCCTCTATTGGGCGCGTATTGACTACTTTTTTTTTTATTAATTTTATTAATATTAAAAATACTTTGAAAATTATACTAAATAATTAGTTTTTACAGGATATAAAAAAAAAAGTTCTACAAAATTTCATTAAATCGAACAAAATTTACACATTTTTTTCTAAATAATTTACTATCTATTTCGGATTTCATGTTATTTGGTAACATATTAAATAATTGAAGGCCTTTGTAAAAAAGTGATCTCTGCATTTGAGTTGTTGTAACCCGCTGGATACGAAAATCTTCTGCATTTCTCAGTTGATATGGGTTGTACATCTCTAACATAGTTTATCTGTTCCTTTAAATACTCGGACAATTCTCCTTCTTTCATCTTTTTAATAAAGATCAATGTATTAAATTTAAGTCTTTGTTCTATATTCATCCATTTGAGGTCTTGCAGCATGTCGTTTATGTGTGTATATCTGTTGCAGTTTAGTATTGTTCTCATCGCATTATTTTGAAGTTTATGCATTCTTTCTATTTGTGATTTGTTACAGCAAGTAAAAATTATTCTGGAGCCATATTCAAAATGAGGTTAAATTATTGTGTTGTATATGTTTATTAAAGTTGCTCTTGATAAGCTGTTCCTTATTCTTTTAAAAAGTCCAATTTTTTTTAACGATTTTTTTACAAACATAGTCTATGTGTTTTTTAAATTTTAACAGCCTTATGCAAAAAAGTCTTACTTGAGGTTTGAAGTTCATGTTAGCTACCATCGACATTAACGCTAACATACCGATGTTAAAAAATAGTATGCAAAAAACCTACTTTATGCTTCAATAAATTTGGCATGTTGATACTGGCAACACCACCATTCTCTTTTGTCTCTTAATAGTTAACGATGCACAAAAACGATTATTAATTCATCCGGATATTCGGATATTTAGTAATGTTGTGTTAAAGTTTGAATAGTTTAAATATAAAATGACATTTTTCTTTATTGAATATTTATACTACATAAAAAACATAAACTAACACATTTATAGTAATGTAAAATAGTAAATATGCACAAGGCGTAATCTTTAGTTTATTATTTTTGAAATACGCCTATTTTTTGTTCAGGTGTTAAATCGATTATTTGAAGTACGAGCTTTGTTTACTTTGGTTGATTGTATGTACATCACTATAAGGAAATTATTGGTATAACAAACATTCTGTTGGGAGGTATGCATGAATTTAAGAAAAACAAAATAAACCAAATTGTTTTGCATAGAAACATACATACATACTTATGTATGTACAAATACTAATGTTTTAGCATTTGCAAAGCTTACGGGCATACCATCGAGTAAACATGGAAATCTCTGCTTCCAAACACCAAAACATCGCTCAACGGTATTTTGGGGTGCAATATGCGCCTTATGGTATCTCAACTCCTTCTCATTTTGGAGGCGAAGTAGAGGTGTAAATAAGTATGGCGGTAATTTATAGCCGGAATAGCCAAGCAAACGGCCTCGAAATTCCCGGTTTTTAACCTGTTCTCTTATTGCCGATTCATTAAATATCCGGCAGTCGTGTGTGTTACCTCTCACCTTGCCACAAGGTCCAATATTTTCAGTCGGGAATCACAAATTACTTTCAAGAAAAGTTTATGAAATCTTGGTAAAAAAGTTTACACCTTTAATTACCTGAACATTAAGCGAGTAGAATCCTTTTCGGCTTATGTAATATTGCGCGGCATCACCATCTGTTTTCTTTATTTTTATCAATTGCGCCAATGACTCCTGGAAAATTGCGAATTGCTTTAAAGCCTTTTGCCAATTCTACTTCTTCTTCAACAGAAGATGGCATTTTTATAAATTCTCTAGCGTGTTTCGCTAAAGCGCGAGATACTTAGGCACAATTTCTACTAACCGTGCTTTGCGACAGGCCATGAAGGTCACCAGCATCGTCTTGACACTAAATATAATCAAAGGTGTATTCAGCTTATTGTAACATAATCATCTATGTACATATTTCCCCTCGTCCCCAGCAACGTAAAGCTACCAAAACTTGCAGTTCTGGCGAGGTTCCACACCCCCTGCGGTCTACTTCAATATCCGCTTTTATCAGTTTTAAAATTTTCCTCACTGTTTCCTTGCAAAAACGATATTTCCCTTTGAAGTGGTCATCAGGAAGGGAGAAGCCATCAATCCTCGTTTTATAAATACGTTCCCGATAATAGCTCCCCAATTGGTTTATACGTTCGCAATGCAAAATTACACATGAAAAAATATTTTTCACATCAAATAAATATTAATTTTACCAATTCTGTTCATTAAATTCAAAGTGTCCATATTTGATTCCCTATATCCACACAATTAATTTTTTTTTCGAAAACACTTTATTCGTCAAAACAATAAAATATTTAACATCGCTTTAAAGTAGGTGGGCAGCTACTTTAAGTTATTTTATGTTGACATCGGTTTACTTAACGCGTGTTAAGCTAACATTCGTTTTTGCATAATACTTTAAGCAATTTCGCTTAACATTGGTTTACCAGCCTGTATTAAGTTTTTTTGCGTAAGGGTGTTTATCTTTATCTTCTTTAGGACCAATTATAAGCGTATCAAATAATATACTGGAAGTATATTAAAAACAATTTTTGGCTTATAAAAAACTGAACAAACTGCTAACTTGTGTTTATAAAAGATTTAATAAACACAAAAAAAAATAAATAAATACATAATAAATTTTTGATAAAAACAATTCTGAATAAATATAAATAAATGAAATAAATAATATTTGAACAAAAAATTATTACATGGAAATTTAATTATAACAGGAAATTAATAGGTCTATTCTTATATGTTGGACTCTTATATGTGGGATGTCGTTACAATTAATCTTTCCACCGCTCGCGAGGCATTCTTGTCCATCTCTTTCGAATCCCTGGCTTGGCCAATTAAAATCGGAGTTTCTTCAGAGATTAACGTCTCCATCTGTTGCGAGACTCTCTAATGTAATGGATAAAAATATGTCCACTGCCACAGATCTCAATATGTATGAGAAAGTTTTTAATTAAACTGGAGATCGATCCAAACTTCGTATACTAGAGACCAATCACATTCTTGGCCACGCATCCTTAGCGTAAGAGTGTGTTAACTTTTCACTGCTAGACTTATTTAGCTAAACTCCTTGCAGAGACAAAAACATGTTACCGGTATGCTCGGTAATTTAGTATGAATATAATTTGTAATTGCATTGTAACTTCTAATAAATAAATGAATATTCCCAGTTAAGTGAAAATGGCTATGTTACTAACCTAGCACTTAAAAAAACTCAAAGTGCGAGTCCATAATTAAGGGACATTCACATCTAAGAGGTTTTTGTAACCGGAAATAGATCTCTAATAATTTCCTGAAAGTTGTCAGATTTTCAGTTTTGCAAGAACAAGTTCACAAAATTTGTAATTAGACCTAGTGCGATAAGAGGAGTAAGTAGAAGCATTTTTCTTTCTAAACTAAAATTTCATTGAGTTAATCTCGGTCTTTGTGGCCTTATGGTATATCCTCTTTGTAATCATATTCTATTAACATTTATCGAGTAACAATTTCATATATCCATATTTTTCTTTCTTGTTGTGGTGAATGTCCAAATTTTTTTACCTATAGTTAGTTTGGTGGCGGATATTCGAATTTTGGTGAATTCCCAAATTATGGTGAAATTTCGTTTTACTTCACTTTTCGGATTAATTGTGATTTTTTATCAAATTATGTTTAATTTTGTTTTTTTTTTTTTGTGGAAATCTGCCACTCGAGGTGAACTTTAGATTTTTGTTATTATATGTTTTTTTAACATTGATTTTGTTAAAAGTTCAATGTTTTTCATAATATATTGACCTTTTGTGATTTTTCGGCTTTTCGTCATATTACAAAAATGTGGTGAATTAAAAATTTTTATTATTTTACAAATATATTTTTTGTTGAAATCTTAAATTAAACGATGCAAATTTTTATTACAGTAAAATCATTTATAGTTTTCTTTTAATTTAAACTAAAACTATTTCTTTATATTTCCTTATAATGTGGTCATTTTTACAATTATAATGTTCCTACATTAAACTTGAACTAAAATTTTAATTCATAAATTCTTAGATACCATTCCCTCTCAGGTACAAAGTTAAACATTCCCCATGCATATTAACTTAGCGTCGTATCTTACACTTCTGAAGTACGACAAAACTTTACTACTTTTAGGTAGCAGCTATCTCCAGTTCAATTTTACCTTTTAAGAAATGTATTTTAACCATGAACAATTTATGAACTTAAACGTGTATGAAAAATGTACCAAAAGCTAGAGTCTTTGAAAAAATTACACACAATCGTTCTCTTTGAATTATTTTATTTTTTTTATAATTTTTTTATAAAAAAATGTTGCAACTTTTATAGCAAGATGTAGGCCATACATTTTTATGTAAGCTTCTGTTTAAAAATTACCAGAAAATCTATTGGCGTAAATTTACACGAATATTAGGAACAGTGCTTTAATTATCTCGTAAATCAGTTAGTAGGCAATATCTTCAGTAGATTTGATACGACACAATTATACAAGCCATCGGCCACTGGAAAAAAGCTCAGCTGTAGCAGCATCTCCCTCAGCAGCTTTATTAGAATTTATTAGAATTTATTTTTGTTATTCGGTCTTTTAAAGAACGAAACCAGCCTTTCACCTCCTTATAGTGCTGCTTGCTCCATTTCAACAGCCTGTGTTAGTTCACGTCCAAATACAAAACGTACAATAGAAATAATCCAGCACTCTTTGTAAAATCCTTTGATGTGCTGTCTATGGAGGAAACGCATTTTTAGTAGATGCATCGAAAAGACCTTTTTTTTGTGCTACTAGTCTTCACCACTTCAGTTGCAATAGATTGCAAAACTCGTAAGAAATCCAAAGTAATGTTAATGTTTTGTAAAACCTTAATACTAGTTTTTATTTTTAGTTTCCTTTAAAATTTAATGACTTCCCGTCCTCACAATTTACACTTCCATATTTACAAATGTACACACATGCTTTTTTATGTATTTTGGATTCGCCTTAACCAGTTTCATTTGACATTTGTGGTTCTTTTACACTAACAAAAACTTGTGGCACCCTTATTTAATTCGCTTTGCATATAATTGATTATAATTTGTTTGTTTAACGTTTCTTCTTCTTCAGGACATCAAGCAGTGTGTTCGGCAACGGCCCTTGAAAAAAAATTTCGGTTCATTTTTTTTTCAGTTTCAACCATTTACCGAAATCTCATTTTAACATTTTTTTTCCTCTCATATTCTGTGATTTTTCGCCTATTACAACTCTAATAGTCACGTCCCCTCATTACGGCATTAATTGCAATACATGTTTTGTTGTATAAACTTCCAGGTATATCATATTTCAATTATATAAAAATAACATATGCTCCAATTCCATCTTTACGCCTCCATCTTCAAGAAATTCCATCCAAATACTATTTGCTCCCATGTTTTCCTTTTTTAGAACGCACCCTACTTTCTCTTATAGCTATCTCAAACCCATTTTCTAGGCTTCTTGCTGATTTAAAAATTGAGGGATTGGGGTTCTACGGCTTATTTTACTTCATCCTGGCGTGTTCCTCAAGTCACTTTGGTCATCGACTTGGGAATATTTTTTTATAACTACCGCAACAACCTTTAAATAATATTCCAAAAATGCGCCATCCTCTGCTTTCTTCTTGTACTTTTCTATTCCGAGTCCTAGAAGATTTAGCTGTTTGAATCAAAGTGTTCACATCAATTTTGCTTATGCCAAGACATTTGCCAATATTCTCTAAAACCCATTTCTAGTCCTAGAAGATTTAGCTGTTTGAATCAAAGTGTTCACATCAATTTTGCTTATGCCAAGACATTTGCCAATATTCTCTAAAACCCATTTCTGTGTCCCCGACGATGACTATTGGATATTTCAAAGATTTTATGTATTCACAGTTGCATCTTCTTCAATAGTTCGCCCATCTTAATTTTTTTAATAATTTCATACGTTCCCCTATTTTTGCTTTCCTAAATAGCTTTTTCCACTTTCTCTACGCTTTCTATTTGTAGCAGCAAGCCGAGAAGGTTTCACAACTTGAGTTCTCTTTTTGCCACAGTTTGCTTTGCATAGTAACTGTGATGTATTGCAATATAATGGAAAAGTTTTGTCATCCACTGTTATTATATAATTACAAGAAACAGTTATTTATGAATATTATTCTTTCTCAGTGACTACTAACGTAATGAACTAATGTTGCAGACATTCATTTTTCAATGATGAACTAAGCATCACAAGATGTATCAACAAGAATCTAGTAACTAGCAAGAAGCATCAGACGCACTATGAAAACCAGGAGGAACAAGTCCCAAAACTCCACCATCTGCTTCCAATCCATAGCAGGTATGAGTGCTCTTAATTGATTGTAGTCCAGTAGACAATGTATTCTTCTGATAAACTTTGAAATATTAATGTTTTCTCCCATAAGGGAAGACGAGATAAAAGTAGTGATTGTTAATTAAATAAAAAAAAAAAATCAAATATTTTTTATGATTTTTTTAAAAACAAAATATTTTAAAAAATTTGTTTCTGCCAAAGTTCCACGATCTCTCTTAAACTACTTATAATGAAAATAATATTGTTGTCGAATTTCGAATTTTTTTATTTAACTGAATAGGACAAACCGGAATCCGGTTTTTATTTGTCGTGCAACTGACTCCTTTTTGACATATCGGTATATCTCAAAAACTATAGTTAATTTGAAGAAACCGATCGCAGAATTAATTTCAGCACCTCAAATAACAAAAGTTTGTCTGAATTGCTAAACCTGTGTAATGAAATCATTCCGATACCAAGCTATTTTTGTTTTTCGTTTAGCAAAAGATACTAATCACTATTGAGGATGTTGAATTTTACATAAAATCAAAGTGTGCTACTCGCATATTTGCAGCAGTATACAAAATTGCGTGCTCTGACACAAGAATAGTCCCATCCTTCAAACTTTCCGTAGCTAATGCAATTCTTAACCACGTTAATGCATCTGGTTAATGACAGAGAAAGTTTTCTGTAACAAATTTGTTGAAAACTAAATGCTTATGTTAATAATATTACTTTAGTATACTTTGCATTGCCCCAGTCCAAAAATTAACCTGAATCTGTCAACTTGTGGAATCGCTCTTTGTGATCTCCTTCTGTTGATGTAAAGAAAAATGTTTCAAACAAAATTGGAATCACCCCAATAATCTATTTTGTTCACCAATTTATTAGCTTCATTTACCCTATTCAGCAACATTTTGTAAATTTGAATAACAAAAAATAAAACGCTTGCACTGAGTGCGACGTCATAAACGGTACGCAGTGGTATCTTATAGTGTGACATGTATATCAAGCTTGCATTGACTTAAACTTAGTTTATAATTGTGTACGTAATAGTTTAAAAGCATTCTCGAGATAATACCAGATATTGGAGTAATTACATATTGTATTTTTGCAACCAAACCAGTGAGCAGATTGGCAGGGATATGCAGCCACAGATGAATCAATCTGCTAAAGAAATTAAAAGGTTATTAAGCACTGTGTTACAAATGGACATTTAAAAGTATCCCTCCCGTTAATTCAATTTTAAATTGCACTTACTGAATTGGTTGTAGCGTTAAGGCGATAAAGTTTATAGTTCTTAAAGAAAATCATAGATCCATTCGAGTATCGATAGGCAGCATCCAAGTTGTTTGGTAAGCCTTTCCAGATTGAAATCGGTTTAGGATAGCCAGCCTCAATGGGTTGTTCGTTCTGAGGATTATAACGCCAATATTGACTGCCCTTGAAGAAGCAAATGATATTGCCCCAAGCCATGGCAGCGTCCAAATTATTGGGTATGCCGATGAAATCTTTGGATATATCTCTGGGAAAATCCTTTTGTAATTGACGACCAATGTAGTGCCAATATTTAGTACCCTTAAAGAAAAGCGTACTACCAGTGTAAAAGGTAAGTGCAGCATTAATGTCGCCTAAAAAGTATTGAATTAATAAAAGATCTCGATCAAATAACATTAATAAAGTACCAGGTAAACCAGGCCACCCTTCAGATATAAGTTTGGGATAACCATCGGCTACTGATGAGTTGGAAATCTTATAATAGATGCTACCCTTAAAAACATAGGTTAGGCCATCGGTTGATTTAAAAATGGTATCAATTTTGGGATCTTCGCACAATGAAAGCGGTGATTTTCTGCCATAAAGGCGTTGTATTCCTAAAATGTCATCCGGGTCCAATTTGAAATTTGGTATATAACCATAATAGCCATGGTTCATTACAGCGGAAGTTACATTTGAATGCGATAAGCCCAAAATGTGGCCAAATTCATGGGCAGCTACTTGGAAAAGATTAATTCCTTTAAAACTGACAATGCTCCAGTTCTCCGCATCATCAAAATGAACTTCATTGCTTAAGAACGGGACATGACCTAAGGTACCACCACGTCTACCTATTACAAATCTAAATATAACAAAAATTCATTTAAAAACATTTAACTCCTCGTTAGTTGTAAAAACTTACTTAATTTTAATATCCACTGCGTCTGCTTGTTTAGGTGTAAAACTTAGATCAGTATATTCGCTCCATAAGTCAAAAGCTCTCTCGATTACAATATCAACATCAGCTGTTGACAGCCCTTTTGGGTAGTTGACTACTCTATAGGTAAAATCCTTTTTGGGCCAATATCTGCCATTGAGAACATAACGCTTTGAACGTTTGTGATTACCAAAGTCCATATTGTCAGGTACACCACAACGTGGCAGTGACATTAATTCTATTGTCTCATTGTATAAATTCGCATTTATATCCGGACCGACAAAACTTTGCAATTTCTGTAAGGTTTTATAGGATAGGTAATTAAATTTCGACAATTAAATCTGCAAGCAAAAATATAATACTAAGAATTCTAAGAACTGTTACAGCTGCAAACATTAAAAATGTTGTACTATAGTAAACCAATAGCTTTTAAACTATACAAAAGTTTTAAAGTTTTGCCTCCGTATCAAAAGTTCTGAATGAAATTAATTTTTGTTTGAAAAATCGAATTCAGAAAAAAATATCTGAATTGAAAAAGGACTTCAGTGGAATTGTTTTTAAAATAACCGATCAGCATCTTATTATATACAGAATTTCGGCCTTCCATAGCAGCATTACTAGTGCATAAAACATGAGTATTAATAAGAAAGTTTGACGCATCCAAATTGTGTAAATTTGGCAACGTTATGAGCAGCGGTCTCGTGGAAAAGTTGAATTTAGTAATTACCAATTCAACTAAATTATTGTATTCAAATCTTAATATTCTACTTACGATTGGGTCAATGTGACTGCTTTTTATTCTCTGGTGCCCATCAAATTGAAAATAATTGTGTTGGAATGGACCACTGTTTGGTTTATGTATTTGACCGATTATATTTTTACTTCTTACTGAATCCAGATTTGGATATTTTCATTACTTATATACCAAGAGGCGCAATCAATAAGTCGCAAAATATTGGAACATCTTTGCAACTTCTGGATGTTTGATATGAGAGCCGTATCCTACAGCCGAATGCCACATGGCCATATTGACTTTATAACGGAATTAAAGGACTTTGTATTTGAAAGCTAGGGTTGAGTTATTTTTGCCGCAATATGACGGGAGTTAGTTAGGCGTCACTCTACGTGGATATCCAGATATATAACGTGGGTTTCCGCTCGAGCAGTGGTATTTGTTATTATTATAGGTGGCCAATTTTTCCTTCTGGGGGAAGGTGTTACATGAGCACATTTTGTTGGATTTTCCTGTATTCTTTTTTAGTCAATCTTCTAGGTCATTTATATGAGACTGAAGTTGCTCGGATTCAATCTTTTTTGCTAACATTTATGTATAAATGCAGTGTCGTCTTACATGCATTTGAACTTGGTTCCATATTCTCTACAGATGTTATGTAATAGCGGTCCCCATATCCTTGATGCCGTAACACGATCAAATCCGAGTGATTGTCTCACATCTGGCATTGTAATTGTCGGTTGTAATGAAGCCGAAATTCCGTAGGATAATTTAAAGTATCACTTATTACTGGGTTGTCACGTGGAGTAAAAACCTTCCCTGAGTGATTAGCGAATGCATTTACCTTTTCAACAGAGTCTGCATCACAGGTGTGGTTTTCAATTCTTAGTGGAGATTCATAGGCAATAGGACATAACAAGCTCCTTACAGCTTTCCACATATAATCTGGGTATTTTTTTTTGGACCGAAATTTTCTTAATAGTTCTCAATAGCAAACACATGTTTTTGAGACATAACTGAAACAGTTTATTACGTAAGGTTTCTTCATTTCCTCTTTTACATACATGTTGATTGCTGTAAATTTAATTTAGCTTATGGCTTTGTTAGCGTTGAAATTCTGGTTGAGGCTTATGTATGTAAAATTAAAAACCAGTTTGGTATACGATTATTAGTTCTTCATATGTTTTTTTAAAGGATATGTTATGTGTATGGAATTTGTTCTCCTGGATATTTTTAGCAGTTAACGATTTCCTGTCCATATTTCCACACTAAACATTAAGAAATCCTGGTGACGGAACGGCATATTATTTTTGGCTTTTCAAGGTTAGCCTTTAGACATTGTCTTTAACAGTAACTACGGAGTTTATCAATCCTAGCTTCTAAACCACGTGGTGAATGCGATAAAATAATGATGTCCTTAGCGTGAAGCAAGTTTTTTTACTAATTCATTAATGTAAAAAAATGCATTTTTTTATTTTAACTTCTACCGAAAATTTGTTGGGGAAAGAGTTGCCATAAAACATTTTACTTTTCAAGTTTTCACATAAACATTGTAACAACCTAATTATTTTAAACAAACGTCCTAGTCATTACAGCTTTTAGAAAAAACAATTTCGAAAAATAGTGTCCCAGGTGCATAAAAATTCCACAAATATGCCTATGTATTTTTACCACTTCTTTATTCCTGTGCATGATATATGAGAGTTTGAACCTCTTGTCCACAGTATATTTTGATGAATTCTCGAATTTTTGTTGAATTCTGGATAATATTGGAAGTGGTTTTGTTGTTAAATTTTTAATTAAGAGTTTTTGGTGCCGCCTGTTTTTGGTTACTTGTTTGTGAAATCTTATTTTTTGCAAGATATAGGTCCTTAGGAACTTGTGTAACATCGGTTTTGTTAAAATTGCGTAATTTTTTAAACCCGACGTTTTATATAACATATTTTTGGTAAAGCGTAAAATTTCGGTTTTTACTAAATCCTGTTTTTTTTTGATTCAAGTTTTTCGATTTGGTGGTGAAATTAAAATTTTGGAAATTTTTCAAATTTTTTTAAATATTTTTGTGAAATGTCGGTTTTTGAATGTATTTTGTGTTTTTTTACTTTTTGAAATACAGGGGTTGTTTTAATTTCTGTAGCAGGCCTTTATATAGCAAATTTAATGAGCATTCAGTATGCGCGAATTTTATGAGCTTGTGTATAAGCTCTTCCCTACAAGAGTGAAAATACCAAAAAAAAAAAAACAAGAAAGATAACTTGGGAAGTTGTGGATCGATATAGCTGATTTCAAATAGCGAAAATTCGCCAAGCTCATAGGTGAGCATTGTTAGGTGAACTTCTCTATCTGTAATGATAGAAAATGAAATGAATATGGTAGTAGTATTTAAAATATTTAGAGTATTTCCTAGTCGCCAGTAAACTATTTGAAAAGTACCAAATATTTTAGTTTGATGAAAAGCAGCAGATTTTATGTCTACTTTATGGAAATATTTGCAGGGAAAATTAGAAAAAGTAATATTTGACTAATTTCGATATATATTAGTGTTGCTTTTTCAAGAAATAATACCATCGAAAAAAAGTAGTATTGCGCTTTTTCTTCCCATATCTATTTTTGTTAGACTTTAACCTTGTATCCAAAAGTAATTTTATCTAAAAACAAACTAAAGTGATATCTAAAGTATCGTTATCTTTATCGAGCAAACAAATACAACAACATTGCTTTTTGTTCTCTAAAGAAATTTGAGTAAAAATATTTATTATAATTTATAAAGACACAAGAAAAAATACCAATATTCACTTTTGTTTTGCTCTTATTTCTCACAGCAGCCTTATCATTAAATGGTATTGCACATGTTATGCTAATAGTTTACCTGAGAATGTTGAAAAATTTATTATTTTCATCACTTACCTCTGCACGCCTCGTCGATGATATAGGCTTCGATTGAATTTTGGATACAAATACCAACAGCGTTGCTAAACTCAACGGCATATAACTTTGGCAAAGAAGCATTTTAAAATTCACTTTGACAAGATTGTCGATGATTTGGCTCTGAATTTTTAAAGAATAAAGTTATAAAATATATTAATTTATTAACAAAATTATGTTTCTTTAAGAATAATTAATTAATTAATGTTATTATGATGTTAGGAATATTTTTAAATTTAAAATGCACATGAGTTTGAGAATTTTCTATAAAAACCAAAGTACTTATAGGTTAAATTTACCATGATAAACTTTGTGCAAACAATGCAACTTTAACCGCAAAGCAATGGAAACAAACAAGTTCTAAATTTCATCAAAAATAAAAAAAAATTAAAATTTCACTAAAATACATATCCCAAAATTTAAAAAAAAGCAAATTTCCCAGGAAAGTTAAAATCGAAAACAAATCAAAAATTTTACCAAAAATAGATATTTGTCTGTATACATTTTTAAAAATTGAAATTTTATCACAAACTGAAATATTCCAATAAAATAATACATTTTCGATACAAGAAATTTTAAAAAACACCAAAAATCAATTGTACCAAAAATCTATGTTAAACAGAAAAAATAGCAGAATTGCAAAAAAAAAAAAATTACGTTTCACTTTAAACCAAAAATTCACAACAAAATAAAAAATTATTTTTTATGTTGTTCAAAGAACTAAACTTTATCAAACCACTTTATCCCACACCAAATGGATTCAAAAATGTAATTTCACCAAACTTTAAAATTTTCCCAAAAATTTCTGATTTTACGAAAGAATTAAACAACTTTACCAAAAGTCTACAAAGTATCCTAAAATCAATAAATAAATAATTTAAAACAAAGCTTCCAATATTTCGAAATTTCTCTATTAATTTCACTAAAAATAACAAAATGAAAATAATTGAAATTGTACCAAGTTTCATTCGAAAATTCACGAAAAGTTTGCAACTTTCACCAAATTTTAATTTAAATTTGGCTTTCCAAATTCCACCAAATACTATCAATAAAAATTCGATATTCCATCAAAAAGAATTTCGCCACAAATCCAAAAGTCACTAAAAATTCGAAAGGACTTACGACTGGAAATTTTTGTCGATGAACATTAAAATTTTGAATTCTACAAAAATTTAGGAAAAGATTTAACTTTTACCAAAATCTATCAACAAGTTTAAGCTTACTAGGAAATTTAAATGTCGCCAAAAGCGGAAATTTAAATCAGCGATTCAGCAAAAATTTTACATATATACAAATTAATAAAGAATCTAAATTTAAAAAGAATTGCAAACTTCACTAAAAATTACCAGAAAATATATTTTAAAAATTACTGGAATTTAACAACAAAATTTAAGCTTTACTAAAATTTAAAGCTTTACAAATTTAAGCTTTACAAAACCTGTTGCTTTAGAAATAAATAATTCCATCGAGAAAATAGCCAGTTTTGCGCTTTTTGCGGAAAGACCATATCCATATTTTTTAAGACTTTAATCTTGTATCCAAAAATAATTTTATCTAAAAACAAACTGAAGTGATATCTAAAGTATCGTTATCTTTAGCGAAGCAACAAATACAACAACATTGCTTTTTGTTCTCTAAACAAATTTGAGTAAAAATATTTATTACAATTTATAAAGACACCAGAAAAAATACCACGATTCACCTTTGGTTTTTTGGGGACATCTAAGACTTAATAAATTGCGAATCACACAAATTTGCTCTTATTTCTCACAGCAGCCTTATCGTAAATGGTATTCCACTTTTGAATTGAAACTTATTGTTTTCATCACTTACCTCAGCAAGTCTCGTAGACGAGCCAGGCTAAACCTAACGGCATATAACATACACAAAGAAGCATTTTAAAAAATTCACTTTGACAAGATTGTCGATGCTTGGGCTCTGATTTGTTAAAGAATAAAATGTAACAAAACCATGAAAAAAGGTAATCAATAAATTAATTTATTAACAAAATTATGTTTCTTTAGAAATAATTTCAATTCAAGGACGTGAAAAGTTTATTTATATTTTTCATTTAAACAAGGAAACAAGAAAAATTCTGAATTCAATCCCAAAATTACGAAATATTTAAAATTTTGCTAAAAAAATATATATAATAAAAAGCAAAAAAGCAAATCACACAATCTTGTTTTTTTGATATACATATATTTTTTGGGAACTAAATTTTAGCAAACCACCGAAAATCACACAAAATGAACTCAAAAATCGCATTTTACCAAACTTTTAAATTCTACCAAAAGTTTGTAATTTTACGAAAAAAGTGAAAATTTTACCCAAAAACCTACATCAAAAAATTACCTTAAAATTTAAAATTCCTTCCAGTTAAAAAATTTCAAAAATCTAAATTTTAAGAACTTAACATTAAAATCATAAAAAATAAGTTTCACATCAAATCGCTATTTTAAGAAATATGTAGAATTCATTACCAAATCTGAAGTTCGCAAAAAAAATTTAAATTTTTAATAAGGAAACTGGAATTTCGCCGACATTATAAATTCGATATTCCATCAAAAAGGTTTCAACGAATTTCGCCACAAATCAAAACTTCACTAAAAATTCGAAAAGAACTTACAACTGAAAATTTTGTCGAAAAACATGAAATAATAGAAATTTCATCAAAAGTTTTGAATTTAGGAAAATATTCAGCTTTTACTATATTAACAAAGAAAAATCTATATCCTACCAACGAAAATTAAAATTTCGCCAAAAACCGAAATGTAAATTTTGTTTAAAATCAACAATTTTGCAAAAACTTAAAATACTCGTTTTTACAAATGAATAAAAATTCTAAATTAAAAAACCCTAATTTCAATAAAAATTAGAAAATACATTTTAAAAATTACTGGAATTTAACAACACAATTTTAGCTTCACGAAAATATTTGTTATTATCTAAAATTATTAGTTGTACTACACGGTGGAACATACGGATTAAAAGCGAAAGAAGAGTGTAATGCACCGTAGCACAAGCAAACATAAAGAAAAGCCCAAACATAATCTTTAATTATAACAATTGCAATCATTTGTACCATAGAAATTCTGTAATCTTTCAACATTTTTAGTAGCTTTTGCGTTGTGTTATAAAGTGAAATAATGCAAATAAAATAACAAATACAGAGGAACATTGGATAATGATTGGTTTAAAAATTGTACAGATTCTTCAAATTTTATACAATGAAGTATCACTTTTTACCCTTAAACTATTTTTAATTAAATTCCGTTGATATTTTTGCAATACTCTGTAAATAAATCTGTAATAATTTTGTTGTTTTTACTGTTTTATAGAAATTTTTATTCTTTACAAATTAAGTCTGCTTTAAAATTGCTCTAAATTTTCATTGTAAATTGTGTATACTTTTTTGGCATATATTTGGTTAGTTAAAAAAATATCGTTTTATTTAATATAGTTAATTTCATTTCTTTAAAGAAATTTCTTAAGGTGACATCAGACGATGCAAATATTTGAAGAAAGAACCCGAATGATCATTTAGTTTTAGGTACCACATTTGGAATTAACAGACTGAATAATATAATAAAGCTAAGTGGAAATTTTAGTTAGTTGTTAGATATTCATATGTAAGTGGAAAACAAAAGTAATTACGCTTATTTATTTCTTTCGACATACCTTGAGTATACATTACATTTGCCTGGCAATTATTTCACTGGATGGTATAGTTTGGTAGCAGAAAAAGTAAAACTTATCTTATCTAACAAATATTATACATACGTAGATTGAATGGCACATGTTACAGTTAAATAAGATAAACTATTACCCCTCTCCTAACATTTGTGATCAGCGTTGCTGTTGCGATACTAAAGGGTCCATTTCCCTTTTTGATGCCAAACACAAATTGTATGGCGATTTTTTTAATATTCCCTTTTCTATTATTTTAAGCTAGTTTATTTTTGATTTATAACACTGTGATACAAAAGTTGAGAAAAAAATTATTCAGGGATTCTAATGTACCAATTCTATTTTGTTGGAGTCCATGGATGACGAAAATATCGTTGGTTTTTTTAGGTCACTTCATAAAGTGATTTTATAACGGTAAATGTAGTGAAAAACGGGTTTTCTTGGATTTTCAGTTTTAAACAGTTGTAACTTCTTTATTTCCCAACGGATTTCATTTAACTTTTCGTTGGTTAAAAGGATCGAATATTATCTTTCAACCAAGATATATTTTTTATCGACTAACAAATGGCAAAGTTACAGCAGTAGTTAGTTTTCCTAAATAACGCTGTTCAATTTTAAATATTTCCTGGTGAAATCGTTCACCTTGTTCATCACTCATCTGTCGTAAATTTGCTGGAAATCTTTTCAAGTGAGCATGCAGATTGTGCAATTTTATTGACATTTTGCACCCCATCGCATGGTAGGCAGACAGCAAATTGTTTACTATTTGCGCATAGTTTTCAATTTTTGTGTTTCCAAGGAAATTTTCACACACTGAAACGAAGCCATTCCATGCATTATTTTCTGCAAGTGTCATTTGTTGTCTGAAATTTTCATCTGTTACTAATTTCCGTATTTGCGGACCAATAAAGATTATAAGTTGGTTTTCTTGTGCATGCGTTCATAATATATTTTTTATCTTTTTCTAATTTTACACTCGTTATTCATGGAAAAACCTGTTCAAGATATTTGAATGTGGGTCCATTTTTATCAAGTGCTTTCACGAATTGCTTTATCAAGCCCAACTTTATGTGCAGCGGAGGTAAAATAATATCTGTTGGATTGACTAATGGGATATTTATGCTATTTTTTTCACCAACAATAGCTGTTGTACGCGGTTTCCAATCTCTCTGAATGTTATGTTTGGAGGAGTCTCGGCTGTCCCATTCACAAAAATAGCAGGGATACTTTGTGTTACCACCTTGCACTCCATTCAAAATTTATAATATCTTCTAATCTGGTACAATCAGCCACTTGTGCATTGTAATCTATGACATTAGGTATTAGAGCCATATTATCATATGATTCTTTGATGTTAGTAGCGTAACCCAACGGTACTGAAGGAAGTGATCCATCATTATGCAAAAGCACTGCTTTAAAACCTTAAAACAGAAGATAAACATACATATATTAATAAAATATAAGATTAAAAGATCTTTTCATATTACTTTTTGTTGAACCATCAATAAATAATCGCCATTCTTGTGGGACATGATTATATCCAAGTTGTTCAAACAATTTTTTTACATTATTGCAGTAAGCCAAACCACTATTTTCAGTGCTTTCGTTGAATAGTGATCCAAACAAACTAGTTTCCTCGGTCCTCCGAAATGAAATGTTTACATTTTTTTGCAAATACTTCCACTGTTTTAATCTGGAACCTAGAAGCTCGATCTGTCTTTTCGACAATTCTAAATCGCGAATAAGATCATGAAATTCCGCTTGAGAAACAAAGTGTTGTTTATTCAATTCTTCTTCAGGGGGTCATATTCTGATGCGGGGCTAATAGCTTGGCTTGAAGATGGTTCAAACTCAGATGAATGTGGTGTTATTTCTTTAACAAATTTCTTACCCAGTGCACCCTTAATAACACTATCAACATTTGCGTATTTAGTCTGTTGTCTTATTTTGAAATGTTATCCTTTCGTTTTTGATAAACAGAAATAGCAATTACTTTCTCTATGTACACGCAGAGGAAGCCAGTTGACAGGTTCGATAAACGGCAATGCAAAAGAACCACGTGGATCGTTTTTCCAGGATCTTAGTGTTGCGTAACACGATGAACAACAAACTGATGGTATATACCATTTACTCGGTACTAAGCAACGACTAAAATATTCTTCATATAGGGGAATAATATGTTTTTTACCGACACGTCTATTTTATGTCGTTTATCCACAAACAATCCACATATAAAGCAAAAATTGTCGCTTTTATCACTCATTGTTATTGAATATAGTTAAACTAACAGTTTGTATTAATTCACTTATTAATAGTACTTTTATCAAATACCACTATTGTTGGTATTAAAATCACTAGAACGCTTACTGTTCACTTGCAGAAATTAAATTGTGCCAGCTTTTATACTAAATTCAGCAGTATAAAAGCGCAATAAAAAAAGAAAAGGCAAATACTTTACATTTTTATGACAGATGCATATCTGGCAAAATGAAGGAAAATCGGATAATATAATTGGGTTTTATTCACATTTTACCGCAGGTACTCAATATCGATAAAATTTGAGTCATACAGAAATACAAGTTATTTCTAAATAAAAAACCAAAAAGTTAAAGCACAAAAATTTGCATAGGTCTTTTATTTTTTATCCGATTTTACCGTTTGTACCCATTTTTGAAAGCTAATTTAGTTCGCTTTTTATATATCTATAGTGTTTGGTAACTCATAAGCAACTTATAGCCTGAGGAAAACAAAGGAATACTTTTTTAATTCGTTTTTTGTACACTTCAACGACTGTAACTTAACCATTTGTTAGTCGATTTACAAAAAATATATCTTGGTTGAAAGATAATATTCGATCCTTTTAACCAACGGAAAGTTAAAAGAAATCCGTTGTGAAACAAAGAATTTACAACTGTTTAAACCTGAAAATCTAAGAAACCCTGTTTTTCACTACATTTACCGTTATAAAATCACTTTATGAAGTGACGTAAAAAAACCAACGGTATTTTCGTCACCAATGGACTCCAACAAAATATAATTGGTGCATTAGAACACCTGAATATTTATTGTGTATCACAGTGTAATTATTGTTCTGTGTTATTCTCTTGTAACTAATTCTTAAAGTCCGTAGTTTTTTTTATTGCTAGTACTGAGATAAAATTTAATTTTTTATTAAAAAAATGTTTACCCTTTTTTTATTAAAAATAATAGTTTTGAGGAAAAAACCATTTTTGGAAAATAAATACCTTTTTGTGAAAAATATACTTCTTTTGCCCTTATTTTGAATTTTTCAACGGCAGACTTGCTTATGGACTTAAATTAACACACATGTTTCGTAGACTTTTATTGTTCTACGGTCTTAATTATACAAAATATATAAGGTGGCTTATAAGTCGAATATGTTATGGAAATTTGTTTAGTAAACCTTTTATATATAAAAAATATTATTTTTATTGCAAATTAGTATATCTGACTTACTTTCTAATATAATATTTTACTACTCTCTTCAACTCTATTTTTTATCCTATTCCGCTTTAACCACGAAAGTAATATGAGGAAACTAAAAACTTGATTAAAAAAAGAAAGTCCGTTCTTAGGTTAAGAGTATGTCTAGACTAAATTTGAATTTTGGTTTCTAAAACATTTTATACCCTAATAGCGTGTTCTGCTGTGAATTGCTTTAGCAGCAGAAAATAGTCGCAGCCGAGTTTATGCGTGTTGTTGCAAAATCCCAGTGAGCATTAATTCTCTCATACATCAAAGATACGTAATTTTAGTTGAAGACTACAAAGAGCATATACATATGTACATATATTTATTACTTTAATTTTTTTCTCAATAGAAAGAATAAAGGAATCGAAGTTATCCCTAAAAAATGTATTACTTAATATTAATATTTGTTTTTCTCTAAAAATCAAAACTCAATGAAAAATCAATATTTTACGATAAAAAACCAAAATTCAACAAATTTTGAATATTCAACATACAAATTAAAATTCACCACCGCCGAAAAATCAAAAAAAATATATTTTATGAAAAAGTCGAAATTTTAATAATATCGATGTTTAACTTACATATTGCAACAAAATTAAAAACTTAACCAAAAAATAAAAAATTCACCTAAATATATAGATCATAAAAATTATACATATCTTCGAAAATTTTAATTAATCTGAAAAATAAAAAAAAATAATTCCCAAAAAATACGAAAATTCACCACAATACTAAACTATAGCTAAAAAGTTTTAAAATACAAAAATATCATCATTTTTCAAAAAAAAAACGGAATTAACACCGTAGCTGCAGAAAACAAAAATTAATATAAAATTCTAAATCTTTTGAAAATTTAAAATTCAGCATAAAACTGAAAAACTCAAATAAAACAGCCGCAAAATCACAAAAAATCAATATTTTAAAAATCCATATTTAACAAACCACCATTTTTTCAAAATATTAAATATATTTAAAAATTATAAGTTTCAAACTTTTTAAATTATTTAAACTTGAACGTCTTTTTTATATAAAAACTTTGTTCTTCTCAATATTTCGCTACTCCATTGTGTAGCATCATCAGGACATGAAATATTTTTGATAACAACAAAAACCAACAAACTAAAATTATGTGTATGAAAAAAATATTTGTCAAAAAATTTCACAATTTCACAGAAAACTTAAATAATGTGAGCATTAAAAATAATTTTACATTTCCGCAAAAATCATTTAAAAATGTTTCAGTATTTACAGACAACAACAAATTTTAACATTGAAACTGGAATTATTTTACATTTGTATTAACATGTTTACAAAACTTATTAAAATATCTAACCATAAATCAAAACACTAAAAAATGCTGATAACAACTATCTTATTTTATGAACTAAATGTCTATATACCTGCGCAACATTATCTGCGTCTGCTTTAAAATTAATGCTTTACGTAATAGGTGTGTTCAGTTAGGATTGTGATTAAGTTCAAAACAATGAGATAATGCTGTGTTAAGGGAATGTTTATATTTTATTTATGTCCAGCTATTCTAGTTCTGCCTTTATTTCTTGTTGTCCCTATATAAACCTTATAAAAATTCTTCTGATAATTTTCCTTACAAGGAAGTACGACATTTGACTTATTGAATTTACCTTTGGTTCCAATACGTTACCTATATTACTATCCCTGCCGACCATTATACTGATTAAGTAATTTATAAATAAGCTGATTTGGAAAACTATTTTCGCCAATTATATTCCTAATCTTTTTTTTGTTCCTTTCATGAAATTCCCTATCACTCTTTGTAGAAAAATTTGAGCTGTGTTAATAATAACTGATTTACTGTGTTTTTAATAATAATTCATAATTCTGCCCGAATCCATTAGCCAAAACGTTAATACAAAACAAATCCTCAACGTATTTTGTCATTTTTCTAGGTTTTTAACATAATGTTCCAACACGATTAATAGATCCTCCATAACTTTATCTGATACAACTGGAAGAGTGAAGCGGAAGAACCCATTGGAAGTCCTTATACCTTATACTGAAAATATCTATTACCCTCTATACAGAACTTAACCATCCTTAAAAATAAACCCTTTTCTATTTTCGTGTGCTCCTTTATTACATTCCATTTTTCCTTAATTAACAAAGACACTACGGGAAAACAAGCTAACTTCTCGTTACTTCCTATCCTCTGATCTTTTATTCTATTTCAGAATTCTAGAGATTCCTTCACCTTATACTTAGAAAGTTCAGTAATCTTTTTTAGTACAACAGTAACGTATTTACATAATTCATAAGAAGGCGATTTAATAAACGAACAAATTGGTCTTAAGGAGAAATCTTCCTTATGAATTTTTGAAAGCCCATACAAGCAAGGGGCAATACCATTAATAACTTTAAAAAGCTTCTCAACTATTTAATTGTTCATCTTCTGTAAGTTATTTGTCGGATCCCTACTCACCAAGTTATATTTTGTTATGTCTTCTACAGTATTACTGATTATAGCTTCGTAATCCTTTTAAATTAAGTACATACCTATTTCTTTTTAAAAACCTCTCCGTCAATTCAATCTTAATCAACATAAACCTATCTCTTTCTATTAATCTCCTTTTATTTAAGGGACTGTCCATTATTACAGCAAATTCTGTTCTAGCGATCCCCTGTCCCTCTTTTTCTTTTATAGTCTGCGTAAAATCCTCCACCACCATAATCACCTTTAAAATTGGAAATAGCTCCTTTCTTATAGGTAGGGCATGCTTATGAACCTCACTTGGTATATCTACGGCTGTCTTATCAGGTATGAAATTAAATAAGAAGTGGTTTGTAAACCAAGTGAAATTCAGGATTTAAATTCGTTTAATAATAAGATTAGGTTTGCAATAGAAAATGAGCATGATTCGAAACTTTATTATTTAGAGGTAATGTTTTGGTAATGGATTGCTACCTGAAGCCAACAGCTTCGGGCCGTATTATTAATTATTATTCAAAACACAGTAAATCAGTTATTATTATCACAACTAAAAATTTTATAGAGAGAGTGCTCACTATAAGTGATAGGCAATTTCATGGAAGAAATAAAAAAAAGATTAGGAATATAATAGGCGAAAATAGTTTTTCCAAATCAGCTTATTTATAAACTAATTAATAAGTATAACGGAAGGTAGGGATAGTAATATAGGTAACGTATTGGAGCCAAAGGTATACAAGGCGTAAACATATGTACCAGGAATTTCAGAACGGTTGAAAACGACTGAATTTTTTGATAGGGAAAAATACAAAATGGCTCAGTAAAACTAAGGATAGAATTCATAAATTGTATAAGTCAAATGTAGTTTAAAAAATTCGTTGCAAGGAAATTGATCAGGAGAACTGTAATAAGATTTATATAGGGGCAACAAAAATTAACTGGGAACTGGAATATATGCCTAAATCCAATATAAGTTGCAGACATTCCCTTAATACGGCATTATCTTTACATTGTTTTGAATTTAGTTATTGTCCGAACTTTAAACGCATCCATTTGAATACACACTTAGTTATGAGCGTCGTTATATATTAGAAAAGTCACACCTATTACGCAAAGAATTAATCTTAAAGCAGACACAGATAATGTTGCGCAGGTATATAGACATTTAGTTCATAAAATAAGATAGTTGTTATCAGCATTTTTTAGTGTTTTGATTTATGGTTAGATATTTTAATAAGTTTTGGAAACATGTTGATACAAATGTAAAATAATTCCAGTTTCAATGTTAAAATTTTTTGTTGTCTGTAAATACTGAAACATTTTTAAATGATTTTTGCGGAAATGTAAAATAATTTTTAATGCTCACATTATTTAAGTTTTCTGTGAAATTGTGAAATTTGTTGACAAATATTTTTTTCATACACATAATTTTAGTTTGTTGGTTTTTGTTGTTATCAAAAATATTTCATGTCCTGATGATGCTACACAATGGAGTAGCGAAATATTGAGAAGAACAAAGTTTTTTTATAAAAAAGACATTCAAGCTTGAATAATTTAATAAATTTAATTCAAAAAGGGTAAAAAAAGCCATTAGTAATAAATAATATAAAAACCTCACTTAATCTGAAAAATTAAAGAAAAAAATTTACCACAATTTGGGACTTCACCAAAATTTATCACAACACCAAACTATATTTCAATAATTTTATATTACAACAATGTGATATTTCGAAGATTCCTAATTTAAAAACCCGCAACTGTACAAAAAATTGCAGCCAATCAAAATTTTGTCAAATTTTAAATGTATATAGTATGTGGAAACTCCCTATAAAATCGAAGAACTAGAATAAACAAATTTAATTCGTAAAAATCAATATTTAATAAAAAAAATTAATTTCACCAAATAGCCAAAAATTCACAAAACTTAGTATTTTAAAAATCTTAACAACAATTAAATTTCATCACTAATAAATTTCCTCACTAAAAAATTCACCAAGAAATTTGAATACCATGCACAAGTTTTACCAAAAATCCAAATTAATATAAAATTAAAGAAATTTCGCCATTAATACAAAAAAACGATATTTCATCAAAACACCTCAAAAACTAAAATTCCCAAATTTTGTTATTTCTCCACAAAAACTTTAACTTAAATTAAAAAAAAACAAATTATGAAAACGATACTCTTTTTAAACAATTATATAAAAAATTCTGACTTCACCAAAAATCGGTAACTAACAAATATATTGAAAATCTCACCAAAAAATTAAAACTTTCGGAAAAAATTTTAAAATCATAAAAAATCGACATTTAACCTTATTTTAAAAACTAAACTAAAATTCACAATTTTTTTTACAAAAGCAAACTATAGTCTAACATAGATTAAAGAAAACCGCAGTTGCACTATATATTCACTAAAACTTCGAAAATTCACCACACAATCGAAAAACTTTTATAATATAAAATAAATCACCAAATTTTTAATTTTCAATTCAAAAAATCAATTTAATATGAAAAATATCGCAATTTCAACAAAACCAATACTACACAAGTTACAAGAGCGTAATTTTCGCAAACAAGTAACCAAAACCAAACTTCACCTATTTTTAAATTTTAACAAAAAAATTGTTCCAAAAGTTGATAAAATATTAAACATTTTTCCAATTCCGCTATTATCTACAATTCACCAAAAATTTATAAGTAATCAGAGAAAAGGTGTTTTCCGATCTATTTTTTCCTTCGAAATATTTCCCTTTACCCTGAAGTTGCAATCATGAATTATTTCCACGTGAAAAATTCCCATGTTAAAAAAAAATATGGCATCACCGATTTTTTTTGCCGGGGAATTTTTCCCTAAAAATTATGAGAGTTTTTCACAAACACTTTGATAGGGAGTAAAAGAGGAACCACAATATAAGTAGTTTTCTTATTTTTTAAAATATTTGTTTCTAATTGATTTTATTTTTAAAAGGAGTGGAAACGCAAACAAGCTACAGTTGGCTACATTACTCGAAATAATATGGGAAAGTCCCGACATTACCAGAGAGTTTCATAAAGAGAAGAATGAAACTGTGACTGACTTCCTGAGAAATCTAAAAGCCCAGTTAAATAGTCAAGGTCCTCCTTCGAAATCAAAGTAAGCGTTTTATTATTACATGTTCAAAATAATATTCCATTATTGTTTCGGTATCTTAATAATAGTTGTGGGTTGATCAGAAGCGCTATGTTAAAAAAAGATCATTTAAAACACATGAAATCGAAGAAAAACTGGCGGCAACCTAAACAAAGAATACACATTTTGCGCGAAGAGCCAATATAAAGTTTGCAAGACGAGAGTGTTGAAGGCGTAAAGGAAGCTTAACCCTTTAACCACTAACACCGTCTACAGAAGTTGTTTAAAAAAACTAACTTATATAAATTCTGTGATTCCCCCACTAAACCATTCAAATGCTTGCTTATTTAAAGTAAAATAACTTCTACAGCTGTGTTAGTTTGAACATCGTCGCTCTGTTCGTGTGTTAGAAATAATCATTTGCAATCATATTTTGGTGAAAACAGTCCAAAAAATTCAGTGTGATTTCAGTGAAAATAAATATATAAAAAAAACATATTTCCAGCACCTCAATTAAGTCGGGAATTTTTCTGGTAAGTATTAGATATATTTTTATTGATATATTTTCATTATTTTGAATTATGAGCAATAACTCTCTCTTAAATTTAGTTATTGGTGAACACCGTTTGTAGCCGGTGTTAGTTGCTAAGGCGGAAATATTTCCTGTAACGTATTTTTAACGGATAAAAAATTATTTGTTATTACGTACAGTCTTTTTGAGTATAGTTAAAGGAGAACGTTTTTAGAATGTCAAAACAAAGCCAGAAAACTCAAGACTCTGAGAAAAATAAGAAATTTAAGCTTTCTTCATTGAAGGATCAACAAATCGCTGATATTATGGATGCAATTGATGAAGATTTTGAAGATTCTGACGATATGACGGTATTGGTAAGCGATTGCTTAGAACAGCTAGATTCCTCATTATTTATAAATTCACTAAACAATGAGATAAATGTAAGCAATGTGAGTATGGATGAAGATGAACCAGTAGAAGAATCTTCATTTAAAGCAAGAAAAAGATGCCGCTCACCATTGCCAACGATGGAAGTTACAGGACCGCAAGCTACTCCATCATATGGTGGCTTTACTGGGGAAAGTAAGTATAATAAAATAAATGTCTAAAAATGAATTTCAGTTAGAATTTCTCATCAGATGTATCAAATATCAACAAAGAGTCGGCAGAGTTTAAAAACATAATATGGCGTAAAAGTTTTATGGAGTTGCATGTAAACGAGGTTGCCTTCCGAGGAAAGACGGATTTACCCGTCGAAATTAAAAACGCCATTACAGTTTTTTAATTATTTTTTTACTGACGATCTAATTGATTTGATAAGTCAGGAAACGAATCGAGCTTGAAAATATAAATACGTCTTTTAAAGTTGACAAACATGAAATTCGTAGATACATTGGAGTCTTGATATATGTATATGTCGATTTTTCATTATCCAAATATTGAAATGCATTGGAGCGAATATGGATTTCGACATGTCCCAATTTTTCGTATTAGAAAAGTTGCAGCAGTTTTGGTTGAACGTTTTGACTCTATTCCAAAAAATGCTCGTTTATGTGTCGACGAGCAAATGTGTTCAACCAAAATGGTCCATCATTTACGGCAGTATTTACCCGACAAGCCCCATCCTTGGGGAGTAAAATTCTTTGTCTTATGTGACAGCAACGGATACTCATATAAATTTGAGATATACACTGGAGCCAAAAATGATGACATTATTTTGCCCGACACACCAAACCTTGGTGCAACTGGCAACGTTGTGATCAGGTAAAATATTTGTTTCGCTTATTTGTGATTTTATTAGAACAAAATTTATATTACCTCATCTTAGATTATCGCAAACAGTGCAAAATGTTGCCAACCATATATTGTATTTCGATAAAATTTACACATCCTTACCACTTCTGGTGTACCTTAGAGCACGTGGAATATTCAGCTTGGGTACTGTTGGAGTCAACCGTGTTCCTAATTGCAAGCTTCCAACGGATAAAAGTGATGCATTAAAAAAAGCACAACGAGGTTTTTCAACGGAATATGTTGGAGCGGCTTACGGGATCGACATCACCACAGTTTTGTGGAAAGACACCAAAAATGTAAGACTGTGTTCAACCTATGTAGGGACTAAGCCTTTTCGAAGAACCAACTCAGTCGTGCAGCCAGCTAAAGCAAAAATCTGCTTTACAAAATACCACATTGATGGATAATTAATTTTATTGTACTTTTAAGTCCTTTTGCCGAATTTATTAAAATAAACAGAATTTAATATATAACCGTATTTTTAATATTTTTTTTTCGCTTAACCACTAAGACCGCTTACAGACGGTCTTTCGTTTTTCTCACCTACTACTTTTAAAATGCACTTTTTCAGCAAACCGACTTCAAATTCGTGTTTTCCTGGCTCATTGCACTCCAAAATCGAAATTATTAAAAAGAAATAATTCGTATTTGATTTTCAGTGGTTAAAGGGTTAAGTGTTTGCGTTGCAAAAGACATGTGCAAAACGAAATGCTGAAGGATTATCTGATATTGCCATCGACCACGATGGCAAACCTGCAAACTTAAATATAAAGCAGTCTTACAAGACAACTATAACAAATACAACTGGTTTGCAAGTGAATGAGTTAAAAACTCAAAAAATCCCTTATAGCCATTACGGTGAACAGTGGTTGACAATTTTCTTTTATAACTTTAAATTTATGGAATCTTTCTATGAAAGGAAAATTACAATAAGTATTCGAATCATATCTCTAATATAGTACTTATTCATTATTACAAATGTAATAACTGATTCACTGTATTGAAATCATAATAAACTATCTACTATTGTGTTAGGGAGTATCGCCTCGCCAGGCTTAATGTAGGTGTTTTTTTCAGTATCTGATATTCATGAAATTGTAGTAAATCACGCCCTAAAGGTGTTGGAATGAACTATTAGTTTGTTTACGCATTTGGACGAGTATGTTTTTGTTTCCTCTTGGATAGTGGAGAAGTTTCCACTATTCACAACGGGTATTTTCATTTCTTATATATCAAAGGGCGCAGACGATAAGTCGTAAAATCCTAGATTGCTTTCTTTGTAGCTTTTGGATTTTTGATGCACAAGCAGTGCTCCACGGCTGAATGCGATACGACCATATTGGCTTTGAGCATACGAATAGTTCAGTTTAATATGTGGATGCGTACTATTAAGAAAACCAGCATAAAGGGTGGGAAATTGGGAAGCCTTATATTGTTTAAATTCGGGTGTAAACCGCAGTTGCTACTTTTTTTACCTTGGACTCATTTTGTGAAGAAGTGCAAGGAATGCATACTGATGGTAACTTGCAGTAAGTTTTAGTGTGGCCAAATTCCTGCTGTTGGTGCGCTGTTATTCTTCTGTTGAGAAGGTAGCGCAAATTGTAAATAGGGTGAACGGAGTTTTTGGGTTTTATATGAGTTGCGTTAAATACAATCTCAATGGTTAAGGTTGTTTAGAATATAGTGTACTGACCTTTCGTCATACCTTTCTTCTTCGATAGCACTTTTTATTTCCCCAGTAGGAACATAACCATCAATGCCCTTTATAACAACTATCAATCCTTGGGCACCTTTTAGATGGTAGATATAATAACTCTTTTTTAGCGTCAAGTCTACTTGCAATGAGCCGATAATTCTTCCCCGTGTATCTCTTAGTTTACTGTATTTCTCCTCTCCCTATAGAAGCAACACAGAAGTTTTCCTTTTCTTCCATTTGGGACAACATGCTTACAATGGCCTTTAACGTTTGCTTGCGGAAGTAAATAGGTGTTCGGTTTTTTCCTTAACAGCGGTTTCGTAATCTTTGCCGTCCGTGGTAACAAGTATGGAGTATCTGTTTTCACTTACGGACTTTAACAATTTTGTGTAGTTTTGCGGTTCGTTCTTGTGGTTTTATATCGATCCTGTTTGCACTTTTCGTATGGAATTTGATATATTAATTGAAGCAAAGCCGCGAATAACGTTGTAAAAGACAAATTTTGCAAAACCTGTTTTTTTGCAGATTACCGTTAAAATTACTCTCTTACATTTGTTCAAACACCAAAACATCAAAATTAATCATTTTTTCACCGTCAAACGCAATTACAATGAATCAGTCAGTGGAAGAACGTTGTAAGTTACAAACGAAATGCTACGAACGGAATTTATTTTATTTTTATTATTTTTGATAAACTAAACAAAAAAATAAAGAAAGAGATAAATAATTAAACCGCTTAAACACGTTTTTTGCTTTCCTGAAAAATTATTATTTTGTCATTTGCAACGTTATTCGCGGCAATCCTTCAATTGTTTCGTTTTTTGTAGTACTGTTTTCGATATGGCACCTGACTCGTTTTTTGTTGAGTTTTATTTAATTCAGGCGTTGTTAACTGTGAAGAATTATTTGTGTTAGCGGTGAGCGGAACACGATCGTTCAATTGGAGTGGCGGTTAAAAAAGCACTGTCATGCCTTTTATTATTATTTAAATTGTTCATTACAATATTAGCATCTGTATGACTAAAAGGGTAATAAGCAATGTTGTTATACACCTGTATATTTTTGTCATGAATGTTTGGTACACTCATGCACTGACTATTTTTTTAAACCTGTTTAACCACACACTATTTGTTGTTGTTTATAATAGACAGGATATGTAATACTGTTGTTTGTTATTTTTTTCTTTGTTTTTACTAACTGTTCACTGTTAGCTTATATGAATATTATTTATACTCTTCATATGACGTACTTCTGTACTCAGAAAGTACAGAAGTACGTTTGCAGTTTTGCAAGAAAAGTAACAAAAAACTAAAAGAGATTTTCTATGAGATGAGTTAGAAAAACCTCAACCGATATTTCCGTGAAACAACTGAGATATGCAAAGAGCGCAAAAAGTAGAAGTAGAATAAAGATTTAGAAAAATAACCACGCCGTAGATAGAAATACGGGATGGGCAGAATAAATTGCTTATCGAAACGATTCGGCACAGCAATGCGATGGCAAAATGGAAGAAAAAGAATTAAATAAGAATTCAGGATAGTTACAGCAGAAAATCCGATTTAATGAAGTAAAATCAAGGAATTTAAAAGTAATGATGAAGTATCTTTCCAAAGAACATGTTTTTTTTTAGTTTTATATCCGATATTATAAGTTAATGAAAAGAGCTGTAGTAAGTTTCCAATTTGCAACCAAATCCGTCCTGTTTGCGAGTTGTATGACGTTAATTTCCTGTATCTTGTATTGACTCATTGAGTATATTGCTAAACTGCGACTCATAGTGATAACATAAACTGTGCAACGCGCAGCAAACATTATAATTGAATTGTTTTTTTTTTGCGAATAATGCAATTCTCGGGAATTTTGTATCCGCAAATGCGTTTCATTGAACTTCATTTCATTCGATACCAGCATTAGAAGTTCGGTGTGGTGTTAGTAACCATGGTTTTAATGGATATCCAGCATCTCGAAAGGAATGAAATTAGTTACATACATCGACATTATTTATATTTAGCCATATAATTTATTAATTTAAATAATCATACTTCGTTTTGATACTATTCCAAGTTGTAGAATCGTTACACGCTCCACCATGAGGAGCATATTTTGAAAAAAATTCTCTGGCAAAAGATTTATTTCTTCTATATTCGAATCCACCTCGAAAAAAAATTGTTTTAAAAAATCCCTAAAATTTCTTCCAACACTTATTGTTACACTAACGTTAATTTACGCCCAATACCTTTTTGATAACTTCCTTTTTCATAAAAAGCGTAAACATGCTGAAAGCTTCATAGCTGACGGAATCGCTTACAACCTTCAATGTGGTAAGCACTTCTGCGCCAATATATCTCAAATGTTGTTGAATTTATTTCTATTTATACTGCCAACAATTCTTCAGGATTTTACACATCGCTCAAATTTCGTCTTTTTGCTCCAATAAGTTTTTTTTCTTCTTCTAATAACATAAATCGGAGCGAACTACTAGAATTTTACAGAATATTAACAATTTATTAAGGAAATTACAATAACACGCGTAAAAAATAAAATTACATCAATTCACAATAGAATGTTCGAATTGCACAGATGTTTCTTTTATTCCCTAGCGTTTGACGATGACAAGTAATTAGAATTTTTTAGCTACCATCTGTGCGCCAAATTAAGCTAATGAGCGTTTAAGATAAACTGCTTCTTTTTAAGCATCTAAAGCTGCTCCGTGTGTCTTGGTTCCCAGGCGATAATACAGCCATTAAGAAATAACGTAAACCCTGTAAAAGATTTACTGTCCACTGCATTGTCACTGCAATCAGCATCATCAAATCCTTCTACTCCTTGTTCACTCGATTTATAAATTAATTTAAGTTCTTTTCTGCCAGTTAGATATCTCAACAAATATTTCAACTTTGTCACATGTTCAACTCTTGGATCAAAGTTATGTTGTGACATCTTGGAGTTCGAGTGCAAAATATCAGGTTTTGTAGATATTTCCAGATACATGTACATGAGGCTACCAACGAGTGACTGATATTCATGCTGATTAAACCAGCCTCTAATGCTACCGCAACTGACTAGCAATTTTCTATGCCGTGCTGCTTAAGCTGATCTACAATATATGTGATCTGACTCAATTTAATCACACCTGTGTCGCTTTCACACTCTATTTTCACTCCAAGGAAATGATGCAGTACGGTCTTGTCGTCAACTTTCTGACGGCACTAGCCAACCCGGGATCTTTCATCACTTGATCCCTGAGCTTGTGCGAATTTTCGCTATTTGAAATTAGTAGGTCTACAAGTTCCCTAGATATAGCACATAAACGGTTTTTCTGGTACCTTTTGCTATCTTCACTATTGCGTGAAAACGCTTGTAGCCTAACCCATAAAAGTCACATGTACTCGGACCTTAATATAGGACCGAATTGAAAAAGATTTACAAAAACGTCAAAATTTCAAAAACTAACAACAAAACCCGAATTCCTTCAATGAAAATGCAATTTTTCGAAAAAAAAAATTTAATAATCAAATTTCGAAAATTCACCACAAAAATTTAAATTTCAACATACTTTTGTATTTTCTCCATAAAAGAAATCGATGTTTAACTTACAAAAGCAAAAAATAAAAGTTCAACGCAAGTGGTGCGTTCCTAAAAAAATTAAAAATTTAACAAAATATTTAAAAATCATAAATATTATAAATATTTTAATTAATATCAAAAATAAATATTACCATAATTTACAAAATCGATGTTACAAAGGTCCCAAAAGCTAATTTCTCATAAGCAAAAAAAACTTCACCATGTTTTGAAATTTAACCACAAAAGTTACCCAAAGGCTAAAATAGCACCGAGAAAGCTAGTTGGTTAACATGGTTAACATGGTAGCCTGCTGCACGCAGACTGTCAAGTAAGGTCTGAATGACCCCGTTTTGACCGAGAAAGCTAAGTTGTATTAAATATTAAACAATATATTATTTGCACCGGGATAATTCTGTAGTATATATTTAGTAGTTCATAATTTAGTTAAGAGTATATAAGATTCGGCACATCCGAATACAGCTATCTACTTGCTTATTCTCTTCATTTACCTTCTTCGAGAAGTTTCTGTTTCAACACAGAGAAATTTGGCAATTTATCCCCTGATTTCTATGCAATAACAAAATTGTTGAGTTCTTCAGGAATACTAGATAATAGCACAATTACTAAGAGCTCTTCCTGAATTTTAATTTCACTCTCAACCAACTTCTCGGACACTACTCCAAACTCATTAATGTGTACCACTACACCGCTACCTTCTTGCATTGATGGATCAACTAAACTTTTCTACAGACTGGCCTTTTACAAGGCTTGTATTCTTGGGCGAGCTTTGTTCACGCTTCATGGGAGGATATTTCCTTTAGCACAAAACAATGTAGGCATCTGGACCGACCCATAACCTGCTGGAATGTATTGTTTGATATAAAAGAAAAACTTTGTAATTTAATGTTTACTCATTAAAGGTTGAAATGAGAATTACCAAAATATTATGTAGTAATACAAAACGTTAATGTAGCAACGTATACATTACGTGGGGTTCCATTTTATATTCAACACGTTATCCATAGTTTTTTTTTTTATTTAATTGAAAATTTGTAGTGCATTATTAAGGAGTATATATTAAAATTTATTGGATATTATACATCTCAATTGTTGAAAAAATATAAAATTCATACGAAAATATATTAAGTTTTATTTTTACAAAATTCTTATATAAAAGTTATATGCAAATTTTAAAGCGGTAAAAAACACCAGTGGAATGGCAAAAATGGCGTAGCGAGAAGCTGGAACTCAAACAAAATATCCTTTTTTATAAATTATTTTTCAGCCATCATTGAAGTAATCTACACAAGTACCAAAGATTCTTGTTTTTTAAATATTTTAAAAACTAACTAAGAAAACCAAAAAATTTTGCAGATTTTAAAATTCGGGAAAAAAATCGATAAACTGGAATAAAAAAAATCAATTACCAAAAAATCTATTATTAATAAAATGGTTTTTAAATATCTCCACAAAAATGTAAATTTCCCCACAATTATGTAATTTCAGCATAAATAGGAAATGCAAAAAAATTATTATTATTCTAAAAACGACGAAACATTAACATATTAGATGTTCCTCATAAAAAAAAATGTCTCTACCAAACGCAAAAGCACCAAAATAATAAAAAAAATATAAATTAAATATAATCTGAATTAATCTTGAAAATAAATTTCCCTACGATTAGCGAATTTCGCAAAATTCCAAAATTCACCACTACAGTAGAACAAATTTTTAAATTTTGCCAAAACTGAAATTTAATATGAAATCGAAAAACTGGAATAATAATATTTTGATTACCAAATAAATAATAAAAGAACCAAAAGGCAACATTCACCAAATTATGGAATTTCACCACAAAATATTAATATAAAAAAAATTTAAATTCAAATCGTCGAAATTTTGACAGAATGAAACATTAAAAAAAATCCTTAACAATTTTCAAAATTATAAAAACTATAAATAAATCTTACCAAAAATCCATATTAAATTAAAGAAATAAAAACGATTTGTAATTTCACTACACATTTGGTTTTCCATAAAATACAAAAATTCACTGCAAAACCAAATTATAATAAAAAAAATTTAATGTAATGTTATGTAATTCAAAAGGACTTTATAAAGGACATATAGTGTAAATTCCAACATATATTTAGCTATATGCCAGACCATTAAAATTTAGTAAATGTGCGTTACCAAAAGTAATTATTTCGCAGCCTGAATACAAAATTAGAATTTGCATCGACTGTAAAGTAACCATAAATAGATTTATAGTAACAGAGCATTACTCCCTACCTCCTATTGACGACATTTTTGCAAATTTACCAAATTCCGTGTTTTTTTTTTGTGTGTAATTAATTTATCGGGAGCTTATCAACAATTAAAACTTCCTTAATTAAGACAGTACGTCTTCATTAACACAGTACGTAAATATGAACATTCATAAAAGATTGTTTCAATGCATTATACTTGCCTTTGGTGTAGCAAGTGCACCCTCAATATTTCAATCCATTATTGATCCGATTCTCCTAAGGATGTACCTGGTCATTTTGTTATTTAGATGACCTTGTAATTGGGGGTATAAATCTACAAGAGAAAACAAAATTATTTAAACTCTTAAAGAAATAAAATAAATTATTTAGGCATACCATTTCCAAAGAATAGATTAAAGCCAAAGAATAACAAGTAAGAGGTATTATAAATGTCCTTGCTCCAAAAAAATTGTCTGAACTGTCATCATATTTAGGCATGTTAAATTACTACAGCCGGTTTGTTCCAAACATGTCCTCAGAATTGAGCGAGTTGTATAAGTTAAATAGTAACAACCATCACCAGAGCCTGTTTTGTAATTTATTACGATGGGTGCTGCCCTAATATGATCTTCTGCGCTACAAATATACGCGTTTTATTATTATCATTATTTTTGTGATGATAATAAAAATATTTCGACAAAACCACATAGCAACAGCGAAGCACTTAACTTTTGTAATAATCAGAAGACCTGTAAAACGATTGACATATGCATCCACAAAGCTACAAACAAATTGTTCAGCTGAGTTCTATGGCACATCTAAAAACTGACTAACATACTTATTACCAACGGCACCCGACATCGAAACTCATACTATGCTTGGGTTTTGGCTTAGCGAGATAGATAAAAAGTAGACGTTGAACGAATAAGATCGTTGTAAATAAAAATCAATATAATTCAAAAAGAAGTAGTTTTAATTTATATAAATTGTTAAAAAAAAATCACTAATTTGAATGTTCCCACTAGCCGTTAAAAAAATTCCATAAATACATATATGGTCACAAATTTACACTATGTAGTGATAATGAAGCTTTAGCGCTATGTGACTGACGTGATTTAGTTCTCACAATTCCACTGACGTGGTAGTACACCAGACACCATTTCTATGGCTTACGTATATTTTTCAAGTCTCTTTTTGTAAATTCGATAAAACTGTTTGTGTTTATTGTTTATGAGAATAAGTTGCTATTTGAATAAACATTTTTCTAATTCAACACGAAAATTGGTGTTCAATGTTGTTTATTAGTATTGCATAAATTTCCTTTAAAAAGTACTAAAACAACAAAAAATATTCAATATTAAATTTGGTTAAATAAATATTTTACATTTATTATTGCTTACATTTAAATTTACCAGTCTAAAAGAAAATATTCCATACTACAAGTTTAAACAAAATTTTTATAAATATTTTACGTTATACGTGAGCTAATCAAATTTTGAGTTAAAATCTATGGTTTAATAAAAAGTTACAACTTATTTTGGCAGGTGTCACAAAGTGGCTTAGAACACTGTAGACAAATTGGCTTTTAGCAATCATAACAGCAGTGTCTAGTTACCCTTTTTATTTTTGAGGGACAAATTGAGCAATGTTTCCTTCCACTTGGAGGAGTAAATACAATAGTTGGTGGAGGAGGAGGTAGATCTTTCCCGAGAACCCTAGTGAGTCTCATTCTTAGTTCCCGTGGCAACCTTTCATTGTTCACCCGGAATTTCATCTGGTCTAGCACCAATTCTCTCCAAAAAAGTTTTTCTTCTCATTTTATCATCACTGTCAGTACACAGTTGATACAATACAAATCTATTAATACCTATCATATCTAGTAGCCTTTGAAAAACTGCCATAGGCCAACGACGAGGTTTACGGCTGCATGAATAAATCAAACACTTCTTATCAACTTCGTCAACCCCTCCTTTAGTATGGTTGTAATCTGCTATCACAAGTTTGTTTGTATCAGAATCTATTTCTTGGCAATAGTGAGAAGACGAAATCAGCAGAACAGCTTTATTTATTTTTGGTACATAAGATAGCAGAGTGTATTCTTTCGTAAAATCATACATGAAACTTCCCCTTTCTCTATTTTTGCACGGTAAGAAAGAGGTGGAATCTCAGGTTTATTTTTTTATTCGTGTTCCTAAGTAAGTTTATCCCTTTTTCAGGAGTGCTTCCGCAAATGGTATAGAGCTAAACCAATTATCAGCCATAATGTTCCGATTTAAGTTTTCGACCACTTTCACAAGTATCAATACGGACTGAGTCGGTGCCGCTAATTTTCTTTCTTATTCAGTCAATCCTATGCCGTCGGAATTTTTACCAAAATAAATATAGGCATTGTATGTGTAATATGTACGAGCATAGACTAACAACATTATTTTAATGTCATACTTGGCTGGTTTCTGAGGCATGTAAATGATAAATTTGCAGCGGCCTTTAAACGGCAGTAACTTTCATAGATGCAGTGATATGGTCCGGTCGTATATTGAGATTGGCTGTTAGAGATGAATATGTTAAAGAAATTTGGAATTGGAGCATGTGAATCTTTTTTCAGACGTTCCGCTCCAGTGGTTCAAACATCAAGTCTGAGGCAGTTTATCAAACCAGAAAAACGCAAGTTGGACACCCCACAGCGAAATAATTCACGGCCAGTACCATCGGTTGCAAATATTGTTCGAAGATCTGCGTCATTACATTTAAAAACTGAAGTGTAGTACAGCACACCAATGAACGCTTTCATTTCCGTTTCATATGTGTCCATAAGTTCTACCTTTGTATTATTTTTGAACTGTGCTCGGTAGCTACTGAGTTTTTGGTTAGTGTGTTGTACTAAACTTTCCAACATGGACATGTCGAAAAGTTTGGACCAAATCTGAAAATATCCTTCAAAGGTAGAAGCGCGAAGACAACCTGGTAATTTGATTATATTGTGGGATTCCGTTTTGGATGTTCTTGGACGCTCCTTTGCAGTCCATATAAATCCTTTCTTACCGATGTGATATTCGCCTGTTGGGTTCTGATACAATTCATTAAGAGTAAGTTGTCGTTCAGAGATGGACGTGCATTGTTCTTGATCTTCTTCATCATTTGCAATTTCATCGTCGTATAAAAGTTCAGCGTCTGGCTAAAAGTTGGGGTCGTTGAAATCATCATCCACACCGCTGAACTTATGCTCGCTCATTTCCTCCAACCACTGTTCTATCTGTTCATCGTGGCTCTTGAAAGTTCCATATGACGTTCTCTTATAACATTGAGGGTTTTGAGATGTATTTGAGTGCTCCATAATAACAAAGCTAAAAAGTTAGATATCATAACAATAATATTGATGTGTTGTTTATGAGACAGTAAGAAAACATAACAAAAATGTTGATGTGGTTGTTTCTGAGACACCTACCTTAATGGGGATGTGGTTGACTTGTAGACACTTTTTCGGTCACACGTGTATTTTGTTCGATCTATTAAAACACACTAACGTACGCATGAGTAAAGAATACGAAGGTATAGCAAACGCGAGAGTAATTGTTTGAAAAATAACGGTACAAAGCACTTTTTTATGTTTGTTGGTGTCTGTTAGACTACCACGATAGTCGCAGAAGGTTAAACGAGATTTTCAATCCAAAGAGAGACACATCAAGTATAACAGCATCAAATTTGCAGAGATGGGCTGTTATGTTGTCAGTTTATAACTATAACTATCAAGTATCGTCCAGCAATATGTAATGCACCAGCGAACGCTCTATCACGCTTGCCATTAAAAATGTATTAGCTTTTTAAACTGAAAATCCACCCTATATGATTGGACACTAAACAATGTTTCAAATGATACAAAAAACATTTGGAATTCAAATATATCACCAAAATTAGAATGCTGGTTTAAATTTTGCAAATTTTTATCAACCGACAATGACTGTATTTATTACCGAGATAAGAAATTCTTTGTCTTTTACATGAAAAGCATGACGGTATTCTTAGGTTCAAAATGCCCGTCCTCGAAGTTCAGTTTGGTGGCCTAAAATCGATAGCAGTATTGAAGAATACGTTTAAAATTGTTTCTCATGTCAGTCAACTCTAAGTTACCGAAAGATTAAGTTACTACTACTGTTATTCCCAAGAGTTCATTTGGATCTTTTTTATTTTGGGTAAAAAAAACATTTTTGATTTACTCATTCAGTAAATTTATCAAAGTAAATTATTTATACATTATATTCAATCTTTAAAATGTTTGGTTACACAAAGGAATTCCATTTTAAAGAATTTCCAAAAAAATTAAATATTACCTTTAAAAAATCGCCACCATGTCAAACTCGAAGTAATAGACTGGCTGAAAGGGATGTTTTAATAATTAAAAATAGTTAGAAGAAAAAATTATCTTCTCTACCGATTCAAACCAAATTAAATAAAATACTGATGGGTTATAACCACACATCTTGCACAACTACAAACAAAAGTTCAGCATACACCGGAAACTTAAATAATAAGTAAAGACACATAATATGAACTTAAAAAGTCAGAATCCAGTAAGAGAGCTATACTCGGCTGTGCCGAATCTTATATACCCTTTACAAAAGTATGAACTAGTAAACTTACATACAAACATAGATTTTGTTCAAATGTTGATTTTTGTCATATAATATAGCACTTTTGTGATTTTTAGGGTATTTAAGCGAAACGCGAAAAATTTTGGTGAAATTTAGTTATTTGGTTTTTTTTTCACAAAATTTAGGTTTTCCAATAAGCTTATTATTATTATTATTATTAATGTATGGGGGATATCGAAGCAGACCACTTAATTTCTGGGTCCCTTTTCGACCCCCATTTCGCTCCTCAAATTGATTTCAGGGAACCGATCCGTAATCACAACCACCTTACTTTCAATTGAGTTTCGTGCTAGCCCTAGCCTTTACAATAAACTTAAATTTAAAAAAAAAATTCAGCTTTTCAATTTTGTGGTGAATTTTTGAATTTGCAGTGAAGAAACGAAAAACAATTACTTTTAATTGTATCAAATCCATAAATAGAATTGAAAAATGATATTGAAATGAGTCTGTTTAAGCTTTTGTAATCAATAATCTTTTTAATAAATTTTTAAATTTTTGGCGATTTTTTTTATTTGGGATTTTGTGAAATATTTCAAAATTTTTGTGAATTTGTAAATTGTGTTGAAGTCTTTAATTTTCATGATTTTTAAATTTGTTGGGAAATTTTAAATTTTTGGTTAAATCGCACATTATGGTGAAATTTTCTAGTTTTTGGATATATTTCTTAAATATAAATTTCGTAAGAATATCGTATAATATTGATTTTTGTGTATTTTCGGACACTAAAAAATTTTGTAAAATTTATGGCCGAATTTTACAATTTCGTGAATTTCGATTTTTTTGTTGTAAAAGTTTTTTTTTTTTTTTATAAAATAACCAATTAAAGTGTTTTATTAATTATTAAGTAATTTTAATTTCTATGCATGAGTTCGTTTTTCTGTCTACTCAGAAAATGAATTTTTTATTTAATATGAACAACCTTGAAAACAGTAATTGTTTTTTAATTTTATTAGACATCTAGCTGAATGGAATGCATTTTCTATGCCGCTACACGCGTTACCAACATTCTTCGTGTCTTATCTACCAATTGCGTGTCTAAACATCTTCTACTTATATCAACATTTAAGACAAATGGAATACGAGAATGAGTTATTTCTCAATTTTTCATATTATAGTATTTTTTCGTATTCCATTTGTCTTAAATGTTAAATATTTGCATTTGTTTGTGCTGTTTGTATGTAATTTAAAATTAATTTTTGAACTGAACTTTGTTGTTATGGTGAATTTGCGGATTTTGGTGAATTCATAATCATGGTAAATTTATTTATTTTTTCCATATCTCACAATAATTGAAATTTTTTAATACCTTGGTGTTATTTTTTTGTTGGTGAGATTATTAATATTTTTGAAAATTCTTTGATCTTGTTATTAATATGTTTGGTAAATTTCGATTTTGCTAAAATTTCGTTTTTCATAAAATATTGATTTTTTGTGATTTTTCGAAAAAAAAATTCCAAAATTTTGGGGAAATTTAAATTTTTGTGGTAAATATTCAAAATTTGGTGAATTTTATAGTGTTTTGCAGTGAATTTTAACTTTTGAGCAATTACATATTTTATTCCAGTTTTTAGATTTTATAATAAGTTTTCGAATTTTTTGCAAATTTAAAATTTTTGCAAAATGTCGTTTTTTAGATAATTATAATATTTCGGTATTTTAAAATTTTCGAGTTATAATTTGATTTTGTGGTGAATTTTCGGATTTTGCTGAATTTCCAAATTGTGGTAAAAGTTCAATTTTCCAGTTTTCAGATTAATTGAGATTTTTGAGTTAATTATTAATTTTTAACTATTTTGGTGAATTTAGATTTTTTGTGGATTCTAATTCTTTGGGAAATGCACTACTTGTGGTAAATTTTTGTATTTTGTTTTTATATGTTAGTTAAACTTTCGACTTTTTTCATATTTTTTATTTTTTGTGGTTTTCAGCATTTCGGCAATATTCGGCAAAATTTAAATTTTTGTTGTAAATGTTCAAATTTGGGTGAATTGTGTTATTTTCGTAAAATTTTGGTTTTATTGAATTAATTTTTTTGAGCGCAAAAATTTTTAGCAAAAATTCGTAGAAAAACTTGTTTCGATTTTGTAGTGAATTTAAAAATTTGGAAAAATGTTTTAAAAATTCGGTTTTTTTTAAACTATATTTAAGTTTTGTGGTGAGTTTTCGGATTTTTGTAATTTAATTTAAATTAAAATTTTCTATAATATTTATAATATTAACGATTTTTAAATATTTTGGCGAATTTTGAATTTTTTATTTCTTTGGGCATACACTACTTGTGGTGATTATTGAGATTTGCTTTTATGTGTTTGTTAAACATCTATTTCGTTAAAATTACGTTTTCCATATTGATTTTTTGTGATTTTTTGCTTTTCGGCAACATTTCAAAATTGTGGTAAGACTTGATTTGAAAATAATCTAATTTTGGTAAAAATTGTTTTTTTTTTGTAAAATTTAGGGTTTTAATTGAATTTTTATTTAAAAAAAAAATTATTTTAGTTATTCGATATTCATGCAAATTTAAAAGTTTGTAAAAATTTTGAATTTGTAGTAACTTTTGTGTTCATCTGTGGTTTTTTAAAATTTGAACTATAGTTGGGTTTTATGGTAAATTTTCTTGAATGAGCGAATTCTTCATATGTGGTGAATTGTTGATTTTTGTTTATATAAATTAATTATAGATGATTTCCAACCAACATAAGAAATAAACTTTTCGTTTCCTTATTTAATTAATCCTTTATTTAATTTAACATAAATTAGGTGAAGTTTATTACGCAAGATTTTTCTTTTATGTAGAATTGATCATTTAATTTTGATTTTTTAATTTTATTAATGAAATTATATTAATTAATAATTATATTAATTATATTAACTTAATAATTAATAATTTAACATAAATTTAATTCAGTTTTAGTTATATTTTTATTTAATTTAACTTAGCTTAAAATTTTTAGTTATATTTAATTTCACTTGAAATTTTTATTATTTTAAGATTTAATTTTAATATTTCAAATTTCTTAGAATGTTTTAATACTTTTAATTAACTTAACTAACTTATAAAATCAATTCTAATAACAGTTTTAATACAGTTTTATTTTTAATTTATTGGTTTATTTAAGAATATAATTTTACCAGTAGATTCACGAGTCTCCGAATTTATTAAATTTTAAATGTCACAGGAGAAACTAATTATTTAGTCTACTATGTAGAAATTAGACCTTTAAAAATGGTTTTTAATTAAAATTTTAAAATTATTAATTTTTAAATGTCACACGAAAAATAATATTCTAGAGGTAGAGGTTTGAACCTTGTGTTCTGAAGTCACTACAAGAACTAAAAGACTTTTACCACAAAAGATCGAAAACACAATTAAAAAAAGGTACTCAAAAAATTATCAATTAAATCTCTTCTACTAATTGTTCTACTATTTTTAAATAAAGAAGTTGCATAGTAATAAAACATGAATAAATGAACAAAAACAAAGGGATTGTTTCCTTTACTGTTGCTAACGTAGTAATAGTATAAAAAAATTAAATTATTTAACCCATTATATGTCTGCTTAACACCATTTTCATAAATGTTGTTTTTTTTCATAAAATATAGTATTTATATGATTTTTCGTATTTTTGGCGAAATTACAAAATTGTGGGGAAATTTAAATTTTTGAGGTGAATATTCGCAACTTGTGTTCTTGTTTTTTTCGCAAAGTTTCGAGTTTTCACTACATTTGCTTTTTTTGGAAAAAATGTATTACAGTTTTACGATTTTGTGTTGAATTTAAACTTTGAAAAAATGTATATATATTTTTTTGTCAAATTTCCGTTTTTGAAGGATTTTGGTTGTCGTGATTATTTTTTTTTTAAATTTGCGGTTCTTGTAAAAACTTTTCAATTCACTCCAACATTTAGTTCCGTAATCCTGCAGAAATCGATGGACTATTTTATATAATATTAACTACAATGTGCACCTGTGTTAATAATAGAAAGAAGGTAATGCAGGATTTCTTCGTTGACAGAAGGGAAGGAACTAAGCAGTCAGTAAGCGAGTGCTACATGAAGTAATAACATCGCACTTGCGCTGCCAATTTCGCTTTTTTATAAACGAAAATTTTGTGTAATTTTGATAAAAATTCTTTGTTTCAAATTTTTTCCTGAACAACTCCGAAACTATTGAATATATTTAAAAAATTACAAAGCTGTTTAGATCTTATTCTAATTCTGTTTTTTTTGTATATTTTATGCAAAAAAATGGAAATTTTAATAAAAAAACATTTTTTTGAACGTTTTTGTATTTAGGGGAATATAATAAGAGCTTATTTATTATACTTTTTTGCATAGTGTAACTAAACCATTTTAAATATGAAAAAAATATTGGGTTCCATTCCTCCCAATGTTGTAGCCTCTTGTAGCTTTAAAGCAATAAAACAATCAAATAAGCGAAAAACCCTAAATTAATTTTTATATAATTGAAAAATTTAAATTAAAACTTGCGTAAACAACACGCAATTGTTTATTTGCAAATAAGAACAACAGATTATTTATTTATAGCCCGTCAACAATACCAGCATTTTCAAAAACTATTGGGGGTGTGAAGGCAATCGATTCAAAATGAAAAAAGTTTCAGATTTATATATTGATTTTTTGAAATATTTTTTGTTACCTTTCATATTGTTTTAAATTTCGTTTCTTCTGGTGGTGTATTTTGTGTTAAAATAATTTGATTTTAAAATTTGCTCGAAATTTACCAAAAGGTTTTTTGTAAATTTGATTGTTCTTAGAGTTTTAGTAAAATTATATTTTTCAGCCCAATCATGTTACAATTTTTATAAATAGTAGTCGTTAAATAATTATATACAAATGTGGATTTGTTTATCTCAACGAAAGTAATGAATGTCACAGCCATATTAAGGCGCACGGTAGTGCGCCAGTACAAGTTCAGGCACGAAACCATTTGCGCTGTTTTACCCACTCTCATAACTTTGCTTCCTTTAATCATAAAATAATGCAACTTCAAACATAAGGACTCTACTTATAGGTGACCAAGTTCTTTTCTTTTGTACCATATCATCCCATTTCTAGGCAACTTGCTACCTTGACAAAAGTTTTTTTAACTTTCTAATATGGGAAAGTATTGTGGAAAAAATATTACCAAACTAGAAAGTTGTCTAGAAATGGAATGGTATTGTGCATGTGGAAAACTTGGTCCTCATTTTGATCTCAGTACGTTTTATGGCCGAAATTTTTGGATAGCAACTTGGCCTTATTTTCACATTAAGATTTTAGTGCGGATATTTATAAAGAGAACATAATTATGGAATGTTCAAACGCATTGTACTGAAATCGAATCAGGCAATTAATAGCAATTAACTTAAAGGTAACAAAGTTTGTTTAACAAAAGAGCAGATGATAAGTCACTAGTTTAAAAGAAATTCCATAAACAATAAGTGGTTTTACAATTATACGTAAACATTGAGGTAGTTAACTGATAATAATTAAACAATAGCACCGGGTATGGTGTTAAATTCGAGTGCTTTTAATATAAAAGCGCCTATCTAAAATATATAAGGACATTTTACAGTCCTAATGTAATTTTTTTATGACGTATTAAGAAAAATTGAAATATATATATGTATATATATGTATATTCTAAATATCTCTTTATTCTTTGTAACGGAATCTACTGCGAGCCCAGGCATGGATTTAAAGTCAAGTTTCTACCGAAATTTGATTTTCAATCAAATTCCTATAAAATTCAAAATAAATATGAGGTTTTTAGCCATTAGACCTGTGAGTGTGTCATTGGTACCAAGTGTAGTCAAATCGACAACTGCCATAAATTTACCCCTAACAAAAAGAAAAACAAGAGCTATTAATAAATAACACGCAGTTAATTGTAATAGTGTTAACAAAAAATGGAATTTCCATTTCCATGAGGTTTTGCAACAATAACAAACTTAAAATCTACCACAACAACATGTTGCTACTAAAACGTACCACAGCAAAATACAATAGTGAGGTATAAATTGTGTTCAAAATTAGTATTCAAATTCAGTCCAGACGTGTTCTTAATTCAAGAATAGACTTCATTCCTCTTTCAGCCCTGCGTCGATTTGGAGCTTGTCTAGAAAAGAATTGCAGATTTTTGTGTTTTATTGGATATTTAAAAAAGTTATATCTTTTATTTACAAACCGTTAATTTACCTCTGACAATCAAGGAATAGAGTATCCAGGTAAAAAAATCTCAAATATTTTATTGCGGTGTGTTAAAAAAACAAAAGAAAAGTACAAATCAGTTTGTGGCTGTTCAAGTCAGTAAATTTTAGGAAAGTTGTAAAACTCTAGCATTTGTTAAGTGTAATTTTATGATTAAATGTACGAGTATAGATACTTTTGGTGAATTTTCTTCGTTAAATTTAAAGATTTTAACTTAAAGGAATTTAATGCAAAACTAAAGGTTTTTATATGGTCATTTACGTTTACTCGTTTTGTTTTTCATTTTCTTTTTTTAGGTTCTATAAATATTTTCGAGTTTGGACAATTTTTATCGGATAACACATTTTTCAACTTCAACGTTAAAAGAAAGATTTGGATCAAAACAAGTAAGAGAGACCTATATTCGGCTAATCTTATATACCCTTCATATCTAATACTAGAAACGTAGTGCAAACACAGTTCAAAGGAGATATTTAATTTTTGTCTGCGGTTTTAGTCGTATTATTTTACATTTAAACTCTTCTTTCGTCTTAAAAAATTCAATTTTTGATGACGCAATTTTTGATGATGAAGTTTTTATTTTGATTAACAATCAACTTTTTTTTTAATTTTGATATTTGGTGAATTTTGTTAATATTTTGGATAAATTTCTATTGTTAAGTGAAGTTTAAGTTTTCTTCGAAATATATATTTTTTATTATTTAGGGTAAAATTTTAAGTTGGCAATTAAATTGTTATTTTTATCTAAAATTTGTTTATTTTTTTTTTTGTTATCTTTAGGATTTTGTGAATAATTTACTTTTGAAATGTTAAAAATTCCCATTCCTTGATGAATTGTTTTTGACACATAGTTGGGAAATTCGTGAACAGAGGTTGCTGCATAATAAAATTCTGACAAACGTTATTATACGCTGCTATTAGTGAAAAGCCCGCAATTCATTGGAGCTTTTATCAAACTGATTTAAACGCAAGAAAGACGAAAATCTCCAAAAGGACTCCTAAAAGGATCCGGAATAGTAACTAGTTTCTGTAATAGTAAATCAACATGTAAAATTTGTTGCTCAAAATATGTTTACAATCACCAAAGTTGGTGTTTGATTTTAGCTTTTATTTTGAATAATTAAGGACATTTCAAGCATGTACTCTTCAACAATGCAACATTTTATTTTTGGTATAAGAGAGCACTTCAAATGATAAGAAAATTAAAAATAATCTATAAAATAAATGAAAAATATTATAACAAAGTGTTGAATAAGTACGGGGAAATATTACTTCAAAGCTTCCCATATCTCCAATACAAATTTTTTATCAACATTTTCCTACAAACAATTAACAAACTTCTAAAGTTTGGAAAAATTAATCGACTTGAAGATTGTAGACAAGTTTAGGTTCATCTAGAAAAGCAGTTGCTACTTGAAAACTACCAATTACAAAAAAGTGTTAAATACAAAGAGGTTTAAATTTTTATATATAGATATTTACGAGTATGAAGTTGACTATTTGTAAAACTATAACTGTCGGAACAGTTTATACTACATATAGAATTTTACAATAATTTTAATTAAAATTAATCATTGATAAACCCTTAATACAAATTATTTATTTCATTGCCATTTGAAAGGTAACGAGCTGCAGACAATTTATAAAAAATTGTTTTTTTACAACCTCGATCTCTTTGCCATCACAAGACGTTTAATTTTCAACGCGCTTTATCTCTTGCAATTTTACTTAACTCTTGTACCAAGCTTTCTAAGTTATCTTACGGTTTTATGGTCCATTCAATCTTATTAAATTTTTGTATTGCAGATTTTAATTCTTACAAAATTAGAGTCAGTATTTCGAGAGAGGGAGCAGGAACAAACAACTTACGAAAATTGATAATTTCCCCCCAACGTGTAAAAATACGAATTAAAATGTTTACTCGCCAAAGTAATGTATTATATGTGTTAATCATACTTTCGGCAGTTATAACACAAGTCCAATTGAAACCTATAAGGATGCTGTCGCAAGCTCAGGTAAGAGAACAAATAAGCATTTGAAATTTGTGAAAAATGACAACAAAGTCAAAAATTCTCATAGCCAATTTTTGTGAAATTATCCGAAAAATTGGAAAAATTTGTTTTCTTGCGAAATTTTTGGATCAGAAACACATTTAGTAGTTATAGTATAAATTAATCTAAATATTATTTTATATAATAACTTTTTAATCAAACGTTTTAATTTCGCGTTAAAATAATGTTCACATCATTAATGTACAATAAAAACCCTACTATATTCGGCTGTTCCGAATCTTATACACTCCTCACAAAAGTATGAACTATTAAAAATGTGCTAGACATATTTTTCAGTGCTGGGGATTGTTTCCGATCATTAATTTTAGCTTCCGGTTTTAGCCGTCTTACTTTACATTTAAACTCTTCTTTCGCTAAAAATAATTATTTTGATCCCTTAATAGACGAAATGTTTTTACGTAATTACTGCTCTTTTAATTTCTCAGAACGCATATCAATTATAAATTCTCGGTTTTGTTCAATTTTAAATTTATCGTAATTTTAGGTGCAATTTCGCTTTTTAATTTAACATTTTTGGAAACTTTACTATAAATGTAATTTAAATTTATTAACTCTAGTTTGGTTTTGTGGTAAGATTTCGATTTTGGACGAATTCCAAAATTATGGTGAAATTTGTTTTTTTTATTTTCCAGACTACTATTTTTTTCAATTTATCAGTTTTAATTTTTTTGGTAAACTTGATTTTTATATAATTGTATAACATATATATAGTCTATTAAAAATTTAATGTTTCTTATAAAATTGTTTTTTTTTAATATTCGGGCTTTCGGTGAAAATACAAAATTTTGGCGAAATTAAACTTTTTGAAGTGCAATTTCAAAATTCTTTAAATTTTTTTAAATAATTTTTTCTGGTCCTTTTTGGTAAAATTTCGGTTTTCTATAAAATATTGCTTTTTTAGCAGTTAAAGTTTTTCGATTTAATAGTAAATTTTTGGTGAATTTTAAGTTTTAGCAAAATTATGAATTATTTTAAATTTTTTGACACTATTTTGGCTTTTTAATTTTTCCATTTTTTGTTCGTAAATTTTGTTATTTGGGTAATTTAAATTTTTTTCGGGACTTTTCTACATACCATGTTTTCATTGCCAAAAGCAAATTGCATATGGTAACCTACAATTTAATACCAATATGTGTATTAGAAAAAAGTTTCTTATAAATTGTTTTCAAAAACGAGTACAGTAGACGCTCGGAAATTCGAACCACTTTGTTTTTAGGGCGATTGGAATTTCCGAATTATTCTAATTTCTGGACGGTTTTTTTATACAAAAATTTAGATCTAGAATTTTGACCATAAAGATATAAAAAAGTATGTTTTTTTTAATTTTAGTTTATTTATCATGAGAACTATAAAAACTTAACGAAACATAACAAAAAATAACAGTTCAGTTCATTTGACTTTAGTATGTACATATAATATAGACAGTATACATATAACTAAATTAAAAAAGAAAATTATTAAAGAATAGTTCAAATAATACATATTTTTAATTCTCACTCAGTCTTTGTTAATCATATAATCAGTGATACATATATGTCTGTTTTTTAGGTTTTTTTATTTCCGACAAAACAATATCTTTACGGAAATCTAAAAGATTTGACAACTGCTTAGTGTAAATTAATTCTCTGCTTTTGCACCACTGTATTCAATTATTTACACTTGCAGTAGCTTCGGAATAAGAAATGTTAGTTGAAACTTCTACATCACTGTCTTCATCTGTGTATAAAGACAAACCTTCACTGTCATATGTATGGAAATGTTCATTCTCAAAGGCATCATTCTATCTTTCGATTTCTCTTATAGATATAGAATTATCGGATCAATTTGCGTCAAAAGATTTTGATTTATTTGGGTAACGTCATTATAGTCCCGATCTTCTACCAGCACAGGCACGTCTCACCACTATCGTATTGGTCAGAGTACCAATTAAACAACTTTGACCAAGAATTTTTTATAGCTATTTGCATGACCTCATCCCAAACTTTCTTTAATAAAATTATTGCATCTTTGATTGAATGAGACTTAAAAGTTTTGTTTAGTTCACCATTCTCAGCAATTCATTTCGCTAGCAATTTATTTCTATAAATAAGTTTGGTTAGCTTTATTGGATTTTGGTCCATGGGCTGCAGCGCTGCTGTAACATTTGGTTTAAAGAAGTACGCCACTATATTTCAATCTTCGCTTTGCAATGCCTCAATGGGCGAGGGGGCGGAGCAGTTGTCAATAAGTAAAATGGCTTTTGGAGGCAAATTATTTTCCTCGGAAAAACGAATGACCTATTAACAAATATTTTAGAATTATGGAACTTATAAATATGTATTCATAAATAACGTTTGCACTTACATACTTCATGAATAAAGATCCTATGAAACCAGTCATAAAAGATCCGAGATGTCATCCAAGAATTTTTTGCAAAATCGTAATGTAGTGGGTTGTATAAATAACCAATGGCAACAACTTACAGGAACCATCAGAATTTGCTCCAAGTAAGATAGGAATTCTTTCTTCTTGGGTTTTGTGTCCCGGAGCACTTTCGTCGGAAGCTGAAATATATGTTCTATCTGACAGGCAGCAGTAATATAGCCCAGTTTCGTCGATATTATATATTTGAGATTCCACTATGCCCATTTCTACGATTTTAGCACAAAGTCTATGAATAAAAGTATTGAACGAATTAGTGTCGGTGGATAAAATCTCACCACAAATTTTTAAAAGGCGAATTCCATGCCGCTTTTTAAATTTGGTAAACCATCCATCGCTTGCCCGAAAGTCATTCTCAGCTTTATCGGGATATTCTTGCCTGAAAATTACTTTAGCTTTCTCCTTTAATATGAGTCCATTTAATGTCGCCTTTTTTCACGTTGATTAAGAAACCAACCACTCATAGAGACGACTTTACATTTTCGAATATTCAGCACTATTTAAAGTTTCATTGGATACGTGTTGATAAAAGTTGGCAACAGCATCCAATATTGATTTTCTATTCGATTTAATATACATAGCTAATGGTAGAAGTAGGTACATTAAAGTCCAGTGCTAAACGCTTTCCATGAACGCCTTTGTGAATCTTTTCCAATATTTTTAATTTGTCTTGTAAAGACAAAGTGTTTTTCTTACGATTGTTTGGCATTTTAAGTCCACTATCTTATTTTAATAAATGTTAAGCCATATATGTACGTATACAAACACCAACAAACTGACTTTTAAACTCAAACAACATCAACAAGATCAGTAAATCATCCATTAAAATGGGATTCCCGTTGTACTTTGTATTTGGTTAAACTAAATTGTCAAAATTTTAGTGTTTACAACAAAAAAGAAAAAACCGCTCGGAAATTCGAATTTTGGATTCTAATTTTAGAGCGTCAAATGTAATGAAATTACTGATTCGAATTTCTGGAAATTCGAATTTCTGAGAGTTCAAATTTCCGAGCGTCTACTGTATATAAATAAATTATTTTTGAATACTTCTTCACAACACTGACATTTTTTGTTCATTTGGAAGAAAATAATATACCAATTTAATAAAATATGCAAAAAGATGATATATTACAAGTACCGGGGCTAAGAAAGTACTACAATTTCCTTTGGAATTTTGCATGTTTGGTCTTATTCTGGAAGGCAGGTATGAAGAATTGGTATAACTATTAAATGATTTCAAAGGGTAGGCACAAAAATTTGTTTTGTACATATCTACTTTTATATAAATTAGATTGGTTTTTAACTTTTCTTTCAAAATTTTTTCTACTCGTTATGAATATATGTAAATGTGTATGTAATTTTGAAGTATCTTGTTTAAATTGTTCACCTTTTTGCATTTGCAGAATTTGTGTACTCACAGAAATTTCTGTTTTCATCAATCAGTGGTGTCTTGTACACAGTATATTTTTGTCACAACGTATTTATTGCTGTTTTGTAGGTATACATAAGTAAATTCAATTTTGTACACTTTTCATCACTTTTTATCAAAATTACAGCATGACTTTGGACTTGGTGTAACATGGATTTTGTTAAAATTGCTAGTTTTTCATAAAATACAAACTGACAAATTTTAGCAAACTTGAATTTTAGTTTTCAAATTTTAAAATGTGATTTTTGAAATTATGAACATCACGTTTCTATTTTTTTTTTCGTTTTTCGAGATTGTTGATAAAATTTTGATAAGTTTTTATTTTTTTGGTGATTTTAAATTTTTTTTGGAACACACGACTTGTGATGAATTTTTAATTTTTGTTCTTATTAGTTTGTCAAACATCAATTTCGCAAAAGTGAATTTTTTTTAATAAAATATAGTTATTTTATTTTCGGCATTTTGGAGACAATGCGAATTCACCACTTGTGGTGAATATTTAATTTTTTTCTTATATGTTTGTTAAACATCGACTCTGTAAAAAGTTGCTTTTTTTTTAATAAAATATAGTTTTTTTGAGATTAATTAATAAGAAATTTTTATAGTGAATATTAAAATTTTTTCCGGATTTATGTTTCTTTGGCTATTTTTCGTTAATATTCTTTTTTAATAGAATATTATTTTTTTTTTTTAATTTTTTCAGTTCCAGCTTTTAAAATGTTGTGGTGAATTTTCCAGTTTGTGGTGAACTTGAAATTTGGGAAAAATTCGAATTTTTTGGTCGAGCTCCCGCTTTTTTAACTTTAGTTTGGTTTTATCGCAAATGATGGTATAATTTGTTTTTGTTTCTTAAATTTTGAGATTGAGTCAGATTTTCGATAAAAAATTTATGTTTTTAAATATTTTGGTGAATTTAAATTTTTTTTTTTTGGTAATTCACCACTTTTGGTGAATTTTTGATTTTTGTTCTTATATATATTTGTTCAGTATCGATTTTGTTAATATGTTGTTTTTTGTCATAAAATATATCACTTTTGTGATATATTTCTTCTCTATAAAATTTACGTTTTTTATTGGATTTTTTTTTTACTTTTTTTTGTACCAGTTTTGTGCTGAATTTAAAGTTTTTGCAAAATTACAAATTTTTTAGAATTTTTTGGTGACATTTCGGTGTTTGAAGGAATTCAAGTTTTGTTGTTAGTTTTTAAAATTTTGAGGTTTTTGTAAAAATTTTTCATTTCAGACCAACATTTGGCTCTGTAGGTTATCTGAAGGCCTCGGTATGAAAACTTTTAACTCAGGAAGTTGTGGACATATATGGCTGATTTCAAATAGCTCAAATTCGCCAAGCACACTGCTTAAGTGGTCGAAGTTCCTAAATTGTCTAGTGCCGTCAGAAAGTTGATTTCAACATCGAACAGACGGACATCGTTAATTGAACTTCCCTGCCTATAAGGATGTAGAATCAATATACGTATATATACCGTTTTAATTTTTGCGATCGGTATAAAAGTTTGTCGTTCTGTAGAACCCGATTTGCCCTTAATTTTTTCGCAAAAACACTACGAAAACAGTGAAGCATGGACGCTTATCAGTGATGGTGTGGGGATGAATGGCAGCTTCAGGTGCCGGAAATCTTCACTTTATAGAAGGTATCATGGACAAGAACATGTCTCGACATTTTAAAAATAATGTTAAGGAAAGTGCGCGCAAGTTGGGTATTGCTAATAAGTTTTAAGTTTAAGACAATGACCCTAAGCACACATCATTGATAGTGAAGAACTGGTTGCTTTACAACTGTCCTAAGGTCATTAAAACACCTGCGCAAAGCCCAAATATAAATATAATCGAGCACTTATGAGACGAATTTGGTCGCGTATGCAAAATAGATTGTGCACTAATAAATACCAGCTTAAGATCGCACTACAGTAGGAATCGAGCCAAATAACCCCTGATGTGTGCAAAAAATTAATGCAATCTATTCCAAGAAGATTAAGAGCTATAGAAACTCAAAACGGATATGCAACCAAATATTGAGTAAGGTATAAAAAATCCAATTTATAGACTGCCCGACTTTCAGTGTGATCATAGTTGTAAGGTTTTTTTGCGTTTTTATAGGCTAGAATACCTAGTTTTTGTTTCATTATATTTATTGATATAGAGAATAAATATTTTAGTTAAATATTTTACAAAACATTAAGTAATAAGTTTTTTGAAGCTGTTAAACTTTTGTGTAATGAGTTCCCCGACTTTTGTTGTGAAATTTTGGAAAAAAATTGTTTTAAAGCTTTAAAATTTGGTGAACCTTGATTTTTGTGGTATTTTTGGAATTTGTTTATTTTATTTTAGTTTTTCGATTTTGTGGGGAATTTTTTAAGTCCTTGTGAAATTTTGCCAAGTTTTAGATTTATCGTAATTTTTTTGTAAATTTGTAGATTTGTTAGTAAATTAAATTTTTTTTTTTAAATTCTTACAGTTTTTTGTGAATTTCCGATTTGTGGTGAAATTAGAGAATTTTTGGCTTTTGGTGCATTTACAAAATTTTGGTTAAGTTAAAGTTTTTGTGGTTAAATTCCAAAATTTGGGAATTTGGCTTTTATGGTAATTTTGGTAGAATTTGGGTTTTTATTAAATATTGATTTTGTAGCAAATAAATTTTGTAACCTAGTTATTTGATTCATGGTAAATTTTCAAATTTTTGGCGAATTTAAAATATTGGCAATATTTGTAATCTTTTTGTGATTTGTCAACTTATGGTAAAATTTAGTTTCTTTGATCTTCAGATTAATTTAGATTTTTGGTAAAATATATACATAGTTTAGATTTTTTGGTGGATTTTTTACTGAATTCCCTTCCTATTGGTAATGAAATTTGATTTTTTTGTTTAATATATTTATTTACCATAGATTTTATTAAAATATTGTACCCGATTTTCGAAATAAATTTTTTTTATTTCAGTTTTTTGAGTTTAAAATTTTGGAAAACTTGTTTGGAATTTTTGTGCGAAATGTTGGTTTTTGGAGGAATTCGGCTGCACTTATTAGTTTTAAGATTTTAAGGTTTTCTTAAAAATTTGTCTAATTCGATCCAATTTAGGTTCATAGGAGGCATCGAGATGATAATTTCTGTAGGCGGGTTTTTGATAAGGGTTTAGAATATGCAAATTTTGGGGGATTGCGTATAAGTTTCTCCGCACAAGTGATAATACCGAAAAACCCAGAAGAGTTTTGTGCTGTTATCTTGTTAAATTTTTAGCAAACTCACTGATCAAGTGCTCCGTCCTAGTTTTAGAATCCAAGGTTATCTAGTGCCGTCAGAAAAATAATTTAACAATCGGACAAACCGACATCGTTAATTCTACGTCCCTACCTGCAGGGTCCAGTTTATATATACTTCATTGGGTCAGAAATGAATATTGTAGAAATTACAAACAGAGTGATAAATCTATATATACCATTTTCATTTTTGTGAAGGGTATGAAAAGGCAAATTTCTCCAAACTCTTGGACTCTAAATGTTAGCTTAATTTGTTTGCCCACCAGTTTTTATAAATAACACTCAAACTCCTAGATCAGAGAGCGTTAAATACTTGACAAGATACTCGCTTGGAATGTTAAGTTTCGTTAACTGTATTCACATTTTTTTTTAATATTTTTAAGCCTGAGGTTATTTTTGTTTAATGTTAACTTTGGAAAATTGTTGAATTTTTTGTGACAATAATTTTTTGTCTGTTATTTTTATTTCCTGATGATGCTACACAATGGAGTAGCGAAATACCATAAATATAATTTTTAAAAAAAGACCTTGAAGCTTCAACAATTTTATTAAATTAAATTAAAAAAGGTCAAGAACAGCTATAAGGAAAATAATATTGCTTGTTATATGCCACAGAAAGTACATGAACAACTTGAATTAAAAAAACAACAGGTAACAACGCCTGAAAAAACGAGACAGGTGCTATACCAAAAAACAACAGAGGTAACACAACTTTTTCCATACATAAAGAGCAAACAGGTATGGTTCGACATATAATCAAAAGAAAGTCTTCCCAGGAAGAGCACACCGTGAAACAATACAAAAGTTCTCAAGTACACAAAAAAAAAAATCAAGGCATTCGTACCTAAATCATTCCGGAGCGGTATCAAATTTACAGTACCCTTAAAAAGCGCTTATTTTAGGAAATTTATACTTTATTGTTTTTGTTATAATACATACCATACAAGATGTAAGAATTTATACCAAAACGCGCTTATTTCAAGAAACTTTTGTAGATTTCATGCCGAATTCATACTTGACGTAATAAGTACCGATTAAGGAAACCTGAGATTGAATCCGTCCCCAAACGACCAATATCTAATAAAACAAAATTTATTTTATTTATAAATTAATTCTTATTTCGTTTTCGAACTAAAATTTAAATATTATATACATTAAATAAAAATTATACAAAACAAAAATTTTTGTATTATCCACCTACCAATAAGAAAAATTTCCCTTTTATCACACATGATTAAATGTAAAAATTTATATAATTCGAATTATTTTAAGTCAATTCGTACTTAATATGAATATCTATAACGAGTCTAAAACAGCTCTACTTTTATTATTTTCTCTGAAAATTTTAATTGGTCATTTAACTCTGGAGGCCTTGGAATGATAATTTCTGTATTTGTGAAAATTTGATAAAGACCTACATATAAGCGTTTCCTTGGAAAGTGAAAATACAAAAAAACCAGAACCTATGGACCTATATGGCTGATTTCAAATAGCGAAACTTCGCCGATTTCAAGTGGTCCTAGTGTTAAGATCATAGTTTGTTTAGTGCCGTCAGTAAATTGATTTCAACATCGAATAGATGAGCATCGTTAACTGAACTTGCTTACCTATAAGGATCCAGAATATGTATACTTTCTCGAGGCGTAAATAAATATGGTGGATTCTACAAACAAAATGATATATATAGATATATGCCCTTTTTATTTTTTGAAAGGTAAAACATTCCAAGAAAGGGCGATAGTGCCATAGTGCCAAAAATACCATTAAACAAATTAAAAACGAGTATTAAAACGTATACGACAAATAGTCTTGAGAGTAGCAAAGAAAGCAATTGTAAAATAATTAGAGGGAAGGTTAAAAATTATGTTCCCTCCTAAAATGCGAATAGAAATGGCAAAATTAAAATAAAGTTTATTTCTTTTTGCAATATGTTCTCTAAAAAAATTTTGTCCTTAAAGACTTTTACCAATAAAGATCGGTCTATATATTGTTATTCAGCCCAATTTAGCAAGTGTTTAGCAAACTTATTTATTAAAAGAGGACTCTTCTTTTTTTTTACAACAATGTCATGAATATTATAAAAGGGTATCAAATTACCCATGAGCTACGCTTGACAGAAATTACTCACGGTCTGCAAGCGAATATAATAATTACACCCATTTTGTGTACTTATCCACCTTTCGGCCAAACTGGTTCTTGTTCAGTTTTGACCATAATTCATAGTTTGGTTTCGAGATTGTTTCATTATTCGCAGTACCGGTTTATACAGCCGCGTGCGTATATAGATACTTCCTTTTTGTCTGTGTAATGGCACAAGAGCGTTGTTTGAACACGAACAAAAAGCCAAGAACTATAGTCTTAACGAGCCAAATTATTGAGTGAATATGATTCTGTTCGACGGCAAACAATAAATTTATTTTTATATTAAGAGGTAAACATCCAAGACCATTAACCAAAAACTCTACATAGTTCCCTTAATATGTCGAATTTGCATCTGTTGAAAAATAGCTTTTGAACAATATTTTTACAAAGAGCTGTTTCATTTAATGTTATAAATTTTAAGTTTTTTTTAAATTTATGTGTGTGTAACACTAATGTTATGGTCGTTTGGTTTTTACTTGCAGTTATATTTATTAAAATTTGGCTATTTATCCCCAGCCTCTACAACATATAGTGCTACAGTCTATGAAAATATCTTTAGGAAGGCCCTAAAGGATTTTCAAATTTTTACCGGACTGCACACGACGGGTGAATTGGACGTAGAGACCATTAAAAAAATGTCTTTGCCACGCTGTGGTGTACGTGAAAGGGTGGGTTTTGGAAACCACAGGCGTTCAAATCGTGCTAACTTCCTGGGCAGCCATTGGGTTACAAATAATTTGACCTATAACATTTTAAGCTATCCAAAGGGTTTCGAACAAAATAATATTGATGAAGAAATCGCAAGAGCTTTTGCAGTATGGAGTGAATCTTCCGATTTAAATTTTACACTAAAAAAGGTTGGTCCAGTACATATTAAAATTAAGTAAGTTTTTAAATAAATTTTAAATATTTAAATAAATTTTAAACATTTTTAGATTTGCTGCAGGTGAACATGGTGATTATAGGGCATTTGATGGACCGGGTGGTATTTTGGCTCATGCTTTTTCCCCAGCGCATGGTGGTGAAACTCATTTTGATGATGCTGAATCGTGGACGATTGGCGCTCGTTTTGGAGTTAATCTCTTTCAAACCGCTGCCCATCAGCTGGGTCACTCTTTGGGCTTGGAGCATTTAAATGTAACTTCTTCAATAATGCACCCTATCTATTACGGTTATAAAGCAGACGTTAAATTACACCCCGAAGATGTTAAGGCCATTGAAATTTTATATGGCAAACAAAATTCACAGAGCGGTCTTCCTCCCGACTTTGGTCGGCCACATCTAACAGCAGATGATGAGTTGTGTAGAGATCCCAAAATCGATACTATTTTCAACTCAACTGATGGCCATATATATGCTTTTAAGGGTAACAAATATTATAAGATTTCGAAAACAGCTCTGGCTGAGGGTTATCCTAAATACATATCTGATGGATGGCCGGGATTACCTGGTAAGTACTGCATTTTTATTATTAGTTCAAAGTACTTTTGGTTTAATTCTGAGTTCAATATGTTTTAGGCGATATTGATGCTGCATTTGCGTATAAAACAGGCAAAACATACTTCTTTAAGGGTACTGAATATTGGCGTTACAGTGGCCGTCAAATGGATAAATACTTTCCAAAAAGGATACGCGATAGTTTTATTGGCTTACCCGATCATGTGGATGCTGCCATGGTGTGGAACGATATCATTTACTTCTACAAGGGCAATCAATTTTGGCATTTTGAACTTCGCAGCAAACCACAACGTATGTCCGGCTATCCCAAATCTCTTTCAATTTTGAAGGGCCTGCCAACCGACTTAGACGCTGCGATTCAGCTGACCAAAGATGTTAGATTCTACTTTAAAGGCTACGACTATTACCAGGTTGATGCTGGAACTTTTACGGTATGTGCATGCAAATAATTTTATTTAAATATAAAACTAGCCGCATACAATCTAACAAAGGTCGTCATTTAAAAATGCAATAGATCAAACCATTAAAAAATTTGTAAATGCTTTTTTTAACAGGTAAATCAAGCTGTACCTTTATATCCCAGCCCTTTAGTACAATGGTGGTTCTTTTGTAAAAATGCATCTTCAACAAGAGGTAAGAGACATTTTTGACAAAAATTCTTTAAAATTATTCATATTAATATTGAACTAAACTTTTGTATGCCCTCTCATTTCGCATGATTATTTTTCGTTTATTCGACTTTTTTGCTTTTGTTCTAAAACAATTTTATTACGAAGATTTTACGCACAGCCTTCGATTTTCATATACAACGCTCGATAAGTTGAAGGTTGCCCAACTCTATGCGCCAGACAAGCTTTTTACGTACCTTTTTCATTTTAAACGCTCATCAACTTTATTTTTACAGAAGGGTATAACGCGTGGTAACCTAAACAATATTTTGAAATTTTTCAACTCATCCTTTTAAATGGCTTTCTAATCGATTAATGACGCGGTGTGGCAGTGAAAATTTACTTTGATATAACATAGTGTAGCTTGTACTCGTATGTTATGCCTACTTAAGTAGATAATTTCGCAATTTTTAGAAAATCGAATACACCCTCAGATTCGAAATTTATCGATAAAAACGTTTTTTTTGCGACTTCGTGAACGAAAATATGTAAGCAAAGTAATTTTTGCAGCGATTTCAAAATTTTATACGGCGTTGAATAGGGAAGTTATGCTTTCTTAACAGGTTTAAACAGTTATAAATTTACTAATTCTTTGAAGAAACGATCGAAAGTGCTAAAAGAGCTATATTCGTCTGTGCAGACTCATTTATAGCCTTTAGAGTAGTATCAAGATCTAAAATTGTACTTCAGATTTTCCCGGTGTAAAGCGTTATGTCTGATTTTAATTCTGGCCTCCGGTTATTCTCGTCCTGAGCCCTAATTTACGTAACGACGATCTAATTATGGCTGTTTTAATTTTTTTGATTTTATTTTCTTGAATGCTTTTAAATTTTTCATAAATTCTGGAGTTTATTTTTAGTAAAACTTCTAATATTTCTAAAAATAAATTCATATTTGTGTATGAATTTTACAATATGTTGAAGTTTGATTTTGGTTACTTGTTTGTGAAAATTTACATTCTGTTTGATATGGATTTTTTTCAATTTTTTTTTTTTAATTGACGAATTTTGTTTTTAGTGGTATTTTTGCTTTTAATTTGTTTTATCCCTGTTTCTCGCTTTAATGGTGAATTTGCCGTCATGTAGTGGGTTTAAGATTTTGCCAAGTTTGAAATTTTTTGTAATATTATGGTGCAATTTCGCTTTTCTTGAAACATAGCTTTTTTGAAAAACTTTGTTATTTTATTGATATTTTTATGATATATTTTTATGATATGATGATATTGATATTTTTTGGTAAATATTTTATTTGATGGTAAACTTAAAATTTTTTTGGTGAATTAGATATATGTTTATATAATTTGTAACATACCTCTATTTTAACGTTTTTATAAAATATTTTTTTAGCTTCGGCTTTTTAGAGAAATTGCAAAATGTTGGTGAAATTTTAGTTTTTGTGGTGAAATTAAAGAATTTGATGAATTTTGATTTTTGTGGTATTTTTTGGTAAAATTGCGGGATTATTTTATTAAATGTTGATTTTTAATAATTTAATTTTTTTACAATATTTCAAAACTTTCGTGATTTATTGTTTCGGCTTTTTTTAAATTGGGAAATTTTTTTATTTTTATTGAGGCTGATGAATTGTTTTGAAGAGTTTCTTAAACAGCAGTAATGTTTTAAGCCGATCTTGCAGTACGTAGTGGTCCATGCTTGGGCCTATCAGCTACAGTCCCTCTTTCTTCAAAATCATTCACTACACGATAAATAGTGCGTCTTGTTGGCACGTTTTTTGTCCCAAAAATTTTACGTAAATTACTCATTGTCACAGTAATCGATGATTGATTTTGATAAAATGTTTTAAAGATTAAAACACGTTGGTTTACCGAATATTTTTCCATAATAAATTTGTCACGTCTCTGCTTCACGACTGCCCAATAGGAACTGTCAAGACTAATGTTTACCAAAATGGCGGCAAAACAAAGTAGTATACCTTCCCGGTATATAACGAAAAATAGTTGAGGACGAACTGGTAGATAAGCAAGATTTAGCATGGGAAACGGTGGTAAAATTTTATAATTAAAACATAAAAACTGTACGAAAGTTCAATTAGCGACGTCCGTTTCTTCGTCTGTCCGGTGTGTTCTGACGTCATTAGACAACCTTAACCTGAAAACTTGGAACACTACCTGGATCGGTTAATTTGCTATTTTTCGCTATGTGATGGCATTTTCACTCTTGCGGCAAAATATAAAAAAAATCGACAATTCAACACATGTTGTCAGTTTCCCAATATAATTAAAAAATCAAGAAGAAAACCAACAAAATTCACAAAAAAAATTTTAAATTATAAATTTTATCCAAAATGACAATTAATCTGAAAAAACGAATTATTACCATAATTTAACGACATCTGAAAATTCACGCAAAACCAAACCATTGTTCAAAAATAAAAAATTACAAAACTATCATAACTTTCCAATAAAATGAAATACTTTTTGTGATTTGCACAGCCGAATATAGTTCTCTTACTTGTTTGTATGTATATCATTTATTTATTTATTTTATTTTTATCTATTAGGTTTTTATGACCATCAGTCTGAAGACAATATCAACATAAGTATCCCAATAGACTAAAAAGTTTCATACTGGTAAATATTCTGCTGATTTGCAGCACAAGCTAACGTAACAACTTGTAAATAAAGCAAATACGAAATGATAAAGAAAAATAATGAATTTTGAATTATATGTAACAAGCAGAAGCAAGGAAATTCCAAAAAACCCTTTATACCCTAATGGAGTCCTGGAAATTGCGCTCCTGCTGTGCTACACAAGCAAATTCACATACGCGGATTTGAAGTCAAACTCATTGTTGAATGTATCCGATGGTTCCAGACCTTTCTTCAACGTTCGACTAACAACCAAATAAACTAGGGCCCACTGTCGACAAACATATGAAAATAAAGAACGGCGAATTAAACGGCTGTCGGTGCTTCTTGTTGTCGCTTTATTCCCCACTTTAGCTAACGTGAACTTTAAAGGCAAGTTTTAATAATGGCCTTAATGTGATATAAAATGGGTTTGTCTGTTGCTTTTTTGTTATAACCGTTTGGTTTTCGTTTTAAAATACTTTCAACATCTCATTTGGTTTGAAAAAATGAAAGTGTTTTATACACTTTTAAAATTTGGGTAAAGATTTCATAATATGTTGGCTTAAACAACTAGCGAAATGCGCATAGAGACTAGATTAATTTTGCAAATTTTAAAATAATAAGTATATTTCTCTCGCAGTTTAATTCACTTTTTTGAATTTCTAACTTTGGTCTTCTTTATAGAACGTAAAAGTCACTTAGAAATCAATAATTGGAAAGTAAAAAATATACGAGAGGGCATACTGTGTGGTGTGAGCGGCCAAAGATGAAAACAATCTTATTACTTGAAAATATTTGAAGTTAAAAATAGCTTTTAAAATAAGTAGGTTTAAAAAAAGTATGCAAGATGTCTAAAAATATGCGAAATATTGCGAATATGTCAAATAATAAGACAATTGTGCAAAAAGTTTAATGAATTACGCAACTTAACACGAGCCCTACCAAGCGCCACATATATGTGACACAGCAATTCACATATCTAGTAATATAAGTTATGTGGTTCCTGTAGTACAACAAAAAAATGGCATTGACCGAATCTGGCTTATCTCCTGACAAGGAATGACGTTTTTGCCTACAGTGGGTCTAGCAGTAAGCAAGGGTGTCTTAATTGAGGACTAATTTTTATATAATATAAAATTGAAGTCCCAGTTATAAGTTCTTATTATTTACCTCCTGAAAGGATGAATTAATTTTAGTTACTTAATTAAAATATAATTTTCTATACTTTTTTTAATTGTAAACCTAACAGTGAATTTTTTATAGTTATATAGTTTTGTGATTTTACTTAAAATTATTGTAGTCAGTTAGTTCCTTTAGTTTAGTGAAAGTTTAATTGTTGGCCTCATCCATAAGATATGCAACACTATCAGTTAAAGATTATGATCATCGTCACTGATTTATACATAAGGAGTGACTGTAATCAAATTTCAGGCAGTCCTGCGACAACAGTTGTCGAGGTAAGGCTATTATTATTGGTGACATCCCGCTTGTATCTATACAATTATCTGGACTTTAGTGAGACTTTGGGAAGAAGAGAATTCGGTAGCATCCCGCAGGCACTCTCCGCAATCTGTGTAAAGTGAGAGCGCTCTCCCGTCTGTGAGTGTTCAGGGTCGACAGAGGAGTATTAGCGTAGAAGCGAAGCGGCTACTGCTACCGTTCGTGCTGTTCGTAATTAAGCGGCAAATAAAGTGCGCTTTATAAGGTGACGACAGCGTTTTATTTTTCCTCGGAAGTCCATCAATAAGTACTACTGTGACTGGACAGCTGGACACGGCGATTATATCCCAGCCAAGAGAAAGTGTCGTCACAACTTATATCAATGTGATCTAAAATATTTACACAGATTAGGTTAGGCGGCCTGCTCGCATACAGTTAGTTCACTCGAAATCATTAGCCCAAATATTTGACCCTCTTTTTTTGGAAAGCCGGATATTTGAGCCGTTCCTCGCATATTCGTGGGTCATCTCGTTTCCACGAATGCCCTAATGATCTCGAACCGAAACATCCCCACATGATTTCGTCCAAGTAGGCCAAGAAATTGAATACACGTCAATACACATCTCGACATCACTTTCGAATTAAGGGCCTTAAGGGCGGCTAGACTGTCCACAAAAATATCAATGGTTGTCGTCTTCTTTATAAGTTCACTAGTTGTCCTTTTTGCTACAAATATAGTATATATTTCTGCCTGTAGTACGCTGAAGGTGTCAGGTATCCTTAGTATGAGTCAAAGGTTAAGATCCTCAGAAAATATATCCGATTCAGTCCCCGAGTCTACCTTAGGTGCATCCGTAAATATCGGTATCGAGTTTAGAATTATAGAGTTCACCCTACACTTATGTCTGTCTGTTCGGTTCGTCCAGTCCATAACAGGGGTCAAATAATTAGTCTGCTCCACCTAGATATTTATTTCCACCTACCTTACGCAGAAATGTTGATGTAGACATCGAGCGCGGTCACATTCAACATTGTCCAAACTGGCCTGAGAAGATAACCTCATTGCACAAGTAACTATGAGACACGCTAACCTTTGAAATTTAGGAAATTCCCAAAAAGCCAAAAATAAAAATAATTATGAAAAAATCCTTAATTTCACCATTAATCGGGAAGGCACTAAAAAAAATCGTACTTACAACACAAATTAGAAATTAACACAAATTTAGAAATTCTTCATAAAACCAACCTATATTCTAAAATAATAAATCACAAAATTAACAAAATTTTCTAAAGAAAGCAGTTGCAAGAAAAATGATGTTGCACTGAAAAATTAAAATTAATAATTCACCAAAAGTTAGAAACCTACCCCAAAATAGAAAAACAACAAAATTATTTTAAAAAAAGACAAAAACCAACATTCACTAAATTTTAAAAGAAAAAAATCTATATTTAAAGAAAACCGATGTTACACAAGTTCCGAACGACCTATTAAGGCGCACGGTAGTGCGCCAGACCAAGTTTATGCCTAAAGCACACAGTGTGTAAATTAACTTTACCGTTGTTATTTTCTGTGAATGAATTCTTTATTGTTTTTCAGTTTTCTTACAATATTCAACTTTTGTGTATTAATAATAATTTCTCATTCTACTTTAAATTTCATTGGATAAAATACAATAAATTTCAGTTGCTAAAAATCAATTACCAAGCATTTTTAGAACAAAAAATAACAATTTACTTAAACATAATTATCACCTCATTTTGCCTTAATGCTATTAGTTAAAATGCAGTAAATTTTGATTTAACGAAATATTGATTACAAGGCATATTTTACAATTAATATTCACTACTATTGCTAAGAAATACAATTCATAATGCTATTCACATCTGTTGCTAACTTGTATATTACATGTAACCATTTGCGCTGTTCTTACCCCACCTTATGACTTTGCTTCCTTTAATCATAAAATAATGAAACTTGAAACATAAGGACTCTACGTAGGTAACTACTAGGTAACGTCATAGGCTAAGTTTGTAAGTTCCAGCATAGTACATATTCACTCACTCACTGACTGTAGCTGAAATTCGATATATAGGTAGGCCTTGGGGAATTAGTAAACAAAAAAAATCTGAAAATGTTACATTTTGTCTTGGGGGGGGGGGGGGGGGGGGGGGGTAGGATTACCCCTTATTTGTATGGGACACTTCCGCTATAGTTAGAGAGTTGAAATTTGGTATAAAGATAGGCCTTGAATAAGTAATAAGAAAAATTTAAATGCAATATATAAGCATCAAAAGTTTTTAAATAAATAAATTCATTTGTTTTATTTTTATATACATGTATTCAAAATATTTAATTGTATTTTTATAATATTTAGTGCAGTTTATGTACATGTCTGGAATCATGTATTTTTGTTTTCGGGTTAAGTCTCGTTTATGTAAACCTCTCCGATCATACTCCAAGTTTCAGCGTTAAAAAATACTTGACAGTATTGTTTGTTGGCAACACCTACATTCGAGCGAGCAGGGAACAACAGTTGTAAGCTCTTCGCCCTTATATCTCAGCACGTTTATTTCTTTTAGTTATTAACTACTCTAGAATATTACACATCAAATGAATGCGTATTGTCTTTGCTTTTAGAATATATACACAGTATGCACAGTACCTCTTTTGGGTACACACTACGAAGATCTTGATGCATCGCCTCTATTATATTTCTACAGGGCTTGTTTCATGAAAAAAAACCGAGCTTTAGAAACGTAAAAAATCTAAAGTGGCATCACTGAAATATAAATGAATTGTTGCAACAGCTGTTAATATTTTAACATTACTATGTAGCCGCCGTTTTCAAAATAATTATGTAGCTGGCTACAGGACGTCATTGGTAGCCAGCGGCATTTGTAGTCATGTAGCCTGATGTTGTTAATGTGTTTAATGCCTTAGACTTTTTAATAAAGTTTTTGATATTGTCGTAAAATTTGGATTTTTTGTTTATATTTGTGTAATTTTTATTCTTGCTGAAATGGCAAATTAATTATATTTTATGATTTTTTATTGGAAGTGATTTTGGTTTTCTATTGAAAAAATTTCACTTTTTGGTGCAACTTCTATTTAAGATACCCATTTAGTTTGCAAATTATTTGGATTTCCTGCACTTCGTCGGTGATGCTATTTTGTAATTTTAACATTTTTTTGCTGAATTTTATGCCTTTTGTTTCTCGGAGAAATTTAAATTTGCTGCTATTTGCAAAACTTGGGACATTTTTTTGTCTCTGTGGTAAATTTGGGAATTTCTACTTTCTTTATAATATTAAGAATTTTCGGAGGATTTCTGGATTTTGATGATAATCACCCCCATTCTACATTTCAATTCGAAATTTTTTCCATTTAGAAACTTTAATATTCTGTGTTCTGTTTCGCTTACGCGCGTAGCTACGCTTTTACAGGGGTCCGCCGGGAAGGTATACTACTTTGTTTGTTTATAATGTTTGATTAAATGAAAGAGAATGGATCGTGTATTGATAAATGTTTTATTTAATGTCGGCAATTATGTATAGAATACAATATCAGATAAATGTCCGTCTCTGTTAGCCTCACAAATACGAGCCCATTGACAGTTACCGTTACGCCGTTTTCAGTATTATCTTCTGGAAGAAGCTCTTATATCATCTGAATCTTAAATGGAAACAAATGCAAATCTTTGTGCAAAATTGTGGCCAAAGTTGTTCTTTGAAGACCAAGCTTCTGAGCACGGTGTCGAATTGAGGTTGATGAATTGTTTTGAACACTTTCTTAAACAGCAGTAATGTTTTTAGCCGATCTTGCAGTATGTTGTGGCGCATTTTTGGGCCTATCAGCTACAGTTCCTCATTCTTCGAAATCATTCACTACACGATAAATAGTGCGTCTTCTTGGCACGTTTTTTCTCCCAAAAATTTTAACGATTTGACGTTTTAACGATTAAAGCCCGTTGGTTTACCGAATATTTTTCCATAATAAATTTGCCACGTCTCTACTTCACGAATGCCAAATACGAACTGTCAAGAGTAATGTTTGCCAAATGGCCGCAAAACAAAGTATACCTTCCAAGTGGACACCCTGTATATGTTGTCAATTTAGTTGCGGAGAGTCGATTTGGATTTGTATGGTTTCAAAAAGCGTGCAATTCAAAAAAAATGCATGTATAAAATGCAATTTACGGTTACATTAATCATCATAAATATTTTTATTAATTAATTTTTTTGTACTGAAATGTGAAAGTTTTCTTAAATTTATTGCAGACTGAAAACGTTGTTCACTTCTTCCACTACATATCTAAATTTCAGCATTGAGAGTTGGCAAAACTACATTTTTATATTTTAGAGAATTGGAATTTAGATGCTTAGCACATCAGTGATGGAGTATATTGTATCCTTAATTTGTGTTATCATATGAAATGCAGGAATTACATTCGATTTGTGAATTAACCAATAAAGTATTAAAGGTCAAACTTTTCATCATAAAGTTGTGAATTATCTATTTTTCCTTGCAGAAAAAGCTATTCAAAGTTTTGCAGGCCTGAACATAACCGGCATGGTAGATGGAAACACTATGGCGTTAACCCATTACTTACCAGACTTTAACTTTGGAATTTTTTAATAAAATTTTCAGAAACGTTTAATAGGAACATATTAAACATTTTACTAAAACAAAGTAACTAAACTAAAGTAACTTCAGAATTATCCATTCAACGAATTACCATAATGTCATTCTTTGTATCGTATGCGTAATCGATATCGTATTTTGCAAGTTGTTTTTTTGCCAGTTTTTAAAGGGGCGGCGGCAATACGGTTTGGTCGAACCGTGCCAGTTGCGCAGAAAACTCTCTCTTTCAGCAGGCAAAGTAAATAATGGGAGGTGAAAGAGTTGTCAAAGTGTATGGTGTGTTGTAATGGATGCTCACAATGTGATAATAGATCCAGTACGACGGAAGCACCGAGTACCAAGCTCTTATTGTAAATGCTGGATGCACCTGAATATGGGATAAACTGAAACATGTAGCCCTTGTCAGAGCAAAGCGCCCACAGTTTATATCCAAAACGTATGGGCTTTCCACGTATAAACATTTTCGCCGAATGGCGGCCGAAGTAGGGAACCATCGTCTCGTCAATGGATAAATGTTCCACAAAAATACCAAACTGCATAAAACGTTTATTGAGCATGTCAAACAACTGCCGCACCTTCGCAAACTTATCAACGACATCCAAAGTGTCATTATTAGCGATATGGAAGTTCGCTTTCAATTTCGTAAACTTATTCCGAGACATTGTTTGTCGAATCAATGGAATACCGAACGCTGGATCTATGCTCCAATATAAATTGGTGTGGGGGACATTGTGATATCCAGAAAACAAAAGCATTCCAATGAAACGTAGCATATGATATTTGTCACATATTTGGCTGATATTATTTGGAGCAGCATATCGATTTGTTTCATCTACAAGCAATGTCATTATTTCATCGTCAAAAAACAATCTAAATATTTCAAATGGGGATTTCTCGCTTATAGCTTGGAGCAGTGGGTCTTGCTTTTTCTTTTTCAATGACTCGTGTTCGGGCTGAATATTGTAGAAAGTTTGCTTAGTTTTTTTCCAACCCGGTTTGAAATCAGTCACTGGACGATATGTATATTTGGGTTGCTCCTTTGACGTTGATTGTGTAGCTCTCTCCTGTTGGTTTTCAACATATGGAGAACCATAGTCTTTAGAAGCAGATGTGTAAATGACTTCAATTGTGCCTACAAAAGCACGCAATTACCAACCTGATTCAAAAAGAAATTGAAGAAAAATAATACCTCGGAGAAAGGATTTTCATCGCATGTAATATTTGTTGATATAATATCATCATCAAATGCTTCACACTCGGAATCACCAGCAGTATTATCGGGAGGCAAACAAATCACAGATTCAATCGCGGAAGCGCTCTCCTCTTGGTCAGTGTCATCATCGCTCCAGTTATCGATGATATATTCTAATACTGCATTTGAAAGATACTCCCGACGAGACATTTTGCACAGTTTCACTCTTAATTACAATAGAAATGTGATTATTTGTGTTGTTGCACAAAGAAAACACCTGTTCAACAAAAAAGCGCGCCAAAAGTACTAAATGCAACGACAGTACCAGCGTGTGTTGAAACACGCGGTGTTCTTTACTGCCCTCTAGTGCCAAATATATCGGCCTGTGGGGTGGTAAAATGATATCAGATAACTTTTTGATGGTTTGATAATACAAGGTAACACATATATAGTGATTCTGATTTTTATATACATTTTATAAAATTAATTTAAAAAAAGTCTACTTTTGGACACTTTATAAATCACATCCAATGGAGTGATGGGAACCTTGCGAAAATTTACCGAAAACAATTTGTTATTTGTAAGACCTCAAACTTTAATATAAATACCCCATATATGTAATTATATAAGCTCTTCTGTATTTTATTTAACTCAAAGTTGGGAAAGTGATAAACGTGTGTTCAAACACACGCAGGTAAGTTATGGGTTAATACAACAAATATAAAATATTGCAATATAATACAACAGATACAATAATACAACCCGTGGGTTCATTATTTTTATTCATTTAGCGTTCTTTTTATTTTTACTCTGTTATTTTTTTACGTAAGGATGATAATTATTTTCTAACATTTCATTAGCGCTGCAAATCAGCTTATTGATGGCCAGTTTTAGGTTTTTTAGCTTGTTACACGATATTGACTTTGTATTCCGGATGATGATCTTCAAAGCCTAATAAGGGATGAAAATAAAATAAATAAATAATTAAATAATAATATTTCTTATAATTTTGTATTAAAGAAGTGATCTATTAATGACTACGTGTGATAGGTAACCGAATAGATGGAAAGAATCTTTTGGTTACTATAACACTGTTATCAGTCAAAGTTTATATAATATCCATAGAGCGAACGGAACTGCCACAGAACTTACCACTTAGCTTGCTATTTAGGGATATCGAACGATACGAGTTCTATCACCTTGCGTGAAAGTGACCTGCCAGTTTAATATGCCGTAGCATAGTGTTTTGATACGGCTAAAAATAGTAACATGCAATATGCCAACCCGCAAACATTTTGACGCTTTTCAATAATATTCACTCTGTTATGATAATTTGAATTTCACTTATTAATGGCAATTGAAATACCGTAATAAGAAAGACAATACAAAAGAAACATTTTTTCTTCGATATTCCAATTTTTTACAGAAGCTTAAAAAACGTCTCCATATATTCCGCTGAACTTTTTATATATGATTTCTACTAGTGATAAGAAGATTAATCAAAAACGATTAATAATGTTGCCGGGAACAATTTAATTGCATTAAAAATTGTCTTTCAATCAATCGAGGACTATTCGATTATTACCAAAATAATCGAAGAAAATACATAAACAATAAAGAACTATAATATGCCCTCCAAATATTTTGTTTGGTATAATGCAAACTATTTAGAGGTAAAACAATTAAAATTTACATTTCTGATACTACGTAATAATCAGTTTTACAAGCCGTACAAAGTCTACCAAGCATCTTTAGTTAGTGATTTCATTAACAACCCTCTTAAACTCTGAACTAAACAAAGAATTTTAACAAATTTACTTATGTTTTTTGCAATGCGGGAAATAAATCCAATGTTATTTTAGATAAATTTTAAATTTAGCTAAATGAATCGATTATTTCTTCAGATCTATTGCAATTCAAATTTTATCGGTTTGATTAATCAGCAATCGATTAATAAGTTATTTTGCCCTCACTAGTAAACGCATATGAATTTAGGCGGTGTTTGTTAGATTGTAATTCGCAACTCAACTCAAATACGTATTTCGTACATCAAGTACATATTTTTACTTATAAACATAGCAGAGCATGTGTTTGTTCGTTCTTTCAATGTTTATGTGTTACAATTTTAATTCGATACTAAATAATACGATTTTTTTTTAAGAAATGCGTCTTGTCTTTGATATTAAATTAACCTGGGCCAAATCGTCGTACTCGTGATCTAATGACTGTTCGATATTTCACTTTTTAGGATCGCCGCATTCGTTATCAAATTAGTAGTAATGTAATTTGAGATTGGTGCATACGGTAACGAGTAGTCAATCGAATGCCTCCTCGCGAAATGTCATTCGATAAGTTATGATCTATCGTAAACTTAATTTTGGTTACTTTATTATTATATTACAATTTACTTTTTTTTATTGCTGTGTAATATTCTTAGTAACTATAACAGAGTGAAAACTCACTACCACAGAGTTAAGACTGATGTATATATTTACGATCAAAAAAACACATTGCACCCTTAATCAAAAAAAAAAAGTCATAATTAAAAAATCCTAAATGTTCAACAGAGCCAAAAAAAACTGTTTTAGAAAAATAGTTGTTTTTGAAATGCACAAATACAAAAGTTTAGTTTGTCTGCATCATTTTTGAAACCTAAATTACTAATACACTTTTTACTTTCTCTTTTATTTTTACTTATTTTTTTTACTAGGGCAATATGTTTTTATTCTACTAGAAGTCAAGAAGATCTTTCACAAATTTCGATTTGCACGGTATCTAATGACGCAAACTTGTTATTCGATACGTATCAAATTTTCATTCCATAACAAGATCGTTTCGATCGCGAGTACAAAGATTTGGCATCTGATTTTTTATTAAAAAGAAAAATGTCTGTTTTACCTGTTGTTGAAGATGCGTTTTTACATAAAACCCACCACTGGACTAAAGGACGAGGGAATGGGGGTGTATTCGCTATAAACTGTTAAATGAATTGAAAAAAAATTTTAAATGTTTAATTCTTTTATACATTTCCTTTTTATGAATCAAGTTGTTAATTTGCACTTACTGTAGAACTTGCAGCATCAATCTGATAGTATTCTTCAGCATCATCCAAGTCGTTTGTCCAGCTTTCCGCGTTTGAAATGGATTTTGAATAGATGTGCTTACCATTTGATTTCGTCAAAATTTCAAAACACCAAAATTGACTGTCCTTGTAGAAGTAAATGATATCATTCCACACCACGGCATCATCCAAATGATCGGGTAAGCCCATGAAATTTTCGCCTATCTTTCTCGGAAAATTGTAATCAATTTGACGGCCACTGTAACGCCAATATTCAGTACCCTTAAAGAAATATGTTTTGCCAGTTTTATACACAAATGCAGCATCAATATAGCCTAAAACATACCAAACTAAGAATTAAGAAAAAAATAATATATTTGAAATACTTACCAGGCAAACGCGGCCAACCAGCAGATATCAGCTTAGGATAGCCATCGGCAAGTGCTGTTCCGGAAATCTTATAATAATTGTTACCCTTAAAAGCATATATTTGGCCATCAGTGGAGTTAAAGATAGTATCGATTTTGGGATCTCTACACAACTCGTCATATGGTGGCCGACGTAGCGGAATAAATTTAGGGCTAATAGCGGTTTGTAATTTTATTTTGCCATACAAAGTTTGTATGGCCATAATATCTTCAGGATGTAATTTAACATCCGTTGTATAGCCATAATAGAAAGGGTGCATTAAAGCTGGTTGTATATTTGAATGTTCCAAGCCCAAAGAGTGACCCATTTCATGGGCAGCCACTTGGAGGAGGCTTACACCAGGAGGAGTGCCAATCGCCCACAATTCGTCATTATCAAAATGAATATCACCACCATGTGCTGGAGGGAAAGCATGAGCCAAAACATTATCTGGACCATCAAATGGACTAAAGTCACCATGTTCACCTACAGCGAATCTAGAAAGAAAGTTGGAATTAAATACTACTTGCAGTTTTTTGTTAGTTCTAAAACTTACGTAATATTAATATCCACTCGACCAACTTTTTTAAGCGTAAAACTTAAATCTGTAGTTTCAGCCCATACTGCGAAAGCTTTTGCGATTTCATTATCAACATAACTGTTTATGAAACCCGTGGGATAATTTAAGATATTATAAGTCAAATTCTTTGTAATCCAAGGCCTATTCAGGGGTCTATAACGCGTCAAACCATTAAGATACCCAAGCTTCACCTTATCTCGTACACCACATCGTGGCATTGACATTTTATTCAACGTAGCCACGTCCAATTCACCGGTTATATTCAGTCCAGCAAAACTTTGAAACTCCTGTACGGCTTTCATGAAAGAGGTCTTCTCCACCGTACCACTATATGTAATGGACGTGTGGGGTAAGTAGCCATATTTCAATAAGTATCTCTGAAAACAAAAAGGAAGAAATTGAACCATTATAACATTAATTTAAATGTCCTTAAAGTTTAAGTGTAAATAAAACAGCTTTGACTCTACTACAGAACACTAACATATTATAAATGTTTATTTGATAAATGCATGCCAAGCCTAAAAATCAAAACATTGTTTTGAAAAATTTCAAGTTTTGCCTGCACAGATATTTGGCAATATATTTGGGTTTATAGATTTCAAACTCTTCCAGTATTTTCAAAAGGAAGTTTTATATCAATAAATGTTTCAATTACTCAACATATAAGTTAATAGAGTTGTTTAAAAAAACATTGATAATATAATTCCTTTTGTTTACTGTATCTATTTTTTTTTCTTAGTAACAAGAAATAAGTACTTGTTTTTAATAAAGAAAAAAATAACAGTTTCAAATTTTACATAGTAAAATAGCAAAAAAGAGCAGCTTAGGTAAAATAATAAATAAGTCGCTGCTGTGTGTGCGACTCACAGAAAAAACAAAAAACAACAAAAAAAGGTACGTTAAAAATGACCTGATACAGTAACACAGCAAGAATAAAAATAAATTCTCGTTTTAAAAAATAAGTTTTTTTAGTTTTGATTCAAGCTTAAACTCGGAAACACAAATTCTACATAGTAGAAGAGAAATGTAAATTTTTGAATCAAATGAAAAACAAGTGTTGCTTTGCTTAATTCAAAGTTATAAATTAAAATCTACATAGTAGAATAAAACTGAAGAATATTCAAAAAGAAAAATAAACCAAGAATTAATTTTTAGACAAATTCTACATAGTAGATAAATTTATAAAATGAATATTAATATATTTAATTTCAAATAAAATAAATAAAACACTATTAAATAAAACAATTTAAAAAAGATGTTTTCAAATTTTCGTGAACATTTTCTTATATCAAAAACCTCAGCAAGGCAACCTAAAAATAACTTATACATTACGCAAAGACACTTCAAAAGTTTTTAACATTAAAATGACCGAATATTTCGGTTTTTTACTTTTTTTAAAAAGCTTAAATGAAAAGCTTTTCAATAGGATAAAATATTCATGAAAAATCAACGGTATTAAGTAGAGTTGTGTCGTGATCGAATTAGTTCAACCGAGTTATAATTTCAGAAAGGTGATAGGAACTTTACAATAATTGCAAAACCAACAGACAATTTATTTTGGTGTGTCCCACACTCGAATTGAAAATTGCTTAATGTGTTTGTAATTGTTGTAAAGTTGCTACCACCTTTCTGAAATAGTCTCCCAATTAAACGAACTAGGCAAATTGCTAGCTTGGATAAATTTTGTTTAACTCTCTAATATGAGAAAGGATTATGGAAAAAATGTCACCAAACTAGCAAGTTACCTAGAAATTGGATGGTATTGTCCATATCAAAAACTAGGTCCTCATTTTTATGTCAGTACTTTTTACGGCCGAAATTTTTGGCCTTATTTTCACGTTTATGTTTTTGTACCGATATATGTTTGCACGAAAACTCTTACCTCAGTTCGCTACCTATCGAATAAAAAATACCAATTAGCAATTTCGTATTATGAGCTGCAAACACTGTCGAAATTTTTGTTGTGCATCGAAGTTCCTGTCGAGAAGAATTTTGCATAGCACAGTGTGCGAAGATCTTTAAAAATATAAGTATTCGGAAATGTTTTTTGCTCTTGGGCGACAGTACAATACTTTAAAACCATTTACCATAAGTACCAATCAAAACCTGGAAAGACTGGTTTCATTTTTATTTAATTTTTTACTTAATTAGCAAAGAATTCGTTTTAGTCCCAGCTAATAGAAATTTACTATAATAAACAATCCACATTACTGAAATTTACAATAGCGCTACTCTTCAACGAATGCGCGTCTTTAGGTAACAGCCGAAGATCGAACGGTGCAGACTTTTTATACCCTTTAGAATAAGTGTAATTTCATTCTTTATTTCTATAATAATCAATTCCATTCCCTCGATTTAATAACCAAACATTTTAAAAGTTTAACCAAAACCTAAAATGAGAGAAAAATTATAAAAAAAATTGAAAACTTCAAGAAAAACCGAAATTTTGCCAAAAGTTTAGAATTGAAAAACTAACGTGTTTTTCAATTTCACCAAAAATCTTGTAATCAGTAAACAAACATTTAAAAAAAATTTTAATTATTCTAAAGATTTATATTTGAGCAAAAACTAACTTAGAGAAGAAATTGAAATTTTTCAAAAAATCTAAATTCCATAAATAAATTATCTAAAACTTTTACAATACAAAAATATATTTTAATCACAAAAATTTCTAAAATCTGAATTTTGCTAATAATCGCTAGAACAACAGATTATTTCAAAAATTTAGATTTTGCCAAAATATTGAAACTATAACAGCAAATACAAACTTTTTTTTGAAAATACATCGAAGTTGCGCACAATGTTTATTTTAAACTCACCGAAAAAAGTATTTTAAATTTTGCCAAATATTTTATACCAAAAATAAAAAAAAAATCTAAATGTGATCAAATATCAAATTTTTATAGAAAAATCACCAAATCGCAAATTAAAAAGACAAACGAAAAAAAATATTAAAGCAAAAATTAACGCATCTATTTTTAAAAAGAACAGAAATTAAACAAACAGGATTAAAAAAAAAGTTCTGTCAATTATTATTAATTGACTAAAATTGTGCCAAACAATCGAACTTGGCTATCAAAACGAAGAAAAGGTGAAATAAACAAATAATTTTAAATGGTTAAAATTAAAAAAAAAAACTGTGTTAACTGATTAAAAATTCTAAAAATAAAGCGGAAATATAAAATCCACCAGCAATCATTTATACCATTGTAACGACAAAAGTCGATCAGAGGCCTCGTCTTTGCCTACAGCGGGTTTACCAGTAAGCAAAGGGTGCCCTAATCAAGGTCTAGTTGTATATAATATAATATTGAATTAACAGTTAAAAGTTATTATTTACCTTCTGAAAGGGTAAATTAATTTTAGTTAACTAAAATATAATTTTGTATTCCTTTTTTTATTGTTCATTTATGATTATATATATTTTTAATATTTTACTTTTAATTATTGTAGTTATATAACAGAGTAGATGAGAAGTTCTTTTAGTTAGTGAACAATTAATTTTGGGCATCGACCTTAAATTATGCACCACAATTATTTAAAGAATTAAAAGATTTAAAATATAATCATTATGTGCAAGTACGAAATGGCACAACCAAGATCTGCAGATAAAAAACGGGTATAAAAGTAGTGGCTGAGATAAAATTTTAGTCAGTCTTGCGACAGCAGTTGTCGAGGTAAGACTATTAATATTGGTGGCATTCCGCTTGTAATAATACAATTATCTGGACTTTAGTGAGACTTTGGGAATAAGGGAGTTTTCTCTTGCTTTGCAAAACTCCCTACGCTAAATTCTTCTAGTGTTCCCGTGGTATCCCGCAGTGCGTTGTTTCAATTCCCTCGGGACCAATCGCTCTCACGACGGCCGATTGACGGCATCCCGGAATGCCACAGTCGCTCAGCGACAGTCACAGTGACGCGGCGTCCCCGTGGCATGCTGCAGGGACTCTCCGCGACCTGCGACCTAGTGAGAGCCATCTCCCGTGAGAGAGTGTACAGGGTCGGCAGAGGAATATTAGCGACGAAGTGATCAAGTGGGATCGCTGCTAGTCTACCTTCGGCTACTGCTACCGTACGCGCTGTTAGTAATTAATGGCAAATAAAGTACGCTTTATAATGTGACGACAGCATTTTATTATTTCCTCGTGGGTCGATCAATAAATAATATTGTGACCGGACCACTGGACACGGCGGGTATACCCCAGCCATAAGAAAGTGTCGTCACACCATAAAAATCTGTACTTAAGAAGAATTCTATAAAATAAAAAAATCCTTGTTGTATCAATTTTCTTCGGCATTTAACAGTTCTCTATTCACAACACACATTTCTGGTGATTCGTACTTAGGTGATGGTGATTTGGGACAGCCGCTATCTTACTTGTTATTTTTGCTTTGTATTTACATTTTGTGTCACTTGTACCCAATAATATTTGAGGTTCAACTGGAAATAGTTTCGGCTACAACGTATGTCCGGAAACCTTATTCCTATGCCACGCGGGGCATTTTAGACTATCAAATCCTAAAGGATTTGTGATGACACCATCTATGTATTCTTTAGCGACAAAAGTAAAATTTTAAATTGCAATGAGGTGATATTTTGATGAGTCATATTTTTGTAATCTTTACTTAAACAATAAAAGAAATAATGTGACTGGGGTTAAATATTAAAAATCGCATTATTCTATATTTAAGATTAAAATGACACCATATTGTAAATCAAAATTTCTTCACCAATGAAAACTTTAACAAAAAAATTCTCCATCAGGAATCAATTGGGGATTGACTTTTCTAATTATGTGTGTCTCCTACAGATATCTAATTTTGATACCTTTTAACGACGATGTAAAATACAAAGCGAAGATAGTCATTCCGCAATTGCTTGAATATTTACTTGAATTCCTATACGTAAGTGTTTTTGTTTAACGATTGAGGTATGTTCGGTGTTGAAATATATTTTTTAAAGGCACCAGATATGTTACAAAGTACGTTCTTAGGTCTACCTGTAATATATTTTTGACAAAATGCTACTAATGGAGTCCAGCACAATAAACGCACGAGTTTCCGAGTTATAAGCGGAAATCCACTTTTCGTTGTGTTGTTCGATATCTCATTCATACGAGGAAAAATTCATATGAAATTTATCAATCCTAATTTCTGACCCACGTGGTAAAATTATCTTTTCGGAGGCCTCAGAGAACTTACGATCTCGATTATTGGACCGTTATAATAATTCATTGTAAAATAAAATATCTATTTAAGTGATGAGTTTCCATAATAAATTTCATAACAGTAAAAAATTCTTCAAGAAATATATGTTTTACCAAATAAGAGATATTTTAATAAAAAACTGCAAAAACAAGTATAAATTTCGACAATGTTTAAAAACAAAAATGAAGCAATCACAACGTTCTACTAAAAGGAATTCAAATTTTACTGAAATATCGGAGTAAAAAAATACAAATTTTTGTCACTTACCTGTGCTTGCGATATCGTAATTAAAGGGTTCGATTTCACTTTGCCTGTGAGTGCCAACAAAAGGGTTAAGCCGAAGAACACATAACTTTGGCAACTAAACATTTTAGTTCGTAAAGTTGAATTCAGTTGATTGTCACCGCTCCTTCTGTTGAAACACGGGCTCCAAATTGTTAATGATTTACACCTACGACACAACCAAATTTCTTAAGAAAATTGTAGTTACTGAACAATAATTTTAAATATTGAAACTGGAAAAGGAAATATTGTTTATTTAAACCCATTTGATTTCTTAGTCACTTCTCCCCTTTTTAATAACTTTTTTTACATAACCATCGACTGTATTGTTTTTGCGATGCAATTTTCCTTAATGATTAAAATTTTTTTAATGATTAATTACATTGACTGCAAGATTGCAGTCACGAAAATTGAATATTCATAGCCATAACTTTCTAAATAAAAGATACCAATATTATTACGACATAAAATCCACTATAAGAGGCTACTACGAGTACAACATCCACCACTGCTAATTTGTGAATTTAAAACAACTGAAAACTTATTTCTAAACAGCAGCAGAAAAAGCAATATAATTACGATATAACTTTTACTGTTTTTGTTCTTTTGGAAAAAAAGTACAGCAATACCAAATGTTTGCTGTCATCGTTCTTGCTCTTGTTATATTTCAGTTTTTAAGAGCAATAATGGGTGCGAATATTTAAAAAAGAACTAAGGGGTAAATAAACATTACCATGGATTTCCCGACGTTTAAAAATTATTAATAAATTAAATTGTGTGTATCTAAAAATATCCTCTTAATGCAAAAAATGGTTGTTGTACCATTTCACAATTCCTTCATTATGACCGTTGTCACATTTATGGTGGTGCTATTTTCGTTTCTGTCGTATTTGTAACATTATGAGCATAGCTACTGTTGGACTGTATTTATATTCAACAGCACAGTAACAGCAAATCATTGTTAATAAAACTTTTAGAACTTACAGCATTTTGTTTCTCATCTATTGCTATTTCGCAGATCGCATTTTAAATACTGTTTAAAAATATAATGTTTTATAATACATATGTACATACTTAGATCTATTTCTAAAATTATTTTTGACCTAACTCCAAATGGAGCATGCAGCGAAATTGCAAATGATATAATAGAATTAGAAATTAAAACTATGAAATGATTTATGCAAATGCAGTGAAGACTATTTTTTCTAAATCGATTTCCACCGGGCATGTGAATGTTTTGATAAATTCTCGCACTGTTGACGTACTACATATTTTTATTTGCAAATAAATAACATACATATGTTTTACGCAAGTTTAAATTGACGTTAATAAATTAAATATTTATCGTTTAAAGAACTACATTAACTAAAGGCTTATAATTTTGTGCTAATAATAGTCATAGTGATAGTTTATATGGATCTTAAAAAAAACGGTTTAAAGTAAATTGAAAATAACTCGGGTTTAAAAATTGCGAAACATCTGTTCACCGTCTTTTTAGCCACCAATTATTTACGTCATTTATTTAAAAAAAAATAATAATTTACATATATAATAGGTTAACATGCTCTGCAGTTTTTATTTATTTATTTGCCCCTTTTTTTGTGTAAACTAGCGACGGGTGCTTACGTGTATGTAATTTTATTAATATATAAATTATAAAAAAATTTGCAGAGTTCTAATCCCAAGAAATTATAGAAGCAAATTACAAAAATATCAGATTGTATCGCACATATCATGAACTCGGTCCTTATTTTGATTTCAGCACTTGCAACGGACCAAATTGTTGGATAGCAACTTTGCCTTATTCACATTTATATATGTGTGGGAATAGAATTTTTACTACAAACAGCTCGGATAAGGAACGCTTTATAACAATATCACTGACACATGAGCTACTGATACAAAGCACACTATTGAGCTACTAAACTAACTAACCGCAATAATTCAGTAAAAGGAATTAAACTAAAAAGAGCGCTCGCTTCAAAGAGCTGATAGATCCAAAACAATTGGTAACAATGAATTTAGTACAAAATGGTCTCGATGGTTCGTTCTACAATCTAATTGTCAATAAATATAACCATTCTTATAAACGAATTTTACTTTTTTTAAACCGGCAAATATTTGTAAAACTATAAATAACCGAAACTTGAACAGAAAAACAAGTGACATCGAAGCACAGTATAACAATTGTTTGACTCCAAAAAGTCTATAGATTTGTATTAAAGAAAAATCACGCTTACGAAAAAATCCTAAAACTAAACTAAAAAATATCTTCAGGTGCTAAAAGGTATTGTCACACAACATACTACATCTTTTTTTAATCATACCTCGCTGAAGGGTTCAAAAGATCTGGCACTGCCGAATATAGCGCCCGTAATACATACATATGTAAGTGTTCAAGACTTTATTCTTGTTAGTTAAAAGTTATTTATTTAACTCTAAAGTTTTTGACCAAAAACATTTACATAAAATTTCTTTATTGGAGGCAAAATATTGAAAAGACATATTTGAATCTTAAAATTACGGACTAAAAGAACACTGAAGATGAACTTAGATCATTAATATGACTAAATCAAGAAATTAAGCATCTGGCGTGTATATTTTCCGTCACCCTTTTAATCTTGTCGACAACTACTTCGAGGCGTGCTATGTAGGCCTATAGCAGAAAAGAACAACGGCAATTTAATATAATTTTCAGCAACTTATTTTGTGCAATTTACAGTTTTTTGATGTTCGCTAAAAGACCAAACAGGGACTGCATAGATTATAAAAGTAAAAAAATTGACCTAAGGATAAGTTTTTTTAAACTCAATGCTCATACTTGGCCTTCTATTAATAAATACATTTAGCACTTTTTGTTCGCACTGGAACGAACTATTATATGAAGTTATATTTGTCTGAAGCATGAAAAAACTTTTCCGTTCCCTGGTAAAGTACAGCGATTGTGTTTTTTATAGTTCAATTTTCCACTTATTAAAATAGGACTATATTTCTGAAAGTGCTCCTTCCAAATTGTCAATTATAACCATGTTGTCTAAATTAAAAATTTAACTTAAATTTTAACAATAAGTTTAACTTAAAAAATTTCGTATTATTATATGTACGGATGATTTTTTCATGGAAAAATGGAACAAATTTCTTTTTAATAATAATATCTTCTGTCATACATTAAAGTCAAGAAAGTAAATTCTAAATATCCAGTGCCTAACTGAACAAACTGTTGAATGAGGGGGTGTTATCCAACGTTTCTTTAAAATAACAAGCAAGAATTAAGTAGATACTTGGAATCAACAAAACATAAACATAATATTAGATATGCTTTTGCTAAAAATATTATGGTATATCAAATTGATCTCTTATTATTCTATATTTCGACATCAATATCTTCGGTAAGAAACAACAATATAGACAATCATGTTTAAATTTTATTTCACCTAAAAAATTTACACATTACGTTGTAAATTTAGTATCATCAGCAGTAAAACTTGTCGCATCTTATATTTAATGATGAAATTATAACAAACAATAAAACTTTACAACTATCGTAACATATATTGCCTTGCGCTGCCACAAACTTTTTTTTATAGATTCGTATTGTCTTAGACATACATTACCTTTTAATAATATGTTTAAAATTTTTCATAGTGGAGAAATCAGACAAACAGGCAGTTTTATATTTTTTTTCTGGGACACTTTGTCTTTAATCACAAAAGTTAACCAACGATTTGTTCTTGAATAAAGACACGTCTAGACTGAATCGAATGATAAAATTTAGGACATTTTATACCCCACTTCAGTGCTTCGCTTTCATCTGTTGTACCAGCAGTATGTAGTTGTCATCGATTTTATGATCGTTATTATTGCAAAAGTTCGGAAAAACATAAATATATAATATGACGTTTTGTTATAAACGAACATTAAATCTCTTGTTACAACTGTATTATAATTGGGAAATCCAATACTCTTTGCGATTTTTATCATTATCTCGCCATCTGATTTTAATTATACATATTTTATTCTCTGCAAAATTATGTGTGTATGTATGTCAATTAGATTATGGTTATTTTGAAATATTATATAAGTTCGTGTTAATATTTAATCATTAAATTATTACCGTCAAAAAAACAACTATCACATTGTTGGGTTGAACCAACCAATTTCTACCCAAATTCTAACACAACCTAAATTGTTTTAACTATACAAATTTAATATAATACGTGTTTAATCAGCATTTGGTTTTTAAGCATCCGATTGCTTTAGTTGTGTGCGCTTCCTGTTGAAAGTTCTTTTCAATAATAAGTTCTTATAAAAAAAAAACTAGCAGTGATGAGAAATAAAAAAACATGTTTATAGATCGTAAAATTAACAAATAAGAGAAATAGTAAGAATATTTACGTTCAAGCGTACATATGTGTTATACTATACACATGTTATACACACATCTACATATGGTTATATAAGTTAACATGCACTGACTTGTTGGCAACACACTACAGGCTTGTTGTTCTAACACGCCAGGAACACACACACGTATTATTACACTACGTCCTGACTATCCACAAATTTGCTCGCACATGGAGAGATCGTCCGTCGCACACTTGTTCACTTTACTAAAAGGTGGCAAAAATCATAAATTGGACTATAAAATGTTGAGAAATAAGTTAAGCCATATTGAAGGTGATATTTTACTGATCAAAAATTAAAATGCTATTCTTAAAAAGTATAAAAATTATGGCTTGTGGCCGCTCAAATTAGTAATTTTTTCGTCTGTAACAAAAAAAGTAATCTTTCCAGACAAATTTTAGGCTCCAATATTTTTTCATGAAAAATTTGCAAAAATGCTGCTTATTTTTTAATTAAATTCTACTTAAAAGACTGTTAGACTTTTTATACGTGAGTAGGCGGAGTTCTTCAAACACCCTACTTTTGGGTCGTTTTTGGGAATTAAATAAAGTAGAACTAAAAAAGTCACTCGAAGTTTCGGGAACTATTGGTATGCACATTTTGTCTTTTTCATACACCACTAAATAATTTGGCTGCCCGATCCTATTGGTTCACCTGAAGGAAAAAAAAATTATTACCAACTCGTTATTAAAGCCAAAACACACACTGTAGTCGATATATATGTCTTGTTTGATTAAAAGTGGTAAAACCTTTATTTAAATAAAGATTTTGCCAAGATTTAAAATGCATTTAATAAAAAACTTCAGACACTATAAAATAAATGCTCACAAATATTGTCACGGCCACAAAGGGCGTAAAGACTTTTCACCCAATATCCACCCAGCGAAAGAAAACGAGGATCTGAAAACTAGACATTCTGCAGTAATCAAGTCTACAGTGAGCAATATTTAAAATCAAATTGATAAACTTAATCCTTCTGTTTCTGAAATTTTTTTATACTGGTTGGTGATAAAGGCTCCAATAAAATTACGAGCACCTCGTCAACTTTGAAATGTGCCTTTTGTAAAATGGCACAGAGACTTTCAAATTTGAACGACTCAACCAGTGAAGATGGACAGCTACAAATATGAAATTTCCCTATTGCATTTTAGAAATAGGTGCATGGAATATATAATACCATGGGTGGAAGAAATGACGAAAATATACCACCGAAGGAAAGACTGAATAAAAGAAACAAAAAGTCATAAACGGAGATTATTTTAAAAACCTTGGAATGAAAGTGGACTATCCAAACTATGGATATGGAAATACAAATGATGGCAATATGGCGAAATCATTTTTTGATAATGATGAAGTGGCTGGTCATATTACTATTGTGGACATGAAATTACATGAAGATTATAAGAAGATTTGCCGTTATACTTAACGTACTAAACTGTAAAGAAAGATTAATAGATCGATATTATTGGAAGAATACGCATCAAAAACTATTCCCAAAAAAACTTACCATGTATTTGTTAAAACAGATACTACACACAGTTGCAAAGCCGAAAATGTTTTCTTTGGCCATACTTTAGAATTTTTTAAATATCTTCATTACTTTAAATATTATGATTTTTGCAACGGAAAAAGCCAAAACGAGCCACTGTGTGGTTTTGTTTAGAGAATACATGTAGATATTTATAGTTGTTCTGAGCATATTTTTGTACCCTTTATACAAATGAAAAGGGTAAAAGGCTATGTATATAGGTTTGTCATACCGTTACAATATTTTGATTTTTTGGATAAATATGATGTTATTGCAACTTAGAACCTTGGGACTATGGTTATGTGGTGAACTTTCGAATTTTGGCGACTTCTTAAATTACAGAATTTTTTGTTTTGTTTTCAGTTTAATTGAGCTTTTTTGTACAATTTATCAATTATTTGAATTTTTAAATTTTTCTGTGAATTCACTATTTAGTGTAAAATTTGATTTGTATATATAACTGTCTAACATTTATTTTATTGGCTTTCTTAATTTTTCGGCTTTTTTGTGAAACTACAAAACATTGGTGAAATTTAAATTCCGTGAAGACAAAGGCGTAAAAATTAGCAAATTTTGAATACACCGAACAGTTATTCAACCAGGATTAATCAGTTCTTGTTTAAAGTTCTTGTTTAAAGAATGTGTGTTAAAATAATATAACGTAATAATTAATATGCCGTCTTGATTAGCCTAGATCTGTTGCACCAGCGTACAGCTTGCTGTTCGCACACGAAATTGGCTCGTGAAGACCGTCGTTGTTGACGGCCTGTTTGTGTTAAAACAAAGTTGTTCGGTTAGTTGTTCGCAAAACGCTGTTTTACCATTACACAAACAAATTTTTCGAAATTTTTTTTGTGAAGTTTCGATTATTCAAGGAATTTTATTTTTCGCAATTTTGAGTGTTTAATTTTCTTTTTTTTGTGTTGGCTTTAATTTTATTTTATTAAATCTTTCTAAAAGAAAATTACAATAAGTATAAAGATCGTATCACTTAAATATTATTTATTAATTATTACCAATTAGTATGGAAGATAGATTATCAGACGAACTGACTAATAAATGATCACGTCTAATATTTTTTACAATGGCAAAATCAATAAGATCTGGTAGCCTTTTAAAGTCTGTTGGCCAATAGGTTTACCCCCAGATACGACGTCTAGCTTATTTGCTTCAACTGTATTGTATAGCTGTCTCCCTCTTGTGCTAAAAACTCTGGAGCCAGCTGTAATAAACTTTTGCCCTAGTGTGCCAACAAACGTAGCGAAAAGGAAATTGTGTTCGATTTTGTGCGTGGGCGGACAGTACACTGATGAGACTGTAATTTTGAAATCAGTAAGACTATAGACGTAGCTTGTATAAAATCTTCACTGAATTCAGGCATTAGAAAGTGGCTTAAGTTTTTGCGCACTATGAAGACGGTGCCTCCACATGCCCTTCCACTCGATGTTTAGTATTGTTTGTGTAAAATCCATTGACTCTAGAACAGATTTTAGAGTGAAATGTGTTTGAAAAATTTACACATTATGTTGTATAAGTTACTATCATCAGCAGCAAAACTTGTCTCATCTTATATTTAATGATAAAATTATAAAAAACAATAAAACTTTACAACTCTCGTAACATTTATTGCTTTGTCCTACCACAAACTTGTCAATATTATGTGTTAGCAGGAATTGTTCTACGTCATATTTATGTTGGGGATACCCGTTAGCGTTCCAGAAGTATATTTTTAACTGGTTCATTTTTGGCTTAATAAAATTTGCATAATCAGTTTTTGGGTGCACATCACATTTTGAAACATACCCCGTATTGTTGTTATAAAGTTTGATCGCGAAGTGACTTTGGCATCATGATTAGCATTGCTAAGAGCGCATAATTTTTCGAAGCTTTGGCATACGAACAGTTCAGTTTATTGTGTTACATTACTATGTTGTGTACTAGCTACATATGTATTGAACATGAAGCCTAGGAAATTGGAAAGCCTTATGTCGGTTATAATCGGGTTTGCGCGTACGGTTTTTCAATTATTTTTTACGTGTTGGAAAACTTTACAGTCCCTATAGCTACACTTGTTGAATTCTTTTAACTTGGGATAAGTTTTGGAAAAAATCACTTCGAAATTCGGTTGGCGTCCCCAAAGCAACGCATACAGACGGTAGTTTGCATTAAGTCCTCGAGTGCCAGAATTTCTGGATTTTGTTGTACTGGCAGGGACCATTACATTTAATGGCTCTTCTACTGTCATTCTTCTGTTGAGTAGGTATCGTAAGTTGTAAATTAAGTGGACGCAGTTTTTAGATTTTATCTGAGTTGCATTAAATACAATCTCAATTCCCTGCACTGATTGGGGATAATTATTCTTGTTTAGGAAATGGCACTATGAAACTTTTTATTTCTCAAATGTGCCTGTGCCCTTTACAATAACACTAATGACAAATGGAATACGATAGAATTCGATAATAAATGTTTCAATTTTCATATTCTGTTTTTTTTTTTGTGATTTTTCGGCAAAGTTAAAAAATTTTAATTCTTGTGGTGAATATTTTAAACTTGGTGAATTTTGATTCGTTTTGGTATTTTTTAGTAAAAGTACGATTTTGTATCGAATTTTGATTTTATCGATTTTATATTAAGTTTTCGTTTTTTTTTTTGTGAAAATTTCGTTTTTTTTTTATAAATTATAATACTTTTAAAACTTTACATTTTGCAGCTATAATTTGATTTTGTGGTAAATATTCGTATTTTGGTAAATTCCTAAATGATGGTAAAATTTTGTTTATGCCCGTTTTCAGAATAATTAAGATTTTAGAGTAAATTTCTTGTTTTTATAATTTTGAATATTTTTGCGAATTTTGATTTTTTTTTTTTGGAATTCGCAATTTGTGGCGGATTTTTGAAATTTGTTTTTAACTGTTTGTTAAAATTTCGACGTTTTTTATATTGATATTTTGTGTATTTTTACCCTTTCGTAAAAAGTACAAAATTGTGGTGACATTTTTGTGGTAAATATTCAAAATTGGGTGGATTTTGATTCTTTTTTATAATATTTTGTTGTTTATTGAATTTTTATATATTGAGAAAACATTTTTTAGTTCCAGTGTTTCGATTTAGTTGTGAATTTTCCAATTTGTGGTGAACTTTAAAATTTAGAAAAATTTTTCGTTCAACTTTGCTTGTTATAAAATTTAGATTTTTTTTGGAAAATTCTAATATTTTTGTAATTTAAAAGTTTTGAACTATAGTTTGATTTTCTGATGAATTCAAAAATTATGGTAAAATTTTTTTTATTTTTCAGTTAAATTAAGATTTTAAAGGAATATTTATGATTTTTTTTGTTTTATTTTTCAATATTTATAATTTTTATTATTTCAATGAATTTTGAATTTTTTATGGCATTTTCTAATAGTTTTTGTGCAATTCACTACTTCTGAACTTATAGATTTACTTTTTTAATTTTTCGGGTTAATTCAGATTTATAAGGAAATATATAAATCTTGTGAGTTCTAAATATTTTGTTGAACCTTGAATTTTTTGGGAATCTTTTAATCCTATTGGAAGTATGTACACTAATTGTGTGGAATTGATGAGATTTCTTTAGGTCTTTTAATTGCGTTTTGGCTTTTTGAAAACTTGTTTGTTACAGATTTTCGACTTTGTGGTGAATTAAACAATTTGGAATTTTAAAAAATTAATTCGTTCAGCTTAGGTTTTTGCAAAATTTCCACAAAATGTCGTGAATTTTCGGGTTCTGGCGAATTCCCGAATTTTAGTAAAATTTTTTTTTTTTTTTAGATTAATTAAAATTTTTTGATGAAATTAATATTTTTTTTTAGAATATACCACTTGTGAGTTTTTGTTAAATTTAGATTTTTTTCGGAAAATATCACTTTTTTGCAATTTTTCGGATTTTTGGCGAAAGTACAATATTGTGATAAATATTTAAAATTTGAAAAAATTATGTTTTTTACGTAAAATTTCATTTTAAAATTAAATTTGTATTTTTGAAAAAAAAAAGGTTTTCCAAGTCTTCGATTTTGTGGAAAATTTAAAATTTGTGGTGAATTTAAAATTTTGGCAAATCTTCGTTTTTTACAGGAATTCGGTTTTCGTTGCGACTGTTTGAAATCTTGAGGTTTTTGTAACAATTTTTCAATTCGATCCAACATTTATGTCCGTAAGGTATTTGGGTGCTATGACATGATAATTTTTTTAGCGGGACTTTATAGAAAAAAATTAATAATAGTTGAGAATATGCGAATTTTTCGAACTTGGGTATAAGCGTTTCACCGCAAGAGTGAAAATACCAAACAACTCAGAAAAATGGTTTTCGGTCTATATATCGAAGGATGTGGACCTTTATGACTAATTTTAAATATTTGAAAATTCGCAAAACTCACTTATCAAGTGGCCCAAGGTCTAAAATCCTAGGTTGCCTAGTGCCGTTGATTTCAACAACGGACAGACGGATATCGTTAATTAAACTTCCCTACTTACAAGAATATATACTATATACTTTCTTGAGTCGTAAATAAATATTGTAGAAATTACAAACGCAATGACAAACCAATATATAGCCAATCATTTTTGTAAAGGATATAGAGACTTGACACAATATAAATGCTTGTATAATGTAGCATCAAAAGATTATAAAAATGGTTTACATATTTCTATGTATATCTGAACTGCAATATTAAGGTTGTGCATACAAAAAATTCCGGAAAGGACTACGGGATACATATAAACTGCGTATACTAGTATCTCAACTGCTTTCAGTATAAAAAATGAAAGTACATAGAGTCGCTGCAATTTTTAGACGGTTAATAAGATGTAATAGCGTAGGTAGATCTATAGAAATACTAGTAGTGTAGAAGAAATGGGATTGCTCGTCGTCCACTGTCGTTAATGAGTATACAAATACAGAGGACAGTACTACTGTCCGAAATGAAGTTCGGCCAAGAAAGTAAACCAAAAAACATACTGATGCATCCTTTTTTTAAGTAGGTAATGAGCGATTGTACCAAATTGGTTAAAGAACACACAAATTTCAACTTCATTGCTTTTTGAAAGCTTGGCAAAAAAATTTCGAAGTCAAATTTACCACAATCCATTGCATCCAGAACTAAAGCTAAGGTTAAGAATTTGCTTTATGAGGAAATTGCACAAAACTTAAGCTAGCTACCCAAAAGCTTATTTATAATAGTTATTTTTTTAAATTTTATTTTTGATTTGGTTATTATTAAGCATATAATCAAAAACTTCTATTGCTAACTCATGTCTCACAGTAAAATCATTTGTTGATGAACATTTGACATGAAAAATGCGAACAGAAGGCATGCATTCAGCTGACTGCCTCCATACTCCGGTAATAATGATTCAATTTTTAATTATGAATACCTACCGCTGCCAGTACTATTTTAACTACGTTCTTGGGTAAAGCTTGAATATTTGTATGTAAAATTTTCCACCTGTTTGTTAAAATTCCGAAAGTGTTTTAATATATACACGAGCGGCAGATAATTTTTATGTAAAATTTTGTTTCACGGCAGGCAAGTTTCATTCAGATATAGTAGCATTAAATTATGTTTTAAAAGGAAAGCATTATCTTCCAAGAAGAAATACTGTTGCAGAGTTATATTATATTACTATAATATCATCTAGTTCATATTTCCTACTGGCGTTTAATTGTAAGTAAGTACCAGCGTCAAAAAAAACATACAAGAGTTCTGGCTATTATAATCAACATTTTTATTGTATCGCTTCAACATTTAGCGTCATTAAATCTAATTGACTTCACTTTACTTGCTCTCATTATATATTAATCTCACTTCATGTATTATCCCAGATCATCAGTTTGGTTTTCGAGCAAGGCATAGTACGATTGAACAAGTCCATAGACTCGTTACCATTATTAGATACTGTTCAGCTTTATTTATAGACATTTCCCAAGCATTTGATAAAGTCTGCCATGATGGGCTACTTACTAAAATAGCTCGGGTTCTACCTAAAAACACCCACAAGCTTATAAAAAGTTATTTGTGAGATAGAACTTTTAAAGTAAGGTCAAATCAGTGCAGGAGTACCTCAAGGTAGTGTGCTACGGCCGCTATTATATATCATCTATACAGCGGATATGCCGACAAGCCCACATACATATACATCAACCTTTGCAGACGGCACTGCAATTATAAGTGGCAGTAATGATCCAAAGGATGCATCTGAAAAGGTAAAACAGTGGAAAATAAAGGTAAATCCAGCAAAATGTGCTCATGTAACGTTTTCCCTTAGAAGGCAAAATTGTCCACCAATTACAATAACTAATACCACGGTTCCAGCGGAAACGCACGTTAAATATTTAGGTATCCACCTAGATCGGCGCCTAACTTGGTCCCGTCATATTGAGGCAAAAATAACGTCCATAAAGCTTCGAACAAATCAACTGCATTGACTAATAAGTCCTAACTCAACTTTGGCTTTGGAGTATAAAGTCCTTTTACACAAATCCGTTATAAAGCCAATATGGTCATATGGTATTCAGCTGTGGGGTACTGCCTGTGCATCAAACATCCAGAAGTTACAGAGAAGACAGTCTAGGATTTTACGTCATATCGTCTGCGCCCCCTGGGACATAAGAAATGAAAACATACATAGGGATCTCAAAGTTCCCACTATCCACGAAGAAGTTAAAATATACACGTCCAAATACGTGAACAAACTAGTCGCACATCCTAACACTCTAGCACGCAATTTATTGCAATTTGATGGCCAACTGACACATTGAGCCTGGCGAGGCGGCTCTCTCTACACAATAGAAGATAGATTTTTAAGATTTGAATACAAAAAATTAGTTACTACATTGGTAATAACTAGTAAATAATAATTTAGAAATAAGATTTGAATACTTATTGCGAATTTCTTTTAATAGAAAGATTCAATAAAATAAAATACAGTATATAAAAAAAAACTTCATGTATTACTAAGTATATGTAAGTTATGGCGTGATCTTTCGGTATGTATTCTCATTGCTTAAAAATAATATTCATAACGGCATTTGCATTCTTTATATTATAAGTTGTGAATACGATATTTGTTAAAAAAGCAATCTGTACAGTCTAGAAAAACCGTCAAACAACGTTGTACACTATTTTCTGCTTTGCCGCTGATTTCATATTATACTTTACAGCCTTGCTGGTTAATAAAGTATTAAAATTATTTGCATAGAAAAGCAAACTGAAGTTTCGATTAAAATACTTTTCCAGTATTACGTTAGTAGAAAATTATGCCACCAAATATCTTTAAAAAATTCTAAAAGAAAGCCAAAAGCTCTTGTTCGAACTGTTTCTTTAAAAATGTATGGCTGATATCAAAGCAGACCGCTAACTTAATGGGGACCTTTTCGACTCCCTTTATTTTAGGCAGCAGACTTTACGACCACCTTACTCTACCCGTGGTCAAAAGCCTTATGCTAGCTAGTTCTGAACATTTACAAACAATGTGCTCTACTGTCTAAGCCTCTTCCGTAACTTTGAAACCTGACCTGTCCACCCCTTGCAAGGTTTTATTGTAAATTTTTTCATAATTGTTCCATTGGCCAATAAAAACCGGAATTCCTCCGGCCTGCGCATTAGAAGTACATTCAATTGACCCGTCCATCCGACACGAGGCAGTCTTATCTATCTCTTCCGGATTCCTCCCTTGTTTAATAAAAACTGTAGTTTCTTCAGAGAATAACCTTTCCGGCTCTTGCTTCTCTCTGTTAGACTTCTTTAGCCAGTGTCCTAGCAGAGACATGAACCTGTAACCGGCCTCCACCACGTGGAGGTATAAAAAACCAATTAAAATATGTAACTAAATTCTTATAGACATCAACTTCAACTGGATATTTGAATAAAGGGACTAACTACCACTATGTAAAAGCGTTGCGTGCAATAGTGGCCAAATTTAGGCAAAATCATAAATTTTAAAATACTGTGAATTTTTTGTAATTGTATTGAAAAAACCAAGTGATTATCATATTATCATGCACAATTTAAGTGCTATGAGTTATGCACGTGTCTTCGAGAATGTCTCAAATACATGAGAAACTGGATATATACATATATGCTTTTATACCAAATTTATTCCAATTCTTCTCGTTATAAATAAAAATGCTATACATTTTGTGTTTGTTTTATTATTAATGTGTTTTTTTTTTTTGTTTTTTTACGAAAAGATGCTAGATTATCGTCTATCATTAAGTGTATGCTTCAAATCAGGAGAATGATTACCAATATTAGACTTCTTAGTTTGTTGTCACTTTCATGAGGCTAATAATCATCAAAGTCTAAGGGAGGAAAATAAATAAAAATATAATAAGTATAGTATGTTAAAAAATAATATTAATTATTCTACTCCCAACTCATTTTTAATATAAAATAATGCAATTTATTTCTTGCGGGTGGATAAGCTCGTCTCTATGTGCAAATTAAAATTCAGTTCATTAATTTTATTAAAAAAATTTATTTCGCGTTGACCATACTCGTCAACGCGTCAAACCAAACTTAAAAGCTAACTTACAAAAATGATTCTTATATCTCTAAAGCTTAACAGCAAAAAGCATTATTTTAGTTGTTTATTTATATTTGCTTATTTGGCAAATAACTGCAAATGCTGCAAGCATTCATTCAACGTGTTGGAACCCTAAACCGTTCATATTTAGCAGACATATCGTCAGCATATTTGGTGGGAAAGAATTTTATAATAAATTCATATCTTAACTCCTCGCCCTGTAAAGTCAATCGTCCCGATTGTTAATAAACTGGAAGGTCATTGACACTTCGAAATTCTTGTCCTGAGCAAACAGGAAGGGGTTCTTCATTAATTATTGTTGACACATTGAAATTAGTGTTAGATCTTTTGTTTTTAAATCTGTAAATTGTGATAAGGAAAATTAAAATTAAAATTGCGGACAGGACTAAATTTAATGAAAACATTATGTTTCCTTTTGTTGATATTAAGTTGATCTCGTCAACATTGTTGGTCTGGAGCTCCTTTATCATTTCTAGAGAAAGGACCTCTTGGGTTGAGGAATTAGTATTAGAAAGCTGTAATACAGCTGGAAGTGGGTTTAGTGTTGTCAATTCCTTCGAAATGAAAGTTTTGTTTTCTATTATGATTGTGTCGTTATGGAATTTTATAAGATAAGTCCCAGATAATTGATATGATTTATTTCCTGATATTTCCAAAAATCCTTCGAACTGATTTAAAAATATCATACCTTGATAAAGTTCTCGTACTGAAGGTACGTGCTGGTTATTAATCACTACGCAATCATGCCTTTTACTGTTAAGAAGTGGTGGTACACAATTTTTTTCGCTTATATCTAGTAAATTATTTTTATTACAAATAGATAATTCATTAATTTGATTACAATTCTTTATAATTTAATAAAGTTTATTCTTACATTTTACAATTTCTTCTGAATTGATTTTTAATGTAGTTTGATATTTTTTTTTTAATAAGTTTAATAAGTATTTTTTCACAAGTATCTCTATCTATTGCCGGTAAATTTATAATATAAAGTATTGTCGAATCGTCTGTTGCTATTCTAATAGTAGCAAACCCTAAAGCCTCTTCCAAATTACCATATGGAAACTGTTCAGAATCTAAAAATGTCCTTGCTTCAAAAATTTCCTTCTCCGAAAGTATAAAAGAGTTTATTACTCCTACCTTTGCCCATTGCAAGGCGTACTCAATGTTCATCAATTCGTCCCTAATGATTTTCACCTTGTTCATAATAGTATCCTCCACTGTTTTTTGAACTTGTTCCATTGACTGTATCGCTTGCAAAATTTTATTAGTTGTATTAGTTAGTACATTAATTCTGTCGACAGAGTCTCTGTTAATAATCCTCTGTCGCTTATTATTCCTAAGAAGGCTGTTCATTTTATTTACCACTATTTCATGATCTTCATGGTCCGGTGTCCCGGCTATCCATTTCCATATTGTTCCTAGGGCATTAATTGAACGTTTATTCCTCGGTCTCATTCTTTTCAATTGATTTTTGATTTGAGTGATATCATAAAGAAGAAATGGTAAGTTCGTACTGTTCTTCGATAAGTTGTGTTGGATTTCAAAGTTCAAGTATTTAGCTGTTTGTTCGTAATCAGTAAAGTTTAATACGTGAACAAGTTTAAAATTTCCGTTTTGCAATCTAGTTTGCCCTAAATGGACCGAAATTCGTTGTGAATTAGTATAGTCCAGTATTTGGACCACAGACTGGCAAGCAGCGCATAATGTAAGGATTGTGACAGCAGTAAAAATCATTTTCTGTAAAGAAAATTTATAGTAAGTATTCAAGTCTTTATATTATCCTTATGGATGATTCTGTTACGAGACTGGATTCTAACTTTGTTCCCTAAATCTTCCTGAACTTTTTGTTTTCTAAATCGAGGTAAAAGCTTATTGCGCTTCCCGATTATTTTCTCATAGATAATATCCCCCGATCGGTATGTATTCACACCATTGCAGCCACCCCTCGCAATCATCTTCTCTTGTGCCTTTTTTAATATATCATACAGGTTATGTGAGACTCTATTGAGGAAAACGTCTGCTGGTTTATTTCCTGTGACGGAATGAATGGTATGGTTATATTGTTGCGCAGCTCTATAGAAGGCCTCTGTATCGTCGATTAAGTGAAATTCTTCCCTAAGGCATCTGGCTATTTCTATAAGGGTAGAATGGACCCTTTCAACCTATCCATTTGTTGTACTATGACGAGGTGTGCAATAGTAAAGTTCTATTCTCAGTCGCTGCATTAGTGCCTTAAACTGAGGTGACGTAAATCCCGGTTCGTTATCGAGGGTGATTTTTTTTGCATCAGGGAAATTCTGCAAAACGTCCAATACCTTTTCCCCTAAATTAGTCTTATCCTCTATAGACTTTATAATCAAAAACTTTGAATATGCATCAATGCAAGTTATAAATTTAAGGTTTTGAGCATAAAAAATATCAATATTAAGGCATTCCCCCTCTTTGTTGGGAATTGGAGCCTCTCCGATTTCTATTCTTTGCGGGTGTCTATTGTACTTGGCCTTGTTACAATGGTTGTTAAAATGGTTTAACATTTTGGGCCACTAATATTCCTTGTAAATTTGTCTATAATTCTCTTTAAAATTCCTATGAGCGCGAATGTGTGTTTGGTGGATTATAGATTCTTGGTCATCGCGACCAGGTACGTCAATAGGAAATATTTTTGTGAAAATAAATTTATTTGTAAAAATACCTTTAACAGTTTCCTTAAAGTCGAAAAGATCCTCCAAGGTACAATGTACTGCGGTTACCAATTTTAGTTGAAGGAATTCTAAAAGAATTGTTCTTAAATTTTCCCTAGTATCGTATTCAATTATGTGCCTTGTTCTGCCAAAATGTACTATTGGTTCATGTATCGTAAAGTTAGCCTTACTCAGAAGAATTTGTTGCTTAAATTCATTCAATGGTTTAGAGGACTCAGGTATATTAAATTCATCACTACTTTCCGCTGAATGTTGGGTGCTATGTAATGATTCACTGTCGGAAATGTTATTTAGTATTTGTCTTGAAAGTGCGTCTGCTACCGCATTTTGTGTACCCAGTTTGTACACGATCTTTGGTGCAAATTCCTCAATAAAAGCATGCCATCTTTTCATCTTGGCATTAGGATTTCTAGTTGATACCGCAGATGTTAAGGGTTGGTGATCAGTATGGATCTCTAAATCCGACACACCATATAAATAGTTCCTAAGTGTTTTTAGTGCCCACACTATTGCGTATAACTCCTTCTCATTAGTAGCGTAATTTCTTTCGGTGGAGTTAAGGGTCCTTGATATAAATGTAATGGGTTTCCTGTTCTGGCTTAATACAGCTCTTATGGCAACGTTCGATGCCATAAGAGCAACTTCCTTTTTATAAAATTCAGATTTTTCTAACGAAATTTTCATATTTGCCTCTTTAAGGGTTTCTATTATTTTAGTAAGGTGAACGGAATGCTCCTCCAATGAAGGAGAAAATACAATTATGTCATCTATGTATACGTGACAAAATTTACCAATATAATTCCTTAGAATATCGTCCATTGCGGACGGGAAAATGCCAGGAGCATTCCTTAGGCCAAATGGCATCCTTAAGAATTCGTATTTCCCGTTATTCACGGAAAATGCAGTTTTAATAATATCTGACTCTTTCATTAATATCTGATGGAAGCCAGATTCTAAATCAATTGTGGAGAAGTACTTAGCCTTCCCCAGATTCCACAAAATAACATTACAATCAGGAATGGGATAATTCAGCGCAATCGTCTGTTCGTTTAATTTTTTATAATCAATGACCATTCTCAACCTTGAGGAACCATCTTCATTAGTTCCTTTCTTTGGTACAATCCAGATTGGCGAATTGTACGGACTTCTACTCGGACGTATAATCCCGTCGTCCAATAAGTTTTGTATTTCCATATTTACAAATGTGTTAACAGACATAGGATATGGATATTGCTTACTCCATATAGGAGTTTCAGCAATTGTGTTAATTTCTGCTCTTACGTCTGTTCTAAATGGCAGTCTCATGTTTATCCTGCAATGGAGCCTCCTAATTTCCCCATTAATTTTACGCCTTAAAGATTCAATTTCTTGAGGTTGCTTAATATAATTAATATTCTCAATTTGTTCTCCGTCTTCGGAGGTGGTTTCCTTATGGTCGTCCTCTTCTTCTGTTTCTGCTTCATTAAAGTTCAGGAACTTTTCACAGTGCTTTCCACTTCACAAGGTTCCTTTTTCAAAATCTAGTACAATATTTGCCTTTTTCAAAAAATTGTACCCTATTAAAATATCGGCTTCGAGATTTGAAATCTCATAAAATCTTCCTTTTATTCCAAATAGTGTTGCTACGCCAAAATGACTAATAATGGTCGACCCATTTATTGTCTTCACTCTTTTCCTTATAACTAATTCTTGCCTGTTTCTAAAAACGTTTGGGCTACAGTAGCTACTAGTAGCACCACTGTCAATTAATATTCTATGCATTCGTCCGGATGTTCCTCTTTTTGTAATGTAGGGCAATCCGGTGTGAATTCTAAAAAAGAATCTTCATTTAGGTTGTTTATCCGCTGTGCCTTATGTTGCGGTTGGTGGCTGACTTGACCACTTGGTGGAAGTTGTCTTTTTACTGCTTGGGGTGCAGGATTATGAAAGGGTGCCTGTTGGCGGTAATTGTTAAAGGGTCTTGGGAAATTGAAATGATTTCCATTGACTTGGGTTGAAGGATTGTTGAATGATGTTCGTTGGGGGTAGTTGTTAAAGGGTTTTTTAAAAATTATAATGATTTCTGTTTCTTTGTGGAGGCCTATTGGTGACGTTAACTGATGCGTCAATGTCCATAGGTTCTGATTTTGAAATATTCCCCACTGCTTGATGATTGTTCCTTCTCTCTCTTGGTGAAAATCTCAGTACGTTTTGATTCCTATGATTTTGATTATCGAACTGATACGCAAATGTTGCCCTAATTTGATTTGATTGAAGCTCTTGCGCCTTGGCAAGGGCATTCGGAAGATCACAAGGTGATAGTGAAAATAATATATTTGCAAGCGGAGGATTAAGTCCTGTTATAAATACTCTTAAGGCATATTGCCTGTTTTTCTTATTCAATTCCTTGTAGACTAAGGTATTTGACCCGTGAGTCATGATTGTCTTGTTAACTATAAGGGTCAGTTTTCATTCACTGCATTATAATAATCAATTATTGATAACGATCCCTGCCTCATGATGCTCATCTCTTGTTCCAACAAATGAATAGGTCTTTTGTCAGCATAAGCGAAGTCGAGGCGGCTTATAATGGCATCAATGTTTAATACGGTACCATGATTGGTTAGGATATTATTGGCCTCATCTGTGATTTTATTCCGAAGTATTGTTAATGCTGCGAAGTAACGTTTGCTACCTCTAGTATATAGGCTCATGGCATTCGTGGCAGCTTCACGCCAACTCACATAGGAAAGATTTTTCCCACTATACGTAGGAAGTGATTTAATCACATCTAAGCTTTCATCGCAACTAACATTTTCCCTAATAACCTCTCGCTGATATTCAGTAACTGTGTCAGTTGTTGTTAAATTAGCTAGTGTCCTAGTTAGTTCGTTTATTTTTGTTTGTAATGGCCCTATTTGGGCATTTATTAATGATTCAATATGGCTTGCTGTGGCCATTGTCTCCCTTGGATTTAACCGTTCAGATGCTGTTGTCAAAATATCTACTTCCTCTTCTATACTACGTCCGCCTATCAATTCTATCTCTCCTGGCAGCAAATCTATTTCTTCCTTTATTTCTTCCACATTGTATACTTTATTTAACCTTAATTCACATTTACCAAATTATTTTAATTCAGAAATATCACTAAATCAAATAAAATTATTCTAACTTACTTATAATATTAAACTAATTGCTTGAACCGTTGTCTGGAGTCTTCTCTTGGTTGGTGTTGTTGTTTCTTCTATCGTAATTGCGGCTGATGTTGTGTCCTTTTTTTCGTGTTGTATGGTGAAGTAGTGGAGTAGTTTATTTTACTTAATATTTTCACAACTATCCGTTGAATTTTTGTTTGTTTAAATTTTTCTTGTTGCAGAATTATTCTTAGTTGAATTCCTGCAGTTTTTTTGATTAATTTCTGATTTTGTTGCGTTTTTTTTTTGTTTGTTTATAAGTAAACAGAAATACACTCGTTGATATTTTTCAATTTACACATTTCATCAGGAAATGCTTTATCTTGCACTTCAAATGGTGCTTTTTAGATGAAACTTTTTTAACAAAATTTTCTTAATATATTAACTTAATATATCACATAACAGTTTTGGGTTATATTGATTTGATTTTGCTTCTTTTTTGTCGTCCCTTTTTTGGCTTAGGCTTATTTGCTTTTCATATTTTTTTCTCGTTCTTAAACGATACTTATTTCTCACTGTTTTTAATTTTGGTTTAATATTTTTTTCTCCGTTCCTTGACGGATACTTATTTTTTAGTTTTGTGGACCGAAACCGTTCCTTACTTTATTTTTTCAGGATATAACTACGATTTGCGGTGCCCCACGTTGGGCGCCAATTAAAATTCAGTTCATTAATTTTATTAAAAAAATTTATTTCGCGTTGACCATACTCGTCAACGCGTCAAACCAAACTTACAAAATAACTTACAAAAATGATTCTTATATCTCTAAAGCTTAACAGCAAAAAGCATTATTTTAGTTGTGTATTTATATTTGCTTATTTGGCAAATAACTGCAAATGCTGCAAGCATTCATTCAACGTGTTGGAACCCTAAACCGTTCATATTTAGCAGACATATCGTCAGCATATTTGGTGGGAAAGAATTTTATAATAAATTCATATCTTAACTTGCATTTTACTGGTTGCTTAGGCCAGCTAATCAGGAAACTTTGTAGCTTATCTTTTTTTTTAACAACAAGACAAAACGAAGAAAACGGGTTAAAGTTCAAAAATTCAGTGGAAAGAATAAGATTTTTTTTATGGTGAAAATAAAATGTATTCGAATCGTTCAATAGAGTTTGAATATTTGTAAAAATTTAAATATAAAAAGAAGTAAGAGAAGTATTCGGCTGTGTCGAATCTTATATACCCTTCACAAAAGTATGAAGAGAACGAAAAATGACACTAAAGATGGCACATAGCCGAAACCGGTTTGTCTCCAAACCAAACTTGACAAGGGATGACGGAAATTCGTTCCAAAATTCTGCAAGTATGAACTACTTAATTATTGCCGATGCAAAGGATTTGTTTTTTAAATTTCAAAATATGATGAAGTTTGTTTTTTGTTTCTTATTTGCAACATGTGGATTGCTTGGAAAATGTTATTTTTATAACTTAAACCAAACTATGGTTACGTAAGGTAGGAATTTAAATTATTTTATTCCAATTTTAAAATTTAATAATCATAAAATATGATTTTCTTTTTCAAACTAATTGAGCTTTTTAAGAATATTTATAGTTTGTATGATAATTTACGGAATTGTAGTGAAATATAAATTTTTGTGGTAAAATTTCGGTTTTTCACTTTTGAATTTTTTTTTAATTTTGTGAAAATTTTTCGAATTTGTGGTGAAATTAAAATTTTGGTAAATTTTCGGATTAGTGAAATTTCGGTTTTTGAAAGAAATGTGGTTTTCTTTTTATTATTTGCAAATTTTGAGGTTTTTGGAAAATGTTTCAATTCGGTCCAACATTAAGGTCCATAGGTTATCTGGGGGCATCGGGATGATAATTAATTTACGGGGACTTATAGCAAATTTGATAAGGATTCAGAATATGTGATTTTGTTGGCATTGATTTAAATGTTTCCACTCAGAAGTGAAAATACCAAAAAACCTATATCTCGGGAACTTGTGGCCCTATATACCTTATTTCAAATAGTGAAAATTCGCCAAGCTCAATGATCAAGTGCTCCAAGTTTCCTAGGATGTCTAGTGACGTCTGAAAGTTGCTTTCAACATTAGACAGACGAGCATCTTTAATGGTTTGGTCGGAAATGAATGCTATAGACATTACAATTACAATAACAAACCTATTTTCTACCAATGGTAGCTTTATTTTAAGGGCGGTAACGATTTTTTATGAAATCATCATCAGCGACAGAATGAAGTAAAATGTTATTAACGATATCAACTATTTGTGATATATATGGTGCCAATTTAAGAGATATGATAACTAATATGGTCGTCGACTGTGCCTAACGTCGTCTACATCGTCGACAACCAGAAAGTGCTCCATACTGTCATTTAAGCGAGGATATCGTTCTAGTGGTTGTGAAAGATTATAGGGACATTTGCTTGAAAACGTCGTAAAATATTTATATGGACTACGATCAATATGTAGGGGACCAAGTTAACAAAAAAGTATTTAAATTTATATTTACATACGTACATATATTATTTTGCGTATTTAATAAATTATAATGTAATTCCCAGCCTTAAATTATAATTAATAAATTATAATGTAATTCCCAGCCTTAAACACCGCTCGAAATTACAACAACTTTGAATAACGTGAAACCGAAAAGATTTTTTCAGATCAAAACCAACTTTCTAAGCGGAATTGGGTTTTTAAGAATCTTTAAGTTCAAAAAATTATAAAAGATAATTTTAAACGAAATTTGACTAAGAAATAAAATATTGCCGCGTATTCATACTTACACACTAAATTCGACTCTTGCTAAACTAGGCTTTAAGCTAAAAAGCTCTTATTTCCTTTTTTGCATCCAAAATCAAATATAAAATGCACTTTAAGTTGAAACGGCCTTAAGAGTGTGCTGACTCAACTTCACTAAGTGTTTGAATGCAATTTCTAACAAAACATGAAAAAATTGCTACCTTGAACTGCTGCTCCTAGTTTGTTGACAATGCACATATTATATATATATATATATATATATATATATATATATATATATATCATAGGGCTAAGCTCAAGCTACTATTGGGGTCAGCAGGTGGCGGATAGCTGAACGCCTTAGCAAGAATGAAACCTCTGTGACAGGACGAACAGGCGCCATTCTCAAGAAGATGCTAACCCACTCTTCCAAGATGGCACCACAGGAATATAGGCCAAATACCCATACCCCGAAAGCCTGAACAGTACGCATTAAGGCCGAGCCCGGTATGTTCTTAATTATAGTATACCGGAACCACCCTGTCCTCCCTGCTGCGGCATTGGTAACCATGGGATCAAAATGCGACTACACTCAACAAATAGAGATAGCGGGCATGAGTTGGGGCCCATGTAGATTGAATAAGATCAGCTTACAATTATACGACTGAAAGGTAGTACGAAGACGCTACGATCCCCAATCCAAGAATCTGAGCAGATACAGGCTAAATCTGTGGGCCAGAAGCGACAACAGCGAGCAAAATCTTGTGGATATGTCGGAAGATGGATGGATATTTATTGGAGAGCGAATAAAGATAATAATGGAGTACCTGCGCCATAGAGAAGGGAACTGGGCTGAATAAAAGCTCGCAGACTTCTCTATGGATTAATGCAAAGAAACAAAATAGTAAACGGGAGATAAACAAGGAGACACCGGTAGTCAAACGGAAACAGCAAGCTTCAACTATAAACAACTCCAGCCAGAAATCGCAAAACACTCTGGATGTAGCACAGGGGAACATAAACGAAAATCTAAATAGAAAAACCCACAGACGGCAGAATTAAGGTCGATAAGGGCACGTAAAGCCTAAGAAAATAAGACCGGATGCTATAGTAGTTGCAAAAAAGGGGCGAAGCTCCATATGTCAATATCCTACTAAAGGTTAAATCAGAGCACAAACTTGGAAATATACTCGCCACGGTGACAAAAAAAAAAAAAAAAAATAAAAAGGACACAGAAAGGTGACTTATTATATCAACTCAGTACGAAGAGGGATATAGCCGACCAATTCAGGAATTACCAAGTTTGAAATCTGGTAGAAAAAGTAAACTTTCGAGATAAAGGATATTGATGAAATCAAAGCTCGGCTACGGCTGGCATCCGCAATAATATTATTAAGCGACGTAGGAGTAAAACCGTTATTAAAGGATGGAAAACCAAGTTGTGTGGGTTAACTGTCGGATATGACGCAAAACGGTACTCACCAAGTATTTTAGATGCTTTGAATATTGGCATATTTCCAGAAACTGTAAGAAAGATTTCGATAGTTCCCAGTGCTGCAGAAGGTGAAGAGAAGAGAGAATTTATGTTGTTTTGGTAAGTACGTCATGAAAGGTGTATGGCATATCAGAAGACTAGTGCCCATTTCACTTGGATTTCGAGAGCAAGTGGAATAACCTTTTTTAGTTGCTATGCAGCTTCTAGTTTGACACATGTGGATTTCCAAAATATGCTAAAGCCAGAAATGCAATAGTGGTCGGTGGGGATTTTAATGCTTGGACGGCGGAATGGGAAAGTAGAACCATAACGCCAGAGGCCGTCCTCTTTTGGAACATTTTTGAAAATTAATGATGAAGAAATGTGTACATTCATAAGGTCGGAGGCAACAGCATTTTAAGACATAATATTTGATAGCTCTCTAATACCACATCTAATAGATAGGAAGTTTGCGACCACTATACCGAAAGTGATCACAGTGCAATCATATTTCAAATCAGGCTGCAGAAATTTAAGAATTACATGCTCGGCTTTGGTAAAGAACATAATAACATCACTGTTCCCAAGTCATCCACTACCACTGAAGGCTTGTACGAAGAGATAGTTCCAGTCGTCTTCTGGAAGAAGTTACAAAAAGCATGTTCCAAGGTTTACAATAAAAAGGCTTCTGGTCCTAACGGATTATCAAATCGGAAGCTATCTATATATCTTGTTTGGTACACTCCAGAAATGTGTAGAGGAGTGAGATTTTCCGAGTATATGGAAGAAGCAGAAGCTGGTGCGGATCTCAAAGACAAGTAAACCTCGGCGCGAGCTATCATCGTATCGCCACATTTGACATTTGGATACGATTAGAAAAATTCTGGAAAGCATAGCCTACAACAGAATTACGCCAATAAATGGAAAGAAATGTGTTATTTCGGTTGGAAATCACACTTAACTCAAGATGCAGCGAAAATAGTGGTAGACACAGTCCTACGGGCTATCAATGGCGAAATGTGGAACGAAAAAATACTGTGCTGTCGTGATGCTCAACCTCAGCAAACTGGGTAGATATTAGTAAAGCCCTGTTTGCAATGAATGCCTCAAAGTACATAGTAGAACACGTTGCAAGTTATTTACAGAATAGAATATTGATATATGAAAGCGGCAAATGAACTTAATATAACACCCTCATAGCCGGGATCCCGCAAAGCTCTGCTCTCGGTCCACTACTATGATTCATAATGGTACAAAGGCTTCCCTTACCAACAGTAGTCACAATTATTGGATTTGTCGATGTGATTGCCATAGCCACCGTGGATAAACTCACACCCCAAGTTAAAAAAGCTATCAATGCAGCGTTATCATTAATTCAGACATGCCTGACATCAGTTTGTTTGGATTTAGCAGCACAAAAAACCGAAGCAGTTTTAATCACTAGTAGAAAAAAGGTGGTAGATGAGGTCACAAGTACCTATGAAGATTCCCCTCCTGTAGTCCGAAGACAAAAAAAATTACATATGTTACATACATATGTACATAAACATTGTGTATTTAAAAAAAAAAACTATCAGCAGTATTTGTTATATGCTACCTGACGAAGAGAAACTGCTGACGCTATTGTTAATGAGTAAAACAGCTTTCGCTAGTTTTATACTTTTTTGGCCACTTTAACATCAAAAGTATACTTTCACTTGTGTATGAAAGAAATAAAGTAGACTTTTAGGTAAAGTCGATTTTATTTCTCTTAAAGCATACATTTGTTCCGACTATGAATATGGGCCAATAAATTGTCTAAAAACGATACATAGATAATATTAACGTTAAAGGAATTTATTGTGCTTTGAATATCGTACATAAATTTTCCTACCTGTTATTTCTGATTCATTTTTACAAGAGAACCACCATTGGCTGATCGGGCGAGGGAATGGGGGCACAGCATTAGTAACCTGTTAAAAAAGTTTATTGAATTGAACAATTTTAATTGAATTGATTTTCCCACTTGCTTTTTTGAGTGGTTACTGCCGTTTAGTTAAATACGAACATTTTTTATAATCAAATTAAATTGTTTATTTGAACTTACTGTGGATGTTCTAGCATCAACCTGGTAATATTCGTAGCCTTTAAAGTAGAATCTAACATCTTTGTTAATCTGAATAGCAGCATCCAAGTCGTTTCGTAAGCCTGCGGAATTTGAGATGGATTTGGGATAGCCGTTTAAAAGTTTTGGTTTCATCAAAATTTCATAACGCCAAACTTGGCTGCCCTTGTAGAAGTAAATGTTATTATTCCACGCCATGGCAGCGTCCAAATGATACGGTAAGGTAACAAAATCATCCCGTATACTTCTTGGAAATCGTTTATCCATTCGACGGCCACTATAACGCCAATATTCAGTACCCTTAAAGAAATATGTTTTCCCAGTTTTATACGCAAATGCAGCATCAATATCGCCTAAGATATATATATATATATATATATATATTGAATTAAGAATAATGATAGAATGGCTTTGTAAATGCAAACTTACCAGGTAAACCTGGCCATCCATCTGATATAAGTTTAGGATAACCATCGGCCAATGCAGTTTCGGAAATCTTATAATATTTGTTACCCTTAAAAACAAATATTTCGCCATCAGTTGAGTTGAAGATAGTATCGATTTTTGGATCTTCACACAGCTCGTCATGTGGTGGCAGACGTGGGCTACCAAAGTTGGGAGTAAGACCACTCTGTTTGTTTTTTTTGCCATACAAGTCTTCTATGCCCTCAATATCATCAATATGTAATTTAACATATGCCTTATTATCATAATAGAAAGGGCTCATTAAAGCAAAATGTTCTCTAGAATGTCCCAAGCCCAAAGAGTGGCCCAATTCGTGGACAGCCACTTGCAGAAGATTTACGCCTTCAAGATTGCCAATGGTCCAAAACTCGTCATCATCAAAATGAATGTCACCACCACGCGCTGGAAAGAGCGCATGGGCCAAAGTACCATACGCACCATCAAATGGCTCACCATCGCCATGCTCATCTGTAACAAATCTAATAATAATAAAACTTTAATAAAAACTTAGTTTTCTTAGTTTTGAAAATTTACTTGATTTTAATATTTACTCGACCAGCTTCTTTAGGTGTGAAACTTAGATCGGTATATTCACTCCATAAAGCAAAAGCTTTAGCGATTACATCATCAACGGCAGCTGCTGTCAAGTTTTTCGGATATGTAAATATCCTATAGGTTAAATTATTTTTAGCCCAACGACTGCCACTGAGAACATAACCTTTCGAACGATTGTGATTTTCAAACTTTACATTATCCCGTACACCACAACGTGGCATTGACATTATTGCCAAAGTCTTGTCGTCTAACACGCCGGTTACATTCACACCAGTATAAATTTGAAAATCCTGTACGGATTTACTGAACGAATTCTCATCCACGGTACCACTATTTGTTATAGAGGCAGGAGATAAGTAGCCAAATTTCAATAAATATATCTGAAAGTAAAAATGAATGCACCAAAATGTTATTAAGCTTTTAATGCTGCAGCTATTTAACTATAGTATATTCGAATGAAAATCCTAATTTTTATCGTATACCATCTTACACTTTTGTTTCATATTGTTAACAAAATAAAGTCTACTATTACATCGTTTATACCCGCGACTTCATCGCAAATACAAACGTAGCATTTTGCCGCATTTTTTTTACTACAACTTAGAATATAGCACAATATGTGCAAAATTAATAACGCCTACGAAATCATGGCATTCAAACCATAACCTGTAAAAGTTTAATAAGTAACAATAACTCTGTTAAAATAATGGAATTTAACCCATTATCAAGCAAAATTTAACCCTTTTGCAAACATTAAAGCAAATATAACGCTTTGTATGCTTTCATTTAAATGAAATATACTAAAACATTTAGTAATTGTTTAAATCTATTTTATTTTTAAAACAAATAAAAAGTGCTTCTTTACTTTCATTAATTTTATCGTCTTGTTTGCTAAAGCGAAATTCTTAAATGCGTTCTCTGTAACATACTAGTTCAATTGCTTCAGTTCGAAGTGCGGAACATTTCCCCTTTTGTAGGCGTCTTTTTAAAACATAACAATTCATCTACACTGGTTAATAGGCCCTAACTCAACCCTGGCTTTAGAATACAAAGTGCTTCTATGCAAATCGATTACAAAGCCAATATAGCATTCAGCTTTGAGGTACTGCTTGCGTATAAAATATCTAGAAGCTACAAAGAAGACAGTTAGAGATCTGAAAAATCCATGATGAAATAAAAACATACTCCTACAGATACGTAAACACGTGGCCCATCTCAACACTAGCACGCGATTTATTGCAATTTCATGGGCACCAGAGATTGGAAAATAATAGACACATTGAGCCTGTCGAGCCGGTGCTCTTAATCTCATCGTAGATAATACATTAAAATTTTTAATAATATTTTAGAAATAAGATTTCAAAACTTAGAGTAAATTTCTTTTAGTAGATAATATACAAAAAATTTACTAAATTTAAAATTAAATAACTAAATTTTCAACTTTATCAACATTTTGCAGTTAGCCAAAAATTTGAAAAAAAAAAATTTAATATATTATGAAAACGTCGCACGAGGTCCAAAGGACCTATATCTCAAAAAAAGTTTTCACAAACAAGCAACGATTAACAAACTTCACTATATTTAAAGGCTGAAATGACCGAAAACTCTGGATTTGATCAAATATTTTACTAAAATCACAATTATTAATTGCAAATCACCAACAATCGATAATATATCAAATTAAAATCTGTAGTTTGTTTAATATCGATTTTTTTTTAATTTTGAGGTTTTTGTAAAATATTGAATTTTTGTAATTTTTCGCCATTTTGGTGAAATGTATATTTTTATGGTGCAATTTCATAATTTTGAGTTTTGATTTTTTGGCGAAATTTCGCAATGAATTAAATTTAGATTTTTTGGCAATTAATATTCCTTTTATTCCAGTTTTTCGATTTTATTGTAAATTTTCAAATTTATTATTTGGAATTTCGATTTCTTTTTCAGTGTTTGAAATTTTTTAATTCTTAATTCGGTCCAATATTTAGGTCCGTAAACTATCTGGAAAATTTGATAAGGATTCAGAATATGCAAATTTTAGGATCTTGTGTATTAGCGGTTTCCCGTAAGAGTGAAATATAAACAAAAATCAGAAAAATGGTTTTGCCCATATCTCGGGAACTTGTGGACAGATATTCCTGATTTTAAATAAAGTCGCCGAAAGTTAATTTCAACATCGTACAGACAAGCATCGTTAAGAGAACTTCCCTACCTATTAGGATCCAGAATATATACACTTTATTTTGGATCGGAAATGGGTATTGTAGAAATTATTTTGTGAAGGGTATAAAAAGAAGAAATTTCTTAAAAAGATATTTAAATACATATATACATACATACATACATACATACTTAGTTTTGTCACTTACCTGGGCTTGCCATACAGTCGTTATAACGTTCGATTGGGCTTTGACTGATGCTGCCAACAGTATAGATAAAGTTAAGAGCACATAACTTTGGATAGTAAACATTTTAATTCGTAAATTTACAGGTTATGGGTTAATATCTGCAAAATAAAAAAATATTATAAGAAACTTGTATTTCATAAACAATAATTTTTAATAATTAGAATGGCAAACTAGTCAGATTTTTTTGTATCATCAAATGCAATTGATTTCTTACATGCTCTTCCTTATCAAAATCAAATTTTCATAATCATTGTCTGTAGTCTTTTTAAAATGTTTGCAATATCATTCAATCAATGCAATGCACATGATTGTTCTTCTTTAAAAATTTAAAAATGAAAAGGTTGAATTTAAAATAAGACAGAAAGAAGGTTAAATGACTTGGAGAAAGGGTTATGACCCAGCAAAAACACTGCTTTACCGTCAGTAGATTTGTAAGGGAATATGGATCGATTCAAAAAATAAACCAGTGAAAAATATGCTTCTGCAACGCTAACGGACTCTCGCAACATAAATAAGCAATAGAACCAACATGAAGCCGAGGAAATTGGCAAGCCCTATATTACTCATATTCAGATGTACGTACGATTTTGGCATTCTTTTTCACGAGTTGGAGGATTCTACAGCACATCACCACCAACAACATATGCATTTGGTACCTTGCAGGAATTAATTCCTGACAGTGGGTGTACTGACGGGGACCATTACGTTTCAGAGGTTGTCCTTCTGTTTAAAAGAAAGCGCGAATTTTACATTGAATGAATTGAATTTTACCAAAAAGTTCTCAAAAATATTTAATAATTATAAAAATCTAAATTATAAGTTCTATCAAAAATCTGAATTAATCTCAAATTAATTTTACTATAATTCGGCAAGTCACCGAAATCTAAAAATTCATAACAAAACCAAAATATCGAAAACTTAAAAACCCGAAGCAGAACGAAAAATGTTAATCAATTTTAAATTTTGCCAATTTTTTAAATTCACACAATGTCAGGTATGTGGATTTAAAAAATGGTTTGTAAAAATATTTAATGGAAAATCAAAATTTTATAAAAACAAAAAACCGAATTCACAAAACTTTGAATATTTATTGCAGAAATGAAAATTTCACCACGATTTTGAAATATACAAAAACCCACCAAACGTGGTAAATTCCCAAAAGAATTAAAAAATTCCCTAAAAACTAAAATTCACCAAAATATCATACAAATTAAATTATGCATTTCATCAAAAATCTGAAACATTTTGAAAAATTAAAAAAAAATATATTTTACCATAATTAAGAAACTTGCGAATATAAGAAAATACACCGCAAAACCAAACTAAAGCTCAAAAATTTTAACTCACTAAAATATAATTTTCGAAAAAAAAAACTACAAAATCGAAAAACTAAAATAATAAATTTAATTGCCAAAAAATTAATATTTAATAAAAATCTAAAATTTTACCGAAAAATATGGAAAATCGGATTTATCAGATATTAAAATTAAAACAATGTTCACTTCATCAAATTTTGAAATTTCACAAAAAAGATGAAAATTCTCAAAAATTACTATTTCACAATAATAAAACAAAAATCATATACATATATCAAACAAAAAAATCGAATTCAATCACAACCGGGGAATTTAGTAAAAAATTAACAAATTCGTTGAAGAACTTAAATATCATAAAAACTGAAAATTTTACCAAAAACCGAAATTAATATGAAAATAACAGGAAACTAAATTTGACCATAATTTGGTAGTTCGCCACAAATCCAATTTAATATTAGTCCAATTATTTTTAATTACAAAAATAACAAAACTCAAAAATCAAAAATCTAAATCAAATAATTTCATTGCTATAAAATCAATATATAATAAAAACCTAACTATTGCTAAAATAAAAAAAAAATACTAGAAGAACCAAAATTAAAAATTTCGGAATTTTACCACAAAAACTCCAATTTAACAAAACCAAACTATAGCCCCTAAATGTTTAAATTACTAATACACAATAAAATTCCATAAAGAAACCGAAATTTTATGTTCACCCATGCATCAAAAATTCACCACAAAATCGGAAAACTTGAATAAAAAAAAATAGTAATACAAGAACCACAAAAAAATTCACCAAATTTTAACATTTCAAAACTGAATTTCAAGTTCAGCAAAAATTTTCAGTTTCAGGAAATTTTCGTTAAAAAGGAGTATTTTATTAAAAACGTAGCAATTTTAACTAAATCGATGTTGCTCAAGTTCTTGCTTTTCACAAAAAAAGGACAAAAAGCAAACTTCACCATATTTTGAAATTTAACACCAAAAGTTACCCTGGCTGGCTGCAATTGCACGAAAAACTCTAAATTTAATTAAATCGTTACAAACAAATTCTTTACACCGTGCAAATTTGGTAGTATATATTTAGTAGTTCAAATTGCTATAAAGGTGTATAAGACTCGTCACAACCGATTAAATAAAGAAACCAAGTCATTTTTTCTTTTAACTTTCGGCTTTTTTGGGAATTTGCACAATTTTGGTTAAATAAAAGTTTTTAGGGTGAAATTCAATGTTGTAATGTTAGCTTGTGTGGTATTTTTGTTAAAATTTCGTTTTTAACATAAGTATATCGATTTAGTACCAATTACATTATTTATTCCAGTATTTTGTGGTATATTTTCGAATTTTTTATTAATTTAAAATTTTTATAAATCCGTAATTTTTTTGTGCAGTTTCGGTTTTTTATGTTAATTTTGATTTTTTTTTAAATTTTGTAAATTTGAGTTTTGAACCTGTAATTGGCTTTATGGTCAATTTTAGAACTTTGCTGCAATTAAGTGTTTTTTCAGATTAATTTGATTTTGGTAAAATTTTAAATTTTTATGATACGAGTATATAAATTTCGTGGTGAAATTTTTTTCGATATATTTCTTTAACATAGATTTTGTTAGAATTTCGTAAATTATTGATTTTTTGTGAAGGAATTTTAATATTTTCTGAATTTGATATTCCGTATTTTTTGGTAAGATTTCGACTTCTTGTGAAATATTGATTTGTCGGCAATTATTATGAGATTTTTTAGTTTAATATTTTGGAATATTATGGAGTATTAGTAATTTAAAATTTTTGAACTGTGTGGTAAAATTGATCGTTTTTTATGAATTTTTAATCTTTTGGTAAATTTTAAAATTTTTTTATGATTTTACTATTTGTGGTGATGGTGAATTTAGATCTTTTTTATATATTTATTTAACATCGATATTATTACAACTTCGAAATTTTTCATAAAATATTGATTAATTAGGTGCAATTTAAATGTTTATGGTGACTATTCAAAATTTGATGAATTTTAGTTTCTTTAGTTTTGCTTTTTTGAAAAAAAAATTGTTTATTCCAAGGAAAAGGGCAAGAACATGGAATTTGAAATATATTCATTCACATATAGTATTCCATAGCCCTTGAATATCAAAAATTTACGAAGGAATAAAATCTTAATCAAAAAGTCTAACTTTCGGCATAAAAATTGAAGTATAATCAAAAATGTATCCAAAATTTTCGCCTAAGGAAAACGAATAAATGCCACAAAAAACTTAAAAATTGAAAGTCAAATTAAATTTTCACACACATTAACGTTTCACCAATAACTTTTATAAAAAATTTATATCTGCCAAATGTCATTAACTTTTCTGAAAAAAACTAAATCCATCTAACCGTGTTGAAAGCGAAAAATATTTCAACCCATTAAAAATTATTATAAAACCCATTAAAACAATAATGTGAAACAAAACATGTAAAATCTGAACATAAAAGTAAGACCTTAACAATGTTTGCAATGGGATACATCTTTAGTTTTGCATTAATCAAAAAATAAATATTAACAATATTTCACCTAAGTGGAATAAAATCTTTAAATTCAACAAAAAAAATAGTCTCCAGGAAAAAAAACATAGCCTCTAAGGGCAAAAAATATTCTTTAAAAGAAAAAAATGTGTGCCAGGGAGTCACAAACTTTAGTAACATTTATTGCCTTGAACTTACCACAACCTGACTAGTAGATTTGTATTGTTGCAGAAACATACTGACTTACCTTCTTCTTAAAATTTTAAATTTGTAAGCCTGGAGAAAACAGACACACAGCTCGTTTTATACTGTACTTCCCTAAGGCGAAATTTTGTATTTAACCTTAGACGTGAAATAACGATTTGTAGGTATTTTTTTAATATTCAACCAAGAACTGTTTTAAATTTTTTCTTGCGAAAGCGCCAAACTGGAACCAGACCTTTTCCTTTTTATAGAAATAAAGTGTGTTCTTGCATTAAGAACACTTCTATACTGAGGTTGAATGTTGATTTTAAGACGTTGTATACTCGAGTAGCGTATAATGCTTTGATCCGTTTTAGAAGCAGCATGTATGTAGTTGTAGTCGATCTCAGGCTTGTTATTGTTGCAAAACCCCAGTGATTAATAATTCTCTCATAAGATGTCTTCTAAAATGGAAATTTATATTTTTTTGTTTTAAAAACTCTTTTATAGTTTGGAATAAAATTTAATTCGTCTTATTTATGAATCACTCGTGTTTCTCTTTGTAGGAGGTAATTTAGGTATTGTTGTTGTCACAACAGTTGGTGTTACCTAGATACAGATCTGTAATGATATTTGAATTGCGAAGCAATAAACCCATATCCATTCTAAATTTTATGTATATTAAAATTAAATTTACCTTTCGGCAAAAACTTGACTCTCTGGTTTCAGAGCATATTTCGTTACAAAGAATGAAGGGGCAGTTTACATTCAGAAGGCGATTCAGTTAATAATTGCACTTCAATCTTTTTTAAGAGTGATTTTTTATATTCAAATAATTTTGTTACTTGTAGTATATATCATATAAAGTATAAATAAATATACATGGAAAGAAAATTTTTGAAGCCAATAGCCCAAAATTTTACGCCACAAATTCATTCTAAGGAAATGTATGAAGGTGGCTTAATTTTAGAACTATTAATGTACCTAAGCCAAATAATTACATTTGCAATTCCTTAACTCTAAGTGAATACGAACAGGGCACATGTCTAAAAATTTTGAATGTTTAGAAAATGGAAAAAACTGTACGGGTGGGTATTTTCTTAAGACGAGTGATATTTAAAAAAAAATTTACTTTTGCGTTACATTTTTAGACCACCTGGGTAGGGAAACACGCACATTTAAATTTTAATAAAAAAAACATTTTTATTCGGAATACACGGCATTTCCAAGACTTCAGGCATATGACCACCGCTGCTCTTCTTCACGATGCGCATTCTGTACGCTAACATTTTTGGCCACTTGTTTTAGCATTGTCCGCCGTACATCACAAATAACGCGAACAGTAGTGGCCACCAGGGTATCATTGTGTGGCCGCTAAGGCCAGTTGCTGCCTGTAATGGAGTCATTAAGGGCTGTTGTGAATTAGTTACACTTCATATGCGACAATTTTGTTTATTAAGAAACCAGTTAAGCCAAAATGAGGCTCATCACAGACCACAATTTGGCGATAAAACATCGAATCAGTTGATGACTGATTTGCAAAGTAAATCAGGATAATTTGGTAGCGTTGTTCAGCTGTCAAATTATTTATGATGATTTGTAAATGTCAAAAATAAATATGACACTCCATTTGACAGTTAACTCCTTCCTCAATGATACCGGATTTAAAAAAAGCACATCCAAATTGTTTTTTAGATGTTTCGCATACTCGGAATTTCGAAATTTACGACACTTGAGTACATAAATAAGATACGTACATTTTTAAGAAACTTTTATGCGACAACAAATTTCTTCTGTATATACGAGGGCTGCTCTATATATTTCTGGCCTAATAGTGAAAATGCGAATATTTATAATCAAAAATGGTTTTATTGTTTTTCAAAGTATTCTCCAGTATGATTTATACATTTTTGCATGCGCTCAAACCAGTTGTCGAAGCACTTTTTCCACTCTGATTGAGACACCTCTAAAACATGGTTTTTGAACACTTCAACAGCTTCTTCTGGCGACGAAAATCGTTGACCACGCATTTTTTCCTTGATGTGCGGAAACAAGAAGAAGTCATTAGGTGCCAAGTCAGGGCTGCACGACGGATGACCCATTAATTCGACGTTTTGGTCGGTCAAAAACGCTCTGGTTTGAGCCGATGTGTGAGAGCTCGCATTGTCATGGTGAACAATGATTCGTCTTCTCTTGTTGGTTTTTCGAATTTCTCCGATGACTTCAGTCAAACAAATTGTAGTATACCACTCAGAAGTGACCGTCCTACGTTGCTCAAGCGGAACAGTCGCCACATGGCCAGTTTTGCCGAAGAAACAGGCGACCATTTGCTTCGAAGTGCTTCTTCCACGAACAGCTTTCGTTGGATTTTGCTCGTCTTTCAAGACCCACACGGTCGATTGTTGTTTCGTTTCGGGCTCATACGCATAGATCCATGATTCGTCACCTGTTACGATCTTATAAACGTCTTTTGAAGCACCGCAATCGTATTTTTGCAACATTTCTTTGCACCAATCGATACGAGCCTTTTTTTGAGCGACTTTCAAATTGTGTGGGATCCAACGAGAACAAACCTTTTTTACGGCCAGGTGTTCATGCAGTATCGAATGTATGCTGGTGGAAGAAATGTCCAAGGATGTCTCTATCTCTCGGTATGTCGCATGTCGATCTTGCATTATGAGTTCACGCACGGCATCCATGTTCTCTGGCACAACAGCCGTTTTTGGATGGCCTTCACGGAATTCGTCTTTGCGCGAGCTTCGGCCACGATTAAATTCATTATACCAATTTTTCACAGTGCTATAGGATGGTGCTTCATCGCCATACAGAGATTTAAGTTAATCAATGCACTCTTGTCGTGATAATCCACGTCGAAAGTTGTGAAAAATGATGGCACGAAAATGTTCACGAGTTAATTCCAATTTTTTCTATATTAATTTTTTCAAGTCACTGTAAACAACACAAATAATGAATACGTCAAAACGTTTTGAGTACGATTATGCTTAAAAATGACAAACTTTCCAATGGAAATGTCAGATTGCACTTGGCAGCACTCAGTGTTGCCAGGCCAGAAATATATATAGCAGCCCTCGTAATATTAAAAACGGCAATAAAACCCCAAAATCTGTTTTGTTTTCAGCAATAAATGTTTGAAAGATAATTTCTTTCACATTTATGTAAACAGGCGGTTGGCCATTTTACTATTTGATCAAAAAACTTAATATGTACATGTATTTACACATCTTTGTGTGTTGCTACTATAAGCTCGATCAACTTGGCATAATAAGTAACTTCAAGTACTTTTTAATCTAAAAAGAACAGAAATTCCCATAGAATTATTGCTACTATCTATTTTTTTCAATTACCTTATCAGGTTTTCTTAGATCAAAAACAAAATTAAGTTTTCCATTCAAATTGATTTTCAATTGAGAATACATTTTTGACGAATGAAAATTTTTGAATTGGTTATATAAGAGAATTTGATTTCAAATCACTCGCAATTTGAGGTCAAACCTGTCAGTTAGCTGAGTTAATCATATATTTTTTTTTTTGCTAGCTAACGGAATTATTTAATGCAATAACTTTGAAAAGAGCTCTTCTTATTTAAGTAAATGGCATGCCGGGGAGAGATAGAGAGAGTTTTCCACAAAATCAATTTTTTTTTATTATATCATCTGTGGAAAAGTGAATCTGTGAGTAAATGCGAAATGTGCCATTTTCGAAAATGCCTTTTCAATTATAGTTGAAGAATAAAGGGAAAAAATGGAAAAGAACATATTATATTATTTTTATTAAATTTTTTTTTATGAAAGGACCAGCACTCAGGGGATGACCCTATTCATGCAATGCATTGTGCTAGAACTAGGAAAAGAGGTTATGGGAAGGAGGATAGATAGTGTTTATTAACTTTTCCATAGAGAAAGTAGGAGGAAAACCTCTGCTGGAAGCTTATTCCACATACGAATGCTCCGGCTAAAGAACGAATTCTGTCTGTAATGCGTTGTGCAATCCACTGGCAATCGATGACAAATGGATGTGCTCTTGATGAAGTACGTGTGGTGCGTATAAATGAACGGGTTTCGGGAATAATATCACCAATTTCATCAGAGCACAATCAATTGTAGTAGCGATAGAACAGTGAAACACACCCTACATTGCGTCGATGCTCGAGAGAGTCAATAGAGTTGGATACCCTACTGTCACCGATAAGCACCTTTCAAGCACCGGCCCATACATGAGAGTTGTATTCCATTTTCGGTCGAATATAATTGGTATAGATAGTTAGGAGATCCGATGGGGTGAAGTTCTTCTGACACCGTTTGAGGAAGCCTAGGTACTTGAATGCTTCTGTCGACACTTGAAAGATGTGTTGGGTCCATCGGATATCACATTGAATCTTCATGCCAAGAACATCAAGAGCTTCTGATTCCTCAATATCTATACCACCCATAACTACAGATGGTGCAGCAAAGTCCGTCGTGCGTCTGTGTGCATACAATACAGGGTCTTATTGGGGTTAAATCGACCCTATTCGCACGACCCCATTCTGTGATCGTCACAAGATCACTATTTAATGAATCATTCATGCGGTTCCTTATGGCCCCAATATCTAAGAGGCTTCGTCTGTTGATGAATGAGTAAGAATGGCATATGCTGCTGTCATCTGCAAAAGAATAAATAGGGTTGGAAGTTTGACCAAGAAGGTCATCTAGGAAGATAAGAAATGGAGTAGAAGAAGAAACGGAGCCCTTATTCTTAATATAAAAAAAAAATATTGTTTTAAATCACCATATAAAATAAATAAATATCGTATACTATGTTTACATAATATTTTAGTTGTAAAAAAAGGTTTACAGATGTAAGTAACTAACTGGACACGACCGAAGTTTTTGATGCACCAGTTTTTTCAGGACAATCACTTAAATTTTGTCCCATTCAGCCAAAATAGAATTTTTTCACTTCCTTAAGGCTGTCTGTTATTTTCTTTGGAAGATTCAAATCTTTTGTCAGAAAGTATTGCCTATAGATCCTCGATGAAATTAAGGTCTGGGCTTAAGGCAGGCAACTCTAGCGAATCCATTTATCGAGAGTTAAAGAACGCTTTCTTCTTATCCGATACTTCGATCGGTTCATTTTTCTGCTAGAAAGCTTACTGATCGCCATGTAAACCAACAGCAAAATCGAGCAGTTTGCATTCTTTTGCTCTGCATTATTATTGAAAGTTTTATAAATTCCGGATTAGGATGGTGGCATGATATATAATTCAGATTTTGGCTTTCTAATGCCAACAATTGCAGCCAGTACCAAAAGATAAATTATAACAATACCGAATGTACGAGTATACGATCTCAAAATAAAAATTAATAAAACTAAATATTCAAATAAAATCGGTTTAATAAATATTGGCAATACATTTTTGGTTTCTTTATTTCCTTTTGCACATTTATTATTATGTTTTGCACATTTTCAACAGATCCTGAGTTAATTGTTTTAGAATTGAGTTTTTGACACAAAACAGATATTTAGAAAACAATAATTGTTGTTATTGTTTTTACAAAAATAATGGCTTTGCAAAGGCTTTAATTCTTTTAATTGCATATTTTTCTCTTTGATTTTAACATAGTATGAACTCTTCGGGGAGGTAACCTCATACGCCAAGTTGGAAGTTTTACTGTAAAAGCTTCCGGAGATATGAAAGTGAAAAATGTGTATATTTTTCCTGGAATATATTCAATGACTCAATGATTTGATATACAGATGGGTCTTGCGAAATCTGAAAACGGGCACTTTTTATCTGGTGGGATTAGGCTTCCCCCTTATTTGTATGGTACACTTCCACTATAGCTAAAGGGCTGAAATTTGGTATATACATATGCATTGGAGAACATAGTTAAAGATGGTCACTATTCATCTATGGGAACTAGTGTTCCCTTTTATTTGTATGGAGCATTTCCACTGTAGGTAGAGAGCTGAAATTTGATATTACCCAACCGTCTGTAAGCTTTAAGTTAAAAGAGTTTTTATATAAACATTAACAAACAAAAGTAATTTGGAAATAAGAACTAAAATCCGCACAGAAACGCAAATGTGAAAATAAGGCCAAGTTCCCATCAAAAAATTTCGGCCCTTAAAAGGACAGAGATCAAAATGAGAACCAAGTTCTTCATATCAACAATACCATCCCATTTCTAGCAACTTCCTACCTTCCCCCTGCTAAGGCACGATCAGAATCCTCGACTGTATGTGTATGTTTATGCCAATATATGTACCCATGTACATACATACATATGTATATTGAAACTTCATAAATTAGTAAATACTTTTAACATTTTTTTTCGTTCTATTAAGCAAATGAAATGAAATATGAACTCTCATCATTCGTCGTTAAATAGAAATCTCGTTACGCAAAAAACTATTTTTCAGCTTTTAAAATATTATTTCTTCTTTTGCTGAATTAAATAATTTAATATGGTGCATATAATACTCTTTACATGATAAACTTGCCGATTGCAGTGCAGTGAGTGTGTTTTTCAACAAATTACGAACAGAAACTTTTAGAATACGCAAGAATCCAGTAGATACTTCTTTAGCGATAAACATTTTGTGATGTTTGTTTTTGTAACTACTGCCTACTTTGTTGCTTATGGTGTTGTTTGTGTTTATTCATTCTACTCATTTCCTGCAATTCGTGCTGACGGTATATCGTTGTGAGTATTTACTTTCCTGGAAACTAGTCTTAGCTTATAGGTGGTGTGGTTTGTTTTTGGTACAATGTTGTCGCACTCTTTACTTCTGGAACTTTCTGTACATTGAGTGCTCGCTTGTTCGCTCTTATCATCGTAACAATGTGTATGAGTTCTTAAAACGGAAATCGAATTCTTATTTGAATTTCATCACACACCAGTTGGTTTGAAAATTAAACACATGTAGTGTAGTTACGTAAATACATATGTAAATAATCTACTTTTAATACGCAAATTATTAGCGTGTTATTTACACAAGTTTTGATGTTTGTTTTTCAATTATATAAAAATAAATTTAGGGGTTTCCGTTTATTTGTTTTATTGTTCTGAAGGTACTCGTAGTCGAGAACTATAGTAGCTAAAGCAACCAACATGGCATTTGTGTCCACAGTTGTGGCGAAATAACAGAATCCGAACACTGATTAATTACCTTGAAGCAATATAGCGGCAATAGGTAAGACCTTGAGATTTACATTACGTCTTGACTAGTCATAAATATCTTCGTACATAGAGAGAGCCTCTTCAAAATGACGAGAGAAAGTGTGTTCGTGGTCTTCTGTTTAAAAAAATCGTATAGATGTTCACGTTCAGTTTCAGCATAATTATTTGCCTCTCATGGAGATTATATGGATGCTTTTAGCATAGCTTATAACGGGAGTTGACGGACGAGCGCAGACACACATACATACTTTTTATTTTCTCTGCGTATTTTGTTGGAGTAATTGCATGACAGAGTTGTGCCAACTATTTTTTTTACAACTCTGTTTGAACATGAAGCGACCATGAACAGCGGAGGTCTTGACTATCCATTTTTCTGTGCGAACATCAAAATGTACGACGGCTGAACAGATTTGTGGCTAGTCAAGACTCCATGTTAGTAACGCCAACTTTATAACTGGTACGCGTCGCAAAATCAGATTGGCTACAGTCCTGTACCTAGCAAACAATAATCCGCACAAAAACATAAATGTGAAAATAACGCCAAGTTCCTATCCAAAAATGTTTGCCGTAAAAAGTGTTGAGATCAAAATGAAGGCCAAGTTCTTCATATGTATAATACCATTCCATTTCCAGGCAACTTGCTACTTTGATAACATTTTCCCCTAAAATTTTAAATTTTGCCAAGCTACAATTTGCCTAAAAGTAGTATGGTATTGTTGATACGAAGAACAATTTGATCTCAGTACTTTTAACGGCCGAAATTTGTGGATAGGAACTTGGCTTTATTTTCTAATTTATGTTTAGGATTGGATTTGAGTCCTTATTTCCAAGTTATATTTGCTTGTTAATGTACTTATATAAAAAACCCTCTTTAAACGTAAACCTTACATATGGTTGGGTTATATTAAGCTACAGCTCTCTACATATAGTGAAATTGTTCTATACAAATAAGAGGGACCCGAGTCCCCCAGATAAAAATGTTTCTTATTAATTTTTCTCCAAGGCCTACCTGTATACCAAATGTATCTAACTATAGTGGAAGTGTCAAACACAAATAAGAGGGAACCCTAGTCCTACGAGATAAAAAGCGCCCTTCTTAAATTTTTTTATTTTTGTTTACACCTACATAACAAATTTTAGCTTTCTAGCTGTAGTGGAATTCTCCCATACAAATTGGGGGGAAGCGTAATCCCACCAGATAAAAAGTGCCCGTTTTCAGCTTTCTCAAGACCTATCTATATATCACATTTCAGCTCTCTAGCTACAGTGGAGGTGCCCCATAATATTGATCAGGAAGTCATTGAGTCGGTGGATATATTCCAAAATATACACATTTTGCACCTTCATATCTCCGGAAGCTTTATGGTCAAACTTTCAAACTTGGCCTGTTAGTTTTCCTACACGAAGTGTTCAGATTCTCAGATCTTTGAAAAATATATATTGTATGAACAGCGACAAAAAAATAATAACTGCGTTTAAGTTTAAAAAACATTTTTTGTTAATTTTATTTAAAAATTTTGTTTGTATCTTTAAGATACACTATGCACTCCCCGAATAGAGAGAAATATATAAGAGAAACAGCGACTGGTTAGGATTATAATGGCGAAAGTTTATTTTGCACGCCTCAATGGGACAAAAACCATCGAAAGCGTTAACAATTTGTTTACTTCTTTTTGTTTTTGTGTAGAGCATGAAAACCTATAATTTTGATAAAAGAGAAAATAAAATCAAACATGCAACTCATAAAATATAAGCAATTAAAGGCGGTGACGTGGCGTGACAAAAATAGAAGTTGTTTTTTTCCTTGCTAGCAAAAATACAAAACTCTGCGAACTTCGTCGGAATGTTTTGCAAATATGTTTTGTCATAATGTTGAATGTGTTTTGGTCGAAATTTATAGAATAGGGATTTACCAACGTGATCGGAATTCATCTCATTTTTATACAGCTCGTAAGCGTCTGAAATTGTCATAATCATGTAGCGTTTCGATACCACTTCTCCATTTATTATGTAAGTGTCCTTCCGTCCTGCAGCTTGAACACTAATATCATCACGACCGTAAAAGTTTCTAATTATTTTAATTTGGTTTTCCATTACTAAGTTCGATGCGATTCCTTTTTCCTTGAACCATATTTTTTATGCAATAAATTCACAATTGGTTTTCTTTTCTCCAAGTCAGCTGGTAAAGACCTTTCAGCTTTCTTCAAAGCTTTCCCTGATGTTTGCCTACTGTTGTACGCGCTACACGTTGCACTAATGTTCGCTTCCTGATTTTTCTTTTTTTCGCGATGTTTTTGTTGTCTTCTTCGATTTTTTTCTCTTCTTTCCTCTAATAATTTCTTATCATCCTTTGCTATTTGCAAAAATTTTTTTCTGTAATTTTGCGACCGTTCTTTAGCTTTCCGAAGGTGTGTTTGCAATCTAAGTGGATCTTTTTTTAATTTTTCTCTATACCGCCGAGCTTTCTCTTTATTCCTCTCCCGTAATAAATCCATCTACGTAGAATACATAATTAAAAACAAACAACCACACTGCGAAATTCGTCACTTACGATAATTTATACCAGGTGACGAACGTGACGAAGTTTAAAGTACTATACAAATAAAACAGTGTATGATATGGTTCAATTTAATGTTTCAACAAATTAAGATCATTAAACTTGATTATAGTAAAAAGTTTGAAACACTTGCGACCACCGACTCAGAAGAAATGACAATTTATGATGGTTTGTGGTTACGAGTGTGACATTCAAATGTTAGTGAAAACAAATTGGAAATTTACCGTTAACTGATCTTTATATTAAGATATTTTTATTTTTTGTTAATTTATTATTGTTGTAAGAACTGTTTATCAAAGAGAGTATTCTCTCATCACCACTCTTAAAGAAGTAAATATTCAGGAGAAAGTACCATTAAAAACTCAAAAAAGGTCACCAAAGCCCTTGCACAACTTTGAAGTCCAATAATTGGTCGCGGATATAAAAATACGTTTCGGACTCTTTAGTTTAATAAATTTTAAGTGTTTTTCTTTAATAAATCATTAATAAATCAACGGGGTTTTAGCTTTTATTTTTCCACACGTGGTTGACATTTCTGTGGAAATAGCCATATGTTTTATTTATAGATTGTAAGTAAAAAATGTACAAATATTTACTTTCATTGGTTGTGATAATTAAAAAAAAACTGTATATCAGTCGTAAGACATAAATTTAGATCACATTTGCTGTAAACATCGTCATCTTGCCTCTGTAACCCTCCTTATTTACTATGGTCCAACGTTGCGTTCCGGCCAGTCTTACCTCTCTAGGAGACGGTATTTGAGAATTCGGCTTAGGTTTTTTCTTCTGGATTTCAGTTTCGAGGTTTGGTCGGCGACGAATAGTGAATCCGCCGCTTCCTAATTGAAATCTAGTAATCTAAAGATTCTTTATTAGTGGTTGGTCTTGGTTAATTCTATTATAAAGAACCCAGGCATTTATGCAGGTCATGTCTAATAGATGGTAAAATAATCTATTTATCCACTTTGTGCCTTTCAGAGTTATTTTGTGGCGGCTTATGGAACTACATTGCAGTATTTCACTTTGTGCAGACAGGTAACCACTGTAATTTTGTTTATCAAATTTAGGGACAGAAACATTTTCATTTGAGAAAAAAAACTTGCTCAGTTTCTATATATGTCGATACCAGATTGACAACTTTTGTGTCTTTCCATGAAATAGACTTTTTTCTTCTGCAAACTTGCAATTTTTTATACTTTTCCGTTGGATTGTACCAACAGAAAGAATTTTTTGGGTTCTAAGGTATATAAGTAAAGGAATTGCGATGTAGTAATTATCAAAATATATTATGTAGTTTTTAAACCTATGTACTTCACGGACTAACCTTTGTTTTGCCGCCATTTTGGTAAACATTAGCCTTGACGGTTCATGTTTGGCAGTCGTGAAATAGAGACGTGGCAAATTTATTATGGAAAAACGTGTTTTAATCGCTAGAACATTTTATCAAAATCAATCATCGATTACTGTGACTATGAGAAAGTTACGTGAAATTTTTAGGACAAACAACATGCCAACAAGACCTGTAGTGAATGATTTCGAAGAAAGAGGGACTGTAGCTGATAGGCCCAAGATCGTCTGAAAACATTACTGCTGTTCAAGAAAGTGTTCAAAACTATCCATCAACCTCAATTCGACACCGTGCTCAGAAGCTTGGTCTTCAATGAACAACTTTGGCCACAATTTTGCACAAAGATTTGCATTTGTTTCCATTTAAGATTCAGTTGACACAAGAGCTTCCTCCAGAAGACCATTTACGACGCCGTACATATGCCAATAGGATGCTACAGCCCGCCCATGACAACCCCGATTTTCATGAAAAAATCATAATGAGTGACGAGGCACATTTTCATTTGAATGGATATGTGAATAAACAGAATGGTCGGTTCTGGGCAATGGAAAACCCTAAAATTATACATCAGTCAGCTTTGCATCCCTTAAAAGTGACAGTCTGGTGTGCAATTTGGTCAGGAGGAATCATTGGACCTTACTTTTTTGAAACTGAAAACGGCGTAACGGTAACTGTCAATGGGGAGCGATATCCTGATATGATTGAAAACTTTTTACCGCCACAACTGCATGCTTTGGGCTTGACTAACATGTGGTTTCAACGAGACGGTGCCACACCGCATACAGCCAGGATTACAATGGCATTGCTGCGAGACTTCTTTGCACAACAAGTGGTGATGTTGATTGGCCTCCACGGTCGCCTGATTTGACTGTTTCGGACTTCTATTTGTGGGGATATCTGAGAAGCAAGGTTTATGCAAACAAACCAGAAACGTTGGAGCAACTCAAACAAAATATTCGGGATGAAATTATTGAAATACCGCGTGAAATGTGTGAGAATATAAAGAAAGAGGTTTTCAAAAGGGCTCTTCAAATCTATGATCTGACTGCTGGATCAGTGAGCTTGGCAAATTTTCGCTATTTGCAATCAGCCATATAGGTCCACAATTTTCTGAGATATAGACCACAAAAAGGGTTTCTAGATTTTTTTGTAAAAATCAACATTTTAAAAAATCGATGTTGAACAAACATATCAAACCAAAAGTGGTGACTACCCAAAAATATTAAAAAAACTATACAAAATTAAAAATTCACTAAAATATTTTAATATCATTAAAATTATTAATTTTATCAAAAATCCTAAATAGTCTCAAAAATAAAAAAATAAAAAACAAATTGTACCATAACTTGGAAATTCACCAAAACCCAACTATAGTTCAAAAATTCTAAATTACTCAAATATTTTAATATTCCAAAAAATCTAGATTAAAAAAAGGGATCCTCAACGAAAACAATTCACAAAATTTGAAACTTTCTTAAAATTTACCGCAAATTTGAAAATTCACCACAAAATCGAAAAACTACAACTGCCAATTTTTTGTAAAAAAATCTAAATTCAAAAAATATTTTAATTAATCTTGAAAATAAAAACAAATAATCATAATTACTAAAAACCAAAATCCGGAGTTTCACCACAAAACCAAACTATGGTTAACAAATTTTACATTAAAAAAATTTAATTATTTTCCAAAAAATCTAATCTTTTAATTTATTATACAAATGTTAAACAAAACAATATGAATTTTATAGTTCCAATTAAAACATTTGCTTATTTTCTAAAATGGTGATAGGTTGCAAGATACATAAATAATAAAAACAATTATAACAAAAAATATTGTATTCGTTAGGAATGTTTTTAATGATTTACTTTTTCCCAGGAACTTTTTTTCTCACTCGGTCCTATTGCAACGAACAATTTTCATCTGCTTTGCAGTTGATACTTATTGAATTTAAAAAATTTTAATATATACTCTTAATACTTATCTATGTAGATATATCTGGTATTTTGTATTATTTGTTTGAACGGCAATTATACTACACTTTATAACGTGGTTTTGTCTAAGGTTGACGTAGTTCAGTAGTGTCCGGGGTTGACTTACGGAACTATAAAACCTTAAGTAAAACTCAATTAAATTATCCTCTGGGAGCAACAATATGCGTATTCTTGCTTACACGGTTTAATTATACTACAATATTTATTAAAGTCGGGTACTCGGGAACTTCGGTGTATCGGCGGTACTCTAATAACATTTTCTTAATAGTCTTACCCTATGCTTGAACTAATTAAACTAACAAAAACAGTTTAGTCAAAACCGCTGCGCCAACACAGCCAGGCCGAAGCCGCCAGGCCGAAGTGCCAAAACAGTAAAGCCTAAGCTATATTAGATTTTAGAGTAAAATATAAACAGTGCTGCTCATAATTTTGCTTTTATACCAAATTTTTTTTAAATCGCCTTATGTTACAATTCAATATTTGTTATATTTTTAAATTTTGCGTTTTTTATTGTAATTATATTGTCTAAAATTTAATTGTTGTGCTGCATGTCACCAGAATCGGTGCTAGTATTTAACTTCCAAGTTTGTTGCTGTACCAATGTTGAATTTGTCTTCGGACTGCTGATCTGTAGCGCCTAAAAAGTGAAAATAATAATTTAATATTTATTGGTTATTGTTTTCTAACAATATAGTGAGCGATTAACTGCTTTATTTCAAATAATACTTTTGATTTAAAAATTTTTATAAGACCGTTTATAACCGCAATGCAGCAGTTAATAGTCCTATTAGTATTAATATGGTTTTAAATTTATTCCACCCGGATTACATAACAGAGCCAATTATTCCTTTAATTGAGTTCCAGTATTGAAAATGAGGGCACCTTCACAAATACCGTAAAACAATTGTGTTAGAACCTACTTTGCAGTTTTGGTTTGATGAAGATTTAATTTTATTGAATCTTTCCAAAAGAAATATACAATAAGTTTTCAATTCTTATCTCTAATTAATATTATTTAGTAATATTAATTATTTAGTTAAAAGGTGTTCTCTTTCGGCGTAGTTCTCGCTAGCAAAATTCTTTTATCACTCTCAAGTAACAGTCTCCAATAACAGTAATGCTGTATCCGTTTTTTTCAGAGAATTATGGTGCGATAATACAGCGTGAAGAAATTGAATAGGATGCAATTCCCTCTCATGAAATATTTGTGGGTTAAAAACACTCTATATGCGACAATTTTGTTTGTTTACGTTGCCGTTCAGAGTGAAATGAGCCTCATCAGACATGAAACGACAGTTCAGCAAGTTGTCGTCCTCTTCGACCATTTCAAGTATCTTTGGATAAACTCCAAGCAAATCGGCAAGTCTGCTGCATTAAGTTTAATAGCCATTTGAATTTTGTAGTCCGCATACTCCTTGTTGAAACGCTTTGTATGGCAGTAGCGACGGCAGCAATGGTTTCCTCTTTTCGTACGGAGAGGGGTCAATTATAAAGCCTTCTGGCAATATTATTCACTAGTCTCATAACGCTCCATTTACTCAGGGAATCGCCACCAAACGCGCGTCTATATTCTCTTTTCGATATACGGCTTCCTTATTTCGTAGGGTTCACGCTGGATCCATAGGTAGTACACAACCTAGTAACCTAGCACACACTAAACCTAATTATTCGTATGCCCGAGCTCTGAAAAATTATGTATATTTAGCTAATGCTAATCGTGATGCGAAAAGTCAGTTCGCGCGACAACACTCTTATGCCCATGTCTTAAAAGAGGGTCCACAGATACCGTTTACAAACAATTCGAATGCAATCGAAAACCTAACTCAAATGATGAACAACTTTATGACAACAATGCAGGGTATGTTTCAGAAAATGATGCGAACCCAAAACATTCTGCTGCAAGTTTTGCTTAGCAAAAAATGAACCAGTTGAAAATATACCTCTGGAACGCAAACAGGCTCTTCCAACATATGAAGTTGAATATTTGAAGTTGAATATTTTCTGCGAACACAGGCAATATACATACTCTTGGTCTTCGAAACACATTTCACTATAAAAAAAACTATTTTAGAGTTAATGTATTTCTCACATACGACACCAAACATCCGAGTGGCAGAGCATGTGGTGGCACCACCGTCATAGTACGCAAAAACAGCAGAATTCAGCGAAGATTTTATACAAGCTACGTTTATAAGTCTTACTGATTTCAAAATTACAGTCATATCAGTGTACTATCCGCCCATGCACAAAATTGAACACCATCAGTTTTTCACGTTCTCTGCTACACTTGGACAAAAGTTTATTACAGCTGGCGACTGCAATGCAAAGCACGCCTTTTGGCGCTCCAAACTTCTTAGCCCCAGAGGGAGACAGCTATACAATACATTTAAAACAAATAAGCTAGACGTCATATCTGGATGTAAACCCACCTATTGGCCAACCGATTTTAATAAGCTGCCAGATCTCATTGATTTTGCTAATGTAAAAAATATTAGACGTGATAATTTATTTGTCAGTTCGTCCTATCCTCCGACAATTCACCTACAATTGTTATTTTACGGGATAGTATTGTCACTGCACATGAAAACCATATTTTCTATCCAAATAGGTACACGAATTGGTTGAAATACAAAATGCTTGTGAGCTCCCACTCACCTCCAAACATCCCACTGAAAAATCCGACTGATATTTAAGCAGCTGTGGATCGATCAATTTACGGACGTCGTGACAGCAGCAGTCACAAATGCAACACCAATCATGCGATCAGAGAAACGTAATTCATACCAATCCTCGCCTGATATATAAACTCTCGTCAGTGAAAAGAGAAGGCCGATCAGGCAATGGCAACATAGTCGTACTCCTGACATCAAAACCCAAATGAATATATGTCAAAGAACTTTACTATGAAACTGAGAAAGAGCAATAGTTTTCAAACACAGATCATAAACCATAAATCCAAAAAATGCTCTCTGGTAACCGACATGGCAACTGTAATATGTACTATACGTTTTCGTTCACCAATTAAAAGAACCTTTCAAGCATATGTTGTAAACAAGTTAACTGGGGATTTACCCTATTATGATATATCCAGTCATATAAAAACAAACTTCGCTGATCTCCCTCTAGCTGACAACTGTTCTCATAAAAGGGCAAGCGTAGATCTGCATATAGGCTGCGACATCTAACCTAAAATTATAAGTGATGGGGATAGATCATCAATCAGTCCTGGCTCAACGTGCTATCTTCGAATGGGTCGTCACTGACCAATTGCAATCCCATATTTCCATTTTAAAATCGGTGTCGTCATTCATTAGTACACTTGATCTAGGCAAACAAATATCGGAATTCTGGGAACTTGACACAATATACCCCAAAGAATTATTTTACGTTGTTCATTCCTCAAAGTACTCCAAGATTATTAAATACAGATCATAACTTTTGACCTAAACTGTGTCCCATATTTGGCGCTAATAAATTTATGTGCGACCGTGGTTGAGCACAGACGTACGTCATACTAAGCGAATAATTATATTCGAAAAATAATAAAATGAGCTGTAACAATACTAAATAGTGTATGGTCATTTAAACTGGTTAAAAAAATTCCACTGATAGTCAGTGCATACGTGTAGCAAACATTCATGAAAAAAGGCAATAACAACAACGCTTGTTATTCTCTTAGCTATACAGATGTTTATAATGTAATGAACAATATAAATAATAAAAAAGAGGACAGTGCTTTTTTAACCACCAGGAGAATTAACCGAACGCGTTCATTATCCGCAAATATAAGTATATCTGCCCCAGAAACAGCGAACTCATCAAATAAATATCAACAAATAAACATTGCAGGTGCTATACCAAAATAGTACAACTAGAAAAATAAACAGGTACTAAACGCCTGCAAATTGATATGGATCGGTACGTAACCATAACCAAAGTCTTCGCACTAAGAGTGAATCGCCAAACAATATAAAGATTCTCATCAAGTAGTTGGGATTCTAGCTGTCCCAACTCGTAGGCAAAGAAAATTTTTATGTGGCTTCGATACGAAGAGAACAAATACCACAACCAAAGATCCAAGCCCACACTGAGAAAAATTACCGCCTTGTCGCAAGCCGACTCGATGATATTATACGTAGACCTAAAGGTTAAATTATCACCATAAATGGCTTTGACAGTTCTCTTCCCACTGAGGAAATAAAAAGTACCATAGAGGCGGAAGCTAATGTCATAAGGCCAGTGTACAATATTTTAAATAAGAATAAAGTTCCCCAACCTATTCATCGTGTTGAACGCGTATTTACTGTAACTCCGGTAAAACCGTAAAACTCTCTTAATTCAATGTAAAACGTGCGCTACCTTTTAAACAGAAGAGAAATTTTAGAAAATTATAGGGGCTGTAAAGGCTTCCAACACGTAAAAAATAACAAAAAAGTCTTATGTAAACCTGAATATAAGAAATATTGGGCTTCCCAATTTCCTCGGCTGCATGCTGGTTCTATTGCTACTACACATGCTACACAGCCACACACTAAACCAAACTATTCGTATGCCCAAACATTGAGAAATGATTTACCTAACACGAATGCCAAAAGTTCTAATTCGCATAAACATTCATATGCCCACGTCTTAAAAGAGGGTACACAGACATCCCTTACTATCGATTCGAGGTCTGTCGATAAGTTACTACAAACAATAAATAATTTCATGACAAATATGCAGGGCTTTTTAAACTCAAAAGATGCTTCTACAAGTTTTGCTTGTCAAAAAATCAACCAATATAAATATGAAATAGAACACGGGATATGCATACATTACTTAAGTCTCTAAAACACACTTCCCTATGTGGAGCTATTATAGTCAGAAAAATGTAAGGCATTTGCTTGAATTCAGGAAAGACTTTTTGCAAACTACGACTATAAATCTTAGTGATTTTAAAATTGAAGTCTCGTCAGTGTGTTAGGCAATTTAATTATACAGTTCAAAAAAAACAAGCTAGACGCCGTATGCAGCGGTAAATCTACCTATTAGCCTACAGACTTAAATAAGTTGCCAGACCTTGGTCTTGCTATAGTAAATCAAACGCGATCAACTTTTAGTTAGTTTATCCTAAAACCTACCTTTTGATCACTCACCTATAGTGGTTACTTCACACAATAGTTTTAGTCATTGCACCTAAAACCCTTGTCTTCTACCCAAGAAAAACAAAAACGTTTAAACATCCCACTGATAAATCCAGCTGATATTCAAACAGCTGTAGATCATTTTATAGACGTCATGACTGCTGCAACCAGGGCTGCAACGGCAACAAAGCCATCAGCTAAAATAAAATTGCACCAGTCAACAGCAGTTATACAGATGCTCGTCATTTAGAAGAGACGGCTTAGAAGGCAATATATTTCATCTCAACACATAAAAATGCAAATGAATATATGCCAAAAAACCTTTCGTAATAGACTGTGACAGAAACATGAATTCGCTATTGAAAGCTGTTTACAAAACTTGGATCCAACTAAAAGCACGGATTATAGCCTGTGGAAAGCTGTAAGGCACTTACAATGTCCAACTGACTACGGATCACCACTAAGAACTGAAGACCGTACTTGGGATAAAAACTCAAGTTTTTGACACCTCATTACAATAAGAATTCCACCATTTCAATTATCAGTGACACCGTGAATGATCCTGGGAAATTTTGGTTATCATGCTTAAAGTCGACAACAAAATACAGATTTAAGGAAATCATCTGTTCCTGATTGTATTATAGGATAAATGATAACAAACTTATCTTATTTGGCTGTTTTACGTTTCTTATTTGAAGTCGCGTTGCATGTCAGTTTCTTTTTATGCTCTACGAAGATGTCTGAAATTGATATGATCCCGAAACCAGAAAACAAGTCTAGTCATGTTATGTCCTAGATGCCCATTAGTCTGCACTTAGTTGTATCAATTATATTTGAAAAATTATTCGTCGCGAGTGTAACTCCTTACCTTAATGAACGAAACATTATCCAAGACCAGCAGTTTGAATTTCCAGCAAGGCATAGTTCATGTTAGATGGGCTTTTTAAAGAAAGCAATACTGTTCATGTTATTTCCTAGCTTCTTAAAATCTAGTTGATAGATATAATGTTTCAAATAATGTGAAAGGATCAGCTTTCTACAAATGACAAAATCTGTGCAGGAGCACCTTAAGGTAGTGTCTAGGGCCGCTATTATATATCATATATACAGCGGATATGCCGACAAGCCCAAGTACAAACATATAAGTCAACGTTTGCAGACAGTATAATTAAAAGTGTTAATAAAGATCCGACTGTAGCATCTAGCAGCTCTAATATATGTACCGGGACTTAAGAGGCATGTAGGCAAACGTATATCCAAAATATACTAAACTGTCATGTTTCACAGATTCAGAGTGGGCAACTGACACAAATGATCAATGGTGATGTAGTATTTATGTAGTCTTCTTTGGGAGGGCTCCTATAGCCTTGGAATTTAAAAAGCAACATAGGGTTTCATTAAGATCTATGGAGCGTAGTATATTGTTAGGTGTCAAGTTACTAAGGCTATCATTTTATATAGAAACATTTTAGGAGAAAATTTTAAAACTCAAGAGAAATTTGTAAAAATTAGGAAAATTGTACGTAAGAGTTTCTATAAATTCGGTTTCTAACTTTCAAAGCTTTAACAACCGTTTTAATTGATAAATATGGTGTGCCAGTTTTAAGTGCAAATGCATCATCAATGTTGCCTAAAACACATAGAACGAAGAATTGAGTCACAAGTGCTTAGAAGACATAAAATAAATCGAATACTTACCCGATAAAGCAGTCCATATTTTGGCAATCTTGCTACCCTTCAAATCATTTGTTTGGCCATCGGTTGAGTTGAGGAAAGTATTGACCCTGGGATCTGTACACAACCCATCATCTGTTGGCAAAACTGGCAACCGAAGACCGCTTCCTGAATTTGATTTGCTATATAAAATTTCTATGGCTCTAAGATCATCAAGATGTAAATGTACATCTTGTTTATAACCGTAATAGAAAGGGTACATTAATGCCGATGCTACATTTGAATGTCCCAATCCTAAAGAGTGTCCCACTTCATGAGCAGCCACCTGTAAAAGATTTACACCCGGAAGATTGCCAACGACCCACGATTCCTCATCATCAAAGTGAATGCTACCACCGTGCGCTGGAGGGAAAGCATGAGCCAGAACACTACCTGGACCATCAAATGGGCTAAAATCATCGTGTTCACGTACAACGAATCTAAAATATAAAAAATTTAGTAATAACTTGTAATTTGTTTTTACTTTTCAAAGCTTACTTAATTTTAATATGCGCTGGACCAGCGTTTTGAAGTGTAAATGTTAAATCTGTAGATTTACTCCAAACAGCAAGGGCTTTTGAGATTTGACTATCAACATATTTTTTTGCTAAGCCCTTAGGATACTTTAAGATTTTATAGGTCAAATTCTTTGCAACCCAGGGCTTACCCAGGGGCAGATAACGCTTAAAAGAATTGTGATTTCCAATTCCCATATTGTCGCGTACACCACAACGTCGCAGTGACATTTGTTTCATGGTATCTTCGTCCAATTCACCGGTTATATTCAGACCGGCAAAACGTTGAAAATCCTCTACGGCTTTCCTGAAAGTATTCTTCTCGACGATGCCAGTATATACAGTAGAGGTGCCGGATAAGTAGCCAAATCTCAATAAATATTGCTGCAAGTAAGATTAAAGTTAAACTAAAACTGTGTAGATGTCTAAATGTGTATTTGGTAATTAGTTACTAAGTCGAGAAATGTTACTCTGAAAGCTTTTAGGCTTTACACAAATTTTAAAAGGTATCTATGTAAACTTTCTGCCTCAAATATATGAAAAGTAAGTTTTAAATTAAAAATTACAAGGATCATTATTAAAACATGCCTTTGAATTATGAGTAACTTTAGCTAAAGTGAGGCAACATCAAGTGCACAAACCTTACACCAACCGCTTTAGCTCATCTGGGAGGTATTTTTACCTATAACTTTCAACGCAAGGTTTGTGCACTTTAGCTAAAGTTACCAGTTGTAGTAATGGCCTTTAATATAAGAAACATGTTTTAATATTTAATTACTCCGCCTATAAATTACGCAAAGGTACAACAAAATCTTTTTGTCATTAAAATACTTAAAATACCTCAAAGAACAGCTTGCCGGTAGAAGTAAATATTAAGCGAGGAATTTTTATTCAAGCTCAAGTTCATATATTATTCTTTCCATTAGGAAATTCTAAATTAATTTTATTAATAAGGTAATGCTTATAATAATAAAAATGTATGTACGTTCGTCATATTGATATCCATCATTAGGTGGGTTAAAAAGGTGATGTTTTCAATAGATACTACTCAATAGAAACACATAGAGAATATGTAGCACTGCATCAAAAGTGGAAACAAAAATGTCTTCAGTTGTCAATAACAGCAAGAACTAGTACTGAAAAGTTGAACAGGAAAAGGATATAGCTAAATACGTAAATAAATGGCTCCATTAATAATACAATAATACTTAAAAAATATTGTTGTTCTCTTGTAAGGTTTTCGAGTTATATATTTGAATCCTTTTATTTACACAATTGTATAAATTTTTTCGTTACAAAGGATGCCACCTATTCATTAACAATGCAAACTGACATACCTAACATCATTATGCACATATTCCAAAATTGATTCCAAGAAAAAAAATTCAAGAACTGCACTAGAAAATTTGTTTACGCAATATCTGGTACTTATGAGATTTTGAGCGAAATCTAGTTCATTTTACCAGACTACCCATACAAAACAAAATCCACTTACGAACTAGATTTTGGCAAAATCTTGCAATACTGAATGATGCAACTATGTATTTTTTGCTAATGTACTGAAATTTTCAGCGCTGAACAAGAAAATTTTGACATTTGTAACAAAAAAAAAGCGCGGTAGAAATAAAATATTTGCAGCAACATTAAAAAATAATAAAAGTTTAAAATAAGTGGTTTCAATATGGATAAAAAAATAATGAATAAAGTGTAAGTAATATTACATATGTAATTATGTGTATAAAAACAATTGTAGCACGAATTTAATTAAGTTTAGAGCGAATTTTTTATTCTTTCCTCAGTCAGCTGTTTTTGTTATGGAAATGAAATCCAATAATACGTCAAAAGCTGTGGTGTAAACGGCAGATATTTTCTTCGAGATTTGAGCTGAAATCTACTAGATTTTGCGTAATGAACAATACAAATAATAAAAAAAAGTCGACAGTGCTTCTTTAACCGCCAGGCGAATTGACCGAACTCATTAAATAAAAATCTACAAATAAACATTGCAGGTGCTATACCAAGATATGACAACAAGAAAAATAAACAGGTATCCAAACGGATCAGTACGTAACCATAACCAAAAGAAAGGTCAGTCCTAAGTCTTCGCACTAAGAGCGAACCGCAAATAATATAAATGTCCTTATCAAGCAGTAGGGATCCTAGCTGTTTTTTTGTGGCTTCGATACGAAGAGGACAAATACATGAACCAAAGATCCAAGCCCACACGGAGAAAAATTACCGCCTTGTCGCAAGTCAACTCGACGCAGAAAATAAAAGATGTTAAACTTAGACCTAAAAAGTGCTAAAGGTTTCATTATCATCGTAAAATGTTTCGATAGTTCTGTTCCCACTGGGGAAATAAAAAGTACCATAAAGGCGGAAGCTAATGTCGTAAGGCCAGTGCACAGTATTCAGTACACAATATTTAGTTTGGAGATAAACCGGTTTCGGTTATGTGTCATCTTCATTGTAATTTCTAGTTCTCGAGAACGAAAAATGGCACTGAAGATTGTACATAGCCGAAACCGGGATGTCTCCAAACCAAACTTAACCAGAGATGACGGAAATTCGTTCCAAAAATCTATATCAAAACACCCTGTCGGAATACCAAATCAAGAAATTATGCGAACCCAAAACGGGTCCTCCCAACATAAATAAAAAGTAGAACACTTCCTAATAACCCAGGATATAGACATAATTTTAGTCTCAAAACACACTTTCTTACGAACAACTGCTTTAGAGTAAATATGTTTTCAATATATGACACCAAACACTCAAGCGAAAGGACATGTGTAGCTATTATATTCCGAAAAATGTAAGGCATTTGCCAATGCCTGATTTCAGGAAATACTTTTTGCAAGCCACGACTATAAATCTTAGAGATTTTAATATTGAAGTCTCGTCAGTTTATTGACAGCCTAGGCAAAAAATCGAACACCATCAATTGGCCAAGTTCTTCCCTACATAAGGACACAGTTTTGTTGCCGCTGGTGATTATAGGAACTTATGCCAAAAAATCTTACGCAATAAATTGAGACAAAAACATGAATTCGCTATCGACTGCTTTTTAGCAGCTGCAAGGAAAGCTGCAAGGCCCTTACAATGTCCAATTGCCTACTAATCTGCACTAGGACTTGAAGATCGTACTTGGGCCAAAAACGCAAGTAAAAAGGCAAAATCGTTCGGTAAGTACTTAGGGAACGCTTGGACACCACATTACATAAATAGTTCTACCATTCCAATTATCAAGGACACCGTGAATGATTCCAGGAAACTTCGGTTATCTTCTTTAAAATCAACAGTTGAAAATTCATATGTATATGAAGAAATCAGCCGCACCGGAATGTATTACAGGATCATTGATAAAAAACTTACCTAATCTAGCGGTATAGAAAATGTATTCTATTCAGCTAATAAAATGTTAACTTTTACGGATACGATAAATCAAATAAATCTTCTCTCTGAAGAACAAACTTATGCCCAAAATTTAAATTACCTAATATTAATAATTGTAGTTCAACAAAGTTAGGCAAATACCACTGTTCTATCGGAAACACACGTTAAGTATTTGGCTATCCACCTAGATATACGTCGAACTTGGTCCTACCATATTGAGGCAAAAATAACGGCAATAAAACTTAGAGCAAATGAACCACACTGGTTAATAGGATCTAATTCAACTGCAAATCCATTATAAAGCCAATATGGTTATATGACATACAGTCTAAAACTTTACGTCTTATTGTATGCGCACCGGGAAGAAGCCAAAACATGCACGCCCAAATACATAAACAAACTAGTCGCACGGTGCATCCCAAAACGTGTGCGCAATTTTTTGCAATTTGACGGGCACCAAAATCTAAAAAGAACTGACACGGAGTAGATTTCTGGAACGAATTTCCGTCATCCCTGGTTTGGGGGTAAACCAGTATCGGCTATGCGCCAGTGTCATTTTTCGTTCAGAATCGGTTTGCCTCTTGACAAGGGTTGACTGAAATTCGTTCTAAAAATCTGCATCAAAACACCCTGTTGGAATTTCAAATCAAGAATCAAAAACTGACACCTTGAGCCTGGGGAGGCAGCTCTCTATACCCAATAGCAGATATTTTATTAAGAGTTAAACCCAAAAAATTAGTTATTACAATAATAATAACAAGTAAATAAAATTTTAGAAATAAGTATTCGAAATACTTATTTTAAGTTCACTAAATTAAAATTAAGTTTAATAAAAAAAATATTTTGAAATTTAACAACATATTTCACACAAAGAATGATATTGTACCGAAAACTATACATTTTATAAAATATTACTAAAACCCTATTATCTACAATTCAGCAACAAATCTAGAATATTGTTACAAAGTAATAATCAAAGATGTGTGAAACGACCTATTGTACAAATGTACAAATTGGCAATATCATAAACATAAAGCAAAAACAAATTGCCCAGCAGAAATTCCATGAACCGCGATTCAGCGTAGAAACAAAAACAAATTCTACAGCAAGCAAAAGATACACATACACACAAACACATATACAAGATTATTTAGCCAGCAACTGAAATAACTGATGCGCAATTTGGCGTATGTTCGGGACATTTCAAGAAGAGCCGCGATCTGTATATAAAGGCGCCGTCCACCGCAGAAGACGTAGTTGACCTTGAGATTTCATAGAGTGAAGATCTGTGTCTACAGTGTCAATTAGTACTAAAGAGTTGTATATAAGAGTGTTAAGTACCGAATAAAACTGTGTACTGATAAAATCATAAAAGAGTGTGTATTTTCATATTTGCAATTAAACGAACCCTTCAAAATAACGTTTATTGTGGTAATAAACGTAACAATATATTAGAAGTTGTTTAGACACACAATTTGTAGATAAGACACGAAGAATGTTGATAACGTGCGTAGCGGCATAGAAAATGCATTCCATTCAGCTAGATGTCTAATAGAATTAAAACTTTTACTGTTTTCAAAAAGGTTGTCCATATTAAATAAATAATTCTCTTTCTGAATAGAAAGAAAAATCGAACTCATGCCTAAAGATTGAAATTACTTAACAATTAATTATATTAAAAATTTATATGCATTCAGAGAAAAAAGAAATAAACAGATCGAAAATGCTTATACTAACACGTATTGAGAGCTAAATGTAGAATAACACGATTAAAACCGGAGGCACACATTTTTTATCGGTTTTGTGATGAATTTTCCGATTTGGGACAATTGAAGCATTGCCGCGAATAACGTTGCAAATGACAAAAGAATAATTTTTCAGGAGAGCAAAAAAACGTATTTAAACGGTTTAATTATCTCTTTCTTTATTTTTTTGGTTAGTTTATCAAAAATAATAAAAATAAAATAAATTCCGTTCGTAGCATTTCGTTTGTAACTTACAACGTTCTTCCACTGACTGACTCATTGTAAATGCGTTTTGACGGTTATAAAATGCATAATTTTGATGTTTTGGTGTTTGAACAAATGTAATAGAGTAATTTTTACGGTAATCTGCAAAAAAACAGGTTCTGCAAAATTTGGCTTTTATAACGTTATTCGCGGCTTTGCTTCAATTCCTAAATCCGATTTTTAATTTATAACTTTTATGATTTTTAAAAATTTTTGTGAATTTGGAATGTTTGTTGGAATTCACCACTTGTTATGAAATTTTCATATTTCTTTTTATGTTTGTTAAACATAAAAAAAAACCCATATCTCGGGAATTTGTGAACCTATATTGCTGATTTAAAATTCGTCAAACTCACTAATTGAACTTCCCTATATGCAGGAGCCAATATATATACTTTGTTGGGTTGAAAATGAGTATTGTCGAAATTGCAAATGGAATGAAAAACGCATACACCCGAAAGGTGTACAAATAGAAAAATAGTTTAAAAGTTAATCACAGACTTAAAAAACTTTAAAAATTTGTTTGAATTACTATACCCGTTTTACTAGTAGAGAAATGATTTACATTTAGAAAATAAACTTAAACTCGCTAAAATTAGAAAATTGTCAATAGAACTAAACGTAATCAAAAAAATTATTATTTGTAGAAAACTGAAACTTTACAAAGAAACTGTAATTTCACAAAATAAATAATAATTCTTCTAAAAATTTATAAATTAGCAAATAAGTTGAAATAGAAACGATAAATCGCCTAAAATTTGAGTAGAAATTCGAAAAATGTACAAAAAAATTAAATTGGATTAGATAATAATTTCACTGAAAAGAATTGAATTGTATATAAGTATTCCTCATTTTCAAAACAATTTTAAGCAATAATAATATTGTTTTTGAATTTATAAATCCTTGAGGAGTAAGAACTACTCGTACTTGAAGCACAATTTAAGTTAAAGGGAAAACCATCGAAACCAAGTTTTGAAAAAACCATTTATTTTTTTCCTTTATTGTTTTTCACAAAAATATTAATTAATAGGTTTTCGAAAGGCTGAAAAAAGCTTTCTTAATTTTCAACTATTCATTTTTCACTTACCTGAGCATGCTTCGTTGTCGTTACTGGTTTCAGTTGGACTTTGACTGTAAATGCCAACAGTACGGTTAAACCGAGTAACACATAACTTTGGCGAATAAACATTCTAATTCGTAAATTTACAGGTTGAAGGCAAAGTTGTAATTGATAGGGTTAACCCTGCTATTTCTGTCTAATACACACCGGCTCTTATTTGCTAGGGATGAAGAGCTGCAACACAACCAAATTTATTAAGAAAATTATATTCCATTAACAATGATTTTAAGTAATTAAAATGATAATATATTTTGTATTGCTAGTTTGTTCATAACTTGGACCAGATATTTAAATATTGCAAACAATTAGGAATAATAATAAGGGTATTTTAGTCTTATAAAAATAAAAGCGTTTGCAAGGAACAGCTTTGTAGAACATAATATCGCATTAACTTTTTCTCTTTGCGGTGCCTGGAACGACATGCCTACGTGTGAATTCTGTGCAAAAATTTCACAAAAAATATTTATTTATCATCTATTTAATTGCGTCTCCAATCTCCAAAATAATTACGTTTTTAACTAAAAAAGTATCAAAAATAGTGCGAAGATTTTAAATTAAAAGCTTAATGAAAGCATGTTTTGGTTGTATATCTACACCAGCTCAGAAAGATTAAATTGTAAAGAAATATTAATTGATTAAATTTCTGTTCAGTTCGACTTGAAGCTTCGGTTAAAGCAGACGTCCGGCTAAATATTATGATATTAATATCAAAATCTCTGTTTAACTACAACAACAGCATTCTAAAATATTAAAAAACAATAAAAACGACACAATATTCTGTATTAGTAATTAAAATAAATAAATACCATAAAGAAAAATTAAGAAAAAAACATTGCAACGTGATTAGCTCATGAACATAAAGAAATAGCAAAAGTAAAAAACTATGAATAAACCACCAGATAATCTATCAACACACAAATTATCTCCAGCTCACAACTGGGATAAAACGAAATCGCTTAATTTCTCTCAACATGGTCCCATATATTTAATAATGACCAGAACAAATAGTGATGATACACTAACCAATGTTTCTCCCTTTTTAATAAAAAAAAGCAATTGATTACACTTGTAACGGTGAAGTAGAGGAATGTAAAAAGCTAATGAGTGGAAGTATTTTAGTAAAAACAAAAAATTATGTGCATGCAAATAAACTAACAACTCTTACAGCTATCTCTGACTCAATAACAGTTGAAGTAACAGAGTACAAAACACTCAATCAAACCAAAGGTGTTATATACAGCAACGATCTAAGAGGAATACCAGAAACCGAAATTACAAACGAATTAACAGATCAAAACTTTTTGCGAAGTAAAGAAAATCATGAAATTCGTTAATAAACAAAGCATTGAAACAGGTCTGACAATTATCACATTCTCTTCGTCCATTTTACCCAGTGATATTAAAATTGGCTACCAAAAAGTCAACGTTCGTCCATATATTCCTCTTCCAACAAAATGCAATAATTGCCAACAATTTGGTCATATTGCCAAATTTTTTAAAAATCAAAAAATTAGCTTTTACTGCGCCAAACAATTTCACCTTGATCCCGACTTTGAAGATGAATGTGAGAACGAAGCCAACTGTGTAAATTGCATAAACAATAAAATAGATAATACTAAACATTCCTCAAAAGATAAAAAATTCCCTATATTTATTAAGCATAAGGAACTACAAGCCATCAAAACAATTGAAAAAGTAGACTATAAAACTGCTCATAAAATATATCATGAACGTCACCAACATGATGGATCTTTATATTCTTCTATCGCCAACCCATAACTACAAATCTAGTAACATATGACTCCTTATCGGACTTGGAGTCTGAAATATTACCCCAACCCAGCACATCTGGCAGCTGCCAAGGAACCAAAAGTGAAAATTCTCCCGAGAAAAACTTCAAAAAGGTTACAAGCTAAATTTAAAGCTACCTCAAAAACTTCCAAGCCATCTATAAAATTATCATATCACTCTCACCGTTAAACCACTTGTACTGTGCACCGCTTGGGATCTTCGCGGTCAGGGCTGGCGTGGCATTGTTGGCGCAAATACTTATTTGCAACAACTTTGCTATGGGGGCTGCGGGCCTGTTGGTCTCACGCGACGTACATAACAGGTGGGTATATCTAACTAAGTATAATGTAGTTACGTATATACTAATATTCTACTTAATATTAACCCTTTCTTGCATATTGAATTTTTTCAATATTTTATATTATTTCCATAACATACCACTTCCAAATATAATTAACATTCTTACCAAGAACGTAAAATCTAACTACGCACCATATGTGCAAGGAACCAGCAGTGTACTATATTTTTCATCATTTCTAAATGAATTTAAATCCCAAAAAATGGCTCTTCTTAATATTACATCCAAAGCTGTACATTTTAGTTATAACTTCATTCCTTCCAACACTTGCTGTTATGCAATGGAATATAAATGGTTATTTAAACAACTACAGTGAGCTACAATTACTGATTAAGAAATATAATCCGAAAATCATATCATTACAGGAAACTCTCTTAGCATCCCAATACCAATAAATTATTCACTTTATCAAAAGAATACATCCACAATCCGGTATGGCGGTGTAGCTACGTTGATCCATAACTCACTTGGGCACAACCAAATTAACTCAGCTAATGACATTGACGCTCTATGTTTCTCAATTAAATCCAAGGTAAATTTTAGTATCACAAATTCTTATATCCCCCCAAATAAAGAATTTAACATAGGTAATCTAAAGAAAGTATTTAAAGACACTGGCCAACCTGCCCTCATAACAGGAGATCTCAACGGCTCTCACATCAGCTGGGGTGCCCTCTCTAACAATAGAAAGGGAAATACCATTAGCGGAAGTGATCACTTCCCCATTATCATATCACTTTTTTCCAAATCTGTCTGTTCCGATAAAGTTATACCTAGATTTAGGTTAAAAGATGCTAATTGGGTAAAATATAGGGAAACTGAAAGAAGTATGACGCTAATCGCCCTATCAGCTCTAATATCAATCAGGAAAATGCAAACATCACTAAAATTATCTTGCAATCTGCCAACTTATCTATCCCCCAATCAAATCCAGTAAAAGCCTACTTAGTGCCGTGGTGGAATAACAACTTGGAAAACCTAAAGGTGGTAAAGAATAGAGCTTGGTACACGTTCAAGAAAAATATGACTCTGGCCTACCTTCTCAAATACAAGAAAGTAAACGCCTTCTACAACAGGGAAATTAAGATAGCAAAAAGGGAATCTTTAGCAAATTTCACATCATCAATCAACCCATCATCACCAATAGAAAGAATATCGGATAATATTAGATCGTTAACCGAATATAGAACTGGTAACTCTATGCACTGTATCAGCTCCTTCAACGACCCAAATATCAACATAGTAGATAAGAGTGAAATGGCAAACGAATTTGCGAACTATTGGAGTAATAACTTTAGGGATGACAATTTTAATAACAAGTTTCGTCTTAATAAAGAGAGGTACAGAGCAGGACCCCCTGCGACTATGGCATGCCAGGGTGCAGCAACAATAGAGGAAGACATTACAATGATTGAACTTGAAAGTGTTTTACGAAAACTCAAAGGAAAAACTCCAGGCATGGATAAGGTCTCATACCCCATGACCAGAATGCAACTAATTCAAACAAGAAAGAGGCTTCTAAATCACTTTAACGATATCTTTTCGAATTTTATTCCACAGAAATGTAAGACCAGCGTAGTCATACCTATACCAAAACCCGGTTCCGACACGTCTTCAATCAAGTCCTACTGACCTATTTCTCTGAACCCCTGCATCTCAAAAGTTCTTAACAGAATTATAGCCAACCGGTTGTGGTGGTTTGTAACATCTCACAAACTACTTAACAACCACCAATTGGGCTTCAAAAAGGGAAAATCGACAATTGATAATCTACTTTATGTAGATTACCAAATTGCGAATGCCCTATCTTTACGAAAGCATGTTACAATCATTTCTCTCGACTTTTTGCAATCGTTTGATAAGGTAGGCTTACAATCCGTTATAGATCAACTTGTCGAATGGAAGTTAGGACCAAAAATCATTAAATACGTTTATAATTTTATGACCAACAGAAAGATAGCCGTAAGAATAGGTTACAAACAATCTTCGATTCTCCCTATACAGAACGGAATACCACAAGGATCACCCATTTCAGTAATTTTATTCTTAATAGCGTACAACAAACTTTATGGTTTAATATCAATATATAAAAACATTGCCCTCTCTGCGTACACAGACGATATCAACATTATTATTAAGTCCGAGGGGAAAAAACCAGTTTTGAATTTGGATAGTCTTTTCGACAATAAAAATAACTGGTGTCAATTCTCAGATGCAACTTTATCAAACACAAAATGCACATATGTAGGAAAAAAACTGCAAGTGTAGAGTACAGTCTGGTTCATTCAATATAGTTAATACACTAAGAATGCTTGGGGTATATTTCAATAAAAGATATAACTGGAAAGACCATATTTCCTTCCTAACCTCCGCTTTATCCCGAATACTAAATATTATCCAGAGTTTGTCCAACCTTAAATTTAAATGTAGCCCAAAAAGTCTTACCTACATTGTAAAAACAATTATTTTATCAAAAATAAATTACGCGCTACCTATTTACGGGTACGCACCAAAAAATCATTTAAGAAAGATATCAGCAATCGTAAATGCAGCAATGCGAAGTGCTTTAGGAGCCTTTCATACTACCCCTACGAGAAATCTCTTATTTAAGTTCAATATGTTGCCACTAAGCACACAAAGGAATATTTTAACAGCTAAACTATTTAAAACACTTTTGTATGACAAGTTTTCGCCCCTTAGACAAATAGTCAACAAACTAACCAAGGTGAAGAAAATACCCAGAGTGCCATCAACAATACATCGGGTAATTCAAAATTGCCGTTCGCTCAACATACCAATAAAAGTCGTCCTATCAACCTCCATGGACCTTAAATACTAATATAATTGATACCACATTGGCAAAGTTTAACACTTCATCCACCAATCCTCTTCAATTCAAATCCTCTTTTAACGAGATAAAGCGCAAATTTTGCTCACATCAATTTATTTACACTGACGGTTCAAAAACTAGCAACTCAGTATCTTTTAGTATTACTACGGAACATGAAGTTATAATAAACAGCGCTACTCCCCATACACAGTTCTATTTATACGGCAGAATTAATTGCTATTTATGAGGCAGTGGTATACATAAAGACACAAGTCGGTAAATTTGTTGTTTGTACAGATTCCTTGTCGTCAATAAAATCCATTGAAAATATTGCTAACAATAACATATATGCAAAACAAGTATGGAATATATTAATTAAGAAATACCCGAATATTTTAGTTCTTTGGGTAGCAGGGCACAATAACATTACAGGTAACGAGCTTGCTGATCAAACTGCTAAGAGCGCAACAACAACACCTCTTCATAGCTTTCCTAACATTGCTCGAAATGATCTAAACAAATACATATACTCCCACTACTTCTCAATTGACAGAGCACAGATATTTGATAGCACCTCATCCTGGTATAAGACAATCAACAGTAGCCGTGTGACAATAAACGACCTAACGTCACCGCATACCAACAGATTAGATCTAGTAAAGGTTACTCGCCTCAGACTTGGTCATACCAAAGTCCCTCATGGACACTTACTTAACATTAGCATCCCATCTCACTGCAACTGCAGCGTACCACAGTTTATTTAGTCGCACACAAGTCTTCCACAATTCGGATCCAAAATCGTATCTTTCTAAACCATCCCCAAACAACATCCTTATGATTTCCCAATTCATTAAAAAACTAATCTATATAATGAAATCTAACTATAATACATAATAACTATTTTATATTCATACAAATTCTTATACACGATTTCGAGCTGTAGGCCTATGATGTCATTGCTCGTTAAAAGTTAATAATAATAAATAAATAAATAAAAATCAATTTCTGTTTTCACAAAAGTACAAAAATTCCTGTTGTGTAGGCTAAGTTTTAAAAACGTTAGATTTAAACGAAAATCATTAGTTTCAAAACAAACTCTTTCTAAACTTTACAAAATATCAATTAAGAACGGAAAAAATGGTAAAATAAGTACTGAATTTATCTTGCCAGAAATCATCAAACTTGATACAAAAATAGTCAAATCGTCAGAAGAAAATTTAGTCGTGCAAAAATTCTCAAATGACGATAAATCGAAAAATCTGGCAGCAACTTCAAACCCCCGCATTACGTTTTGATAATACTCAGATATGTTCGCACATGGAGAGACGTAGGCGGAATAACGGGGGATATTTGTTCGTGGTCTTCTGTGTAGAGAATACGAATCCTGTTCAGTTTAAGCTTTATTTTTTTCCTCATCGAGATTATTTTCATGTTCTCAGCTTAGTTTATGTACAATTGTTAACAGATATCATTTTTATTTTGCAGTTGAGTATTTTGTTTGTATGATGGAAGAACAGCGTTGCTAGAACACGAATAGACTATCAACAGCCACCTTCTTCACGAGCCAAATTCCTCTGCGAACAAGAATCTGTTCAATAACAAATATCAAACGATTTTTTGCTTGTCCGGTCAATAAATAAAATAAAATCCGCATAAAATCATAATTGTGAAAATTAGGCCTAGTTCCTATCCAAAAATTTCTGCCGTTAAAAGTACTTAGATCAGAATAGGGTCCCAGTTCTTCATCTTACTAGCTTGTAAACATTTTTCCCATAATCCTTTCCCTTATTAGAATGGTAAATAAAAAAATCCTTTTGATTTTGGTACCTTTAACGGCCGAAATTTTTGGATAGGAACTTCGGCATTTTTCTCATTTATGTTTTTGTGCGGATTTGAATCCTTACAGACGGAATAGTGCAAATGCTCCATTCAAGTAAGGGGGACCCTAGTCCCCCTACATGAACAGGAGTAAATTGTTTCGTGTAATATACAAACTGTGCTCATTAGGCCTCATCTTGGCCTGGAGCACTACCATGCGTTTTATAAAGAATAAATCGCAACTTACCTTAACATTTTGCATCAATATCTCCATTGAGAGAAGATAATATTAGGCACTCATCTTTTAATTTCATGTAATTTATTTTATGTGTTCGTAACTTTAAGGTGTATTATTTAGTACTTACTATTCAACAAAATATTTAAAATATTCATCCAGATATACAGCTCGTTTAGTGTTTGACTTTCCTTAGGGACACTTTGTCTTTATCCTCAGAAGTAAAGTAAGAATTTGCAAATAAAGAAAAAGCTTTTTTTGCTAATATTAATTAAAACATGAAAACTGTATTTATTATAGTTTTGGGAAACGCAGAATTGGAACTGGGAGTTTGTTTTCTTTGTATATTAGGCGTGTTCTTGAAGTAATAACACGTCTAAACTGAGTTTGAAAGCTGATTTTTAAGACTTTTTATACCCCAGCATTGTATTCTGCTTTTATAAGTTTTGGCAGCAGGTGTGCTAAAAAATGGAAATTTTATTGTTTTGAAACAACTTCATATTTTATATAATTGGGGATTGAATTCAATGCGTATTATTTATTAGTCACTCTTATTTATTTTTAATGGAAGTTTTGGTATTTACATTTCACTACAGTTGGTCTTTATATATCATCTTAGGTTTGTATTCGCATCCCCGAATCCTGGCACAAGTTTTATAGAAATTTTATATCGCAGTACTTTTAAGTTTTAGTAAAAAGTTTAATTATCGTTGCAGAAAAGTCATTAGCACAGACCGCACTTGCGTTTATGGAAAGAAACAGTTTACATTTTGAAAATACATACTTGAGTCAATAATTGCATTTTAATATAATTTAATCCTTGATGTGTATCGATAATCTACAAAATTAATAAATTTAAATTTGGAATGTCAAATTTCTATATGCGCGCTTATTTGCCAAAAACTTTAAAAATAAAACAATCAAAAATATCCAGTAATCCTTGCGATCCATATCAGAGGGTTCGCTAATTGCGTTGCCATCTGATTTTTTATAACATTATGTTTTCTACAAACAGATCATTTTTATTTTAAAATGTTATAAGCTTAACTTTAGCTGCGATGAATAAATCCTTGTTTACCTTCAATCAATACTTATTTACCATCCAAAACACTATAGATTTAAGCTGGATCCGAGCCTGAATATGTGCATGTGTAGAAACACCAAAAATGTTTTTGGTTTTTATTCGATTTTTCTAATGAAATCGGCAATAAGTATTTGATTTTGGATTAGGAGACCCTTCTCACTAGGTACTAGGTGTCGGCTCTTTTTATCCGGTGGTGTCCTTCTAAATGCAACAGATAACGGGCAATAGAGTTGGGTTGCGCCATTAGTTTGTTTACTCATTTGTGAGAGTTAATTTTGTTTCTTCCTGGACAGTTCCGTCATTACGATGTCTGTTGATGTTTTTATTGCGTATATGCTATGAGTCGCTGACTATTTGTTGTAACATTATAGAACATCGACTTTGCAATTTCTGGATGTTGGATACGCATGCGGAATTCCATAACTGACTGCCGCGAGGCCATATTGGTTTTATAATATACGTTTTTCTAGAAAATAGTATTTAGTGCAGATTCGCAATAAAAAAAAACTATGGCTGCAGGCAAATCAAAATAAAGCAGTATATAAGGAAAAAATATTACTTGATGCATAGGGGAAAACATTGCAATTTACGCTTTGAAACATTCCACTCATCTTTAGTATTTCTATTTTGATATTGATATAAAATGGACAACAGTTTAAAAAATGTACGATTGCTTCTAAGTGGGTCGATTTTTACTACGGCACCCGGTGACATTTTATAACAGAGCGGGCTTAACATTTCCTCTAAGACTTACAAACCTGAGAAACGTACACTGCGTATGCAGCATAAATTTAAGGCAAAATCGTATCCACTTTGGACACTTGAATAAACTTCTTATGCCCATTGGTGGCAGCCGAGTGTACAGTAAGTCATTGCCTTTCACGGAACTGTGACAGACTTAATAATGATTTATGAGATATAACAGACAGCAGAGTTTTTTTGTAATATATTGATGTTTTGTACATCGATTGGAAGCTTTCTAAAATCGATTCTGAATCTTAAATTATTGTAACTCATAATGCATCACCAAAGGAAGCAAAATTTTAAGTGTTATAAAAGAATAAGAAACATAAAATATCAAAAGATGGAAATCGAAAAAAAATTTTTTTTTCTTAATCTATTTCCATTACACGCCTGACTGAGTTTTGGAAAATACTCGTACTGTTGACGTGATACATGTTGTTTATCTACATATTTATTTTTCTACGCAAATAAACAACGTGTTATTTACGCAAGTTTTATTTGACGTCTTTCATTTAGAAAAAATTAATTTGAAGTTTTTCTTGGTTTATTTGTTTATATTATTGTTTTAAAGCTACACGAGCCTACCCCGTAGAAGGGGCAATAACCTAACTTTTTTCATAATAAGTGTTCGTTTCATTTGTTATATAAATTAAATATTTATGGTTTAAAGAACTACATGAGCTAGAGCTTCCAAATTTTTTGACATAGTTTATTCAGCTTTTTAAAAAACCCAGTTTTATATTAAACGAGTTTATCGATGTGACATTTTTAGCAATTAAGCGAAGAATTTATTTGGGCTCAAGTTAGTTTTATATTTTTTCAATTAAAAACAAGAAATATTATTATTGATACGATTGAAAAAGTGAAGGAAGTTATTATACAAATTTCCGGCGCCACTGTATCAATAATAAAAATATGTCTTTCTTTTGTACAATAGAGAAGGCAAGAACAAAGGCTCTAATATATTTATGAAGACGTTGCATTTCTACATATTGCACTATCCTAGCTATAAAATTGGTTGAATTTAAGTTAATCCAACTCCACTTGGAGCACTAAGCGAAAGAGTTCAAACTCTTTAATTAAGAAAAGTACGCACTAACCATATGTACGTGGTATTCGATACGTAATCGCTGATTTAAGCAATATTTATTAATAGTAGTTCTCAGTGCTACGATGTCAACAAGTGCAACAAGTGATAATATGCCTATAAACATAGGCAAATTATAATGAAATGCATAAAACAACAATGCTTCTTATTTTAATTTAACCTAAAAATAAAATTTATTAAATTTAAGATAATTTACAAAATTACCATTTTCAAGAAATTTCAACTAAAAAATAAAAACTTTATACGTAAATATGATTTTTCCCCTGCATTTGTTTGTAAAACACCTGCTTTTATCAGATTTAAAGTAATGTTGTAAATCCTTTTTGAATTTATAAATTGCAAGGCCCTCTTGCTTGAAATAATCTGTTGTATTCATATTGTAACGTTTATTACCACAATAAACGTTAATTTGTATGGTTCGTTTGAACGCAAGAACTAAAATACACAGTGTTTCATATTTTATCAATACACAACTTTATTCGGCAATTACTACTCTTATTTACAACTCTTCAGTACTACTACTGAAATCTCCAAGTCAACTTTACTCTCCGCGGTGAACTACGCATATATAGAGATCACGGCCAGTTCTAGTAATGTGCCAAATATTTGCTGCCTTAGTAGTCTTGTATATGTGTTTGTGTGTATCTTCTGTTTACTTTTTCGATCTGTATTAGTTGTTTTTGTTTCCACTTTAAATCGTGGTTCGTGGATTTTACTCTAGGTTTTCGTTTTTGCTTTATGTTATAATATTCCGTATTTGTACCATAGGTCGTTTCACACCAGTTTTTTGCTGAGAATTATTTTTTTACGTGGGTTGTTCATTGGTCCTGTACCAGGCACAACAACGGCGCAACATAAATTGTAGCGCGTCCCGATGTTGTGGATAGTAATAGTTTTAGCCACCCTAACGGATTGCTTCATTAGGCAATTCTTGTGAGCGCCCTAGTACGGTATGGCCCACTTACCTTGTCGCTTGTTACTGATACTTTACCCTTTCTTTCTTATAGCATTTTAAAATAAAAAAAGTACACCTATTGTTTTCGGAATTCATTATTATATTTTTATTGTTTTATGGAAAGGTCACGAAATATCTTTGGAATTAAGTAATTGGTGTGAGTCTGATATTATTTCTTTGCTTTAAGTGAAACATAATGTGGCAAAGTAGCCTTTTAACGACTTTAGGTTCCCAAACAGGGGCCCACCGATCGCGCTCGTATAAAAATAAGTAGCATAAATTCTAATCTACCACAATTTATTTTCTCTTCAAAGGAGAGTCCGTGTATACTAGTGTATTATATGAAATTATATAATCTAAATATTGTAATTATTTATATATAAAAAGATGTGTAATTATAATAGGTTAAAATAATTGCAAAAATTTATGAAATGGTTTTGGAAATATAAATGGTGAAATATAATTGCAAAAATTTATTGCAATTGTAACGACAAAAATTCCTTCCACTCGTTTTTGGGTCACATGGTCAAAATTAGCGGAAATGTTTAGATAACACCCCTGCACAATGGTAGCACTGTTCAATACAACACCATCATGACTACCAAATGATCAGATATGGTGTGTATACGTGAGACTCAGCAAAGCAAGTCTAATAGCAATGCGTATACAATAGAGAAGTCTGTGGCTAGCAAGACGGTAAGACCTACTTAATAATTTTAGAATTTTATTAAATCTTATTATTTAAGTCTTTGGCAGACAGCAAATAGTTGGGCCAGAATTTTATTCCACGCAACTACTTGTAGCTTAATTATTTTATAGTTTTACTCAACTTAATTAAGCTAGTCTCTCGCGCAATCAACTGGTAGCGAAACTACAGGTGTTTTCGTGGCAGGCCAGAATTTTATTCGCCCTGACAAGATAAGCCAGTGAGTAAGGTGACGCTAACCAATTGGGCCAGAATTTTATTCGCCCCAATTATTGTAGCAAATAGTGGATCGACACACATCAGGCGGTAAACGGTTGAACCATAATTTTATTCCCACCAACCGAGTCGGAGTTAAGTGAGGAGAGGACTCACACCTCTTAGCTTTGGGACAGGATATTATTCCCCCCGGAAAGACAGTCTATCCTTTTCCCTTCATCTAAAGCAGCAGCCATAGGAAGAGAGTCCCATCTGAGTGAGAGGCACTGAGCTTCTGCTGTTGTCCAGTCAGGCCAAATATTATTCGCCCTGATAAGAAAAGTAAGAATTTTCTTCGCCACGAACAAAGAATAGGCTCTTGTGCACTCACAAGGAATATTTGAGATATCTTCTGTGAGCGTTAGATGGTGTGAGAAGCTAATGAGAGTACCAGTGAATAAGTCAATGGACCCCGAAGGCCTATCGTAATTGTATACGCGTAATTACATATGCGTAATTACGTCTAAACTTTACAAGGGTGGGTAGGTAGAATTTAAATTATAAATTTGGTGGTTTCAGTAATCTCTATGGGTAAGGTCATTTATAACGTTTCTAAAGGTGCGTATAATAATCTGACTTGTTCATGAATGGTAGGGGTCCTCGCGGTGGTTGGCGTCGAGACTGATGTGGTTTGGTTCCCTCATTGGTAGGCGGTTCGAATAATACTGTGGTTTCTCGCTGTTGTTGCTGTTTATGTGGTTGTTGATTGCGATTGGCGGTATATTTACCTGAGGTTTTCACTGTTGTTGTAGGATGCGTTTGCCGGGTTATCTATTTGATGTCGTTGAATTCGGTTTTTAGTGCTGGAGTTGGTACAATGGTAGATTTATCTGTTGTTGGATTTGATTACAGGGCTATATGACTACTTTCGATTGCCTTTTATGTGCTGAACGGCCGGTGTTAAGAAAAGGGTTAAAGGCGGCAGGGCTGTACCATTTTTGACATTATGTCAATTTTTCGCAGTAACCAATGCTTTATTCTCAATTCCGTTTTAATTTATTTCTGATATCGTTTATCGCACGCTGGTTCCTTTTATACTCTTTTTTCGTTTACCGTTCTTCTCCTTTTTTTCCATTATCTGCGCTACCATTTTTTAGAAATTGCTCTTTTTCTTCTTTTCCATTTGTTTGGCCGTTTAGACTGCCAGATCATTTGTCTACTATCGCCGCACAAGAGGTTGCCAACGATGTTTTGTTAGGAAGCTTCTACACTGTAGCTGCTGCTACGATATATACCATGACAAGCCCTATCAAGAACCGAAGTTCTGACGAAAGATTGCGTGGTCGGGTAGATAACGAATGTACGGCAATATTGAAGATGTAGAAGAACCGCGACCCTATGATTAGTTATGATTATATCGTGGATACCATATGCTAAAAATCCTTCACGTGATACATTCCAATCTTTATATCAGACAAATTTTTATTTTTGTTTACCTGCTTAAGGACTCGACACTTTACATACTTCTTGCACAGTTTTAAATTGAAATTCTTGGAGGCGTTGCTTAGAACAAATTTTCGTTGCAGTATTTCCTGTCCCTACGTCTCTTGATCGAACAGCTGTCTTCTTATATAACGAATGTAAACTTTCTTGAATTTCGGTCCTGGCTAATTCCAATACAATATTTCTAGGAAAAATTTCCATATCCTCTTCTTGTGGAGTGCCTAGCTTGCCGGCCACGTCATTCACGCTTGCAATGGAGCTGCGTTGATCATTTGACACATACGCACGAATTGCTGCCACGATAGAATGATTATCCCTTTCGGAGGCATTTGCGTGGAGAGAACCGCATTACGGATGGGTTTAACATATTTCGCTACTAAAGTAGAAACTTACTAACGTTAGCAGCAGTTGCCCTACTCTTTGTCTTTTTAACTGAAAACTATGATAATGTGTATATTCCCAGTTTCGGCCAAGTAAATGGTCGCATAAATCTACAAATATTCTCTGCCATGGTCTACGTAATACAGTTTCGGGTCTCATTTCTGATCACAGCAATTTAATTGGAAATTTTATTACTTTACACAAGATACAATGACGAATGTAATATCTAATTAGAATGGACCTCGGAGGAAAATAGAAATGTTGCTTCAACGGTTTCCTAAGCCCGCAGTTTGATTTAAGCGCTGGCTCGTGAGCGTTTGCTATCATTGGTTCGATCAACTTTTCCGGAACCAATAGTTTCTATATAAAGTTTTCATGAGCGTCTTTGCCATTCGAAGGTCTAGTTTTCTTATAAATATACGGGTTCCAAATCGTAAGGTTGGGCAAGAGATCTGCATTTTCTTTCATATACTCTCAAAGTTCATTATATTGCGTACTTTGAAATTCCGGAGAGTTCATATATACACTTGGCTGCTGATTTACGAACATATTCACCTCATCAAACTGCAATCGTGACGACGTGTCTGATACGATATTTTGACTTCGTTTCGAAATTGGTAACTTTGCAGTTTAAGGCTGCATCTGGCCAGTCGGCTACTCAATTATTACTCGTTCATTGCCCACTTCAGCGCACTATGAACAGTCAATACTGTAAAAGGTACAAGTTCTATAAAACGACGAAACTTTTGGATAACACCGCAACGCTATAATTAGGTTGTGCACTGTTAAACAGTGCCGAATAAAAACCGATTGCACGTTGCAAACGTTCTGCGTCTAGCTGATATGACACCGCTCCAATTTCCAAGTTCAAGGCGTCACACTGTATATAAAAACATTTGTCGAAGGCAGAGTGGCTTAGTTAGAGCATCTGAAATTCTATTAAATGCGTTAATTCATTTGTTAAATTAGTCACAGACTGCTTTCGAAACAAAGTCTTAAGCTTACAACCAGTAATGATTCCCTGAAGGGCTGGAATTGTGACCTCAGTGGAAATTCGTTAAAAGAGTGTGCTTCCAGGCAAAGATATGTATTTTGTTATCTGTGCGGAACACCCGGTGTGATTACAAGCCAGTGTAACCAGGGAAACCGCTACAAAAGCGCGACCCGCTAAGAATCGCGTTCGACGCAAACCTTAGATTAGAGTATACAGCATATTTTGCAAGTACCTGCACCAATACAGAACTTCTTCCAGATTGTAACCCCATTACTCAACCCGATTATGAAAAAGATAATATATTAAGCAAAGGTATAACACTAGGCGTTTACGAAGACTAACGCTATCTTCTCGTTTCTTAAGTTGTACCAATGATGACCCAAGACCGTCTCATCAGGTTAAGGTGAAAGGCGTTGAATTATTATTAGCAATATTTGATAGTGGTGCATCGGTCACATGTTTAGGCAAACATTTAAGCATATTGCTAAAGATATTGAACCTGAAGGTATATCCAATGTACAATTATGCAGTTGATGTAGCCAAGGGCAATCGAGTAACAATTTCATATGAACGACAAAATCACAGCCTTGGCGAGGGATATATTGAGATGTATTGCGGATTTAATTTTTTGAATATTTTTGAGGTCGCGCATATTTCAATAATAGTATAATCAGAAATTTTGAGGCATTAGATCCGAGTCTTCACAACTTAACTCCGGAGTAAACCCGATGTTAACTGAGACAAAATCTCAATTTTGAGATTTCGAGGAACATGGCCTGGGAAAAACGTAGATGGAAGATCATACCATTGATTCAATCTATGCAGCATCGCGGAAACATCGTCAGTAACCGGTATCCCCGGCAAAGGAGGCATTGATATACGAGGAGTTGAATCAGATGATTACCTATCAGATGGAAGCGAGTAACACCCCTTGGAACTCTCCGCTAATTTAGTTCGTCACGACGAGAGGTCAGGGCTCAGATGGCCGTAAGTTAAATGAGCGCACGGTAAAGGACACAAATCCACTCCCGTATATCGATGCACTCTTCAGGACACATATATAGGATGCGTTCTGGCAGATCCTGCTTGCCGAATACAGTCGGCCAAAGACTGCGTTTACGGTACCTAGTCGACCACATTATTATTTCACCATCTTGCCTTTTTTGCTGTTATGCAAGTTGCATAACAAAACACAGTAATCGAAAAAGCTTATATTAAGGTGAACGGATTGTTTAAATGCAATTTAATACGACTAAAGCCGGAGATAAAAAATAAACATCGCATACAATCCTTTTCAGCGGGGAAAATATATAGTAGGCTTTTAATAGTCCATACTTCTGTGAAGGCTATATAGGATGCGGTAGAGACGTATGGCGCGTTTCTTAATGTTCTGTAGGTACATAAGCTTTGCAAAGTTACAGTTCACATCAACATTCGGCTAAGGAGGCCTTCAATTTTACCAAAATTTAAAATCAGTTATTATCTACAATGCGCCAGAAAATTAAGAATTTATCAAAAATTCATAAGCATTCAGAGAAAATGTAAATTCGTTCAAAAAATCTACTTTTTTACAACTTAAGAATACTAAATTATTTCTGGCGCGATAAAATCGTAATTAGAATAAAATTGGACAGAAATACAATTTTCGGCGACACTTGATATCGTTGAATAAGCAGACCAGCAAAAGCAGTCCCTCCCAATGTAACTCCAATGCCTTGACAATCATTTGATCCACAAGACCGTCTGCTGTGTCACTGTAGTCTTCATTTGACAGTACTACTCAGATATTTTCGCCCTCCGACTCTGAGCCAAGCTCTAGCGATGTTATTTTGAAGTTATAAAGCTCAAAGAAAGTATATCCTCAATAAAATTATTTAAACACCTAACTGTGCGACGCGTCGGTAACAATATTTTTACTTCTAATTTTTGAATTGGTACACGTGTTGACTAGCTAATGGCAGGAAGGGTACTGTCGAGAGAGAACATAGACAGACAAGTGCACAGCTTTCTTGAAAAATATGAAAATATGGTTAAGGGTTTATAACTATTTTTTCGAAACGATTCCTCATAGAAATCTAAGCCTTTTCATAATTTTGTATTTTATCGATGTACATTAAGGGTTTAAAGAGATTAAATTTCAAATAGTAACCCAAGTTCCTTCCAGCTGTGTAAAAAGCCTATGCCTAAATTACCTGTTACAAAACGCAAAGCAAGAGTCATTAATATACGCATTAATTTGAATTCGAAATTCTATAAAACTTCTTATGAGCCACGTATAATTTTCATTTGGACCCGGATCATACAGTGTAATTTAAGTTGTACAGGTATTCAGCTTAGTGATAAGATTGGTAAAAATATTGGAAACGGTTACTTACTTGCACTCGCAGTTTGTTTTGTATTCTCATTTGAAATTTAAAACAAAAACAAAATGTAAATAAACTGAAACGGATTTGCAGAAAAGAATATTTGTGTATTTAATTAAGGGTAAGTTCAAGAGAGAATGAAAGAAAACTTGCGCAAGAAAACTCTATCTGTGTGATCCCTTACTAACACGTCATATACTTCTCACTATGGCTTTGCAACAATAACAATCCTAAAATCTGCTACTACTATCTGCTTGATAGCTGCTAAACAAACATCAAAATATATTAAATGACTTAAAAATCAGCATAGAAATTCACTTCAGAAGTATACTTATTTAAAGAAGAATCGTATTTCGATTGGAATTTATTCGGAAAATAAATTTGTAAGCAGTTCTCGAATTTTTGTTGAATATATACAGTATAAGCTGCTAATATCTTTTTATTAAAAAATTTTTGTTTTACTTTACCGCAAGGAAAGTAAACTATAAAACGAGCTACTTTCTCCAGGATAAGAGTTCCAAGTATATTATTGAAAGGTAAGTCGGTGTGTTTCTAAGACAAATAGAATTTTGAAAATCAGTTTGCGGTACCTATTTCATCGTTAAAAGTCCAAACTTCCATAACATTCGATAAGTTTTAATATTGATGTTACTGAATTAAATACCAACACGTGTAATTGGTTTCAAACAAATAAAATAAACTCCATGAAAATAAAATATGATTGTTCAGATTGCCGAATTTTCTCTTAACGAAGATACTGCATGTCGAATTCTGAAGTTTCTTAAGACAAATTATTAACTTTTTTTTACAAAATTTACCTTGAGCAGTAAAATAGAGCTTTCTGAAGTAATTTTATCAAAAAGTTATCCAATGTTTGCGTTTTGTCTGCTTGTTCAGGTAGACACACAGTCACCCAAAAAATTGGCCTTAAAAGTTCACAAAATGCCTAAAATTTCGCGCAATTTTGTTGACTGCATCAATTTAACCAAAATTTGAATAAACAATTGAACAACAAAATTTTTAATTATTTACAATGAACTTTGCTCAAATTTTTTGTAAACAATTTTGGTTTCTCAACTAATTATTTTCTACGTTAGAAGTATCATTTTGGAATTACAATGCCACCTTAAGGAATATTCATATTGTAGAAACTACAAACGGAATAACAAATTTATAAAAACTTCTAACACTTTTAAAGACCGATATAAAAAGAGCGGTGATATATAATTACAATAATCTAAAAAAATTAACGAAACAAATTGCTACACTAAGTTTCAAATAAGAGTTCCTAAAAATCGCTTTAAATAATTAAAATAGAAAAAATTTCGCCATCCAACTTTTGAATCGGCAAACAAAATGTTTATTATATTTTCCAAAAAAAAAAGAGAATACAAACTCATCACGGATTGACTGGCAAGTTCAGAATTATCTAGAACATTCTGTATATATAAATGTCGTTAGCAGTTGTTATGTTGTTAAAGACTACCAAATACAACAGTTTTAAATTTCAAGGAATTCGCATTATTATGCGTAGCTCAATAATGGTGAAACTAACATTCGCAGTATCCCCTTAAAGAAGATTATATTTCAGTGCAATATTTGTTCTTGCATATGGGAAACTAGTAGTTTAAATTAAACTACTAGTTTCATTTCTCCTATTAATAAAAATTATTTATTTCATTGCGATTAAGATATGGAAACGTATTGCGTTACAGTTTGTAATAAAAATGATTTTTTATAACTAAATAAGTAGGTACTTAAAAGGGGCATTAGGGCCAACGGTGAAATTCTTGCCAGGCGATTTGTATTACTTTGTACACATTTTTGCATAAGTACTTCACTTCTTTGCTTTCAGAAAACGTTTATTTGAATTTTTAACGCGTCTTCTCTCGCCGGGTTAGAAATTATTTAAGCTCACACTAATCATCTTTTAACGAAATGAGCACTTAGGTAATTAATGCCTACTAATTAGTTGTTGTACATAGTGCTCGTTTCTTTACAAATGGATTGTCTAAAGCAGACAAGTAGTGAAATGGAGTGGATAGAAAAGTGTCAGTGGGTAACAACTCGGCTATTGCTCGTTACGTTTAGTTTTAAAACAGCTTCGCAGAGCCTCTCGTGTTTTATAGATGCATTACTTAAAGCTATTATAGCCGTTTTATTACTTTATGCTGGCCTTTTTTGAACAATCAGGGAGCATAGAGTTTCTCTCGTGTATTTTCCTTACTCCATACAATTTCGCTCGACATGCACATTATACCAAAAGTAAACCTCAACTCTGAACATAATATTGGGATACAAGAGCGGGTTGTATTGCAGTTTATTTTGTAATAAGTTTTTACAGGTTGTAGACGTTGTGTAAAGAAAACACAATGAAAATTTTAAGTTATAAATTGCCAGCGACTTAGGTACAAACGCAGGCGACAAACACCATCGCATGCTTAATACGCGCTAACTACTTAAGTCCCATGGTGAACTCTATCTTTTGGTATTTAAATTTTTAAACAAAAATATGACAGTTAAATTTTTATGAAAATTTTAATATTAAAATTAAATTTTTTATTAATAATTTTAATAATATAAAACTATTGTTAATAAAGTAACAAAAAGGTTAAACTTTCTGAATAAATTCGGTTGTGTTGCAGGTTTTAATCCTTAACAAATCCGAGTAAGTGTTGACATAAAAGAAGAAACTGGGCAATCTGGTCAAATTAAACTTTGTTCTCAACCTCTAACATTTCGAATTAAAATGTGTACTCGGCAAGGTTGTGTGGTCTTAGCTTTAGCTATACTGTTGGCCGTTTCAGTCAAAGTCCAATCTAAACCTATAACGGCGGAATTAAAAGCACAGATAAGTGACAAAAATGCGTGTAGAATTAAAACTTTGCGATAAAATTTCTTGGAGGGGTGACATCAAAAAAAAAAAAAAAAAATTGAATATTCTACAGAACATTTTCGAAGTCAAATTGAATTTGTGGCACTCAAGTATTTCAATATTTGTTTAGTATGCTTATGTTCAATCTCTAGCAAAATAATAAGAAATAATTATTAGAAAACTTATTCTTCTTAATCCTCAAGGACTTATTAATTTAATAAAATAACTGTATTGATCGAAATTGTTTTGAGAAAGAGGAGTATTGGTAAATACCACAATAATAACATATTTTGTTGATTCGCTAAAGAGAACGAACACTGAGCAAAGGAATACTGATGTACTCTTCATTGATAATTGTACAGACATATAGTAGATCATATCTTTATACAGTGTCTCTGAAGGTTAAGGCGCACAGGCGGCAAGCCAAGTGCAGTCCCAATGCACACAGTTTGTATATTGCACCAAACCATTCGCGCTCTTTTTACCCCCTGATTGGTTCATTTAATTATAAAATAATGAAGCTTAAAACATAAGGCCTTCACATACAGTTAACCTCATAAGTTTTACCGAGATATGAAGGTGTAAAAGTGGGATACTGCCACTATCGCTAGAGGTCTGAAATTTGGTGTACAAGTAGGTCTTGGGGAGTAAGTAATCAGAAATTCTGAAAACGGGCCCATTTCATCTAGGAGGACTAGAGTGTATGGACAAGTTCATATTCAAAAATTTCAGCCGTTAAAAGTACTTGAGATCAAAATGAGAAACAGGTTCTTGATATGTGGAAAACTAATGGTTGGCAATATTTTTAACTTTCTAATAGGAATTGAAATTTATGGGAAAAATGTTACCAATCTATCAGGTTGCCAAAGAACGAGGTGATATTGCATATATGAAGAATTTGGTTCTCATTTTATCGAAGAAATTATAACGGCCGTAATATTTGAACATGAACTTGTCCTATACAAATAAGGAAATAGGAAGTTGGTCTTATTTTCTCATTTATGTTTTTGAATTGATAAATTTATTTCTGAGCACAAATTTGTAGTTGACTTAAAATAAAGTTTAAAATAAAGGGTCTTAAAGATATATACTTAAGTGGAATTGCTTTAATTTTAAATGCAAATCAATTTTTTTCGGTACAAGAAATTGCTGAAATGTTTCTAACACTTTCTTTTCGCAGTTGGTAGGACTTATTTACAATTTTTAATGAAATCCCAATTGTTTGTGTACATTATTCGTAAACAAAATTTGTCGATACATTTTTTTTTTTGGCTAAATGTAGTGACCCGGTGCACAATGGACCATTTCACGAGAAGGCGGCCAAAAGTCCAAAACTCTTGATTACATTGGAGTTTTGATACGAGGTTTTTTTATTTAATAGTTTGGACTTTGGCTTTTAATTTCTGCTACGAAATATGAAAACCTACCGATAAAAAAGTTTTGGAGAGTTTAAAATACATTTTAAATTTTATTATAAAAGTGATGTATTTAAAAAAGTTCTTTTAATATAATGTGTTATTCAATTTAGTTATTTTTACAAGTAATACTTATTAACAATTTCTTAACTAACATATTGTAAACATTTTCGTCCTAATAAAAATGCTGTTTCTATTTGAATACAATTTTTTATTATTATTTGAAATATTTCTATATAAACTTTTATTGTAAATTTATAAAATAAATATTGATTATTTCACTTAAATTTTTAAGTCGAGCACAAACTGTGATCTGTATATCTCAAAAAATTTTACTAAATTTTTCTACGAATAGTCTTCGTCTAATTCAACAGAGGTAGTTTTTATTTTTGTCGTATATTGGACATATATAAATTTGACGTGCACAACAAATTGGTGATGAAGTCTTCTTGTCATTTTTTTTGTGGTGTCCTCACGATAGAATCTTTGTTCCCTTTTTCTTGCGCTTCTTTCGATAGATCTGCTACAAAAATTTATCAACTATGTATGGCATATATCTCCAAAAGTATTTTCGTTACACTCCCTCAAAAACTTGTAAAACGACTTTAAATCGTTTTATTAATTCTTAGTCGACACCAGTAATAGATGCTGCAGTTTCTGAATCGGAAAAAAGTTTTGCAGTATTTCCATCCTTTGAGTTTCCTTCACGGTGTTTTGGTTGATCGATTATAAGGACCAGCTGGAGATATTTTTATTGAAAATGTTTTTTTATTTTCTTTCGTGTGTCTTCATTTTCTATGCTTTTTCCCACTGTTTTCCCTAACGGATGAAATTACAAATCATAACCCAATATAAGGATATGCTCCTTAAAACGTATTCTTGCATGAAAGGGGGACTTCGTAAACTTCCTCAAAACTATCGTACTGTGGTGGTTGTTGGCTTAATTGACTTGATACATTTTAGCATATAATGATTGTTGACGCTGACTTTGCTTCGGTTAAAGCTTGTGCAACTTCTCCACCAATCATTGTGCGACACATTTCAAAATATACTTCGATGCCTTGGTCATTAAATTTAAATATTACTGCTGGAATATCTTTAATTTAATCACTTATTTTTTGACCTTTTTCAGTTATGACATCTTTTGTTTTCTTTTGAATGCAAATTCGATTGCTCTGAAATACTTGGTTGAAGAGACAATTTCATGATTCCATGCACTAATTTCTGTTGCTCTACAAGTTGAAGGCTCTAAGCCTTCATAAGATAGCATAAATTAGCATCTGCTGAATTCTCGACATTATATTGCTTGTGTTTTTTCTGAGCAGAAATCCATCACATCCCTATTTAGAAATTAAAGTAATGATGCAATTTCCAAGTTTTTTCAAATGATCTGCATCAAGCGCCAATAACAATCATTCTGCAGTATCATCAGGAAGATCTTGCGATTTTATTTCTGCTCAACTTGAAGTGACACTAATAGCAGTTTGTGAAGGCAGGTATTATTTGTTGACAGAAACTTATTCTCGATATTCTGGAAAAATTCTACAATTCTTTTATTTGGTTTGCTTTCGCAACTTCTTATACTGATTTTTAGTGAATTTCAAACCTAAAAACATGCTTTCTAAAATTCTCCTTGTGCGCATTGGGCTCGCTTCTACTATTTTTTTATTTTTTTTATTTTATTTTACTTAATTCTCAATGATTCATTGATATTCTCAGGCTTGCGTGTTCAAGAGTTTTCACTACCTTCGCCAAATGGTTTTGCTGGTCGACCTTTCATTCTACTTACTTCTACGGTTGCAGACGAACTCTCAAAAATAATTTCCTTTGATAACCATTCGGTGTGGTAATTATTCATACTTTCCTGGCTTTAAGAGCGTTCAATATACCGTTTTTTCAAACTTGCTGCAAACTTTCGAAGTTTTATATGTATTTCAATTTCTTCTAGATAGCATATTTACCGAAATGAATTGAATGATTAGTATGTGCAGTATTATATAATATACATATTTTTGTTGAAAAAAGATATACTCTTACATAAAATACAATTTCCAGCATAAAAAACGGTTGATCTTAATCCTTTTTTAAAGGTCAAATATATCTGATCAAATTATAAAGGGTAAAATAAGTATTACTATTCATCTGCTATTAAAATTTTTGTTTTCATATTTTTCAGATAGTTAAACTACGTACGTAGTTCACGCTACAACTATTAATTTTTGTATGAAAAATGCCCTATGTACATGTACCAACGGAAATATAAAAGAATTTACCTTTCAAATATAACTTAACAATTATTTATGTCTCGACCCTTTTCTCTTTTAATTCTGTTTAACTACCGTTTTCTGTTTCTGCCACTATAAAAAAGCGACATACTCACGGAAGAAATACTAACAAACGCATGATCAATTTTGTTTTTAATAAAGCTAATGTAATTCCTGATTATGTTCAGATTGTATCTGTGGGCAATGGGGAAAGGAATTCTTTACATTTCAAGGTATTTCTTAGAAAACAAATATGTTTTATGTAATTTTTTTGTTAATTATTCCAATATTTGGTCACATGTTGTTTTTTAAGCAAAAACCGCCAAAAGATAAAAGAGCCATCACTCAAAAAAGATTTTTAGATTTGTGCTACATAAGTCTAAAATACTTCACTCAAGTATGAACTACAAAATATATACTACAGACTTTTCCCGCAGCAAAGGATTTGTTTTTTTAATATTTGAAATAATTTAGAATTTGTTAAAATTGATACGTTTTTTCATAAAATACTTCCTTCTTGCGAATTTTATGGTGAATTTTGGTTTTTGTAGTATTTTTGAAATTATTTCGTTTTATATTAGCTTTTCAATTTTCTAGTAAATTCTTAAAGTTTTGGTGGACTTAAATTTTTTGGGCAATTTCGTTTTTTTTTTTTGGGAAAAATTTTTTATTTTAGCATTTTAAACATTTTTAGGCTACAGTTTGGTTTGGTTAGTTAAAGTATTTTGGAAAATCGGAAAATAGGTAAATTTTGGTTTTTGAAGTATTTCTATAAGTAATTTAAAATTTTTCGACTTTAGTTTACATTTGTAGTGAATTTCCAAATAATGGTGAAATTTAGTTTTTTGTTGTTTTCAGATTAATTTAGATTATTGATAAAATTTAAAATTTTAGATATTTAAGTTTTGTGTTAAGTTTTTACTGAATTTCCAAGTTTTGACGATATTAGATTTTTTTTATTTTGTAAAATAACAATTTTTGTAAATTTTCGGCTTTTTGGTGAAATGAAAAATTTTGGCAAAATTCAGATTTTTGTGGTGAAATTTTGATACTTGATGATTCTGTTTATTTGGTATAATTTTGTTTTTTTTTTTAACAAATATTGATTTTGGAGCAATTAAATTTTTTTAATCCAAATTTTCGATTTATAGTATATTTCTTGGCGAATGTAAAGTTTTCGTAATTTTTTGGCACAATATGGGTGTTCTTCTAAATAATAATTTTTAGGATTTTTTTATTTTCGTAATTAAAAACTTTTTTTGTTAAAATTTTTTTGGTAAAATTTGTATATTTTTATTCAATATTGAGCGTATAGCAACAAAATTTTTTTTATTCCAGTTTTTTGATTTTATAGTGAATTTTCGAATTTATGGTGAACTTAAAGTTTAGGCGAAATTTTGACATTTGAGCATTTTTTTTTTAATTTTTGGAATATTCTTGTAATTAAAAATTTTTGAATTATAGTTTGGTGTTGTGGTGAATTTTCAGTAATTTCCAAAATTATGGTAAAATATCGTTTTTTTATTTTTAATAAAATTTATAATTGATATGATTTTTAATATTATAGTGAGTTTTTAATTTTGAATGAATTTTTATATATGTATATTTTTTTTGATATTCACTAGTTGTGTTCAATTTTTAATTTTTGTTTTAATAAGTTTGTTAAATTATATTTCTTTTGTGGGATTTTTTGGCTTTTCGGCGAAATTACAAAATTGTAGTGTAATTTAAATTTTTGGTGTGAATATTCAAAATTGGTGAATTTTAGGCTTTAGTTTTTATTTTATTGAATTTTTCCCAAAGAAATTCACACTAAGTATTCATATCTTTCCTCTAAAATATTATATTTTAAATATCACTAATGTAATATCGAATTTATTTTTTTAAAATTCTAATAATAAAAAATAACAAGCTACTATTGTTTAGGGAGAGCCGTCTTCTTGCCTGCCCCTTGTGAAAATCAAATTGCAGTAAATAGCGTACAAGAGCGTTGGGATAGACCACTAATTTCATTTCTTATTTGCACTAGTACGTTTTTACTTCATGCTGGTTAGTAGGAACTTCTACAACTATACTGATATTTTCATTTCGTATATAGGAAGAGGCGCAGACGATACGCCGTAAAATCCTGTCGTCTTTGTAATGTTTGATGTGCAAGCAGTACCCCACAGCTGAATGCCATATGACCATATAGGGTTTGTACAAAAGGACTTGGTATTTCAATGCCAGGGTTGAGTTAGGACCTATTAATCAGAATAGTTGATTTGTTCTAAGTTTTATGCCCGTTATTTTAGCCCCAATGTGGCGGGACCAAGTAAGCCGCTGATACCGAAATATTTAATGTGGGGTTTCGCTGGAACCGACGTATTTGTTATACGTGGGCAATTTCGTCTTTTAAGGGAAAAATTACTTCAGCACATTTTGATTAATTTACGTTTATTCTCCACTCTTTTATCCAGTACTCTAGCTTACTAATATATGGCTGAAGATGTTCGGATGCAACTTTCGGATATTCGTGAACACTTATAAATGACGTTTCGTCTGCAAGCTTTGACGTATATGTATGTGGGGACTCCTGCATGGATTTTTACATTTTTAGAGAACTCTTAAGAAGCTTGTGGGAATTTTCAGAATATATCTTCCAAGAGCATGGAAAGAAGCCAAATCGTGCATTAAATAAAAAAGTAAATTCCTAATAGCATAATTAGGTAAATTTCTTATCATTGGTACTGTAATACGATCAGGTCCAGGCCATTTCTTCATATATTATTGATTATAATAATGATAGCCGAAATTCCATAGGGTCTTAAACAGTGTCGCTGATATTTGCAATAGTGGCGTTAACGCTTTTTCCAACTGCGAATGCATTTAATAAAATTAAAAAATTATTAATTAGGTCTTACCGCCTTGCTAGCCACAGGCTGACTGTAGTCTCTAGTGTATACGCATTGCTATCATACTGACTCTCATAGTATATACACCATCACACAATACAGAGGAGCCAAAAACGAGTGGAAGGACTTTTGGTCATCACAATATATTTCGTAGTTCATACTTTTGTGAAGGGTATACTTGTTGAATCTAAGTATATGGAATTCTCATAGTGTTACCGTATGGTGGTTACTTTTTGTCACGTACAGATATATTTCTTGAAATTTGGATACTTATCAGAAACTGCTATTACATATAGCGGTACCGTCGATGAAGACGTTTTTAGGAATGCCGTACATGATTTTCAAAGTTTCGCAGGACTGAACTCAACCGGCGAATTGGACGTAGACACCATGAAGCAAATGTCACTACCACGTTGTGGTTTACGCGATAAAGCGAGATTTGGATATCATATTCTCGGCAGCCATTGGGTTACAAAGAATTTTACTTATAATGTCTTAAGGTATCCAAAGGCTTTCGAAGAACATGTTGTTGATGATGAAATTGCTAGGGCCTTTGCTGTATGGAGTGAATCTACAGATTTAAAATTTACACTTCAAAGGGTTGGTCCAGTGCATATCAATATTGCGTAAGCTTTTAACACTTACAAAAATTACAAATTATTAATAAATTTTAACTTTTTTAGGTTTGCTGTAGGTGAACATGGTGACTTTAACCCATTTGATGGCCCAGGTGGTATTTTAGCTCATGCTTTTACTCCAACGTATGGTGGTGATATTCACTTTGATGATGATGAATTGTGGGCCATTGGCAATTCTGGTGATATAAGTATCTTCCAAGTGGCTGCTCATGAATTGGGCCACTCCTTGGGCTTAGGTCATTCAAACATAGTTTCATCTTTAATGCACCCTTTCTATTATGGATATAAGCCAAATTTAAAATTACATCCTAATGATGTTAGAGCTATAGAAATTTTATATGGCCGAACAAATTCACAGAGTAGGGTTCCTTCTGATTTTGGTCCGCCACATCTCTCACCAGATGATCAGTTATGCAAAGATCCCAAAATCGATACTATCTTCAACTCAACTGATGGAGAAACGTATGCGTTTAAGGCTAACATATACTACAAGATATCCAAAACAGCCGATGGTTATCCTAAGCGTATATCAGATGAATGGCCAGGTTTACCTGGTAATTATGCCATTTATATAATTCCTGCAAAGCACGTCTTCTATCTTAATTCAATCTGTTTTAGGCGATATTGATGCTGCATTTGCGTATAAAACTGGCAAAACGTATTTCTTTAAGGGTACTGAATATTGGCGTTATAGTGGCCGCCAAATGGATAGCAATTTTCCAAGAAGGATATGCGACGATTTCAGTGGATTACCAGATTATTTGGATGCTGCTATGGTGTGGAACGATATAATTTACTTTTACAAGGGCAGTCAATTTTGGTGTTTTGAAATTCTCAAGAAACCAAACGTTTTGGACGGCTATCCCAAATTAATTTCTGTTACGAAAGGCTTGCCAGATGACTTGGATGCTGCCATTCAACTAACCAAAGACGTTACGTTCTACTTTAAAGGCAATGTATACTACCAGGTTGATGCTGTAACTTCAACAGTAAGTGCAAACAAACAACTAAATGAAGTATAAAAAAAATATCCCACTCAACTTAAATTTCAAAGAATAAGTACCAAAAGCATTAAACACTTAAAATTTTTTTGTAGGTTACTGCCGCTGTACCCCCATTCCCTCGTCCCTTAGTTCCATGGTGGTTCTCTTGTAAAAATGCATCTTCAAGAACAGGTAGAAAACTTATTTATTTTCTCATAACGAAATTACGACACCCAAAATTCATTTGTTTGCGGTTTTTGTTTTTTTTTTCGATAACAATTTCGTTATGAAATTCGCAAGAGGGTAACTGCAAAATGTTTAAACCTTTTCAAAGAAATAATATTTATGTTAATACAAGACGGTCAAACTGATATATGTAGCTTTCTAAAGATTTTTTGTGAAAATAACACATTTTAGTATCAGAGAGGATATGCAAATTTGAGGATATGCAAATTGTTTAAAATTCGATATTCAGCGAATACGAGTGGGGTCGAGTGTAAATTTATTTCGTTCGGGGGCGCAGAAATTCCGCGCAACTGCTTCGGCTGTGAATGTCCCTCGGCCAGGGCCCAGTCGATCTTCAAGGATTTCCGAAAACATTGAACTGATTGAAAGCAGTTTACGTGAAAATCCGCAACTTTCAATGCGGAAAGAGCAGCCTCACTGGGACTTCCCAGAGCGATTGTTCATGAAATTTTAAAAAAGAATCTGAAGTTCAAAAACTGAAAGAAAATGACTTTCATTTACGCAAAAATTTTTGTGAAACATTGTTGAAGCGTTTTCGCACTGTAAATCCTACTTTTTTGGAGCGACGAGGCTCATTTTCACTTAAACGACTACGTCAACAAGCAAAACTGCCATTACTAGTCTCCAAAAACCCTCAACCCTCGATTGAAACATCAAAACCCATTACATTTCCCCAGGGTAACTGTTTGATGTGCCTTATCCACGCACGAAAATTCTCGAGGCCAGGCAACGAGTGTCAACGGCAAAAAATTATTGACGCATGGTTACGGTATTTTTTTACCAATGCGAGCTCATCCATCGTTCTCTTCGCACACGTGGTTTCTACAGGATAGGGCGACTGTACACACAGCCAGAGCTTCGATGCCTTTGCTTCGTGAAAATTTCCCCCAAGAACAGATCAGTTGCTTGGGGGACGTCCCATGGCCACCGAGGTCGCCTGATCTAACTCCCATGGATTTTTTCTATGCGGCTACCTCAAAGAGAGGGTTTATAATGACAATCCCCAATCTCTTGTGTTTTTAAAGGAAAATAATCGACGAGAAATTAGCATAATTGAACAATACAACACGAGGCTGCGTTTTGAACAATGTGTTCAACTCGACGGAAGGCATGTGGATGACATACTCTTTAAAAAATAAAATCCGCATTTCCATTCTCACGTTCAATGCTTATAAAACTTTGTGTCAATTATTACGTTTTTAATTTAAGTTTGAAAATATAAATCTGCTACCAGACACCCTGTATTAAAGAAAGCGACTGTTACTGCTACAGCTATGCTGTTCGCAGTTAGATTACGTAGGAACACCATGAGAAAATTATGCCACTTATAAGCTGCTACTGCGGTGAGGTTTGTGTACAAGATCACACTGCTGACGGGAGTAATGCCCTGTGGATGATATGTGGTGCTGCTGCGGTGATATTTGTGTAGTATATTACACTGCTGCCTGTCTAGCGCAGAGGTATACCTTCACCACAGGTTAACGATGGCTACGGCTCAGCCGGATATGAAAGAGAAGAGCACAAAAGGGGAAACCCACACATATATATCCTTCACCTACAGGTCAGTGGCTCAGACTGGTTGCTATCTATGTATATAGCCGAATCTGCACGCAGGGGAACTAAAGGGGAAACCCACAAAGAAGCACACCCTACACTTAGGTCAGCTACATCCTCTGGTCTAGAATAGCTGAATTTTCAATACTAAAGGGGAAACCCACATATGCAGGATGCGCACCATGAATGGGCGTGCTCTTATACCTGTTCACATACATACACTACTGATGACAACCCTGTTCTTGCACTAATTATGATATTCCAATATGAAATGACACATAGATGGCGTTACTAATTAATCTAACGTTAAATTTCGTAATACAAATTAAGAGAAGATATATGTAATTCATTGTGTTGTTAAAACCAAGCCCTACGACTTTAAGCGCCAATGGGTGTAAGGATAATTATTATAAAGTTTGAAATGGCGAACATTATAAACACTTAAAATGTTTTTTTAAATGGTTGGAAATTATTTTCTTGTTCTTGAAAAAATACTATTTCTAACGCAACCTTAAACTTTTGATTAAAAATTTTAACTTAATAATGGTATCTATCAAAATTACCGCTTGTTAAACCTTATGGAAAAAGAAATGAATAGATTACCCTTCGCTTCTTTGAATTTTCTGAATAAGTGATTTGGTTGAAGGAATGCTGAAAGAAGACAAAGTATGATGCCCATATCAAACATGTGCTTATAAAATCGCAAACAAGTCCGGCGAAATATGTTCGCTTCGTCGCACTTAGTTGATTACTAAACAGCATCATATAAATACTTGCTTTCTTTCAGTGTTGGTTGAGAGCTAGCTAAAGCAAAAATGTAAAACACAATATGATGAAAGAATACATTGAATAAAGCTACAGTAGAACCAACTTAGTTCGAAACCAACAAAAAATTTTAGAAAAATATGGAAGTTATGTGGGGTAAATAGATGATGTGTGCAATAGACGTTAGTTAGTAGAAAGAATTGTAGCAGTACTGAAAATGCATGTATTTGATTTTTCTAGGTTTCAGAACCTAGCTGTTTCAGTATTCTATACAAATTATCGTATTAATAAAATAAAAAAGTTTTTCTATCATAATAGAAAGAATAATAAACGAACTTAAGGCAAAATAAATATAAATATAAGATATAAACTATTAAAATCTTAAGTTCGTTAAAATCACAAATGAATAAAAAGAATTTTGATATGCTACTTCCATCAATATTTTGTTTCAAAGATGTTACAGTTAACTGATTGAACTAATGTTATAAAATTAAATATTTTCTACTAAATAAAATGCTAAAAGAACTTTTTATACACTTCACAAAAGCTAAATTTTATATGTAAGTTTATCATTCCGTTTGTTATTCCCAATAATGTATATATACTCTGGATTCTTATAAGTAGGGAAGGTCATTTAAAGATGTCCTTCTCTACGTCTGTCTGATTCTAACAGCACTAGACAACCTAGGATCCTGAAAATTAGAGCCCTTGATTAGTGATCTTGGCTAATTTTTGCTATTTAAAATCTGCCATATTGCTCCACAAGGTACCTCCTGCGGGGAAACGTTTTCACACAAGCTTATAAATTTAGCATATTCTGCATCCTCATCAAGTTTTATATAATGTCGTAAGATAACCTACGGACCTAAATGCTGGACTGATTAAAAAACACATAAAAATTTCAATAACTAACAAGACGACCGAATTTCTTTAGCAACTAAAATTTCACTAAAATATTTACAAAAATTGGAAACTTTAAATTCAACACAAATTCTAAAATAATAAACTGTAAATTTCACCACTATTTTGTATATTTGCAGAAAAGCAGAAAAACAAAAAAATAAAAAATATAAAGTTTATTAAAGCTTCGAAATTTTAACAAAAATCCATTTCAAATTCCCAAAAAAATTTAAAAATCCACAAAATATTAAAATTTCTCCACAATACTTAAAAATCATAAAATGATTAATTTTTTGAAAAATGTAATTAATATTAAAAAAGAAAAAAATGAAATTTGACCGGAATTTCGGAATTAACCAAAATCACAAAATTTAACACTAAACTATAGTTAAAAAATTGTAAATTACAAAAAATGTTATGATATTCTAAAAAATCGATATTTTATAAATCTGAAACTGCGCAAGCAAATTGCAAAAAAATCTAAATGTGGACCAAGTTTTAAATTCAATGCAAATTTGAAAACTAACTTTAAAAATTTTAACAAAATTAGTTAAAAAATTTTTATAAAAATGATAAATTTTACCATAAATCTAAATTTATCTGAAAATCAAAAAGAACTACATCACACCATAATTTAAAAATTCACAAAATTTCGAAAAATCACCACAAACCCAAACTATAGTCCAAAACTTTAATATTACAAAAATCGATATTTACAAACAGAAATTGCAAAAAAAAAAATCACGGAATTTCCGAAATTTAAATTTCAACAAAAAATCAAACATATACCTTAAACTTAAAAATCGGAATAAAAAAATTTAATCGCTACAAAATCAATTATTATTATAAATTGAAATTTTTCCAATAAAACCATAAAAACCAAAAATTCGCGAATTTTGGGATTTAACCAGAAAAACAAAATTGGAATAAAACAAATCAACTTCAAAAGAAAAACAAACAAAAAATTTTAAAATTTAAGAACTTTATTTTTATTTTAATAAAATTTTGCAGTTTAACCAAAAATGTGCAAAAATCAATACTTTATAGAAAACGCCGCAATTTTATCAAAACCGATGCTATAAAAGATGCAAAAGACCTATTTCTTATAAAAAACGTAATTTTCACAAACAAGTTATTAAAAACAAACTTCACTAAATTTGGAAATTTAACGAAACAAATTACCCAAAGTCTAAAATTGCACTTGATACCTCTAATTTTTACCAAAAACTAAAAATTCTTCTATAAACCAACCCAATTCCGCTAATATCAGCAATTCACCAAAAAGTGTAGAACAGATCAAAACATGATAAGCATTTCGAGAAAAGAATACCACACCGATCGAAAATGTTTATATCAAGTCGAAAGGGGAGTTTAAATGTAAAATAAGACGGCAAAAACCAGATTCCAAAATTAAATATCACAAACAATCCCTTGCACCGGAAAAAATCTGTAGTATATTTTTAGTAGTTCATACTTTTGTGAAGGATATATAAGATTCGTCACATCCGAATGTAGTTTTCTTACTTGTTTACTTCTGACGGGTTAATGGTAGTTAATGTTTACATTTTCCATAGATTTGTTGAAAATATACTTATTTTTGCCTTTGCTCTAATTTTAGGGTCAAACGGTATAATGCTTTAGTCGTTATAAATTGCGCAAAGCAAAAGTGGTAATTTGATCTATAGTATATTGGCTTATTATAATAGAGATACTCATAATATACCTTTGAGAGGGATTATAACTGAAAATTAAATATATATATATATATATATATATCTTGCCCTAAAAATAAATAGAACTACTATGGGTCCTGTAGGACATATTGGTTATAGTGCTTGCGCGACACTAAAGCGGCTATTACACGATCATACTTGGTATGTGAACATGGTGTGATGAGAGAGAGTGTTTTGTTATTAGACTATCATACCCAGTTGTCAAACATCAGTATACAAGCAAACACTGAATGGGGAGGTTTATGTTTATTATGTCAACACCAGCTCCTGACTTTTCTCTTTGTTTAATTTTTTCCAACTCACGCCTGTAACAGAAACGCAAATTATTTAATTTTTTTTAAACAACTTCAATTGTTACTTCGGGCTCAACTGTTTTTAATTTTTCCAGAAGTTTTTCATAACCCTTCTGCTTAATATGTTTATTGTGGTATATTTCACTTTTTATCTGCCACAATTCTGACAAACTTTCGTACATTTCAATAAACTCCTTTAAGAATGGCATGTTTACCCTTCGCTTACGAAAACAAGAATGAAATTTGCACTGAGCTTGACAGAATTGATATTAAACGAGTATGATGGTATGATGACAAACACAAAATATAAAAATTTTTTGAAAACCATCCAACCAAGTTGACAAACACGCATTTTGCACTATTACACGAGTGTGATGGTATGCCATCACACCATGTTCACATACCAAGTTTGACCATCTAATAGCCGCTTAAGAAACGCTACAACACACAGTGGGTCCATTTGAAGTGTTTCGTTATAAGAATCATAGCATTTAAACTACAAGTTGCCTAGAAATAGGATGGTATTGTACGAATGAAGTGCTTGGTACACATTTTGATGTCAATACTTTTAACGTTCGAAGTTTTTGGATGGGAACTTGGTATTTTTTTCACATTTATGTTTTTGTGCGGATCTGAATTCTTTTTTCCCAGTTATTTTGGCAATGCATGCATAAAACTCTGTTAATTTAAGCTTACATTACGGTTGGTTTATATCGAATTTCAGCTCTCTACCTATAGTGGAAATGCTTCATATAAATGAGAGGGGCCCTATTCCTCCTAGATGAAAAGTGCCCATTTGTATTACTACTTATTCTCCAAGTCCCGCCAGAAAAAATGTGCCCGCTTTCAGATTTTTCTGTTTACTTGTGATCTAAGGCCTAGCTGTACACCAAATTTCAGCTCTGTAGCTACAGCGAAAGTGTCCCATAATATTGAGTAAGTGATATGAGTAAGTGAGTCAGTGAATGTGTACCAAGATATGCATTTTTTACACCTTCACACCTCGGGAAGCTGTAATAGTAAACCGTGGTCCTTTTCAAGTTTGGTTATTTTATAATTAAAGGGCCCAAAGTTATGAGCGGGGAAAAAACAGCGTTTCGTGTAATAATGACGAACTTGGCCTGGCGTACTACTGTGCGCCTTAATACCACGCATTGTGTGAAAGTTTTTTGTATGTCTACAAATCGGAAAATAAACATTATTAAAAATAGTAAATGACAAAAATTTTTAAATTCTTATTAGGCCCGACTTTGTGAAATATATTGATAATTTCAGACTTCGATATCTACCGTTGGTGTTTAGCGCTGGGTGTCGATTGCTGGTAGATATACTTATTTTAATAATTAAATGTATTATATTATTCGACCGGTCCCTTCGCGATTTTTAAAATGACGTATTTTGCCTAAAAAATTTTTTTAACTTACTTAGACTCATGGTATAAGTTATATAATCTTAGTGTAAAGGCTTTTCATATTTTATCTGTCCTAGAAATTTCCTAGAATGTTCTAGAAATTTGAATAGTGATCAATGATTGGATCCGCAAAGATGTACTTTTTAGATTTATTTGTACTTAATGACACAACATAAGTAGCAAAAGTACCGCCACTTTGCGTAGTCTTTTATATAAATACAAGTTCGTCGACACCAGCGGCCGATATTATTTAACTTAAAAAAAACAATATGTGGCGTGTTGCGTAGTTTCCCCTACTTTCTTTTTACAACTCCAAAAAAAAAAAATGTTAGGACAACTAATTAGAAACGGCAGTCAAAAAAGGTGAAAAATTAGGTTAAATACTTACTTTTTCAATATTTTGTAGCAAAACCCTTTTGCTTGATTACAGCGGACGGTGACGTACGGAGCACATAAGCCTGCGACAACGCTCCACTGCAATTGCCTCTCACGCAACCTTTAATTCAGTGAACAGATTTGCCATTGTTGTGAAATTTTTTCCATTCAATGTCTGTATTACATCGCCCCACAAATACTTTATGGGGTTGAGATCTGGGCTTGACAATGGCCAATCCAAGACATCCATGAAATTATCATTAAAGAATTTTTTCGTGACCTTGGCCGTATGCCAAGGAATTTCCAAACAACAGGCTAATTATCCTCAGTCCATTGCATCAAATTGGTTTTAAAGATGTCCACGTACTTTTCCTTTGTTAAAATTCCTTCCATCTTATTAATTGGCCTGACACATTTCCAAGAAAAACAACCCCAGACCATAATCGATCCTCCACTATGCTTCGCAACACGTGAAACATAGCGTGGATTAAATTCTTCATTTACAAGCCTCCTGACGTAACGGTTTCCTTCCGGACCAAGTCTATTTGTTTTGGTCTCACCACTCCAGACCACTGCCTTCCATTTACATTTAGTCCAGGCCCAATGTGACGTCGCAAACTTAAACCGTCGCTTCCGCTTTTTTTCCCAAAAGCGGTTTTTTTCTTGCTTCCACTAAACGGCGGGATATAGTGCGTAATGGCACTTGGACATTTTTACGCTCCTTTATTTCGCGCTGAATTCGTCTGGACGTCTTCCTTAAGTCGGCTCTCGATATATTGACAATTTTTGCGTCCACGTCAGCAGTTGCTTTCCTTGACTTATTTTTTCGGGGAACGTTCGCAAATGTATTACGATGCTTACGGTGTTGCAAAGCATCAAAAACCATTTTTTGGGAGCACTGGAGTTGTGCAGCAATATCGCTATATGATTTGCCATCATCACGAAGGGCTGATATAGAGCTTCTCTCCTCTGGAGTACAACTTTTAAGTTTTCCCATATCATATCTTGTAAAAAAATTATTAAAAATATCTATGCTCTAAAATATACAAAATTACTTACCAAAATTTAATTCTTTATCAATTTTTCACAATTTTTAATAAAAGGTTTTAAAACTTTTTGCTTTAATCAGCATCACTCACCAAAAATTTGTACGTTTCTAATTAGTTGTTGCAAATAACAAAAACAAAAAGTAAGAAGGCACGTAAATTTAAAAAAAAAATAACGGTACACATAACGAACTGCACAGCAAAATAAACATAAAAAAGACATAAAAAGTAACGGTAAACATATATATATTTGTTGATATATTAAACAGTGTCTTTAAAATAATTGCGTTTCTAATTAGTTGTCAACAGCTGTGTATAAAAAATAATCGACAGGAGCGAATTCCTAAACATTAAAAAAAATTGTAGGCTCCTGGTCACTTAACCTACAGCAGATATTGTTTGCTTAATGATCTTTATCACAAGTCTGTATTTATTTCATTATTGTAACAAAAAGATAAGAGAAAACCATAGAAACTAAAAAAGTAGATGTGTTTGAGACAACCCGTTTCCGGCTATGTGCCATCTTCAATGCCATTTTTCATTATGAATAGTTTGTGTCAATTCATTGGCATTTTATTGTTTGTCAAGTATCAATTTGTAATGTGAGCTGTAAGCAGATAAGCCTCGTTGGTGTTGATGTTTAGGTTTTTTTAAATGTCAGTTAACCGGTTCCTTTTTAGTTTAGAAACCAAAACCGTGATTTTTAAAACATGCCTAATTATTGAATTATTGTAAGAATTTATATGTATGGAATCAAACAGATAATCAACTACATTTTTTATTTTCGTCCCTTAGGCTTTGACGATCTTAAGTCTGACGACAATGTCAACGTTGGTACCGCAACAAACTAAGAAATCTAAAATGGCAGCAATTTGTAAAAAAAACACACGCAGAATTATGAAAATAGTTATCAATTTTATCCAGAAGAAATAAATCGAAAGTACTGAAATAAAGTTTTGTAGGAAAGTGTAAAAATATTTAGGTTTATTTTTTCTTACAAAGTTTTGCATATTGTTAAAAAAAATAAGCCTTCTCCAGTGGGGTCCTAAAACTTTCGAAGCAACTCTGCTACCCATGCCAATTTACATATGTATATACATCGATTTCAAGGTAAAGTCGTTGCTAAATTTGTCAGTTTCAAAGTGGCAAATAGTAGCGCAATACTAACAAGCCATTGAATGTTCTAGATAGTTCTGAACCATTCTTCAACTTTCTAATAACTGTCCGATAACAATAGGCGCCAGTGTCGTCAACTATATCACATAAGAGCACGACGAATTATAATTAGGCGAGTATTCAAGGTACATTTCAACAACCTAGCCATTTTATTTTAAAATTTTCTCAACGATACTTCTTAGCGATATGACTAAAATGAGAGGAAATGATCAAGTTAAATTTAACGATATTGTGGTGAGTAATCTGGCGGTATTTTGTTTTGCATGTAATTAATGTAAGTAATGTTTATGTATAAAAGCAGTCTTTGTTTGGTGCCAGCAAATCATTTCTGTTATGTTCTAAATAGTATTTTTTAAACACCGTAGAATAAGAATGTCATATTCTTATTTATACATTTGTCGTTTGGATAAGAAATATATATATATATATATATATTATTAATTGTTAAGTAATTTCAATCTTTAGGCATGAGTTCGTTTTTTCTTTCTATTCAGAAAGAGAATTATTTATTTAATATGGACAACCTTTTTTGAAAACAGTAAAAGTGTTAATTCAATTAGACATCTAGCTGAATGGAATGCATTTTCTATGCCGCTACGCACGTTATCAACATTCTTCGTGTCTTATCTACAAATTGTGTGTCTAAACAACTTCTATTTATACGAACTCATGCCTAAAGATTGAAATTACTTAACAATTAATAATATTTGTAGTTCGAAAAAAAAACAATAAAAACTTATATATATATATATATATATATATATATATATATATATATATTACAAGGGAGCCTATGAGAAATCCTAATTACTGATTTCGAATTCTACAAATTGTAATAAAAAACAAGGAAAAATAAGAATTCGATTGATTATGGCACCGTGATTTAATTAGTTTTATATGTTGTATGCAGAAAATTGTTATTAGGAGTACATTTTCATATTTAGTATAAACTTTTATTACAATAATATATATTAGAATATATAATAATTTTACAATAAATTTTTAATTCTGTAGGTGTTGGTTATTCAAAGCCAGTGCTGATAAATGCTTTAATGTGTAGCACTCCTTGGAGAGTATCAGTAGAGTAGATACGAGTAGTAACATTTACAAATTGGATTCACTTTAGTCCTCATCTTATTTGTGCTATTCAACTTAGCATAACAGAAAAAAATATTAAATACATTCACGACAAATTTTAAAAAAACATCACAAAATTTTAACTGGCAAAAAACGTTTTTAAAAACCGATAACCTAAAAAAAAATCAATATATTACGAAAAATTTCAAAATTTCAACTAAATTGATATTTAACAAACATATAAAATAAGTAAAAACATCACCAAAATATTTAAAAATCACAAAACTCGAAATTTTTAATTTATTATATATTCCAAATTTCAATATAAATTCGAAAAACTAGAATAAAAGAATTTGAATTTCAATATTTAATTAAAAACCAAAATTTTACCAAAAAATACAAAAGTTTTAATTTTACAAAAAAACGAAAATTAAAACAAATAGAATTTAACAAAATTTTAACTTAATCTATTTTAACAAATACATAAAATAAATTTTACTTATTTACAACTAGTTAATTCAGTAAAATATTAAAAAATTCACCAACAGATTAAAGTTAAATAAAATAATCTAAATTAGTTTGAAAAAAATTTTAACATAATTTGTAATGCCACCAAAATTTGAAGATTTATCTAAATTCGAAACTATACTCCTAAAAACTGAAATAAAAAGTTTAATTGCTACAAAATCAATATTTAATAAAAAAGCCACAAGTTTACCAAAATTACCACAAAGACAAGCCAAAAATTAAAGAAAAAAATTAACACTTAAAACAGAACGAAATTCACGAAAAAATTTTAAAATTTACCAAAACATTTCAACACAATTTAGAAATTAACTTAAATTTAAAAAGTTTTGATTTTTAAAAAATCATGCAAAATAAAAACAAGAACTTTATTTTCTTTTTGTAGGCGTAAAGCTTTTATAACTTTCAAATAAAAACAGTCATATTCATAATTTAGTTAACTTTAGTTTACTGATTATGAATAAAGTTGCCATATGCAAACGACAATACGAAACTTGCAAATTTTGTCGAAACAAGCTATCTTTCACATAATTATGAATAAAATGTGAATAAAATTGAAAGTTGATATTTATCTAAAGAAGAAATAGTACGGAATTCCTGATATTTTTTAAATTTTATATATTTTCTGACGATATTTCTGAAAATACTCAACATGGCGTCATTTAAAAATAATAATATTGTCGAATTTTAAATTTTTTTACTTAATTGTATATGACAAAATGTTCTACAGTTATGCAAATGACACTTTTTGGACATAACTGTATATCTCGTAAATTAGAATCAATTTGAAAAAATCGAGTACAGATTCGAATGCAGCACCACAAAAACTATATGAAACAATTTTCCATTGCTTCAGGCCAAAAGCTGACATAAATCTTTTAACTTGTGCCATTGATTGCCAAAAGCACTTAACTATTTTTTTTAAATGTTCTTTTAGTCATTCCAAGTGCAATCTAAAAAATTTAGAGTGTGCAGCAAATTTTAATTAAAAAAAACTAAGGTTAATCTCCTAAGTATAAAAAACAGAAAGAGCAGAGTTTGACGCAATTCGCAAATTTTCTTTTTTCAGTTGAAGTTAAAGTTGTTGGAATCCTTCCTTTGTAATTCCATTCATAGTTGTAAGAATCTGTAAAGTATCCAGTCATAGTTTTGTGTCTTCAAAACATCGATTTTTGCTCTTTCCTCTATATTTAAAATACTTTTCATGACTATTTTATCCTAATATATTTGGTGATTTGTGTTATTCAACCAATAAAAAAGGAATCGATTAGGATTTCAAATATTTATTAAGACAAAACTCAAATTTATTTAAATACAAACTATAGTTGAGTTAAACGATCTTAGACTCGTTGTGTCGTAAAAAAAGGAAAAAAAGAGAATTCAGCTTTTTTGCTCGTGTTCTAGTGCTAAACAAAAAAACATTTTTTAGCACCCGGGTAGTTGGTGCGTTGAGTAGCCGGTATTACAACGGTGGTGCCACAGCATTCCCCCGCCAGAGGGAGCTCATCTGAACCTCAAAGGTACAATAACCCGGCGACCACTTGAAGTAGTTTTCGGTTGTGTTATTTCAGGTGAAAAGTTTAAAGTTGGGCTGGAGTTGAGATCGTTGTTGCTAGGAACTTTTTGAATTACGCTATCAGGTAAAATTTCCTGTTGCTCACTGTTGTCATGGCAAGCGTTGGGTACATCTGGAGCAAGTGAGCAATCGATGAGATCACTGGTTTCGATAAAAGCCGGTTTTAAACGGTCGATACTGATGTTGTTTGGTCGACCTCGTATCAAAATTGTAAAATATTTGTCGAGGCGTTTTAAAATTTGGTATGGACCGTCGTAGGGATCTGTAAGCAAAGGCCGTATCGAGTCGTTGCGGACGAAGGCGTGCGATGAATTTTTTAGGTTTTTCGAAATGAATGTACGGGACATAGCATGGTGGGCTGTATCGGTTGGCTTAAGCTTCTGCATTACTGATCGAAAATCGGTGATAAACTCGCTGGTAGAGTCGAAGATCTTAGCTCGGTGAAAAAATTCTCCAGGAATTGTTAAAGTGGAGCCGTAAACCAACTCAGCTGGCGATGTTTTTAAATCTGGCTTGAGAGCAACCCGTAGTCCAAGCAAAATAGTTGGCAGCTGGTGCACCCATCGTGCTGGTTTATGACATAAAATGGCTGCCTTAAATGTGCGGTGCCACCTCTCAATGATGCCGTTGGACTGCGGATGATACGGTGTAGTACCAATTCGGTAAAAACTGCAGATTCAAATTGGCGGCCACGATCCGAAGTTATCCGAGCTGGGACACCAAACCTCGAAATCCACTGAGCTAGGAGAGCTTTAACGACTGCATCAGCTGACATGTCAGGAATCGGAACTGCCTCCGGTCAACGAGTGAAACGGTCAATAATTGTTAGGCAATATCGTTGTACTTCACATAACGGGAACGGACCAACGATGTCTATGTTAATATGAACGAAGCGTTCTTTCGTCGGCTCATATTTCGCGGGAGCTGAACGAGTATGTTGCTGAACTTTCGAGCGCTGGCATTGTAAGCAATTTCGTACGAAAACAGCAGCATCTTTCCGAATCCCAGGCCAACAAAATCGACTGGTGACGAGTTTGGTTGTGGCCCGAACACCTGGATGAGACCAATCGTGGATTTTTGCTAAAATTTGTTGCCGGAACTCCTTCGGCATGCAAGGGCGAACTTGAGATGTTGCTGTGTCACAGATAAGCTCATCGTTGCAACCTGGGATTGGAAAATATTTCAATTTCAGGGAGTTTGATGTAGTACCTTCGTTTTTAATCATGTTTTGAAGCTCTTCGTCCATTAGTTGAGCCGCTGCAATACGAGAGTAATCTACGATTTGACTTCTTGAGTCGATGCGGGACAGCACGTCGGCAGTGACGTTTGCTAAATCCGGGGTGTGGCGAATATCTGTCGTGAACTGACTGATAAAATAGAGCTGACGAATTCTGCGGGACGAGGCTTTTTCAAGATTTTGTTGAAACGCAAAAATAAGCGGTCGGTGATCGATAACTATGTAACACCGCCGTCCTTCTATCATGTAACGGAAATGACACACGGCTTGATACATTGTTGCTAGCTCCCGATCGTACGTTGAATATTTTTGTTGAGTACTTGTAAACTTCTTAGAATAAAATGCCAAAGGTTGGAGGCTTCCATTAATTTTTTGATGTAAGGCTGCCCCCACCGCTATATCAGAAGCATCAACATACAACGCCAGCTCGGCGTCAGAAGCAGGATGCGCTAAGAGAGCAGCGTTGGCCAGTTCGTTTTTACAGCGGTCGAAAGCAGCTTCTGTAGACGAATCCCATCTCAGCGCGCTGCGGTCGTTTTTCTTATTGCCGATGATAAGCTGTTGCAGTTGCATTTGATACGACATCGCATGTGACAAGAACTTTCTGTAAAAGTTTACCATAGCGATAAACCTTTTAAGCTCTTGAGCCACTTTCGATTTTGGAAAATCGAGTACAGCTGCAACTTTTTCGGGTAGAGGGCGAATGCCGTCAGCGTTGACCAAATGTCCGAGAAATTTTATTTCGCTTTTCCCAAATTCGCATTTGTTTACATTTATTGTGAGATGATTGTCTCTCAGATCTGTTGCAAAATCCGTTTGGTACGGCAGAGGGTACCGATTTATTAATGTGCGAGCATTTAGAGCACGATAGTCTCCGCATGGCCTCCACGTACCGTCTCCATTTTTTACCATATGGAGCGGGCTTGACCAATTGCTGTTAGACGGTTGACAAATACCAGTTTTTATTGAAAAATCAAACTCAGATTTAGTGGCCAAAAGCTTCTCTGGCGAAAGACATCTCGGTCGGCAAAAAACGGGCTGACCAGTTGTTTCAATTCTGTGCGAAATAGAAGATTTTGTAGTTGAACCATACGGCGTGACCTTGGTAATGTCAGCGAATTGCTACAAAATTTCGGCGAAAGTATTATTTTTTATCGTACGTTTTGATAACGGCTGCTTCGAAATGCGATGGCGATGTAAGTTGTGAGGCGAGTCCGGTTATGTTGTCGATCAATTGATTACGACGCAGGTCGATTAACAAATCGTAGTGTTTGATGAAGTCAAAGCCGATGATCGGTGACGTCACGTCTGTGACTACAAAAGACCAGTGAAAGTCTCGGCGCACGCCTAGGTCAAATTTAATGCGCTTTTCTCCGATGACCTTGGTAGGAGAAGCATTAGCGGCGTATAAAACAACAGCTGTCGGACGGACATCAAACGACTTCGACGTTAAGGGTAGGACGGATACATCGGCGCCACTATCGACCAGAAAGTTTTTATTGCTATATATGTCTCTCACCTGTAAGCGAAAAATTTGACATTCGGTGGGGAAATTTTCGCTTGCATCCTCCACCTGTCTACCAAGTCAGTTGTTGGAAGCGACGGCTGCACGCTGCGTACTCTGCCGACGCTTATGTCTGCATGGGCTTCGGCACTTTTGAGCGTTGCGGCCATACTTTTTATGGTACCAGCATTCATTATTAGATGTGTCGCTTTGATATGCTTGACGACTTTTAGAGCGGTTGCGTTGTATACTTGGTCCGCGTGAGCATGTCGAAAATCTTTCAAATTTTTTGCTTAACTCAATTACAGCTGCACGAAGTTCGATGATTTCGTTTGGTGCTTGCGACTGAACACGTTGAATTTGGTTCGGTGCCATGGAATCGACAATTGAATCGGCAATTCTTGTAAATTCAGTTCGGGGTCCAGACAAGGCAGCGACCACCGGCTGGGCAAATTCAGGCAAACGTTTTGCCCAAAGACCTTTTAACGCTGCGTGTCCCAGCGTGTTGCTAGCAACGCGCTTCATTTCGAAATACAACTCAGATGGCTTTTTGTCCCCCAACGGCAGATCTGATAAAAGACGGTTGAGGCGACGCTGCTCAGTATCAGCAAAGTGATCAATAATTTTTTGTTTTACGTAGTCGAAGTGGTCTGTTTGTGGCAGCGTTGCAATTACATCAGCCAACTGGGAAATAACATTTGGATCCATCGCTGCTAATATTGTTGCGGTCTTCTGTTTATCGGCGGTTATGCCAGAAGCTGTGAACCAGAAATCCATAGTGGTAAACCAAGCCTCGATGTTCGTGCTTGACTTTACGGGCACCGGCAACCTGGTATACACGGCGCTGACATTGGCAGAAGACGATTGCGAAAGGCCACTATCGTTAGCGGCTGCGCGCCCTGCCTCGTCATGAGAACTATTCTTTTTTACCCAATGTCACGCAAGCACTTGTTAATAAACGCAAAAATGGCTAACAAGTTAACCCCAGACACGCTGCACCAAAGAAAAAAACAAGATGGCGGAAATCCAAGTAAAATTCCAATGATTTGCAATTTTTTTTGTGAGAAATTTGCAAAAAGTTTCCTTATGCAAATCGGTTTCAAAGCGAGGTCACCAATTTGGTGATTTGTGTTATTCAACCAATAAAAAAGGAATCGATTAGGATTTCAAATATTTATTAAGACAAAACTCAAATTTATTTAAATACAAACTATAGTTGAGTTAAACGATCTTAGACGCGTTGTGTCGTAAAAAAAGGAAAAAAAGAGAATTCAGCTTTTTTGCTCGTGTTCTAGTGCTAAACAAAAAACATTTTTTAGCATGTAGCTGGTGCGTTGAGTAGCCGGTATCACAACGGTGGTGCCACATATATATTCGAAAGTAATATTTTTCTACTATTAGTTCAATGTATAAATAAATGTGACTAGTTGCAAAAAAAAAGCAAGGTGGTTCTAATCATATTGTTACGTTCTAACCTTTTTAAAACGTGTTTATTTAATCGCAGGTTCTTTAAATGGAAAGTCTACTTCAATAGTTTACACGGCAGAATGTTATTTTAACACACTTTACTTTACTTACTTCAACATTTAAAGTCAACACTTCTTTATAATCGCTGTTTACACTATAATCTTTTACTCGATACTCACTGTTAGCTCGACTATCCAAGTCTTCTTATGGTAGTTGTCTAGTTTCCAGAAATTTGTACAATACGCAAGAATCCAGTATATACTACTTTAGCTGCAAACATCTTTTGTGCTGTTTTTGCATTATGGTGTTAGTTTTTTGTAACTATTGTCTGCTTGGTTTCTTATCGTATTGAATGTGTGCAAAAATATAAACCATAAATCAAAACACTAAAAAATTCTGATATCAACTATCTTGCGCATTAGATGCATATATACCTGTATTTCCCTCTGCTTTAAAATTAATTCTTTATGTATTAGGTGTGTTAAAAATATGTGACCTTTCTAATATATAATGACTCTTATAACTTGTCTCCGTATTCAAATGGATGCGTTTAAAGTTCGGACAATAACTAAATTGAAAACAATGTGAAGATAATGCCGCATTAAGGAAATGTCTGCAACTTATATTGGATTTAGGTCCAGCTATTCTAGTTCCGAGTTAATTTTTTGTTGGCCCTATATAAATCGTATTACAGTTGTCCTGATCAATTTCCTTTTTAAACTACATTTGACTTATCCAATTTATGAATTATATCCTTAGTTCTGCAGAGCAATCTATTTAATGTTTAATAAACCTTAAAAGCCATTTTATATTTTCGCTATCAAAGAGTACAGTCTTTTTCAACCATTCTGAAATTCCTGGTACATACGCTAACGCCTTGGCGTTACCTATATTACTATCCCTACCGTCCGTTATACTGATTAATTAATTTATAAATAAGCTGATTTGAAAAATGATTTTCGCCTAATATATTCCTAATCTATTCTTTATTCCTTCTATGAAATTCTCTATCACTTATAGTGCGGTCTCTTTTAGAAAATGTTTCGCTTTGTTAATAATAACTGATTAAATATGTTTTGAATTATTAATAACTAAGCTGCGCTTCTGGTACCACTTCATTACCCAAAACATTACCTGCCCTAATTATCAAGAAGCTAAATAAGAAGGTTTCGGATCCTGCTCATTTTCACACAAAGTTATAACATTGCACCTTCTGAAATAATACAGAACAAATCGTCAACATATTTTGTCATTATTCTAGGTATGTTACCTAATATTTCAATACACGAATAATAGCTCCTCCATAACTTTATCTGCTACAATTGGATAAGCGGGAGAACCCATCGGAAGCCCTTCTTTTTACTTAAAACCTTTCGTTATATTCAAAATTTCTATTATCCTCTATACAAAACTTAACCATACATAAAAATAAACCCTTTTCTCTTATCGTGTGCTCCCTTATTACATTCCATAGCTAAATAAAGAGACTACGTCAGAAGAAACTAACTTTTCGTTACTACCTATTATCTTTCATTCTATTTCGGAATTCCAGAGACTTCTTCACGTTATACTTAGAAAGTTCAGTAATCTTTTTTAATATAACAGTAGCGTATTTACATAATTCATAAGAAGGCGATTTAATAAACGAACAAATTGGTCTTAAGGGGAAATCTTCCTTATGAATTTTTGAAGCCCGTACAAGCTAGGGCAATAGCAATACTCGTTTTCAGCTTGCTTCACGCAATCCCATTAATAACTTCCAACGTGAAAAGCTTCTTAACTATTTCATTATTCATCTTCTGTAACGTATTTTTCAGATCCCTATTCACCAAGTTATATTTTGTTATATCGCCTGCAATATTATTGATTCTCGGTTAATAATCCTCTCGTTTATTCTCGTTTTCAAGAACCTTTCCGTTAATTCAACCTTACTCAACATAGACCTATACCTTTCTGTTAATCTTATGTTATTTAAGTGGATATCCACTGCTAGAGATAATTTTGTTCTAGCTATTTCCTGTTTCTCTTTTCTCTTTATAATCTGAATAAAACCCTCCCCCTCAGCAATCATTTTTAAAGTTCGATATTGCTCCTTTCTAATAGGTAACGCCTCCTTATTTAATTTCATACCTAATTCCTTATTTTGGAGATTCAAAATGCAAAGACATTTCTTCATGCGTATCTTCTTAACTTTCTCTTGCAAATTAGCTGCCACTCTACTCTATTTCATAAATCAAAAATTTTGCATTTCCCTTCGCGTGAAATGTTGAATTAAATTAATTTTAATCACTATTATTTCACTTTGAAACCGCTTCAGTAATTGGTGGTTCTCCTTAATTGCAAAACTTAAAACTTTGATGCGTGTAAATCTTATGTCAAAGATGCTACTTGCATACCTGGTTGTTGATAAATTTCGGAGTAACACAAGATTCTTTGCACCTGATTAGAAAAGTTGTTGTAGACCTTCAAGCTTCAAGAATTTAATTAAAAAAGAAGAAACCGTATAAACCGTATTCACCAAATATTAATTTTCACCCCCAAACATTTTCATTTCGAAAATTATAAAATTTAACTTTTATTCTTTTCGATATTTCTCTACTCCATTGTGTAAATCAGGATATAATATATTTTTAATATCAACTAAAACCAACAAGCTAAAATTATGTACATACATATGTATATGAAAAAATATTTGTCACAACATTTTAAAAATGTTTTAATTCATGCAGAAAACGCAAACACATCAGCAATAAAAATAATTTTAGAGTTCCTCAAAAATAATTCAAAAATATTTCAATATTAAAATAAAACAAAAAATGTTTACATTAAAACAGAAATAATTTTACATTTGTATTAACATGCATAAATAACTAAAAAATACTTATGTCAACTGTCTTATTTTATAAACTAAATACCATTATGAATTTTTCCTTATTATTTCAGCTTTATTTAATGTTTACAATATTTTTCTGTCTGTAAATATTGAAAAATTTTTGAGTTATTTTTGTGGAAATGTAAAATAATTTTAATGCTCATTATGTTTGTATTTTCTGCAAGTTTCGAAATATTTTCAAAATTATTTGACAAATATGTACATAATTTTAGTTTTTTTAGTTTTAGTTGTTATAAAAAATACATATGTAAATAATGTGTTTCTCTTCATTTGCAAATAAATAATATTTGCGCAAGTTTTTACTGATGTCTTTTAATTGTATAAAAATTAACTTGGGGTGTTTTAGTTTATTGTTTGCTTTATGGTTTTAATAAAAATGTTTTTAATTATTATTAGTATTTTAGTTTAGCCAATTTTCCCTATTCAAAACCAGTCATATAGGTCCACAAGTTCCCAAAATATAGGTTAAAATTCAATTTTCTGGATTTGTATGAGTTTTTGATCCTACAGGGAAACTGTTACACACAAGACCATAAAATTCACATATTCTGAATCCTTATTAAAGTTTCTATAAGTCCCTCTACAGAAATTATCATCCCGAGGTCACCAGAAAACCTCCGGACCAAATGTTTAACCGAGAGAAAATTAAAAATAAAAAAAAATTATTGTTTTATGAAAAACGGCGAAATTTTTATGAAATCGATGTTTAACAAATATATAAACACAAACTTCAAATCCAAACTATCCAAATATTCTGAATTACAAAAATAACAAAACATTTCAAACAATTCAAATTTACAAAAAAAAAAAACAAATTGTACCAAAAATAATACGAAATAACCAATATTTAAAATTCACTAAAGATTCTAAAATATAACTGGAATAAAAAATTTATTTGCTTCAAAATGAATACGAGTATTTCATAAAAACCCGAAACTTTACCAAAAGTACCACACCAGCGAAAATTTCCAATTTTTGCAATTTTAACACAAAAACTATAACTTAACCATAGTTTTGAAAATTCACCAAAGAGCCGAAAATTAAAAAAAAAAAATATTTATGAAAATTTCAAAATATAATACATCTTAAACAATTGTATAAAAAATATTTAATGTCACCACAAATCAGAAATTCACATAAATTTCAACAAAAAATTATAAATTTACCAAAAAATTTAAAAATCAAAAAAGTCGAAATTTAAACTCAATATAGGAGTTTTCAAGTTTATCGAAAAAATTTACCGCAGCCTGAAATCGCACCAAAACTCTAAATTTTATCAAATAAAGGGTGGCCCAACCAAAACGTATGAAGTCAATTTTAAATAAAACGAAACGTTTGCGGAGCATTACCTTAATAATTTTTTTTATTAGGATAGAAATATCTATGACAATTATGTGTAAAACAAAATATCGGCAAAATGCTCGCCACGGCCTCGGTGGCATACGTTTATCCGATGGTCGGTATTTTCAATGTCTCTGAGTTATAATTAAGGTTCAATGTCGTTGATGCGCCAAATTATCTTCCTTTAGCTCTTGAATTGTTCTTGGGTTATTGGCGTAGACTTTTTCTTTTAAATATGCCTAAAGAAAGAAATCCAATGGGGTCAAATGATTGTAACGGCCAATTAACCGCCACGAGCCGTCGTGAGATAACTGGCACTATCCTGTTGGAACCACAAGAAGTCCGTTATCATTCCGCGATAGAGAATTCCATTCGCGGTAACTGCTTGGCCGACCTCACCGCACCAAACAGTCACTCTTTGTGAATGCATCGGCTTTTCAACAATCACTCGTGTATTCTCATTTGCCCAAATGCTCCAATTCAGCTTGTTAACGAATCTACTAAGGTGAAAGAGTGCCGCGTCGCTGAAGATGATTTTCTTTATAAAGTCACCATCACTTCTGTCTGTTCAACCAATCATTCGTCGTATTGTCGACGCTTGAAATGGTTAGTAGGCTTCACTCTCGCTTCAGTGATGTTCATGCACAGGTGTTTTCACATTTCTTACAGACCTGATTTACTAAAATTTGCTCCCAATTCCCCCGGTTATGGACACATTTGGTCGATTATGCTAACCAAAAAACGAAATGCATTTTGATTTAAACGCCCATTTTCGTGAAAGGCTTCTACAATCTTAACACGCTGCTCAATTGTGTACCTCTCCATAGTTGAATTTGTCATAGTTGAAAATGTCAAATTAATTTGGGCAAAAAACTTGACGTTAATGTGTAACATCGTGCATTACGGATGGACCACCCTTAAACATTTTGCTACAATTCACCATAAAAAATTAAATTTATCGAATTTATAAGCAATTAGAAAAGAACAACACACCGATCGAAAATGCTTATACTAACGCGAAATGAGAGCTTTAATGTAGCATAATACGATTAATATAGAAGGCCAAAATTAGATATCCCAAACAATCCTTTGCATAAGGTTCGACACAGCCGAATATAGCTTCTCTTATTTACAACTTCTTTTTTTTTTAGATGAATCCTTGAAATACTGTCACGTTCAACCTTAATTTAGTTGTTCTTACCTTTAAAATCGTAGAAAAGTGCTCTTTCTGATGGTACTCGTAGATAATCCAGCTGTCGACAAATAGATATACTCGTATATGGCCTACGAAAGATTAAAACTTAAGCGGTTGTAATCATCTGATCGTGAGTGTATGTACTCGTATGTATATGAAATATGATGCAAATTTAGATAGATTTCTAATATTATATTTGAACCAATCTAATATTATTCTAACTCAAAATGCACTATTAGTAGAAGTGAAATTTTCAATAATAAAAGTATACAAAAGAATCATAAAGATTTATTATAATGCAGTAAAAGCGATTTTATTCTAAAGCCATTCGCATGCGTGATGGTGTCTAAAAGTACTCGTGCTATTGACGTACTAAATATGTATGTAAACAGCCCGATTATATTTATTTGCGTATAAATAGCGTAATATTTACGCAAGTTTTAACTGACGTCTGTTAATTATGTATATAAAAATGAAAATGGTTTTTTTTTTGCTTTATCGTTTCAATCGAAATTCTGCTAAATATTAGAATTTGTCATGTCGTAAATTTATCATTTAGCGAAAGCTCTCAAATTTAATGTTAGTTATATTATTGGACTTTAAAAAGTCTGTTTTTAAATAACTCAAATTTTAGATATTTGAAAACCCTTCATTTCGAACTTGAAAAGTAGGAACAACCCGTTTAATCAGTTAATTAAAGGAACGAATTTAAACTACAAAACAAACCTTTAAATGGTTTCTTTTTAAAATATTCTAAATATATAATTTGAATAAATACAAAAGCACATTTGTTTGTTTTTGTGCAGCTTATGATTTCTTAAAATTTAAATTTTTTGGTAATTTTGACATTTTAATTTGTAGTTTCGAGCTATAATTTGGTTTTGTAGTAAATTTTCGCATTTGGCTGAATTCCCCAATTGTGGTAAAATTTCGGTGCTTTGATTTTACAAATTATTTGAGATTATTGATTAAATTTGTAGTTTCTATGATTTTTATATATTATTTATAATATTTTGAGAACCTTTAACTTTTTAGTGATTTTTTTAAATTGTTTATGATTCTTATAAGTAGGCAAGTTCAATTAACGATGTCCGTCTGTCTGATGTTGAAATCAGCTTTCCGATGGCACAAGACAACCTAAGATCATAAAACTTGGATCACTTGATCAGTGAGCTTGGCAAATTTTCAGCCATATTGTTCCGCAAGTTCCCGAGATACGGGACAAAAAGGATTTTTCTGTATTTTCACTCTTACAGGGAAACGGTTATGTACAATCCCATAAAATTAGTATATTCTGGCTTCTCATCAAACGTACCGATATAAACGTTTATTCTCCCGAGGCCCCAGATATCTTACGGACCTAAATTTAGGATCAAATTAAACAATTTAGAACAACCTAAAATTTTTAAAAACTAACAAATAAATTCAAAAACAATCAACAACAAGTAAGAGAGCTAAATTCGGCTGTGCCGAATCATATATCCCTTCACAAATGTATGCACTACTATATATTACAGATGATAATAAGGAAATCGGGTTTATAGTAAACTTTTTATATTTCGATAAAATTTCGAGTTTTCGGTGAAATTTCAGTCTTTGGTTAAATTTTTTCGGTTAGTTTTAAAATTTTTAAACCTTGTGTGTAACATCGATTTGGTTATAATTGCTGCTGTCTTTTATAAATAAATACTTATTTTTTGTAATTTTGGTTTTTGTGGCATTTTATTTAATTATTTTGTTTTTCGATTTCGTGGTAAATTTTCGAAGTATTGTGAATATAAAATTTTCTGATGCAATTTCGGTTTTTTTAAACTCTTGTTTTTTTTTTTTGGGAAAATTTTGTTGTTTTGGTAATTTGAATTAAGTTAAAGTTTTTGTGGTACAGTTCCAAAATTTGTTAATTTTTGTTTTTGTAGTATTTTTAGTAAAATTTCGGTTTTTTATTATATATTTAAATTTTATTATTGCAGTTTTTAGAATTATTGTGTATTTTCGAATTTTCGGGAAATCTTCAATTTTGGCAATTTGTATTTTTTTCTTTTGGAGCAATTCAGTTTTTATTTAAATTTTCGAAAATTTTGTTTTGTTTTTATTTTAAAATGTTTAAACTGAAGTTTGGATTTGTGGTGAATTTTTAAATTTCTAAATTATGGTAAAGCTTAGTTTCTTGTTGTTTTCAAATTAATTTATATTTTGATAAAAGTTATCAATTTTATGATTTTGAAATTTTTTACTGAACTCCCCTAAATATAATTTGGTAAATTAAAAATTTTTGTGAATGTGGAACTTTTTGGTGAATTTTTGATGCTTCTCTGTTTTTCAGTATTTTTTTGGTAAAATTTATGTTTTTTTTATTAAATATTAATTTTTAAGCAATTATGTTTTCTATGCCAATTTTTTTGATTTTATAGTAAATTTTCGAATTTGTGGTGAATTTAAAATTTGAACAAAATGGAATATTTTTATAATTTAAAATTTTTGGGGTCTAGTTTGAACTCGTGCAAAATTTTTGGATTTTGGTAAATTCCAAAATTAAGGTTGAATATATGATTTTTTGTAATTTTTCTGCTTTTCCAAATCACGAAATTGATGTGAAATTTAAATTTTTTTTAAGACATTTCATGAAGTTTTGATTATTTTTTCATAATATTTCGATTTTCATTCAATTGATTTTTCGTAACAATAAATGTTTACTGTAATTTTTCAATATTGTGGTGTATTTTCGAATTTTTGGTGAAATTTACATTTTGGAAAAAAATTTTTCTTCGTTGTTTTTTCGAAAATATAAAGCTTTTGTACAAATTTTTCGGTTTGTCCAACATTTAGGTTCGTAAGTTATCTGTGGGCCTAGGGATGATAATTTATGTATGGGGAGTTTTTACCAAATTTAATTCGCAGGGTATGCGAATTTTGTGAGCTTGGCTCCACACTAGAGTGAAAATACCTACATATATCTCAGTAACTAATTGATATAGCGTAAATTCGTCAAGCTCAGTTGGTTCTCTATTGCCTCAGAAATGATTTAAGCCTCGGACATACGGACATCGGTAATTGAATATCCATATATTTATTTTGTTAGGTATGAAATGAATATTGTAGTAATTAAAATCGAGATGATAAACCTATAAATACCCTTTGCATTTCTATGAAGGTTACAATTTTAATTCATCACAAATTCGAAAATTCACCACAAAATTGGGAAACGTGAACAAAAAACCCAAATTCACCAAAGATTCAAATATCATAAAAATAACAAATTTGATCAAATACCTCAACTAATTTAAAAATTAGAAATAATGAAAGTTTACCATAATTTGGGATTTCAGCAAATTCCAAAATTCACCACAAAACACAAATATTTTTCTAAAACTTCAAATTAAAAAAATACAATAGTTTGAAAAGAGATCAGAGTTTAATAAAAACCACAGCAGTATAATAATGGCTAAAAATTAAAAAAAATTTTGCAAATCTAAAATTTACCACAAATCTGCAAATTAACCATAAAATTGACAAACTGGAAAAAAAATTGTTTTTCTAAAAAAACAAAATAATAAATAGTATTTTAGAGATGAGATTTTTATACTAATTCTAATTTTCTTTTAGAAAGATTCAATAAAATAAAATACAGCTTGAAAATAAACAAATTCAATACAAAGCCAAATTTTTTATAAAAAAATAATATCAAACCAAACCAAAATACACCAAATTTTGAAAATTTAACACAAAAATTTACGTTTCACCACAATATTGTAATTTCGAAAAAAAATACAACAAATTCAATATTTTTGAAAAAAATTCACGAATTAAATTCATCGAAAAAATCATAAAAAGGAATTTTATCATAGTTTGGTAATTTACTGAAACCCGAAAATGTTGTTATTTTGGCAATTGAAACATTTTTAGGCAATAGTTTCTTTTTGTTAAGCAATTAAATAATTTAAAATTTTTTTATGGTATTAATTTTTGATTTGAATTTTGGTGAATTACTTTTTTTTAAATTTTTAAACTTTTCGAAAATATTTTTATTTTTGGAATTTATAAATTTTGGAATATAGTTTGGTTTTGTGATGAATTTTCCAATTAAGCTAAAAGTTGTTTTCAGATAATGCAGATGATGAATTTAAAATTTTTTAAACATATTTTGCCTCTTATGCGGCAGTTTCGTTTGTCGTGGCGACGTTTTGAAATGTTATCACATTTGTGTAATTTAAAATTTTTAGGTTAAAGTTTGTTGTTATGGGTAATACTCGAATTTTGGTGAATTTATAATTAAGGTGATTTTTTTTTAATTTTTTAGATTAGTTGAAATTTTTGATAAAATTTTAAATTTTTTTTTTAGCGAATTTTTAATGTTTTTGGTTTGATTTTAATTTGTTTTTTAAACAGATTATGTTGAAATATCGACGTTTTTTCATAAAATATTGATTTTTTGTAATTTATCGGCAAAATTACAAAATTGTGGTGAAATTTATAATTTTGTAGTGAACATTAAAAATATGGTGAATTTTTTTTTGTTTTGGCATTTTGGCCTTTTTTTTTGCAAAATTGCAGTTTTGCATTGTATTGTAATGAACTTAAAGTTTTGGCAAAATATCGTTTCTAGAAAAATTATAATATTTTTTTAATTAAAAATTTTTGAGTTATAGTTTGATTTTGTAGTGAATTTTCTCAGTTTGGTAAATTCGAAAATTATGGATAAAAATTATTTTCAGCTTTCAGAATAATTAAGATTAGACTATATATTTAATTTTAATGATTTTTAAATATTTTGGTGAAAGTTTGGGGACTATTTAATGTTTTTGGGAATTGGAGATTTATATTTATGTGTGTTAAAATTTTTATGTTTTTCATATTGATTATAAAACGGAGGTAAAATTTTAATTTTAGTGGTGAATATTCAAAATTTGATTACTGTTTTTTTTAAATTTGGGTCTTAATTAAGTTTTAATTTTTGAAAAAAAAGTTTATTTCAGTTTTTTTAATTTCAAGGTGAATTTTTTAATTTGGGGTGAATTTAAAAATTGGGGAAAACTTAGAATTTTCTCGTTCAGCTTTGCGATTCTTAAATTTCGATTTTTTCAACAATAGATATGATTTTGTTATTTACTTTTCTTTAACTATTATTTGATGGTGAATTTTTGGATTGTCGGGAATTCTCAAATTATGTTAAATTTCGATTTTCTTGAGATTAATTAAGATTTTTGATAAAATTGTTATGATATTAACATATTTGATAAATTTTTAATTTTTTGGGGATTTTTTAGTAAACCGTAGTGAAATTTTTATTTCTATGGTAAATATTCAAAATTTGGTGAAATTTGTTACCTTAAATTTTTTTTTTACCAATTTTTAGCACTTTTGTATTTAGTCGAACTAAGTTTTGTTGAGCGATACGTTCGCGCAAGTGATGTTTCCATCACTGTATGAAAAAACTTAACTTTCACAAATAAGTAACCCAAAACAAAGTTCAGCAAATTTTGAAATTTAGCGTAAAAATCTATTCAACGGCTAAAATTGCACCGAAAATTCTAAATTTTATTAAATACTAGAAATTTTACTAAAAACCTAATATCTATTCTCTAAAATTCACCAAAAAATCTAACATTTATTAAAAATCAGAGAAAACAAACCAATCGAAAAGGCTTATATTAAGACAAAGGGTCTAAATGTAAAATAATAAGACTAAAATCTGTGCCCAAATTTAATATCTCAAACAATTATCGATATTATATCCAGTGGTTGTACGTTTTCAAAGCAAAAAATTAAACTAAAAAATAGATTCTTTTTTAAGCAAAAAATAAAGATTAAGAAAGAATCCGCGTTACAATCCACTAAAAACACAAAAAGTAAAATATAAAAATTTAAAATTGGTATAAAGAAAAGAGAGGGAATAACTATTTATTCTAGGTTAAATTTACAAAAAATTATAATTTTACGACAGATGTTTCCTGCTTTAAAATACTTAAATAATAATTGCTTTTGCATACAGTTTTGCCAAAAATGCTTTATACGGCTTTGTTAAGTTTTCTAATTACGTCCAATTAACAATTTCACTTACTAACACGTCATTTAAGAGAACTCTTTCTCGCTCAGCTTTTGCAACAATAAAAAGCCTAAAATCTATTACAACTACATACGTGCTGCTGCTGAAAGAGACAAAAGCATAAGACACTACTGGGGTATAAAATGTCTTAATTATTAGCTTTATAATTCAGTCTAGACGTGTTCTTAATTCCAGAATAGAGTTAATTTTTATTTAAAAAAAAACTCCCAGTTCCAGTTTTTTAATTGTATCGTTTGGTAAGTGTTACTTAATTATTAAATGTACAGATACATTTTCAGAAGATTCAACAAGTTTTAATGCTGATGTTACCAAATTATACAATGTCAAGTGTAATTTGTTTTAAAAAAATTAATTGAGCTACATAAAATTTTAGGTTCGAAAAATCTAGATGGAATTTTCAACTAAAATTCCATTTGTTGTGAAACTTTGATTGTTTGGTGAAATCAGAGTTTTGTATAAAGTTTCGATTTTCTGTTATTATTTTATGGAAAGATTTTGATAATATCGAAATTTGTTGTTATTGTTTTTTTTTATTTTGCAATTTTTGAAAGTTGTGGTGAATTATCGATTTTGCCTGAATTTTGGTTACTTTTGTAAATTTTTGATTTTGTTCATAATGTGTTTGTTAAGTTGCGGGTCTATTTAACAAGTAGGTAGGTAAGTTCAAAAGTTGGGTTACTAAATAAAAAATTCACCGTATAATTGGAAAAGCATTTTTGATCCACCTGAACAAAATTTATACAGCAATTTGTTGAAAAAGTTGATCTTAAAATGTTAAGCGAAGGTTTCAAAAAAATCGCCATTAATACTTCAATCACTAAATAAATCTTCTGCCCAATAAAATTCTTAATGTTGGTGCATTTCCCCTAACCCTAGATTACTTATGGGAATAAAACTGCAATGCTCAGCTTTATTAAAATACCCAGAACTTCTACAAACAAAATGGTAAAAGTAATAGTGTGTGTGTTACCCATCATTGTCATACGTAGAGTCCTTATGTTTCAAGTTTCATTAAAATCAGCATGAATGGTTTCGTGTAATATACACACTGTATGATTTAGGCTTGAACTTGGCCTAGTGATAATTTAACGGGTAATATCCTTAAAACTATTCAAAAAATAGTTTAAATTTTATGGAGTTATATTGTTTTTACACACTTCGACCGAAATGGTTTTAATTTTGTAGTTGAAAATACGACCAATTTTGGTCAGATTCCGATCGATTTTGTGAATTCTTATAAATTCGAAAAATGCCGTTTATAAAACTTCTTATATGGCAGTGTCTGGAATATGTATCAAATCAAAAAATATATTTCTTCATATGGCTTTATTAAGACAAAGATATTATAAATACTTTTGTGAACTGTATTGTCATTAAAAAATAATTCGAAATTGAAACCTGAAAGAGATTTAGTTTTGCAGAAATTTGTCGTTTTTATTTACTGAAGAAGCAATTTACGGAATTTAGTTTCATTTGCGATGGGAATTGAATTCTGTGACAGGGCTATTTTAGGAATACTTCATACGTAAACTTCCGGCTCCCGGTGCTCAGGGTCAAAAGAGAAGCCTGAAAAGAAGGAAAAACAGAGGTAGCGTTATATAAATGACTAATATTCAATAAAATTCTATATAAATAAAATATATTCAATAAATAATTAATTTATTATAATAAAATTATAAAAAAATTAACTGTATAAAAATCAAAATTAAATTTATGAATGTAACTATTTTTTATATGGGACGTCCTCTTTGGACGTTTACCACAATAGTGACAACATCTTTGGTTGTTGTGAGTAATTTTGAAACTTTTGTGACCGTTGGTGGTGTAAATGTTATTATTCCTGTATGTAGGATAAGAGATTGACTTCTTAATTTCCTTCCGAGTGTGATGTTCTGCCGAGAATTTATACATTGCCCGTGTGGAAATGTTTAAGACAGTTAAAATAGTAATGATATTTTGAGGGGCTTTTAAATTGCGTGTTTCCTCTTGCATAAGCTGAAGCTCTATCTACGATTTTTGCTTTACTCAGGCCTCTTTGTTAGGACGGTGAATCTCAAAACCAGCAGCTGTTGAATAATTCAGTAACCTATGAGCTAAAGACCTAGAGAAATATTTATTAACGTCTGAATTATAAAGGAGATTAAGCTGTAAAGTTCGCTGGGTAATATTGTCTTAAGAATTCCTCACATAGTGAACTTTTTCTGCTCCATAGATTGGGAAACAAATTCTTCTCGGCCACGCACATAAAATCGCATACAACACAGTCCCTTCCACTGCATTCCTTAAGTTCCTTTAAATATTTCTCTTTCCACCTTAATGCCAGTTGGTGGAGAAGAATTTTAAGTTGGTTTCTGCCACCTGTTCCGAATAGTCTGATTAAATCGACTATCACTTAGTGCAAATAGGCATCAAGTCGGGTTAACACTGTCTCGAAATTAAGGTACGTAAATTTCTGTGAACTAGAAATTCTTTTCAAATAGATCTTGAAACTCTTTACACCAGTTTCCCATAAGCCAGCCATATTGGTGACATCTGGGGGATGAAACTCCATAGGCTTTTCGTAATCGAAAGACAAAACCTTATCTCGCAATTCGTGCAAAAATTTCTTATAATCGGTTGTGATCAATTTTGTAGCTCCTACGAAAACTGTTTTATATTTGGAGTACATAGCATACTTGTGTTTGTCGGGGCGATGAGTGGCATGATATGAACCAAAAAATGTTGCTAAAATTGCTTCAGAGCTCCTATCTTCGGTTGATTCTTAGTGAATTCCTTCTGACCCAAAGCACACAAACACTGCGCCATAAACTTTCGAAAATTCTGAAATGTGAATTTTCTCAATAGCGTACCAGATATTTAGAGTAAGGGGGCGGGTCAAACATTCATCCTAGACTTGTTTCGACATATTTGTTGGATAATTATCTTAGCAGCAATGAATTTAGCGGAAAGCCATCCGGGCAAACCAAATAGCTTTTTTGTGTCCAGATGGCACGTTTTGTAACATAATCCCTATTAATCTGCGATGCATACCAAAAACAGAATTTGTTTGAACTGGAATTCCACCACAAGCCATGTGCTTTAGTCTCTGTGTCTTGATCTGATACTCGTTGGTGTTTTATTGTTTGCCAAGTAGTTAATAGTGCTTTCTTTAAAAAAAATTGCAAGAAATCTGCTGCCAGCATATTCTTGTGAGTCTTCAAACAGATGCAGAATAAATCCGGCAGAACTAATTGTTTAAAATGTTGATTATATAAAATATATAAACTTGTGAAGTAATCTTATTCCTAAGATTATAAAAATTGCTCATTTAAGAACAATGTACTGCCAACGAAAATAAACGCACCGTCTTCTTTTACTAAACTCTACAAAATATCTTTAAAAACTTAAACCCGTCCGGTAATAGTACTGGACAAAGTTGTGTGTTCAATGAAGACAAAAACCAGAGTGATTTTATTATGCAAATGCTGCTGCTTATATACTACTTTATAGTGCTTAGTTGTATGCAAAAGTAGCGAATTCTAAACATAAACATAGTTGTAAATAAATAGTTGCAACAGAGTTGTATTTAAATAAAATCCGTTAAATTCAAAAAGTACGTTAAAATTAAATTCAAATGAGAAATATATGAAATTAATTGAGTATAATTCATTGCGTTAAAAATATATAGAAATTAAAGATAATTTGAAATATTGGCCTGCTTCAGTCTCCCCCTTTGATGCTGAAAGCGTCCCGATGAAGCATCAACAATCATCATTTTCTCGGGCGTCCCCTTTTCTTCATTTTCCTAACAGGTTCCTTGGTTTGATTTGGTATTCCCACCACTGGGGTCAAACCTGAAGCATGATATGTTCCTAAGGGTATATTTAAGTCATCTTCATGAGCTATTACGTAGGAGGTAGTACCCTTCTTGGCTATTATTTTATACGGGCCATCCCGCTTTGGAATAAATTTTGAAGTAATACCTTTACCAGTATTACTTAAGACATGTGTGGTTACCAATACACTTGAACCAATATCCAGTGGAGGTTGGTTTCTTCTATTTTTGTTGCTATTTTGCTTATTATGGTCCTGTTGCTTGTGAACATTTTCTTTGACGTCTTTGAAAACATTTACCAAGTTTTTCAGATATGGCGTAATTTCCGCCATAAAATTTTCGGACTGAAGAATGGATTTCAAGTCGTGTTGTACATCATCCAGTGTTCGAAGCTCTCGACCAAACGTTTAGAAGGCTGCGGTATGTTTTGTGCTTTGGCATACTGTTGTATTCATTGCAAACCGAATGCTTTGTAGTTTTACGTCCCATGAGTGGTGGTCATCTCCGACTAGAATTGCAAGTTGAGCCTTCATATCTCGATTTTTACGTTCTACTGGATTGGCTTCAGGGTGGTACACAGGAGTCAGTATATGTTCAATATTCAGACAATATACTACTTTTTGCATTACAGCCGAGACAAACTGAACGCCGTTGTCACTAATAAGTTTTCTGGGCACTCCGTATCGTAAAAATATTTCTCCGATTAACGTTTTAGCGCAGACTTCAGCCGTTGCAAAGTCTAGGGGAAAGAGTTCGACCCTCCTACTCGCAATATCTTCTACTATAAAGATCCATTGAAACCCTTTTGAAGTAATCGGCAAAGGACCAAAGAGGTCGATAGCAACCACTTCAAATCGTTGGTTAGATGAAACTGTTTGATAAAGTCCTGCATGTTTTAAGTTTGAAGCCTTGTACCTTTGACATTCCATACATTCTCTAACATGTTTCACAATATCCTTTCGTATTCCTGGCCAGTAGTATCGAGAAGTAATTTTCCGCATAGATCTATCAATGCCATAATGACCAGCAGTTTCGTCGTTATGATAATATTTCAAAATTTGTTGTCTTTCATTAAGGGGTATTACAAGCTGTGCGTCATCAGAATCTTCATCATTGTAGCAATAAAGGACACCATCATTCAGAATGTAGCCTCTTTTTAACCAGTAAGCTTGATCCTCTAAATTATTTTCAATGGAATCGATAATCGTTTTAAGATAAAGATCACTAAGTTGATTTTCCCTTATTTCAGTGGTTTTTTTCTTGGCATTTCGATAGAAAATGCACAAATTTCACATGTGTTTGATACCTCGTGATCGTCTTTGCATGGAGGCCTGGAGAGAGCATCAGCAATAACATTTGTTTTACCTGCTTTGTAATCAATCTGGATATCAAATGGTTTTAATTGCAAAGCTCAGCGGGCTAAACGTCCAGTTGGTGTTTTTATTTTCATCAACCATTTTAGAGGGTGATGATCAGTGACCAGTTTTACAGGTGCTCCTTCAATATACCCACGATACTTATTGACAGCCCATACAATTGCAAGCGCCTCACGTTCGATTGTAGAATAGTTTCGTTCTGCACTAGATAAAAGTCTACTAGCATATTCAATGGGGTGTTCATCCGGTCCCTCCCCCTGGAGTAAAACTGCTCCCAGAGCATAACCACTGGCGTCCGTCTTGATGATAAAAGGTTCACCATCAGATGCTTGCTTCAGTATTGGAGCTGAAGTCAATAAGGTTTTTAAGTGCTGAAACGATTCTTGTTGTTCAGGTCCCCACTGCCATACAGCATTTTTTTTTAGTAAAGATGATAAGGTCTTAGATACGTCGGCAAAAGATGGTATAAATCGACGATACCAAGAACACGCTTGTAAAAAGGAAAGCAATTCTTTAATGTTTCTTGGCTCTTTACGGTTATACAATGCTGAAACTTTTTCAGGATCTGTGATTATTCCCTTCTGAGTTAGAACATGGCCCAGATATCGCACTTCACTACAGGCAAAACGGCACTTTTCCAGATTTGCTTTAAGACCAAATTCTTTAAGTCGCTGAAAAATATTTTGTAAGTCACAAAGATGTTGCTCGAAGCTGGGAGAACAGGAAATTATGTCATCTAAGTACGCCAGCAGGATAGTTTCACCAAGAGAAGCTTTTAAGCGATCAATTAACCTTTGGAATGTTGCAGGAGCGTTTCGTAATCCAAATGGCATGCGTGCAAATTTATACATGCTAAATGGTGAAACGAAAGCAGTCTTCTACTGATCTGGCGGGTGAACTCCGATTTGCCAATAACCGCTTTGTAAATCAATTGTCGACATGTATCTTGTGACTTTGGCCTCATGGAGGATATCATCCACTCTTGGCAATGGATAACGATCAGGTTTGGTGATAGCGTTCAGTTGACGATAGTCTACACAGACCCGAATTCCACCAGTCTTCTTACGAACAATAACTACTGGAGCAGCCCATGGGGATTGACACTCTACAATTATTCCTTGGTCCAGCATCTTAGTTATTTCATCTTTGAGTGCTGTTTTCATAATTGCTGGTAATCGATAGGGAGGGATCGCAATAGGGTCATGGTCCTCTGTATGAATGCGATGGACAGCGTATGGAGTAGCTTCAGTAGGCTCTTCAAATATAGTTTTGTTCTGAGCCAGAACATTATTTAGATCTTTCCGTTGATCCGTAGTAAGACCAATACCATCGGATTCTTTTAAAATTTTGAGATCCATTGAAAACAATGGAGTGAAATAGTCATCCATATCTTCAGTTTGAATTTTTCTAAATTTAGCTGGAGATGCATATGAACTTTTTGAATTATTAGGCTTTGCCGGTGTATGTGCTGTGCTTCTAAATATAGGCTGGATGAAATGAGGAGAGCTTGCTGTTGGTGACAAGAACAATCCATTAATGCAGTATTGTTCAGACACCAATCTGCTTGATGGAAATATTTCCTCAAGCAATTTCTGTATTGCCTGCGGCGAGTCGCTATTACTGACAAAGGAAGGTGTTTTTGGCAAAGGTTACACAATTTTCGTCTCTTCTATAAATTTGATAAATGGTGAAATTTCTTTTAAGGCGTTTCTACATGGCGATGTCTTCTCATCTACTTGTATTGAACACAATTTTGCTTCCATCAGATTGGTAAACGTGTATTTGGTTCTGGACTCATCCTCGAAATACCAAAACTTCTGAGCCATGTTGAGAACAATTCCAGCTTGTTCTAGAAAGTCGGCACCAAGAAGAGTTCTATTTTTCTTTGCATGGGGTATGTATATTAGTCTTATTTTCCGTACCCTATTACCGATAATAATATCGCAAATTTTTGACATCACTTTGCCGGTAGTAACAGACCCATCTGCTAAAGAAATTTCTGCTTGTACGTCTTGAAATACACATCTGTTTGCCGTTAGTATATTTTTAACTTCCAAACTTGCAACACTCGTTTTGGCTCCACAATCGAATATTGCCTCACCTTTAAGGCCGAAAAATTCAACAGTAGTTGTTGGAAGTGAGTGTCCAATAACAGTGGACATAATCGAATTGAACGCTAAATACTGTGGGCTAGCGGCTACTTTCGGGTTTCCATTACAAGTAGGGCAGTTTGACCGGTATACACCAGGTGCACCGCACCCGTAGCAGGAAAAATTTGGCTTCTTCATTATTCCTGTATTTGTTTCGGCTTGATTATTTGATATTTTTGTTTGTTGTTGCTCGTAGTTTGATGGCTTGGATTGTTGTTGTTGCTCATCGCGCTTTTTCTTCTTAAAGCAGTTGTCTATCGAATGGCCTTTTAGTCGACAAAAGCTACATCGGTTTTTATTAACTACCTCGCTCTTTGCTTCTGTGGTGTTTATATTATGTTGAACTTCCGTGAGAAGCATTCAGCTTCGCGACATGCAGAAATAAGGTTCTCAAATGAGTTTATATTTTCTCGTCAAACACGCTCTCTGATGTTTATGTTAAGTAGACCATATACCATGTTGAGATGAACCTCTTCAGAAGGAACAACTTTTCGTTGAGCAAACAGAAGTCTCTTTTTGCAAATGAAGCTGTCGGTAGGCTCCTTCTTTTGTTGTTTGTCCTCATATAAATTAAGAAATATTCGCCAGTCGGGAACAGGAGGAGTAAAGGTTGTCCGTATGAGCGAAACAGCTTGCTCAAATGTACAAACTGCGTCCTTTACACCGATCCACCATGATGCAGCATATCCTTCCAGAAGCAATGACATTCCGCGCAAAGCATCCGCATCGGAAATTTTTTCAATATCTTTAAAAACCGATATTGTTGACAAAAATTCTTCAACGGCAGCTGGATCCCTTTGACCTCTAAAACGAGCAGTACATTGGGTAAACGATCCGCTTCTTACATTACCACTCATTGCAGCTAGAATTTGCTTTGTTGAAAAAGTTGCCATTTTCTTATTTTTAGCTTGGTCACTATCACTTTCTGACGGCGTTTGATTTTCCTCGTCAGCACTGATGTCTTCTGTGGTAGCTTCCGTAGCCACTATGTTGGGCGCCAATGAAGTAATCTTATTCCTAAGATTATAAAAATTGCTCATTTAAGAACAATGTACTGCCAACGAAAATAAACGCACCGTCTTCTTTTACTAAACTCTACAAAATATCTTCAAAAACTTAAACCCGTCCGGTAATAGTAATGGACAAAGTTGTGTGTTCAATGAAGACAAAAACCAGAGTGATTTTATTATGGAAATGCTGCTGCTTATATACTATTTTATATTGCTTAGTTGTATACAAAAGTAGCGAATTCTAAACATAAACATAGTTGTAAATAAATAGTTGCAACAGAGTTGTATTTAAATAAAATCCGTTAAATTCAAAAAGTACGTTAAAATTAAATTCAAATGAGAAATATATGAAATTAATTGAGTATAATTCATTGCGTTAAAAATATATAGCAATTAAAGACAATTTGAAATATTGGCCTGCTTCACTTGTTGAATTTAACAAATGGCTAACAGACGGGCTTAGAATTGCAAACATGCATGTGTATGTGCAATATAAAACTAAATACAACGGCAATTTACATATATGTGTTTGCGGGTGCCGGTGTTTGTCTATATATAAAAATACTTTTTAAGAACATTTTTCCGTGGATATCCGGTTTGAAAACCCAAAAACGTTAATCGGTAGTATTTTCTTCAAACATATTTAAAATAGCGAATAAACTTTCGTAAAAGAGATTCGATATAAACAAAAATAGTTAAGCGTAAGAAAGAAAGAAATATAAATGTCAAATAATAAAACCTAGGATTAAACGCACAATAATCATATAATAAAATATCTCCTTTACCATTTTAATTATTTAAAATTGTTATTAATGTAATATAACTTTCTTAATAAATTTTGGTGTATTTCAGATTTTGATCCTTAACAAAGCCAAGTCAGAACTTAGAAATAAGGAGCAGAAACAATTTTATCAATAATCGTCTAAGTCCCCAACCTGTAAAACAACAAACTAAAATGTTTGTTCGCAAGAGTTGTGTCTCATTAGCTTTAATCATACTGTTCGCATTTCCAGTTAAGGTCTACTCAGCACCTGTATTAACTAAAATTCAAGCTACGGTAGGTAAAAAATTAAATAAGTACGAGTATTTAATATATCGCGTGCAGAAAAAGTTTTCCAGCCTGTAGAAAACATATCGGAAAAGAGTTTTGAGAGAACTAACAAAAAGTAATAATTTTTTCAGTTACTTTTCCGTCAGTCTTCAAATAAATCTCTCAAAATAAAAGAGAAATACTAAAAAAAGTTTTTAAACACAGTATTCTTCCTCATGTTTAAGGCTTTATAAATTGTTAAATATATAATTATTTGTATTTATGTGTAATCGTATAGAAGTAATACATACAGTTTTAAAACCCAGACGCCCGCCACATCGCATTAAAATGTGAATCTAAAAGTTTTGGTTTTAGTTCTTTTTCTTAAAAAAAAAATAAAACCCAAAGATTATTTTTTGTTTATTAACTTTAAAATATTTAAAGTTATTAATTAATTTTATTTATATATGAATTATAATTAGAATTTGAAAGTTTATATATATAATTATTTAATTTAATTTCTTGTTGGAACAACACTTTCCTTATTTTAGAGCTCTATTGATACTGCTTGCTTTTTTGATACATTTCTTTCCTTTTATACTAAATAATTTGTTCTTAGTAAATAATAACAAAAACAAATCGAACATGATCATGCATGCACAAAAATTGGGAGTTCATAATTTATCTCTCCACATGGTTACACGTTGTTGGTAATTTGGTAAGAAACGAAAATGTATGAACAAATGTGTATGCATATATGTATGTTTATTATTTAATAATCGTCTTTAAACGTAAGCTTGTTGCTAAGGCAAGATCATGCATGCCCAAAAATTGGGAGTTCATAGTTTCTTTCTTTCTCCTCTTTACGCATTGATCGTAAATAGATAAGCAATAAATATGTATGAGCAAATACGTATTTAATATTTAACAACCATCTTGAAACGTATGCTTGTTGTTAGGGCAAGATCATACATGCTAAGTCGCGTCGATTGTTTTTGTTGTTATGCTGTTGACAAAAAGAAATATATGTACATTTGTTTGTTAAAATTAATATTAATATTAGGAATATTAAGGCGTGTAAAATATATATTTACATGTAACTCATTGATAACTTAGCTGTATTAGGGATATTCGTAGCTGACACATAACACCCCCACCGTTTGAATGAGGCTCCGACGAAATTTTATTATTTTTATTTAGTACTTTAACAGTCTGACAAAGTAAATTAAATTGCATTGTAATTTTTGTTTACAACTTAAACCAGTTTCCTATTATTTACTTAAAAGAAATATAATAATGTTATGTATCATTAATAATTGAATAAATAATCAGCAAATTTTTAAGCTATGATTTTTTTCTTCATTTTAAGTTTTATTTAAAATTCTTCTTATTTACAGTATTTTACGTTTTTGTATATGTGCTGCTTATTTTTTAAGTTACTAATAAAAGGGAATTTTAAATTTGAGTAGGTTATAATTATAACTTTTTTATGAATTAATCAAAATATTGTTTTTCTTCTTTTTCTTTTGTATTTTTTCAAATATTTTTGAAAATACAAAAATTTAGTTTTTATTTTATGATCATATATTTTTGCACTGCAGTTAAAAAAAACATCATAAATGATTTTAAATTCCTTTTAATAAATAAGAAATCTTTTTTTTTATAATTATCAACAAGTTAATTTTGGCAAAGTTTTCTAATCTTTAAGTCAATTGTGAATGTTTTTTTTTTCTTTTTATGTGTTATTTGTAATATTTGTGTCTTGTTTGTGTTATAACGTGATCCTTATCTAATTTTTCCACTTCAACCCTTCTAAACCTTGCATGGTTTTTTCCACCTCTTTCATGTTTCAAGTATACTTGCCCAGTTTGAGCCTCACAATCTTCTCGATTCCGATTCAATTTCGATATAGCTTTCTCTTTCGATTTAATAATAGTTTCCTTTATTTTTGCATAGTCTTCTGTAGTTATCTGTCCGTTATGGAAATCAATGGGTTTGCGCCTTGTTGTTGAATGAACTGAGTTATTATAAAATAAAATTACCTTATATATTTTTTCCTCTACCGTATCTGTGTCCCTTCCCGGGTCATGCCTAAGAAGACGAATGTGCTCGTTCATTGTGTTATGTAGACGTTCTACGTCCGCGTTTGAAGTGTGATTATTATTGGATATGAAGTGAATATCTATATTTCTTTCCCTTAAAAACTCCATTAATGGTAGTGCCTTGAAACCTAATTCGTTGTCTGTTACAATTTTTTCAATATTTCCTACAATACTTAAGTATTGAGTTAGAGCTTTTTTGAACTCCACCCATGACCTGTTTTGAATTTTAATTGCTTGAGCAAACTTGGAAAATTTATCAATTATAGTAACGAACAATGTTTTTTGCAAACTATAACACACGTCAATGTGTACTACTTTTCCTATTCTATCGGGGGTTTCTGTAACTTTGAACATTTGTTTAATCGGTTTTCGGTCGTATTTTTCAGTATTACAAATATCACAATTGTTAATATATTGTTGGATTCTAATTTTGAGTTTTGCGTGATAAATTATTCTCCTGAGTTGTTCAAAGTTTTCACTAATGCCTCGATAATTATTTCTATAATGTTCTTTCTTTATGTGATCGCTAAGTTGATTTTCATCTAAAATATCTTTAAGTAGTTTATTGCATATTATTACTTATAATTGTGAATTTCCCTGAAAATATTTAACAACACTTTCTTTAAACAAATTAAAAAGACTAGTATCGCTTATAAAAACGGCGTTAACTTTTGTCTTGTGGAAATAATTACTAAGAATAGCTAACATGTCGGTTTCATCAAATGTGTTTGATGTTATTATTTTTCTTATATTACTAAAAAAATTGATATTGACAATTTTAAGGGAATCAGCATTTGAACTTTCCTGGATGACAATTTGATTTCGGTATATATTTAATGGGGATTTACTCTGAAAAATAATATTAGCGCAAGGACGTTCTATTAAATTTACTTGTGGTTGTAAGCGAGATAAAGCATCTGCATTTTTGTTATTAATTCCACGTTTATACGAGATTTCATAGTCATATTCTTCCAATTGCAGTCTCCATCGGACTAATTTGGAATTCGGTTCCCTGATAGAAAATAACCACTGTAAAGGTTGATGGTCAGTTTTTATAATAAATTTTCGGCCAAAAAGGTATGGACGAAAATACTTGACGGCCCAAACTACTGCTAACAATTCCTTTTCTACTACGCTGTAATTTATCTCATGTTCGTTGAGTGTTCTACTAGCGTAGCATATAGGATGCTCATCCTGTGAAAGAACGGCGCCTAATGCAAAGTTACCTGCATCTGTATTTAAAACGAATTGTTTGTTAAAATTGGGATAAATTAAAATCGGATCATTTACAAGAAGCATTTTCAATATTCTGAAACTTTCTATATATTCCGGATCGTTAATATTCAATTTCGTGTTTTTCTTCAAATACTTAGTCCTAGGCTTTGCAATTCTCGAATAATCCTTAATAAACGTTCGGTAGTAACTGCTGAGTCCTAGGAATTGTTTTATCTGTTTCTGTGTTTCTGGCAAGGGGTAATTAGAAACACATTCAACTTTATTAGGGTTTGGTTTTATGCCTTTCTGCGTAACAACATGTCATAAGAATTCCGTTTCTCTTTTCATAAACTCGCACTTGTCGAGTTGAATTTTTAGATTTGCTTCCGCAAGTCTATCAAATACAAGTCGTAAAGAATTGATGTGTTCTTGAAGAGAAGTAGAGTAGATAATAATATCATCTAGGTACACTAGACACACTTTATTTATTAAACCGCTTAAAATATTGTTCATTAACCTTTGAAAAGTCGCGGGTGCCGTCTTTAGTCCAAATGGCATTCTTAGAAATTCGTGGTGTCCACCTTCTACCGAAAACGCAGTTTTACGGGTATCCCTTTCATCGATTTCAACTTGGTGAAATCCTTTTGCCAGATCCAAGGTTGTAAAATATAAACACCTACCAAGTTTGTCTAGAATTTCTTCGATATTAGGAATGGGAAAACGGTCATCTATAGTTTTCTCATTTAGTTTCCTATAATCTACTACGATTCGCCATTTTTTCAATCCACTGGCATCATCTTTTTTTGGGACAATCCATATTGGAGCGGAGTATGGAGAATTTGAGGGTTTTATTATTCTGTGATCTAACATCTCCTGAATCTGCTTTTTTACTTCTTCCTTATGTACGTAAGGATACCTATATGTTTTGGAAAACACGGGAATTTCGTCTTTTGTGATTATTCTATGTTTAATTGCATTGGTGAACGTTAAGTTCGAATTAGTTTCGTAAAATAGTTGTCTGTAGCTTTGTAAGACTTTAAGTAGATTAAGTTTTTCCTCGGAATTTAAATGATTTATTCTAATTTGTTCAATTAAAGGTTGGTTGCTATTATTTGTTTTTGATAGATTGTTATCGACTAGAAAATAATTTTCAGGTGAAACTGGCCACGACTGCTTTTCATTAAGGTGAATTACATCTAAACACTTAGCGGTAGTTTCTACCTCAACTTTGAAGTTTTGCGTATTATAAACACCTTCATTAATAATTATTTCGCCTGTGGAATTTTTATGTTCTTGGATGTGAATTAATCCACATTCAACATTTGAAACTAGCTTAACCGTATGAATTTTCCCAAGGCTTAGTAAAGGAACAATGTTGTTGTTGATTATTAATTGATTTTTATTATAGTCTTTAACAGCATTATACTTACGTAGGATATCATTACCTATGATTCCGTCGTAATTATCGTGGAACTTAACTTCAACTAGTAATATTTTGTCACTACTATCTCCTAGCTCATTAAACATTGGAACTTGGTAAATTGTATTGGTCATAATTTCGTGTTGTAGAGTTTTCAGTACCAAAGTGTGAGAATCAATTTTCCATTTTGGATTACACAATCCTGGATTAACGACTGAATGTGTGGCTCCTGTATCCACAATAAATTTGAGACTACCTTTGACTATTATATGTGGTAACTCTCCGGAGAGGCTTGAAAAGGAAAATTTTAAACCGTTTCATTTTGTTTAAATTGAACACGATTTGGGTTTTCCGAATTATTAAAGATAGAGTTATTGTGGGGTTTTCTTTTTAACCTGTTAGTATTTTGAACTATATTAATATCCATTGGTTCCGGATAAGAATGGGTGCTTGAGGAGTTTACAGATTCATTCCTAAAATTTTGCCCATTAAAATGTCCGTTATTATAATGATTTCTATTATTATTATTATAATTATTATTAAACTGATTATGGTTATTATGTTTGTTCATATTACGTTGTTGATAAATAGTATTATTATAATTTCGCGTATTTGCTTTACCGAAATTTTGTTGAAATTCCGATCTATTATTGCTTCTATTTACATAATTTGAGTTAAAATGTTGGCGCGTTTCATTATTTCCATTTGTTTCAAAACCTCTATTAGCGCTTGAACTACCCTTATATTCGTTGTTTATGTGGTCGAATTTGTTAAAATTATTGTTTCTATTATTGAAATTATAAGATGCATTAAAATTGTATTTTTTTTGTTTTGCAACCATAGTAAACATACCCTGAATTGAAAACAATATCCATTGCGTCTTCGAGAGAATCTGGATTCCTGCAAGCAAGAATAGTTCGCATGGGTTCTGGTATTTTCTCTTTAAAAATTTTAAGAGCTGTATTTAAATTACTTTTAGCAAGTTGTTCCCTATTTGAATTATTTCCAAGATCTATAGAAGTTTTATTATTTAAACTTCGAAGCTTTTCTTTGATTTCGTTATAGAAATCAACAGCATTAGTTCTAAAAACTACGGATCTAAGCCTGTCGTATAATTCCTCTGTACTAAGCTTTTCTCCAAAATTATTCAACAAAACTGCCCTAACTTCTTGCCAAGATTTGCAATGAAAATTAATTTCAATTGTCTCCTTTGCGTTATCTTTAAGTTTGCTTCTAATGATATCGAAAAATAAAAGCTGAGAGAGCTGATCATATTGAGGAAGAACTGGATCAAGCCTATCAACAAGTGAAATAAACGAATATAGATCCTTTCTATCTCCTGAAAATTCGGGCAATCCTTGAAGAAATTTAAGTGGATCTAAAGTCAGGGGTTGAACAGAAATATTTTTCTGAGCCATTTTTGAGATAAATGTTGATAATATTATTTGATTTCTTGTTTTTCTTGTTTCTTTTTTCTTTTTTTTAATTTTATATGCAGTATCAAATAATGAAAGTAATATTTAATTCTTATTTTTAACAGCCGTTTTGAATACAAAAATGTTTTGTAAACCTAGTTTATAATTTTAAGCGTTTTAAAATTAACTGATTTGACTGTACTTTTCTTTATTGATGCATAATATTGCAAATTGACTTATTTTGGTAATGGCAAAAATAGTTATGATTATATTACCTAATTACAATAGTGTGAAAAAGTGTAGTCAATGAAAATAAATAAAATTATTTCTTTTTCTTTATATTTATGAGAAAAAGATTTTTAATTTATATTAATTCAATCTTAAGCAAAATATTATTTTCTTGCTTTTTGTTTCATTTACTTGACTGTACTTATTTTAATAACGCGTAAATATTTTAGAATATTGGTATATTAAAAAGAGAGACATGTTTTTTTTATAACTGTAAAAGGAGGGAGATAAATATGTTATCTCTGAACCATACTTCTTTTTGTTAATTATTTCAAGTGTAAATTCAAACTTACATAATATGTATATACTAATGTGGAAAATGAACCACCAATGACAGGCAGGTTTTGTCCTTTTTTTTAACACGTTTTATCCAAAATGGTTGCTATGCTATTTTTCCGCAAAGATCCAGCTCTGGTATTGGCCACCAAACTTCGAATTGATATTTGTTAATGAAGGATTTTTCTTTTTTGTTTAGAAAAAAATTCCTGCATAAATTATGTTTGGTATTTAAATTATGATGTTCTTTACAACTTTTTTTTTGCACAAGTCAAAGTTTATGCGTTTATATTTTTGATTATTTTTGTGAAAAATTTGTTATATTAAGACATTGTCTTTTTTATAACTTCTATTTACAATCAATAGTTTTTTTTTTTTAAATATGTTGTTCTGTTTTGTTTTTTGTAGTTTTTCCAGAGTTTTGAAATTGGTTTAGTTTTTGTTTTGTTTTATTTTTGCATTATTAATTCATTAAAAAAATTTTCACTTATTAGCATAATTTATTTAAATTTTTTTTGTTAATTCTTGATGCCCGTTACGATATTAAAATATCAAATATCCTTTTTATTTATAATATTCACTTATAGTCAAAGGATACTCGGGTATCCTACCGACTGCGCCAGTTTTGGTTTTAGTCCTTTTTCTTTAAAAAAAATAAAACCCAAAGATTATTTTTTGTTTATTAACTTTAAAATATTTAAAGTTATTAATTAATTTTATTTATATATGAATTATAATTAGAATTTGAAAGTTTATATATATAATTATTTAATTTAATTTCTTGTTGGAACAACACTTTCCTTATTTTAGAGCTCTATTGATACTGCTTGCTTTTTTGATACATTTCTTTCCTTTTATACTAAATAATTTGTTCTTAGTAAATAATAACAAAAACAAATCGAACATGATCATGCATGCACAAAAATTGGGAGTTCATAATTTATCTCTCCACATGGTTACACGTTGTTGGTAATTTGGTAAGAAACGAAAATGTATGAACAAATGTGTATGCATATATGTATGTTTATTATTTAATAATCGTCTTTAAACGTAAGCTTGTTGCTAAGACAAGATCATGCATGCCCAAAAATTGGGAGTTCATAGTTTCTTTCTTTCTCCTCTTTACGCATTGATCGTAAATAGATAAGCAATAAATATGTATGAGCAATTATGTATTTAATATTTAACAACCATCTTGAAACGTATGCTTGTTGTTAGGGCAAGATCATACATGCTAAGTCGCGTCGATTGTTTTTGTTGTTATGCTGTTGACAAAAAGAAATATATGTACATTTGTTTGTTAAAATTAATATTAATATTAGGAATATTAAGGCGTGTAAAATATATATTTACATGTAACTCATTGATAACTTAGCTGTATTAGGGATATTCGTAGCTGACACATAACACCCCCACCGTTTGAATGAGGCTCCGACGAAATTTTATTATTTTTATTTAGTACTTTAACAGTCTGACAAAGTAAATTAAATTGCATTGTAATTTTTGTTTACAACTTAAACCAGTTTCCTATTATTTACTTAAAAGAAATATAATAATGTTATGTATCATTAATAATTGAATAAATAATCAGCAAATTTTTAAGCTATGATTTTTTTCTTCATTTTAAGTTTTATTTAAAATTCTTCTTATTTACAGTATTTTACGTTTTTGTATATGTGCTGCTTATTTTTTAAGTTACTAATAAAAGGGAATTTTAAATTTGAGTAGGTTATAATTATAACTTTTTTATGAATTAATCAAAATATTGTTTTTCTTCTTTTTCTTTTGTATTTTTTCAAATATTTTTGAAAATACAAAAATTTAGTTTTTATTTTATGATCATATATTTTTGCACTGCAGTTAAAAAAAACATCATAAATGATTTTAAATTCCTTTTAATAAATAAGAAATCTTTTTTTTTTATAATTATCAACAAGTTAATTTTGGCAAAGTTTTCTAATCTTTAAGTCAATTGTGAATGTTTTTTTTTCCTTTTTATGTGTTATTTGTAATATTTGTGTCTTGTTTGTGTTATAACGTGATCCTTATCTAATTTTTCCACTTCAACCCTTCTAAACCTTGCATGGTTTTTTCCACCTCTTTCATGTTTCAAGTATACTTGCCCAGTTTGAGCCTCACAATCTTCTCGATTCCGATTCAATTTCGATATAGCTTTCTCTTTCGATTTAATAATAGTTTCCTTTATTTTTGCATAGTCTTCTGTAGTTATCTGTCCGTTATGGAAATCAATGGGTTTGCGCCTTGTTGTTGAATGAACTGAGTTATTATAAAATAAAATTACCTTATATATTTTTTCCTCTACCGTATCTGTGTCCCTTCCCGGGTCATGCCTAAGAAGACGAATGTGCTCGTTCATTGTGTTATGTAGACGTTCTACGTCCGCGTTTGAAGTGTGATTATTATTGGATATGAAGTGAATATCTATATTTCTTTCCCTTAAAAACTCCATTAATGGTAGTGCCTTGAAACCTAATTCGTTGTCTGTTACAATTTTTTCAATATTTCCTACAATACTTAAGTATTGAGTTAGAGCTTTTTTGAACTCCACCCATGACCTGTTTTGAATTTTAATTGCTTGAGCAAACTTGGAAAATTTATCAATTATAGTAACGAACAATGTTTTTTGCAAACTATAAAACACGTCAATGTGTACTACTTTTCCTATTCTATCGGGGGTTTCTGTAACTTTGAACATTTGTTTAATCGGTTTTCGGTCGTATTTTTCAGTATTACAAATATCACAATTGTTAATATATTGTTGGATTCTAATTTTGAGTTTTGCGTGATAAATTATTCTCCTGAGTTGTTCAAAGTTTTCACTAATGCCTCGATAATTATTTCTATAATGTTCTTTCTTTATGAGATCGCTAAGTTGATTTTCATCTAAAATATCTTTAAGTAGTTTATTGCATATTATTACTTATAATTGTGAATTTCCCTGAAAATATTTAACAACAGTTTCCTTAAAAAAATAAAAAGACTAGTATCGCTTATAAAAACGGCGTTAACTTTTGTCTTGTGGAAATAATTACTAAGAATAGCTAACATGTCGGTTTCATCAAATGTGTTTGATGTTATTATTTTTCTTATATTACTAAAAAAATTGATATTGACAATTTTAAGGGAATCAGCATTTGAACTTTCCTGGATGACAATTTGATTTCGGTATATATTTAATGGGGATTTACTCTGAAAAATAATATTAGCGCAAGGACGTTCTATTAAATTTACTTGTGGTTGTAAGCGAGATAAAGCATCTGCATTTTTGTTATTAATTCCACGTTTATACGAGATTTCATAGTCATATTCTTCCAATTGCAGTCTCCATCGGACTAATTTGGAATTCGGTTCCCTGATAGTAAATAACCACTGTAAAGGTTGATGGTCAGTTTTTATAATAAATTTTCGGCCAAAAAGGTATGGACGAAAATACTTGACGGCCCAAACTACTGCTAACAATTCCTTTTCTACTACGCTGTAATTTATCTCATGTTCGTTGAGTGTTCTACTAGCGTAGCATATAGGATGCTCATCCTGTGAAAGAACGGCGCCTAATGCAAAGTTACCTGCATCTGTATTTAAAACGAATTGTTTGTTAAAATTGGGATAAATTAAAATCGGATCATTTACAAGAAGCATTTTCAATATTCTGAAACTTTCTATATATTCCGGATCGTTAATATTCAATTTCGTGTTTTTCTTCAAATACTTAGTCCTAGGCTTTGCAATTCTCGAATAATCCTTAATAAACGTTCGGTAGTAACTGCTGAGTCCTAGGAATTGTTTTATCTGTTTCTGTGTTTCTGGCAAGGGGTAATTAGAAACACATTCAACTTTATTAGGGTTTGGTTTTATGCCTTTCTGCGTAACAACATGTCATAAGAATTCCGTTTCTCTTTTCATAAACTCGCACTTGTCGAGTTGAATTTTTAGATTTGCTTCCGCAAGTCTATCAAATACAAGTCGTAAAGAATTGATGTGTTCTTGAAGAGAAGTAGAGTAGATAATAATATCATCTAGGTACACTAGACACACTTTATTTATTAAACCGCTTAAAATATTGTTCATTAACCTTTGAAAAGTCGCGGGTGCCGTCTTTAGTCCAAATGGCATTCTTAGAAATTCGTGGTGTCCACCTTCTACCGAAAACGCAGTTTTACGGGTATCCCTTTCATCGATTTCAACTTGGTGAAATCCTTTTGCCAGATCCAAGGTTGTAAAATATAAACACCTACCAAGTTTGTCTAGAATTTCTTCGATATTAGGAATGGGAAAACGGTCATCTATAGTTTTCTCATTTAGTTTCCTATAATCTACTACGATTCGCCATTTTTTCAATCCACTGGCATCATCTTTTTTTGGGACAATCCATATTGGAGCGGAGTATGGAGAATTTGAGGGTTTTATTATTCTGTGATCTAACATCTCCTGAATCTGCTTTTTTACTTCTTCCTTATGTACGTAAGGATACCTATATGTTTTGGAAAACACGGGAATTTCGTCTTTTGTGATTATTCTATGTTTAATTGCATTGGTGAACGTTAAGTTCGAATTAGTTTCGTAAAATAGTTGTCTGTAGCTTTGTAAGACTTTAAGTAGATTAAGTTTTTCCTCGGAATTTAAATGATTTATTCTAATTTGTTCAATTAAAGGTTGGTTGCTATTATTTGTTTTTGATAGATTGTTATCGACTAGAAAATAATTTTCAGGTGAAACTGGCCACGACTGCTTTTCATTAAGGTGAATTACATCTAAACACTTAGCGGTAGTTTCTACCTCAACTTTGAAGTTTTGCGTATTATAAACACCTTCATTAATAATTATTTCGCCTGTGGAATTTTTATGTTCTTGGATGTGAATTAATCCACATTCAACATTTGAAACTAGCTTAACCGTATGAATTTTCCCAAGGCTTAGTAAAGGAACAATGTTGTTGTTGATTATTAATTGATTTTTATTATAGTCTTTAACAGCATTATACTTACGTAGGATATCATTACCTATGATTCCGTCGTAATTATCGTGGAACTTAACTTCAACTAGTAATATTTTGTCACTACTATCTCCTAGCTCATTAAACATTGGAACTTGGTAAATTGTATTGGTCATAATTTCGTGTTGTAGAGTTTTCAGTACCAAAGTGTGAGAATCAATTTTCCATTTTGGATTACACAATCCTGGATTAACGACTGAATGTGTGGCTCCTGTATCCACAATAAATTTGAGACTACCTTTGACTATTATATGTGGTAACTCTCCGGAGAGGCTTGAAAAGGAAAATTTTAAACCGTTTCATTTTGTTTAAATTGAACACGATTTGGGTTTTCCGAATTATTAAAGATAGAGTTATTGTGGGGTTTTCTTTTTAACCTGTTAGTATTTTGAACTATATTAATATCCATTGGTTCCTGATAAGAATGGGTGCTTGGGGAGTTTACAGATTCATTCCTAAAATTTTGCCCATTAAAATGTCCGTTATTATAATGATTTCTATTATTATTATTATAATTATTATTAAACTGATTATGGTTATTATGTTTGTTCATATTACGTTGTTGATAAATAGTATTATTATAATTTCGCGTATTTGCTTTACCGAAATTTTGTTGAAATTCCGATCTATTATTGCTTCTATTTACATAATTTGAGTTAAAATGTTGGCGCGTTTCATTATTTCCATTTGTTTCAAAACCTCTATTAGCGCTTGAACTACCCTTATATTCGTTGTTTATGTGGTCGAATTTGTTAAAATTATTGTTTCTATTATTGAAATTATAAGATGCATTAAAATTGTATTTTTTTTGTTTTGCAACCATAGTAAACATACCCTGAATTGAAAACAATATCCATTGCGTCTTCGAGAGAATCTGGATTCCTGCAAGCAAGAATAGTTCGCATGGGTTCTGGTATTTTCTCTTTAAAAATTTTAAGAGCTGTATTTAAATTACTTTTAGCAAGTTGTTCCCTATTTGAATTATTTCCAAGATCTATAGAAGTTTTATTATTTAAACTTCGAAGCTTTTCTTTGATTTCGTTATAGAAATTGTAAGAAAAAATGCAACCTTACTTTGCAACCCAAATGCATACAACTAATCTTATATACATATGTATAACAGTTTGTTAATATAACTGATATTATTCATTCCTTTTCTTAATCTCTTTCAAGTCACATGTATAATAAACTAAATTAATCTTTCATTTATAAATTAAAGAATTGTGTGTATCTTTTCTTGGGTTAACAGAGGGTATCACGTTAACTTCCACATAAAACTCTGTGACTAAGGCAGGTTAATGCCAACAAAGGTTATGGGCCCAGGTCCCTATTAACCATAATTGAAAAGGTTTCAAATAAAGTTTGAGGTTATAAACGACGCGGTCAACGTGTTTAAGATTTTTTCATTGTTTTACCTAACTACACAATAAGGCTCAAGAATGGCAACCGGTGTAGCATGTATTGAAAAACTCAATGGCGACAACTACAACACATGGTGTATTCAGGTGAAGAGCTTACTGATTACATTAGATCTGTGGAATACGATTGATGACGATATTCCGAAGACAGACGCAGAAGCAACTAAATGGACTCTAAATGATTCGAAAGCCCTTGCAACCATAACGTTAAGTGTGAAGCCAAGTGAATTAATTCACATTAAAAATTGTAGTACCGCGAAAAGTGCCTGGAATGTTTTAAGCTCATTGTATAAAGCAGATACCGCATCAAGAAAAGTCAATTTGTTTAAAAAACTTGTACGGTTCAAGTTTAACATAAATCAAAAATTTGCCTCACAAATAAACGATTTTAGTTCAGTTGTTGATGAACTTAAAGAAATTGGGATTGTGTTAAATGATGATTTGCTGTCAATCTTGCTTTTGTGCAGTCTACCTGATGAGATGGAAAGCTTCGTTATTGCTATTGAAAGCAGGGATAATTTGCCTAAGTATGACAAATTAATTACAAAAATATTGGAAGAAGAGTTGCGTCAGTTAAACAAAAATTATAACCAAAATGAAACAGTATTTGCAGCAAATCCTAAAAATGAAAGTAAAAGAAATAAGAAGTTTAACAAGAGCATCAACTATACCAACCAACGGCAAACTCGTGTAAAAAGTGATCAACATCGAAACGATAAAAAGCTTTTTGATTCTAATGTTAATAACATTAAATGTTTTCGCTGCGGCAAAAAGGGCCATTTTCGCTCTCAGTGCAAAGAGGATGAGCAAACCGATTTTGCATTTTCATCATTTGAGAACACTAACAAGTTAACAGAAAAGTTCATTTTAGACAGCGGAGCAACATCCCATATGTGCAAGACAAAAGAATATTTTTCTAAATTAACAGAGTCAAAACAAAAAATCGTATTAGCATCTGGTGAGAGCATAAATGCAGAAGGAATTGGTGATGTAAAAATAAGAACAAAATTTTGTAAGCTTACTTTACATAATGTTTGGTATGTTCCTAAATTGCATTCTAATTTTATTTCGATAAACAAAATTTTAAAAGCAGGTCACTCTGTTATTTTTCAAGGCAATACAGCTTTTATTAAAAGTAAACAAAAAGAAAATATTCTGACAGCTGATTTATGTGAAGGTTTGTTTATTGCGAAAATGGATATAATTAAAGATATTGAAAGCGTAAATAATATAAATGAAGAAATTATGACTAAAAAATGGCATTATAGATATGGACACATTAACGCAAGTGATTTAAATAAGTTATCAGCCAAAAATATGGTAAAGGGATTAAATTTAAAAGTGCCTAACAAAATAGAGTGTGTTACATGTGCTGTCAATAAAATTTCTGTGAAGCCGTACACGAACTATTTAAGCGTTCAAACAAACGATTTGTTAGAGCTAGTGCATACCGATTTATGCGGACCAATTGGAGTAAAAACTGTTGGTGGATCGGCATATTTCATGACTATTATAGACGATTATTCTCGTTACGTCTCAACGTATTTTCTCAAAAATAAAAGTGATGCATTTACAGCATTTACTAATTTTGCTGCGACCGCGGAGAAGCAGACAGGCCGTCAAATTAAAGTTGTTAGGAGCGACAACGGAAAGGAATTTGTTAATTCTAATTTTAAACAATTTTTTGCAAAGAAAGGAATAGTACACCAGACAACTGTAAGCTATTCGCCGCAACAAAATGGTGTTGCAGAAAGGGCAAATAGAACCCTAGTCGAAATGGCTCGGTGTTTATTGGAACAATCTAAGTTACCACAAAGCTTGTGGGGTGAAGCAATAAACACGGCAACATATCTTCGAAATAGATCACCCACAAAAGTTCTTGGTGACATCACACCCTACGAAAAATGGTCGGGTAAACAACCGTCAGTGTTTCATTTGAAAACGTTTGGATGTGATGCTGTCGTTTTAAGCAAAGGCCCTAAAGCTAAGGGTAGTAAATTTTTACCAAAAGGGTTAAAAACTAAGTTCGTTGGATATCAGTTAAACACTAAAGGGTACCGATTATATAACCCCAAAACAAGACAAATTATTATTGCTCGTGACGTCATATTTTTTGAACATTCGTTTGAGAAATTGCCTACAGAAGATGATAACCAAGAGATGCTTTATATAAATATTTTTAAACAAAATACAAACTTTAATAATAAAGCTGTAGTACCAACTGAAGGTGATAGTGATTCTCAACAAGTACATGACGAATTTGATGATGAAGAAGAGCAGGTGAGTTCAATAGATAGTGAATCTGATAGAGAAGACACAATTGTTGTTGATAATAAAAGAAAAAGAGGAAGACCTAAAATCCTAAGAACCGGTGGTAAAGGAAGACCCCGCAAAGTGTATGTTACTGAAGGGGGGCCTGAAATGTTAAATGCTATAATTGAGAACCCTAATTCTGTAAATGAAGCACTTAATTCAGACAATTGTGAGAAGTGGAAAAATGCTATGCTACAAGAGTATAATTCCTTAGTAAATAATAAAACGTGGCAGTTAGTAGATAGGCCTAAAGAAAAAAATGTAATAGGATGCAAATGGGTTTTTGCTGTAAAACGTTCGCCAAACGGTGCTATAGAAAAATATAAGGCAAGGTTAGTTGCACATGGATGTTCGCAAAAACACAACATCGACTACCAGGAAACATTTGCACCAGTTGTTAGACATTCCACTATACGGTTACTTTTGGCACTGGCCGCTAGACACAAATTGCTAGTTAATCACATCGATATTGAGGCAGCTTATTTGAATGGGGACTTAGAAGACGATGTGTACATGGTACAGCCAAAAATGTTTGAGGATGAAAAGCACCCAAATAAAGTTTGTAAACTTAATAAAGCCCTCTACGGTTTGAAGCAGGCTGGCCGAGAGTGGAATAGGAAGGTGAACGACATTTTGCTAAATATGGGTTACATGCGTTGTAAATCCGACACCTGTGTCTACATAAAACGAAATGGTACTAACTTAAGCTTCATTGCCATTTACGTCGACGATATGTTATTGGCATGTTCTAGTGAGAGAGAGATGCAGAATATTTTTGAAAACTTAAACAAACATGTAAAGGCAGTAAATAAAGGTGCAATTTCATTCTATTTGGGTATGGAAATTAATCGAGATGGCTTAAGAGGTGACATAAGTATTCACCAAAAACGATACACTGAAGAATTGCTAGAAAGATGGGGTATGTCAGATTGCAAACCTGCAGCCACTCCATGGCCAAGTGGTATGGTGCTTAAGAAGTGTGAAGGAAAATGTAATGACTTGGATACAAAAACGTACCAAAGTCTAATTGGAGCATTGATGTATTTAGCTGTAATAACGCGACCTGATTTGATGCATGTGGTATCGAAATTGTCACAGTTCAACACACACCCACATAAAGAACATTTTGCAACGGCCAAATATGTCTTCAGATACCTAAAGAAAAATCCAATAGGTAAAATTACTTTTTATAATAATTTAAAAAATTTTGAATGTTTCACAGATTCTGATTGGGGAAGCGATTCGAGTGATCGAAAGTCCTATTCAGGTTTTGTAATATTTATGGCAGGTGGTCCTATTGCATGGGAATCACGAAAACAATCTGTGGTTGCCCTAAGTACGATGGAAGCTGAGTACGTCGCTTTATGCCAGGGCGCAAAAGAAACTATTTTCCATCGGTGTCTACTTCATGAAATGGGGTTTGACGACTATATTGTATCACCTACTCCTATACTTTGCGATAATCAAAGTGCAGCCTTTCTGGTTAAAAATCCCACAGTACAGAAGAAAAGCAAACATATTGATATCCGTTACCACTACATAAGAGAAAAATACGGCAACAAGGAGATCGATATACAGTATGTTACAACCAACGAAAATGCAGCAGACATTTTAACTAAAATTTTAACAAAGCACAAACATTTGTATTGTTGTAAATTACTAAAACTTGCAATTAAATAATTGTTTTATTAATAACTTTCAAGTTTGCATTTGGTTTGAGCGGGAGATTGTAAGAAAAAATGCAACCTTACTTTGCAACCCAAATGCATACAACTAATCTTATATACATATGTATAACAGTTTGTTAATATAACTGATATTATTCATTCCTTTTCTTAATCTCTTTCAAGTCACATGTATAATAAACTAAATTAATCTTTCATTTATAAATTAAAGAATTGTGTGTATCTTTTCTTGGGTTAACAGAGGGTATCACGTTAACTTCCACATAAAACTCTGTGACTAAGGCAGGTTAATGCCAACAGAAATCAACAGCATTAGTTCTAAAAACTACGGATCTAAGCCTGTCGTATAATTCCTCTGTACTAAGCTTTTCTCCAAAATTATTTAACAAAACTGCCCTAACTTCTTGCCAAGATTTGCAATGAAAATTAATTTCAATTGTCTCCTTTGCGTTATCTTTAAGTTTGCTTCTAATGATATCGAAAAATAAAAGCTGAGAGAGCTGATCATATTGAGGAAGAACTGGATCAAGCCTATCAACAAGTGAAATAAACGAATATAGATCCTTTCTATCTCCTGAAAATTCGGGCAATCCTTGAAGAAATTTAAGTGGATCTAAAGTCAGGGGTTGAACAGAAATATTTTTCTGAGCCATTTTTGAGATAAATGTTGATAATATTATTTGATTTCTTGTTTTTCTTGTTTCTTTTTTCTTTTTTTTAATTTTATATGCAGTATCAAATAATGAAAGTAATATTTAATTCTTATTTTTAACAGCCGTTTTGAATACAAAAATGTTTTGTAAACCTAGTTTATAATTTTAAGCGTTTTAAAATTAACTGATTTGACTGTACTTTTCTTTATTGATGCATAATATTGCAAATTGACTTATTTTGGTAATGGCAAAAATAGTTATGATTATATTACCTAATTACAATAGTGTGAAAAAGTGTAGTCAATGAAAATAAATAAAATTATTTCTTTTTCTTTATATTTATGAGAAAAAGATTTTTAATTTATATTAATTCAATCTTAAGCAAAATATTATTTTCTTGCTTTTTGTTTCATTTACTTGACTGTACTTATTTTAATAACGCGTAAATATTTTAGAATATTGGTATATTAAAAAGAGAGACATGTTTTTTTTATAACTGTAAAAGGAGGGAGATAAATATGTTATCTCTGAACCATACTTCTTTTTGTTAATTATTTCAAGTGTAAATTCAAACTTACATAATATGTATATACTAATGTGGAAAATGAACCACCAATGACAGGCAGGTTTTGTCCTTTTTTTTAACACGTTTTATCCAAAATGGTTGCTATGCTATTTTTCCGCAAAGATCCAGCTCTGGTATTGGCCACCAAACTTCGAATTGATATTTGTTAATGAAGGATTTTTCTTTTTTGTTTAGAAAAAAATTCCTGCATAAATTATGTTTGGTATTTAAATTATGATGTTCTTTACAACTTTTTTTTTGCACAAGTCAAAGTTTATGCGTTTATATTTTTGATTATTTTTGTGAAAAATTTGTTATATTAAGACATTGTCTTTTTTATAACTTCTATTTACAATCAATAGTTTTTTTTTTTTAAATATGTTGTTCTGTTTTGTTTTTTGTAGTTTTTCCAGAGTTTTGAAATTGGTTTAGTTTTTGTTTTGTTTTATTTTTGCATTATTAATTCATTAAAAAAATTTTCACTTATTAGCATAATTTATTTAAATTTTTTTTGTTAATTCTTGATGCCCGTTACGATATTAAAATATCAAATATCCTTTTTATTTATAATATTCACTTATAGTCAAAGGATACTCGGGTATCCTACCGACTGCGCCAGTTTTGGTTTTAGTCCTTTTTCTTTAAAAAAAATAAAACCCAAAGATTATTTTTTGTTTATTAACTTTAAAATATTTAAAGTTATTAATTAATTTTATTTATATATGAATTATAATTAGAATTTGAAAGTTTATATATATAATTATTTAATTTAATTTCTTGTTGGAACAACACTTTCCTTATTTTAGAGCTCTATTGATACTGCTTGCTTTTTTGATACATTTCTTTCCTTTTATACTAAATAATTTGTTCTTAGTAAATAATAACAAAAACAAATTGAACATGATCATGCATGCACAAAAATTGGGAGTTCATAATTTATCTCTCCACATGGTTACACGTTGTTGGTAATTTGGTAAGAAACGAAAATGTATGAACAAATGTGTATGCATATATGTATGTTTATTATTTAATAATCGTCTTTAAACGTAAGCTTGTTGCTAAGACAAGATCATGCATGCCCAAAAATTGGGAGTTCATAGTTTCTTTCTTATTCCTCTTTACGCATTGATCGTAAATAGATAAGCAATAAATATGTATGAGCAAATATGTATTTAATATTTAACAACCATCTTAAAACGTATGCTTGTTGTTAGGGCAAGATCATACATGCTAAGTCGCGTCGATTGTTTTTGTTGTTATGCTGTTGACAAAAAGAAATATATGTACATTTGTTTGTTAAAATTAATATTAATATTAGGAATATTAAGGCGTGTAAAATATATATTTACATGTAACTCATTGATTATTTTAAAATTTTAATGAATCCATCATAGGGAATGAATTGGCCAAGGCACGAAAATTTATTACCTTGTTCAAGTGAGTTGCTTAGTCCACAGCTAAAGAAAGTACGACCGAGTGCTATCGAGCGCGTCCACAGATTGGGAATAGTTGTAAGCTTTGTAGATATGCGAAGCAGCTGCTAACGTAGTCGGGTACAATCAGGGGTTGCTAGTGGTGAGTCTCGGGGAATCTACGGGTGGCACCGGTATCCTAATAAGTACCTACGATGTTTGGAAAGTCAGGGCCAACAATTGGTGCCTTCAATGTTAGGGGCGTCTAAATGGCGTCGGAACTTTTAACAACCGGTTCGCTATATAAAGGTGAAATAAGGGTTTTAAATTAGTCCACCTGGAAGACATGTTAGCAGCCCGGATCGGACGCTTCAATGAGAAATGCTTCATTTAGAGTATCATAGCTTAAAAACCCTGATGTGATAAATAAAACGCTTCTTTAATACTGAAATATATTTGAACTCTTGTTAGTTTGAAACCCATTTTAAAATAAAGGTACGATCAGTTTCAATTCTGACACACTGCATTCGAAGAACTGTTACATTTGAAATTAATGTGAAATCCTTTAAAACTTATGCGTGTGCTCTTGCATAATCTTCTAACTCTTTTGTTTTTATTTGTAGAGTTATTTATTGAAATTTGGATATTTATCCCCTGGCTCTGTTACAAATAGTGGTACCGTGGATGAAAAAAATTTTAGAACAGCTGTAGAGGACTTTCAAAGGTTTGCCGGTCTGAATGTAACCGGCGAATTGGACGTAGATACCATACAAAAAATGTCACTGTCACGCTGTGGTGAATACGATAAGGTCCCATTTACAAATCACAACCGTTCAAAGCGTTTTCATCTTCTGGGTAGCCATTGGGTTACAAAAAATTTGACTTATAACATCTTAAGGTATCCAAGGGATTTTGTAGATAGTAATGTTGATATAGAAATAGCTAGAGCTTTTGCGTTGTGGAGTGAATCTACAGATTTTAATTTTACACTGAAAAGAGTTGGTCCAGTACATATTAATATAAAGTAAGTTCTTAAAACTTGGAAGTTTTACGATATGTATTAATCTATTGTTCTCAGATTCGCTGTAGGTGAACATGGTGATAATAAGCCATTTGATGGACCGGGTGGCGCTTTTGCTCATGCTTTCTCGCCAAGGCGGGGTGGTGAAATCCATTTTGATGATTCTGAAATGTGGGATGTAAGCAACGTTTCTGGTGTAAATCTGTTCAAAGTAGCTGCCCATGAACTGGGACACTCTTTAGGCTTGGGCCATTCGAATGTAGTTTCGGCTTTAATGAACCCTTTCTATTATGATCATGAACAAGATGTTAAATTGGACCCTGATGATGTTAGGGCCATAAAAATTTTATATGGCAACAACAATTCACATATGCCTCTACCCCCGAACTTTGGTCCACCAAATCTCCCACCAGACGAGTTGTGTATAGATCCCAAAATTGATACTATCTTCAGATCTAACGATGGCCAAATTTATGCATTTAAGGGTGACAAATACTATAAAATTTCGAAATCAGCACTGTCTGATGGTTACCCAAAACTTATATCAGATGGATGGCCAGGTTTACCTGGTCAGTATTCTATTTATATTACTGATTCGAAGCACTTCTTATTTCTTAACTGTTTTAGGCAATATTGATGCCGCATTTACATATAAAACTGGCAAAACATATTTCTTCAAGGGTAATGAATATTGGAGATACTTTGGCCACAAAATGGATGATAACTTTCCTAGAAGTATACACAAAGATTTCGTAGGATTACCTAGTGATTTGGATGCTGCCACGACGTGGAACGATAACATTTACTTTTACAAGGGCAGTCAATTTTGGCGTTTTGAAATTTTAAGCAAACCAAAAGTTAAATACGGCTACCCCAAATCCATTTCACTTCGGAAGGGCCTGCCATATAATTTGGATGCTGCCATTCAGCTCACCGAGGATATTAGTTTCTATTTTAAAGGCGATAAATACTATCAGGTTGATGCTGCAAATTTTATAGTAAGTGCAAAGAGCCAATTTAATTAAAATATAAATATTTTCTTATTTAAACTAAGAGAAGCTTTCAACATTACCAATTTCTTTTTATTTTTTAACAGGTAACGCCGGCTGTACCTCCATTCGCTCGCCCTTTGCTCCAATGGTGGTTCTATTGTAATAACACATCTTCCACACCAGGTAGGTATATTTATTCCAATTTTCTCTATAATAAACAAATGTATAAGATACATCCAATCAAAAACTATTTAATTAATGAACTGGTCAATGTTTTGACTTGTAATAAAAATTCATGGTCGAGGGAATAAATAAAATAATAAAATTTAAATTACACGTATTTCAAAAAATTGTACACATGCCTCTCGATTTACAAGGTAGATATACCTAAATACATATAAAGCAAATTTCTCCTAAACTCCCAAAAATAGCTTAATATTCTTCTGCGAGGTAAACAAAACGTTTATTAAAGCCTTGTTTAGTTGTTGGCAAACACAAAAATTCTTGCCTTTCTTTAAAAATGCCAAATTAATCAGAGTTTGCTTAGAACCCCGCAGAGTAGGAAAAATGTTCGACGGTTAAAAATCTAAAAATTTTATAATTTGGAACTTAGTTTTATGTGTAGAATAAGAGAAATGTTTATATAGTTTAAAGTTAATGTGAATACCAACATTTACTGCCGTATTTCATTAAAATAATTATTAGATAATAAAAAGTTTATGAAACAAGTCTCCAAACAGTTCTTGTCTCTTAACCTCTAAATTTAAATGAATGAGTGGTGAATCTGTCGCTACATTAATAGGAGATGAATATATTAAAATTGTATTTATTTAATTTTTATCCTTTAGGTTTTGGCAACAATCAGTCTGATGACATTGGCAGCATTGTTACTGCAACAAACTAAAAATTTTAATATCGACAACGGCACAAAAACTTAATAACCTTGCGAAAAGGCATAAGAACTTGTAAATAAAGTAAACAAAAGATTACAAAAATAATGAATTTTGAATTAGGGCAAAAAAAAAAGGAAAACAAAAGAATTCAAACAAAACTTTTCTCTGAAGTATAAATGTAAGAAAGTAAGTATTAGTAGTAGTAGTATTTTATTTCAGTAGTATAATATATACTTTATATAAATTTACAATTTTTACAATTTACAATTTAATTACATAGAGAATAAAATAAAATAAACTATAACTGCTAGCTCGATTATATTTTAATACTTTATCTCGTTTGATTGATCTTAGTTCACTATTAAACCACTCATTAATATTACTTATATGCCCGATTGGTTTTTGTATTATGTATTTATTAATAGAATTTTGTAAGTTCGTATCGAAATTTAAAACATTCCTCTTTATATCCAAATTATTATTGTAATTTAGTACACAGCTTAATTCATTGTTGAGTAAGTGTTTTCTATATTTTAATACATTTATTACTCTTTTATTTGATATTTTCGGCTGTACTGTGGCGAGTATTTCTACTTCAATCGTTTCATGATCTGCCATTTTGTATTCTTCGCTAGTTTTTACAGATACGTTATGACAGTTTGTTATTATAAAATATATTAATGTCTTTGTGCAGGGAGTAATTCTTGTATATTCGTTGACAATTTGTTTCAACCCATTATCACTTAATATTTGCTGTATTCTATATTTATATGTGCCTTCTTTCATCCAATCAATATTAAAATCTCCAGCTATGATAATATCATTATTTATTTCACATAGATTTTCAACCATTTCCTCAAAAACTTCACAGAACTCAGCTTCACTTCTGCCTGGTGATCTATACACAGCCACTATTATGAACGCAGCTTTTGTAATGTTTGCTAGGTAAGCGCATAACCAATATTTGAAATCTGATTTTCTTTCAACTATTTTTTTAGTTTCCATATTTTTCTAAAATACATTATTACACCTGCTGTTCTATTTGAGTTTGATAATACACCATAGTGGTCATATCCATTTATTATATATTCTTGCTCTTCTATATTATTACTTAAATGCGTTTCAGACAGGATGATGAATTCCGGATTCATTAATTCTGCTACAATTTGTATTTGATCAATGTTGTTTACTAGGCCTTGTACATTTGTATAGATTCCACTTAGTTTCTTTGGTTGTTAAATGTTAAAACCCATTCTTCTTTTCTTTAGATTCAATTTATTTTGATATACCGGGCATGATCTGCTTGCTGTGACATGATTTTCATCCAAGTCCAAGGTCAGTTTGTTTTTCAATCTTATGCAGTTTATACATTTTTCTATTACTTCATTATTGCATTCGCTTGCTCTGTGTCTGCCATGACATTTAAAACAAATTTCATCACTTTTACATTCACTTGCTTTATGGTTAAAACCTTGATATTTGTAACACCTTAATACATCTACACCTGTTTGGGATTTTTTCCCAAACTAATAATTACGGCAGCAAAAAAAACCTGAACTGGTAACCCTAACCTAAAATAAATTTGTATTTTCTTTTGCTACATCATTTGCTTACAAAATTATTGATGTTAAACGGTTCAATTTTTTATATGTACTTAATATTAATATTAATATTAATAGACACACGCATGTACATACATACGTATATACATACTTGTATGCAAGTTAGTTACAAGGTCTTTTTTGCAGTCATGAACTTGGTATAAGGTCAACAAACACAAATAATTGTTTCTTATTATTACCGCTAATCGCGACACTCATTTAAAATCTATACAAAAAAATGATGCTCTGGTCACATACCTGGTATGTATGTATGTGTATATATTTGTACATTGTTTTTACATGGAATTCGGTACTTGAAAAGTAGAGAAACTTTGTCACTCGTTTATCATCTTCTGCTAGAAGCACACAAATTATTAAAATTAATAGAAACGTGCATAATTAAAAATTGTACTTATATAAAACTTGAAAAACTATATTAATATAAATAAAGTTAAATATAAAATTTAAAAGTGAATTGTTTTGTCTATTCCTGATCATGAGGATCAGGACAACCTAAATCTACACAAAATTCTCATACAACACCATTAAACACTCTGCATATTTCCCATCCTATATTTAATTTTCCAATATTAATTTAATTTAGAATGGACTTCTGAATCAACTTTTACTTTTGCATTAAATACAGTTCTATTGCTTCTTTTTGATTCATACATTTTAGTCACTTCAAATTTATTGTCTTTAAAGACTTCATTTTGTCGTTTAATTTATCCAATTAAATCTTCTTCCGAGTATTTAAAATTCACATCAGTTATTATAACTTCAATTTCATTTTTATCGGGTACTTTTATTTCATAATTTTCACTCATTTCTGTTTGCAGTGCCTTTTTGATTTTATCCCTTTCTTCTATATTTTCCCTTCGTATTACTATAGTGCCATTATTTCTGTTTTTAACATTTGTTATTTTTAGACCACTTGGGTCCACCATATTGTTTAAATCCTCCTTAGTTTTCTGTTTTTTCTGTTTCTCTATTGGTTTAACTATTGAAGGCACTTGAGTACTTATTTCTGGCAATATTGTTTTGCTTTTTACTGCTTCTGCAAACGTTTGTTTCTTTTGTGATGCACTTGACTCTTTAATAGTTCTTTTTATTTCATTACACATTTTCATATTATTTTCTTCTATTGTATTACACATTTCTTTGTTTTCGTTTTCGCTTTCGTTTATAGCACTGCATAATTTTTTCACTTCGTAAACATTTTTTTCACAAATCCTTTGGGCATTATCTATTTTTTTTAGTCTTTCTTAATATCGTCTTTCAATTGCCTCCAATAGTTGTTTAATTTCATTTTCGTTCTGTTTCAACGATAGAGCAAATTCATTTTTATATTCAGCTAGGTTATGTTTGTTTTCAATTACACCATCTTGAATTTCTTTCAAAACCAAATCAACATTATGTATATATTGTACACAATCATCACAAATGAATCTTATAAAATTACTAGTTTCCAAGATTTTTATTGCATATTGATCAATTCCCGCGCATTTATTTGAGCAGTGATAAATTTTGCGACATACACCCGCACAGCTTATGCCAGATTCGCCACGAATGGCACCTTTGCACTTGTAACATTCAGCCATCTTACGGCTGGTGCACTAATGCTTATTTTATCTATTTATACTAATTATATCACTTTGAAACTATAAAACAATTTATAATGTCTGACCCTAAATTAAAGGTGCAGTTCACTTCACTTGTTTATTATTCAATCTATATTTTTATTACTTTTTATTTTTACTAAGAAACACGTCCGTTCACTATGAGAGAGAAAGCAGATCAATCGTCCAATACCTTAGAAACTCATTTATTCTACCTCTAAAATTTTAGTTTTCACCACGGAGTTACATGTGGCACTAGACTATCATTCATCTTGGGCTGAGCTACTAATTTGTAATATAGTCAATGTTTATTCTGAAACGAGCCATAAACATTTTCCATTGAATTCATTTACAGCTTTGTTTAAATTTATTAAAAGTTTTATTTTAAAATATTGAAGGCAAGACAACCATAACTGTCACAACTCCTCTTATTGGAGTGACTTAAATGATCTAGCTTTAAATAGCTTTTGTCTTCGCTGCCTACACGTGCCTTGTACTTCTTACCGCACTTCTTTTAACTTCTTCTTTTCATCCTAAAGTCCAAACCTTATATACATGGTTCCGTTCGGTGCCGTTCCACTCGACAACTGATTTTTTAAATTTTCCTTTTTTAACCCTATACTACATTTTTCTTTGGTACAAACCTGCATTTTTATATATATACATATCTTCTTTCAAAGTCTTACGTCTACATTAAAAAAATTATTTTCTTTTCGTTCTCAAAATTTCATAAATTATTATATTTCTTTTAAAATTAAATCCATGCCAATAGACAGGCTTTAAAATGACAGCGAAGTAGGCGCGAAATTGTTGTATGTATGTGACGCCTACCAGATAAAAACGATGCAAAATTTAAATAACAAAATATTGCTGTGAGTTATCAAATTTATTACAAAGCTTTATTGGCAATGCTTCTGATGATTTCTACTCCAAAATCTGTATCTCCGGCCAATGTTGCTTATGTTGTGTTCTCCAATAGTGGCGCCCACTGCTAGGTGTGTCTGCACTTCATATGAATTGCTATTTAATTGGTAGCTTAAGATTCACAAACGTGTACTTGCGCTCACATATTTCTATGGTGCGACGTACGGCCTGCTCCATGAAGTCAAAAATTCACCATAAAATCGAAAAACTAAAATAAATTTTTTTCAAATAATCAAAGTTTAATATAAAACTGATATATTACCACAAAATAAAAACCAAAATTCACTAAATTTGGATTATTCACCACAAAAATTTTAATTTTCGACAATATTGTAATTTTACCAAAAACCTATAAAAATAAATAAAACAATATTTTATGAAAAACAGCGAAATTTACAACAAAAAAATATTGTACTGAAAAATGCAAAATTTAGCAAAATTATACACAATTATTATAAACGTCTAACTTCACCCACCAAAATACGGAAATTAAACAAATTTTAAAAATTCTCCACAAAATTTAAGAATCGTAAAAATTAAATATTAATAATATAATAAACTGAAAATCAAAAACTATTATGAATATAAAATTTTCAACACAATTGAGGAATTCACAAAAATTTTAATATTCGCCACCAAACTAAACTGTAGTCTGAAAATATTTAATTACCAAAATAATAATATTCGGCAAAAGTTTATTTGCCAAAGTAAGATATTCGGCTGTGCAGAACCTAATATACCCTTCACTACTACCAAACATTTCCAAAAATGTACGTACCACAGATTTTTCTGTGCAAAGAATTGTTTGCGATATTTAATTTAGGCCTTTAATTTTATTCATATTAATTTCAATTTAAACTCTCTTCTCGTCTTAATAAAAGTATTTTCGATTGGTGTGTATTTCTTTACTTTGAATGGTTATAAATTTTTGATAAATTCTCAATTTTTGTGGTGAATTGTAGATAAAAGCTTAATATGGTTTATTGTAAAATTTATAATATTTAATATTTTTTCGTTATATTTCAAATTTTGGTGAAGTTTGTTTTTGGTTACTTGTTTACAACTGGTGTAACATTCGTTTCGCTAAAATTGCGACGTTTTTCATAAAGAACATTTTTTATATGATTGTGTATCATACACATATGTATATATTATATTTTTAAGATATCGTAAAATTTTGTTTTCTTTTAATTTCCGGTTTTTTTATTGAATTTGCAACATTTTGGTTAAAGTTTTTGTGGTCAAATTCCAAAGTTCAGGAATTTTGGTGTTTGTGGTTGTTTTGGTAAAATTTCGGTTAATTATTGATTTTAAAGCAATATATTTTTTAAAATAATGGTATATTTTCGAACTTTGGTGAATTTAAAATTTTGGCAATTTCTTATTTATTTAGTGAAATTTAATTTTTTTTTTTGTAAATTTCGATATTTTTACAAAACTTTGTTATTTTTATTATTTAATATTTGTGGACTATAGTTTGGTTTCAAATATATAACAAAATATATATTTTTTAACTTTAGATTAACTAAGATTTTTGCAAAAATTTATTATTTATAAATATTAAGTAATTTAGTTGCTAGGCAAAAGTTCGTTTTCTTTATTCTTTCTATTCACAGAGAGAATTTATTTGATATGATAACTTTGTTATAAATTCTCTCTCTTAATAGAAAGAATAAAGAAAAGGAACTTAGTCCAAAGAATAAATTTATTATTGATATAATATTTAAATTTTTTGGTAAAATTAAAATTTTTTTATTCTTCAAATTTTTTATAAAATTTACAATTTGTATATATTTTGCTAGGTTAAAATTTTTGTTTTGGGAATACTCCACATGTAGTGAATTTTTAATTATTGTTTTTTATGTTTGTTATACATAAATTCTTTAAAAATATCGAAATTTTTCATAAAATATTGATTTTTTGTGGTTTTGCGGCTTTCAGTCGAAATTAAACAGATTGTGGTGGAATTTATTTATTTATGGTGAATATTTTAAATTTAGTGAATTAAGAATTTTTGTTTATTTTTTTAATTTTCAATTTTGAATACAATTTTGATATTTTGAAAAGAAAATGTATTCCAGTTTTTAAATTATGTGGCGGCTTAAAACTGTATCTAAATTTTGAAATATTTTACATTTCTTTGTGAAATTATATTTCGATTTTGTCAAAAATTTCAAATTGTTTGCGCAGTTTTAGAACTAAAATTGTTGTTTTTTGGATTTTGGTGAATTTTTTTTTGTTACGGTAGGACCAGCACTCAGGGAATGACCCCTATTCATGCAATGCATTTTGCTAGAACTAGGAAAAGAGGTTATGGGAAGGATATAGAGGGAGTAGTGTTTATTAACATTTGACTTGAACTTTTCCAAAGAGAATGTGGGAGGAAAGACCACTGCTGGAAGCTTATTCCACATAAGAATGGTCCGGCTAAAGAACGAATTCTGTCTGTAGTGCGTTGTGCGATCCACTGACCATTCGACCACAAATGGTTGTGCTCTTGATGAAGTACTTGTGGTGCGTATAAATGACCGGGTTTCGGGAATAATATCCCTAATTTCATCACAGGACAATCCATTGTAGTAGCGATAGAACAGCGAAACACACCCCACATTGCGACGATGCTCGAGAGAGTCAATAGAGTTGGATACCCTACTGTCACCGATGAGCACCTTCGCCCTCTCCTGTACGCGGTCGAGTAACTCCAAAATAGACTTTGAAGCACCGGCCCATACATAAGAGTTGTATTCCATTTTCGGTCGGATATAAGTGGTATAGATAGTTAGGAGATCCGATGGGGTGAAGTTCTTCTGACACCGTTTGAGGAAGCCTAGGTACTTGAATGCTTCTGTCGACACTTGAAAGATGTGTTGGGTCCATCGGATATCACATTGAATCTTCATGCCAAGAACATCAAGAGCCTCTGATTCCTCAATATCTATACCACCCATAACTACAGATGGTGGAGCAAAGTCCGTCGTGCGTCTGTGTGTTAGCATACAACACTGGGTCTTATTGGGGTTAAAATCGACCCTATTCGCACGACCCCATTCTGTGATCGTCACAAGATCACTATTTAATGACTCATTCATGCGGTGCCTCATGGCCCCAATCTCTAAGAGGCTTGGTCTGTTGATGAATGAGTAAGAATGGCATATGTTGCTGTCATCTGCAAAAGAATAAATAGGGTTGGAAGTTTGACGAAGAAGGTCATCTAGGAAGATAAGAAATAGAGTAGGAGAAAGAACGGAGCCCTGTGGTACCCCTGAATTGATATTAAACTCGTCTGATGAGATCGCATCTACAACAACTCGTATAGTGCGATCTCCGAGAAAGCTCGATATAAATTCAGAGAAGTTATTACCAACACCAAAAGCAACAAGATATGACAAGAGCGCGACATGGCACACCCTATCAAACGCCTTGGAAATATCTAGAGCCACCACCTTACTTTCGCTAAAATGATGTACACATTCCATAACCATGGAGAGCGCCAAACAAATTGCTATTGGACAGTAATTTTCAGTGTTATTGGCCTCTACTTTTTTTGGGATTGGCGTTGCATTATTGGCAACCTTCCAACATATTGGAAATTGCCAGCATGGTACAATATGCTGATGCCATCGTTATTTAACATCCTCGGATATTTAATAACGATGTCCACCGCAAAGATATTTCCTTTTTTGTAAATATTCCAAAAGAAAACCCAAAACTTGACCTTTTTCAAGAGTAACAAACCAAGTTGGATCTTGGTTGAAATAAAGTCCGTTGCTGCGTTATTAAGAACATATCTGTACTGAATTTGAATGTTGATTTTTAAGGCATTTTATACCATATTTTTCTGCGTTGACTTGTTTTAGCAACCAGCATCGAGTTGTAGTAGATTTTAGGCTTGTAACTATTGTTAAACAACAAAGAGAGATAATTCTCTCATACGAGTACAACGTGGTAGTAAATGAAAATTTTGTTTTATTTCTTTTTTTGTAAACACTTTATTCGAATTGGGAACTTAATGCGTATTATTCATTAGTCACTGTTTTTTTCTTTTTGTAAGAGGTAATTTTGGCATTGCCATTTTCACTGCATTTGATCGTAATTTATCATCTTAAATTTGTCTTTGCTTTAAATACAATTCTCTATATGCATTAGCATATAGAGCACGTCATATAAATCCGATGCCACTTTAAATTCCATTGAATCAGCCACAGATTTATTAAGAAACATGCAAGAGAGCTGTATTCGAATGTGCGGAATCACATATACCCTTCACAAAAGTATGAACTACAAAAAAAAAAAAACACTACAGATTTTTTCCTGTGCAAAACATTGTTTGAGATATTTAATTGTGGCCTGCGATTTTAGTCGTATTATTTTGCATTTGGTCGTAGTATAAGCATTTTCGATCAGTGTGATTTCCTTTCTTCTGAATGCTTAATTATTTTTAATAAATTCTGAATTTTTTGGTGAATTGTAGATAATAGCGGAATGGGGTTTGTAGTAAAATTTTTTTTAAAAATTTACAGTTTTCAGTGCAGTTTCAGAGTTTGTTTTTCTTTTAGTGTTGTTAGTGAAAATAATTTTTTTTTTGCCCTTTGGTTCTTATGTGACATCGGTTTTGTTCGAATTGCGAAGTTTTCCGTAAAATTTTTGTAAACTTTTGATGAAATTAAACATTTTTTGCAAATTTCATATTTGGTGAATTTTTGAAATTTGATTGTTTTATTGCAGACTATTGATTTTGTGGTGAGTTTTCGAAATCTGCGTGAATGCAAAATTTTGCAAATTTTAAATTATACGTAATTTTTTTGTTGCAATTTCGATTGTGTCGAAATTTTGTTTTATTGTAGTTTTTTGGTAATATTAATTTTTTTTGGTTGCAGTTGGGTTTCGTTAGGAATTTTTAAATTTTAGTCAATTCCGAAATTGTGTTGAAATTTCGCTTTTTTATGATTTAAACTTTTTTTGTGTGAAATCGCGATTTGTGGTGAAATTAGAGATTTTTATATAATAGTGTCAGATATATTCTATTTTAAGTTTTCGTAAAATTTTGGTTTCTTTCAATTTTCGTTTTTTTGATGAATTAGCAAAATGTTGGTTAATTTAAAGTTTTTGTGGTTAGACTCCAAATTTTGGGAATTTTGGTTTTTGTGGTATTTTTGGTAAAATTGCGGTTTATTATTAAATATTGGTTTTGTAACACTAAATATTTTTCATTTTAGTTTTTTCGATTTACGCAATAGGTAAATAATTACCTTATCACAATATTCCTCGTTTTCTAAATCGATTTCCATCTCAGATCTGATAATTTACTAACTTAGTACACGTATTGTGTACTTTTAATATATTTTCCAAAAAGTTAAAAAAAAAGTAATTAAAGTTTAAATTGAAACAAAAGCATTTTTACACAAACCGTTACTAGTTTTTGTGGTTCTCCTGTCTGCAATAGTCTGACTAAATAAGTCGAACGGAGAGAAGTTAACATTCTTTTTTAAAAAGTCACCAATCCACGGTGGAACAGCCTACGCAAGGGATGTGTCGCCAAGAGCTCTCTACAAGCGATCTCTGGTTACAAGAGTAGATTTCTAGCTTTTATACTTACCTACCCGGGTCATGTTTTCTCCATTTCAGGGATGAATCAGGAAGCCTCGCAATATCGGAAGAAAATTTGGTTTTAATTCGCCAAGAGAGGCATCCGAAAGAAATGGCTAGGAATGCTTTGGGTGGACGGGGCAATCTCCAAAGGTACTTCCAATTTTAACCGTGAGATTCCAATAGCAATGGATAAAGATGCGTCGTAAAATGTAAAGAGGTCAGTCTCTGAAGGAACTACGGCATTAATTGGCCAATGGAAGAATTTCAAAGAGGTGGAGAAGAAAACCACGCAAGGGGTGGACGCGTCATTCTCCAAAGTTTCTCCTGATGATTCAGAAGCTAAGACAGTAGCGCATATTGTATGTGTATATCCAACATTGGATATACACTGGCAGACACATGTTTAATGTGAATGCCATGGTGGACCTAATTCTTAGACAAATGCTAGAAATTGCGAGAGACTCCGTGATGAATACTGTCACCAGTCGAGAGTCAAAAACTACTACAGACAAGAGTAAAGGCTAGTGGTACCATGAGGCTCGAATAAGAGTAGTGGAGAGATAGTGGTAAGTTACTAATCGATTGCTTGAAATCAGTAAAAGGGACCATCAAATTACCGATATGAATCGATATCCTCCCTACATTACATAAAAAAAATGATTTTGCCTTCGTGTTATTATCCTCTGCTTATGCAAAATTGATCAAATCATTATTAAAAATATTCATCTTTAGAAACGGTTCTGAGAATACATTGATGTTTATATCCTTCACAAAAATTAAAAGGGTATATATAGGTTTGACATTCCGTTTGTAATTTCGACAATATTCATTTCAGACCCAACAAAATATATATATTCTGGATCCTTATAGGTAAAGAAGTTTAACGATGTCCGTCTGACCGATGTTGAAATCAACTTTTTGGCAGCACTAGACAACATACTAGACGACTTGATCAGTAAGTTCGGCGTATTCAGCCAAAAAGCCCTTTTAAATTTTTTTTAGCTCACTCATGCGGAGAAACACTTCCACTCAAGCTCATAAAATTAACATATTCTGAATCATTAACAAATTTGCATTAAAGCCCTATACGGAAATTTTCATCCAGAGCCCCCAGATAACCTACGGACATTAATGTTGTACCGAATAAAAAAACCTTAAAATTTTAAATACTATCAAAGAAAATGATTTTTCAAAAAAAAAAAAACAAACTGGCAAATGGAAATAAAAGTTTTATTTTCAAAATTCTAAATTCAATCAAATACAAAATTTTATGAAAAAAAGCCAAAAAATCAAAATTCACCGAATTTTGAATATTTACAACAATCTGAAAAATTACAAAAAATTAATGTATTATGGAAAACGTCAAATTTTAACAAAATCAATGTTTAACAAACATGTGAGAACCAAATTAAAAGATAAAAGAAAATTAAAAATTCGCCAAAATATTTAAAAATCATAAAGCTTAAAATTTTAATCAAAAATCTCAATTAACTCTAAAACTAAATAAAAAACAAATTTTACCACAATTTCGGAATTCACCAAAATTTACCACACCATAAACTATAGCTAAGAAATTTTAAATTACATACACATCATAATTTGCAAAAAGATGGAAATTAAAAAACAATCGAAACAGCACAAAATAATTTCAAAAAATTCTAAATTTTTCCAAAATTTTAAATTCACCACAAATTCGAAAATTCACTAGAAATCGAAAAATGGGAATACAAAAAATTTAATTTCTAAAAAGTCAATATTTAATAAAAAACCAAAACTATACTAAATTGTACGAAAAAAATCAGATTCACAAAATATTAAAACTGCAGCATAAAAATTTTAATTTCAAAATATTTTGTAATCTCACCAAATTTCCTAATAAAATAAAATTTTATGAACATTTTAAAAAAATCTACAATTTCACCACAAACCGCTAATTCTACAAAAATGTAAAAATCATAAAAAAAAACAAATGTCAACACATTTAGGAATTCATTGAAATTCAAAGGTCGTACATAAAATCAAACTATAGTCTCAAAATTTTTTAATTACCAAAAGTGCTCCTAAAATTACGTATAATTTAAAATTTGGCAAAATTTTATATTCACAAATACTTTAAAAATTTATCAAAAAATGGAAAAACTGGAATAAAACAAAATAATTCCAAATGTACCACAAAAACTTAAATTCACCAAATTTGAAATTGCAAAACAAAAAAATTTTCAAAGCAATATTGATGAAGAACCTCTTCAATAAATTGCACTGGCATTAAATTTTTTATTTATTCACTATTTCTATTGGACATGTGTGTGGAAAATTAAATGTATCAAATACAATATTGTTCGAATTTCATAGCACGCTACGCGAATATGTTGAAAATGTTGAATATTGTTGAAAAAATTTTGAATATGAAAAGTGTTTTAGAGCAAAATATATTTCCAACACTGCTCCTCAAAATTTATATTTTAACAAACTAATGTTAATCTTTTAAATTTAACAAATTAATAAATTTATTGTGGTTTGATTTGCTTCAATTATTTGTAAATATATCTGCAGCCATATTTTCTGTAGGGCAATATTTTAAAGAAATATGTATCTTTTGTTAATGTCTTCTCTAATGTGGTGATATTATACATATATACTTTGTTCCATTGATGAATTTAATGTCTTACTTAGTCCACTGTCAGCGACGTTAATTGCAGCTTGGCAACCCTACCATAATACATACATTTTATTGGAAATTTAAGAATTTAAAAGCAAAATAATGATGGTCAATTTAAACTAAAGGTAACATTTTTTACACAAAATTATAGTTTTCATATAGAAAGAAAGTTGTTTAAATAAACAAAACAACATTTTTACTATAATCCTTTCTCATATTAGAACCTTACAAACAATTTTGCTAAGCTAGCAAGTTGCCTAGAAATGGGATGGTATTGTACATATGAAGAACTTGGCCCTAATTTTGATCTCAGTACTTTTTACGGTCGAAATTTTTGGATAGAAACTTGGCCTTATTTGGGATGGCTAGCGTCCCCAGAAAAAAGTAAACAAATTTCAGTTCTCTAGCTATATAGTTCCTTTCCGTTTAAGTACAGAAAACAAAATTATTTTTCGATCGCAATTCTAGGAATTGCAACCGTTCAATATTAATATAAAATAATTAAGAAATAATGTTAATATTTAGCATAAGCAAACAAAAACTGTAAAATGCATTCTAAGCTGAATTAACAAAATTTTGTGTTAACAATAAGTTCAATGAATAATAAGGAATTAAATAAAGTCATTTGTTAAATATGACAATGAATAATTTCATGACAACTATGCAGGGTATGTTTCAGGAAATGATGCGAACCCAAAATATGCTTCTGCAAGTTTTGCTTGGCAAAAAATGAACCAGTTAAAAATATGCTTCTGGAACGCTAACGGGCTCTCCCAACATAAATATGAAGTAGAACACTTTCTGCTAGCACATGATATAGACATACTATTAGTCTCTGAAACACACTTCACTATAAAAAACTGCTTTAGAATTGATGGGTATTTTATATAGGACACCAAACACCCAAGCGAAACGGCATGTGGTGGGACTGCCATTATAGCCCGAAAAAACGTAAGGCATTTTTCATTGCCTGAATTCAGGGAAGACTTTTTGCTAGCCACGACCATAAATCTTACAGATTTTAAAATTGTAGTCTCATCAGTGTATTGCCCGCCTAGGCATAAAATTGAACACCATGAATTTTCCAGATTCTTTGCTACGCTAGGACAAAAATTTATTGGCGCTGGTGATTACAATGCAAAGCACACATATTGGGGATCCAGACTCCTTAGCCCTAGAGGTAGGCAGTTGTATTATATAGTTCAAGCGAACAAGCTGGACGTCGTATCAGCCGGTAAACACACCTATTGGCCCACAGACTTTAATAAGTTGCCAGACCTTATTGATTTTGCTATAGCAAAAAACATCAAACGTGACCAACTGTTAGTTAGTTCATCCTATGACCTATCTTCTGATCATTCACCTTCAATTGTTATTTTACACGACAGTTTTGTCACTGCACCTAAAACCCTTAGTTTCTACCCGAACAGAAATACGAATTAGTTAAAATATAAAATGTATGTGAGCTCTCACTTATCTTTGAACATCCCACTGAGAAATCCAGCTGATATTCAAGCAGCTGTAGATCATTTTACAGACGTCGTGACTTCCGGAGCCATAGCTGCAACGCCAAGAAAGCCATCAGCTAAAATAATAACGTACCAGGCAACAGCAGATATTCAGATGCTCGTCATTGAGAAAAGAAGACTAAGAAGACAATGGCAAAATAGTCGTTCTCCACACATAAAAATGCAAATGAACTTATGCCAAAAAAACTTACGGAGTAAATTGAGACAGAAACACCAACTCGCTATCGACAACTTTTTAAAAAACTTGGATCCAATGAAAAACACGGATTATAGTCTGTGGAAAGCTGTAAAGCGCTTACAATGTCCTATTGCTTACGAATCCCCACTAAGAGTTGAAGACCGTACTTGGGATAAAAACTCAAGTGAAAAGGCAAATGCGTTTGCAAATAACTTAGAGCAGGTTTTCGCACCGCATGATATAAGTAATTCCACTACTCCAATTATTAGTGACACCGTGAATGATCCTAGGAAATTTCGGTTGTCTTCTTTAAAATCGACAATTAAAAATACGGATATGAAGAAATCAACTGAACCTGATCGTATAACAGGGTCAATGATAAAAAACTTACCTAATTCAGCTGTAAGAATTTTACTTATATATTTAATGCCATGTTGCGCGTCGGCTTCTTCCCATGCTCTTGGAAGATATCTGAAATAGTTATGATCCCAAAACCAGGAAAGGACTCAAGCCAGATTACATCCTACAGCCCTATTAGCCTGCTGTCAGTTTTGTCAAAGATATTTGAAAAATTCGTCTCGAGTGTAACTTCTTTTCTAAATGAACACAACGTTATCGCAGATCATCAGTTTGGTTTTCGAGCAAGGCATAGTACGATTGAACAAGTTCATAGAATCGTTACCATTATTAGATCGGCTTTTGAAGGAAAGCAATACTGTTCAGCTTTATTTATAGACATTTCCTAAGCATTTGATGAAGTCTGCCATGATGGGCTACTTACTAAAATAGTTCGGATTCTTCCTGAAAACAACCACAAGCTTATAAAAAGCTATTTGTAAGATAGAACTTTTAAAATAAGGTCAAGGGATCAGTTTTCAAGAAATGGGAAAATCAGTGCAGGAGTACCTCAAGGAAGTGTGCTAGGGCCGCTATTATATATCATCTATACAGCGGATATGCCGACAAGCCAACATTCATATACATCAAGCTTTGCAGATGACACTGCAATTATAAGTGTCAGTAATGATCCCAAGGATGCATCTGAAAAACTGCAGTCCCATATTCATAAGCTAGAAGACTGGCTAAAACAGTGGAGAATAAAGGTAAATCCATCGAAATGTGCTCATGTAACGTTTTCCCTTAGAAGGCAAAATTGTCCACCAATCACAATAACTAACACCACGGTTCCAGCCGAAACGCACGTTAAATATTTAGGTATCCACCTAGATCGACGCCTAACTTGGTCCCGTCACATTGAAGCAAAAAATAACGTCCATGAAGCTTCGAAAAAATCAACTACATTGTATAATAAGTCCTAACTCAACTTTGGCTTTGGAATATAAAGTCCTTTTATACAAATCCGTTATAAAGCCAATATGGTCATATGGTATTCAGCTGTGGGCTACTGCATGTGCATCAAACATCCAAAAGTTACAGAGAAGACAGTCTAGGATTTTACGTCTTATCTTATGCGCCCCCTGGTGCATAAGAAATGAAAACATACATAGGGATCTCAAAGTTCCCACTATCCACGAAGAACTTAAAACGTACACGTTCAAATACCTGAACAAACTTGTCGCACATCCCAACACTCTAGCACGCAATTTGACGGCCACCAGAGACGAAAAAGAACTGACACATTGAGCCTGGCGAGGCGGCTCTCTCTACACAATAGAAGATAGATTTTTAAGATTTGAATAAAAAAAAATAGTTATTACGTTGGTAATAACTAGTAAATAATAATTTAGAAGTAAGATTTGAACACTTATTGTGAATTTCTTTTAGTAGAAAGGTTCAATAAAATGAAATAAGAGGTGTGGCTATTAAATAACGAGACTGACGCTGCTACAGAAGAAGTGCGCATGCGCCAAACGCCAGCAACTAACAGCTGTTAACGTGAAGCCTTCTCTTTCGAATGTAGTGCCTCTCGCTTCTGTGAACAAATCAGTACAGCCGTAGCCTTCGTTCGCATTAGAGGTGTTTTTTTGTTTCGCCGGAAAAATGTTAAGTCTAACAGTAGAGCAGCGAATCGTTGTGAAGTTTCATGTGAAACTTGGAAAAACCGCTACTGAAACTTATAATTTATTGAGAGAAGTGTATGGCAATGAATGTTTATCGCGTGCACGTGTTTTTGAGTGGTTTGAGCGTTTTCAAGACGTTCAAGATGATTCACGCCCGGGTCGCCCTTCCACGTCGAAAACGGATGACAATATCGAAAAAATCGGTAATCTGATTCGATCTCACCGTCGGTTAAGTATTCGTGGGATTGCTGAAACTGTACGAATTGATAAAGAATCCGTACGGCAAATATTACATAACAATTTTAACATGCAAAAAGTGTGTGCCAAAATGGTGGCTAAAATTCTCACATTTGAACAACTGTTAAGAGGTTTCTACCCAAATTCAGCATTCCAGTGTTAGACCATCCGCCTTATTCGCCGGATCTTGCGCCGTGCGACTTCTATCTGTTTCCTAAGATGAAATCTGCATTAAAAGGAACAAGATTTGAGTATGTTGAAGCTGTGAAAGAGAAAGCGGCACGCGTCCTGAAGGAGCTGCAGAAAAAGACTTCCAGCACTGTTTCGAACAATGGAAGATTCGCATGGAGCGTTGTAGGGATAGAGGAGGGGTGTATATTGAAGCTGATAATAAGTAAAAATGTATGAAATAAAAATAAAATGTTTTACAGCGTCAGTCTCGTTATTTAATACCCACACCTCGTATAAGTATAAAAAAAAACATTGTTAAATATCCACAGTTGAGCGTAGTTATTTTTTTTAAACACTCCCAAGAACTCCCGCTACAAAATTACAGTGCAAGTGCCCCATAATATTGATCAATTAGTGAATCAGTGATTATGTACTAAAATATGCACTTTTCACACCTTCATATCTCGGGAGGCTTTTATGGTAAAACTTACAACTTGGCTTATGAGGTTACCTCTACTTAGAGTTTTTACCTTAAAATTTTAATATTTTATAAGGAAAGGAAGAAAAGTGATGACGGGGGTAAAAACTGTGCGAATTATTTCGTGTTATATACACACTGTGTGCTTTACGCCTGAACTTTGTCTGGCACACTTCCGTGCGCTTTAATTCTATCATTTTTGTTGTTAAAGTTCGTGATGACTGTTTTGACTGTAATGACATGATTACGGACACAACATTTTAAGGCTCAAGGTACTGTTGTTCTTGAGCTGCTACACGAGAACTACAACTTTAAATGTGAGAATATTGGGCAACTAAGTCTTATTGTTAGACTCTTGTAGCCTTAAAATAAATAAATGAAGGAAAAAACGAAAATAAAATTTTATATAATTGGGCCACGTATATTAAAACTGGCGTAAATAACACGTTGTTTATTTGCATATAAAAATAAACAGATTATTTACAAACATACACATGCATGGAGCACATCAACAACACGTTTATTTTTAAATACTGCGAGATATGTGACCGAGAAATCTTGTAATGTGCTTATTCCCAATGACTCGCTGTCCAATTTATGAATGCCTGGCATGAGTCGACCAGTTTGGATGTCTATTAATACTGACATAATGGCGGCACGGTGTCGGGAAAGATCCCAATGTATCCATAACGTATTCTATAGTACCACAACCAGTTTGCTGCCTTTAACGTCGATGATAACTCTGCTTGAATTTTGAAGGACATGTTGCCCCATAATTCCACTATATACATATATACCTCCGCCTACTCTGTTTTCCCACTTAAAGCCATCTATGAAAATTTGTAAATGATCCGAATGGAGCCCCGTGCCCTCTGAGGAAATTGGTGACATTGGACATTACAATTTTTATTGTGCTTGGATTGGCTCTCAATCCATTTCAGGTATTCCAGTTGCAAAGTAGGCTGGCAGCTACCTCCATCCTATCAAAAAACGGGCTCAGGTTAGACACTTCCATTGCCACGTCATCTACACACGTATATTTTTAAGCACAGGGCTCATTTCTCAAAACTACGAATCGCTTGTAAATTTGTAAACTTGTGATTTTAAAAAATTGGCCCCAGCGAGTAGCTTCAAAAGAAAGTTTACTGGAGACTGGTCAAAATCTACTAACTCCAGAGATTTTCCAATGAAAGTCTGTTCGTCATTATTAAAGTCGCTTTCTAGGTCTACGAAAAATGCTAAAACATAATCCCTAAACTCGAGTGCCTTTTTTAAATATTCCACGTCTCAACTAATCTACCTTTAGCATAGGCATGCTGAGAGAAATAGGATTTTAGTATATATCGATTATCTAATCTGAGTGTCGATTAATCTCTTGGAAGCTTTAAGTAGAAGTGATGAAAAAATGTTCTTAACAATTTTGTGGTTTTTAAGAATAACCGCGTAAGTTTGAAATCGAATTTTTCAAAAGTGATTTTACGCCGCCACCTTCGGAGATTTTGACGCACACACAAATTATTTTAAGTAATTAAGCTAAAATCAATCATAGAATTATTTATTGTTATCAAACTTTGACACATATGCATATGTGAGCTTATACAAGTGTGCAAATATTTCAACTTAAATTAGCTAATCTTCATAAATTTTGCATATACAAAAAAGATAAAAACGTTGTCATCAACTCCATTGATTTGATGATTGAAAACGTAATGTCTAAACATTATGTTATGATTTTTTCTTCATCGTCAGGTCCTCTTCGTTGTTGTCATGATATTCATTCATTTTTGATAGCTATTACTTCTTCTTTGTGAAATAGAGATTTTCGTGTGGCGGTTCTACTGCAGCGACGCAACTGTATGTTATTATAACAGAATGCAAGATCTCGGCTCCTTTATTGCTTTTGGCAATACATTATGTACAAACTAAAACTTTGTTCAATAGCTGAAAAATTAGCCAACATTGCCAAATAACATAAAATATCCGTTGTCAGCTGATAAAACCACTTATTTCGTGAAGGTAAATTTTACCGGAGAGCGGGTAAATGTCGCACCAAATTTATCTTAATTTAAAAAAGCTGATGTTTTAAAGCAGCCTTATAGAAATATATTCTACTTAAACATTTATTTTAACTAAGTTGCAATATACGATGTCTTTCGAAAAACACATTTGACAAAATATCAGTTAGCTCATTTGTCGCATCAATTGTTAGTCGTAGTGGATATTTTGCTGCTTTTATGTTATTTAAGTAAGTTTTTCTTGTTAAAACATAATGTAAAATAGGTTTAAAATTGATTTTGTCTTATACTTATGTCATGGCTACTAACTTTCTATGTTAATTAAAACGAAGTATAAATTTAGTATCATGCACTTGAGGACACCGAAAATTTAAATTCACTATTGTTTAATTAATTGCGTCCTCATCAACTTCATTTCGTTTCACAACTACTTCAATTTCGTTTCACTACTACTTATTGTAATTACTCGAGTTGGAATGTTCTTCTTAAACTTAGTCGTCTTCAGTATTTTTTTTTTTTAAACTAGGTTATGTTGGGCCATAGCTGCAAGTTTTTATTCTCTATTCGTTAATAATAAAAATGATTTAAATTGAAACTTTAACTTTAAAGGAAAGTTGTAAAAGTTACAAATAAAAAAAAATTGCCACAAATTGCCTGCAGGAATGTGGCATGTGGCTATTCTTGACTTATAATATGTTAATATATGAACCTTAATTAAGCCAATTTATTTTTAAAATAAGTTATAGACCTTGGTGTTCACAAGAAGCAATTTAGCTTACTCAATTATCATTAACCTACTTAATGTGTGTTGATTTTGTTCGGCAAAACATGTGTTTGTAAATTTTGAAAAATATGGAGAAATTTAGCTTTAAAATTAAATTGTTAAAGACAATCGCATTTTCGTTAAAAATTTATTAATGGTCAATTTTATCTGGCATTTTCTCTTATTATTGTTTTAATTTTGTATATATTTGTAGAGTGTGATAACTACCATGAAGAATAAAATGGAGTTGTATTGGTAATGCAGTCATTTGACTTTGACGGAGGTGTCGCTGCTAACTGAACATACACCAGCAGACTTGCATTAGAAATTTCCCTGAATTAATGTTGCAATTAAGTACCAAGTGATCAAGAGCGAACTCAGCGCTCGATTAAGGCCGTATAGTATGACATGAACCAAGTAAATTTTAAATTGAGTTATAAAAGTTGTATATAAAATTAGACTTAATTAGCATTTGATAGCTAAAAATACTTGCACGACCCGACAATGATGTTGGAAAAAGCATGTAATCTTGTGTTTTGCACTTTTACGAGCAAAATTTTCAGTTAACACCATAAATATGAAAGCGGTAGCTAAGGAACAATAACATTTGTTCTCCCTTTTATATAATCGTGGTGATGTTGTAAGTTGTCGGGTCTAGTTAGTGATATATTACTCTTAATGTATTCATTAGAATTGTATTCATTAGAATTGTTCATCAGAATTGTTTGACTCAATTAATGATGTATTTAGGAACTAATCGCTCAATTTATTAATTAATTGCGTAAATTTTCTGATTGCGTATTAGTCAGTCCGTATCTGATTCAGTATGGATGCGAATGCAATCAAAGGACTGTGCACATAAATACGAATCTAATCTAAATTAGGACTAATTGTAGCGATAACAATTATGCCAAAAGTAACTCTTACAAAAAGAAAAACAAAAGTGAATGATAAATAATACGCATTACAATTTTTCTCCATTATAATATGTTGGGTATGTAGTTAAAAAAATAAATTTATATTTTTTAAACCTTCATGCTGTTGCTTAAATAAATCAAGCAGAATAATATGCTGGGTGTATAATATGTCTTAAAAATTAGCATTCAATTTCAGTCTAAACGAGTTCTTAATTCAAGAACAGACTTTATTTTTCCAAAAAACAAAACTCCAAGTTCCAATTTTGTGTTTTTATATAAAGTTAAATATACTTTTCTTTCGATTCTTTTCTTGAATTTTGGGCATAAAAGGATATATTCTTTATTCGCAAATCGTTATTATACGGCTGAGGATAAATTCAAACTATTCCTTTAAGAAAGTAAAATATAACAAAAGCTGTTTTCTCCAAGATAAACAACTTTAGATATATTATTGAAAGGTAAGTTGGCTTGTTTATAAAATAATACAAATCAACAAATCAGTTTCAGGTATCTCCGTATAATAACTAATAGGAATATTAAAAAAAAAAGTTCGTTTGGTATATCAAGATGAAGACTTGTCGAATATTATGGAACTATTACTAACTATTACTTATGGCTAATTCCCTTTGATTACTAAAAACCTTGTTTAAGATTATAGAAAAATTGTATGAATGTTTCTGAATGTGGTTACGTATAATCAGGTAACATTTTTTTATCTCTAACGATTAGAAAGAAAGATGTTGATACTTGATACATCTTGATACATCGAATGTTTATTGTTTTTGCAAGATATTAATTTTTATACAAGTTCATTCATTTAATTTAGTTCTTAATAAAACTTTAATTTCTGTAAAATTTGAATTTTATTTTGAGCTTTAATTTTTTTGTTGTAATATAGCCTTGTGTTGGATTTTTAAAAAATTTCTTCAGGAATGAAATTTAAAATTTTATGGTGAAAAATCAGGGACAAGTTTCTATCTAAAAATTTTGGCCAATAGAAATACTTATATCAAAATGAAGACAAAGTTCTTGTTATGTACAGTACCATTTCATTTCTAGGCTACCTGCTAGTTTAGTAAGATTTTTCCGATATAAGAAAATTAAAAAGCTAGCAAGCAGAGCCCCATATCTCAAAAGTACAAGTTACTAATTTACAACCAAATGTATTATACTTGAAGTTTTGAGAAATGGGCCCCAGATAACGTGGTCGTGGTCCTTATTTTGACCATCTCACAATTTATAACGGCCGAGAGTTTTGAATAGAGGCTTTGCATTAATTTTACGATTATATTTTTGTATGGATGTAACTCCTTTTTACGCATACAACATTTTTAACTTACAGATTTTATACGGATACCTAACTATAATGAAAGTCTCCCGTACTAATAAGGAGTCATCCAAGTTCCCCTCGATACAAAGGATACCTTTGCAGATTTTTCTAATAACTTATTCTCCAGCACTCTAGCTCTAGTTGAAGTGCCCGATAAATTGAAGATTTAGTCAGTAAGTCAGAGAATATGTAGGTACTAAAATATGCACTTTTTACACCTTTAATACTTTTATTCTCGGGAAGCTTTTATGATAAAACTTTTAAACCTCACCTGTGATGTGATCTATATTTATAGTCCTTATGTTTCAAGTTTATTTGTTTTATGTTTCAATGGAGTAAATGTATAAGGGGTGGGCTAATGGCTTTGTATAATATACGCCCTGGGTGTACAGGCCTAAAATTGGGCTGGTCCACTACTGTGCCCCTTAATACTGCCTGACACCCAGGCCAACTTTATATACATTTTAAAAATTTAGTGAAGAGTATAGATAAATGGAGCAGTTGAAATTATAAAAAAATTACAATAATTTGCAAAGTAAATGCAGCTTAAAAAATCTACAGCAAACTCCTTTATCCATAAAACAAATATTTTGTTCCCTGTTACTGAAACCAATTAAAATTTTTTTTAAAGAAAATCCCCTGTTACAAAGATTCTAAGGATTTTGCAGACATTTTTGCAGCATTCTGCTAATATTAAAAATATTTAGGTCCAGCGGTATCCTACAGAGTAGTGGGTTAGTGTACCCGCCTGCAAGTCGTGAGTTTGATTTTCACCAAAACTCTGGTATTTTTCACTACATCGAGTGAACGCATACGATAATATGTTCGGTATGGTAGGTTAGAATATAATTTGTATAATATCAAGTGTCACAACCGCTGCCCGTACAATACAATTATTTATTGTCGTATTTCTAGAAAGTTATTAGAAACTACAAAATACAAAAACAACTTATTATATGGAATTAGGATTTATGTGCGCAGCAGAGCAGCAGTGAAGTTTGTACTCGTATCTCCTTAGAATAGACTTTCTTTTATAATAATATTTATTTTTGTTTGTATGATATATGCGCATATGGAATTTTTCAATCATCAAACTGACAAATTAAAAAAATTAAATATCTTTAAGACAAATAGCATCGTAAAAATATTACCGACAATGGTTATTAAGAATTATTCGAAATAGAAATATGACTGTCGTCCCTGTATTCAGAATAAAATGAAAATGTGCGGAATTGTAAAAATCCTCGGAATTGAATAATTCGGGAAATAGCTGTTCTGCATTCCGCATGTTTTGCATATGCACACTCGTATATGCATTTTAAAATATATTGAGAAAAATAAAGGAAAATTGAACGAAAACCTTTATATATTTTAATGCAGATTTGTCATATTAACATTTAAATAAGGTTTTTTTGTAGAAAACTGATTCTAGTTCATTCTTTCAATTTTTCAAATAAAACGAAAGAAATAATTCGGAAGTGGAATACAGAAGAGCTGAAGTATTCGGAAGTTTCCACTTATAATAAAATATTGCGGATTCGGAATACAGAACAGCACTGTGTGCAATCAATTAAGTCTAAAAAAATCAATAAAAACCATCGGCTTTGCCATTTTAATTATTTAGAATTATTGCTAATGAAATATATTTTGGTTGTGTTGCAGATATTAATTTTTATCAATTTTATCTTTTCCCCCAATCTGTAAATTTACAAATTAAGATGTTTAGTCGCAGAATTTACGTGTTCTTCTGTTCCATCATGCTGCTGGCAGTTATAATCAAAGTCCAATCGAAATTTAATATAACTAAAAGGCAAGCTCCGGTAAGTGACAAAAACTAGTATTTACAAATGTGTTAAAAAAATTAATTCCTAAAGCACGCCTTCTGAGTAAATTGGATTTTTCGGTAGTCATACTCGTATGTTTCGAAATTTTTTTCAGTTTGAAAAATAGAGGAGAAATACTAAACGAAAATTATAGAAAAAAATATTTGTAATTTTAGAGTTTTTGTCAAATTTTCTTCTTTTCATTTCGTTTTTACTTAAATTTAGGTTAGATATTTTATTTATTCCTAAGTTATATCATTCTTGCGCACCAAGACAGAGTGTTGTTCTGTATTCTGAATTCAAGATATTTTATTCGAAAGTGCAAATTTCCGAATGCTTTAGCTGTTCTGTATTCCACTTTCGATAAATTTCTTCTGTAATAACCTTCTCAAAAATTAAAGAGATATGTTATTCCGTTTGAAATTTCTACAATATTTATTACCGGCCCAACAAAGTATATACTTTCAGTATCCTTATAGGAAGGGAGGTTCAATTAACGATCTTAGTCTGTCCGATGTTGAAATAAACTTTCTGGAATCTTGAAACTTGGATCACTTGATCAGTGATCATAAACCATTTTTCTACGTTTTTTGGTATTTTCACTATTGCGGAGAAACGCTTATACCCAAGCCCATAAAATGCGCATATCCTGAATTCATATAAAATCATCCCCTAGATAGTATCGGCTCATAGACTTATCGGCCTACGGACCTAAATGTTACACCGAATTGAAAAGTGCTTACGAAAACCTCAAAGTTTCAAAAACTAGCGAATTCCATAAAAACCCGAAATTCACCAAAAAATGCAAAAACTGGAATAAATTATCAAATCCAAATTCAATGGTTTACCGAAATTTAAAAGAAAAACCAAATATCATATTTCACCAAATTCTGAATATTTACCACAAAAATATAAATTTCCCCACAAATTTGCATTTGCGCCAAAAGTCGAAAAATCACAAAAAGGTGTATTTTTATTTTATTTTTGTATGAAAAAATGAAACAAAATTTTTAGTTCACCACATATTTGCAAAATTTACAATAAAATTGAAAAACTGGAAACTAATATAATTGCTTCAAAATGAATATTTAATAAAAAACCGAAATTTAAAAAAAAAGGGAAAAACATTTTCACCAAGTATTAAAGCCGAAAATGCACAAAACTATTATTTTACATAATTAAAAAAAATCAAACAAACAAATTTTTATCAAAACTGGGAATTTAGTAAAAATTAACAAGTGCATAAAGAAATTTATATATCGTAATAATTATGAAAACTACAAAAAACTAAATTTCACCATGATTTCGAAATGCACCATAATTCAAAAAATACACCACAAATCCAAACTATAATAGAAACATTTGTAATTATAAAATAACAACACTTTTAAAAAGTAGTAAAGAAACTTACAAAAAACAAGTAACAGAGCTATATTCGACTGTGCTGAATCTTATATACCATTTACAAAATTACCAACTACTAAATATATAGTATACTATAGATTTTTCCGGTGCAAAGGTTTGTTTTTTAATATTTGATAAAATGTTGAGTTTTTGGTGCCTTTGCGAAAATTTTTTCGTTAATTTTCGAAATATTGTGAAGTTTGTTTTTTGTTTATGAAAAGTAGATTTTTGGACTTTGTGGTAACATCGATTTTGTTTTGATTGCTACGTTTTTCTTCTGCAAATTGCTAGTTAAAGTATACAATTTTTTCAAACTTGCATTTTAGTTTTGAATTTTAAAAATTTAGAGATTTTTGGAAATATGAACATAAAATTGTTAAAATTTTTTTTGGAAAATTTCGGGTTTTCATTGAATTCTAGTTTTTTGTAACAAAAATTTTTTTTAATGTGTGGTGAATTTGAAAGTTTGAGAAAATTTGAACATATGAGAAATTTCGTTGACCTGCCATTTTTTTAAATTTTGATTTTTGGAAAAATTAAAATATTTTTGTAATTTAAAATTTTTGACGTATAGTTTGGTTTTGTGGCGAATTTTAAAATTTTTGTGAATTCCCAAATTATGATGTTTTTTTCGTTATTGAGGATAAATTTTTGAGTTTTGTTTTTATATGTTTGTTAAACATCGATTTTGTAAAAAGTTGATTTTTTTTCATAAAATGTACCACTTAGTTGGAATAATCGAATGTTTTAGTTGGAATAATTTGGCATACATACAGTTAAGTGCGGTTTAAAAGCATGTTTTCTTTTGAGCAAAGAATACGGATTACCTATTCGGAACGTTCTACTGAATTTTTTATTCAAGTACCGTAACACACCAGTTACTACAAAAGTAAGTTGTAGTAAAACGAGTATTACAAGATAACGATGCGGCCGTTATTCTGTTAATAATATTTAAAAAGAAGTTAGCTATCTATTATCATTTTATAAAATAAGACATTCAATAGAGTACTTGCATACAATACACAATACATGGTGAAGTCAAAAATAGGGGGAATGCTAACTATGTATGTGTCATACAAAATTTGTTCGGCTTTTTTTAATGTTTATAATAAAACAATTTATGAAAAAGGCATCAGATTCGAAAAACAATCGCATACCTGCAGCACATTAGGCCCTTTATTATTTATTTGTTTTCTAAAAATATATTTTTTTTGTCAATAAGCAAAATATTAGCTAAATTATTGAAATGAAAACTTACTTTTCTTGAAAATAAAGCAATCATGAAAATACTAAAATACATTTTCGCTTTAAAATGATGCAACCATCCAAAACAACTTTTATGTAAAGACTTTAGGGTACGGTAAAACGGGGAATATATATTCCCCGATATTAGCGTAACCAAAGTTTATTAAATTTGACGTGTCACATACTACAGGATAAAGTGAGATTATATTGTACAATAACGTTCCCATTATGTAGAAACTTGTCTAAGCCATAGCTTTCCTTTGAGCTTTTTACATGAAATTGGATTTTAACTGAAAATCTGTTAACGATTCTTTTTGGAACATTGAAGAGGTTTGAAGAGTCTTACCTGACAAGAAAAGTAATTGAAACATGGTAATGAAATTGTTAATTGAGTACTTTTGAATTTAAAACTTTTGAAAATATTTGAAGAGTTTTAAAACTTTTGACCCAACATATTTCCAAACATGTACACGTACATATATATGTATGTACAATTTTAATCTGATGAAGCAACAAATTTATACCTCTATTTTTAGACTTGCCAACTATCAATGTCTACTTATCCGACGCCTCTACTGTATATGAGGGTACCGTGGAGGAGACTACCTTTAGGAAAGCCGTACAGGATTTTCAAAGATTTTCCGGTCTAAATACAACCGGAGAATTGGACGTAGACACCATGAAGCAAATGTCATTGCCACGGTGTGGTGTTCACCATAAGCTGAAGTTTGGATATTTTAATGATTTAAGACGTAATCGTCTCCTGTGTATGCCTTGGTTTACAAAGAATTTGACTTATAACATCCTAACGTATCCGATGGGTTTCCCAAAAAGTTATGTTGAGGATGAGGTCGCGAAAGCTTTTGATGTATGGAGTGAATATACCGATTTAAGCTTTACACTTAAAAAATTTGGTTCAGTGCATATCAAAATTAAGTAAGTTAAAAAAAAGAAAAAAAGTGGCCATTCGATTTTACCAATTTTTAGATTTGCTACAAATGAATATGGTGATTTTGACCTATTTGATGGCCCGGGTGGTGTTTTGGCTCATGCTTTTCCTCCAGGGTATGGTGGTGACATTCACTTTGATGATGACGAGTTGTGGGCCGTTGGCTTTCCTCCTGGTTTAAATCTGTTGCAAGTGGCTAGCCATCAATTGGGCCACTCTTTAGGCTTGCGTCATTCCAGTGTAAAATCTGCTATAATGCACCCCTTCTATTATGAATATGAACCAGAAGTAAAATTGCATCCTGATGATATTATGGCCATAGAATGTTTATACGGCAAAAAATCACACAAAGACCTTCCTTCCGAATTTGATTTTCCACCTCTTGAAGCCGATGATAGTGATGACACATTCTGAAGAGGCAGAAGGAGTACAAGTCGAATTTTACAAACAAAGAACTTTTACAAACAAATAAAACACATTTTTATTCAATATTATTAAAACTTTATTATATATTATTATAACAAAAAACGATACATACATAACATAAATAAATGACACTGTTCTGCAATGAGATCCTCCTTTAAATAAAAATATAATGAATTTGAAGTATTTGAAGCGCTGAATACAAACAAATCTGTTCTTTATTTTTTTGTTTTTTCTATCACGCACACAATTTTTAAAATGGGTCCATTTTACAGTAACTCAAGAACAGCTTCAGTCCTGCATTTAGAAGCTGTAGGCTTGATTAAAGAAATCAAGAATAAAGGTAAATTCATCGAAATGTGCTGACATAACGTTTTCCCTCAGCAAGGAAAATTGTTTACCCACAACTATAACAAATACCACTGTTCCAGCGGAAACGCACTTTCAATGTTTAGATATCCACAAAAAAGCTTAGAACAAATCAACTACACTGGTTAATAGACCTTCATTTCACCCTAGCTTTGGAATACAAAGGTCTTTTATTCAAATCCATTATAAAACCACTTTTTGTAGATATGAGATTTGAATCTTTTAAAATGATTCAATAAAATTAAAAGAAATTTTTTTAACTTAAATTTTATTGAATCTTTCGAAAAGAAATTTCAAATAAGTATTCAAATCTTAGCTCTAAATTATTATTTATTCCTTATAACAAATTTTATAATTAATTTGTTGTATTCAAATCCAGTCCTTGGTCTGGGAAGCATCGTAGTCCAAGGAAGCGAAAAAAATCCTCGAACCACCAAACTAGTTTGCACAGCAAAGATTCTAGATAAAACTAGCGGCATATGTGCTTATCGCTAGCAACTTAGTCAAGACATTATCGATACCGGTGCCTGAAGAAATTTCGCGCCAGAAGACTTCGTGAAAATACTGACCACTAACCTCCGCTGCTATCTTGACCTAATTATTTTAACTTTCTGATATGGGAAATAATTATGGGAAAAATGTTACGAAAGTAGCAAGTTTCCTAGAAAAGGGATGGTATTGTATCATCAACCCAGCGACCAAGAAGCTTATCTAGGTAGAGCAGTAGCACTACTATCTAGCCTAACGTCTGACTAGGAATGGTAGGAATATATTTGCAGCCTGCGCATTGGCAGAAGTTATTGGATTGTAGTTCAGATCATTTGTAGTCACAGTAAGCCCTCCCCCGCGACAATAGAACTACCTTGCGTAGAGGATATTTTGACAAAAAAAAAAACGTTACTTTAAAATACCGGATAGTCGGGTTTTTCTTAATTTTCGAATGCATAACCGATGCTAAATATTTAAATTATATAACAAATGCCACCAACACTTGAAATATAAAAATAAACTTAGGTTATTGCCATATGCTAGGTTAGGCTCATGTAGCTTTAAACCTCAAAACAAACAAATGAACCAAAAACCACCAAATCTGTTTCTAAATTAAGACTTGAGTAAATAACACCACGAAGTTTTTATGCAAATAACATTAGTCCGATTATCGTATACTGGAAATCGATTTATAAAAAATTTGTTTTTACTAAATTTTCAAGAATCTTCTACCAGTGTTCGCTGTTTTATATATTTTACATATATCATTTTAATTTTTGCTTTACTTGTAAATTTTGAATTACAACAATTTGAGATTCGACATTTTTTGAGTGTTCCACATTTACGCGAAAGGTTACTGTTTATTCGATTTTGCCTCAAATTTATAGTGTATACGCAGTATTCTTTTCTCAGATGTGCCTGCAAAATGGGTTACATTGGTAATAATAGAGGAGATACTAAGCCAGTCCCGTCCTATAACGGCACAGAGTACGGTGTACCAAGCATGGTGAATAGCACAAATCTTAAATTTTTTGAAACTTCTGTCTGTATTAAATTAATATCCAAATTAGAATATTAAAGGCAAGTGTTTATCAATCCAACAAGCGTAATTGGGTAACAAGTTCATCGGAACGCCTCAATTCCGTTCGTTGAAATGCCTCTCGTACTTGCTTTCAGATGGAAATTAAATTAAAAAAAGCAAGCTAAGACCTGAAGAAACCTTGTCTAAAAGTTTTTTTAAGCTCTTATTCTTTCACTTGAAACAATAAGTAGTCAAATCTTAGCTCTACAGTATTATTCATTAATTGCTACCAATGTAATAACTATCTATTAAATAGGTAGGCTGAGCCGTTTCGACAGGCTAAATGTGCCAGTCTTTTTAATCTCTGATGCCCATCAACTCGCAATAAGTTGCGAGTATATTTTTACTTTCTCCTGGATAATACGACCTCCTAGATTTTCAAGACTATTTTAGCCGGTCCTCTAGCACATTAATATGAGAATGCAATTTTCGGTTTTTTTAACGCTACTAAATGCAGTGTTATCTGATAACGTTTCCGTATATGTACTTGGGCTTCTCGGCATGTCCTCTCTATAAATGAGATATAATAGACGAATAGGTTTTCAAATAATTGTAGGACTTAAACTGATTTGAGTCCTTTGCCGGTTCAAGGATCATGACACATTCACACATATTCTAGGAGCATAGAAAACACCCAAATCGCAACATGACATTAAATATAAATCATATAATTCTCACAGCATAATCATGTAAGTGTCTTTCACGTTATCCTGTTGATTTGTATGGCATAGGACATTTAAAGTTCCTAACAGTTTTCCACGGGTCGTGTTTGTTGTTAGATGGTTTTTCCCTCACAGCGGTCTGTATATAAATATCTTTTAACTGACCGTTTCTCTGGTGTAGCATAATGGAACCAAAGGCTGATTTAAAGTCAAGTTCAGACTGAATATGAGGGTTCTTAATTAGCATATCTCTGAAGATATGTGTCTCATTAGCACCAACTGTAATGGAAACGGCAATACCAAAGTCACCTCCTAAGAAAATAACAACAGAAGAGATTAATAGACGCATATAATCATATTCCGAGTTTTAATAGAATAGTTAGAATACCCATAAGTTTTTATTTTTTTTAATACGTCATATGAGAGAATTACTTCTTACTGTTGTTTTGGAACAATAAGAAACTTTAAATCTACTACAATTGCACGGTGGCAGCTAAAAGAGATCATAGCAGAATACTAACATATATTAGTGAGTTATAAAATGTTTTAGAAATCAGTATTCAGATTCATTCTAGACGTATTCTTATTTCAAAAACAGACTTTATTTCCATTAAAAAACCCACAGTTCAAATTTGTCCTTTACCCAACAAAAAAGTTGAAAGCAGTTTTTAGTTTTTTGTTGAATATTCACAATATATTTATTTAATTTTCGTTGTTTTACTTTTGACGATAAACAGGAAGTGCCCGGAAAGGAAAGCAAAATATAAAGCGATGTGTTTTCTTCAGAATAAACAGTTTCAATTATATTATTGAAGAGTAAGTGAGTAGTTTGTAAGATATTGCAAATCAATTGTTGGCATTTTAAGATAATGATTAATAGGAAAGTTTCAAAATGATATCTCTTGATAGGTGTGATTTTGGTATTGAATGTGCAAATTTTCATAAGATTCAAGAAGTTGACAAGTTTTATGCACTGCCAAGTGTTGTTTGTTAAAAAAAAATACATAAAATCAAAAAATCAATCTCCAAATTGGCGAATAGGCCTTTAACGATGATACTGCATGTCATGTGTTTTAGCAAAAATTTTTTGAGTTATTCAGTTTATATTTTTGTCATACAAATTCCGGTGTAAGCCAATCGGCATTTCCTTGAAAGTTGTTTTCCACTGTTGTTATGACAGACAAAGATAATTTTTAAACAAATTTATTTTAAATACCTTTAAAACATTAGCAACATTAGCAAAAATATTGAAACTTTGTTATTCACGTCAAATAATCCAAATTTGTAATCTCCATTGACCAACAAAAATGTTTACTTTTTTACAACGAAGTTTTCCCTAATTTTAAAAAATCTTAACCAAACCTGGTAATTTGGTAAAATCTTAAAATTCATCATGATATCTAAAAATCGAAAAAAATTTAAAAATTACCAAAAGGCATAACTACATTAAAAGATTTAATTTTCACCCACAAAAATTACCGATAAACAACAATTCAAAAAATTTGGAAATTTAACCACAAATTGTAAAAAAATCGAATATTTAACAGAAAAATGTGATAAAATATGGAACATTCAAAAGCTTGAAAAATGAAAAACTGAATTTTGAAATCGTTCCAAATTTTTTTTAAATCGAAATTATACCAAAAAATTACATATAAAATTCGATATTTCACCGGAAAATCGTAAAAAATGTAATATATTATTAAATAATTCTGAATTTCATAACAACATCTGAAAATCTTTAAAATAGTTTTTAATTTCCAGACAAAGAGGGCCTAGGGTACGCCCTTATTTATACATTTCAACTGTAGCTGAGGACCAAGTTCTTCATATGTACAATACCATTCCACTTCTAGGGAACTTACTGTCTTGGCCTTATTTTTTAATATTCTGGTATGGAAAATAATTATGGGAAAAAATTTACCAAGCTAGGAATTTGGTTAGATATGGCATAGTATTTTACATCTCAAGAACTTGCTCCTCATTTTGATCTCAGTATATTTAACGGCCGAAATTTTTTGTAATATATATTCACATATATGTTTTTTTTTCAAAAATCCACTATATCACAATAAAATCATAAACAATTGAAATTTCTAACGAAATCGAAAGCCTCACAAAAAACAACTGAAATTTCACAATAAAATATTCAAATAAGAGAATTTAATGAAATTCGTAATTTTAACCGAAATATGGTAAAAAGGTGTAATGTTTCACCAAAAAGTTGTCAAAGAATTAAAATTTCGCCATGAAACGAACATTCACCTTAGAATCGATAGTAATTAAAAAGTTTTAACTTTAGCACTAAAATTATACAAAAATCAAAATTAGGAACTCTCAAATAATTGGAAAACTTACTTAAAAATCAGAAATTGCAATAACAAAAATACCAAAACACCTAAATTTTATCAGAAAATTAGAATCCAAAGTGCGTGGTATCCAGGATATAGAAATATTTTTTTCCTTGAATCGTCTTCAACTACTCTAATCTTATGAAGTGACCGCCTCAGTTCATTTTTCAAATAACACCATAAAAAAACATTAGAGATATATATAGATGAATAGGGCTTAAAGTAACAATAAAAAATATTTACAACTATTCCTAATGAAATATAACTTTCTTAATAATTTTCGTTGTGTTCCAGATTTTAATTTTTAAAACCCCCGACCAACTCTTTACGAAGACGACAGAGGGCTATTTGATCAAATTCTACTTTGATCTCAACCTAAAAATTTACGAATAAAAATGTGTACAAGTCAAAGTTATGTGTTTTTACCTATAATTCTACTGCTCGCAGGTACAGCCAAAGTGCAATCGAAACCTACAACAATGTTAAGGCAAGCTCATGTAAGTGATAAAAATATGTATTTAAAAATCTTTTTAAGAAAAGTTTTCCTGCCACTCAAAAGCTTTAGAATTATCATTATACGTTGAGGTTATTTAAAAAACCATTGCGTTCTCAGAAAAATGTGTAAGAAATAGAAACAGAGGGATGCTTCACATACAGAGTCGTTATTGCTTTCCCTTCATCTCAAGAACTACTGCAGTGGAAGTATCAAAATTGGTGAGGGTTATTTGAACACTTAGTAGCGGGTAGAAGAATATCGACCATAAGGAATAAAAATTTATTTCCCTTTTTCCCAAAATCTAAAAACGTGTCAGTCAAACTTCCAATTTCTTGCGGGCTGTGTTCAAAACCTACCGTTTTATCAGACAAAGCAATGGACAAATATGAGGGGCAGAAGTAACGCTGCAAATTTTACTACTGGCAGGTCACAAGCGTTTTCTCCGCTACCAAAGGCGTTTTGAATATTTTGGGTTTGTTGCGAATCTACTTAAATTCTCTTAATTACGGAGTAGAACAAACCCAGTTTTTTGTTGCATTAAAAAAATTCCGGAAGATTCTGAAAATAGGTTGGAAAGTATGATACGATCACATCAGAACTTAGAAATTATATATAGATATATATATATATACATATATATCAAATATCAAGACCAAATTGATGAATATTCTTACCGACCCTACCTATAAAATTTCAGAATAAATATATTTTATGGGTGGGAAACAACAAACTAAATGACAGACTTTTGCACATATGTATATACTCTTCCCACGAATGTTCCCAAAAATACGAAAAATGATCCGAAAAATTTTAATATACCTAAAATTTTACAAAAAATTCGAAAATTTATCAAAAATTCTTATAATTGCAAAAAAGATTAATTTATCAAAATAAGAAAATTTTACCACAAAATTCCTTAAATTTCGCAAAGTTGCCATAAAAAGTTAAAATCTGCCAAACACCGAAAATTCACTAACAAATTGTAAACAAATATTTTAAAATTACTCCAAAAAAAAACTAAAAATCACATATTACCAAAAAATTCAAATTCACATAAATGTAACTGCTAATGAAAACAGAAATTCCATCAAGGAATTCAAATTCACCACAAATCAAAAACACACAGGGCAATCGAAAAATAAGCAAAAAATCAAAGGGGACTAACATAAAAATAATGCGTCAGTAACTAAAATCAACTTAAAATTTCACGAAAAAATCGTGCTCTCTTCAAGACTTTTAAAACTCACCGAACACCATAAAAAAATTTAAATTAACCCAAACACTAAAATTTTACTAAAACTTTTGCAAAAATAGAATTTTTATCCCAACATTCAGCAGAAAAACGAAAGTTTAATAAAAAATTTAAAAACATTAGACAACATAAATTTCTCCAAAAGCAATAAATGAACCGAAACATAAAAAACTTCATACAAAATTTATATTTTACCCATGAAATGAAATATTGCAACATATGAAAATACATTTACCAAAATGTTACAAAAAGTTAACAAAAATGGAACTTACGAATTATTAGAAGCTTAAACAAAATCTTAACTTACTGAAAAGTTTACAAAAAATGGCATTATATCGTCAAATTTAGCTAAACTCTATACGTATGCCAAACCAAATTAAAAGACCCAAAACTGCAAGAAACATGTACTCGTATGTATTATTTGATTCTGAAACGATAAAAAAGTTTTGGTATGAGAGAAAAAAGTTTTGGTTAAGAGTACAAGAAGCACTCCTCTTGTGGAATCTGTGACACTCTAATGGTTTTAACCAGTGTGTTGGTTTCTTATGTCGTTACTTACAGGTATATTTAATGAAGTTTGGCTACTTATCAGCTGTCGCTATTACAAATAATGGTACTGTGGAGGAGAATACATTCAGAAAAGCCGTACGAGATTTTCAAAGTTTTTCCGGTCTAAATACAACCGGGAAATTGGACGCAGACACAATGGAACAAATGTTTCTGCCACGTTGTGGTGTACCTGATAAAGCTAGGTTTGGACATTATATTCTGGGCAGCCACTGGATTGCAAAGAACTTGACTTATAAGATCTTAAGATATCCCATTGGATTCATAGAAGATTTTGTTGATGATGAAATTGCTAAAGCTTTTGCTGTATGGAGTAAATCTACAGTGTTAAGTTTTACACATAAGAAGGTTGGTCCAGTGCATATCAATATTAAGTAAGTTATTTAAACTCAGAAAATTTGCAAATTGCCACTAAATTTTAATAATTATTATTAGATTTGCTATACGTCAACATGGTGACATGAATCCATTTGATGGCGCGGGTGGTAGTATGGCTCATGCTTTACCCCCAGCGTATGGTGGCGACATTCACTTTGATGATGATGAATTGTGGGCCATTGGCCGTCCCCCTGGTGTAAGCCTCTTCCAAGTGGCTGCCCATGAAATAGGTCACTCTTTGGGCTTGGGGCATTCAAATGTAGTTTCATCTTTAATGTCCCCTTTCTATTATGGCTATAAACCAGATGTTCAATTAAGGCCTGATGATATTATGGCCATAGAAAATTTATATGGCAAAAATAATTCACAGAGCGGAATTCCTTCCGACTTTGTTCTGCCACAGCTCGCACCAGATGATAAGTTGTGTAGAGATCCCAAAATCGACACTATCTTCACCTCAATCGATGGCCAAATATATGCTTTTAAAGGTGACAAATATTATAAAATTTCCAGAACAGCACTGGCTGATCGTTATCCTAAATTTATATCAGACGGATGGCCAGGTCTACCTGGTAAGTATTCCACATACGATATTATTTCTGCAATGCAATTCTGGTTGAATTCTTACTTCAATATGTTTTAGGCGATATTGATGCTTCATTTACGTATAAAACTGGAAAAACGTATTTCTTTAAGGGGACTCAATATTGGCGTTACAGTGGCCGTCGAATAGATAACAATTTTCCAAAAACGATACGCGAAGATTTCATCGGCTTACCCAATCATTTAGATGCTGCCATGTCGTGGAACGATAACATGTACTTCTACAAGGGCAGTCAATTTTGGAGCTTTAGTCTTCGCAACAAACTAAGAATTAAGTCCGGCTATCCCAAATCTATTTCAATTTGGAAGGGCCTTCCAAACGACTTAGATGCTGTCATTCAGCTTGCCAAAGATTTTACTTTCTACTTTAAAGGCGATAAATATTATCAGGTTGACACTGCCACGTTCACAGTAAGTGCAAATAAATAATTTAATTAAAATATACAACATTTTTCGTATTCAACTTAAAAAAGCGTATTTAACACTTTTAAATTTTTGTATAGAAAGTACCAAAAGCAAATTATTCATGTAATTATTCAAAATGTTTTCAAATTTATGTTTCAGGTAACTGCAGCTGTACCCCCATTTCCTCGCCCTTTACACCGATGGTGGTTCCATTGTAAAAATGTAACATCAAGTAAGACAATTTATTTAACGTAATCATATCAGTATTAAATTAAACTTTCTTGTACCTTCTCATATTGCACAATATTCATAATTGGAAACCAATTAAAATAATAATATTGAGTTACTTTTCGTGTTACCTAAACGTCAAGTTCATTCTTAAAAAAAAGTTTCTAATCGGTCATTGAAAGTTATTAATATTAATCCCAATAATGTTAGTATTATCGCATCGTTTGCATATAAAATGTTGTACCAATTTGCACAGCAGGAAATACACAGGCGAGGGTCACACATTCTATTTGGAATTGATCTGATTCTGTAGTTATTATATTAAAGATCCTTAAAGTGACATTTCCCCTTAGTAAGTTCGTTTATGTCCAAAAATTTTTTGATTTTGTTTTCAAGTGGAAGTAAATAAATAATATCATTTAATTAACTCCCAAGCTCTAGGTCTATAATATTAATATAATAATATTAATTATGATATTAATAAAATAATAATATAATTTATTTTTTGATGATGCTACTCAAAAGTGTAGCGAAATATTAAACTTAAACGATAAAATTATTATAGAGACGTTATTAGAGACCTAGAGTTTGGGACTTAATTTATTAAAACAAGTAAGAGAACTATATTTGGCTGTGCCGAATCTTATATACTCTTCACAAAAGTATGAACTACTAAAAATGTACTACAGAATTTTCCCGGGGCAAAGGATTGTTTGAGATATTTAATATTGACGTCTGATTTCAATCGTATTATTTTACAATTAAACTCTCTTTCCACCTTAATATAAAAATGTTCAACCTGAATGTTTCTCTTTTTCTCAAAATACGTATAAATTCTTGATAAATTCTCGACTTTTTGGTGAATTGTAGATAACAGCGGATTAGAATTATAGTAAAATTTTTAATATTTGAAAAACCGAAATTCTGCAAAAAAAATTTAAATTTACAAAATTTTAAATATTTACCACATAAGTTTAAATTTCACCACCTTTTTTTAATTTTTCCAAAAAGCCGGAAAATCACAATAAAGCAGTATTTAATGAAAAAATCCACATTTAAACAAACCCGATATTTAACAAATATATAAAAACCAAAACGAAAAAAAACCAAAAGTGAAGTGAATTCCCAAAAAAATTACAAATTCATAAGTCAAAGCTGTGTGAAACGACCTATTGTACAAATTCGCAATATTATAAACATAAAGCAAAAACAAATTGCGTAGCAGAAATTCTCCGAACCGGGATACAATGTAGAAAGAAAAACAATTTCTACAGCAAGCAAAAAGTAAACAAAAGATACACACACACAAACACATATACAAGACTACTAAGCCAGCAAATGAAATAAACGATGCGCAATTTCGCGTTTGTCGGGACATTTCAAGAAGCCGCTGTGATCTCTATATAAACGAGCCGTCCACCGCAGAAGATATAGCTGACTTTGAGATTTCATAAAGTGAATATCTGTGTGTACAAAAGCGTGTTAAGTGTACAGTGTAAATTAGTACTGAAGAGTTCTAAATAGAGTATTAAGTACTGAATAAAGTTGTATACTGATAAAATCATAAAGGACGGTGTATTTTAATATTTGCAATTAAACGAACCCTATAAATTAACGTTTATTGCGGTAATAAACGTAACGATATCAAAAATCTTAATTAATCTCAAAAAAATTACAAATAAGACGTTTTAACATAACTCACCAAAATCCGAAAATATACTACAAAACCAAACTATATCTCAACAATTTTAAACGACAACTAAAAAAATGCGAAATTTACAATAATTTGGGAATTCACATAAATCTGGAAATTCAGCACGAAATGAAACTATAGCTGAAAGAGTTGAAATTCAAATCAAATAAAAATTTGAAATTACCAAATATAATTTTTTGAAAAAAATTACATTTTGCCAAAATTGTAAATGTCATAATATTCCAGAAATTAAAATTTTAAAAAACCAAAAATGTCTAATTATTACAAAATTCACTAAAAAATGAGCAAAGAGGAATGAACAAATTTAATTGCTTAAAAACTCAGATTTACCAAGTAATAAAATTTTACCAAAAAGCCGAAAATTGACAAAAAAATCATCACAACTGTTGAATTCATTCAAAAATTTACCAAAAAATTTAAATATAAAATGATAAGTCTTACCAAAAATTTCATTAACATTAACCTGAAAACAACAAAAAACTAAATTTCACAATAATTTGGAATTGTACTAAAATTTACCACAAATCCAAACTATAATCCAAAAATTTTAAATTACAAAAAATAAAACAATTCGGAAAAGTTTGAAATTTACAAAGAACCATAAATCTAGAAACTAGAATAAAATAATTTAACTCCTTAACATATCAAAAATAATCTCTACACTAAAAACGTTTCAGTTACCAAAATAACAACATTTTCCAAAAAATATAAGTTTGAAAAACCGAAATTTATTAAAAAAATTAATCTTCATAATTCACAAAATATCAAAAAACCAATTTTTAAATTTCAAAACTAAGATTCGAATTCGCCAAAATTTTTTAGTTTCACCTACAATTTGCAAAAAAAAAAGTATTTTATGTAAAACGTAGCAATTGTATCAAAATCAATGTTACACAAAGTCCAAAAAATTTACTTTCCACAAACAAGGAACAAAAACCACACTTCACAATATTTTTAAATTTAACGAAAAAATTTACGCAAAGGATGTAATTTCCCCGAAAACTCTAAAATTTATCAAATATTAAAAAACAAACCCTTTGCTCGTGGAAAAATCTGAAGTATATAATTAGTAGCTCATACTTTTGGGAATGGTATAGAAGATACGGCACAGTTTTGGAATTAATGTGCCTTATTCTAGTTTTTCCATTTTTAGGTAAATTTTCAAAGCTTTGGTATATATATATATAAAGTTTTACCTATCCGAAAATTTCGGCCGTAAAAAGTACTGAAATCAAAATGGGGACCAAGTTCTTTATATTTTTAAAACTAAAAACAAGAAAAGTCGATTTTTTTTAATTTGTTGGTGAAGTTTCAGAAATTCAGTTCTCTTTGTTACTTTTTGAAATTTGTATATAGAATATACGTGTATATACTTTATTGGATCGGAAATGATTGTTGTAGAAAATACATATGGAATGAAAAACCTATGTACTCGTATATATCTTTTCATTTTTGTGAAGAGTGTAATTATAATAAAAAGTCAAGAAAGCTATAATATTATTAACTATATTTTTTTATTTTTAAGTCCTCACGATTTTTTTTCTAATATTTTTCTCAAGAACTGTTTATAAGTTCTCAATAACATTAAGACCTGGACTAGTGGGCATTGGACTAGTGTTTCACTCTATTCATAGTCAAAATTATGTCCATTTTTATAGTTCTTGTTTTTTTCTTAGGAAATGACACATTTTCGGCTTCATCTAAGAGAAATCAAAACAGCGCATTACTAAGAAGATTTGCAATTTTATGCTATCAGTATCCGCGCAACTGTTAAAATTTGCCATACAAAATTATAAGATTTATGATTTCTTTTATTATTGTTCTAAATGAAATGTCTAGGCCCTATCTTTGGATTGATCTGTTATAATATAAGAAAAACAAACAATATATCATTAAGGGGAATTATGGCTGAAAATATAAAATATATGCTTGGGAGCAAATTCAACGTTTTTATTGTGGAGCAAAGTAAACTTACTAAAATACCTTCAGTATATTTGCATGCGATATTGCTGCCATAAACTTTTTTCAAATTGTATATTTTTTGTATATTGTATATTTTTTGTACGCAAATAATAATCAATAATAAATACAATTTATGTTTTATTTTATTTTTCTCCCTTAGCATGAATACAAAGTCAACATTAATATCCCAACAAATAAAGGACGTCTAATATTGGCAACCAATCTGCTGATGTGCTACACAAATTAAATGTTAAACAATTATTTAGCATCCTTTCAAAAACATAACTATTTGTAAATAAAACAAAGGCAAAAATGAACCAAAAGCATATGTAGGATAGTTCATATTTGAAGTAGTAAAGGCCAGTGCCGCGAAGCACACCAAAAACGAGACGAACGACGAATTATAAATCGATTAACCGGTACAACAGAAAAAAAGTTCTGACAGTGGATTCCGGTAGAGAGAACAAAAAATATATGTTTATGAATATCGGCGTTTGTAAAGCTTACTTCTAACCTCTTTATTTAATCCTTACATTTCAGGTATAAGGTGCGTTCAGAGCTTTTGTATAAAAACCTACAGGGCACATTTTAGTGGCCAATTTTAAGCTTTTCACCCATTCCTGCATGGGTCTTTTTTGTGCCTATCTTGAAAGAAAGCCCCTTTGCTTGTAAGAAAAGCAGATCTCGAACCAAAAGTTGTCTATTGCATTTTTTATAATAATTATGGTTGCTGAATACGAAAAAAATAAGACTTGTCTTCACTTCTGCGAGTTACCAGATAACGGAATATTTGTATTTTTCGATATATACTTGTACGTATCTTTAAGGTCCCATTTAGAGTCGCATGCTTGTTTGAGTAAATTTAGTTATAGCTTACTTCAAACACTATTAATGTTCGTATCGAATCATGAATAGTCCGTTTTGATCGGATAAAAACTCACTGAGTTGCAGTTAATCAAAGTTAAATGTTCATTGTACAAAAAAATAATAACAAAATTATAAGCTTTATAGCTACAGTGATTAGTCTATTCGGATTAAAAACTAAAAATGATATAATGAAAGATAGAAAACGCAAGCATTTGATTTTATCTACTTAAATATAACATAAAAGATTATGTAGTAAATTTAAATGGTAGCATATTCTTTGTTGCGCCGCCATAGTTAACCAGTACGGTAGTGCAGTCTTTGCCTTCTCAAAATCCTTTAGCAAAGAGAGGACCAAAAAGCGATATTCGAATATTTTTTTTATTTAAAATTGTAAGAAAGTAAAGAGAGATGGATTCTTTTAATTTTCAACTTTTTAGTGTTAAATATACTTTATTTCACACAATCATCTCTTTTACCTGTTTTCACAGGCTGTACAACTTAATTAGTTTGGGTTTTTTTTTTAAACAATTAACACACTTTTTATGCAGCGCAAGAACCACATGATAAAGGCCACAACGAACAATTTATTTTTTAATGCTGGTACTTATATAACTTTGTAACGTATGATGCATTTTTTTAGATTAATATTTGTCATACGTCCGATGCACTTCTGCAAAAAAAAACTTTTCGCTTTGAATGGAAATATAATGAGTATGACTGGCTTAATAAAAATCTGCTTCCAGTTTTTTTTCTATCACATATAGAATTTTCTCAATGGCCGTGGAAATTGTGATCGTTTTTAAAGGCGGTTACACTGGTGTGTTGCACTATAACTAAAGAACAGATGTTCGGAAACAATGTTATATTTCGTAGACAATTAATAAAAAAAGTTCTCTCTTTCAAAATTCGTGAAAAAATTAAAACAGCGAAAAATTGCGATTTTGTAAATAAGCGTAAAGCGAATAGAGTAAGTTGTATGTATATCTTGAAAATGGATTTCAAACCTTGGCTTTATTAACAATTAAGTAAAGTTACCTCACTTTGACAAAAGTTGCTTATCAATATGACAATATGAGGCTGAAGCAAATTTTATAGATTTTAACAAAACCACCCTATGTAAACGAATGAAGATTTATGAGTATTGCAATTAAACAGTATAGTAATAATAATATATATGTTTTATATATTTTAGGAATAAAAAGAAAAACATACACGAAACCAAGATAGTTTATTGGATCATTGTTGCAGATAGCCAAGCGAAACTTCACGATTCTTTCAGCAAATATTGTAATAAAACTTTTTAAAACATTGCTATTTATTTTGGCACTATATAGCACTTTAAATACTTCAAACTCATCTTATTTTTATTTAATAGAGGATTTCATTGAAGAATAGTGTATTTTTAGAAAATACTTGTACTGTTCTTGTGTAACATATGTAATTTATTTGTTTTTATTTTCAAGCAAACAACGTATTATCTACTCAAGTTTTAAATTATGTGTTACGACTATATACAATTTAATTTGGGGTTTTTCTTTTATTTGTTTGTTTAATTGTTTAAAAACTTATTATCGTGAAGATGGCGAACTACAGTACCTTATTTGGTATTGGTAACCGTGTTGTTATTGCCTACAGTCGCGGCCAAATTTGAATGAAATTAGTAACATTGTGTAACAAAACACCTTTAAAGAAGTAAATAACCACATATTTTATTAAGCACTTGAGAAATTTTAGAACTAGAGTCAGCTCTGAGCTATTCCAATATTTAATAGCACTCTATTTTGAAAAAGAAATGTTTAGCTCAAAATTAATAAAATTGCTTTTATTATTTAATCATAACGTTACATATACCGCAAATAAAATTAAACATATATCATGAAAATCGATAGGCAAGCGTCTATTTTAATCAAAATAAAGTAAAGTTGCTGGTTTCTGTCTGAAATTCTGCGTGTGATAAAACTTTCATTGTTGTTAAACTTTACACCGACCTGTTGGTTACGAAGGCTTGGAAATCGCACTATGGATCAAATGAAAAAGTAAATGCCTTGGAAATAAGGTGCGATACTGTGAATGATCCTAAAACATTCCGGTTATCATTATTAAAATCAACAATTAAAACTCTATATATGAGAAAGATTCAATAAAATAAAAACTAAAGCCTAAAAAAATTGTATATTTGTACACAGCGGCAAAATGTACTGCTACTTATTTAACCTCGATATATGTATGAATAATTGTTTATATTTTTCTTATATTCTTCCATATCTTCAATAAGAGAAAAAAACGTTAATTCCTATTTTTCATACTTTGTCGTCGTTAAGTCGAAGTCTCGTTATATCTTATGCCCCTGTAATTCGTAAAAACTATCTGGTAATTGTTTAGAATAAGTTAAAGTTAAAAAAATATAAATATATACAATATGATGGAAATCGGTTAGTAAATTTTTATAGACAAATTTACCACTAGGCAAATCGACAGTTGAAATGATGACGAATGGTTTTCTAAATCTATTTGCATAGCACGCCTGATAGTTTTTGAAAATACTCGTAATGTTGACTTGCGACATGTGCAATCCGTTTGTTTTTATTTGAGAAACTAACAACGAATTATTTACGCAAGTTTTAAATTATGCCTTACGATTATATAACATTGAATTTTAATTTTTTTTCTTTGTTTTATCATTTTAAAATTAATCACCGTGTAGCTCGCGTACTAGAGTACATAAAGCCAATTTTGCAAATTTTGTGTTGCTAACAGAGTTGTTAATGTCCACAGTCGTGGCCAAATTTGTGCAACAACAACAAAAAAAAATTACCATAACTTAAAAAATATTAGATTTGAAATTAGCTTTAAGTTATCCTAATATTAAATTCTTTTAATATATTTAAAAGTTTCGAAGTTACTCAGCAATCAAATTTGAAAACAAGCGTTTTTATTTAATAATTAACAAAAAAACTTAAATATATAAAAAATCGAAAACTGTGAGAGAAGTGTTTTATTGTTTAATTATAATGCTGCAACACAGCAAATAAAATTTAATATATATCATGAAAATCGATAGGTAAACGCTGATTTTAGGCAACATTTAGTAGAGGTGCTCAAGAATGACAGAAATAAAAATTACGCCATCCCTTGCATAGAATTGAAATTTTCTGCGCATGTAGCATAAATTATGTAACGCGTATTGTGTTGCTATTGAATACTAATTTTCAGCTCTCGAACAAATATTCAAATAAAATGGGGAAGAACTTTAGTGGGAAAACAACATGTTATAAGTGCGATACGTATGAACAAATTCATAGCTTTCACCATTTTCTGAACATTTTATAAAAGCTTAGACTTTAAATTTTATCAGATTGCATTAGCGCCGACAAACAATATAATGAGAATACTTTCTTTTATAGAAGCAGAACGATTATCATTAGATTTTTCCCCGGAAAATCCAACGAAAATCTAAAAACGTATATAATAATATTAAAGAAGCTAAAATGGTTCACTGTTATTTAACATTTGTTTAACATTGACTTCTTTAAGACCACTAGCAAATTGACTCAATCCAGTAGGCGACGCTGAAAGAGTTAACGTTATAATTCAGGAAAATTTTTATAAACATTAAAAGTTAAAATTGCATTAAATGCTTTGACATTTACACTTGACGATTTTTTTTTTTTTTTAATGCAATGGCTCATATTACTTTTACGAATAATATTATATGGTTAGAAATTTTTTTTTCTCATGTTAAAAAACGTTCAAGTAATCTTATTATGATTAAATGTAAAGAGCCACTTGTTTATCGGTTCTAAAGTTATATTTATAGTATTTTAAAGTAAACATAATCCGTCGCAAAAATGTATTGTACTGACAATCTTAACACATGCTACATAACAGTTTTAAATTAGTTGGAAACACAATTAGATATCACTAGTTGCAGAGATTACTAGACTTTTGATTTTTTTACTTAAGTACTTATGCGGCCACATACCGTGTTTGATTGAAATAGAGCCACTTGTAATAATAATTTTCAAAGTAAAAATATTTTATAAAAACATTGAAAGTATATATTTTTTGGTTTTAAGTAAATTTTATTGCAACGCAAAGCATTTCTTAAAATACAACATTAATTAAGAACTCAAAAATATATTAATTAATTAAATTAATTTTATTTCAAAAAAGAAATCAGCTAATTCTTATGCCGAGTCATTTTATTATAAAATATGCAATTGATTTATTGAGGGTTGCTTAGGCCAGCTCATCAGTTGCGTACTTTAACTAAATCCGGCCACGATTATATAAAATAGAAAACAAATCTTATTTTTACATATTCAGCAATCTCTTTCATATTAGAAATTATGTACGTTCAAAACGCATAATACAATTTAAGCTAATAAATGTCAATTGAGTAAGCTAAATCGCATATGCGTGAACACCAAATTGTAGAACTCACTTAATTAACTCAGTTCAAGTGCTATAAGAATAATTGTTTTAGATTTTATTCTTAAGCTTAGACTATAACTTTTTATACTAACGTCATATATATGTAATGTTTTTTATATTTTTTCATTACATATTTATAAAATCCCTCGTTAAATACGATTTCAATATAAAAAACTACCTATGTATATAAAAAATACTCGAGTGCCCGTTCTCGGGCCAATGTATTTAGGTAAATATGTAAATATGTATACTATGGTTTATTATGGTGAAAGCATATTATATTTTATATATAAATAAACGAACTAAAAAAAATAATTGTTTTTGCAGATAGTTTTCGTATTTGTTAATTTTTTTTTGAATTACGACCAATAGCCATATTTATTTATTAACACGTCATGCTTCTCATCATTGTTTTGCAACAACAATAAGCCTTAGATCGACTACAATAACATGTTCCTGCTGCTGAAAAATATCATTGCATAATACAGCAGTGGGGGATTATATGTTTAAATAATCAGCATTAAAATTCAGTTTAGACTTATTCTTAATTCGAGAACAGACATAATTGGAATATTACCGGAAAAAAATTAAAGACGGTTTTTTAATATTTTCAGAAAATTATTTTAATTACAAGTCGTTATTTTACATTTGAGCTTTGAAGTGTCAAATTTTTTTGGTATACAAAATTTCAAATATTTTATTTAACGGTAAGTCGGCATTTTATAAAAATTTCAAACAAAGGTGTAAAATTTCATCATTAAATTTGAAAGTGTTCTGTTTAAAAAATATCAACATCATACAAAACTTTTCATTATTTTTCTTTGAACTTTTAAAGATTTTGATAAAATATAAATATGGTTGGTATTATTCAATCCTTTTGTCGATTTATGAACTTTGCCGCGAACATCCCGCTTCGTCGTTAATTTCGATAAAATGTCGTGTTTTACACATATCTAGAAAGCTTTTGATACATTTTTGATATTCTTTACGAAAATTGCTATTCTGTTTAACAAGTAGATCCAGTATTTCAAAAAGCTGATTTAAGCACGCGCACATTGGCACTCGGTATGTATTTCGAATGTAGATAGGTAACTAAATGAACATTCTCTGTATAATTGAAAAAACACACAACATTAAAATAAATTATTTTAATACCAGATGGAGGGACATCCTTACACCTTCATACGGACATCATTCGTCGACTACAATCATCCCGAATATATATATTTTGTTAGGCAAATGAATATTGTGGACATGGCAAAATTATATATATTTATATATATTTTTTAATGCGGGTAAAAGAATTGTGTAGCAGATTAAGGAATTCACTAGAATTGTTTACGTTATTTTAAAGCCTCGAAACGTAAAAATTCTAGTGATTTCTTTAATCTCCAACACAATTCTTTTACCCGCATTAAAAAATATTAAAGTTTTAGTGTGAATGCCCCAAACAAACAGAGCTGAGCACTTGTTTAAATAATACTCTGCTACCGACAAGTTTTAACTTACCCAGAGCTGCTACAAACACAATTGTAGATGTAGTAGTGCGCTTACGGTGCCGTAGTGTTGACCAACGATTATCATTAGATTTCTCTCTGAAAAATTCCAACGAAAATTTAAACACTTGATACAAATAATAATGTGAAACAGGCTTTAGAAACTTCCAAACAAAATTGTGTTAAATTGAAAGCAACTGTACGAGTATATACTTAACACAGCAGTTATATCGTTTTATCACCCTAGAGTAGACGTTATTTCTTAACAGCAAATATGTTTGTATGAAAAACCCTATATAACATTCAGAACCTTTAATCTTTGTGCAAGCAATTTTGCAATCAATGTAATTGATCAATTATATTAACACAAATTACATACAGACAATGGTTATGAAAAATTTATGTAAAAAAAGAGCATCTAAAAAAGAAATCAATTAAGTTTAAAAGAAACAATGAAAAGTTTTATCTCTACCATTTTAATTCTTTAAGATTATTGTTAATGAAATAATATTCCCTATAAATTCTTTTGCTTTGCAGACTTAAGTCCTTAATATATTGGAGCCGGGCAGGGTTGATTGTTTCCTATCTCTAACATGTTTAGTCATTTCTTTTTTGGTTTTATTATACTGTTCGCAGTTACAACCCATGTCCATGCGGCACCTGTGTTGACCAAAAATCAAGCTACGGTAAGTGACAAATAAATTAAGTAAGCTTTTAATGACAAAAAATATACAAGTAATGTTTGATACCCCAATGATTCAAATGTTCTATAAAGTTTCCGGTGAGACCTGGTAGTCGCAACTGATTCCAGGTGGACCCCAAATAATCTGGAACTTGTTGCCTACAACTATTATAAAACAGAAACCACAGTTCAACAAAAACTAACAAAAGCACAAACAATAAATAAGAGAGCTATGTACATTCGGCTGTATCACATCTTATATAACCTTTACACACACAAGTACTAACTATAAAACATATGTACTCGAATGTATATGTGTTGTGTAACAATATTATTAGATCATGAGGGAAAATTGTATTGCTTAATTTTAATTTCTGATACAATATTGGAATATTTTAAATTAAAATACTTGTACTTAATTGAAAATAACGGATATTTTCTGCGTAATTAATTGCTGAGGATTTTATTTCACTTTTAACTCTACTCTCCGTTTTATTTTTGGCAAATTTAATCCTGTAATCCAGTTTCTTCTTTTAGATTTTAACACTTTTGATTTCTTTGTATATTTTTTAACTCTTTAGATAATTTTAATATTTGTTCTATTTTGTGACAAATGTAAGATTCTTGTTAAAAAGTGTTTAGTTATTTCTCGGTATTATTTTTTGATCAAATTTAAATCTTGTGATTATTTATGAATTTAAAACATCTGGCGAAATATATGTATTATTTGGGAAAATTAAAATTTGTCGGTGATAATTTTAATAAAATCTGGTTAATTTTAGGTTTTTTGAGAAATTTTAATCAGAAGGTAATCTCATGCCACATCTGCAAGTCTTTTGTTTATCGAAATCGGAAAAGCTGTTCTCTGCTCTGTATGAAAAAATATCGGATTACAGATTTTTATTCAGCCACTAAAATGTTTCAAATTTTTATTTAAAGAAGGATTTCATTGCAGAGCAATGTTATAGCGGCATAATTCATGCGTTGTCCCGATCGGATTTGCAGTATTGCGTTTCGAAAAATAGTCTAAATATGGCGTGGTGAATTATAATAAATTAGTATAAAATATCTAATATTCAACGACCTAAAACTCCAGAGTTGGAAAATTAGGAAACATATTATAATAAAACGAGAAGATTATTATGGTTCCTTAGATCTTTATGAGTTTTTCAGCCAAACAGTTTCTCAATCTACTAGTTACTAAATGATTGATGATTCCATCACGGAATCCAGGTCCAGCTTTAAGCACTTGCATTAAAACATTTTACCCAATCATTTAGAAGTTTACAAAAATTCACAAGAAAAGAAAAAACTAATGTTTTTATAAACTGTTGCAGTTTTGATTTTCGTTGCCGTTCTGTCAATGGAGCGATTTTTCAATTGTTTTTTCTTAGAAAGGGTGAATAATTTCTGCAACCATTGTTTGAGAGTCGCATGCGTTCTGTTTTCCGGGGTTTGAAAAGTGATGAAGCTTATGGGTTCTAATTGAAACTCTGGCATTGATATTTTAATTTTAGATGTTGTATTGCAGCAGACCGCCTACTTACTGTTGTTAGATAATTTATAGATTACACATACATACATAGAAACAAATTTAATAACAGAGTCTTTGCGCCACCTATTACCACTTATCAGATCCAGTTCCGACGGCGACTAAACAAACACAAACAAATTCATGAAAAGGGTCCAATTCGAATATATTCTACTAGAACCCAATCACAGTGCCACCTACCGCGTCATTTGGTGAATCTAAAATTCACGCTTAAAATTGCATCCACGTCCGCGCAGCAGTTTAGGAGGAATTCAATTATGTAAAAGATTTGTTCAAAATTTTACACAACGCTACCTGTACTGCGGTAGCATAGGAGTAGCATCTCATTCTGCTCGTTGTCTAATAAAAATATTGTAATATGAAATAAATTTTTCTTTTGGAACAGAAAAAATAATAATTCGAACTTAAGCCTGACAATTAAAAATTACCTAAAAATATTATTTTTAGGCCACCGATTCAATAATTTATTATCGACTACTAAAAAACTTTCGAATCAAAGAAAAATGTTATTACACCTAACAATTAAAATTATTATAATAAAAAATAAAACAGATCAACGTAGCTTTTCAGTACGGTACTCAGTAGCGAAGCGAGGGTGTGCAAAAGGATCCACAGGCATAACAAGCAACGGGATACGAAATTTTAATTTCTTAAAAGAAGAATGCTCTTTATTTACAACTCCATATGTGAGTTTTTCACTCAGCAGAAATACAGCTTAAACCTCCTTAATTCACTTCTAACACTTGTGATTTGGTTGAAATCACAGTATGCGTATTATACCTTTGTTCGATTTCCGATTTTTTAATAATTCCTGATTTTCGGGGAAATTTCGGTTTTCACGATTTTCACATTAATTTTCGATAAAATGTATAGTTTGGCGTTGTTGAATTTTTTGGTGAATTTTATATTTTTTGTGAATTTTCTACAATGAAATTTAAACGTTTATTCTGATATATTTTTCGGATAAATTTTTAGAAATTCGACATATATTTTTCCATGTTTGTGAAATTTGGCTTCTGAGTTATTTCTTTTCACGTTATTTGGTTTCTTTTGATAATATTTTTTCATAATCTGTATGGGGTGAATTATTAGTTTTTTGAAGTACAGATTTGAAATAAAATTTATATATTTATATATAATCGATTAAACAAAGAGCAAAATCGCAAAGGGTGTAGTTGCAAGAGCTACATGCCACAAAAAGCAGGCCCTACATTTAAGCTGCACGCTATCTTTGCTTCTACAATTCTTATATGTATGTAAAAAGTCTATTTATTTGTCACCTGTAATGAAACAGTGGGCCTCAAAACGCTCACGTATAAATTAATATAAGGCAAAACTACTTTTTTTTAATAGTTTTACCATTATAGCTTTTGTAAAATGTAATAAGCAACGATTAAGGATCAATTGAAACATTTTCGCAGTAATTATGAAAAACGTAAACGATCGATACTAACGATTTTAAATAAAGCGCGATCAGACAGAGCAAATATTTTACGAAATAAGCGTAACCACCATTTTTGCAAATGTTTATTCAATGTTCAATTATAATAGTTCAATTACACTATTCGCACAACTGAATTATATGAGTCGCTAATCGCTCTGAGCGTTTTTTCAGCTCCGTAGCTCAGTGCTCCTCTTTCTTTTTCGTTAATGATTTTTTGATATACATACTTTAGTGCTAAACGTTTCATTGACGTATCTTTCTGACATCTCTGTTTTTCGTTGTTTTCTATATGCTCATTATATTTATATCAGAGTACAAGGGTAACCAGGTTTTCTCCTTCACATTATACTGCCATCAAAATTTTCGATTTTAACTGTCATTCTACGTAAAACAATAACATTCGTTACATACGAGTATTATGGAGTTTATTCTGTTATGTGTGTGTGCGATAACGAAATTAACATGTTTTTTTTTCTAATGCTCCCCCGTGTGTAGACGGTATGTCGATCATTAAGAGACAGCTAAAGCAATTACGTTCTTTGAAAAAGATTGTTAAAGATTTTAATCGGAAACATCAATAATATTTTGGATATTTTATGTAGTCCCCTAAATAGCGGACTAACAATTTTAATTAATTAAAATTTATTTAAAAAAAAAAAACTAAAGACAAAACTAGTATTAAAGAATTTCCTTCAGATCTTCTGGTTAGTGCATGTCCGCGTGTATATCTACGATTTATATTCTGCATGTATAAAAACGCAAGCACTTGCATTCTTCTTTCATTCACATATTAAGTCAGTATTTTATGCTCTTATGCAACGTATTCTACATTTACTTATTTCACTTTATTACGGAACAACAGAAAATGCAAAAATTTTTACAAAATATTTAGTTTGAATTGTGCTCACTTTTAAATATTTTATAATGGAAATTTTTTGGTTGAAGAAAAATTTGGTAAACCTAGAAAAATTTGGTAAACAAAGAAAATTATTTGCCAGCAAACAAAAGTGCGACCGCTTAACGCAAATATTTGATTCGTTTCTGGGCAAATAAATATGTGAACTTACAACATTTTTGTAAACCTTATGCAAACATGTTCAAAAATATTGATTACAAATCTGAAAATTTTATAAAATAAATTAAAACGAGTAAAATGTTAGCAAGTTCCGAAAAAAACGTTAACATTTTTTAGTCCAACTTAAAAACTGTGCTGTCATTCGAATGATAAATTCACAATATTTGCAACGATTCTGACGCAAAATAGTTGGTTTTAGATCCGGCGATCTAAACTAGATTTAAGCCTATTTTCTTCCAAAATAGTTGTATTAACTTCGCTGCCTGCCATGAATATTAGTACTTGAAAAATACCTAATAATTAAATTATTTTTGAAACAATTCAATCACACTTATTATTTTAATGTTATTTGCCCTTATTTCATATTGATTTCACAAAAGCGTAGCGAAATATCGAAAATAAAAATAATTTGTTAAAGACCTAGATTTAAAAATTAATTAATTAAAATCATAATAGAAAGCAATATAATAAAGAAATATAATAAAGTTTAATAATTTTATTTGCATTATTTTCACTTTTTGTTGTAATATTTTTACCTTTCATATTGTAGTATTTCTACTACAAATATTTTGGACAAAGAGCCATATAACAACTCCGCTTAGCTGTTGACATAAAGTATACAGCTGAGAAACTGAGGTATTGAAATAAAGAACTACACTGAGCTACTGACACAAAGTTTACAACTGAGCTATTGAAGTAACTGAACGAACTAGTTCGGTCAAGTGAGCTGAACTAAAAACGCGCTCCCTTCAATGAACTGATAACCTTGACATTACTCCGTACTATAGGATCAATTGAGGTTAAGTTTTATAATAATGTTTTCCATTATATCCAATTAAAAAGTATATTATATAACTTAATGAGCATATGTCGCAGTTACGATTATATAGTGAAGTATTTTCCCCGGGTGACAACACCTAAAAACTCCTTTTAAACTAAGATATCTCATAAATAAATTTTACTACCGAGGAGCTTTTCGTTGCAGCTATCTCAAGTACATGATATTCGTATTTAAAATTTTTTTGAAACATTCAAGCCTTTCAATAGTGAATATGAATTTTGAAAAACCTTTGCCTGGTGACTAATCAGTGCAACTGAGGCTTATAATATATTTGTTCTTAAAAAACTTTCTAAATTAAAACTTGCTGTTGGCAGTACTTGGGGAACTTAAAATTTTTTACTAAAACAGTTTGGAAAATATTATTTAAATAATTTAATATGTGATCAATTTTAATCTTCATCAAAGTCGAGCAAACTTTAAAAGCTTTCAGAACAATATTCTTACACAAAGTAACTATTCAACAAATATATAAGAGTCAAAGAGCTGCTGGATTTAAAACTGAATTTAAAAACCTTTTAAATCGAAATTTATGGAACTCTAGCAGTTGGTACATAATGTTTTGGTTCCTTCGTTTTTACTTGCAGAGCTATTTATTGGAATTTGGCTATTTAGACCCTGCATCAATCACATATAGCGGAAGCGTGGACAAATATAACTTTACGACAGCTTTACACGATTTTCAAAGTTTTGCCGGTCTGAATACAACAGCGAAATTAGACGTATACACCATGAGACAAATGTCACTGCCACGTTGCGGTGAACTCGATAAGGTGAGGATTGGAAATCACAATCGTGTAAAACGTTTTCATCTCCTGGGCAGCCATTGGGCCACAAAGAATTTGACCTATAACATCTTAAGCTATCCAAATGGTTTTATAGATAGTAATGTCGATGAAGCAATCGCTAGAGCTTTTGCTGTATGGAGTTACTCTACAGATTTAATTTTTAAACTTAAAACTGTTGGTCAAGTGCATATAAAAATAAAGTAAGTTTTCAAAACTAAGAAAAAATTTAAATTTTTATAAAATTTTTAGTTAAGGTTTGTTGCAGGTGAACATGGTGATTATAAGCCATTTGATGGCCCGGGTGGCACATTTGCTCATGCTTTCTCCCCAGGTCGAGGTGGTGAAATTCATTTTGATGCTGCGGAAATGTGGGCGGCTGGCAATCCGCCTAGCGTAAACCTTTTCAGAGTAGCTGCTCATGAATTGGGACACACTTTAGGCTTGGGCCATTCAAAAATTGTTTCGGCTTTAATGCATCCTTTTTATTATAGCCATAAGCAAGATGTGAAATTACACTCTGATGATATTACGGCCATAGAAATTTTATATGGCAAAAGAAATCTACAGAAACCTTTTCCCGCCAACTTTGGTCCACCACATATCCCACCAGATGACGAATTGTGTAAGGATCCCAAATTCGATACTGTCTTCAACTCAACCGATGGCCAAATATATGCTTTTAAGGGTAATAAATGTTACAAGATTTCCAAAACAGCACTGGCTGATGGTTATCCAAAACTTATATCAGATGGATGGCCAGGTTAATCTGGTAAGTATTGCATTTATGTTATTTCCTCTTAAATCTTGTTTCAATATGTTTTAGGCGATATTGATGCAGCTTTTACGTATAAAACTGGCAAAACATATTTCTTTAAGGGGACTGAATATTGGCGTTACAGTGGCCGTCAAATGGATGACAATTTTCCAAGGAAAATACATAGCGATTTCAATGGCTTGCCCGATAATTTAGATGCTGCCATGGCTTGGAACGGTATCATTTCCTTTTACAAGGGCACTCAATTTTGGCGTTTTGAAATTCTCAGCAAACCAAAAGTTAAGCATGGCTATCCTAAAACCATTTCAATATTGGAAGGCTTATTACCAAACGACTTGGATGCTGCCATTCAGCTTAAAAAAGACGTTAGGTTTTATTTTAAAGGCGATAAATACTATCAAGTTGATCCTGACACTGATATAGTAAGTGCAAATAACCAATTTAATTGAAATACAAATATTCTTCGCATTCAACTTAACGGACGTGACAATTTTAAGAAGAAAGTGTCAAGAGCCTTCAACAGTTTTAATTTTTTTCTTAATTTTTGTAATAGATAACTCCGACTTCACCCCCGTTCGCTAGGCCTATAGTCCGGTGGTGGTTCTTTTGCAGAAATGTTTCTTCAACAACAAATACAAGTATTTGATCGGATAATGTACTTGATAAGAAAAATTTATAATATATCGTGTGATTAAATATTGACGTTTTGTAAATACAATAGAGCAAATTTTGTCAAAAGTACAAATTTAATGATCATTTTCGAAGTAAATAAAACTTATGCATGTCGCTAATACAAATCTTTTTAAAGCTTTTCTATTAAAACATTATCTTAACTAAAATAAATTTAACACCACAAGTTGTAGGAAAAGGTCTCTGATAAAATGAAGAATTAATAAATAATTAACATCAAATCAAGAATCAATTAATAAACATTTATTATGCACTATTTTGAATACCATAATTTTTATAACTTAAAAATAAATTTATTTTAATGTAGGTGGTGGCTAATCTTTCACTCTTTTAATGAAAAATATTATTTAAGCAATAAATATTATTATTTTACTTTCATCACTTGTATTTTGCCGATTATCAGCAGCGTGACGAGATCTAAAAAAATTCGCAGCTAAAAATGCTAAAAGAAAACCACGCAAAATTTTAAAACTTCCCTTATTAACATTTGCTCTTATATTTTCCTAAAAGAAAATATATAGATTTTTGTAAAATAATTCAATTGTGCTTTTGATTTTTAAACATTATATTAATTTAATATTAAATTTCTATACTTAATACATATTTAAAGTTATTTGTAAAATGAATAAAAATTTGTGCCATTTAATATATTCAGAATTTCATAAACGGTTATTATGACTAAAGTTTATCTTTCAAAATTTTTTGTAAGCCGGACAAATGCCAATAAAACGAAATGTATTTTCAGATTCATGCATATTCCAGATCGTGCGTACTCGTATACCATCCTAGAAACAGCTAGCGTTAAAATGTAATAGTCTTCCCCTAGTAGAGAGTTCAGGTGTTGTACTATATACAGATCAAGTTGTGGATTAGGGTCATGAAATTGTGAATTTAAAGCAAGAAGGGCGAAATCATTTTTATGTTTTATTTCAAACAATCTTATAATTTCCTTCCAATATACACATACAGGACAACCGTAGAACAGGTTCTGCTCTATAACTTTCAGTGCTAATATTCGTGTCAATGTTTGGGAACTTAAAGATAATATTTTATTTATGTAGCACAAATTTTCGAGGTTAAAGTAAATAAAGAATTGATACCAGTTTTCAAATACAGCATGTAGTTAGGAGTTGTAGATGGCAGGTAGAATATTTTTTTTAACAAAATAACGAAATAATTTTTCTACACCATCGTAATGTTTATAGCCCCAAATTTGTGCAGCATAGAACATTATGGACTCAGACCCTTCCTTAAAAATATTCAATTTATTTTTCTTAGATATTCTTGGATGATGTATATATTTAGATCAGGTGCAAGAAATGGCTATTTTAGAAGCAGATCGCTTATTACGTAAATACTTACTAAAAGACAGGTTTTGAGTTACATCGACTCCAAGGTATATGTAGCTGTTAACAATTTCAATATAATCACGCTCAAAATGCCACTTTAAACCAGCAGATATTCTTGGACCATTACAAAAAAAGAGTACTTTCGATTTAGCCAAATTTAGTTTTAAACTCCATAATTTACAATATCTTTGGAGAGTATCAATCATTTCTTGCAAACCCCTAGGAGAATCTGATACAATAAGAATATTATCAGCATAAATCAAAACTTTTATGTGTACGCCAGCAACATCAGGAAGGTCATGTATATACAATGAAAATAATACTGGGATGAGAATACATCACTGTTTCACACCTGATCCTATTAGAAAATATTATGAAAATGTAGTTTCATCTCATATTCTACTTTCTGTGTTTTCAAATAAAGCTTTCAGAATTCTTATAATTTTTAAAGAAAGGCCTATTCCAGATAATTTGTAGAGCAAACTGTTTCTTGGTATCGTATCTAAAGCACTCGAAAAAACAACAAATAATCCATAAGTGCGCTTTTTATTCAATTTGTTTAGGTTTACATTATTTACAAGGTTAAAGATGTAATCAATAGTTGAATACTCTTTTCTGAATCCAGCTTGGTATTATATATATGCTGCGCAAATTTGGGGCTATAGCGTCCATTCACGATAAGCCCCTATAATTTGTTAGTAAGTTCGAATCACCTTTCTTAAATAATGGAATCAGGATTGATTGCTTGAATGACAATGGAATTTTTTCCCAAAGAAGTATATTATTAAAAACGATCAGTATATCGTTTAAGAAATAACGGGGCGGATATATATAAAATTCGTACGGGATACCATCATAACCTGAAGTTTTGTTCAGTTTCAGTTTCCTAATAACAGCGTATAACTCGCATAATTCAAAAGGGGAATCTAGGAAGGCATCAACAAGACAAGGCATGCACCAACTAATGGTTTGATTACCATCACGTTTTCGTAAAACATCAGCAAACTGTAAAAGAAAGTCATCAGCACTTAGATTCCTTTTAAATACTTGTGTACGAGTTTTGTTTGAAAGAATTAGGTAGATTCCACCATTCTTTGCTGCATTTAACTTAATCTAGTTTCTTAATATTCTTATTATAAAATGTAATACTTTTTTTGAGCAATTAAATGTACGTATTTCATGCTTGAAGAATAAAAAAGCGTTCTATTTAAATTAGTAGTATTTTTTCTATAAAAATTTTTTAATTTGTATTCATAACAGATCGAAGACGAAAGCATTTCCAATCAAACCATTTATATTTTGGTTCATAATTTTGTTTTACTTGTTATTGTAACATTAGCTTGCTTTATTTTATTTGCGATTGATGTGACCATTTTATCCACTGATATATTAGTCTGAAGAAGCTGATTACTTGATAGTTCTTTGAGATTTCTTTTATACTGTACACAATTATTACTTTTTAATAAAACTTACACTAGGTGGGTTTGAAACTTGCATTATTAACGTAATTCAGTGTTTTACTTTTCAGACATAAAGGCATATGATCGGAATATGGTTTAGATACCACTTTGAAATATATTGTAGGAAGTTATACGAACAAATACAATAATCAATAACAGAGCGCCCCATAACTCCACAAAAGCTGTAATTTCCCATGCCATCATTAACTGTTCTACCATTCAACACTATTCCAGCTATATCCTCAATTACGTTCATCACCTGCTATGCAAAAACTTGTTGGACTAAGTTCTTGCAAGAAAACTTTAAACTTCTTCATCCCTATTTCGAAATCAACTATTAAATAGGAATTTGATCAAACTAGATTTTAACTCTATAAACCAATTTTGTGAAATCATATATAATACAGGCTTCTTGGAAATTTTAATATTGGTTACTTAACGAGCTTCTATGGTGTTGCTTGTCCAGGTATTAATAGTCTAGTAAATTGAAGTTTATTTTGCCAACCGCAAATTAAAACTTGAAAATTGTATCTTCAACTTCTTGTTTAATTTTTGGAAAAATTAAAACGTAAATTTCTTATAAAGTTTGAGTATAAGAGGTGTTCATTGATCCCAAAATATAATTAGGGTAGTTGTAAAAACGCATACAAGTTTATATGCAAATTCATTTGCACAACCCCTAGACTGGTAAACCTGGGCTGTTTAAATGCGTTTCTCTTAAATTAGTTTGCTATTATTCGATAATTGGGATATCGATTAAGTAACTGAGAATTCTAGAGTTACTCGGAATTGAACAACTTTTGCAATAAAGTCTTAGCGTCTATTGCTTAGAATAACACTATGCAATTATATTTTTCCGTCCCTTCCTTTAAGCAGAAGTGTTATTAGTAATTTATTTGGAATGAATTTGTATCATTCCCTGTCAAGTTTGGCTTAGAGACAAGCCGGTTTTGGCTATATGCCATCTTCAGTGTCATCTTTTGCAACTGAAAGTTGTTTCAAGGGTGACTTGAGGCACTGAATTCAAATATGCAATTAATTTTTTTTTTAAATTGGGTCTTGTTTCCAATATATTTTCTTACATCAAAACTGAAGAAAGTAACACGACATACGAGTACACATATTAGTATAACTAATTTTTTAATAAATTTTTCTAAAAGAAATGTAAAATAAGTATTCCTAACATTAACAATATTGCATTCAAATCTTAAGGAACTGTCTACGGTTGGGTTGGGGGAGCAGTTTGGACCAGACTGAAGGTGTTTATATTTCTTAGTCTCTGGTGCCCATCGTATGTATTGGATTATAACTCAAACTGATCACGTAGAATAATGTTTTGTTTACTAAGATAAGGAGTTAAACTGGAGACGAATAATTTTTCAAATAACTTGGATAAACTTGAGAGTAGGATAATGGGGATGTATGACGTAATCTGGTTTGAGTCCTGTCGTAGTTTAGGGAGCAGAAAAACTGCGGATATCTTTCAAGAGCTTGCGAATAAGTAAACTCGCAATATTTTTTTTATAGTGTATTTTATTTTATTGAATCTTTCTATTAAAAGAAATTCACAATAAGTGTTCAAATCTTGCTTCTAAATTATTATTTACTAGTTATTACCAATGTAATAACTTACATTGATCCAGTAATACGATCAGGTTCGGACGATTTAATCGTCGATTATAACCCTGCTACTATGTTAGAAAAAAACCACATGTTATGTTCGGGTCATATTTTGACCCCACATATTTTAATTGAGAAAATTCAAATTTGTACATTTCAAAAATATTTTTAAGGCTTGTGATCAATGCAATATATCGGTAGAGTGATTGTGTGTCGGTGTGACGGACAAACAGGTTTTTTACAAGTTATGCACTCAGTAAAGGTCTTCTTTTCCTTTTTCGACGGGCAAAATTTGCACCTTTCCGTTCACTAGCGCATTGTCGTTTTGGAGAAGGCGAATTCGTAGATGGTAATACACTGTATTCTTCTCGAATACTTCGTACCAATGATTCAGAGGCCTGTGCGCGAGGAACTCGACTACGCCTCTTGATATGTTCTTGAGCTAAAAAAAGTTTATTTTGTTGCCATTCAGGATACATTTTGGTCCATATTATAAAAGCGTTGAGAGCAGAAATATCTAATAAATTAGAGAGCAGGACAACTGGCTACCGACTGGTTTTTCTTTTGCACGAATATGTACGAACCATTTGGTCCAATGTGCCGACTCCGCCTTTTGTCAAGTTGTAGTATTCAATTATTTCCGGATTTTTTTTGGATTATCTTTCAAAATGTTGCTGTTATGGTGAAGAGTGCTAAGCAAATAAGCCATTCTTTATTTTTTTGGCACATACAAGACTACAGTTTCTTTTTCATGAAAAAGAATTTACTTGATTGTATTGGAAGCTTACGCAATTCTTGTGTTGTTGCATGAACCGGCAAAAAACGTTTGTTTTTCCTCACTGTGAAAACAATAGTAATTTTTTGCTTTAGCAGTTCTAATGCAAGATTATGACTCGTAACAAAATTATCGGTAGTCACATTTCGTCCACGGTATGAAGACACTAAGTCTAGAACAACCCGTTCGCCTTGGTTCCTTTCAGCATTGTCTCCCACTTTGCCCAAGTATATTTGGAACTGTTAGCAAAACACACCGCTATCCACGTTTTCATGCCATATTTCCCAGGTATACTTGGAATGTATACTTTGAAAGGACATCTACCTCGCAACGGAATAAGCTGTTCGTCAATCGTATTATTAGCGTAATACGAACGTAAAGCAGTTGCAAGTTTTGAGTCCGTTGCTCATAAAATGTGCGAATAGGATCAAGTTTATCTCCTCTTTGTTCTGATCTTCTTCCATGAACGTCCATGAACGTCGTCCAACAGGGAGTTGAGACTTTCACCGTATGACCGGTAGACTCCTAAAAGAATAATATGTCCGTTATATAATTATAGTAGAAAAAATATATTGTAAATAAATACCAATTAGTATAAGAAGTCCCAGGTAGCATCGAACTTAAAAGCATCTATAGCTTGAAAATGTTCGAAAACAGAACTTCCTTGCAAATTGCTTTAGTGAATTATATCCCTTTTCATAGCTTCTGTAAGGCTTACATCAAAAGTATCACGAATTTTCTATATACGATGAATAGCATAAAAAGTCACTTCAGGTTTTGCGTGAATAATATTTTCACTTGCTGCACGACTTAGATATTGCAAAGAAGGTATTATTGTCGACCTTAGCATACGATCTTTATCAAAAAATTCTGAGCCATTAGTTACGGTCAATGAACTGAAGGCTTCTGTGCCACTGGAAATGGATTGTTCTGAAGATAAACATTCGTGTTCCTCAAGTACAAAATTTGCATCACCATCATCACTTGCATCGTTTTCAAGGTCACTCAAGAATGCACCAATGTCATGCTCAGTCATTTGTCCAGGCTGACATTATGGCCAAGTAAATGCAAAAATTAATTTTATCGTATAAATACTAGTATGAATTTAGAAAAAAATTAAGATTATATATACCTACAGTATGTCTAGATTCCATGTTTTATCAAAATCTATCGTCTATAAACTTAGATTTACAATAGCAACTGATCACTATGAAATTTAGCACAGAACTAGAAGTATTTGGCTTCGCTGTTATTTAATACAAAAATTATAACTGTAAACGCATTCCAGTGCATTCACAACAGAGAGGTATTCCAGGCGATGAGGGTTTTTGTTGACTTCCTTTCTACAACCATGCATTATATTTTAGTGCTTTTTGTCGGTAATTCTTATTTTGTTTGTTTTGTTGTCATGTAAACCACCAAAGAGGTGAAAGACAAATGCAAAAAACATATAATCTAAACATATAATATTATATATTTATTATTCGTTTTACAAAAATGATAGAAGGTCATACAATGACCCGAACATGATATGTGTAATACTTGCAATAAAAAATTGTCTAAGCCTAAAATGGTGATAAAACTAATTAAATTCAATATATTTTAACAATTGAAGCAAAGTCGCGAATAACGTTTTAAAAGCCAAATTTTGCAAGACCTGTTTTTTGCAGATTACCGTTAAAATTCATTTCTTACATTTGTTAAAACATCAAAATTATGCATTTTGTAATCGTCAAAACGCAATTACAATGAGTCAGTCAGTGGAAGAACGTTGTAAGTTATAAACAAAATGCTACGAACGGAATTTATTTTTATTATTTTTGATAAACTAAACAAAAAAAAATAAAGAAAGAGATAATTAAACCGTTTAAATACGTTTTTTTGCTCTCATGAAAAAATTATTATTTTGTCATTTGCAACGTTATTCGCGGCGATCCTTCAATTGATGCACTGAGTAGTAAGAACTTTCAAATATATTCCACCATTTAGAAATACGGTAATGTTAACTACGATTTGGGTCATCAAAAGACCCTAACGAAGTAGCAGGGATAATGAAGACAGAGGAAATTTCAAAAAGTCATTCACAGTGTCACTTATGGTTATAATGGTGAAACCATTTATTTCATGTAACATGAAAACCTTCCCTATGCATTTGCATTTATATATTCAATGGAAAGTGACAAAAGATAAATAATAAGATATCTTGACTAATAGTTGATCACGTTTAATACTCTTGGTTATAGGAAAGTCAATAAGGTCAAGCAGCTTATTAAAGTCCGTGGGCCAATACATTGGCTTACCTCCAGATGGAACGCCTAGCTTATTTGCTTGAACTGTATTACACAACTGTTTCCCTCTGTGGCAGAGAAGTATGCAGCCCTCATTATATATGCTTTGCATTACCAGCTGCAACAAACTTTTGTCCTAAAGAATAAAAAAAAGATATTCAACCTACTTACCTTAGATTTCTTCATAAATTGTTCAGATATGAAGAAATAAGGCGCACAGTAGTGCGCCAGGCCAAGTTCAGGCCTAATACACACAGTGTGAGTATTATACGAAACCATACGGGATATTTTTACCGCCCTCATAACTTTGCTTCCTTTAATAATACAATAATAAGACTTAAAACATAAGGACTCGACGTATAGGTAACCTCATAGAGCAAGTTTGAGACATGAAGGTGTAAAAAGGTTCGGTACATATTCACTGACTTATTTATTATGGGGCACTTCCTTTGTAGCTAGAAAGCTGAAATTTGGTATACAGGTAGTGGTTTTATTCCAACAACTAAAAGACTTAATTTGACAGCTGCTTAGGTATATTAAGCGCTTGTCAAATATTTAGAAGTCTAATAAGTTTTTGTTCGTGATAAAAAAAATGTCCATTTTCGGAACACCGAGCTAATAAATACCGTCCTCTACACATATTTTTTCGATTTTAACTACCGAAGAAATATTTAAAGATGGATTTTGAAGCGATACTGATGCTTTTATCAATCCTGAAAATGGCAGAGCCAGTGAAGAAGATAGCTCTGATAAAGAAGATGAAGATATAAACTATCTTAGTGGGCAACAGTTACAAGTTCAAGTAATGGCAGCAAGTAAATTAAATAAATATTTAGGAGACGAAACTAATAATATTGTTGAAGGTGACATTCTGCTTACTAACAACCTTCCAAGGCAGATATACAGCCGCAGAAGAATTGAAAAACTTAAAAGAAGGAACTTGATGTCGATCATAATATTACAACCTCTAAAGATGTGTAAAACATATGCTCTGATCCATTTCAATATTTTTACAGGCAAATATGCGAATATCTAAAAAGCATGTTTATAAACTACGCCAAATCTATAGGTGACCGCACTTTAGACATGAACATGCATGATCTCAAATGCTGTTGCGCAATAGTGTTGTTATCGGGATACAAAGATGAAGAATGTTATCGGAATGTGATACAGAAACAAAAAGATTGACGGTATCCAATGTAATAAGGCGTAACAGGTTTCAACAACGAAACTTTGCACAAAATTTTAATTTTGCCGAACTTCCCTCAATTCGATTTACCAAACATAAGGTACATGAAATATGCTAGAAAAAGTAAGTATTTGTTTCAAAGTATCGTTCCATTTTATGACAAGCACTTAGCTGTATAATTTTTAAAAGAAACCCCTATTCGATACGGATATAATATATGGTACTTGTGTGAAACATCAGGCTATCTAATGAATTTCGTCATCGTATAATATGCAAATTAGAGACGCTGAGCATTACGATTGTCATTTAGTGGTAGTTTCTTATGAAGTTTTCGACGAACTATGAACGGACACGACTTTAAAATGCGACGGATTGTGCAAACTTTACCCCGTGTTCTTTCCGAATTTTTGCCGCATGCGTGCACGTATTGGAAAAAAGTCTGCAAATTGTTTGCGTTTCTCTACGAGTTGTTGCCATTTTTAACCAGTAGCTGTATACAGCTTTAATTCCTCTTTTTATTTTTTCTGCTATTTGGACGGCATTCAGTTCACTCGATTTTAAAATCACAATGTGTTCTTTTTCAAAATTTGTAAGAGCTTTTGCGTGCTCCACTTTTCTTTTAGAAATTTATATCTCCTAATTTTGTAATATACAAAAATATCTTATTTAAGTGATGCATTAAAAACTTCTAATTTATTATATGTAAGTAGAAACACACTTTCAAATTGTTTTCAAAAGTTAAAACATTTTTAATTCCTCATTGCTTGGTTTACAATATATATTTATCCAAAATTGACAAATTTAAATTCTTTATATATGTATGTATTTCGAAGTTTTTATATTTAGGGTCCTTGGTAAAAACAATCGGAATAAAAAATATTCGGAAATTAGCTGTTTATATATTTCCTATTTTCCAAATTATTTTGAAAATATATGTTGTCGCTTAGAGCAATAAGTCTTTAAGCACGCCTCCTCAGGTGTCCCATAGGCACAAAATATATGAAAATTGAAACCAGCAAACAATTGTTTTTGACTTCATATGTTACGTAGAAATATTAGTACAAAAAGCGATAAAAATGTGAATAATGATGTTGTAAATATATTTTTTTGTGTTGCGAACTAGCCACAGACGGAAGATCACATAACTTACGAATTTAAATAAACAATTTAAGCGGCTTATGGCCACATGTAATCAATATTATCACTAATATTATTTTACCTAATAAAATCCGACATATAGTTTACGCTCTGTGTTAAATTATACCTAAATATTATACAAAAAGGAGGCGAAATATCACCTGTATCTTTAAGATTCAAGCACTGTTCGGATTATGTCTATTTTAGCCACGACTATGGAAATCATTAACTGAGTTACTGAAGCAAAATTATAAGTCTTTAGCTACAGTAGGCCTCTAGCTACACGATTATAAATTTATAATTTGAACGGAAAGTAACACGATCTCCTCAAATATGATTGAACTAAGGGCCTCATTTTATAAATCGGAACGTAACTCCAGAATTTATATGAGAAAGAAAAACAAATTTCAAAATATTTTCAACATTATTTTTGTTTTTATAGCTGTAGAAACAAATCAACGCCATCATCATCAACTGATAAACAATAACAAGTTTTTAATATTTCTTCATTTTCCATATAAATTCTGGAGTTTCGTTTTATAAAATTAGGGTCTAATTTTCGGCTGTAAGAGTAATCGCACTAGTGAAAAATTAAAATTGAAAAATCACCCAAGAATTTTTCATTACTTCATTCCGCTGGTAAACGTTAAAAAAATTAAAAATAAAAACAAATGAATCAAAAAAGCCCAAATCTATTTCTTTATAAACATAAGACGTAAAATGGAACTTTCCTAAATAAAATGTTGTTTATTTGCATATAGATATAAACAGACTATTTAAATACGTATCACGTCAATAATACGACTATTTTCAAAACCAATCAGGCGCATGTAATAGATAAAAAAAATATAAATACAAAAAATGGAATAAAAATTTAAGATTTCTTTCCCCAAGTTTGGAGTTGCAATAATTTGAGACTGGGTGGGAAATGATTTTAGAAAACAATCAATTTATCAACATTTTTTTAACATCAATATTTTCTAAACAATTTTACTTTTAACGGCAGCAATAGAATTGCGATTATCGTAAACGCTAGGAAGCAGCTATTTTTACGAACTGCAGGGGAATGAGATATAGCGAGATTCGGATTTAATGGCGACCGTTTATTAAATATAGAGATTAAGGTTTTTTCCATTTATTTAATAGATTGAAAACAACAAAGAAACTTGAAAACAAGTAGTTTAAATATGTATGTAGGAGGATATTATGGATGTAAACCAATGTTAAAAAATTAAGTTTTAAAAAAATTTTGAACTTTCTAAAGTTTCTAAATAATCAAAATTGTTTTCACTTTCTCCACGGTTTGATAAGTTAAAATTCTGAAATTTCTTGTCAGGTCTTCTCCTTATTAGTCAATGTCACGTTCATTGTTGTCAGCTTGTACTTTTCCCATTGAATATTAATTTATATTTAGAAGTGTTTAAAGATCTCTCGAATTGCAAAATATGAGAATAGCGAGTTAAAGAGGCCTGAAGTTACATAAAAGAGTCACTTAGCCACAACAACTTAAATACTAGCCAACATCTTTTCATATATCTAATATACATTTATAATCATACGGGGAAATAAGTTACTTTGTAAACATACATTTCACCGGAGAACAATAGAAAATACATTTAACGTTGCACAAAGGTTTTTATGATTCGAATTTAAGAAATTCCTACAAGTAGATATTTTAAAGCGACTTTATATAACAATTTTCTACTTAGAAATTTTAAACTAACTGCAGTCGATTTTTAAAATATTTACTTGGCAAAAGAATATTTTTGCTCGCAGCATCAGTGATTATAACGTTAGGCAATGGCTGACAATGCTCTATTGTACTAGAAGTGGAAGCGACACAATTACAATTTTAAGATGAACTAAGCTTTATTCTCAACGCCCCAGATGCCCAGTGAAAACCGCATTATCCTAACATTTAGAGTCTTGCCAAAAAATATTGTTTTCTAATTGGAGCTTATTTTCCAAAGCAACCGCACCCGCTATTCTTAAATTCTGTTTTAAACGAATCAATTTTGAAAATCTCTTCATCATCATCAGCGTTTGCTGATTTTGCTCTGTTGAGCAGTTTTTACTTATGTTACTTATGATAATTTTTAACATCAACATCAATAAATTACTTTATTTCGATCAATGGTACTCTCTTCAACGTCTATTATTTACATGATCACACAATTTTGAAAATAACTAGGGATGAATCGATACACCTTTTAGCCGATAAGATACCGGTACTCAAAGAAAAAGATCGCCGAAACCGATATATATGTATGTTTTTACGCTACTTCGCGGGCTTACCTCGGGTTTTTTGATTTTTTGTGTATGACTAAGAGCGATACGTATGTTAATATATCATTGTCTCGGCGACATCTGTAAAAATACTATAATATAATCGCCATGACCATACAATTTAAAAACCGCTTTGGTATGGGTCGCAAATATCGCACGACATTCGTTTATTAATTTTGTTAAATATTTCACAAAAAATCGAAATATCAACACAATTTGGAAATTCTTTAAAATTCTTCACAAAACGAAACTATAGCCTAATAATTTTCAAATACCAAAATAACAAAATTTTCAAAAAAAAAAAGCTTCCAGAAATCAAAATTACGAAAATAAAAAAATCCAAAAAACCAAAGTAACAAGAAAACTAAATTGCACCAAAAAATTACGAAGAATTTAAAATTAGGCAAAATTTTAATATTCAGCAAAACTTCGAAAATTCAAAATAAAATCGAAAAACTTGTATTAAAAAAAAATATTACAAAAACCAAATTCTCCATGTCAAAAATAAATTTTTAATTTGAACAAATTTTGCGGTTTTACCAAAAATTTGCAAAAAAAAATCGATATTTCATGGAAAACATCGCAATTTTAACAAAAACATGTTGCACAAGTTCCAAAAGGCCTATAATCATACAAAAATTAACTTACACAAACGAGTAACAAATATTAGAAATTTTTCTAAAAGCCAATTTCTGCTATTATCTACAATGCACCAAAAAAGTGATAAAACAAACCGATCGAAAATGCTTATATTGAAATGAAAGGAGAGTTTAAATTTAGAATAAGTCGATTAAAACCAGATGCCAAAAATAAAGATCGCTAACAATCTTTTGCCCCGGAAAAATTCTGTAGTGAATAGTTTTGTGAAACGTATTTAAGATAGCTTTCATATCTTTTTTTACTTTTTCAGTGACTGTCTAATTCAGTTTAATTTTTAGGGGTCGGTTTTACTTCGCATCCTTTATATGGACGCATATGTAGTCGAAGGACTATGCTAATGAATTTTCTGCAATAATTATTTAGAGAAAGGTATATAAACCTTTTATTAAAACTTGACTCAAATCGAATCAAATATGATAAATTGGGACCAACTGTAGTGAAAACAGCTATGCGAAAATTACTTGCTTCAAAAAGAAAAACAAGAGTAATAAATAAGACGCATTAAAATGTATTATAACAGGGTCTTTCCAAAAATAATAAAATTGCTATTCTTTGCAGCAAACGGACGAAAGCAGAATAAAATAATCGGGTATAAAATGTCTTGAACATCAGCATTCAAATTCAGTTTACACGTCCTCTTGCTTGATCCAAGAACAAACTTCAATTGTTTTTCCAGCAGAAAATTGAAAACAAAAAGGAGTGTCTTTAAATCCTTATTTTATATTCAATGATAAAGTGCTCACTAGGGAAAGTAAAATAAAAAAAGCCGTATGGTTTGTTTTCTCCAGGATAAAAAATTTAAAATATTTTATTGAAAGGAAGTCAGCACGTTTCTAAAATCTACAAATCAATTTGGGGTAGCTCAAGGCAATAAATCTTAGGAAATGTTCAAGGAGAACATATAGCAAAATTTGGAAAAGTGTTAAATTGCCCAAAGTGTGTGAATAATCACCCAACGTTTTTATGGCATATTTTTATGTTTTTATAGCTGATTTTGCTCTGTTGAGCGGTTTTTACATGTTCAAATTTACCCCTTAAAATTAAAATTTTATTCTTGCGTTTTGTGGCATATTGCATAGTTTTTGGGTTTTATTAATATTTCCGTTTTTTTAATATGTTAATTTTTTATTGTGAGATGTAGATTTTTTATAAAAGTTAAATTATTTTGGTGAAGTTTTAATTTACGAAACTAATTTTGTTTGTAGTTTTTTTTTATTATTTCGGGGTTTTAATATGAATGTCGGCTTTTATGAAATTTAAATTTTTACTGAGACTTCTGGGAAAAGTTATGCTATTTTCATAAAATTTGGACATCCTGGTCATATTTAAACGTTTTTTTAATTTTTATTCTGGCTGATTGTGAATTGCAATATATTGAACTTTTAACTTTTTGCGATTTTAGTTAAAATCTTAGGTCTGGCACAACTTCTATTTAAAATATCTTTTTTTTTGGTAAAATTTAAATCTCATATAAAATTTATATTTTTGATGTTTTGTTGAATTTATTTGGGCTAAATTATGATTTTGAGTGAATTGTTAAATTTTTTCCAGTTTTGAGTTGGTGAAACTTGAATGTATATTTTTGAAAATGTATATTTTTTTTAAATCTAAATCTGGTAATAAACTCGAGGTTTTAATAAAATTTAAATATTTTGCTGTAGTTTTAAAATTATTTTATTGAAATTTCGATTTGTGGTTAAATTTTAATTATTGACGCGCAGCCAGATAATTGAAGAACCCTCGAGGACACTCTATACAAATTTTGTTGTTAGCAGTTTCTGTTTTAAGTTCAAAGAAATTTTAATACATATGCCTAGCACTGCAGTGGTGAAATTTATACCCCTATAGCAGACTTTATTTCGTAGCAATATTAATAATTGTTTGTATGGAGAGCTATAACTGTGAAACCTTTAATCTTGGCGTATGCAATTTTACAAATAAATTTAGTTGATCAATTAAAACATCCTAACCTTTACAAGAAATTACATCGTAAGAACAACGCAGGCAAAGGTTATTTAAAACCAACCAAAAAAAGAAGGGTATGTAACTAAGAAATCGATTAAGTTTTAACGAGAAAAAATTTCTTCTTTGTCAATTTAATTATTTAAAATTATTGTTAATGAATTATACATTTCTTCTTATAACTTTAGTTGTGTAGCAGATTTTAATTCATAACCAATCGGAACCAGTGTTTAGAGAGAAGGAGCAGTTATAATTTTATTACTCAAGTTTGTCCTCCACCTACAAACTTGTGAGTCAAAATGTATACTCACCAATTTTATGTGTTTGTCGTTTTAACCATGCTGCTGGTAGTCACCGTCATAGTACAATCAAAACCCCTAACGGCGATGTGGCAAGCTCAGGTAAGTGATACAAACAAATATTTAAAACTCGTGTCGTGTAAGATTCTTGCGAGCAATATAAGGAAACGAAAATTTAAATGCCTAGAGCAGGTCTTCGTAGAAAGATACGATTTCAGGCATTCAAATATTTAAACATTTTTCTAATATACTTCTTAATGCTCAAGGATTAAAATATTCCAAATAATATCATTGCTGCTCTAAATTGTTTTAAAATGGTGGAGAACTCTATGAGACTACAAAAATAATGAAAAAATTTTAGCTCGATAACGGACCTGTAAATTCAGGTCTGTCCAGCGAAATGTTTTTTTTTTATTAAATCTTATTTATCTATTATTGTGAAATCTCAAATGTGTTAGTGCAATATCGTGATATGATTGAAAACTTTTTAACGCCACAACTGCATGCTTTGGGCTTGACTAACATGTGGTTTCAACCAGACGGTGCCACTGCGAGAGCTCTTTGCACAACAAGTCATTTCAAAGAATGATGATGTTGATTGGCCTCCACGGTCGCCGGATTTGACTGCTCCGGACTTCTTTTTGTGGGGTTATCTGAAAAGCAAGGTTTATGCAAACAAACCAGAAACGCTGGATCAACTCAAACAAAATATTCGTGATGAAATTTGTGAAATACCGCGTGAAATGTGTGACAATATAATGAAAAATGTGTTCAAGAGGGCTCGTATTTGTGAGGCTAATAGAGGCGGACATTAATCTGATATTGTATTCCATACATATTTCCCGACATTAAATAAAACATTTATAAATATACGATCCATTCTCTTTTATTTAATCAAAAATTATAAACCTTCCCGGCGGACACCCTGTATAAGCAAGTTGAGTTGCAATACTATTCTCGCTTAATATATCCCAAATTTTTCATTATTTTTGTGAAATATTTTGCCACTTATCATAAGCACACTTTCCATAAAATATTTAGCTTCCGATATTACATACTCGTATAATATACAACTAGTAATGCATACTAAGATTAAAAATTTTACAACTACACTATATTACCTTCTTATATGATCATACGGGTAATTATCACAACCCTATAAAATAGGGTGTATTTTCTATCTTACATATTTTTGTGGTTTAAAAACAAACCATGATATTTTTATTTTCAAAATGAAAATATCATCCAATTTCTGAAATTATAATTCCTATACATTATATTATATATTAAAATATAAATATTAAATGCGATGCTCATGTCCGAACAATTTATGCAAAAAAAAACAAAGGTAACAGTTGGAGCACCAATTTTATTTTCTTTTTTAAAAGTAGAGTCTCTTCTCGTTTCGAATAAGTGAGTGCGCTGCACTTGGTTGGACACAAGAACTTTTACAAAAATGTAAAATGTGGTCACGCTGTTTAAGTGTATTCCATTTTGATTTAGGATATTATATTAGCTCCAAAAATCTATTTAATTTAGGTATAGAAATGATTCAGGTGGCACCAAGCCTTTCAATTATGTATATACGAGTACATTTTATTTGTGAAATAAGAAGCCATTATTGGGATATTTTCTTTACATCGTGTAAATCTTAAAATTTAATTTCTAATTGAACATTGTATACTTTTATAATATTGGCTTTGTTGTATAATTTTCTATTAGATACGCATTTGGTATAAGTAGATTTTTGGAACGGAATTCCGTCATCCCTTGTCAAGTCTGTCTGGTTTGGTTTTGAGAAGTTTGCATCAAGTCGTTTGTTTTTTATTGTTTGGAGGTATCTATGTGAGCTAGTGGCAGCTGAATCTCGTTTATCACGTAGGCATCTGTTAGGTATGAACAGGTACTAGGAAAAGCTCGGGTGTTTTGTACGATAACAGGTGTTTGTGTTTGCGGATAAGAGGTAATGTTATATAAATTCTTTTATTGTTACCATCTGTAATTGAGACCTGATAGCAGGCCGGGTGTTTTTTTATGGATTAGTAGACGATTGTGATAGCTATTTCATTGCATCAGAATTGGTGTTTGCAGACAGCAGGTGAACCTTATTTTTAATTGTTTATAATATTTTTTGTTGGGGTTGAAAGAAGTCAGTGATTCTTGGATTATGATGTTGGTTATGCGTTTTTATTGTTTTTGGTGTATCTTGTTCGTTATTTTTGTTGTGTGTTTTGTAGATTCATTTTAGAAGTTTGAATTGAAGTTTATTTGTTCGCTTATGTTGCGTCCGTCAAATGTTTTTTGTTTGTATATTTCCATATTTTTTAAGATGTTTAGTCGTCGTCCTTTGGGCAGTGTGTGTAGTAGTTGTACCGTTTTTCTTCGCTGGATTACATTTTTTGTTGAACATGTGGTTAACGAAGTTAGATTCTGGTTCCAAGCGAGAATTACGCATCTTCCTTTTATAGTCTCTCATATGTTCGCGAAATCGTGTTTTTATTTTGCGTGCTGTTTGTCCTACTGCGTTGGTAGGCGCACGTCAGTTTGCAAACCCACTGTTTATCTAGCTGGTCGTCTTTGTTTCTGTTTTTCTGTAATATTCCAACAACACACCTAAATACCTTACTGCTATTTGTTTTTTTAATAACATAGTTATACTCTATAGATTAATATATTTTCAGTTTCATAGTTACATTTGTTATCCGGCTGTCTAGAAAGTATAGTGTGTCACACTTTGGTGCGTTTATTTTCATATTCCAGTCCTTCGCATATTCTTCCATTTACAGCGTTGTCAAAATTTTTTACAAATACAAAAATTACCACTTTGTGGAAAACGTCACAATTTCTACACAATCGAATATAAGGTCTACCGAAATTATCGTATATTCTTCGTATATAATCATATGTTGCCGAATTTAGGTCTTCCGAAATTTCCTGAAATTATCTTGTATCTAGTGTAGTATATTCGTCTAGTACACGTATATAAGGTCCACCGAACTTATCTTATATTCTTTCGAGGTAGACGCAGTTATCTTGGATTTGTTGTATCCTGGTAGGCGAGTAATAGTTTCGTTAACAAAATAGCTGTGTTTATACAGTACCATCTACCTGTTAAAGGACGTATACCTATAGTGAAACCCTGGAAAGACTGAACGTAATACTAGCTGAAAAATAAAACTTCGTTATACGGGAAAAATTTGTAGTTCAGAGTTTATATTACACACTGTTACTTTATTTAACATTTATATGAAACACAACGGTTACTACTTTTTCACGATGATCGCACTTTAAGGTTTTACCCAATACTAACTTTTAGCTTCAACACTATCCATTATATCCTAAATTTGTAGAACACTCTGAATAGATCATAAAAAAGACCTTTCCGGTATTCGATTCCGTTTCATATTTTTTTGCTACAGCAAACTAAATCAGGTCTGGAGTCTTGTTAAAGTCTGAAGGCTTTCCACCATCAATGACATCTAGTTTGCTTCCGACAACAGCCCCAAGACGTATGATTGGCATAATAATAAATTTTTGCCCTAATGTAAAAAGGAATCTGGTAAACTAATTTTATTCGATTTTATGTCTAGGAAGAGAATATACGGATGATACTGTTACTTTATGATCTGTGAGATAAGTATATAGAAGTGGCCTATAAAAAATCGTCTTTAAATTCTGCCATTACAAAGTGAATTACGTTTTAAAGCACAAGAATTACAGTAACACCTTAATACTCCGCCTCAATGATCCGGTGTTTAGTGTTATAGGTAAGAAATCCATTATCTCTAAAGCAATTTTTTATAAAAAGCGCGTTTCAGATACCAGAAATACTTCAATTTCCTGTATTCTCCTAATTTGTGAATTTGTGCTGGGAGCTGAGCAGGAGAACAGGACATGGAGAATGGTGTTTTGATTCCGTATCATTTTCTGAAACTTTGAGAATCATTTTTAAATTTTTCAGCGTACCAAAGGTTCGTTTTTTTTATTGTAGCATCGTATTAGCTGTTTTTCGTATATTGGTTTCTGAAGTGGTTGTGACCTTTTGACGTGTAAATAGACCTTACTGCCTCATATAGTTTACAGTATGAGTTTCGCCGGAATTACTGCATTTTTTTTTTACTTTGGAATCTTCTCCTGAATGAGTGCATGCCGCAGATCCGTGGGTCTCGCTGCAAACCAAGTCAATGGAAGGTAATTGGCAAAAGGATGATTTTGTGTAGCCAAATTTCTTGCAATATGTGTACTGCGAAGGATCTTTGCATTTTAACAGCTCTTCAACTGTTATACTACTATTGAGGAGGTAACGCAAGCTGTAGATGGGGTGAACAGAATTTTGACTTTTTAAGCGAGATGCATTAAATACAACCCCAATGATTTGGATGTGGTACCATATTCTTATTCACGGTATTGTATTCGGACATACCAGCACATCATTCACTTTTTATATCCTCCGGTCTATATCCTTTATGACGATATTCAATCTCCTTCTTAATTGGTAAGTAAAGTAACTGCCTTTTCTATACGTCAATGAGTCTATAAGTTTTAGATTGGTATAGGGTTATGTTCTTTACCAGCAGTATCTATCTTCACTTACCGGTAATGTAGCTGTGTTAGAGCTTTTGTAATATTTTGCGGTGCTCCTCCATTTGAGTTTGTATAAATTTTTAATAGCGCAGGTGAAAACTTTCGACTGCAATTATATGGTTTAGCTGTTACTGCATTTTGCATTTACTGTAACGTAAACATTCTCACTGAATATCCTTGGAGAGACTCATACAGTTCTACTGAATTTTGTTTTGATTTTACTGTCACTATTGTTTATATTTTAGTACGTGTCATCAATAAGAACAAATAACCGGTATTTATTAATGTAGATCTTTTAAATGTTTGTTGTTATTATTACTCACTTATTAAATTTTGTTATATTGTTTTTTTTGGTTCAGCGCACTGTGGGCGAAAAGGTCGATCTAGCGTCGTTTAATTCAATTTTCAATGTGTTTAATTGCGCCAAAATTGTGTTTCTATCGATTAATAATATCCTACTGAACTAATATATCGATTTTATTTTTATTGACATGATCTAGTTGAACAGCTGTGAGCTATCAATCATATCATATGTTTCAGCCGCTTCATCACTAAGCTTTAACATGTGTTTTCTTTGCATTGCCAACTTTTCTCTAAAGTTGGATTTGTCTTAATTAAGTGAAAGAAAAAGGGTTTTATTTGTAGTTAGAGGTATGTATTAACTAAAAAAAATTTTTGTTTGTGACCTGTGCTTAACTGTTGTAGAAAAAAATATAGTTAAAGTTGACTGTAATACTAAATGCTTGAAAAAAGCCAAAATAAAAGTGGACCGGAACTTCTGATATTCGTGAGTATTCGCGCTAGAATATTTTTTTTTATTACTATGTTGTCTTGTGATTGTAAAATGTCCAAATCATCTGCAGCCACCTGCAACTTTACATGATATTGCATTTTTTAGGAATAATGTCGGTGCTCAGACGACAAGTTTATTTACTATGGCGCAACGAGCCCGTGCCTACTAAAAAATTGTCTGCCATTGAAAATCATATATTTAATAATATAATTAATATCACCATGTATAATTCTAATGAAATCGCTCTAATAAGCAAAAAAAATTCGAAATTTTTCAGCAAAATTGGCTGAGAAATGGAAATTGAAACATAGAAACAGACACAAATTTGAAGAAAACAACAAGGAGTGGTTAGACGTACAACTTTTATTAGTTGATCCACTGACTAATCGTGGAAGACCCGATAAGATGTTCGATGAATGTTCTAACAAAACGAAATTAAGAAAACTTTCCCAAATTGTTAAGGACACACCTTACATTGAGTTCGTATTAGCTACAACGAGCAGTTTATACAAAGCTGGAAAACGAAGTGCGTCGGAACGTGTTTCAATGGCTAATGATGAAGGTACTGTAAAATAATAACATCGTTTCTGGGATCAAATGCAAGCCCTCCGAATCCATATACACCAGTAGATGCTCTGGCATTATTTTTAGATGGTAATTATACCAAGCATTCATACAAGCTGATGCAAGCTGGTGCAAAAAGTCGGAATGCCAACATATATCCAACGTACGACACTTTGCGTATTGCAAAAAAAATGTTATCCAAATGGAGTCCAATTTACGAACTATTCAACTCAAGTGCCTTTACAACATATGGTGGATCATATTGTTATGCGCATCGTAGAAGTTCATTCTTCTATATTTGAATTTCATTTTGCTGAACAGAGTGAGCAGAATCTTACTGCTATTTAAAAGTGGGGCTGCGATGGTAGTAGCGGCCATTCGACCTATCGGCAAGATGTAGAATGCGATAACAATAATATTAGCGACGCATACTTGTTTGGAGTTTGCATTGTCCCATTACAAGTGCAAAAAGGATCCGTGACAATTTGGGAAAATCCGCAACCTTCATCACTTCGATTCCGTAGACCCTTAAAAATACTTTGTACCAAGGAATCTGCAGAGTTGATTAGATCAGAAGTGGCTAGTTGTAATGATGAAATATCAAAAATTATGCCATCAAGCATTGGTAGTTTAAAGATGCACCATCAATTTCATTTAACGATGATAGATGGGAAAGCTTTTAGTGCTCTGACAGAATCATCTTCCCAAGTGTGTGGAATTTGCAAAGCCTCCCCCAAGTTAATGAATGACTGTTAATTGATGCTGTTAGATCATTAAAACCCAAAGCCCATTTATACGAATTTGGACTATCAACACTTCACGCATGGATTCGGTGCTTTGAATGTATCCTACATATATCTTATAGGCTACATATTAAAAAATGGCAAGTTCGCGATGCCGATAAAAATGCTGTAAAAGAGAGGAAATTTTATGTTCAAGAAGGCTTAAAAAGAAAAATGTCTTTGCTTGCTGATATCCCAATGGCTGGTTGCGGCAACGCCAATAACGGCAATACAGCCAGGCGATTTTTCAGAGAACCAAAATTAGCATCCGAAATAACCGGAGTGAATGAGGAGCTAATTTACAGATTCAGTGTCATTTTACGCTCGATGGCTTGCGGGCAAAACACCGATATTGAATCTTTTAGGCAATATGCTTTACAGACCGCAGAGCTATTTATCACACAGTATCCCTGGTTTTATATGCCGTGTTACATACATAAAAACTTAATACATGGAGCTAATATAATTAAAGTATCACCACTTCCAATAGGAAAAATGTCGGAAGAAGCGTTAGAAGCCCGGAACAAAGATTACCGCAATTTCCGTGAGCACCATACGCGAAAAACTTCGCCATTAAATACAATGGTGGACTTAATGCATGCGCTTTTCTGCTCATCGGATCCCATGATTTCAAATTTACGCAAGCCACAGGGCAACTCAAAAAAGAAGGATGTCGATAATGACTTTTGTCAGAATGATGACTTTTGTCATCGTATACCTTGCACCTTAGCTTCATCTAGTAGTTCCGAATCGGAATAAAAAACTGTTACTACTATTGTTATATTTTTTCATTATAATTAAATTTAAAGACTGAATAAGGCCCAAAAAAGTTATTTCAACAGAAAAAAAATTTAAAAAAAATTAATAAATAATTGTTTTAAAAAAAACTGTTTTCAATATTAAAGTTTAACATTTTTTTAGCCCAAAAGAATATGAAACATTAATCATATTAACTTTATCATGTTTTCCTGAATGAAATAAATAATGCCTAAAATATGAAAAAGTTGCAATTTTCACACACAAAAAATATATAAATATATAAAAAGATTTTGTTTTGTGTTTAAGATTGTAGCTTAATCTGTTTTCAACTAAAAAAAAATATTACACAAACAAAAAAAATTTTCCCTAAGCGCTATGAATTAAACGCCGCTAGATGAGCCTTTTTGCCCACTGTGCAGCGGCGGGGAATTAAAAAAAACACGTCCGTTCACTTCAAGGGGTCTCTGATGATGATAAAGCAATTTAAGTAATGTATTATTAATAATGATATGAATAATTTATTCAGGCTTAAGTTCAATTATTATTCTTTCAGTTGCGAAGGACAAATTTTGTATTTTATTAATAGGATAATTTTGCAGATCAATGAAAAAGTTAAGTTTTGAACACTAGCAGACTGTAATACGAGCACTTTCTATGCCTCTACACACGTCATTAACATTTTGTGGTGTTTCTACTTATCAGTGTCTATTGCAAACATCATATATATTACCCACCTAATGAAGTAGAATTTAATACGAGAACTGGTAATATTGGATCATTTTTTTGATGGCTTAGATCGAAGTTTGTCCCACTGTAACCTTACTTATTATATTTTGAATCTTACTCTTCTTTTTCAATCCTTATGAAAAATCTTTTTTCGATTGATTTTTAAATACTCAAGTCTTTTAAATATGAAAAAGATTTGAAAACCCTTTGCGAAGTGTATAAGCAGTGTAATTAAAGTTTCTTACGACAATCCTTGAAGAATTTCCAAACGTTTAACTCAAGCAGTTTGAAACAAAGGGGAAATATTTGTTATTTAAGCAAACTTTTAATATAGAGATGCTACAGAACATTTGTGTAAAGTTTGAAAGTTTTCAGAATAATATTTTAAAATTTGGTAGCTACTTACCACATACACATAGTATAGAGTGTTGCAGTGCTTTCACGTACGACGCACGGAAGTACCTGTTGTATTTAAACCCAAATCTTATACATACATGTATTAAATTTAACTATGTAGAACTGTAATATTTTGATTTCTTTGTTGTTACTTTTAGAGATATTTAATGAATTTTGGCTACTTATCACCTGCCTCTATTACGTATAGTAGTACCGAGTATGACAATGTTTTCAGGGATGCCGTACAAGATTTTCAAAGTTTTGCAGATTTGAATTCAACCGGCGAATTGGACTCAGACACTATGAAACAAATGTCACTGCCACGTTGTGGTGTGCGCGATAAAGTGAGGTTTGAATATCATTTCGTGGGCAGCCACTGGGTTACAAAAAGTTTGACTTATAACATCTTAAGCTATCCAATGGGCTTCCCAGAAGATTATGTTGATGGTGAAATCGCGAGAGCTTTTGCTCTATGGAGTGAATCTACAGTGTTAAGTTTTACACATAAGAAGGTTGGCCTAGTGCATATAAATATTAAGTAAGTTTGAAAGCTAGGAAAAGTAACATGATGTTATTAAATTTTGTTTATTTTTAGGTTTGCGGTAGGTGAGCATGGTGATTCAATTCCATTTGACGGACGGGGTGGTAGTTTGGCGCATGCTTTCTTCCCAGCGGGTGGTGGCGACATCCATTTTGATGATGATGAATGGTGGGCCATTGGCGGTCTTCCTGGTGTAAATATTTTCCAACTAGCTGCCCATGAACTGGGCCACTCTGTCGGCTTGGGGCATTCAAGCGTAGTTTCTGCCTTAATGCACCCTTTTTATGATGACAGTACACAGAATATTAAACTACACCCTGATGATATAACAGGGGTGGAAAGCTTATATGGCAAAACCGATTCGCAGGACAATCCTTCTGATTTCGGTCCTCCACATCTAAAAGCAGATGACGAGTTGTGCAGAGATCCCAAAATCGATACTATCTTCAACTCGGCCGATGGCCAAATATTTGCTTTTAAGGGTAACAAATATTACCAGATTTCCAAATCAGCGCAAGCCGATGGTTATCCTAAACTCATATCTAATGGATGGCCTGGCTTACCTGGTAAGTATAACATTCATATTAGTTCTGCAAAATCGTTTTGGCTGAATTCTTACTTTAATATGTTTTAGGCGATATTGATGCTGCATTTGCGTATAAAGCTGGCAAAACGTATTTCTTTAAGGGCACGGAATACTGGCGTTACAGTGACCGTCGAATGGATAACAATTTTCCAAGAAACATACGTGACACTTTTATTGGATTACCCAATAATTTAGATACAGCTATGGTTTGGAACGATAACATTTACTTCTACAAGGGAAGTCAATTTTGGCGTTTTGAACTTCTTTTAAACTCACCAACAGTTAAGTACGGCTATCCCAAATCCATTTCAATTTGGAACGGTCTGCCAAATGACTTGGATGCTTCCATTCAGCTGACCAATGGGGTTAGTTTCTATTTTAAAGGTGATGAATACTTCCAACTTGATAGTGCTTTTACAGTAAGTGCAAATAAGCAATTTAACTGAAATGTAAAAATTGTTTCGCATCGGATTTCAAATTTCTCTTGATTTTTTAACAGGTTACTGAAGCCATACCCCCATTCCCTCGGCCTTTAGTGCAATGGTGGTTCTTTTGTGACAGTGCACCTTTGCCTACAGGTAGGAAAAATTTATGTAAATTTTCCTTACCCATAAGACTTAAACGTTCTTGGCAAAAATGCAGATATATTCAAAATATTATATCTTCTGTATGTAGATTTTTGGAACGACTTTCCGTCATCCCTTTTCAGGTTTGGATCGGTGAACAACCGTTGTCAGCTATCTGTCATCTTCAGTGTCATTTTTCGAGAAAGAAATATTAAATCAAGAATCATACTTCTATATCTTGTACTTCCCTCTTAAAGAATTAAGAGGTTTCTCAGTGCTCGTTTCAAACACTAAAAGCTTCAGTTGATTAATTTGAATTATTTGTTATTGTTTGCTTTCATTATTTCTGAAGACTTTTCCACATACGAGTATTGCTACAATATTGAACGGCAAAGCTGTACCGATGAACGGATTGTCTCCAAAGCTGCATATGTATTAAGTTCTATCATACCTAATCTTCTACCGCATTCATCTGATAGTTTTGTCTGCACCTTTGTAACTTGAGTGCGAGACAACTTATCATTAGATTGATAAGATTCCTTGGTAACAAATTCGGATGGTGTTAACAACTAGAGCATTTGTTTTAATATTTCAAGTTCATGGCCTCTCCTACATGTAAAACTGTAAAATCAATTCAATTGCGATAACATCTGAAATAGTTTTTCCCCATTCTGGATTATTCTAAGTTGGTCAGACTGCACGACAATAATGATTACTGTTTTTCTACAGTATTAACAAGTGGGGCCGAAGAACTACTTATTGAAGAATACACTATTAAGTTAATAGCGTGACCAATCATTTCCGACCGAACAATGTATATATGTAGATAGATTGATCCTTACAGTGAAGGAAATTCAATTACTCATGTCCGTCTGTCCACTGTTGAAATCAAGTTTCTGACGGCACTAGAGAACGTAAGGTCTGAACCATTTGTTCAGTGGGAACTTTCGATGTTTGAAATCAGAGTTTTTTTTTGTTGGTATTTTCATTTTTGCGGAAAACGCTTATACAAAAGCCCTACCCAGACAACTTACGTACCTAAATATTGAACCAAATTCGAAAATATAAAAAACATTTTGAAAAGTACAGAAAAAAATCAAATGTCAGATTTCACGAACAAATTGCTACAATTTCACTCAAATATATCAAAACAAACAAAACAAAGCTCACCTAATTTCGAATATTCACCATAAAAATTTTAATTTCACCACAATTTTGGGATTTCGCCGAAAATTACAAACTCTTAATATTTTATGAAAAACGACGTAATTTTAAAAAAACCGATGTTTAACAAGCTTATAAAAACAAAAATTAAATATTCACCACAAGTGGTGAATTCCCCAACAAAATTACCAAAAAATATACCATAAATCAAAGGACTGGAAAAAAATTTAATTGTTGCAAAATCAATATTAAAAAAAACCAAATTCCTAAATCTTGGAATTTTACCACAAAATTTTAACTAAACAAGGCCGAAATATAAAAAAATTAAAAATTCACCAAAATATCCCAAAATTTAACAAAGGATTTTTAAACCATAAGAAACTAAAATTTCAACACAATTTAAGAACTCAATACAATTTGAAAATTCTGCACAGTACCAAACCAAAGTCTAAAAATATTGAAATTAACAGAACAAAATTTTCCAACAAAAATCTAAGTTTAAATAAAATCGAAATTGCACTTTAAACTCGAGAAATGAAATAAAATAAAATATAACAAAAACTAAACTTCACCAAATTTAAAAATTCAAAACCAAATTTCAATTTCACCAAAATTTCACAAATTTGCAAAATATCAATATTTAAAGCGAAACGTCGCAACTTTAACAAAACCGAGTTACCCAAGTTACAAAACACCCCATATCTTACAAAAAAGTAATTTCTACAAACAAGGAATCAAAGCAATCTTTTTCAAGGTTAACGAAAAATTTACCCCAAAGGCTTAATTTGCACCGAAAACTCTAAATTTTATCAAATATTCAAAATTTTACTATAGACCCAATTCACTATATTTACAATTCACCAAGAAGTCGAGAATTGATAAAAAATTTATAAGAATTCAGAGAAGAAAAAAGAACCCCGATCGAAAATGCTGATATTAAAGCTAATCAGCGGTAAAATGTCTAATAAGATGACTTAAACGATACGCCAACATTAAATATCGCAAGCAAACCTTTGCATCAGGAAAACCTTTAGTACATTTTAAGTAGTTCATACGATTGTGAAGGATATATTAGATTCGGCACAGCCGAATATAGCTCTTTTACATGTCTTATATTAATAATATGAATAAAAAAGAAATGTCATACGATTTTTAGGCAAATATAATTGAAGTACTCTTAGACCAATACCAGTGGTTTTGACTGATATCTACTTGGTATTTGGTCCTAAAGTATCGATTGCAAAAGTACTTAGTATCGCAGGAAAAGTATCGAGTAAGTACTTGTACTTACTCGTATCGTTATATCACTCAATATAATTTTTATAACATTTTTTATTTACTTTAAAAATCACGCTAATACTATTTGCTGAAACTATTGTTAATAAATGGGGCGGTTAATCTTTCACTCCTTTATTAGAAGATAACAATCAATAAATACTAATCATTTTTATTTTTATCCCTAGGCTTTGACGATAATCAGTCTGAAGACAAAGTCAAGATTGGTTCAACAACAAAGTAAAAAGTTTAAGACTAAGAATCATTCTGCTGATTTACAGCACATATTATATATTAGATAATAATTAAGCACTCTTGCAAATAAAGCAAATAAAATGAAAAAATAATGAATTTTGGATTATGAAGGGAAAAAATTAAGTGAACAATTTAATAAAAATTTAATATAATTACGAGTATTTTGGGAGTTACTAAAACTTTCCTCACTACTGTGCTACCCATGCAAGTGGCACCTAGTAACGCTACAATTTGGATACTAATGCGAACTGTCCATCGAATGCTACAACTTTCGAGTAACTGCCAACTTACAATAGGGATTATTGTCGACATTTTATTTTAAACCTTTTTGAAAACTATTTCTTGTAGATATGACTGACATGATGATAGCAAGAAAATTGGAAAACATTGTGTTGTTCGGAAATCACTTTTACAATATAGAATGGCCGAAAAGTTAAACTGTGTAGTAGAGACTGTCTGCACTAGAATTTATTTTTCTATTTTTCTCGATTTTCATATTGTTACTTCATATCATATTTCTTACGTCACACTCATTTTATTAGTGTTGACTGTGTATTACAAAGCGGGAAAATTAATGAAAAAAGAAATATCTCATATGTAAAAAGTTCAAAAGGAAATACAAAAAATGCTTGTCAAATAATTTTCATAACACTACGTCTTGACTAGTCGAGAAAGCGTTGGAAGAATAACGTCGGGACCATCAATAGCGACAGTCTTGACAAGCGAACAGCAATCTGTACGATGACAGAACATGTAAAAAAAGATATAAATAGTTGTATGACTCCAGTTATCAGTGATGTTGAAAATAATGCAATGAAATTCTATCATTACTAAAGGCGGAAAAAATTATCCTATCCGTCCGTTTGGTATACAAGTGGCAGGTGAAAAATTTTGACATTTTTGTTTTTTTCTTTAATTTTTTGGTGAATTTTTAATTTTTTGTGAATACCCGAGTTGTGGTAAAATAATAGGTTTTTTATATAGTAGAATAAGATATATTTTATTTTGAAGTTTTTATAATTTCGTTTAATTGCAAGAATTAAAATACACATTCCTTAATGATTTTATAAATACACAACTTTTATTCGTCAATTAATACTCTTATTTACACTCTTCAGTACTAATTTACACTGTAAACTTAACACTCTTATGTACTCAGAGCTGTTCACTCTATAAAATCTCAAAGTCAACTCTACTCTCTTCATAGAGAGATCACGGCCGGTTCTTCAAGTGTCCTGAAGTCTTATATATGTGTCCGAGTGTGTGTATCTACTATTTACCTCTTCGTTCTGTATCAGTTGTTTTTGTTTCGACCTTAAATCGCGGTTCGGAGAATTTTCGCTAGGTTGTTGTTTTTGCTTTATGTTGATAACATTGCGTATTTGTAGAATAGGTCGTTTCCAACCTATTTCTTGCTGACAATTATTTTTTTATGAATTAATTAAACATCTTCGATTATTACTTCGTAACATTATTACATATTACTACGGTTAGTGCTTATCTAATCTTCGAAGTCAGAAAAATGGTAGAGTAAGTTCGTATCGTGCTATGACCAATCTAGGATGATTGCCGTTAAAGCCATGTTGACACAATAATATTTTTGACTAGATTTTTTAGAAACAGTATATAAAATGAAATCAAAAACCTATTTTAGTTTTTTTTACCTTTAGACAACCCCACATTGTAGAATCAAGTAGAAAACGAACAGCTGATGGCAAAGCAATTGTATACGTATCTAAAATTTTGTAATTAGTTTTCTTTAGAATTAACCTCAAACTTTTTACATATAATTTTTCAATTAGTTTTCTTTAAAATTTCTACGTATAATATGTATGTATCTTTTACTTGTGCACACATGTGGTTGTGGGAAGGGAAAAAACCCAAGATGTTTCAACAATTTTACTCCACCACACGTAGATTATAACCATTCTAAAAACGCACGGATGACGGCAGCAATTTTCCAAAAGTGGTTAAAATATTCATTTGTTGTACAGTTAAATTTGAAAAGCTTTTTGTACATGTGTTTTATAACATTTCTCTCTTATTCGATTTTAGGTGACTAAATATTTAAATCAAAAGGGTTTGCCTACTAAAGCCATTCTTTTATTGGACAATGCACCAAGTCATCCACCTGCAGAGTTGTTGCGTTCAGAGGACAGAAGCATATTCGTTGTTTACATGCCACCAAATGTTACGCCATTAATCCAGCCAATAGATCAAAACGTCATCCTAATTACACGAAACTATTATATAGATCGGCTTTGCTGTCATCAATAGTGTCAGCGAATGTTGAAATTGCTTTAAACATTTTGAAGAAGTTCAGCATAAAAGATGCGGTTTTTAACCTAAGTTTGGCATGGAATAAGGTTTAGGCAACCACAATACAAAAGTGTTGGAAGTATATTTTGAGTTTTGAGGAAGAAAATGACCCGGAAGAAGACATTCCACTCAGTATTTTAAAAGAAAAATATAAAAACGAAATTGAAGCACCTATGAATGAAGTCATAGATCTAGTCAATGAATTAACAACCGATGTACAGCTTTCACGGGAAGAGATTCAGACGTGGAATCAAGACATTGGTAGCGAAGATATATATAGCGAAGTTGAAGATGATGATCAAGAGCAGTGCATAGTAACAATAGCTGAAATTAGCACAACGGAGGCAATCGAAGCATTCTTGGAGTGAAAATAATATATCTGATATTAATGATATTTTGGCGTTGCGAAAATGCAGGGACAAGGCACTACAGAAGGGAAGCAAAACAAGTACAAAAAAGTATAACCGACTACTTTCATGTACATTAATTATTAAAAACCTTATTAAAAATAAAAACTTAATGTAATAAAAATCATTTGAATTACTTATTTTATATTCTCTCGATTATTTCAACTTCTCCATTTAGTGAACAGGCTATGTTTGAATTAGTTCATATAACCGAGCGACTACTGTAGTTACCAAAAGCTTACAATCATAATGGTTGATAAGAGAGGTTGTAAGACGCTCACAGAAATCAGCTTATTGATTGTATATTCAAATTTTTTTATTCAAATAGGGTTTCTATTCTATGTTCATTCGCTCCATCAAAAAATGTTATCAAAGAACTATTCACATTTGTTTTAAAACAATTGCGTCAATATTTGTTATAGACCATTAAAGAAAACACTGGAATTATTCAAAAAAGAGATACAAAAATATGCGGGCGCAAGAAGTTAAAGTTCGTAATAGTCTGGTACAAATATTTGTACAGTTTTATTAAACGAATTTGAAGCAATAATTGAAACACTATCAGCAACCCACTGTACACACTGTAAAAAGTCTTGGCTTATGTTTTTGAATTGATTGAGGTTTCTTTTAGACTATTCTGGAATAAAATTGTTAAAAAAATATGTCGCTTATTGCATGAAATAACACTTTTAACACCAATAATTTCACGTCTTTTATTGATTTTCTTCGGCTCGTTATTAAAATTAAAGTAAAACTTTTTGCTGTTTGGTCAAATTATTTGCATAAAGTATACACTGACTAATAATTAGTTTCAATAACAACTATCCACTGTCCCAATTTTCAATTACCAGTGTTGCCAACCTTAAAAGATTTGTTTTCTCCAAGATGTTGGTACTTAGATATTGTATAAACCGGGTGTTGCACAAAGGAGTTATACATTCCAGAAGATATAAGATGCGCCGTATATAGCTCGTCAACAGTTCGAATAATTGCAGACACTATCTGTAAAGTGTGTATATTTATCAACCGTTATGCTAAATATACGTTTTTGTTCCCAATAACTCTACTACAGCAAATCATTGTCCTATGTTCACAAATTACTACGAAAACTTAATATTTAGTTTAAGTTTTTCATAAGCACATTTATACGTTTTTTTTTTGCTTTGCAGAAAACAACATATTTTTGTGCTATAGCACCGCACACAAATTTCTTTTTATAAATTTCACAAGTTTTTATTTCTATTTGGCTTTGGCCCGCAGCAAACAGCGGAAATATTCTGTATTATAGACAGTCTATAGTATAGTAAAGCACACATTTCTAATAAAACAAAGTCTAATCTTTGTTACAGTATGTTGTTAGGTTAGTGAAAAAAATTTCCATTCCATACGTAAATAATGGTAGAAGCATTGCCATCGCTACACGTGTTGTTACCTCTAAAGGAAGGAAATACGTAAGTTGTATAATTTTCTTAATAAAAAGCAAACTCTTTACATTACAATACTAACCTGATACCAAAAATGAAATTTACTACCTGAATAAGTTTACAGTATTGTTGGTAAGACACAAATAATACTTCCTTTTTTTTAGACAAATTAAGGGATGAATCAAATTATAAGACCAGTCTAAGTAACGCTATAGCTCCTTATTTACATTGCTTGAAAGGCAATCAAATCCTAATCGAAATATCATTTCCTAATAATTAATTATCATCATAGTATGTATAACATATATAAAATTAGATAGTATGGTAAAGATGATTTAAATACAAGATAAATAATAATAAATCCTTGGGGTACCCTTCTAAACGTTCCATAACAGACCAGTTTCTCTAAGAATGAAGCAATTAGTACCCACGCTGAATTGCAAAACCAAAGCTTATAACCTTATATTAATTCTGGTGATATAGTATGCAATATCTAGTATTAGGCCAGTTGTGTTGTAGTCTGTAACCTGATTGGCAAGTATTTATAAGATTTCCTAAGTCAAGGTGATCCTCTATTTGCATTTTACCAAAACTTGCAGAATCTTTACGTTTTTGTAGTTTTTTTTTTTTTTTATTTGTTTATATATTTATATTTTTGGAGCTTTATACTAGTTTTTTTACCTTTATTATTATGTTTGTCTAATTTTCCCGAGCTCCAGGTCTTCAATAAAATTTCCTTTATTATAAATTATAATAAATACTAATTTTATTTTATCCAATATTTCGCTACGCCTTTGTGTAGCATCGTCAGGAAATAAAATAAAATTATATTTTACAAACTTCAAAACAAAAATCAAATTGTGAAAATTATTGAAAAATGTTTTAAATTTTCAAAAACACAAATACATACATATCATAAAAACTAAAAAACTACAAACTAAAAAATGTTTTACATTAATGTGTAGATGCATGTATGTACATATGTATAAACAATACATATGTATAATCCTAAATTACATCATACTATCTTATGTATTAAATGTCTATATATATGAGTGACATTATCTGTATCCGCTTTATAATTAATTCTTTGAGACATTGGTGTTTTACAAATTTGTAACATTTCCAATATGTAACGTTTCTTATAATTTTTCTCAATATTTAGCACTGACACATTTTCAAAGTTAGGACAGTGATTCAATTCAGAACAAAGTCGTACTACGCGCTGAAATCCCAAGTAACTGCTCCGCTCCATTAAAAAATATATTTACATGCAGGCGATCGATGCGTTATCTACCTATTGACGGTTTAAAATTGTTTGATATCAGTTTCCAATTTTGAGATTAAAACGCAGTTTATTAAAAATTATATTAAGTAAAAATGATATTAAGTCAATGTTTCCAAAGATTGCGGTACTGTATTTGCAACGTGACGTTCACTCCATTATTACTCTTCCCTAAGTGCAATTCTTTTCTCTAAATAGAATTGTGTTTCATTTTAGAGTCATCTTTTCAAGAACTTTGTGTTTTTAGTTGTTGTGTTTTTGTGGCTTCGTAAAATTGGATTCCCATCTACATGCTAAGGTTTTTTTTTAAATAATTTTGGGGCTTTTGTAGAAAAAAAAATTGTTTTTGTCAGAAACTAGAGGAAAATAAAATAGAGTGTACCCACCGCACACGATCAATATTTATAAACTATAACAATATTGCAATTATAATTTGATGAAAAAGATGCTTATAACTAAAGTCGAGTTGTAGCCATTCGTAATCGCATAGGATCAATAAATTATTACGAATGGCATGGGATTTCGACATTTTGATTTATTTATTTATTTGTTTATTTATTATTCAGTCTAAGTCAGTCTGATTCAGTTTTATTTATATTGCGTTATATGGACCAAAATCTAGTCAAAGTCTGGGCTAATGATATTTTACACTTTAAGATATACATCCGTACATACCCATGTATGTAAAGCGAATACGAGTTTGAGATGGAAGAATATGACAAACAGTAGGGAAAAGGGAAATGCCAAAATTACCTCCAACAAAAAGAAAAACAAGTATTTAATAAATAACACGTATTTCATTTATAACAGATTATTTAAAAAAAATTAATTTTCATTTTTAATACTTCATATGATAAAACTATTTGTTACAATAACAAGGCTAAAGTTAACTACAACTACACGCTGCTGCTAAAACAGATCAAGTGTAAAACAATAGTTACGTATAAAATGTCTTGAAAATCAGCAAACTCAGTCTAGACGTGGTCTTTGTAAAAGAATCGACTTCATTTCTTTTCCCAAAAAAAAAATTAATACAGTTTTCGGTTTTTTGTTGAATTTTTACAATAAAAAGTGTCATTACAATACAAATCTACAAAGCCGTTTGTGGTAGTTCAAGGCAATAAATGTTACTTTAAAAATGTTATGGATTTGGTAAAATTCCCTAAAAACCAATTTTTTAGAACTATATTGACGTTCTTACTTTGCTCTTTCGGGCAATTATTCTGCGGCTCTAATTTATTGTTACAATTTACATGATGAAATTAAGTTTTTATTTGAAACAATTTTTTTTTTTCACCATACTGAAACAAGTAAGAGGCTACTTTCGGCAGTGTATGTTATGTGAAAATAGCGTTATAGATCTTGGAAAAGTTTTTTTGTTGAATATAAAAATTTCAGCTAGAGTGAATGAATGTTAATATTTTGTGTTTTGTGGATAGCAAAACAATGGATTTGTTCAGTACAAAAAGACGGCACTAGACAATCTAGGACTTTAAAAGTTGGACCAATCGATCCGCACATTCAGCGCATTTTCGCCATTTGAAACCAACAATATAGTTATTGGGCGAAAAACCACTTATCTGGAGTTTTTCTTATTATTATTTTTTTTTTTTTTTTGGTATTTGCTATTCCACGGGGAAGGAGATTCCACAAGGTCATAAAACATAAATATATCTCATCCTTATTAAAATGTTGCTTCAAAGCTCGGTTACAATACAATTAAAAAATTTTAAAAAAAATCTAATAATTTCAGAAACTAACAAAGGAAATCAAACTACTTCAGCAAGCAAAATTTCACAACAATAAGCTACAAAAAATTTTAAATTTTGTAAAATTTATGATTCACAAAAAAAAAACAGAAACTGGTACAAACAAATTTAATAACAAGAAATTTAAAATATTTCTTAAAAAGAGTAAACAGAAATTTAAAAAAATCGAAATTTCACCACAAAATACTGAAATTTACCTTTGCACAAAATCTAATGTTACACAAATATATATCAAAAATTCACCACAAATCGGGAATTAACCAAAAATACATATTTGCCAAAAACAATTTTATTCACCAAAACTTCAATTCGGGTATTCACCAAAATACAAAAACTGACCACAAGGCCCAAGAATGACAAAAATACAGCTTACGCCATCCTGAACACAAAAATCGAATTTTCTACGCATGTTGGTCAAATGACGTCACGAAACAGTCTGACATATAATATTTATGTAAACATAACAGTGGGGCAATATCTTATTTTTCCCTTGAATAATTTTAAGATAAATTTTTATTTTTTATATTGCTTTTATTTATTAATTACGTTATGAAAATAGTCAAATATTCAAAGAATATATAAAATTAAATAACACTTAAAACACATATTAATATTATTTAAAATATAATATTAGTTTGTTATTTTACTAAATTTTCTTTTTCGACTATTTATATTTGATAAATTTTATTCTTTGGTTAAAATTCACTTTATTTAAATATTAAGAAGAAGAGAAACTGATTTAATGTTAATGCTAAGAACTTCACAATGAGAGTGAGAGTGCAGAAGGCAATACGCAATAATTTAAATAATATACATAACAGCATACATGTCGCAAGGGAGTTGCCGCATATTTCGTCACTCCTCCTCAACATGGATGTTGTTTTACAAAAAACCAAAAATTCTAATTTTATCTCTTTCTTTTGAACCAATTCTCTTATATGATGAAATCTAATGTCGATATTCTTACTCCTCTTATGATATATGGGGTTTTCAGCTAACTTTTGTGCTCCTTGGTTGTCGACATGAATAACTACCGGGTGATCTGCTATTGCATAAAGTTCCTGTATAAGCCGCTTTAAATAAATCGCTTCTTTCGCTGCATCCGAGACTGCCATATATTCGGACTCTGTACTGCTTAGGGCCACCGATGGCTGTTTCCTGGTCTCCCATGTAATAAGACAGCCACCAAAATAAAATGTGAATCCTGTAAATGATTTTCTGTCTTCGTAGTTTCCACCCCAATCTACGTCCACAAACCCTTCTAGGTTGTTGCTGCCGTCATTGAATTGCAATTTTAAAACAACAGTTCCAGCCAAGTAACGAAGTATATGTTTCAATTTGATCATGTGCTCTCTATGTGGGTCAGTATTTCGTTGGGCCATTTTACATATTGAGTGCAAAATGACAGGTCGCGTAGATAATGCAAGGTACATTAATGTTCCGACTAATGACTGATATGCTTGTTGGTCAGCCTTTTCACATTCATTATTACAACTAACCTGATATCCTGCTTCCAAGGGAACGGCTACTGGTTTACAGATTTCCATGCCGTACTGCTTTAATGTGTCGCGAATATACTGGCTCTGGCATAGCTTTATGGGACCGACTTCACCTTCACGCTCAATCTCCATACCCAAAAAATGTCACAGTTGACCTTTGTCGTTGACGTCAAACGATTGTGAGATATTTTTCTTTATATCAACAACAACAGACTTATCAGCACAACCCACTATTAAATCATCAACATAAACTGCAACAAGAACTAGTTTTCCATTTCGTTCACCCTTGTATAAGCAAGACTCATTGTTGCATGGTATTAAATTCAGCCTGCGAAGAGTTGCGTCTAGTTTCGTATTCCATTCTTTCCCACTTTGTTTTAGACCATAAATCGCCTTATGGAGTCGTAGAACTTTGTTTGGGTATCTTTTGTCTTCAAATTTGTATGGTTGTTGCATATATATTTCATCTTGCAAATTACGGTTCAAATATGCTGTGCTAACATCAAGTTGATGAAGGTTCATTCTTTCTTTTGCTGCCAAAGCGAAAATAATTCGAATCGTTGAATATCGTACAACAGGGGAAAAATTCTCGTTAAAATCTATGCCAAACCGTTGCCTGCCCCCTTTTGCTACCAAACGTGCCTTATATCTTTCAATTTTACCATTGGCATTAATTGTGTAAACCCACTTACAGAGAATAGCCTTGTGACCACTAGGTAAGTCTACCAAAGACCACGTTTTGTTCTTTCGAAGAGCATCAATTTCAGCATTCATGGCATTGATCCATTTATCGCTAACTTCGCATGAAATTGCCTGTTCAATCGATTGTGGTATATACTCATCTATAGCAGTGCACACTTCATTGTACTGCTTTTTTGGCCTTCCGGGCTTACCGCTTCTTATAAATTTTGGCCTCCCTGCTCCTCTAGTTGGTTGGTGTTTTATCTCCTGAGCTTCTTTATCACCTTCATCAGCTGTATTGAAACTCTCATCATGATTATCGTCCTCACTTTCATTTACCACATTGATGTTGTTTTCTTCAGCATCAGTTTTTTGTTCCTTTTGGCAATCAAAAGTAATATTTAACAAATCATTTAAACTTCCCTCGCATCGCTTGTGACGTCACCACTCTCAAATTTAACGTCGTTAAAAAGTACGTCTCGATGTTCGAACACTTTGTGTTGGTCAACGTCATACAAACGGTAAGCCTTTGCTACATTTGAATATGCAACCATAATGTATTCTTTACCTTTTGCATCAAACTTTGATTTTGAACCAGCTTTATCAAGAGCAATAGCACAACAACCAAAAGCTCGTAAATGTTTAACGCTAGGCTTTCTACCAGTCCACACTTCATACGGTGTCATGTTATTAAGAATTTTCGTGGGACATCTGATGTAAACTGCGGTGTTTACCGCCTCTGTCCATAAACACTTTTAGCATTGGCATGCACCATCATTGATCTTGCCATTTCTACTAGAATTCTGTTCGCTCGCTCTGCAACTCCATTCTGTTGTGGCGTATACGGGACTGTTAGCTGTCGGCAAATTCCTTCTTTTTCCAAAAACCTATTGAAAGCTGAATTTATAAATTCTCTACCGTTATCAGTTCTTATTGTTTTTATTTTGCAACCAGTCTGAAGTTCGACCATAGCTTTAAATAAATAATATACATAACAGCATACATGTTGCAAGGGAGTTGCCACATATTTCATCAATATTTTGATTAATTTCCGAATTAAGCGATCTTATACTAAAGAACATTCTAGATGCAGAAAAAAAAGTTTTTTTCACTTCTTCACTTGCTTTTACGTCCTTTGCTTCCACTACATGTATTTATTTGTAGCAAGTAATTTGTCCCCATTTAGTCTCATAAAAACTTCATCACAATACTTTACACTATCCATTAGTGAGCTTGATGAGTATGATGAGTCGTCTAGAGGTTTAATAACAATACTAGGGTCTTTATTTTTTAATTTATGACAGATATAACCGGCCAAAGGTTTTCCAACTCATTTTCGTGATTTTCTTTTTGCAATTCGTCTTCTATGCTGGGATTAATGGTCTTAAGTATTTTACCTGCAAAAATTATAAGAAAAATTATGCTCTCTTATATAAAACTTTTAATTTAAACTGCACATCTTCTAAATCAGGAGTATTATCTACTTCTACATTTGCATTAGTTCCTAAGATCCCTTGGTTGTACCCCAGAAGATAAGATCGAAGTCTATATTTAAATTCTTGACGATCGCGATGGTCGTGAAGGCCTCCCTTAGATCTAATTATTCCAAAAAAATTTTCTAGAACATCCTGATTTAGGCGATACGTTAAGATATTCTCAATATTATTACGATTCTTCAGTTCATTATACATACATCAGTTTTAAAACATTATTTGATTGAATAATGCCTGTTAAGTAACTGGATTACATTCTAATCAAAAACTTTTTTACATTAAAATTAAATTGTATACTTTTTTGAAATGGCAAAAGTGTATATCTGACATCATTTTTGACATATTATTTAATATTTCATTTTGTATTTCTAGAGACAAAGCGTATGCGTGATCGTTCCCTTGTATCATGTCTTGATACTCTTGAATTAATAATATCAAACCAGTCATTTGTCTATTAAAGGAATGAAATAAAAATCATTTTGTTATTAATGTTAAAAACTAAAAAAAACCTTATTAGTTTGAAAACTTGGCTACAATCACTCCAATTATCATTGCTCAAATATCCTAAACTGGCTGTTAGAGTAATAGATTGAGCCACTGTATGTGAAAAAAGTTTGGTAGCCAGTTTAACCTTCTGTTATTGTTGATATTTTATGAGTTATCTTTAAGTCGTTAGTTTGAAGATATAAATTATATTATATCTTTTTTAACTTCTTTATTGTTAATGATGAACCCACTGTCAACAAAATGGTTTCTTAACAGTTTGATCATGTGTGGGACATCACTGAACACGAATATTTTTGTGTCCATAAAATATTGGTTGCTTCCATATTGCCACTACACCTGTTAATGGAATAGAAAAACTTATGTAAAAGTAGTACTTTAAATTGTGGATGTAGCTAAATCACCTCTCAACAAAGCCACCTGAACATAATTAAGTGTTCTAACAAAGAGTCTGTTGGTTTGTCATAGCAGTACTTTTTTTACCTTCATTTGATCCAAACTTAAAACACATAGCTTTTGCCTTTCTGACATTTCATTAGCTGCAGACAATAATTTTACTACAGCCTTTAAAATACCTGTCGATACATCCAATTCTTGTGCCCATCTTTGCAATGTTCTTACCGAAGCAAGCGGAAAACTTTTCTTTTTAACAATCTGTAAGCTTTAGCACTTGTAGAGTACAGAGTGATTAAGTGGGCAATATCTCCTTCTGTAAAGGTTTGCCTTTTGTCACCGTTTTTAATTTTTTTTATTTGTCCTTCAGTGAACAGACGTCTTAGTGCCATCTCCGATAAACAACAATTCAAAAAATTTGGAAATTTAACCACAAATTGTAAAAAAATCGAATATTTAACAGAAAAATGTGATAAAATATGGAACATTCAAAAGCTTGAAAGATGAAAATTTTTTTTCCTTGAATCGTCTTCAACTACTCTAATCTTATGAAGTGACCGGCTCAGTTCGTTTTTCAAATAACACCAATGTGCATTACAGATTAAAATTTATAGCAAACATCATAAAAGAACATTACAGGTACTATTTACGAAAATTTTATCTAAAAAGGACGAGATTCAATAGGGCTTAAAGTAACAATAAAAAATATTTACAACTATTCCTAATGAAATAAAACTTTCTTAATAATTTTCGTTGTGTTCCAGATTTTAATTTTTAAAACCCCCGACCAACTCGACAGAGGGCTATTTGATCAAATTCTACTTTGATCTCAACCTGAAAATTTACGAATAAAAATGGGTACAAGTCAAAGTTATGTGTTTTTACCTATAATTCTACTGCTCGCAGGTACAGCCAAAGTACAATCGAAACCTACAACAACGTTAAAGCAAGCTCATGTAAGTGATAAAAATATGTATTTAAAAATCTTTTTAAGAAAAGTTTTCCTGTCACTCAAAAGCTTTAGAATTATCATTATACGTTGAGGTTATTTAAAAAACCATTGCGTTCTCGGAAAAATGTGTAAGAAATAGAAACAGAGGGATGCTTCACATACAGAGTCGTTATTGCTTTCCCTTCATCTCAAGAACTACTGCAGTGAAAGTATCAAAATTGGTGAGGGTTATTTGAACACTTAGTAGCGGGTAGAAGAATATCGACCATAAACAATAAAAATTTATTTCCCTTTTTCCCAAAATCTAAAAACGTGTCAGTCAAACTTCCAATTTCTTGCGGGCAGTGTTCAAAACCTACCGTTTTATCAGACAAAGCAATGGACAAATATGAGGGGCAGAAGTAACGCTGCAAATTTTACTACTGGCAGGTCACAAGCGTTTTCTCCGCTACCAAAGGCGTTTTGAATATTTTGGGTTTATTGCGAATCTACTTAAATTCTCTTAATTGCGGAGTAAAACCAAGCCAGTTCTTTGTTGCATTAAAAAAATTCCGAAAGATTCTAATTTCTACAATATTAATATCTGCCCCAACAAAGTATAAATATTATGGATCCTTATATCGATGTTGAAGTCAACTTTCTGACGGTACTAGACAACCTAGGATTTTGAAAGTTGAAGCACTTGAAATCCACCATACCGGTTTTTAAGTTCCCGAGATACGCATAAAGCATTTTTATGTTTTTTTTGTATTTTTACCCTGGGGATACTTTTCTACACAATCCCTTTAAATTTGTATATTGTGAATCCTTATCAAATTTAATAAATAAAGTCCCCACATAGAAATTATTATCGGTCTACCATTTAGGTCCGCAGGTTATCCGGGGGCCTTGTGGGATATCCTACGGACCTAAATGGTAGACCGATTTAAAAAATTTAAAAAAAACTATAAATTTAAAAACTAACAAAGAGATGCACATTTTTCTAAAAACCAAAATTTTACAAAAAAATTTAAAAAATTAACAAAATTTTGAAATATTCACCAAAAAATCTAAACTCTGGAATACAATTTTTTTTGTTTGCTAAAAAAAAAAATTCAATACTGAACAGCAATTTTCCCAAATAATATCAAAACAAACGAAAAAAAGAAAACGAAGTATTAGCAACAAAAAATAATAATAATAAGATTCAGCATAACACAAAGTCGAAGTTTCAGAATAATGTGTGTTACAAAAGCTATGTTAAACAAATATATCACACACAAAAATTAAATTTCATCACAATTGGGAATTCAGTAAAAAATATCTTAAAAGCTATAAAAAAAAATTATTTTACCATAATTTAGAAATGTACTAAAATCCAAAAATTCTACACGAATCCAAATTAGGGTGCAAACATTTTAATCTACAACAATAAACAAATTTTCCTAAAAAAATCGAAATTTACAAATAAACCGAAACTGCACCAACAAATTAAGATACTGGCAAAATATGAATTTGTAACAAATAAATCGAGAAACTACCAAAAAATTTAATTGCTACAAAATCCATATGTAATAAAAAACCGAAATTTTACCAAAAATACCACAAAAACCAATATTGCAAAAATTTTGAATATATTTAACTTAACTTTAAATTAATCAAAATTTTGCAAATTCACCAAAAAGCCGAAAGAGAACAAAGTTTTATGAAAACTTCAAGAAAATATGTCTTACAGAAATTATATAATATCATTATATAATTATATATATATATATATTATAATTATATAATAATAAATATCAAGACCAAATTGATGTATATTCTTACCAACCCTACCTATAAAATTTCAGAATAAATATATTTTATGGGTGGGAAACAACAAACTAAATGACGGACTTTTGCACATATGTATATACTCTTCCCACGAATGTTCCCAAAAATACGAAAAATGATCCGAAAAATTTTAATATACCTAAAATTTTACAAAAAATTCGAAAATTTATCAAAAATTCTTATAATTGCAAAAAAGATTAATTTATCAAAATAAGAAAATTTTACCACAAAATTCCTTAAATTTCGCAAAGTTGCCATAAAAAGTTAAAATCTGCCAAACACCGAAAATTCACTAACAAATTGTAAACAAATATTTTAAAATTACTCCAAAAAAAAACTAAAAATCACATATTACCAAAAAATTCAAATTCACATAAATGTAACTGCTAATGAAAACAGAAATTCCATCAAGGAATTCAAATTCACCACAAATCAAAAACACACAGGGCAATCGAAAAATAAGCAAAAAATCAAAGGGGACTAACATAAAAATAATGCGTCAGTAACTAAAATCAACTTAAAATTTCACGAAAAAATCGTGCTCTCTTCAAGACTTTTAAAACTCACCGAACACCATAAAAAAATTTAAATTAACCCAAACACTAAAATTTTACTAAAACTTTTGCAAAAATAGAATTTTTATCCCAACATTCAGCAGAAAAACGAAAGTTTAATAAAAAATTTAAAAACATTAGACAACATAAATTTCTCCAAAAGCAATAAATGAACCGAAACATGAAAAAACTTCATACAAAATTTATATTTTACCCATGAAATGAAATATTGCAACATATGAAAATACATTTACCAAAATGTTACAAAAAGTTAACAAAAATGGAACTTACGAATTATTAGAAGCTTAAACAAAATCTTAACTTACTGAAAAGTTTACAAAAAATGGCATTATATCGTCAAATTTAGCTAAACTCTATACGTATGCCAAACCAAATTAAAAGACCCAAAACTGCAAGAAACATGTACTCGTATGTATTATTTGATTCTGAAACGATAAAATATTAAATAAAATATTGTTAGGAATCGTACGTACATGAGAGAAAAAAGTTTTGGTTAAGAGTACAAGAAGCACTCCTCTTGTGGAATCTGTGACACTCTAATGGTTTTAACCAGTGTGTTGGTTTCTTATGTCGTTACTTACAGGTATATTTAATGAAGTTTGGCTACTTATCAGCTGTCGCTATTACAAATAATGGTACTGTGGAGGAGAATACTTTCAGAAAAGCCGTACGAGATTTTCAAAGTTTTTCCGGTCTAAATACAACCGGGAAATTGGACGCAGACACAATGGAACAAATGTTTCTGCCACGTTGTGGTGTACCTGATAAAGCTAGGTTTGGACATTATATTCTGGGCAGCCACTGGATTGCAAAGAACTTGACTTATAAGATCTTAAGATATCCCATTGGATTCATAGAAGATTTTGTTGATGATGAAATTGCTAAAGCTTTTGCTGTATGGAGTAAATCTACAGTGTTAAGTTTTACACATAAGAAGGTTGGTCCAGTGCATATCAATATTAAGTAAGTTATTTAAACTCAGAAAATTTGCAAATTGCCACTAAATTTTAATAATTATTATTAGATTTGCTATACGTCAACATGGTGACATGAATCCATTTGATGGCGGTAGTCTGGCTCATGCTTTACCCCCAGCGTATGGTGGCGACATTCACTTTGATGATGATGAATTGTGGGCCATTGGCCGTCCCCCTGGTGTAAGCCTCTTCCAAGTGGCTGCCCATGAAATAGGTCACTCTTTGGGCTTGGGGCATTCAAATGTAGTTTCATCTTTAATGTCCCCTTTCTATTATGGCTATAAACCAGATGTGCATAGAAAATTTATATGGCAAAAATAATTCACAGAGCGGAATTCCTTCCGACTTCGTTCTGCCACAGCTCGCACCAGATGATAAGTTGTGTAGAGATCCCAAAATCGACACTATCTTCACCTCAATCGATGGCCAAATATATGCTTTTAAAGGTGACAAATATTATAAAATTTCCAGAACAGCACTGGCTGATCGTTATCCTAAATTTATATCAGACGGATGGCCAGGTCTACCTGGTAAGTATTCCACATACGATATTATTTCTGCAATGCAATTCTGGTTGAATTCTTACTTCAATATGTTTTAGGCGATATTGATGCTTCATTTACGTATAAAACTGGAAAAACGTATTTCTTTAAGGGGACTCAATATTGGCGTTACAGTGGCCGTCGAATAGATAACAATTTTCCAAAAACGATACGCGAAGATTTCATCGGCTTACCCAATCATTTAGATGCTGCCATGTCGTGGAACGATAACATGTACATACTTCTACAAGGGCAGTCAATTTTGGAGCTTTAGTCTTCGCAACAAACTAAGAATTAAGTCCGGCTATCCCAAATCTATTTCAATTTGGAAGGGCCTTCCAAACGACTTAGATGCTGTCATTCAGCTTGCCAAAGATTTTACTTTCTACTTTAAAGGCGATAAATATTATCAGGTTGACACTGCCACGTTCACAGTAAGTGCAAATAAATAATTTAATTAAAATATACAACATTTTTCGTATTCAACTTAAAAAAGCGTATTTAACACTTTTAAATTTTTATATAGAAAGTACCAAAAGCAAATTATTCATGTAATTATTCAAAATGTTTTCAAATTTATGTTTCAGGTAACTGCAGCTGTACCCCCATTTCCTCGCCCTTTACACCGATGGTGGTTCCATTGTAAAAATGTAACATCAAGTCAGACAATTTATTTAACGAAATCATATCAGTATTAAATTAAACTTTCTTGTACCTTCTCATATTGCACAATATTCATAATTGGAAACCAATTAAAATAATAATATTGAGTTACTTTTCGTGTTACCTAAACGTTAAGTTCATTCTTAAAAAAAAGTTTCTAATCGGTCATTGAAAGTTATTAATATTAATCCCAATAATGTTAGTATTATCGCAACATTTGCATATAAAATGCTGTACCAATTTGCACAGCAGGAAATATACTGGCGAGGGTCACACATTCTATTTGGAATTGATCTGGTTCTGTAGTTATTATATTAAATATCCTTAAAGTGACATTTCCCCTTAGTAAGTTCAAAGTCGCTTATGTCCAAAAATTTTTTGATTTTGTTTACAAGTGGAAGTAAATAAATAATATCATTTAATTAACTCCCAAGCTCTAGGTCTATAATATTAATATAATAATATTAATTATGATATTAATAAAATAATAATATAATTTATTTTTTTGATGATGCTACTCAAAAGTGTAGCGAAATATTAAACTTAAACGATAAAATTATTATAGAGACGTTATTAGAGACCTAGAGTTTGGGACTTAATTTATTAAAACAAGTAAGAGAACTATATTTGGCTGTGCCGAATCTTATATACTCTTCACAAAAGTATGAACTACTAAAAATGTACTACAGAATTTTCCCGGGGCAAAGGATTGTTTGAGATATTTAATATTGACGTCTGATTTCAATCGTATTATTTTACAATTAAACTCTCTTTCCACCTTAATATAAAAATGTTCAACCTGAATGTTTCTCTTTTTCTCAAAATACGTATAAATTCTTGATAAATTCTCGACTTTTTGGTGAATTGTAGATAACAGCGGATTAGAATTATAGTAAAATTTTTAATATTTGAAAAACCGAAATTCTGCAAAAAAAATCTAAATTTACAAAATTTTAAATATTTACCACATAAGTTTAAATTTCACCACCTTTTTTTAATTTTTCCAAAAAGCCGGAAAATCACAATAAAGCAGTATTTAATGAAAAAATCCACATTTAAACAAAACCGATATTTAACAAATATATAAAAACCAAAACGAAAAAAAACCAAAAGTGAAGTGAATTCCCAAAAAAATTACAAATTCATTAAAATATATAAATATTGTAAAAATTATAAATACTGTTACAAAGCAAAAGTCAAAGCTGTGTGAAACGACCTATTGTACAAATTCGCAATATTATAAACATAAAGCAAAAACAAATTGCGTACCAGAAATTCTCCGAACCGGGATACAATGTAGAAAGAAAAACAACTTCAACAGAAAGAAAAAGTAATCAAAAGATACACACACACACAAACACATATACAAGACTACTAAGCCAGCAAATGAAATAAACGATGCGCAATTTCGCGTTTGTTCGGGACATTTCAAGAAGCCGCCGTGATCTCTATATAAACGCGCCGTGCACCGCAGAAGATATAGCTGACTTTGAGATTTCATAAAGTGATTATCTGTGTGTACAAAAGCGTGTTAAGTGTACAGTGTAAATTAGTACTGAAGAGTTCTAAATAGAGTATTAAGTACTGAATAAAGTTGTATACTGATAAAATCATAAAGGACGGTGTATTTTAATATTTGCAATTAAACGAACCCTATAAATTAACGTTTATTGCGGTAATAAACGTAACGATATCAAAAATCTTAATTAATCGCAAAAAAATTACAAATAAGACGTTTTAACATAACTCACCAAAATCCGAAAATATACTACAAAACCAAACTATATCTCAACTATTTTAAACGACAACTAAAAAAATGCGAAATTTACAATAATTTGGGAATTCACATAAATCTGGAAATTCAGCACGAAATCAAACTATAGCTGAAAGATTTGTAATTCAAATCAAATAAAAATTTGAAATTACCAAATATTATAATTTTTTGAAAAAAATTACATTTTGCCAAAATTGTAAATGTCATAATATTCCAGAAATTGAAATTTTAAAAAACCAAAAATGTCTAATTATTACAAAATTCACTAAAAAATGAGCAAAGAGGAATGAACAAATTTAATTGCTTAAAAACTCAGATTTACCAAGTAATAAAATTTTACCAAAATGCCGAAAATTGACAAAAAAATCATCACAACTGTTGAATTCATTCAAAAATTTACCAAAAAATTTAAATATAAAATGATAAGTCTTACCAAAAATTTCATTAACATTAACCTGAAAACAACAAAAAACTAAATTTCACAATAATTTGGAATTGTACTAAAATTTACCACAAATCCAAACTATAATCCAAAAATTTTAAATTACAAAAAATAAAACAATTCGGAAAAGTTTGAAATTTACAAAGAACCATAAATCTAGAAACTAGAATAAAATAATTTAACTCCTTAACATATCAAAAATAATCTCTACACTAAAAACGTTTCAGTTACCAAAATAACAACATTTTCCAAAAAATATAAGTTTGAAAAACCGAAATTTATTAAAAAAATTAATCTTCATAATTCACAAAATATCAAAAAACCAATTTTTAAATTTCAAAACTAAGATTCGAATTCGCCAAAATTTTTTAGTTTCACCTACAATTTGCAAAAAAAAAAGTATTTTATGTAAAACGTAGCAATTGTATCAAAATCAATGTTACACAAAGTCCAAAAAATTTACTTTCCACAAACAAGGAACAAAAAACACACTTCACAATATTTTTAAATTTAAAGAAAAAATTTACGCAAAGGATGAAATTTCCCCGAAAACTCTAAAATTTATCAAATATTAAAAAACAAACCCTTTGCTCGTGGAAAAATCTGAAGTATATAATTAGTAGCTCATACTTTTGGGAATGGTATAGAAGATACGGCACAGTTTTGGAATTAATGTGCCTTATTCTAGTTTTTCCATTTTTAGGTAAATTTTCAAAGCTTTGGTATATATATATAAAGTTTTACCTATCCGAAAATTTCGGCCGTAAAAAGTACTGAAATCAAAATGGGGACCAAGTTCTTTATATTTTTAAAACTAAAAACAAGAAAAGTCGATTTTTTTTAATTTGTTGGTGAAGTTTCAGAAATTCAGTTCTCTTTGTTACTTTTTGAAATTTGTATATAGAATATACGTGTATATACTTTATTGGATTGGAAATGATTGTTGTAGAAAATACATATGGAATGAAAAACCTATGTACTCGTATATATCTTTTCATTTTTGTGAAGAGTGTAATTATAATAAAAAGTCAAGAAAGCTATAATATTATTAACTATATTTTTTTATTTTTAAGTCCTCACGATTTTTTTTCTAATATTTTTCTCAAGAACTGTTTATAAGTTCTCAATAACATTAAGACCTGGACTAGTGGGCATTGGACTAGTGTTTCACTCTATTCATAGTCAAAATTATGTCCATTTTTATAGTTCTTGTTTTTTTCTTAGGAAATGACACATTTTCGGCTTCATCTAAGAGAAATCAAAACAGCGCATTACTAAGAAGATTTGCAATTTTATGCTATCAGTATCCGCGCAACTGTTAAAATTTGCCATACAAAATTATAAGATTTATGATTTCTTTTATTATTGTTCTAAATGAAATGTCTAGGCCCTATCTTTGGATTGATTTGTTATAATATAAGAAAAACAAACAATATATCATTAGGGGAATTATGACTGAAAATATAAAATATATGCTTGGGAGCAAATTCAACGTTTTTATTGTGGAGCAAAGTAAACTTACTAAAATACCTTCAGTATATTTGCATGCGATATTGCTGCCATAAACTTTTTTCAAATTGTATATTTTTTGTATATTGTATATTTTTTGTACGCAAATAATAATCAATAATAAATACAATTTATGTTTTATTTTATTTTTCTCCCTTAGCATGAATACAAAGTCAACATTAATACCCCAACAAATAAAGGACGTCTAAGTAAACAACATTGCTGAAACCAGCAATTAAATTTATTTTAAGTTGTAGAACTTTTTATGTCATTAAACTTTTTACACTATTGAACTTTTAAATATCGAATTACATTTCCTGGTTTATGAGAATTGCGAAATATAAAATTTGCTTAATATGATTTTCAATACAATGTAAATTGGGTCAATATAATTTTTGCTTATTAATCTTTTCAATATATTTTAACTTTGATCGATTTAACCAATAGGAAATCGAATTGATTGATTTTTGGAAACTAAGCAATTTATTGTAAAAGAATTTTAAGTCTTCTTTAAGATTAAACGAAATGAAACGGCAGTCTTTGCTGCATATCGACTGTGAACGGTTGAAATAAAATTAAATATTAAAATTTGTAAAATAAAATTGTTTTCAAAGTTTAAGTTTAAAAAAGTGTTTTTCATTTGTGAAATAAAATTGTATTTGAAGTTTGAAGTTTAAAAAAGTGTTTTTATTTATTTACACCTAGCAAGGAAACTTAACTGGCGCCCGAGCAGGGACCTGATTTAAGGTCTCCTTATAAAAAATAAAAAATTTCTGCGATCACTACGGAGCTCTCCAGAAATAAAATAAATTAATAAATATCCTGCGATCTCTACGGAGCACTCCAGGATCTATGAAAAAATTAATTATTATAATAAAATTAATCAAAGGCATCCTCCTTCACCAAACTGATATTCCTGGTGATTCCAATTTAACAAAAAATCACGAAAGGTTATCAGAGTGAAAGTGAAGCAATCCGTACCGCAGTAGGCTCCCGCGAAAATCAAAGTGGGGTGCCAAAAAGGAAAAACACGGACCTTCCGCGAGGATAACAGGTTTCCTAGCTAGATCGCGTCGGTAGCAGCAAGGACTCCCAGGGGATATTATCCCTCTGAAAAAATTTAATTTTTTTATTAAATAAAGTTTATAGAAGTGTGAATTGAGAAAATTTGTTTTTAATTGAAAAATTTAATTCAAAAAATTAAATTGGAAAAAAATTTTTTTTTTAAATAAAATTAAAAATTGAAATTGAAAAATTGAATTAAAAAAAAAAAAAAAAAAAAAAAAAAATTTTAAATTGAAAAATTGTATTAAAATTTTTTAAATGAAAAAAGTAAACTGAAAAATTCAGATTAAAAATTAAATTGAAAAAATTAAATTAAAAAAATTAAATTGAAAAAATTGAATCGGAAAATTCAATTGAAAGAGTTTAATAAAAAATAAATAAAAAAATTTAAAAAAGCATTGCAGCTTATTAAAAAAGAAAATTTTAAAAAAATATAAGTATAAACTAAAAATTACAAAAAATTTTTTCATAAAGTGAAAAAAATTAAAATATAAAGGAAGTGGAAGTGTATCCAATCCCGTTGCTGATAAATTTTTCAGGTGAGTGAATCCTTTTACCACATTTCTTTTTTTTACAAAGTAATTATGGACGAAATAAGAGATACTGTTACTGCCCTCACTGGAGCGGTTAATCGATTGTTAGAACAGGCAAAGTCTATGGAAAATAGATTAGCTAGGATAGAGCAGGCTAATGATTTAAATGAGCTTAGGATTAGAATAAATTCGTTGGAGCAAACGGGGCGAAATGAATTTGCTATTGTAGAAGAAGCGGCTCCAATTTTGCAGCCACCACGTAACGAAGAGGATCTTAAAACTATAAGTAGGTTACCTGATAGTGTGAAGGAGCTTAGAACTTTTGATGGCAATCCATTACAATATGTATCATGGGTACATGCCGTCGAGATGGTATTAAAGGATTTTGCTATTGTGAGGGATAAACCAATCTATCGCTCTATTATGCAGAGCATAAGACAGAAAGTAATAGGAGAGGCAGATGCTGCTTTGGTCTCCTACAATATCTTCGATAGTGATTGGCAAGATGTAAAAAGGATACTCTCGCTTCACTACGCAGATAAGAGGGACATTCAAACCCTCGAACATCAACTTAACCAACTTTCACAAGGCTCATCAAAAGTAGATGAGTTCTATTCGACAGTTAACCATCAACTGTCATTGATAATAAATAAGCTCAAAACTGAATCATTTAGTGAAGAAACGGTTAATGCTTTGATAACCACCCATAGAAATAGGGCGTTAGACATTTTTATACGTGGACTTAACCCCGAATTATCAAAAATGGTTATAATTCAGCGTCCAAAGACCTTACCAGAGGCATACTCGGCATGTTTAGAACTGCAAAATCTTACCATGAGAAATAATATTCTACATCCAAAAAGTCAACCGCGACCAAACCTTCATGTGCAACCTCAACAGGTCACAACCACTCCACCAAGACCCCCTAAAGCTTTTCTCACCAATAACAGACCTAATAACTTTAATTGGCAGCATAGGAATAATAATTACCGTTATAACTCATTCGATTCAAGGTTTAAACCAGCACATTTCCCCAGAGCTAATAATCACAACGCCGAACCAATGGATATAGACCGATCAATCCAGACTCGTAAAATTGATTATATGAATCGCCCAAAATTAACGGAAAAAAGAACTGCGACAGAAATGTACAGAAAGGACAAACAACCACGTCTGTTTCATTTGAACTCCCTTCATGATCAGGAAGAATCAGCTCCTAAACAGGAAGACGAATTACTTCATGATTTTGATAGCCTTGCAGCAGAGAAAAATTTTATGGAGGTAGGCCCTCAAGCCTACCTTACATAGAATACGTAACAAAAAACCACAATATATTAGAATTTTTGATCGATACCGGCTCGAACAAAAATTTTTGCAACTCAGCTCTGTCTGCCGGAAGTATAACATTGTCCAAACCATTCACTGTTAAAACTGCAGGAGGAAAAATTAAAATCACAAAGAAAATAACAGGAAAATTTTTTGCACAATACGGTGTATTAGATCCTATCACATTTTACGTTTTGCCAGGTCTCAATACCTTTGACGGAATAATAGGAGATGATAGCCTTAAGTCTCTCGAAGCCATTGTTGATAGGAAAGAAAATATTTTATTGTTAAAAAGGAAAATTACTATACCCATTAAAGCCAAAATTTCTGATAGCTTAAACCACGTGCTTAGCGAGCCTGTGCCTATTGAAATGAGAGATAAAATTATTAATCTTCTTGATAAGTATAAAACTTTATTTGGGCCACTGGATGATAGACAAGCTGCAGCCACAAGTGTGCGGGCAGAAATTAAAACAACCACGCCTGATCCTATCTATACTAAGAGTTATCCTTACCCAGCAGCAATGAGGGAAGAGGTGGAAAGACAAATTGCAAAATTGTTGTCAGACGGTATAATTCGTCCTTCCAAAAGCCCCTATAATTCTCCCATTTGGATTGTGTGAAAAAAACCAAATTCAGACGGTGAAAAACAATACCGTCTTGTCATTGACTACAAGCGCTTAAATGCTGTAACCGTCGCCGATGCCTACCCCATTCCAGATATCAACGCAACTTTGGCAAGTCTAGGCAATGCCAAATATTTCACTACGATCGATTTGACTTCAGGTTTTCACCAGGTTCCCATGAAGAGCTCAGACATTCCAAAAACTGCATTTTCAACTATGAATGGCAAATTCGAGTTCCTCCGCCTGCCATTCGGTCTGAAGAATGCGCCTGCGATCTTTCAACGAATGATTGATGACGTCTTAAAGGAATATATAGGAAAAATGTGCTACGTCTACATAGACGATATAATTGTGTTTGGGCGTAAGGTGGAAACTTTATACAATGTGGAAACAATTTTTAAAAGATTGGAAGAAGCAAATCTAAAAGTGAACATTGAAAAAACTCATTTTCTGCAGACAGAAGTGGAATTTTTAGGTTACCTGGTCAGTTCCGAAGGTATAAAGCCAGACCCAAAAAAAGTTGACGCTATTAAAAAACTCCTGCCTCCTTGCAACTTAAAAGAGCTTAAAAGCTTTTTAGGAATGACATCCTATTACAGGCGCTTCATTAGGGACTATGCCAAGGTGGCAAAGCCTCTAACAAATTTGACGAGAGGCGAAAACGCGCAGGTTAAAGCTACGCAATCGAGAAAGGTACCAATAACATTGGATGGCGAGACACTCTTGGCTTTTCAAAAATTAAAAAATCTTTTAACTACAGCTGATATTCTTGAATTCCCTGATTTCGATAAACCATTTAACCTAACCACTGATGCCTCCAACTACGCAATTGGAGCTGTTCTTTCACAGGGCGAAATCGGTAAAGATAAACCTATCGCATATATATCTAGGTCGCTAAATAAAACAGAAGAAGGATATGCCACAAATGAAAAAGAAATGGTGGCTATTATATGGGCACTAGACAATCTCAGAAATTATTTATATGGTGCGAAAAAAATAAAAATTTACACCGACCATCAGCCTCTTACTTTTGCCTTAGGTAACAGGAATTTTAATGCAAAATTAAAAAGATGGAAGGCACGCATAGAAGAGTATAATCACGAATTAATCTACAAACCAGGTAGATCAAATTTTGTTGCAGATGCTCTCTCTAGATTGAAAACTAGTGTTAACCATATCAGCGACGAATCTACTGAAACAGCCAGCGAAGGTGATTCACAGCGTACCGAAACAGCCTCTGAGGTAGAAGATAAACACTCAGAAACTACAAGAACAGCATCAGAAGCAAGAGATTATGATACTGAATCAACTGACTCAACTGTACACAGCGCCGATCAAGATGGATCTGACCTTATGCCGCATGTAGAAGTTCCAATCAATGTTTTCAGAAATCAAATAATTTTTAAATTTGGCCCCGATTTGCAATCACAAGAAACGCCTCATAATAACGTTCATCGACACTACGTTTCATCGCCCGAATGGAATAAAGAAAAGCTTCTAAGCATTCTCAGAAAATTATTGAAGCCTAATATAATTAATGGTATTAAAGCTCCCGAAATATGCTTACAAACTCTGCAGGACATCTATTTACAACATTTTTCTGGGTATAAAATTAGAATTGCACAAAAAGTAGTCACCGACATTAGTTTGGAAGACCACCAATTCGAAGTAATTCAGAAAGAACATCAAAGAGCGCATAGAAACGCCAAAGAAAATAGGAAACAGATATTAGATAAATATTACTTCCCTAGAATGTACGCTTTGATAAAAAGTTTTGTAGATCGTTGTGAAATATGCAAAGGCAATAAATACGACAGAAACCCTTTCAAACCTCAATTTCAAGAAACACCCATCCCACTTATGCCATGTGAAATTTTGCACATGGATATATTTGAGATACAAGATCAAAAATTCTTGTCTGTGCTAGACAAATTCTCCAAGTTTGCAAAACTTTTTCACATAAGTGACAGGTCTGTATTACACATCAGAGAAAAATTAGTTAAAATTCTTCACTATTTTACAGCACCGAAGATTTTAGTAACAGACAATGAAAGAAGTTTTCTTAGTCCTTTGATTAGGGACTTCCTAGAAAGATTAGGAATAAAAATTTACCTGACGCCATCGCAACGTAGTGAAGTAAATGGACAAGTGGAGCGTCTGCACTCAACGCTAATTGAAATCTATAGGTGTTTGAAGACAGATTATTCCGAACTTAGCGTACAAGAATTAATATATGTCGCGGTAGACAGATACAATAGTACTATACACTCAGTAACTGGCAAAAGACCCAGCGATGTGTTCTTTAACAGAATAGGAACTTCTGATATGGACAAGCTGATTGAAGCACGTTCTAAAATTAATAAAGACCTCCGAAAACTTATTAAAAGAAATGTAAAAGAAAGAACCAAACGTATGAATAAAAAACGTTCTTTGCCTAGAAAATACAAAAAAGGTGACGCAATATTTGTTAAAATAAAAAATATAAAAGCCAAAAATAAGCCAGTTTACAGAAAAGAGATAGTAGAAAAAGACAACAGGGTAACAGTACGAACGGCAAGTGGTAAAAGGATCCATAAAGCTCACATTAAAAATCTTAAAAAGAACGTATAAGAAGATTAAATTTAAAATATATTCCTTTACTTCCTTTCACAATATAATGAAAATAAAAAGCGCAATTGACGCGTAAAATTGAAAAATGTATTATATAATTGTCATATAACATAATATAGAGAACATCAGCTAGGCCTGGACAGTATTCGGGAGATGAGCTGATGCTCTGCTTGGTAAGTTGCATAAAGGCATATATATGCAACGGCGGCAGGGTATAAGTTCATCACTTAGTGTTCCGAGTGAACCAAGAAACTATTCAAAAACTGGCTGATGCAGAATTATAAAAAAAAGAGAATATTTATGACAAAAAATCACTAAATAAATTAGGAAAAAATACCTAAATATTTATAAGAAAAAAATAAAAAAAAAATAAAAAAAAAAAACTGCTTTGCATTTACATACCCTTAGTATTTCCTAACCATTAAGAATTATTATTTTACAGAAAATGTTTCTACCAATATATATTTTCACCCTCATACACATGGGTATTAACACATCGAGTGCAGCACAGGTATACCATTACGACGCCCCCATAGTCACCATACGAGCAGGCAACGCATGGACAATCAACGGCAACTTTAAGCTGGTTCATGTTGCAAATCTAGATGAGTATACGAAGATGGCTGAGAATGTCACGTTGTTGGTTGAAAAGCTAATACCTCCAAGCAAAACCAAAGAAATTATCAACTATCATCTGGGTCAAGTACACGATAGGCTAATGGAACTGGGGAGTGTACAAAGGAAAATAAGAAGATCAATTGATTGGATAGGTTCCGCCTGGAAATGGGTAGCAGGCAACCCAGACGCAGCAGACTGGAATGCAGTTTTGAAAAGCCAAAACGAAATAGTTCACAACAATAATGAACAGTATAAAATAAATTCACAACTCCTTAAGACCACGGACGACATCGTGCGGAAAACCAACAGTCTTATCAACAAAATGAATGAAATAAGCAATGGCAAAGAAGTTGAGCGAGTCGGACAAGACACTGTTAACCAAGTCCTTATTCTTAAGGATATCATTAATGAAATTGTGCGAGCGTGCCAACTGGCCAAAAGCGGAATCGTTAACACGAACTTATTGGATAGGGCGGAAGTCGAAAACATAATCACCGAGATGGAAACCTTGCCCTACGCCAACGCAGTAGAAGCTATAGAATACGGCAATCCATCTATATATACTAATGGGTCTCTTTTGCTATACGTCTTATCCATACCAAAGCTGAAGGCAAGCCCCTATCACCGACTTATTGCCCGAACAACAATTAGAGGAGGGAAGCAAATTGAATTACCATATAATGAAATTTTAATTAGCCAGAATGAAACGTACGGTGTGAAAAGTCAATGCCTAACTATAAACCAAGCAACGGTTTGTGAAAAATCATCTCTTGCTCAACTGGCTGAAGAAACCTGCATACCTCGAATTCTTAAAGGAGGTAACGCTAGCTGCCGCTACAGTATCACGCAAAATCAAATTGTTGAAATGTTAACACCAGACACTATTTTCCTAACCAACTTCGTGGGTTTAATAAAAGGTCCGTATCAAACTGAAATATTAAATGGCACCTACCTGATTCAACTTTCTAATGAAACGCTACTAATCGGCAACGAGACATTCTCCAGCACATCGAGTATCAAAACGCAACCACTTCCTCCTGTCCTAACAAGCGTAACAGACGAGAAGTTGTTGGTTAATATCGAACAAGTTCACAACATCAGCCTCACCAATATCGATAGCAACAACACCTTGGAACCAAGATGAATTTGACCTTTTTTAGCCAGACTGGCATAATAATCATCCTAGGAATCTGTATCGGAGTGTTGTGGTACAAAATGACGAGGAATCTGAATTTGCCCGTTGTCCAAGCTATTGCCTCAACTGGAGTCACTTCTCAACCAACACACGTGATCTGCGGGACGCAGATTTTTAAAGAGGGAGGAGTAAACAACATTGCTGAAACCAGCAATTAAATTTATTTTAAGTTGTAGAACTTTTTATGTCATTAAACTTTTTACACTATTGAACTTTTAAATATCGAATTACATTTCCTGGTTTATGAGAATTGCGAAATATAAAATTTGCTTAATATGATTTTCAATACAATGTAAATTGGGTCAATATAATTTTTGCTTATTAATCTTTTCAATATATTTTAACTTTGATCGATTTAACCAATAGGAAATCGAATTGATTGATTTTTGGTAACTAAGCAATTTATTGTAAAAGAATTTTAAGTCTTCTTTAAGATTAAACGAAATGAAACGGCAGTCTTTGCTGCATATCGACTGTGAACGGTTGAAATAAAATTAAATATTAAAATTTGTAAAATAAAATTGTTTTCAAAGTTTAAGTTTAAAAAAGTGTTTTTCATTTGTGAAATAAAATTGTATTTGAAGTTTGAAGTTTAAAAAAGTGTTTTTATTTATTTACACCTAGCAAGGAAACTTAACTTCTAATATTGGCAACCAATCTGGTGATGTGCTACACAAATTAAATGTTAAACAATTATTTAGCATCCTTTCAAAAACATAACTATTTGTAAATAAAACAAAGGCAAAAATGAACCAAAAGCATATGTAGGATAGTTCATATTTGAAGTAGTAAAGGCCAGTGCCGCGAAGCACACCAAAAACGAGACGAACGACGAATTATAAATCGATTAACCGGTACAACAGAAAAAAAGTTCTGACAGTGGATTCCGGTAGAGAGAACAAAAAATATATGTTTATGAATATCGGCGTTTGTAAAGCTTACTTCTAACCTCTTTATTTAATCCTTACATTTCAGGTATAAGGTGCGTTCAGAGCTTTTGTATAAAAACCTACAGGGCACATTTTAGTGGCCAATTTTAAGCTTCTCACCCATTCCTGCATGGGTCTTTTTTGTGCCTATCTTGAAAGAAAGCCCCTTTGCTTGTAAGAAAAGCAGATCTCGAACCAAAAGTTGTCTATTGCATTTTTTATAATAATTATGGTTGCTGAATACGAAAAAAATAAGACTTGTCTTCACTTCTGCGAGTTACCAGATAACGGAATATTTGTATTTTTCGATATATACTTGTACGTATCTTTAAGGTCCCATTTAGAGTCGCATGCTTGTTTGAGTAAATTTAGTTATAGCTTACTTCAAACACTATTAATGTTCGTATCGAATCATGAATAGTCCGTTTTGATCGGATAAAAACTCACTGAGTTGCAGTTAATCAAAGTTAAATGTTCATTGTACAAAAAAATAATAACAAAATTATAGGCTTTATAGCTACAGTGATTAGTCTATTCGGATTAAAAACTAAAAATGATATAATGAAAGATAGAAAACGCAAGCATTTGATTTTATATACTTAAATATAACATAAAAGATTATGTAGTAAATTTAAATGGTAGCATATTCTTTGTTGCGCCGCCATAGTTAACCAGTACGGTAGTGCAGTCTTTGCCTTCTCAAAATCCTTTAGCAAAGAGAGGACCAAAAAGCGATATTCGAATATTTTTTTTATTTAAAATTGTAAGAAAGTAAAGAGAGATGGATTCTTTTAATTTTCAACTTTTTAGTGTTAAATATACTTTATTTCACACAATCATCACTTTTACCTGTTTTCACAGGCTGTACAACTTAATTAGTTTGGGTTTTTTTTTTTAAACAATTAACACACTTTTTATGCAGCGCAAGAACCACATGATAAAGGCCACAACGAACAATTTATTTTTTAATGCTGGTACTTATATAACTTTGTAACGTATGATGCATTTTTTTTAGATTAATATTTGTCATACGTCCGATGCACTTCTGCAAAAAAAAACTTTTCGCTTTGAATGGAAATATAATGAGTATGACTGGCTTAATAAAAATCTGCTTCCAGTTTTTTTTCTATCACATATAGAATTTTCTCAATGGCCGTGGAAATTGTGATCGTTTTTAAAGGCGGTTACACTGGTGTGTTGCACTATAACTAAAGAACAGATGTTCGGAAACAATGTTATATTTCGTAGACAATTAATAAAAAAAGTTCTCTCTTTCAAAATTCGTGAAAAAATTAAAACAGCGAAAAATTGCGATTTTGTAAATAACCGTAAAGCGAATAGAGTAAGTTGTATGTATATCTTGAAAATGGATTTCAAACCTTGGCTTTATTAACAATTAAGTAAAGTTACCTCACTTTGACAAAAGTTTTTTATCAATATGACAATATGAGGCTCAAGTAAATTTTATAGATTTTAACAAAACCACCCTATGTAAACGAATGATGATTTATGAGTATTGCAATTAAACAGTATAGTAATAATAATATCTATGTTTTATATATTTTAGGAATAAAAAAAAAACATACACGAAACCAAGATAGTTTATTGGATCATTGTTGCAGATAGCCAAGCGAAACTTCACGATTCTTTCAGCAAATATTGTAATAAAACTTTTTAAAACATTGCTATTTATTTTGGCACTATATAGCACTTTAAATACTTTAAACTCATCTTATTTTTATTTAATAGAGGATTTCATTGAAGAATAGTGTATTTTTAGAAAATACTTGTACTGTTCTTGTGTAACATATGTAATTTATTTGTTTTTATTTTCAAGCAAACAACGTATTATCTACTCAAGTTTTAAATTATGTCTTACGACTATATACAATTTAATTTGGGGTTTTTCTTTTATTTGTTTGTTTAATTGTTTAAAAACTTATTATCGTGAAGATGGCGAACTACAGTACCTTATTTGGTATTGGTAACCGTGTTGTTATTGCCTACAGTCGCGGCCAAATTTGAATGAAATTAGTAACATTGTGTAACAAAACACCTTTAAAGAAGTAAATAACCACATATTTTATTAAGCACTTGAGAAATTTTAGAACTAGAGTCAGCTCTGAGCTATTCCAATATTTAATAGCACTCTATTTTGAAAAAGAAATGTTTAGCTCAAAATTAATAAAATTGCTTTTATTATTTAATCATAACGTTACATATACCGCAAATAAAATCAAACATATATCATGAAAATCGATAGGCAAGCGTCTATTTTAATCAAAATAAAGTAAAGTTGCTGGTTTCTGGCTGAAATTCTGCGTGTGATAAAACTTTCATTGTTGTTAAACTTTACACCGTTTTGAGGCTCTAGATGCCTTAGCAACTGTGTAATGCAGTCTGCTATCGACTGATACTTAAAAACCTTGGATCCAACAAAAACATGGATTGTAGCCTTTAGAAAGCTGTAAAGCACTTACAATGACCTGTTGGTTACGAAGGCTTGGAAATCGCACTATGGATCAAATGAAAAAGTAAATGCCTTGGAAATAAGGTGCGATACTGTGAATGATCCTAAAACATTCCGGTTATCATTATTAAAATCAACAATTAAAACTCTATATATGAGAAAGATGCAATAAAATAAAAACTAAAGCCTAAAAAAATTGTATATTTGTACACAGCGGCAAAATGTACTGCTACTTATTTAACCTCGATATATGTATGAATAATTGTTTATATTTTTCTTATATTCTTCCATATCTTCAATAAGAGAAAAAAACGTTAATTCCTATTTTTCATACTTTGTCGTCGTTAAGTCGAAGTCTCGTTATATCTTATGCCCCTGTAATTCGTAAAAACTATCTGGTAATTGTTTAGAATAAGTTAAAGTTAAAAAAATATAAATATATACAATATGATGGAAATCGGTTAGTAAATTTTTATAGACAAATTCACCACTAGGCAAATCGACAGTTGAAATGATGACGAATGGTTTTCTAAATCTATTTGCATAGCACGCCTGATAGTTTTTGAAAATACTCGTAATGTTGACTTGCGACATGTGCAATCCGTTTGTTTTTATTTGAGAAACTAACAACGAATTATTTACGCAAGTTTTAAATTATGCCTTACGATTATATAACATTGAATTTTAATTTTTTTTCTTTGTTTTATCATTTTAAAATTAATCACCGTGTAGCTCGCGTACTAGAGTACATAAAGCCAATTTTGCAAATTTTGTGTTGCTAACAGAGTTGTTAATGTCCACAGTCGTGGCCAAATTTGTGCAACAACAACAAAAAAAAAATTACCATAACTTAAAAAATATTAGATTTGAAATTAGCTTTAAGTTATCCTAATATTAAATTCTTTTAATATATTTAAAAGTTTCGAAGTTACTCAGCAATCAAATTTGAAAACAAGCGTTTTTATTTAATAATTAACAAAAAAACTTAAATATATAAAAAATCGAAAACTGTGAGAGAAGTGTTTTATTGTTTAATTATAATGCTGCAACACAGCAAATAAAATTTAATATATATCATGAAAATCGATAGGTAAACGCTGATTTTAGGCAACATTTAGTAGAGGTGCTCAAGAATGACAGAAATAAAAATTACGCCATCCCTTGCATAGAATTGAAATTTTCTGCGCATGTAGCATAAATTATGTAACGCGTATTGTGTTGCTATTGAATACTAATTTTCAGCTCTCGAACAAATATTCAAATAAAATGGGGAAGAACTTTAGTGGGAAAACAACATGTTATAAGTGCGATACGTATGAACAAATTCATAGCTTTCACCATTTTCTGAACATTTTATAAAAGCTTAGACTTTAAATTTTATCAGATTGCATTAGCGCCGACAAACAATATAATGAGAATACTTTCTTTTATAGAAGCAGAACGATTATCATTAGATTTTTCCCCGGAAAATCCAACGAAAATCTAAAAACGTATATAATAATATTAAAGAAGCTAAAATGGTTCACTGTTATTTAACATTTGTTTAACATTGACTTCTTTAAGACCACTAGCAAATTGACTCCATCCAGTAGGCGACGCTGAAAGAGTTAACGTTATAATTCAGGAAAATTTTTATAAACATTAAAAGTTAAAATTGCATTAAATGCTTTGACATTTACACTTGACGATTTTTTTTTTTTAATTCAATGGCTCATATTACTTTTACGAATAATATTATATGGTTAGAAATTTTTTTTTCTCATGTTAAAAAACGTTCAAGTAATCTTATTATGATTAAATGTAAAGAGCCACTTGTTTATCGGTTCTAAAGTTATATTTATAGTATTTTAAAGTAAACATAATCCGTCGCAAAAATGTATTGTACTGACAATCTTAACACATGCTACATAACAGTTTTAAATTAGTTGGAAACACAATTAGATATCACTAGTTGCAGAGATTACTAGACTTTTGATTTTTTTACTTAAGTACTTATGCGGCCACATACCGTGTTTGATTGAAATAGAGCCACTTGTAATAATAATTTTCAAAGTAAAAATATTTTATAAAAACATTGAAAGTATATATTTTTTGGTTTTAAGTAAATTTTATTGCAACGCAAAGCATTTCTTAAAATACAACATTAATTAAGAACTCAAAAATATATTAATTAATTAAATTAATTTTATTTCAAAAAAGAAATCAGCTAATTCTTATGCCGAGTCATTTTATTATAAAATATGCAATTGATTTATTGAGGGTTGCTTAGGCCAGCTCATCAGTTGCGTACTTTAACTAAATCCGGCCACGATTATATAAAATAGAAAACAAATCTTATTTTTACATATTCAGCAATCTCTTTCATATTAGAAATTATGTACGTTCAAAACGCATAATACAATTTAAGCTAATAAATGTCAATTGAGTAAGCTAAATCGCATATGCGTGAACACCAAATTGTAGAACTCACTTAATTAACTCAGTTCAAGTGCTATAAGAATAATTGTTTTAGATTTTATTCTTAAGCTTAGACTATAACTTTTTATACTAACGTCATATATATGTAATGTTTTTTATATTTTTTCATTACATATTTATAAAATCCCTCGTTAAATACGATTTCAATATAAAAAACTACCTATGTATATAAAAAATACTCGAGTGCCCGTTCTCGGGCCAATGTATTTAGGTAAATATGTAAATATGTATACTATGGTTTATTATGGTGAAAGCATATTATATTTTATATATAAATAAACGAACTAAAAAAAATAATTGTTTTTGCAGATAGTATTTGTTAATTTTTTTTTGAATTACGACCAATAGCCATATTTATTTATTAACACGTCATGCTTCTCATCATTGTTTTGCAACAACAATAAGCCTTAGATCGACTACAATAACATGTTCCTGCTGCTGAAAAATATCATTGCATAATACAGCAGTGGGGGATTATATGTTTAAATAATCAGCATTAAAATTCAGTTTAGACTTATTCTTAATTCGAGAACAGACATAATTGGAATATTACCGGAAAAAAATTAAAGACGGTTTTTTAATATTTTCAGAAAATTATTTTAATTACAAGTCGTTATTTTACATTTGAGCTTTGAAGTGTCAAATTTTTTTGGTATACAAAATTTCAAATATTTTATTTAACGGTAAGTCGGCATTTTATAAAAATTTCAAACAAAGGTGTAACATTTCATCATTAAATTTGAAAGTGTTCTGTTTAAAAAATATCAACATCATACAAAACTTTTCATTATTTTTCTTTGAACTTTTAAAGATTTTGATAAAATATAAATATGGTTGGTATTATTCAATCCTTTTGTCGATTTATGAACTTTGCCGCGAACATCCCGCTTCGTCGTTAATTTCGATAAAATGTCGTGTTTTACACATATCTAGAAAGCTTTTGATACATTTTTGATATTCTTTACGAAAATTGCTATTCTGTTTAACAAGTAGATCCAGTATTTCAAAAAGCTGATTTAAGCACGCGCACATTGGCACTCGGTATGTATTTCGAATGTAGATAGGTAACTAAATGAACATTCTCTGTATAATTGAAAAAACACACAACATTAAAATAAATTATTTTAATACCAGATGGAGGGACATCCTTACACCTTCATACGGACATCATTCGTCGACTACAATCATCCCGAATATATATATTTTGTTAGGCAAATGAATATTGTGGACATGGCAAAATTATATATATTTATATATATTTTTTAATGCGGGTAAAAGAATTGTGTAGCAGATTAAGGAATTCACTAGAATTGTTTACGTTATTTTAAAGCCTCGAAACGTAAAAATTCTAGTGATTTCCTTAATCTCCAACACAATTCTTTTACCCGCATTAAAAAATATTAAAGTTTTAGTGTGAATGCCCCAAACAAACAGAGCTGAGCACTTGTTTAAATAATACTCTGCTACCGACAAGTTTTAACTTACCCAGAGCTGCTACAAACACAATTGTAGATGTAGTAGTGCGCTTACGGTGCCGTAGTGTTGACCAACGATTATCATTAGATTTCTCTCTGAAAAATTCCAACGAAAATTTAAACACTTGATACAAATAATAATGTGAAACAGGCTTTAGAAACTTCCAAACAAAATTGTGTTAAATTGAAAGCAACTGTACGAGTATATACTTAACACAGCAGTTATATCGTTTTATCACCCTAGAGTAGACGTTATTTCTTAACAGCAAATATGTTTGTATGAAAAACCCTATATAACATTCAGAACCTTTAATCTTTGTGCAAGCAATTTTGCAATCAATGTAATTGATCAATTATATTAACACAAATTACACAAGAGCATCTAAAAAAGAAATCAATTAAGTTTAAAAGAAACAATGAAAAGTTTTATCTCTACCATTTTAATTCTTTAAGATTATTGTTAATGAAATAATATTCCCTATAAATTCTTTTGCTTTGCAGACTTAAGTCCTTAATATATTGGAGCCGGGCAGGGTTGATTGTTTCCTATCTCTAACATGTTTAGTCATTTCTTTTTTGGTTTTATTATACTGTTCGCAGTTACAACCCATGTCCATGCGGCACCTGTGTTGACCAAAAATCAAGCTACGGTAAGTGACAAATAAATTAAGTAAGCTTTTAATGACAAAAAATATACAAGTAATGTTTGATACCCCAATGATTCAAATGTTCTATAAAGTTTCCGGTGAGACCTGGTAGTCGCAACTGATTCCAGGTGGACCCCAAATAATCTGGAACTTGTTGCCTACAACTATTATAAAACAGAAACCACAGTTCAACAAAAACTAACAAACGCACAAACAATAAATAAGAGAGCTATGTACATTCGGCTGTATCACATCTTATATAACCTTTACACACACAAGTACTAACTATAAAACATATGTACTCGAATGTATATGTGTTGTGTAACAATATTATTAGATCATGAGGGAAAATTGTATTGCTTAATTTTAATTTCTGATACAATATTGGAATATTTTAAATTAAAATACTTGTACTTAATTGAAAATAACGGATATTTTCTGCGTAATTAATTGCTGAGGATTTTATTTCACTTTTAACTCTACTCTCCGTTTTATTTTTGGCAAATTTAATCCTGTAATCCAGTTTCTTCTTTTAGATTTTAACACTTTTGATTTCTTTGTATATTTTTTAACTCTTTAGATAATTTTAATATTTGTTCTATTTTGTGACAAATGTAAGATTCTTGTTAAAAAGTGTTTAGTTATTTCTCGGTATTATTTTTTGATCAAATTTAAATCTTGTGATTATTTATGAATTTAAAACATCTGGCGAAATATATGTATTATTTGGGAAAATTAAAATTTGTCGGTGATAATTTTAATAAAATCTGGTTAATTTTAGGTTTTTTGAGAAATTTTAATCAGAAGGTAATCTCATGCCACATCTGCAAGTCTTTTGTTTATCGAAATCGGAAAAGCTGTTCTCTGCTCTGTATGAAAAAATATCGGATTACAGATTTTTATTCAGCCACTAAAATGTTTCAAATTTTTATTTAAAGAAGGATTTCATTGCAGAGCAATGTTATAGCGGCATAATTCATGCGTTGTCCCGATCGGATTTGCAGTATTGCGTTTCGAAAAATAGTCTAAATATGGCGTGGTGAATTATAATAAATTAGTATAAAATATCTAATATTCAACGACCTAAAACTCCAGAGTTGGAAAATTAGGAAACATATTATAATAAAACGAGAAGATTATTATGGTTCCTTAGATCTTTATGAGTTTTTCAGCCAAACAGTTTCTCAATCTACTAGTTACTAAATGATTGATGATTCCATCACGGAATCCAGGTCCAGCTTTAAGCACTTGCATTAAAACATTTTACCCAATCATTTAGAAGTTTACAAAAATTCACAAGAAAAGAAAAAACTAATGTTTTTATAAACTGTTGCAGTTTTGATTTTCGTTGCCGTTCTGTCAATGGAGCAATTTTTCAATTGTTTTTTCTTAGAAAGGGTGAATAATTTCTGCAACCATTGTTTGAGAGTCGCATGCGTTCTGTATTCCGGGGTTTGAAAAGTGATGAAGCTTATGGGTTCTAATTGAAACTCTGGCATTGATATTTTAATTTTAGATGTTGTATTGCAGCAGACCGCCTACTTACTGTTGTTAGATAATTTATAGATTACACATACATACATAGAAACAAATTTAATAACAGAGTCTTTGCGCCACCTATTACCACTTATCAGATCCAGTTCCGACGGCGACTAAACAAACACAAACAAATTCATGAAAAGGGCCCAATCACAGTGCCACCTACCGCGTCATTTGGTGAATCTAAAATTCACGCTTAAAATTGCATCCACGTCCGCGCAGCAGTTTAGGAGGAATTCAATTATGTAAAAGATTTGTTCAAAATTTTACACAACGCTACCTGTACTGCGGTAGCATAGGAGTAGCATCTCATTCTGCTCGTTGTCTAATAAAAATATTGTAATATGAAATAAATTTTTCTTTTGGAACAGAAAAAATAATAATTCGAACTTAAGCCTGACAATTAAAAATTACCTAAAAATATTATTTTTAGGCCACCGATTCAATAATTTATTATCGACTACTAAAAAACTTTCGAATCCAAGAAAAATGTTATTACACCTAACAATTAAAATTATTATAATAAAAAATAAAACAGATCAACGTAGCTTTTCAGTACGGTACTCAGTAGCGAAGCGAGGGTGTGCAAAAGGATCCACAGGCATAACAAGCAACGGGATACGAAATTTTAATTTCTTAAAAGAAGAATGCTCTTTATTTACAACTCCATATGTGAGTTTTTCACTCAGCAGAAATACAGCTTAAACCTCCTTAATTCACTTCTAACACTTGTGATTTGGTTGAAATCACAGTATGCGTATTATACCTTTGTTCGATTTCCGATTTTTGAATAATTCCTGATTTTCGGGGAAATTTCGGTTTTCACGATTTTCACTTTAATTTTCGATAAAATGTATAGTTTGGCGTTGTTGAATTTTTTGGTGAATTTTATATTTTTTGTGAATTTTCTACAATGAAATTTAAACGTTTATTCTGATATATTTTTCGGATAAATTTTTAGAAATTCGACATATATTTTTCCATGTTTGTGAATTTTGGCTTCTGAGTTATTTCTTTTCACGTTATTTGGTTTCTTTTGATAATATTTTTTCATAATCTGTATGGGGTGAATTATTAGTTTTTTGAAGTACAGATTTGAAATAAAATTTATATATTTATATATAATCGATTAAACAAAGAGCAAAATCGCAAAGGGTGTAGTTGCAAGAGCTACATGCCACAAAAAGCAGGCCCTACATTTAAGCTGCACGCTATCTTTGCTTCTACAATTCTTATATGTATGTAAAAAGTCTATTTATTTGTCACCTGTAATGAAACAGTGGGCCTCAAAACGCTCACGTATAAATTAATATAAGGCAAAACTACTTTTTTTTAATAGTTTTACCATTATAGCTTTTGTAAAATGTAATAAGCAACGATTAAGGATCAATTGAAACATTTTCGCAGTAATTATGAAAAACGTAAACGATCGATACTAACGATTTTAAATAAAGCGCGATCAGACAGAGCAAATATTTTACGAAATAAGCGTAACCACCATTTTTGCAAATGTTTATTCAATGTTCAATTATAATAGTTCAATTACACTATTCGCACAACTGAATTATATGAGTCGCTAATCGCTCTGAGCGTTTTTTCAGCTCCGTAGCTCAGTGCTCCTCTTTCTTTTTCGTTAATGATTTTTTGATATACATACTTTAGTGCTAAACGTTTCATTGACGTATCTTTCTGACATCTCTGTTTTTCGTTGTTTTCTATATGCTCATTATATTTATATCAGAGTACAAGGGTAACCAGGTTTTCTCCTTCACATTATACTGCCATCAAAATTTTCGATTTTAACTGTCATTCTACGTAAAACAATAACATTCGTTACATACGAGTATTATGGAGTTTATTCTGTTATGTGTGTGTGCGATAACGAAATTAACATGTTTTTTTTTCTAATGCTCCCCCGTGTGTAGACGGTATGTCGATCATTAGGAGACAGCTAAAGCAATTACGTTCTTTGAAAAAGATTGTTAAAGATTTTAATCGGAAACATCAATAATATTTTGGATATTTTATGTAGTCCCCTAAATAGCGGACTAACAATTTTAATTAATTAAAATTTATTTAAAAAAAAAAAACTAAAGACAAAACTAGTATTAAAGAATTTCCTTCAGATCTTCTGGTTAGTGCATGTCCGCGTGTATATCTACGATTTATATTCTGCATGTATAAAAACGCAAGCACTTGCATTCTTCTTTCATTCACATATTAAGTCAGTATTTTATGCTCTTATGCAACGTATTCTACATTTACTTATTTCACTTTATTACGGAACAACAGAAAATGCAAAAATTTTTACAAAATATTTAGTTTGAATTGTGCTCACTTTTAAATATTTTATAATGGAAATTTTTTGGTTGAAGAAAAATTTGGTAAACCTAGAAAAATTTGGTAAACAAAGAAAATTATTTGCCAGCAAACAAAAGTGCGACCGCTTAACGCAAATATTTGATTCGTTTCTGGGCAAATAAATATGTGAACTTACAACATTTTTGTAAACCATATGAAAACATGTTCAAAAATATTGATTACAAATCTGAAAATTTTATAAAATAAATTAAAACGAGTAAAATGTTAGCAAGTTCCGAAAAAAACGTTTAAATTTTTTAGTCCAACTTAAAAACTGTGCTGTCATTCGAATGATAAATTCACAATATTTGCAACGATTCTGACGCAAAATAGTTGGTTTTAGATCCGGCGATCTAAACTAGATTTAAGCCTATTTTCTTCCAAAATAGTTGTATTAACTTCGCTGCCTGCCATGAATATTAGTACTTGAAAAATACCTAATAATTAAATTATTTTTGAGACAATTCAATCACACTTATTATTTTAATGTTATTTGCCCTTATTTCATATTGATTTCACAAAAGCGTAGCGAAATATCGAAAATGAAAATAATTTGTTAAAGACCTAGAGTTAAAAATTAATTAATTAAAATTATAATAGAAAGCAATATAATAAAGAAATATAATAAAGTTTAATAATTTTATTTGAATTATTTTCACTTTTTGTTGTAATATTTTTACCTTTCATATTGTAGTATTTCTACTACAAATATTTTGGACAAAGAGCCATATAACAACTCCGCTTAGCTGTTGACATAAAGTATACAGCTGAGAAACTGAGGTATTGAAATAAAGAACTACACTGAGCTACTGACACAAAGTTTACAACTGAGCTATTGAAGTAACTGAACGAACTAGTTCGGTCAAGTGAGCTGAACTAAAAACGCGCTCCCTTCAATGAACTGATAACCTTGACATTACTCCGTACTATAGGATCAATTGAGGTTAAGTTTTATAATAATGTTTTCCATTATATCCAATTAAAAAGTATATTATAAACCTTAATGAGCATATGTCGCAGTTACGATTATATAGTGAAGTATTTTCCCCGGGTGACAACACCTAAAAACTCCTTTTAAACTAAGATATCTCATAAATAAATTTTACTACCGAGGAGCTTTTCGTTGCAGCTATCTCAAGTACATGATATTCGTATTTAAAATTTTTTTGAAACATTCAAGCCTTTCAATAGTGAATATGAATTTTGAAAAACCTTTGCCTGGTGACTAATCAGTGCAACTGAGGCTTATAATATATTTGTTCTTAAAAAACTTTCTAAATTAAAACTTGCTGTTGGCAGTACTTGGGGAACTTAAAATTTTTTACTAAAACAGTTTGGAAAATATTATTTAAATAATTTAATATGTGATCAATTTTAATCTTCATCAAAGTCGAGCAAACTTTAAAAGCTTTCAGAACAATATTCTTACACAAAGTAACTATTCAACAAATATATAAGAGTCAAAGAGCTGCTGGATTTAAAACTGAATTTAAAAACCTTTTAAATCGAAATTTATGGAACTCTAGCAGTTGGTACATAATGTTTTGGTTCCTTCGTTTTTACTTGCAGAGCTATTTATTGGAATTTGGCTATTTAGACCCTGCATCAATCACATATAGCGGAAGCGTGGACAAATATAACTTTACGACAGCTTTACACGATTTTCAAAGTTTTGCCGGTCTGAATACAACAGCGAAATTAGACGTATACACCATGAGACAAATGTCACTGCCACGTTGCGGTGAACTCGATAAGGTGAGGATTGGAAATCACAATCGTGTAAAACGTTTTCATCTCCTGGGCAGCCATTGGGCCACAAAGAATTTGACCTATAACATCTTAAGCTATCCAAATGGTTTTATAGATAGTAATGTCGATGAAGCAATCGCTAGAGCTTTTGCTGTATGGAGTAGCTCTACAGATTTAATTTTTAAACTTAAAACTGTTGGTCAAGTGCATATTAAAATAAAGTAAGTTTTCAAAACTAAGAAAAAATTTACATTTTTCTAAAATATTTATTTAAGGTTTGTTGCAGGTGAACATGGTGATTATAAGCCATTTGATGGCCCGGGTGGCACATTTGCTCATGCTTTCTCCCCAGGTCGAGGTGGTGAAATTCATTTTGATGCTGCGGAAATGTGGGCGGCTGGCAATCCGCCTAGCGTAAACCTTTTCAGAGTAGCTGCTCATGAATTGGGACACACTTTAGGCTTGGGCCATTCAAAAGTTGCTTCGGCTTTAATGCATCCTTTTTATTATAGCCATAAGCAAGACGTGAAATTACACTCTGATGATATTACGGCCATAGAAATTTTATATGGCAAAAGAAATCTACAGAAACCTTTTCCCGCCAACTTTGGTCCACCACATATCCCACCAGATGACGAGTTGTGTAAGGATCCCAAATTCGATACTATCTTCAACTCAATCGATGGCCAAATATATGCTTTTAAGGGTAACAAATGTTACAAGATTTCCAAAACAGCACAGGCTGATGGTTATCCTAAACTTATATCAGATGGATGGCCAGGTTTATCCGGTAAGTATTGCATTTATGTTATTTCCTCTTAAATCTTGTTACAATATGTTTAGGCGATATTGATGCAGCTTTTACGTATAAAACTGGCAAAACATATTTCTTTAAGGGGACTGAATATTGGCGTTACAGTGGCCGTCAAATGCATGACAATTTTCCAAGGAAAATACATAGCGATTTCAATGGCTTGCCCGATAATTTAGATGCTGCCATGGCTTGGAACGGTATCATTTCCTTTTACAAGGGCAATCAATTTTGGCGTTTCGAAATTCTCAGCAAACCAAAAGTTAAGTACGGCTATCCTAGAGCCATTTCAATATTGGAAGGCTTATTACCAAACGACTTGGATGCTGCCATTCAGCTTAAAAAAGACGTTAGGTTTTATTTTAAAGGCGATAAATACTATCAAGTTGATCCTGACACTGATATAGTAAGTGCAAATATCCAATTTAATTGAAATACAAATATTCTTCGCATTCAAATTAACGGACGTGACAATTTAAAGAAGAAAGTGTCAAGAGCCTTCAACAGCTTTTTTTTGATTTTTGTAATAGATAACTCCGGCTTCACCCTCGTTCGCTAGGCCTATAGTCCGATGGTGGTTCTTTTGCAGAAATGTTGCTTCAACAACAAATACAAGTATTTTATCGAATATTGTACTTGATAAGAAAAATTTACAATATATCGTGTGATTAAATATTGACGTTTTGTAAATACAATAGAGCAAATTTTGTCAAAAGTACAAATTTAATGATCATTTTCGAAGTAAATAAAACTTATGCATGTCGCTAATACAAATCTTTTTAAAGCTTTTCTATTAAAACATTATCTTAACTAAAATAAATTTAACACCACAAGTTGTAGGAAAAGGTCTCTGATAAAATGAAGAATTAATAAATAAATAACATCAAATCAAGAATCAATTAATAAACATTTATTATGCACTATTTTGAATATCTAAAAAAATTCGCAGCTAAAAATGCTAAAAGAAAACCACGCAAAATTTTAAAACTTCCCTTATTAACATTTGCTCTTATATTTTCCTAAAAGGAAATATAAATAAACTATTATTAATTTTGATTATTTATTAATAGATTTTTGTAATTACAATTCATAGAATTATCAAAGTGGCAGAATGCCAGAATTTCATCAAAATAAATTAATTGTGCTTTTTATTTTTAAACATTATATTCATTTATTATTAAATTTCTATACTTAATACATATTTAAAGCTATTTGTAAAATGAATAAAAATAAGTGCCATTTAATATATACAGAATTTTATTAAAGCTAAGTACATTATGACCAAAGTATATCTTTCTAAATTCTTTGTAAGCCGGACAAATGCCATTAAAATGAAATAATGTATTTTCAGATTCATGCATATTCCAGATCGTGCATATACCATCAGTATTCTCCTTGAAATAGCTAGCGTTAAAATTTAAGCAAGAAGGGCTAAATCATTTTTTTATCTTTTATTTCCAACAATCTTATGTTTTCCTTCCAATATACACATACAGGACAACCGCAGAACAAGTTCTGCTCTACAACTTTCAGTGCTAATATTCGTGTCAATCTTTAGGGACTTAAAGATAATATTTTATTTATGTAGCACAAATGAATTTTCAAGGTTGAAGTAAAGAATTGAAACCAGTTTTCAAATACAGCATGTAGTTAGGAGTTGTAGATGGCACGTAGAATATTTTTTTAACAAAATAACGAAATAATTTTTCTACACCATCGTAATGTTTATAGCCCCAAATTTGTGCAGCATAGAACATTATGGACTCAGACCCTTCCTTAAAAATATTCAATTTATTTTTCTTAGATATTCTTGGATGATGTATATATTTAGATCAGGTGCAAGAAATGGCTATTTTAGAAGCAGATCGCTTATTACGTAAATACTTACTAAAAGACAGGTTTTGAGTTACATCGACTCCAAGGTATATGTAGCTGTTAACAATTTCAATATAATCACGCTCAAAATGCCACTTTAAACCAGCAGATATTCTTGGACCATTACAAAAAAAGAGTACTTTCGATTTAGCCAAATTTACTTTTAAACTCCATAATTTACAATATCTTTGGAGAGTATCAATCATTTCTTGCAAACCCCTAGGAGAATCTGATACAATAAGAATATTATCAGCATAAATCAAGACTTTTATGTGTACGCCAGCAACATATAATCCCCGGGGAAAACATCAGGAAGGTCATTTATGTACAATGAAAATAATACTGGGATAAGAATACATCATTGTTTCACACCTGATCCTACTAGAAAATATTATGAAAATGTAGTTTCATCAGATCAAACTAGGTTTTAACTCTATAAACCAATTTTGTGAAATCATATATAATACAGGCTTCTTGGAAATTTTAGGGGTTTTAATATTGGTTAGTTAACGTGCTTCAATGGTGCTGCTTGTCCAGGTATTAATAGTCTAGTAAATTGAAGTCTATTTTACCAACTGCAACTTAAAACTTGAAAATTTTATCTTCAACTTCTTGTTTAATTTCTGAAAAAATTAAAACGTAAATTTCTTATAAAGTATGAGTATAAGAGGTGTTCATTGATCCCAAAATATAATTAGGGTTGTTGTAAAAACGCATAAAAGTTTATATGCAAATTAATTCATTTGCACAACCCCTAGACTGATTAACTTGGGCTGGTCAAATGCGTTTCTCTTAAATTAGTTTGCTATTATTCGATAATTGGGATATCGATTAAGTAAATAAGAATTCCAGCGTTACTCAGAATTGAACAACTTTTGCAATAAATTCTTAGCGCCTATCTTTAAGCGGAAGTGTTATTAGTAAGTTTTTGGAACGAATTTTTCCCTGTCAAGTTTGGCTTAGAGACAAGCCGGTTTTGGCTATATGCCATTTTCAGTGTCATCTGCAAAGTTGTTTCAAGGGTGACTTGAGGTACTGAATTTAAATGTGCAATTAATTTTTTGGAAATTGGGTCTTGTTTCCAATATATTTTCTTACATCAAAACTGAAGAAAGTAACACGATATACGAGTACACATATTAGTATAACTTCTTTTTTTATAAATCTTTCTAAAAGAAATTTACAAAAAGTATTCCTAACATTAACAATATTGTATGGAAATTTTAAACGGTCATTCACAGTGTCACTTATGATTAGAATGGTGAAACCATTTATTTTATGGAACATGAACACCTTCCCTAGGCATTTGCATTTATATATTCAATGGAAAGTGACAGAAGATAGATTATAAGATATATTGACTAATAGTTGATCACGTTTAATACTCTTGGTTATAAAAAATTCAATAAGGTCGAGCAGCTTATTAAAGTCTGTGGGTCAATACATCGGCTTACCGCCAGATGGAACGCCAAGCTTATTTGCTTGAACTGTATTACACAACTGTTTCCCTCTGTGGCAGAGAAGTATGCAGCCCTCATTATATATGCTTTGCATTGCCAGCTGCAACAAACTTTTGTCGTAAAGAATAAAAAAAAGATATTCAACCTACTTACCTAGAATTTCTTCCTAAATTGTGCAGATATGAAGAAATAAGGCGCACAGTAGTGCGCCAGACCAAGTTCAGGCCTAATACACACAGTGTGTGTATTATATGAAACCATACGGGATATTTTTACCGCCCTCATAACTTTGCTTCCTTTAATAATACAATAATAAAACTTAAAACATAAGGACTCGACGTATAGGTAACCTCATAGAGCAAGTTTGAGACATGAAGGTGTAAAAAGGTTCGGTACATATTCACTGACTTATTTATTATGGGGCACTTCCTTTGTAGCTAGAAAGCTGAAATTTGGTATACATGTAGTGGTTTTATTCCAACAACTAAAAGACTTAATTTGACAGCTGCTTAGGTATATTAAGCGCTTGTCAAATATTTAGAAGTCTAATAAGTTTTTGTTCGTGATAAAAAAAATGTCCATTTTCGGAACACCGAGCTAATAAATACCGTCCTCTACACATATTTTTTCGATTTTTAACTACCGAAGAAATATTTAATAAAGTCGAAAGAGATGGATTTTGAAGCGATACTGATGCTTTTATCAATCCTGAAAATGGCAGAGCCAGTGAAGAAGATAGCTCTGATGAAGAAGATGAAGATATAAACTATCTTAGTGGGCAACAGTTACAAGTTCAAGTAATGGCAGCAAGTAAATTAAATAAATATTTAGGAGACGAAACTAATAATATTGTTGAAGGTGACATTCTGCTTACTAACAACCTTCCAAGGCAGATATACAGCCGCAGAAGAATTGAAAAACTTAAAAGAAGGAACTTGATGTCGATCATAATATTACAACCTCTAAAGATGTGTCAAACATATGCTCTGATCTATTTCAATATTTTAAGTTGTTTTTTGATGACCGAATATGCGAATATCTAAAAAGCATATTTATAAACTACGCCACATCTATAGGTGACCGCACTTTAGACATGAACGTGCATGATCTCAAATGCAGTTGCGCAATAGTGTTGTTATCGGGATATTTAAATATACAAAGATGGAGAATGTTATCGGAATATGATACAGAAACAAAAAGATTGACGGTATCCAATGCAATAAGGCGTAACAGGTTTCAACAATGAAACTTTGCACAAAATTATAATTTTGCCGAACTTCCCTCAATTCGATTTACCCAACATAAGGTACATGAAATATTCTAGAAAAAGTAAGTATTTGTTTCAAAGTATCGTTCCATTTTATGACAAGCACTCAGCTGTATAATTTTTAAAAGAAAACCCTATTCGATACGGATATAATATATGGTACTTGTGTGAAACATCAGGCTATCTAATGAATTTCGTCATCGTATAATATGCAAATTAGAGACGCTGACCATTTCGATTGTCATTGAGCGGTAGTTTCTTCTGAAGTTTTCGACGAACTATGAATTGACACGACTTTAAAATGCGACGAATTGTGCAAACTTTACCCCGTGTTCTTTCCGAATTTTTGCCGCATGCGTGCACGTATTGGAAAAAAGTCTGCAAATTGTTTGCATTTCTCTACGAGTCGTTGCCATTTTTATCCAGTAGCTGTATACAACTTCAATTCTTCTTTTTATTTTTTCTGCTATTTGGACGCCATTCAGTTCACTCGATTTTAAAATCAAAATGTGTTCTTTTTCAGAATTTAAGAACTTTTGCGCGCCCCACTTTTTTTTAGAAATTTACATCTCCTACTTCTATAAAATAAAAAAATATCTTATATAAGTGATACATTAAAAACTCACTTTCAAATAGTTTTCAAAAGTTAAAAAATTTTTAATCCCTCAATGCTTGGTTTACAATATATGTATATTCATCCAAATTTGACAAAAATATAGTCTTTATATAAGTATTTCGAAACGTTTATATTTAGGGTCCTTGGTAAAAACAATCGGAATTGAAATATTCGGAAATTAGCTGTTTACACTCCGTATATATTTCCTTTTTTCGAAATTAGTTTGAAAACATATGTTGTCGCTTACATCAATAAGCAAAAGTCTTTAAGCACGCCTCCTCAGGTGACCCATAGGCATTTTAAAATTTATTGTAGAAAATATATGAAAATTGAAACAAAAATCCACCAGCCACAGACGAAGGATCACATAACTTACGAATTTAAATAAACAATTTAAGTGGCTTATGGCCACATGTAATCAATATTACTTTACCTAATAAAACCGGACATATAGTTTACGCTCTGTGTTAAATAAATATTATACAAAAAGGAGGCGAAATATCCCCTGTATCTTGAAGATTCAAGCACTGTTCTGATTATGTCTATTTTAGCCACTACTATGGAAATCATTAACTGAATTACTGAAGCAAAATTATAAGCCTTTAGCTACAGTAGGCCTCTAGCTACACGATTATATATAATTTGAACGGAAAGTAACACGATCTCCTCAAATATGATGAAACTAAGGGCCTTATTTTATAAATCGAAACGTAACTCCAGAATTTATATGAGAAAGAAAAAGAAATTTCAAAATATTTTAAACTTTATTTTTTGTTTATATAATTTTTATACCTGTAGAAACAAATCAACTCCATCAACTTAATCATCAACTGAAAAACAATAACAAGTTTTTAATATTTCTTCATTTTCCATATAAATTCTGGGGTTTCGTTTTATAAAATTAGCGTCTAATTTTCGGCCTTAGTGAAAATTTAAAATTGAAAAATCACCCAAGAATTTTTCTTTACGTCAAATTGTCGGAAATTCTAACGAATAATTGAACAAAAAAAATTTTGTTGGGGGATGTACCATTTCCCAATTGTGATTATGTATTCAAACTACCTTCCCTCCGCTGGTAAACTCTAAAACTTAAAAAAAAAACCAATCAAAAAATCCCAAATATATTTCTTTATAAATATAAGACGTAAAATGGAACTTTCCTAAATAAAATGTTGTTTATTTGCATATAGATATAAACAGACTATTTAAATACGTATCACGTCAATAATACGACTATTTTCAAAACCAATCAGGCGCATGTAATAGATAAAAAAAATATAAATACAAAATATGGAATAAAAATTTAAGATTTCTTTCCCCAAGTTTGGAGTTGCAATAATTTGAGAGTGGGTGGGAAATGATTTTAGAAAACGATCAATTTATCAACATTTTGTTAACATTAATATTTTCTAAACAATTTTACTTTTAACGACAGCAACAGAATCGCGATTATCGTAAACGCTAGGCAGTAGCTATTTTTATGAACTGCAGGGGAATGAGATATAGCGAGATTCGGATTTAAAGGCGATCGTTAATAAATATACAAATTAAGGTTTTTTCCATTTATTTTATAGATTGAAAACAACAAACAAGCTTGGAAACAAGTAGCTTAAATATGTATGTAGGAGGATATTAGTTAGGAGGATATTAGTTAGTTAGTTTTAAAGGAGGATATTAGTTAGTTTTAAAAAAATTTGGAATTTTCTAAAGTTTCTAAATAATTAAAATTGTTTTCACTCTCTCCACGGTTTGATAAGTTAAAATTCTTTCTTATTTCTTGTCAGGTCCTCTCCTTTTTAGTCAATGTCACGTTCATTGTTGTTAGCTTGTACTTTTCCCATTGAATTTTAATTTATATTTAGAAGTGTTTAAAGATCCCTCGAATTGCAAAAAGTAGGAAATAGCGACGCGCCAAAATGCCTTGAAGTTCTGAGAGTTAAAGAGGCCTGAAGTTGCATAAAAGAGTCACTTAGCCACAATAACTTAAATACTAGCCAACATCTTTTCATATATCTAATATATATTTATGGTCATACGTTGAAATAATTTTCTTTGTAAACATACATTTCACAGGAGAACAATAGAAAATATCTTTAACGTTGCATAAAGGTTTTGGTGATTCGAATTTAAGAAATTCCTACAAGTAGATATTTTAAAGCGACTTTATATAACAATTTTCTACTTAGAAATTTTAAACTAACTGCAGTCGATTTTTAAAATATTTACTTGGCAAAAGAATATTTTTGCTCGCAGCATCGACTCTACTCGACTCCAGTTTAAGTAAAAAAAAATCCGCTATCAGTGATTATCACGTTAGGCAATGGTTGACAATCCTCTATTATACTGGAAGTGGAAGCGGTACATCTTTTACTGAAGTTGATTTCATTTATGGTCTTTGGCTCACAAGCGAAAAAGAAAGGACAATTACAAATCTTTAAGATGAACTAAGCTTTATTCTCCACGCCCCAGTTGCCCAGTGAAAATAGCATTATCCTAACATTTAGAGACTTGCCAAAAAATATTGTTTTCTAATTGAAGATTATTTTCCAAAGCAACCGCACCCGCTATTCTTAAATTCTATTTTAAACGAATGAATTTTGAACATCAACTAGATCAATAGATTACTTTATTTCGATCAATGATACTCTTTTCAACGTCTATTATACAATTTTGAAAATAACTAGGGATGAATCGATACACCTTTTTTCCGAAAAGATACCGGTACTCAAACAAAAAAAATCGCCGAAACCGATATATATGTATGTTTTTACGTTGCTTCGCGGGCTTACCTCGAGTTTTTTGATAGGTGACTATGTCTAAGAGTGATACGTATGTTAATTAATATATCATTGTCCCGGCGACACTGATATACCGGAACACCTAAAATATGGGATACATCTGTAAAAAATACTGTAATATGAGAATTTAGTAGAGATCGCCGTATAATTAAAATCAGATTCCGACACAGTTAAAAATCACTCTGATATGGGTCGCAAATATCGCACGACATTCGTTTATTAATTTTGTTAAATATTTTACAAAAAATCGAAATATCAACACAATTTGGAAATTCTTTAAAATTCTTCACAAAACGAAACTATAGTCTAATAATTTTAAAATACCAAAATAACAAAATTTTCCAAAAAAAAAAAAAAAACAAAAGCTTCAAGAAATCAAAATTACGAAAATAAAAAAATCCAAAAAACCAAAGTAACAAGAAAACTACAATTGCACCACAAAATTACGATGAATTTAAAATTTGGCAAAATTTTGATATTCAGCAAAACTTCGAAAATTCAAAATAAAATCGAAAAACTTGTATCAAAAAAATATTACAAAAACCAAATTTTCAATGTCAAAACTAAATTTTTAGTTTGACCGAATTTTGCAGTTTTACCAAAAATTTGCAAAAAAAAATCGATATTTCATGGAAAACATCGCAATTTTAACAAAAACATGTTGCACAAGTTCCAAAAGGCCTATAATCATACAAAAATTAACTTACACAAACGAGTAACAAATATTAGAAATTTTTCTAAAAGCCAATTTCTGCTATTATCTACAATGCACCAAAAAAGTGATAAAACAAACCGATCGAAAATGCTTATATTGAAATGAAAGGAGAGTTTAAATTTAGAATAAGTCGATTAAAACCAGATGCCAAAAATAAAGAAAAATTCTGTAGTGAAGAGTTTTGTGAAATGTATTTAAGATAGCTTTCATACCTATTTTTACTTATTCAGTGACTGTCTAATTCAGTTTAATTTTTAGGGGTCGGTTTTACTTCGCATCCTTTATAAGGACGCATATGTAGTCGAAGGACTATGCTAATGAATTTTCTGCAATAATTATTTAGAGAAACGTATATAAACCTTTTAATAAAACGTGCAAAAAAATGCAAGGAGCATTCGATTTTAAACTGGATATTAAGCGACTACGAATCAAATATGATAAATTGGGACCAACTGTAGTGAAAACAACCATGCGAAAATTACTTGCTTCAAAAAGAAAAACAAGAGTAATAAATAAGACGCATTAAAATTTTTCCAAAAATAATAAAATTTCCATTCTTTGCAGCAAACGGACGAAAGCAGAATAGAATAGTCAGGTATAAAATGTCTTGAAAATCACCATCCAAATTCAGTTTACATGTCTTCTTGCTTGATCCAGGAACAAACTTCAATTGTTTTTCCAGCAGAAAATTGAAAACAAAAAGGATTGTTCTTAAGTCAAAGATAAAGTGCACACTAGTGAAAATAAAATAAAAAAAGCCGCATGGGTTTTTTTCTCCAGGATACAAAATTTAAAATATTTTATTGAAAGGTAAGTAAAATTTCAATAAAGTAAAATATTTTATTGAAAGCACGTTTCTAAAATCTACAACTCAATTTGGGGTAGCTCAAGGCAATAAATCTTAGGAAATGTTCAAGGAGAACATATAGCAAAATTTGGAAAAGTGTTAAATTGCCCAAAGTGTGTGAATAATCACCCAACGTTTTTATAGCATATTTTTATGTTTTTATAGCTGATTTTGCTCTGTTGAGCGGTTTTTACATGTTCAAATTTACCCCTTAAAATTAAAATTTTATTCTTGCATATTGCACAGTTTTTGGGTTTTATTAATGTTTCCTTTTCTTAATATGTTAATTTTTGATTGTGAGATGTAGATTTTGTATAAAAGTTAAATTATTTTGGTGAAGTTTTAATTTACGAAACGAAACTTAAGATTTGTTTGTAGTTTTGTTTACTATTTTGGGGGTTTTAATATGAATGTCGGCTTTTATGAAATTTAAATTTTTTACTGAGACTTTTGGGTAAAGTTATGATATTTTCATAAAATTCGGACATCCTGGTCATATTTAAACATTTTTTAAATTTTTATTCTGGCTGATTGTGAATTGCAATATATTGAACTATTAACTTTTTGCGATTTTAGTTAAAATTTTAGGTCTGGCACAACTTCTATTTAAAATATCTTTTTTTTTTGGTAAAATTTAAATCTCATATAAAATTTATATTTTTGATATGTTTTGTTGAATTTATTTGGGCTAAATTTTGATTTTTAGTGAATTGTTAAATTTTTTGCCAGTTTTAAGTTGGTGAAACTAGAATTTCTGTTTTTGAAAACGTATTTAGTTTTTGGTAAATTTTTATACACTAAGTTTTTTTAAATCTAAATTTAGTAATAAACTCGAGGTTTTAATAAAATTTAAATACTTTGCTGTAGTTTTAAAATTATTTTATTGAAATTTCGATTTGTGGTTAAATTTTAATTAATGACGCGCAGCCAGATAATTGAAGAACCCTCGAGGGCATTCTATAAAAATTTGGTTGTTAGCAGTTTCTGTTTTAAGTTCAAAGAAATTTTAATACATATGCCTAGCACTGCAGTGGTGAAATTTATACCCCTATAGCAGACTTTATTTCGTAGCAATATTAATAATTGTTTCTATGGAGAGCTATAACTGTGAAACCTTTAATCTTGGCGTATGCAATTTTACAAATAAATTTAATTGATCAATTAAAACATCCTAACCTTTACAAGAAATTACATCGTAAGAACATTGCAGGCAAAGGTTATTTAAAACCAACCAAAAAAAGAAGGGTATGTAACTAAGAAATCGATTAAGTTTTAACGAGAAAAAATTTCTTCTTTGTCAATTTAATTATTTAAAATGATTGGTAATGAATTATGTATTTCTTCTTATAACTTTAGTTGTGTAGCAGATTTTAATTCATAACCAATCGGAACCAGTATTTAGATTGAAGGAGCAGTTATAATTTTATTACTCAAGTTTGTCCTCCACCTACAAATTTGTGAGTCAAAATGTATACTCACCAAATTTATGTGTTTATCGTTTTAACCATGCTGCTGGTACTCACCGTCATAGTACAATCAAAACCCCTAACGGCGTTGTGGCAAGCTCAGGTAAGTGATACAAATAAAGATTTAAAACTCGTGTCTACACTTCAATAAGATTCTTGCGAGCAATATAAGGAAACGAAAACTTAAATGCCTAGAGCAGGTCTTCGTAGAAAAAACGATTTCAGGTATTCAAATATTTAAACATTTTTCCAATGCTCAAGGATTAAAATATTCTAAATAATATCATTGCTGCTCTAAATTGTTTTAAAAACGTGCTGGAGGACTATATGAGACTACAAAAATAATGAAAAAATTTTAGCGCGATAACGGACCTGTAAATTCAGGTCTGTCCAGTGAAATGTTTTTTTTTTGTTAAATCTTATTTATATATTATTGTGAAATTTCAAATGTGTTGGTGATATCATGATACAATTGAAAACTTTTTAACGCCACAACTGCATGCTTTGGGCTTGACTAACATGTGGTTTCAAAAAGACGGTGCCACATCGCATACAGCCACAACAAGTTATTTAAAGGAATGGTGATGTTGATTGGCCTCCACGGTCGCCGGATTTGACTGCTCCGGATATCTGAAAAGCAAGGTTTATGCAAATAAACCAGAAACGCTGGAGCAACTCAAAAAAAAAATATTCGTGATGAAAAATGTGTTCAAAAGGGCTCGCATTTGTGAGGCTAACAGAGGCGGACATTTATCTGATATTGTATTCCATACATATTTGCCGACATTAAATAAAACATTTATAAATATACGACCCATTCTCTTTTATTTAATCAAAAATTATAAACAAACAAAGTAGTATACCTTCCCGGCGGACAGCCTGTATAAGCAATTTGATTTGCAATACTATTCTCGCTTAATATGTCGCATATTTTTCATTATTTTTGTGAAATATTTTTTCACTTATCATAAGATTACAAATTTTACAACTACACTATATTACCTTCTTATATGATCATACGAGTAATTATCACAACCCTATAAAATAGGGTGTATTTTTTCATACATATTTGTGTGGTTTTATTGCGGTTTAAAAACAAACCATGATACTTTTATTTGCAAAATGAAAATACCATCCAATATCTCAAATTATAATTCCTATACATTATATTATATATTGAAATATAAATATGAAATTCGATGCTCATGTCCGAACAATTTATGCAAAAAAAACCCAAGGTAACAGTTGGAGCACCTATTTTATTTTCTTTTTTAAAAGTAGAGTCTCTGCGTGTTTCGAATAAATGAGTGCGCTGCACTTGGTTGGAAACAAGAACTTTAGCTCCAAAAATCTATTTCATTTAATTTAGGTATAGAAATGATTCAGGTGGCACCATGCCTTTCGATAGAGTTTCAATTATGTATATACATTTTATTTGTGAAATAAGAAGCCATTATTGGGATATTTTCTTTACATCGTGCGAATCTAAAAATGTAATTTCTAATTGCACATTGTCTACTTTTATAATATTGGCTTTGTTGTATAATTTCCTATTAGACACACATTTGGTATAAGTAGATTTTTGGAACGGAATTCCGTCATCCCTTGTCAAGTCTGGCTGGGAGACAAACCGGTTTCGGATATGTGCCATCTTCAGCATCATTTTTCGTTCTAAGAAGTTTGCATCAATTCGTTAGTGTTTTATTGTTTGGAGGTATCTATGGGAGCTAGTAGCAGGTGAATCTCGTTTATCACGTAGGCATCTGGTAGGTGTGAACAGGTACCAGGAAAAGCTCGTGGGTCGGGTGTTTTGCACTAATTGGTATATGTAAGTGATTACTGTTTTATTGCTTTGTATTGCCATTTGTGTTTGCGGATACCAGGTAATGTTATATACATTTTTTCTTGTTACCATCTGTAATTGTACACAATGCTAATAATGCAATAAACAATATAAATAATAAAAAAAAAGATGACAGTGCTTTTTTAACCGCCAGGCCAATTGACCGAACGCGTTCATTATCAGCAAATATAAATATATCTGCTACAGAAACAACGAATTCAACAAATAAAACTAAAGAAACAAATAATACACAAAAAATAGCACAAGAAAAAGAACCAGGTACTGAATCTAGGCGCGTGCAAACTGGTACAAAAACCCCCACCAATCTACTTGCGCGAACAAACATCAAATGCCATTGTAAATATGCTGTCCCAACTCGTAGGCAAAGAAAACTTCTATGTGGCTTCTGTACGAAGAGGACAGATACAAGAAACGAAGATCCAAGCCCACACTGAGAAGATTTATCGCCTAATCGCAAGTCGTCTCGATGCAGATAATAACAGCTATTACACGTATCAACTAAAAAGTCCTAAAGGTTTGATTGTCATTATAAAGGGCATTGCCAGTTCCGTTCCCACTGAAGAGATAAAAAGTGCCATAGAGGTGGAAAGTTATGTCGTAAGGTCAGTACACAATATTCTAAATAAGAATAAAGTTCCCCAACCCATACATCGTGTTGAAATCGTGTTTAAGGCACCGCAGCTTAAACCAAAAAACTCGGTTCATCCTATATATAATTTGCGCTATCTTTTAAACAGAAGAATAACGGTGGAAGAGCCTCTAAAACGTAACGGTCCCCGTCAGTGTACCAACTGCCAGGAATTCGGACACACGAAAACCGACTGCAAGCTACCATCTGTATGCGTTGTTTGCGGAGATGCGCACCGGACTATGGAATGCACTTCTTCCAAAACAGACCCCAAGGTCCAAAAATGCAGCAACTGTGGTGAAAACCATACAGGGGCTGCAAAGTATTTCAATATGTAAAAGATAATGCGAAAGTCGTACGTAAACCTTGCTCATAGCAATATAAAGCTTCCCAATTTCCTCGGCTTCATGCTGGTTCTGTTGCCAGTACACAAGCTACACAGCCACACACTAAGCCAAACTTTTCATATGCCCAAACATTGAGAAATGATTTACCTAATGCGAATCCCAAAAGTTCTAATGCGCATAAACATTCATATGCCCACGTCTTAAAAGAATGTGCTCAGACACCCCTCACCAACAATTCGAGCTCGATCGGGAACTTAATACAGACAATGAATAATTTCATGACAACTATACAGGGTATGTTTCAGGAAATGATGCGAACCCAAAACATGCTTCTGCAAGTTTTGCTTGGCAAAAAATGAACCAGTTAAAAATATGCTTCTGGAACGCTAGCGGGCTCTCCCAACATAAATATGAAGTAGAACAGTTCCTGCTAGCACATGATATAGACATACTATTAGTCTCTGAAACACACTTCACTATAAAAAACTGCTTTAGAATTGATGGGTATTTTATATATGACACCAAACACCCAAGCGAAAGGGCATGTGGTGGGACTGCCATTATAGTCCGAAAAAACGTAAGGCATTTTTCATTGCCTGAATTCAGGGAAGACTTTTTGCTAGCCACGACCATAAATCTTACAGATTTTAAAATTGTAGTCTCATCAGTGTATTGCCCGCCTAGGCATAAAATTGAACACCATGAATTTTCCAGATTCTTTGCTACGCTAGGACAAAAATTTATTGGCGCTGGTGATTACAATGCAAAGCACACATATTGGGGATCCAGACTCCTTAGCTCTAGAGGTAGGCAGTTGTATTATATAGTTCAAGCGAACAAGCTGGACGTCGTATCAGCCGGTAAACACACCTATTGGCCCACAGACTTTAATAAGTTGCCAGACCTTATTGATTTTGCTATAGCAAAAAACATCAAACGTGACCAACTGTTAGTTAGTTCATCCTATGACCTATCTTCTGATCATTCACCTTCAATTGTTATTTTACACGACAGTTTTGTCACTGCACCTAAAACCCTTAGTTTCTACCCGAACAGAAATACGAATTAGTTAAAATAAAAAATGTATGTGAGCTCTCACTTATCTTTGAACATCCCACTGAGAAATCCAGCTGATATTCAAGCAGCTGTAGATCATTTTACAGACGTCGTGACTTCCGGAGCCATAGCTGCAACGCCAAAAAAGCCATCAGCTAAAATAATAACGTACCAGGCAACAGCAGATATTCAGATGCTCGTCATTGAGAAAAGAAGACAAAGAAGACAATGGCAAAATAGTCGTTCTCCACACATAAAAATGCAAATGAACTCATGCCTAAAAAACTTACGGAGTAAATTGAGACAGAAACACCAACTCGCTATCGACAACTTTTTAAAAAACTTGGATCCAATGAAAAACACGGATTATAGTTATAAAGCTGTAAAGCACTTACAATGTCCTATTGCTTACGAATCCCCAATAAGACTTGAAGACCGTACTTGGGCTAAAAACTCAAGTGAAAAGGCAAATGCGTTCGCAAAGCACTTAGAGAAGGTTTTCGCACCACATGATATAAGTAATTCCACTATTCCAATTGCTAGCGACATCGTGAATGATCCTATGAAATTTCGGTTGTCTTCTTTAAAATCGACAATTAAAAATACGGATATGAAGAAATCACCTGGACCTGATCGTATAACAGGATCAATGATAAAAAACTTACCTAATTCAGCTGTAAGAATTTTGCTTTACATATTTAATGCCATGTTGCGCGTCGGCTTCTTCCCATGCTCTTGGAAAATGTCTGAAATTGTTATGATCCCGAAACCATGAAAGGACTCAAGCCAGATTACATCCTACAGGCCTATTAGCCTACTGTCAGTTTTGTCAAAGATATTTGAAAAATTATTCGTCTCGAGTGTATCTCCTTTTCTAAATGAACAAAACGTTATCCCAGATCATCAGTTTGGTTTTCGATCAAGGCATAGTACGATTGAACAAGTCCATAGAATCGTTACCATTATTAGATCGGCTTTTGAAAGAAAGCAATACTGTTCAGCTTTATTTATAGACATTTCCCAAGCATTTGATAAAGTCTGCCATGATGGGCTACTCACTAAAATAGTTCGGGTTCTACCTGAAAACACCCACAAGCTTATAAAAAGCTATTTGTCCGATAGAACTTTTAAAGTAAGGTCAAAGGACCAGCTTTCAAGATGTGGGAAAATCAGTGCAGGAGTACCTCAAGGTAGTGTGCTAGGGCCGCTATTATACATCATCTATACAGCGGATATGCCGACAAGCCCACATACATATACATCAACCTTTGCAGACGACACTGCAATTATAAGTGTCAGTAATAATCCAAAGGATGCATCTGAAAAGCTACAGTCCCATATTCATAAGCTAGAAGGCTGGCTAAAACAGTGGAGAATAAAGGTAAATCCATCAAAATGTGCTCATGTAACGTTTTCCCTTAGAAGGCAAAATTGTCCGCCAATCACAATTACTAATACCACGTTTCCAGCGGAAACGCACGTTAAATATTTAGGTATCCACCTAGATCGGCGCCTAACTTGGTCCCATCACATTGAGGCAAAAATAACGTCCATGAAGCTTCGAACAAATCAACTGCATTGGCTAATAAGTCCTAACTCAACTTTGGCTTTGGAATATAAAGTCCTTTTATACAAATCCGTTATAAAGCCAATATGGTCATATGGTATTCAGCTGTGGGGTACTGCCTGTGCATCAAACATCCAGAAGTTACAGAGAAGACAGTCTAGGATTTTAAGTCATATCGTGTGCGCCCCCTGGTACATGAGAAATGAAAACATACATAGGGATCTCAAAGTTCCCACTATCCACGAAGAAGTTAAAATATACACGTCCAAATACGTGAACAAACTAGTCGCACATCCCAACACTCTAGCACGCAATTTATTGCAATTTGATGGCCACCAGAGACTAAAAAGAACTGATGCATTGAGCCTGGCGAGGCGGCTCTTTCTACACAATAGAAGATAGATTTTTAAGATTTGAATACAAAAAATTAGTTACTACATTGGTAATAACTAGTAAATAATAATTTAGAAATAAGATTTGAATACTTATTGTAAATTTCTTTTAATAGAAAGATTCATTAAAATAAAATACAGTATAAAAAAAATCTGTAATTGAGACCTGATAGCAGGCCGGGTGTTTTTTTATGGATTAGTAGACGATTGTGATAGCTATTTCATTGCATCAGAATTGGTGTTTGCAGACAGCAGGTGAACCTTATTTTTAATTGTTTATAATGTTTTTTGTTGGGGTTGAAAGAAGTCAGTGATTGTTTGATTATGATGTTGTTTATTATTCTGTTATTGCGTTTTATTGTTTTTGGTGTATCTTGTGTGTTTTGTAGATTAATTTTAGAGGTTGGAATATAACGTTTGAATTGAAGTTTATTTGTTCGCTTATGTTGCGTCCGTCAAATGTTTTTTGTATGTATATTTCCATGTTTTCTAAGATGTTTAATCGTCGTCCTTTGGGCTGTGTGTGTAGTAGTTGTACCGTTTTTCTAATATGCGCTGGATTACATTTTTTGTTGAACATGTGGTTAGCGAAGTTAGATTGTGGTTGCAAGCGAGAATTGCGCATCTTCCTTTTATAGTCTCTCATATGTTCACGAAATCGTGTTTTTATTTTACGTCCTGTTTGTCCTACTGCGTTGGTAGGTGCATGTCAGTTTGCAAACCCACTGTTTATCTAGCTGGTCGTCTTTGTTTCTGCTTGTCTGTAATATTCCAACAACACACCTATATACCTTACTGCTATTTGTTTTTTTTAATAACACAGTTATACTATATAGATTAATATATTTTCAGTTTCATAGTTACATTTGTTATCTGGTTGTCTAGAAAGTATAGTGTGTCACACATTGGGGCGTTTATTTTCATATCCAGTCCTTCGCATATTCTTCCATTGACAGCGTTGCCAAAATTTTTTACAAATACAAAAATTACCACTTTGTGGAAAAAGTCACAATTTTTACACAATCAATGCTATACAAGTTCCAGTTGAGTTGCAGGACGAATATAAGGTCTACCGAAATTATCGTATATTCTTCGTATATAATCATATGTTGGCGAATTTAGGTCTCCCGAAATTACCTAGCATTAACCGTATTTCCCGAAATGATCTTGTATTCTACTATAGTATAGTCATCTAGTACACGTATATAAGGTCCACCGAACCTATCTTATATTCTTTATCTTATATTCTTTCGAGGTAGACGCAGTTATCTTGGATTTGTTGTATCCTGGTAGGCGATTAATAGTTTCGTTAACAAAATAGCTGTGTTTATACAGTACCATCTACATGTTAAAGGACGTAGACCTATAGTGAAACCCTGGAAAGACTGAACGTAATACTAGCTGAAAAATAAAACTTCGTTATACGGGAAAAATTTGTAGTTCAGAGTTTATATTACACACTGTTACTTTATTTAACATTTATATGAAACACAACGGTTACTACTTTTTCACGATGATCGCACTTTAAGGTTTTACCCAATACTAACTTTTAGCTTCAACACTATCCATTATATTCGAAATTTGTAGAACACTCTGAATAGATCATAAAAAAGACCTTTCCGGTATTCGATTCCGTTTCATATTTTTTTGCTACAGCAAACTAAATCAGGTCTGGAGTCTTCTTAAAGTCTGAAGGCTTTCCACCATCAATGACATCTAGTTTGCTTTCGACAACAGCCCCAAGACGTATGATTGGCATAATAATGAATGTTTGCCCTAATGTAAAAATGAATCTGGTAAACTAATTTTGTTCGATTTTATGTCTAGAAGGAGAATATACGGATGATACTGTTACTTTAAGATCTGTGAGATAAGTATATAGAAGTGGCCTGTAAAGCACAAGAATTACAGTAACACCTTAAAGCTGAAAGTCCATAACACGCGTTCTACGCGCACACGCTTTGTATACGTTTGATACTTTTTACGCATTCTACGCTTTTCAAACCCAAGTTTTTTGTTATGATCAGCTGTGGTGTAAATAATTTTATTTAATAAAAATAATTTTTGCAAAAATGAAAAGTGAAATTGAAATTTTTCAAGAATTTATGGAATTTATTGAATTTGTGCATATAATAGTTTGTGTAATAAGGACCTACGAAAAACTTCAGGAGAAAAGAAGACAAATTTTGTCGATAGAAGAAATGTAGTAAATTGTTAATTTTAACGTATTTTATTTCTGAAAATATTCTTATACTTTAGTACAAAATGTTTTTTGTTTTGTTAAAAAAGTTTTTAATACAAAAAAAACAATAAAATATAATTTGCCATCCCTGACTACCAAACAGCTGAAATTTTTTCCTACTCCGCCTCAATGCTCCGGTGGTTAGTGTCATAGGTAAGAAATCCATTATCTCTAAAGCAATTTTTTATAAAAAGCGCGTTTCAGATACCAGAAATACTTCAATTTCCTGTATTCGCAGAAAGTGTTCTAAGCCTAATTTGTGCTGGGAGAGCCCATTTTCATTCCAGTATTTGGGTAGTTTTTATTTGCGCTTTAACAGGACATGGAGAATCGTATTTTGATTCCGTATCATTTCATGAAACTTTGAGCATCATTTTTCAATTTTTCAGCGTACCAAAGGTTCGTTTTTTTTGTGGATTATATTACCTGTTTTTCGTATATTGGTTTCTGAAGTGGTTGTGACCTTTTGACGTCTAAATAGACTTTACAGCCTCTATAGTTTACAGTATGAGTTTCGCCGGAATTACTGCATTTTTTTTTTACTTTGGAATCTTCTCCTGAATGAGTGCATGCCGCAGATCCGTGGGTCTCGCTGCAAACCAAGTCAATGGAAGGTAATTGGCAAAAGGATGATTTTGTGTAGCCAAATTTCTTGCAATATGTGTACTGCGAAGGATCTTTGCATTTTAACAGCTCTTCAACTGTTATACTACTACTGACGGGGTAACGCAAGCTGTAGATGGAATGAATAGAATTTTGAGCAAGATGCATTAAATAAAACCCCAATGCGTTGATTTGGCTGCGGTACCATATTCTTATTTACGGTATTGTTTTCGGACATACCAGCACATCATTCAGGCCCTAAAGCACTTTTTATATCCTCTGGTCTATATCTTTTATGGCGATATTCAATCTGCTTCTTAATTGGTAAGTAAAGTAACTGCTTTTTCTATGCGTCAATGAGTCTATAAGTTTTAGATTGGTATAGGTTTATGTTCCTTACCAGCAGATTCTGCTTCATCATTGTCTAGAGTAGCAAGTAGAGAAAATCTATCTTCACTTACCGGTAATATAGCTGCGTTAGATCTTTTGTAATATTTTGCGGTGCTCCACCATTTGAGTTTGTATAAATTTTTAATAGTGCAGGTGAAAACTATCGACTGCAATTATATGGTTTAGCTGTTAAATACAAGCTGTCGACTTTTATTTTTTCATGATTTGCCCTACTGCATTTTGCATTTACTGTAACGTAAACATTCTCACTGAATATTCTTGGAGATACTCATACAGTTCTACTGAATTTTGTTTTGATTTTACTTTCACTGTTGTTTATATTTTAGTACGTGTCATCAATAAGAACAAATAACCGGTATTTATTAATGTAGATCTTTTAAATGTTTGTTTTTATTATTACTCACTTATTAAATGTTTGTTATATTGTTTTGTTTGGTTCAGCGGCGGAGAATTAAAAAAAACACGTCCGTTCACTTCAAGGGGTCTGTGATGATGATAAAGCCATTTAAGTAATATATTATTAATAATGATATGAATAATTTATTCAGGCTTAAGTTCAGTTATTATTCTTTCAGTTGCGAAGGACAAATTTTGTATTTTATTAATAGGATAATTTTGTAGATCAATGAAAAAGTTAAGTTTTGAGCACTAGCAGAATGTAATACGAGCACTTTCTATACCTCTACACACGTCATCAACATTTCTACATATCAGTGTCTATTGCATACATCATCTATATTACCCACCTAATGAAGTAGAATTTAATACAAGAACTGGTAATGTTGGATCATTTTTTTGTTGGCTTAGATCGAAGTTTGTCCCACTGTAACCTTACATATTATGTTTTGAATCTTACTCTTCTTTTTCAATCCTAATGAAAAAACTTTTTCGATTGAATTTGAAATACTCAAGTCTTTTAAATATGAAAAATATTTGAAAACCCTTTGCGAAGTGTATAAGCAGTGTAATTAAAGTTTCTTCCGACAATCCTGGAAGGATTTCCAAACGTTTTACTCAAGCAGTTTGAAACAAAGTGGAAATATTTGTTATTTAAGCAAACGTTTAATATGGAGTTGCTACATAACATTTGTGTAGAGTTTGAAAGTTTTCGGAATAATATTTTAAAATTTGGTAGCTACTTACCACATACACATAATATAGAGTGTTGCAGTGCTTTCACGTACGACGCACGGAAGTACCTGTTGTATTTAAACCCAAATCTTATACATACATGTATTAAATTTAACTATGTAGAACTGTAATATTTTGATTTCTTTGTTGTTACTTTTAGAGATATTTAATGAATTTTGGCTACTTATCACCTGCCTCTATTACGTATAGTAGTACCGAGTATGACAATGTTTTCAGGGATGCCGTACAAGATTTTCAAAGTTTTGCCGATTTGAATTCAACCGGCGAATTGGACTCAGACACTATGAAACAAATGTCACTGCCACGTTGTGGTGTGCGCGATAAAGTGAGGTTTGAATATCATTTCGTGGGCAGCCACTGGGTTACAAAAAGTTTGACTTATAACATATTAAGCTATCCAATGGGCTTCCCAGAAGATTATGTTGATGGTGAAATCGCGAGAGCTTTTGCTCTATGGAGTGAATCTACAGTGTTAAGTTTTACACATAAGAAGGTTGGCCCAGTACATATAAATATTAAGTAAGTTTTAAAACTAGGAAAAGTAACATGATGTTATTAAATTTTAATTATTTTTAGGTTTGCTGTAGGTGAACATGGTGATTCAATTCCATTTGATGGACGGGGTGGTAGTTTGGCGCATGCTTTCTTCCCAGCGGGTGGTGGCGACATCCATTTTGATGATGATGAATGGTGGGCCATTGGCGGTCTTCCTGGTGTAAATATTTTCCAACTAGCTGCCCATGAACTGGGCCACTCTGTCGGCTTGGGGCATTCAAGCGTAGTTTCTGCCTTAATGCACCCTTTTTATGATGACAGTACACAGAATATTAAACTACACCCTGATGATATAACAGGGGTGGAAAGCTTATATGGCAAAACCGATTCGCAGGACAATCCTTCTGATTTCGGTCCTCCACATCTAAAAGCAGATGACGAGTTGTGCAGAGATCCCAAAATCGATACTATCTTCAACTCGGCCGATGGCCAAATATTTGCTTTTAAGGGTAACAAATATTACCAGATTTCCAAATCAGCGCAAGCCGATGGTTATCCTAAACTCATATCTAATGGATGGCCTGGCTTACCTGGTAAGTATAACATTCATATTAGTTCTGCAAAATCGTTTTGGCTGAATTCATACTTTAATATGTTTTAGGCGATATTGATGCTGCATTTGCGTATAAACCTGGCAAAACGTATTTCTTTAAGGGTACGGAATACTGGCGTTACAGTGACCGTCGAATGGATAACAATTTTCCAAGAAACATACGTGACACTTTTATTGGATTACCCAATAATTTAGATACAGCTATGGTTTGGAACGATAACATTTACTTCTACAAGGGAAGTCAATTTTGGCGTTTTGAACTTCTTTTAAACTCACCAACAGTTAAGTACGGCTATCCCAAATCCATTTCAATTTGGAACGGTCTGCCAAATGACTTGGATGCTTCCATTCAGCTGACCAATGGGGTTAGTTTCTATTTTAAAGGTGATGAATACTTCCAACTTGATAATGGTGCTTTTACAGTAAGTGCAAATAAGCAATTTAACTGAAATGTAAAAATTGTTTCGCATCGGATTTCAAATTTCTCTTGATTTTTTAACAGGTTACTGAAGCCATACCCCCATTCCCTCGGCCTTTAGTGCAATGGTGGTTCTTTTGTGACAGTGCACCTTTGCCTACAGGTAGGAAAAATTTATGTAAATTTTCCTTACCCATAAGACTTAAACGTTCTTGGCAAAAATGCAGATATATTCAAAATATTATATCTTCTGTATGTAGATTTTTGGAACGACTTTCCGTCATCCCTTTTCAGGTTTGGATCGGTGAACAACCGTTGTCAGCTATCTGTCATCTTCAGTGTCATTTTTCGAGAAAGAAATATTAAATCAAGAATCATACTTCTATATCTTGTACTTCCCTCTTAAAGAATTAAGAGGTTTCTCAGTGCTCGTTTCAAACACTAAAAGCTTCAGTTGATTAATTTGAATTATTTGTTATTGTTTGCTTTCATTATTTCTGAAGACTTTTCCACATACGAGTATTGCTACAATATTGAACGGCAAAGCTGTACCGATGAACGGATTGTCTCCAAAGCTGCATATGTATTAAGTTCTATCATACCTAATCTTCTACCGCATTCATCTGATAGTTTTGTCTGCACCTTTGTAACTTGGGTGCGAGACAACTTATCATTAGATTGATAAGATTCTTACAGTTAGGAAAGTTCAATTACTGATGTCCGTCTGTCCGCTGTTGAAATCAAGTTTCTGACGGCACTAGAGAACGTAGGGTCTGAACCATTTCTTCAGTGGGATTGGCGAAGTTTCGATGTTTGAAATCAGCCATATAGGTCTACAAGCTTTCGAGATATGTGCAGTTTTTTTTCGTATTTTCATTTTTGCGGAAAAACGCTTATACACAAGTCCTACCCAGACAACTTACGGACCTAAATATTGAATCAAATTCGAAAATATAAAAAAACCTAAACATTTTGAAAATTACAGAGGAAATCAAATGCCAGATTTTACGAACAAATTGCTACAATTTCTATTTTTTTTTTTAGTTTAAAATTCACCACAAATTCGGAAAAATCCAAATTCCTAAATTTTTGAATTTTACCACAAAATTTTTAACTAAACAAAGTCGAAAATTAAAAAAATTAAAAATTCACCAAAATATCCCAAAATTTACCAAAAGATTTTTAAACCATAAGAAACCAAAATTTCAAGACAATTTAAGAATTCACTACAATTTGAAAATTCTGCACAGTACCAAACTAAAGTCTAAAAATATTTAAATTAACAAAACAAAATTTTCCAAATAAAATTTAAAAAAAATCGAAATTGCACCTTAAAATCGAGAAATGGAATAAAATAAAATACATCCAAAAATACAACAAAAACTAAAATTCACCAAATTTTAAAATTCAAAACCAAATTTCAAAATATTACAAATTTGTAAAATATCAATATTTAATGCGAAATATCGCAACTTTAACAAAACCGATTTACCCAAGTTACAAAACACCCCATAGCTTACAAAAAAGTCATTTCTACAAACAAGGAACCAAAGCAATCTTTATCAAGGTTAACGAAAAATTTACCCAAAGGCTTAGTTTGCACCGAAAACTCTAAATTTTACCAAATATTAAAAATTTTACTATAGACCCAATATAGCTCTTTTACTTGTCTTATATTAATAATATGAATAAAAAAGAAATGTCATACGATTTTTAGGCAAATATAATTCTACTTCTACTTGATATCTACTTGGTATTTGGTCATAAAGTATCGATTACAAAAGTGCTTAGTATCTAAGGAAAAGTATCGAGTAAGTACTTGCATTTACTCGTATCGTTATATACCTCAATATAATTTTTATAACATTTTAAAAATTTAGAATTTAATCGAGTTGTGTTCCGAATTTTTTATTTACTTTAAAAATCACGCTAATACTATTTTCTGAAACTATTGTATGGGGCGGTTAAGCTTTCACTCCTTTATTAGAAGATAACAATCAATAAATGCTAATCATTTTTATTTTTATCCTTAGGCTTTGAAGATAATCAGTCTGAAGACAAATTCAACATTGGTTCAACAACAAAGTAAAAAGTTTAAGACTAAGAATCATTCTGCTGATTTACAGCACATATTATATATTAGACAATAATTAAGCACTGTTGCAAATAAAGCAAATAAAATGAAAAAATAATGAATTTTGAATTATGAAGAGAAAAAATTAAGTGACAAACCTAATTAAAATTTAATATGATTATGAGTATTTAGGGAGTTACTAAAACTTTCCTCACTGCTGCGCTACCCATGCAAGTTGCACCTAGTAACGCTACAATTTGGATACTAATGCGAACTGTCCATCGAATGGTACAACTTTCGAGTAACTGCCAACTTACAATAGGGATTATTGTCGACATTGTATTTTAAACTTTTTTGAAAGCTATTTCTTGTAGATATGACTGACATGAGAGAATAGCAAGAAAATTGGAAAACATTGTGTTGTTCGTGAATCACTTAGGTCTCGTTTACAATATAGAATGGCCGAAAAGTTAAACTGTGTAGTACAGACTGTCTGCACTAGAATTTATTTTTCTATTTTTCTCGATTTTCATATTGTTAGTCATTTTATTAGTGTTGGCTGTGTATTACAAAGCGGGAAAATTAATGAAAAAAGAAATATTTCATATGTAAAAAGTTCAAAAGGCAATACAAAAAATGCTTCTCAAATAATTTTCATAACACTACATCTTGACTAATCGAGAAAGCGTTGGAAGAATAACGAAAAGAAATTCGTTCGTTTTTTTGTTTGTTTTTTGTATGGAGAATACGTGTAGATGTTTCTGTTAAGTTTGAGCATAATTTTTTGTTTGGCGTCGGGACCATCAATAGCAACGGTCTTGACAAGCTAAATTTGCGAACAGCAATCTGTACGATGACAGAACATGTAAAGTAAACTGCATGTAAAGTAGACGGCGACTAAAAAAAGATATAAATAGTTGTACGACTCCAGTTATAAGTGATGTTGAAAATAATGCAATGAAATTCTATCATTACTAAAGGCGGAAAAAATTATCGTATCCGCCCGTTAGGTATATAAGTGGCAGGATTTTGTAGAAAATTTTGAAATTTTTATTTTTTTCTTTAATTTTTTGTGAATACTCGAGTTGTGGTAAAATAAGAGGTTTTTTATATAGTAGTATAAGATATATTCTATTCCGAAGTTTTTATAATTTCGTTTAATTGCAACTTTTACACTGTAAACTTAACACTCTTATGTACTCACAGCAGTTCACTCTATGAAATCTCAAAGTCAACTCTACTCTCTACGGTGGATGTCACCTTTATAGAGAGATCACGGCCGGTTCTTGAAATGTCCCGAAGTCTTATATATGTGTCCGTGTGTGTGTATCTTCTATTAACCTCTTCGTTCTGTATCAGTTGTTTTTATTTCATACTTAAATCGCGGTTCGGACAATTTTCGCTAGGTTGTTGTTTTTGCTGTATGTTCATAACATTGCGTATTTGTACAATAGGTCATTTCCAACATATTTCTTGCTGACAATTATTTTTTTATGATTTAATTAAACATCTTCGATTATTACTTCGTAACATTATGACATAATACTACAGTTAGTGCTTATCTAATCTTCGAAGTCAGAAAAATGGTAGAGTTAGAAGTTCGCATCGTGCTATGATGAAACAGGAATTATTGGCGTTAAAGCCAAGTTTACACATTAATATTTTTGACTAGATTTTGTAGAAACCGTATTTAAAAAAGAAATTAAAAGCCTATTTTAGTTTTTTTTACCTTTAGACAACTCTACATTGTAGAATCAAGTAGAAAACGAACAGCTGATGGCAAAGCAATCGTATACGTACCTTTATATAAAATTTTTTAATTAGTTTTCTTTAGAATTTACCTCAAACTTTTTACATATATTTTTTTCCCTTATAACAAAACAATTTATAATTTTGCAATTAGTTTTCTTTAAAATTTCTACGTATAATATTTATCTTTTACTTGTGCACACATGTGGTTGCTAATGTGTGCCTTCAAATACACTTCTGATCTAACAAACTAACTTGATTGATTTGATACAATGCTGTCTTTGCTGACCGATGGTTGGGTGAAGCAAAAGGCATATGATAACATTGAATGCAATAACAAAAAATAGAGTGGTGTAAACTTCGTTCTAACCCAATGAAAAAGGCATGCAATTTTAACAGTTTTCATTCTCATATTCTATTATTCTTATAACTATTGGGTTAAATAGATGATGTTTACAGTCGACACAAAGTTAGTAGCAACGCCTTAAAGAATGCTGAAAACGTGCATAGCGGCATATATTTAAAATGCACTCCCACCTGCTAGTTGTCGAATAATTTGACTGTATTCAAAGTTATCAAACAAATTTTCTTTCTTAGCAGAAAGAGTAAATAACGAACTCAAGCTTAACATTAAAATCACTTAATAATTTGTGTGTGTGTTTCTTTTGTTAATAAAATTGTGCTCTTATTTTGCTGTTTCTGGTCTTTTTGTTTACCGTATGTACTCTTTTATATAATATATGAGAGAAAATTAAAAAAAGCCTGGACAAAGGCGCAAGCGTTACTTCTCTTGCACATAGATATGAAGTGGCCAAGTCATCAATTTGTGCTATTAAGAAAAACAAAATGTGAAGGCAAAATTAAAAGGAAAACATTGAGAAAAGGAGAAATGCCGTAGGTGGAGGCGAAGCTTTATCATTGGTTCAATCACCAAAGACTTTAAAATTTACCCATTACAAGTGAATTAATTAAAGCAAAAGCGAAATATTTTAACGACCAATTGAAAGAAAAAATTCTGATGGGTAGCTGCAGAAATTCAAGCGACGATTCGGTATACGTTACTTAAAGATATTCGGTGAAAAATTATCGGCCAATCCGGAGTTTATAGAATCTTTTAAAAAAGAACTTCGTTGTTTAATAGCAGAACACAATTCAACACATGATCAAATTTACAATGCGGACGAAACTGGCCTATTTTGTAAACTGCTTCCAAACAAAACTTACGTTTTAAGAAGTAAAAAGAGTGCACCTGGAAGAAAAGCCGAAAAAGCACTTTTACATTTCTGGCCTGTACAAATGCTTCCGGGGACCACAAAGTAAAACCACTGGTGTTATGGAAGGCAAAAAACCCAAGATATTTCAACAATTTTACTCCACCCGTAGATTATAACCATTCTAAAAACGCATGGATGACGGCAGCAATTTTTCAAAAGTGGTTTAAAGATTCATTTCATGTACAGGTAAATTTGAAAAGCTTTTTGTACATGTGTTTTATAACATTTCTCTCTTATTCAATTTTAGGTGACTAAATATTTAAATCTAAAGGGCTTGCCTACTAAAGCCATTCTTTTATTGGACAATGCACCAAGTCATCCACTTGCAGAGTTGTTGCGTTCAGAGTAGGGAAGCATATTCGTTGTTTACATGCCACCAAATGTTATGCCATTAATCCAGCCAATGGATCAAAACGTCATTCGAATTACGAAACTATTCTATAGATCGGCTTTGCTATCATCAATAGTGTCAGCGAATGTTGAAAGTACTTCAAACATTTTGAAGAAGTTGTGCATAAAAGATGCAGTTATAAGCCTAAGTTTGGCATGGAATAAGGTTGAGGCATCCACAATTCAAAAGTGTTGGAAGAATATTTTGAGCTTTAAGGAAGAAAATGACCAGGTAAGAAGACATTCCACTCAGTATTTTAAAAGAAAAATATCAAAACGATATTGAAGTTGAATTAACGAACGGTCTACAGCTTTCACGGGAAAAGATTCAGACGTGGAATCAAGACATTGGTAGCGAAGATATAGATAGCGAAGTTGAAGATGATGATCAAGAGCAGTGCATAGTAACAATAGCTGAAATTAGCACAACGGAGGCAATCGAAGCATTCAATAAAGTTATTGCTTGGAGTGAAAATAATATATCTGATATTAATGATATTTTGGCGTTGCGAAAATGCAGGGACAAGGCACTACTGAAATCCCTTGAAGCAAAACAAGTACAAAAAAGTATAACCGACTACTTTCATGTATTAATTATTAAATACCTTATTAAAAAAAAAAATAAAAAGTTAATGTAATAAAAATCATTTGAATTACTTATTTTATATTCTCTCGATTATTTCAACTTCTCCATTTAGTGAACAGGCTATGTTTGAATTAGTTCATATAACCGAGCGACTACTGTAGTTACCAAAAGCTTACAATCATAATTGTTGATAAGAGAGGTTGTAAGACGCTCACAGAAATCAGCTTATTGATTTAGTCTGTTTGTATATTCAATTTTTTTTATTCAAATAGGGTTTCTATTCTATGTTCATTCGCTCCATCAAAAAATGTTATCAAAGAACTATTCACATTTGTTTTAAAACAATTGCGTCAATATTTGTTATAGACCATTAAAGAAAACACTGGAATTAATCAAAAAAGACATACAAAAATATGCGGGCTCAAGAAGTTAAAGTTCGTAATAGTCTTGTACAAATATTTGTACAATTTTGTTAAGCGAATTTGAAGCAATAATTGAAACACTACCAGCAACCCACTGTACACACTGTAAAATGTCTTGGCTTATTTTTTTGAATTGATTGAGGTTTCTTTTAGACTATTCTGGAATTAAACTGTTAAAAAAATATGTCGTTTATTGCATGAGATAACACTTTTACAGCCCCAAAAATTTCACGTCTTTTATTGATTTTTTTCGGCTCGGTATTAAAATTAAAGTAAAACTTTTCACTGTGTGGTCAAATTATTTGCATAAAGTATACAGTGACTAATATTTAGTTTAAATAAGAACTATCCACCATCCCAATTTTCAATTACCAGTGCTGCCAACCTTAAAAGATTTGTTTTCTCCAAGATGTATTGAATAAACCGGGTGTTGCACCAAAGGAGTTATACATTCCAGAAGATATAAGATGCGACGCAGCCATATATAGCTCGTCAACAGTTCGAATAGTTTCAGACACTATCAGGTGTGTGACTGCGGTCCATTTCGACATCGAAAGTAGTCGCGTTATGCTCATTATTTCAATTTTTAAAAAAATATGTTTAAATACGGCTTTAAGTTTATGCTATGATAGTCATAATATTCTGTAAAGTGTGTATATTTATCAACCCTTATGCTAACACTATGCGCACTTTTATGTTCCCAATAACTCTACTTCAACAAATCATTGTCCTATGTTTACAAACTACTACGAAAATTTTATGTTTAGTTTGCAGTTTTCATAAGCACATTTATAGTTTTTTTGGCGTTACAACATATTTTTGTGCTATAGCACCACACACAAAATTCTTTTTATAAATTTCACAAGTTTTTATTTCTATTTGGCTTTGGCCCGCAGCAAACAGCGGAAATATTCTGTATTATAGACAGTCTATAGTATAGTAAAGCACACATTTCCAATAAAACAAAGTCTAATCTTTGTTACATTTTGTTGGTAAGTTAGTGGAAAAAAATGTCCATTCCATACGTAAATAATGGTAGAAGCAAATAATAATCCTAATCGAAATATCATTTCCTAATAATTGATTATCATCATTGTATGTATAACATATATAAAATTAGATAGTATGGTAAAGATGATTTAAATACAATATAAATAATACTATCGGCCCGAATATGAATTCTTGGGGTAACCTAAACGTTCCATAACAGACCAGTTTCTCTAAGAATGAAGCAATTAGTACCCACGCTGAATTACAAAAACAAACCTTATAACCTTATATTAAGTCTAGTGTTATAAGATGCAATATCTAGTATTAGGCCAGTCGTGTTGTAGTTGATCCCCTATTTGCCTTCTAAAAAAACTTACAGAACCTTTACGTTTTTGTAGTAGAATTTATTTTGTAGTGCTTGAGAATTATTGAGCTGAAATTAAATGAAAAGGTAAAAAATTTAATATAAAAAATTTAATTTCATAATTTTTAATTTTTTTATTTGTTTATATATTGATATTTTTGGAGTTTATTGCTTTATCGCCCTTGCAGGAAAACGCCTATAAAGTTTGCATATTCCAAATTCTTATCGAATTTGCTATAAAGCAAAGTCCTCAGATACCTACGGACCTAAATATTGGACCGAATTGAAAATATTTTGATGCAAATATCGAATATTCACCACTGTGTGGAAGCATGTTTCCCAGTGAAATCGGTTCAAAATCAGATAAAGCCTACTTTCAAGCAATTATAAAATAAATGCATGCTTATGCATGATATGCAGCTTTTTTACACGCCTGTCTCGTTTTTTCTCAAACATTGAAATTTTAATTTCACCAAATTTTGCAAAAAACAAAATGTTATGTAAACTACAAAATAGAATATATCTTACACAATTATATAATAAATCTTTAATTTCACCACAAATCGGGAATTCACCAAAAAATTATAAACTCACTAAAATATTTTAAGATCAAAATTTTAACCCAATTTAGGAATTTAATAAAATTAACAAATTCGTTACAAAACCAATCTGTATTCTAAAAATGTTTAACTTACCCAAAATAACAAAATAACAATTTACGAATAATTTAAAATTTGAACAAAATTTTATATTTATCAATACAAAATAATTTCAAAAACCCCACAAAACCTAAAATTCATCAAATTTTAAAATTTTAAACTAAATTCCGAATTCACCAAAATATTGAAGTTTTAACAAAAATGTCCAAAAAATCTATATTTTATGAATAAGGTTGCAACTTTAACAAACCATATGTTGCACAGTTCCAAAAAAAAAAATCTAAATTCTACAATCAAATAACCAAAAACCAAATGCACTAATGGCTGAAATTGCACCTAAAACTCTAAAATAAACCGAGTACCGCTGTTATACACAATTCACCAAATAACCATGAATTTGTAAAAAATGTATATGCATTAAAAGAAAAGAAAAACACCATTCGAAAATGCTTATATGAAGACGAACGAAAGGAAAGTTAAACTGTAAAGTAAGACGACTAAGCTCGGAGGGCCGAATATAACTCTCTTACTTGTTTAATTTTAGTTTTGGCCATATAAACTAGCAAAAAGTCGTACTACGCGCTGAAATCCCAAGTAACTACTCCGTTCCATTAAAAAATATATTTACATGCAGGCGATCGATGCATTATCTACCTATCGACGGTTTAGAATTTTTTCCATCCCAGTGAATCCTTACTGCTGTAACTTCTTTGGTTTTAAACGTTTCCCGACTTTATAACTAAATCACTTACGCCTTACCGCAATGCGTGATAAAATTATGCCGACCTCGTTTTTTTAAGAACTTGGATCTAGTTCAATAGCCTGTTTTTTCATCACTTTACTGCGGTTAGAAATTTTCATACTTGTCTACAAAAATTTATGAAAAATACACCTCAACACAAAATAATAGTTTCACAAAAACAAATATATAAAATTCAAATACGGTATAAGTTTTTTAAGTACAGACTTTTCTACCGCGCAATGCGCTTTTATATTTATCTCCTCGCGAAGTTGCGATTTTATTTGTTAAAAATAACTTATAGTCCGCTATAGTGATCGGTCTCATGTATTAGAATGAGCGACATCAAACAAATTATTTAATTTATATATGAAATCCTTCTCTTTTTTCTATAGTCATGTTTAGCGTTTCGGGCTTTTCTGCAATTTCTCTACTCTAAATACAAACTCTCAAGTTTTGCAACACATTCATCAGCCGTTCTAATTGGAATCCGAACTTCTACTTCTCTTGCCACAAGGAAATCACGTGGACGTAACTCTAGCTTTATTTTCCGCATATTGTACGATAACACACGTAAAACTAGCTTTTATTCGAGACCTGCATGAAACGCTTTAGGAACAATGTTTCCAATCCGAGGATTTACCGTTTTATATAACATCGAGATTGTGTATTGTTGAAGTTCTAGAGCTGCCAGACTTTATGAACCATTTCATTTCTATTTAAATTAGTTGGGTTCCGCGGAAAATATTTTTGACATCAGTTGCCAATTTTGAGATTGTAACCCTTCAAAAATATGACTAATCTAATTAAGATTAATAGAATTGTTGTTTATTAAAATGGATACTAAACATTGCGTATTTTGAAAAATCCTAAACTTTATTTAGAAAAGCGTTTTTGTTAATGGTATTTTGCGATACCAGTTACCAAATTTTCTCTTTAATCCAAGTTTCTTGAGATGCAAAAAAGTTTTAAATGTTTTCCTTTAGAAATTTATGCGGTTTCTTTCCAGTTTTTCTAAATAGCTTAAAATTATCAGTTTATTAAAAATTATATTAAGTCAATGTTTCCAAAGATTGCTGCACTATGTTTGCAATGTAACGCTCACTTCCGTATTACTCTTCCCTAAGTGCAACTCTTTTCTCTAAATAAAATTCTGTTTCATTTTAAAGGCACCTTTTCAGAACTTTGTGTTGTGTTTTTGTGGCTTAGTAAAATTGGATTCCCATCTACATGTTAAGGTTTTTTTTAAAATAATTTTGGCGCTTTTGTAGAAAAAAAAATTGTTTTTGTCAGAAACTAGAAGAAAATAACAATATTGCAATTATAATTTGATGAAAAAGATTATTATAACTAAAGTCGAGATCTAGCCATTCATATTGGCATTGGATCAATAAATTATTACGAATGGCATGGGATTTCGACATTTTGATTCTACGATCTATTCAGGTTTTTAACAAACGCTTACAATTTACTGAAATTTGAAAACAAATGTGGCGTCTGTTTATTTTTGTAGTTATTCAGTCCAAGTCTGATTCAGTTTTATTTATATTGGGTTATATGGACAAAAATGTAGTCAAAGCCTGCGCTGATGATATTTTACACTTTAAAATATACATCCGTACATACACATGTATATATGTAAAGCGAATACGAGGTTGAGATGGTAAATTTTGACAAACAGTAATGAAAAGGGAAATGCCAAAATTACCTCCAACGAAAAGAAAAACAAGTGTTTAATAAATAACACGTATTTCATTTATAACAGATTATTTAAAAAAAATTAATTTTCTTTTTCAAAACTTCATATGATAAAACTATTTGTTACAATAACAAGGTTAATAAAGTTAACTACAACTACACGCTGCTGCTAAAACAGATCAAGTATAAAATAATAGTTAGGTATAAAATGTCTTGAAAATCAGCAAACTCAGTTTAGCCGTGTTCTTTCTTAAAGAATCGACTTCATTTCTTTTCCGAGAAAAAAAATTAAATGCAGTTTTCGGTTTTTTGTTGAATTTTTACAATAAAAAGTGTCATTACAATACAAATCTACAAAGCCGTTTGTGGTAGTTCAAGGCAATAAATGTTACTTTAAAAATGTTATGGTTTTGGTAAAATTCCCTAAAAACCAATTTCTATATTGACGTTTTTTACTTTGCTCTTTCGGGCAATTATTCATACGGATCTAATTTATTGTTAAAGTTTACATGATGAAATTAAATTTTTATTTTAAACAATTATTTTTTTCATCATACTGAAACAAGTAAGAGCTCTACTTTCGGCTGTGTATGTTGGGTGAAAATAGCGTTATAGTTTTTGGAAAAGTTTCTTGTTGAATATAAACATTTCAGCTAGAGTGAATGAATGTTAATATTTGTGTTTTGTGGATTGCAAAACAATGGATTTGTTCAGTACAAAAAGACGGCACTAGACAATCTAGGACTTTAAAAGTTGGACCAATCGATCCGCGCATTCAGCGAATTTTCGCCATTTGAAACCAACAACATAAGTTATTGGGCGAAAAACCACTTATCTGGAGTTTTTATTATTATCTTTTTGCTTTGGTATTTGCTACTCCACAGGAACGGAGATTCCTCATAAAACATAAATATATCTCATCCTTATTAAAATTTTGGTGCAAAGCTCGACTGCAAAACAATTAAAAATTAAAAAAAAACTTATTATTTAAGAAACTAACAAAGGAAATCAAACTCCTTCAGAAAGCAACATTTCACAACAATAAGCTACAAAAAATTTAAAATTTTGTAAAATTTAAGATTCACAAAAAAAACAGAAACTGGTACAAACAAATTTAATCACAAAAAATTTAAAATATTTCATAAAAAGAGTAAACAGAAATTTAAAAATATCGAAATTTCACCACAAAATACTGAAATTTACCTTTGCACAAAATCTAATGTTACACAAATATATATCAAAAATTCACCACAAGTCGGGAATTAACCAAAAATACATATTTGCCGAAAAATTTTAAATTCACCAAAACTTCAATTTGGGTATTCACCAAAATACAAAAACTTACCACAAAACCCAAGAATGATAAAAATACAGCTTACGCCTTCCTGAACACAAAAATTTAATTTTCTGCGCATGTTGGTCAAATGACGTCACGAAACAGTCTGACATATACAGGTATGTCACAGGATTTGTACGAAAGTGAATATTTCCACATTATTCAATTCGTAACGTTTTTATTTTGGTTCTCCAGCTTTCAACCGTTTTTAGGAATCCGAAAAAAATAAAAACATTTTTTTTGCATTAAATATGGTAGCACTACTGAACATCGGGTTGCTCATTTTTGAAGTAATAAAAAACTACGTGGCAATGCTTTTTTTGTTCGTTTTCACACTTTTTTCCTGTTGATTAAATACATTTGAAAAAAATACAAAAAATGTATTACAAACAATCTTTTACATATGTTTTAAGACACAATTTAAAAAAAAAACAAAATTATTTACGATTAAAATCTGTTTTGAGCACCCTTTTGGCGCAATATCTTAAATTCTTAAATACACTTCAATTATTTGAGGTGAAAATATACGCAAAAAAAAAATCGTTTTACTTTTTCTGGAGAAGTTAAAAACGTTTTCACTTTCACTTTCGTACAAATTTATTTTCTGTGACATACCTGATAATATTTATGTAAACATAACAGTGGAGCAATTTCTTATTTTTTCCCTTAAATAATTTTAAGATAAATTTTTATTTTTTATATTGCTAGAATATATAAAATTAAATAACACTTAAAACACATATTAATATTATTTAAAATATAATATTAGTTTGTTATTTTACTAAATTTTCTTTTTTGACTATTTATAGTTTGATTAATTTCCGCATTAAGCGCCCTTATACTAAAGTACATTCTGCATCTAAAAAAAGTTTTTTCACTTCTTCACTTGGTTTACGTCCTTTGCTTCCACTAAATGTTTTTGTAGGTATTTATTTGTAGCAAGTAATTTGTCCCCGTTTAGTCTCATAAAAACTTCATCACAATAATTTAAACTATCTATTAGTGAGCTTGATGGCTTACTTAAGCCACCTTCACTTAAGTGATTAACCCATGAGTATGACAAGTCGTCTAGAGGTTTAATGGCAATACTAGGGTCTTTATTTTTTAATTTATGACAGATATAACCGGCCAAATTCTCTAAACCATCGCAATTTAGGTTTTCCAACTCATTTTCGTGATTTTCTTTTTTGCAATTCGTCTTCTATGCTGGCATTAATGGTCTTAAGTATTTTACCTGCAAAAATTAGAAGAAAAATTAAGCTCTGTTATATAAAACTTTTAATTTAAACTTACCTGTTAAAGAATAATGCACATTTTCTAAATCAGGAGTATTATCTACTTCTACATTTGCATTAGTGCCTAAGATCCCTTGGTTGTACCACAGAAGATAAGATCGAAGTCTATATTTAAATTCTTGACGATCGGGATGGTCCCTTAGATCTAATTATTGCAAAACAAATGTTCTAGAACATTCTGATTTAGGCGATACGTTAAGATATACTCAATATTATTACGATTCTTCAGTTCATTACACATCAGTTTTAAAACATTTGATTGAATAATGAAGTTTAAATTAAATTGTATTCCGTTTTGAAATGGCAAAAGTGTATTCCTTCAAATCACACGTATACCTGACATCATTTTTGACATATTATTTAATATTTCATTTTGTATTTCTAGTGACAAACCGTATTCGTGTGATCGTTCCCTTGTATCTTCTCTTGGCACTCTTGAATTCATAATATCAAACCAGTCATTTGTCTATTAAAGGAATGAAATAAAAATTATCTTGTTATTAATGTTAAAAGCGAAAAAAACCTTACTAATTTGAAAAATTGGCTACAATCACTCCAATTATCATTTCTCAAATATCCCAAACTGGCTGTTCGAGTAATAGATTGAGCAACTTTATGTGAAAAAAGTTTGGTAGCAGGCTTAACCTTCTGCCTTTCAGCTCCAGCAACACTTAAATTATGTGTTGATATTTTATGAGTTATCTTTAAGTCATTAGTTTGAAGAGATAAAAGATTTAAAATTATATATTTTTTAACTTCTTTGTTGTTAATGATGAACCCACTGTCAACAAAATGGTTTCTTAACAGTTTGATCATGTTTGGGACATCACTAAGCACGAATATTTTTACGTCGTCGTACAAAAACCTGTAAGTTTAAAAGCATAATAGTTACTACACAATATAGGCTTACTTGTATAACACGCACCAAGGCTTATTAAATTCAACTTCAAGTTCGTTATATAGTTTTCTATTTCCACCACCTAAATCACAAACAATTGCCACAATTATGAAAACATACTGTTTCATTGTCTTCATTATATCAAATAATATTATTATTGTCATTTGACAATCATAACCATAAAATATTGGTTGCTTCCATTTTGCCACTAAACCTGTTAATGGAATAGAAAAGCTTTTGTAAAAATACTTTAAATTGTGGATGTAGCTAAATCACCTCTCAACAAAGCCACCTGGACATAATTAACTGGTTCTAACAAAGAGTATGTTGGTTTGTCATAGCAGTACTTTTTTTACCTTCATTTCATCAAAACTTAAAACACATAGCTTTTGCGTTTCTGACATTTCATTAGCTGCAGACAATAATTTTACTACAGCCTTTAAAATACCTGTCGATACATCCAATTCTTGTGCCCATCTTTGCAATGTTCTTACCGGAGCAAGCGGAAAACTTTTTCTTTTTAACAATCTGTAAGCTTTAGCATTTGTAGAGTACAGAGTGATTGAGTGGACAATATCTTCTATCACCGTTTTTAATTTTTTTTTATTTGTCCTTCAGTGAACAGACGTCTTAGTGCCTTCTCCAGATTTGCGTTTGAAAAACACAACCTCTGCACTCTTTGAGACAAATGTTTAATAGTAGTCTCAAATTGGCTTTTTTGCATTTTTAGCATCTCATTCTTCTGGCGCAATATATCTCTAAAAACGATGATTATAAGTCAATTTTTGTTAACTTTTTAAAAATTTACTGGTATGTCGATCAAGAAGAGGGCATTAACTCAAAAAACAATTTAAATATATTTCCAAACTAAATTTGCTTATTATGATGTATTCGACCTTTCCAATGGTCTTAAAAAGTAGCCACAAACAGTTTGTGATCTCTAATAAAAATTTTAACATTTTGAGTCATTACACTCTTGTTGACCAAGTGCGATATGTACATTTCGACTTTTTTATGTAAAGTTGCAAACTGTCTTCGTTTGCGTCAGAGTTGGTTTCTTTCGTTTGCTCTTCATATAGTAGTGTTTCCGTTTCAATTGTGATACCAAAGGTCTCTATAGTCGGGACTGCTCCCGGTTTCAAATTTAGAGTTGCTCTATTACTAAATCCTATGCGTAATTTTATTTTAAACTGTACAAACCAAAATACTTCTTACTTACCCATTTCATACTTTAAATTTCTTTCAAAATCGTCCTTTTGAAATGTAATGCGCAAATTCTCTCCCTATGTATCTTAATGGTGTCCGGCTGATTGCAAAATTGTATCCAAAGCTTTCTTTGTTGTTCAGTGTTTTTTGGAAAAGTGTAAAACGACACAGCTAAATTAAGATTTATTAAAAAACGCATAAAATTAGTTTTTAACACAATTTCTCACTTGATTTTTTTCCATCGTTTTGCAAGCTTTTGCCCACTACGCACTTCATGTTTACAATTTGCTACAAATTTTCAAAACAGTTTTTTTTGCACTTAAAGCTTTTAAATACACTTCACACACGGTTGTTATAATAATTATTATTTTTTTACAGTATATTTTGTAAATTTAAACTCAAAATTCTTGATTTATAACGAAATCCGATAAATTAATTTTTTTAAAACTGTCAAAGTGATTTTTCTTTCAGGGCTGCCAAAACTCACATAACACATAAACTTTTAAGGAAAAAATTAGGAATTAATCAAGAAAATATTGATTTTTAAAACGTTTTTTACCGAAGCCAAAGAAACACGTACAATTACAGATTACTATCTACCTAGAGATAAAATGCTCAACAACTAATCACCCAAACAGAGTGAAAGGACAGGTAAAAGGTAAAGGGAGCGACACACACAAACATATACGAACAAGAGACAGAGAGAGAGAAAGATAGGCACAAAGGGATAAAAAGAAGGGGTTAGGTCAGTGCATGGCCGAACGCTTAGATCATTGCAACTCTACAACAATCCAACAACACCAAAAACAAATATCGTTAAGAAGCCAAAAATATACATATAAAGGCAAAGTCGCTCAACAACTTTTGACAGCTTGGCGTTGTAAAAACAACCCTGCAACAAAATCAGATAGAGACTTAATGTGATCGGTTTATTAAGCCATGGGTCATTAATCATACAAATAAAAGTCTTCAATACAAACACTACCCTAAATCATTTGAAAATACATAGAATAGGCAACCCTTGCATGGGTCAAACCACGTCATCTAACGGGAATTCATGCGCATGGCGTAATCTGTATTTCCATCATTCTTGCCACAAAACCAAACTGTAGTCCAAAAATTACCAAACTTTTGAACATTTTACAAAGAATCAAACTTTAATAATCAAAATTCACCAAAAAGAATAAAAATCATAAAACTCAAAATTTTATCAAACATTTAAAAGTGAACTAATAATGATAAAAAACCGAAACATCATAAAATATTGGGAATTCGCCATAATTCGAAAATTCACCACAGTACCAAAATATTCGCAAAAAATTAAAATGCCAAAAACACAAGCTTTTCTAAACCAGAGAAATTTCCCAAAAAACGAATTTCATTAAACTCTGAAATTTCAACACAAATTTACCAGAAATGGCTAGTTAACAAAATATACCAATCTAAACTTAATGAGAAACCGAAATTTCAAGATTTAATGTTACGAAAACTATGATGCAATAGATTTTAAAATATCACCACAAAAATTGGAGTTCCGCCATATATTTTAAAATTTTACTTAAAACGTCGTAATTACATCGCAAATGAAAATTTTATGAAATGATCCAAAAGTTAATTAAAATTTTTCATCACACTACAAATATTAATCATAAATTAACAAAACACATTAAAACTTTTTTCGTAAAGCTATAAATATTGCTGAAAATGAAAATACGTCTGAAAAAACTAAAAACAAATAAATTCTAAAATTAGGAAATTCACTAAAATTCGAAAATTCACCAAGAAATTTGCAAAAAGATTTAATTATTAAAAAAAAAACAAAATAATACCTAAAGTCCAATTTTACTAAACTTTGAATTTTCACTAAAAATTTTCAATAAAAAAATCTAAATTAAAAAATAAAGTTTTACCGAAAAAGGTCATCAAATATTAAAATTTACTAGAAATTCAAAATTTACCATAAAATTTAGAATACAATAAAATTTAAACAAAATCAAGAATTCAGCAAAAAATTTACAACTTAAAAAAATATTTGGGAAAAACTTAAACTACGAGTACCATGACCCCTTAACATTTTTTTGGAAATATCACTACAAATTGAATAAAAAATTTCGATAAATTCCAAATAAAAAACGGTAGCTTATCAGAGACCCACAAAATCTTTGAAACATTTTGAAAATTGCCAAAATAATTTTAAGTTCCCAAAGACATGAATTTTACCAAAATCCTTATTTTTATAAAAAAAAGTAACCAAAACCAAGCTTTACCATATTTTGTTATTTAACGGCAAACTTAACTGAAAAATTAAAATTTTATCAAGACTAAAACTCAAATTCCGTAACTATCTACAATTCACCAAAAAATTGAGAATTTATCAAAAATGCATAAGCATTCAGAGAAATGGTAAAATATATAAACAAATTAAAAGAGCCGAAATTAAACTAAAACCTCTCATATATTAACCGATCGAAAATGGTTATTGTAATGTCGTGGGGTCCGTGCGTGTAAAAAGAAGAACTCGTTTTCTTGAAAGTTGATTACCGAATGCTTTATTTCATTAAACTTCATATCTACTTTATTTATTCGTTGACAAACGAGAAGCGTTGCCAGGTAGTAAACTTATTCTTATTCAATTGACATATGAATATAACAGTTATATTACAACGAAAGAAGAGTTAATTATTTTTGAAAGATATAAATTATGTTATAAAAATTAAATTCTGTAATGAATTTGGTTTTAAAGTTAAAAGTTCATTTGTGTGAAATTTTTATTTGATTCTGAACTTCAGAAATGTTTGAACTTTTTTGACAACTTTGGTGGTCAAATATTAATGAAATTTTAATGTTTATGGTGAAAATAAGACTTTTGGTAATGGGTTAATTTTTCGTAAAATTTAGATTTGTTGGACATTTCCGTTAACATTTTTATGTTTTTCGTGCAACTTCGATTTAAAATATCGATTTTCTTTGCGTTAAAATTCGATTTTTAGTTATTGGCGTATTTAATCTTTGCGTATGGAATTTTGTGAGCAATATAATTGGTCAATTAAAAGTCGTATACTTTAGCGAATATTACAACATACAAACGTTCAGACAATGAATATTAAAAATGTATTAGAAAAGGAGAAGTAGAAAACTAAAGAAAAGATTAAGTTTAAATTACAAAAAAAATTTACTTTACCAGTTAAAAAGTTATTAAGTATTTGTTAATAAAATAATTTTCTAATAAATTTAGTTGTGTTGCAGATTTAAATTTATAACAAATAAGAACAAGTTTTTAAAAGTCATCTTTGTCATCCACTTGTAAACTTGTGAATCAAAATGTTTGTTCGCCAAAGTCGTGTGCTTTTAGTTATATCCATGCTGCTGGCAGTCACTGTCATAGTCAATTCGAAACCTGTAACAACGATACGGCAAGCTCAAGTAAGTAATAAAACTATGTACCAATAAAACCAATAAAAATAAAAATTTATAATAAAATTTTTGTAAGAAATAAAAAAAAAATTTTTTTTTTTGGTATTCAAATCTTTAAATATATTTTTTAGTATTTTTTGCTTTTAACTTCTTAAAAAATAATACAGAACTACTGTAACAAAAAATAGTAGAATGATTGTTCTTCTTAATCTTCACGGATTTAAAAATTACAAATAACTTTATTGTTGCCTAGAATTGGTAGGAGAATTAGGAGTATATTAAACTCTACACAAACTACGAAACTTTTTAGTTCAACCTCAAAAACCTCAAAATTACGAAAACCGAAAATTCACAAAAAAATATAAACAAAAAATCGATATTTTGTTAAGATTTTAAATTCACTACAAGTTTGAAATTCGTCATAAAATAAAAAAAAAAACTGTAATAAACATTTTTAATGACCAAAAAATCAAAATTCTAATAAAAAATACCAACTTTTGAAATTTCACCAGAAAAATAAAAAATATAAGTTTAATTAAAAAGGCGCAAAAGCACAGGAAATCAATATATTGTTAACAACGTCGCAGTTTTAAAAAATCGATGTTAAACAAATTTCACAAAATTCTCCAAACCGAACTTGACAAGGAATGACGGAAATTCGTTCCAAAAATCTACATCAAAACACCCTGTGGGAATATCAAATCAATACTCACCAAAATATTTAAAATTATAAATATTACCAAAAAATTCAATTAATCTGAAGAATAAGAAAATAAATTTAATCATAATTTGGCAATTTCCCAACATTCCAAAATTTGCCACAAAGCCATTTTCCTATAATCCTTTCTCATATTAGAAAGTTAAAATACTCTTGCTAAGCTAGCCAGTTGCCTAGAAATGGGATGGTATTGCAAATATTAAGAACTTGGTGCTCCTTTTGACCTCAGTACTTTTAGCGCCGAAATTTTTGGATAGGAACTTGGCCTTATTTTCACATTTATATTTTTGTGCTGATCTGAGTCCTTTTTTCCAAGTTATTTTCGTATGTTAATATATGTATAAAAATTTTTTTAACTTAAAGCTTACAGACGGTTCGGTTATATCAAATTTCAGCTCTCGGCCTATAGTGGAAATGCTCCATACGAATAAGTCGGTATCTTAATCCCCCTAAATAAAAAGTGCCTATTTTTCTTATTCTTCAAAGCCTAACTATATACCAAATTTCAGCGCTCTAGCTATAGTAGAACTGTCCCAATTAAAAATGTATGAAAATAAAATATTTGACCAAAAATCTAATTTAAAATGAAAAATAAAAGTTTCAACACAGTTTAGGGAATTCAACAAAATTTTTAATTACGAAAATTAAAAAATTTTTCAAAAATCCGAAGTCACAAGAAAACTGAAATTGTACCCAAAAATTATGAAAAGTTCAGAGTTTGTTAAAATTTTTATAATTAATTATAATTAAGTTTGCAAATTCAGCAAATCAAAACACTGGAATAAAACAAACAAATCGCAAAAATACACGTGCCACAGAAACGAAAACTCACAGAATTTTTAAATTTCAAAACCAAATTTTTAATTTCACCAAAACTTTGCAGTTTTGCCAAACATTTGCTAAAATTAATATTTTATTAAAAATCTCATTCGAGGAGTCGTTAGTGGCTTGAATTAGTAGTTCCTTATTGTCTTCCCTTTCATAAACTTTGTCCAAAAATATTTCATTTTAGAAAACGCTGATTGTAACATAATCTAGTAAGCTTCCCCAGTCATTTTTGCACTTAAAATTATAGCACCCCAGCCCATAAATCTACCCTTGCTGTTATGATGGAGATTTAAATATAGCTCCTATTTTCTTATATCGTAAAAATAATAACTGTAGCCATCTGGGCCCTTCAAATTAAATTTCTCTCCGTCACTGTATGCCAATCATACACATGACCTCTTAATCGAATGTTCCATGTCATATTCTCTCTATCAAATTGTAATCGATTTTCTTTGCGTACATTATTGTTCTAAATGTATTTTTAAAATAGCTAATTGATTGATTATTTAATCTGATTATTTAACCCAAAAAACGCTTTCGATGAATTCGAAAAAAATCGAACGAATAGTTAAGAGAGAATTATATAAGTTATCAATATTTATTGTCCTTTTTACGCTAGTTTCAAATTCGTTAAGTTCAGTTTTATTTAATGTATTGCAAAAATTCTTAAAAACTTCTAGGTTAAAATTATTTTGGTTAATATATTTTATAATATAAAATGAAAATTTAAATTTATATGGAATTTATGAAATCCCGGCAATCGCGCATAAAACTGTCGGGAAATCAGGAAGTAAAAACAATTAAATCCAACAATTTAAATGATATGTAAATCCCGGAATAAAATCCCTAGTTTATACGTAAATTAAGAGCCCAAAATTAAATATCACAAACAATCCTTTGCCCCGGGAAAATCTGTAGTAACTTTTTAATAGTTCATACTCTTGTGAAGGGTGTTATTCGGCACTGACGAATCTAGCTTTCTTACTTGTTTATTTAAATTTTAAGATAATTTAAACAATTTTATGTATAAGCGGATTTTTGCTAAAATTTATATTTTTCAATTCTTTCGTTTGAATTCTATTTGCTCGCCAATTTTGTTCAAAAATCTTATATTTTTTATGAAATTATAGTTTCTTGGTAATTCTTGGACACTTACAAATTTTTTGGTGAAGAAAATCACACTGTAAATTATGGGGCCTGTAGCCTCTGTATGTAAAAATGGCGAGAATAGTACGAAAACCCGGATTTGAACAGTGAAAGGTTTCACAATTCCCAGGCTCCATGCTGGTACACAACTCAGTAACGAATCACACACCAGGCCAAACTATACATATGCACAAAAATGTAAATATGGATTACCTTATATTAATGCAAAGAGTAATGGGAAAGTATGCATGTCTCAAAAAAGCGTGATCAGATAACATTTGCGAAAAATTAAACTATGCAGGGTATGTTTTTTAATATACGGCTTTTTAATATATGGCATCAAATACCCAAGCGAAAGGGCAAGTGGTGGCACTGCCACAACAGTCCGAAAAAACGTAATGCATTTTCCAACACCTAAATTCAACGAAAACTTTTTGCAAGCCACGACTATACATCTTACAGATTATAATATTGCAGTCTCGTCAGTGTATTGCCCACCCAGGCACAAAACCGCACATCAGGACAAAACTTTTTTTTGCAGCTGGCGATTACTATGATAAACACAGCTGACATAGGGATTCTTGTCGGGGAGAAGAGAAGGCAATGGCATTAGTCTGCTATAGGAAGTTATTTAAAAAATTTGGATCAAACCTAAAATCGGAATTATATCTTGTGGAGGGTTGTAAGTTGCTTAAAATGTCCTAGCGCCTACGAATCTTCGCTAAGGCTTGAAAATCGCTCCTGGCCCAAAAACTCTATTGAAATAGTAAATGAATTCGCTATTCACTTCGAGAAGGTTTTCACACCTCACGATATAAATAGTTCCACCGTGTCATTTTCAGACGAAACTGTATAGATCCTTACTCAGCCATTGCTTTGGATTACAGCTGTGGGATACTGCTTGTGCATCAAATATACAGAAGCTGCGCCCCCCGGTGTATTAGAAATGTAAACATCCATAGGGATCTAAAAGTTCCCACTATCCAGGAAGAAACAAAAACGTACACGTGCAAATACGTAAACAAACTAGTCGTATATTCCAAACCTCTTGTACGCAATTTTTTGCAATTTGACGGGCACCAGGGACTAAAGAGAACTGACACATTGAGCCTGGCGAGGCGGCTCTCTCTACACAATAGAAGATAGATTTTTAAGATTTGAATACAAAAAATTAGTTATTACATTGGTAATAACTAGTAAATAATAATTTATATATAAGATTTGAATACTTATTGTAAATTTCTTCTAGTAGAAAGACTCAATAAATTAAGATTAAGTATAAAAAAAAGGTTGGAAGGTAGAACCATTTATGTCATGTGACATGAAAACATTCCCTAAGCATATACATTTACCTCTTCAATGGAGATTCGTATGCATCTTACATCTTTCTACAATCAGCGTTTCTTTTTTTTTTTTTGTTGGGTATAAATTTTCACAAGAACCCTTTTTGTCTCAGTTTATTATGTACATTTCATTACATAAATTCATTTGGGTGTTTATATCTGCAAATCGACTGTTTGCCATTGCCTTCTTAGCCTTCCCCATTCCCCATTCCCTTACGGGGGTCTGTATTGCAGCCGAAAATTAGTAATTATTTATTTTAAGTGATCTTTTGTTTGGCCTTGCAACCAAGGCTGCAGCAGTCACAATTTTTGGGGACAGCGATTTTGTTAAAATTTCGATGTTTTTCATGAAATATTGATTTTTTGTGATTTTTCGGCAAAATTGTGGTGAAATTTAAATTTTTGTGATGAAAAATCAATTTATTATTGAATTTGGATTTTTTACCAAAAATTTTTTTAATTTGTGGTAAGTTTAGAATTTTGGCAAAATTTCAGATCCTTTCAAATTATCTGTAAAATGTTGGTTTCTTTAAAATTTAGATTTTTTGGAAAATTATGATATTTTTGTAATAAAAAATTTTGGAACTATAGCTTGTGTTTGTGGTGAAATTTCGAATTTTGGTAAATTCCCAAACTATGATAAAATTATTTTTTTTTTTGTCATTTTCAGATTAATCGAGATTTTTAGTAAAATTTATAATTTTCCAATATTTTTGTGAATATAGAATTTTTCGGGGATTTCATAATTTTCTTTAGATTTTTTAAAATTTCTGTGATTAAGTTTTTTTCTTACAATTTCGGTTTTTCATTGAATATTAATTTATGAACAAAAAAGTTTTTATTTCAGTTTTTCGATTTTGTGGTGAATTTTTGGAATTTGTAAGAATAAGTCGGTGCGATAAAATAAAGCATTTAAGCAAATGAAATACATTTCAAATGATTGATTAACGTATGAAATAAGCATGAAATTCAAGAGTCATAAGTTTGTGCAAAATATCAAATAAAAACGGATATCTTTCAAAACTTCTAAAATGAAACTCTTTTACAAATATCGCTTAGATGCTTTACAAAAGAATCCTTTATTACGGATCTTTTTAGAGAATCGCAGTTTTATAATGCCTAAATTAGTTTAAAAACGCTTCTATTATTTATTAAGATCTTTAACTTTGTAGTTTTTATATAAACCTTTTAAGTTCTTATTTAATGTAAGTAACACATATAAAAAAATTTCACACTAAAACTCTTTCAAAATAGCATGAAGTTCAGACTAAAGCCAAGTACATACACATATATGTATATGGCATTTCAGTCTGTTCAGGCAAATCTTCAATATATATAAGCAACATAGAGTTTGTGTAAAGTTGAAGAACTTTCGGAACAAGATTTTTAGCTATAGATATTCTCAGATGGCACATAGACGAAACTGGTTTGCCTTGTAGAGTGATTCTTTCATGGCAGGATCGGCATGTAGTGTAAAGACCCTTTTTAATTTGTATTTAAATTTTTTATCTCTATTATATCATCGAGCTCCGCGAGTAGAGCTCAAAGATGGTTAGAATTGGTATCTCCCTTAAACTAAAACAAACTCTTCTTTTATATTACTTTTCAAATCAAGGCTTATTTTTATATTAATTCTATATTTCTACATACTATAATATTGATTAATATTAATAGTGATTGTTTATTCCTATTCTATTAATTTATGTGTAAATATCGTGGCATAAGTGGGTGCAATATGACACGATCCCATTTCCCAGTTATAACAAATTATAATTCCCGCAGTAAGAAATGAAGTGAGCCTCACACGCTTACAAGTATTGCAATACAACAACAACATGCGTCATTTGTGGACTACGTCAAGAAAGACGGTCAGCGGCATGACAATAAAGTATCAAGTGATCACTGATTGCACATTGCATGTTGATAACGACTATAAAGTGATGCTATGTTGTGTCGGTTTTACAGACAGTAAAACCATGGGATTGCCTACAAGAAAAGAGGAATTTCCTTTTTTAAAAATGATATCTGACGGAGAGGATTTCATACAAACGCTACAAAGAAAAGAAGAGCAGGATATAGCAAGAACTAGGTTAACTGTAATGGTTGATAATCATTTTAACAAAACGAGTTTGACTAATAGATATAGGTCTATGTTGGATAAAGTTAAAACAACGGAAAGGTTCTTGAAAAGTAATAGAGATATACTCATTCTAAAAGCGGATAAGAGTAACACTACAGTAGCTTTAAAGAAGCAAGATTATGACATTAGAATTAACGATATTGTAGGAGATATTACGAAATACCAGTTGGTTAGTAAGGGTCCAACAAGCAAGTTGCAGAGGATAAATAATAAAATAGTGGAAGAACTTTCTAAGAAGAAAATAATTACGATTTTTGAGAAAACATCTACACATTAATGTAAAACATTTTTTAGTTTGTAGTTTTTTAGTTTTTATGATTTGTATGTATTTGTGTTTTTGAAAATTTGAAACATTTTTCATTGTATATAGGAAAAAATTTTTCAATAATTTTCACAATTTGATTTTTGTTTTGAAGTTTGTAAAATATAATTTTACTTTATTTTATTTCCTGACGATGCTACACAAAAGCATAGCGATATATTGGATATAATAAAATTAATATTTATTATAATTTATAATAAATGAATTTTATTGAAGACCTGGAGCTCGGGAAAATTAGACAAACATATAAATCTTAAGTTCTTTTAAATCCAAGTTTGTGGAACTATTTGGTTCAGATTTCTTTATTGCTACTTACAGAGCTATTTATTGAAATTTGGCTACTTATCAACTCGCGCTACTACATATAGAGGTACCGTGGATGCGAATACATTTAAAAATGCCGTACAAAGTTTCCAAAGTTTTGCCGGTCTCAATTTAACCGGCGAATTGGACGCAGACACCATGAGACAAATGTCACTACCACGTTGTGGTGTACGCGATAATATCAGGCTTAGAAATCACAATCGTGCAAAGCGTTATAATGTGCACGGTAGTTATTGGATTTCAAAGAATTTGACCTATAACATTATAAATTATCCAAAGGGTTTCGTAAAAAGTAATGTGGACGAAGAAATCGCTGGAGCTTTTGCTGTGTGGAGTGAATCCACAGATTTAAGCTTCACACTTAAAAAGGTTGGTCCAGTGCATATCCACATTAAGTAAGTTTTTACAGCTACACAAAGAGACCAAATTGTTATTCATTTATTTTTTTGTTATTTTTAGATTTGTTGGAGGCGAGCATGGTGATACTAGGTCGTTCGATGGTCCGGGTGGTGTATTGGCTCACGCTTTTTTTCCGGCGTATGGTGGCGACGTTCATTTTGATACTGATGAAATGTGGAGCATTGGCAATACTGATGGTATAAGTCTTTTTCAAGTGGCTGCTCATGAATTGGGCCACTCTTTGGGCCTGGCACATTCAAATTTGTATTCGGCTGTAATGTACCCTTACTATTATGAGTATGAACCATATGTTAAATTACATCGTGATGATCTTAATGCCATAGAAGTTTTATATGGAAAAAAATCACAGAATTCTCTTTACCACGACGTTGGGCTACCACATTTGCGACCAGATGACGAATTGTGTAAGGATCCCAAAGTCGATACTATATTCAACACAACCGATAACCAAATATATGCTTTTAAGGGTAATAAATGTTACAAGCTTTCCAAAACAGCACTGGCTGATGGTTATCCAAAACATATATCTGAACAATGGCCAGGTTTACCCGGTGAGTATGACATTTATATTCATTAATCGTCATTCAAAATTCAATATATTTTAGGCGATATTGATGCTGCATTTGCGCATAAAAGTGGCAAAATATATTTTTTTAAGGGTACTCAATATTGGCGTTACAGTGGCCGTCAAATGGATAACAATTTTCCAAGAGAGATACGCAAAGATTTCATCGGTTTACCCAATAATTTGGATGCTGCAATGGTCTGGAATGATAACATTTATTTCTACAAAGGCAGTCAATTTTGGCGTTTTGAACTTTTTCTGAACAAACCAATAGTTAAGTACGGCTATCCCAAATCAATTTCAATTTGAAGGGGCTGCCGAATGACTTGGATGCTGCCATTCAACTAACCGAAGATGTTAGGATATACTTTAAAAGAGATGAATACTACCAGCTTGATACTGGAACGTTTACAGTAAGCACAATTTATTTCAATTATAAGTTTTTTCTTGCTCCACTTAAATTTCTTTTATTTTTTAACAGGTTTCTGCAGCTATACCCCCTTTCCCGCGCCCTTTAATCAAGTGGTGGTTTTTTTGTAAAAATTCATTTTAAACAACAGCAACGATTCTCGAAATAAATTCATATTAATATTCTTTTATTCCCACCCATATCAAAATTGTACAATGTTTGTAAATAATTTGTTGGTTCGTCGTTTATTTTTTCAATTTGATTACAAACGTTTTCGGATGCAATGAAAATAATAAGCGTCCATGTTTGGTATTGGGAGTGGACTCAAACCGTGTGGAATTAGCCCTGCTATATGCCCCACATACGAGTATGGGCCCGTTCTTTTTACATTACTCTCCGAAGGTTGTGTAAAAACATATTTTTTGGTTACGTTAACAAGCGCCTTCAGGGATACCATATTTTGCATGAGCAAACTAGTGTGTTCAAAGCCAAAGCCGAATTCTTTTCATTCAGTGAGATCTCCGTGTATTAAACTACATCGTACATATATTCAGAATATATAAATTATTACAAAAAATTTGTTAATATTATTACCCGCCTATGAAACTAGTAAACTAAATTTAAATATTCGTGTAAATTGAAACTGGCACTATTTTTTTTTTTAACTGGCAGGTTGCGAAAACAAAGTTCTCGAGAAGATACATTGAAGCCGGTCTCAACGTTAGTTTATGGTTCTACTTATTGGTGTCAATTAATAGAACCACTGCAGTTAGGGCCAGTTTTTTTATCTTGTATCTACCAGTAAACAGTACAAGCTTCGTTTTATATGGGTTGCACCAATTCGTTCATAGTGCTCCAACTACTGATTGTCCTATCCGAGATCGTACTCAGTAATGTTGTGGAGTTCATGAACGAACTAGTTTAATTGAACTATTCCCATAACTGAACTAAGTGAGCCGCACAACGTGCTGTTCGTTTTATGCTCCGTAACTCAGTGCTCATATTTCTTTTTCGCTTATGCTCTCTACTTTACAGGGTGTCTGGTGGCAAATTTATATTTTTAAATACGATTATTTCAAAACGTATTAAACGGAGCGGAGGGAGAGTAGTGCCGTTGGAACTATCGATTGTGCGGATTTGTCAGTCACGATGTTACAGTGGTCGAATGAGCATCGCGCGTTCGCTGTGGAGAAATTTTTTAATAGTAATGATTCTTACGTAATTGCTCGTCGACAATTTTGCTCAAAGTTCGGTATTCGGCGATACATGATGGATCCAGTATAAATTTAATTCGTTCGTTGGTGCAAAGATTCCGCGCAACTGCTTCGGCTATGAATGTCCCACGGCCAGGGCCCAGTCGATCTTCAAGCACTCCCGAAAACATTGAATTGGTTGAAAGCAGTTTACGTGAAAATCCGCGACTATCAATACGGAAAAGAGCAGCCTCACTGGGACTGCCAAGAGCGATTATTCATGAAATTTAAAAAAGGATCTGAAGTTCCATCCTCTTACAATTCAAATCGTTCAAGAAATGAAAGAAATTGACTTTGATTTACGCAAAAATTGTTGTGAAACGATGTTGGAGCGTTTTCGCGCTGTAAATCCCATTTTTTGGAGCGACGAGGCTCATTATCACGTAAACAACCACGTCGATAAGCAAAACTGCCGTTACTGGTCACCAGATCAGAACAATTGAACCAAGTTTACTGCAGCGTGTGGCGCAGAACACAAGGCTGCGATTTGAACAACGTATTCAACTCGACGGAAGGCATATGAATAACATACTCTTTAAAAAATAAAATCCGCATTTCCATTCTATCGCTCTATGCTCTTTATAAAACTTTGTGTCAATTATTACGTTTTTTATTTAAGTTTGAAAATATAAATCTGCTAACAGACACCTTGTACATACTTTTGTTAATATAGAAATTTTTCAGTTGCTATATGTTTTTCTGCGCTTTGTTCTAAAATTGTCTAAGTAATTTTTTTCTCTTTGCTGCTATATTACTTCTACTACAAACAGCTCAGACTAAGAGGCTGGCACATGAGATACTGAAACATGCGTTATTGACCCTGTTACTGCCAGTGCCAGGTCATCCGCCTAAGGGACGGTTTTGAAGCCTTGGGAAGAGTATATTGTATTAAAAGAGAATTCTACTAATGGAAGGTCGATACCGACTGTCCCTAAAGTTTTCCTATGGAAGTCAGCTCGTCATTGTTGGAGGCGGTTACTATGTCTAGAAGAACTGCCATTTTATAATCCTTTATAAATAGCATACAAGTGAGTGGAGGGCCGTTTGAACTGGTATACTTATACTATAAGCATATTAACAGGAGGACAGAAGTCGGCTATCTCTCGAAATTCTAATTAAGAATAGTCCCTTCATGGTTTTCAAAAGAAGGCATGGCACTTTAATTGGTCTGTAGTCCTTGACCTTTAACTGAAGCATGAATGCATTTGAACATTCGCGGCAAGCTTTAAAGATTCTTTAGTCATGGGTTGACTTAGTCAGCAATTCAGCAGAAGTTATTCCATCCGGCCCTATTTCGGAGGGTGGCAAGTGCTTATTGCATCAATGATTATAATAGTTACGGATCCTTGTACGAGGGACGTCTTCTACTATCATCGTATAAGTCGTACACCCCGGGAAGTGGGTGCCAATTAATTTCTCTAACGACAAGCCCGTTACTGGTTCAACCTAATTCGATTTCTGGATATATACAGGTACCGTGCGGATTTCGGAAGGCAGCTTCTTCTTTTGAACGAATTGGCCTCACTGAACAGTTTTCGGTATCACTTGTGAGATTCCGTCAAGGTTTGCAAAACCCAGAGGTCGCTTTTTCAAGCAGGTGATAACTGGTTAAGAGCCTTATCGATATCTGAAGCCAATGTTATGCAAAGTTTACAGCTAACTCTAGGCAGCGGTGATACCTTATAATTTTCTACACCTTCTAATCTTCTACATGATCAGCAAAATCTGCATTAACTACTGTAATACCTAATACCTCCTTGCTCTTTGTCCTCTATTCACCACTAAGTTGTAGTATATTATAAACCCTGCCATACTTTCACCTCTCATGTTAGTGTCTAAACTATCCCAGTGCATTAGCATTAGACCCGACTATCAATAATAATACATTTGCATTTGGTCGCTTGCACCAAATTGTCCTGCTTATTCGGAGAGGGGTCCTCATGGTCGTGCGCCATGTATCTTTAAAAAACCAGGTGGTCGCGCCAACCTTCTGCTAAGCAGCTGCTACTGCAGCATCGTGCATTGGTTCACGCCTCCTAGCATCATTCAAAGTCCGCATCTAGTTATTATAGACGAAGGATTAATGTAACTGATGTTGCCTTAGAATCGTGAAGGTTAACCTGAGACACGTCCGCCATTTTCTAAGTCTTTTCCGACAGTTACGTCGACGTCTTCAAAATCGAAATCCAGAAGAACGGTGTCCTCCACAGCCACTTTCTGACGGCATCTGAACTAACAGGGCCGTCATTAGTCGGATTTGTGGTACCCAGCACCGATACTAGTCGGACTCGTCATGGCAATTGTCACCGCTCATTACTCCAAGCGACGAGTTTAGTGTGGGCTTAAAACTATTCAGCATTCTCGCAATAACACGTGTCGTTGATGGCCCGCACCAGTTGATTCTTCGGTACGTCACAGTACAGTCTATTGACTGTTGCACTTGCATGGGACGTTTCGATTCCTGCTGGTTATGAGGAGACGGCTCTTCTTCAGACCGCCGTTGCTTCCCTGATTCAGCAGCTGGGCTAGATACACTCTTCTTCACCAAAATCGCTTTAGCACAGGAAAGTATGGGACTTTGGTCTTTAGTCAGCGAATCACCTAAGAGGGACGCTGCGGCCCAAACTTTCGATCTTTGACCTGCTTTCACAGGTGCCATCATTTGTGAGGACAATCGACTTTCGTCAATAGTTACTTGAGGTTGCGTAGGCTTCTCAAGCGACTATTCACTCTCTCAGCCTAACATCTTTTCTATTGATGACAATGGAGAGGGCGGTGGCTGGCTTTATGGAAAACCATACGCTGATGGATAGGCCCTTGAGTAGATTTCAGCATGCTTATAGAGCAGGTAGATCTACTGACACCGCTCTGCACATGAGCTCGTCAGTGTAGCGGAAAGAGAAATTTTAAATGGCGGAGCTGCTCTGTCCGTTTTTATGGACATTGAGGGCGCCTTTGACAAGATCTCTTTTGGGAAGGTGAGAAATGCTCTTACTGAACGTAGGGTTGACCCCATTATTATAAAATGGATAAACGCTATGCTTCGGACTAGGGCTATAAATCTCAGAACAACCAAGATTCGAGGTAGGGTAGTTAGGGGTTACCCACAGGGGGTGTATTGTCGTCTCTTTTGTGCAACATCACCGCAGATGCCCTTCTTTGGAGATTGGACTCAATTGGCGTCCATACGATTGCGTATGCAGACGATCTGGCACTACTGGTTGGTGGTAAGTTCATCGGGGCCATTCAAGGTTGCGTGAGACAGGCTCTCATGGTGACTGAGACATGGTGCAGTGACCAGGGTCTAACCATAAATGCCAGTAAATCCGACGCTATGCTTTTCACTCGTAAGAGGAAGGGTGTAGAGGTTGAAGCCTTCAAGCTTTTCGGATCGGAAGTAAATGTGTCCAGGAAGGTGAATAAACTGGGCGTTACCCTGGATAAGAAACTTACCTGGAATGAACACATCGAAACAAAGGTCCGGAAAGCAAAAAGGATTATGCATCAATGTAAACGAGTGTGTGGCCGTAGGTGGGGAATCTCGCCAAAGGCTGCATTCTGGATTTACACAATGATGGTGAGACCCATTATAACTTACGCATCCGTGGTGTGGTGGCCGAAGGCCTCTCGCGGCACAATTAAGCATAAGTTGGATGGGATTCAGAGGGTTGCCTGCATGCGTATAAGTGGTGCAATGCGCACGAGGCAATGTTGGGATTGCTGCCATTAGACTTATTCATTAGGTCAACGGCCGCATTGTCAGCTTTGCGAATGAGGAGCGATGCGGTTTGGCATAGCTAGGGCTGCTCAGATATCGATGGAAAGCATGCGCAGAAGAAAGGTAGTCGAGAGGCTGCATCTGACACTCATTGCGACATCAGCATTTTTACTGATGGTTCTCTTATGAATGGTAGGGCAGGAGCAGGTGTATTCTCAGTTGAGCTGAACTTCGCCTATAGTCTGTGTCTGGGGAGGTACGTATCAGTTTGCTGCATGCGTTGGATCACTTGCTTGAAAGCCGAGTGCATGGGAAAAGGGTTCTCATTGCACTTGACAATCAGTCAGTTATAAAATGAATGGTGCTCAAAGAACCCTCGGCAGTAAGGCCAGCAAGGTGCTCGGACATAATAGTGCTACTTTAAGCTGGATCACTGCGTTAGTTACAGGACATGGAAACTTCAAGTACCATCTGGCTAAGATGAAAGTCGTAGAAGATGATACTTGCAGACTATGCATGGAGGAGGCTGAGACGGTAGCGCACATTGTGTGTGAATGTCCAGCACTGGCTAGCATAAGGCTTAAGACCAGGGGCAGACACTTGTTAGATGTGAATGCCATGGGGGAACTTAGCCTTAGACAAATGCTAGCAATTACCAAAGACTCCGTGATGAGGAAGAGTGTCGACAGTTACCAGTCGACAGTCTGAAATCACTTTAGTCAAGAGTAAAGGCTAGGGCTAGCACGAGACTCAATTGAAAGTAAGGTGGTTGTGATTACGGATCGGTTCCCTGAAATGGGGGTCGAAAAGGGACCCAGAAAGTAAGTGGTCTGCTTCGTTATCCCCCCATACATTAATAATAATACCGCTTGTGCAGGGTATTCTCAAAGAATATCTCTTCCATATTTAAACCAAATTCCTTAGCCAAATTGATACGACCATTTTTTAAAAATATATCAATCGTCTTGCGCTAGCTATATTACTGTTCAATCCCTCGACAATTAGACTTGATATGTACCGAGAGGTTCAGCACGAACTACCCTATACGCCACCTGGGAACCTGTTCGATGAGAGGCAGACAACTCCTCAATAGGTTTTATTAATAAATAAGCTCTTAAAGCTTCTGAGCATAAATTTATATTTAATGTGCACAAACGAATTAATTAATGTAATACAAATCCAATAAATTGAACAGTTACCTCGATTTACTTGATAAAATAAAAAGAAAATTTCGGCTTAAAGCAGAATTTAAACTATTAGTCTTGTTTAAATGTCGCTGATACAAAAAATACTCTCTTTATTTCTTATTCCACTTAAATTTAATTAATCAATTAAAATTTAACACGACGTGTTGTAAGAAAAAATTTTCTACGATTAGAGATCTGAAAATTTATGTTATGAGTATATATTTACGTATAATTTATACTAATGGTCGACGCGGCGCTCTGGACAGGCACGTGGAAAACAAAACAAATAAATTCTATTTATTTACTTCTTTATAAAATTTAAAACTTCATAATATACCCGATTTATGTAATTTTCATTTCCATCTATGAATTTGTGTTTTACCAATATTTTACCTTAAATTTTAAATCATCTTACACAGCCCATGATTAAATAGAGAATCCCAGAAAATAAAAAAATGTAATGCAGCAATAATTTATTAAGGCGCACAGTCGTGTGCCAGGCCAAATTCAGGCCTAATGCACACAATGTATATATCCTTTAATCATAAAATAATGAAAATTGAAAGATAAGGACTATACGTATAGGTAACCTCATAGACCAAGTTTTACCATAAAACTTAAGGCGTACTTCCACTGTAGCTAGAGAGCTGAAATGTGGTATACATGGTGGCCTTGGTAAATTGGTAAACAGACAAGTCTGAAAACAAGCACCTTTTATCTTAGTTTCCCCACTTATTTGTAAGGGACACTTCCACTATAGCTAGAGAACTGAAATTTGGTATACATGGTGGCCTTGGAGAATAAGTAATGAGAAAAGTTGCCACTTTTCATCTCGGGGACTAGGGTTCCCTCTTATTTGTATGGAACATTTCCATTCGAGGTAGAGAGCTAAAATTTAATATAACCCTGCCATCTGTAAGATTTAAGTTAAAAGATATTTTATACATACATAAATACATTAACAAACAAAAATAACTTCGAAAAAAGGGCTCAGGTCGGCACAAACACATAATTGTAAAAATAACTTCTGCAAAAACTACTTTGATCAAAATTAACACCAAGTTCTTTATACATATGTACAATATCATCTTATTTATAGGCAACTTCCTAGCTTGGTAACATTTTTTTTTTAACTTTCTAATATGGGAAAGAATTATGTAAAAAAATGTTACCAAACTAGCAAGTTGCCTAGAAATGGAATAGTATTGTACATATAAAGAAATTGGTCCTCATTTTGATCTCAGTACTTTTTACAGTCGAAATTTTTGGAGACGAACTTGGCCTTATATTCACATTTATGCTTTTGTACGGATTACAATATATATTTTACAGTTAAACATTAATTTAAGCGGTTGTAGCCACTGTATTAAGCAGTAGAGGTCTGCACAATTACATTTGTATACGTGAAGCACATGAGAAGCGGCAAGGCATGAACACTTACTCAAAGTATCAGTGCAAAATTAAGTACTCAATTTGGAGAACAACAATATTTACGTAACATTACGTTTACATCTTCTTCTTTTTTTAGGTACCGCGTACGAAGTGCATGTTGTTCATATGTACTCGGCTATGTTCGTTTTAGGAACATGATACGAGCTCAAAACTTCACATGTACTGCATGTACTCAAGTACTACATGAAGAAAATGTTGATCGTTCAGTTCGACAAAGAGAATTCAATATGATGTGTGTGTGTGTCTAACAATACAAACTAGTTTCATATTATTTTTTCGTTGTATGTATGTAAGTAATTAAATTTAATTTTTTTGTGACTATTGGATTTTGGTGTCATTTTCAAAACAAGATAATTATATTAATTCTTGATTTGATATTCCGACAGGGTGTTTTGATGTAGAATTTTGGAACGAATTTCCGTCATCCCTTGTCAAGTTTGGTTTGGAGACAAACCGGTTTCGGCTATGTGCCATCTGCAGTGTCATTTTTCGAGAACGAAAATCGGAATATCAAATCAAGAATTAATATAATTATCTTGTTTTGAAAATGACACCAAAATCCAATAGTCACAAAAAAATTAATTTTAATTACTTACATACATACATTTTTCGAGAACGAAAAATGACACTGAAGATGGCACATAGCCGAAACCGGTTTGTCTCCAAACCAAACTTGACAAGGGATGACGGAAATTCGTTCCAAAATTCTACATAATTATATTACTTCTTTTATAAATTTCTTATTATTGATCTCTTACTTTAAAAATATTTCTATTAGTTACAAGTACCTTATTTAAGTATTTTATTTTAGCGTGAAATTGAATTTTATTTTTCATAATAAAAACATTGATGATAATTATTTCGTATATTATAATGAACTTTATACGTTTTAAGACGTTTTATGCAGTTTTAATTGTCTTTGTTAAATACAATAAATAAAAAGTTCAAAATCTATTTTATGTATACATTGGTTGTACATACATCTTAAAAAAAAATTGTTTTGTGATATTATAAACTCATTTATTTTTAATCGTGGGTTTCCACACCTTTCTTTATCTTTAAACAAATACACACCCATCAATGTTTAAATAGTCACATGTAGGAAATACCTAAAACTCCTTAAAAACCGACAGCGAAAGTAAAATCTAATTGCTACCAAAATCAATTTTTTTAGCTAAATATTTGTTATGGATGTACATACAAATGTATGTATTTATGTATATATTTATGGTTATAATTGTCGTCATCTGCTTACTAACCTATTTTCAATTTCGCCATGTACGTAATTACATATGCTATGCATATACTCATTATCCCGCAGAAAAGGAATATAATTTTCGCGGTACTCTTCTCTTTATGTTCACAAATTTTTATGTTCCTATTTTTTATGAACATTTTTTAGGAACATATTTTCCTGCGACTACCTTTGTAATAATAAGCATTATTATTAGACTGTGTTATTACTATAAGAACTATTACCATAAGATATATTGCAGTGCACACATGGTGGTCTTACTCTGTGACATACTGGGGACACCTTATGTTAATGCCTTGATGGTGTCATATGAAGTAACATTACTATGTAAATAACTGCTATGTGGCAACACTATTAAGTAATATAATATACAACTGTTCACTGTGTAAAGTATGCATATATAAGCCATTTCCTGTTCTTTTTATAAATCCATCTGCACAGTATCCACCATTGTGATCTAATAAAAATAAAATAAAGATTAACAATCATAGCTTGTTTTGTTCATAACCTTGAAATTAAAGGCAGCCTAACGTCACACGTTACAACCTTCTTGTTGGTATTTGACAACCAATCCTTCAGTTCTCTTCACTGCTTGTTTTCTGACAGAAAGTAAAAGTAGGTACTCTATTTGAAAAGCAAAAGAACTTCTCATGTACAACAAAACATACTCGATGCAGACCTCTATTAAGCAGTATGCCAGTTGGCGTTCAAATCACCGATACCTGCTCCGCATTAAGAACTAAGATTTACTGCAGTATGTTATTCAGATTATTTGTAGCTGATTAAAGGTTTATAAGAGAAATGTCCATGCAAATAATTGTCGCATACGCTTTTTTCAATTAATAATGATAGGGTTAAGGCTTCGCTCCTTCAATTCGAGATGATAAACAATAAATATTATTACATTATTTAATTATTGTGCAAGTGTATTTGTGAAGTATTTCTAATTGAGAGTATTTCTAATGTACCTGGGTGGCAACTAAATAGTAACACATTTTCGCGTACAGATTGCTGTTCGCAGAGGAATATGGCTCGTGAGGACCGTGGCTGTTGATTGTATGTTTGTTGTCCGTACCCAGGCAACTTAAAATATAAGCTATGCTAGACAACAAGTAATCATTGTTGACAACAAACAAGAAATTATGAACAAACTGAACAGAAATATCTACACGTATTCTCTACACAGAAGACCACGAACAAATTTCTTCACGTTTCTCGCCATGTGAGAACAGATTGCTGGCTAGTCAAGAAGAAGTGTGTGAGTTACAACTGGCCATTGAATTTTCTTGATGGTTCTAAAATTTACTACAACTTTCGAGTTTCAGCCGAATTACAACCGGGAATTGTGTCGACAACTAGATATTATAATTAAGCTAATGTCGGTGGTTTTTTACCATAATTTAACAAACTTATTTTAAAACTTTTGTCAAAGATATATTGATTGGTTTGTTAGTTAAAATAATAATGAAAATAAAGTTTAATTTCCTATCGACTTTCATGACATATGTACATATGTTTGTGTTATTTTATTTGAGTGTGCGCCGCTTATGACGAGTCATAAATCTGTTCAGCCATCTCACATTTTGCTGTTCGGTCAGAAATTTGGCTAGTCAAGACCATCGCAGTTCATGGTCACTTCATGTATAACAATTGATGAAAAATTGTTCGCACAACTTTGTTATGCCACTATACAAATAAAATACACATGCAAAATAAAAAGATTACATTTGTGTGTGTGCTCGTCTGCAAACACCCGTATATAAACTTGCATAGCATCCATACAATCTAGATGGGGGACAAAAAATTATGATCTAACTGAGCACCAACATCTGCAGGTATTCCTCAAACAGAAGACCACGAATACATTTTCTCTCGATATTTTGCATACGCTCTCATAATGTGCGAACAAATTTATGGCTAGTCAAGACGTCGTATTATGTAATAACAACGGTTTGTAGCGTTTTCGACGAAATTCATATCTAAATAACTCCGAAACTATTCAGTATATTAAAAAAATATTTTTAAGATCGCTTACAGCTGACTGACTTAAGTTCAGACCTTGTGGTATATTTTATGATTCTCAAGTTCTGATACAAAAAATAGCAGTCTCTTCAAAAATTACACATTTTTAAAAGACAAAAAAATGTATTCATAGAAATTTGTATTTAGATCGCTTTTGTAGTTAGGGGACCACAACACATCAATCTTATATAGGTGAGTTTTTTTGTTGCAAAGTGTAATTAAGCTTTGGGCATATTCTGTCTATTTAGCCACGACAGTGGCTACACGATGTACGCAAGTAGCGCGACCTAAAATAACGCCCATTTATTCAAATAACGTCATAACTCAGAAAATGCATGGTTGGAGTTAATATCTTTATATATTTTATGCTTTCCATGTGTTTATATGCTTTTCATATAAACTTAAATAAAACCATTTAAATTCTTCTTGCTATGTGCAAATTGATACAATGCGCTTCTTGCGCTGTTGAAAGACTCTTTGTAACTAACTTTACTTAAATTAATTTTTCTGTGTTAAAAAAAAGTATGTACAAAATTCAGTATACTTAAAAACTAAAATTTATAATGGTTGTTATATATCAATGCATATGTATATGAAATATATACAAATGCAAAAAGTACAAAAAAAAAAGTCAAGAGATCATTATTTAATGAGAGCGCAACATATGAAAGCAAAAAATATATAAAAGAAGTTAATATACACTGGGAAAAGGGATTTTGTTTACAAAATCAAATAAGATTAAATAAGATTAAATAAACATACTCCCCCACCTAAGGGTGGCATGAGCACCCCTTTCATCTTCCTGAAACGATAAAGCCAAAGGTAGACGCTCGGACGTTTGGCAATCCTTCTTCAAAATACGGTTAGCGACGTCATTACCAATGACCCGATCAATCTCATGGTATTTATCAAAATATGGATGAGCCAATGGTGCATATTTGCTAAAGTGCTGCCGTAACGAGACATCATTAATTGGTTTCGGTACTTCTATATCCAGGCCCTCTTTTAGGGGTAGATCCATAATAAATACATCGCGCTCTATGTGGCCGAAGGTTGGCTCTAAATTGAATCGGCCATACATTTTGTCATCTTTGGAAATAGGCTCAAAATTGGGTAAGAGTCGGGCTACTTCCCAAAGAATGTACGATTCTTTTACAATTGGATTTAGTAAGAAATTCGTAAACATTTTTTGACCCTTATAATTTAAATTGATTTAGTTGTTGATTTGTTTCTCCGACAGGGTGCTCTGATATATATGTTTGGAACGATTTTCCGTCATCCCTTGTCAATTTTGGTTTGGAGGCAAACCGGTTTCGGCTAGTTGCCATCTTCAGTGCCATTTTTATCGTGACGATAAAAATTATTGACCGTTTCATTGTCATAGACAATTCATCCAAACCTTCTACACGCTTTCGAAATGAGCACGGTTTGCTGCGGGGAGTCTGAGTGGCCTGATCGACATATACCTTGTGGCTGTTAGCTAATGTTTGGGTAAACTGGTTTACATAGCTCCGTTTTTGTATACACTCGGCGGTAGTATCAGCTGCTTTCTTCGGAAGACGTTTCGCTGGTACCTGGCATGGCTTGGTTTTCGCGTGGAGAGATGCAGCGCTGAAATCATCGTCTTAATCAACTTCGATGCTAGAGGTCTTGACGCGGGCTTCGCTCTTGTGTAGGAGGGAATGATGTTGGCGATTACAGGGACGTCCATCTACTAAAACTGCACACCGTTTCACTGAGGGGCATTCACTTTGTGTGTGACGAGAATCAAGGCAGTTTAAACATAAGGCACGGTGTGTAACGATTTGCCAGCGCATTTCTACACAAAAGTCTTTAAACCTTTGACAGAACCGTATGGGATGGTTTTGTAGCAAATAAAGCAACGTGGGCGCTTTTCCATCTATATTAAGAAAAGGAAGAGAAATAAGCACATACAGTCTCAATAAATACCTAGTGCGATAGAGTTCTAATTTTCTGTAATTGGGGAATTTGGTAGATTATTCAGTGGCTTTTAAAAGTGGTTTCTCTTGAGTTGAACCAGGTGGTAGCAAGCACAATTTTACAACTGGACGCAAAATAGTACCATTTTTCGTGAACACTTCAGCTACTCGTATTTTATTATCTCGTCTGGGAACAACTTTAGTAACGCGACCTAAGATCCACACGGTAGGTGGTAAAAAGTCTTCTTTGACAATGACTATGTCATTTGGTTTTAAATTGTCACGTTCTTTTTGCCATTTAAATCGTCTTTGTAGCTCGGTTATGTATTCAGTTTTCCAACGTCGAGCAAAGATATGTTGCAAAGCTTTTATTCGCTCCCAGCTTTTTAAATATGGAACTTCTTTCAGTGGGAGTTCAGCAGCTGCTTCTGGTGGTGCGATAATTGGAGCTCCTCATAATAGGTGACCTGGAGTCAAGGGTAAAACTTCATTTGGGTTTTCGGTTATCGGTGAAAGTGGTCTTGAGTTTAGTACTGCTTCGATGCGAACCAAAAACATGGTAAACTCTTCGAATGTAAACGAAAAACCAATAGTTACCTTTTTTACTGTGACTTCATACTTTTTACGGCGGCCTCCTAGAGGCCACCCGTGTGAGGTGCATGCGGTGGGATAAAGGACCCAAGGATGTGTATTTTTCAATAACAGCCTTTTCATTTGATTTAAGATATTCGTTTTGCTTCGAAGAAGTGCATAGCTAGCTCCAAGAAAGTTTCGACCGTTGTCGGAAAACATTGTCTTTGGCAGACCTCTACGCCCAACAAATCTGTCGAAGCAGGCTAAAAAGGCATCGGTAGAAAGGTCTGAACAAGTTTCCAGGTGGGCGGCACGGGTGGAAAAACAAATAAAAACAGCTGCATAGGCCTTTAGAATCTTGGCGTTTCGCAAATTCGAAGACTGGATATTAAAAGGACCAGCAAAGTCGACTCCAGTGTAAGTAAATGGCAGAGAAAAATTTACACGTTCTGGGGGGGTGCGGCCATTATTTGATGCTGGAACTTGTGTTTGTATACAGTACATGCCTTACACTCACGAATGCATTTTCGTACGAGATTCTTTAATCTAGGGATGTAAAACCCTTGTCGAATTGCTCGCAACATTATATGGTGCTCAGAGTGAAGCACAATGCGATGTGTAAAATTGACAAGAAGTTTTGCGAACTGAGAGGCTTCAGGAATTATAATCGGATGTCGTTCGGAGTAACTTAAACCAGAATTCGATAGTCTGCCACCAACACGTAGTAGTCTGTCCTTATCAAAAAAAGGGTTTAAGTTGAGCAATCTGCTTTTGCGACTTAACGGTTTCTTCTCTTTTAAGCATTTGTATTCACGGGAAAAATGCGTCTTTTAAGCCAGAGAGATAAGAAGAACTTTCATGGCGCTGATTTCTTGCGGTGTGATAAACTGTTCGGTTGAAACTGGAAACTCTGTGTGAGCTTGGCCTCTTGAATCCTATGTCCACCTAACAGGATGTCGTCAACGTAGATTTCGTTTTTCAGGTATAGTTGATGCTTTTGGATATTGGTTTTTGCAATCGTTGCTTAACTCAAGGAGAGTTCTTATTGCCAAAAATAGGGCGCAATTCACTCCAAAGGTTACCGTTTTATGTTGAAATGAATTTACGTAACCATCAGCTTTGTTGCGGAAAAGAATTTGTTGATACGGACGATCTTGTTGGTGCATTAAAATTTGCCACGACTATAAATCTTACTGATTTTAAAATTGTAGTCTGGTCAGTGTATTGCCCGCCTAGGCATAAAATAGAACACCATAAATTTGCCAGGTTCTTTGCTACGCTAGGACAAAAATTTATTGGCGCTGGTGATTACAATGCAAAGCACACATATTGGGGATCCAGACTCCTTATTCCTAGAGGTAGGCAGTTGTATTATACAGTTCAAGCAAACAAGCTGGACGTCGTATCTGCCGGTAAACCCACCTATTGGCCCACAGATTTTAATAAGTTGCCAGACCTTATAGATTTTGCTATAGTAAAAAACATCAAACGCGACCAACTGTTAGTTAGTTCATCCTATGACCTATCTTCTGATCATTCACCTTCAATTGTTATTTTACACGACAGTTTTGTCACTACACCTAAAACCCTTAGTTTCTACCTGAACAGAAACACGAATTGGCTAAAATATAAAATGTATGTGAGCTCTCACTTATCTTTGAACATCCCACTGAGAAATCCAACTGATATTCAAGCAGCTGTAGATCATTTTACAGACGTCGTGACTGCCGGAGCCATAGCTGCAACGCCAACAAAGCCATCAGCTAAAATAATATCGCACCAGGCAACAGCAGATATTCAGATGCTCGTCATTGAGAAAAGAAGACTAAGAAGACAATGGCAAAATAGTCGTTCTCCACACATAAAAATGCAAATGAACTTATGCCAAAAAAACTTACGCAATAAATTGAGACAGAAACACGAATTCGCTATCGACAACTTTTTAAAAAACTTGGATCCAATGAAAAACACGGATTATAGTCTGTGGAAAGCTGTAAAGCACTTACAATGTCCTATTTCTTACTTAGAGAAGGTTTTTGCACCACATGATATAAGTAATTCCACTATGCCAATTATTAGTGACACCGTGAATGATCCTATGAAATTTCGGTTGTCTTCTTTAAAATCGACAATTAAAAATACGGATATGAAGAAATCACCTGGACCTGATCGTATAACAGGGTCAATGATAAGAAACTTACCTAATTCAGCTGTAAGAATTTTACTTATATATTTAATGCCATGTTGCGCGTCGGCTTCTTCCCATGCTCTTGGAAGATGTCTGAAATTGTTATGATCCCGAAACCAGGAAAGGACTCAAGCCAGATTACATCCTACAGGCCTATTAGCCTACTGTCAGTTTTGTCAAAGATATTTGAAAAATTATTCGTCTCGAGTGTAACTCCTTTTCTAAATGAACAAAACGTTATCCCAGATCATCAGTTTGGTTTTCGAGCAAGGCATAGTACGATTGGACAAGTCCATAGAATCGTTACCATTATTAGATCGGCTTTTGAAGGAAAGCAATACTGTTCAGCTTTATTTATAGACATTTTCCAAGCATTTGATAAAGTCTGCCATGATGGGCTACTCACTAAAATAGTTCGGGTTCTACCTGAAAACACCCACAAGCTTATAAAAAGCTATTTGTCCGATAGAACTTTTAAAATAAGGTCAAAGGACCAGCTTTCAAGATGTGGGAAAATCAGTGCAGGAGTACCTCAAGGTAGTGTGCTAGGGCCGCTATTATATATCATCTATACAGCGGATATGCCGACAAGCCTACATACATTTACATCAACCTTTGCAGACGACACTGCAATTCTAAGTGTTAGTAATGATCCAAAGGATGCATCTGAAAAGCTGCAGTCCCATATTCATAAGCTAGAAGACTGGCTAAAACAGTGGAGAATAAAGGTAAATCCATCAAAATGTGCTCATGTAACGTTTTCCCTTAGAAGGCAAAATTGTCCACCAATCACAATAACTAATACCACGGTTCCAGCGGAAACGCACGTTAAATATTGAGGTATCCACCTAGATCGGCCCCTAACTTGGTCCCATCACATTGAGGCAAAAATAACGTCCATGAAGCTTCGAACAAATCAACTGCATTGGCTAATAAGTCCTAACTCAACTTTGGCTTTGGAGTATAAAGTCCTTTTATACAAATCCGTTATAAAGCCAATATGGTCATATGGTATTCAGCTGTGGGGTACTGCCTGTGCATCAAACATCCAGAAGTTACAGAGAAGACAGTCCAGGATTTTACGTCATATCGTGTGCGCCCCCTGGTACATAAGAAATGAAAACATACATAGGGATCTTAAAGTTCCCACTATTCACGAAGAAGTTAAAACATACACGTCCAAATACGTGAACAAACTATTCGCACATCCCAACACTCTAGCACGCAATTTATTGCAATTTGATGGCCACCAGAGACTAAAAAGAACTGACACATTGAGCCTGGCGAGGCGACTCTCTCTACAGAATAGAAGATAGATTTTTAAGATTTGAATACAAAAAATTAGTTACTACATTGGTAATAACTAGTAAATAATAATTTAGAAATAAGATTTGGATACTTATTGTGAATTTCTTTTCATAGAAAGGTTCAATAAAATGAAATAAAGTATAAAAAAAAAAAAAAATTAAAATTTGCCTATACATTTTTTGTATGTCACCAGTAAATACATATTTATAATTTCGCCACCGTAATACGAGTTGCAATAAATCGGTTTGTAAGGTAGGGCCTTGGTAGAGTACATCATTTAATGAAAATCCGCTTGTAGTTTTCTATGATGCGTTGAATACCACCCGAACTTTCGTCGTTTTACTTTCGGGTCTTATAACCGCGTGATGTGGCAGGAAAAATTATGAAACTTTTTCAGCTTTGGGCTCGAGGTATACAACTGGTTCCATATGAACCAAGTCTTCAATGTACTGCGATTTCAACTATACGATTTTGTCGAGCATTTTCTCCATTCTATGGTATTGTGTAAGTTCCATATTGCGAGAAGGACCCAAAAAGATTTCCAGCGGAAACTGCTCCTTAAAAGGAAGACGAACTACGTAACGCCCATCAGGTTGTCGTATTGTAGTGCGTTTGAAAAAATGTTCACAATAAATATTATTGTCGGACTCATAAGTTTTCTTTTCAGCCTCTTCTATCTCCCAAAACTGCTTCAGTTGTTCAAGAAGAGCTAAATCTGGAAAAGGAGAAACAACGGTGTGAAAAGAATGGACCTCGGAAGTAGATTCAGGTCCTAGCAAATACCAACCGAAGTGGGACTCGCGTGCTTCTAGATATATGCATCCTATATGCATCTTTACACCACTCAAATTTATGAAAGGTAAATAATCACTACCAACAATCAATTCAATAGCTGCTGGTTTGTAAAAGTAGGGATCTGCCAGCTGTAAACCATTAAGACTGTTTGAATTTGTGAATAGAATTGACCGTGAAGGGATAGAATGTGCCAATGTTGGATTCACAATCGATCGAATCTTAATTAAAAAATCTGATATTCTTGATTTTATTGTAATATAACACCTCCCCTTTGAACTTCCTACTACTCTATCGCCAAATCCAGATATTTAGCTATTATAGGGTTCTAATGGAATGGACAAGTTCTGCTGAACGCGCTTAAGGATAAAACTTCTAGTTGCTCCTGTATCTATCAGAGCACGTATAATGAATTTTTCACGTAAATGTTCCACCTGATCCAAGGCTGTGGGTAAAATGGTAGTTCCGCTATGCTGAGAAAAATTTACTTGAACTGACTCAATTTGCCTAGCATCTGATGAAGAAATTTTAAGTTTCTTGACTGGTCGATGAGTCCAGACACAGATGGCCTTTCGTTATCTTGATGACGCTTTTGAGACGCCGGCTTTTCTACTGTATTCCTCTTCGCCTTGTCATCGTGGTTGATATGTGACTTGCCGTGATGTCTTAGATTACATTTAATGCAACTGCTTCTACTCTGACATTTCGTCTTGAAATGGTCGGGAGAAAAATAATTTGCACAAACTTTATTCGCGTACACAAACTTTATCCTCTCACGTACAGGTAAGCCTTTGAAATATTTACAAAATCGCAAAGAATGATTTTGTTGACACTTTTTGCAACTGAAGTTCTTATTTTTTCTTTCAGTAGCAATTGAAAAAACTTTAGACTTTGTGGTGTTGTTGTCTCTGGTGGACGGTTTCCTTAAATTGGTAAAGGTTTCTAAAGTTTCAATTCGACTCGCTAAAAATTGACTAAGTTGCTCCCAATCAGATAATTCCTTATGATTACTTAAAGAGTCTTCCCATGCTCGCAAAGTGTCTTCAGGCAGTTTTGATGTACAAATATGCATCAAGAATGGGTCATTATTCGCCACTTCTACCTTAAAGGATCTAGAAGAGATAACCCATCATACACAGTATTTTGAAGAAGTCTTAAAAACTTCAAGGTTTCGCTCTGAGGTGTCTGAATGCTATATATCTTCTTGATTTGATTGTTTATCAAAATGCGCTTATTTTCGTAGCGAGCCTTTAGGGACTATCAGGGCAATTCAAAATTAGCATCTACCAACTCATAATCTTTAATGAGCCTCCCCTCTTGTTTTGCTATGCAAATAGTATAATTTATGCGCTGGAGCAACGGATGGCTCATTTCCAATAACTGCCATAAACGTGTCTCTGAATGCTGGCCATTGGTTGAAACCTCCTTCAAATGTTTGAATTTCCACCGCTGGAAGTTTTAACGCTGACTGACGAACCGCTGGTATTGAGTCCTTTTGTTCTGGTGCCTTTTCTTTTCATGTTTCTATAATTTTAGCCTTTACCACCTGATACTGCTCACACGCCTCTTCGTATTTAGTGGTGACTTCATCGATGACATCTTCTTCTTTGACTCTTTCGTCACCCGCTATGTAGTCCTCATATGCGTTGATCAACTTCGTCCATCTTCTTTCTAATTCTTTCAGCTTAACTTCTAATAGCGAACCAGTGGAATTCTCATGTGAAGTCTTCTCAAAAGTAGTGCAAAACAGAGCAACGTGCTGAATAGATGATTTGCATTTCCTTTAATAGGACATTTTGTAATTCTATTATTGAAAACCTCTAAACCCTAGACCACCTGCGGCAAAAGTTCGAAACCACAATATTTCTTGAAGAACTTCAACCTCAAATAAGGTATCTTAACTGTAGAGAAATGTAGAAAATTCGAGGAGAAAAAACAACCGAATTCAAAATTCACTGTAGGATTTCAGCGAAAAACTTCAAATATTATAGCAAATTGGCAAAGAATCAACCAAAATCTTTTGGGCGCAATGATATTCAATATCAATAATTCTGTTGGAACAATTCTCTGCAATCTATAAAATCTTGAAATTTTGCAACAACTTTCTCCAATATTTACCAACTTTAATATACATATATATTTCTTTTCTAATTCATCCAGAATTTTATTTAGTGATGGTGCCAATCTATCAGATATTCCCAAAAAAGAAATACCTGATATGTGTGCTAATTAAACTAACGATTGTATAATTCATATCCAAAAAATTTCATAACAAATTTATAAAATTGAAATGATTTATTTTCAATAAATGTGTGCCACTAACTGCACCTCCTTTCACTTTTTCAAATTTTGCGAAAAAATTGGTCAAATCATCATTTATAGTGCATAAGTATATGAATAATTCCCTCTTGGAATTTTTAAATAATTAGAATCTAATAAAAATTATCTAAGTTGTTCTTAAATGTGGTTCACCATTCACCTTTGAAATACAAAAAAAGACACTTTTAGTATTTGAGCATAAGATTATGCAAAATCTTAATCGTATGCTTTTTTGAAATTTTATTAAACAATAATAGATTAAAATATGGAACCTTAATACGCAGCACCATTTAATTTTTAAAAATCATTAATCTAGCACTTTTTCTAATTAGCACTTTTCTGCTGAAGAGATTCAGTGCCTTTTGTTATTTTTTGTTGTACACTGCACAATAGGAAGAATTTATGTATTCTGTTAAAATTAATTTAAAATCACTATATTCTTCCTTTTTGCTTTTTATTTTCTATTTTATTTAATATACATACATATGTATGTACATAGTACGTATACTTATTAAAATTCACAAAAACATATTAAAATTATTCTTTATTTTTGACTTTAATACACTTCACTTGCATGAAGTGATGTCTTCTTCTTATGTGAAGTAACTATACATACATATGTATGTATGTAAGTAAATAGCATAAAAAAAACAACCAAATACAAGGTGAACGGTGGAATTGAAACACTTGTTAACAAGTGTAAAGAGTATGACAAGTTGTATTTTATCGTAAATTATTTACTGCGCATGTCACTAAAATTTAAAAGATTCCGTTGGTTTTCTTATTTACCAGTGACGGCACTTTGGAAATTTGGTGGTACTTTCGTAATAGTGTTGGCACTTTTTTGCGATAAAAGGAATTTTAACGCTATTTGAATATATGATTTAAAATTGTTTGGATATGATTTAATGTTAATACAGTAATAATTTTAGCACTTTTACACCTTTCTATAGAAATAAATCGCACCATATAAAAATTAACCACTGTACATAGCCAATCAATTTCCTTTTGCTTTACCCACTTGTTTAATAATGATGGTGTCGACGGTATTGGCACTGTAGACCTTTAGTATCAATTTCGGCTACTTCTGTCTCCTCTGGTAACCAACGTTTCCCTCTTGGACAAATTATCCGTACTTTGGAGATCTGAAGGCTGTAAATCTTGTTGATGTTACGGTAGAACAAAAACCTTGAACAATTATGATTATGTTGTTACGATGGAACAACTCTTGATGACCAATGATTTTTTATAGACAGTCCTCTTAACTGTTGTTGATGTTGTCGTAGTCGTTGCGATGTAACAGATATTGTAGACAACCTGTTGATTTTGTTGTAGTACTTGTTTCGCTGGAACAATACTGCATACAATTATTATGAAGTTGTTATAGGAGAACAACTGGTGTCATCAAGTAGTGGACAAATTCCACTGTTCAATTCAATCCTAGCTCTTCTAGGATTTTTTCATATAAACTTAAATAAAACCATTTAAATTCTTCTTGAACTTAAAGTTTATTTGTGTGCCTCTTGCGCTTTTAAAAATTGATACAATGCGATTCTTGCGCTGTTGAAAGACTCTTTGTAACTAACTTTACTTAAATTAATTTTTCTGTTTTAAAAAAAAATATGTACAAGTACAAAATTCAGTATACTTAAAAACTAAAATTTGTAATGGTTGTTATATATCAATGCATATGTATATGAAACATATACAAATGCAAAAAGTACAAAAAAGAAGTCAAGAGATCATTAATTAATAAGAGCGCAACATATGAAAGCAAAAATATATAAAAGAAGTTTATATACACTGCGAAAAGGGATTTTGTTTACAAAATCAAATAAGATTAAATAAGACTGGTTGAACTCGCTTCAACACCACGTTAGAGAACTTTATCCGTGTTTATCTTAAAATTATAAAAAAACTCGACCAAAATCAAAACTGAAAAATCACTCCATAATTTTTCAGTACGTCAAATTACCCCTACTTCTAATAAACAATTGACTCAACATTTTTAACAATTTTGGCAATTGTGAACAAATGCCTAAATTTGTTAAGCAGTCGCCCAACCTTTTACAACAATTTTCGTGCATTGGTTCAATTTTGCCCTTTACTGCTCTTTCCACTTGTGTAGGCTCCTTGTAGATTCAAAACAACAACAAAAAACAAATGAATCAAAAAACCCAAATCTATTTGTTTTTTTTTTTTGTAATGCGTAAATTAAAACGTTCGTACATAAAATGTTGTTTATTTGCATATAGAAATAAGCAGATTGTTTAAATAAATATATCACGTCTACAATACGAGTATTTTCAAAAACAATTAAGCGTGTGATGGAAATCGATTTAGAAAAAGAAAAGTTTTTATTGCATGTTCATAAATCGTTTGATTGTTTTTTTCTTTCAAATTCTTTCGTTTCCTTTAGTGAACAATTTGAAGTTACAAAAAGTTGAAACTGGGTAAAAAATTATGATGTTGCTTATACATATATTTTTGAATATCAATATATGTATTTAAAAAATATATATGCTTAAAGTCAGAGGACCGCATATTTTTTCGAATTACAGATATACCCAGATTTAGATTTAAAGACGAATAATGCGAATCAACGTTTCTTCTACTTTTATTTGATAGAATTGAAAGCTACCCAGAAAAGAAAAAACAATAGTTTATTTATAACGTCTATATAAAGTAGTATGTATGTACTCGTATATGCATACACGTGTGTACAATTATTTAAAACTTAAACTAGTTAATAAATTGATGTTTATATTTTGAAATAGCCATAATAAGGTTCGCGCAATCAATTATTTTAGTATAAAACATAATCACCCCTATTCTGCATTTCGATTCGAATAGGAAATTTCTCCGTTTGGCAACTTTGATGTTCTGCGTTCCGTTTCGATTGGCATTCTTATGCAATGTATATTCTGCATTATGATCGTCTCTTGATTTTAGTTTGTTTAGCTTCAAGAAACGTGTAATTAAAAAAAGAATGCAATTAAAGGTTTCGTTACTGATCCTACATATTGTTTTATTTTTATTCTATTTATTTATTCTATTTATAATTTATTGCAGGTCTAAAACGTTGTTTTTCTCTTCCAACAACAACGCCGGTGCTATCGCACATTTTCGTGAAATTCAAACAGAGAAACTTTATTTTTGTGCTACAATGATATAAAAAATATTAAAATATTTACTTAAGTTCTGGGTGTTTGTTTTGCCTTTCCGTACTTAACTGATTTGTTTATTTAAGTATTGTACCCACAATATATGTATAAATCTTATTTGTTTTAATTATTGAATTTCTTGTTCTACAAAATTTAACGTTTTATTACAATGTTTATACAATTTCTTAATTTTTGTGTTCATACGTTCTGCAGCAAAACAGGTGGTTTTGAAAATACTTTCGTTCTTCTTTTTCTTACGATCCAGTTTTTTGTTGGAATGCCTTTTTTCGATTCATGCGTAACTGAATACGGAAACGTAATCGAATTGCGGAATAGCGCTGAGTATGAATCATAGCAGATGGCGACACAGTTCGAATTTCGAAATCACTTTGACATGCGTCGCAAAATTTGCTAGGCATTTGTTTTTATTTTAATTTCGTTAACTTGCGTAAATAATCACCCATATGCACTAAATAAGAATTTTTTTCTTTTTTCGTTGTACATACATATGTACATATATACATACATATGTATGTATGTTATTAACCCATGAATATATATTAATGATTAATACATCAAGTTTCATCAAAATGTGAACAGTTTCTTAAATTGTTGTAACGAAATGGGCTCTGTAAAAAAAGGTTAGGTTTAAAACAAAATATGATTTTCTTCCAATTCATATCGAATGTGGCAGGTAGTTATTTTCTGTTTGATTCCATTTTAGTTTTAATGCCATCGGTTAATTTTCGCATCTTTATATGGACGCAAATGTAGTCAAAGGAATCTTCTAGTGATTATATAGACAACCATAAAAAACTTTTTACTTAAATTTATTCAATAATAAGAGAATGATAAGAATTTAAAATGAGTATAAAGCGAGAAAGCGAGTACAAGTTTAAGATATTAAGCTAGGACCAACTGTAGTGAAAACGGCAATGGAAAAATAACCCCTTCCTCAAAGAAAACAAAAGTGACTAATAAATAATACGCATTGAGTTCTATCCCCAATAATAACAAACTTTTTTCCATAATAAATAGAAATTCCATTTATTAACATGTCATGTCCGGGAATTATTTTTCACTGATCGACTAAAATTACGTGGTGCTGGTATAGCGTTGGGTATAAAATGCGTTGAAAATCAGCATCCAAATTAGGTCTAGCTGTCGTCTTAACTCGAGAACAATATTTTCTCGGGGAAAAATTAAAAACAGTTTTCAGTTTTTTGTTGAATATTTACAAAAAGGAATATCTTTTAATTTTCAAATCGTTTTTCACTTCCAAAGCTAAAGACAAAGGGTCCCCTCAGGACATTGCTTTCTCCAGGATAAAGAATTTTCTATATTTTACTGAAAGGTAAGTCGCTAAGTTTCTAAAACAATAGAAATCTACAAATCAGTTGGAGGTGGTTCAAGCAAGAAAATATATGTTAAAAAATCTGTAAAATCGTTTTTTTTACAAAAGTTCAATTCATTGACAAATTTGTTTCTTGATTAAAAGTTTATTTGTCTGAAATTTTATTTTGAACTCCGGAGTTATTTGTAGTTCTTTTTTTTTCAAATTTGGTGTTTCAAGATTAAAAAAAATTTAAATTTGTATTGTGAAAATTTGATATTTTGGTAAAGTTTTGATTTCATTGTAAAATTTGGATTTGTTGTTTGTTACTAACTAAAATTGCAATATTTTGAAAAGTTCATGTATTTTTCTGCAGATTTTTCAGTTGTAATAATTCTACTTTTTTCCAATTTTGTTGTAAAATTTTTTGGTACAATTTTGAATCAAAATATCGTTTATTAAGTGAACAAAATTATCGGCAATTTAGTTGAAACTTCGATTTCTATTTTTGAAGAAAATTTAGTTTTTAAGTAAATTTTCACACTTAATAATTTTGTGTAAATCTAGTTTTGCCTTAAAACTACCTGATTTTAATAAAGTTTAGATTTTTTTAAATAAAATTTGCGATTATTTTATTGAAATATCTATTTATTGTAAAATTTCGGTGACTGATTTGAAGACCATTCAGGATATTCTATAAAAATTTTGCTGTTAGCAGTTGCTGTTTTAAACTCAAAGGAATTTAAAATAATATGCGTTGCATAGCACTGGTAAAATGTAAATTAGGCCCTTAGAGTAGACTTTCTTTCTTAGCAATATTTAGTATTGATCATATAGAAAACTATAAGAGTGGAATTTTAAATCTTTGCAAGGTTACGATCAAAGTACTTGACCAATTTAATAACTTTAACATGTTCTCATTTTTCGTTTTATCTTTTTTTTATTATAACTTACATACATACATTTCCTGTACAAGAGTAACATTTATATTTAAAGTACAGAAATGCATGGTAGGTACATCATTTACCTTTAGTAGTAAGTAATTTATAACATAGTTAATTAAGCAAACCACAGTTAACACATGACAAATATGAAGTAAAATTAATAAATTGATGGGTTACCGAATGAATCATCCAAATACGTGCTGCGTGCAAGAAAAACTGCTATTCATATAAAAGATACCACTGATACCGCTGAGTTTAAAAGCAAAATAAAAAACATGATAGTTTCAGCTGTAAGCTATTCACATATCTCAAAATATTGTAGTATAACACAGAATCACCACTTACGAAAACTTTACAGCAATGGAGCAACTTCGCAAGAAGTTGTCTTGTATGGGAGAGTGTATAAATTTGTGTAGACCATAGATATTTCAACTTAATGTATGTTTTCTTGTGGATTTTTAGGCACTTTGATTGACGGATTTAGCATTGAGTCTCAAAATATTTTAGGCAACTGATTGCACCAGACTGTTTAAATATAATTAAACGCCATCTTCATACATATGTATTTTGCACTGCAAAAATTGGTTCGGCGAGGTATTTATAATTTGGATATTTTGCAAACAAAATTTTTTTTTCAATTTTTTCTTCAGAATTTTCGAATATGTGGCAAATTTATTTATATTATTTTTTCGGTGAACTACCGGCTTTTGCAAGAATTTGGATTTGTGGTAAATTTGATGATTTTTTAGAAAATTTTCAATACAGTTTCAACATTAAATTAAAATTAAAAGTAAAATTACATAATTTTGGTGTTAATTTCAAACAGAAAAAACATCTTTTCTAATAAACTGTTGTTTTCTAAGTCCAATTTGTATCTATCACTTTATTTTTCGGGACTGGACCTTGAAATCATAAAATATATATTAAATTTATAAATTCACACAAACTCATCTTTCGTTTTGAAAAAGTAGGAGTATGTAAGTAACTAATACCCATGACAGACATATAGGATTTTTTTTGCTACAATAGTGCGGTATTATAAATGTGTGTTAACCGAACATAAATCTGTTCAGCCATCTACATTTTGCTGTTCGTACAGCAATGTGGCTAGTGTAGACCGTCGCTGTTAATGGTCGGTCCGTGTTGAAACAGAGTTGTCCGAACAATTGTTCGCATAACTCTATAATTCCATTACACAAACAAAATACACAGTGTCAAAATAAAAAATATGTCTGTGTGTGCAGTCTCCTGTAAACAATCGTACATAAACTATATATAAACAGGAACATCTACACGTATTCTGCATAAGACCACGAAAATATTATCGGTTATTTTGAAGATGCTCTCTCAATGTGCGAACAAATTTATGGCTAGTCAAGACGTAGTGTTAAATACGAAAAAAAAAGAACGTACTACAATCACAGTGCCTTATTAAGCAAATCTTTTGAAGCATACGTTTAGGCGGTTTATTTTTCAATGAGAACTATTTCATTTTTGGTTTATAGAGTATACCCAAGATACATTTCCTTTTTCCGGATAAAATATTCAAGGCTATTATTAAAGACACCATTATTACAAATACTACCTGTCTGTTATCTTAAAATAGTACCAATAGCGCTATAAGAAATCAACAAAAGAAACTGAAACAAAAGTTCTGCGTTATTTTAATTATTTAAAATTATTGTTAATAAAATATAATTTTTCTAAAAAATTTGGTTGTGTTACAGATTTTCATTCATCTCTGTCCTCCACCCGCAAAATTTTGAATTATTATGTTTAGTCGCCAAAGTTATGTGTTTTTAGTTTTACCGATGCTATTGACCGTTACCGTCATAGTACAATCGAGGAAAGTAACAACGAAATGGCAAGCTCAGGTAAGTGATACAAAGTATTCAACGAGCATGTGAAGGAAATAAAAAAAAAGTTATTCATAGTAATTGTCAAGGATTTAAAAGTTTCAAGTAATATTATCGTTGTTGGAAATTGATTTGAAAAAGGGGAGTATAATATTAGCATCTACAAAAATAACCAAATTCATTAGTCGTCAAGATAATTGAAAATTAAATTCTGTGCTCTGAAATGTAGTTGTTTTTATTTTGATTTTCGGATAATTTAAAATTGTTTTACATTTTCCGTTATTTGCTGCAATGTATATTTTTTGTGGTTCCTTACAATTTTTGTTGTTGTAATTTATAAGTTTTTTTTAAGAATTTCATACTATAAAAGTTAATTTATTTTTATCAATATTTTGCTACTCCATGGTGCACATGCTACACCATGGTGTAGCATCACAAGGAGTTTTCCCTTTATCGGCTTTTAAAATAATTTCATTTTGTTTAAATGGCAGTCCACTTTTATAGTTAATTTTTTTATCTCCTGTTCGTCTTATCCCTTAATAGTCTGAATGAATAACCCGCTGTTAGCTAACATCATTAAAATTGAGAATTGCTCCTTCCTAATACAATGGAGTAGGGAAATATCGAAAAAAAAATAAAACAATTTTTTTATAAAAGACCTGCACGATCGAAAAATTTAACAAATTAAATGAAAAAAGGTCAAGAAAATCCATTACTTTAATAATTTTATATTTTTTGTGACATTTCAGATTCTTGGTAATTAATCTTTGAATTTACTTTGTGACTCCTCCATTTGCATGGTGAATTTAAATTTTTTTGGGTTTAAATTAGATTTTTCACTTTTCCTTTTAAATATTTTTCGATTTTTCCGTCAAGTATCGTTATATTTAATTTCCGAATTTCGATACATATTTGATTTTTATAATTTCTGTATTTTTTGTAAAATTCTAAAATTTTTGTTGGAAAATTTTCAATTGTCGGGTTTTGGTGACATTTGTTTTAAATTATTCGCTTAAATGCACTTTATGGGTACCCAAATAAATATTTCCCCGTATAATTAAAAAATAATAAAGAACAAAATTTAAATTACTATTTTTAAAATTTTTTAACGGCTGACAGCTACGTTTAGAGTTAGAAAATACCAACCAAACGTAAGAAAAAGTAAATAAAATTTTTTGTTGTGGGAGTTTTTATTAAACGTTTAATGTTTTTGTCACTAGACAGATATATTAACAGCGATTGAATTCAATGCCATCAGTACTATTATCGATATCAATCGATATGAATTCTCACTCGCACTTAGTATAACAGGACTTTTTGCAATCGATTTGTAAAACATATATACCTGAATTAAGAGCGAATATTTTTTCAGTGTACGCTTTGTCTCCATCGACGAGATGTTTTTAACAGTATGTGACACCCAAGTATCTGACCCACAGAGGTCTTGCAATATCTATACGCAATAAAGCTGTGTACCAATGCCAGCAATTGGGCGCGCTTGATGCTGAATTTAACTGTCTTTGGGCGAAATTTAAAATCATGGCAAGCTATTTGCAATTGGGGTTTTTTTTTACAAAAGTCCAAGTGTAGAAGAAGGGATAAAACTGTTTCCGGCTTCGATTCCCTTTCCTTTGTTGTTGCTGATGATTTCAATTTCCACAATTCATCCTGGCTTCACCACTCGAGCCGTACAACTCCGAATTGCGAATATGTTAAGCTTTTCGCCGCGCCAACGTAACACTCTCGATCTTTTTCTTACTTCACACCCAGACAAGTTTGTAAGTGTCAGGAAACTTTGTTTCCTGGATAATAATATCAATGCCATGGCGACAAATTAGAGGCGTTAATTTGGTTTGGAATGAAAATCTTTATTCCATTCAAAAGAATTTCGATTAAACCTAGAGTGAAATCTTGGTTTAATGACGCGTGTAAAAGTGCAGTTCGATCCAGAGAGGAAGCATTCGGTATATGGCGTCAAAACAAACATGCGCCTTAGTGCTGAAGTTCTTAATAATCCTCGGGGTAATAAGAGCTTCTGGTTATTTATTAAGAGTTCCCTAGTTCCAACTCTTTTAAAAGATGACAATTTTCACTGACCCGGTTCATAAAGCAAACCTTTTGACTGATATATTTGCAAGCTTGCCGGAATGCAATTAGTATTAGTACATATGCCAATTCTTTCGTTTTTTTAATTTCTTTTGTTTTTTTAATTTCTGCACTGCTCTTGAAACATTGCTTTTTAGCGTTAGCACGTCCATTAGCGAACCTTTTTAACAGGTTGTAGCATTCGGACGAATTTCCGATATGCTGGAAGGTTTCTAATGTTACGCCAATCCTTAAAAAGAATGAAGGAAATAACCCCGATAACTACCGCCCAATTGCAATTTGTTCAGCACTTACCAAAGTTATGGAAAGTACTTTAAACCTTTATCTTATAAGATATTTAGAATTCAATAATTTACTAAGCTATCGTCATCAGAGTTTCTGGAGGGGACGCTCTACGGGAGAACTGAGAAAGCGGTGGCTCTTGATAGAGTGTGGTACACTATTTCCAAAACTTATTGCTCTTATTTCTCTATTCATAGCAAACTTTCCCAGGAATCGCACTGTAAGAATTGTTACAGATGAGGATTAAAAATTAAAAGCTCAGGAGTAGTGCAAAGCTCCGCTCTTTCTTCTACACTATTCCTTTCCTAGAAGACCTTTTATGTCAAACTTCCAAAACTATATATTTTTTTCAGATGATAGCAGCATTTGTGATTTCGTTCGACTAAGCCTTTCGCAACGATATTCTCAACCGAGTACTTTCGACCAGGGGCGCGACAGATTATGTTGCTTCATATGTAGTTATGGGTGGTATAGGTATTAGGCTAGAAAATTTAGTTTGTTGGAATTCACACATTTTTTAGATCGCCAAAGAAGCTCTTAAGAGTCTCGATTTCTTAAAACGGTATAAGACATACTTCAGTCCATCTGATCATCTTATTATTTACACCACCTTTATCCGACCGAAAATTGAATACAACTCCCATGTAAGGGACAGTGCGCCAAAGCTTATGTTAAAGCTTCTCGACCGCATACAGGAGAGGGTATCTAACTCTACTTATTTACTGGACCATCGACGCAATGTGGGCTGTGTGTGCGCCATCCGGTTGTTCCAGTACACCGCACAATACACTTTGGGAAAAACTCGCTCTTCGTTCGTATGTGATATTAACTCCCTGCAAAAGTCTTTACTGTCATTTTTAATGTGAAAGAATTTAAGCCAAACGCCCACAAACACTACTCCTGCTATCCTCCGTTCCTTAACCATTCTTTGTAGTTGCAGCATAATGCGTTGTACGAGTAGGGGTCATATCCTAAGTGCTGGTCTAATAAAAATACAAATAATGGCACAATGCGAACAACATTCTTGGTCCATATCTCGCACGCTCTTAGATTAATGATGCTGAATTTCAATAGCAACATTTTGAAAGAGCAGGATGTCCTATAGATCAAAGCCAAATTAAAAGTGGATCATAGAGCAAACAGAAAAATTAAAAAAGTCGATGTTATTGATTTTAAAAGTCATTACCTGCAATGATCATTCTATTGATGTGACTACAACTATTAATTTTTATGTTTTTGTTATATTATTAGGATTAGCTTTTTTGTTAGTAATAGTAGAAAATTCATGTTGCAAGGAAAATACCATCTTTTTCCAAACCACGTTTTTAAAATTATTGCTACGAGTACAACCAAATTTAACCGAATGGCCGTATTGCACAAAATTTACTACGAAGAATTTACTGCCAAGTTTGGTCCTAGTTTCAAAATGGTGTAACAACTACTACAGTAGTTCTATTTAACCCGCGTAATTTATTTAGTAGTGATCTAATCTATCAGTCTAAAGGTCATGGATTCGATTTCCACCAAAGTCTCTGGATTGTTTCACTACAACGAGTGAAAGTCTGCATTACATCACTCTGCAATTTAAGTCAGAATATAATTTGTAATTGTACTGTAACATTTAATTATTATTTATCGTCAAGAAAATAAATAAAAATGTTAACAAAACTCAGTCACTGCGTTCACAAATGCGTCAGCTACGAAATGTTAACACACATTCGCATCCTATGAAGCCATTTAAGCAAATAAATAGCATTTATATTAATGAAAATTCATATTTGATAAAAAATTTTTTTGTAAATACAGACAATTATTCGACGAAACAAAACAAAGCATTTATGCCATTGAATTCGATTATAATTTGAGCAAAATATGAACTCAAAACGATCAATATTTATAATGGTTTACTTAATTTTGTGCAAAGATTAGATGCTTTGAAGAAGAATCCTTAGGCCTTTTTTGAAGTATCGCAGTTACAAATTGCTGAAACGATCGAAAAATTGCTTCTTTATTCAATACTGAAATAGTTGTAGATATTTTTGAGTACATATTTGTTTACACCTTTAACGTTATAGTTCTTTTAAGTTCTTATTCAATAAATAAACACATGTAACTAGTGGAAAGTGATTTACACTAAATCTCTTTTTGTTTTTGTTTTTATTGGTAATCCTTTTAATGATTTTTTTTGAAGCCTATTAAAGATGAAGCAGACCTTTGCGTCGTGTATAAGCAGGGATATTAAAGCTTCTAAGATGTTTATTTTAGAACTCTTTATTTTAAAAATTAGTTTTACCAATACTTGAAGAGTATTAAGCCGTTTCACACAAGGAAATACAAATTTAAAGTGTTGAAGTGCTCTGCATACTAAACTGCGAAGACCTTTTCAATGCAAGTGTGTGGACCTGTAATGTTTTGATATCTTTGTTAATATTTTCAGAACTATTTATTGAAATATGGCTACTTACCAACCGCCGATATTAGGTATAGAGGTACCTTGTATGATATTATTTTCAGGAATGTCGTTCAAGATTTTCAAAGGGTTGCTGGTCTAAATTCATCCGGCGAGTTAAACGTGGACACTATGAATAAAATGTCACTCCCACGTTGTGGTGTGCGCAATAAGGTGATGGTTGATTATCCTCATGGTCCAGAGCGTTATCATCTCCTGGGAAGCCATTGGGCTACAAAGAACTTGACGTATAAAATCCTAACCTATCGAAAGGGGTTCATAGAGAGTTATGTTGATGATGAAATCACTGAAGCTTTTGCTTTATGGAGTGAATCTACAGATTTTAGTTTTACGGTTAAAAAGGTTGGTCCAGTGCATATAAATATTAAGTAAGTTTCAAAACTAGGAAGTGCAATTTAAATTACAAGCTGTTAATAAATATCTAATACTTGTAGATTTGCTACTGGCCAACATGGTGATTTGAGCTCATTCGATGGTCCAGAAGGTGTTTTGGCTCATGCTTTTTCCCCAGCAGATGGTGGCGAAATTCATTTTGATGATGATGAATGGTGGGTGGTTGCCAGTGCCCCTGGTGTTAATATCTTTCAAGTGGCTGCCCATGAAGTGGGCCACTCTTTGGGATTGGGGCATTCAAATGTAGGTTCGGCTATAATGCACCCTTTTTATTATGGTTATGAGCCGTATGTTAAATTAGACCCTGATGATCTTAGAGCCATAGGAACTATATATGGCGAAAAAAATTCTCAGAACCCTCTTCGTCCCAACTTTGGTCCACCACATCTGCTACCAGTTGACGAGTTGTGTAAGGATCCCAAAATCGATAGTATCTTCAACTCAACCGATAACCAAATATATGCTTTTAAGGGTAATAAATATTACAAGATTTCGAAACCAGCACTGGGCGATGGTTACCCTAAACTTACTTATATCACATGGATGGCCAGGTTTACCAGGTACGTATTCCATATATAACATTTCCTCTTAATTCATAGTTCATAATGTTTTAGTCGATATTGATGCAGCTTTTACGTATAAGACTGGTAAAACATATTTTTTTAAGGGTACTCAATATTGGCGTTACAGTGGCCGTCGAATGGATAACAATTTTCCAAGAAATATACGTGACACTTTCATTGGATTACCCAATAATTTATATGCAGCTATGGTTTGGAACTACAACATTTACTTCTACAAAGGCAGCCAATATTGGCGTTTTGAACTTCTTTTAAACACACCAACAGTTAAGTACGCTATCCCAAATCCATTTAAATTTGGAAGGGCCTGCCAAATGATTTGGATGCTGCCATTCAACTCGCCAAAGATGTTAGGTTATACTTTAAAGGCGACAAATACTACCAGGTTGATGTTGGAACTTTTACAGTAAGTTCAATTAACTCAATAGAAACATAAAATTGGTTTTCCCATTAAATTTAAATTTGTATTGACCTATTAACAGGTTACTACAGCTACACCCCCATTTCCTCGCTCATTAGTTCAATGGTGGTTCATTTGTGGAAATGCATCGTCAACAAAAGGTAAGAAAAACTATAATTTTATTTAGATTTAAGAACAAGGATTCCTTCCATTAGATTTGAAAAGTCTTACCAAAATTCAATAATTATCAAATGTATTTTTTTACCTTTTAAAGAGTTGATTAATTTCAAGTTTTAACAGTTTGCTTCAGATTTTATTATATCTAAAGACTTTTCTACATTATGTAATAATATTTGACGGCGAAACTGAATCGATGAAAATACAGAGACTTTAAACTTGTCATTTGTAGCTTTTGTTTTTTAATGAACTTCGAGCGGCTGTGCCACTCATATATTTTGTACGATTTCAATATTTGATACCCTCTTCGAAACACCCTCTCTTACAAAAAAAAAATGTTTTTATTTCTTTAAAATGTGTCCTCAAAGGCTTAAGCTACATCGACGCTTGTATAGTGATTTGTGGATAAATTACTATCCTGTTGTATTTTTGTTTAAATTTATAAACGTTTAAAACTTTAAAGTTGAAATAAGAATTAAATGTGCATCCAATAAATTACAAATCATATGTATGTAACGAAATTGTACACATGCCCCTCGATTGTCGAGAAAAATAAAGTAAATATTTGTTTAAAGACTTATATTCAAAGTAAATGACTCGTTTGTTTGAATTTCTCTGATACAAAACAGACTTAGTTCTCTTCTAAAATGCTACACTAATGAAAGTAACTTTCGCACATCGCATTTGAAGAAATGTTGCACGTTTAAGTATTTGAAAATGTCGAATTTCTTATTTGGTTTGAAAATCACGTTAATACTAATATTTGCTGCCGTATTCATTAAAATTAGCTTTAGCTAATAAAATGTTAAAAGAACAAGCGTACATACAATATTTGTCGCTGAAACTATTTTTAATGAATGAAGCGTTTAATCTGTTACTCCTTTATTAGAGGTTGACAAGCAATTACTGTTAATAATTTATTTTGATCTCCTAGGACTTGACGATCATCAGTCTGAAGACAAAGTCAACATTGGTTCAACAACAAACTAAAAAGTTTAATATTGACAATCATTCGGCTAATTTACAAATTAAATGTTAAACAATAATTTAGCATCCTTTCCGAAAAGCTGAAATAAAGCAAATGCATAACTAAAGCAAATACAAAATTATAAAATAATGAATTTTCAATTATAAAGAGAAAGAAGAACCTATAAAATTATAAATCTTGTTAAAATAAAGTCTCATTCCGGGGGTTACTAAAAGGCATACTTAGTTTTGCCGCTATTTTGGTAAACATTAGTCTTGACAGTTCATATTTGGCAGTAGTGAAGTAGAGACGTGGCAAATTTAATATGGAAAAATATTCGGCAAACCAACGTGTTAAACTAGAAAATGTATGTCTGTCTTATATGTAAAAAGGTTTGGCCAAGTTCAAAACAGAAATTGCCTGATATTATTGCACTGCATGAGGCTTGGTTCGACGAAAGTAGCTGGTATGAAACTTCTTATTACAACTACGTTCAATTGTGTTCAGTGCTGCAAACCTGATCAATTCACATCACTAACAAACTCCAATTCACTGTTGAATTTTGTGAAAGCCCTAAAATTCCACAACTTAGTTGTAAATCATAAACCAGTAAATTTCGTGTCGTTTTAACGCCTACAAAAATGAAGTACTGAAGACTTCGAGAAACATTGGAAAACAACTTCAAGCTCTTCGGGAAATCAGCCATATGTTGCTATAGGCGACGCAAAAATCGATTTGATTGCGTATGATCAAGCAGAAAACTTGATAGTCTTTTTTAATAGCTATGGATTTGAAAATTGCCATATGTTGGTCACAAGACCAAAAAGCAATTTGGCATTGCTTAAGGCGAAGTGCAAGCCTAATGCGCACAGTGTATATATTACACAAAACCATTCGGACTGTTTTAACACCCCTCATAACCCCTCGTAACCCCTCATAACTCTTTCAATTGTAAAATAATGAAACTTAAAACATGAGGTGCTAGGACTCCCCATTGTTCGTATGGCACATTTTCACTGCAGCTAGAAGGCTGAAATTTGATATACAGGTACGCCTTGGAGTATAAGTAATGAGTAAAAATAAGCACTTTTCATCTAGGTTTCTCTCTTATTTCACTATAGGTAGAGAGCTGAAATTTGAACAGGGTGTCTGGTAGCATATTTATGTTATCAAACTTACATATATAAAAACGTAATAATTGACACAAAGTTTTTTAAGAGCATTGATAGAATAGAAATGCGAATTTTATTTTTTTAAGAGTATGTCATCCAGATGTCTTCCGTCGAGTTGAATACACTGTTCAAAACGGAGCCTCCTGTTCTGCGCTACACGCTGCAATAAACTTGGTTCAATTGAGCTGATTTCTCGACGAATATTTTCCTGTAAAGCTACAAGAGATTGGGGATTGTCATTATAAGCCCTCTCTTTAAGGTAGTCCCATAAAAAATTCGTGGGAGTTAGAGTGGGCGACCTCGATGGCCACGGAATGTCCCCAAAGGGACTGATCAGTTTTGGGGCGAATTTTCCCGAAGCAAATTCATCGAAGCTTTGGCTGTGTGTGCAGTCGCCCCATCTTGTTGAAAACACGTGTGTGAAGAGTATGATAGATGAGCTCGCAGGTTTGGATTTTTAAAATTTTTGGCAAAACCAGAAAATGGACGTGAATTAGTTTTCTTAAAATTTCGCGTTTTTGGAAAATTTTATTATTTCATAAATTTAGAATTTCCAGGCATGTTCTGACACTCGCAAGAGTGTCAAATCGCATGCGAGTAGCAAATCGCCAAACTTATTTCTGCTTGTTCTGCACCTCATGCCGTATAGTTTGGTTTAGTAGAGAATTATTAAATTTTGTTGAATTCATAAATTTGTTGTGTGCATTTTGAATTTTTGAGTGTATTGAAAAAATTTTTAGTGTATTCCCTATTCGTGGTAAAATTTGATTTTCATTATTGATTAAAGTGTTGCCAAATTTTTTTGTAGTTTTAGGTTTTTTAATGCAATTTTTGGTGAAATATCGTTTTTATACCTTTTTCAAAAATAAAAATGGTTTCCATAGGTTTGACATTCCGTGAGTATATTCTACAATATTTATTTCTGGCTCAATAATGTATACAGATTCTGGATCCGTATAAGTAGTGAAGTTTCTTTGTCCGATGTTGAAATAAGCGTTCTGGCAGCACTAGACAACCTAAAATCTTGAATCTTGGAGCACTTGATCACTCAGCTATTTGAAATCAGCTATATAGTTCGACAAGCTCCCGAGATTTAGTCTGAAACCAATTTTTAATTTTGTGATACTTTCACTCTTGTGAGGAAATGTTTATACACAAGCCCATAAAATGAACATGTCTTATCAAATTTCATACAATTTTGCCAAAATTTTAAATTCACTACAAATTTTAAAATTTACCACAAAATCGAAGAACAAAATCCGATGAAAAACGCAAATTTTACAAAAAAAAAAAAAAACAAAATTCACCAAATTTTTAACCTAAATTTACCACAGCTTTGTTAAAAATATAATAATAAATTTACCGAAACATTTAAATCAAAAATTTCTCCACAAAACCAAACCAGAGTTGAAAAAATTTATATTGCACAAAAAATCAAAATTTTAAAGGAACCGAAATTTCACTAAACAATTCCGAACTTTTAAATTCACAATAAAATCGAAATATTGAATAAAATTTTTTTTTTTTATATCTCAAAAAATTAAAATTCAATTAAAAACCGAAATTTTAAGAAAAACAAAAATTCGCCAGAGTTTGAATAATCACCACGAAAATTTAAATTTCCCCGAAAAGCGGAAAAATCACACAAAAACAATATTTTATGAAAAACTTCGAAATTTTAACAAAATCGATGTTTAACAAGCAAGAACCAAAAATTTACTTTAAGTAGTAAACTTTCGAACAAATAAAAAATCACCAAAAAATGCGAAATTCACTAAAAAACCTAAATATTGTTACAAAGTAATAGTCAAAAGTGTGTGAAACAACCTATTGTACAAATGTACAAATACGCAATAACATAAACACAAAGCAAAAAAAAAATTGCGTAGCAGAAATTCCATGAACCGCGATTAAATAAAACAATTTCAACAGCAAGCAAAAAGTAAACAAAAGATACACACAAACACATATACAAGACTACTAAGCCAGCAACTGAAATAACTGATGCGCAATTTCGCAATGTTCGGGACATTTCAAGAAGCGGCCGTGATCTGTATATAAAGGCGCCGTCCACCGCAGAAGAGATAGTTGACTTTGAGATTTGAAAGAGTGAACATCTGTGTTTACAAAAGAAGTGTTAAATGTACAATGTCAATTAGTACTAAAGGGTTGTATATAAGAGTGTTTAGTATCGAATAAAATTGCGTACTGATGAAATCATAAAAGAGTGTGTATTTTAATTTTTACAATTAAAGGAACCCTTCAAAATAACGTTTATTGTGGTAATAAACGTAACAATATTATTAATTTGATCAAAAAGCTTAATTAATCTGAAAAGCGAAAACAAACTAAATTTTATTTTAATCCGAAAATTTACCACAAAACTAAACTATAGGTCGAAAATGTCAAACAACAAAAATATTAAAATTTTCCGAAAAATCTAAATTTTAAAGAGATTGGAGTTGCAGAAAAAAATTTCCAAAATTTTTAGTTCACCACAAATTCGAAAAATTACTTCTAAATCTACAAAGTGGATTAAAAAAAATTAATTCTTAAAAAACCAAATTCAATACAAAACCGAAATTTTACCAAATTATATCAACACAAACCAATATTTTATGAAAAACGTAGCAATTTTAATAAAATCCAGGTCTAATAAATCTAATTTTCATTAAGAAGGAACCAAAAACAAGCTTTACCATATTTTGAAATTTAACGACAAAATTTTCCAAAGGCTGAAACTGCACCGGAAACTATAACTTCATTAACTTCAATTATAAAAAAGCAAATCCTTTGCCCCGGCAAAAATCTGTATATATTTAGTAGTTCATACTTTTGGGAATCTGGCTCCTACTTGTTTATTATCAGTTTGATTTAGATTTTTGGTAAAACTTATAATTTTCTTCATTTTAATTTTTTTTTTTAAGTTCACCACCTGTAGTGAAATTTAATTTTTTTATATATTTGTTAAACATAAATTTTATTACAATTTCTGATTTTTTCATAAAATACTGATTTTTTTACCTCTTTTCCTTTTTGGCGAATTTACAAAATATTTGTGAAATTTAAATTTTTGTGATGCAATTTTAAAAACATGGTAAATTTTAGTGTTTTTAATTTTTTGGCGAAATACGATTTTTCAATGGATTTTAATTTTTTGGCAATTAGATTTTTTATTCAGTTTTTAGAATTTGGGAGCTTGAAAACTTTTGGTAAATTTAAACAAAATTTCGAATTTTTTGAAATTTTTTTGTTTATTTTGGTTTTTAGAGTAAGTTATCTATTGGTTTCGGGATGGTGAATTCTGTATTTAGAATATGCAAATTATGTGCAAGAGTGATTATAAGAAAATACAAAGTCAAATAGCGAAAATTCACTGAACGAATTGTTCAAATGGCTCAAGTTTCAATATCCTAAGTTGCCTAGTTCCATCAGAAAGTTGATCTCAACATCGTACAGACAGACATCGTTAATTGAACTTGTCTACCTAAAAGCATCCAGAATATATGTACATACTTTTTTGGGTCGTAAATGGATACTGTAGAAATTACGAACGTCACGACAAACGATTATTTATACTTTTCACTTTTGCAAAGCATATATAAATCTGTACATTGGCGTTTACATTAGGTTGGGTCTGTTCTTTTTGTCAAAAGCCGTATACTAAAAAGGTAATCTATGAAGTATTCTATGAAAACTTCTCCAAGAAACTATGGATCTAAACTCAAAACCTAGCTGCCTCCGGTAGACATAAAAATAAATTCACGTTAAAGAAATTATTTGAAACCAGGTTTATGTTTGCTTTATCTTTTCGAACCTAATTTTGAGAAACTGTTATTATCAAAATTATATAAGATTCGGTGCCGCCGAACACAGCTCTCTGACCAGTCTTAAATGCTTGTTATATTTATATAGTTTACGACTACCTTGCTTCTATTGGGTGTCGTGATAACACTAGCCTTTACTCTTAACTGTAATGGTTTCAGACTGTCAACTGGTAACTGACGTCCTTCTTCTTCATTTCGAAGCCTCTTGTAATTGCTAGCATTACTGTAAGGCTTAGATCCTGCATGTAATTCACATTACCAAGTGCATGCCCGTGGTACTAAGACTTATGCTAGCCAATGCATGATATTCATTATAATTAAATTTCAAAGCTAAAGCAAAAAAACTAGTAGAGTTTTGTATGAAATTATAATTAACGTTTTATTTGTTTTCTCATACTATTACTAACAGGAAATTTTAGGATCCAAAGATAAATAATATAAATAAAATTTAAAATGTTTGTGACTCATAAAAAAAAAGTTATGGCTTCTTTAAAACCATAAGTCAAACAAGTAAAAAAAACCCAAAATCATTCAAATTAAGACTTAAATTATGAATATTTGACTTGTTTTTTCACACTCATTTTAAATGCCTTGAAATGAGTTGAAATATTACAAAAAAATCTGGCTTTTGCTTCTTTAAAACCATGAGTCAAACAAATAAGAAAAGCAAAATAGTTTTGAATTAAATTAAAACTTACGTAAACTAAAACTTGAATAAACAATAAGTTATTTCTTTTTAAATTAAAATAAATATATTTTTATACATTTCACAAAAGGTGTATAAGTTTTCCATTCCGTTTGCAATTTTTACAATATTCATTTCCGATTCGATAAAGTTCACATACATACATATATGTTGTTGATCGTTATTAGCAGGGGAGTTCATTTAACGATGCTTGTCTGGTAGACGTTGAAATCAACTCTCTGAATAACGTAGGAACTTGAAAAATGGAGCATGTGATGAACACGTTCGGGAAATTGATGAAATTAGCTACATTAGTTAATATTAATATTTAAATTTTTTTTATTTTATCACAACAAATTTTAGTTTAGAAAATATTCAAAATTTAACTAAGAAATCCAAGTTTGACCAACATTGTTAAAAAATTTAAGTTTCACCACAAATTGAAAATCATGAAAAATCAGGAATTCACAAAGTATTTGCAAATTAAAAAAAAATTTAATATTAAAGGGGCTAATCTTTACCAAGAGACCTAAATTACACAAAATCAAATTAGCATTAAATAGTATCTTACAAATCTGGAAGCAAATTGCACCAAAACCGAGTCGAAATATGACCGAAAACTCGAAATTTTATCACAAAATTATTCTGAAATTCGATATTATACCTAAAAGTCGTTTAAAGGTTAAAATCTTACCGCAATTTTTAAAAATTAAACAGATAATTCAAAATTAACAAAAAATAAATAATTTCCCCAAAACCCGAAATGAAGCTACACACTCATTAAAAACTTTAACTTTAACCTTCAGGAATTTACCAAAAATTCAAAAATCCGTCCGGAAACGGAAAAAAAGCAATTTTCCGAAAGAACCGAAAAAAAGATACAACATATTAACAAATTAAGAGAGCCAGGATTGAAAAGCGTATAGTAAAGACGAAAGGACTGGAAAAAATTTTAGTACTTCTACAATTTTAGTAGTTCATACTTGGGCGAAGGGTGTAAGACTCGATACAGCAGAATATTTCTTATATATATTTCGCTTCTTCTGGTGGTGCATTTTAGGCTAGAATAACTCAAGTCAATACGGTTTTAGACTTCAGCAACTACATATAATTTTCCGTTTTATCCAAATTGAGGGAAATAGCATAACTCGAGGATTTAAGTTAAACTAATATTGCTTTAAAATATACTTTTTAGTTTTGGAGATTTCGGGGAAGTGTAGCAAAAACAAATGCTTAATCTATGCTCCGATTAGCAGCCGCTTTACGTGTGTGTCGTACATAATTTAATCATTTTGTATAATGTGCATGTAAATTATAATTGGACGAATAAATATAAATATATAACCGTGTCATATCATTGGATTACGACGTCCAAACCCACGACATTGCTATGGAATTCAACACCTCTATAATTTATTTTACCCGCGGCTACGCCGCGTACCAATTTTTGCATACTTTTTCCAGCATTTCGAGCGGTAACGTGTGCCTGGTTTATCCCTGTGTACGGGAGACTTCACCTAGCCCTACAAAAATAATATAGTGCGGTAAAATCGCATGATCATGGCGTCCAATGGACTGCTACACAACGTGAGATTAATTGTTCACCAAACTCACCTCTCAATATGTTCGCAGTATCGCGTAGTGTGTGGAATGAGGCACACTCTCATCCAAGCCCAATTCTTCAATTTCGGGCAAAAAAAGTCTATTGACTGTAATGTTGCGAAGTGTGGTCCAATGATAACACCAGCACACAAACCGCACCCTACAGTGTATCTTTCAGGGTGCAGGGGCAGCTCTTGAACTTAGTCTCAGTCCTCACACCAAATTCGGCAATTTTGTTTGTTGATGTATTCATTTAGCCAAAAATAAGCTGTACTCAGAATTTTATTCAAAATTATAATTTATAACTTACTTGTTGAATAAATGTAAAAAATTACTTGTTTATCCCAACAAAAATTATGTTTATAATATTTTAAAATAACCATAATCTTTTGTGTAGGTAACATACTATGGTTGTATAGAATATGTTTTAAGAAAATGATACAGTCTACATCCAAGTTTCTTTAAAGACTAAACCAGATTGAAATGCAATTAATGATTTTCTCAAGCGCATCCTGATTGTAAACATCTCCTTCACTATGAATTCTGCAGCCACAGGAGATGAATTTTTTGTGTGCGTTAATGAATACATTAATATATATTTACATATAACATACATATATATAATTTTATCCCCAAACCCCTAATAAAAAAATAACAATCGAATTTCCATGTTTTAACACGTCATACTGAAGAATTATTTTTTACTGAGCTTTTGCAGCAATAACAATCTTAAAATTGACTTTAAGTACGTGTTGCTTGTACCAAAACAGATCAAATAAGAATACAATAGTCGAGTATAAAATGTCTAAATGTCAGCATTCAAATTTAGTTTAGATGTGTTCTTAATTCAAAAACAGACCTCATTTTTATTTGGCACTTTCCGAGAAAATGTAAACGTAGTTTTCGATTCGATTGCAAAAAAAGAATATTTTCTCTTTTCTCCTCTCAGGATAAAGATAAAGTGTTCCACTAGGACAGCAAAATATAAAACGGACTGTTTTCTCTAGGATAAGTATATTACATATTTTATTGAAAGGTAAGTCAGTAAGTTTCTAAAACAGTACAAATCTGCAAATCAGTTTAAAGCAATAATTTTTCGGAAAGTTGCAAAATTTTTGCGTTTGGAAAGCATGTTATTTACAAATATTCGGGCAAAGTTCAAAGTGAATAAATGGCTAAATTTTGCTTGCAGGTGTAAATTGTCCAAAGTTCGTAAATAATCATCCACTATTTTTACAAAAATTATTGGTCGTTTTTGAAACCTTTTACAAAAATGAAAAGAGTATATACTTATGTTTATGCTCGTCATTCCGTTTGCAAATTTCTCTAATATTTATTTTCGACCCAACCAAGTATAATAATATTCGGGAAGTTCAATTAACGATGTCCTTCTGTCTGTCCGATGTTTAAACCAACTTTCTGACCAGACAAGACAACCTAGGATCTTGAACCTTGGTCAACAAGTTCCCGTGATATGGGCTGTTCTGAGTGTTTTTTTTGGCATTTTCACTTTTACACTTACACACAAGCCCATAAAATTAGCTATATAATCCTCTCAAAATATATCTTGCGGGCCGAACCAAAAAGTTTAAAAGACCTACAAATTTCAAAAACTAACTCCAAAACCGAAATTTCCCAAAACAATTTAAAAAAATTTTAAATTTAGCAAAATTTTTAATTTGTAGTGAACAAACCCAAAAAACTTGTTTTGTCAATAAATCAACATTTAATGTAAAACCCAAATTTTACGTAAAAAACAAAAAAAATTTAATTCATACAATTTTTCACTGCAAAGATTTTAATTTCCCAACATTTTTGTAGTTTTGTTAAAAAATTTTAAAAATCTATATTTTATGGAAAAATTCATAATTTTAACAAAATAAAAACAAAAATTAAAAAAAACACAAGAAGTGAATTCCCAAAACACGATGCTAAATCCCCAAAAAATTAAAAATTCACCTAAATTTTTAAAAAATGTAAGAACTATAACTTTTATAAAAAAACTCATTTAATTTAAAAAAAGCAATTCTACCATAACTTGGGAATTTACCACCATACCAAATTATATTTCAAAATTTTTAAATTACAAAAATATCACAATATTCTAAAAAATCGAAATACTCGTCGTAAAAAACACCGAAACTCGGGAAAAAAATTATAAATTTTATATTCACCACAAATTCGAAAACTTATTATAAAGTCGAAAAACTAGAAAACAAATTTAATTGCAAAGAAATTCAATATATAATAAAAAACCAACATTTTACCAAGAAAACGGAAAAATAACAGATTTACGAAATATTAAAATTTCAATACAAAATTTTTTAATTTTTTCAAATTTTGTTATTTTACCGGAAGGTCGAAAATTTACAAAATTATTAATTACAAAATTTTCGCAAAATCTATGTTAAACAAATATATCAAACAAAAAAAATCAGATGTCACCAAAAACGGAACTATCTAATGTAACTTAAAAACAACAAAAATTATTATAATTTGGAAATTTACCAGAAGTCTAAACTGTATTCCAAAAATTTTAATTTACAAAAATAAGAAAATTTTCCAATAATAAAAAAAGGAATTTTACCACAAAAAGCCGAAAATAAAAAACAAAATTTGTTTAAAACTTCCAAACAGAATTTAGGCACGAAGATAGTGTGCCAGGCCAAGTTCAGTCCCAAAGTACACATACGCGCCGTTTTGGCCCCACTCGTAACTTTGCTTTCTTTTATAGTAGGATAATGATATATATATAATAATAAACATAAGGACTTTACGTATAGGTAACCTCTAGGCAACTTGCTAGATTGCCAAATTTTTTTTTTTATTTTCTGTTCTTGGAAAGAATTATGGGACAAATTTTACCAAACTAGCAAGTTTGTGCCCATAAATAGGATGGTATTGTACATATGAAATACTTGGTCCTCATTTTGATCTCAGTGCTTTTAACGGCCGAACTTTTTGGATGAGAACTTGGTCTTATTTTCACATGTTTTTGTGCGGATACATCTTACACAATTATATAAAAATCTCTAATTTCAACACAACTAGGAAATTAAAAAAAAATTTTACGATTCACCATATATTAAAAATTAACCAAAATATTTTAAAATCATAAAAAATATAAATTTATAGAAAAAATATAGAAGATTTAGAAATTCACTAATATTTAAAGATTCTTCACAAAATCAAACTAGAGTCTAAAAATGGTTCCTTTCCAGTATTAAATAATTTTACAAACAAGCGAAGTTAAGAAAACCGAAATTGCAACAAAAATTTACGAATAATATAAAATTTGGCTAAATTTTGTATTCTTCAATACTTCGAAGTTTTACCACCAAATCGAAAAACTGGAATAAAACAAAGAAGAAAAAACGCAAATTCAGGAAATTTCAATTTCGACAAAATTTTGCAGTTTCCCAACAAATTTGCATAATTCAGTACAAGTTCCAAAACACAAAAAACGTAATTTTCACAAACAAGTAACCAAAATCGAATTTTAGCTAATTTTAAAATTACCAAAATAAATAAATAAACCAATGTTACACAAGTTGAAATATGCAGTATATTTTATATATATATTTCACAAACTAATAACTAAATACAAATTTCATCAAATTATTAAAATTAACGAAAAAATTTAGAAAAATGATTAAATTGCACCGAGAGCTCTAAATTGTATCAAATATTAAAAATTTTACTATAAGCCCAACTTCTTTATTATCTACAATTCACAAAAAATTCGAGAATTTATTAAAAATTGATAAGAACTCAGAGAAAAGAAAACCACACCGATCGCAAATGCTTTTATTAAGTGGAAAGGAGAGCTTAAATGTTAAATAATAGGACATAAAACGGAGGCCACAAACAAATATCTCAAACAATCCTTTGCACTTAGCTTAATCTGTAGTCAATTTTTAGTAGTTCATACTTTTGTAAAGGGTATATAAGATTTGTCAAAATTAGAAATTCATCGCAGATTCGCAAATTCACCATACAATCGAAAAACTGGAATTAAATATTTTTTTTGCCAAAAAATTCAAATATTATATAAAAAAATAAAATTTTACCAAAAAATATCGAAATAAACCAAAATTTACCAAATTTCGAATATTCACAACAAAATTTTAATTTTCAGCGCAATTTTGCAATTTCGCCGAAAAATCACAAAAAGACAATATTTTATGAAAAACGTCGAAATATTACCAAAATCGATGTTTATTTAACAAACATATAAAAAGAAAAATTCAACACAAGTGGTGGATTTACGAAAATAAATAAAAAAATCCCCAAAAAGTTACAAATTCACAAAAATATTTAAAAATTATAAATTCTATCAAAATTCTCAATTAATCTGAAAAAAAAGGAATTCACCAAAATCGAAAAGTTCACCACAACAACAAACATCATATAATTAAAAAAATTTTAATTACAAAAATGTAATAATATTCCAAAAAATTAAATTTAAAAAATTACAAACTTCGAACAAATTTAAAATTCACCACAAATTTGAACACTAAACAAGCTAGCATTTTGAAACTTGGACCACTTGATCAGTGAGCTTGGTGAATTTCCGCAATTTGAAATCAGCAAAATAGGTGCAATAGTTGCCAAGATATAGGTTATAAATCGTTTTTTGTCTTTTTTTGGTATTTCAACTCTTGCATGGAAAGGTCTATACACAAGCCCATAAAATTCGCATATCGTTATCAAAGAAAGCAAAAAAAAAACAAACTATAGTTCACAAATTTTAAATTACAGAAATATTATAATTTTCGAAAATATCGTAATTTTGAAAAAACAGAAGTCAACGAAAAACTTTCACAAAAATTTAAATTTTTCCAAATTTCTTATTTACCATAAAATCGAAAAACTGGAACTAAAACTTTTTTTAATGGAAAAAAAAACAAATTTTGAATATTCACCATAAAAATTTAAATATCACCACAATTTTGTATTTTCGCAAAAAAAAAAACCGAAAAATCTGAAAAAAACTATATTTTATGAAAAAAAATTAAGTTTTTCACAAAATCGATGTTTAGCAAACATATAAAACAATAACCCGAAATTAACCAAATCGATCTTTAAGAAAGATATGAAAATCAAATTATTCCCAAAAATATTAAAAAACTCATCAAAAAATTAGCCAAAGTATTAAAAAATTATAAATTCTATGAAACATCTCAATTAATTTGAGATATGAAAGAGTTATAATTTTTTTGATAGACAACTAGCTGAATGGAACGCATTTTCTATACCGCTACGCTCGGTATCAACATTCTTTGTACTTCAACTAATTTTTGGATCCACTCTAAACATCATCTCTTTAACCCAAATTTAAAATTTCATATTCTTTCCACTTTGTTTCTTAGGTTAAAACGAAGTTTACACCACTCTATCTTTTTGTTATCATGTGCATTATTGCTTCAGCCAATCTTCGATTGGCATTGTATGTATTTCGGTTTCATCTCGGTAGATTATATTTAAGTATCAAACCGATTGTGATGAAGTAAACATACATGCATACATACATGCATACATACATGCATGTTTTGCCGTGCCCTTCGATTTTGTAAATTTATTGTTTGACGTAACTTTTTCGGACTACCATCATTAATATTAAGTAACATTAATGAACTTAAGTATAACAATAAATTTAAAAAATTATAAATTTTACCAAAAATCTAAAGTAAATAGAAACAAAATAAATTTCATCACAATTAGGAAGTTCGCGAAATTTCGTAAATTATATACAAATCCAAGCCTTAGTCGAAAAATTTTAAATTACAAATATAAAAATATTTAAAAAAAGTAAAAATTTACAAAAAAAGAAATTACATTACATCAAAAAATTCTTTATACGACTGATTTTTTCAGCTGATCGACAACATCACGATACGAAGCTACTAGTTCTACAATATGTTATAATATATGTTGTTACGCTTAAAAACAGTATACTTTGTTATAATGGTGCAAATAACAAAAGCCAAAACAATTAAGAGTTACTAAAAAACCTATGAAGTTTCAAAGAAACTATAAAAAATATTTACTCTATCACTTTAATTATTTAAAATTATTGCTAATGAAATATAATGTTCCTTATAAATCCTTTTGCGTTGCAGGTTTTAGTTCTTAACGAATCAGAACCAGTGTTCAGAGAGAAGGAGCAGGAATAATTTTATTAAAGACGTCTTTGTTCTCCACCTTTGAAATTGTAAATTAAAATGATGACTCGTCAAAGTTATATGATCTTAGCTTTAACGGTGCTGCTGGCAGCTACAGCCAAGGTCCAATCGAAACCTATAACGACGATATCGGAAGCTCAGGTAAGTGAAATAATAAATTATTTAAAGATAGTATCAACGAACATATTTTTAGCCATTAACAAACCAACAGAATTATAACTGTATAAAAATGTAGTTTCTACGAGTATGTACGCATCCGGAAACAAAATTTCGGCACTAAGATATTTTAAAATGTTTTCAGTATTTTTCAGTTTGATCTCTTAGAAAATACAGGAGACATACTGAACACAAATTATGAAAACTAATCTATTTAGGATTTATAAATTCTAAAAGGTAATATCGTTGCTCAAAATTGTTTTGCTAAAGAGAATCACATATAGGTGTATGCAACTCTGCCATAATGGTTGGTTCCATAAGACTAGAAGAATAACGAATAAAGGCTTATTGATTTGTTTTTCATAAATATCACTTTTTTAGTCAGTTTAATTTTTTAATTTTTGAACACAACTTGTAAAGCAATAAAGTGGATATTAGGGAAAATAATTTTGTAGTTTGTTTTTTTAATTAGGAATCGCCCTTAAGTGGTAAAAAGAAGATCATTTAATGAAAGGTAAATCGTTGTTTTTTGTTGATTTTTTTCATTCATTAATAATCCAAAAGCCCTTGTGGGCCAAAATGAGTACATGGTAGTAGAAGTTTGAGTAAGAAAAAATGTTACTTAATACCTTAAACATAAAAAATTGTATGAATTATATACTTAAAAAAACGTTTACCTTACACCTTAAATGCACGACTTTAAACCCTACAGTATGAGAAGCATATAGCCAAATAGCACATATTTCATATTCACATCTGAAACTTTCATATGTATGTATTGTATAAAAAATGTTTTAATATACTTAAATTTCAACAAACTTACAGAGAATATTCTTTCGTTATACTGGATCATATTATTCCAAAACCTACATATCTTAACTACAAATAATCTGTGCATATACTATATATAGTTTATATTCTAGGACATATTGATGTTGTAGTTCTGGTAGAATGCGAAAAAATGAAAAGTTTTCTAAGGTACACAGGCATATAAAATTTTATTATTTTAAAATAGAACAACAGCAAACGTAATTTAACAAAATTATCAAAACTAGTGCCCAAGAACTCATACACATAACAAGTAACATGATTTCGAATGCTTAACCCGTTTTCAATGGATTTAGACTCATTTTGTTCTCCAGCGTAGATTTAAAATTAAATTCAAATATAATTTCATTTCATAAAAAATAGAATTGAAAGCCTTTGTATAATCAAACAAATAGCAATAGTGGTGCTACCACGGCCATCATCTAAATATTTTCTGATGTTCTCCACCATATTCATGACCAGTGAAGATGTACTTTGATGAGCTCTGAAAGCTGATTGATAAGGCGAGATTAGTCTATCAGTATTCAATTGATTTAAAATTCTTTTATAGTTTTTAAAGGGCTCAATTTGGTTTTATTTTTTTTTTTTTTTTGGTAACCTAAATTGTCGGCTTTATTTTTGAATATTTTGTAGTTTTATTACGATTTTTGCTCATATTTGCATTTTAGTTAACTCTTGGTAATAAAAAGGTTTGCCAGTTTCCTTCGGAATTTTCTTTGAACACATGAGTCGATATTATAATTGAATATTTATCGGTTCCCAAATCAACATTTCCACGTATGAGTGAAAAATCCCACAACACGGTGAAGCGTAGTTTTTTGCCCATACCTCGGAAAGTCGTGAACCAATTTTGCTGCATTTTAATAGTAACATTTTGACAAAAATATATCAGAGATTGGTATAAGGCTCCAGTGGAAAAACTTTCCCATAGGTTCATAAGTGTTACTAATAGAAGGTTCATATAAAAGCTGTAACTTCAAAGCTGATAATAAAAACCTTGTTAAACCATTTTAGTAGTTAAGCAAAAAGGTAAGTTTAGATCGCTTTAGCATTTTCAAGCTCTGCTGCCCTAAGAAGATCTGTAATGAAGGATTCTGCTTTGAATCATCTAAGTGATATTCATCAAAAAGTTTCCTTTGAAATGTTTTGAATGAGATCAAGTGTTCATATTATACATTTAAAAAGATTTCCCATCTCTAGTAATTTTTAGTCGAGTTTCTTAAAATTACAAACAACCAAATAAACATACAAACCTCTTCGCTCTAATTTAATTTATTTTTCTTAACTTTATTTCGAATCTCATGGCTATTTCGACCTTCAAATAACCGAAACTTTACTTCATTTGCAACAAAAATAGCCTTTTGTTAGCAGGTCTTTTTCATTACAATTATTTAATTTTAATGGAAGAAATGTGGTCATTTAAAACGGTGATCTTCATCTGGTTCGAGTATGTGTTAATTTGAATGATTTAGTTCCATGAAACAACGACTAAGGAATTTATTTCTATGAGTTTTAATCATAGTACTAATATAAACTCAGCCATAGTGGTCGTGCGTTACTTTAGCTCGCCGAGTCAGCGAACATCTCAAAGTTATTTCAAAAACCTTCCAACTTTCTGCTACAAAGAATGACTTTCGTTCATAACATGTTTGAACGTTAAAGTAATTTCACACAAGTTTCACACCAATGTCCAAAACACAGCGATGTCTAATGTTGAAAATCCACACGACGCATTTTCAGCGCAGCGCATTCTAGGAAGTCTTGCTTTTCTTCATTTCAAGTTACATTCGAGCCACGGCAATGGCGCTTGATTCAGTAAAGGGTGTGTAACGACATGTTTTCGCTGGTTACTGGAGTAGGTTCAGCGGCGTCAGGGTCGGTACTATTTTTAGTAACCTTGTTACTATTTTAACATGCTCGTTACAGAACGTATTTATCTACTAGATCATGGTGCCAGGGAATCGCGGTGGAGAGAGAGCGAGAAAATACGAGAGCGCGAGTGTGTAAGAAAGCGAAACGAGGTAACGTTACTCTCATAGCTACATCAGCAATTCCCAGTGATAATTCTCAACTGCGTGGTAGAGGCGCCCGCAGTGCTAAGAAGAGGTTTATTCCCAATATGCTAATAATGGAGATTCACCAGTTGCTATGGTCAGGATTCCAATTGGTGGAATTAACCTCTGCAGCCTGTGGGCATCTTAGCATTTGGCTACAGACTGATCCATCATCAACAATGCTGTGGATTTTAACACAGATGTGTGAGTGTACATGAGAGAAGTAGAAGATTACGCCGTGGTAATGCTTTCCCGTAAGATGACGTAGTTTGTCCCTTGTGAGGGCTGCCAAGTATGTGTCCCTTAGGAATTTTTATGGATAATTAGTTTTTGTCAACGGGAAGAAATATATTTGGCATTTGTCGAAATTTGTACTGGGGTGATAATGAATGTCAAAAATTGTACTAGACCCAAGGGCTGTTATAAATTGTTGCTATTTGCAACTGCGTTTTTTCAAAAGACATGAACTCAAATTATGTGTTAATTGAAATTTTCTACTCGGACATTTTTTTCCTACCACGACTGAAAAGGTTTTGATTGAAACACAGCTGAAAATCTCAAATTATTGCAAAATCGTTGCTAAATATACATATACGCATTTTTTATTTTTGCTCATATGTGAAAATTATAATTTCGTACAAAACAATTTTTATCAAAATAAATGAAGGGAAGTTATTCGATAGATGTTTATTTTATTTAATGTAGAGGGGATATCGAAACAGATTGCTTACTTTATAGATTATAGCATCTTCCTGCCCTTCCTGCCGAGGGGCTCTTTGAACACCATTGGAATCTGTCTACATGTGGTAAGGGGGATTAATAAGTTTGGATATTTTAGGACTAGACTATTTCCTAGTAGAAATCTGGGTTGTGGACCACAGAAATTCACATCTATTTAATCTGCTGCTTCAATCCCAGCCATGCGGATGTGCCCTTTAACCCACATCATCCTTTATAAACGCCTGATGATAAAGTACAATGTTAACCTTTCTCATCCGACTTTCTAGCAGGTGATGCAACGCATGCAGGAACCCAAGCAATTCTGCCTGATAAACAAGCACGTACTGCTCCAGACGTGGACTACAAGACAAGTTCAGCTCAGCTGAGTATGCTCCTGCCCTGCAGTCCATAAGAGAACCATCAGCACAAATGGTGATATCGTTTCTCTTTTTGCTTCCTGGACACATTAGTTTACGACCCGAAAAGCATCAAGAATTGAACCTCTAAACCCTTCCTAATTCTAGTGAAAACCATAGAGTCAGATTTGCTAGCATTTCTACTAAGGCTATGTACATTGCATCATTTGTGGTGAAATAAGATATTTTTTATATTCCAATTTGAAGTTTTCAAAAAAATTTGTTTTAATTTTTAATTTTCGGTTTTTTGGTAAATTTACAAAACTTTAGTAAAATTGGGTGATTTCCATTCTCATAGTATTTTTTGGTAAAATTTCGGTTTTTTTGTTATTGATTTCTAAGCAATTACATTTTTCTATTCCAGTTTACGTTACGATTTTTTTAAGATTTTGTTATTTTTGTAATTTAAAATGTTTGGACTATAGTTCGGTTTTGTGGTGAACTTTAGATTTTCGGTGAATTTCCAAATTATGATTTAGATTTTCGATGAAATTTATAATTTCTATAATACATATTTACATTTTTTAGTGCACGTTTAACTTTTTGGTGAGTTTTTTAGTTAATTTGATTTCTGTACACACATATGTGCTTAACATCGGTTTTGTTAAAATTTCCATGTTTTTCATAAATTATTAATTTTTTGTGATTTTTCAGCTTTTTTATGAAACTGAAAAATTATTTATGAAATTTAATATTTTTTTGATAAATTTCAATATTTGGTTAGTTTGGGGTTTTTTTTGTAAAAGTTTAGTTTTGTGTTGATTTTGATTTCTTGGCAAACAAAAATTGTTCCAGTTTTTATATTTGTGGTAAATTTAAATAGTTGAAAATTTTTTTTTGTAATATTTCGGTTCTTAGATATTTGAGGCCTTTTAAAATTTTAAAAATTTGATTCAAGATGTAGTTCCAAGATGTGGGACATTTCATTGACTTTATTGCGAATTTGATAAGAATTCGAAATATGCAAATTTTAAGGTCTTGTGTGTAAGCCTTTCCCCGTAACCTTGAAAATATAAAAAAACCACAAAAAATGGTTTATTGCTCATATATCAAGCTGATTTTAAGGAACGAGAACTTGCCAAACGCGCTAACTAAATGGTACAAGTTTTTTTAGTGCTGTCAGACAATTAATTTCAACATCGAACAGACAAGAATCGGACCTATAGGGATCCAGAATATGTATACTTTGTTAACTCGGAAATGATATTGTAGAAATTAATAAACACGCAAAAACAGTCACAGTTTATAAACTTGCTTTATTTAATGTAACACGGTTAAACCTACAGTACAACACTCTGCCTCCAAGCTAATGGAAGTTAAATTATAGAGGCACAGTGACACATTTGGGCAATCAAGGAGAACAAAAAATCAAAGTTTGAGTTATTATGTATGCAAGCTTTAATTGCTAACGAAAGAAACTCCAATAAACAGAGAAATTAGCATAATACGATTACACTAATCATTCAAATTATTTCGGCTTCGCTAACGATCGCAATAGAAATAGATAAAATTTATATTATCATTTTTTACATTTAAAAAACGATTTTTACAAGATGCGACTTTATGCTATCATATCCTGATAACTACTAGATTAACAAATTTTGTACAATTGTTTTCGTGTTACGGGATATGTTTTATAATATATACTAAAAATTCATGTCAATCGGGTAACTTTTTACTTTTCTCGTGCTAGATGGGCCAAAATTGGCACTGTGAATTGATTAAACAGTAACGTGTTCGCGACTTCTTAAGCCCCTTGCGCACTATTATAACGAGTTAAACGACATGTCAAAAACTCAACTAAAATGAAAAATATTATAGTGTGCGAGCTATAACTGATATGCTCTCAGCACTGGGTGAAAACAATGCGTCCGTCAACGCCCCCATGTGCAGCAATTTGTTACTCATGAATACCAATTTGAAACCATGCGTTTGAACGTGGTGTCCCCCTTAGTGAGGCTCGGATCCTATCTACAATTCTTACCGACCTATGGGTCACGGCACTCGGTTGCAATGCAACTCTACATTGAGCTTACACTCTACTCGCGATTTAGGCTTAAACCACAACCTACACGAAGCTCCTTGAAAGCCCGCACCATAGTCAGGATAGGATCATGACACCATTGGTACCAGAATTAAGTCTCCGACCAGACCTCGTAGCTGAAACTACTTCCAGTTGGACCCCAAATTGGCCTGTCATAACAAAAAGCATACATCACCATGAATGCACCTCATGGGCGACTTATTGGTCACAATAAGTGACACCGACAAGGGACAACACGCACGACAAATAGACGGATGACGACAATGAACGCTTTTGCCCTCAGGGACAAATCAAGGTTACATAGTGACGCAACAACAACAACGACGGGAGAATCAGGAAACAGCAGAAGCAGCTACAAAGGCAGCAATAAAGCGAAGTCGGACGAGGTAGCATGAGCATTATTAGAAGAAGCCGTATCCACAGATGGCCAAACTAGCGGCCCCCTCAATTAACGTCTAGTCCTTCTTCTATTGAATACCCTCCCAGCCTACTAAAATTCTACTAAGGCCTTACTAAAATCCCAACCCGCGGTAGGAGTTATACCCATACCACATAAATCTCTAAGGTCATCATAGTCGGGAAACGCTGTCAGTACGTGCTTCGAATCTCAGGTTCCCTCCCACACCAACAGTCAGGAGTATCGGATAGCCCTCTCACATTCAGAAATGCATTGAGAGAACCATGCCTCGTCAGTAAGAATCATAGGCTCATGCCAAATCAAAAGTCTGGGCGTTCACGTATAAAGTCCGCGTCACGTAAGAATTCATACGTTACCCTCCCACTGTCACTGTTCGTCCGTCTTGTTCTTCAACTATTATCAGCTGTCAATCAACAGGAGAAAGCCAATCTTAACTTTGAAAGCGATATTACGACATATTACTTCTAAGTCAAGGGGGGCCACACCCAGCAGGACCTGGAGAGCATCCGTCGAAACCGTTCGACAGACTGACATGAGGGCGAGCATAGCATTCCTCTGGCACGTCAGAACCTTTCTTCTGCCCACAACAGGCATGAGCCCTGCGGACACTCACGGTCAAAGTCTCTACTCACTGTGTTGCTGGCATCGACAACACAAGATTTCTAGCCAATTAACTACTCCATACGGCAAGCTCCCGACAATCTACTTCTCGTAGAGATAGTCAAACGCTCCCTAAAATCGACATATATGACAGGAACGTAGTTCTCAGTTGAATGCCTAACATGCATCCATGAGTCCTCAACGCACATTCACTCCGTAAAGCCGGACTAGTACTCGGAAGTACCCTCACAGGCATCCTCCATCAGTCGTGACACAATTATCGTCTTCAATAATTTCCCAAGCACGGGCAGTAGACTGATACCCCGATAGACAAGACAAACGACAACTCTGGCTCATTCCAAGACTCAGGGAAATAGTACTGGCCAAAGCACTTCCCAAAGACTGACTCCAGGTATTCCGGTATAGCCTACCAAATGCTTTTACACATCTTGCCAGTCATACCATAATTACCTCGCGATTTCCTACATTTGGCGCGGAAGATACTGTCCGAGATTTACGACCTTTCCAGCATTGGAAGTCCCTAATGAGAGAAGAGTACTCAACCTTGTCGTACTTCCTCCAAGTTAGCAACGTATTGTCGCAAACCTGAAGGGTCCACCTTCATACCTCCATCCCTGGGATCGTCTCTTTATAAATCTTCTTCATTCGTGCTTCTTTACCCTAACAATACTGTCCTTTGATGTCCTAAATTCAGTTAAGAAGTCTTCTCTACGCAAAGCTAGATCTTCAGCACTGGCCTACCTGGTTCTCTTGAGTAACTTTCTGCGGTTCCGCATCATATCTAGCTCCCTAGTGCACCATTTGACCGTGTTTGGTTTGGTCTTTCCACGTCTACTAAAGAGTGCATCCTTAACTATGCACATCCAGCTATCTAGCTTACTTATCTGGTCTGGCGTATAGTCAGCTTTGGTACCTCTGAAGCCACCTCCCTAACACAGTTTGCCTAAATGTCGCAGTCAATGTCGGAATCCCTCCAAGCGTGTCGGGCTCAGTCACCAGAGATCTTTGTTGAGAGATCATAACCTCGATTAGATTATGATCATTCACCCCCAGTCCACTCACAGCTTTTACCTAAAGTTAAAAGCAGTCATCGCTGCACCTTTGCAGCTGTCGCGTCAATGTCACTAACTTACATGGGGCCGCCAAAGGTATATAAGTCGATCTGCCCATTGACTACCATGACTCGCTTTCCGACTAGCCATTCGCTAAGCATAACTCTCTGCAAGTATGTAGTTCGAATGTGGGCATGAGTAATTCTGGCTCCCTTACTGAACCCTATGCGGGAGCCTGCGCACCGAATATACAACATATGCTTGCCAAGAACATCCTCCCGAACGCGCCTTCCACCAAAACGCAGACCTCCATTGGCTTTTACTAACTAAAGTGCAGTCTATGTATATGTATCCTGTCATTCATTATTACAGCAGAGTCATCCCCACTGTCGACAACCCCTTATTTCTCCATCCGTAGCATACGGCTCCTGCACAACGGCAAAAGTCGCACGCAAGTCGAATATCTGTAAAAGTTTTATGCAAGTATCCATCCTAGTGATGTACGTTCGCTCTTGTGACTATCGCGCTGTAAACTGGGAAGAAAGCAGACATCATATAAGTCCCTTAAACCTCCAAACGTCGTTAAAGCTACGTGACCTCCTGCTAAATTCGACATTCGCGCACTATGTGGTCGAAGCCCAAACACCTGAATCAGCTAGGTACGGCAACGTGTTACAGTCAAGAGAGAGGCACACTTCTGTCACTACCTTGTCGAGGACTTCCTTAGAGTAAGCCCAGCCCTTAACCCGTACTACGAACGGCCACGTCTCCACCAGCTTAGCAACAGGCCGCGCAGGCCCTGCCGCAGCAGCAACAACAATGTGCAAAAATCAAATGAAAAATTTAACTCTTGTAGAATAGTGTGAGAGGGTATTAAATGCACTGAAATTATGACCAGTCTTTTAATTCGGATATATTTTCTATAGATCTAGCTCACTAGAGTCTAGATGCATACTGTAATAAACTGCATTAAACATGTGCTGTTTCTTATTAATCCATTTAACGACTGATTTCTGATTTTTTTTATTTCAACATCATCTTATAATCTATTTGTACACATTTAGAATTGAAGGGTAAATTGCAAAGAATGTTCAAGAACACAAGAAGAGTTATTAAAGCAATATACAAATTATATACTTCACACATTCAAAACTAAATAATGGTTTGTTTTATTTGTGTGTACTTCCAGTTATATTTGTTGAAATTTGGCTACTTATCTACCGCCTCTTTTAGATACAGTGGTACCGTGATTGAGAATACTTTTAGAAAAGCCATAGAGAATTTTCAGCGATTCACCGCTCTGAATATAACCGGCATGATAGATGACGAAACCATGGCAATAATGTCACTTCCACGTTGTGGCGTAAGCGATAAGGTGAGCTTAAGTACCCACAAGCGTACAAAGCGTTATGTTATCAAAGGCGGCCGTTGGTCTAAAAGTCATTTGACATATAGAATATCAAATTACCCAAAAAATTTGACAAAAACGGACGTTGATCACGAAATCGCTAGTGCCTTTGCTTTATGGAATAGACATACCAGTCTAAGTTTCACACCTAAAGAAGCTGGTCAAGTAGATATTACAATTAGGTAATCATTTAAAACTAAGAATAAATTCACGGTTGGTATTCAATTTTTATTATTTTCAGATTTGCTACAGGTAATCATGGTGACAATGATCCATTTGATGGTCCGGACGGCACTCTTGCTCACGCTTACTACCCAGTGCGTGGTGGTGCCATTCATTTTGATGATGATGAATTGTGGGCTGTTGGCAGTTCGATAGGTGTAAATCTTTTTTACGTAGCTACCCATGAATTGGGCCACTCCTTAGGCTTGGGTCACTCAAATGTAGTTTCGGCTGTTATGCACCCTATATATTATGGTTATAAGCCAGATATGAAATTACAACCTGATGATGTTATGGGCATAGAAAAGTTATATGGCAAAACAAATCCACTTAGCGCTCTTTCTTCGGACTTTGGTCTGCCACATCTGCCTCCAGGTGACGAGATGTGTAGAGATCCCAAAATCGATACTATCTTCCAGTCATCCGATGGCCAAGTATATGCTTTTAAGGGTAACAACTATTATAAGATTTCCAAAAGAGCGCTGGCTGAGGGTTATCCTAAACGTATATCTGAAAGATGGCCAAGTTTGCCTGGTAATTATTCCGTTTAAATTATTTCTTTATAATTCTTAGTTCGATATGTTTTAGGCGATATTGATGCTGCATTTTCGTATAAAACTGGCGAAACATATTTCTTTAAGGGTACTGAATATTGGCGTTACAGTGGCCGTCAAATGGATAAAAACTTTCCCAGAAAGATAAGCGAAGACTTTATCGGCTTACCCAATCATGTAGAGGCTGCCATGTCGTGGAACGGTATAATTTACTTCTACAAAGGCAGTGAATTTTGGCGTTTTGAACTTTGGGGCAAGCCAGCAATTAAGTACGGCTATCCCAAATCCATTTCGCTTTGGAAGGGCCTGCCAAATGACTTGGATGCAGCCATTCAACTCACCAAAGATGTTAGATTCTACTTTAAAGGCGACAAATACTATCAGGTTGATGTCGGCACTTTTGAGGTAATTGAAAATAAACAATTTAGTTGAAAGAATTAAAAATTTTTTAGTTTTTTACAGGTTAATCCAGCTGTACCCGCATATCCACGACCGTTATTGCGGTGGTGGTTCGTTTGTTAAAACGTAACATCAGGTAAGATAATTTACTTAACGTAATCATATTATTATAAAATTCATCTTTCTTGTAGCTTCTCATATCATAAAGTTTTTGTTAGTATTGCGAGGTTTTTCATAAAATATTGATTTGTTTTTTCAAATCTTGGGTAAAACTGAAAAATTTTGGCTTTTGGTAGTTTTGAAATTATTTTGTTTTTCCAGTTTTTTCGATTTTGCAGTGAATTCTCGAAGTTTGAGAGAACGCTAAATTATGCCAAATATTAAATAATTCGTAAGTTCTTGGTTCAGTTTCTCTTGTTTTAAGCTTTTATCATGTTTAGACTAGAGTTCGGATTTGAAATTTCGGCTTTTTCAGTTTAGTTTAGATTTTTTACAAAATATTGAATTTTTATGATTTTCCGCAGGAATAGTGAACATTTTGCCCTCTGAGTGCGAAAGTTGTGTGATTGCATTTCTTAGCCAATTCTCTAGCTCGAGGATATGAGATTCTAGATGATCCGATGCAATCTTTGGGTTTTTATTTACACTTACAAGTGCAATGTCATTAGCAAATTTTGAAGTATATGTGATTGAGTTTGTTATCTATCTGCTGCATAAACTGTGTTACGTGTCGCAATGGCACGTAAGTAATTGTTCACTGTTAGCTCACTTTTCAGGATGTGTGCTCTCAACCCCCACCGACGCCCTCCTGACAAGCGGCAATTCTAACAAAAATATACACGTTTCATTCAGTGAAGCTCGATGACTCTTCCAAGTCAAAAATCCCACCCATGTTCATTTTCCATTTCCTGTTGAATATCGTTAAAGATCCCTCTAAACCCAGTATCTATTCGCACACACTTACCTCTGGATTATTTCCCCAAATTTAAAAAATTTTAATTACTCATCTTTTCTTTCTTATTTTGTTGACACACTTTACTTAATACCAACAATTTTACTCACTCTACATAGAAATATGCACCTAAACTACCGTACATAAATTTCCTTTAACAGATTTCTTTTTCAATTTGTTTCCTTCTGAGTGTTTTTCATATTTGTTTTATATTTTAACAATATATTCTCAAATTGTTTTGTTAAAGTTTATTATATTCCAAATTCGTTTCCTTTATTTTGAAGTTACACGTTTACTTCCTAATTCCTGTAGTTCTATCTTTCACTGACTTTCCTGACTGAAGAAGCTACCTAAGATCGGATTACGCAACCTCGTTAACACAAACAAAAGAGATTCTGTATAACTTTGTACTAGCGAGACGAAGAAACATTATCTAAGAATTTCCTTCTAACCTTTACCAATTTCTCTTCCCTGGTTTTCTCTCTGGACTCTACGCTATCGCTCGATTTATGTAGAAAATAAAAACTCCTGTATTGCTTGCTCTAATTAGAGAAACTAATAAATATTTTTTTTAAATTTTAAGTTTCCCTAATGATTACATGGTTTCCTTTTATTAACAGACGTCAAAAGTTTTATACATATATAGATATTGTAATATACATAAATAAACAATACATATCTTCAAATCGTTCTGGTTGTTCCTTCTTTTCAGGATACTTTTCTCTTGAGGCTTTACTGGAAGGACCCATTTTTTGACTTTCTTCAAGATTTGGCTCTCTCCTGGCTACTTTATGGATTGATCTTTGTCTTGTGTGGGTTTTATCAACGTTTGTTTTATTTTTTTTTTTAATTTTATTTTAATTATTTTAAGTTTTATATATTATGTATTGTTTTATCTGTCAATATTAAGCATTAACTTTCTTTTCATAAAGTGATCCAAACAGGTTGAGTAACAATAAATCTCTGCTTTTTCAGTTTTGATAAGTATACTTTTACGTTTTTTCCACTTTAATCAGACTGACTCTCTTTTCTTCTCTAAAACTCCTTTTTATCTTATTTCATCCATTATTCTTTAATTGCTGAATTGATGCCGTTACTAATTCTCGAATTCCAGCACAACAAAAAAAAAAAATATATTCATAATGCATTCGTTATATAATCTCTCCTGATAATACCAACAAATTTATTTAGTATGGAGTTGTGGCCGCTCTCCTCTGTCTTTTTTCTTTTGTGTGTTTCTTTATACTGCATACCAGGCCAATGACCAGACCTATTCAGCAGTCCTCATTAACAGTCCCCTAGCCTGTTTCATTGAAAAGTTAGCTAAAAAATTGTATATCAAAATAGTTAGTTTTTCTTCTCAGGGTTTACGCATTAAAGTTTCCATTGCCAATTTTATTACGTCCCTCCCAAATTTCATTGACATAACAAACACTAACACACACAAAAACAATTGTGAATAAGCTGCCTGCACAAGAACATGATTCAATGACATAAAACAAATAAGACAAAATTAAAATGAGGTATGTATGCGGTTAATTTCAGATGGATTGGTATTCCGGAAGTATCGTTCATGTTATTACTATATTTTTCCATTCCAGGTAAAACAAAACAGCATTATTAATTTGAGGTACTGCTTAACCGCTGCCTTAATTAAATGCCGTGTCATAGTTCCACTGCGAAAGGCCAGTCGCAAAAGTTAGGTGGACCATAAAGATATAACAAAGTTGTGATTTGGGTCGAGGGTAATCGTTTGATTTCGCAAGACCCCTCCCGTCATAACTATTAGGGATACAAGTTTTGCTCCCCCTTACTGTCGGTGCGAATTTTTTTCATAAAATAAAAACCAGCTAGAAAACAAACACCCTCATGAGAGTTTTAAATATACCGCTTATGTTTTATTAATTTAAAATATCTGCATTCTGTATATTATGGCGTCAAGCATAAACTAAAATTTAAAAAGACATCATCAACCTTTTACCCGCCAAATGCGCCAATATTTTTTTTTTTTTTTTTGGTTGTCTAAATACAAAGTTGGAAAACTTAGATGTTAAATTTAGGACAACAGCATTTTTGGATGAAAAAGATTTTTTCCAAGTATGATGTTGCATAAAAATATTCAGAGGGTGTCACAGAAATCAATGTTGTCGGTTCTGTCTTTGGAAATAAAACAATGAGATATCAGCTTCAGCTGTCAGTTTTAATATGTAAATATGTAAGTAATTTTATTTTTTTATAAAAAAAAATTAACTCTGACTTAGAATTATATTTTTTTAGGGAAAATCATAAAAATAGGAGACAAAATGCTATAATGATTGAGTTTATGGAAAAATACCCTCATATTGCAAAGGGGCGTGACTGGCAGAAACGCTTAACGGTGCAAGTCCACCACAATACGATGTGTATGGATGGAAAAAGGTAACCAATTTTTTTACACCAAAAGAAATTGTATTGAGTTGTAGCCTTTTTATTTATGTAGAAGTGGAAAAGTGAATTCAAAATAAAGCTTGCACAACAAAAAAGCACAGTCTACGGCACCAGGCGGTGGACCACTTACGAAGCATCAGTTGACAACAATTGAAGTTAACGGAATGAAAGACACACGTTCTACTGTTGAATAACATCTAACTGTATTTACCTTTTTTTCCTTCTTATATAGTTAAAATTTAGATTAAAATTTCACATTTTTAATTACCGATCAAAAAATATAAACTTTACGAAAAATATAAATTTAATATAAAGTAACAATTCAGCAATAATATTATTTAGTTCAAGAAGTACAATTTCATTTTACTGTTTTTGTTCTTATAAATAATTTCAATTATTGGATTTGTTGGAATACCAATTAAAGTGAGAGACCGTTCCGTTTATTATAATTCAAGTTTTTATTTTAATACTATAAAATTAGTTCTGGTACAAAAGTAGTTCTTTGCTTAAAGTTACAAAATGGAGTGAGTATAATTGATGCCCAATTTCTAGCGCGCACGTTTTGACATTTTAAAACATAGAAATTTTCATAGTTGCATGCATTTGGATTGCATTAGAGATGGGCTAATATAATTGCAACAGGATTTTTATTAGTCAGCTAAAAATTACAAGAGATATATTAAAAAAATAAAGGATTGTGTCAACTAAAAATTAATAGTATAAAATTGCATATCAGCTACAAATTACATGGGGCATTAACCAAATGAAAAGGTATAATAAATTGAATGCAGTAATGAGTAAGTGTGTTTGTCTAGTTAGAGTATGTCAATAAGTGTATTTTGTGTTTGTGCTATTGAAGTGTGTTAACTTTGATGGGACAATATTGCACTTATATTGTATTTCGCAGTCAGTAGAAGGTGTGTTCGGTATTGTTATTGGACTCAAAGAAGAAATTGAGATTATAATTGAAAAAGAATTGTTCCCAACAACTTCAAAACGACCAATGTATCCGGTTGAGGTAAGCTATGTGCCATGTTAAATTTATATTCACTTAAGTTGTAGCATGGATCCCTGTTCGGTGTTAACAAAAATGTTTCGATTCCATATTGACAATCTCCTAGTAGGTTGAACGATCGTTCTTCCGACTCATACATCCTACGAAAATATTGCCGGAACTGCTTACATTCCACACAAATGCATCATGGCTGGAACCGGGATAACGTTCGAATTTTTATTTCACCATCACAAATCTGAGTACTAAAATAAGAATAAATCAATTTATTTAAAAGTTATGGAATTAGAGTTGATCTTTAATTACAATAAGAACATTTATACTATAATACCTCTTTCGATTCAATTTTTGCGTGAGTTCCGTCAAGGCCACCAATGATAGATGGCATATTACATTGTAGAAGTGGTATCTTGATTAGCGTTTTTTATTGCTGTTGATTATCAGTTGGACCCACTGTGGACAAATGAACCGCTCCATAACCTTGAGTACGTCACCGTAAATTGTTGGCACTGTGCTCCTACCTAGGCTTATGCTTAAATCATTGCCAACAGATCTCTGATAAATGTAAATGTCCATTCCATACGAAACGATAATTAGTTACAAAAATGTAAAGCAATTTTAAGTATATATAAAGGCACCTTTTGTGAACGTTCTTCTTCTAACAAAACAAATGCCACCACTGTTTACGCCATGTTTTTTTTTAGCAATTTATCACTTATTCTTTTTTAAATTATTTAGTGCAATACTTTTATTGGCAGATTAAAACTTTTTCACTTTTTCGTATTTTCTGCAATAAAAAAATTCAAAATTGTAAACAAATATAACTCAGAGCTGATTCGAACATTGGTTTTATTTGTATTCGAACATAACAAAACTAACTTGGTTTTATGACACTAAAAATGAAACCAACATTAGTTTGCTAAAACGATCATTAGCCAAACCGGCATGATTTTAATGGCAGCCCTGATTACGTACAAATATATAAATTACATATGTATGTATACATTGTAGGTGCTACTTTACATTTTAAAATATCAGAAACTACTCTTCGTTGCATACCTGCAATCTTGGCATACAAAGCATGATTTCCAACTACAAACACTGAATTTTTTAAGCACTTTTAGCAGCTGATTTTCGAGATACTAAATTTAATTTATTTATTGTATATGTATGATATGCTCGTTTAGTGGAAGAATGTTCCAAAGTAATTATAGCATTTCTCTTCCATGGAGAATAGCAAAAACCTATTTTGTAAAATAAATATTTATGCGTTGGCGTATGTATTATTTTATATAGAAAATAAATGGGTACGTATTTTTAATAAGCTTTCAAAAGAAACGCCGTAAGGATTATTGCATACGGAAGATATGTGATCAAACCTTTTTAGTCTATATACATATATATATATCTTTTGCTGACTGAGTTGCAAATAAATCGCACCCTTAAATCCGACTGGGAATAAGAAATATATTGGCAAGAAGAATCTTAATTTATTCTAAGTTTGACAAACAAATTTATGTGTGTTTCCCATTTCAAGCCTTTATTAGAATTTATACGTTAGTTTTTTAAAGGAAATAAAAATGTGGGAAATTGCTTAGTTGTTTTTTTATTAGATGAATTTTTTGCATCTTTAATTCACTAAATAGTATTCTATTACTTCTTGGAAGTTAATAAAATAGCCTTAAATGAGAAGTGGACCTTCAACGGAGAATACATAAGAATAGTAAACGAATATAAATACCTGGGAATGCTGCTAACACCAACACTCAATTTTGGAAAACATGTTATTCAGAAAAACTAAGCTGCTAAGACATGTTTAAACGTAACTTGGAACGAGTTTGTTGGAAAGTACGATGTGTCTCTAAAAGCAAAATGGAAATTATTTTTGGCGGTGTGTAAGTCTATTCAATCGTATGGCGCACAAATTTAGGGATACTTGTGTTTTGATGAAGTAGACAAACTACAAAGATATTTTATAAAGCGAATTCTTAAACTTCCCGATAACACACCTAATTACGTCATGGCGTTAGAAACTCGAAATGAAGAGGGGCATTATTACACATATGCTCTACATCTTAAATATATATCAAAAACTCCTTTTGAATATGCACATAATAGATTACCACACTTGCTATCTATGAAAGTAATTTCCAAGAATATTTATTGGTACAGTGATTTTCAAAATCGTTTGTTGCAATTCAACATTGGAAACAACAACATTGAGCAAAATTTTTCTTCATGGGTAAATGCAAACTTAAAACTAAGAAATGAAAGTCCAAACACGTGAAGCACACGTCACAAATTTACCGCTTTCGCGACTTTTCTAAAGGTTTATCCTACTGCAATGAAGGTTTTAATCAATACCAGATTTCGTTTATAATGAAGGCTAGAGCAGATCTTTTGTGGCTAAATGGGAATAACCTACGTGAACACGATTCTCGCCTTTGTTCAATGTGCGTGTTTTAGTAGAGGTAGAATCGATAGAGCACTTTTTGGGTAGATGCCCAATTTTAAATGAGTTTAGATTGGGGTCCGGTCCGGTCCGTCAGTTTATCAGACGAGCAAGTAATTTATATACTTAATAGTGGTGAAGATATTTGGCAAAATCTTTGTAATTATATTAAATATGCATTAAGATACAGAAAATTTTTGATAACAGAATATAATTTTTTTAAATGTAAAATTTTCAAGAAATTTTGAAAAAAGAAAAACAAAATTCTCAATTTTCCCAGCAGACAGTTTTTTTACTATGCTGTAATCTTCTTTATATATTCAAACTACATAGTGTATAATTAGTATAAGATACAAAACATGTAAAACTTTTTTTGAAAACAATAAAGAAAACAGCTGTCTTTGATACCCTTCACAAAAACTAAAAGGATATGTATACATAGGCTGGTCTTTCCGTTTGTAATTTCTACAATATTCATTTCCGACAAAGTACATACATACATACATATAGTTTGGGGTTATGGTGAATTTTATGATTTTGGTAAGTTATTTACTATCTATTCTATATTGGATATTAAGCAAATTAGATAAATTTTAACAATTCATTCCTTGTTGTGCTCCAGCGAAGACAACAACATTGCAACAATAGGGTTTGATATACATAGTAGTATTAAATTCAGGAAAAGAAAAAATAAATATATATTAGGGCGCAAGAATATGATATCGCTTAACTCTCCTCGCATTATGGTAAAATGATTTTTTTTTTAATTTTCAGATTATATGAGGTTTTTGAGAAAGTTTATAATTTTTAAATATTTTGGCGTATTTTGAATTTTGGGTGAATTAAAAACATTTTTTTATTTACGGTATTTACAACTTGTGGTGAATTTTTGTTTTTCTGTTTGTATGTTTGTTACACATCATTTTGTTAAAATTTCGACGCTTTTCATAAAATATAGATTTTTCGGCAAAATTACAAAATTGTTGTGAAATTTTAATTTTCGTAGTGAATAATCAAAATTTTGTAGAATTAGTTTTTTTTGTTTTATTTGTAAAAATTCGGTTTTTTTAAATTTTGGGAAAATTTCGAACTTTAAAATTTTTTTTTAAATAACGGTTTTTTTAATTTAGATTTTTTTTGGAATTACAAATTTCAGGGCTATTTTTTTTCTTTTGTGGTAAATTTTTGGCTTTTAGTGAATTCCCGAATTGCTGTCGAATTTAGTTTTTTTCAAATTAATTAAGATTATTGATAAAACTTTTAATTATTAAAAACTTGGCTAAAATTTTTAATTTTAAAAACGTAGCGAGTTATGAATTTTTGGTGAATTTTTTAGTTTTTATTGGGATTTCACTACTTGTAGTGGCTTTTTGATATTTGCTTTTGTTAAACATCGATTTCGATATATATTTCAAGGTTTTTTATAAAATATTAATTTTTTGAAATTTTTCGGTTACAAATCTGTAGTGAAATTTTAATTTTTGTGGTGAATATGAAAAGTTTGGTAAACCAAAGTTCTTTTCGTAAAATATCGGTTTTATATTGATTTTTTTATATTTAAAAAAAAATTCGAATTAGTGGTGAATATAAAGTTTGGACGCAATTTCGAATGTTTTGAACTTTTTCGTGAAAGTTCGCTTTCTTTGAAATTTCGATTTTTTGAAAAATTATATTTTTGCGATTTAAAAACTTTAAACTCTAATTCGGTGAGTTTTCGAATTTTGGAGAATTCCCAATTGATTGAAATTTTTAAAAAAATTATAATTTTTATGATTTTTAAATATTTTGGTTATTTTTTTTTTTTGTGAATTCACTTGTGGTGGATTTTTTAGGTATTTGCTAAACATCGATTTTGTAAAATTTGGATTTTTTTATATATGTGTATTCTATTATGACGTTTTCATAAAATTTTGTTCTTTTTCGTTGTTATTATACAATTGAAAAATTTTGTTGAAATGTAAATTTTTGTGGAAAAAATGAAAATTTTTAATACAACACAAATTTAAAAACTCACCATAAAATCGAAAAACTGTAATAAAAAACTATATCGCAAAATTTTTTGTGAATTTTTGTAGTGAATATAGTTTGCTTTTGCATTTTCGAACCTTAGTGAATTCCCCAGTTATTGTAAAATTGCGTTTTGTTTTTTAAATTAATTAAGATTTTTGGTACAACCTAATATTTTTATGATTTTTAAACATTTTGGTCAATTTATAAATTTTTTTGTGAATTTACCATTTGTGGTGAAATCTGATTCTTTATATATACATACATATATCCCATAGATTTTGTTCATAATTTCGACGTTTTCCGTTCAATTATGAATTTTTTGCAATATTTCGGATGTTTGGTGATCTTAAAAATTGTTGTGAAACACACATTTTGTGGTGAATATTATAAATTTTGTGAATTTTGCTCTTTTTTATGGGAAAATTTCGTTTGTTTTTTTTTTTTGTTCAATTTTGCTTTTCTGGCAAAAATAAAAACGTATATATTAGTTTTTTGATTTTATGGTGAACTTTTGCATTTATAGTGAATTGAAATTTTTTGCAAAATTTACATTTTTTGGCAATTTGGTTTTTTGTGGAAATTGTTTATTTGATTTATAAAAACTTTTTTATGTCGGAAAAATATAAAAATTACAAACCGAACGACAAACCTATATATGCTACTGTGGGCAAAAAAGTCTGTTTAATTTAAATTTCGCGCGGAAATCCATTCGTCTAAATTTTTTTTTTCTACGTTGGTGTGACTGTCAGTGACATCTGTGCCAAATATCACATCAAAGTAATCATTAGTGTTTTGTATACGTTTGTCTTTCTGAAGTAAAACAAGTGCATTCGGCGAATTTTACAATGAGTGAAATTATTCAACAAAGAAGTTCCATTAAATTTTGTGTGCGGAATGAAATTTCTGGTACCGAAATATTCAGAATGTTGCAAAAGGGCTTCGGAGATAATTGTATGTCGCGAGCAAGTGTTTTTGATTGGTACAAATTATTTAAAGAGGGTCGAGAACGCGTTGACGACGAACCACGTCCAGGACGGCCATCAACATCAATGGATGATCAACACGTCAATAAAATCAAGTAATTGGTGTTCGAGAATCGAGACCTTACTGATATCGTTGGAATATCGGAGGGATCAGTGAAAACCATTTCAAAAGATCATTTGGGCCTAAGAAAAGTGAAATCACGATTGGTTCCGCCACCGCATTGATTCTTCGTGAGTTTTTCACCAAAATTCAATCAATATCGTTCCACAACCACCTTATTTGCCTGATTTAGCTCCGTGTTACTTTTGGCTGTTCAGCAAACTCAAGCGACCGCTCCGGGGAAACCGTTTTGACTCAATTAAAGACATCAAACGTGAATCGCTACGCGCATTGAAGACTATTTCGGAAATTGACTTTAACAACTGTTACGAGGATTGGAAAAAACGTTGGCATAAATGTATTACAGCCGTATACATTATATGTATATATATATATATATATATATATATATATATATATCATATATATATATATATATATATATATATATATATCATATATATATATATATATATATATATATATATCATATATATATATATATATATATATATATATATATATATCATATATATCATTTTGTTGAAGGGTGTAATACTAGAACTGTAGTCTCAAAATGTTAAATTACCAAAATTAATACCATATAATAAATATCACATAAGCCAAATTCATACAATTTTAAAATTTCAAATCTAAGTTTTTAATTTGTTTTACAGAAAATTGTTAAAAATCCAAATTTAATAATACCGGTATTATATAAATAAATAAAAAAGGTATTTTTTCCCATCAAGTAACCAAAAACAAGCCTCAACAACTTTTTAAACTTAACGAAAAAATTTACCCGAATGCTTAATTAAACTGCACCGAAAACTCTAAATTTTATAAACTATTTGAAACTTTACTATAAACCCAATTTTACTATTACCTACAATTCACCAAAAATCGAGAAACTATTATAAAAATTATAAGCATTCAGAGAAAAAAAAACATACCAATCGAAAATTCTTATGTTAAGACGAAAGGAGAGTTTAAATGTAAAATAAGACGACTAAAACCGGAGGCCAAAATTACAGTTCGCAGAAAATCTTTTGCACCGGGGAAACTCCGTAGAACATTTTTAGTAATCCGTACTTAGTGAAGGATTTATAAGATTCTTTTTTGATAACTTTCTTTTCATATTTTGGTTACAAAAACATGTGTGGTCATGGTAACACAGACCACTTCACAATTAAAAATCTTAAGTTGAGAGTCTGTAGGAGACTCGGATAATAACCTTAATGCTTTTTTCTCGGTTTGAAGCACGTGGTACATACACATTTAATTTTATATAAAGTGTCATTTATTCTATGTTCATTAGCTCCATCAGAATCGTTCATTAAACATCTGTCATTTATGTTAGCTTTAAAACAATTGTGTTTATATTTGTTTAAGTCTTAAAAGAAAAAAAAAATGGTTGAAGTCCACACGAACGAATATTTATTTGGTTTTGATAAACGATTTTAAACAAAATAATTGAAACGCTAGCAGCAACCTGCTGAAAATCTGTCCATTTTCAACTCAATCAGGTCAATTTTGTAATAAAATTATTTGCATAATATTCTCTTAAATGAGAAGAACTCTCAACTCTTCCAAATTTTCAAAAGGATTAAATTGTCTTCGGCACCAGTGGTACCAGCTTTTGAAAAAAGTTATTTTATAAAATAAATCGGCTTTTGTGCCTTAAAAATCCGTTTGATCTTTCTCATATTTCCGCAACTGATATGAGAAATACTTTTTCGAATACTAAATATTGTCAGAAGCCAATAAATTTATGTAGTTATAATTTGTCCATCACTAAAATTACGCTTCCCTAAATTCGAATACAAAACTTAAATATTTCCATTTTATATCGCAAGTTTCAAAACACAAACAATTCTATATCAGCTCTATTGAAACTTGAAGGATTACTGCTCCTTACAAAATTGTTAGACTAATTACTGGAGCTTTTTGCACACGTGGCAGGTTATAATTATGGCTTCCTGTCAATTCCACATAGTGATCGGACAAGAACTCCGAAATAAAGTCATGGATTGATCACAGGAGTTTCATTTAATTTCAAAGCTAAAGCAACAAAACTAGTAGAGTTTTGTATGAAACTATTATTGATATTTTACTTGTTTTTTCAAAGACGAATAAATAAAATTTTAAATTTTTATGAGAAATGCTTTAAAATAACTTGAAATATGAAAAAATTTAGGTTATTACTTTTCTAAAAACATGAGTCGAACATATAAAAAGAAATATTTAAGAGTTAAATTTAAATTTACGTAAATTTAAACTTGCGTGAATTAACATTTCTGTAGATTAAAACTTGAGTAAATAGAACGTTATTTATTTATTTATTTATTTGGAAATTAAAATATCATACTCTTCACAAAAGGTGTATAAGTTTGCATTCCGTTTGTAATTTTTAAAATATTTATATTTATACAATATGTAGATTTTTGGAACGAATTTTCGTCATCCCTGGTCAAGTTGGGTTTGGAGACAAACCGGTTTCGGCTATGTGCCATCTTCAGTGTCATTTTATATATTCATATATATTCTCGGTCGATATTGGTAGAGAAGTTCGTTTCACGAATCACGTTTGCCAGATGTTAAAGTCAACCCTGGGAAAGCCCTAGATAATCTAGGAATCTAAAAATTGGACAACAAGTTCGACAATTTTGTGAAATCGGCAACATCGGTCCTTTCTCGAAATATAAGCAAAAGCCTATTACGAGGAAACGTTTATTAAAAAATTTCACCAAATAAAAATTGCGAGAATTTTAAAGTTTGCTTAAAGTGAAAAATTCTACCCAAACGGTCTGTAATATATTTATGGTTTACATAATTTTTCAAATAATACTTGAAGATTTATGTAACATAGTATAAGGTGCTAAAATACCGAAAATCTTAAAGACAAGAAAATTATATTGAAAGGTTCTTTGCCACTTACAAGTGGCTGCTGTTCATACTGTGCAATTTAATGCAATTTTTCACACTATGAAAAAATGTATAGAAAGATTTTGAAAATGCCACGTAAATGACAAATTTTAATTAAGAGCATTTAAAAATATATTAAAGTACCCTCCGTCATCTAAAATTTGTCACCGTAGACTTGTTAATAAATAATGAGGGAAGGCTAAAAAATGTTAAAATCAACAAATTTTTATTAATTATTAATCGTTTTCAAATTGTAATTAGATGAATTTACACAGTTTTTGAAATAGTCAACTCGCTTTTTTCTGATGATGTACGATCGTAGAATGTTTTAATAAAAGTAACTTAAAATAGCAAAAAAGTCTTCTCCGTTTCTGTATCAGCACAATTAAAAGCCTTTTTATGAAAAATTATATATTTTAAGAACCCAACAAATAATTGTACAGATTAATTAACTGGCCCCTTACGACTTTCACATAAAATCAAAAATGCAAAAAAACAAATTACATAAACGAATTTTAAATTGCCAAATTATAAACTGAATAAAAAAACCGAAAGCATACAAAAACATTTGAAACTCATAAAGTTTTGGAACTTTGCCACAATAAATTTTGGATTTTTTATTTGACCAAAAAAAGTTTCTCTACAAAGCCAAAATTTACTATAAAATCTAAAAGCTAAAATTTGTCGCGAAAACTATAAAAATCACCTAAAAATTTGACACAGAAACTTTATCTAAAAATCATTAAAAATGTCGAAATGGCAACAAAAATTAGGAATTCAAATAAAAAACAATTAATTAAACATTGGCCCTGATCCTTACCAAGAGAATTAAATATTACAAAAACAAGTAACGAATAAATATAATTGAACTGACTTTAAAAAATTCAGCACAAACTGCATCAAAAACTTTAAGTTTCATCCACATTCATTTCATTTCGATTCAAAAAAATTTTGAAGAGTGATCCGAAGGCAAACATTTTTCTTTAACATACAAATTGTATCAAAACTTAAAATTTCACCAACAATAAAATGTCGTTATTGTCTACAATTCACACAAAAATCAAGAATTTACCAAACCTTCGCCAGCATTCAGAGAAAATATAAAAAACTAAACAAATTAAAAGAGTCGTGATTGAAAAGCGCAGAATAAAGACGAAAGGCTGTCCAGAATCTTATATACCCTTCACAAGAGTATGACCTACTTAATATATACTACAGATTTTTATTTTTTGGAGTTTTCAGTGCAATTTTAGCCTTTGGGTAAATTTTGTCATTAAATCTCAAAATATGTTGAAGTTTGATTTTTGGTCCTTGTTTGTAAAAGTAGGTTTTTTGGAGCTTCGATTTTGTTAAAATTGCTAATTTTGGCGAAATTTAATTTAGTTTTGAAACGTAAAAATTTGGTGAATTTTGGTTTTTGTGGTATTTTTGGAATTATTTTGTTTTATTCCAGTTTATCGCTTTTGTGCTGAAATTTCGAAGTTTTGTGTGAACATATATTTTTTGGTGTAATTTGGTTTTTTTTTTAATTCTTCTGTTTTGAAAAATTTTGTTATTTTGGTAATTTAAACATTTTTAGTTTGGTTTCGCTTTGTTAAGTTAAAGATTTTGTCCTAAAATTCCAAAATTTGTTCATTTTTGATTTTTTAAATTAATTTTTAGTTAATTTTTTGATTTTCTAGGAAATAAATTATTTTATTTCTGTTTTTAGATTTATGATATAATTTTGAATATTTGGTGAGTTTTAAATTCTGGTAATTTTGTAATTTTTTGTTTCAGTTTTTTTTTTTGTAAATTTCGAACTTTTCGAAAATCTTGTGTTTTTTTCAAATAAATATTTTTGTATTGTAGTTCAATTTTTGGTGAATTTTTTAATTTTGGTAAATTTCCAAGTTTTTAGTTTAATTTAGTTTAGTTAAATCCAGTTTTTTGCTGCTTTTAGATTAATTTGAATTTTTGGTCAAATTTATAAAATTTTATTGTATTTAAATATTTTGGTGATTAAGTTAATTTTTTACTGAATTTGTGATGACATTTGATTTTTGTGTTTGATATATTTGATTTTCATTTCAGTTTTGTCAAATACTAATTGTGTGGATTTTCTCGACATTTTGCAAAATTAAGAAATTTGGTGAAAAGAAAATGTTAGTGGTGAAATTTTATTACTTAGTGATTCTGCTTTTTTGGTAAAATTTGGGTTTTTTATGAAATATAAATTTTTTAGTAATTGAGTTTTTAAATTCCAGTTTTTCGATTTTGTAGTGAATTTTGCGAATTTGTGGTGATTTTAAACTTTGGAAAAATGGCGTGTTTCTGGAAGACTATATTATTTTGGTAATTTAAAATTTATGAGCTCTGGTCGGTTTTATGGTAAATTTTCAGTTTTCGTTAAATTCCGAAATTAAGTTAAAATTTAGTTCTTTTTTATTTTTCAGATTAATTGGGAATTTTTGTATTTTTGGGAATTTTCTAATTCTCTTGGGAATTTACCACTTTTAGTGAATTTTTGTTTTATTGTTTGTTAAACATCGTATTTGGGACATTTTCGACGTTTTTCATAAGATATTGATTTTTTGTGATTTTTCGGCTCTTCGGCGAAATTACAAAATTGTGGAGCAGTATAAATTTTTGTAATGAATGTTCAAGATTAATATTTCAGATAAATTGAAATTTGTTGGTGAAAATGTTTATAATTTTTGTGATTTTGAAATATTTTGGTGAATCTTAAATTTCTTTGTGAAATTTTTTAATTGTTTTGGGAATTCACTAATTGTGGAGAATTTTTTAGATTTGTTCTTATATGTTTATATTCTAGCTCTTCGATTTTGTGATGAATATAGAATTTTGTAAAAATTTCTAGTTATTTTGGTTTTGAAGGAATTCTGTGTTCGTTGTTAGTCTTTGAAATTATGTTTTTTGTAAAAATTGTTCAATTCGGTCCAATATTTAGGTCTGTGGGCCTCGGGATGATAATTTCTCTAGGAGACTTTATAGCAAAATTGATAAGGATACAGAATATGTAAATTATAGGGGCGTTTTCGCGCAAGAGTAATAAGTTTTTGGCCAATATCTCGGGAACTTGTGGACCTATTTCAAGGTCCTAAGTTGTTTACTGCCCTCAGAAAGTTTATTTTAACGTTCAATGTTAAAATAAACTTTCTGAAGGCGGAAATGAATATTGTAGCAATTACAAACAGAATGATAAATCGATATTACTTATACCCTTTTAATTTTTGTGAAGAGTGTAAGAAGGCGATAAGATCGTCAAATTCTGGAGTACTTGTAGTAGTTCATAGTTGAGTAAAGGGTGTGTAAGATTCGACTCAGCCGAATATAGCTGTCTTACTTATTTACATATTTAACATGTCAATAGGTGTAAATAAATAATTGGTAAATCCGCAATAAAATAACATTTAAGTTAAAATTACTTTAAATTCGCTTTGTAGTTTTGTGATTTCGAAGAAGTTCGCCACACTTCAAAAATTCTTCATTAATTTCTGCTATCATATTTCCGCCTTTTGTGATTGTGTTCTTATTAATATTCGTACCGTGAAATGGAAGTTTGATACTGTTGTGTACATATCGGAAGTTTTGGCGAAATGAAGTACCGTCATTTAGTTGTGATGTATATAGAAATGAACTTCTGTTGCGGAAATTAGTAACAATTTACGTAAACATGAACAAAATCTCCCCTGGATTGACAAAAAACTAAAGAAACCCAAATTCAAAAGAATTTTTTTTTAAACTTTAATTATTATTTTATTGATTTTTTTCTAATGGAAAATTTACAATAAGTATTCAAGTCTTATATCTAAAATATTACTTATTAATTATTACCAATGCAATAACTAATTCACTGTATTCAAATTCTAATAACTACCTACTATGGGATGAACCACTAGTTTGTTTACGTACTTGGACGAGTATGTTTTTGTTTCTTCTTGAATAGCGGGAACTTCTAGCTCCCTATGAATATTTTCATTTCTTATATACCAAGGAGCGCATACGATAAGACGTAAAATCCTATACTGCCTTCTTTGTAGCTTCTGGATATTTGATGCACAAGCAGTACCCCACAGCTGAATAGCAAATGTCCATTGGTTTTATAACGGTTTTGTACAACCGGACTTTGTATTCCAAAGCCAACGTTGAGTGGGGACCTATTAACCAGTGTAGTTGAATTGTTCTGAGTTTTATGGCCGCAATTTTTGCCTCAATATGGTGGGATCAATTTAGCCGTCTATCTAGGTGAATACCTAAATATTTAACGTCTGTTTGGTATGGAACAGTGGTATTTGACATCGTTATTGGGCGACAATTTTGCATCCTGAGGGAAAAAGTTACATGAGCACATTTTGATGGATTTACCTTTATTCTCCACTGTTTTAGCCAGCCTTCTAGCTTATGAATATGGGACTGTAGCTTTTCAGATGCATCCTTTGGATTATTTCTGACACTTATAAATGCAGTATCGTCTGCAAACGTTGATGTATGTATATGGGCTTGTTTGCATATCCGCTGTATAAATGATGTATAATAGCGGCCCTAGAATGCTACCTTGGGGGACTCCTGCAGAGATTCTGCCATTTTTAGAAAACTGATCGTTTGACCTTATTTTAAACGTTCTATTAGTGAAATAGCTCTTAAGAAGCTTGAAGGAAAAGTTTACAGGAAAAACTCGCGATATTTTCGTGGGAAATGGCAATAAATAAAGCTAAACAATATTGCTTATTTTTAAATGCAGTTCTAATGACGGTGACAATTCTATGAACTTGCTCAATAGTATCATGACTCGCTCGAGAACCGAACTGATGGTCGGTGGCGAATAATTTTTCAAATAACTTTGACAAAATTGAGATTAGGCTAATGGGACTGTATGATGTAATCTGGCCTGAGTCCTTTCCTGGTTAGGGATTATAATTTCAGACATTTTTCAATAGCGTTAGAAGAAGCTAACGCGCAACATGGCATTAAATATAGACAGTAAAATTTTCACAGCTCACTAAGGTAAGTTTCTTATCAGCGATCCTGTAATACGATCAGGTCCTGGTGATTTTCAAATATCTATAATTTTAATGATCGATTTTAATGAAGATAGCCGAAATTCCATAAGATCATGTACAGAGTCAATAATATTTGAAGAAGTGAAGCTATTTATGTTATAAGGTGTAAAAACCTTTTCTAAGTAATTTGCAAATGCATTTACCTTATCAATAGAGTTTTTGGCCCAGGTGCGGTTTTCAAGACTTAGTGGAGATTCGTAGGGAATCGGAAATTCCAAGCTACTTACAGCTTTCCAGAGGCTGTAGTCCGTGTTGTTTGTTGGATTCAAATTTTTTAAATAACTCTCGGCAGTAGATTTAAGTTTCTGTCTCGGTTTATTGCGTAGGTTTCTCTGGCATAAGTGCAGTTGGACCTTTATGTCTGGAGAACGACCGTTTTGCCATTGCCTTCTGAGCCTTCTCTTCTCCCTGACAATAATCTGAACATCAGCTGATGACTGGTGCGAATTTCTTTGAACTGTTGGGAATCCTGACGGTGCACATCCGTCACGGTGTTTGTAAAAAAACACAGAGCTTTTTGAATATCAATCGGGTTAGTAAGAGCAATATTCTGAGATAAGTGAGAGCTAACATACATTTTATATTTTATTCAATTGGTGTTTTTATTTGGGTAAAAATAATGGTTTCAGGTGCAGTGGAAAAACTGTCGTGTAAACTAATGACTGTGGGTGAGTGATCAGAAGATAAATCCTAGGAAGAACTTAATAAAAGTTGTTGACGTCTGATGTTTTTTTACAATAGCTAAATCGATAAGGTCTGGCAGCTTGTTAAAGTCCGTTGGCCAATAGGTGGGTTTACCTCCTAGACAACATCGAGCTTATTAGCTTGAACTGTGTTATACAGCTGCCTTTCTCTAGGGCTAATGAGTCTAGCGCCCCAATAGATGCTTTGCGTTGTAGTCTCCAGCTGCAAAAAAAGCAAACAACCTGCCAAATTGATCGTGTTGAATCTTATGTCTAGGCGGGCAGTACACAGAAAATACAGCAATTTTAAAGTCCGTAAGATTTATAGTGGTCGCTTGTAAAAAGTCTTGACTGAATTCTGGCATTGGAAAATGCCTTATGTTTTTGCGCACTATAACGGCAGTCCCACCACATGCCCTTCCACTCGGGTGTTTAGTGTCGTATACAAAAAATTCATTAACTCTAAAGCAGTTTTTTTTAGAGTGAAGGGCATTTCAAAGACTAAAAGTATGTCTATTTCCTGTGTTAGAAGGAAATGCTCGACTTCATATTTATTTTGGGAGAGCACATTAGCGTTCTAGAAGCATATTTTCAACTGGTGCATTTTTTACTTAGCAAAATTTGTAGCAGCATGTTTGGGGTTCGCATAATTTCCTGAAACGTACCCTGCATAGTTGTCGTAAAATTGTTGATTGTTTAGTAAGATTTTCAATTGAGCTTGAATTATTCGTAATAGGTGACGTGGGCATATGAAAATTTTTGGTAGTTTGGCTTCACGATTACCATTAGGTAATTGTGCATCATTTTTCAGAGCTTGGGCATACGAATTAGGTTTGGTATGTGGCTGTGTACTAGTTATAGAACCATCAGGAATGGCGGGAAATTGGGAAGCCTTATATTGTTCAAAGACATGTTTGCGTAGTATTTTTGAATTTTTTTCATGTTGGAAAACTTTACAGCGCTTATAATTCGCAGTGTGATATTCACCGCAGTTGCTACATTTTTTAACCCTGGAAACAATGCATACTGATGGTAACTTGCAATAAGTTTTAGTATGACCAAATTCCGGGAAGTTGGTGCATTGACGGAGACCATTACGTTTCCGTGGCTCTTCTACTGTTATTCTTCTGTTGAGAAGGTAGCGCAAGTTGTAAATAGGATGCTCGCAGTTATTGGATTTTATATGAATTGTTGCATTAAATACAATCTCAACACGATGCATTGGTTGGGGAACTTTATCCTTGTTTAGCATATTGTACACTGACCTTACGTCATACCCTTCTGCTTCTGCAGCATTTTTTATTTCCTCAGTAGGAACAGCACTGTCAATGCCCTTTATAACAACTATCAAGCCTTTGGCACTTTTTAGCTGATAGGTATAATAACTACTATTTTCGGCGTCAATTCTGCTTGCAATGAGCCGATAATTTTTTTCCGTGTGGGCTTGAATCTTGGTTTCTTGTATATGTCCTCTCCGTATAGCAGCAACATAAAAGTTTTCCTTTCCTACCAGTTGGGACAACATGTTTACAATCGCATTTGCTGTTTGCTCGTGCAAGTAAATTGGTGGGGTTTTTTTTCCCTAACAGCTGTTTCGGCATCATCATTATCCGGCGTAGCAAGTACGGAGAATCTGCTTCTGTTGTAGCTGCTTTAGCACCTTTGTAGTGTTTTGTGGTGCGTTATTCCTGGAAAGACTTAGGACTGGCCTTCCTTTTGGTAATGGTTATATAACAAACCATACCTGTTTGCACTCTTTTAGGGAATTTTTTATATTACCTGTTTTGTTGGTTTGTTGTACTATTTTTGATATGGTACCTAAATTGTTTTTTGGTTGAAGTTTTTTCTGGTGTTGTTACCTGCGAAGATGTGTTTATATTTCCGTATAAATTTATACCAAAATCGAAGAGTCGCCAAAATATTATTATCCATCAATTAAAATACGAATTTAAACTTAAAAATGGAAAAGGGAATTTAAACTTTAAACTATGTAAATCAAAAAAATTAAACCAGAATGGAAAATTTTTTTTCAAAAATTTTAAATTTCACAATATTGAAAAAAATACCTTCTAAGTGCCAAGTTACAAAAAATCTATATTAAAAAAAAAACAATTTGACATTAAAGGCAAGAAATCAATAATTTGTATAAAATCTAAAATGCAACCAGAATTTCAAAATACCCCAATTTCACTGTTTTGTTATTCAATCGCCAAAATTTCAATATTTACAACAAAATCAAAACATTTCCAAAACTTGAATGTACACCAAAAAAATTAACAATGTAGATTTTATTAACAAACAGTGAATTTTTATTTAAAATAATTAACCGATCGTTCACCAAAATTTTTAAAATTCACCACTAATTCTCAAAAATCCATTAGAAAATAAAAGTTTATGAACAATTTAAAATTTTCCAAGATACGAATAACTAAATACTCAAAAATGAAAAAAATAAATTTGATCAAAATCGAACATTTACATAAAAATTTTAAAAATCGAAAAATCGCAATATCATAAAATTATCATCCTACAGTCGCCAAATTCCAATAATTTTTCACCTCTGTAGTTATTGGCTGTGCGCCCACATCACAGCCTATGACTTGCGCCATACCAATGTGTTTACAGTGACGGATGTGAACCTGAAGTCTCATAGGGAAAGTATGCCGAACGACTGATTCCGCGAGCATAGGTGTGTCATAGGTACTGTTCGTACGTCATAATGCACCAGCGTACGTGAGATTAATTTTACCATCTGTAGGCCCGTTGAGGCAGGTCGCTGATATTGTTTTATACAATGCAGGGCTGCTCTATCCTTGTCAAAACATTTTACTAACACAGTTATTACTACAACGTGATCTAATGCAAGACGAATAAGACTTTGAAATGGATATAAAACGAATACGAGTACGAGTTTAACATAACAAGCTATGACTAACTGCACTCAAAGCGGTAAAGCGACAATTTATTGTGGCAGCCCTTGTTCTAAGCAAAAATCGTTCCCTTTGCCTTGTTAAGTGCTTTTGAAAGCTTCGGCGTTCATATGTAAACGAACATTAATTAATTTAAATATCAATTAGCAACGGAATCCGATGAATATGGTGAACAATTTCATTAGTCACGTACCTATTAAAGAACGCTATAAAGGCAAACGTATACACTTTCTTATAACCAAAATATGCTTCAGAATTGCCTTTAGGTAAAACAACAACAAGCGAGCCTCATAAGATCCGGTTTCGTTAGATATACTCGTATTAGCACTAAGCCTTAAGCACATTTTAAGTTTTGACTTACTGCTGGCGTTCAAGTTAAATTTTGGTGTTTGGTGAAGATTTATAGTCGAATTTAACAGCAAATATTTTTGTAAAAACATTACAGCCCGTTGTACTTCTGTTTTATTTGTCTAACCTTTTGCAGAAAGATACAATGAAGACCCACGCAGCAAAGAGTTAGATGGTGAAAATGTTCCTCGTGATGTTTTATATAAAAGGTTTAGCACTTTAATGTTATTACTTTCTCTAAGACGACTTACTAAAACAAATAGGTAAAGGGGGTGGGGAGCTTTAAGCCCCCCTAAAATAAAGGCCAGACTTTAACTTACAAAATGCCGATACACATTTTTATTTGGTTCCCCCTCTCGGAGTCAGAAACTCTCTTGTCAGAAACTAGTAATTTTTTGGTGTTCTACAGTGTAACAGGTACGGAATCTATCCCCAGTTATAGAGTTAAAAATTTGTATTTTTCATTTATTATCACGCCATAGGAGAGAATTATAACAGGCCTAAATAGCAATAACAGGTGCAAAATTTACTACAACTACATACATACATTCTACTGCTAAAACGGTTCAAAGCAGCAGGTATAAAATGACTTAAAAATTAGCGTTAAAATTCAGTATAGACGTGTTCTTAAGTCAAGAACAGATTCCATTTATAATAAAAAATATATATTTCTTATTATACTTCTCAGGATAGAGTGTTGACTTAGGAGACAAAATTTTAATTTTACGTTATTACTAAATAAAATTTGGGAAAAGTTCAAGGTTAAGAAATGGTCAATATATGTTAATAGTATTTAATAATATAATAATAGTCAAAGAAGTAAGAGCGCTACACCTTGTCGTGCCAAGTAATAAAAATGTAAGTTGTGTAAAAATATTATTTTTTAATTTAATATTTGTTTAATATTAATTAATATTAATGAATAATATTAATATTTGGGTTTTTTCTAATGTGAAAATATAGATTTGTTCCAATACAAACAATTCCTGTAGTTCTTCATTTTGTGCTCCATTTCATTTCATTTTATCCGTTTTGTTTCACATTTTAGCTTTTTGGATCGTTTAAATTTTTTATGAAATAATAATTGGATTTGTATCATGTTTTGATTTTTTTATAAAATCTTAAGCTCTTTGATAAATTTTGGTTTTAGAAAATGTTAAATCGTAGAGATTTTAATTTGATTTTGAAGTTTCGAGTTTTTTTTTTTTTAATAAGACGACTTAAAACCGGAGGCCAAAATTAAATATCGCAAATACTCCGTAGTATATTTTTAGTAGATTATGCTTTTGTGAAGGAACTATAAGATTTGGTTACAAAATATTTGTGGTCTTGGAAACACTGTCCGTAACAGCGCGATAAGAATCCACTAATTCTACCTTTACAATGACAAATGCTAAGTTGAGAGAGAAAGTCTAAGAATTTAATTTTATTAAATTATTTGTTTACCCTTTTTTCTTAGCTCCATCAGAATCGTTTATTAAACATCTGTTATTTATGTTGGCTTTAAAACAATTGTGTATATATTTGTTTAAGACTTAAAGAAAAGCATAAAGTTATTTAAAAAGGTATAAAAATATGCAGTAAAAAAAATTTTAAAATGGTTGAAGTCCAAACTAACAAATATTTATTTGGTTTTGATAAACGATTTTAAGCAAAATAATTGACGCGGTAGTAACATCCTGATGAAAATCTCTAAAATTTTAACTCAACCTAGTAAATTTTATAATTCGTATAAAGTATGCAGTACTTCAACTGTTCCAAATTATTAACTGTTCCAAGTATTAACTTGTCTCCGGTACCAATGTATCAGCTTTTGAAAAAAGTTATTTTATCAAATAAATCGGCTTTTGTGCTTTAAAAATCCGTTTGATCGCATTTCATATTTCCGCAACTGATATGAGAAATACTTTTTCGAATACTAAATATCGTCAGAAGCCAATAAATTTGTATTTATGTAGCTTATAATTTGTCCATCACTAAAACTACGCTTCCCTAAATTCGAATACAAAATTTAAATATTTCCATTTTATATCGCAAGTTTCAAAACACAAACAATTCTATATCACCTCTATTGAAACTTGAAGGATTACTGCTCCTTACAAAATTGTTAGACTAATTACTGGAGCTTTTTGCACAGGTGGCAGGTTATAATTATGGCTTCCTGTCAATTCCACATAGTGATCGGACAAGAACTCCAAAATAAAGTCATGGATTGATCACAGGAGTTTCATTTAATTTCAAAGCTAAAGCAACAAAACTAGTAGAGTTTTGTATGAAACTATTATTAATATTTTACTTGTTTTTTAAAAGATGAATCAATAAAAATATTACATTTTTATGACAAATGCTTTGCAATGACTTGAAATAAGAACAAACTTCAGGTTATTACTCTTTTAAAACCATGAGTCAGACAAATAAAAAAATATTTAAGAGTTAAACTAAAACTTACGTAAATTAAGACTTCCGTAAATTAAAACTTGAGAAAATAATACGTTATTTATTCATGGAAGTCACCAATAATTAAAAACCTGAAAAACCCTAAAATAATTTTAAGCTTAAAAATGGTAATAATTTTACAAAAAAAAAACCAAATTGCACAACAAAATATCGGAATTCCAACGAGTTTTAAAAATTTATTCACAAATTGCACAAATAATCAAATTCCTTTATTGTCTAAAATTCACAAAAAAAAAATGAGAACTTACAAAAAAATCACAAGCATTCATTCAGGGAAAACACATAAACAAATTAAAAGAGTCGTGATTGAAAGGCGCATGATAAAGACGAAAGGACTGTTAAAGTATAAAACAAGTAGGAGATTTATATTTGGCTGTGCAGAATCTTAAATGGCCTTCACTAAAGTACAATCTACTAAATTTTATCGTTAAATTTCAGAATATGATGGTTTGTTTTTTCCTTTATTTTGGACATTACGCAACACCGACTTTGTTAAAATTACTATTTATAAAGTTGTTGAATTTTGTTTTTTTTTAGTCTTTTTGAAATTATTTTATTTTCCTTGAGTTTTTGGACTTTGTGGTGAATTTTCGAAGTTTTGGTGGGCATACAATTTTTTGGGGCAATTTCAGACTCTTTAAACTTTTTGTGTTTTGGGATAATTTTGTTATTTTGGTAATTTAAACATGTTTAGGATATTGCTTCGTTTTGTTAAGTTTTTGTGGTAAAATTTCAAAATTTGTTTTTTTTTTTTGCAGTATTTTTATTATATATTGGTTTTGTAGCAAATCAATTATTTTTGTGCAGTTTTTAGAAGTATTGCTGACTTTTAAATTTTGGCAATTTCGTAATTTTTTAGTTCAATTTCAGTTTTTGAATTTGTGGTGAATTTCCAAACTATAGTGCAATTTTTTGAATTTTCGCGGCTTTTTGCTGAAGTAACGAAATTTAGAGAAATTAATATATTTTATTTCAATTAATTAATTAATTTTTTATCAATTAAGAATTTGTGGCGAATTTCAACTTTGGCTGTTTCTGGAAGACTAATATTTTTAAAATTTTGAAATTTTTGACCTTTAGTTCAGTTTTCCGGTGAATTTTCAGATTTCGTTAATTACTTAAATTATGATATAATTTCGCTTCTTTCCATTTATCTGCTTAATTGCGATTTTTTAATTCTTTTGGGAATTCAACACTTTTAGTAAATTTTTGTTTTTATACGTTTGTTAAAATTTTGAGGTTTTTTTTAAAATATTGATTTTTTGTGATACTTCGGCCTAATTGCAAAATTGTGGTGAAATATTAATTTTTGTGTTGAATATTCATAATTTGTTGAATTTGTTTTTTTTTTCTGTAAAATTTTGGTTTTTCATTAAATTTAGATATTTTAATTTTTTTTAGTTTCAGTTTTTTGGTTTTCTGTTGAATTTTAAAATTTGTAGTGAATTAAAAAATTTTGCAAAATTAAGAACATTTTAAAATTTTTTTATGCTCGGCATCGGTTTTTTCTAAATTTAGATTTTTCGGAAAATTATGATATTTTTGTAATTTAAAAATTTTGAACTACGGTGTTGTCGTGAATTTTGGTATATTCCTCTATTATCAGGTCTGTTCTGAAAACCACGTGATTTCAAATCACGAACGATTTTGAAATCACTCCGACGATTTGATGCTGTTCTGCAAATCACGTGATTTTTCGGTTTTCGGCGTGGTTTTTTTCGAAAACACGAGAAAACTGCTGACTATTTAGATTTGTGTTTTGTTTGTTTAATTTTTTTATATTCTTAATTAATATAAAAAGTAAAAATTAAGGTAATAAAAATGCCGGGAGCTAGTTTATTGGCAGTAATTGCTGTAAAAAAACGTCATTTACTGGACCTATCAAAACAAAGTTCACAAAGCATAAATACAAATGAAAACAAATGTTAGTATAAATAAAATTAATTCAAAAACAACGAAGTTGCTACTGTTTTCATCGATGAAATTTGCTTAGATTTGGCACTTCGAATTTCTAAATTTGCACAAAAATTACTCAGTTATTTAAATAAAAAATAGGATACTATAAATTCCATATATCTTACATGATATTTTACGACTGTGTCACTTTGGCAACCTCACAAATATCTTCGAAAAACAAACCAGCTGACTGCTGAAGAGAAAAAGTAAATTACGAACATTTGTAAACAAAGCAAAACAACTTTTTTCAAAACAAACAGTGTCCTTAGAAATTTTTTAAATATATATGTTTTTATGTGTTTAAAACCTTATTTTATTACTTAAATTAATAAAAAACAAATCACATTAAATATATAATATAATTTTGATTTGATTCTAAATGCAAAATATAGAAAAAAAACTTCAAGTAATTTGAAATCGTCAGACTGTTAGCTCACCGGTTTTAAATCACGAGATTTCAAAAAATTTTGTGCACAGAACACCTTTTGCGGTAAAATTTAAAATTTTGAGCTGAATATTGAACATTTTTTTTTGATAGAATTTTGAAATTATGAGGGTTTCGTAAACATTTTTCAATTTGGTTCAACATTTAGGTCTGTAGGTTATCTGACGGCATCGGGATGATAATTTCTCTAGGGGGACTTTATAGCGAATTTGATAAGGATACAGAATATGCGAATTCTATCGGCGTTTTACCGCAAGAGTAAATAGTTTTTGGCCTATATATCGGGAGCTTGTGGACATATATAGCTGATTTCAAATAGCGAAAAAATTTCAAGGTCGTAAGTTGTTTACTGCCCTCAGAAAGTTTATTTTAACATTGGACTTCGTTCGGTCGGAAATGAACATTGTAGCAATTATAAACGGATTGATAAATTAATATATGTACAAAAACCCTATTAATTTCTGTGCAGAGTGTAATAATAAAAGTAAAAACAGCATGATTGGCACCAAGCCTTTACACCGGACAAAATCTGGAGTACTTGTACATTTCTATTAGTTCAGACTTCTGTAAAGGGTGTGTAAGATTCAATACAGCCGAATATAGCTGTCTTATTTGTTTAGATATTAAACATGTTAATAATTCGAGTAGTTTAAATATATGTATATAGGCTGTGTGATCGGATGTGTTTACTTCTCTGCGTATTGCACATTATCATGGTGCATTTTCGGTTTATGTTAGAATTTATTAAATTTTTGAAACTTTCCCAGGTACTTACAAGATTTGAATAGATGTGTTGAATTAAGCGCTTTCTTATAAAACACTAATATGATTACATTAATTCACGATAACTTGACATTATCTGGAGTTTACTAAATGTCAATTTTTGTCATCACGTTTTTTTGGTTTCAAAAGGTCAACCCTTAGCATTTCCGTTTTGGCACGTCAAATTGAAATCTATATGACGGAAAATAAATTGAAACCGTATATATTGGGCACAATACCAAGACCAAGTTCTGATAGTCAAGCATGGGATGATAAAGATGCTGAGGCGCAGGCTTTTATAATGAGAGGTATTGAACTAGAGCAATTAAAATACATGACAGATTGTAATACATCTGCGCAAATGTGGTCGGGACTAAAAACGGTACATGCGGAAAAGAGTGAACAGTCAGCTCAAGTTTTATTAGAAAAGTTTATTAACTGCAAAGTGGAAGAAGATGATAGTATTGTAAATTTTATTGCAAGTGTCACTTCCTTAACACAACGTTTAAAAGACATGGATTTAGAACAAAAGGAACCTATGGTAATTGCAAAAAATTTTAAGTGGTTTGCCGTCTAAATTTGACCATGTCAGAACTGCATGGTATGCTGTTCCTCGAGTTGAACAAAATATAGAACGATTAACAGGCCATTTAGTAAATGAAGAGTCTTTAATAAATTTGCGTTCTAATGAAATAACAGAAAACAATACTCAGAAAGCAAACACAAAAACAACAAAAATGTAAGTTTAAATAAAAGAAATGGAAAATGCAATTATTGTCATAAATTAGGTCATTGGGCAAGAGAATGTTTTAAGAAACAAAGAGATCAACAAAAGAAAACAACAAACAACCATAGCTCTTTAGTCGTAACAAGAGAATTAAACACAAAAGATAATGAAGAAATGTCAAGTTACCAAAAATCACATTTGTTTGTTTTACATTCTAATAAGTCACAAATCAAATTTGAAAACATTTTTTATGTAGATTCTGGGGCCACTGATCACATGTGCTTCCAGAGGGAGTTGTATACCAAATTTTCGGAATTTACGCGTGATACATGTCATGTAAGGGTTGGTGATGGCCGAAAATTAAACGTTGTTGGTGTAGGCGATATTAATGTGCAGGTGATTGGGAAATGTGGTGAAGAGGCTGTCATACATACCATAAAAGATGTTTTGTTAGTGCCTGACCTAGACAGAAATTTTTTATCGGTGGTAAAAGCTACAGAAAAAGGTATAAAGGTAGTATTTGAAGAAGGTGCCGACCGCGTTGTGTTTGTAAAAGATAATGAAATTATTGCCTCTGGTGTGCGTGATAACAAATTATATAAAATTTAGAATTTAAAACCAACAACAAATGCATTTCTAAATTTAGCATATGCAGAGTCTATAATGATTTGGCACGAACGTTTAGGACATGTTAATTTTAAGACTTTGAAAGAAATGAGCAAAACTAATGTTGTCCAAGGTTTAAAAATTGAAAGTGAGTCAACCGAAATTCCATTTTGTGACGGATGTGCGTATGGCAAACAACACCGGCAGAGCTTCCCAAAAATAGGTGCAAATCGGGCAAAGAATCCAGGTGAAACCTTTCATGCAGATCTGTGTGGTAAGATGAGTGTACCTTCTATTGGAAAGTCTAATTATTTTTTGTTGTTAAAGGATGATTACTCTAGAAATTGTTTTGTTTATTTTCTTAAACACAAGACTGAAGTTTTAGAATCTTTGAAAAATTTTTTGTAGAAGTTCAAGCCGACGGTCATGTAATTAAGAAACTAAGAACTGATGGAGGTTTAGAATTTTGTAATGATGGGGTAAATAAGTTTCTATTAAAACATAATGTAAAACATGAAGTGACTACACCAAGAGCACCAGAACAAAATGGTTTTATAGAAAGGCAAAACCGTACAATAGTAGAAAGTGCCAAAGCAATGATACACAAACGTAAGCTACAACTAAACCTTTGGGCAGAAGCAACAGGTACTGCAGTCTACGTTAAATATCGTACTGCATCAGATGTTTTAAATGGTCGCACCCCATACGAATTGTGGTTTGGGAAAAAACCTGCAGTTGGTCACCTTAAAGTTTTTGGCTCCGAGACTTATGTACATGTGCCAAAAGAACAACGTTCAAAGTGGGATAAATATGCAATAAAAGGAATAATGGTTGGATATAATGATGACAGTAACGGATATCGTATTTATGATCCAATTGGTAAGAAAATTTTCATAAGAAGAGATGTTATTTTTAATGAAAGTCAACGAGAAGTACATGATGTAGTAGAAATAAAAAGGAAAACAGAAGAAACATCTGGTAAGAATATTGATGTAAGCCCGAAAGTGTATAAAAATCCAAGGCAACCGATTCCACGGAGCCCATATAGCACAAGAAGTAGCGTAAACAATCCAATTAATAAAGTTGAAATTGATGTGGAGTTGTGTGTAGCTGAGTTGGAACCAACCTCTTTGGAGGAAGCCTTAAATGATATTAATTCGAATAATTAGTTAGCAGCAATTCATGCAGAAATCGACTCGCTCTATAAAAACAAAACTTGGAATTTAGTACCAAGAACATCGAACATGCGCGTATTGTCAAATCAGTGGATTTTTAAACGCAAGTACAATGCAAATGGGGAAATTGTTAAATATAAAGCGAGGCTTGTTATTCGTGGTTGTTTTCAAAAACCGGGTGTTGATTATAACGAAATCTATTCTCCCGTCGTACGTTATGAATCAATAAGAACAATTTTATCTATAGCTGCTGCACAAAATATGCAGATCATACAGTTTGATGTGAAGAAGGCATTTTTGCATGGATATATTGAGGAAACTATTTTTATGGAACAACCATATGGTTTTGAAAGGGATAATCGAGTGTGTCATCTACAAAAGGGCTTATACGGTTTAAAACAAGCCCCCCATCAGTGGAACAAAAGAATTGTTGGTTTTCTTACAAATTTTGGTTTTAAGCAATCGTGTGCAGATTTATGTGTTTTTGTCTACACAACTGATACAACAACAATTTATCTCGCTCTATACGTAGACGATGGTTTAATATGTGGAAATGATAGTAGTTTTGTACAGCGTTTGCTTAAAGCTTTATATAAGGAGTTTGAAATTACGCACAGATATGCAGAATTTTTCGTTGGATTACAAATTAACATCGATAAAGAGAAAAAAAAATAAGCTTAAAATTTTTCAACAAGTGTACACACAGAAAATTTTACAACGTTTTAATTATTTTAATTGTTCAACAGTACAAACACCTGCTGAACCTGGTATGCAATTTTGGCAACAAATAGAAACATGTAGAACAAATTTTCCATATCGTGAAGCAATCGGATCGTTAATGTATTTGATGGTATGCACTCGACCAGACATTGCTTTTATTGTTGGAGTGTTAAGTAGATTTGTTGAAAACCCTTCTGAGGCCCACTGGCAAGGTGTAAAAAGAGTTTTCAGGTACTTAAAAGGTACACAAAGTCGTGGTATTACATTTGATATAGGGTCGAATTCTAAAGAACTTGTTATGTATTGTGACTCCGATTGGGCTGGTGATACCAACACAAGGCGAAGCACCACAGGTTGGATTTGTTTTATGAATGGAGGTCCTATCGCCTGGAGTTCTAGAAAATGATCTGTTACAGCGACATCTACCACTGAAGCTGAGTTTATAGCATTATGTGCCGCAACAAAAGCTGTTAAATTCTTAAGGAAATTGTTAGTATAAAACTAGCAACAACACCAATAAAATGTGACAATCAAATGGCTATTGCTCTCGTTAAGAATCCTGAGTCTTCGAAACGTACAAAACGTATTGATATTCAATATTTTTATACGTGCGACATTCAACGTCAAGGAGACATTGATGTACAATATCTAGAGACATCTAAACAACTCGCCGACGTTTTAACTAAAGCTCTTACAAAAGATAAATTTAATAATTTAATAAAGCAATTTGGTTTTGAAGATTAGTTTTGATTTAAGAAAGCGAGAGGGAGTGTTGAATTAAGCGCTTTCATATAAAACACTAATGTGATTACATTAATTCACGATAACTTGACATTATCTGGAGTTTACTAAATGTCAATTTTTGTCATCACGTTTTTTGGTTTCAAAAGGTCAACCCTTAGCATTTCCGTTTTTGGCTGGCCTCTTGCAATTTGACGGCCATTCTAGAAGCATATAATTTGTAAACCTTGCTCTGCTACCTTTAATAAAGAATTTATATTTTTAATACAATTACAACAAGATGAGTTTTATGGTTTTGTTGAAGCTTACTTTTTTGCGAAATATTCGAAAATTTTGGTGAAAGTTTTATTTCTGATGAAATTCAAATTAAGATTGTTGAGTTGCAAATCAAATATTGTCTTTTACATTATTTTTTGGGAATTTTTACAAAGTAATAATCGACGATGTGTGAAATGACCTATTGTACAAGTACGCATTTTATAAACATAAAGCAAAAACAATTGCGTAGCGGAAATTACTCTGAACCGCGAGTCAACGTAGAAACAAAAACAACTTCTACAGAAAAAAGTAAACAAAAGAGACACACACACAAACTCATATACAAGACTACTAAGACAGCAAATGAAATAAATGATGCACAATTTCACGTATGTTCGGGACATTTCAAGATGCGGCCGTGATCTGTATAAAAAGGCGCCGCACAGTGAGACAACGCCGGTATTAAATACATTGTAGAGCTCTGAAATTTTGCACAGGTTATTTTGAGACAGTTAAAAAAAAAATTAAGAAAATTCGCCCACTTTTACGCCCACCTCCCATACAATCGAAATTTGTAAAATGCCGTATTGTTCGTAATACTTTAGGTATAACTTTAAATTTTAGTATACTTGAATGTTATATTGTTACAAACATTATTTTTGAACTTTGGTCCACTTTTACACCCACCATTTCTATTCTAAAATATTTTAGGTACAACCTTCAAATTTGATATTAGTGTAATTTATATCATTTAAAATGTTTCATGCAAAAATTACAATAACACGCCCACTATTACGCCTACCTCCCATTGAAATGCAATAAAAAAGAACAATTTTTTTTTATTCTATCAATAATTTTTTAACATCATCATGGTATTCTAATTTTTTCAATTTCATTCTCATTCTAAATGAATTAATATAAGGATCTGATGATATTTCTAAATAGTGCATTACATCTTAATTCGTAGAAATACGTGAATTTTTACGAGAATGGAATAGCCTACACTTTCTATACTCCTTATACATTGCTTCTTGCGCTTCTTCGGATAACATTCCTGTAGCAAAAAGAAAAGTTAATATTAAATAAAATTTAAAAAAATACTTTCAAAAATTAAAATTGCAAACAAACCTATTGGCAATATATCCTTAGATACCATTTTGCTGCAGTGAATGAGAACTTTATGGACAGTGATAGGCATGTAATACCAGCCATAAAGCTCTACATACAATTTTGCAGTGTCCATGCAATACGTATGGAATTTACCAACATCTATATCAATTTAAATTAAAAATTATGCAACTATCTAACCCAAAGTCAATGACCTTCAAAAAAATTATCAATCAAATGAAATAAAATAATAATAAACAATAAGTGAATAGTTGTAAACAATTTAAAAAAATAAAAGTAAAAAGTTGTAAACATGCTATTGCATGCTAACATACGTATAGCGACAGAATGAGCGCGTTGCGTATTTTTTGTAGTTTTTTGTATGCTTAAAGTACTTTTGCAAACTTTTGCTATATGTCCTTTACTTCAAATGAAAGCTTCAATCTTTCATTTGATATAAGTCTGCACCTAGGGTTAGGGGCTGCTCTATATTTCCTAGTCCATTGTAAATGCTAAATGTTCCATTTTTACACCACAATTCTGTTGTTAAGAAATTTGTGTGTGTGTGTTTTTTCTTTAATTTATTTTTTCATCTACTCATTCTAAAACAACTAAATTAATTAAAAAAATACTTTAAAGTTATATTTATTATGTATTTTTTATTAATAAGCTTTTGAATATTACATATTGAACTAACATATTTCATGCACCTTGGCATACCTCAACTTTGACTTGTTCTAGACCAAAAAGTAATGAAGTTATGAGGCTGAAATTTCAGGGAATTGTTACTCATATATTTGTTAGTATACGGTGAAATTTCATTCAAATTGGACGACACGCCAAAAACCATTTTTTGCCGCTGTTACTATAGGGTCTTAAATAGAGTCTTAATTGCCGAATAAAGTTGTGTACTGATAAAATCATTAGGACTGCGTATTTTAATTCTTGCACGTAAACGAACCCTACAAAATAACGTTTATTGTGTTAAGAAACGTAACAACTGGTGTCAGAAGTGGAATGGCGAAAAAAACATTAAAAATAAAAAGTAAGTAAAACAAAATGAGGTTTGACGAGCTGAAAGTAGATTAGCTAAAAAAAAAACTGAGCAAGTTCGACCTGCCAATAGCGGCCAATAAGGCAGAAATGCAAAAGAGACTAATTGAGGAATTCAAGCGACGTGGCGATCGGCTTACATGAATTCAAGGAAAAAGAGCAGGTCGAGATAAGTACCCCTGCCACAAACACTAATATGGTCTTTAATGTAATGTTGGCTGCTATGACGAAGAAAATGGAAGGATTTAAAAGAACTTTAACTGAGATCAGAGCCAACAATGAGTATCTTGAGAAATTTCAGAAGTTATTTGCAAACGAGCTGAAGCTAAAGAACTGAAAGTCAGTGGGCTTGATGAAAAATTCTCTGGCATAGTGGGAAATGTTGACGAAAAACTCTCCGGCTTGACTAGAAGTTTTGACGAAAAACTCTATGGCATAAAGAGCAATGTTGACGAAAAATTGTCCGGCGTAGACGCAGAACTACATGAGTTAAAGAACAAGATCAGCGATCCACAAATTCGAGAAGGACCGGTGAGAATTATCTCTGAGCACGCCAACAAAATAAAGACCCCGAGCTTTGATGATAGCGCACCTTTTAATGTCTTCAAGTTCCAATTCGAAACGGTGGCTAATAGCAATAAATGGGACACGGAAGAAAACGCTATAGAACTAATTCTGACGTTAAAGGGAACAGCAGCAGCAATCCTTGAAAGCTTACCAGCTGGCTGCAGAAAGCGCTACGACGACATAATGGTGGCTTTGCAAAGTAAGTACGGTGGCGAACATAAGCGAGAACTGTACAGGATGGAACGCGATGGAAATTGAACGCTTGGTGCAGCTGTCTTACCCAGGCGAGAACCAAGATGTAAATGGCATACGGGAACCGGATGTTAGATATGCAGTTTGAGCTATGCAGAAGTCGTCCTTTGCGGAAACCATTTCGTTCTTGCTGGCCCAGGAGACCGCAAAAGTCGTATCGAAGCCACAAGTCTAGAAGGTGCGGCGACTTGAGGCTGATACGCCAAATTGCGAAGACAAAAGGAGCGAGATAAAAGAGATGATCAAGCAAATATTAGAGGAAAGATGCAAATCTCGTACCAAATGCTTTAACTTACCCTGGTAAGGTCGGCCACTTACAGCGCAACTGCAGATCATCAAAGAAAATATCAAAATCTTCTTCGCCACCGAGGGACAGCAAACGAATAACAACAAATAGCACGCGTCATCGTTAAACTAGATCGAACTAGCGCTGAGGGGCAAGAGCTACAACCGATGGCCCCACAATCTCCATTTCCATCATTCAGCAATACCACAGCAACCTTACTGCTTGCGGGCTTATCAACGGAAGGAAACAGGTCCCCACCATAGACACCAGAGCGTCTCAGTTTATAATAAGGCCCGATTTTGTAAAATGAGCAGTGGAGCCGCTAAATAATATACCACTGCGCACTGCTACTGGGGATTCAGCTACCTTCTACGGATGATCCAGGTCACGACTGACTATTGCAAACATCAGCGCCGTTTGTTGTTGCCGACACGGGATTGATCTGCTCATGGGTCATCAAATAATGATATGGCGCAATGTAGAGATACTCCTGGATGTTGGGTATGAGAGCAGGACCACAGTTTGCCGTTGAACGGCAGAAATTACTACCTCAAGCAGAAACTATAGTATGGTCACGTGTGGGGGCAGATTGTATGGATAACCGGTTGTGGGTTGTAGAACCAAAAGAACTAAAAGCCCTAATCATAACAGCTAGAGCCCCTGTGAAAACCTACGACTATCCAACAGCAAAAAGACCATTGACAGAAATTTTGAAATTGGTTATTGGAGCAGGCAGGAGCCATAATTAATTGTGCGGCAATTTCAGTATGGCCCAAAACAACACCCAAAGTATGAGATTTACTGGCAGAACACCTTGAAAAATGGGTAGCAGGCCTGACATCTCCTGACAGAAACAAAGCTAAGCAGTTGCTAAGAAAACATGCTTCTGTCTTCGCCCTGAGTAATAAAAGCCAGGTAGAACCGCAGTTGTGAAACTCGAAATCAACACCGGCGAGGAGAGGCCTATAAAACAAGCACCCAGGAGTATTCCCTAGCAAAGCGAAACGTGGTCAAAGAACGTGTTAATGAAATGTAACGGAATGGATTCAATGAGCCATCTTCTAGTCCGTGGAGCTCGCCAATAGTTTTGGTGAAGAAGAAAGACGGCAGCACCAGGTTTTGCGTTGACTACCGGAAACTCAATAACGTCACAGGGAAAGACAGTTATCCGTTGCCCAGAATTGGCGATACCTTACATACGTTGGCTGGAACGAAATGGTTCTCTACCTTGGACTTACAGAGCGGCTATTGACAGGTAGAAATAGCCGATAAGGACAAGGAGAAAACTGCTTTTAGCGCGAGCGATGGTCTATGGCAGTTCAAGGTGATGCCATTAGGGCTCTGCAACGCTCCACCTACTTTGAGCGTTTAATGCAACGTATGCTTAAAGGTCTCAATTGGAAGATGCATTTGGTATATCTGGATGACATAACCTTGATGGAGAAGACTTTTGACCTGGATGAGGTATTTTATCCTGCAGGATTAAAGCTAAGCGTTAAGAAATGCGCTTTGTTTCAAAAGGAGGTTAAATATTTGGAGCATCATGTAACATCAGAGGGTATATCCTCTAATGAAGACAAAATACTAGGTGTAAAGGACTGGCCTCGCCCACAGAATCTTCATGGACTTCGTAGTTTTCTGGGGCTTTGCACATACTACAGGAACTTTGCTCAAGTTGCTGCTAGTTTGCATGAGTTGGTCAGAAAGTCGCGACCATACCACTGGAGTGAGGCAGCGAAAGAAGCGTTCCCGAAGCTCAAGGTACCCTTGAGTACAGCACCAGTCCTCGCCTATCCAATCGCTGGGCAAAAATTCATATTAGACACGGATGCGAGCGGCTATGGAATGGGAGGGGTGCTTTGTCAGGAGGTTAATGGGGCGGGAAAAGTCATTGGCTACTACAGCAAAGTATTATACAAGCCCGGACGAAATTAGCGTGTTACACGACGGGACCTTTTGGCAGTGCTGGAGTGCGTCAAACATTATTACAAATACTTATATGGTCAACACAATAATGCTGATGCCCTTTCAAGATGGCCATGCAAAGTAGAGTGCAAGCACTGCACAAAAGTCGAGAAAAAGGAATGTGTCATTGACGTGCGGCTGACCCAAATTAGCTCAGGGTAAGACTGGTCTAAGGAACAGAATGACGACCTCATTTTGGCAAAAATTATTAGCCAACAGGAAAACAAATGAACGACCCGTAATCGGCAGAACGCCCATTAGCAAAATCATGTTGGGCCCAGTGGAATAGCCTAAAATTAAAATATGGCTGCTTATATCGATCTTGGGAAAGTACAGATGGCAAAGATATAACGGACTTAATTGGCGTGCCCGTAACCGCAATAAAATGTCCAGTGATAGGATGAAAGTCAGGTATGATTAAGCAGCAAACACGGAGGGATTTGCCGAAGGACAAATGGTTCTACTCTTTAACTCACAACGCAAGAAAGGATTATCCCCTAAATTGCAAACCCATTAGGAGGGACCATACAAGGTGATTAAGAGACTGAATGGCGTAGTTTACAAGATACAGAAGTGACATAGCCCGATGTCTAAAATGAAGGTGGTTCACCTTGAGCGTTTAGCCAAATATGGGAAAGGTGATGTTGAGCCTGTTCGGGACGAAAAGGCTTAAGTGGGCGGCAGTGTTACGAAGCAATAATCGAAGACGTGTGAATCGACTTATTGTACAAATACGCAATGTTATAAACATAAAACAATTGCGTGGCGGAAATTTCCCGCACCGCGAGTCAACGTAAAAATAAAAACTTCTACAGAAAAAAAGTAAACAAAAGATACACACACACAAACTCATATACAAGACTACTAAGCCAGCAAATGAAATAAATGATGCGCAATTTCACGTATAATCGGGACATTTCAATAAGCGTCCGTGATCTCTATATAAATAGTTGACTTTGAGTAAATATCTGCGTGTAAGTTAACGACGGGTATGAAGACCATTATTAATTGTTTTTGTTACCAACAAGTGTGAATACCCTTACTAATTGTATGTCCAAAAAAATATGCTTTGTAATTAATAATTTGGTACCACAAAATTTTTTGTATTTTAGCCAATAAAATCAAAGCAAAATGAGGTGACAATTAATTTTAAGTAAACTGAAGTCTTTGTATAATTTTTTGTTTAACAGAAATGCTGACTATTTAATTTTTTGCAATTGAAATTTTTTTATCCAATAAAAATTAACGTAAAATGAGGTGACTGTAATAGGTTTCCTATTAAGAAAGTATTGTTAAGCAATGAAATGTAAAGAATCCTGGGAAAACAATAAAAATTCATTCTATAGTGAATCACAGAAAAATAAACTTGTCTTAAATGAACGGCGGTTCGTAGAACCGAGGAAAACATTAATTTGTACAAAAGAGTGTTAAGTGAAGAGTGCAAATTAGTACTGAGAAGTTGTAAATAGAGCCTTCATTGCCGAATAAAGTTGTATAGTGATAAACTCATTAGCACTGCGTATTTTAATTCTTGCAATTAAACGAACCCTACAAATTAACGTTTATTGTGGTAATAAACGTAACAGTATATTGTAAAAATTACATACAGAAAGACAAACGTTATATACACTGTACACATTTATAGAATTAGTAAAATCGTGTATAGCTTTTAGTACCGTGAAACTATAGTTAGAAAGTACTCAAGAAGGATTAACGTGAGCAACTGTGAATTTTGTTTTTAACAAAGATTGTTGTTCGCTACGTAAACATCTATTATCTGTACATATGTTATGTACGTTATAAAAATTACGTTACATATTAGATTAAAAGTAACGCGCTTTATTTATATCGTAAAAAACACAATAAAGAATAAATAAAACCCCATTGAGGGGGTTTTAGTAACTAAAAACAAATATTTACTTTATTCTTTTACTTGTTTAAAATTATTGTTAATGAAATTTTCTTTCAAATCTAGTTTTGTTGCGGATTTCAATTCTTAACGACTCAGATCCAGTGATTAGATGGAAGGAGCATAAATAATTTTATCAAAGTCATTCTTGTTATCCGCCTGTTAAATTGTAAATTACAATGATGACTTGTCAAAGTTATGTGTTCTTAGCTTTAACGTTGCTGCTGGCAGTTACAGCCAAGGTTCAATCGAAACCTATAACAACGATATCGGAAGCTCAGGTAAGTGAAATAATAAATTATTTGAAGGTAGTATTAAGGAAATTTTTTTCAGCCATTAACAAACCAACAGAATTATAATTGTATGATAACATTTCTGTTAAAAATAACAAACACAAATGTAGTTTTTATAGTGCGCCTCTGAAAACAAAAGTTTGGCACAATGATCTTTTAAAATGTGTTCAGTACTTTTCAGCTTTATCTCTTATATAAAGTAGATATACTAAAAACCAATTATGAAAACAAATTCTTTTTCGGTTTTTATAAAGAGAAGTAAATGTAACCTTGCAAAATTTTTTAGTTTTTTAGTCAGTTAGTTTTAAAGTAAAATGATTTTTGAACACATTTGTGAAGTCATAAAAATAATTTTGTAGTTCATGTTATTTTTTATTTTAAGGAAATCTCCTTAAGTTTTAAGATGATGTAGATCTTTTAATGAAATGTAAATTGCTTGCAAAAGATCAATTCGGGCTCCATTTCCGACTCAACAAAGCATATATATTATGCAACCTTATAGGTAGGGAAGTTCAATTAACGGTGCAGATAGACATCGTTGAAATAAACTTTCTGCCGGCAGTGGACAATCCAGGGGCTTTAAACTTGTACCAGTTAGTTACTGAGTTAGGCGAATTTGGGTCAGAAAGCATTTTTCTTAGTTTTTTGGTATTTTCATTCTTGCAGGGACACACTTATATGCAACCTCATAAAATTTGCGTATGCAAAAGTCGAAATTTAAAAAAAAAACCCAACTTCACAAAAAATTGGCAAAAATTCGAAACCTTTCCAAAACTGAAAATTCAAAAATATACCATAAATCGAAAAACTGAAACAAAAATATTTAAAAAAATATCACAAAAATAAAACCCAAAATCAAATTTCGGATTGCAAATCAAAGCCAAATTAAATAAAGCATTTTATAACGTCACAAAAAAAATACATATTGTTACGTTTATTACCACAATAAACGTTATTTTGTAAGGGTTCGTTTAATTGTAAAAATTAAAATACACACTCTATTATGATTTTATCAGTACACAGTTTTATTTGGTACTTAAGACTCTATTTACAACTGTACTAAGTACTAATTCACTGTACACTTAACTTTTTTGTGCACACAGATGTTCACTCTTTGAAATCTCAAAGTCAACTATGTCTTCTTCGGTGGACGGCGCCTTTATATACAGATCACGGCCGCTTTTTGAAATGTCCCGACCGTACGCGAAATTGCGCATCAGTTATTTCAGTTGCGGGCTTAGTAGTCTTGTATATGTGTTTGTGTGTGTATCTTTTGTTTACTTTTTCTTTCTGTAGAAATTGTTTTTTGAATCGCTGTTCTTGGAATTTCTGCTACGCAATTTGTTTTTGCTTTCTGTTTATGATATTGCGTATTTGTACATTTCTACAATAGGTCGTTTCACACACTTTTGACTATTACTTTGTAACAATATGTATATATATGTATCTTACACAGCTACTAAAAAATTCACCACAATTCGGGAATTCAGCAAAAGATTAAAAAAAAAACTAACCATTTGTCTAAATTAATCACTTTACACAAATTCTAAATTACTAAATTAAACTGGAAAATGAAAAAAATACAAAAATTTCAAAGCAATTTAGGAATTTACTAAAAAATTAACATCTTCACGAAACCAAACTATAGTGTAAAAATTTTAAATTACTTAAATAACAAAATTTTCCAAAAAAAGCAAAATTTCCGGGAAAAACCAATTTGCACCAAAAAATTCAATATTGGGACCAAATTTTATATGCACTAAAACTTCAAAAATTCACCATAAAAAGTGTAATAAAATAATAGAATTTAGAAATTCAAAACTAAATTTTTAAATTAACCAAAATCTCAATATTTTATGAAAAACGTCGGAAATTTTCTCAAATGGATATTATACAAGGTCCAAATACTTATCTTAAAAAAACACAAATTTTCACACACAAGGAACCAAAAACAAACTTCTCCATATTTTTAAATTAAACGACAAGGGCTGTAATCACACTGAAAATTCTAAATTTTATCAACTAATCGAAATTTTACTAAAAATCCTATTTCGCTATTATTTTCAATTAAAACAAATCGATTTTATAAATATTCAAAGAAAAGAAAACTAAACATAAATTGATAGAGCCGTAATTAAGAAAAAATAATTTATCTACTAAATGATCCAAAATGTTCATATTAAAACGAAAAGAGAACCAAATATAAAATAAGACGATTTAAATTTTCAGTAATATTTCACTCCACGATTTGTGCTGAATTTGCGAATTCTTGGCAAATTGTTAATGCTTAGATTTTTAGTTAGTTTTATGTCATAATTCGCTTTCTTGGTAAATTTTAAGTTAATTTTATTGTTGTAATTTTTCATTTTTTGAAAGAATTTCTAATTTTTTAAGTTTCGGTTATTGTTGAATTATTATTTTGTACATTCTTCGCCGAAATTAGAGTTGAATATTTATAGGTTTTTTTTTTTGAAAGATTCAATAATATATAATTAAAGTTTAAAAAAATAAGAGTGAAAAATACCACAACATGGTGAATAGTAGTTTTTGGCTCATACCTCAGAAACTCCTGAATTTTGTTGGACTACAATATTAACATTCAGTCCGTAAGTTTGATTAATTTCAAAATCATACTCACATCAAATATTTTTCCCATTTGTTCTTACTTTAAGATTACAAATATTTTTAAACTATCGAGAATTATATTTTTTTGTGCTGCTAGTAAAAAAAGCTGTAATATTAAAGCTTCTAATACAAACGTTGTTAAACCATTTCATCAGTTAAGAAGGCAGCTATTTTAAAATCTTTTTAGAATTTTTCAGCTGCGCTACCCTAAGAAGATCTATATTAAAGGATTCTGATTTGAATAATCTAAGTGAATTCAACAAAAAGTTTCCATTTAAATGTTTTGGATGAGATCAAGTGTTTATATTATACATTTAATAATATTTCCCATCTCTAGTAATTTTAATAGAGTTTCTTAACATTACAAACAGCCAAAGAAACATACAAACCTCTTCGTTCTAATTTAATTTTCTTAATTTTATTACTCTCGAATCTCATGCAAGCACATGATATGGACATACTATTAATCTCTGAAACACACTTCACTATAAAAAACTGCTAGAGAATTGATGGGTTTTTTTTATATAAGACACCAAACACACAAGCCAAAAAAACGTAAGGCAATGCCTGAATTCAGGGAGGACTTTTTGCAAGCCACGACTATAAATCTTACTAATTTTAAAATTGTAGTCTCGTCAGTATATTGCCCGCCTAGGCATAAAATCGAACACCATGAATTTACCAGGATCTTTGTTACGCTAGGACAAAAATTTATTGCCGCTGGCACTTACAATGCAAAGCGCACTAGGCAGTTGTATTATACAGTTCAAGCAAACAAGCTGGACGTCGTATCTGCCGGTAAACCCACCTATTGGCCCACAGACTTTAATAAATTGCCATACCTTATTGATTTTGCTATAGTAAAAAACATCAAACGTGATCAGCTGTTAGTTAGTCCATCCTATGACCTATCTCCTGATCATTTACCTACAATTGTTATTTTACACGACAGTTTTGTCATCGCACTTGAAACCCTTAGTTTCTACTCAAGAAACACACGAATTGTTTAAATATAAAATGTAAGTCAACCTCCCACTCAGGAATCCAGCTGATATTCAAGCAGCTGTAGATCATTTCACAGGCATCGTGACTGCCGCAGAAATAGCTGCAACGCCAACGAAGCCATTAGCTAAAATAATATCGTAGCAGGCAACAGCAGAAGTACAGATGCTCGTCATTGAGAAAAGAAGGCTAATAAGACAATGGCAAAATAGTCGATCTCCACACATAAAAATGTAAATGAACTTATGCCAAAAACAACTTAGGCAGTAAATTGCGACAGAAACACGAATTGGTTATCGAAAACTTTTGAAAAAACTTCGATCCAATGAAAAACACGGATTATAGCCTGTGGAAAGCTGTAAAGCGCTTACAATGTCCTATTGCTTACGAATTCCCACTAAGACTTGAAGACCGTACTTGGGCTAAAAACTCAAGTGAAAAGGCAAATGCGTTCGCAAAGCACTTAGAGAAGGTTTTCGCACCACATGATATAAGTAATTCCACTATTCCAATTATTAGCGACAACGTGAATGATCCTATGAAATTTCGGTTGTCTTCTTTAAAATCGACAATTAAAAATACGGATATGAAGAAATCACCTGTTTGGTTTTCGAGCAAGGAATAATACGATTAAACAAGTCCATAGAATCGTTACTATATTAGATCGGCTTTTGAAAGAAAGCAATACTGTTCAGCTTTATTTATAGGCATTTCCAAAGCATTTGATAAAGTCTTCCATGCCTCGGGTTCTTCATGAAAACGTCCACAAGCTTCTAAAAAGCTATTTGTCCGATAGAACGTTTAAAGTAAAGTCAAAGGATCAGCTTTCAAGAAATGGGAAAATCAATGCTGGAGTACCTCAAGGTAGTGTATTAGTGCTGCTATTATATATCATCTATACAGCGGATATGCCGACAAGCCGACATATACGTCAACGTTTGCAGACGACACTGCTATTATAAGTGTTAATAAAATGATTCGACGGTAGCGTCTGCACAACTTCAGTCCCATATTAATGAGCTAGAAGACTGGCTAAAACAGTGGAGAATAAATGTGAATTCATTGAAATGTGCTCATGTAACGTTTTCCCTAAGAATGCAAAATTGTCCACTAATACCAATAATAAATACCACGGTTCCAGCGGAAACGCACGTTAAATATTTAGATCGACGCCTAACTTGGTCCCGTCACATTGAAGCAAAAAATAACGTCCACGAAGCTTCGAAAACATCAACTACATTGTATAATAAGTCCTAACTCATCTTTGGCTTTGGAATATACAGTCCTTTTATACTCCTCCGTTATAAAGCCAATTGGGTCATATTGCATTCAGCTGTGGGGCACTGTCTCTGGCTCAAACATCCAAAAGTTACAGAGAAGATAGTCTAAGATTTTACATCTTATCGTATGCGCTCCCTGGTACATAAGAAATGAAAAATCTATAGGGATCTCAAAGTTCCCACTGTCCAGGAAGAAGTTAAAACATACAAGTCCAACGAAGTAAACAAACTAGTCGCACATCCCAACACTCTTGCACGCAATTTATTGCAATTTGACGGCCATCAGAGACTAAAAAGAACTGATACAAAAAATTAGTTATTACATTGGCAATAAGTAGTAAATAATAATTTAGAAATAAGATTTAAAGAAGATTTAAGATTTAAAGTAAAAAAAGAATCCCATGCCTATTTCAAACTTCATCTCTTCGAAATTTTATTTCATTAACAGGTAATTTTTCATTACAATTATTTAATATTATTAGAAGAAACATATTTGGACATGTTCATCTATGCGAATATGTAATAAATTGCATGACTTGTTTCCGTTAAACTACGACTAAGGAACTGATTTCCGTGAGTTTTAACTGTATTCATAAGATAACCTCAACCACAATGGTCATGTAATACCTTAGTACACCCTGTCAGTGAATATGTCAAATTTTTTCCACTTCATTCTTTAGATGTTTGAGTGTTAATTTAGTAAATGTACTGATCTGTCATAAACAATGTTGTGGCTTTTAGCACAGATGTGTGAGCTCACATCAACACAGTCGTTCATGCGCTCTCATCAACTTATGAACATGTTCGTGGCCACAACATCACCAATGTTCGCACTAAGCACCATCTTTCATACATATTAAGTTGCATTTTGGCAAGAGTATAGCATAAACCCAATCTGCGGAAAATTCGAAGAAAATTTTCCATGTTTCCAAAATCAAAATCGAGCCCCCGATTTCACATGACAAAGTTTATATAATACAAATATTTTTATTTAATTACAAACAACAAATTTATATTAAACAAATGCATATATATTTTTAAATTGTTTTTTAACAAATATTTTAATTAAAGTAAACATTGTATAAGATGTTTTTTGCTTTCAAATTATGGTATTCTGTTATGACTTTCAATTGTAACAGTCATAACATCATCAAGATTACTTTCTGCTACATGCCGAGAAACATTCGAACCGCACAGTTCTCTGAATTGTGCCGGTACTTGACGAGTCCATAAGTTGCTACAAAAAAGTAAAATTTGCATCTCTCAGGCAAAGCTTTTCTGTCAACGAAAATTGTTAAGACATTTTAGTAATTAATTAATTAATAATGAAGATTTTTAAAAGCGACCACTATAATTTTGTGTATTGCGCGCTTAGACATAAGATTCAACGCGATCAATTTTCCAGCTTCTTTGAAACAACAAACAAATGTTCATTGCAGGTGGACTCGTTAGCCCTAGAGGCAGGCAGCTGTATAACACAGTTCAAGCTAATAAGCTTGATACCTTATCTGGAGGTAAAATCATCAGACGCGAACCACTTTTAGTCAATTCATTATACGATTTATCTTCTGATCATTCACCTACAGCCATTAGTTTACAGGACAGTTTTTCCACTGCACCTGACAGCAAAATTGTTTACCCAAAGAGAAATACGAATTGGTTAAAATATAAACCTCAGAACATTCCTCTGAGAAATTATTTTGCATACTGTAGCAGCTACATGTGCACCGCCATCAAAGCCAAAATATTCAGGTTCTTGTCGGGGTGAAAAAGAGGCTTAAAAGGCAATTGCAAACAGTCGTTTCCCCGACATACAGGTCCAAATGAACTTATGCCAGAGAATCTTACACAATAAACTAAGGCAGAAACATGAGTCCACTACCGAGAGTTATTTAGAAAATTTGGATCCAACAAATAACACGGATTATTCCAATCCAATTTCTAATGAATCTCAAATAAGACTTGAATCTGCACCTGGACTAAAAACTCAATAAAAAAGGTAAATTCCTTGCAAATCACTATGCGTTTTACTATTCCAAATATCAGTGACTGTCAATAATCCTATAAAATTTCCGCTATCTTCAATAAAGTCGATAATTCAAATTATAGATATGAGAAAATCACCCGGACCTGATCGTATTACAGGATCAATGATGAAAAACTTACCTTAGTCAGCTGTGAGCATTTTACTGCTTGTATTTAATGCCATGTTGCGCGTTGGCTTCTTCTAATGCTCTTGAAAGATGTTATGATCCCCAAACCAGGAAAGGACTCAAGCCAGATTACATCATATAGGCCTCAAGTTTAACTCCTCATCTTAATGAACAAAACATTATCCCAGACCATCAGTTTGGTTTTCGTCCTCTTCAGCAAGTTCATAGTTCTCTTGGAAATTGTTATCTTCGTAATGCAATTCAAATGCTTACAACACTGTTCTAATATGTTTTTTAATAACTTGTCTTACATTTTTCGTTAAAATACTGCAGATATTGCTTATTCCTCTTTTAACTTTCATTTCGACCGAGAACCTTCTGTTCTTTAAAACACAGTTATAGTATACAGAAAATTGTTGAAATATACAGAAGTGTTTTTGAAATACACGGCACTTTGTTTCATTTTTCCCGAGGACTAGAGTTCACGCAAGTTCTATTGCTAACCTAATATTTTAACATCATCGTTTTTAGATCTGCATTTGAAAATAGCCAATACTGTACAGCTTTATTTATTGACATTTCCCTGGCGTTTGATGGGGTACTCACAAAAATAACCCGAGTTCTTCCTGTAAACTTTCACAAGCTTCTTAAGAGCTATTTGACTGATAGAACGTTTAAAGTAAGGCCAAAAGATCAGTTTTATAAAAATGGAGGAATCTCTGCAGGAATCCCTCAAAGTAGTATACTAGAGCCGCTATTATACGTCATCAATACAGGAGATATGCAAACAAGCCCATATACATCAACGTTTGCAGACGATACTGCATTTATAAGTGTCAGTAATAATCCAAAGGCTGCATCTGAAAAGCTGCTGGCCCACATCCTTCGAAAGGTGCTCTTGTAACGTTTTCCCTCAGGAGGCAAAATTGACCCCCAATAACCATAACAAATACCACTGTTGCAGCGAAAACACACATTAAGTATTTGTATCTACCTATTTGGGTATCTACCTAGATAGACGCCTAACGTGGTCCCGCCATATTGCGGCCATAAACTTCAGAACATTTTAACTACACTGCTTAACTGAACCCTGGCTTTGGATTATGAATTGCTGTTATACAAATCCATTATAAAACCGATAACGACTTATGGCATTCAGTTGTAGGGTATTGCGTATGCATTAAACATCCAGAAGCTACAAAGAGGATCAGGAATGAAAATATTTATAGAGATCTAGAAGTTTCTACTACCCAGCAAGAAGTAAAAACGTACTTATGAAAATACGCAAAAAAATTAATGGTCCATCCCAGCACTCTTGCACGCAAGTAATGCAATTTGAGTATTAGCAGACACAGAAAAAAATAGACACATTGACCTTGGCGAGGCGGCACTCCCTAAGCCAATAGTAGACAGTGTATTTGAAATTAGTTCTTACATTAGTAATATTTAATAAGTAATATTTTAGATATAAGATTTGAATACTTAATGTAAATTTTCCTTTAAAAGAAAAGATTCAATAAATTAAAAATAATTAAACAAAAAGAAATTTATGAATTTCCCTGTTATCCTTAACTCCAAAGTCTCTAAGGAGAACCGTGGCTAATAACGAATCAACTCTGTCGGAAATACCGAATGTATCACAAGGCATTGCAAAATTGGGAATAATGAATCTATGAGAATATGGCGGTTCTCGGATGGCTTTTGTTTTTTCATTGCCGGCTGTGCCGATGTGTCCTTTGACACACATCAGCGTTTTATAACCGCCTGATGGCAAAGTGCAATAAGAATCCTTCTCATCCGACTTTACAGCAGTTGATCCAACGCATGCAGTAACCCAAGCAGTTCTGCCTGGTAAACAAATACGTACTCCCCCAGACGTGGACTACATGACAAGTTCAGCTCAACTGAGTATGTACCTGCTCCTTCTGTCCAAGAGAACCTTCATCACAAATTGTGATGTCGTTCTGCTTACATTCATTGTGTATAACGCCTTCCGCAATGAGTGTCCGATGCAGTCTTTCGGCTACTTTTTTCCACTTAAGCGTTCCATCGGCGTTGGCATCCCTAAGCTCTGATTTAACTAGGTGCAGAATATTGTTACACCCGATACATCGCTTTTATAAGCAAAACTGACATTGCGGCTGGTGGTTTAGTTAACAAGTCGAACCGTAGCAATCCCAGCATTGCCACGATTGGTGATGTGTACATTGCTCTACATATACTCATACAGACAATACTTTGAATCCCATCCAACTTAGGTTCGATTATACTTTGAGATGCATAATTTATTACGGGTTGCACCATCATTGCGTAAATGTTATTATTGAAAGTCAACGTTTTTTCCATATTATTTTTATTATTTTCAGATTAATTTAGATTTTTGGTAAAATTACTAATTGTTTTGTTTAAATTTCTTGGTTAATTTTTAAATTTTCCATTGAATTTGTAATTAAATTTGATTTTTTTGTTTGATATATTTGTTTAATTAAGATTTTTGGTGATATTAAAAATTTTTTAAATGTTTGGTAAATTGATTTTTTTTTTTTGCAAAATTTCTGTTTTTTAATAACTACTGATTTTTTATCAATTAATTTTTTTTTGGCTCCAGTTTTTCGATTTAATAGTGAATTTTCGAATTTGTGGTGAATTTAAATGTTGGAAAAATTTAAATTCTATGAAATTTTAGTTCATTCTTGTGTAAAGGGTATAAAGGGTTCAGCTCAGCCGAGTGTAGCTCTCTTACTTGTGTTATTCTAATTTTGCGTTCTTTGGTGAAATTTTTATTTTTCGGTAATATTTCACTAAGTTTACGATTTGTCGATTTGTGCTGAATTTGCAAACTATTCGTAAATTCTTAATGCTTAGATTTTTAATTAATTTTATGTCGTAATTCGCATTTTTTGAACTATTTGTAATTTTTTTTAATTTTCGTATACTGCTGAAAAAATATTATTTTGTACATTCTTGGCTTAAATTATGGGTTTTACTCATATTTATATTTTTGTGAACTTTGACGCTTCAATAATAAGTTTTGTCATGAGGCCTTTAGAAATCAGCGTCTAATATTGTTACGAAGTAATAATCGAAGATGTTTTAGTTAAATCATAGAAAAATAATGATCAGCAAGAAATTGGTGTGAAACGACCTATTGTACAAATAGGCAATGTTATAAACATAAAACAAAAACAATTTCCTATCGGAAATTCCCCGAACCTTGATTCAATGTAGAAACACTTATACAAGACTAGAAATGATGCGCAATATCACCTATGTTCGGGACATTTCAAAAACCAGCCGTACCATCCACTGCAGAGAGTAGACTTTGACTTTGAGATTTGATAGAGTGAATATCTGTGCGTACAAAAGTGTTTAATGTACAGTGTAAATTAGAACTGAAGAGTTGTAAATAAGAGTAGTAATTGCCCAATAAAATTGTGTATTGATAAAATCATTAAGGACTGTGTATTTTAATTCTTGTATTAAAACGAACCCTACAAATTAACGTAACAATATATACAATTTATGGGTTCCTAAGTCAACATTACCCGTGAAACCCGTGATTTGATTTTGCTGGATTTCAATACTAACACTTCGACAAAGATGCAACATATATTGAGATGACCTATCTTTTGGATTAGAAAAGGTTTTCATACTATCATTCGTTTTGTATTACAACCATTAAACTGAAAAGGCTCTCAGCTTCTGAGAAGGGCAAGACTAGTAATGACATTGCTAATGCCGATATTTCTTTATATACGTTTTCGCCAAAGGTGTTTTCAAATGTAGTGTGTTGGTCACACTTATACACGTTGGTCACATTATCCAACAACCCAATAATATAAAATTGCATCTACAATACATTTGCCACTCTGCCCAAGAAAACAATAACTTGAAGTGACCTACATATTGTAATGTAAAAGAGATTCGATTACATTGACTCATAAAACATTGAAATTTGCTTACATAGAGAATTATGACCATACACAAAGAACTGTAAATGATTGAATAATAAGAGTTATGTAGATCATAAAACAAAGAACATGTTGAAAGAATTAGAGTTGGAAATAAGTATAAATAGCTGTGTAAGTTTTAAATAAATATCAGAATATTTTTGACTAATTTACAAGGATCTTCTCATTATTCTAACTGAGCACCGGTGGCTTAGTGGAATTAAAACGTGCTGCAGCTAAGTGCAGCATTCAAAACTTCTTAGCAAACCTTCTACCATATCTCATACATTACAAAATATTCAACCAGTCATCCCAATATACGACCATCGATCCTGAATAATATTCATACCAGATGAATTCTAGCCAAACTCCTCTAAAATATCTAAATTATTGTTTTTTCATCGGATTTAAAGTATTGAATTCAAAAACCTTAGGAATATGTGTTTGGAACGATTTTCCGTCATCCCTTGTCAATTTTGGTTTGGAGACAAACCGATTTCGGCTAGTTGCCATCTTCAGTGCCATTTTTATCGTTCTGAAGATGGCAACTAGCCGAAACCAGTTTGTCTCCGTTTTTGGAGGCAAGAGGTTTTTGAGGTATTTTAAATTTTTTCAATTTGGTCCAATAATTAGGACCGTAAGTTATGTGGCGACCTAGGTGGACTTTAAGCAAATTAAAAAAGTATTCAGAATATGCAAATTTTATGCTATTGTGTATAGGCGTTTCCCCGCAATAATAAAAATACAACAGTATATTATGTTGGGCCGGAAATGAATATTGTAGAAATTACAAGCGGAATGACAAACCTGCCCCCTTTTCATTTTTTCGAAGGATGTAAGAAACACGCAAATACAGTCACGGTGTATAAACTTTCTTTATTTAACGTCATACAGTGTAGAACTCTGCCCTGCAAGCATATGGAAATTATCGTGGAATTGCACAATGACAAATTCGGCAATCGAGAAGAAAAAAAATTAAATTTTCAAATATTGTCGTTAAAATGGGTAAGCAAGCTTTAATTGTTAACGAATGAAATTTCAATTAATAGAGAAATTATCATAATAGAATTACACTAATCATTCTAAATTGTGCGGCTTCGCTAACAATTTTTTTTTATAATTCGTACTATTTTTTAAAATTGAAAAACTTGGTATACCTTGATGCTATCATATCCTGATAACTGCTATATTAACAGCTTTTGTATAATTGTTTGCGTGTTACGGCGAATGTTTTATAATACATACTAAAAATCGGGTGACTTTTTGTTGCTAATTGTCGCACTGTGCATTGACTAAAAAGTAACATTTTCGCGACTTGTTACGCCTCTTTCACACTATTAGATCCAGTAAAACGTCTTGTCCAATTCAAGTAAAATGAGAAAGTATTATAGTGTGAGAGCTATTAGCTGAATATATTTAATCACACTGTCAAAAAATGCACAGGAAAATTTGACAGTCGTATTACTCTCATTGTTTTTAGAAAAATTTCTAAGCGCTGATTCTTTCATTTAACAAGGTTGCCAGAACCGAACGCCGCCGCCAGGGCGCTACCAGATGAAATTTATTTTAAGCTGCACCATTGTGCTTTTCGATTATCGCCCTCGCCGCCGCTACTCACCTGAAGTTGCTCACCCATCACCGCCGAAACTATCGTTGCGGCTCGAAAAAAAAAATAACACAAACACGTAATTTTCATGTTATTTCAAGTCTGTGTCTACACTACACAAGGTGATGAGAATATTTTACGTTAGAATTTTTTTACAGTTGGATTTTTCTCGGCAAAACCCCAATGAAAATCTAATACACTCAGATTATGGACAGTCTTTTAATTCGGATATAATGTTTTGTTGTATTTGTTTTTACTTCCAGTTATATTTATTGCAATTTGGCTACTTATCTACCGGCTCTTTTAGATACAGTGGTACCGTGATTGAGAATACTTTTAGGAAAGCCATAGAGAATTTTCAGCGATTCACCGCTCTGAATATAACTGGCATGCTAGATGACGAAACCATGGCAATAATGTCACTCCCACGTTGTGGCGTAAGCGATAAGGTGAGGTTAGGAAATCACAAGCGCTCAAAGCGTTATGCTATCATGGGCAGTCATTGGTCTAAAAGTCATTTGACATATAGAATATCAAATTACCCAAAAAATTTGACGAAAGCTGACGTTGATCACGAAATCGCTGCTGCTTTTGCTTTATGGAATGAACATACCCGTCTAAGTTTCACACCTAAAGAAGATGGTCGAGTGGATATTAATATTAAGTAGTCATTTAAAACTGAGAAAAAATTCAACGTTGGTATTAAATTTTTATTATTTTAAGATTTGCTACAGGTAACCATGGTGATAAGCAGCCATTTGTTGGTCCGATGGGTACTCTGGCTCATGCTTTCTACCCAGCGCGTGGTGGTGCCATTCATTTTGATGATGATGAAATGTGGGATGTTGGCAGTAAGCTGGGTGTAAATCTTTTCAACGTAGCTGCCCATGAGTTGGGCCACTCCTTAGGCTTGGGTCACTCAAATGTAGTTTCAGCTGTTATGCACCCTATATATTATGGATATAAGCCAGATATGAAATTACAACCTGATGATGTTATGGGCATAGAAAAGTTATATGGCAAAACAAATCCACTTAGCGCTCTTTCTTCGGACTTTGGTCTGCCACATCTGCCTCCAGGTGACGAGTTGTGTAGAGATCCCAAAATCGATACTATCTTCCAGTCATCCGATGGCCAAGTATATGCTTTTAAGGGTAACAACTATTATAAGATTTCCAAAACAGCCCTGGCTGAGGGTTATCCTAAACGTATATCTGAAAGATGGCCAGGTTTGCCTGGTAATTATTCCATTTGAATTATTTCTTCCTAATTCGTAGTTCGATATGTTTTAGGCGATATTGATGCTGCATTTTCGTATAAAACTGGCGAAACATATTTCTTTAAGGGTACTGAATATTGGCGTTACAGTGGCCGTCAAATGGATAAAAACTTTCCCAGAAAGATAAGCGAAGACTTCATCGGCTTACCCAATCATTTGGATGCTGCCATGTCGTGGAATGGTATAATTTACTTCTACAAAGGCAGTGAATTTTGGCGTTTTGAACTTTGGGGCAAGCCAGCAATTAAGTACGGCTATCCCAAATCCATTTCGCTTTGGAAGGGCCTGCCAAATGACTTGGATGCAGCCATTCAACTCACCAAAGATGTTAGATTCTACTTTAAAGGCGACAAATACTATCAGGTTGATGTCGGCACTTTTGAGGTAATTGAAAATAAACAATTTAGTTGAAAGAATTAAAAATTTTTTAGTTTTTTACAGGTTAATCCAGCTGTACCCGCATATCCACGACCGTTATTGCGGTGGTGGTTCGTTTGTTAAAACGTAACATCAGGTAAGATAATTTATTTAACGTATTGATATTATTATAAAATTCATCTTTTTTGCAGCTTCTCATATCATAAAGTTCATAATATTCATAATTTGGTTATTATGAAATTTGACCAGTGGTAAAGTTGAAAATATTGACAACCAATTAAAAATATAATATTGAGTTCTTGTTCCTGATCCCTAAACGCAAAATGTATTATAGATATTTGAAACGAATTCCCGTGATTTCTCGTCACATTTGGTTTGGAGGCAAGCCGCTTTCGGATATGTGCCATCTTGAGTGTCATTATTCGATCTATTTGAACAGATGAGAAGTGATCGATTCATATGCCGTGATCTAACTGCAAAGAATGATGGTTAATCCCAAGTTGAACGAACTGTTTTCAAATACACGTATTTTAAAAGAATTCCTGATAACTCCTAATGTAAAGTCTCAAATTTCTATTGAGAAGCTAATCCTTAACTATGAATACTTCAATGTTTGGTTAGTAACAAATTAAGCCGCTAATAATATATTTTTGGTCGCTAACGGCTTAAGCCAGCAGAAAAATTAAGTTCAACATTTTTTACACTCGCAGCAAATTGATGTGCTGTTGGTTTCTGTAACACATTTTTCGCAAAAAATAAACTGTTTCTGAGTAAACGGCTAGAATATCTGCAAGGATATTTACTATTTTCTAATGCCTGACTTTGCTAGGAATTACATTCAGGCTTCAAGCATAAAGTTCAGGATTCATCCATTAATTCGGAATTACTGTATAAGCAATATTTTTCTCTCCAAATCGTAATAGCAGCAAACATTAGTTTTATGGTTAATGTATAGCAGCTGGTGACTATAATACTAAACAAACGTTCTGCGAAAATTATTTGATACAATTTCGGTCAATGGCTTATCTGCGGGTCAGCCCACTTATTGCCGTCAGTAGATATATAAAACTTGAATTTGCTTTAGTGAGCTTTCTTCAGACTATTCACCAATACCAGATAAATTAGAGCAGAATTAAAATAATTGTCCCAATATACTGACAAACTGGTGAAAAATTTATAATTATCTTCAACTATTAGTATCTATGCTATTAAAGTATCTATGTATGTCTGCGGCCCCTTTGCCAAGAATATTAATATTTAACTGCCTCAGAAATATAGAAATCGTTTTACCAAAAAAGGAAGTTAAGGCTCAAATGGCAAGAGTTTCGTTCTCCAGGTCTAAAGTTACAGCTTAATCAGTGCAAGCCTTGAAGGAAGAGAAATAGCACAATTTACAAAGTTATCTACAAAACCAAGCTGTACGGGTCCTCTATTGCGTACGAGATTTGTAGAGATATCCAAACCAGGAAAGGACTTCAATCAAGTACCATAATACTGCCCCATCGTTTCAACACGACATGAAAAACTGTTTGTTGAAGACTTAGTAACAGATAGGGATGCAAAGGTCATTACTTATAACCACCAATTCGGCGTTAGAAAACAGCAGAACACAGAATAACTGTTCTAATCCAGCAGCTTTTGAGAACAAGCAATACTGCTCTGCGCTCTTTATTTACATATCTCAAGCTATTGGCAAGATCTGGCATGGTGGTTTGTTATACAAAATTAATCAGTGGCTAACCGAGAACGTGTATAAATTGCTAAGGAGTTACTTCATAGACAGATATTTGCAAGTCAAATCAAACGCTATTACCTTTTCTATTAAAAATATTTCAGCTGGAGTACCACAAGGAACCATACTGGGGCCATTCATATATTTATTGTCTACCGCTGAGAGCGAAATGGCTCATGCGTCTACAATAACCCTGTGGTTGCGTCTGAAAGGCTCCAGTTTGCCTTAAGAAGGGGCAGTTGCCCGCCCAGTACAATTAACGGTGTAATAATTATAGAACAAAGCCATGTGAAATAACTTAGCACACCACTGAATTGGTGTCTTGCATGCGCTTTCTTATTTTTTTTTTTATTATGTGTTCTTTATTTGAAATCTATCTTAAGATATTAAGCAAATGTGCTCAAAGTTTAAAACTATCACATACATATTGATTTTCACTAAAATCAATAATATTATCTATATATGCACATTTTTACAATGCTTTTTGTTCATTTTATGTTCACAATTATAACGATATATACATTTATAAAATTAAGTTATTCTATATACATTTTATTTATAAAAGCAAAATGTAAAAATCAGTGGGGAAAAATATAAAGTAACAAAAGTTATTGAGAATTTATGACCTGAATGGGAGATCTAAAATATGAGTTCTTTTCAGTCTTCTTATGTCTTCACTTTCATCTAACAACGAAATAGCCAATGGGTTGATGTGGTCGCTTAACCTCTGAAGGTATCGACTACTGTACTTATTAATCTCTTCTTTAACTTTTGGAATATCTAAATCTCTGTGTAGCGCGTTATTTCTAATGTACCACGGTGCGCTAGCTATCGCTCGCAACGTTTTATATTGAAACCACTGAAGAATTTCAATATTTGAATGACTGGCTGTTCCCCATAATTTAATACCGTAAGTCCATATTGGTTTTATAATACTCCTATATAGTCGGATTTTATTTTCTAAACTTAATTGAGACTTTGCGCCAAGTAACCAATACATTTTTTTTTAATTTATTGTCTAATTGTACTCTTTTGCTTTTATGTGAGCTTTCCATGTTAATCGCCGGTCTAAACACATGCATAAATATTTTGCAGAGTCACTGCTAGGGATTTGCGATCCATTCATATTTATTGATGGGCAATCACATTTTCTTAGACCAAAGGTGACCTGTACAGATTTATTTTCGTTTACTTGTATATTCCAACAGGTTAACCATGATTGAAGTTTATCATTCTGCTGCTGAATCAAGTTGGATGATTCTGCTGTAGATGTGCTCGTTGCCAGGAATGCTGTGTCATCAGCATATGTGGCTACTGTTACTTCATTAACATTCGGCATATCTGAAGTAAATAAGGTATATAACAGTGGTCCAAAAACACTACCTTGCGGGACTCCGGCTTCCATTTTACAAAGATCCGACATCGCATTATTTACCCTTACGTAAAAGTAACGTTCATTTAAAAAAGATTTCAAAACCAAATAATAAGTCTTTTAATTTTATAAAGAAGGCCATAGTGCCAGACTCTATCGAATGCATGTTGAACATCTAAGAATACAGCTGAACAGTATTTTTTTGCTTCAATTGTATACATTATTTCTTTTACTAATCGGTGACACTGTTCAGGTGTGCCGTGTTTGTGACGAAATCCAAACTGATATTCCGGTATTATAGAATATTGCTCTAAAATAGGTAACACTCTTTTAAGAAATAGTCTTTCAAATATTTTAGAGAATGTGGACAGCAAAGTTATAGGTCTATATGAGGCGACGCTATTTACTGGTTTATTTGGTTTATGAATCATTATTATTTCGGCACATTTCTATTGAATAGGGAAATGTTGCCGCCTTAATATTGAGTTGGTAAATTTCTAAGTACGGCAGAATCAATCCTATCATATCCCGGTGACTTTTTAGTGTTTAGTACTTTAATTTCTTGACGTACTTCCGCAGGTGTAAAATGTTTGATTTCGTTATCATTTTGGTTGAAACAGAAAGGTTTAAATGTTTTCTCTAAATGAACTGAAAAAGTTTTGGCCTTTTCTTTATCAGACTTGCACCACTGATCACCAGAGTCTTTTATTGGGACGTTCCTTTTAATTAGCCTTTTTAAGTACTTAGTCGCTTTCCAAAGACTGTATTCACTTTTTGATGTGTTAGCGTCTAATTTCTGAAGGTAGTTGCCTATTTCATGGTTCTTGTGCTGCGATAGACATTCTTTTAAAAGCCTGTTCGCCAAATTAAGGATCGTTTTATCTCTTGGGTTCCTAGATTGGTGCCAAATACGACGCAGTCTTCTCTTACTTGTATTGAGATTTCTTATCTCTTTGGAAACATTTACGTTTGAAGGCGGTGTGTCGCATGGTGTTGAAAGAAAAGCAGATTCGTGGATTAAATTGGTAAACATTTCTACAGAATCTAGTTCATCAGGAGTTTTAATTGAAGTTTTCAGGTCTAAGTTCTTGTCGATCCAATAACCGAAAGATCTTAGGACAGTTCTAGGTGGTAATAACTTAAATGTGTTGATAACAAGTTCTATTGCTGAGTTAAGATTAATTATTAAGGGGGTATGGTCGGAGTCTAGATCGTCATCATTAATTATATCACAAAATACAGCAAAATGCATGAGATCCGGGATTTTGTTAGGGTCCGTTGGCCAGTACGTTGGTCTTCCTCCAGAGAGACTTGAGTAGTTATTTTTTGAAATGCATTTATGCAGCTCTCGACCCTTTGCGCTAACTAATCTAGAGCCCCACCAAGGGTGTTTACCATTAAAATCTCCTGCCACTAAGAACCGTCTACCAATATTGTTAAAAAATTTGTAAAAATCACTACAAGAAACGTTGTGTTTTGGTGGGAAATAGATTGCGTAAATGGATAGGGTATTGTTGTTGCATTTTATATTTACACCAGCAGCTTGCATGTACGGTTTCCATATATTTTCAGCTAATTCATAACTTATAAATTTTTTTGATAAGTACAGCTGCACCAGCATGACAACGGTTGTCTGGATGATTTGCAGTAATTAGGTCATAGCCATTTATTTTAAAATGTGATTTTTTGTTTAAATGTGTTTCAGAAATAAGAAATATATCAATATGTTTTGTTTTCAAAAAATTTTCAATTTCATTAAAGTTTCGCGAAATACCATTTGCATTCCATACTGCCATCCTAAGGTTTATTTGCATAGCTTGCTTATTAGTAAAGTTAACATATTCATAAGTTGACTAAACATATTTTCAATGTTTTTTAATGCGGAAGTTTCACTTTCTTTATTTTGTTTCAATTTTTCTGAATATGATGCCCCAGTGGTAAAATTATGTGCACTTTGCGTATTTCTTGTATGGTAGGAATCACTAGTGTTCGTACCAAATTGCTGACCGTGAACTCGATGATTAGAAACTATTTTTTGTCTTAATGATTTGTAAACTTGACATCCTTTATAACTCGCTGTATGATTTCGAAGGCAATGAACACATTTTGGAGGAACATCTTTAGACTTTGTACATTCGGTGGTAGGATGATCCATTCCGCATTTAACACAAGCAAATGGTTTTTTGCAATATGCTTTTGTATGACCATATTGTTGGCAACGGTGGCATTGCACAATGTCATTAGATTTACGTTGAGGCTCTATGCTAACCACAGCACTGTTTATATATTTAACATTATAAATTTTATTATTATCAGGTGATGGATCGAGGTCAACGAAAAACATAGGTAGTGGTTGCTTAGTTACTTGGCTTCTAACATTGGTTACGCTTCTGATCTGATGGCCCATTGACATTAGATCAGCCTTAATGTCCGATATAGATGTTGTATGATGAAGACGCTTAAGGACTACTCTATAAGCACGTTCATTTTTGAGTTGATACGTATGAAAACAAATTTTTTTAGTACCTAAATATTTAACAATTTTCCTATAGGATTCTATGGTTTTAACTGGTCAGATAGACCATCTCTTAAGGATTTGTAAATGTACATATATATATATATATATATATATATATATACATATATATATATATATAATGACTTTAGCAATTACTTTTTTTATTTCAGTTTTTGGATTCATGGTATATTTTCGAATTTTTGATGAATTTAAAATATTAGAAAAATATGTGCAAATTTTGTATTTTTTGTAATTTAATATATATATATATATATATATATATATATATATATATACATATATATATTAGCATTGTATTTTAATATATTCAAGTGTCACACTCTTGTCAACAATTTATAAATGAGAGATAACTGTTCTCAAAGCTCTTTCTGTTTCATATAAAAATACATTCATCGTACGATTGTCTGTCTTGTATTGTAAAAACCAGTTTCATTGCTATTACAATTGGTAACACTTTCTTAAATAAATTTGGTAATTTGAAAGAGATTGTTTTATATTTTGTCGGAGGCAATACCATTTTCGTTACATTATTTTCGCAATTTATACGTGTATTCGATTTCATGTCAAAACAATGTTTTTAGATAATTTGGCAAATTTTAGTAAAATTTCGCTTTATTTTTCAGATTAATTGAGATTTTTGGTATAACTTGAAATTTTTTCTGACCGAAGGCCAAAATTAAATATCACAAAGAATCCTTTGCACCGGCGAAACTCCGTAGAACATTTTTAGTAATCCGTGCTTAGTGAAGGCTTTATAAGATTCTTATTTGGTAACTTTCTTTTCATATTTTGGTTACAAAAACATGTGTGGTCATGGTAACACCACTGTCTGCAACAGCACGACAAGAATCTACTAATTCTACTTTCACAATTAAAAATCTTAAGTTGAGAGTCTGTAGGAGACTCGGATAATAACCTTAATGCTTTTTTCTCGGTTTGAAGCACGTGGTACATACACATTTAATTTTATATAAAGTGTCATTTATTCTATGTTCATTAGCTCCATCATAATCGTTCATTAAACATCTGTTATTTATGTTAGCTTTAAAACAATTGTGTTTATATTTGTTTAAGTCTTAAAAGAAAGAATAAAGCTATTCAAAAAAATGGTTGAAGTCCAAACTAACAAATATTTATTTGGTTTTCATAAACGATTTTAAACAAAATAATTGAAACGCTAGCAGCAACCTGCTGAAAATCTGTCCAATTTCAACTCAATCAGGTCAATTTTGTAATAAAATGATTTGCATAATATTCTCTTAAATGAGAAGAACTCTCAACTCTTCCAAATTTTCAAAAGGATTAACTTGTCTTCGGTACCACTGGTACCAGCTTTTGAAAAAAGTTATTTTATAAAATAAATCGGCTTTTGTGCCTTAAAAATCCGTTTGATCTTTCTCATATTTCCGCAACTGATATGAGAAATACTTTTTCGAATACTAAATATTGTCAGAAGCCAATAAATTTATGTAGTTATAATTTGTCCATCACTAAAATTACGCTTCCCTAAATTCGAATACAAAACTTAAATATTTCCATTTTATATCGCAAGTTTCAAAACACAAACAATTCTATATCAGCTCTATTGAAACTTGAAGGATTACTGCTCCTTACAAAATTGTTAGACTAATTACTGGAGCTTTTTGCACATGTAGCAGGTTATAATTATGGCTTCCTGTCAATTCCACATAGTGATCGGACAAGAAGTCCAAAATAAAGTCATGGATTGATCACAGGAGTTTCATTTAATTTCAAAGCTAAAGCAACAAAACTAGTAGAGTTTTGTATGAAACTATTATTAATATTTTACTTGTTTTTTCAAAGACGAATAAATACAATTTTAAATTTGTATGAGAAATGCTTTAAATTAACTTGAAATATGAAAAAATTTAGGTTATTACTTTTTTAAAAACATGAGTCGAACATATAAAAAGAAATATTTAAGAGTTAAATTAAAATTTACGTAAATTTAAACTTGCGTGAATTAACATTTCCGTGGATTAAAACTTGAGTAAATAGAACGTTATTTATTTATTTATTTGGAAATTAAAATATCATACAATTCACAAAAGGTGTATAAGTTTGCATTCCGTTTGTAATTTTTAAAATATTTATATTTATACAATATGTAGATTTTTGGAACGAATTTCCGTCATCCCTGGTCAAGTTTGGTTTGGAGACGGCCGGTTTCGGCTATGTGCCATCTTCAGTGTCATTTTATATATTCATATATATTCTCGGTCGATATTGGTAGAGAAGTTCGTTTCACGAATCACGTTTGCCAGATGTTAAAATCAACCCTGGGAAAGCCCTAGATAATCTAGGAATCTAAAAATTGGACAACAAGTTCGACAATTTTGTGAAATCGGCAACATCGGTCCTTTCTCGAAATATAAGCAAAAGCCTATTACGAGGAAATGTTTATTAAAAAATTGCGCAAACTTTAAAGTTTCCCTAAAGTTAAAAATTCTACCCAAACGGTCTGTAATATATTTATGGTTTACATAATTTTTCAAATAATACTTGAAGATTTATGTAACATAGTATAAGGTGCTAAAATACCGAAAATCTTAAAGACAAGAAAATTATATTGAAAGGTTCTTTGCCACTTACAAGTGGCTGCTGTTCATACTGTGCAATTTAATGCAATTTTTCACACTATGAAAAAATGTATAGAAAGATTTTGAAAATGCCAGGTAAATGAAAAATTTTAATTAAGAGCATTTAAAAATATATTAAAGTACCCTCCGTCAACTAAAATTTGTCAGACTTGTTAATAAATAATGAGAGAAGGCTAAAAAATGTTAAAATCAAAAAATTTTTATTAATTATTAATCGTTTTCAAATTGTAATTAGATAAATTTACACAGTTTTTGAAATAGTCAACTCGCTTTTTTCTGAATGATGTACGATCGTAGAATGTTTTTATAATATTTCAACAAAATTTTGAATTGCTCCGTGACCAATTTGGTGCCAAATAAATCTCGACTCTTTTAATTTTGTGTGCAATAAAATTACTTTTAAATATTTGTCAGTGTAATTTCAGGGTTTTATACAATTTTTGCTGTTTTGGCAATTTTTAAATTTTGTTGTGATTCTAAAATTTTTTGACGGATTTTAGATGTTTTAGTTAATTTTAGAATTGAGGTGAATTTTATATTTTTTAATAGTTTGAAGTTTTTTTTTTTTTTTAATTTACGGTAAAATTTAGATTTTTAGAGAAATTTCGACTGTCGGTTACTGTTTACTTTTCTGCCCATTTCACGATTTTGTGGTGAATTTTTGATTTATGTTAGAATCTTTTATATGGTTTTTATTTACAGGATTTAAATTGGTGAATTTTAGGTTTTTGGTGATAGTTTACTTGTTGTGGAATATTCGATAAGTTTCGTGAAAGCTTCATTTCTCGTGAAATTCAAATTGGGATTGTAAAGTTGTAAATCAAATGTTGTCTTTTACATTATTTTTTTTTAAATTTAGCGCTCTTGCTAATTTTTAATCCTTTTGAGGATATTTGGATTTTTTTGGTGAATTTTTGTTGTGAATATTTGATTTTTGGACACATATCCATGTATGTATTATGTAGCTTTTTTAAGTTTGGTTTTTTCATAGTGAAGTCCGTAACTTATCAGACTAATAGAATATACTACTGTGGGCAAAAAATTGTAAGATTTTTTAATTTAAATTTCGCGCGGAGATCCTTTCGTGGAATTTTTTCTACGTTGGTAGGATTGTCCGTGACAACTGTGCCAAATATCACATCAAAGTAATCATTAGTGTTTTGTATACGTTTGTCTTTCTGTAGTAAAACAAGTGCATTTGGCGATTTTTACAATGAGTGAAATTATTCAACAAAGAAGTTCCATTAAATTTTGTGTGCGGAATGAAATTTCTGGTACCGAAATGTTCAGAATGTTGCAAAAGGGCTACGGTGATAATTGTATGTCGCGAGCAAGTGTTTTTGATTGGTACAAATTATTTAAAGAGAATCGAGAACGCGTTGACGACGAACCACGTCCAGGACGGCCATCAACATCACGTCAATAAAATCAAAGAATTGGTGTTCGAGAATTAACGATTAACAGTCAGCGACCTTACTGGTATCGTTGGATATCGTTGGAATATTAAAAGATCATTTGGGCCTAAGAAAATTGAAATCACGATTGGTTCCAAAATCACTAAATTTTCTTGAAAAACAGCGTCGCGTTGACGTCTGTCATACAATGCTTTCCGACTACCAGGATGCCATTAAACGTATTATAACTGACGACAAGTCTTGGATCTACGCTTACGAACCGGAAACAGACGATCAATCGGCCGAATATCGTTCCAAAGATGAGCCGAAGCCGAAAAAACCACGTCAAAGCAAGTCAAATATCAAGGACTTGTTGACAGTTTTCTTCGATCATCGAGGTGTGGTGCACTCCGAATTCCTTCCGACCGGCCAAACTGTCAACATTCGTAAAAAGAGGCCGGAATTATGGCCGACAACTTGGCTTTTGCACACGATAATGCACCGTCGCATACCGGATTGATTCTTCGTGAGTTTGCGCCAAAAATTCAATCAATATCGTTCCACAACCACCGTATTCGCCTGATTTAGCTCCGTGTGACTTCAGGCTGTTCAGCAAACTCAAACGACCGCTCCGGGGAAACCGTTTTGATTCAATTAAACACATTAAACGTGAATCGCTACGGGCATTGAAGGCTATTCTGGAAGTTGACTTTAACAACTGTTGCGAGGATTAGAAAAAACGTTGGCATAAGTGTATTGCAGCTGGGAGGATTACTTTGAGGGGGCCGAAAAAGATTTGGCAGAATAAATAAAGAAATAAACTTTATTCTAGTTTTTTTACCTTTATTATTATTATGTTTGTCTAATTTTCCCGAGCTCCAGGTCTTCAATAAAATTTCCTTTATTATAAATTATAATAAATATTAATTTTTTTGTTTTATCCAATATTTCGCTACGCCTTTGTGTAGCATCGTCAGGAAATAAAATAAAATTATATTTTACAAACTTCAAAACAAAAATCAAATTGTAAAAATTATTGACAAATGAAAAATGTTTCAAATTTTCAAAAACACAAATACATAGAAATCATAAAAACTAAAAAATGTTTTACATTAATGTGGATGTATATATGTACATATGTATAAACAAAACATATGTATAATCCTAAATTACATCATACTATATTATGTATTAAATGCCTATATATATGAGCGACAGTATTTGTATCCGCTTTGTAATTAATTCTTTGAGACATTGGTGTTTTACAAATTTGTAACATTTCCAATATGTAACGTTTCTTAAAATTTTTCTCAATATTTTTTTTTTTTATACTGTATTTTATTTTATTGAATCTTTCTATTAAAAGAAATTCACAATAAGTATTCAAATCTTATTTCTAAATTATTATTTACTAGTTAGTACCAACGTAATAACTAATTTTTTGTATTCAAATCTTAAAAATCTATCTTCTATTGTGTAGAGAGAGCCGCCTTGCCAGGCTCAATGTGTCAGTTCTTTTTAGTCTCTGGTGGCCGTCAAATTGCAATAAATTGCGTGCTAGAGTGTTAGGATGTGCGACTAGTTTGTTCACGTATTTGGACGTGTATGTTTTAACTTCTTCGTGGATAGTGGGAACTTTAAGATCCCTATGTATGTTTTCATTTCTTATGTACCAGGGGGCGCATACGATATGACGTAAAATCCTAGACTGTCTTCTCTGTAACTTCTGGATGTTTGATGCACAGGCAGTACCCCACAGCTGAATACCATATGACCATTTTGGCTTTATAACGGATTTGTATAAAAGGACTTTATATTCCAAAGCCAAAGTTGAGTTAGGACTTATTAGCCAATGCAGTTGGTTTGTTCGAAGCTTTATGGACGTTATTTTTGCCACAATGTGACGGGTCCAAGTTAGGCGCCGATCTAGGTGGATACCTAAATATTTGACGTGCGTTTCCGCTGGAACCGTGGTATTAGTTATTGTGATTGGTTGACAATTTTGCCTTCTAAGGGAAAACGTTACATGAGCACATTTTGATGGATTTACCTTTATTCTCCACTATCTTAGCCAGTCTTCTAACTTATGAATATGAGACTGCAGCTTTTCAGATGCATCCTTTGGATCATTACTGACACTTATAATTGCAGTGTCGTCTGCAAAGGTTGATGTATATGTATGTGGGCTTGTCGGCATATCCGCTGTATGGATGATATATAACAGCGGCCCTAGCACACTACCTTGAGGTACTCCTGCCCTGATTTTCCCACATCTTGAATAGCTTTTTATAAGCTTGTTGGTGTTTTCAGGTAGAACCCGAACTATTTTAGTAAGTAACCCATCATGGCAGACTATATCAAATGCTTGGGAAATGTCTATAAATAAAGCTGAACAGTATTGCTTTCTTTCAAAAGCCGATCTAATAATGGTAACGATTCTATGGACTTGTTCAATCGTACTATGCCTTGCTCGAAAACCAAACCGATGATCTGGGATAACGTTTTGTTCATTTAGAAAACGAGTTACACTCGAGACGAATAATTTTTCAAATATTTTTGACAAAACTGACAGTAGGCTAATTGGCCTGTACGATGTAATCTGGCTTGAGTCCTTTCCAGGTTTCGGGATCAAAACAATTTCAGACATCTTCCAAGAGCATGGGAAGAAGCCGACGCCCAACATGGCATTAAATATGTAAAGTAAAATTCTTACAGCTGAATTAGGTAAGTTTCTTATCATTGATCCTGTTATACGATCAGGTCCAGGTGATTTCTTCATATCCGTATTTTTAATTGTCGCTTTTAAAGAAGACAACCGAAATTTCATAGGATCATTCACGATGTCGCTAATGATTGGAATAGTGGAATTACTTATATCATGTGGTGCGAAAACCTTCTATAAGTGCTTTGCGAACGCATTTGCCTTTTCACTTGAGTTTTTAGCCCAAGTACTGTCTTCAAGTCTTAGTGGGGATTCGTAAGCAATAGGACATTGTAAGTGCTTTACAGCTTTCCACAGACTATAATCCGTGTTTTTCATTGGATCCAAGTTTTTTAAAAAGTTGTTGATAGCGAGTTGGTGTTTCTGTCTCAATTTACTCCGTAAGTTTTTTTGGCATAAGTTCATTTGCATTTTTATGTGTGGAGAACGACTGTTTTGCTATTGTCTTCTTAGTCTTCTTTTCTCAACGACGAGCATCTGAATATCTGCTTTTGCCTGGTACGTTATTATTTTAGCTGATAGCTTTGTTGGCGTTGCAGCTATGGCTGCGGCAGTCACGACGTCTGTAAAATGGTCTACAGCTGCTTGAATATCAGCTGGATTTCTCAGTGGGATGTTCAAAGGTAAGTGAGAGCTCACATACATTTTATATTTTAACCAATTCGTATTTCTGTTCGGCTAGAAACTAAGGGTGTTAGGTGCAGTGACAAAATTGTCGTGTAAAATAACAATTGTAGGTGAATGATCAGAAGATAGGTCATAGGATTAATTAACTAAGAGTTGATCGCGTTTGATGTTTTTTACTATAGCAAATTCAATAAGGTCTGGCAACTTATTAAAGTCTGTGGGCCAATAGGTGGGTTTACCGGCAGATACGACGTCAAGCTTGTTTGTTTCAACTGTATAATACAACTGCCTACCTCTAGGACTAAGAAGTCTGGATCCCCAATATGTGTGCTTTGCATTGTAATCGCCAGCGGCAATAAATTTTTGCCCTAGCGTAGCAAAGAACCTGGCAAATTCATGGTGTTCGATTTTATGCCTAGGTGGGCAATACACTGATGAGACTACAATTTTAAAATCAGTAAGATTTATGGTCGTGGCTTGCAAAAAGTCTTCGTTGAATTCAGGCAATGGAAAATGCCTTACGTTTTTTCGGACTATAATGGCAGTCCCACCACATGCCCTTTCGCTTGGGTGTTTGGTGTCATATATAAAATACCCATCAATTCTAAAGCAGTTTTTTATAGTGAAGTGTGTTTCAGAGACTCAATATTTAGCACTGACACATTTTCAAAGTTAGGACAGTGATTCAATTCAGAACAATGGGAAGATTGAGCTGTTTTATTTGAATTTCTACATCTATGGTCCGACTTATGTCCGGCTATTCTAGTTTTTAGCATATTTTTCGTTGTACGCACATATACTTTACCACAATTCTGCTGATCATGACCGTTACAAGGTAATTGGTGATGCTGAAGATCCCATTGGAAGACCATCCTTCTGTACGTATACCTTCCCGATATATTGAAAATATCTATTGTCCTCAATACAAAATTTAAGAATACGTAAAAATAAGCCTCTCTCAATTCTGGTGTAACTGCTTATCAAATTCCATTTTTCAACAATTGTTGTTATTGCTAAATCAACTGGTATACTAGGAAATAATGATACTACATCAAAAGAAACTAATTTTTCATTATTTTCTATTCTGCAACCCCTAGTTCTATTGCTAAATTCTAAAGTGTCCTTAACATTATACTTAGAAAACTCAGTAATCCTCTTCAAAATGATAGTAACATATTTGCATAATTCATATGACGGTGTATTCACAAAAGAGCAAGTTGGTCTTAAGGGAAAGTCTGGCTTATAAATTTTAGGAAGACCATACGATCTAGGTGCAGTAGCAATATTTGTTTTATATTTGCTTTTCTCAAAAATCCTAATTGTTTTCTTCTTAGAAAGTTCTTCCACTAATTCATTATTTATCTTCTGCAACTTGCTTGTTGGATCCTTACTAACCAACTGGTATTTCGTAATATCTCCTACAATATTGTTAATTCTAATGTCATAATCTTGCTTCTTGAAAGCTACTGCAGTGGTACCCTTATCCGCTTTTAAAATGAGTATGTCTCTATTACTTTTCAAGAACCTTTCTGTTGTTTTAACTTTATCCAACATAAACCTATCTGTATTATTCAATCTCATTTTGTTCCAAATTTATAACAAATTCAACAAAAACTATTGCGGATATTTTTAAGATGAGGAGATTGGCTGGAATTCAACAGATTGTAGCGGACATAGTTATGGAGAAGTTACTGGACACATGTATTGAAAAACTAAACATTAAACCGAAAATAATGACTAAGTATGTAGATGATTTGTTTTGCATAATTCCTGAGTGTGATATATAATTGATAAATTATTGGAGACGTTTAATGCATTTAATACGAACATTAAATTTACAATAGAGAAGGAACATGATTCTAAACTTCCTTATTTAGATACATTAATAATTAGACGGGGCAACAATTTAATATTGGATTTGTATCAAAAGCCAACAGCATCTGGGAGAAACATTAACTACTTTTCTAAGCATAGTAAAAGAATTATTATGAATACAGCTCGAAATTTGATACAAAGGGTGTTAACGATAAGTGACAAGGAGTTTCATAGGAAGAACAAGGAAAGGATCAGGAATATATTAATTGAAAATGGTTTTCCCGAGCAACTTTCTTATAAACTAATAAATCCTTTTAGAAATAGTAGAAATGTTAACACAAGAAACGTTATAGAGCCCAAGATTTATAAGTCTTTAGCTTATGTGCCAGGATAAATACAAAATTGCTCATAAATCGTACAATACTTTAAAAAGATTATTCAGTAAAACTAAAGATACAATTAAGAAAATGGAAATGTCGAATGTGGTTTCTAAAATACCTTGCAACAGTAATGATCAGGAGAATTGTGGTAAAGTATATGTGGGTACAACGAAAAATATGCTAAAAACTAGAATAGCCGGACATAAGTCGGACCATAGATGTAGAAATTCAAATAAAACAGCTCTATCTTCCCATTGTTCTGAATTGAATCACTGTCCTAACTTTGAAAATGTGTCAGTGCTAAATATTGAGAAAAATTATAAGAAACGTTACATATTGGAAATGTTACAAATTTTGTAAAACACCCATGTCTCAAAGAATTAATTACAAGGCGGATACAGATAATGTCGCTCATATATATAGACATTTAATACATAAGATAGTATGATGTATTTTAGGATTATACATTTGTATTGTTTATACATATGTACATATATACATCTACACATTAATATAAAACATTTTTTAGTTTGTAGTTTTTTAGTTTTTATGATTTGTATGTATTTGTGTTTTTGAAAATTTGAAAAATTTTTCATTGTATATGGGAAAAAATTTTTCAATAATTTTCACAATTTGATTTTTGTTTTGAAGTTTGTAAAATATAATTTTATTTTATTTCCTGACGATGCTACGCAAAGGCGTAGCGAAATATTGGATAAAACAAAAAAATTAATATTTATTATAATTTATAATAAAGGAAATTTTATTGAAAACCTGGAGCTCGGGTAAATTAGACAAACATAATAAATAAAGAAATTTAAAATTATGAACAAAGTTTACTATTTTTGCCCACAGTAACTCATATACACTTTGAAGAGTCTCAAATGTATATTATAAAAATTACATACAGAAAGGCAAACTTTATATATCGTTTGCAAGTCTGCAAAACATTACAAAAATATATCTGCCGTATTCCACAATCCTGGAAACAACTATTTCAAAAAACACCGCTAATCCTGAACTGTAGGTTACGTAGCGTGCATTAAGCAGTTGGCGTAGCATTTTCATTAAAACGCAATGTTAGAATCGTATCGTTTTACATGCCAACTGTAAGTGCCAATAAACTATAGTTAGAAGGTACTCAAAACGTATTAACGAAATCAAAAGAGTCAGTTGTAATATGACAAAGTTTGATGTTCGCTCCGTGGACATCTATTTTCTCTATATATGTACCCGTACGTTACAAAAAGTACATTAAATATTAGATTAAGACCCCTTTCAGACCAGCAAAGTTTTCTTTGACAAAGTTTCTTGAATTCTCTTTTAAACTTTGTTTTGTGTTCAGACAGGATCATTTTACTTTGACAAAGTCTGTTTCTTTTGTTTGTAGGTTTGTTGTAAATATAAAGAGCAGCCATATTAATTCAGTTTACGAACTAAAAACACAAAAGGAATTTGCGAGTACATCAAGTTTTGTACCAACCCCCGCTCTCCTTTCCCCTCTTCTCAACAAACTCAAGACTTTGCTAAGAAAACTTTGCTGGTCTGAAAAGGGTCTAACAGTAACGCGCTTTATTTATGTGACTGAATATTGTTACGTTTAAAAATATTTGTTCCGTTTCAACAAACAAAAGAATAAAATAAACACACACAGTATACTCTGTTATACTCAGTGTTATAACATGCGTACGTAGTGCAAATAAAAAAAAAACAATGGAGAGTAACTAAAACCCCAATTAAGTTTAAGGAAACTATAAAAAATATTTACTTTATCATTTTATTTATTTAAAATTATTGTTAATATAATTTTCCTTATGAATCTGGTTGTGTTGCCGATATTAATTCCTAATGACTCAGATCCAGTGTTTAGATGGAAGGAGGAGTAATTATTTTATCAAAGTCATCTTTATTCTCTGCCTGTTAAATTGTAAATTAAAATGATGACTCGTCAAAGTTATATGATCTTAGCTTTAACGGTGCTGCTGGCAGTTACAGCCAAGGTCCAATCGGAACCTATAACGACGATATCGCAAGCTCAGGTAAGTGAAATAATAAATTATTTGAAGATAGTATCAACGAAATTTTTTTCAGCCATTAACAAACCAACAGAATTATAATTGTATGATAACATTTCTGTTAAAAATAAACTCAAATGTAGTTTTTATAGTGCGCCTCTGAAAACAAAAGTTTGGCACAATGATCTTTTAAAATGTGTTCAGTATTTTTCAGTTTGAATTCACTAAAAAATTAACATCTTTACGAAAGCAAACTATAGTCTAAAAATTTTAAATTACTTAAATAACAAAACTTTCCAAAAAAGCAAAATGTCCGGGAAAAACCAATTTGCACCACAAAATTAAATATTGGGACCAAATTTTATATGCTCTAAAAGTTCAAAAATTCATCATAAAAACTGTAATACAACAATAATTGCAAAAATGCTACGAAAAACGTCGGAAGTTTAATCAAATGGATGTATTACAAGGTCCAAAGTTTGGGCAAGTAAGAGAGAATTTGAGAGAATAATATTGTTCTTCTTCCTGCCCAAAACAGCCCGCACTTTTTCTTCGGGCTCATTTGGTAAGATTTTAAAAACATCAGCTGTTGGAAAAAGTAAACAATAAAAATCTACAAACAAATTTGTTTGGGCTAACGATTTGGTTTTTAGTGTTCCCGTACTTTTAAACATTTTATTATCTAATTGAGAGTTATTTTTCTTTTTTCTCATTTGCCCGAACTTTACCGAAAAAGTACGGGATCGCACCTATTATATCCTCTCAATCGCACCAAAAATATACCACCAGAATATACAGCAGGTGAACACTACGTAGCAAACCTTGAAGACAAACAAAAATTGCTGCATAACCAAAAATTCAGAATCTGAGCATCTAGAGGTATTCAAAATACAGATACAAACTCAAAAGGAAGTCTAAAAAAAACTAAGCCGTTAGAGAAGTGTATATAAAAACTACGAAGTAAACCAAAAAATTTTGCAAATAAAAACCAAAAGTTATTTTCGTAAAAGAGACAAGCCAGGGAAGCCCACATAAACTATATGCCTTAAAAGTAGAAGTTCAAAAATAAAAAAATGGCTACATTGAGGAGCCATTCAAAATATGATGTCCAAATGGACATACCAATAGCACCACCTTAGTCTTCTCCTGCAATGTTTAGATTTTCGTTGCTTATTCCCGTTCCTGGAGTGGTTGGTATTTCTTCAGGAAGTTGCACTCGAAATTTTTGACAAATATTGTACAATTTGTGTAGCTTTTTCTGGTAAACAATGTAAGCCGTACGAAGATAAAAGGCAACGAAATCTGCTCTTCAACATTCCAATTGTACGCTCAATATTATTTCGGGTCTACGAGTGTATTGTATTGTAGCGAGGTTGGGAACCCGCTTCTGATATGCGGAAAGGGGTTATCAAAAAAGTTTGTAGTGGGTGGCCAGCGACGTCGATTTGAATTATTTCAAACAATTAATTTTTGTAGTATAAAATCCAAAAATATATCTTCATTTTTTAAGTCGTTGAAATAATAGTAGTATCCATCTGGCCCATCGATATGCATTTTTTTATAGATACGTGAAAATACAACTTTAAGTCTGTAGATTTTTGGAACGAATTTTCGCCATCTCGTGTCTAATTAGGTTACATAAACTGGTTTCGGCTATGTGCGATATCTGTTTCAAAAATCTATATGAATCATCCTGTCGGAATATTAAAACAAATACAAACAAATTTAAAAAATATGTTAATCTTTTTATTTTTTACATAAAAATTTGTGGGGTTTTGAAAGGGAAATCAACGCTTTATGTTTAATGACTTGCATGAAGAATTATAAAAAAATTTGAAAACTTTTAAATATAAATGCTGGCTGGCATTGCGTTCCGTTAAAAAAAACCTTAAATTATTATCAATAAATAAAAAAAAGAACAAAATTTTTCTAAAAAAATCATTCATAATTCGTTCGATTCAGCCGAAGAAAGCACAAAGGAAACCATAAACGAAACAGCTAAGAAATGCGGAAGAAAAGCAAATGCTGTTAGTAATGTGTGCAAATGATCTATATCAAATAATTTGACATTATATCAAATAATTTTGAAGTTTTGGGAATCGAAAAAGGAACATTAATTTTAACAGAAGTATTAAGATCTAATGGAACATGCCAATGTTTCCTATAGTGTTCCCCCGTTGGGTAATCGGTATTAGATTTTCCTCTATAAACACCAAAAGAAAACCTAAGCTCTTGTAGAATAGTATGAAAGGTGGCTTTAATGGCAGCCAGATAATTATCAGCCATTTAATTATGATATGCTATAGTCAAATAGCTGCTGCATTCAAAGCTGAATAATCTTTTGTTTTATTTTTTTACTTCCAGTTATATTTATTGAAATTTGGCTACTTATCTACCGGCTCTTTTAGATACAGTGGTACCGTGGCTAAGATTACTTTCAGAAAAGCCATAAAGAAATTTCAAGGATTTGCCGGTCTCAATACAACAGGCGTGCTAAATGATGATACCATGGCCACAATGTCACTCTCACGTTGTGGCGTAAGAGATAACGTGTGGTTAGAAAATCATAAATGTTCACAGCGTTATGTTTTCAAAGGCGGTCGTTGGGGTAGAAAGCATTTGACGTATAGAATATCTGTATACCCAACAAAACTGGTGCGTGCTGTTGTAGATCACGAAATCGCTAAAGCTTTTGCTTTATGGAGTGAACATACTTATCTAAGTTTCACACCTAAAAACGCTGGTCGAGTGGATATAAATATTAAGTATTTATTTTAAGTTCGAAATTATTATTAAATTTTCATTATTTTTAGATTTTCTGCAGGTAACCATGGTGATGATGATCCATTTGATGGTCCGAACGGTACTTTGGCTCATGCTTCCACCCCAGCATGTGGCGGGGACATACATTTTGATGGTGATGAGTTGTGGGCTGTTAACGGAATGCGTGGCGTATCTCTTTTCTATACAGCTGCCCATGAAATTGGCCATTCCTTAGGCTTGAGTCATTCAAATGTAGTTTCGGCTGTTATGCACCCTATATATCATGATTATCCGCAAAGTGTTAAACTAGACCCTGATGATGTTATGGCCATACAAACGTTATATGGCAAACCAAATTCACTTAGCGCTCTTTCTTCGGACTTTGGTCTGCCACATCTACCTCCAGGTGACGAGATGTGTAGAGATCCCAAAATCGATACTATCTTCCAGTCATCCGATGGCCAAGTATATGCTTTTAAGGGTAACAAATATTATAAGATTTCCAAAAGAGCCCTGGCTGAGGGTTATCCTAAACGTATATCTGAAAGATGGCCAGGTTTGCCTGGTAATTATTCCATTTGAATTATTTCTTCCTAATTCTTAGTTCGATATGTTTTAGGCGATATTGATGCTGCATTTTCGTATAAAACTGGCGAAACATATTTCTTTAAGGGTACTGAATATTGGCGTTACAGTGGCCGTCAAATGGATAAAAACTTTCCCAGAAAGATAAGCGAAGACTTCATCGGCTTACCCAATCATTTGGATGCTGCCATGTCTTGGAATGGTATAATTTACTTCTACAAGGGCAGTGAATTTTGGCGTTTTGAAATATGGGGCAGGCCAGCAATTAAGTACGGCTATCCCAAATCCATTTCGATTTGGAAGGGCCTGCCAAATGACTTGGATGCTGCTATTCAGCTTACCAAAGATGTTAGATTCTACTTTAAAGGCGACAAATACTATCAGGTTGATGCCGGCACTTTTAGAGTAAATGAAAATAAACAATTTAATTTTGCATTCGACTTAACCGGCCAAAACCATTAAAAATTTTTTTAAATTTTTTTTACAGGTTAATCCAGCAGTACCCCCGTACCCTCGGTCCTTATTCCGGTGGTGGCTCGTTTGTTAAAATTTAACTTCAGGGAAGAGTATTTTTTAACACAATCATATTATTATCAAATTTAACTTTCATGTACCTTCGTATACCAAAATTGCACGATATTCATAATTTAATTAAGAAATTCGACAAGTAGTACTTGCGAAGTTGAAAATGCTGCAAACCAATTAAAAGTATAACACAAAGTTATTTGACGTGATACCTAAACGTAAAATTTTTTTTAGATATTTAAAACACTTCTCTAAGTTTGGTTTGTGTTTGCTTTATGTTTATAATATTTCGTATTTGTACAATAGGTCGTTTCACATATCTATGATTATAACTTCATAACACTGCCGCCCACTTAAACCTTTTCATCCCAAACAGACTCAACATCACCTATTCCATATTTGGCTAGTCGTTCAAGATGAACCACCTTCATTTTGGACCTCGGGCTATGGCACTTCTGTCTTCTGTAAACTACGTCATTCAGTCTCTTATTCAACTTGTATGGTCCCTCCTAGTGGGTTTGCAATTTAGGGGATAATCCTTTCTTGCGTTGTGGGTTAAACAGTAGAACCATTTGTCCTTCGGTAAATCCCTCCGTGTTTGCTGCTCTATCATATCTGGCTTTCATCTTATCACTGGACATTTTAATGCGGTTACGGACAAATTCATGAAGCTCGTGAAGGTCTTCTTGTGTCTGAAGATTGTTTCTATTGTCTTCGCACACAGTTTTAGTTCCGTTCCAAATGGGATTTTTGCTGGACTACTTGAGGTGAAATCGTGGACTGTTGACCGGTATGCCAGTAATAGCTTAGGTATATGCTCACCCTAACCCTTTTGATGTGTACTGACCACTTTTCCGAGATATTCCTCCAGGGTACGGTTAAATCTTTCTACCATGCCATCAGACTGTGGATGTAGCTGTGTCGTTCTCGTCTTTTTGATGCCATATAAGTCGCACATCTCTTTAAATATGGCGGATAGAAAATTGTGTCCCTGGTCAGAATGCAATTCTATTGAAACACCGTATCGACACACCCAATTATTAACAAGTGCGTCTACCACGGTTTTGGATTCTTGGTTTGGAATGGCATACACTACGGGCCATTTGCTTAAATAACCTATTACCACCAAAATATACCGGTTAGCAGCGTCACTGATAGGGAATGGACCTGCTACATTGATAGCTATTCGCTCAAAAAGGGCACCTACGTTGTATTGCTGAAGCCTCCTACGACTTTTTCTAGTCGGACCCTTGGCAGCAATACACTGTTCCAATCGGCATCCCATCCAGTGAAATCGCTGTTTTATCTTTTCGAAAGTTTTTGTAATGGCCAGGTGGCCGCCGCTAGGACCGTTATGAAACTGCTTCATTACCTCTTAGAAGCAGGCACAACAATTAAGTCCACTGTAACTTTGCCATCTGTACTTTTCCAAGATCGATATAAGCAGCCATCTATTAATTTAGGCTATTTTAGGTTGGGCCCAATACGCTTTTGCTAATGGGCTTTCTGCCGACATTTCATTACGGGTCGCTCTTTTGTTATCCTGCTCAGCCAACATAATCTTTGCCAAAATGAGGTCGTCATTTTGTTCTTTAGACCTGTTTTCCCCTGAGCTAATATGAGTCAGCCGCACGTCAATGACACATTCCTTCTTCTCGACTTTTGTGCAGTGCTTGCACTCTTCGTTGCATGGCCGTCTTGAAAGGGCAGACGTTTAATCCAGCGTGCCAGCTGCCCTTCGGAGTTATTAAAAAGCAGCAGCCGACCCAATGCGGGTTGGTCTGTCCTTAACATGAAGTGTTGACCATAATTATTTGTGATAATGTTTGACGCACTCCAGCACTGTTAAAAGCTCCCGTCGTGTAACACAGTAATTTCGTTCGGGCTTGGACAATACTCTGCTATAGTAGCCAATTACTTTTTCCGCCCCATTACCCACCTGGGAAAGCATCCCTCCTATGCCATAGACGCTGGCATCCATGTCTAATATGAATTTCTGCCCAGCGATTGGATAGGCGAGGCCCGGTGCTGTATACAAAAGTACCTTGAGCCTCTGGAACGTTTCTGCCGCTGCCTCACTCCAGTGGTATGGTCGCGACTTCCTAGTAAACTCATGCAAACTAGCAGCAACTTGAGCAAAGTTCGGCACAAATCTACTGTGGTATGTGCAAAGCCCCAGAAACTACGAAGCTCATGAAGATTCTGTGGGCGAGGTCAGTCCTTTACAGCCAGTATTTTGTCTTCATCAGTGGATATACCCTCTGATGTTACACTATGCCCCAAATATTTAACATCCTTTTGAACCAAAGCGCATTTCTTAACGCTTAATCGTGCATCTGTTATACACTTAAATACCTCATCCAGGTTTTTCAGGTGTTCGTCAAAAGTCTTCCCCATCACGATTTTCTCATCCAGATTGGGACATTTAAGCACACGTTCCATTAAACGCTCAAAAGTAGCTGGAGCATTGTAGAGCCCAAATGGCATCACCTCGTCAAACTTCATTTTGTTTTACTGATTTATTTAAAAAAATATTTTTTTTGCAATTCCACTTCTGACACCAGTTGTTATATTTATTACCACAATAAACTTTAATTTGTAGGGTTCGCTTGATTGCAATAATTAAAATACATAGTCCTTAATGATTTTATCAATACACAATTTTATTGGGAAATTACTACTCTTATTTACACCTCTTCAGTTCTAATTTACACTGTAAACTTAACACTCTTATGTACACACAGCTGTTCACTCTGTGAAATCTCAAAGTCAACTCTATTCTCTGCGGTGAACGGCGCCTTTATATATAACTCACGGCCGGTTCTTGAAATGTCCCGAACATACGTGATATTGCGCATCATTTATTTCACTTGCTGGCTCAGTAGTCTTGTATATTTGTTCGTGTGTGTGTATCTTCTGTTTACTTTATCGTTCTGTATTAGTTGTTTTTTTTTCTAACTAGAATCGCGGTTAGTGGAATTTTCACTAGGTTGTAATTTTTGTTTCACTGCGTATTTGTACATTAGGTCGTTTCACATCAATTTCTTGCTGACAATTATTTTTTATGATTTAATTAAACATCTTCGATTATTACTTCGTAACAATATAATAAAAGTTTTTGTTTTTGGAGTACGAGCAAATTCGACACTAAAGCAAACTTTGAAAATATATAATATTCGTTGCAAAAAAAGAAAAGGTAGACATATTAAATACCATAGGAAAAATAAATATTAAAGACGATGCTAACCTTCAATCTTATAAAATATAATTAACGGACTATCAGCATTCCAACAGAAAATTTGAATTATTTTATGTTGAAGCTCTGGGTCTTTAGTACAATTTCTTTTAATAAAACAACTTTATTTATTATATTAACGGTATTCAGTGTTTGGTGCAAATGGTTTTACAAAAGTGCAAGAGCAAAAAATCGTAGCTTTTTAATAAAATCGAACAAGACAATTTGTGTCAAATTTTATAAAACACCTATGATGTTTTGCATTTGCAACAAACACTGAATACGGCTACTATACACATTTTAATTAACAATCAATAAAATATAAAAAAAGTTTCTCAATACAAAGAAAAAAGTTTTATAAAAGAAATACATGAATAATATTACATTTATGTACATATGTATGTACGTACTGTGTTTAAACAAAACTAAAACACGGGCCTCTACTTTTCAACATATTTCAACATTCTTTTATACAATATTATGATGACCTTAAATGTTTAATTGCAACAAATTTTGAACAACATTTAATGCGATCTTGCCTTTGGATGATCACTCTAATAATAAACAAAATTTGCTAATTCATATCAAAATAAGTACTCAGTTGCCACAAAAGAAAAATAATTCCTGACTTTAATAACGATGGAATGGTAACTTCCATATATAAAATATTTGATAATCATCATGGCATTCAAGTCGGTTTAGTTCTGTGGGTTTGTTGTCTGCATTACATAAAGGCTGTAGACGATATAAAACTAGCCAACGCGGGGACCAGCTAGTAATAGAGACAATGAAAAAGGATCCGTTTGTGACTTCCAAGTCTTTTCTACTCAATTGTCATTAAATGCAACAACTAGAACTATATATCGCGAAAGATAGACAGGCCAGGATCTGTACCGCAAAGCAATATTTGGACTAGACAACGTCACAATGGAAGCCCGTACTGTTCTCTGATGAGTCGAGATTTAATTTAGAAGTTCTGACGGGTTTACGTTGTATCGTAGACAAAAATGAAAACACCTTATTACACGGTATACCACGACTCAGCGTTGTGCTTATCAGCTCTTTGAAGTGAGCGTTCTTATTAGTTCAGTTCACTTGACTGTCAGTTAGTTCAATTCCTCAGTTGCTCACTTTGTGTCAGTAGCTCAGTGGATTCTTGCTTAAATGACTCTTTGTCTGAACTCTTTTAGCTCAATGGCTAATTCAACAGCTCAGTATTTCAGTTGTGTACCTTGATCCATTAGCTGATCCTTGATCCATTAGCACAATTTTTAAGTCATTACGAATAAATGTACAAATGTATTTTGACGACACTTTCTCTTGGCTGGGATATACTCGCCGTGCTATTAATTGATAGACCCTTGAGGAAAATACAACGCTGTCATCACGTTATAAAATGAACTTTATTTGCCGCTTAATTACTAACAGCACGAAAGTAGACTAGCAGCGATCCCACTTGATCGCTTCTTCGCTAACACTCCTCTGTCGAACCTGAACTCTCTCAGACGGGAGAGCGCTCGCACTAGGTTACAGATGGTGGAGAGTCTCTGTGGGATGCCACGGGGACGTGGCGTCACAGTGAATGTCACTGAGCGAGTGAATGTCACACGCTGGTTGATTGTGGCAGCGCACTGCAAGATGCCCCGGAAACGCTGCCCTGAATTGGTCGACGTGAGCGGGGTCGGCCGCGAGCGTATTGAGACAACGCACTGCGGGAAGCCAAAAGAACGTTGCTCTCAATTGGCTGGCGGGAGGGGAGTCTTCAGCTAGACTAATTAACGTATGGGACTGCGGTATGCCACAGGAGCAAACAGCGGGATGCCACCGAATTTCCTTCTCCTTAAATCTCACTAAAGTCCAGATAATTGTATTTTTCCAACCGTGTTGCCACCGATAATAGTATTACCCCAACAACTGCTGTTGCCATACTGACTGAAATGTGAATAAAGCCACTTCTTTTATACCCATTTTCTATATGTTAATCTTGGTTGTACCATATCGTACTTGCCAATACTGGTTGTATAAATCAGACACGTTCAACAAATTTTTAGTTCTTAAAACTATTCCGCTAATTTAACATCATCTAATTCTTTAACTAATTGTGTTGCATATCTTATGGATGATGCAAAAATTTAAATTTGACTAAACTAAAGGAATTTCTGATCTACGGCTTCTGACTACAATAATTATAACTAACAGCTCAAAAGTATGTAACTATAAATGAATTCACTGTTAGACTAACAATGAAAATAGAATACAAAATTACATTTTAATTAAGTAACTAAAATTAATTTATCCTTCTAGTAGGTTAATAATAATAACTTATAAATGGTAATTCAATTTTGAATGGTATAAAAATAATAGGCCCCGAATACGTCAAAAAATTATTTTATAATTCTTTATCTTTAATTTGTAGATTATTTTAACTCCATTTTGGATGGCATGACGAAATTTTCCTTAAGGTGGCAAATTTAGGGGAATAGTGATAAATGTATTAAAAACGACGAATGATGATGAAGTTTGTTATTGTACATATAAGAAAAAATATATATGCTATATTCCGAGCCCATATAATATAAAATCTTATTTTAAGAGTAATGCTATCGATTACAACTGGGGCGTCAACGTAACCTTGCGTAAAATACTCCCGCAACGGCTGCCCTCAAGCGACGTCGTGGTATAAGTTCAAATTTATCTCGAAACTTTTCATAAACATCGCAACGAATTGTACATATGTTACATTCGGTGCCTGTGAGGCCATAAAGCTCGATGCTATGCTCAAATGAATAAATTTCACCAAAACTTTAAAAATTCACCATAAAATCGACGAACTGGAATAAAACAAAATAATTACAAAAACCAAACTTCCTCGAATATTAAAAGCTCAAAACTAAGTTTTTAATTTCACAAAATTTTGCAGTTTCATTAAATATTTCCAAAAAATCATGAATTTTATGAAAAACGTCGCAATTTCAAGAAAGCCAATGTTACACTGGTTCCAAAATACCACAAAATTCTATAAAAAGCCAAACAAAATTTTCACATTTAACGATAAAATTCACCCAAATTCTGAAATTCCACCAAGAATTTTGGGATTTTGTAGAATTTTGATTTTTAAATGTTGGCTAAATTCCGAATTTTTGTAAAAGTTTTTGTGCAGCTCGGTTTTTTTAAAGTTTTGACTTTTTTCTTTTTGGAAAATTATGATAAACTTGTGATTTAAAATTTTTAGACTATATTGGATTCGTTGTGAGTTTTGGAATTTTTTCTGTCTTTTATTTTTAAATTTTTCTTTATCTTTTTTATATACTCGTAATTTTTCAACATCGATTTTGTTTTCATAATTTTGCAAAAAAAAAATTACATTCTCTAAAAAACGTTGCAATTTTAACAAAGTCGATGTTTCACAAAGTCCATAAGATATCTTTCTCAACTAAGTAATCAAGAACAAACTTTAACACATTTTAAATTCCAACGACAAAGTTTATCTAAAGGCTGAAATTTTAATAGAAATCCAATTCACTATAAAACCGATAATATATTAAATATTGAAAAGCATTGAGACGTGAGCAAAATATTAAAAAAAACTGTCATTAAGAAGAAACTGCTCATCTATTAACAGATCGAATATGTTTATATTAAAACGAAAGAGACTTTAAATGCCTTTATCGTTTCCAGGTGTAATATTTTCACTTTTTTGAAAAAACTTGAATTTTTTAGTGAAATTTGTATTTTTGGGTAAATTTGTAAGTTCTTTGACTTGGAAGAAGACGTCCAGTTGCTTAGCCAATGCATTGCAATTAGCAAAAGTTAGCGAAAGGTCGGTTTTGACGTCGAAACAATTTTATTATATTTTTCGCTATCATCTTTCGGAAACTGAACGAAAATTGTTTTTCGTGCAAAGAAGTAAGTTGCAAGTTTTTAACCAGGTTATATATTGTTTCATTGGGAACTCAGTGCACTTGACGTACTTTACTGAATTTCTTAAGCGGAAGATACGAATATATATTTTCACGGTTATTTTTTTTTTCTTTATGATGCGAAAACAAATTAAAGGACATTTTAAAACATTAAGGATACACTTTATTATCTTAAATTATCCTGATTAAAAGCATCACTGCTCGTGTTTAGATACTAGCGACTTCGTAATGAAAATTAATCGTCCTCAAACATGGATGTGGACAGTAAAATATCATACGTGATGAGAATTCTCAAGCATTTTAAGGTTCCATTCTCTACAAGTGTAAATGCGTGTGTTATGAGCTAAATACGCAGTTTATTTTTTTTAATTTTTCATGTAAAACATTTTGACTTCTCGTATTTTTATTACTTTAATTTATTTGTGTAATTCTTGTCGCTAAGGATACTGACAAATGTAGTGGCCTGGGGAATAACTGACTAATTTTCACGACAATTTATTTGCTGTATATTAATTGTATTGTTGTCGCCATCCGATCGCCATTTATATAAGTTTTGCAAATGTTTGTTAGCAATCCTCCGATACTAGAGAATCCACGCTAGGCGGGGTTTATTCGTTAAAGGATGAGTAAAATTCATTCTTTGGTTAGTTAATTTTTGAGCACTTTTTATCATATAATTTTGTTTATTATATTCGATATTTCGCTACGCCTTTGTGTATCGTATTCAGGAAGTAAATTACAAGACTTTTATTAAATACCTAGTGCTTAATAATTAATTAACTTAAATTAAAATGAAAGGTCAAAGATATATAACAAAATTAATTCTTTCTTTATTTAATTAACCACAATTAATAAACGAATAATAATTTTCTGCAGGTCTTGCACTATCGCCACTTTCTTTTCCTGACATTAATTTCGTGATTACAGTAAAAGGAGTGGGTGAAAATGGCATTAATCATTTGCAGAACGCAAAATTATTTGCAGGTCAAGTACTTTTTATCACGGCAGTCAAAAGAAACTCATTTACAAAGTGAGGCCAGTGATAATATTTGCAAATGAATTAAAATTTATTTACACAACATCCTTTTACTTCTTGGCAGATTTCTTTTTGAAAATAAATTCGCATTATTAATTTAGAAACAGGTGTTATTTGGCTGTTGTAAAATGCATGTCCTTGGATTCAAGAGTGAAAATAAGAAAATCAAAAACAGAATGTATTTTTTAAGAATAATTTATCTTTCAATCTTCTAAGAAAATCATTTCCTATTTTAGGCTTCAATATCTTGAGTAATAATTAAAAAAAATGTTAATTTAAGTTTAATCTCAATAGTCAATATTCTTCTGCCTTCAGACCAAAACACATCAAACCGAACGTTATGCAAAGAACTAGTTCTCATTACAAAATATCACTTTCTTCACTCAGATATTTCTGTAATTTTTATGAATAACCGCGAATGTCGTCTAATTTCTCTAATTTAAACGCTCTAGACATACACCTAGGACCGAAAATGATGCCAATAATAGTGGCTAATCGGACTAAATTCTTACTTTAAAGGAACTTTCTGTGTATGCCAGAATCTCTATAGGTGACTGCAGTAAAACCACTTTAAAAAATTGATATTTTAGACTTGCGCGCGGTTATTCATGAAAACCACACATTTGTCGTATTCAATGGAGCTTAAAAGAAACAAACATGCTTGTGGGGGAGGCATGGTGAAGGATTCTTTATCAGCTGCTAGTATCCGCGAACTCGTAGATAAATAAAATACAATAGACAGGAGCGTATTTACAAAAAATATAAAAGGAAATTGATTAGCATTTGTACATACTTTCAGTAAGTCTCTGTTTATTACACCTACAACTCAATGTCCAGATCTTAATATAATAAGCAATTTATGCCATTATTACAACAAAAAGATAAGAGAACGCTCTATAAATTTGGCTGAAAGAAGTTACAATGGAAGAGTTAGCATAAATTTTAAAAGTAATTCATACATTCAAAGCAGAACCAAATGCAAGAGATTCTAAAATCTAAAGGAAAACAAACTAAAAATAAATTACAATCCATGTCGGAAAATAAGTGACGATTACTTTTGCCCAAAAGAAATATGAACAATTTATAATTTTTTTCTTAATTATTTTTAAGCAAATTAATCTGAAGTTGTTTTTTTTATAATTAAATTAAAGTAAATGCATTACAAAGTTATGGAGAATTCTTAAATTGGAATGGCAGTTCTTCAAACGCTGAAGAAACAAATTTCCGATGACTTTTGTGTAACAAGTAAAAAATATAAATAAAAACCGAATTTGTATGTTCTTTGCGAAACAAATATCTCACACAGCACGAATTTCGATAACAAAATTTAATGATCGGCGAGCGTTGTTCGTTTGTTAGTCTATTCATGGTACAATGGTAAACCTTACTGAGCATTTTTGACATTGTCACATGTCACGAATCTTTTTTACATTCAAAAATTTACACAAAATTTACACTGACAAACCAAAGTAGCAAAAAATCACCAGATATATGCATACATACCAACTTTTTATGACTTTAAAGCAGAAAACGGATTTTAAAAAAATCCGCATATTCGAAAACCGTTTTTTGAAAAATTTAGAATAGTCGATCTCCTCACATGCAACTAGCATGGAATGCATATTTAACAATTTATATGTTTAAATATTACGGAAATGTATTTTAAAACAAAAAAACAAACAAATTCGCAACAAAAAGAAATCGTTTATTATTTTTTTTTTTTTTTGTTTGTTTTATGATTTTTATTAGCAGGAATATTTTGATTGCATTCAATCAGTTGACGGGATAAGGAGAAAAAACATGATTTTATTGTTTTATTTTCTACGTGAGACTTTGTGTTGCTCGGTGCGTGAGTTAGTGATGATTATGATGAGACCAGCCATCGCTGTGAACAAAACGTTGTCAGCCACACAAACGGCAAGTCAGTTTGTTCACAGCAGATGCCGTTATGGTGTTCATTGACTTACATATTTTGTAAGCAATTGAAGCGGGTATAAGGAATCGCATTACTTATGGCATAAAGAGTCAAAAAGAATGTGATTCCATTCGTATTCCTTTGTAATTGTTCTAATATTCGTTCATTTGTCATCATTAAATACTGCACCGAAATTCAAGTTCATAACGGGTTAATTGTTAAATTATAGACTAAACAAGTAAGAACGTTACAATCAGCTATTCTGAATGTTTTATACCCTTCACCCAAGTATGAGCTCATAGAAATATCGGAAGACCTCTGAAATTTTTCCTGTATTAACTTTTGTTAACGATATTTAATTTTAGTTTCCTATTTTACTCGCTTTATTTTATATTCAAATTTTTCTCTTGTTTTATTTGGTTATACTATAAATTTTTATTTTTTCCTATGTCGTTGGTATGTCAAGTGTTCAAAATGTATATTTACGAATTTGCCGATTTTGGTAAAATTTAAATTTTCTAAGGTGTTTGTAACGAAATCTGCATTTAAATTGCATAGCAAAGCTTAGGCAGTTTATTGAGTTTTGAACGTTTTTTGCGATTTTCTGATTTTTTAGTGAATTATTGAAATTGTGAACGACTTGTGATATTTGTACTGAAATTTCGACTTCATAGAAAAAGTTTTAAATTTTTTGTGAAATTTAAACATTTATCGAAATTTAATTTAGTAATTACGTGATTTTCGATTTGGTTGCAATATTTTGTGAAATTTGGTTTTTCAATTACATATCTATTTGTTTTTGGGATAATTTGAATTTCGGTTTTGTTTAAATTTTTCGATTTTTGCGGTTTTATTTCGGTTTTTGGTCAAATTTAAATTATTGTAGTGAAAACTCAAATTTAAGTGAAATTAGATGTTGGTTAATTTTTGGGTGAAATTTCTTTTTTTTTTTTGGAAAATTTAACATTTTGTTTATTTTTTTTTTTTTTGTGGAATTTCCCGGTTCTGTGGTAAACATTCGATAAATGTCCTAATATTCGTGTGATTTCGGGGGTTTTTTTTTAATAATTTTTCGATTTAATTGTGGTTAAATTTATAGTTTTTAATGATTTTAAATATTTGTAAAGTATTTTGAACTTTTCGATGAATTTTAAATTCCGTTTTTTAAAATTTTGTTCTTTTGACAATTTTGTTTCTTTTTAGAAGTTTTTGTTTTTTATCCTTACTTGTGATTCCTAGTTTTCAATTAAATTTTATAAAAATTATAATTTTTAATGATTTTTAAAATTTTTTTGAATTTAACATCTATTTGAAATTAGTTGGAAACCTGATTTGAGTTGAAATTTGAAGAAATGAACAGACGTTAAACTAATTTAAGCTTAATTTTTCTACCTATTAATCTCTCAGTGCTCATGCAGTAAGCTGCAAGGAATTTTGAACAATATTTATTTTCATTACAGTCAAACAAAAAATCAACTTCTCCATATTTCATCAAAAAATCACACAATATTGCAATAGATTTTTATCTCAAACTAAATAAAAGCTAAATAGTTAAGTCAATGACACTTTTATTTGAGCACTTGAAAAAATTTATTTTTTAGTTAATTAATTAAACGGCAAACAAAAGTTTGCATTTCAATTTGTTTGAGGTTAAAGTGCTTTTTGGATTTGGTTTTTTATTTTGTATTAAAAGTATTAAAAGAAACCGGTTTGATTATTTACTTTTGCATTATATTTCATCCATCGGCCAATGACCACAAAACGTGGTCTAAATTCTGATTAAAAACATATGTGGGACACTACTGCACAACCTGTATTACCAATCGTAGAGTATTTGGGATTGATGTTCCATTTAGTAAAATCGTAAACCAGATTAAAATCTGCTAAAAACAGACAAACACCAGCTAAAACGCAAAATATCAGTATTTTCATTAAATAATTTTACGATCATATTTAAAAATCACTCTGGTAAAAAAAAGTGTGGCAAAGTTCTGTAATTTGTTTTTAAAATTAATTGCTTAAAAAATAGATTTTTTCTGCTATGCTAAATTGAACAAAAACTTTTGGGTTGTCACGGTAATTTATTTAGCTGAAAACCCATCAAATTTAGCTATTTTAAATCACAATCGCACCGATTACACAATTCGGGGAGAGATTCTGAAAAAATATGAATTTAGGTTGAAAAAAGTATATGTTCCCCGCCGATTTGCTGTAGCACGTCAGAATTTCGCGAAATTTGGGTTTTAAGATTACAATGAGCAATATCCTAGCAAACGTAGCAGATATAGAGCTGAAATTTTCACAAAATGTATAATTTTTTTTGTATTATTACACTAACGAGAAAACGTTTTTAAACAACAAAAACTGATTATCACATTCTTAATAGGAATTACCTATTCTAGGGCCCCAGATAAATTCTCGAATCTTAATGTTAAAAACTGACAAAAACAAAACACAAAATTGAAGTTTATAAAAATATAAACTTCTGCAAACAAATAAAATTAGCGAAAAAATCAATAAGTCAGCAAAATTTAAGATTCACACAAAATCCAAAAATGCTTATGAAAAATATTTTTAAATTTTAAAAAATCTAAATTTATTAAAAGCCCGAACCTTACCAAGATTTACGAAATTTTAACACAATCGAAACTTCACCATAAATTAAAGAACTCTACAAAAAATTCATTATTAAAAAAAACTATTCATATAACTAACTAAATACATTAGACCAAAAATGTAAGTTAAACTAAAGAATTGTTAAAAAGTCGCAATAAAATAGAAGTTCAGCTGAATTTCGGCGAATCACCGAATATGAAAAATTTGGAAATACCGCAAAAGTTGCAAACAAAGAATTTACTTTGAAATGTCGCCACAGCTTTCGCCATACTTTCGAAATTCTACCAAAAATTTTAAACGTTATTGAAAAAAAAATTATAAAAACTTTAAATTTTATCGCAAGCCAAAAATTAACACGAAAATCTGAAAATCCTAAAAAAATCAAGATAAACACAAAGCTAAAATTCAAAAAAAAAATTATCAAAAATTTTATATCACCAAATTTTGAAATTTTACTCCAAATCGCACAAAAACTGCTACATTTCATTGCAAATTCGATATATTATCAATGTTAGTGTTAAGATTTATTGAGCTAAAACTTATTAAAAACGTTATAGTTTTACAAATGAATGCGGTAATAGAGAGAACATAAGACTAAAAGGTAATATCTTAAAAGATTAATGGGAACCAAGCAACTAACTTATAATAATCCCTGATAAATTAGTTGGTTGGCTACCTTTACAAAACAGTCTTGCACGTCAATGGTGCCGGAGCTTTCAAGACTTGGGTATCTCCTAAACTAAATTTACACAAAACTATCTTTAAGTTAAAACTGAAACAAAAATAAACACAAATATGCATTAACTGTTTGGGTTTTGAAAATTGGAAAATTTGCAAAAGTTACTGATATATGTATTTGGGCCGATAAATGAATGCATGCATGTCTGCAATATACTTGTTAAAGAGTTTTTCATGTAAATGTTACCCGCGGCTATGCTGCATACTTTTTCCAGTATTTCTCACCCATGGAACCTGTACACGAGAGACTTGACGTATCCCCACAAAGAATAGTCTAGTGGGGTCAAATCGCATAATCTTGGCGGCCAATGGACTCTACCAAAACGTGAGATTAATTGCTCACCAAACACGCATCTCAACTCAATAGATTTATGATATCGCGTGCCGTATGGTATGTGGCACCGTCTTGTTGTAACCACATGTCGACTAAGTCCAATTTTTCTATTTTGGGAAAAAAAAGTTAGTGATCAGTGCACGAAACATTGACATATCGGGATCTTTATTGATACTGGGCACTCTTCGCATGCCGGTTGGTAGATTATTGTCCAATAAAGTGAAACTGGTGCGAAATTTGGTCACAACAGCTTGAATAGCCTGTTCCGTTAGTCGTTTATGACGACCACAAAATCGATGTTCCTTGCGGAACACATATCTCACACAGCATGAATTATGATAGCAAAATTGTATGATTTGCAAGGGTTATTCGTTTGTTAGTCTATTCATGCTAAAGTGGCAAACCTTACTGAGCATTTTTGACATTGCCACATATCACCAATCTTTTTTTACACTGAAAAGTTTCCATCCCTTTCATTATTATCGGGCAAATATTAAACCAAGTCCGAAAACCGTACAAAAGTACCTGCGTTATACAGATTTTGTATAATAAAATTTTATAATTTTCCAAGAAGCTTTTGTTATTTCGTGCTAGCACAATTATTAAATCTTAGAAGTTTATGAAATGTTACACCGAGATATTTTATTTTTTTTTCGAAATGGAATCTCAACGCAATCAAGTGAAAGTTTTAAATATTACCGTCTGGAACTACAAACCTTTAACATTTTTGTGGTATAAATAAAATTTGAACTTATAGAAAACGGCCATGAAAAGAAACCCTATTCGGAAAAGAAGGGAATGTGTTGCAAATCTTTACGAAATTTTTAGATAATTGTTGTGGCCAATTGAAAAAATATTGCCCTTTTAATTACTCCTTGAAATATTTTTAGCATAAAACTCTCCGTCGTCAAAACATAGCGCTTTCATCGATAGCACAACGTAGAGACACAAATATCAGCTGTTGAACTTTCATAGGTGTGTGCCGGAAATGTGCCTGGTAGAAAATAAAAAAAATCACGTGTCTCAATAAGAGTGCACTTAAGCTTATTTAATATGGGTAGTGTGGCTTTGCTGCATAGACATAACTCAACGAAAATCCATCCGATCCTTAGAAAAGTAATAACGTTGGATGAACATTTTCTTTTCGCAACCGCATATGGACACAATGTGATATAAATTGATAAACATTTGCTTTCTCTTGATAAATAAGTAGTATATGGGTAACAATAGCAAGGTATCGTGGTTTTTATGTAGGTCTTAAAAATATTCTTAGAAAGCCTTGAACAAAATTTGTTTATACTTATGTTTAGCAAACTTCATAAAAATTTTATCAGTAAAAGAAAAACTATATTAATAAAAAAAGGTTATATTTTTTTATTTTATGGATAGTCCTTGACACTACTATTACAAATAAAAATAGATATTCACCACATATAAAAAATATATTAATAATTTTGTTTGACTTTTTAAAAATCCACCAATTTTTTGTTAGAAGCGTTTTGTTTTTAGTTTTCCGAATCCTAAGAACCACTGTAATGAAAAGGTGTATATTAGACGTGGTCGATAACGATTCTAAACCGACCATTATATTTTTCCCCACTACGCTATATAAAGCCCGGTTTTTTTATTGCATCGCCATTTTAAGTCCCTTCGACCTCTACAATCTTGCAACTAATATTTTGCAATCCATCGGATAGGTCTCATAAAACATTATATAGTGAACTTGGCCTTTTATTAATTTTTTGCCACTCTCAAAATGCTGCTCATTTTCTTATCTATCAAATTCTTTATATCACTCCTGGGCGCGAAGCTTCTATATAGGCCCCAAAAATTAAGCATCTAATATTTTAACCTTTGTTCACTTGTTTATAATACACTGATGAAAAATTTTCTTAAAGGCGATGTATGGGAGATACTTATATCCTCACAGTCATTGCAATACAATTTTTTACACAATTGAAAAGCTATATTTTGGTATCTTTGGTAAATTATTGTTGGTTTTGTGAGTTAAGTTGAGAAGAAATCATAAGTTTATTTTAATAGATGACTGGGAGACATGCGTATCCTTGCTCCGATTTTTATCAAAATTCTATTTTTTTCATAGCAAAGCACTGTGCGCCGTCCTGCTGAAACAAAATGTCGTACAGATACATGCACGTAAGGCCACAGAAATTCGGTTTTTATATTCCTGTACCCAATGCAGTGACAGCTGTTAAATTTCAGTGTTGCCATTTGCACGAAAAAATGCCGCACAATATATAACGTAATGAGAAACTCTACATAAGCACCTTTCAGCAGCTATTTTACATATCTTTGCTACCGGTTATCTGCCGAATCCACCGCAAAAACAAAGTGCAACAAATTGAATAATAAATTACTACAGCTTGCTGTTGTTTAATTTTGTCTTTTGTCAAACTCACCAGCACAAGTGCTTGTTAAAGTCAGGTTTTCTTTATTCAAATGCCCTTCTCATCTCCCTTGTTCTACAGGGCAACACATCTTGAAGTTATTGTTTACCGGTACAGGTAGCAATAACAGCATCATCATCATGACTTATGATTTCTTTTTCATTTCATTATTTACTCATTGTACAGTGTACAATGTATACACATGAGCGCAATTTTTTTTAACATTTATTCAACCATTGAACAGAGGTGCAAGTGAAATTAAATCAGCGCAAAAAAAACATTTTTGAAACAAAGAACTTTTAACTGCAATTAGCTCTCCCTGTCTGGAAGGTAGGTGCTTTAAGTTTCTTTTAGCTTTTTTACTCGTTGGCAACACATATTCAGTATACAACATATTGACCTTGTATGTAGGTCTCATAGGGAAAACACCTTAAATTAGGAGATCCAGGAACAGTTGACTGACTATTATTAAAACAAAGTGAATTATTTTTATATATGACATGATCAAGTGGTTTATTTCCTGAATCCATAAAATCTGAAATTTTTAATCAAATCAGACATTCCCGATATTCAAGGTGATTGATAATAATTTATAATTTTCCTGCAATTTTAATTCATCTTTCACGATGAATAAAAAATAGTAAAACAAATGCATTTTAATTTACAATGATGTTCTTTTCTTTTTTAATTCAATAAAGTCTTAATAACTCCATAAGCAAAAACAACAACAACAACCGCAACATTTACTTGCCACAAGGCGTAGAATGCAGATTAAGGCATTTGTACGTTAAAGTATGGCGGAAATATTTTTTGAAACAATAAAACAAACGAAATTTGCAATAAAAAGAAATCATTTATTCATTTATTGTTGTCTTGTTATTTTTATTAGCAGGGATACTTTGCAATTTCTCAGTTGAAGTAATAAGAAGAATAAAAAATTCTCTACGTGAGTCTTTTTGTTGTTCGGTGCGTCGTGTGCCTAATGCATGATTATGATGAGACACAGACACCAAAATTAAAAAAAAGAACGTTGGCAGTCAGACAAACAATCAGTCAGTTTGCAAGTAGCAGGTGCAGTAAATGGTGTTTGCTGACTTTAATTTTGTTTAAAACAATTGAATCCTTCAACAAAGAATCGCATTATTTATGGCCTGAATCTACACACATTGTCAAGAATAAAGAAAACAAAGAGTCACAATAATGTGATTCAAATAGAATTCCTTTAAAATCGTTTCACTTGTTTTAAATACTGATCATGAAGTTCAAGTTCATATTTGGATAATATCGTTGCTTCCAGAAAAACAAATAAATATTGCCTTATGAACAACTAACTAATGAAAATTTAATGAAATATAAAGGATGAATTTAATAAGAATTTTATTTATATAACAAAATAATTTATGAAAAACTGTGTCTCACATACATCTTTAAATTCCAGGAAATTAAAAGTTATATACGTGAAAATTCATACGAAAACTTTACTCCCTACGAATTCAAATGAATATGTAAATAAATATAAATTTTATAATAATTAAGAGTTTAGAGTCAAAATGATCCTATCTATCACCATAAATGGGGAGTTGCCCGATCCAGTGTAGGATACATATTCCGGAATGTTTTTCCCAACATAGTTAGCGCTAGTTACTGGTTCTCTGCCAAGAGCAGAATATAAGATAACATTTGCAAGAGATTATGTGATAGGTCATTGACAATACCCGCGAATCCCGCTTAGGCTTTAGTTACCTTAACTTTAAATGAACAAAAAAAAACAATTTTTCTTTAACGAAATGTCACAGACAATGAATTCACTATTTTGCATCCTATTGTGAACGTTTGTCTGACTGTACCTTTTACTTATAAAGATATAAAGAAAAGAATATGATTAAATTAATAAGTTAAATCGCTTTGTAAATTTGTTTGTTACAGAAGTAATTTAAATATTATTTATTCTGCTTCATTAAAATAAAAAAATGTTACTGTGTTATTACAACATTCGTTTCCGACCCAACAAAGTATATACATTCTCGATCCTTATAGGTAGGAAAGTTTAATTAACTATGTCCGTTTGTCCGGTGTTGAAATCATTTAAAATCAACTTGAAAGACAAGCTGAATCTTGAAACATGATCACTGAACTTGCCGAATTAACGCTATTTAAAATCTGTCACATAGGTCCACTAGCGCCCAAGATATGGTCGAAAAACCAATTTTCTGTTTGTTTTTTTTTTTTGGTATTTTCACTCTTGCTGGGAAACGCTTATACACAATCTCATAAAATTTGCATATTCTGAATCCATACCGAATTTGCTATAACATATCGCTATAGAAATTATCATCCAAAAGCTCCCAGATAACTTATGAACCCAAATGTTGGACCGAATTAAAGAATTTTGAAAAAACCTCAAATTTTTAAAACTAACGGAGAAAACCAAATTTCTCGAAAAAACGAAATTTCAAAAAATTCTCCACAAAATTGAAAACCTGGAATAAAAAATTTATTGTCAAAAAACTAATATTCAATGAAAACCCGAAAAATTGGAACTTCATACCAATTTTAAAATTTCGCAGAAAAGGCGAAAAATTAATTGGTAATCAAAATGTCATGAAAAACATGGAAATTTTAATGAAATTGCTGTTTGACAAACAATTGAAAATAAACCAAACCAAAAACTCACCAAATGGCCAATTAATAAGGAAGTTAAAAATTTCACGAAAATATTTAACACAATAGCAATATTTACCGAAAACTCAACATTTTTTTCAAAATACAAAATTCCCCAAAAATTCGAAAATTTATCATAAAATGGAAAAACTGGATCAAATAACTACAAAAATTAAAATTTCACCTCAATTTTGTAATATTACCAAAAAGGCGAAAAATTAAAAAAAATCTGTATGTCATAAAAAAAAGAGTCGAGTTTTTAATAAAATCGATGTTAAGGAAATATTTAAAAAATAAAATATCACCACAAAAAAAAATATTAAATGTTTACTAAAAAAATTTAAATATCCTCAAAACCAAACTATAGTCTAAAAATTTTATATTACCAAAATAATACAATTTTCTACAAAAAACAAACGAAGTTTTAAAATTTAGCAAATGTGAGAAAATTCAAAATAAAATCAAAAAACTGGAATAAAACAAATAATTTCAAAAATACCACAAAAACCAAAATTACAAAATATTGAAATTTCAAAACTAAATTAACCCAAATTTTGCAGTTTCACAAAAACATTGCGATTTTAATAAAATCGATGTTACATAAAGTCTAAAGAAACTAGTTTTTACAAACGTACTACAATTTTACGTCTGTGCAGGGTATAATACGAATCGGCACAAACGAATATAGCTCTCTTACTTGCTTTGTGTTCAGTTTGGTTTGCCATTCAGCGATGAATTCATTTTTGATTGAATGGATACGTCAGAGCGAAAAGAGACACTGGTTTGTTTCCAAACCAAACTTGGCAGCGGATAGCAAGTCACCTTGTCGGATAATCAAATCAAGGATTAAAACTGCCGCATATATGGTGAAGATAATCCATTACCGAAAATTCGCTACATACAGAGGAAGTCGCTCTATGGAGTGCTTAATGGGTCGGTGGAATCATATATCCACTTATCCTGAAAAACGCTGCCAGCTAAAAGGATACAGTCAATGGTGGTCGCTACAGCGCCTTAATTGCTGACGTTTTTGTACCTTATTTCAATACCCATGCCACACAGCACGTGCCATTGATTTTATCAGCTAATCGAAATTTCCGGCCTACACTGATAAGCCGCAGACGATTGCAATCTTGAAATATCATACTTACCATGTTACCAGTGACAACGGCCTCCATTTCTGCGAAAAGTGGTCGAAAATTGTACTTCCTCCCAGCACGGCGAGGAAATCATTAGTAAATAAAAATGGCAAATAACACCAAGTGTGATCGTTACGTGGTCATTTTGAATTCTATTATGATTAACTGTAGAACATATGTGATGGCTTCTTGTTACAAATTGATCACGAGCGGTTAAGTTTTAATTACATTAAGATAATTTTGATATATAATAAAATTCATTTTTAAAAATTTTACATTTGTGGAATTGGAGCCTGACCTAGCAAGTCTGCCAGACGGTTTTAAAGGGTTAAATTTAATTTAAATAAACAGACTAATCACAGAAAATTCTAGAGTATTGTGCAAAATAATAAAACCCCTAGATTAATCAATGTGTTATAACAAAACCTATTCACTGAGTCACTGACTGACTCACTCACCAATATTATGGAGTATATCCACTATTGCTAAAGAGATCAAATTTTGTGCACAGATAGGTCTTCGTAAATAAGTAATCTGAAAAACCAGAAAACGGAAATTTTTTATCTAGGACGACAGCGGTGCCCCCTTGTAAAAAGCAGTCAAGATCCGTACGAAAACATAAATGTGAAAATAAGGCCAAGTTCTGATCTCAAAATTTCGATCGTTAAAAGTACTGATATGTACAATACCTTCACATTTTCAGGCATCTAATATGGAAAAGATGTTACCTAGAAATGAGATGGAATTGTACATATCAAGGCCAAGACCTCATAACTTTTAACGGCCGACATTTTTGGATATGAACTTGACCAAAATATTAAATTTGTGTTTTTGTAGCAAAAAAAGAGAATGTTGCTTTAAAAGCTACATCAAATCGGCGTTACAAAACTTAAAAGTTCTTAAAAGTTTATTGCTATCCAAAATCCTACACCTGCATAATATAGATTTTACATAGCGCAACAGTGCTCTGTTAACTTAAAATGTCAAAGTTGTTTAAGTTCATTTTTTTTAACTTTTAAATATAGAAAATTTCCATATTCTAATTAGATTTATATTTACCAGATTCCCAATTAATCTCTCAGTACTCATCCAGTAAGCAGGTCAGGAATTTTTCATTGCAGTCAAACAAACAATCTACTTTCTCAGATTTCATAAAAAAATCACACAATACGACAATTGATTTTAATCTCAAACTAAATAAAAGCTAAAAATTTTAAGTCAGTGACACTTTCATTCGAGCACTTAAAATATGGTATTGTTTAATTAATAAATTAAACTAAAAAGTTATTTAAATTTGTTTTTGGGTAAAGTGCTTTTCGGACTAAGTTGTTTTATTTTGTATTAAAATCATTTCGGTGATCTTGATTGATTATTTACTTATGCATTATCCTTTAATAATCGGGCAATGACCACAAAACGTGATTAAAAATCTTATTAAATTTTTTTTTGTACACCAATTGTAGAGGGTGAGGGCTTTGTATTCCATGTATGATGGATATATTTGCGTAAATAAAGCTCCTTGATCTGGCTATGCCCGACTAAGCCAGGTGTAAAGGAAATCACATGCAAACCACACTCGGCTAAACTGAATAGAGATCACTAAAACGCGACTTACATGGAAAGAAAGAAGCATTATTTAAAACCAAGAAAAAGAAGAAATCAAGAATATTTAAAATATACATAAGCCACCAGTTTAAAATAAATATAAAAAATAAATTAAAGAATTCCTGAAAACTAAATTGGTAAACTATCCAGCCCAGATCAGTACTTTATTTGGACTTATTTTTTCCGCATATCCCCTAAATTTTTTATATATATTATTTATAAAAGCCTCTACAACTTTCCATAATGACATAACTCACGCACCCTACATAATCGTAGAACTCAATTAACAAAAATCTGACAGAATTCAACAAAAATTATGCCCGAGTCCTACTAAAAGAAATAAACTAAAACAATATGCAACTCTGATAGCATAGAAAACATTACTTAATGGAAAGTCAGGCTTGTCAAATACTCCGTCACACATACACTTATTTTAATCTACACTATCATGCATTTTGAGTGAAGTTGTGTCAGTCACAAACTAGTTCGTTCAATTTAGAGATTACTTCAAAAAGGTGGTAGCAACAAACAATTTCAACTCTTGAGTATGACAGACCAAATTACGAGTAAATCGTGTGTGTTTCTTGTAATTGTTGGAAAACTGCTACTATCTATCTGACATAATTTCTCATTTGAGGGAACTAGTTCATGGCCGACACAACTCTTATTTCGCGCAACATAGGATTTTCGACAGATCTATCGATTAAATCTCATAGTGAATGATGATGACCTTTAGTTAACATTTATTTAATTTTACTCTATTCCTACTTTACTATTCACCAGATTAAAAGATCAAAACAAATATACAATTTGCGTATGAAAATTTAAAATGATGAATGTTACTAAAAATATAAATTGTCGCTTTTTATGTCAATTTACTTTAAAAATCCAAAATTAAATTTTTATAATCGGTATTTCATGAATATAAGTACAATTATTATTTTTTTTTCAATAAAACAAAAGCTACGAAAAGGCAAAAAGATATACTTGTAAATTACAACAAAGCGAATAATCACCACTTAGTTGAATACTTGGCACATAAATAAACTTATTAAACGCTTTAACACTTCTTGCTTGAATTATTGTGTTACAGACTAATTTTGTCTTAAACATTTACAATCTTCGAACACATCAGCAAAAGGGCTTCTTAAAGTCAGGACAATAACATTGTTTTATTTTTTTTCAAAAGCTCTTCTCAGCTGCTTGTTAACAGGGCAAAACATCTCGTCAATATTTGCCGGTACCTATTGTTTGGCGATTCGTGAGTAACGGTGCAGATAAGGCAAGTATTAATATCAGGCTCATCATCATCAGCACCATCATCACTGTCATTATGATTTGTTTTCTTTTCTGCATTTAGTTATTTACTCACACACATGATTGAACAATTGCCACCCATCCAACCATTGAACAGAGGAAATTGAAATGAGAATAAAAATAAAATTTATTAAACAAAGGAACTTGTAACAACTACAAGCACCTCTTCATACTAGGAAGGTAATTTAAAATAAACAATTTAAAGCTTTTTTTAATTGATTTGATATAAAATATAAGTGTTCTTACTTGCCATAAAAACAGTGCACAACATACTGACCTTGTATGGTTCATAGTGGAGTACAACTGAAATGGGTAGAGGTACAAAGAGTTGAGTAGTATGTTTTTTATGATTTGTGGAAAATCAATGTTGAGAGTGTGTGGCAGCCATAACGTGTTGATAGTGTTTTTCAAATCTGTTTTTTATTGTTCAATCACAAATGCCGCAATACAGAATTAAGAAGCACGTCCAAATAATTGATAGTGCAAACGTCGCCCGCGTTGTAACTTCAAAATTTAATCTCCAACGTTTGTTGAACTCTATAACCCGGTTTTTTAAACAGTCATCGCCGTACGGAACAGCTTGAACTTATACAGACTGCAACTTGACAACTTTTGCTTCGGGAGATTGGTCTACAGTTCCAGCGCTCGCACTGGTGTGCCATACACATCGATTATAAACAATTTCAAGCATTCATGAGATCTTAATAATATTTCAAAAAATATTATCTTGATAATGTTTATCCCAATTGTTGTATAAAAAATATAAATTTATTTGCTGGGGGATAAATGAGTCAATATTCGCATTTCGCTGGTTGATTAAATCAACTCATCATGAAACCTTTCCTCAAATTAAAAAAATATATATATAGAAATGTCTTAGACTTGAAATTCGTTGAACCAAGTGAGAGGTTTCAGGAAGTTTCAAGACAAAAAACATAAAAGTTTTGACAATTTCTACCTTAGGCTCGAATTGAACAATGTGGAGGCGGATGATAATGTGGTTGTAGCAGGATGGTGCTAAGTGCTACTCAGCGCTCATGTATATGTGTGATTTGAGATTATAATTATCTCTCGCGAAAGTGAAGTGGCCACCAGGACCAGGTAGAGTCATTGACAATTTATCTCTCGGATAATTTCTGATATTTGAAATCAAACATATAGATCAACAAGTTCCCGATGTATAGGACAAAAATGTTTCTAGCGTTTTTTTTTTTTTTGTGTTTCCACACTTGTTGGGAAATGCTTATACTCAAACCCATAAAATTCACATATTCTAAATCACTATTAAATTTGCTATAAAGAAATTAACAACCCAAGTCTATCAGCTAACTTACAGACCTAAATGTTGGAAAAAATTAATAAAAGATATTTTAAAAAAACCTAAAAATTTCAAAAACTAACAAAGAAAACTGAATTCCTCCAAAAACCAAATTGCACAAAAATCGGTGTTTAACATACAAAATCAAAACAAAAATCTAAAATTCGCATATTCTGCTTTATCATATTTGCTATTAAGTCTTGTTACAGAAATTATTATCCCGAGGCCCTCAGATAAACTACAGACCTAAATATTGAACATAATTTAAAAAAATTTTAAAAACTAACAAAAAAACGAAATTTCACAAAAAAATTTTAAATTTTACAAAGATTTTAAATTCACCACAAGTTTGAAAGCAAAAATAAATATTTAATAAATTTTACCAAAAACACCATAAACCAAAACTCCTAAATGTTGGTATTTTAGCACAAAAACTCACCAAAAAGTCAAAAATTAAAAAAAAAAAACAAAACGAAAACGTCAAAACATAATTATATAAAAAACCTCTAAATTCACCAAAAATCGGGAATTCACAAAAAAAAAATTACCAAAATAGAAATGAGTAGATAAATTTATATAAAAGGGGTGAAAGTGGCAAGGAAATAACAATGACCATGGTTGGGAACTGGGCGACTGGAAGGAACAGCTATATTCCATAATATTAGTGTCCATGTGTAAAGTAAGTAAATGAAGTCTTTAGTTTTTTTGCATAATTGATACTGGTGCTTGGATGATGGTTGAGAACACACTACGTGGAACAATCTCCGAATTGAGCTAGTGAGAGAGATCATAGGAGCGCTAAGGGGATCAGTAACATTCTCTACAACCTAGATGCGAACTCTTCATACTCAATCAGTCACATTATAAAACACACCCAATTAATTTTCAGCGCTGCAAATCCTGAATAGAAAATTATACGAAACTTTCTTGGAATAACGAGAGTGTAGTGTGGTTCATCATCAATGTTGTAAAAATCTGTTCAAAAATTCCTAATAATTTTGAAAGGCTAACAATATAAATAATAAAATAACAATAAATCTATATAAAATAATTTTTATATATTTTAAATTTTACAATGAAACATACGGTTGTTCATTATTAAAATTATATTTCATGGAAAATTTAAAACCGTCATCAATAAAAAAAAACTCAACCACAGAAAGAGCGTGTATTTTAAATGTAAAAAACACCAAAAGCGCGTGCTTCATGATTTCAATGAAATTATTTAATTAATTTATTAATTTACTGGAAAATTAAAAGAATTATAATAATAACAAAATAGCAGCAGCAGTCACATTAATTTTCTATAAAATTGGGTGGAGTATTAATGTCTGCTTTTAACATCTGTTGGCGAGTCAATAAAAATTTTAAAATAGAAAAAAAAAACAAAGTACCTTTAAGTTCGAGAGCGGTCGAAGAATTATGTTACCAAGCAACCCAAAGACAGGAGGAGTAACACACTATTATAGATAATCTTTGCCAAAATTTAACGTCATAATTTCAATATTAACGAATCTATTTCGAATTTAATTTCAATCTCTTCATAAGGAAAAGATTACCAATTAAAGCAAAGGCCTCACAATTTTCCATAGTTGTCGAGACTTTTCAAGTAGGCATTTTCCGATTTTATAGGGACCGCAAAAGTATGTTTAATCGCCTCCTGTTGAGATACTAGTTCCCACTGTTATGAAGCCTACAACCATTACAATTATCCACAATCTTCGATTTTCTACGGTTAAGAAATTCTTCTACCGCCCTCGTAGAAATGTTAATTTAAGCACACAATAGGTGTGTTCCTTTCCCTTTCCATTAAAGTTTAGTAATTACGAATTTTTTTAATATTTATTACATTAAAAAAGTTTGTACGAGAAAGTACGCGAACCAAAAACTGGTACATTAGCAAACCAGCTGTTATTTGGTTTTCAACACCGTGATTATAAAAGAGTTTTATATTTTATTTTAAACAAATTTTTCCGAAAATGTTAGCTGCATAAAGAATAAAGTAATCTACTCTTGCTTTTCGTACTGAACATTACTAGCAAAATTTTGTCTAGCAAAAACTTGTAGACACTTAGTCATTGCTCTGTCTCTTTACGCTCGTATTTTGTAATCGAATTTAAGACTAGAATTGACCATCCCACATAGCCGTACGATTCAACCAGACAAAATTCTGTACAAATAAAACAAATTCGCAACAAAATTATCACACACAAAATATGCTAAAACAAACAGAAACTCTAATGCCTTAGAGAATATTATTGTATGCAATTTTTGAAAACGTCAATAAATTCAAGCGATTTGTCAAAAACTCTGTCACACAAGCACACACAGAATCACCTTAATCACTACTCTATCATAGTTTTTGAGCAAACGTACGATCTTTAACAAATCTAACGACTAAATCTGATCGTGAATCATTGTCTTAACTAGTTTCTTTTTGTAAACGAACTCAATCCAGTAAACTCCGGTAAAAATGTACATCAATTTTTTATCACGCGAACTGACTGAATATATTCAGTTATACTGGCCGGTATGTAGCATTGAATACTTGCCAAAAATAATGTCAATTTAAACAATTAGTTTTTAGCTTTTGTGTTGATTTATTTTATCGAAATAATTAACCCTCTGAAGTGGCCAGACCTGTCAATCACATCGCGTTAACTGAAAAAAAATGTATTACAGATGTCAGCCTATAGCCAAATACGAGTACAATTTTTAATTATTTATTATTATTGATTTCCCTCATTACAAATTAAATGTGAGTGTATTGTACGTCTGTCTACAAATTGTCTAAATTCTATGGTTGTATTAGCAGTTCTGTGTCTGCCTTAATGTCACCTTGTGATCTGTTAAGCGGCGCGGCTGAATTTTGTAATTTTAACTTAGTTTTTTAAACTTGTTTATCTTCGAACTTATACGTGTAACAGAAATGCATTGAACACATTGTTTGTTATTAACATTAATTTATAATTAATTTCATACATTTTTTCTAATCCACATTTATTAGCGTAATTTCCTACACATAAAGTGATAGGCAGGCTAAGTTTCTTTATTTAAGAAGCGGTTCTTCGAAGATAACGCTCATTAGGTAACACGTACGTATTTTTATTAATTCTTTTCTTTTTATTAACAATAAATCTTATTTTTCGTTAACAAATTAAGTTAGGTTAGGTTATACACGCTTTTAGTTAGTAAAAAACTGGCGTGGGGTGTATGTGAGATCCTTGTTGCTATATCTGGAACGCAAATACAAAAAAGCGATATGTTGTTCAAACGTACCAGGCAATGTCAGAATCATATATCAGAGTCTCATCCATATCTTCTTTCTGTCAATATCTTATAAAGCAATTATGAGATTCAGTTACCCAGGCAGAGCTCTCTAACTGCAGTTACTGCATTGCTTAATTACCCTCGGAAAATACTCACTAGAGTTGACGTTTCGACGCAATGCAATGCTGAAAGTGTATTTTGCAGCATTTTATTGGAACTACTTGTATATGTGCTCATCAGGAAATGCTTAGGTAAGCAGGGCCCTGATCTAACTAGTGTATCTGCAATTATAGTTGCGGACAAATTTCTATATGTGACTGGAAGCCGGAAGTATTCTCGATTTAAATGATTCGAGATATTTTTAAAAGTGTTAAACAAACAACGGCATTTCGATGTTGACAGTGTGTAGCGGTTATGCAAATTTGGAAGCGTGTGTCAAATCTTTTGTTTGTAATTCACCATGGTAGCTCGTGTAAATTATAAAACTTTATCATTAAATCAAGGGATCGTTAGTGTAATTGGTGCGCTCTGCGCAGTCGAATCTCCAACGTTTGTTTGTATAATTTAAGGCCTTGATGAGCTACTCACTAAAATAGCTGGAGTTTTAGCTGAAAACTCCCACAAGTTTCTTAAGAGCTATTTGCCATATAGAACGTTTAACTTAAGGTCAAGAGATCAGGATTCAAAAATTGGGAAAGTATCGGGTGGAATTCCTGAATGTAGTATACTAGAGCCGTTTGCAGACGACTCTGCAATTATTAAAGTTAATAATGATCCGAAGGTTGCATCTGAACAACTGCAGCACCACTTTTATGAGCTAGAGGACTGGGCAGAAAAGTGGAGAATAAAGATAAATCCATCGAAATGTGCTCATTTAGCGCTTTCACTCTGGAGGAAAAATAGTCCCCCTATAACAATAGCAAATACCATTATTCCAGCGAAAACTTACGTTAAATATTTGAGTATCCACCTAAGTCGACGACTAGCTTGATTCCGGCATATTGAAGCAAAAATCACGGCAATACAATTTAGAACTAATCAACTAACTTAACCCTGACTTTGGAATACGAAGCCCAATTATGCAAAACCGTTATAAAGCCAATGTTATCATATGGTATTAAGCTGTGGGGTTCTGCCTGCGCGTCAAACATCCAGATATAAAGAAGACAGTCTCGAACTTTACAACTTATTTTCCACACCCTAAGTGGCTGTCCTGGGATTCATTACAATTTGATGGGCACCAGAGACTTAAAAAAACAGAATCATTGAGCCTGATCAGACAGCTCTCCCAACCCAATAATATATAGTAATTTTAGTTTTGAATACAAGAATTTAATTATAACATTGTTTAGAATCAATAATATAGAGCTAAGATTTTATTAAATTATTGTAAATTTCCTTTAAAAAGATTTAAGCAAATAATATTTAATTAAAAATCTTTGGCTCAATATAGTGGGGCCGAGTTAGGCATGGATCTGGATATATACCAAAATATTTAACGTATCCTGACTAAATTTTTTTTGTAACTACTCGATGATAAATATTTACCATAGTATATCACGTATCCCCAAAACAGAAATGTCAACGATCTTATATTTTTATTTAGTTTCATTTAATAATTGAATTTCTGTCTTTCAGTTTTCTCTACAAGAAGCAACACTCCAACAATTAATGTTTACTAATACCTTGTCTGACTTTCTTTGGATAAAGAAGAGAAGAATGGGGTTGGACAATCGTATGGGTCTCATTATTTTTTGAAAAATTTGAAAACGTTGAGACTCTTTATTGTATCAAAGTTGCATATTTCCAGAACCAAATGTCGAAAAATCCAAAAGCAGCTGAAAAAAGATGAATGAATAATGAAGTCGACTGGTTCGCCGCCGACAACACGCTGCCGCATATTTTATTTTTTACAGTTTGCATCGGCACCAGAACGGCTATTGTGCTTGTCGGTTGTTGATATATTTTGGTCACTCTAGTGTTAAAAATGGTAGTACTTTTTCAACACTTCATTTTGCCACTTTTTTACAAAAAATCTATCAAAAACTTAAGTCGCTGAAAATTCACAAGAGCAACCGGACACAAAGGGTTTCTTTAATTATCTTTTTAATCCAAAAATTTTAAATTTTTTCAATCAAATATTTAATTGGTCGAATTACATTTCAAGCTGAAATCAAACAAATCATGTCATAGATGGACATATTTTTTTTCAGTAATAATGGTGAATAATAAACGAAGAGTATTAGGAGAACATATTTTAGCATTAAAGTCGGCTTTACATATCTGTGTACCTATAAAAAAATATACTAAATAATTTGTAGTGAAAAGCTGGAATATGAGGGGAACTGATGATTATTTAGAGGCGTTTTTACAAATAAACTCTCCGGAATAAGTGCATCGAAGTAAATAGTTTTTTTCACAATTTGACGGTGCTACTTACATCGGGTAATTCGATGTTATTTTTCCGATGTTAAAGAACTAGAAAATTAGTTTAGCTTAGAGTACATACATATATGCATAGTCTAGACCACAGTTAAATAAAATCGACAGACATGTTATAGCAAGTAGAGGCTAAGATTTTCATCAATATAAAAACAGTTCCTATTTCTTGGTACAAGTATCTCTACTTGTAGCTATAATATTGTGTCTGGTTGTTTAATAACAAAGATGAAGATGACAAGGATGGTGGTAACACATCAATATATACAAGGAAATTAGTTTTTACTTGTACGAATTGATTTTACATCATACGTCGACTTAGCAACGACAACAACACGGCAACTACAAGTTCAGTTATAGAGTGAATTCGATTCGAAAGCAAAAAAGATATTCAAATTTAATCACAACGTATGCTCTCACTATTATCGGTGATAATCATCTTAGAATTGAGGTGGAAAAAGGTCTTGAAGAATATTGTTAATCACGTGAATCATTTTACTTAACTGCTACTAAACAAATTATTATTCAAATGAGAAGCACACAAACTCATGGGTTCATTGAATAACAAATCGTCTTAGTGAGGCGATTATAAAACAATTAATTTCTTTTATTGAAACTATAATTATTGCAATTTATTTAAAATTGTTTTTTTTTTACTTTTATTTGTAAATTTTGTGTTTTGCAACATTTGCGAAGAAATTTTTCCTTTTTTTTAATTGATCTTTTAAACTTACTTTAAATGTTCTATCCGTCAAATAGCTCCTCAGAAGCTTGTGAGAGTTTCCAGGTAGTACTCGAGTTATTTTCGTAAGTTGCGCATCATGCAAAACTGGGATATATCAATAGACAAACCTGATCAATATTGGCTATTTTCAAATCCAGATCTAATAACGGTGACAATTCTGTAGTCTTGCTCAATTGTACTATGGTCTGCTCAAACACCAAACTGATGGTCCGGGAAAAATAAAACGAATAATTTTTCAAATTGATAGTGGGCTAATTGGCCTGTAGATGTAATCTGACTTAAGTCATTGCCTGGTATAAGGATCATAACAACTTCAGATATATTCCAAGAGCATGGGAAGAAGCCAAATCGGAACTTTGTAATAAATACGAACAGTAAAATTCTAACAGTATAATTAAGTAAATACCTAATGATTGATCAGGGTCGGCCGATTTTCTGTCTCGTTCCATGTCTTTCTCTTTCTAAAATTTTCTTATGCCTTTCGTCGTCCTTTTTAGCTTCTTCCTTCACAAATTTAATGTTTCATTTTCTTGACTTAGTTTTTGTTGTTTTTAGAGTGGACCTCCACTTTGTTTACGTATTTTGACGTGTATGTTTTTGCTTCTTCCTGGATAGTAGGAACTTCTAAATCTCTATGGATAATTTCATTTCTTATATACCAAGGGGCACATACGCTAAGTCGTAAAAGACTATCCTAGATTGTCTTCGTTGTAACTTCTGAATGTTTGATACGCAAACAGTACCCCACAGCTGAATGCGATGTGACCATAATGGCTGTAGAACGGTTTTTTATAAAAGGACTTTGTATTCCAAAGCCATGGTTTAGTGAAAACCTACTAACCAGTTAAAATTCAATTTTATTAAAAGTTAGTTTAAAATAATATTAAAATAAATATATTTTAAACTAACTTTTAATAAAATTGAATTTTAAACAAACTTACTTTTCCATTTTCTTATCTACAGCTAAAAATTATATTCTGCACCATTTGCTGCATTTATACGGCGGACATTCCAATTGCTTACATTAAGAAACCTTTGACGTTTATTTATTTATTTATTTTCTGTTTATTTTAATATTTCATTGACCTTTAACAATTTTTTTTTATTTATTTGATTAATAGGTGTTTTTCAAATCAATAAAAATAGTTATGGGAGAAAAAATCACTTAGAATTCTTTACACATTGAATTGCAAATATGCTTAGCTATTACGACCCAAAATAATATATATTTTGTTATACTACGTTCATACCTTGATAGAGCTCAATCTCATGGTAACGATAGCTCAAATCATAAACTGAACAATTAGTACTTTATAGCACCATTAATTGAGTCGAATTCGTCATGCAACTCTGCTGAAGTGTGTTTATTAAGCAAAAAAAAACTCTGTTCAATTTCAAAATGAAGGCACCACCAACACAATTCTAGTTTATTCTTGATGGCAGTTGTCAAATTCTAAACATATGCATTAAAAAAAAAGGAATCAAACAGAAAGAAATTGGCTCTTAGTAAATTTCATGAATTTGTTAACGAACATACGTTTGAAATAAATAATTTCTTTAACAAATTTCTTTTAATGCTGGATTTCACTAATTTCTCCAATTTTCCAAATCTACAAACACAAGTTCTCACAAAGAAAATTATTGTATTTTCAGCTGTCAAATACTAATTGAGTAAGATTGGGTGAGGTGAACCCAAAGCCTGTTGACCAATATAAAATTAAGAAGCATGTCTGAACATAACAATTGTCCGAATAATTGTTCGCACAACGCTGTTCTGCCATCACACAAACAAAATACAAATATGTGTGCGCACGACTGTAAAACCCCATATATAAACTATTCTGAGAACAAGGAAACAATCTCAATACAAATCAAAAAGTTTGCTCAAACAGAACAGGAACTTTTCCGCGTACTCTCCACACAGAAAACAACGATCAAATTTATTTTCGTTAATCTGACGCCTCTCTGTACGAAGAAATTACTGGCTAGTCAAGACGCTATGTAAGGTTCTATTAAGTGAATTCCGCAACAGTTAAAATATTGAACACGATGACAAATTTAATCAATAATAACACAAAGATCGCTTGTTGGTTCATACTACACAGAATGCGCATTGGCGAAATTTATTCTAAAAACATGGTTCCATTGAAGAAACAGACAGGGCATTAGACGGGGCTTTATGGTGCCCTTATTTGGCTATATGAGCAATTAATTCGAAAAGCTACTGATCATTTCTGCAATACATTCACTCTAGACGATGAATTGCCAAACAAAAGAATAAATACACTTTTTGAATACGATAACTGTTGTGTAAAGTTAAATTCTCTTGAATTATTAAATGTAAAAAGAAAAGAAATATACAAATTGCTTAAGTACGAGTATTTTGTTGTTAACATGTCGCCAGAATGATTTACATTGCCTGCACCATAAAAATAATTGTTTTCCAACAAAATGAATATTTTGTCTGAAAATAAAAACGAAAATTTAAAATTTACAAAAACCGCCTGCTTATGACTAAATGAACTTAAACTTTTTAATAAAAGCCGGCAAAGAGCCCATGCACTTGATGGTTAAAATACGGGCATAAGTCGACAACGAATATTGAAACTAAAAAGAAAAAAATATTTATTTGCACATACAAGGGTCATTAATACGTGCAGCGGTGAATTGACTGTGATATGAATTTTAAAATCGGGAAAGAATTAAATTTACATTTATGAAAAGAATTGCTGTAAGAGAATTGAGATTTGTTGAAACTATGTAACATAATAAATGAAATAATTTTCAAGGAAAATAAACGTCTGCAGAAATTCACCATAAAACACCGAAATTATTTAACGAATATTTCTGTTATCAGACCATAAATGTTTCAGAAAAAAAACTCGATTTTTTTGTTGGCAAAATAATTTTGTAAGAATTGCAAAACGTCTTAAGGCCATAAAGAAATATTCATAACGTTTTAAGTTTTATGAAGTGCTCCTCGGTACTCTTTTTTACAATTTCGGACAAACGAATACGAGTAAAGTAACACACATTATTCAGACACATTCAATTTCCCTTAGGAATTTTAATGAGTTCATTTCAAATGAAAGATATTTTATACAGTTAAATTCCTTTAAAATGTTATTATTTATTATTTTTTTAAGTATTTTACAATACCCGAAATTGAAAATTTTTCAAGAACTGTAGAAAAAGAAATATGCTAAAAGTATTTAGAGTAAAACAAAAATCCTTGGTGGCTTATATGAATTACGAGGCTGTCCATTACATCATCATAAATTTTGCCCTGGTTGATATTGCGATTAATCGAATAAAAAATTATTCAGAGAGTGGTGAAATATTCTCACTTCTTGAAAAAGTACATTTTTTCAAAAGAGTGAAGTTTTTAAAATCATATTTAAAAAAATGTTGGTGCCTTTTCAAACGGGATATTACCAAGTAGTACTTTTCTTAAATGATTCATTTTAAAACAGGAGTTTTTTAAAAAAGATTCATATTCACTTTCAAAAAGGATTATTTCAAAAAAATATCTTAAAAAAAATTGTTTAAGTACGGTGCTAAAAAATACCTTGAAGGAGAAGTTCCTATTTGCAAGCATTACCATCCTAAAAAAGAATTTTCACTTCTCCAGCAAGTACAATACAAATATAATTTAACGAAAAAATGTATCTCAAAAAAATTACCGCGCAAAAATATTTTAATAAAGGTACTTTTTGAAAAAAGTACTATTGAAAAAAAGTATTTCTTGAATTATTTTTGTTCGTTTTCATCCTCTAAATATTCGAATATCCAAAATGTATCCAATGTATCAATTTTTACATTTTTTGCGAATATCGAAAAGGTGCCCACCATATCATTTATTATTTTTCTAATTGAGGGAAAATACGTATTTTATTTCATTAATGTGTATTTAAATTAAACAATTGTTGTTATGAATTAAGGTGCTAAGGTTACAGTTTATACCAATTTTCAGCCGTTAAAAGTTCAAATACTAAAACGTGCCAAGTAGTTATGTACCAACTTTTGTTTGCTCGTTTGGTAGGTAGCTTCATGGTGGGTTTGTATTATTTTACTTCCAATATACAGAATCAAAATATGGAAGTTAGAAATTATCAAAAAAGCAAAATAAAAAAAATTTGTTTCGTCGAAAAGTTATGAATCCTACAAAATCTATATTTAATAAAAAAAAACCAAAATTTTACCAAATACGAATAAACACATTCACCAAGTATTAAAATTTTACTACAATAATTTTAATTTGTGCAAAAAGCCGACAATTCAAACAAATTAGCAGTTTAAAAAATTTGAAATATATCAAATATATCAACAAATAAATAATTTTACCAAATATCTAAATTAATTTGAAAACAAAAAAGCACTAAATTTCAATTACAAAAATAACAAAAGTTTCGAAAAAATCGAAATTTACAGTATAAACTAAAATTGCACCAAAAAAGGTACGAAATTGCGAAAATTTTAAATTCACCCAAAATTTAAAATTACACCTTAAATCGAAAAACTGAAATAAAATATTTAAATTGCTACAAAGAAAAGTTTTAATAAGAAAAGCTACATTTAATTAAAATTACTACATAAAGCAAAATTAACAAATTTTAAAATTTTACAGCAAAAAACTTTAATTTAACAAAACCAAACTATAGCCTAAAATTTTGTACATTAAAAAACAAAGTTTAAAGAAAACCAAATTTGCACCAAAAAATGTTACATTCTTCGAAAATTTAGCACAAAATCGGAAAGCTGGAATTAAACATATTTTTTTTAAATACTACAAAAACCTAAATTCACAAAAATTTTAAGTTTAAGAATATTTTATAAAAAACGTAGCAATTTTAACAAAATCGATGTGACACAAGGTTTAAAAAACCTAATTTTCAAAAACGTTGAACCAAAAACAAAATTCACCATATTTTAAAATTTAACGACGAAATTTACCCAAAGGCTGAAATTGCACCGAAATCCCTAAATTTTATCGCATATTAAAAAACAAATACTTTGCATCACGAGCTTATACATTTGTGAAGGGTATATAAGATTCAGAACATGTCGAATAAAGCCCTCTTACTTGTTTGTAGTTAGTAAGAATTTGGTTCGTTTTAATGTAACTCTCAGTGGTATTGATATATTTCAGTTCAAAATATGAAGCACTAAATATTCCTCAGTCATTATTTTAGCAAAACTTCAATATAAGCTGCTATCAAAATAATTAAGTAGCTGACTACAAGGCGACTATTGCTAGGAACAGCAGTTGTATTCATGCAGAAATTGTAGAGTTGTTAAACATTGAAGCTTTCCTATACCTCTAATTCATCACATCTCTTTTCTAGTCCAACTCTTATACACAACTAATTCAGTTAATTGGTAGGCATTCATTGTCCTGGTGTTAATTTCGTTTATAAAATAATATTGTCCCACAACTTTTATTGTTTACTTTATACTTGAGCAGGCGCAGATTGGTAGTTTGGGAGGGTTTTTGCTGTTTTGGTGGAAGACATATCCCTTTTTCTCCCCCTGTAGATCAGCGCCTATACTTTGACGAACGATATATAAGATTCGGCGCAACCGTACATAGTGGATTTATTACATTTTAAATATTCTAATCGTTTCCAAAATGTCCTTTACGAAAAACAGCGAAAATATATCGCTAAGCTTAGTAGCAGCTGTAAATTTTTAACTTTAATTATTTGTTCTTTTTGTTTAATTACAGCCAAATAATATACGTAGCTAAATTGAAACAAAGCAACTAAGTTATACGATTTTCAAAAAATTTGGCTACAATAGCAAAGAGCAACTACTCAAATATAAACTACTCAAATATATATATACACATATATATATATACATATATATACATATATATATATATATATATATATATATATATTTATATAATCCAGTACAATTGATATCCTGTCTTAATTAATCTTCTAATTAGTCGCGAAAAAAAATTAAACTAACATTTTAACTCACAACTGCGTCAACTACTGTGCCCTAGAATAATTTTTAATGAGAGCGATATAAAAGGAAACTTGTAGATGCCAAAAAATCCACATGAAATTCCAATAAAAGGAAGCTTCGACTAAAACATTTTGTACGAGTAACTATTTGAATTATTTGAAAATCTTATTAAACAAAATTGTCTCGCTACTAAATGTTGTGTCAAACGAACAAAGATGTAGATTTTAAGGAACAAGACAGACGAATTTGCAAACATTTAAATGAAACAAAATTATTAAAATTCACGCTGCGTATCAATCAAACTGAAGTGTTTCATTTTATATGTAATAAAAAAATTAAAATCAGCAAAACATTTCCGTGGAACAGTTTCCTTATTTGTATTTATGTAATTTTCAAAATCATTGATGTAAATTTGTTTCAAAATGAAAACCCTCTCAAACAGTCGGTCATTAAAAAATTGCCGAGGAGAGCAACACCACATCTGCAGTACGTTTAGGGCTACATATATTGGATTGGCAAATGGCAATTTTTATAAAAATCTTTATTTGCTACCCATTGATATATTCACTGGATTTTTAAGACAAATTCCAACACGTCCATCAACAAATAAATCAAACATTTTGTAAAGAGTGTAAAGAAAAATATACAATTTTATTCATTTATTTATCATATTGTTTTTATCGTAAAAATCAATCAAATAAAACAAATACGTAATTAGCTTATTTATTATGGTAAACGATTATTCTAGATTTTTTAAAACCCGTTTTGCGTAAAATTACGGTTTTTATTAGAAATTTAAAAAGAAATCAGTTAACCGCCACTATTAAAATAAGGTTGTATATAATTTAACATAAATATGTAAACATTGTTAGGTTACCCGTAATCTAAGAGAAACATAATATAACTAAAGTATATGGTTGTAATCAAATTGTAATTTGGTCCGTCTTAGAATGCTTGAAAAGTGTTCAACAGAGTTCGAGAATAACATTTTTGTTTCGAACGCTAGCATAGTGTGATTGCGCATGAGTAATACTTTGATTAAACACCAAGCCAACTTTACATACTATGCTTATGACTAACATTTAATAGTTCGAATTCTTATATTATTTATATATAGTAAAAATAATTTGGTTGTGGTTAGAATTATAGTAAAAGTTGTATTGTATATTGTTGTATAGGTGTTTTATAGATATTTGGAATATATGTATTCTAATAAATATTATATATTGACGGCAACAATATATTGTTGGGGATAACATAACATGCCACGACAACCATGTTTGTTCTTTGTGTGCTAATGGTTTTAAACGATATTTATTATTTTTAAATAATACACAAACCCAAACTCCGTCTTCAGATTGACGACGCTCTAGCATCGTCTAGCCTTACAAGAAAAGTCATCGATAACAAAAAACTTAAACGGGTTATGCTTGAAAATTCTCAGACTAAATGAGAAATGCAAAAATTCTTCTTATTCAAAGTGAGAATTCTTTATAAAATCTAGCACACGACATTAACGCTTTAACATTGGCATTCATTAGTAGCTGAATAAAAAACGATCATTTTAATATATGTATGCCTTCAGACAGACTATCACCATCGAACTGCTTTTATTTGAAAACCCAAATATTTTACGTGCGTGCATATGAATGAGTATAATTATTATTAGGTATATGAATTAAAAATCACTCTCCCATATACAAAAGTTTTCTAAGGGAGGGCATATTCAATCTTGAATGCAATTTCTCACCTTCATGTGGGAGTATTGTCACACACCACATATGACAGGCACTATAATGACCATAAACCGTTGACTTGAAGTCAAATGATAAAAATGTTACGCTGCTTAAAAATGTCACTGTCAAATTACCGTAAATGAAATTATCCAGTTTGTCAGCGCACATAAATACAGCGCAAGCACATACATACTTACATATGTACATGGCATAGAGTTACGAGTGCATGTCACGTTTTTAGTTGTTTGATTTTTATGTCTGATCATCAAGAGCAACAAAATTCCACAAACAAACAAACAAACAAACGAACAACTAATCAACACCTTTAACCCCAAAAAACCTGTACAAAAATGCATTTTAAAATAATCACGAATATAAAAAATTAATTTTGTTAAAACTAAATAAAACTTAGAAAAACAAATCAGTGGCAACAACTTGTTTTCAGTATTGAAAGCGATCCATTACAAAACCAAAAGGAAGATGAAACATCAACCCCACAATATGACAACAACAAAAATAAACATCAAAAATCAAGCAAAAATCCAATTAATATGGATATTGCCAAGCCCAGGAAATAAAAGCGAATTCAAAGCAAAAACTTATTGAGTGTAGGAAAACTTGCATTAAATGTTACACGATTTTCAAAAACACGCTACACTGAGCAAACAATATTTTGTTAGAATACTATGGGCAGATATTTGTTTGATTTTAGTTTAGAAACTCTGTAGTTGTGTATCATAATAGGTACGTGAAGTTTATACTTTGGTGCACATTGAGAATTCTATATGTATCGATTACATGAAAGACACCTCGTGTAAACGTAGCTTAATGTATATAATATACATAAATCTGCAATGGATTGTAAGGAATTGTGATGAATGTTTGGCCTAATTAAAATTCTAGGAAGGCCAGATATGTGAATTCTCGAACTACAGGGTGTCCGCCGGGAAGGTATACTACTTTGTTTGTTTATAATTTTTGATTAAATGAAAGAGAAAGGATCGTATATTGATAAATGTTTTATTTACTGACGGCAATTATGTATGGAATACAATATCAGATAAATGTCCGCCGCCGTTAGCCTCACAAATGCGAGCCCTTTTGAACACATTTTTCATTACATTCTCACACATTTCACGCGGTATTCACAAATTTCATCACGAATATTTTGTTTGAGTTGCTCCAGCGTTTCTCGTTTGATTGCATAAACCTTATTTTTCAGATATCCCCACAAAAAGAAGTCCGGAGCAGTCAAATCCGGCGACCGTGGAGGCCAATCAACATCACCATTCCTTGAAATAATTTGTTGTGGAAAGAGGTCTCGCAGTAATTTCATTGTAATCCTGGCTGTATGCAATATGGCACCGTCTTGTTGAAACCACATGTTAGTCAAGCCCAAAGCATGCAGTTGTGGCGTTAAAAAGTTTTCAATCATATCACGATATCGCTCCTCATTGACTGTTACCGTTACGCCGCTTTCAGTTTCAAAGAAGTAAAGTTCAATGATTCCTCCTGACCAAATTGCACACCAGGCTGTCACTTTTAATGGATGCAAAGGTGACTGATCAATAATTTTAGAGGTTTCCATTGCCCAGAACCGACTATTCTGTTTATTCACATATCTATTCAAATGAAAATGTCCTCCGTCACTCATGATTTCTTCATGAAAATCGAGCTGTAGCATCCTATTGGCATATGTACGGCGGCGTGAATGGTCTTCTGGAAGAAGCTCTTGTGTAAAATTGTGGCCAAAGTTGTTCTTTGAAGACCAAGCTCCTGAGCACGGTGTAGAATTGAGGTTGATAAATTGTTTGGAACACCTTCTTGAACAGCAGTAATGTTTTCAGCCGATCTTGCAGTACGTTGTGGTCCATGCTTGGGACTATCAGCGATAAATAGTGCGTTCTGTTGGCACGTTGTTTCTCCCAAAAATTGCACGTAACTTTCTCATCGTCACAGTAATCGATGATTGATTTTGATAAAATGTTTTAACGATTAAAATACCTTGGCTTGCCGACTGCCAAATATGAACTATCAAGACTAATGTTTATCAAAATGGCGGCAAACAAAGTAGTATACCTTCCCGACGAACACCCTGTAGTAAGCAGTAGACTGAAGCCGTTTGCAGAAAAATATTGCTGCCATGGGTATTACTGTCGATGCCCTATGCACTAGGACCACTATGAACTGTTGTTCAATCTTCATTTGCACTGGGAAACGCTACGAATTAAGCAAAGAGAGACCATATTCAACTCTTGTTGTCAATGAGGACATATCAAGTAGTATTAATTTGATAAGATCGAGAACTGGACAATCGCATATGCATATGTTTAGATGTCTCATTATTCACTTCGAAGCATCAACATTTAATGGTATCTGAGTTCTTTATTTTCGTACTATCTTTGACCTCAGTGTCTGCTGAATTAACCTGTTATTGTCCTGCGCTCATTCTTCTTAAGCATCAGAATAATTATGACACCAGTTTCCGACTCAACACAGGAGCCGATTTTTTCAACTAGTGTAGCTACTACTTATTTCAATCAAAGGTTCCGGTCCTATGAAGTTACGTGTGGCATTTCTGTTTGCTAAGCAATCTGCCCGTTCGTACCCAGTATGACCCGCATTGCCAGTTACTCGGCATAATATTATTTTACTGCTGTAACCAAGTTCCTTTTGATAATTAACAAACTCCGTGACAACCCCCTGATTTCACATCATACGATACTAAGGCGTTTTTATGCACTTTATGCTTCTCTTCAGGCACTCGCCTAAGCATAGCGTAGGTTTCAGCTTGAAAAGTTCTATGGATTTCCCCTTGAAAATTCTATACTACCGCCCCAGTGCCGCCATTTTTCTGTTTGGAGCAGAGAGTGAACCATACCTAATCGGCTTCTACGTATCATTCATATTGGGTCAACTAATGTTCCCTAGTAGGATTTAATAGTTCCTTTTCCACACTAGCATTGGTATTAAACTACGAGTTAGTAAAATACAAGGGACATTTTTAGATAATATAAGCGTCCACATATGCTATATCATAAGCCAAGCCTTCATGGTGAAATGCCCTGCAACCGAAGTGCACGTTTGCAAGCTTCCTGCTACACATAGATGTGCTAGGGAGGTATTTTCTTATTGCCCCCGAGACACAGATGAGTCGATTGACTGCTCTTGTTGTGACCTGAACGACTTTCGGCCGCCATATTCGATCTAGGTGTAAGTCCCTATTTTTGTTTTCAAAAAGCGTTTGTAAATCGTTTTGGACAATAGCCAATAATCACCAGTCGATAGCCAATAACCATTAAAGCCGAGAGTAAATGATTGCGCTCACTTCAATGATGAGCAAGGGGGTCGACAAATACCATGCAATATACATGTGAAAATAATTAAGGAAAGAAGTGTGGTTATAAAGAAATTCAACATAATAGCGATCTATTTAATAATTACACTGTGCTAGTTCAAAAACGTAACAAGTGTGGCACACACCCGGTAAACCTAATTCGACTACTCTGAAACCAGTGAGTGGTACTAATCGGTTATTTAAATTCGCGAAACATTTTGCATTTTGCAAAATTTTATTAAAATGCGCGAATTTTTAAAAATTATTTGTCATATTTTTGCCAGAATATGTCTGGTGGAATAAAAGATGATTTGTTTACACTAAAGGTTCAGTTCAAACTCTGCTATATTTTAGAAGGACGTTATGTTAGTCGAAAAAATATGATTTTGCTTGCAATTTAGATAAAATTTATTTTATACTCCTACAACATTAGTTCGTAGTAAATCTGCCTTCACTTAATTATATTTCTTCATCCGAATTATTTTGTATTGCTTTTTAGGCACATATGTAAATGCAGTCAGATGGATGACACTGTTTTGCTACTATGAATTTCACTGATGTTTTACTAAAACTTGCTAACAAGTAGTGTGCATGAATGCAGGTGAGTGATGAGTATGCGATCAAGCTGACGATTAATTTGAAGAAGATGATGAGACTTTAAAACGGACATAAAACGAATACGAGTTTGAAATGACACATTTAGAGGAACTATATCCGAAACGACAATGCCAAAGTTGCCTCAAGCAAAAACAAAAATAATGAATAATAAAACTAATACACACTGAATACTATCCCCAATTAAAATAGAGTTGTCGTTACAAAAAACAAAAAAAAACAAATGCTCGTTTTATAAACGTTGTAAGAGAGAATTAACTCTCACTAAGGTTTATCAACAATAACAACTGTAAAACTACTAACTGCTGCTGCTATAGCAGATCAAAACAGAATACACTGATGGGGTATAAAATATCTAAGCAATCAGCATTCAGGTTCAGTCTAGACGCGTTCTTACTCCAGGAACAGACTTTCTTTGCAATTAAAAATAAACGTTTCAGTTTCAAATTTCGCTTTTCCACCCAAAATAAGAATCTAAAACGGGTGTCAAGTTTTTGTTAAATATCAACAAAAAAATAAGTGAAAATTTTGTATCTGCAATTCGTTATTTAACTTCCGGGGTTAAACGGATGTTAACAAAGCTTTTACCTTAAGCAAAGTGCTTCTGTTAAGAGAGTAATATACAAAGAGAGTAATAAAAAGTAATACCCAAAAGCGTGAGACTTAAAAACACTAAAGAAGAAGCTTTCATGAGTAATTCATACAAAATAACAGTGATATTTAACAGCTAAATTAACAGTTTTTGTGTTAGCAAAAAGCGAAAAAAGAAAAATTCTAGCTGTCAGCTATATCAAGGTTTATTAAATGCAAATAGCTAAATAAAAGGTAAGTCAGTGTGACCGTGTAACAGTTTTTGTTTTTAAAAAAAAATAATTTTTTTGGGGGGTTTAAAACAGATATTTATAGAAAGTTTTATAAACTGAAATAATTGTAATTAAATTTTGTTTAAAAAAATTATAGACAAAGGACAGCCAATATAATATTTGACATTTGTCCCAATTTAGAAATTGTCATTAAGTCATAGGCTTTACAATAATAGCATGATTAAATATGGCTGTTGTGAAGTACCCCTCATGAATTAGTGAGCTACTTTCGAAAACCTACAAAAATAACTGTGTTTTTTTTTATGAATTTTTCAAAAACAAACATTTTTATAATTTTTTTTTTTTTTTACCAAGTTTCCCGATATCTCTGACACTGCTGAGCAGATTAAAAAACAATGCTGGCATTGTTGAATTTCGGATTTTTCGTTTAGCTGAATAGCACAAGCGTTCTATAGTTATATTAATACTTGTCATGAATGCGTTTTTTCTGGCATAACGGAATAGGATCAATTTGAAAAACCTGAGTGCAGATTCGAATTCAGCAGAATACAAAAGAAACATCTTTCCATTTTTCCACTCCAAAAGTAGCCTTGGAGTGGAGATTATGATATACTTTATCGTATGCCTAAACGAACGTTTTTTTACGAATTGTCATCCGTCAACCAAACTTAGTTCAATTATATTGAAAAGTGCTGGAAATTCGGTAAAAAATTTTACGTATTTTTTCTTATACGCTTGGCGATACGATCACGTATGTATGTATGTAACGATTCCACCCATGATTTAAGTTTTAAAACGCCGTAAAAATGAATTTTTTAAAATGAATATTTACATTGTTTACAAAATGTAAACGAATTTGTGACACATTTCTTTGTTGTAAATTTGTGTAAAAATAGCAAAAACAACAAAAACTCATTCAACATTTTTTGCAAAAAACGAGCATGGTTGGAATTGAAATTTAAAAGTATAATGATGAATTCTTATTTTAATAGAAATTAATTAAAATTATATATCAACTGAATAAATAATTATTTACATTATGTAATATATTTTATCTTGGCATATTAAATTTGTGTTAATTTTTATAAAGGTGCGTAGGAAAAATCTAATAGAACTCAGTAATGTAAATTAAATCACGTTTTTCATAAATATTCACCATGTTAACAAAATGTAAACAAATTTTGTCAAATTTGTCCAAACACAGCAAGAACTTGTTGTAGTTTAAATTTAAGGGTGTAATAGAAAGTTTTTAATATATAAATAAAAAATTATAGTTTACTCGAATACATAAATAGTTTGTTGTTGGATAATTTTTTATTTTTGCAATTTTTCAAACGTAATCCATTAAATACATTAAAAGTAAATGAAATTTTTTACATGAATATTTACATTAATGACATATCAACAAATTAAAAATTATAAGGAAAAAAGTTGTAAAAAATGTTAGAAAATGCTGCCACTTCACTTTTGTTTAAACCTCAGATAAACAAAATTTAAAATGGAAATAATATATAGCAAATTTATTGGAATTTATTGCAATCATCAGACATGTGATGGAAATAGATCGCTTTCAAAACCACCACATTAAAATGGTGTGATGAATTTCGGTTGCTTTCAACATAATTTTTAAATTAATATCAAATTATTATAATTCAAAATGTATACCAGAAAATAAAATTAAAATATTATAAAATAACTTAGATAGAACAGGTGTCAATAGTTAATAAAAATCTATTAAAATGAGCTTTTCATTTTCAAAATCGATTTACGTTACATGTATAATGGACACCTACTTGTTGACTTCAGTGTTGCTCTTACTAACAAAATATAAATCTGCAATTTATTTAAACTAAATTTGGCAGAAGTTGAAGACTAATTACAAATTAAAAAAAAATGAAACTAATGACTGCATTTGTTACAACTATTACCTAAATATTTACATTGTTTACGTTGTTTGTATTGTGTAAACAAATGTAAATAAAGTTTTGTTTTTGACAATCTTAGATAAAATCGTTAAAAAAATATTTTTTAAAGAACCTACAGTATTTTTTATAAAAATTTTCATATAAGACAGGACATAAGCAATTGAAAATGCAAAAATATTTGAGGAGTATTTTATAAGTCGATAGGAATTAATCAAGAAATTATGTTTCGAATATTTTAGCTTTAGGTGTAAGTAAATGTAAACCTGTCAAAAATTATGTAAAATGTGTTTCCTTTTTTTTATTCTTGACATCAGGCAAATAATGAAAATAAAACATAATTTGGGCAAATTAAGAACTGTGAAGACATCAGACTTTTGGTGCAAAATTGACTAAAGTTACGACCAGATTAATCAAACCTTGGATGAAATAAGAGTAACCACTAATTTTACGATATGGTGATTCTAACTGACATGCCACATGTAGAATAAAATTAGTATAAATATTGCAATAATATTGTTATGTTTACCATTGCCTTAATATAAACTTATTTAAGTTAATGAATATTTGCTTGACAAAAAAGAAAGTGCATATACATAATGCTTACGCTTATTTCGTCAAATATTTGATTAGTCTGACCGCACCTTAGGTACATTTAAAAAAAAAAAAAACTTTTACAAATAATTATTTTAAACAATGTATACTATAACATTGCTGCTTAGAGATGGAATTTTTTTTAATAATTATAAAAACATTATGGCGCTAGAAATCGTATTCCTCGTAACAACGTGTTCACATTTCAATCTATGCACTAATATTTTTAATCTGTATATAATTTAAAAACTTTAATTAAACTTTGAATTCATTTTACTTTACAATAGGAATCATTAAGGTATTTTTCTGTAGCTTAAAAAACTTAAATCAATAAATATTAATGTTATGGATTTAATAAAACAACAGAAATCACAAACAAATCAAATCATGACACTTAAACAGTCTATAAAACATAAACTCGAAGTGCAATAACTTATTTGATGACAAACTTAATCACCTGTGATTTGAAATTCTTAAAAAATTGAGAAAAAAGAAAAACAATTTCAATTTAATTGTTTTTATCGAGTATATGATTAAATAAATTTTATAAGAAATAGACAATTTAGTAAGAAAAAAATAAATTTATGCAATCAAAATTTAAAATTTTTTACAAAGTTCGAAGAAATTATTATTAAAATTAAATTGCCCTAGAATTAAAACAAATAATACAGTTTTACTTAAAGCTAATCTCTAGTAAGTTGGCGAATTCAGAAATTAAATTACTGTAATTATTTACTAGTACAACAGTACTGCAGGGCATATATGCATAAGGAGTCTCAGAAAGAATGTGAATGCTGTGTCATTTTTATTGCGCAAGTAGAAACTCTGTCACCAATGATCGTGTTGAAAATTAAAACTTAAGCTATACACTAAAAAACTCGTTCTTAATGGCTAATAGACGAAAATCATCTTCACCCATGAAGAGCAAGAAAAAATTCTACACACGATCTATGAGAAACTATTTACTTCGTCAACAACGGGCAAAGAGCTGGTGCGGATTACAGTCAGGTGGCCGGAATCGCAGTGACTGTGATGCAGGGACATAGTAACGGAATTATTGGGGGCTCAATTAGTCGGCATGGAGCTTTCTTTGGGGTATTGTGTAATCTTGAATCTATGCGAATAACCAGAAAAAATATACCTGAGCTAAAGACCAAAACATCATCGGCGAGATACCACCATATTTTTCTCACCGAGTTATCGAAAAATTGATGAAAGGGCCTAAGGCCTGCCATCAGAGCCGCAGGGGATCACTTGCCGGATATTTTATTCCATACTTAGTCTCTACTTTTTACTGCTTCAAAATACGTACGGATTTTATTCTCATTCTTATTGAGAATTTAGAAAACTAAATAATAAGTTACTTTACTTGCAATTTGACTGAGTTAATTCTAAATAACATTTTATTTTAGGAGGTAATAACTTCAGTCATGTTATAATTTGTAAGCAACCCTTGTTTCTTAAAGCACTAAAACAACGTGTTTTATTTTAAAGCCAGAATTAATATAATTTTTTCAAAGCCTGCAGTAAATAACAAAATAGAAAGGATAATAAAAATACAGGGTTAAAAAAAAATACTAAATTTAATTGCTGTTGCTACAAAACAATAATACGAAGCAATAATGACAGTTCAAAACACTGCGCAGTTTTACGTTGCAATCATGTTTTAACAGCATGCTAAAAGCAAATTAAAATATTAGAAAATTAATTTTTAAACAGCATCAGCAAAAGATCTACGATAGAGTTTTTTGTGTTGTTGAAAAAAGGAAACTACATAGCAATACCAAATCTTTGCTTTCATCTTTTTTGCTCTAACTATTTGTTCATTTTTTAAGGCTGATTGTAAAATCATAAACAAATCCAGTATATTCACATTAGTGCAAAGCACATTTGCTGTACTCTTTTATATTGTTGTCAAAGTGATTGCTGTCGTATATGTGCTAATGCTGTTTTCGTTGCTGTGGTGTTTTCCAATATACGATCATAGCAACATCAGAATTAAATTAATGATAAATAAATGCTGTTTTGTAAAAGCAATTGTTCTCGATTTTTGCTTTTGCTATTGCTAAACTGTCTTTATTTTTAATATCACAGTCGCATCAAAACCATTGTTAATAAAACTTGTAGATTTTTTCTCTGCTATAGCCATTTCGCAGCTACCATTTTAAACACTGCAAAAAATTTGTTAAAAACAAAAATTGTAAATTTATATCTTTGCCAAATTTTTTAAATTATTATATAATTAAGGCAATTGAATATATAATATTTCTGTGGCCCTCTACACACTACTTGTTCAGAATTCTAGGTGTCTTTCTTCTTAATTACTGAACACCTAGGACGAGAATTTTTGATATTTATTTACTTAGCTTCAACGTTTCTTTTTTATATTCTTCTTGTCTTCAAACAGCTTGCACTAGAGTAATCACGTTTGATCTTGCCCTATATTTTATATTTTTTTAAATTCAATTTGACATAATATTTTGGCGAAAATTAATTGGGATAAAATTAGCACAAAAAAAGGATTTTTTTTATTACTTACATTCTATACAAATATTTTTCAAGTTGTCAAAGGACCTTATTTTATAAAACGCAAGGCAACGCTAGGATTTATATGATAAACAAAAACAAATTTCAAATATTTACACATTATTTTATTGCTTTCATAAAAATTGTTGGGCTTCTGAAAAAGAAATCAACGCTTCATGTTTTATGGCGTTGAGAGGCAAAAACATTTCATACAAATAATTTAAAATGTTTAAAATTTGTTTTTATTTTCCATATAAATTCTGGCGTTGCCTTCCGCTTTATAAAATGAGACCCAAAGTTTTCTTTTCCACTGTTGGGACAAGTTTTACAATGCAACCACATGGCGCGACTTAATTGTGTGAGTAAAGGTAGTTTTCCTTAAAAACATTACATATAGAAAACTTCCATAGAAATATTTGACAATGCAAAAAGAAAAAGTAAACAAAACGCGCCCACCACTAGGAGAGATATTTTGAATGACAATGAATGAAAGCTCTATTTAATTGAGAATTAAAATTTGAAAACCAAACACGTCTTCGCGAGAATTAAAACAAAGTGAGTCAAAAGGAGCTAAGTACGAGTACTAAAATATAAAACAACAACAACGGCAACAACCCAACCGAAAACTATAATAGAGTAAGAGGGAAACTTACACCGACAAAATTACAGCTTACACTTGAATTTATTGAAATTTAAGCACTTTGCTGTTAATGACTCCGTAACTGAGGATAAGTGTTTCAAATTGGTCATATCGAAAACTTGAAAGATTTTATCGATGCTTTTCAAAATAAATCGCTCTATATTGCTGCCCACCCGTACAGAATATCCATACCGAAATTCCCACTAAACAGTTACACGTTGTGGTTGCCTTTGTTTTGCGACAATCGAATGTGGGTTTTCTGAACATTTATGTATATTAGGACGACGCCACACAACGAGCGGCAGAAAATTTAATTCATATAAAACAGTTAATAGTATCTTACACCGACAGCTTAAATTTTAAATGTAACAACTATCTTTAAGTCTCCATTTCAAATGGTTGCAGCAGGATGGATCGATGTTGAAAGTCCCTTAGTCTACCTACGACTTTACAACAACCCATAAGAAAAATTTTACGGATGTTAAATACCACGATCTTGGTGACCAAATAACGTCACCCACGTGAGTGATAAGCATACCCCTAATTCGTTCATGTAGGATTCAAATTGAGGAGTTGGTTGTGCAGCACGTAGAGCTGTCCTGCTGGGAACACTTTTAGTGCCAAAGAAAATAGTTACCATTAATCTGTAGTTACCATTAATAAACATGTTTACAGTTGCCTCTCGAACAGACGATTGTGTTTATATCGATTTTATTAAGAATTATTTATTATGCGATGTCACAGTTTGCGTATACAGTTTGAAGTAGGGTATAAACTTGTTTACTATTTGGCAACAAAGGTCGTCTAATTTTGTATTGTAGTGATATTTTGCGTGACTAGAGTTTAGTAAGAGAGAGCAAGAAAAATGGAGAGCCACATAGAGTTGAGTTAAATTTTATTATAGTTTCGATTTTTCCTCGGACAGGCGCGTTTCCAGAGGGAGGAAAATTGTTTACCTCCACCCTTTCATAAAAAACTAATAAACGTTAACATTTTATCAAACAAAAATTTGGAAAACTTTTAAAAACTGTCGACCCCACTCCTGCACTAGGTGCAGGTATTATTTAATCATGACCAAAGTGGTGGTTGGTAGAAATAATACTAGCGAGTGTGGTAGTAGCCACGGTTGTAGTTGTAGGAGATATTAATACACAACACTTAACATTTACAACAACAAGAAGTAACTTAAAATATAACAATATTTCAACCACTAAAAAAATTATTAGAGAATAACAACTACTACTACCACTACACAACCAAATTAAGCATTTGAAACTAAAAATAAAAAGGTTTTATTTCACTTTTGTTGAAAAGATACTCATACAATAACAAAAGACTAACGCTCTTAGAAATTCATTATGACTCTGTACAACAGGGCTAGAAATAAATACAACAACAAAAGCAATAACATTTATTATTGTTTAAAACAATAACGAGACAAGTTAAGAGTAAAATTCACGCTAACAACGGCTAACAACGAGTCGAAAACACAACGTGAACAGAAAAGGTTGAGTTTTGTTACGTTTTTTTTTTTGTAACAAAAATATTTTAACTACTGAAAAAATAATGAAAATTAGATTTGATTACAAAAATTATTATTGAACATATTTTGTTTTAATTGATTTGAAAGATCTTGAAGTAAAATTGAAAAAAAAAACTTATTTTAAATGAATGTAAAGTGTCCCAAAAAAAATTTAACAAGAAATATGAATCGTAAAAAAACAAAAAATAAATAAATTAAAAAACTTCAAACAGAGAAATTTTATGGATTGTGTAGTTTAAAATAACAATAATAGATTCAATATTAAAAATTCCAATTTCCAGCTGCCGAAATATGTATTTGAGTAGCCATTTGAATAGTTCACAGTGCAAACTGTTTCAGTTTTCGCAATCTAAAAGATGAACTCGAAATGTGTTAAAAAATAATAATAATTTGGGTTGCAGAAATTTATGTGTTCTAGCCGCCACTGGTAAACTTTGTGTAAAAATCTCGAAACTAACTAAGATTAAAAGAAGAGTTATTATTGAAATATGATTGTTCAAACCGACAAAATATGTAAAGCATAACACGGTAGATACACGACTGGACCAATTTAGTGAAATGTCTCCTTTTCACAGATACCTTTATGCGACAAAATCTTAAATACTTTTAAAATCTGCACTCTGGATTTTTTTTTTGGAGTCGGTGGTTAAACTACTTTAGGCCCTTTCACACTATTAGATTCAGTAAAACAACTCGTAAAAAATCAAATATAATAAGAAAGTAATATGGTGTTAAGCTAATATGTTATGAATCTGATAAAAATACAGATTTTTCAAGGTTGAATTTTCCATTTTCTTAGGGTTCGATTTTCCCAAAAGTGAAATAGTACAGAATATCAATGTTATGAGATTATTTTAATTTTGATGATTTGGATTTTTTTTCGATTGCTTCTGTAAAAATGCAACCCTGATAAAGTGAAAAGTCTTAGCGTTTAGAAGTTTTTCTGATATTAAACATGCAACCGTCAAATTTCCATTCGTATTTTTTACAGTATTATTACGTATTGCTTTCGCACTTTAGGACTTGCTCATTTTACTTGAATTTTTGACATTTCGTTTCATTCGATTTATTAGTGTGAAAGCCACTTTAGCTATTAAACTTGTTTTATTATAAACAAAATTTCTGCATGCTTATCCTAAAGCCATTCTTAATACACCGTTACATTCACAAGGGATGATTGTTGAGAGTGTTTTTGTGCCGGTGGCATCATTAGTGTAGCGGAATTCCTATAATTATGGCCCGTACAAATTAACAATCAGTGACATCATCGTTCATAATGCGAATTGGCTTAATATATCAGACTTGAGGTGTCCACAAGAGACCTCTAAAATCAAGCGATTTAACAACGCTGGCTGTTTGAAATCATTAGGTAACTTTTAGCTACAGATAAGTTCAAATTCTTTAAAAGTGATAAACATTTTGACCTCTCGATAAAACTATACCTGAGGCAGCAGCGCAGTCAATATGCCAAAAGTTATATTCAAATAAAAATTTCAGAAAATTATCACTCCAATAAAGTCAAATTCATTGCCGTTAATACAAGTATATTCATCTCAATATTTTTATTTTAAGTCTAAAAAAAATATCTGACCTATGTCCAATTCTGTCGCAGACGTTATTTTAAACATTTTCTTTACAATATCTGTAGAAGACTTGTTAGCATTACTCTAATTCAAATCAAACAAATACGTTTAATAATTATTTGTTTTCGATTCCACATGATCTACAAGAGTGGTTGCGTTACAAAACCTACCTAAGATGACATAAGTTGTTTTCCCAGCATACACTTTGTTAATTTTTAATAATAACTAACTATTGTTTAAAAAAAATTTAAAGCATCTTAAACGTCAAGTAGAATGCTAATTGGCGCTGCTGGAAAATTTGTTTTTTGTATTGCTGTATCCAAATGTGATATTATAAAAAAGTAAAACATTTTAAATTTTTACGTGTAATAATGGATATTCATTTGAAATATAAATTATTATAAAATTCTTTATCATCCGCTCTTTTGCTAATGTTACTTCTGTTTTCTTTGAGTGTAGCTGTTAGTTATTTAAAGTACCTATGTCTGATTTTATTTCATGGTAGTGATTAGTGATTAGCATTATAATAATACAATAAATTGACTGTTCACGGACAAATAAACCAAGGGTTTATACACGATACAATACGATACAATAATACAATGTGAAGTAGGCAGTTATATTTTTACGTACGTCGTTATTTTCACATCAAGCTTCAATCGGAACGGAACCAATCGAAAATTTCCTAAATTTGTTTGTTGGATTTGGAATTTACCACACAAAAGCTTCAGTGTAAAGTAGTTTAAAAATAATTTTTCGGATTTTATTCTTTCTATTTCGAAAATTATCTCTAGCTAATTCTATCCCAACTTATTTTGTTATCAAAATTCAATTTATTTGCTGAGGTGGGTGAATTAGCTACTTTCTATGCGCGTTTCGCTGGTTGCTAACGCTAGCTCATCACCCTTTACCCAACTTTTTAGAAAAACTTTGTACAATAGTTTATTTGCAAGTTTTATTACAAAGAAGGTTTAAAAAATATCTTAATAAATTTGAAACTCATATCACTCTTTACCACAATATTTGGCGCTTTATTAAATTAATTTTATTGATTATCCCATATCGGTTTAAATCTTTCGCAATATTTAATTCAATAAATTTTGCAATATTTTTACGTTTCTTCTTTAAAGCTCTTGCACGAGTATTCATTCGTACTTCATTCCCTTTGTTATCTTATCAATTTGTGTTCCATTTGTGATCTAATCACAAAAGTGCTTACTCAATTTTTCTAGTATTTTTCCTAAAGTGAAGAGCCAGAAGTTACAGTCTTATCTGCCACAAATACGCAAAAGTTTTGAAGATAAAAAAGGTACCTTTATTTACACGGTGCCTTTAAAATTAAAAAAAATCTTTTTTTATTATTTAATAAATCATGTAAAAAATCAAAAAAAATTTAAATTTAAAATACACGTAATGCCAACGACTTACATTTCTAAAATTTAGTATTTAATACAATGAGCAGTTCAGGTGTAATATTTATATGCAAATATTCTTATTTAAATTGTAGTGTTAAATAAAAATAAACTTGGAGAAAACAAGCAATTTGAATCTACAATACGGCTGCTCAACGATCATGTAAACGATCGTGAAAAAAACAATAACTAGAAGGCAAGTTTTGTTTAGAATATAAATCAAAATTTTGCTTCAAATTAATTACTTTGCATTTGAATGGATTAGAAATGTTTTGTTAATTTTAACGATTAGATTTAAAGCGTTTGCATGGTTTTCGGAAACCAATTGCATACACTTTTTTCAGATAGTAAAATAAAGTGAAAACAAGAACCGTAAAATTTTTGCATTTTATGAGAGATAATATCAAAAATATAACAATCATTTTAAAGGGACTTCTATTACCGTAATTTTTTTTTATTCATTACGCTATTATGAAGCCGCCTCTTCCCCACTAGGAGAATAATTGCTTTAGAATTATGTCTGCAGAAACATTTTAACATACAACAGTAGGCAAATATTGACCATCTCATTATCAAAAATAATCTTTAAATCTTTTTACATTTTTATTTGGTGAAATTTTAATTAACTACATAGATAATTTTAATTATCAGGCTGATTTTTTTTATTATGTCTATTAAGGAACGAACGTTATTTTTGGACATAGTACTAATATGGGCATTACTAATTTTGTTTGTTAACCTTTTTTCATAATCTGGCAATGTCCAAACGTAAACAGTGGTATAAAATTCGGGAACGAAAAGTACATGGGATTTTTTAAAACTCACCTCGGTCGCTGTAAATATCCCTCCGAATAGGCTTCTTTGTCAATGAAATAAAATATCAAGCCGCCTACCGAAAATATCGTACCCATAAGGGGTTTGGCTTCAAACCAGCAGTTGTTTCCGTGACATTCACAAAAATTAAGTTTATGCAATACATTGTGTTCGAACTAGGAAAAGAGGTTAAGGGAAGGTGGATACCGGGAGTAGTGCTTGTGGGCATTTGATTTAAATGTTGCTTCAATAAAAGCGACATGAAAGACTTGTGCCCTGAAGTTTATTCCAACATACGAACAGTACGGCAAAGGAACGAGTTTCGTCTGCAGTGTCTTATGAGGTCCACTGGCTAAGAACGGATGAGTCCTTAACGAAGAACGTATTATACGTACACGTATTCGGGTATCAGGAACTTCCCTAACTTCTCTAATTTCAATGGAGCACATTCTGTTAAAGTAACATAAGCAAAAGACAATGACACAAAACCCACATTGTTCTCGTGACTCAATAGAGTTGGATTCTCTTCTGTCACAAGGTTTTGAAGCACCAGCCAATACATGGAAATTGTATTTCATTACGCCGGATAAAGGCGGTATAAATTATAAGGTGATCAGATGAAATCAAGTATCTCTTACACTGTTTGAAAAAACAGAGACACTTTAAAGCTTCTAGTGCCTACTGTTCGCACGAAGCCCATTCAGAGATTATAGCAAGATCTCAGTTGAGCATATCATTCGTATTGTGCCTGATTTCTCTAAGTTGCGAGTAGATTGGTCTATTACTAACTGAACTTTTTAAAGAATTTACCAACTTTTATCGCAACATACCTTAATCGGTCGTTCCTCAACGATTCTCATTTTTCATGGGCTTTAAAAGTACGATTTCCATACATTTCAGGTCGTGACAGAGTTCTTGTAGTTGATTTCCAAGATATAGTTTTGACAACGTTTTTAGTAATCAAGTAATTTGCAAATATGATCCAATCGAATGGCCACGAATGACAGGAGATTTACATCGCACGTGATATATCAACATTTTGTACAACAATGCTGAAAATTGTTACCCAAAATCTATCCAACTTTTTAATTTGACCACTAACATGTTGCGTACAAAACAAATTCAGTTAGCACTTTGGGAGTAATAAATTGCTTATATTTTAAAAATAAAAGTTTAGCGGAAATTGTCTGAATGGATTATTGAATATCAGCAATTGAATACTGATGATGAGTTTTTATCTTAAGCGAGCTGCCGAAACCAATAGAGAAGCAGTGACTGTTACGTGTGCTTGATATCACAAGATGATATTTTATATCATTTGAAGTGAATAAGCACTTTCATACGGAATTTGTTTAAGCTTTAAGAAATGTGTTCTCCCTTCCAAACGGTGAAAAATATACCTTCTACCGAACTAAAAATAACGAAAGTTGTCTGCTTTATTAAAAAATTTCCCGAATTTCTCACACCCAAAAGCTTGGTCTGGTTCTGCGTTTGAATAAATACCAGTATTTTTTTTTTTTTTACTTCCCTAAATAATATTTCTATAGTAGCAGCTTCTTCTCTCGTTTGAGTGTAATTTCAAACGTTGAATATTTCGCACTAACACTTAAGGATTTCTATTGTAATGTGTTTTTTTCTTCGAATGATCCCACTGTGTCTATTAGCAATAGTTTTCGCTAAAAATCAAACAATATTTTAATTAATCAAAAGATTTTTTTGTAAACAATTTGTCAACGATAGAAAGTCGCATTAAACTTAACAAAACAAACATTTTGTTCGGTTGGAAAATTTTTTTAGTTTAATTTGTCAGACGCTTTGACACTGAAATCGATAACGCGCAAGGAATATTAATAAAATTAAAAACAAATATTTTTTTTACTTTTACTTGTTGATTAATTTTAAATCTTAATAATTTTTAGAGGCAAATTATAAAATTTTTACTCAATGTTACTGACGGTTGCTACTTAAATTATTTTTTCGAAAAATATTGAGAAAACTTGGTCATTAAAAAATATTATCTCATATTTAAAAATTGTTGAATGTTTAAACACTTGTATGTATCATATTGCTTTAATATAACTGAAACAAGTTTAAATTGATTGTCATCGAAATGTTTAGCAAATGAATGCCCGTGCGTCTTCTGGCGATCGCATTTCACATGCCACTTGAGATGCGGTTTAAAATCGCTTGGTATGTGTTCTGTAGTTTGCAGTCGTAAGTAGCTTGAGCGATTTCGACCCGCAATATTACACTGAAGTGAATTGATTTATTTTGCTTAAGCTCTTTAAACTGACAACAGAAACATGCACGAATTAATTTAAACATTTGAATTAGAGTTCTGTTACGTCATGAACTAGTTCGTTTAGTTGAGAGATGTGTTCAGAAAGGTGGTAGTAGTTTTACAACAATTGCAAAAATATCACCTAATATCAATAACAAATATAAACTTTTTATTGTGTTTTATTAATTATCTGTGTCAATTAGTTTCTTAATCATTGACGGTTTAATTAAACAGCTGACTGGAACGATCTTCGGCAACGCTAACAATTCGTGAGAATTACAGGCACAAAATTTGACGATGCTACAAACCCGTGTGTGTCAAAGAGTTTCAACAGGGATTGCAAAAATAAAATTGTATGTAACACTCTTCATTTGCGGGCTTATTTAATTGGACTTTAATAAATGTTTTGGGGAAATGTGAACGAAAACAGATTTGGTATATAACTATTTACCGGGAGATAGCAAATGGATCTGTACTTTTAATAAAACAACTTATGTGTTTAACGTTCTGGCACGTTAGAAAACATATTTTATAATTCTCATAACCGGATTAAGTACATGGGTCTGTTGAAGAAACTGGTCACTGTTGTTACACCTAAATAAAAATATAAGGCAATCATTTGCAAAAGTCATACCTATTTGTAGTTTTTAATAGATCTTTTCCGATTACTGAAAGCTAATGCCAGTGGGTACCTTAATGATTACTTGCGGATACAAAGAGAACCTGTCATGTTAAACTAAAAAGCAATGTTATATAAGTGTGATATACATACATATAAATTGGATCTTCCACAAATTACCGTTTAAATTTTTGGAACAAATTTCCGTCAGCCCTTTTCAAGTTTGGTTTGGAAACAACAGTTTCGGATATGTGCCATCTTCAGTGTCATTTCTGTACATCTGTTCGGAATATCAAATCCAGAATATTAAACCAAGAATGAATGCAGTAGTTAATTTTTTTGTGCAAGTGGCAACTTCGGAATTTTACAGCTGTCACCTGTGACTGTTCCGACATTTGGAAATGGAGCGCTACACAAAAGGCAACCATTAGGAAGAGATCATCCTCACGAATCAAGCGCATTGACATCTAAATGGTTTCGTGAACAAGCAAATTTATCTAAATTGGGGTTCCGAAAACCATTACGTAAGCTATGAGACACAAATGCGTCCACAACGGGTAATTATCTGGTGCGCATTTTGGGGTCGGCGTGATTGGATCTCATGTTTTTTTTTGGAGGCCGCAGTTGCAGTAATGTGAACGGCATTCGATACAGTAACGTAGTATCGGATTTCTTGTGACCTCAACTGGACGTGCAGGTTTTTCGATCGTAACATGCCCCTTCCCAAATATACCAACAGGCTAACAAATGCGTTTGGCTAAGATATAGCTTATTCGGATAATATTAATACGTGCCCCATTTAGCGTCCTAAAAAACTGACTCAAGTCTTAATTAAAGTAAATTTTATTAGCGAACTTTTTCTTTAATTTTCCTTCTAAAACAGAGCAGTAAGCATTAACATATTTATTGATGTAAGAATTTGGAGGAGACGCTCCACATATTTTACCATAACTCGGCAATGCTTTATCTCATTACAAAACTTCAAATATTAACAAAATTTAACTTATTTTTTTGTTTAAATTGCTCAATAGTTCACGACTTTCTAAAAAAAAAAAAGAAACTAAAACGTCGTTTAACTTCAATTCTACTGGCTTGATCTCTAGGAGCGCTTTATTTAGCGTATTGTCGCCGAATGGACATTTGTTGTTCGTCTTCGATTCGGGCCGCTACAGCGGCATTGTTTTCTTGGAGGCTTAATGTCCAAAAAAGTGTAATTATGGCCAAACTTTTCCAAGGTGGCCCTCGACCCCACGACAACTGAGCAGAAATTTCGACAACTTTTTTAATAATTTTCACACATTCGGAAGTGGCAAACCTTACGGAATATCAGAATATTTTGGCAGCTGAATGACATTGCTAACTCGAATAGATCACAGCACTAAATAAAATAAAAAATGTTCAAATAATCTGATGGTTTGTTCTCTAATGGATTACCTTTCATGCGCTGTCCACATACTCGTACGTGGTATTTTCTGAACGCATTTAAAGTATATCATTCCTAAAGGGTCACCTAGCTATAGATGTATGTTTTATTAATCCGTTGGATTTTAAGTTCAATGAAAACTGTGTGGACACTCAGTTTTAGTGTTTACAACCTTTTTTATCTTCTTCTCATCCTATGTTCAATAAAAATTTTGTAATATTTCAGAGAGAATGTCTTTTCTCTTTTAAATAAGTCGATGTGAAATGACATACTTCACACCAACATTTTGTTAAAAAAAAATCCTTTAAAATTATACTCAAATTGTTTAATGGCGATTTTCTTTCTAACAAAAATTTTACCATTTCTGCATGCTTTTGTTCCTTTCTAAAAAAAAATAGAGGGGTTTGGGTATTCTGAAAAAGTGTTCCCTATTTAAAAGGCACCATTTTAGAAAGGAGATCGTCATAAATTATGGCCTATAAGTCTTTTACTACCTTTTAGTTTTTTTTAGAGCTTTTAACACAACAAACACATTGACTAACTCTTAACATCAGACTGCTGTTGATCTTCAATTGTGACTGGCACGCGAAGTATAAATATTTATTAAAATAAATTTCATGCCAAACATGATGACTCATAGAGCGTTCTCTGAACTATAGAGCAGTACACAATGGGCCAGAAAAAAACTATTGAAAGTTTTTCTGTAACGCATTTATGGCAATTAAACTCTAACAATGTGTTAAAATTTTCTTTATTTATTTATTTAGTGACTGTAATTAATAGATTTGCTTCTTGTATTTTTTGTTTTATTCTTTTTTTAAATTTTACTGCTTTGTTTAGCTTGTCTATGTCCTCGCCTCTTCGATCATGGCAATACATTGCAATTATTTATGGGTTGGTTCACTTGGTTAGTGGCAATATGACACATACCCTAAGTCGCAGTTGCTACATGTGCACATGTTTCTTGAAATCGCTTAAACAACCATTACGCACGTTTGTCTGCTACAGAACGAACAACAGAAAATAAACAAATAAATAAAATACAAATAATAAATTAAAATTTATTAAGAAATATTAAACAAATAATACACAAATAAACTTGTAGCCGTAGAACTAGATAAGGCACGCGTATTCGTCAAAACTTTTGAAGTCCACCACACAAAAAATATAAAAAAACCGTGTGCCGTTTCATTGTTCTTTAAGTGAAAAAAGTGAAACAAGTAAATAAATGGTTGGCACAAGATTGGTTCATTCTATAGGTTACTCCAAAAAGTGATGTGGATTTAAGATTGATTTAAAAGTTGAAAATAATATACAATTTGTTACTCCTAAAAGTTGACTCCAATTAAAGATCATGACCTTGAAGCCGTGAACTTTACTTTCGTAAAATCTATTTTTACTAAACCTAAAGTTTTTTTTCGTATAGTAGGCTTCTGATATTATTTAGTGAAACCGAACATCGCTGGTGTCACTTGAAAGAAGAAGAGAGATCGAGTTTTACTACGATGACTAGATGCCGCTAATTAAAAAGGCTCTACGATCAATTCAGCCCTCTGGTTGATTCGTATAAAAACGGCGCATATTAAATCTCCTTTATGGCCGGCCTTACACTCGTTGTTGCTCAGAACAACAGCAGACTTTGACTGTAGCGGATGAGCTTACTCAAATTGAAAACGTGAGTGTAAATCTGCTTTCTCTGCAAACTTAGACGTTGGCGAAGTCACAAGAGCAGAATAAAAGAAAGACTACCTCATTGTGTCACTACATTTGGCTATTAGTTATGATGTTAAGGGTATACACTTAAATTCAGTTTCTTTTCGAAACAAATTACATTTCTTTTGACAGCACCCTTTAGACGGTAAAACACACCCAAATATATTTTCAAGTAAATATTTATTTTAATATTAATCATGCAAAAAACAAAATATAACCAGATACGAAAATTGAACCAGAACACAAAAAGCATTAATTTAATTAAACACAAGATAAAACCGGAAATACTGGGAAATTCCAAAAAACAACCAAAAAGAAAATTTACTTAAATCCAATTATTCATAAAAATTTGTTGTTGTTGTTGTTTTAAGACATGACGTTGCAATTTACATACTAGTTTAATAAAACACTTGCATTTAGAGCAGACCTGGAGATTTCTAATTATATTTTACATTATCTGTTGCTTAATTTCAATTACTTGTAATGTGTAATTAAGGTATTTTCATTTATTCAATTATGTATTTTAATAATAAAAAAGTAATATTTACCTCAATTTACTAATAAAAGCTTATTTTTTAAATAACATGATTTTTTTTCAATTATTATTACATTTAATTGGGTTCTTTTTAATTATTATTATATTATTACATTTAATTTAAGGAGGAATTTATTAATTACAATTTACATGTAAATTATTATTAATAATGACTTAATTAAGGCATTATTTTTCCAATTACATGTATTTGAAATCCACATTTTATCAATTTGTTTTAAGAAAATCAGAATTCGATTACACGTCATTTTTAATGATTTTTACTTCGGCATGAATTGCAACATTTGCAATCACTTAATTGTACAATTAATTGCAAAATGCAACTAGCACTCCAAGATCTAATTTAGAATACCTACAATGTCATCGCATCAACAGAAGGTGCAATATGAATTTGATTGGGTTTTCTTTATTCGGAAACCGGCCAGTCCTTTGAATTCTTTTTTTTTAACGTTTAGAATTCTTTTGAATTTTAACATTTTTAAGATGAAATTCAAGACGTTAAAACGAATTGACTTTAAGAGGGCTGATGACGAAGAAATTCATCGTACAAATTGAAACAAGTTTGTGTGTAACCCAAAGATATATTTACTTTTAGATACATGTAGAGAGAGATTTTTTGTGTAATTTTTCGTTTAGTCTGGTTTTGCGTGAAATTGTGTTTGTGTTGTTGTTGTAGTCGACATGACGAAGTATTTAAATTCCAAGAAATCTTTGATTATTCATCGATTTACTATAACGACTTCTTGTTGTTGTTGCCGCTGCTGCTACATTTCTTTTCATTCACTTTATTAAACGCTTTTATTGTTGTTCATTATTTAATAGTTTTTGGTGTTTACATGTTTTGTTTTTGTTTTATTGTCTAATTTTCTTTGTATCTTAAAGATACTTGTATCTTAAAGATACTTGTATCTTAAAGATACTTGTATCTTAAAGATACTTGTATCTTAAAGATACTTGTATCTTAAAGATACTTGTATCTTAAAGATACTTAAAAATACTTGTATCTTAAAGATACTTGTATCTTAAAGATACTTGTATCTTAAAGATACTTGTATCTTAAATATACTTGTATCTTAAAGATACTTGTATTTTAAATATCGTTTCCGTTAAAATTAAGATCTTGTAACTATTATAATTTTCTTTCCAATCAGTATTTTATCAGACGACGTTATGAAGATTGTAGAAAAGTTTTGATTCAAGAAGTAGATTTCGAAAAATATGTGATTTACTTTATTTTCGCGGCAAGTGCCACCAAATTCCGCATTTAAGCTTTTACAACAAAATAGTCATCGTAACAAATTTATTCCAATCATCCAATATTATTCCTTTGGACCACGTTAGAGACATATTAGCTCAGATAAGTTGCCAGAAAATATGTGTAAAGAAAGCCTAGCTTTTGTTGATAATTCCGCTGTGTTTTAATTTTATAAGCAAATACGTGATTTAAATGATATTCCACGGCGTGAGTAAAGCTCTAATTGGAAATTATTAAAAGCCACTTCGATATAGACGTAAAACTTGAAGTTTTTAAATGGTACTTTTTACCAGTAAAAAGTACCATTTGAAATCAAACGTACTGAAGAAGTATTTATAGGCCTTAAGGCGAGGTCGAAATTGACAATATATCATAGGCATGCTGTTGTGACGGCATGAGTCAAATCTGCTGTTTATTATTTAGTTACTTATGCAAAATTCCAATGGTAAATTACACGATTCAGCAGCACGTTCAAATTAGTTTAAGGTGAAAACTGGCCTCGTTAGCATGTAAAATTGTCGTTTATGAGATGACGCCAAACCATACGAGTTTCACCAGTTGACAATGCAATTACATAAACATGTGTATGGTGCAGATTATAGGGTAGTGCATTATTGGTTGTTATTACATACTGCCAAAGAAAAAGCGCTGGTGGAGCCAGTGAACGCGATATGAGATATTCTACATTCGCTGTATGATAATATCTTTCGCGAATGTGATACACGATCGTGCGATTTGAATAATATACATTTTAAGTCCGGGCGTATATTTATTTTTTTCTTGCGGAAAGTGTTGCAAAAAATACTTGGGTACTGAACATTTTATTCCTGCATCAAAATCTGTTACGCTGTGTTATTCTTAGCCTGTTAATTCTTCGTATTCCACAAATTAAGGAAAATTAACTCCTTATTAGTCTCGACATAGATTTACACAAACATTTTTGTGACGACTAGTGTCAATGAGCCACTTTGAAACATTTTTTAATTCCGTTCTTCGAGCGATAAAATATCTTTGTTAAAGACTTTGCTAAAACAAGCTTGGAGCTTATTTATACTTCATAGACGAGAATTGCCCAACTATAAGGGTTAAAATTACCGGTCTGGCACCACTACATTTAGCCATTCAACCACTTTGTCACTCCCTCCAGTACTGTTAACTTCAAACTTAAACACAAACAATGATCGTTGACTTTGTTCTCTTCTTCATGTTGTCAAACAAATAATAAAAGCTTTAATTTTTTTATACTTTTTGGCAAAAGCTCTTCCAGCCAAACAAACCGATCAACAACAGTTCGATATTAGTCAATGCATGAAAAAACAACAAAACAGCAGCACAGAATGATGATTATTATGATCATGAGGTTGTTGTTTTAACAAGTTGACAATTTAAAAAATCAGTTGATAGTTGCTCGCCTTTGCAGGAGGTTGTTTATAGCTCCTCTTGTACACAAAAGAAACAAAGTGAGAAACTTTTAATAAAAACGCGAGTTTTTAATAAATATTTTTTCTTTAATTTAAGAGCAAATTTGAATTTTATTTTGTAATTAATAATTCGAACGAACTTTTAAAGAAATTTTAAGAATTTAAAAATTTTTATTAAAATTTATAAAATAAAACAATTTCTACTAGAACGTGAAAGTGCAAAGTGTTTTGATATAAAAAAGTTTTATTAAATACTTTAGTAAAAAATATTTAAAAGAAAACAGTTGCAATACTAATTTTTTTTTAAAAACTAATTCAACAAATCTGCTACAACAAATTAAACCGCAAGTAAAAAAATGTAAGCAAATTTTTAATGATATTTTTATTCATAAGGAAAGTAGGAACTTGCATAAATTGTGTGGTTAATAATTGAATGGAATAAGTTAAATTTTAAATAATAAAAAAAGGAAAAACGTTTAATTATGTTCAATTAAAAACAATAATGATGGAAGAAATATAACATTTTATTAAAACAACTTAAAAATAACAAAAATTAACACCAGTAGCCCCAGTATCGTCGTCAACATCATAATGATTCTCGTCTTTTATTAAGAGAAGTGATTCCCAAACGATGATGCTACTTATCGAGGTGGTGAACAAGTGAATGTGAATGCGAATGTTATAAAAGTGTTAATTTAATTTGTTTGATTGGAATGTTTTAAGTTTGTAATGCTGTATAAAATAATAATAACGTAGAATTTTCAATTGAAATAAAAGAATTTCAATATTTTAACATTATTAAAGGGAAATTCAGACAATAAGTTTTGAACAATATACTTGAAATATATTTCTTTTGATATCTTTATAAATTTCAAATAAAATTTACTAAAAAGAATTAAAGTTTATAACACTATTTAAAATTTGACTACTATTTGTAGTTTTTTAGTACTTTTTCTACGGCAAAATGCCCCAAGACTTTTGAAACAAAGAAAGGATTTTTTTGAAATCTGAAGTAAGGAATTAATCTGAACATTTTGAATAAAATTCGTGAGTCTATATATTGGTTGCTATTGCAGTCATAAGAACTTTTTAAAAATATTTTCTAATCAGTTCTTTTTCTATTCTAAATTTACTATTTTTAAGGTTTTTTAAGACCTTTTTATATAAAAAATATTTTCGGATGAAAATTGCCTGCAATTTTCTATTTAAAACCAAAGCTCAGCATTCGACCAATTCGTGGAAAACTCTAAAGGCGAATAGAGAAAAGCATTGGAATTTTTTATTAGTTGCAATCACTTTTGCTGAGAACGAATACAATCCGTACTTTTATATTAGAAAAGTACTATTTTCGTTGGTAAAAAGAAAACATTTTTAAAATCAGTTTTCCATGGCAAACCCGCTCTTGGCTTGATGCACTGAATTTACGCCTAAAATTTTATGACAGGCTTATTTCCTACCAGTTGATACATCAAATGTAGTGCTATCAACTGTAGAGCGCCATACACTGTAAACGGTTGAATTTGTTTAATTTTTCTGGCTTAATTGCGGAGATGAACACAACTCAGGCCTTAATTGAGCTCAATTTACAATTTACACAGGATTTCAATTAGTAAATTAAACAATTAGTACTTCATTACACCATAATTGATTCGAATTTAGAATGCAAATCCAGTGAAGTATGTTTAACTGGCAAAAATTTCTGTAAAATAAACATATTAAAGGCAGTAGACCAATAACTATACCCGAAAACTTTGTAACAATAAATTTAATTGTTACCAATTTAGCTATATATATCTTTCATATTATGGTGGTAAATGTGAATTTCGTGCGTGAAAATGCATACCACAGAATTACGCGCTTTTTCAAACACCATTGTCGGGTCATAAGCACATTTTCAGCTATGGAGTGCTAATTGTGAGGTAAATTGTATATGTGCGACATTTATGTCCATTTGTTCCGGATTTCTCCCTTGGCCAATTAAAACCGGAGTTTCTTTAGAGATTATCCTCTTCACCTCTTGCGAGGCTTTCTGATTCATCCCTACAAAGAAGAAAAATATATCCACCCAGACAAAACTCCATATGAACACGTATGTAAGTCTGTATTAAAACTGGAGATTGACTGACGTATGCTGTTACACGTGCATTAGGGATTTTTATAAGAGAGTGTTAACTTCTCTCCGCTCGACTTGTTTAGCCAGACTCCTTGCAGAGGCAGGAACCTGTTACCGGCCACCACCAAAAGAAGGTATAAATAAGAACTTCTGACAGGACACTCCGCTACTACAAGCCTTATACATAAGTGCTTACTATGAACCGAATTTGAGTGCCAATTACATTTTGATAAACCTAAACAAAAGAAATATTCAATTTATTAAATTATTCACGGTTGAAGGCTCTTCAAAAAATTTTTTTTTTTATTGATATTTTGCTACCCCATTTTGTACCATCATCAGGTAATAAAATATTCATATGTACTAAAGATACGTTATTTTTTAAATAAATTTTGTAGATATACTCCTAATTCTTTGGTTTGATTGTTTTTTATGTTTATCATTTGGAAATATGACTTTAGGTCTCATTGAGTAAAAGATCTATTTTAGAACCCCTGACTTTGTGAACAAACGTATTTTGAACGCAACACATTGACTAACGAATCATTTAGGAATGCATGCGTGTAAGTATGTGTAACATTAATTATTATTTTTTTTTTTTTTTTGTTTTATGCACAGACTTTTCTTGTAAAATTCCCGTTATTCTCAAATAATTTTATATAATTTTTTTTTTTGATTTATATAGTTTTAAATAATAAAATGAAAATATAACAAAAAATTTTTAAAATTAATTTATTGCATGCAGTTCGTTGATCTATTAAAAGTTCTTTATTGTTAATGTTTTTTATAGTATTTATTATTGCCCTTTTTTGTTCAGCGTACGTTTCCTTTCTTTATATAAATTTATTGTGCAATACGAAAAAAAAACAATTGAATAAAGAATGTTGTTGAATCTACAATCCTGTTTGTCATTCTTAAGCATCTTATGGATGTCTAGTATTTTGCAAGGCACATTAAGACCGGTATCTTAGAGAATCTTTCTTTGTGTGTGTACACGTGTGTTGATGCATTAATGCATCTATCTGAAAGTTTAAGCATAAAAACTGTCCTTATAAGTCTGAAAACGGCTATTGGAATTACATAAAGAAAAGGAAAGAGCAATAAAAAAAAATTATTCTTTGCTCGTGGTGTGATTAAATAAAACATTTTCAATTAAATGCAAACACTTTAAGTAGGCAGTTATAAAGTAACAAAGTCCGTTTACTTCATACTTATTTAAAATGTCTATCTAAAAATGAACAATGGGCCGGAAGAAACTAAATGACATAAAAAACATTTCGAAAATTATGTGGCAGGAGCAGTTTTACTTGCTTTAAAAACAGATAAAAATCCCCAAAAACATTATAAACATTATTTTTATCTTTATTGGCGCGTTAAATTACTAAGAAATACTACGTATTGTAAAGCCAAACTGTATCTTATCAGCTGTTTGTTCGCATCGACATAGAAAAACTACTACGCGTTTTAACTGACACTATCAATACCTTTATATTTATAAAAAAAAGGTTTTTTTTAAAGGCAGGATTTATTTTGATGTGGAATAATACAAGCCGCGTGGAAGTTATTTACGGAATTCACACAAAATCAGCATTTCTAGAATTAAAAGAAAAAAGTCGTCAAATTCAAATCAAAAATCGCCAAAGCGTTACATGAAAAGTTATCAAAATTACGATAAATCGTGTAGTCTGGCAACAGTGCCACGGGTGTTAACATTGCCTTTATCGTTTCTGAAAATATGTTACATATTCGTCACTGTCTTGCGCAATATATGTATTTAGAAAGGAACACGCTGTGTTTCGTAAATGTTGCATATTTTGGAGAAAGAAACACAAGCATGCAGAAATGGCTACATATATAAAACATTTTAGCCATAAAAGAAAACGCATTATTGTTTACAAAACCAGTCATTGTTAAGACGCAAGTATGTCTGCCGGAGAATAGGAGTAACGGGCTTAACGGTTGCACCAAAGAATACTCATTATGATAACACAGAGCTGCTCAATCGTGCACCTTGTCATGGAGAATTGTCACTAGGGTTTGATTACACTACGTCTTGTCTAGCCACAAATTTGTTCGCACATGGAGAGAGCATCGGCAGAATAACGGGAAGAAATTTGTTCATGGTCTTCTGTGTGTAGATACGTGTAGATGTTCCTGTTCAGTTTGAACATTATTTATGTGCAGGTGTTTTCAGATGACCGCATTCACACATATTTTTCATATTTATTTTGCATGTGTGTATTTTGTTTGTGCGATGGCAGAACAGCGTTGTGCAAACAACTGTTCGGATAACGCTATTTCAACACGAACTGACTATCAACGACGACGTATTTGAGAGACGCCGTCAAGACAATAAACAAGCCCGCTACTTTAATTTAAAATAAACACAAATAATAATACCAAGGAGTGCCAAAACTGAAAACCCGTAAAACATGTAATAAAGAAAAAACAGAAGAAATAATTTAAATGAAAAATAAATGACTTATGGTATATATGACGCTAAAGGGGAATTTCCCAAAAATGTTGATTGAAAATTACAAAACTAAACATCGAAATGTCAACACTTCGTCATCACTCTTATGATCTATAAATATATTGTTTCGCTGACAATTGCCAATGTATGTAGAAGCTCTCTATCGAGTTTTAAATTTTAAACGAAATCATTCGCAACAGTTTTAGGGAAACTTGGGCTATAAATTTTAATTTCATAATAAATATTATGATAAAACATTTTAAATAATTTTAGCAATTTGCACACAAATTTGTGATATTTCAAAAATAACTCCTTAACCTTAAGAATAAAACATACTAAAAAAACTTTTTCAAAAAAAATTGAAAACATTGTTAAATCAATAATTTGGTTAAATGTTACCATGGCTACATATAACATATTTTTGGCTAAAAATTAAGTTGAAAAACAACTGGATACTTACATATATTTGGAGGAATTCATATAAAATAAACGATACCATAAAAAACATAAATTGGACTGCTTTAGGGGATTAGGGGGTCTTGTTGTTACACTTCTGAAAATGACATTGAATTTGAGTTTTGTCATTATAAAAGTTTACACTATTCGCCTCTTAATATAAATGACGTCCTGTATCGGCTTAATCACTGTTACGATTTATTGATTAAATCGATAGTGTAGCGTTCCAATATCCTTTTTCTTAGTTAAAGATTCGTCAATCAGTATCTATTATACAAGTTGATCAAGCTAAAAATATTGGATTTATACAAAACAAACCTTTACATGGCATCTTGACTAGCCATAAATCTGTTCTGCCATCGAACAGATTTCTGTTCACACAGGAATTTGGCTCGTGAAGACTATCGCTGTTGATGATCTGTTCGTGTTCAAACAACGTTGTTAGAACAGAACACCACGAAAAAATTTCTTCTCGTTATTCGGCCAAAGCTCTGGCCATGTGCGAACATACGGTATGTTAAATTTGATATGCTTATGGAGGAGACAGGGATTGAAAGGATTATTGTACATTTTCAGTACCGTTTTAACAAAGAAAGAATACGGTTACACCCACGCGAGTCCTCAAAAAAAAAAAAGATCTTCAAACAATAAATTCACAATAAAATTGTGGAGGCAAGCCGATTTAACAATGTTTGCTTTGGCGGAGACAAATTTTTTTCTTTTTTGGACTCCAAAAAATTTTTTCTAAGCAGAATAAAAACTTAGTTTTTCCAAAATTAATTAATTCAAAAGATCAAATCAAAATGTAATTTTGCAAACACGTATGTATATATATATAGTATATATGTATGTTTAATATTTTTTAAAAAATTTAAAAATTTTCTTAAGTGCCTGTTTCTCTAATCCGAATGATTCAGTTGTCTAGAAACTTTGTATTTAAAATGACTCAAAAAGATTTAAGAAGAGGTGCTTTAAACAGTTAACAGGTCTAGATAATACTAATTTTAAAATGTTACATTATGTCAGCCGAACTAGCTTGGTGTTACGTAGTTTATAAGCTTTTGCCAACTATTTCTTCCGTATAAGGTTAGCAGTACTTTGAATACCAGAAATTAATTTTTATGCGGTATATTCCTCTTGCAAGAAATAAATACTATTGAATTATCCACCCCTGATGGGTAACTTAACGGGATTCTTACAAAAATTGGTCTGTTAAAATCTCTCTATCAGCATGACGTTTTATTTATAATTTCCTTTTTCTGTTTAAGGAAGTTTTTCTCATTATTATACATACATACATATGAATGTACGATTACTTATGTAGCTATGTGTTTATTGTATCTTTCAAATATTGTGAACTAACATTAAAATAATTTAAAAATACATATGCACATATAATCAACACTACACTAAAAGTTATTTTCCAGAGTTGATATCATAAACAATGTTTAAACTTAACCCTTTCGGGACTACTGGGATAATACATCCCAACAATTTGTATTTCTTATTCAATCGCATACATAAAAAATTCCCAAAGCAGATTTAAGTGTTAACTATGATATACACACACAAATATAACGGTACATGTCAACGTATTTGCAGCAGCTAGCAATTACCACGATAACATCAGTAAAATTTCAGCAGTCTTGATTGAAAATTTGCTTGAAACTACTGCATAAGCCGCGTAATTAGCTAAAATTGAATTTATTTTCATAAAAAGGTGTCTGTTATTATTCATTTATACTGTTTGGTGGTATTTTATTACAGTTAAAGGTAAGTTATAATGTGTTTTGTAACATTGGGATATAAAGTCCCAATAATTATTTTACGTGGGATATATTGTCCCAATAAACATTTTAGATGGCAAAAAGAAAGCTTACCCTTCAGGATCTTGAGCGTATTGTTTGCGAAGAATCAGATTCTGATGTCGATTTTGAGGATTCTGGAAGCGAATATTCAACTGAGAGTTCTGATGACACCGAATCTGCTCCAGAAACTAACCACAATTTGAACGTACCCAATGATAATGAGTCTGAGTCAACGATTCAGTGGGTAAATGTTTCCGTCAATGCCTCCCAAGATTTCGAGCCGAAATACAGATATCCTGCTGAGCGAGATTGCAAAATTTTTATCGATTTTTCTGACGATTGCAATGAGTATAAAGTTTTTTCTAAAATATTTCCGTACAGTTTGTGTATTAGAATTGCTGAATGTACTAACCAGCGCCTGGTAACTTTGAATCGACGCGCACAGTCAAAGCGCAATTTAACAGATCCAAATGAAATACTTGTGTTTCTGGGCGTTTCATTGATTATGCATTATAATAAGTTACCATCCCTCAAGGACTATTGGAGCAAGAATCCATCAATGGGAAATTCAGTTATTAAAAATTGTATATCACGAGATCGCTTTTTATTACTTGCATCAAAACTATATTTCAATGATTGTGAAAAGCCCCCCGATGCTTCTAAGGACTACTATATATCCGACGTTATGCAATGTCTAAAACACACATTTATAGCTGCCCGGAGTGAGAGTTCGTTCCAATCAATTGACGAATGCATGGTGAAATTCAAAGGCAGATGAAGCATGAAACAGTACATGCCCATGAAACCTGTAAAGCGAGGAATTAAACTTTGGATGCGATGTGACGCAAAAACTGGATACACTTATGACATGAACATTTACACTGGAAAGGAAACAACTTCTGCGCATTCCAAAGTTACAACCCTGGGAGAAAAAGTGGTTTCAAAATTAGTTTCCTCTATTCGTGAGAACGATGTGTGTTTGGCTTTTGATCGGTTTTTTACATCAGTAAAACTTATGGAAACCATTTCATACCCTGCACTCGGAACATACATGCAAAACAGAAAAAATACTCCTAAGTTTGTTGGAAAGCTCGCCAGAGGAGAGAGCCAACTTCAAATAAATACTGGTGGAATTTTGGCTGCTCGTTGGATGGATTCTAAAGAAGTCCTTTTAATTTCCAATTGTCATGCTCCATTGCTTGCAGAAGTTGATAGAAAGCAAAAAGACGGAACGAAGAAAAAAATTATGTGTCCTGAAAGCATTAGAGACTACAACAAAATAATGGGAGGTGTGGATTTAGCTGACCAGAAGACTACTGTGTATGATTTCAACCGCAAGTCCCAAAAATGGTGGAAAAAAGTTTTCTATAAGCTGCTAATGGCTAGTGTAGTGAATTCTTGGATTTTATATACCGAACACAAAAAGCAAAAGTTATCACTGAAAGATTATCTGGTGCCTCTTGCTGAAGCTATCATATGCGAAGGCACTAAAAGGCGAGCCATAACCCCTCGCCGTCAGGGGGGGAGACCTACCAAGAGCTTAAAAACTGATATTCTCAATGTTGGAGATCACTTGCCAATAGAAACAGGAAAGCGTTATCGCTGCGTTCGATGCACTTCATTTGGGCTTGAAAAGCGCACAAAAATGGTATGCTCAGGCTGTAATAACGCTTTGTGCTTTGGGCCTTATCATAAACTGAGTTCCTTATAAGTTTTTTTAATGTTCTTACACAAAAAATAAATAAATAAATATGAATTCTCATTGATATTTGCCGTACGATTAACATTTTATTAGTTTTCTTCCACTCCAAACCAGTACTCAAAAATACTTATTGGGATTTTATGTCCCACAAAAAATGTTTATTGGGATTATATGTCCCAGGACAAAAGGACGATTTCAGGACTTTTGAGTATGCAGAACATAATTGTTTACCATTTTGTCTTAGAATATGTAACACTTTTCAGAAAAACTATCGCAGTTTTCGAAATAAAACTCCGTCCCGAAAGGGTTAAGTCTCTTGTTGAAATCTCAGCTCAGTAAATTCTTCCAAACAAGTATTTTAAATCTCTTGCCCCAATTTTTAATCGAATGTGGCCTTTGTCTTTTAAGATGTTTCAGGATGGCGGATTTGGGTGGTGTTTAGGTTTCTTTGAAAAGGTTTGGCGATCTCGTTCCCTATTAATTACGCATTTACATCTGTGTACATATTCGAAAAGTTGATATACCAGTGGATGAATTCCATAACACTTTATTGCAAAGTAAACGTTTACGATCTATGCTTAAGACAGTAAGCGGATTTATTTGAAAAGCATTTAGGCGGCGTCCATAATTCTTTAGAATAAATACTTCTTTTAAAATAACGCATTTATAAAACTCTTATATTATGCGTTAAGTGAAAATTTTGCCAATATCACTCAGTTATTAACAAAGATCTAACAATATGTTCATCAATTATTTTAATAAATTCTTGCTTCATTTCGCTTAAAAACACATCAAGTTTTATTCAATTATTTTCCAAGTATTTAAACATGTAAATTAGCATGTCTTTTGTTAAACGAAATTGTAGAGTGACTCATGATAATTTTTTTTTAATAAAATGTCTTTACTGGCGTAACAAAAAATATCATGAGTGTTTTTAATTTCTAAAAAAAAACGCAAATTATTATTTGCAAATACAATAAAATACTCACAAACTAATATGATACAAATTAATACAGGGTGGATTTTTTAAAGTGGCAAAATACAAACAATTGTATCTAATATCCAGGAAAGACACTTTAATTAAGGATGTTATTTTATAAAACGTAAGGCAACGCTGAAATTTACGTACATATATGGAAAACAAATCTCAACAATTTTTTAAATTTTTTATTGTTTTTCATAAAAATTTTTAGGGGTTTGAAAAGGAAATCAACGCGACATATTTTATGGCATTGATAGACATAATAATTGGTATGAAAAACCAAAAAATTTTAAAAAATCCTTGAATTTTTTTTCTATATTGCAGTACATCAGACTGTATTTCAGCTTCCAATATGTCACGGTTTATCTATGTGGTGAGCTAGGTATTAAACCAAAACAGTTTGCCGACACAAGTAAACCTCTAGCCCTTTAAATTCTTCTAGTATCTCCCACCTATTAACTTAAGATTTTAGCAAGAAAACTTGCCATCTAACTTTGAAATCGGCTGTCACTTTGCCACAAAAGAAAAAACACCCGATATATAGATTGTATAAAAAATCGAGAAAACAAGTTAGAATATGCTGAAACAAAGTCGAATCAAATGCATCCTAATTTAGGCTAAGACTTATAACAGTGAGGATGTTTAGAAAATAAGGGCTTTATAGGTCACATTACTACAGTTATGTTTCAGGTCATTAAACTAAACCATTGCCACAATTATACTTACCTACCATAGAGTACTCAGCATATGCTAAATATTTTAATAGCTTGCGATCTGTATTGAATTTTTGATTAATTTTTGAACCAAACCGAAGTCTAAAAACTTTGTTTATGAACACACATATGGTAACGTTGTCGTTTTCTTTTGTATAAAACTTTAACATTATTTATTTCTTTTAATAATTTTTTCTAGCCTCTAAAAAAAATTCGTTAAGATTCACCACAGCTTTAGGAGTAAAATGAAAAAAATATATTCACTAAAACTGGTTTTGCTAGAAAAATCTAAATACAGAATCATTTTTAAACAAAATTTAGCGGCAAAACTAGAATAATTTTTTAAAACATATTTTTGTTAACCAAAAATTATGTTTGTTCATTTGTTTTAAATAATTAAAACAAAACAAATACTAGAGCTTACATATTTATGACTGAGTAAATATTGTATTTTTATTTGTTGCTCATGATAAGATAACAAATTAAGTATACAAATAAAAAAGAGCTTAATTAATTGTTGGAGTACATATTAAGGACCACCGCATTTTAGAACATATATTTCAGTTTAGAAATTCTGTAAACCTAATTTTAGCAACTAAATATTGTCGAGATATTTAAAATGCAGTAGGTATGAAGTGGCAAAGTGTCGTAGTTTGTTATGAGCGGTCGAAACTGACTACAATAAAAACAGATGATCCAGTATCGGATGATCGTCATCGGACGAAATCGATACAATTGATTCTTAGGTAATTGATTGAGGAATAAGTTATAAATTATATTTTATTAACAAATAATTATTCGTAAAATATTTTAATTTGTTTCAAAAAATAGATACAACGTGATCTCAACATGTAATCTTGAGTTGTTCTTTCATTGCTGTTGCTTTGATTTTATTCAATAGTAATAGACATAGATAGTCAGGGACAATTTTAAATGGCGCTAAATTAATAAAAGAGCAAAAAATACTTTTAAATAAAAATTACGAAACAGTAAAACGTAAATTCTTCTTATGCAAGCTGATTTGTTTGGAAAATATTTAAATACTATCACGCATGTGTCACGCTAATCACATGAGTAGTACGCAATCAATCGAACAGTTGCAATCAGTAATAAAATAAGTCATAATCCCTCGTTAACATTTTGACAAATAATTATAAATTAAAACTTACAAATATTTAACCACCGCTAGGAACTTGACCTTCTAGATAACACAATTACATATTTGTTGCTTAATATTAGTTCTTTATCTCATTATCTTTTATTGACCAAATATTATTATTTTTTTTTTTTAATTTTAAAAACTTAAGACCAGGTACAAATAATTTTTACAATTATCGCTTTTGTGATAACTAGTGAAATAAATTTTTAACTTTCGTTATTTAGTTAAATAATGTCAAGTTCATTAGATTATTTGTTGAGTTACTCTGAAAATGAAACAAAGAATCGTATTATTATTTTTTAAATATTTATGAGCAACATAAATTAAAATAAATATAAAAAGAACATTGGATAAATATGTGTATCGGGGCTGTGCAGTTAAATATTTTATTAGTTTGCGATGACTCAATCTCGAAAACAAGTATATACTGAACTGAAATATATTTGTATCGCAAAGCCAAACAAATATCAATGTAACGGAAAAAAAGTCATGAACATAATTTATTAATACGACTTCAAACTTAAGAAACTCCTATTTGTTTTTCAAATGCATCTAAATAAAACAAATTTAATGGAGAGAAGCCTTCATTTAGACACTGGCCAGTAGATAATAAAAATATTTCTCTTCCAAAAATACTGTAAAGTACCATTTCCTACAAAAGTAGCATTTTATAAAAAAAAGTACTTTTTTTACCAGAAAGTACCGTTGTGCAAAATAAAGCTCTATTTATGTATAATAAAGCTCTATAAATTAAAGATATAATTTTATTGTTTTGAAAAATAAAAATAATATTTAATTAAAAATAAGTGATATGGTGAAGAAAACGTTTTGTAGAAAAAAGTATTATTGGATTAATAATCGAAATTTTTATAAAAAGGTGTAATTATGTAATAGTAAAAATAGCAAAAATTACCATGACATCGCAAACAGCATTATTAAAAAAGTACCACAATAAAAAGACACAATTTTTTATCACAAATTATCGTAAAAGAAACTATTTAAAAAAGTATGATGTAAAATTAGAAAAAAGAGAATATAAAATTTTGAAGAACCAATTTGCACAATGTATTTTAATTAAAGTTCGAGTTTTGTAAAAAAATACAATTTAGGGAAATATCCATAATTATCGTATACCTCTTGGTATTATTTTACCAAAAAAGCTTTTACAAAAAGCTTTATATTATTACGGACGCTATTTTAAATTAATTTGTATTTCAAAATAACTAATTCTTCTTAACATTTAACTTAATTTACGGACAATTTTCAGGCGTCTGCAGGTTAGCAAATGTTGATATTTGATTAAAGTTTTTGACTTTTTGACAATATTGAACTTTTATATCGGAAAAAATTGCAAAATGACAGGCGTATCCTTCGATTTAGACTATAACTACTCTTTTTTGTGCTATGTGGCATGTGTCGCCATGCTACTGAAATGCATAATTCCTCTCAAAGAAGCCACCAAAAAAAATCAGTTATTACGTTGTTTTAGCGCTCAGCGTTGGCTTCAACGTTTTGACCATTTTCATTTTTGAAGACCCACAAAGAGCACTTTTTGTGGCTGTAATGGGTTTTCTTAAAATGGCTGGTAGTCAGGCAATTTCTGCTCACTCAAATTTGCCATTTAATTAAAAATGGTAAAATTCACTCAACAAAATTATCGCCGATGAGATTCTCAAATTAATGCTTTTTATAAATGAATTTAAACAACTTACGCACCCACAACCTAAACTAACCCTAAAACAAACAAGAATTCAATTCAATTAATGTGTCTGTCACAGAAAACAGTGTGCCCATATTTCAAATAAAATTTTGTTTAAATATATTTGGCTAATTAAAAATAAATTGTAAATTAAACAAAAAATTGCACAGCTACAATAATTATTTTTATATCCCTAAAATTTATATACATTAATGGCCTTTTACTTTAAAGGGCCTTTGAAACTTGAGTATTTTGTGATTTAACCTTTAATATATTTAATATTCCTCATCCTTTGCTTAATTCATCAAATCAAATCAAAGCACTTTAAACGTAAAAAAACGAAATAAACAAAATATACAAAATCTATATTTAGATGAACTAAAAATGAAAAATAAACCAAGTCATAATAAATATGAAAATGAAATATTTATTATTAGTCGTACATACTCGTACAAGTGGAGTTAGTTGTTGGCGAGCGCCATTAAATTATCCTTTCAACAGACAGTTTTCATTTTAGAAAATATTTTCCATGCCGTTTCTAGTTAGAGCGTAGTATCTGACATATAAATCTCTATACGTAAAGTAGTTGGTCTGTTTGAAACGGCAACAACCCAGCAAAAGATTCTGCTTTTCGTTCAACCAAGCTAATTGTACCTAAAGCCTACCAACAAATCCAGTGAATGAAATAGATTTATTTGTATGGTGACATAAAGCTTAAAGGTCTGATTTTCAATAACACTTCTGCATAGATCCGGCTGAATTTCAGCGATGGCCTAAGTTATGATCAGTTTGATGGCATGAGGCTTATACCTGCAACTTCTGAAAACCCCACAAGAAAAAATGTTAACTGCTTTCAATTACAATTGTACTATCACAGTAGTCAATTTACATCGCCCCTGCAAGAAGTAAGACTTTTGACGTGCGGATACTAACTGATTTTTTAATAAAATGGTCATCTAGAATTTCATCTTTAAATTTTGAAATCCATAGCCCTCTGACGTAAATGGGTATAACGCGCGCAACTTTGAATTCACCAAGGCTGATTTTGTTAATAGGACTTTATCATTTTAACGTGCTGATCAGTTGTATAACTCACCAGGACCATTGGCTAAATAATAAACAAGCGATCGAATTCATAGGAATGCCATTAAAACTTGCGTTTGGCAATAAAGATTTTATATCACCTATTCCACATCGACACAGCAATGCTTTTGCCCTGACAGACAGTGTACAAATTAAACAAACAAAAAATAATTCTTGGGAATTAAAATATTTTGCTATATCTCTGGTTAATCTTTTATAAATCAGGACATATTTGTTTAGTGGGGCGTTATAAGCCTTGGGAAAACCATTTATTTAAGATTAAAAACGAACTGTCCACAAATTTTTTTCTGATCCAAATCGTATACAAATTTGCTTAAGCTAATTGTTTGCTGGGTTATATTTGCTAGTATTTACATATTTGTTGCCGAGATTTAACATTTAACCCCTTTGCCAGGTTATTTAGATTTGGTTTCCGTTGCATTTTTAAACAACATTCTTCACGTTAAATTCAACCTGTTGGCATTTAAATTGTTAAAGAAAAAATTTCAAAATCATACATGGTAAAAATAGAAAAAGGTAGTAGTTACTAAGCCATTATAAAAATAGGTACAAAATTAAGACATCAATTTAGTTTTGCAGAAACGTTAGAAGTAACGTACACTAAATTGATAACATTATTGTTTAAAAAATATAATTTAATTAATAAATTTTTTAATAGATTTCTTTGGGTTTTTCTTTGCAGATTTTATTTTTCTCAGTGTAACAACCCAGTGCCTTCATAACAAGAGAAATAATATTTAACATATCAGAACCAGTATATTGTGTCATATATATATTTTTTAATAAAATATCAAGTGAAAAGTTTTAAAATAAAAACAAAAGTGTTTTAAATAAAATATGGTTAACAGAAAGCAATTTCCAACTCCAACAACAAAACGACGAAATATTGAAAAATCATTGCCAGCCTACTCATCGTCATCAGCAGCAGCCGTTTTATCCCATTCCACTGTGACCTCCACCTGCAAAAACTCAAATAGCTTTAAAATGACAACCCGCCAAAGTTATGTGTTCTTAGGTTTAGCCGTATTGTTAACAATTATAGCCACAGTCCAATCAGGACCTGTATCGACAACAACGCAAGCTGAGGTAAGTGGCAAAATGTTAAAATATTTCTGTTATTTCAAAGGAATTTTAATGAGCAAGAATTTGAATAGCCCAACTGTTAAATGGCCATTCAAATTCGTAGAAATAAAATGCTTCCCTAAAAATTTAGTCTATTTTTAAAATTCATGGTTTTTGTTTGTTGGGTGATATTAAGGAATGGGAAGCAAGCATGTGAGTTGGAGGAACTAAAACTTCATACTCGTATGATCTATTTGCTTTGTATAACATCTTTATTCGACCGAAAATGGTATACGTCTCATTCCGGTACTGGTGTTACAAGGTCTATTGAGAAACTAAGCGATCATGTGCAGCAAAATACGATCATGGTCAGCGATGACTGTTTTATTGTTAGTAAAATCTAAAGGGTCCTAAAGAAAATAAATAACAGGTTCTCGACACCCAAACGTTTTTGCGTAAGATAGGCCTTGCATTGGAATCTCATCAATTTATGATCAGCTAGCAAGTGGTTCACTACAACGAAATTTGTTTAGCTGTTTGCATAAGTTTTTTGTCACTTTAAATTGAATGCGCTCAAACTCTGCTTCTGCTATGCTCAATTCCAAAAGTTTTTTTTTGTAATTTCTTGGAACTGAAAGAAATTATTCATTTACTTTAAATTTTTCCAATTTATTTGTTGCACGCAAAAAAATATCATTGTGGTATGGTCAACCATATTATGTTCCCTACAACAATTTACTGTCGTAACACACAAGTAATGGTAATTTGAACACATTTTAAACATTACTTCAGTTGCGATAAACAGGATATTGTTTAAAAATTCAAACCAAAAACAAAGTATTTTAAATATACAAAAGTAATATAATAAGTCTAACAATAAAATGGTCTTAACGCTTATAATATGTGTGTTTCTTTTAGTGTTTAACCAAAGTATGAGGGTGCTGTGGTTTAAGTGGTAAACAGGTATACTATTAAACATTCCTGTGTTCGTATATCAACCTCTGCCAATTAGTAGCATTTTTTTATAACCTTCACAAAAATTAAAAGTGTATATATAGGTTTGCCATTCCGTTTGCAATTTCAATAATATTCATTTCCGACCCAACAACTGATACACGTGTATATTTTGAATCAAATAACGATGTCCGTCTGTCGTCCGTCAGTCCCATATTGAAATCCATTTTCTAACGGTACTAACCTAGGGTCTTAAAACTTGGACAATTTAATTAGCGCGTTCAACGAATTTTCGATATTTTAAATCTAAGGAAAAACGTCACAATTTTAACAAAATCATAAAAAAAATAAACTTCACCACAAGTTTAAATTTCACAAACAAATATAAAAGTCATTAAAACTATAAATTTTACAAAAAAAGGAAATTTCACCATAATTTCAGTATTCACCAAATACACCACAAAACCAAACTATAGTTAAAAAATTCAAATAACAAAATTAACACGATTTTTCGAAATAGCAAAATTAAAAAAAAACTCAAAAAATTAAATTTTACTAAACTTTTATGTTTTACCATAAATTTTACGCAAAGAAAATTCACTAAAGCATATTTGTATGAAGCGCGTATAAATTAACAAAATTTAATGTTACGCAAATATATCATAAAAAAAAATAAATCTCACAACAGTTTGGAATAATGTCAAAAATTAATAAATTCACCAAAAATATAAAAATCATAAAATTTTTAAATTGGACCAAAGATCTAAATTAAACTAGAAATTCATAAAAATCGTAACTTCGCTAAATTATGAGAACTCTACCACAATTCCTAAACTTGTACAAAATTCCTCAAAAGAGCGAAACTTCCCAAAAAGTAAAACAAAAATCGATTTTCACTAAATTTAACCAAAATTGCACCAAACAATTTCAAATTCATCCAAAAATAGAAATTTGTATTCTATTTTAAAAGAAACCGCCACAATTCGGAACTTTAACAAAAAATTAAATACTAACCAAAAAATTTAAAAATCAATAAAAAAGTAAAAACTCACCAAAATCCTTAATTTTCGGATTTCACAAAAAATCGGAAATTTACTAAAATACAAAAATCCAAACTTAATATATTTAAGTTCCAAAAGGCCTAAATCTTACAAATAACCAAAATTTTCACACAAAAAAACCAAAAACAAACTTTATCATATTTTGAAGTTTAAAGAACAAAGCTCACCTAAAAGTTGAAATTGCTTCGAAATCTCTAAATTTGATCATATCAAAATTTTACTAAGCCCCAATTCCGCTAATTTATAGAAAGAAGAGTTTAAATGTAAAATAAGACGACTAAAACCGAAGGGCAAAATTAAAGATCGCAAACAATTCTCTGAACCGGGAAAAATCTGTAGTACATTTTAAGTAGTTCATAATTTTTTGAAGGGACGCGGCACAGCCGCATTTTGCTCTCTTACTTGTTTGCTCTTCTATAGTTCGAAGAGGACATCATACCATAATTCAATCATAATGTTGTTCTTAGATTATTAGTTTAGGACATTTACTATTGTTCTAAAACTTTTAAAAATACTCCAAGCGATTAAAGAGATAAAAACATAAAAAGCCCTATGACTGAAACTATAAGATTTCTTATTTAAATTGTCAGCAAAAATAATTTTATATTTATTGTTAAAAATTGTGCATGCCTGGCAACAGGTACTTTTAATATATGTACATATTTTTCAAGATATTTAGCAATCTACTTAAACACTAATGATATTGGGGGAGAGCGCTAAGCTTTTAATGTGAGGTGCCAGAATTTGATAGACTAGGCGAGAGAGAAAGACACAGAGAGAGAGAGAGAGAGAGAGCGAGAGGTAGAGTGTAATAAAGGGGTTATAAAAACAGATAAGAACAGTTAAGTTGTACGTCATTTACATGAAAATTGCATGAAACAGGGATTTTAGTTTTGACTCGACTTTAACTATAAACTACATGATATTTTAAAATGGTCATGCATTTAAAAGTTCATGTATCTGGATTGAGTAAATTAGTATTTGTTTGTGATTTCAACCTTAGCCTTAACATTTACTTTTTTATTGTTTTTTGTTTAGAACAACAGTAATGTGTTGCGGGAAAAAATTGCTTCGAGTCAAAAGTTGTATGATGATGATAACGCTTGATTAGTTGGGTGTAGCTATTGATTGTTTAGCTATAAAATTAGGTTTAATGCTAATGACAATGAAATATTAATGCATTCAAACACTCAAATAATTGTCACAATTGTGCATAGTCAAAGATCATTTAAAAACTCCTTTGTCAAAGATTCTTTAGTGATTTCATGAGTTTAAACATGTGAATAGATAACTCGACACATTTTAATTTACAATTTAACTAAAGATTTTCCCAAATCGTGTCTGCTCAATTGTGTTCAATTGTTTGGCATTCTATGGTGATCATTATCATAATAATTTGACGATTGCATATTATTTCTATTAATTCTTTCTCTCTAACTTGTTTTTTTATTAATTGATGCAAGGTTGTCACGATTTTATGCTTCCTCGCCCAGCCCCCTACCCACTCAACCAGCACTTTTAAGAATTTTTCCATAAAATTTTATTGCAGATTAATGTAGAGTTGTAGCCATCATTATGCATACATGAACATTTTATCTAATTGGGAAAGTGTATGTATCAAAACTATAAAAAAGTAATAACACAAACAACATCTAATAACGCCTCAGTTATAAAGCTTTTAACGTTTCTCCATAATTTGTTTTATTTGTATTTTATTTGTTTTCGTCTTCATCGTCTTATTCCTCTTCGCTTTTATCACGTGTGGCTTAATGATAATTTTCGATTTTTAAATGAACACTCCCACTTCGCTTGAATATGTTATTCAATAATTTATGGTTTGCAAATAAAATTATGGCCAAGAGTTTATCAGTTAATTGTTAGTCGTAGCAAATTTTAAAAAGACCAAATTGCAACAAAAATTATAAAAATTAACTTCAACTAGTTACATACAGATGTAAACCTTTGACAAGTGATCGGCTTTTATTGCTCAAGATTTTGTGTCAGAAAATAAACACTTTTGCTGAAATTATATATGTTTGTTGCAAAGGGATTCTTCTTCTCATTATATAATTGTATTCCTGACTTTCACCTTGAGCTTAGATTAGTAATTAGGAACAGAAATACTACAGTACTGAAAATAACAGGATCCTGCAGGCGGAAGTGCGGGCAATCGCGGCGTGTATAAAATAGCTCAGTTAGACTGCAAGGCTAACAGAAGTCAACATCTTTGCTGATGGCAAATTGACCATCAAGACAATTTAGTTGGAAAGAGTCAGAACAAGGACTTTATTGCACTGCAATACTCAAAGCTTTTTTTTAATTTAATTTAAAGAGTTAAAGCTATTTTTTTATTTTATTTTTAAAATATTAAAAAAATATTCGTATATACAAAAATTTTCTTTAAAAAACATTCGTTAAAAAAATAAAAAGCTTTAGTAAAAGCCTCAGATAAGCCTTTTTATTAATTTAGGTCGCTAAAAGCTAAATTTTGTAAATGGGAAGGTCTTTGCTAATGCAACATTTTTCCGTTGCCTACAATTCATCCATTCAATCTCTAAGTTCTAATCTAAAATTTTCAAAGTTCTCTAATCCCTCATTTGTTACCAAATTATCTCGACTCTATAGACTTGAACAACAAGATTACATGCAACATGCAATATTTTATTTAGCAATTATTATTTTTTTTTTAATTCAACAATAATCGGAAGTAGCATTAAATAAATGATAAATATTATTTTGAAACAAAGCTCAAACATGTGCAGTTTAGTCATTTCAAAAAAAAAAAATAAATCATTAATTTATATTTTCCAAACGGTTGTCTCTTTCAGAATGAATCATCAAAATAAGCGAATATAAATTCTGATTTTTCAGTATGTTTTAAGATCAAATATAAACATTTTTAAATTTATTTTGGGCTTTTAATGGCCCACAATTCGATAAATCGCCTGGTCTTGTTGACTGAAAAAAATCCAACTTTGAGCGACTCCAGCATTTATATATTTTTTCCGAGTCAAAAAGGTTTTTGGATTCTTAATCCGTTACAAATTCTCTATTCGATTCGTGAAATGTTTCCGTAAAATTTTCAATTTTTGCCTAGCTTTTCAGTGAAAGGCGTAACTTTACGAGTACGCTGATACAATCTAACATTTAATATAACAGTTCCTTCGTTCCTGGTAGCTTAGTTCGCTCCACGAGCGAATAGAAAAATCGATTTATTATATTTATGCGTATGATTCAGGGTACGAAAAAAAGCATTTTTTTATTTCTTAACCACAACTCGTACGATTCTCATAGCAACGCAGAGCTGTAAGTCTTAGTTTTATTTAATTTTTTTTTTTCATTATATACATGCGTTCATTTTGGCCAATAACATAATTCGTGACGTAAGGATGCCTTCGGTTTACATATTGCGTATGAAATTTTGTTAAAATCGGTGTAATTTGTTTAATTTTGTGCAATTCTTTTTCCGTTCCTTATTATTTTGCGGTGTAAGAAAAGCTGTTATATTATTTTTTTTATTTTCTACAAAATGTTTACATTAAAAAATATATATGTATATATAGTTCGGTACTTTTAATTGGTTAAAAATATTTTTTTCTTAGCTAAAAATTACCATTTTAAAATTTCAATTTACTACGCCTGGAGCAAAGTAACTATTTATTGTATGTGAACTTAGTAATCTTGTTTCACTAACTAATTATTTATGTCAATCTAACAAAGATTTTATTGCTTGTGTGACTTTATCACCTTTGCGTCATGGAGTTAGGTAGACTTGCACAAAACATATTGAAATATCTACCTACAGGGAATTTAAGAATTTGATAAATTTTAAACTGTAAACTGGCTGTTATCTTAACAAAAGTTTATACAAAGTTCCGTAAAGAGATAACAAGGGAAAAGCGAAAATTTTATTTGATGAATACTCCCGTGAAAGTCAAAAAGAATTGTCACGTTCTTTACAAATGACCCAAGAAAATATTTCTGTAGAAATGATTCAAGGGAATGCCAAAACGCCAGAACGTGTAATTGCTTCACAGAGAACTATGTAATTTTTTTAATTACAATTAAGAAAGGATTAAAGATTAGGGATCTGATATTGTTATGTTTTCACATGAACTGCTGAGTCGCATTTTTATGTGCCCAAGGTAAATCTTTGTATACGATAAGGCTATTGACGCAATAACTAATAAAGTATTAAAACGGACAAAAACAATCAAAATGAACGTTATCAAATTGCATAAAGGCCATACAGTCGTACAATTCACTCAGAAAAAATCTGACAGAATTCTGTTGCATTCAAAAAAACTGCAACAAAATTATCTTTTAATACCACCATATTATACAAGCAAGATACGAAAACAAAATGCAACTCTGATCGTATGGGACATTGTGTGTTATAAAATTCTTGAAAACATTAAAAAATCAAGCAGACCTGTCAAAACATCTGTCATGCACAGTTGCTTTTAATGCACACTATCATAATTTTTAAGCAGACACCCGATTTGACTAATCTAACACCAACAGCTGGTAATGAACCATGGCGTTTAATGGACAATAAGTAGCCATATCGACAAGAAACATGGTAGAGTTTTTAGTGCTGTAAGTCAGGGCATTAAAATCGGGCGTCTTTACAAACGAACAATATCCCCTTAAAAGCAAAGTGTAACTTCAAGGTTCTTCATTTTGGCGATAACTGTGATATGCATAGCAGCAGTGAAAAATAACACTAAAAATGTCACATGGCCGAAACCAATTTGTCTCCAAGCCAAACTTGCCAGGGGATGTCAGAAATTCGATTCATATATCTATAAAAGTGGGTGTCCTCGTAATATGTGTGCGTGTGTGTTTACCTAAATCGAGTCCAAAAGCTTACCTGATTTTTACTACAAAATCTACATCTTCGAAAATGTCCTGTATTTTGATGACGCCGGTCAAAATATTTGCAGACTGAGTAGTGTAATAAATACCATTCCATACAAGTTCCGTCAATCTTATCGATTTGCTCGACTTTTTTGTGCATTAAAGTTCTTGGCTACCTCCAATTGATTATTTCCAATTACATGATCATTTATTGTTTAACTCTAAATAATATTATAATATTAGTGACTGGTATCAGCATAATAAAAAATTAAGAACCTTTCTTGTGTCCATTCCAAAAAAAATTTGTTAAATATAGATTTTATTTGTTTAAAAAAGAAACAAAAATATAATTAATTAATATTGTTCGCACATTTCAACAATAATGAAAAGAATAAAAATTTAAAGCAACAACATAATAATTTTAAATAGTTTAGTTTTGTGGTCAACCATTAATTTCAGTGCTTCTATTCAAATGTTTATATTATGATAATTACGAGCATTAACAATTGTTCTGTTAACCGATTACATGATACGAGAGTTAGTTCTGGAATAACTATAACTCAACGAAAAGCTTAGTTAGCAGAGAAGTTAACATAATTTCATAAAGCATTCAGATCCAACGTTCCTGAGTTAAGTCAGAATTCAAGTTTGGTCAAGTCAAGCGGTTGTTACGCTTCCAGAAACTTCCATTGCTCTATAAAAATAAAATCTGTAATACTTGAGATATCACCATTTTGTGAAGCGTAGATCTAGACTTTTCGAAAGAGGCTGATAACTTCGGAAAATATATATTATTTCCAACTTAACAGTGGTTTGACGTTTTATATACCCTGCACCCAGCATAATAAAAATAACGATTCTACAAAAGTAGGTTTGGGTCGTAATCTATGGGGTCTTCTAAAATAACAATCTATAGGATCCAACGCGGCCACATGCACTTATTTTTATATTTCTCATTTTAAATGTGAAAAATATCTCCCAGCCCCATTATGATCGCCAATATGCTCTTTTATCTTTGACCAGATGACACAATAAAAAATTTATATGATAAATAAATCATCATTAAAATTATTTCTTCCTTAAGTGATTCATTAACCAGAAGAACGCAAGAATAGAGATAGAACATGATTGATAAAAAAAACTCCAAATGAATCATGTACTTCTCATGATCAGAACAAGAATTAACAACATTTTTTTATTAAAATAAATAAAAAAATAATGTAACTCATAAAAGTGCTTCAAATAAAATTTATTTTAAATAAGACACGAAACTGTTGAAATAGTGATGCAAAAGTAACCTTAAAATGTTGCCCGTTTTTGTATGGGTTTAATTTTACCCAAAATTGTATGTTTTATGTGCTTCGATTTTTAATTTTATTCCAGCAAATACTCATTTCACGCACAATCGCAAACTGCAATTAATTTTCGTTCTGTACAATAGCAATAAATAGCTGGGTGTAATAGTTGGCACCGGCTTTGTTGTGAATTGTTTTATATGCCGTCGTTGTCTTTTTATTCGCCGGAATATGAACATGAACAATAAATTGCGTTTCAGAGAACGTTCGCTATCAATGTAAATTACAATGAGTATTATTTAATTGTTATTGTTAATCGTATCTAGAAAATGCCAACGCTGTCAATGTTTAAAAAGTGGCAATTTGTAACCAGTTAGAATAACAACAGCCTTGATTTTATGTTACAACAATTAAGCTCTGGAGGTCTTTGGCAAATTGACAGTTTATTGAAACTTTTAGACATAATATTTGCATGAGAAAGTGTCTGAGAGGGAAGTTAAGACGAATTGTTTAAATGTCCTACAATAAAAGTAGAAATGTCAGGTTAATTTTTGGATACAAAATACGCCAATTCGTATAATTTTCCTTCTAAAGTAAAACAAAAGCTTTTGCTTCACTAAAAAAAAATATGTATATCTATTAAGTGGTTTTGTTTGGCTTTAGCTTGAAATATTTTAATTAAATTTTCATATGCTTTAATTAATTATTCAATAAAATGTTATGTTTTTTATTAAAGCAATTATGTTTTTTATTAAAGCAATAATTGAGTCAATTAAGAACTAAATTAATGAAAAAAAAATAATAAGATTTAAATTAAATAAATAATTTAATCAATTAGAAACTTAATTAAATTTCTAACTGAAACCAAACAAAACACTAAATAGGTGTAAATATTTTATTTTGTGTAATGAAAATAATTAAATATTTGAAAAAGTCTTAATGGAATACAAAGCTTTTTTAAACTTTTTTAAGTTTAAAATAATAGAAAACGACTCATTGAATTTCGGAATGTTAGAAAATTATAGCCAAAGTTTTACATTCTAAATATAAAACGGAAACTTTTCATGAGAACTCTAATTTATTTAAAGCTTTGAAAGCCCAACAATGCAGAGTTATTTGATTATTATAAAATAAAGTAATACTCGGGCAATTAGTAGATGCTACATACATAATTATGTTATACTATGTATTTGATTAAGATAGAGAAGACTGGTAGGTGGTGAGGTAGAAAGATAAAGACATTTTATTATTAAAGAACTTCTCATTATTTTCATGTTGTTACTGTTGTATTATTTCTAGTATTAAGTAAGCGCATTAATTTGTAACTAGTACGACTTATCCACTAAATCCTCATGATATCAATCCTTTGTTTTAGATATTATGAAGAGCTTTTGAAATAACTTTCCTGTAATAAGTGAATGTATGCTTAGATTTAAAATTCAAACAAATACTTATGAGCAACTTGGTAGCAATATTATTAATTTAAAAAAAACTTTCGTACAAAGTAAAAAGCTTTTTATCGATACAAAGATAATTTAAAAGCTTTTCAAGGGAAAAAATTTAAAAATTAAATTTAATTTAAGATAAAACAGTTCAATAATCTAAAGGGAAAATGTTCTTACCTTTAACTTTTACCTTGAGATTTCTTTTTGTCATATATTGGAGAACAACAAAAAGAAGACTGCGATTATTTTATATTGACGAGCTAGAAAATATATTTGAAAATAAAAATATCACAATGGATTTTTTTGCGAGTAGATAATTAAATAAAAGTAAGTGCTTGCCACTATTTAGTTTTATAAACCAATATCATTTGTCAAAAGTAGTCGGTGTTCGATCTTGCACTCCCTTATGTTCAAAAAGATTAATTTTATTTTACAAGGAATTTGTAAAAACGGATAATTGTTAAAGGTCACTTTATTATTCGTCACTTTAGCTAAAGGTACCTTTCACTAACAGAAACTTGTAATGTCTTTTAGAACGGCAAGTTGTGATCTCTCTTAGAAATACTTGCTTAGAGTTTAATTAAAAATTTTTTTCAATGAAACTTGAGCTAAAATATAAAAAGCTTTCGAAAAAAAGGATTTTAAGAAGTGTTCTTAGTGCAAAGCTTAACAAAAAGTTCTAAGGAGTTTCAATAGGAATTGGTCAAATTTTGACAGTTCAAAACTATTGTTGTAAGTTTGGTTCAGACCAAGCAAGTATTTGGAGAAATAAACGTAACCACTAAAAAAAACTGCAGACCGCTAACTTTATGGGTCCCCTTTCCACTCTTTCTTCGAATTGATTTTAGGCACTAGCCTTTACTTGCGGCTGTAGAGATTTCAAGTGTCTGCCCGTTGACCTAAGCCTTATGCTAGCCAGTGCGGGATATTCTCACTCAATGTAGCCTACCGTCTAAGCCTCTTCCCCAGAAGTATCTTTGGAGACTGACTCGTCCACCCCTTGCGAGATTATCTTGTCCATTTCTTCAGAGTTCCTCCATTGGTCAATAACACCAGAATTCCTATATAGATTAATTTCTCCACCACTTGCGAGGCTTCATTGTCCATCCCTATGGGAATCTCACGGTCCAGCACCGTAGAAGTATCTTTAAAGATCGACCCGTTCACCCCTCACGGAGTAGTCTTGTTCAACTCTTTTGGATTCCTCCCTTGGCCAATTCAAACCGTAGTTACTTCACAGATTAACATGTTAGGCTTTCTGAGTCATCCCTGTAATGGAGAAAATAATTGTCCGTCTACCCACAAACAGCTCTATGTGCACGGGCAAGTCTGTATTAAAACTGGAAATCGACTGGTATCTAAAGTTCACATACCGGAAACCAAGCACCCTCTTCGCCACACTTCCCTAATGTATACACCGCAGATAAGGGATTTTTTACATGAGAGTGTTAACTTCTGGCAGTGCACCTAGTTACGTCAAGCCATATATTTGTGCCTGCCAGCTGACGACCAAAACTATAGAATATATTTTGGCTTAAATCAATATGCATTACGAGCATTATATCAAAAGTAGTCGTTACGTTTATTTTGTTAAATATTTGCACTGTCTGGTCGTATCTGTAAAAAATAATAAGTGTCAATAGCGAATTTTATACATAAAATTAAAAGGAGCAGCAAGCCTTAACATAAAAGCTTTTAGGAGTTTTTTTATGTACCAAAACTTCTTTAACAAATTAATTTAAATATTTATAATTTATTTCAAATTTAAATAAAGTTTTAAATACAATTAAGGTCTCAAATTAGCCATTTAACATTGAATACCGACTAGAAGCGTGTTTCCAGACAGTTATTAAATTCTGGACACAGTCTAGATGATAGTAATTTAGAAACGAAAAAAATAAACTAAAAACTATAGAAATAATCATCAATAACATTATTACGAAATTTGTATTTACATACTTGCTTTTATTTAACGTAAAATAAGTGTTTAAAATTAAAAATAAATACGAGTACGTTGAAATAGCGAGTGTGTATGTTATAGAACGTTTATAGAATATTTGATGAATGTGCCTGCCACTGTGCTGGAGTTTTATTCCTATTTTTTGACTTGGCAAACTGGTTTATTTAAATTGTGCACTTTACAATTTCGTTTGTTTTTTTTGCAAAAATTTCCATCAAGGTTTATTTCCGCTTAATGAACGTGTTAATCGATTTTTCAGTAAAAATGTAAAATTGTCTGTTAAATATTATTTAATCTTTTTACAGCAGTTGTTTTAATAAAATAAAAATAAAAATTTGAGCAGACATAAAATAATAAATTACTGTCATTATAATAAGTAAAAAAAAGAGAATTTGACAAATTTTCGTAGAATGACTGCCAGGGTTGCTAAGCTTTTTTGAAAAAAAAAATTTACAGTAGAAAATATTGTAAAATTACTTTTCTTTGCATAAAAAGTATCAACATTTGGCTATGAAAAATATAAAAATGATTTACTGCCACCTGCCTAATTTTATTACTTCATTTTATTGGGGTTTATTGTTGACCACAACAAGAAATAAATAAGCAAAGTCAAGGATATTAATAACTTATTCATACCAACTCATCTCACCTTCCTACTGGCTCTAGCCAAAATATGTAGACGAGTAATTTTGCTTTTGCTGTGCCGTTTTTCCATATTGAAATTTATTTCAGGAAGCTTTTATAAATAGCGTGACTCACGCACTTATTTTAATATTATTAACAATCCGCAATATTAAAAATATTTCTTCGATCGATATTTTTATAACGGCTCTGATTGCCAGTGTTTCTGAGTGCTAACTTAAGTATCAATTTCAATTGTTACTTTCAGCATCAATTTTGTTTTAAATATCGTTGTTTTTGTACTTTTAGCATAAGAAGTCGAGTTTCATATATCAAAAGCTTTAATTTTCCTTCTTAATATTTCACAAAAATATTGAAAATACAATTTATTTATAAATATCTCTGAAGGGATAAATTTTGCTAAGAATAGCTTTCAAAATGCTTATTGAACTTTTCCAAATAACACTTTTAGCTTATTTAAAAATAGTATTATTTTTTAAATATGCTTTGAGTTCTAATTCCTTCTAAACAAAACTTAAAAAAATATATGTATTTTATTCAATTAAACTTATTATCTAAATCTCATTTATGTTTTTACCCTCCTTCTATATATATGATAGTTGTTTAAGAAAAAGAATAAAATATAACCTTTATTTTTAATATATATGTGCTGTTAACTAGCTGACTCACCCTTTTGCATAATGTCCAATCTCTTAAGGTACCGAGGTAGACTCGGTACCAGACAACGACAGAATTTTTCAAGTGTCTTTAGACTAGGTGGTCTACAGAATCCTAATGTTCAATATCGAGGACTTTTTGATCCCAATAGAACTGCAGGAAAATGGTAATTTTAGGTGACGGTGCTAAAAGGGTATGGTTGCATATTGGACGAATCTTCCTGTCGAAGTTATCATAATGGGAAGCCGAAAGACATATTAACATAAGTAGTTCAGTCCTGCGAACCTTAACAAACATATGGAACTGTGAAGAGACGGTACATGGTGAGGTCTCCGTCACAAAATGATGCTATTATTAACTATATTATTTTAATGTGCAAACTTAAAACAAAAAAAGATACTTAATCCTGCCAAACATAAAGCCTTCATAGCATTTTTAATTTTTAAAGAAAACTAGTCTATTGCAAATTGCTAAGTTGATCAAAGAGATTTTTATCCAAAATTTTAAAAGTACAGAAAATAAAACTACAACCTGTTAAGAGCAAATAGAGGGATGAAAGGAATGTTGCTTTCCACCACCTAAAAGGGAAATGAACTTTACTAAAATGTATATGATAAATATTTACTCTAGTCTTGAAAAACAAAATGTGGAAATAATTAAAAGGAAAACATTTCGATTTTCCAGGGCATACAGGCGTTCTAGTTGTTTTTTATTTTATTTGCTTGGAAATACCGCATTTGGGGTGAAACCTTAACTTTCAAAGCAAATACGTAAAAAACAGCTTTGGTTCCCTTGCACACAAAACTTATTCTTAAATAAATTATTTCATAGGAAAATATTTAGTGCTTGTTGCTTTGCCTCCAAAACGCAAACTGGCGAATTAACGTTTAATTAGGGGCCTTTGTACGTTTATTCCACACACAACTCACCGCCAAGCCAACAGGCACCGTTGCAACTACTAGTGTGTTTGAAATTTCCGGCTAAACAAACGCGTAAGGATATAAATTATTTTGTAAAATCGCACGAAACGAGCTGAAGCTAGGAAAGCAGTAGGAGGAATGTATAATATGAGTGAAATAAAAACGAGTAGAAAATAAATCACATGGCATGCTACAGCTCTACATGAAATAAATTTAGGTCGTTTAGTGTGGGTCAATGACTTAAGTGGAGTTAATTTTTTGATTTATAAGAAGAAGGTGTAGGAGTAATAAATAAATAAATAAATAAACTAAAAATATAAAAAGTGAATAAGGTTAAGTGGTGGTTAATTAAATAAGAAACAATTTCTTTAATTTAAATTCACTATTAAGTCGACAAGAATGGCCTCTATAATATGAAGCTGATGCATAGTCACTTCGCACACTTACCAGAAGTTGCATGTTGCTTTTTACTTTTAAGTGCATGAATAAGAGTATAAGAGTCTGTGCGTCTTTCTATAACCTGTTTTGTATTTTCTTAAGCAAAAGTATCAAACATGTTTCGACATGTTACATATTTCTTTACATTGCGTCACTAAATAAGAAAAAAATAGAAATGAGCACTTGCTGTTACATTAGTGCAGCTTTTAAAATGAAATTTACTTTATCTATTTTATTTCAATTATAGCCGACACTTTTTATTTATTTAGACAGAGATGGGAGTAAGAGTTTATGTGAAACAAACTTTTAAATTAAAAATAAATTCAAGAAGAATTGGGATAGAAATACCAAATTATTTTTTTAACAAAAAACAAGCTTGTCTTCTACGAAATTTTTCAAGCTTTTCTTAACTCAAACTTCAAAAGCTTGTTCAAAACTTTTAAACAAATAAAGTTTTAAAAGCATTAATTATATCCAAATTGTTAATTACAACTTGTCAATAGTTACAGGTATTTCTACCTTTAACTTTTAACGAAAGCTTTATGCATTTAAAGTTGCCATATTTGGCAAAAGTGGTCCGGCACTGCCATATTTTCAGAAAGATTAACTTTATTTACAAGGAAGTTGTAATAACGAATAATAGTTAGAAGTCACTTTATTCCTCACGTTAGCTAAAATTATGTTTTACTAACAAGAACTTTAAAGCCAAGTTATAATTATGGCCCTAAGAGCAACAAAATTTAGTAAGTTAAAAAACCTAAGTTTTTTCTCATTTCCTTAGACAATTATTTCACAAGCGTTTCAAGTTTTCTGCTGGTGCATATAATTTTAAAATATATATAACTCAAATATAAAATTAAATATTAAAGCTTTTCTTTTAATTCTGTTAAAAATCTTTCGGTAATCACAAATTTTTTTCATGTATATAAACTCCGTAAAAAGAGGATCTGATAAGGTCTTTTTGGGTTTCGTGATACCACTTGACTTATAACGTAGGAGGGATATCGAAGCAGCACGCTAACTTTATGGTTTTTTTTTGTCTCGAATTGATTTTAGGCAACCGATTTATAATTTACGACTACCTTACTCTTATTCGAGGCTCGTGCTACCACTAGCCTTTGCTTTTGACTGTAGTGATTTTAGACTGTCGACCTTCTTTCTCATAACGGAGTATCTAGTTAATTGCTAGCATTTGTCTAACGCTTAGGTCCACCATGCCCATGATAGCCAGTGCTGGACATTCACACACAATGTGCTCTACTGTCTTAGCCTCTTCCGCAGGAGTATCTTTCACGACTGACCCGTCCATCCTTTTAGATTTCCACCATTGGCTAATAAACACCGGAGTTCCTCACTACCTCGTGCAAGGCTTTATTGTTCATCCCTATCGGAATCTCACCGTCCACGAGATTGACTTGTCCATTCCTCGCGAAACAGTCTTTTTCCTCTCTTCCGAATTCCTTCCTTGGCCAATTAAAACCGTAGATTCTTCAAAGATTATCATTTTCGCCTCCTGCGAGGCTTTCTGAGTCGTCCCTGTAATGGAGAAAAATATGTCCGTCTACACAGAGCTCAATATGCACGGGTAAGTCTGTATTAAAACTGGAGATCGACTGGTATTCAAAGTTCGTATGCTGGAAACCAAGCACCACCCTCTTGGCCGAGCACCTCCTTGGCGAAAGCTGCGACACCGTGGATTAGGAACTTCTTCTCTTTGGGAAACTTATATATCCAGACTCCTAGCAGAGTCGCCACATGTGGCGGTATAAGCCAGAATTTCTGACAGTACACGTAGTTGACGTATCTGACGTCCGTGCGTATTATATTATTAACAAATTATGAATCCACAAAAACTTAAAAGCTTCTTAAAAATATTTCTTTCAAAGCAAACGCTTTTTAAATTTCAAAATTGATTATTTATTAATGTTTTAAATTCTTAACGTTGTAGAAATTTCTTAAACAAAAGCTTGCACCAGGTCTGAAAAAAGCTTAAAAAAATATTATGTGTATTTTTTGTCAGTGTAATAATAATATTTTATAATAATATTTTATTACTCAAAATTTTTTTCAAATTACCGTCTATCTCGTTTTCTTTTCATTTCAAACGTAATTAATTTCTAAGCGGTTTGTTTCAAACAAAAACCTGAGTCTTAACCTATATTTTATTAAACAGGTTCATTTCTATTATCATGGGCTACTTTTAATTGTAAAACTGTTGCAGTAGATTAGTAGGTATAGACTACTGCACGAAAGTAATTGAAATTTGCCAAGGTACAATATATATTGAACATTTTTTGCTTTAAATTGCAATCATTATTTAAAGCCAAATTAATTATATAAAAAGATTGATAAGTGATTGTCTTGGCTTTTCGTTTGTGTTCCTAAAATACTAGAAATGGGCTTTCAATTAGGACATACGTATTTTCTGAAATTTAGTTGAGTCACTAACCGACTTTTAGTTGTTGATACCAAAATTCTTTGCATTGGTCTTAAAATATTGGGAAAGTATGGATCAAATAAGATTTATTTTACTACAGAACTAGAAACCATGTGCTGAATATCATTCAATAGTCAAATCTTATGTGAATTCAAGAATGCCATTATCATTTAAGCATGTGCTGTCCACGCGTTTTGTTCTTTATTCAAACAGTTCGAAAATATTTGTTTTTAATTGCTATCGGAGATTTATTATGAAAGATATACACTTGGCGTTCACATTGCGGAATGCTTGCAACTCACAACCGCCAAATTTTTTGCGTTTGCAAACACCAGCATACCCATTTTGCGATTTCATATCGTTTCATGCCAAATAGAATTCTTTGCACATTATCATATGCAACTTCCAATTTTATTTAAATAGTTTTTATAGTAAAGGGTTTTCTAAAAAGGATCGGTTTATTTTCAGCGACGAATCGTATTTTTGGTTGAATCGCTATGTTAACAAATTGTCAAGTATGTGTCGACGCCAACCCAGGTGGCAACGTATCTAGAAAAAATATCTGTGTGCTTGGAATTTTGGTCCAATACCGTGTGCTGCAACTTTACATATCGGCGTTATGTATCACACAGCGAGTGCCATAATGGAAATTCTGCATGAAGGAAACTCTTTGGGTCAATCGAAGGTTTGGGGTGCAATCAATATCTAACGTTCACTGTTTGTAGGTGCAATAAAAGATCTGGAGGATTATTAATATTTATTGATCTACGTAGGCACCACAATATACGTATATTAAGAGTTACCCAACTGCTGTAAAAGACATGATATTAAGCGATGTGGGTGCGGTGTTTTGGGTAGGCCGAAAGAAGGTTTAAATATATTTATATTTGTTGTTTCTTGAAGTAAACCCTTGTCCTTGAATTTTCATACACCCATGTTATTTTTATTGCCGTTTCAAAATCAAATGCGATCTTAAAATCGCCACATTGATTTTGTACTCGTTCTTTTGATTGTAGTTCATGCATTTTGTTTGCGATTTCAAACAACATTTAGGTCAGCTGTTTGTTTAAACCTCCTCTGCTTAAGAAAACAGGTGTCACAGACAATTAATTTTATTTAGCTGTATTTTAGTTTATTAAATCTTTCTAAAGGAAAATTACAATAAATATTAAAATCTTATCTCTAAGATAATATTTATTAATTATTATCAATGTAATAATAACTAATCTTTTGTTTTCAAATCTTAATATACTATCTATTATTCGGTTGGGTGAGCCGCCTCGCCATGCACAATGTGTCAGCGTCTCTGGTGCCCGCGAAATTGTAATAATTTGCGTACAAGTGTGTTAGGGTGGACCTCTAGTTTGTTTATGGGTTTTATTGAATCGCTAAAAATAGGACTTTTGTTTGGGTAAAATGAAATTTTCAAAAGTAATAATTTCACGAAATTGTTTGTCAGTGGGAAAGCTAATCCCTATGCGCATTGCGCTGGTTGCTTAAGCTGCTACATCATTAAACCTGTACCAAAACTTTTGGAAAAACTAGAAAGATCGTACTCTATTCTAGTAGTTTTAACAAAATGAGAATTGGTTATGACACCTTGCAATTTCTACGCTGAATTCCCAAAGAGTATTTTGTAAAGAAAATAAGTTTAGTTTAATTTAATTTGCGTGTCATTTTATGGACAATTCAAAGCTCGGTTAAAGCAAAAAAATAAATAAATAAATTCATTTCACTATGCTCTTACTAGTTGAATCTGCCAAGCTTCTTGTGGCTGCCATTCTGCAGTCGTAGAAGATGGGTGATCATTTTTAGTTTGTTAACTTTGCACTGAAAAAGCCCTGATCCTTTGTTGAGGTTTGAATATTTGTGCGCATTTGAACGCATTTTGTGTGGTTTTTTCTTGTAAAAAAAGTCTCGATTTAGAAACTTGCAACCACAGTTGCCAGAAGTGGAGGCTTAACTGCATTTTGCATATTTTATAATCTCATGCGTAAAAATCAAATTTGAAGACTTTTGACCGAAAAGTGTTGAAATTTTAAACTGTAATAACATTTATTTAAAACTTATTTTTTGGTACTATTTCATTTTCTAGTATTAATTTTTTGGTACTTTTTCATTTCTCCTTTCATATTAAAAGTTGATGAAGACAATAACATTTAAAGGTCGTGTGCAACAAAATTATTGTAATTTTGGTTGAAAGTACAAATTAGTTAATAGCTATTTTAGAGTTAACAAGCCTTTATTAAGAAAATGTATGCATTAAAGTACTTTCAGTTATGTATGCTTTAGTGTATTTCTACTGGCAACGACATCCCAAAATGAATTAATGATGCACAAAAATGTCCCAAATTATCCGTGTAGTCGAATCTTTTAATAGGATTTTATTATTTTAAACTAAAGTAAATTTGGTTTTTCTTACAAATTGTTGTATTAAGTGAAATTAACAATAATCAAATGAATAATTAAGCAAATGTATTCCATGAATTGTACATTTTATTCGTTATGATTTTATGTACATCAGATTTCAGATTTTGTTTGTTTCTAATTCCCTAAGGCCTACCCATATACCAAGTTTTAGCTTTCTAGCTATAGTGGAAGTGTCCCATAATATTGATGAGTAAGTCAGTGAATATGTACCATAATACTCGTATACACTTTTTACAACTTCATATTTTGGAAAGCTTTTATGGTAAAACTTTCAAACTATGTCCTATGAGGACTGTGAGGTTGCCTGTGAGGTTGCATATACGTATAGTCCTTATGTTCCAAGTTTAATTATTTTATGATTCAAGCAAAGTTATGAAGGGGTTAAAAACAGCGCAAATGGTATCGTGTAATATACTGGACACTGAACTTGGTGTGCTACTACATTGTGCATTAATGTTTTTTTATGTATATAAAAGAAAGTAATTAAAATGCGTTTCGAAGATTTTTTTAAACATTTTTCATTCAAAAATTTATTTTGGCAGATTTTACCTCTGCAAACTCTGGCAATACTGCCTGCAACCCTATGTCACGTTTCTTATGGCAAATAGCTTTACTTAACCACTGTCTTTGTTAATTTATTTATAAGCTAATTAAAGAAAATTAATATTAATCGATTATAAAAGAGATAACGAGTTTTTGTTAAAAATAAATATTTATGAAACATAAATCCTCTTACAGATTTACTTAAGGCCTGTAAGCTCTGACATTGTGACACCTATAGGGGAAATGTTAACTGAAAATACTTATGTAGGTGTGTGTCTAAAAGCTGATTAGAACTGGGTATATATTTTGCATTATATTTATTCGTAAATTAAAAAATTCCCTACTTTAATAAGTCTTGTTTTCATCTTCACTCGTAACATTTTAAACGGATATTAGAATTTATAAATCAATCCATTTTAATACTTCACTGTTTAGTTTTATTTCAAGCCCATTGTTTTTCCTGTCATAGGTGTCAATTTATATTAGACGAAAAAGCATATTATTATTTCGATGACATTTTAATATGGCCGTATGATTTGCATGATAATTTCACTTCAATATGATTTCAATTACTCGTATTATTATTTTTATCGCTAACGCACTGTTTGCTTGTATCGCTGTTGAATATGGATGAGAAATAGAATCGATGCGATATGTGTTTGAAATCGAGCTGAATAGTAAGTGCGAATGATTTTGAATGACATTCCGTCAAAATGAACAAAAAAAAGTTATGTTATTTACATACTTAGATACTCTTTTCACTATGAAAGGTGCATAAAAGAACTTCATAATTTATAAAATGTCTTGTGCACTAGATACCTGTCACATGTATGTATTTTATATTTCGATATCAACAATAGATAGCAAATGTGTGTACATACATACATATGTGTTTTGTTTTGCGTGTTTGATGTACAATTGATATCCTTGTCTCCTTATTTGTTAGCTTTAATGACACAAACAAGCAAATATATAAAATCTTTGCAAATTCGATAAATTCATCGACAGCTAAAATTATAGTAGTGTTTTATAAATATAAAATAACATAATTAGAAAAGTTGCCTAATAAACACACTTTGTTACGTTTTGATAGAGTTGGTTGGAATTTTATTATTCTGGAAATAAGTCTGTCAAAAAATTTCACATTGGAATAGAAGAAGTGTTTGAACTTTTTCATGTCCCCGGTAGCATGTCTTCTTGGTGATCCCGCTATTATAATGTATTGTTACCGGAGGAGTTGGAGCTAGTCGCCAACGCTTGTCTGGGCCCTAAAACGGGAAGAAGGTAGGACTCTCTAAGTTCGGGAAATAAACACTGCTACCACGAGAACCAGTAGCCCCCAGGACGTAAGTCCCGGACCGGTTGCTGGTTAGACTACTTCGAAAATGTACATGGTGGCTGTGGTTTATACCTATATCGCGAGAAGAACTTTGTTTAAAATGGCTATTCACAGCAGCAGGCTAGATGTTCCTGTATCGTACTTGCAAATACTGCTAGCTAATGTTTCGTTTAGTTATTTAAATTTTATGACTTGTTTTTTTAAATCATTATTTTTTATTATATCATTTTTATTTTTAAACTTGCTATGCTGCTAATATGAACAATGCAAACTGTATGTTGCCAGCAATGTTGCTAAATATTGTTGCCTAAATATATTTGAGTTCAAATTTCGAACTTCGAGTTTTGAAAATTTAGTCATGTCATTTTTATTCCCAATTATAAATATTAAAGCAATAGATACATACATATAGCTTACTATATTATATTTAAACATATTGTTTTTAAGCGGAAAAATTAACTTCGCTATGACTTAGATAAAATCGAAAGTCTTTTTGCAACAATGTTCCGAAATTATGTTTATGAGAAACTCTCTTCTTATCAAATATGTGAGTAGAATTTAGTAGGTTGTTTAATTTCTTTAGCAACAATCTCGCAGTACAATGTTGCTAATTAAGTTTTCGTTATAGTTGATGCCACACTATATTATACCTGTTACTCTGTTCAAATTTGTAAAATATGTTGCCCAGCGGTCTCCAATAAATTCCTATCTCCGGAAAAGAAACAAGAAAGCAAGTGCTGCTTCAGGTATGAGTAGAATTCGCTTTTGCGAATTCTGATATTAGATTTTATTTATAATGAAATGAAGACTGTTCATATTATTTCGCACCTTAAAATAAATGTTGCCAGAAACATTTGTTTTATTTTTCCAAACATGAACAAAGTATTTGTTTGCAACATTATTTCATAAATATAAACTTTAAATACACAACACTAGTAATTGCCTAGTAATTGATTTTTAGTTCAAACTAAAAATCCTACCAAATTCAAAAATTCAACGACCTAATTTTTTAACCCCACTTTAGTTATAGCTCTTTTTAATAACGGTTTCGTATTACATTTTTAATTTACTATGCCTGCAGAAAATCCTATAATTTTCTACAATTTACTTAAAAGCATTTATCTTTTCGTTTTAATCAGTGGCTGAAATTGGCTATTTGTTAAACATTAAAAAGATATGTAAATACAATTAAATATAAATCATGTTAGCATTTGGTCAATGGCCAAATTGCAGAAACATATTATTAGAATTACATGACATTTATAGCAATAATAAAAATTATTTTGATATTTTCTAAAAAAAAAAGAAATGCCTTACAAATACCTCAACATTTTAAAAACTTTCTTAACAATATTTCCTCAACATGACCCTGGCCATCATTGTATGTGTTCTTTGTTCCAACATTTTGTTATGCAATTTGTATAAAAAACGATTTTAAAAGTGCATACCTTTTACCCATGTTTAACATTTAAGTTGTATAAATATTTTACGTTAAAAATGTCAACAAAGAGTTGTCGTCCAATTTTTCCATTTTGTCGTCATGTTGCTGCTTCCTCAGTTTTGGTTGCCAGTTGCTATTATCCTTTTCATATTTTGGTTGTAATTTCAGTTGAAGTCTAGTTGACACAACAAAGAAATAGAGAATAAAAACAGTGACAACAACAAATACATATACAGCAACTTATAACCCTTATTCATACAAAAAAAAACGAACACATGTTACATTGTTGCAACATATATTTGGATATGAAATGTAAATAGAAAATAATTGCACACTCTGAGAAAAATTTGCAGTTGTTGAAAATAATATAATTAAAAGTTTCAAAATGTTGCTGAAACATCGTACTGGCAATGTCTGTTGATAATTTTCCTATTTTCGTAATGTTTTAAATGAACAAAATTTTTAAATATATTAATGGACCTCCTTTCTAGTGAGACTATCTTTAAAAAGATACATCCTCAAACAGAGATTTTCATACACATACAGATAAAAATGCAGTAAAACTTTTGACATATGCATGTAGATTTAAAAATGTTTCTCTTAGTTCATTTCAAAAGTTTCCTTGGAAGCTTTTTTGAACTTTTCAAATCAATAGTTTTAATGATTTCCCTATCTCTCCTGAAACAATTCCTGCAGAACTGTTTTTTTCTATACCGACACCTTGATGAGGAAGACTTGTATTTTATTATTTCCAAGCAATTCGTTCATCCAGCATTAAGTCATAATTTGTCGTACACAAAAAATCAAACATGATTGTGGAATGATCACTACAACCATATTATGTTCCATGCAACAATATAGTGTGGTTGCAAGATAAGCATGTTAGAAGTTAACATTTAATTACAAAATGATTTCCAATCATAAAATTTCAACATGGTTGAATTGAATAATAAAATTTTTACTAAAATTCTAACCCCAAACAAAGTATTTTAACTATACAAGAACAATAATAATAACTATAACCATTAAGTGTTCTTGATTGACATAATGTGTAAAATTCTTTTTGTGTTTAAGTAAAGTATAAGGGTGCTGTGACTAAAACCGTTCGTGCGTTGGCTGTTGGGCATTGGATTCAGTCGTCTGTGGTCGTAATATTAATTATTTACAACCATATATTTCGATCTTAGATTGTAGTTATCTTAACCATGTTTTTTCTTTGCGTACACGCGTTAAGTAAATTTCAAACCCGTGCTAATCCAGTTTTCTACATTCCAGACTCGTATTTCCTATTGCTGTTAGTTCTGTCTTGGCAACATACTTTAATAACACGGCTGTCTCATATATAATTCCTGACCGACCAACCATTTTCCAATTTAGTTGTGTTTCCTTCAGAACTATTTGCAGTTATATGCTTATCGAACATTGTGTATATTATCGCTGATTAAACTGTAAATGTCCATTCTTCAGAACTCATACGTATGTTATGTCATTTAACCAAGTACGGAAGCAGATCACTACTGTTTTGGCTTCTTTTTCACCCACACTTTTTTCTGTTGACGAGCCAAGCATTTATACTCTTCCTACTTCTCGACTTCGTTAGCGGTTGCCTGAGGTTTCGGTCTCACGTTTTTTTCTTACAGCTATTTGCTTGCCTACCATTCAGAGTAGGACACGTAGGGATTCAAAGGAGACCACAAGCAGCTCAAATGCTGCTTCAACTTCACAATCTAGGATTTGGCTTTTGCTGCGTTGAACTGGGTTATATTTTAAGGAGTGACCGCCATTTGATTAATTTTTTTTTGGTTTGCCTTGTAGAAACTAACTGAAATAGTTCTTCATTTTCCATCTAGTTTAGTTCTCTTCAGCATAGTAAAGAGGAGTTAAGGGCCACCTACATGAGTTGCTCATTATGTAGGTAAGTTCGTATTCAAACTGGAGGTCTACTGGTATCCAAAGCCAGAAAATTAGAGACCCAACGCCTCTTAACCATGCGACCTTTGCATTATGATGTTCTACCGTGGTTTATAGCAAGAGTTTACTTCTGTCCGTCAGACTTTTTTAGTCAGCACCTTATATGGTAGCCTGCTTACAGTTGTTACACGTTTCACAGTATTCACGTGACAGCTGATAATCTTTTGCAAAACTAAATGTATTTTTGCACGTTTACGACTCCATACAATTACTTTGGAGACAGGAAACAAATATTACAGAAAAACCTTTTATGCTGCAGTTTTTATAAAAAGCCTTAAGCAACACAAATGTGTGACAACTTTTTGCACATACAACAACAAAGGAAAGCAATACAATCGCTTAAGTAAGGCACAAAAATTACAAAGGCAGAAAAGGCTTTGATAAAGAAATACCCCCTGAAGGGTCAAAGGTTTTTGTTTCTTGAACACATACAAATGAAAAATCTTACGGACAAACACACACACATACAAGTTAAATAACCGTGACCTTTTTTCCTTTCTACTCAGACTTGAATTAAAACTTTTAAGTTCTTTATGCGGATTTTTTCTCAATAACAGTGAACTATTTTGTTCAAAAATTAAACACGTCTTTTTGAGCGAGGTGAAATATTTTATTGCATTGTAAAGTAAACCTGTTCCGATTAAGTATTGAATAAAATATCCGGCAAATGATGACTTGCCATTGCTATTTTCATAAAATGTTCGATAACTTTCGAAATCGCATGTCGTCCACTTGAGGCCACAAGAATTTCGTTATCATGTCCTTGTATCGAAAGCCGTTCACAGCCATTTCATGAAAGTAAGGCCGAGGCCTCGTGACCAAATTCTGCACCAGCAGATACTCTTTGTGGATTGAACTGTTTCTTACTTATTCACAAATCAATTCAGATGGGAATATACTTCATCGATGAAGGTGACTTCTTTTCCCATTTTTGTAATGGGGTTTCACAATAATAACGCATTCTTATTTTGTGTAGCGCCCTATTTTTAATAACTCAAACAATCATAGGTGACAGCTGTTAGATATCAAAGTAGGCACTTGCACAAAAGAAAAAATACCACGCAACGTAAATAGAACATTTTTACTGCGACACCCTATACAAATGGCAATTACAAACTCGAAAGATAAAAAACGAAACTGTGAAAAAGAAAAGAAAAATATTGAAATGTATGAATGAATGAATTATGTATAGAAAAACATAGATGTAGTATTCTTTTTTCTCTATGACCCAGTTTTAATTATTCAGCAGATACTTTCAGTATAGTTTGAAAAATGATATCACTGTGTCTTATTTTTCATTATCGTGAGTATATTCTTTTATGTTGTACAGCAAGTTGTTAAGCCAGTTGAATGCATTTCAAGTACAGGCCTACATATTTATTTCCTGCTATAAACACCCCTTTAACTTGAACTGCAGTATTTATTTTGTTCTATTTCACAAATGTTTGTTTTATCAAAAATATTGCATGTTAAAGCCCGTTTTTTTGGAAATAATAAAAGTTAATTATTTTTTATATTTCTAAGCTGAGTAGATATTTTATCGGTTTGTTTTGTGTGAATACGAATGAATACAATATTATTTTTTTATGAAACAAGACGGTTCTAGCAACCCATGTTAATTTATTCGAATTTATGTGTTTAGTTCTGTGTGGTAAATAATGTTGAGTGACTTGAACTTTATTGGCCTAACGAAAACAAAGCGTTTAAAATAAATTTCTAATTAAAAATAATGATAATAAATTTGTATGTCTTATTTTGTTTAGTAAGAAGCTTAGCAACATGTTGCCACAGATGCAACATTTAATCGATAAATTTTAATTAAAAATAATAATATTTACTTTAAATTTAAATAAATAAATTTAAAAAACTTAGTTAAAAACCATTGATACCATTGAATGTTATTTTGCTGGGTAGCAAGCATTTAACGTTTTGCAAACAGTAAAGGTAAAAGTCTATGAATTTCGGACATTTTGTTGCTGCAGCAAAATTTTTAGCTTTTTTACTTCCTTGCTTCTTAAAGAAATGGCGCTCGAAATTTTGTATTGTTACTTATTATTAGGTTATATAAGATGTCAGTATAACAATACCTATTTAACTAAAACTTATTTATAATTGCACTAAGTTTTACCAAAAGATATTAGAATAATATTTTAAGCTTTTTAGAAAGAAACATATATGGCTTAAATCGAATTAAATAGTTTTATATCAGTAAGAAATTTTTTGACTTTTCGAATTCGCTATCATTTGCAAGAATTTCAAGGCTCTTTATTTTGTACTTCAGTCATTTTCCATGCAGTAATCTGCAATCTTTTTTCAACAACATACTCATGTGAAAATAAGCATTTTTAGGAAGAGTAAGAGCTTTAAAGTTATAAGTAATATTTTGTTTTATCTCAATAGTGTTTTTCTATGAATCATCCCAGGTATCAGATATATTTTTCCTTATTACATGCCTACTGTCTGAGTACTAAAATTAAGACTCTGAGCAGACGTTTTGTATTAAGGCCCGTTTTGCATATTGATCTGCTTTCTCTTTTTCTGTAATATTTAATGGCTCGGAACCCACAGAATATTAATTTTATGTTATGAAAAGGACGTTACTGATTTTCTTGTATAATATTATTGCTAAAATTATTCTGTAAACCCTCTAAAGCACTCGTGCTGTCCGATATAATAAGCGATCTTGTTACAGTATCACATAAATTTTTGATAGCTGTTTTTAATGCATATAATTCACTTGTACAAATGCATAAGTGGTTTTGTATACTCACACGTTTCGTTGTAATCACATTTTCGCCGTACACGGCAAATCCTTTTGAAGCTATATTGTTATCATTTGTGTTTTATTTTCGTATATCCAAGAGAAATATTTGTTCACACCCGTCGCCGTTTCGTTCGAAAACAACATAATCCCAGAAAAGTTTTTCTGTTTCTTCCCACAATAGTTATTAAAAATTTCAGATTTTGCCCAGTAATCCAAACAATTAAAATTCAATCACTTATATTCGGACCAAAAACAAGTCTTAGAAACTTGTTAATTTTTAAATGGCTTTTGGTTTATTTTGATTCTTTGCAAAATATTATTTTAAGACATATGCGGTTGTTTAAGGGGCCGACGCAGTTAATTTCCTTACTAAATCTAGATTTTTATATCTTTTATTTATGAATCTAGTTAAATATGCAATATTTTACCTCAACATCAAAGAATTAATATTCTTCAAAATTTATAAATAAATTATTTTTAAAGAGAAAAATAAATGAAGCACTGAAATAACGACTGTTAAAAGTCATTAATTTTATTGAAAATTATTAAACTGCTATTATGGAGTTATGTGATTAACATAAGTAATATGGCCAAAAAAATAAAACAAAATAAAATTTACTGAAAGAAACTTGCATAACAAACAGGCAGTCGTAGCGACAGTCCGATAAACTCTTTTACGTGCTACGTGTTACTGTGTTAATAATACTCGTAACATACAAGTACTCCTATGACAGATATTATGGACACTTTAAGCCACTCTCTCGAAAGAGAGAGACTTATAAATAAACCTATATTCATACACCTATACTTCAATTAACAAATTAGACACGTTCCAGAGAAAATCAGAATTTAAAATTTGTTTTCGAAAAATCATGTAGAGCAAAAACTACTTAGGTGTAACACACAAAATTTCAGATTTATAAAACCAAATAGCGTTTTTTTTAGTTTATATGACCGCAACTAAATGTGAGTTCTAAAGTCAATTTTTTAATTTATTCCAGGGAGGAAATGTCTTTTATATGAACACCAGCACGACTTATAAATAGGTTTTATATATTAATGTATAAGACAGTTTGCCTTTCGATAGTGTATAAGGTTTAGTTTTTGTTTTTAATGCTGAAATAGTTGCCATATAAAATTGCTAAAAAGTCGTCAAATTTAGCGAAACAAAATTGTCGAAAAATCGGCAAAGTACAGAAATAAATATAATATTTAACGTTTTAACGTTCTTGCAAATAGTGAGCATTTTAAGTGCTAGAAAACACACTGATTCTCAACTAGGTAATTCATTTCCTTGCAGCTTTTAAAAAGTTTAATAATTTGCCAAACATGATCGAGTACTTGAGATCGATGGGTGCTAAAAGTAGTTGTAAAATTAAGTTCTGTTCGAAAACTTAACAAAAAATAAATATATATTGAATAAAAATCCCAAGATGTGGAAATTATTACTAAAATACTGCTACCTTCGCAGTTTGGTAGCAGTAGTTTTAGTAGTAGCTCGAAAAGAAAAAAAGTGAAAAAAGTCCAGCTTATAATTTTCTGTTGCTCTTGATAACTTAAAAACCTACGACATAGTATTCGAAATAGCGCTAGAATAACATTCTGGTAGTCGACGAATGGCAGTGGTAGCATTAAAGTAGCAGTGGAAATAACAAAAAATAAAATATTCAGGATACACTGTACTATAAAGGATAAATACGTTTAAAGAACAAGTACGTCTATTTGCAATTTATATACAATATAAATTTTAGCTGTCATATTCTTGGAGTTAGCTATTGAAGAAAGGCGTAACCTCAGACAGTATAAAGCTTAAGCCGTAATTTATTTTTTTGGTATAAATTTGTTCTATGTAGCAGTAGTATAAAAAATGCAATGCTACAAAACACGGGAGATGCTATTTCTGCCGCTACGTGTGATTGTTTGGGTTCATATCGTAACGTAGTTTAAATGCTTAACTAATTAAATCAATCTATTGAAAAATGTTCAATTCGTCAGATGATTATTTTTAAGTACAAAAACGTCTAAATGACGATAAATCTCCAAATATGGCAATAGTGCATACAGATTTAAAGGTTTCTAAATGGGTTTCGAATATTGTAAGTTTGGTGGTAGTAGCACTTGTTGTTGTTTTGAATTTTAGTTAATAATTTTTTACGGTTGAATGTGACTGTTTTAAACATTTTTATTATTTCGTTGTTGAAAATTAAAAGAAAAATTTAAATACAGTTTGTTGAACTTTGTTCAATGAATGACATGATTTTTTTAATTTATGGTTTAGAATAATTAAATAAAAATAAAAGTAGTGTATATTTATTTTGATTTTTTTTAAGCATTAACGTAAAGATAAATATATTTCTTGCAAACATGTTGCTACAAAAAGAAACATTTTAAAAAATCTAATAAACTTTTATTTAATATTTAAGGCCCTTTCACACTATTCGGTTAAGTAAAACTGCTTCTCAAAAATACAAATAAAATGAGAAATGAATATAGCGTGAAAACAATATGCTATAAATTTGATAAAAAATCGTATTAGCAAAAAATACCTTAGACTTTTTATTTTAAGAGGGTTGTATTTTTACAGAAGTGCGATAGTGTAGACAAACAATGTAATGAGATAATTCCAGTTTAGAAATTTGTTATAGTCAAAACGATTGAAGTTAAATTTTTCTCTGCACAAATCCAACGAAAATCTAGCCACTTTGATTTTTAATTAAATTTAAACAAAAAAATAAAAGCGAAAGTCTATGCGAATGAAAGTGTGTCAGTATCGAATTGTGTGTGCAAACATTAATATTTCATTCGAAGTTTTGATCAAGCCATTGTTTGCTTAAAAATTATGTTAGTGAGACTCTAATTAGAAGTAATAATTTAACGATTGTGTAATGTAAAATTAATAATTCACTCTTATTTGCTAAAAAAGAAAATTTTAATTCAAAAACAAGGTTGAGGGCAGAATTTACCCTATGCAACATGTTGCTGGCAACAAAAATATTTTTCAATCTACAGATTATATTCCCTCAAATCAAATTTATCATATCAAATTTAAACATTTATCTGTATAGCTAAAAAAAATTTATAGATACTTAATTTAGACTCATAAACTATATAGGGGTAAGCGACATATTTCTGTCAATATTTTGTATCTTCGAAATGTTTTGATAGAGTACACAGCAAAAAATAATCCAGGTTTTGGAAGCAGTACATATTTTCTCTGGCAAGCGCTTTATAGTAAGCACAAATATACGTGCCTTAATAATTTTAGTAATGCAGAAAAAAAGCAATATTTTTACACATTCGCTTACAAGCGTGCGTCCCAAAATGCACTATTATAAGGAAATGAACACAAAATTATAAGCTACGAACAGAACATGACCAAACGATAGTAATAATTCAAATGAGCACTCCAAAGTCTGACATCCAAAGTCTGACATCGCGAACCAATATCATGTCATACGGAAACAGGTTTGTGTGCACTGTCAACTCAATATTGCCTTACGAAGCAGTAGTTTTTGCTGGGTAGTTATTGTTTGTTGCTGGCAAAAAAATATTGTATCTATAGCCTGGTACTGCGAACTGTTGTCCTTATAAGAAAAATATATATTTATGGAATAATAATCTGAAAAACTTATAAAATATAACATGATGTGCAATTTTTTCACGTGAAAATGCAAACAATAGTAAGTATTTTTCAAGAGTCTATTTTTCATTAAGCTTTGGATTTTTTCTTTACTAGAAAGTAAAAGTTTTGATTTTACACCAAATTAAAAAAAAAAGAAAGCATAGTTCGTATAAGTCAACCGAAGTTGCACTTACATATGATTCAAAGTGCGCTTTCTCGCTCTCTTCTGGAGGTAGAAGCTCGTTAGACCGTAAGTCCATAAAAGTATATAAAATTAACATTTTTTTAAACACCTAAAATCAAAACACCATAAAAGAAACGAATTTGGTTACCATATCGCTCATTTACTGAAATGACGTCATAACGGAAAAAATGTCATTTTGAGATAAACGTTGTTGAAGTTTTCTATTTTCCCCAACTACCCACAAAAAAACGACATATTCTCTTTGAATGTGGAAAGTAGTAAATATATAGAGATGAAATGTAAACACATTATAAATCATGATATATATAAATGATTTTTTTAGTTTGAGTATATGAGTATTAATTTGCATTTAAATTTGTAAAATACGAGTTATCATTGTTGCTTCCAACATTCTTTACAAATTCGAACAGAGTACTAGACTTTAAGCAGAAACAAAAATTCTAAACAACATGTTGCGTTTACGTGCATGTTAAAAAAATAAATTTTTCAGTAACATTATTTATTTTGAATTACTTTTAATTGACTTTTTTTTCGAAATTGTAAATTTTTAAAATTAAAAAGGTAGACTCTTTGAAAAAATTAATAAATGTCGGAAACATTATTTTTTTATATTTGTTGCTGGAAACATTTATTTAATTAACAGAATTTATGTGATGTGAGTTTTTTGTCTTAAAATGGCCGAAAATTGTTTAAAATAAACTTCTGATCAAACTTTCGAGATAGAATAGAGTTTTCCAATATAAAGTTTATTGCTAGCAACATCTGAAGAATATTTAATATTATTAAATAAATTAAAAACAAACATGTTACTAATGCGAAATGCGTATCGTCCTACCAATATATATTTGCTTTAAAAACTAAATGACATAGGAACATTTATAAGAATAACAGTTTTGTTTTATGAACGCCCATCATCCAAAAAATTTGTCATTCAACGACTATATTTGTCAAGATGACGCAACATTGCCTGGCACACAAAAAAGTTCTAAACCCTTAACTTTTAACAAACATTTTTTGCGCTTTTTTTCCTGAATCAACATTCTACCTATAAATCACTTTTTTATGGTGCTCGTAACATTTGTTTTAAATTCCATATACAAATAATAAAGAATACCATACATTAACAGTATGTTTGCCACACTAATAAATTATGGTTATCAGATAATCTGAACGTATTTGCTACTGACCACTAAAAAATATGGCATTGAAACACAAATAAAGATATTTTTATATAAATATACAGTGGTCGAAGAAAGTATATGACAACTCCTTCGTAAATTACTTTTTCATGCTTTCCATTTATTTGCTTCTATGTGGTTGTATAAACAAAAGACGCATAGAAATTGAAATTTCTGTCTACATTAAAAGTTAATAATTGGGCGAATTGCGAAAATTAAAAATCGTTAAAATAATTTCATTATTTAATGAAAAAAAAGAAAATAGGCTTAGAAAACTGTGGGAAGAAAGGTTAGAAATAGTTGTGCTTGCAAATATGCAGAAGCAGACTAAGAACAAATCGTGCGTGAAGCGAAAAATAATTGCGGATTTCTAGAATAATAATATACATGTTATGAAAAAAACCTGGTTCCTACTCCTGAGCAGCCAGAAGAAAGAAGAAGTTTGATTCATTTTGGCAAGAGAGTCCGTAAGCACATCAGCTGTTTGCGATTACACCTTTATTGATGGGATTTGAGATTGTCATCAACACTCTTGTGAAGTGAAACTGAACTGTCAGCGTGAAAAAATTAGGACTTGCAAATTTCAGTTCTTCCAAAATAATAATCATTGTGTTGTCCTCTATATAACTGTCCAAAACACTACCCAAATGAAACGCAGTTAGATGCTATTCAGGTTAAGGAAATGCTTAAGGCAATTGAAAAAAAATGCAGGTTGACGTAAAGGAAAATCAACTGGTTCTTACTCTACTGGATACATATAATACATTCTATATGTCTCCATTGACAAATATATAATAATTATTATACACTTCTAATACTCTTTTCAAGCACTGTATGTTTTAGCCTTCTCTCGAATGCCGGCTTCTTTCAGTGCAAAAACCTGCAGTGATAAATTTCAAAGAAATGCGTTGAATAGAACGTTTTCATGACAACGAGAAATTTATGAGTTTCTTCTAAAGTTTTTGTCCCTTAATAGAATTTTGCTCAATATTTTGCCACTCTAGTGTAATTTATAAAATATTATTTTCAAATACATACATTGATACACAGATTACTAAAAAGGCAATGAAGCTAATGTTGCTAGCAACATGTTACGTGTAAAATTGAAATTTAATTTAAAACTCTAAAAAGTTTGAAAGAATAATAAAAAAAATTTCTCTTTTATTGCCAGGAATGTGGGTCTTACTTTGATGAAGAGGACCATTGTTAGTTCTTATTTGGCATTGTGATCAACGATTTTCTTAAGTTTGTATTGATTATGGAAAAAACGTTATGGATCCAACATCTATACTATGGAACAGTTCCAGATCAGATCGAAATCGTTTCCCTTATGCTAAAGTCAATGGAATAGTTACGATGGCTGGTGCTTATCGAAGATTTGCGATAATTAATGTTTTATGTTGGTTTTGATTCAAAATATAAAACGTCTTTTATTTAGGACGTTCGTAAGATCAATTTCGAGGCAAATGAGAGAATATGGACAAAATAAAATCCTGTTTAGTAAAAAAAAAACAATTTTCATAATATATATATATATATTCAATATAAACTGGTTAGTGATACATGGGAGTATTCAAAGGCGTAGGTATTGAAAGACGTTAGCTTGATTGCAAACAGTTGCTTGCAAAAGACAAAGGAGTTTCCGCATTGTATTATGATTATTGACAGCATTAATGCCGTTACGATGTCATAAGCTGTTTAATCGGCTGGAACAAAAACTTCCACAACGCAGGAAGAAATACTTGAAAAAGTTTTGCATCAACGATTCTCAAGATATTTTTGGTTACCACTATCATCTGCATCGATCAGTGCTGCAGGAACTAAAACCACTGAAAATATTCGCGCATCAAAACGAAATATAAGCTGTTTCAATAGGAATTCGCTGTTAAAATTTGTTATGCAAAATGCAACTCTAATATTTAACAGCTGTCACCCATGACTGTTCCATTGTCAATGCGAAATCTGATTGCGGTGAGACAGCACACAAACTTTGCGAGGAGTTCTCGGCCAAGAAAGTGCACCTAATGTGTCAAAAATTTGCAAAATTGTTAAAAATTTGAACATACTCGGTCGGCATATTGGTCGAACTGGTAAAAACATTCTTGCTCTAACCGAGAGTAAAGCCGAAAATTGGAAAACATAAAGTCGGCAGTGACTATGAATGGCATTTTTCACAGGAACACAAATTTAGCGCTAGATATAGCGCTTTTCGAGTCATTGTAGCGCCTATTTTTCTTTAATTAACGTGTTTTTGCGAAAGTAACTCTCTTTGTACCATGAATTTAATTAAGTACCAAAATTTTTATTTCACTACGAAAGATATGTATATAAAATAACTGAAGATTTCTGAAAGTCTTTAGTCTAGTTCTTTAGTTTTTATTAAGAAAATACGAAAAACTTATCGCCAAAAGTACAAAGCCGCACAAAAGCATAAATGTGAAAATAAGTCCAAGTTCCTTTCCAAAAATTTCGGCCATTTAAAGTAAGTTAAAAATATATTGCCAAGAAAGTTTTAAAAAAACAGGATGTTATTGTACATATAAAGAACTTGGTCCTAATTTTGATTTTAGTACGTTAAACGTTCGAAGTTTTTGGAGAATCATTATTTTCGCATTTATCTTTCTGTGCGGATCTGACTCCTCTTTTCCAAGTTTTTTTTTTTTTTTTTTTGTAAATGTATATATTTGTTTGTATAAACTTCTTTTACCTTAAAGCTTACAGACGCGTCTCGACGGTTGGAAATGCTCCATACAAATAAGAATGCACCCTAGTCCACCTGGATAAAACGTGCCCGTTTTCAGTTTTCTTATTCCACAATACTTACCAGTATACCAAATTTCAGCTCTCTAGCTATAGTGGAGGTGTCCCATACACATGAGGGGCAACCCTAGTCCCCCTAGATAAAAAGTGCCCTTCTTCAGATTTTTGTATTTACTTATTCTCTCTGACCTACCTGTATGAAAATGTGCACATTTTACACCTTTGCGTATAACGTTACCTATATGTAAAGCCCTTGTGCCTCAAGTTTTTATGTTTTATTATTAAAGAAAGCAAGATTGTGATGGGGAGATAAACAGGGTGTATAGTTTCGTGTAATATACACACTGTGTGCATAGATCTGAACTTGGCCTAGCGCAACTACCGTGCGCCTTAGAAAAATTTGAATTAAATATACAAATTATGTATAGTATGTACCTTTTCTAGCGCTTTTTTGCTTAACGAACAGCGCGTTTCATTTTGAAATAGTTGGCATCACTGCAGGAACATGATTACAGCATTCTTGCGGCATCACTGCAAATGAAACAGTTAGAATATTTTTTTTCGAAAAATGGGCGGTAGAACTTAACACTGCTTCATTTGTAGCAATTTAAAAACATTATATATTTTTTTAACTTAAATCCTTGCCATACATACGTTCCAAAACTAGCGATTTTACATAATTCAACAAAATGTTCATGATTTTAAAACTGTTAGCCACATTTAATTTAATATTCAAATGAATTGTGTTTTGAATAAACACAATGAAAGAATATTTAATCAATTATTCAGTGCGTGTAAATAAAGTGTGATTTGCGATTAATTGTTTAAACAAATAAAAAATTTTACGAAGCGAAACAACAAAAGCTTTACGACTAGTAAATGCAATTAATTTTTTTTGTATGAAAACAAAAACTTGATGCTTCTAGGAAGTTTATTGTTTGTTAAATAGTTTATAATTTACAAAAAAAAACGCAGCATTAAAAAACTAGTAAGTGAAATTAATTAAATTGTAACTAACACTTGAAGCATCTTTATTTAAAAATTATTTGCTTTGAATTTCTAATTGAAAGTAAGGAAATCGGGGCTTTCAACATGGAAATCCCTCAATTGTGCTGCCAACAAGGTTACCGTACGGAATTTTGTAAACGGGTAGTCTGTTTAAAGTAGTAACTGGCAGTTCAATAACTTATTTAATTTACGAGTATATAATAAATGGAAATCATGTTGCATGGCTAATTAGTTTTTCGTTATTTCGGAAATTGCGCACAATTAAATTATTTATGTATGTAGTAAACAATAGCCAGTTTTCCAACGACTGTATAAAGCCTCGAAACAAATAAAAAAATATTTTCGTCTGAAAATATTTGGGCATAATTTAGCAATTTAATTCAGCACCTAATTAGACGGTAATGCAAACATAATATTTTTTATAAATTCAAACTTTTGAGTTAGTTACTCGGACTTGAGCTTAAATATTTAACTAGACGTTATAGAGTTTTCGGCTCTTTTTGGGATTTTTAAATTTTGTAAAAATTTATTATTGCATTTTCTGCTTGTGCGTTTATTTGGCTAAATTCCGTCGATGTATTGGATATGTAAGCTTTCTGGAGCCATTTAAGTATATGCAAGTCAGACGGACACTGTTAAATAGATTTCATTAACTAAAAGGTGTGGGAGAATTTGCGCAATGCTTGACATCTGAATGTTAAATCTCATGATTTACGGCGCCGATTCTGATCACGGAACCGAGAGAACACACGATCACGAAATAATATGTTGTTTCTCGCCGCCTTATTAAAAGCAGCTGCCGTTCAAATCAATTTTATATCATTTATACAGACAGAACTCGATTACATGCCGTGTTGACTACCCAAAAATCTGTTCGCAGATGGACCGACCGTCAGCAGAATAACAAAAAGAAATTTGTTTGTGGTTTTCTGTGTGGAGAATACGTGTAGATGTTCCTGTTCAGGTATAGCATCACTTTTTGTTTGTCATCGAGATTGTTTCCTCGTTCTGAACATAGTTTACGTACGGGTTTTTACAGTCGTGCGCATATAGTATATACATATTTTTTATTATAACTTTGTGTATTTTGCTTGGGTGATGGCAGACCAGTGTTGTGCTAATAACTGTTCGAAGAACGTTGTATGAACTCGAACAGACCATCAACAGCGTCGTTCTTCACGACGCAAATATTTGTGCGAACAGGAATCAATATAGCAAAACAGATTTACGGCTAGTCAAGAGGTCATGCTATCATGTCACTACTTGAGAAGCCCAAAAAAAGTGTCGACCATATTTTGTACGATATGTTTTTCGAATTGTAGCCCCCAAGTTTTCATTATTTTCAAAATGTTGTTCAACAACCAAAATACATTGTTGTTTTGTGTAGACCTCTATACTTTCACTAACTCTAACCTCTCAGCTGAAAAAAACTTTAGGTTGGGAAGACTTTCCTAAGCAAATGGATCTAAATTTAGGAATATGTATTTTTTTGTCGCAAAGAAATATTGTAAAAATTACAATACCATCCCATTTCTAGGCAACTTGCTAGCTTGGTAATATTTTTCCTATAATCCTTTTCAATATTAGAAAGCTAAAAAAAAAATTCGCCAAGTTAGCAAGTTGCCTAGAAAAGGAATGGTATTGTTGTAGAATTTTGGAACGAATTTCCGTCATCCCTTGTCAAGTTTGGTTTGGAGACATACCGGTTTCGGCTATGTGCCATCTTCAGTGTTATTTTTCGTTCTGAGGAATGGTATTGTACTCGTACATATGAATAACTTTGTCCTCATTTTGCTATCAGTATTTTCAAAATTTTTGGATAGGAAATTGGCCTTATTTTAACATTTATGTTTTTGTGCGGATCAAAGTCCTTTTTTCCAAGTTATTTTTGTATGTTTATGTATATATAGTGGAAATTTTCTCATTACTTATTCTCTAAGGCCTACCTATATACCAAATTTCAGCTCTCTAGCTACAGTGAAAATGACCCATAATATGCACTCTTTACACCTTAATACCTCGCAAAGCTTTTATTTGGCCTATGACTTTACTTATACGTAGAGATCTTATGTTTCAAGTTTATGAGAGGCGTAAGAACTGTGCAATCGTAAGAACGGCGAATGGTTTCGTGTGTGCATTAGGCCTGAACTTGACCTAGCGCACTACCGTGCGCCTTCATAATAGTTAAAGCCCACTTTATTCCTCTCTTTAGCTAAAGTTAGCTTTTTCTAACAAGAACTTTAAATGCAAGCTGTAAAAGGCCCTAAAACTTTTTATTTAAATTTCAAATGTTTTACGAAGCTTAAAAGCTTTCAGTTAAAATTTGAATACTGGCTGTTTTACTTCAATCTAATTACCAGTACTCTTTACTCTCTTAATATTTACTTTGTTGCGTAAATATTTATTAATAATTCCTTTAAATAATATTTTGGTTCACTTGTTTTTAATTGCAGATATATTTATCACAATTTGGATACTTACCCGCGTCCGCCCGCAATTCTGCCAACGGTGGTCTCTTGGATGCCAATACCTGGATTAAAGCCGTGCAGGATTTTCAAAGTTTTGCCGGTCTGAATACAACTGGCGAATTGAACGAAGAGACCATGCAACTAATGTCACTGCCACGTTGTGGCGTACGCGACAAGGTGGGCTTTGGAAATGATAATCGTTCAAAGCGTTATGCTCTCCAGGGCAGCCGTTGGCGTGTAAAGGCTTTGACCTACAAAATCTCTAAATATCCAAAGCGTTTGAAGATAGATGATGTTGATGCTGAAATCGGTAGAGCTTTTGCTGTGTGGAGTGAATATACAGATCTAAGTTTTACACTCAAAAAATCTGGTCCAGTACATATTGAAATTAAGTATGTGTTGACAACTAAGGAACCATTACAAGCTTTCACAAAATTGTTATCATTTTTAGATTTGTTGAGAGTGAGCATGGTGATGGTGATGCATTTGATGGTGTTGGTGGTACTTTGGCTCATGCTTTTTTCCCAGTCTTTGGTGGTGATGCTCATTTTGATGACGCTGAATTGTGGACCATCGGCAGTTCTCGTGGAACAAATCTTTTCCAAGTAGCTGCCCATGAATTTGGGCACTCTTTGGGCTTGTCTCATTCAGATGTACGTTCGGCTTTAATGGCGCCTTTCTATCGTGGGTATGAACCAGTTTTTAAATTAGACTCTGATGATGTTTTGGCCATACAAGCTTTATATGGCAAAAGATCGTCACAAAGCGGTAATGGTATCTATCCTACTAGTGGTGGTGCTTTCCCACGAACCACACAAAAGCCAGCCTTTGGTACGCCACGTTTGCCACGAGATGATCAGTTATGTAAAGATCCGAAAATTGATACTGTCTTTAATTCCGCCGATGGACAAACATATGCTTTTAAAGGTAATAAGTATTATAAACTTACGGAAAATTCAGTAGCCGATGGTTATCCCAAACTTATATCTGTCGGATGGCCAGGATTACCTGGTAAGTACTTGATTTACGTTATTTCTTCTCGACACATAATTCTCTTAATTATTAATACAATACTTTTTAGGCGATATTGATGCTGCTTTTACATATAAAAATGGCAAAACGTATTTCTTCAAGGGTACTAAATATTGGCGTTACAACGGCCGTCAAGTGGATGGCGACTATCCTAAGGAAATAAGTGAAGGTTTCACCGGCGTGCCAGATCATTTGGATGCTGCCATGGTTTGGGGTGGTAATGGCAAAATCTACTTCTACAAGGGCAGTAAATTCTGGCGTTTTGATCCCTTGAAGAGACCACCAGTTAAATCTAGCTATCCCAAGCCCATCTCAAATTGGGAAGGCTTACCAAATAGCTTAGATGCAGCCTTGCAATATACCAATGGTTATACATACTTCTTCAAGGGTGATAAATACTATCGGTTTAATGATAGAACATTTTCAGTAAGTTCAAAAGTTTTAGCCTTTAGCTAAACGGAAATCTTATTTGAATTTTATACCTTTTTCCTTAATTTTTCCAACAGGTTGACTCAGCTGAACCTCCATTCCCCCGGCCTTCAGCCCACTGGTGGTTCGGTTGCAAAAATACACCATCAACAACAGGTAATATTGTGGATAATTCACAGGAATCTGAATTGCATGAAACAACTTTAAATGATTATGATAACGATGATACGATATTCGATGCAGGTGAGTGGAACCGACCCAGAACTAAATTATAAGTAAATTAATGAAATGATTTAAATAATAAAGCATAGTTACAAAATTTCAAGTAGTCAACAATTGATCTCTTTCAAAAACATACTTAAAGCTACAAAGAACTTTTATAATTCTGAAATGTGAAATTTTCTAAAAACTTAAAGTTACAAAGAATATAATGCAAAGTGGTATGTTACATTAAGTTTTATAAGTGTAGCATTAAAATAATATAATGTGTTTCCCAAAAAATCTGTTATATTTGTATATTTCATTCCATTATTAATTGTTATATTCATTACTTATGTTCTTTACAATAAAATATTTATGCATTACATGACTATGTAAGAAAATACATACGTAAGTCTCATTTTATATTAAAATTAATATCTTATGCCTTTCTTATATAAAAAAAAAAACTACTACTATTTTTTTGCCTCTCCCATTTCTTCTTCGTTTTATGTTTATTAAACGACTATTGGTCTTATTTAGATTTAAAAAATTTGTTTACATAATTTAATTTTTATTGCCATTTAATTTTCGGAAAATATGGAGCCTAAGATTTTATTTATATTCCCCACCACCTTGGTATTGAGATAAATTGTTATGTACTTTCTTAATTCTCAAACTATTACTGACTTTCGCCCCATATTTAAAACCTGGATAAAAAAAATGTTAACAAATACAAAAATAAAAGCCAGAGAAAAATTTGCAAAAGCAATAACACCACGATCCTTAGTACTAAGCACATATGTGAATAGGGAAACATTAAAAGCCAGTAACATGCCGTTTTGGTAAGCCTTGAATCTGTTCTGCCATCGTACAGATTTCTGTTCGCACAGAAATTTGGTTCGTGAAGACCGTCGCTGTTGAAGGTCTGTTTGTGTTCAAATATCGTTATTCGAACAGTTATTAGCACAACGCTGTTCGTCCTCACCCAAGCAAAATACACACAGGTATAATAAAAAATATATTTATATGCGCACGACTGTAAAAACCCGTACGTAAACTATGTTGAGAACGAGGAAACAATCTCGATTATGCTCAAACTGAACAGGAACATCTGCACGTATTCTCGACACAGGAGACCACTTACAAAATTACCTCGTCCAAACAGATGTCTGGCTAGTCAAGACGGTAAGTACGTCATGAATATCCAGAAATTCGCTTGCACATGGAGAGAACGTCGGTAGAATAACGAAAAGAAATTTGTTCGTGGTCTTCTGAGAATACGTGTAGATACACGTGTAGATATTTCTGTTCAGTTTCAGCATAATTTTTTGTTTGTCATCGAAATCGTTTCCTCGTTCTCCACATAGTTTACGTACGGGTTTTTACCGTTTGGACTAGACATGAATCTGGTCAGCCACCTTACAGTTTGTTGTGCGCACAGGAATTTGTGTAGTGAAGAGCGTGGTTGTTGGCGGTCTGTTTGTTTAAACACAGCTGTCCGAACAGTTGTTCGCATAACGCTGCTCTACAATCACACAAATAAAAAAATGTTTGTGCGTGCAGACCCTCTCCCAATGTGCGATCAAATTTATATATAGTTAAGACAAAATGTGATGAGAACAAGCACCAAGAACAAAAAACCCACAGATGGAAACCTGGATATGATTTTATTTTATTTAAAACGAAAAATCGTTATTGCATGCACTCCCATATTACATATTTGGTCTATATAAAATTATATTGAGAGAATAAGAAAATTTGACAATTTTTAATAAAACATTAGTACATATTTTAAAATATAAATAAAACATATTTCAGAAATATTTCCTGTTTTTAAGCCAGGTGGTGTAGGATATTTTTCATGATTAATGAATTAAATTCTTTTTCAAAGTTGTGGAAATAAAAATTTTGCTTGCGAAAATTTTGTCTCAAATTCTAAACAATGTACTTTAAACAAATATTTAGCTGTTTTTGTGTCATCAATTAACGTTTCATTTATTTTTTCATAATTTCCAAAAAAAAAAATTTTTTTTTTTGCTTTTTAATAAAATTGTATAAATTGTGCTCAGTATACAAACATTAACTTTACTAACCTAAATATTTATTCTTAACGCAGGTGTAACAATTTTTTATGTGTGTACAAATATATTAATAATGACAAATAACTCTAAACTTTGTATAAGAGTAAAAAATATATAAAAATGTTAAAAGTTTTATAATAAAATTATAAAATTTCACATAATTAAATCGTGTTTAATACTAAATCCTTGTTCTACCTTATAAAAACTTTTAAAGGCTTAACAGAAGAGAGATTAGAAAATTTGTAGAAATAATTCCTTGGAAGTTCTTGACACAGAAAATGAATGCTTATATTCATAAAAATATTTTGAAATTATAGAAAGTTAAGGAAGAAATTAAAGTTATGTGAGGGGATTACGAATTAAATAAGCAATGAAGTGTTTTTAAGTAATAAAATTTGTGTTTCCATTTTGATCAAAACTAAAAGTAATAATAAGCTGCTAAAGTAATCAAAAACAAAGGTTCTCCTCTTTTTGCTATTTTTTATTGATTACCTAAATCAAAATTTCATCAAATTTAAAATCTTCGTCCTTTGGTTATTAAATGTTTTTATAGGTATGATAAAACTTTTATTAACTCAATAACTTAACTTATAACCAAAACAAACTGTCAAAACTTTTATATCAATTATGTACATTCTCTGTGTATTGGCTAAACTTAAGTTATACACCAAAAATATTATGAAATCAACTGCTAATAATTATTAACTATAAATACATAATCTAGCATACCATTGCCAATTAAAACCTAATAATTTCAGGAAGCAAATCTAAATACTAAAATAGTTTGCTTAGCTGTCACAATAAAAATGTATGTAATTTTATTATATTTAATTCCTTAAAGAAAATTAAAAGCTTAAAAATATATAATAACCAAAAAACTAAAAAAAATTTTTGGTTCACTGGTCGGTTTCACTTATCTGAATTCGATATTTTATACATATCTAATTTTATTACATATTTAATATACATATTAAAATTAATCTATTTAAATACAACATAAACAAAAGTAACTAACATTTAATACAAGTAAATTACTTTAAAAATAATTAACTAACAATGTCAAAACTGCTATGGATTACTAACCTAGACATATAAAAAAAACTAACTATTTTTGTTTAAAGTTATAACAAACGTATACTTTCGTAGCACTTTTTTAGTTGATATTAGTTTTTTATTTACGTATTTAGTTTATATATCTTTATAGTAAAAAAGTATACTTTCCTATTTGTCATTAAATTAATTCGAGTTATTGTTTTTTACACTAAACCTAAACGTAGTTTTTTTGATTCTTATAATCATATTTGAATATGTATTTGTTGTTTTATCCTTTTTTATAAAAGTATTTTGTATTGTTGTAGTTCATATGTTTGCCTTCTTTGTTGCTATATGTTGCGTTATCCAACCCTGTTCTGTTATTGTTTTTATCAAAGTTTACACATCACTATGTTTTACTTTGGTTGTATGTGTTTGTTTGGCTGCTGTAAATGGGCAATACTACACATAAACAAAAAATATGTTGTTTCTTTTTTTTTTTATTTGGTTAAAAACATAAATCTAAATTTTGCATGGTACTTTTTTAAACTTTTATTATGCACGTTTGCAATTTATAACATTATTTATTACAATTTATTTATTATAAATTTGCAAGAAAGGTTTATTAAAGTTACAATAGACGCATACACATACACGTATATGTATGAAACGGGAATAACATGAAAACACATATTGTTGTGCTAATCAAAATTCACCCACTTTTGTCATATAAAATAACATAAGGTTCATTATTATAAGGAAACATTTTGTACTGATTTACGAATTATGCGTTCATGTTTTTGAACATAAAAAATTAAAACAACAATTTTCGTCGTAAATTTTTATACAGGTTCATGGCACGGCAATTTATGTATGGATATGTGGATTCCTATAAATGCATGTAGATATGTTTATCTTCCCAACTATTCGTACCATTATACTACATGTATTATTATTGTATGACTTTAATGTACAATTTTTCATGGTGCCAGCATAAATTTGCCGTACAAGATGTTTCCGCCGCTTTTCAATAAGGCCTTTGGTTTGACCCTTTCAAAGTATGTAATACATTTAGTTTTAACCTTTATGGAGCAAAAATCTCCTGATACCTGCTAGACGAATTGAAGCCAAAAAATTGTATGATTTTGTCTACTACAACAAGGTCAAAAACTATTATACAGGCTGAAATGGCCGAAAGTTTTTATGGGAAAAGGCGGCAGAAAAGGTTACCTACACACATACATACGTATCATACCACCCGCCCACTAAGTGGTTATCACGAAATTCAGGTTAACAACTAAGTTTAAATGCATTTCTTAGTTCGGTTTGACTTTGTTTTTCAACTACATATTTACAAATAATGTTTCCATTTCAAATTAATGTTATAATTTCTTAGAAAAAGTTCAATTATAAGAGACTAAGAAAAATTAAACGTATTAGTGTCAGTCATAATAGAACCTGTTTACGTTATACATTTCGCCGCTGCATTCTCTTTGGAGACCCTAAGTAAAACTACTCAGATATTTACATGATACATAACATGACAAAGATTCAAAATAAAAATTTCAAATTTGTTCAATTTATATTTCGTGCGAAGTCTATTGACTGTTGTCGCAGGAACAAAACCCATAATTTAACCGCGACATCTTGTGCTGGGTGAGAAATTTTCAATTTCTCACATTCTATTATTGATTTTCATAAGTTCTTGATTAAATTAATTTTTCGTATTGTAAATATGGTCACTTTCACCTAAAATTTAAAAATTAATAAAATATTATTTTTTCTATAAAAAATTTGAAAACAAACTCAAGTCTGCTTTAAATATGAGTCATTCGTTATATTGTTACCCTTTAATAACAATGAAGTGAATGCATAGTCAATATAACTACGTTTTATATTGTACAATAGTTGCCAAACTCCTTATACGTATAAAACCTTTGGAAATATTTTTTTCATTACTGGTATTCAGCATTTGGTGCAAATGGTCTTTTGCACTTTTGCAAGACCATTAGCACAAAACACTGAATAAAGCTATTGTTTATAAATATATGGAGTTTAAAACATTTCATGACAAATAAGATGTAAATAAAATAGCTATGCCTTCATTTTATATAATGTGCCTTGACTAAGACATTATAGGCCTGTCAATAATTAAGTTAATCCATTAAAAAAAAGTTCAACCAAATTTTACCAAAAAAATTTACGTGTTCTTTCTAAAAATTTACTAAAAATTATATGCAATTAAACCTTGTTTGTTATCACACATTATTACCAATTATAATGTTGCATGTTTAAGTATGTGTGTGTGTGTACTGTAAGTTAACATAAATAATGTTTAAAGCAAAATAACGAAAAGTTTCAATTTGTTGTAATAAATACATAAATTTTTATTTTATATACTGCATATTTACAGGCGTACGAAAACGTGGATAAATAAAAAGCTACATACGCACACAAAAAGATACAAACTTAATGAAAACAAAAAGCATTTCACATTCTACACTCATCACACAACAACAACACAAACATTGCTTTAAAATTTAAGCACAAATGCTTGGCTAGTTTCAACGTAAAGTTTAAACGAAATGCTATAAATTCTTTGACTGTAATTCCTATCCATAGTAGTTCACTGTAGTAGTAGTAGTAGTAGTAGTAGTAGTTAAAATACAGTGATTTACTATTTTCTTGCTCTCTGTCTATATAAATCTCAGTTTCTGTTCTCCGTTTTAACAACAAAAGCAATTTTCCTTTCTTTGTATATACAAACAATATAATGTTCTCTTTATATATTTTCTCTTTTATTTTGTAATTGAATGTTGTTTAGAGAAGAATAATGAATGCCCGTAGCACGCTCTTATTTGAATGTTAGTTTGTTCTGTCTGTAACTTTCGTTTGTGCAATTGCAACAACAATCATTGTGATTTTAAATTAATTTAATTTTAAACAATATTATTTCTTATCTTTTTTTGTTTATTTATTTATAAAATAACGACTTTGAACGAAAAACAAACAAAAAAAACACTACCGAATTTGAAATGACACAAACATGTAATTGACTTTTAAACCAACAACCAAAAAGATGTAAATAATGAACGACGATTTGTGCCGTCTGGTTGGATGTGGAATATAGCTCGTTCCTGGTTTTAAAAATATAACAACAAAAGAAAAAAATATGTCTCAAAACCTAATTTAAAGCAAACAAAAAGTGATACTATTGTAAAAACACACACCAAAACAAACTTACTGAGACTTAGTAACTTAAGCAATGCAGCCAAAACACAACAAGCTTAGTGAGAGAAACGAATTGTTTGTGTTACATTTGCTGTTCATTTTCTAACAAACATAGGAACATACCTTTATCAGTCTAATTCATCCATCAGTTATCGCCATTTTATTTTGTACATTATAAACTATACAACTGCCAAACTTTGCAAGTGTGGTATCATTGTTGTGTGTACCGTGTGTGTAAAAATGTGTCGTCCATCATAATGTCAACATTGCTTGTATAGCTGAAGGTACTAAGCGAATGTTTTACATTTAGTCTTAAAAACTGTAACAAAACAAAGCTGCTGCCAACAACTTTGCCACAATTTTTGCCAAACAAATAAACAAAATATATGTACAACTACAGCAACGCTATAAAACTCATAAAAGTACGTTTTAATTTAATATAATTTTTATTTCTTTTTGATTTAAAAACAACAAAACAAACGTTTGGTTTAGTGTAAAATTTCTTATTTATAATTTACTATATTTACATATGTATGTGTGTATGTATATTTTATACATATTTATTACAGCTGGATTGTTTATCATATAAAGATGTAAATTTTTATTGTTTTCTTTATAATATTACTAATTTATACTTTAAAAAAACAACTTAAGAAAACTGACAAAGTATCCTTGAGAAAGGTAATAACCAAAAGTTGTAAAATATGACAATTATGAATTAATTATGCATGTAAAGTAATATTCCTTACATTTTGTACATTGTAAAATATTTCTGTATACACTTTTTAATTAATAAGGAGTTTTTAATTATATAGTTGAACTTCGAATTAAAAAAAAACAATAACATTGAATGATTCATAATATGCTGCGAATGAATGATATTAATTTAAAATTAAAATAAATCATACGAATCCGGGTACGTAAAATTTCTTTAAATTCAAGAATGTCATTTCATTTAACTATACATATTTGTACAAAGTTTTTATTTCGAGAATATTGTTTGAAACTTCTTAATGAATGTTCCGGTTTTTACATTGTGAAACTAAAATTGACACCCACTTCTGTTCGAATAGAATTATTATTTCTGAATGATAATTCATGCAAGTTTTTTTATTTAATTTTAAATAGGTGGGAAAAGGGCGCGGAAACAAAACTCCAAAACAAAAGAAGTTACGCCTTTGTCAACAATTTCCCCAGCCATTTTACTTTAATATAGAAAGCAATCCAATACCGTTAAATAACTTTGTTTTCATGTTGCGGTATCCAGTACCTGTAACATAAACCGCTTAACCACTGACATTTTAAAATAAGTGTAATTAAATAATGTCTTCAAAATAGTGACATCGAAATGCATCTGTGTTTCTTTTAAAATATACGCTTCATGAAGCTCTTTGAAATTTTAATGAATCGACGACTTCAAATCTTGTATAAATTTTAGAAAGTCATTCACTAAAATGTTTCTTTTAATTCTACTAGCATTGCTTCAATAATCCACAACAATTCCCAAGAAGTACTTTTTCGTATGAAAATAATGATTTTCCTTCTCTTCATAAATTTTTCTGTCACTCATAACTGCACGTTTACATGCAGAAACACAACACTAAACTCGACACGACTCGCACTACCAAATTAGATATTGGTACAAGATCCTGCTTAAGAGTAGCATTCACATGTTGATACATGTCTGATATTGTTTACATATAAAAGTTTAAACATGCAATTGTCTACACCGCACCCCAGAAAAATTTAGTAAAATTATTTATCGCAATTTAAAATTGCCAAACATCTAATTCAGAAAGTAAAATATATAACCCTTGGTCCAGCCTTGCAAGTAGAATTATATTATTGCCTTAAAAAACATCTGCAGTCGAAGTTTTTAAAATGTCAACTTAAACGCCAGAATATAGGATTTTTTCACTTACATATATAAAGTCCTCTTAGAATTCTTTCATACTTACCAGTTTACGCTTTGTAGGTAAAAACTTTTCATGTTGAAGGCTCTGGTAATGTTAAAAACAGTCGGGTACCTCAAGTCTAAAAACGTTATTTCTTCCCTTATAATAAACTACTATTTATAGTATTTTTTAAAGCTTTAATTCTATTTCATTGAATCTTTCTAAAATAAATTTACAATAAGTATTCAAATCTTATCCCTTGAATATTATTTACCAGTGTAATAACTAATAGTATTTAGAGTATTTGGAATCATGATTCAAATAATACAGATTACGCATTGCGCAGGTCCGTTATAATTGTTGTATTTGCTTTTTGTGCTCAGCTGTTGTGTGTGCCGTCAACCGTGTTTGCAAGTGAAGCGGGAATAATAAAGTGTGAATAATAAAATTATTAAATAAAATGAAGTGTGCAGTAAAAGATTGCAAGAGTAGCAGTTTAAATAATTGTAAACAAATATTTTTTTTTACTTTTCCATTAAATGCTTGTGTTTTAAAGCAATGGATAAGTTTTTGTTGCCGCGGTAATAAAATGAATGTGAAAAATTCACGTATCTGCATGGAACATTTTAGGCCGGAGGATTTTGATAACAAGTTGGAATATGAAATGGGTAAGTAAGTAAAGAATTAGTTCAATGAATATTTTCAGGAACAATAATAGGAAGTATTCATATTGCTCCAGAAGTTGAAGAACCAGTCGAGCAAGGGTTGAATGACATGCAATATGATGGACTAGAAAACCTTGTGGACTACATTTGCCACAAATTAAAAAAAGATATTCCTGATATTGCCATATCAGGAAATGACACAACATATTCGTGGGTTAACCATTTATCTGAGGGAGGCTTATCAAAGCCAACGCAGAAAATGATGCAACAAATGCAGCAACTTCAAGAAATATTTGAGGCAAATAATAGAGATGGCCTCCTAATTAAAAAACAATTTTTAAAGTCTCTTATAGATCAGGCTCATCACATTCATTGTGATGAGAATATAAAAACTCATTTCTTCAGATCTAGATTATATTTTAAAATAAGAAATCTTAATCAAGATTTAGTCGATAGCGCTAGGTCTCGAAAAAGAAAAATAAAAAAAATTATAAATTGAAATACTTGTTTTATTTATTGGTTTTACTCTTAGGTAACAACAAATATGGTGGGAAAGAGTGTTTAATTATGAACTCAGTCCATTTCTATAAAATATAATGCATTTTCGCTTCATTATATTGTTATACTTTCATTATATTTACAACTTTCGCGTTTTCTACAAGAAATCACATACTATTGCTATAGCACACACACACACACTGGCCACTTGTGACGTACATGCGCAGTAGATTTCAATTTTGTACAATCGTCTGCGTCATCTGTATTTCTTGCTTCATGATTTGGAATAGGTTCCGCAAATTAAATTCTCAGTAAAATTGAGCAAATTCCAAATGACAATGCGAAAATGTTAAAAACATTAAAAAATATTTACTGATCATTAATATATACATAATGCTCCCTGCCATAGTCACCTACAACATTTATTCGATGACCCTCCAGTTATACTTTTACGATTGTGCCCCTATTCACCGATGAATAAGCGCATTGAAATTATTTGCTCAAAAAAAGTAAGTTGAAAACAAAGCTGAATGTACCGTGCGTAAATGCCCTCAATGTAGGAGAGCAGATGATTGCCTTTTTTGGAGAAGCACCTAATTAATTTTTAAAAGCTATTCATACTGTAGCAAGGCTGTTGGTGTGTGTTTAGTTTCATTTTTTTATACTTAAATTGTGTTATATGTTACATGTTTGCAGTATATTTAATAATTAAACAAACATTTTCTCAATTTCGTTTATAATTTTCTCAATTTAAAACAAAACTTTCTCATCTTCATTTGGAATTTTCTCAATTTCTAATTGAAATTCTCAATTTTATTTGGAATTTTCTCAATTTTAAATTGAAATTTGCAACTTCATTTGAAACATTCGCAATTTGAAATTTAAATTCTCAATTTCATTTCGAATTTGCTCAATTTCATTGACAAATGGTGTAGCATTACTTGTTGGAGGTAAGTTTATTTTTAGTGTTAAAATTTCGCAGTGATATTTGTTTTTCGTCGTAAAAATTTTATTAAAGTCCCCTTTCAGACCAGCAAAGTTTTCTTTGACAAAGTTTCTTGAATTCTCTTTTTAATTTTACATTGACAAAGTCTGTTTCGTTTGTTTGTATGTTTGTCAAATATAAAGAGCAGCCATATTAATTCGGTTTACGAACTAAAAACACAAAAGGAATTTGCGAGTACAACAAGTTTTGTACCAACCCCCGCTCTCTTTTCCTCTCTCCTCCTCAAACTCAAGACTTTGCAAAGAAAACTTTGCTGGTCTGAAAGGGGTCAAAGCGTTATGCAGTTTTTCTGAATTAGCACATTAAATTAGGAGGGCTTATTTACAGCAGTCATATTTTTCTGTTATTATTATAAAACATATTACATTATGACACTTTGAATTCGGTAAATATTATTACATGCGGAACCGGATCCAGCTTATTTTTTTGGAGGGGAAATATTAACGAAAAACTCCTCAAACTTTTCTAAACCTTTTGTATGGAAAAATGTTAATTTTTAATGGTTTTGAAGGACAAAATTTCCCATTGCATCCGCGCCTGACTACATGACATAAATAGTACAAAATGAAAATAAATAATATAAGAATATGAAAATATACTATACATTCTTTAAAGCTTACGCTTGTTAAAAATGTGCCTCCTCTGAATTTACCTTTAGTTTGAGGTTATCTTTATTGTGATAAACAATCCTTAATATTTATAAAATAACTTATTTTTTATTAAGGTCTAAAATATATTTAAATATCAATATAGTAAATTTTTTCCTTTATAGAAAATGACAATAAATATTAACTTTTTAACTTTTGTTTTTCTTTAATTTCCTCTCTTAGGCTTCGACGATCATCAACCCAATGACGAACCCACCATTGGTCGTTCCAATATGTCAAATGGCGCCACAGTTAACAGCAACGACTTAAAAAGCTTAATTTTGGCAACAAGTCTAATAATATTTGTAGCAAAATTAATTGCTAGCTAAAAGCGAACTGAAAACAGTTGTTTTTAGACAATAATTCAGGACCCTTCATTAATTAATATATAACTTGTAAATAATAACTACAAAATTAGATAAAACCTTTAATAATTAAAATAAAATTCTTAATTTTATTTTAAATTATAACGACAAATTCAATCGTAAGGATTACAAAAAATTTAAAGGAAAATATCAACAAAACCGCTTAATATAAAAAAATTTAAATTATTAAATAATAACTCATTCTACAAATAGACATAAAATCATTTTTCCAATAACTTATAACGTAAGAAGACAGTAAGTGATTTTAGTTTACATAAAGTGCCTTCTTAAATTTTAATCATGGTATGGTAGACTTATTAATTGTATAACTTACACTTGCACCTCAAGATTGCAGTTTTGTAAATAATGAAATGAATTCAAGATGTTTGTATTCTTTTATTCTTTTAATCGTTCTATTTGGCGACAAATATTCTCAAAAGAGTTTTCAAATCTGTAATGAACACTGTTGACATAGCAACATATTGCAATTCATTTAAAATTTCAAAAATAAATTTTTTTTTTTAACGGGGAGCCTAAAAAAATATACAAAGTCCTACGGATCTGCACCACACGCCACAATAACTCTGGGAATCTTGCTGCTGCGCAAATATGCATATGCTAATAATTCACCCGCTTTCCTTAACTCTAAAATACGGATCATTACAGTTTAGATTCCATCTGAAAGATTTACTAAACAAAAAGTCATGCAAGAGTATTCGGTGTGGCCATCGCACGTGGCTACAATTGTAAACTTTTAAGATTTGGCGAATGTGTGTGTGTTTATTTTTGACCATCAGTTTTTTTAAACAACTGTCGGTATAGTAAGCATAAGCCAAAGAATCATTTGCCTATCCATTAGGTCCTTTGCTACATTGCAGACTACGCTTGCTGCTTCACCCAGTTGTTAAAATGTTGATGGAGAAACTGTGAATTGTAGTGTAACAAAGCAGAGATCCTTGGTAAATTTTTTAAGATGATGATACATCTGCTTAATTAGATTCAACCAACGAACGTGAATAACACTTGTTGTTCAAAGGGTGGATCTTTGCCGATTTTTATGACAAATTGTTTTATTGACCATCAAGTAGTTTTGCTCTGAACTTCGCCTAAAGTTTCTTTTCTGTGAACATAAACACATATTATCCACTATTCAAATAAATATGTACTCGTATGTGGCCATATTTTTTAAAATTCATTCAAAACATTTGTAATCTTCTATTGAATAGAAAACTTTAGTTTTAAAAAGTATGTTAAACATTTTAAAACTTATTTTATCTTGACATTTGTTATATTGCAATACAAAGTTTATTGATAGATCTAAAAAGATCTCCATTTAACTGTCGCTTATAAAACACAAACATATGGATATGTTATAATGCAAAATTTATATAATTTGGTTTACTTAATTTTTTTTGTAAATATCAAATCAAATTGTTTATTAAAAAAAAATTCGGTTAAGTTTGCAATACAAAATCATATCTTTCCACCACGCCACGAAACTCTAACAAACTAGTATAAACATTCCTAAATAACATTAATATAAATGTAAATTTAAATAATTGTTTGGAATTTTTTGAATTCATGTCAAAAACAAATTTTATTAGCTTTAAACATGAACGTAATTTAGTGTGTAAACTTTTAATTAAATTTAAGTAAAACAAGAAATATATAAATTTTTGTTGTGTTGTTTTTTTGTCGTTGTTTTTCATCTCACACCAGTTTACGTTTATTGTTGGCAATAACCAATATTACAAATGAAAAGTGGAGGTTTTTTCCAGTGAATCATTGTGAAATGTGAAAAATTAATTTACAAAAAATCAGACAAAATATAAATAAAACACACAGATCTATGTAAAATATCTTGTAATTAATAATTAATTAGTAGTAATTTAAATTTTATTATTTACTTTAATTTTTAACTTTTTTATCGCAAGTAAAAATATAGAAGTTAAAAAAATTTTATTTTGAGAATAAAACGATATTCTTGTCGGAATTAATATTTAACTCCGAATATTATTATTGTAGTCAATTGAGCATTTTTATAGTTATTTTAAATAAATTAATAAAACCGTGCATTATACATTGACAAACCATATATATATTAAAAAAAATTAATAATAATAAAAAACAATTAAAAAATATATCGTTTATTTTTAATTACAAGCTGTGGAAAGTATTGGATAATATCTGCACATTGAACTCTGAATTAAAAACAGTCACACCCCAAAAATTCCAAAATGTTCAGGAGAAACAAAAAAACTGTTGATACAAAAGTTTTGGATTTTCAAAATGCATAATTCTAAATGATGCTGCACCAACGCACAGAGGAGTATTTGACCCAAAAAGCTGGCCATAAAGGCAAAAATTAATTTTATGAAATCCTAAGAAGTAATTACGCAGATGACACTTTGAATTCGGTAAATATTATTACATGCGGAACCGGATCCAGCTTATTTTTTTGGAGGGGAAATATTAACGAAAAACTCCTCAAACTTTTCTAAACCTTTTGTATGGAAAAATGTTAATTTTTAATGGTTTTGAAGGACAAAATTTCCCATTGCATCCGCGCCTGACTACATGACATAAATAGTACAAAATGAAAATAAATAATATAAGAATATGAAAATATACTATACATTCTTTAAAGCTTACGCTTGTTAAAAATGTGCCTCCTCTGAATTTACCTTTAGTTTGAGGTTATCTTTATTGTGATAAACAATCCTTAATATTTATAAAATAACTTATTTTTTATTAAGGTCTAAAATATATTTAAATATCAATATAGTAAATTTTTTCCTTTATAGAAAATGACAATAAATATTAACTTTTTAACTTTTGTTTTTCTTTAATTTCCTCTCTTAGGCTTCGACGATCATCAACCCAATGACGAACCCACCATTGGTCGTTCCAATATGTCAAATGGCGCCACAGTTAACAGCAACGACTTAAAAAGCTTAATTTTGGCAACAAGTCTAATAATATTTGTAGCAAAATTAATTGCTAGCTAAAAGCGAACTGAAAACAGTTGTTTTTAGACAATAATTCAGGACCCTTCATTAATTAATATATAACTTGTAAATAATAACTACAAAATTAGATAAAACCTTTAATAATTAAAATAAAATTCTTAATTTTATTTTAAATTATAACGACAAATTCAATCGTAAGGATTACAAAAAATTTAAAGGAAAATATCAACAAAACCGCTTAATATAAAAAAATTTAAATTATTAAATAATAACTCATTCTACAAATAGACATAAAATCATTTTTCCAATAACTTATAACGTAAGAAGACAGTAAGTGATTTTAGTTTACATAAAGTGCCTTCTTAAATTTTAATCATGGTATGGTAGACTTATTAATTGTATAACTTACACTTGCACCTCAAGATTGCAGTTTTGTAAATAATGAAATGAATTCAAGATGTTTGTATTCTTTTATTCTTTTAATCGTTCTAAATAGCTTAGATGCAGCCTTGCAATATACCAATGGTTATACATACTTCTTCAAGGGTGATAAATACTATCGGTTTAATGATAGAACATTTTCAGTAAGTTCAAAAGTTTTAGCCTTTAGCTAAACGGAAATCTTATTTGAATTTTATACCTTTTTCCTTAATTTTTCCAACAGGTTGACTCAGCTGAACCTCCATTCCCCCGGCCTTCAGCCCACTGGTGGTTCGGTTGCAAAAATACACCATCAACAACAGGTAATATTGTGGATAATTCACAGGAATCTGAATTGCATGAAACAACTTTAAATGATTATGATAACGATGATACGATATTCGATGCAGGTGAGTGGAACCGACCCAGAACTAAATTATAAGTAAATTAATGAAATGATTTAAATAATAAAGCATAGTTACAAAATTTCAAGTAGTCAACAATTGATCTCTTTCAAAAACATACTTAAAGCTACAAAGAACTTTTATAATTCTGAAATGTGAAATTTTCTAAAAACTTAAAGTTACAAAGAATATAATGCAAAGTGGTATGTTACATTAAGTTTTATAAGTGTAGCATTAAAATAATATAATGTGTTTCCCAAAAAATCTGTTATATTTGTATATTTCATTCCATTATTAATTGTTATATTCATTACTTATGTTCTTTACAATAAAATATTTATGCATTACATGACTATGTAAGAAAATACATACGTAAGTCTCATTTTATATTAAAATTAATATCTTATGCCTTTCTTATATAAAAAAAAAAACTACTACTATTTTTTTGCCTCTCCCATTTCTTCTTCGTTTTATGTTTATTAAACGACTATTGGTCTTATTTAGATTTAAAAAATTTGTTTACATAATTTAATTTTTATTGCCATTTAATTTTCGGAAAATATGGAGCCTAAGATTTTATTTATATTCCCCACCACCTTGGTATTGAGATAAATTGTTATGTACTTTCTTAATTCTCAAACTATTACTGACTTTCGCCCCATATTTAAAACCTGGATAAAAAAAATGTTAACAAATACAAAAATAAAAGCCAGAGAAAAATTTGCAAAAGCAATAACACCACGATCCTTAGTACTAAGCACATATGTGAATAGGGAAACATTAAAAGCCAGTAACATGCCGTTTTGGTAAGCCTTGAATCTGTTCTGCCATCGTACAGATTTCTGTTCGCACAGAAATTTGGTTCGTGAAGACCGTCGCTGTTGAAGGTCTGTTTGTGTTCAAATATCGTTATTCGAACAGTTATTAGCACAACGCTGTTCGTCCTCACCCAAGCAAAATACACACAGGTATAATAAAAAATATATTTATATGCGCACGACTGTAAAAACCCGTACGTAAACTATGTTGAGAACGAGGAAACAATCTCGATTATGCTCAAACTGAACAGGAACATCTGCACGTATTCTCGACACAGGAGACCACTTACAAAATTACCTCGTCCAAACAGATGTCTGGCTAGTCAAGACGGTAAGTACGTCATGAATATCCAGAAATTCGCTTGCACATGGAGAGAACGTCGGTAGAATAACGAAAAGAAATTTGTTCGTGGTCTTCTGAGAATACGTGTAGATACACGTGTAGATATTTCTGTTCAGTTTCAGCATAATTTTTTGTTTGTCATCGAAATCGTTTCCTCGTTCTCCACATAGTTTACGTACGGGTTTTTACCGTTTGGACTAGACATGAATCTGGTCAGCCACCTTACAGTTTGTTGTGCGCACAGGAATTTGTGTAGTGAAGAGCGTGGTTGTTGGCGGTCTGTTTGTTTAAACACAGCTGTCCGAACAGTTGTTCGCATAACGCTGCTCTACAATCACACAAATAAAAAAATGTTTGTGCGTGCAGACCCTCTCCCAATGTGCGATCAAATTTATATATAGTTAAGACAAAATGTGATGAGAACAAGCACCAAGAACAAAAAACCCACAGATGGAAACCTGGATATGATTTTATTTTATTTAAAACGAAAAATCGTTATTGCATGCACTCCCATATTACATATTTGGTCTATATAAAATTATATTGAGAGAATAAGAAAATTTGACAATTTTTAATAAAACATTAGTACATATTTTAAAATATAAATAAAACATATTTCAGAAATATTTCCTGTTTTTAAGCCAGGTGGTGTAGGATATTTTTCATGATTAATGAATTAAATTCTTTTTCAAAGTTGTGGAAATAAAAATTTTGCTTGCGAAAATTTTGTCTCAAATTCTAAACAATGTACTTTAAACAAATATTTAGCTGTTTTTGTGTCATCAATTAACGTTTCATTTATTTTTTCATAATTTCCAAAAAAAAAAATTTTTTTTTTTGCTTTTTAATAAAATTGTATAAATTGTGCTCAGTATACAAACATTAACTTTACTAACCTAAATATTTATTCTTAACGCAGGTGTAACAATTTTTTATGTGTGTACAAATATATTAATAATGACAAATAACTCTAAACTTTGTATAAGAGTAAAAAATATATAAAAATGTTAAAAGTTTTATAATAAAATTATAAAATTTCACATAATTAAATCGTGTTTAATACTAAATCCTTGTTCTACCTTATAAAAACTTTTAAAGGCTTAACAGAAGAGAGATTAGAAAATTTGTAGAAATAATTCCTTGGAAGTTCTTGACACAGAAAATGAATGCTTATATTCATAAAAATATTTTGAAATTATAGAAAGTTAAGGAAGAAATTAAAGTTATGTGAGGGGATTACGAATTAAATAAGCAATGAAGTGTTTTTAAGTAATAAAATTTGTGTTTCCATTTTGATCAAAACTAAAAGTAATAATAAGCTGCTAAAGTAATCAAAAACAAAGGTTCTCCTCTTTTTGCTATTTTTTATTGATTACCTAAATCAAAATTTCATCAAATTTAAAATCTTCGTCCTTTGGTTATTAAATGTTTTTATAGGTATGATAAAACTTTTATTAACTCAATAACTTAACTTATAACCAAAACAAACTGTCAAAACTTTTATATCAATTATGTACATTCTCTGTGTATTGGCTAAACTTAAGTTATACACCAAAAATATTATGAAATCAACTGCTAATAATTATTAACTATAAATACATAATCTAGCATACCATTGCCAATTAAAACCTAATAATTTCAGGAAGCAAATCTAAATACTAAAATAGTTTGCTTAGCTGTCACAACAAAAATGTATGTAATTTTATTATATTTAATTCCTTAAAGAAAATTAAAAGCTTAAAAATATATAATAACCAAAAAACTAAAAAAAATTTTTGGTTCACTGGTCGGTTTCACTTATCTGAATTCGATATTTTATACATATCTAATTTTATTACATATTTAATATACATATTAAAATTAATCTATTTAAATACAACATAAACAAAAGTAACTAACATTTAATACAAGTAAATTACTTTAAAAATAATTAACTAACAATGTCAAAACTGCTATGGATTACTAACCTAGACATATAAAAAAAACTAACTATTTTTGTTTAAAGTTATAACAAACGTATACTTTCGTAGCACTTTTTTAGTTGATATTAGTTTTTTATTTACGTATTTAGTTTATATATCTTTATAGTAAAAAAGTATACTTTCCTATTTGTCATTAAATTAATTCGAGTTATTGTTTTTTACACTAAACCTAAACGTAGTTTTTTTGATTCTTATAATCATATTTGAATATGTATTTGTTGTTTTATCCTTTTTTATAAAAGTATTTTGTATTGTTGTAGTTCATATGTTTGCCTTCTTTGTTGCTATATGTTGCGTTATCCAACCCTGTTCTGTTATTGTTTTTATCAAAGTTTACACATCACTATGTTTTACTTTGGTTGTATGTGTTTGTTTGGCTGCTGTAAATGGGCAATACTACACATAAACAAAAAATATGTTGTTTCTTTTTTTTTTTATTTGGTTAAAAACATAAATCTAAATTTTGCATGGTACTTTTTTAAACTTTTATTATGCACGTTTGCAATTTATAACATTATTTATTACAATTTATTTATTATAAATTTGCAAGAAAGGTTTATTAAAGTTACAATAGACGCATACACATACACGTATATGTATGAAACGGGAATAACATGAAAACACATATTGTTGTGCTAATCAAAATTCACCCACTTTTGTCATATAAAATAACATAAGGTTCATTATTATAAGGAAACATTTTGTACTGATTTACGAATTATGCGTTCATGTTTTTGAACATAAAAAATTAAAACAACAATTTTCGTCGTAAATTTTTATACAGGTTCATGGCACGGCAATTTATGTATGGATATGTGGATTCCTATAAATGCATGTAGATATGTTTATCTTCCCAACTATTCGTACCATTATACTACATGTATTATTATTGTATGACTTTAATGTACAATTTTTCATGGTGCCAGCATAAATTTGCCGTACAAGATGTTTCCGCCGCTTTTCAATAAGGCCTTTGGTTTGACCCTTTCAAAGTATGTAATACATTTAGTTTTAACCTTTATGGAGCAAAAATCTCCTGATACCTGCTAGACGAATTGAAGCCAAAAAATTGTATGATTTTGTCTACTACAACAAGGTCAAAAACTATTATACAGGCTGAAATGGCCGAAAGTTTTTATGGGAAAAGGCGGCAGAAAAGGTTACCTACACACATACATATGTATCATACCACCCGCCCACTAAGTGGTTATCACGAAATTCAGGTTAACAACTAAGTTTAAATGCATTTCTTAGTTCGGTTTGACTTTGTTTTTCAACTACATATTTACAAATAATGTTTCCATTTCAAATTAATGTTATAATTTCTTAGAAAAAGTTCAATTATAAGAGACTAAGAAAAATTAAACGTATTAGTGTCAGTCATAATAGAACCTGTTTACGTTATACATTTCGCCGCTGCATTCTCTTTGGAGACCCTAAGTAAAACTACTCAGATATTTACATGATACATAACATGACAAAGATTCAAAATAAAAATTTCAAATTTGTTCAATTTATATTTCGTGCGAAGTCTATTGACTGTTGTCGCAGGAACAAAACCCATAATTTAACCGCGACATCTTGTGCTGGGTGAGAAATTTTCAATTTCTCACATTCTATTATTGATTTTCATAAGTTCTTGATTAAATTAATTTTTCGTATTGTAAATATGGTCACTTTCACCTAAAATTTAAAAATTAATAAAATATTATTTTTTCTATAAAAAATTTGAAAACAAACTCAAGTCTGCTTTAAATATGAGTCATTCGTTATATTGTTACCCTTTAATAACAATGAAGTGAATGCATAGTCAATATAACTACGTTTTATATTGTACAATAGTTGCCAAACTCCTTATACGTATAAAACCTTTGGAAATATTTTTTTCATTACTGGTATTCAGCATTTGGTGCAAATGGTCTTTTGCACTTTTGCAAGACCATTAGCACAAAACACTGAATAAAGCTATTGTTTATAAATATATGGAGTTTAAAACATTTCATGACAAATAAGATGTAAATAAAATAGCTATGCCTTCATTTTATATAATGTGCCTTGACTAAGACATTATAGGCCTGTCAATAATTAAGTTAATCCATTAAAAAAAAGTTCAACCAAATTTTACCAAAAAAATTTACGTGTTCTTTCTAAAAATTTACTAAAAATTATATGCAATTAAACCTTGTTTGTTATCACACATTATTACCAATTATAATGTTGCATGTTTAAGTATGTGTGTGTGTGTACTGTAAGTTAACATAAATAATGTTTAAAGCAAAATAACGAAAAGTTTCAATTTGTTGTAATAAATACATAAATTTTTATTTTATATACTGCATATTTACAGGCGTACGAAAACGTGGATAAATAAAAAGCTACATACGCACACAAAAAGATACAAACTTAATGAAAACAAAAAGCATTTCACATTCTACACTCATCACACAACAACAACACAAACATTGCTTTAAAATTTAAGCACAAATGCTTGGCTAGTTTCAACGTAAAGTTTAAACGAAATGCTATAAATTCTTTGACTGTAATTCCTATCCATAGTAGTTCACTGTAGTAGTAGTAGTAGTAGTAGTAGTAGTTAAAATACAGTGATTTACTATTTTCTTGCTCTCTGTCTATATAAATCTCAGTTTCTGTTCTCCGTTTTAACAACAAAAGCAATTTTCCTTTCTTTGTATATACAAACAATATAATGTTCTCTTTATATATTTTCTCTTTTATTTTGTAATTGAATGTTGTTTAGAGAAGAATAATGAATGCCCGTAGCACGCTCTTATTTGAATGTTAGTTTGTTCTGTCTGTAACTTTCGTTTGTGCAATTGCAACAACAATCATTGTGATTTTAAATTAATTTAATTTTAAACAATATTATTTCTTATCTTTTTTTGTTTATTTATTTATAAAATAACGACTTTGAACGAAAAACAAACAAAAAAAACACTACCGAATTTGAAATGACACAAACATGTAATTGACTTTTAAACCAACAACCAAAAAGATGTAAATAATGAACGACGATTTGTGCCGTCTGGTTGGATGTGGAATATAGCTCGTTCCTGGTTTTAAAAATATAACAACAAAAGAAAAAAATATGTCTCAAAACCTAATTTAAAGCAAACAAAAAGTGATACTATTGTAAAAACACACACCAAAACAAACTTACTGAGACTTAGTAACTTAAGCAATGCAGCCAAAACACAACAAGCTTAGTGAGAGAAACGAATTGTTTGTGTTACATTTGCTGTTCATTTTCTAACAAACATAGGAACATACCTTTATCAGTCTAATTCATCCATCAGTTATCGCCATTTTATTTTGTACATTATAAACTATACAACTGCCAAACTTTGCAAGTGTGGTATCATTGTTGTGTGTACCGTGTGTGTAAAAATGTGTCGTCCATCATAATGTCAACATTGCTTGTATAGCTGAAGGTACTAAGCGAATGTTTTACATTTAGTCTTAAAAACTGTAACAAAACAAAGCTGCTGCCAACAACTTTGCCACAATTTTTGCCAAACAAATAAACAAAATATATGTACAACTACAGCAACGCTATAAAACTCATAAAAGTACGTTTTAATTTAATATAATTTTTATTTCTTTTTGATTTAAAAACAACAAAACAAACGTTTGGTTTAGTGTAAAATTTCTTATTTATAATTTACTATATTTACATATGTATGTGTGTATGTATATTTTATACATATTTATTACAGCTGGATTGTTTATCATATAAAGATGTAAATTTTTATTGTTTTCTTTATAATATTACTAATTTATACTTTAAAAAAACAACTTAAGAAAACTGACAAAGTATCCTTGAGAAAGGTAATAACCAAAAGTTGTAAAATATGACAATTATGAATTAATTATGCATGTAAAGTAATATTCCTTACATTTTGTACATTGTAAAATATTTCTGTATACACTTTTTAATTAATAAGGAGTTTTTAATTATATAGTTGAACTTCGAATTAAAAAAAAACAATAACATTGAATGATTCATAATATGCTGCGAATGAATGATATTAATTTAAAATTAAAATAAATCATACGAATCCGGGTACGTAAAATTTCTTTAAATTCAAGAATGTCATTTCATTTAACTATACATATTTGTACAAAGTTTTTATTTCGAGAATATTGTTTGAAACTTCTTAATGAATGTTCCGGTTTTTACATTGTGAAACTAAAATTGACACCCACTTCTGTTCGAATAGAATTATTATTTCTGAATGATAATTCATGCAAGTTTTTTTATTTAATTTTAAATAGGTGGGAAAAGGGCGCGGAAACAAAACTCCAAAACAAAAGAAGTTACGCCTTTGTCAACAATTTCCCCAGCCATTTTACTTTAATATAGAAAGCAATCCAATACCGTTAAATAACTTTGTTTTCATGTTGCGGTATCCAGTACCTGTAACATAAACCGCTTAACCACTGACATTTTAAAATAAGTGTAATTAAATAATGTCTTCAAAATAGTGACATCGAAATGCATCTGTGTTTCTTTTAAAATATACGCTTCATGAAGCTCTTTGAAATTTTAATGAATCGACGACTTCAAATCTTGTATAAATTTTAGAAAGTCATTCACTAAAATGTTTCTTTTAATTCTACTAGCATTGCTTCAATAATCCACAACAATTCCCAAGAAGTACTTTTTCGTATGAAAATAATGATTTTCCTTCTCTTCATAAATTTTTCTGTCACTCATAACTGCACGTTTACATGCAGAAACACAACACTAAACTCGACACGACTCGCACTACCAAATTAGATATTGGTACAAGATCCTGCTTAAGAGTAGCATTCACATGTTGATACATGTCTGATATTGTTTACATATAAAAGTTTAAACATGCAATTGTCTACACCGCACCCCAGAAAAATTTAGTAAAATTATTTATCGCAATTTAAAATTGCCAAACATCTAATTCAGAAAGTAAAATATATAACCCTTGGTCCAGCCTTGCAAGTAGAATTATATTATTGCCTTAAAAAACATCTGCAGTCGAAGTTTTTAAAATGTCAACTTAAACGCCAGAATATAGGATTTTTTCACTTACATATATAAAGTCCTCTTAGAATTCTTTCATACTTACCAGTTTACGCTTTGTAGGTAAAAACTTTTCATGTTGAAGGCTCTGGTAATGTTAAAAACAGTCGGGTACCTCAAGTCTAAAAACGTTATTTCTTCCCTTATAATAAACTACTATTTATAGTATTTTTTAAAGCTTTAATTCTATTTCATTGAATCTTTCTAAAATAAATTTACAATAAGTATTCAAATCTTATCCCTTGAATATTATTTACCAGTGTAATAACTAATAGTATTTAGAGTATTTGGAATCATGATTCAAATAATACAGATTACGCATTGCGCAGGTCCGTTATAATTGTTGTATTTGCTTTTTGTGCTCAGCTGTTGTGTGTGCCGTCAACCGTGTTTGCAAGTGAAGCGGGAATAATAAAGTGTGAATAATAAAATTATTAAATAAAATGAAGTGTGCAGTAAAAGATTGCAAGAGTAGCAGTTTAAATAATTGTAAACAAATATTTTTTTTTACTTTTCCATTAAATGCTTGTGTTTTAAAGCAATGGATAAGTTTTTGTTGCCGCGGTAATAAAATGAATGTGAAAAATTCACGTATCTGCATGGAACATTTTAGGCCGGAGGATTTTGATAACAAGTTGGAATATGAAATGGGTAAGTAAGTAAAGAATTAGTTCAATGAATATTTTCAGGAACAATAATAGGAAGTATTCATATTGCTCCAGAAGTTGAAGAACCAGTCGAGCAAGGGTTGAATGACATGCAATATGATGGACTAGAAAACCTTGTGGACTACATTTGCCACAAATTAAAAAAAGATATTCCTGATATTGCCATATCAGGAAATGACACAACATATTCGTGGGTTAACCATTTATCTGAGGGAGGCTTATCAAAGCCAACGCAGAAAATGATGCAACAAATGCAGCAACTTCAAGAAATATTTGAGGCAAATAATAGAGATGGCCTCCTAATTAAAAAACAATTTTTAAAGTCTCTTATAGATCAGGCTCATCACATTCATTGTGATGAGAATATAAAAACTCATTTCTTCAGATCTAGATTATATTTTAAAATAAGAAATCTTAATCAAGATTTAGTCGATAGCGCTAGGTCTCGAAAAAGAAAAATAAAAAAAATTATAAATTGAAATACTTGTTTTATTTATTGGTTTTACTCTTAGGTAACAACAAATATGGTGGGAAAGAGTGTTTAATTATGAACTCAGTCCATTTCTATAAAATATAATGCATTTTCGCTTCATTATATTGTTATACTTTCATTATATTTACAACTTTCGCGTTTTCTACAAGAAATCACATACTATTGCTATAGCACACACACACACACTGGCCACTTGTGACGTACATGCGCAGTAGATTTCAATTTTGTACAATCGTCTGCGTCATCTGTATTTCTTGCTTCATGATTTGGAATAGGTTCCGCAAATTAAATTCTCAGTAAAATTGAGCAAATTCCAAATGACAATGCGAAAATGTTAAAAACATTAAAAAATATTTACTGATCATTAATATATACATAATGCTCCCTGCCATAGTCACCTACAACATTTATTCGATGACCCTCCAGTTATACTTTTACGATTGTGCCCCTATTCACCGATGAATAAGCGCATTGAAATTATTTGCTCAAAAAAAGTAAGTTGAAAACAAAGCTGAATGTACCGTGCGTAAATGCCCTCAATGTAGGAGAGCAGATGATTGCCTTTTTTGGAGAAGCACCTAATTAATTTTTAAAAGCTATTCATACTGTAGCAAGGCTGTTGGTGTGTGTTTAGTTTCATTTTTTTATACTTAAATTGTGTTATATGTTACATGTTTGCAGTATATTTAATAATTAAACAAACATTTTCTCAATTTCGTTTATAATTTTCTCAATTTAAAACAAAACTTTCTCATCTTCATTTGGAATTTTCTCAATTTCTAATTGAAATTCTCAATTTTATTTGGAATTTTCTCAATTTTAAATTGAAATTTGCAACTTCATTTGAAACATTCGCAATTTGAAATTTAAATTCTCAATTTCATTTCGAATTTGCTCAATTTCATTGACAAATGGTGTAGCATTACTTGTTGGAGGTAAGTTTATTTTTAGTGTTAAAATTTCGCAGTGATATTTGTTTTTCGTCGTAAAAATTTTATTAAAGTCCCCTTTCAGACCAGCAAAGTTTTCTTTGACAAAGTTTCTTGAATTCTCTTTTTAATTTTACATTGACAAAGTCTGTTTCGTTTGTTTGTATGTTTGTCAAATATAAAGAGCAGCCATATTAATTCGGTTTACGAACTAAAAACACAAAAGGAATTTGCGAGTACAACAAGTTTTGTACCAACCCCCGCTCTCTTTTCCTCTCTCCTCCTCAAACTCAAGACTTTGCAAAGAAAACTTTGCTGGTCTGAAAGGGGTCAAAGCGTTATGCAGTTTTTCTGAATTAGCACATTAAATTAGGAGGGCTTATTTACAGCAGTCATATTTTTCTGTTATTATTATAAAACATATTACATTATGACACTTTGAATTCGGTAAATATTATTACATGCGGAACCGGATCCAGCTTATTTTTTTGGAGGGGAAATATTAACGAAAAACTCCTCAAACTTTTCTAAACCTTTTGTATGGAAAAATGTTAATTTTTAATGGTTTTGAAGGACAAAATTTCCCATTGCATCCGCGCCTGACTACATGACATAAATAGTACAAAATGAAAATAAATAATATAAGAATATGAAAATATACTATACATTCTTTAAAGCTTACGCTTGTTAAAAATGTGCCTCCTCTGAATTTACCTTTAGTTTGAGGTTATCTTTATTGTGATAAACAATCCTTAATATTTATAAAATAACTTATTTTTTATTAAGGTCTAAAATATATTTAAATATCAATATAGTAAATTTTTTCCTTTATAGAAAATGACAATAAATATTAACTTTTTAACTTTTGTTTTTCTTTAATTTCCTCTCTTAGGCTTCGACGATCATCAACCCAATGACGAACCCACCATTGGTCGTTCCAATATGTCAAATGGCGCCACAGTTAACAGCAACGACTTAAAAAGCTTAATTTTGGCAACAAGTCTAATAATATTTGTAGCAAAATTAATTGCTAGCTAAAAGCGAACTGAAAACAGTTGTTTTTAGACAATAATTCAGGACCCTTCATTAATTAATATATAACTTGTAAATAATAACTACAAAATTAGATAAAACCTTTAATAATTAAAATAAAATTCTTAATTTTATTTTAAATTATAACGACAAATTCAATCGTAAGGATTACAAAAAATTTAAAGGAAAATATCAACAAAACCGCTTAATATAAAAAAATTTAAATTATTAAATAATAACTCATTCTACAAATAGACATAAAATCATTTTTCCAATAACTTATAACGTAAGAAGACAGTAAGTGATTTTAGTTTACATAAAGTGCCTTCTTAAATTTTAATCATGGTATGGTAGACTTATTAATTGTATAACTTACACTTGCACCTCAAGATTGCAGTTTTGTAAATAATGAAATGAATTCAAGATGTTTGTATTCTTTTATTCTTTTAATCGTTCTATTTGGCGACAAATATTCTCAAAAGAGTTTTCAAATCTGTAATGAACACTGTTGACATAGCAACATATTGCAATTCATTTAAAATTTCAAAAATAAATTTTTTTTTTTAACGGGGAGCCTAAAAAAATATACAAAGTCCTACGGATCTGCACCACACGCCACAATAACTCTGGGAATCTTGCTGCTGCGCAAATATGCATATGCTAATAATTCACCCGCTTTCCTTAACTCTAAAATACGGATCATTACAGTTTAGATTCCATCTGAAAGATTTACTAAACAAAAAGTCATGCAAGAGTATTCGGTGTGGCCATCGCACGTGGCTACAATTGTAAACTTTTAAGATTTGGCGAATGTGTGTGTGTTTATTTTTGACCATCAGTTTTTTTAAACAACTGTCGGTATAGTAAGCATAAGCCAAAGAATCATTTGCCTATCCATTAGGTCCTTTGCTACATTGCAGACTACGCTTGCTGCTTCACCCAGTTGTTAAAATGTTGATGGAGAAACTGTGAATTGTAGTGTAACAAAGCAGAGATCCTTGGTAAATTTTTTAAGATGATGATACATCTGCTTAATTAGATTCAACCAACGAACGTGAATAACACTTGTTGTTCAAAGGGTGGATCTTTGCCGATTTTTATGACAAATTGTTTTATTGACCATCAAGTAGTTTTGCTCTGAACTTCGCCTAAAGTTTCTTTTCTGTGAACATAAACACATATTATCCACTATTCAAATAAATATGTACTCGTATGTGGCCATATTTTTTAAAATTCATTCAAAACATTTGTAATCTTCTATTGAATAGAAAACTTTAGTTTTAAAAAGTATGTTAAACATTTTAAAACTTATTTTATCTTGACATTTGTTATATTGCAATACAAAGTTTATTGATAGATCTAAAAAGATCTCCATTTAACTGTCGCTTATAAAACACAAACATATGGATATGTTATAATGCAAAATTTATATAATTTGGTTTACTTAATTTTTTTTGTAAATATCAAATCAAATTGTTTATTAAAAAAAAATTCGGTTAAGTTTGCAATACAAAATCATATCTTTCCACCACGCCACGAAACTCTAACAAACTAGTATAAACATTCCTAAATAACATTAATATAAATGTAAATTTAAATAATTGTTTGGAATTTTTTGAATTCATGTCAAAAACAAATTTTATTAGCTTTAAACATGAACGTAATTTAGTGTGTAAACTTTTAATTAAATTTAAGTAAAACAAGAAATATATAAATTTTTGTTGTGTTGTTTTTTTGTCGTTGTTTTTCATCTCACACCAGTTTACGTTTATTGTTGGCAATAACCAATATTACAAATGAAAAGTGGAGGTTTTTTCCAGTGAATCATTGTGAAATGTGAAAAATTAATTTACAAAAAATCAGACAAAATATAAATAAAACACACAGATCTATGTAAAATATCTTGTAATTAATAATTAATTAGTAGTAATTTAAATTTTATTATTTACTTTAATTTTTAACTTTTTTATCGCAAGTAAAAATATAGAAGTTAAAAAAATTTTATTTTGAGAATAAAACGATATTCTTGTCGGAATTAATATTTAACTCCGAATATTATTATTGTAGTCAATTGAGCATTTTTATAGTTATTTTAAATAAATTAATAAAACCGTGCATTATACATTGACAAACCATATATATATTAAAAAAAATTAATAATAATAAAAAACAATTAAAAAATATATCGTTTATTTTTAATTACAAGCTGTGGAAAGTATTGGATAATATCTGCACATTGAACTCTGAATTAAAAACAGTCACACCCCAAAAATTCCAAAATGTTCAGGAGAAACAAAAAAACTGTTGATACAAAAGTTTTGGATTTTCAAAATGCATAATTCTAAATGATGCTGCACCAACGCACAGAGGAGTATTTGACCCAAAAAGCTGGCCATAAAGGCAAAAATTAATTTTATGAAATCCTAAGAAGTAATTACGCAGATGACACTTTGAATTCGGTAAATATTATTACATGCGGAACCGGATCCAGCTTATTTTTTTGGAGGGGAAATATTAACGAAAAACTCCTCAAACTTTTCTAAACCTTTTGTATGGAAAAATGTTAATTTTTAATGGTTTTGAAGGACAAAATTTCCCATTGCATCCGCGCCTGACTACATGACATAAATAGTACAAAATGAAAATAAATAATATAAGAATATGAAAATATACTATACATTCTTTAAAGCTTACGCTTGTTAAAAATGTGCCTCCTCTGAATTTACCTTTAGTTTGAGGTTATCTTTATTGTGATAAACAATCCTTAATATTTATAAAATAACTTATTTTTTATTAAGGTCTAAAATATATTTAAATATCAATATAGTAAATTTTTTCCTTTATAGAAAATGACAATAAATATTAACTTTTTAACTTTTGTTTTTCTTTAATTTCCTCTCTTAGGCTTCGACGATCATCAACCCAATGACGAACCCACCATTGGTCGTTCCAATATGTCAAATGGCGCCACAGTTAACAGCAACGACTTAAAAAGCTTAATTTTGGCAACAAGTCTAATAATATTTGTAGCAAAATTAATTGCTAGCTAAAAGCGAACTGAAAACAGTTGTTTTTAGACAATAATTCAGGACCCTTCATTAATTAATATATAACTTGTAAATAATAACTACAAAATTAGATAAAACCTTTAATAATTAAAATAAAATTCTTAATTTTATTTTAAATTATAACGACAAATTCAATCGTAAGGATTACAAAAAATTTAAAGGAAAATATCAACAAAACCGCTTAATATAAAAAAATTTAAATTATTAAATAATAACTCATTCTACAAATAGACATAAAATCATTTTTCCAATAACTTATAACGTAAGAAGACAGTAAGTGATTTTAGTTTACATAAAGTGCCTTCTTAAATTTTAATCATGGTATGGTAGACTTATTAATTGTATAACTTACACTTGCACCTCAAGATTGCAGTTTTGTAAATAATGAAATGAATTCAAGATGTTTGTATTCTTTTATTCTTTTAATCGTTCTATTTGGCGACAAATATTCTCAAAAGAGTTTTCAAATCTGTAATGAACACTGTTGACATAGCAACATATTGCAATTCATTTAAAATTTCAAAAATAAATTTTTTTTTTTAACGGGGAGCCTAAAAAAATATACAAAGTCCTACGGATCTGCACCACACGCCACAATAACTCTGGGAATCTTGCTGCTGCGCAAATATGCATATGCTAATAATTCACCCGCTTTCCTTAACTCTAAAATACGGATCATTACAGTTTAGATTCCATCTGAAAGATTTACTAAACAAAAAGTCATGCAAGAGTATTCGGTGTGGCCATCGCACGTGGCTACAATTGTAAACTTTTAAGATTTGGCGAATGTGTGTGTGTTTATTTTTGACCATCAGTTTTTTTAAACAACTGTCGGTATAGTAAGCATAAGCCAAAGAATCATTTGCCTATCCATTAGGTCCTTTGCTACATTGCAGACTACGCTTGCTGCTTCACCCAGTTGTTAAAATGTTGATGGAGAAACTGTGAATTGTAGTGTAACAAAGCAGAGATCCTTGGTAAATTTTTTAAGATGATGATACATCTGCTTAATTAGATTCAACCAACGAACGTGAATAACACTTGTTGTTCAAAGGGTGGATCTTTGCCGATTTTTATGACAAATTGTTTTATTGACCATCAAGTAGTTTTGCTCTGAACTTCGCCTAAAGTTTCTTTTCTGTGAACATAAACACATATTATCCACTATTCAAATAAATATGTACTCGTATGTGGCCATATTTTTTAAAATTCATTCAAAACATTTGTAATCTTCTATTGAATAGAAAACTTTAGTTTTTAAAAGTATGTTAAACATTTTAAAACTTATTTTATCTTGACATTTGTTATATTGCAATACAAAGTTTATTGATAGATCTAAAAAGATCTCCATTTAACTGTCGCTTATAAAACACAAACATATGGATATGTTATAATGCAAAATTTATATAATTTGGTTTACTTAATTTTTTTTGTAAATATCAAATCAAATTGTTTATTAAAAAAAAATTCGGTTAAGTTTGCAATACAAAATCATATCTTTCCACCACGCCACGAAACTCTAACAAACTAGTATAAACATTCCTAAATAACATTAATATAAATGTAAATTTAAATAATTGTTTGGAATTTTTTGAATTCATGTCAAAAACAAATTTTATTAGCTTTAAACATGAACGTAATTTAGTGTGTAAACTTTTAATTAAATTTAAGTAAAACAAGAAATATATAAATTTTTGTTGTGTTGTTTTTTTGTCGTTGTTTTTCATCTCACACCAGTTTACGTTTATTGTTGGCAATAACCAATATTACAAATGAAAAGTGGAGGTTTTTTCCAGTGAATCATTGTGAAATGTGAAAAATTAATTTACAAAAAATCAGACAAAATATAAATAAAACACACAGATCTATGTAAAATATCTTGTAATTAATAATTAATTAGTAGTAATTTAAATTTTATTATTTACTTTAATTTTTAACTTTTTTATCGCAAGTAAAAATATAGAAGTTAAAAAAATTTTATTTTGAGAATAAAACGATATTCTTGTCGGAATTAATATTTAACTCCGAATATTATTATTGTAGTCAATTGAGCATTTTTATAGTTATTTTAAATAAATTAATAAAACCGTGCATTATACATTGACAAACCATATATATATTAAAAAAAATTAATAATAATAAAAAACAATTAAAAAATATATCGTTTATTTTTAATTACAAGCTGTGGAAAGTATTGGATAATATCTGCACATTGAACTCTGAATTAAAAACAGTCACACCCCAAAAATTCCAAAATGTTCAGGAGAAACAAAAAAACTGTTGATACAAAAGTTTTGGATTTTCAAAATGCATAATTCTAAATGATGCTGCACCAACGCACAGAGGAGTATTTGACCCAAAAAGCTGGCCATAAAGGCAAAAATTAATTTTATGAAATCCTAAGAAGTAATTACGCAGATCGATAGAGAACAAAATTCTACATCATATCGCGCGTTTTAAAAATTGTAAGTTAAGATTTGTAGTTGTGGGACACTGTTAAAGTCAGGAAATTGAAGAAAATTGCATACGTTTTTATTGAATTTTTTCGATTTCAAATTATTTATATGATATTTTTTATGGCTAAACAAACAGAGGTATTACATTGCATTCATTTTTCTTTCTATTCAGAAAGAGAATTATTTATTTAATATGGACAACCTTGAAAACAGTTAAAGTTTTAATTTTATTAGACATCGAGATGAATGGAATGCATTTTCTATGCCGCTACACACGTTATCAACATTCTTCGTGTCTTATCTACAAATTGTGTGTCTAAACAACTTCTATTTATACCAACATTTAAGACAAATGGAATACGAGAATGAGTTATTTCTCAATTTTTTAATTTTTCATATTATAGTCTTTTTCTTTGGTTGAGAATGAAGTTTTACAACACTGTAACTTTTTCTGTTATTGAATTCTAGGTTACCATATGCAATTTGCTTTTAGCCAACCATTGGTTGGCAATGAAAGCATTGAATGTATTTTAGTTTCATCTTGGCTGGATCTATTTTAGTATCCAATTGATTATGATGAAGGAAACATCTATATTAAAAGAAAAGTTTTTTGAAAGTGAAAAAAGTAGCTGTTGTACATGTGGTGTATCTATGAAACATTTTCATGAATTTACTCTTTTGGATTAATCGCTAAATTAAGCTTATGCTACGTTTTGGAAATTCATTCAACTTTAAAAATTCTTTTTGATGTAACCCAATATCTTAAATAAACTAAATCGTTACACACCTATTCATTTTTTGTTCAATGCAACGTGATCGAGCCCATGTGAACTATTTTTGTTGACGCAACAAAAATATTTTATAACCGACAAGTACATTGAACTATTTCTTTTAAACATTTTTTGATAATTCTGCATATGTGACAACATGACAAACAAATGTAATTGTAAGTTAGGGAAGTTTCGCAAATTTAAGCAAAAACACAAAAATACAATACATAAGTTGAAAAATATGAATAAAGAATTAATTGCGATTGACCAACACAAAACGAAGAACATTTTTTATTCTACATACAAATAATGTTATATACTACAATAAAATATGAGATCTCTTATTTAAAAAAAAAGTTTGCACAAGTTTGCACCATTATTTTTGGTGATTTCTTGAAAATTTTATCTTTTTTCTATTTTTGCTCATAAGGCACTTTTTCTTATACTTTATTGTCGTCATAAACTTTTGTGTTTTTCGAATTATTGATGTGAAATATTATTTACATCACTTTTAACAACTACCAATGTGATGGATTACCTGCCCTTACGAAAGAAATTTCCTAAAATTCAGTTCTTAGTTTATAAATTCAAATTACTTATTATCAGGAATAATTATAAGTCAACCACACGCATACACACCTATTAAACTGTTTTTGTTTACCTACGCACAGTGGGAAAATTGTTTTTCATTGGCCAAAAGTCGAATTTTTTTCTTGTCACCAAATTTTAAAATTTGGTAGCCAAAAAATTAAGTTAAACTATTGATAATTGTGGACGTGGCATGCTGTCAAACTCAACTGTTTTTTAATTTCAGAAAAGGTGTTTTTTATTCGTTTTTTGTCAAAAATAAATGGTTACTATCATCGATAATGGCCTGCGGTCGTTTTTATACTGTTGGTAGGATTATAGTCTTTAGTTGTTGTAAGTGGTTACCGCTCTAGCGTTTAATATAGGGGCGTTATGAAATATTTATGAAACAACTATATTTTTTTGAAATTTAAAATTTAGTGGAATAGAACTTCTAGAGAAGAAGAAACGTATACCACCCGAAGAAAGGTGAAAGTGTCTTCTTTAACACTATATATACTTTTGCACCCGCCACAACCCGCGGATAGAACACTTTTTTTAATTTTAATGAAATTACTCTAAAAAAAAATTGAAATTACGATCATTTAAACAGCCCTATAATTACTCGTATACAATAGTGTATTATATTTTCACTTTTTCGTCTAAAGGTTTATGTTTTTTTACTTTGTATGGCTTTGTTTTGATCAGCAAAAAAATAAGTCATAAAAGTATCACAATAGGTTGGTTCTACAGTAAACATATGATCTCTTTCTACTATACCTGTTATCAACTTTTAGGGTCAACCAAATTCATAAACAATTTTATAATAATAATCGCGACATTACACCACTAAAGATAAGAAAACAACCCCATATTGGCGAGATACTAATTAGTTTTACCTGATATTAATGTCTGGAAAACAAGTGCAGTTTTGTTCAATTTAAGTACCACCTGCTATGAAATTGAAGATCAATGTGTGAATAACATGTATCTAAAAATGTATAAAACTACGGATTCGATAAGGGATTACTCAATAATAAGTTAATCCTTTACGTGTACGGACGTATATTTGCAAGTGATAAAACATGACAGACACAAATAAAAATATTCAGAAAAATATGGAGAGCTTCAGTTATAAAGAACTGGCCGAAGAGTATTTTAGAAATAAAAACCAGGAGGATGTTCTTAGTTACGTTAAAATAAAATTAAACTTAAATACGTGTAGCACCGAAATACAAGAGCAATTATCTAATTTTGTAAAAGTACTAAAAAAACGCTACAAGGAAGTTCGCTACAGTAAACAAAAGTTTTATATAAAAAGTGAAAAGTGGTTAAAAAGCCAACATACTGTCGCTGCAGAAACAGCAAAGCAAGATAAGGTTGGAAGAGGCGGAAACTTAAAGATGTTAATGATGCAATTGGTTGTACAAATATAAAAGAATCTTTCCTACATCAATTACGATCACAAAACCAATTAACAAAAGTGGATATCATTGAAAAAGTTCTTAAAGCTAGTCCAGTGAGAACAAAACGAATTCTTAAAAGTATACCAACTCCGAGCGATGCAAAACAGTACACAAATGAGGAGGCATTAGCCTTATTTCTGGATTTTAAATTAACAAAACAGCAATATAGATATTCCGATGTATCATTAATTAAGCTCTAGGTCTAGACCTAGAGCCTGATTAATGATACATCGGAATATCTAACAATAAGAAGGTCGAATAAAGAATACAACTTTTACAAAACAGCAATATATTAAGCTCAGATTGCGTGCTATTGAAAAGGGCTCAAATATCTATCCAGCATATCATCACATAACCGCTGCTAAAATGGACTGTTTGCCATCAAAGGACACTATTCCAATCACACCAATTTCGGCAGAGGTACAACTACAATCCCTACTTGATCACACAGCCGAACGCCTGCTACAATCAATACCTGGAAATGCATTAAAGAAATATGGAAACACAAAGCTAATTCTTTTTTGCAAATGGAGATATGATGGTTCTCCGAGACAAAAACAATACAAACAAGTTGTATGTGAAAATATTTCCGACTCAGATATGTTCATGGTATAATTTGTACCATTGCGATTGAAACAGATTTTGGAAGATTCAGAGCCTTCGACTAGTACAACGCGAACAATGGATAAATGAGACACCATCTTCTACAAAATACTGCAGGCCAATCAAATTTGAATTCAAAACACAAACTCGTGATGCCATTAACAAAGAAATTAGTGATATCAAGGCCCAAATTGCAACACTGCAGCCATTACAATTACAGTTAGATGGGCAGCAAATTGAAGTAAGCTAACAATTTAGTCCTTGCAAAGATCGATGGAAAAGTAGGTCAGGCTTTAAATAACACGAAGGCTGCATACAGCTGCATTATATGCCAAGCAGCATCAACTCATTTAAACCAAGTTCCGACAAAATCATTAGATAATTCCGATGCATATGAATTTGGATTATCACCACTACATGCAAGAATACGACTTATGGAACATATACTAAAAATCAGTTATGATTTGGATTTCGGGTCTTCAGGATCCATAAGAAACAATCAAACCAACAAAGAGTTAAGAAGTTCAAAAAAGAATCATGTTCAAGATGAATATCATTTGGTGCCACTTGGAGATCTATTAGAGGAGGCTCAGGAAAAAAAGGAACAAGGATTACAGATTTTATAGAGAGCACAATACTAGAAAAATTTCACGAAATTCCACAAATGAAGATATATTTAATATATTATTGGCAACGTCAGATCCGTTCATCTCCAATATTCGAAATCAATAGAAAGTGGAACATCGGGATTTAGATGAAGAAGTCGAAAAACTACTAAAGAACAGAAATAGCACCGAACAAAATATAGAATATTTGCAATCAATATTTGTGTCAAATGAATAATAATTATAATTGTCGTTCATTCTTATTTAAGTACGATAAACATAGTATTAGTAAAAAATAATAATAAATAGAACAAATGCTATTAAAATCTATTGCAATTTTTATTTTTTAAATATTTTTTAAAATTTTCAAATTTGACAGCAATAAGTAATAAATTTTTCTGTAGTAACAGCAAAATCTCCAGTTAATTTCTCTATTTTTTTTAGTGTAAATATTTTTTTTGAGTGTAAAAATTTTTTGAGTGTAAGATCAAAAAAATTCTATTATCACAAAAAATAATTATAATTATTATTAAGTTCCAAATATTAAATTTTTTAATATGTAAATAAATAATAAACCCATATTTCACTCCAAAAGTTTAAAAAAATCAAAAGTTCAACTTTGACCTAGAAGTCCTTAAAAAGTCCTCAATCAATTTTAATGTACTTAAAACTGAGTCAAGCTCAACTAAATATCTATCCATTAAAAAAAATTACTTCAATATTTTCATCGATTCAAAAGTTACAGAATTTGGGCAATGAAAAACGATTTTCAGCCACTGTGCTGCGGTCTATATAAGACTTCATCGTCTCCAGGATACTTCATTTCTTGTGAAAATATAGTTAGATATGTACATACCTAATTTAAAAATGTTACAAATCAAAATTACATTTAAAAACGGTGCAGGTATGTAAAAAATGCATCCAAGTATCAGAAAATGCACTTTGGAAAATATATATACATGTCAAAAATAACACTAACCCAATAATAATCTGTAACAAAAAACACGCTTAATAATTTTGGCCAGCTTTTTGGGTCAAATACTCCTCTGTGCAATGCCAGAACTCGTAACTACACAAGTGCTCCTATACGCACTGTCTTACCTAGAAGTAGTCCTCTTTAGTTAAAGCAACGCAAGTAATATTTAAACAAACCTAGCGGTATTTTTTAAGTTAAAAAAGAATGTAAAAACATTTTAGAGGTAGTCAGAGTTTTGCTCTAAGAACTGGTTTATGTAAAAACACGATTTTGATCTATATTGAGTTGTATTATATGTATATATTTGTTATATTAGTCTAGGGTTTCCAGTGCAATATGTTAAAGTCAAACATGCCTACAACCAAAGTTATTGTCTTGTACATTCCTGTCAGGTACTCAAAGGTACAATTAGACGTGCCATAACCAAAACCATATAAAACAGCTGTTCGACTAGATCTTACGGGTGTAACTGTACTCAATTACTGATGATTATTTGCGGTCCCTGTTTCTGTCATAACCATAAACGGCTGATTTCTAATTTGACTTATTTTGTTCGTATTTTTTTATTGTTTGTTTGTAATTTTTCATCTTTGCTAGTTTTTTTTTTTGTTTTGATAAGTTTTAATTTATATTTGTCGTTTGTACATATTTACTTTTAATTATTTTAATTTATATTGACATATTTTTTATTGCATGTTTTCCAGGAGAAGTTAAAAAACGATGTTTCACGCATAGACTACTAACTAGACGCGACAACTCACAACAACATTACCTCGATTATATAAGAGAGATAAAAAACCTTAACGTTTCTAATTAAGCTATCTCTTTCATATAATCGGGGTAATTTAAAATTTTGTACGTAAAAACGCATAACACCTGATTACACGCTTTTTCTAATGTCATTGTTGGGTATTCTGTTTATATTCTGTGGTTTCACGTTAGAATAATTTATTACGACTAAATGAAAAAGCTTCACAAATTCAAACATAGGAAAAAATTAACTGACATAAATTCAAAAGTGCCAGGCCACACAGGGCAATTATAGTTGCGCAACTTTTTATAAATTTTCTTTTGAACTTGCCTTCGTGTCCAGACAAGAAAATTTTATTGAGCAATTTTCGTTCTTTCTCTTGCTTGCATTTCTTTATAATTTGACATTTGTATATTATAAAAATAAATGAATTTAACTAAGTTTGTATTTCAAAATGTTATCAAAGAAAAAAATTAAGGCAAAAATAATAAAGACAATGTAGATTGGATCTATTTTTTTTCTTTTTGTATTTATATCCAAATATACTTTTGTATCTAAGAAAAAATAAAATAAAAAAATTTAAAACAACAACATTAATTAATATTTTTATTTTCGTTAATAAGTATTAAAATTCATTTAAAAAATAAGTTATATATATTATAACGAAAAAAGTCATTTAACAATAACTTTAAAGTTATCATAAACTTCACAAGCGCGACAACACCAAAAAGCGAAACAAAGTATGAAAGAGAATGTCAATTATCAAACTCCAAAAAAACGAATGAGAGAACAATATCAATTGCCGAGAACAGGCAATTATTTTTCCCTTTTTATTCCCCACACCGTAAGCTTCTTAAACTCAAGAGTTGCGCAACTATAATTGCCCTGTGTGATTTGGCACAAAGGCAATATATGATATATATCTATAACATTGTCATTAAATATGAATGTTGTAACCTAGGTAATATTTAAATTCAATGTTTCTGTAGATATTCAGATGGTTAAATAAAAGGAACGACGAAAAACTAATAAGTATGTGTCCAACTGGCTATTTAGGGTTAGGTAGCACTAATTACATAAATATTGTTAAAGAGTATGGCTATAACATTATTGTATGGCAGTCTAATTGAAGCTTGATAGCGGCACGAATGCCAGCAGAAATTCGAAAATCCCTATTCGATAGTTAACGATACCTAAGCACCTGAATTCAAAGCTGATATATCTTTAAACCATTTGCGCAATGAGATTCGCGAAGCGAGGACAATTTTTAACTCTCTTGCGTCTTTAAACACGTGCCTTTAAACACAATTTTGGTATATGTACATAAATGTATTTATAAGCTAAACATACAAAAAAATTAAGCTCCAATATTTTCAGCGACGAAACAATAGTGTGAGTCGAGCCGTTTATTAAAAATTTAAATAAGAGCTTCTAAAGCTATTTATATTTTTATTAGAAATTTTTTTTATTAAAAAAATTAGAATTATTATATATCAAATTACAATTAATAAACTTATAATATACATTCATATGTAAGTAATTATTAAAATAGCTCTGAAAATTACCAATCCTTACATATTTCCATGTTCGTTAATAATCCTCTTCATCTTGTTTTCCTACAAATTTGCTGTTGTAAATTATTATAGAATTCGTGACTTTTTAAATTAAACATGGTTTCGAGTTCGCTGGAGAAATTACCAATAATAGGAATTACGTAGAAAAAAATTAAATTAATACCCCAATCATCTAACACCAATAAAGAATAACAAAAACTTTGCAAATTACTAACAAATCTATTCCAGTTTTCATACAAGATTCAGGAACCATAACAAGCTTAAAATACTATCATTAATCTATACAATCTTTAATAAAACGCAACGTCTAGTTAACAAAGAAATTAAAAAAAGTTATGAAAATTGTAAACTTATCCTATTCAAGAGAATTTTGTAACTTTTAAACAAAATGTTTAGTTCAAAAAAAATAAGAGGAAACAATTAGCCGAGCCGAAACAATCTCGGTTATATGAAATAAAGAAAAAAAAATGGCACGAAATCAATCTTGTACCGACGTTGAGGCTCTAAATACAAAGAACGAACCAATACCTGTGCGGAAAGTTAACAACTGTTAAAAGCAAGCGGAAGGTTCATGTCCTCTCTTACTACACGATAAAAATGAAAATATAGTCCCAATACGAATTTTATTGTAGGTTTAAAGTAGGTAGACACCTACAATAAATTGACAAGTAAACTTTTTTCAGAAACAATTATTTTAGAAGTAATATTCTTCCATATACTAACAACTTCACCAAGTATATATATACATGTATATTCCCACAATCTTATCCGTTCTAATTGTTTCATCTGCATCATGATTTTTATTTATTCATTGTTTTTTCATAAAACTACAAAAATGAATGTATATATAAAACTTATTTTAGTGATTTATATACAATAAAAACGGCACGTTAGTCGAATACAATTTTTATCCCTTATCAAAGTAAAGTTGTACAAATTAATTCGTAGTTATTCATTTCATTTTTGTTAATTTCTCTTAATACAACAATTTATATCAGTTATCAAAAACGAAAGTTATTATACATAACAGTTCATTCAATAAGTCCGTAGGATAAGTAAGAAAAAAAACAAAATGTTGACAAAACTCGATTTTATTATTCAACACAGTTGTCTGCGAGGGCGATACAACGAGTATAGCGGTTTTCTAACTTTTGAGGCCTCAGTTTCAGCGATTACTTCATCATTGGACTTTAATTTCTTTCCAGCATTCATTCTGCTGTGTACTAGTAAAGTCGATAGTGGGCTCACGCGGCATCCACTTTGTACAGAGCTTTGGCATACCCAAATATTGGTTCACATCAAGCCATCGCACCATAGGTGTTTATTGGTCTCACCATCATGGTGTACATTCATCGAAAAACTCTAGGTATGCAGCCCCAAGATTTCCCTGCGTCAGATCTGCATAAGATTAGTGCCCCGGCTGCTCCGTCAAATCACGGCAACATGTCTCGTCTTGCCTTGCAATTTTTAGGTTTAACTTTTTAAGACTTTATTAAATTTAGAAACATTTTACACTTTTTTAAGACTTATGATAATTTGAATTTAAAAGATCCAAGGGGAACAGACACTTATACCATAGGAGAGTAGAGATTAAAATAAATTGCCAGTTTTTTACAAGAAGAAATTGTTTGAAGCGATTCGTCTGGTGTTTATCAAAACTAACTGGAAACTATATTAATGTCTAAAATCTTGCGGATGGGTTTCTGGTAATTACGCAAAGCGTTGTTTATAAAATCGGAGGAATTTTAAATCCATCACTTTATACAGTTTAATTGCCTTATTGTATTTTTAATCTTATTTTTCCTATTACCTTTAGAATTTTATTATAGTTATCTATTTTGTGAGTAGTTCAATAAGACCGATTATGGCCTATAGGGTAGGTTTTTTAATTGAATCCATTAATATTATATCTTATATGCAATGTTAACGTTATCCAGAAATAGTGATTACTCTTATTTCGCCAAATATTTGTTCCTTGCGACCTTAACTTGCTATTAACCAATCTATCGTTAATGACAGTTTCTCAGTCTTCTCAGCCTTCCAAGACATATAGCAAATTGGTATTGCCAAAAATAAATCTACAGACTAATTAAGATCGATGAAACTATAGAAATAATTGACATTTTCTACACTTAGCTACACTTTACCACACTAGTCCTACAATAAACCCTCAATATAACCAACATATCTACCCTATTAGCATTTAAAAAATATTTTCGAGATCGCCACTTGGGTATCATATAGGGCTTAGTTGTAACAGATGTAACTGCGTCTTGACAATGAAACAAATCCTGACAAAATGCGCACACCCTTTTTGAAACAAAGAGGCGACTTCTCAAGGAACGCTCTAACATAGTTTTATTAAAACAACTAAATTAAAAATCAAAAACGAACTGCATCTTTTAAATAATTATGTAACATTCTATTGTAGTTTTTGAATTAGAGCTGAATAAATAAATATTAATGCAGCAACGACGTATTCTGATTTATAATTTCTTAATATTAAAATTTAATAAATATGTGTTATGAAAACTATACAATTTTAAAAATTCAATTATTTTTTATGGTTAAAAAGCCGTAAATTAATTCTTTTTGGTTTTCCTACTCGTATTTACAAAGAAGCGCAAAACATACTATTTTCATTATAAAACCATGATGTTACAAAATAAGTGTGAGTATTATTTTTTCTATTTGAAACATATCATAATTCGTTATCAGAGTCGGCATCTAATTGATCATATAACCTATCTAAGTGATCACGATGACCCAGTGTAAAAACTTCACGACTAGGAATTGTTACGGAAATAGGTTTGTGTTTAAATGTCACTAAATCGGGTTGTTTGTTAAAAAATAAGTTAGATAAAACCATATTGTTAGATTTTATCTCCTTCGATTGACGTTTCACATTACTCGAGATGATGATGACATCTGGAAGTAAATTAATGTATATTTTTAACAGTGAATTTTTTATATTTTAATATAAGTTGCTATTTTAATTGGACAAGTTTTTAAATCGTAGCTATTAAAATTATTTTTGTGGTAAGGATAATTACATTTTTAAGTTAAATTTGATTAATCAAATAACAGTTGTAAATAGTTTTCGTTCGAGAATATTAAAATTACAATACGCATCTTATTAAAAAAACAAAAACAACAATAAACTATTTATAATTTTAGAACTAAAAAGTCCATACATGATAAGGGATATACTTAATTGAAAACCAATCCGAATATCGTGTTATTTAATCGAAAATATTCTACAAAAAAAATATTTAAAATCCTATTTTAGGATACACAAAAGTTATCTTCGGCAAATGAAAAATGTAAATTTTTGCCTTGCAAATATCTTTCGCTTAATTATAATTCATATAAATTTTTGCTACGGGTACGAAAATTTAGGATTAATGCATTAATATATTTTATTGATTAATGTTTTTCTTATAAGAACAACATTTATACTCATACATATATTTATGTACATTTTAACAGTGAATAAGGTTTATCCACTCTAGATAACATATCAGAGACATGGAAGGATAAGCAGAAGGAAGAGAGAAAGCTTTCATAAACTTCGCGTTTAGCCGATAGGCCAGAAATACTTTTATTGTTCGTCTTAAGAAGTTTTATGTTCAGCATGCTTTTTGAAAGAGAACGCGAGTAAATTTCGTATAATAATTCCTCTAAAAAAATTATATTAATTCTAGTTGTATCCCTAATTTTAAGCAAACGATATTTTTCTTTAATCCGATTTTAGTCAGATCCTGCGAATTCTTTCAATTGCGTACTAAAAGTGGACAAACATGTTTGCGCTTATCAGGTTATACATAAAATTAATATACAAATAATATTATCAAACTCTTACCTTCGTCACCATCATCTCGTACAATTTTTGATGTATGTTTATCGCTGATGGGCTGTGATATCAAATTTGTAACTGAATCATTATTATTATTACAACTATCCTCTGAACTTAGACCTGCGTTTAATCGATTAGTTTCTTTAAATGGTATTGAAAATATATCATCATGTTCTTTCTCTTGCTTGATAACATTTTGTAAAGGTCGATAGGAACCCAATAAATTTTCTGGAGGCACCAAATCATCATCATCGACAGTATTTGATATTGCTGTGGAATTTATGGTAGATTTTTCTTTGCTAAGTATGATATTATTTGTAGTAGTGTCTTGATTTAATGTTTCGTGTAGCATATTTTTATTATTTCCTGTTGCGCTTTTTTGTACTGGTATGTCTGAAGGTTCTACCTTAATGTTTGCTTGACTATCAGTTACCTGGCATGTGACATTGGTTCTGGTTTCATAGAACTCATCATAATCGCAAATATTGCTAGCACTTGATACCATATTTTGGTAATTATTTCGAAAAAACAATGCAGAAGGAGGTACTACATCGTCGTCGTTAGAATCTTCAGATGGCTTTGAAGATGCAGGTGTTTTCCTGCTTCCAGGAACTAATTTATTTGTATTTGCAACATTATTATTTTCTAAAGGTTCTCGTTTAATTTTCACTTGTAAAGTTTCATCACAACATTTATTTTTTTTCGTAGGTGAGAGTCTTATGTTTTCAATATTGTTTGTTTGTGTTTGTGGTCTCTGGCAGGTCTGTAAAAAGTCTCCCAAACTATTAATAGATAACGTAGATATGGTATCTGTGTCATCTTCTGTTAATGTTTGTGAAACTATATCGCTTCTAGTTGATTTTTTACTATTGTTATTGTGATTGTTGGGCTTTTCAAAGAATTCCATATACATAGATAAATTATTTTCTTCTTGTTTTATATTATTGGCAGTAACATCAAAACGGGATATAGTGCTATTATTACGAATGACTATATCATGAGGATCAATATCAGGATCAGGTTTAATGCTACGAATTAGTGTATTGGATTTTTCTATTAAAAAATATTACAAAAATTAAGTATATTAAAAACACCAGTTAAGCGATGTTTGATACCTGGAATAGTGGCTGCATTTTCCATCGGGCTTATGCTATTATTTGTTTCTGTTGAGTTGTTACGCGTAGAAACATTTTTTCGAACTGAATTATTGTCTGTGTGAAAAATAAAAAAACGAATTTATTACATCATACATATTTTATACATTTAATACATCGTATATACTTTAGATAAATTCCTATTAGATATCAGCAAAAGCTTTTTGCATTGAATATTTTTTTAATTGTTATCAACTATTTTTTAATCAATCTTTGTTGGGACTTTTTCACAAGTTATTAAATTTTTCATACAACGAATTCATTAGTGAATTCTCATTGCTTCGAATTTCAATTTCATATATCCGCCAATTATACCAACTGGTATGCGAGATCAATTTAAAAAACCGAGTTAAAAATATCCAATAATAATGGGTACTAGTAAAAAGAGTACAAAAAACCTAATGGTAATTGTGCAATACAATTGCAAAGCAAACCAAGAATTTTGGTCTTTTTTTGTGTAGAAAATATCAATAATGTACAATTTTTCACTTTTACCTTCTACTACAGGTAATTTTCGAATATCTAGTTTAAAGATAAAAATTATTTGTAAATATATATGTACATATTCTGAGTTTCAAAGGATTAAAACGTGATTTTTTACTACATACTGTTACGTTTATTACCACGCCAAACGTTATTTTGAAGGGTTCGTTTCATTGCAAATATGAAAATACACACTCTTTTATGATTTTATCACTACACAGTTGTATTCGGTACATAACACTCTTATATACAACTCTTTAGTACTAATTGACACTGTACACTTAACACTTCTTTTGTACACACAGATGTTCACTCTATGAAATCTCAAAGTCAACTATATCTTCTGCGGTGGACGGCGGCTTTATATACAGATCACGGCCGCTCCTTGAAATATCCCGAACATACTCGAAATTGCGCATCAGTTATTTCAGTTGCTGGCTTAGTAGTCTTGTATATGTGTTTGTGTGTGTGTATCTTTTGTTTACTTTTTGCTTGCTGTAGAAATTGTTTTTTTTCTGCTACGCAATTTTTTTTTGCTTTATGTTTATGTTATAGCGTATTTGTGCAGTAGGTCGTTTCACACATCTTTGACTATTACTTTGTAACACTGCCGCCCACTTAAGCCTTTTCGTCCCGAACAGGCTCAACATCACCTTTTCCATATTTGGCTAGTCGTTCAAGGTGAACCACCTTTATTTTGGACCTCGGGCTATGGCACTTCTGTATCCTGTAAACTACGTCATTCAGTCTCTTAACCACCTTGTATGGTCCCTCCCAGTGGGTTTGCAATTTAGGGGATAATCCTTTCTTGCGTTGTGGGTTAAACAGCAGAACCATTTGTCCTTCGGCAAATCCCTCCGTGTTTGCTGCTCGATCATACCTGGCTTTCATCTTATCACTGGACATTTTAATGCGGTTACCGACAAATTCATGAAGCTCGTGAAGGTCTTCTTGTGCCTGAAGAGTATTTCCATCGTCTTCGCATGCAGGTTTAGGTTCTACACCGAACTCTAAATCCGCTGGCAGTTTCAGTTCCGTTCCAAACAGGATTTTCGCTGGACTACGTGTGGTGGAATCGTGAACCTGACCATGCCATCAGACTGTGGATGTAGCGGTGTCGTTCTTGTCTTTTTGATGCCACATAAGTCGCATAATTCTTTAAATATGGCGGATTCAAAATTTCGTCCCTGGTCAGAATGCAATTCTATCGGAACACCGTATCGACACACCCAATTGTTAACAAATGCGCCTACCACCGTTATAGATTCTTGGTTTGGAATGGCATACACCTCGGGCCATTTGCTGAAATAATCTATTACCACTAGTACATACCGGTTACCAACGTCACTGACAGGGAATGGACCTGCTACATCGATTGCTATCCGCTCAAAAAGAGCACCCACGTTGTATTGCTGATGCTTGCCGCGACTTCTTCTTGTTGGACCCTTGGCCGCAATACACTGTTCGCACCCAACCCAGTAAAATCGCTGTTTTATCTTTTCCAAAGTTTTTGTAATGCCCAGGTGGCCGCCGCTAGGACCGTTATGGAACTGCTTCACTACCTCATTTATCTTGGAAGTGGACACGACAATTAAGTCCGTTGTAAATTTACCATCTGTACTTTCCCAAGATCGATATAAGCAGCCATCTATTAATTTAAGGCTATTCCATTGGGCCCAATACGCTTTTACTAAAGGGCTTTCTGCCGATATTGCATTACGGGTCGGCCTTTTGTTATCCTGCTTAGCCCATATAATCTTTGCCAAAACGGGGTCATCATTCTGTTCCTTAGACCAGTCTTCTCCTGAGCTGACATGGGTCCGCCGCACGTCGATGACGCATTCCCTTTTTTCCACTTTTGTACAGTGTTCGCGCTCTACGTTGCATGGCCGTCTCGAAAAGGCACCAGCATTATTGTGTTTTCCGCCTTTTCTGTCCCTCGGTGGCGAAGCAGATCTTAATCTTTTCTTTGCAGATCGGCAGTTGCGCTGGAAGTAGCTGAACTTACCGCAGTTAAAGCATTTGGCGCGAGATTTGCCTCTTTCCTCTAGTATTTGCTTGACCACTGCTTCTATTTCGCTCCTTTTGTATGCGCCAGTTAGCGTATCAGCCTCAAGTTGCCGCACCTTGTAGACTTGTGGCTTCGATATAACTTTTGCGGTCTCCTGGGCCAGCGCGTACGAAATAGTTTCCGCAAAGGACTTCTGCATAGCGCAAACTGCATATCTAACATCTGGATCCCGTATGCCACAAATGGTTCTATCTTGAACTGGTCCAGGAATGGATGGTTCTCGCCTGGGTAAGTCAGCTGCACCAAGCGCTCAATTTCCATCGCGAAATCTTGCAGCGTTTCATTCGGCTTCTGCACTCTGCCCCTTAATTCCATCCTGTACAGTTCTCACTTATGTTCGCCACCGTACTTACGTTGCAAGGCCACCATTATGTCTTCGTAGCTATTTCTGCAGCCAGCTGGTAAGCTTTCAAGGATTGCTGCTGCTGTTCCCTTTAGCGCCAGAATTAGTTCTATAGCTTTTTCTTCATTGTCCCATTCATTTTTGTTAGCCACCGTTTCGAACTGGAACTTGAAGATATTAAAAGGTGCGCTACCATCAAAGCTCGGGGCCTTTATCTTGTTGGCATGCCCAGGGATTATTCTTACCGGTCCTTCTTGAATTTGTAGATCGCTCATCTTGTTCTTTAACTCATGTAGTTCTGCGTCTACGCCGGAAAATTTTTCGTCAAAACTTCTCGCTATGCCGAAGAGTCTCTCATCAACATTTCCCGTTATGCCGTAGAATTTTTCATCAAGCTCACTGACTTTCAGTTCTATAGCTTCCACTCGCTTGCCCATAACTTCTGAAATTTCCTGAAGTGTCTTTCGCTGTTAACCTTAGAAGCTTCTTGAAACTTTTCTTCTACCTCAGCTAAGAGTCTTTCGCTGTTCTTAGAAACTTCTTGAAATTTCCCTCTCTTGTCTTTCGTTGTTAGCTCTGACCTCAGCTGTTCTTAGAAGCTTCTTGAAATTTTTCAATCATAGCGGCCAACATTACGTTGAAGTCCATATTAGTGTTTGTGGCAGGGGTACATATCTCGAGCTCCTCTTTTTCCTCGAATTCATGTAGACCGACATCAATACCACGTCGCTTGAATTCCTCTATCATCCTCTTTTGCAGTTCTGCCTTATTGCCAATTGTTGCCAGATCAAACTTGCTCAGCTCTTTTTTTAGCTGATCTACTTTCAGCTCGTCAAACTTCATTTTTTTACTTACTTTTTTCTTATTTTTACAATTCTACTTCTGACACCAGTTGTTACGTTTATTACCACTACAAACGTTATTTTGAAGGGTTCGTTTCATTGCAAATATGAAAATACACACTCTTTTATGATTTTATCACTACACAGTTTTATTCGGTACTTAACACTCTTATATACAACTCTTTAGTACTAATTGACACTGTACACTTAACACTTCTTTTGTACACACAGATGTTCACTCTATGAAATCTCAAAGTCAACTATATCTTTTGCGGTGGACGGCACCTTTATATACAGATCACGGCCGCTTCTTGAAATGTCCCGAACATACGCGAAATTGCGCATCACTTATTTCAGTTGCTGGCTTAGTAGTAAGGTATATGTGTTTTGTTTACTTTTTGCTTGCTGTAGAAATTGTTTTTTTTTTTTAATCGCAGTTCGGGGAATTTCTGCTACGCAATTTGTTTTTGCTTTATGTTTATGTTATTGCGTATTTGTACAATAGGTTGTTTCACACATCTTTGACTATTACTTTGTAACAATACATATCTGTACATATAGGTGTGAATGGCGCTAAATTCCGTAGAAGCGTCTTTTTTGTGAACATGCAAAATTTCCGGGTATTTTTTCAATTCAATAAAACTAGAAATATGGTGACGCAAGAGGTGACATTCGACAAAATGTAGTTTCGTTTAATCTAATCTTCACGAATAAATTTTTTGAATGCATTTTCCTTATATCGCACAAGCCTTCGTTTTGCATTTCCTAACTAATTACTGATTTTTTTCACAGAGGCCTTGTCTCATCGAACAGTTTTCGGTATATCTTTCGAAATTCGATTACGGTGGTTGACCACCATGGCAGCCAACGCTTTACCATTTGTATACAGGGTTTGCAATACCTAGAAGTTGCTTCTTTGAAGGCAGTTGGTAACTGGTTGACAGTCTTAACGATACTACAGCCACTTTTATGCTCGGTAGTTATGGACTTAAGTCGTTTAGAATACGACTCGGCGTTTCCCAGTTTATTTTCTTTCTGTTTATAAAAGTAAACATCCGCACCCTTTTACAGATTACTCGAGGTAGCGGTGACCTGAGAATTAAATATCATTTGACTACCAAATGATTTTATACAAATTTTGAGCCCTCAGCAGAAGTTACAGAAATTTATTGTAAAATAATAAAAAGTGCATACGTTACTGATTGATATTTCAATATGTTGTGCATAGACTACTAATTAGACGCGACAACTCACAACAACATTACCTCGATTATATAAGAGAGATAAAAAACGTTATCGTTTCTAATTAAGCTATCTCTTTCATGTAATCGGGTCAATTTAAAATTTTGTACGTAAAAACGCATGACACCTGATTACACGCTTTTTCAAATGTCATTGTTGGGTATTCTGTTTATATTCTGTGATGTTGTGATAGACGCCTAACTTGGTCCCGCCATATTGAGGCAAAAATTGCGGCTATAAAACTCAGAACAATTTAACTACACTAATAGATCCTAACTCAACCCTGGCTTTGGATTACAAATTACTTTTATACAAATCCATTATAAAACCAATATGGATATATGGCATTGAGCTGTGGGGTACTGCTTGTGCATCAAACATCCACAAGCTACAAAGAAGACAGTCTTCGATTTTACGTCTTATCGTATACGCCCCTTGATATATAAGAAATGAAAAATTCCATAGCGATCTAGGAGTTCCCACTATCTAAGAAGAAACAAAAACACTCTCGTGCAATTACGTAAACAATCTAATGGTTCATCCCAACACCCTAGCGTGCGATTTACTGCAATTTGATGGTCACCAGAGTTTTAAAAAAACAGACACATTGAGCCTTGCAAGACGGGACTCGCAAACCCAATAGTAGCTAGTTTATTAGAATTTCAATACAGTAAATTACTTATTACAGTGGTAACAATTAATAAGCAATATTGTAGATATAAGATTTAAATACTTATTCTAAATTTGCCTTTAAAAGAAAAGATTCAATTAAATAAAAATTAAAGTTTAAAAACAATATGTTGTGAAGTAAATATAGAAAAGTTTTGAACAATGGTTTTAATATTTTTGGAGAATATTTGTCTCAAAAAAGTTTTTAAGTCAGATTTTTGGAACGAATTTCCGTCATCCCTTGTCAAGTTTGGTTTGGAGACAAATCAGGCTATGTGTCATTTTCAGTGTCATTCTTCGGTCTAAGTCAGTGCCGATCAAATAATATCTGCTAAAACACAGTTTAGAAAGGAAACCCCCCATCCTGTACTAAACTAAGCTGCAAATCTTCCAGTGCTTGGTAATGATAAATATAGAGATATGATACACAGATATAATTGTATTATATACACATACATCAATAAAGAAATATAACACTACAAATTTATAATTATGTAACCGTAAATGCTTGACTATATATTGTTTTAAAAAAATTCCACTGAAGTTAGTTCTTTTGCCTTTTTCTATACTAATATACGAAAAAATCTGACCGTCTGGTTCAATTAATTTCACAAATCAGTGCCTATTACCTCAGTGTGGGACGTGTTTTAAAAACCGACGACAATACTATAACTTACTATAATAACGCCATATATTTTAACCACGATAATCAAATTAAACATAAGATCAGAAATATAAGATCTGAATTATTTGAAGTGGATATGTATCAACAATACTATAATTTCATAATTTGGAACGCATTGCCGTCTATTTAATTGGATACAAACCAAGCCAAACTTCACAAGGGATGTCGGAAATTCGTTCCAAAAATCTATCAAATCACCCTGTAGGAAAATTAAATCAAGAATAACTTCATAATTTCGACCTTATGTCCTACCAGGTTAATCAGGTTATGAGGTACAATAGAGCGTCTTAATAATTTGAAATGTATGTATTAAGGATCGATGACATAAAAATTAAATAATTTCAAACAAATAACCTGAACAGGATAATTAGGACAAACAATAAAAAAAATAAAACTAAATTATATAGAGTTTAAATAGACATGGAATATATAACGACGTGAACTAATTTCCTGTAGACAGGAAGTGATATAAGAGTCAACAATATCATCCAGCTGATGATAGGTTCACATACAAGCAAGGGGAATATTGCGAACTATCCGAAATTCGTTTTTCAGTAATAGTGAGGTTAAATTATGTACCCATCCCGGCGAAGAAATTCACAAAGTCTTTCGATGATTTTACCTCGTTAAAGAAATACATACATATACAGTTCCTTTTAGTTTTTTTGTTCAGTTCCCAAATTCGATGAATTTTTGGAAATTTGTTTAACATTAAAATAGCGTTTACCAAAAAATGTATTATAATGTAAAACACGCGTAGCATTGCAATATATATTTAATAATAATAATATTCTTTGGGAATTCCCCACTGTTCGCAGTTGGCAGTAAGTTCTTGTTTGTGGCGACTTTATTTGCAGTCACATATTTTATAGGGACTTATTTCTTTTATGAATTACCATACGGTAACCGTACCTCATCTAATGTCACATTCTTTGTTATATTTTTATTTTTAGCGCAGAAACAAAAAATATTCCATAGATTCCAAAACTAAACAAAGCGGAACTAAATGCCATAGCATTTTTTTCTTACGAGTATTATACTGGATCAGAAACAACAACTTACCTGTACATTTTTTAGTTTCTGTTGAATTTGGTTCTGTTACTTTCGGAAGATAGTTAGAATTGTGCTCTACGATATCAGAATCAATTCTTTCTTGTAAACCATTAATCTGTTCTATATCTTCCCTACAAGTTTGAAACAAATTTGTTGAATTATCATCGGGCGGTACTGCTGTTTGACTTAATAGGTCGTCATGTATATCATCGTGATTTTCAACCTCATCGTCTTTACTACCGTCACTAGCCGCAGTAAATCGTCTAAAACGTATTGTTAACGTACGACCTCCTATTTCCGCATCCAACATGCGTTTATAAGCCTCAATGGCCAGCTGTACATTTTGATATCGAATAAATGCATATCGCGTATATTTCATACGTTGAGCAAAACCAATATCAATGCGTGCAGCACCGGGAAAATGTTCCTTTAATGTTTTACATGCTATTGTAGTTGGAAGATTGCCAACGTACAACGTAAATGGATCAATTTCATTCAGCTTAGTACTGTGTACTTTATAAGGTATTTGCTTAATTTCTACCGATAAAAATCCTGTGCCAAATGGTATTTTCGACAGGTTTTCAATGGTCTTCTCCACGTCTGTGGCAGGTTTTAAATGAACTAAGCAATAACGTTGAGCAAAGTTTAGTTGAAAATGTACCGATTCTATATCAGGACTATAACATTTAACAATTTCTCGACTTATCTCCGGATCGGGAAAACGGATGATTAATATAATATCCTTTTGTAGTTTTCTTGTATTTGCTTCCTCGGCCTTAAGAGCCAGTAGAGCGTCTTTTTCAGACCAGGATTTACTTAGTTTGTAACGCATAGACATAGCTTTTCGTTTTGCCTTCATTTTGACGATAGTTTTTCCGGCTGAAAGTCAAGAGTTTTATTATTATTATTATTCTTATGTAGAAATGTTAAAAAAAATATCAATTAATATAAAAAACCTCAATTACAATGAAAAATATTTTATTTCCTGATGGTGCTACACAATTGAGTTGCGAAATATTGAAAGAATAAAAGAATTTAAAAAAAGGTTCTTTAAGCTTGAAAACTTAATCAAATAAAAAGATGAATAAATAAATAAATGAAAATGTGCACACATACTATATATATAGTACTCTTACTTATTCCATTGTTAATAAAAGAAAATGATTCGACAATTCTTTGAGGTAAGTTCTTTAGTTAAGAGCTTGCTTCTGTATTTCGAACGCTTCAATGGTCTAGGAAATCTGTAAGAAAACCACTAAATTGTTTAAAAGTTTTAAATCGTTCGGAATACAGAAACAATTAATAATTGTTTCTGTTATGAATGTTCTAAATGAGGTTAAGGTTTAAACCTGCTGTCAGTTTTGTCTGTTACTCCTTTGACTTGTTATTGTTTTCTTAAATAGCGATGATTTAACATAAAATCCATCGACAAGTCATATGCCTGTGCTTCGTATTACACATATTGGCAACTCATGTATATACCATATTTTAAATATTTACCACTTCATATATGCTACATATATATATATATGTATATATATAAATACTCAAATTATAAAATGTTTAATATTCTTTGACATGATAGTAGCTTTCGAATAAAATGTAAATATTTCAACGTAAATTTCATTAACTTTCGTACTACTTTTTGATTTTTGTAAGAGAAAAAATTCCGAAAGTTCGTAAACAAATTTTCGAAAATTGTACTACGTTACAATGTTTTTACGACCTAGAGCCTGATTAATGATACATCGGAATATCTAACAATAAGAAGGTCGAATAAAGAATAAAACTTTTATAATTTTTACGAATTCGAAAATTGTCCCATTCGAATCAAGTTACACATAATAGCCCCCCTGTGCACACTTCATTAAGCTATTTTTAGTGAAGCTGGAGCTTTATCTGCTACCTGTTCCTATAGATTGCAGACGGCTCGTTATAAACGAAATACAAAAACTATGCTTAAAACATAAACTTGTCATCCGTAAACACAAATTCTGAGGTCTGCTAATCCCTACACAAAACACCCCATCTACGAGCTTTATCTGCTACCTGTTCCCACCTAACACACGTTTAAGTTCAATTGTTACCAGCTCACATAACGAACAGACACTAATGAATTGATACAAACCTCTCAAAACGAAAAATGACAATTCAATACATAGCTAAAATCCGTTTGTCTCCTCAAAGAACACTTTCGTTACAAATGTCTGAACTAAATGACTTGAAATTGTCTTGTATAAGAAGAGTTTAAGAATTTAGCCTGCATCATACCCTGGGAAGCGTCTTTTCCAGTTAACAGTTCCTCACTTCTGTACCAAGAAGCAAAGTGTCAGAAGCTTGACTACTGCGTCCGATAACTCGTTGCCTTAATGGGAAACGTGGCCAGGTGTTCAGTACAATGAAACTTTATTTACCATTTTTATAGTATATTGCGGTTTTTGTGTTTTTTTACCTATTTGTATTTAAACTTAAACATTTTAATTATTTATGATACTTACTATACTTACTACATATTGTTCTGAACGTAAGTGTAAAAACAAGTATTCTTATAGAGAAACTGCCAGTGCTGTGCTTAAACTAGCAATTAAAAGGTACATACGAACGCGTGTGGCACGCACTGTACAGAAAGTTCCTGTGCTTAAACAAAAACAAACACCATACCCATAGTGTCATAAAAGTTACCAGGAATTTGAATACAAAGAAAAACAACAACGATAAAACTTCAGAAGAATTCTAGGATTTAAATAAGGGAACAACAACGCTAAGAAACCACCACCATAAGTGAAGAAGCAGACAAAACAAATATAATCAAAAAAAAAACCTGTAAATAATTCAAGACGTGTAAAAAGGTTAAACGTAACAATTGGTATATGCCGTCAGCTGGCAGGCACAGAGGTATGGCTTGGCGTAACTTAGAGAACTTTTAGAAGTTCTGACTTAAACCTCCTTGTGGTGGTGGCCAGTAACAGGTTTCTGTCTATGCAAGGAATCTGGCTAAATAAGTCGAGCGGAGAAGTTAACACTATCTTATAAAAAAAATCCCTAACCGACGGTGGAACAGCATACGCCAGGGATGCGTGGCCAAGAGGTGGTTGGTCTCTAGTATGTGAACTCTGGCTACCAGTCGATCTCCAGGGTGGACATATTTTTCTCCATTAGAGAAATGAATCAGGAAGCCTCGCAAGTAGCGGATAGGTTAATATCTCAAGAAACTCCGGTTTTATTTGGCCAAAGGCGGAATCTGGAAAAGATGGATAAGAATGTTTCGCAAGAGATGGACGGGTCGATCTTAAAAAAGTACTTTTAAGGCATTTGACCGTGAGATTCCGGTAGGGATGGACAATGTAGCCTCGCAAGAGGTAAATCTGTGCAGGAACTCCGGTGTTTATTGGCCAATACCAAGACAACCTCGAAAGAAGTGGACAAGTCAGTCTTGCGGTAGAGGCTGAGACAGTATTGCACATTGTGTGTGAATATCCACCACTGGCTAGCATAAGGCTTAGCACTGCGGGCAGACACTTGTAAGATGTGAATGCCATGGTGGACCTAGGCCTTAGACAAACATTAGCCATTAGAGACTCCATGATGAGGAAGAAGGCAGACAGTCACTAATCGCCAGTCTGAAATCACTACAGTCAGGAGTAAAGGCTAGTGGTAGTACGAGACTCGAATAAGGGTAAGATAGTCATAAAATACAAATCGGTTGCCTGAAATCAGTTCGAAAAAAGAAGTGGGTCGAAAAAGGACCTATGAATTTACCTGTCTGCTTCGATATCCCCCCTACATTAATAAAATAAACAATTGGTATTTTTAACTAGAAATTAAGAATATTATTAAAGTAAACTTTAAATAAAAAAAGGGTTTTTTACACGTACTGTGAATAAATAAATAAGTTTTAAAGTACTTTTAATATACCATACACTCTATATTTTTATAACTACATTACGTTGCAAACATTTTCTACCGAAATCGTCATTAAAACATAACATTATTATGTTAAAACTCATCGAATATTATGTATACTTTCTTATAAAAGAAGGCTTACTATTCAAGAGCAAATTCAGATTTCCCTTGGCCTCCTCGTTCACCAGATTTAACTGCCCGATTTTTTGTTATGGGGTTATTTAAAAGACAAAGTGTATGTTAACAAACCACAGACACTTGGACAGCTCAAGCAGAATATTTTAGGCGAAATATAGCGCCTGCAATCAGAAACATTACGCCGTGTAATGCAAAATGCGCTAAATTTCCATAAAATGTATTTAACATATAAAAATAAATCATTAAAAAAACCGTTATTACAAGAGTTATACATGTTTAACATCATTTGGGCCACCCTGTACATAACCTACCTAATTATTTACTTTTTTCTTCTTTATTATTCAAATTTAGTCATCACTTGCTATATTATCTACACAACTTTTACTTTTTTTTAACACATTTTAAGATTTTACATTTCTTAAGAAAAATACCAACATGACTAATAAGCATAAACCTCTTGACCAATTTTATTGAAAGTCTTTGTCAAATGTAACTACGCATGCACACTTTTTCTTCTTGTAAAATAATAAGTAAACAAATCAAGCAAAGAGGAGCAAAATTCAAAATAATGAATTCACACGATGCTTTGTCGACAGAAATTTTGAAAATTACGTTGTTTTTGTAATAAAAGTAGACAACAAAAAAAGTCAAACTAATTTTTAAAAAGTTTTTAGTTTTATAGCTTTTTTTCACCACCAGGGGACGCCAAAACGAGGGAATTTGAAGTAAACACTTTAAACATTTCAAAAAAATAATTTTCAAAAACATATGTAATGCACATTTTACAAGGAATTATTAAATTGTTTTACAGTTTACAAGAAATTGTTTTAAAAGTTTACTGTGATAGATAACTACAAAAGTCAATATAATTTAACGCACCTGTTAGGTTTTCCGATTTTATTAATTTTAATGAATTTTAAGCACAAATAAATAAACAAGATAATAATTGTAATTTTTGGACTAGAATAAAATGTTGGCTCATAATTGCCAAGTATATTTGCAACTAAATGTGTAAAGAGTTTTGTTCTCCGATAATTTTTTTATTGATTTGAAAATTATTTATTATTTAATTAAACTCTTAAAAGTGATAAAAAAAAATACTGTCTACGGGTTTACTTCTGTTTTGTTGATACGGTTTTCTAATAACTTTTAAACAAATTTAAGACACCTAAGACACTTTTTAATAAGACCTAAATGAGAGCCAATCAGAAAAATATGAGAACACGATTGTCCTTAGAATCACTGTCATTTTCAAAAACGATTAAAAAACAAAAGGTATAATGAAAGAAAATGTTTATAACAAAGGTAAGGAGGCAAATAAAAACGATGATACAGGTGTGTCGTTGATATTCTTCGGCAAGAATGATACAGAGTCAATGACTTTTTACTGTCAAATGAAAGCATTTGCGGAGAAAAATATTAAAAAAATTTAAAATAATAATTCAATCCCGCTAATTTTCCCAAGTAGTAAATTAATAATATATTCACAAAATAAATTTTGATATGATAAGCTTGTCTCTATGCGCATTTCGCTGGTGGCTTAAGCCAGCTTATGAGTAAACATTTAACCAAATGTTTAGACAATTTAGAAATATCGTATATTATGCTTATAGTTTTAATAAACGGGATTTGTTTATTAAACTCAGCAGACAATATTTTCCTTCCCTTTACTTGGTTTACTTTTTCCAGGTGTACAACTACAGTGGTAATCAAAATAAAACAATCAAACGCAACAAATTTTGCCAATGTAAAACGAATGCGTATAGAGACTAGCGTATCCCCTAACAATAAACTTTGTGAATTTATTATTAATTTACTGCTTAAAAAATTAGCACATTGGAATTATTTATATGAGGTATAATTTCCACGTATTTTTTTTATAACATGTAAAATTTTTCGTACATATGTATGTGCATACATATGTATATGTACAGTATATAACTCCTTTATGTAAGTTTAACTCCTGACATCGCCGGTTCATTGAATTTACAAGATTAGCACAAACTTCCGGGCCAATCGAATATCTCGCTTCATAAAATTTACTCCACTCTTCTTGCTTATTTTTAGATTTAAAAGCAATTTTATTCTTAAGAACTCCCCAGGTGTGCTCGGTAGGATTTACATAAATCCGCCGATTATTAAGGCCACTCCAGTACCGACACTTGAAATTCCTAAACCAATATTGTACACTTCTATGGGATGTTTCTGATTATTGTTCTGCATAACTTGCCACCTCAATGCATTTCGCCTTCGGCAAAGGGAAGTATATCATACTGAAGAATTCCTAGGAAAGGCATCACCAAATCATCAACGACCCCCCGCCGTTTGCTTTGTCTTTTTTGTATATTTTGTATCATACGCTTTGTTTTGGGGATTTTACGAAGCAGGTGTGTGTTGCTTGGTAAACTCCAATCTTTTTTCGATATACCGTTTATTAAGGAGATGTAATTTTTAAGGGCTCCGACCTATAAGCTTAGCTTCCTGAAGTCTTTTCCTTATTTGGCGACTTGAAACAGGAGCTCAGATTTTAGTTTTAGGCTATTTGACAATTAAAGGGATTTTACGTTTAGCGAAGCGGAGTGTTGTTCTGGTCTCGGTAGTTTTCGTTGAGCGGATCGTGTTAAGGACTTTGCTTTTGATGTACTTCATTATGTTTTCTTTTAGATAAACCCTCTGCTTTCAAGCTTAAGATCAATTATTTTAGAATCTGTTGTGTGAACACCATGACCCATGTTTAAATTACTACAAAAGTTACACTCCACTGGATAATTGCTGTCTATATTAACTAGGTTTTTACACTTTTTATTTATTCTTTGCAAGTTTTTGGTTTTTTATTTCCATTTAAACACAATTTGTGAAAAATGTCCCTACTATTCATTTCAAATAAATTGACTTCTTTACATAATTTGTTGCAAATAAATTTTAAATAAAGAGAAAAAACTTAAAAAACCATTAAAGCTTAAAAATTTAAAAGGTAGTACCAACAATAGAAGAAGTGCATTTTAAAAAGGCTTACAACATGTTATTGAGAGATAGGAAATTGTGTTTTGGGATAGCATGGCAAATATCACAGTTATCGGATAATTCGTAGTATTATGGCAGTTTTATTATAAAGAATATTTAACAGCACTGGAATGCTTGCTGCGATTAGGTTGAAAAGTGACAGGTTTGTTGCTGCTGTCATATTCATCACACATTCGGGTTTGCATAACCTTGCGCATATAATAGCTAAAATAAAATGTATCTTTGTGACGTATAGAAGGTGGGCGAGTCAGTATTTTATACCCAGATGCTCCTCAATGGTTAAATTTTTTTTACGCAAATATATTTCAGCTGACATAAATAATGATTAGCTTTCATATAATACCCATTTTGTACCATTACGTTTCGAAATACTCGAACCCATCGCAAATCATGTATAAAAAATTTGAAAATCTATTACTCGGAAAATATAGGGTTCCGTTTTTTTTATATTTTTTTTTTTTCAATTTTCTATCACTTTACATAATTTTTTTTTTTCATTAACCTTTATGTCACATTTTCGACGTGTTTATAAATAAAGAAAAGTAGAATGCGGGTTATAGCGTTATATGAATTTCAGGCTTTGCTTAAGCTGTGTTAACATTACGTGTACAAGTCATATGGAATGTTAAAATTCTTCGTCAATATATCAGCTATCATCTGATCAGTTGATATGTATATATGTACTTGAATTCAATAATATCTTCACGAACCATTTTCCGGACAAAATGGTATATGATATCTATATGTTTGCTGCGGGAATGATACACAGGATTCTTCGCAAGTTGCTGTGCACTTAAATTATCCCCACAAATTACTACAGGACGTTGCTGATCGTATACACAAATTTCACCCAATAAATTTTTCAAATATGCTGCTTCTTTCGCTGCTGTTGTCATTGCGATATACTCAGCCTCTGTGCTACTTAAGGCTACACAATTTTGCCGTTCTGAAGACCACGAAAAAACACTACCACCAAGCAGAAATGCATATCCGGAATAAGACTTGCGATCAAACGCATTGCTGCCCCAATCGGCGTCAGCATACCCCTCTATCATTTTTCCAGTATGCTTGTAAACCAACTTCTAATCTATAGTATTAGCCAAATACCGAAGAACATGTTTAATACCAGCCTCATGCTCTTTGTGGGGATCCATATTTCGTTGTGCCAATTTCGACACTGAGTGTAATATATCTGGCCTTGTACACGTGGCTAGGTACATAAGTCCACCAATAGATGATTGATACGACGTTTGATCTATTCTCACACAATTGTTCTCACAATTAATCTGAAAGCCAACATCTAATGGTGTTGATGAAGGACGACATTCTTCCATTTTGTGTTGTTTCAATAGCTGTTTTATTTAATTTGACTGGCTAACAGTACCGAGCTCTACCTCGCTTTCAATTTGCATCCCCAAAAATAAATTCATGGGCCCCTTGTCGATGCAATCAAAACAATCCGAAATATAGTTTTTAATGTTCATCAAAATACTTTTATCTTTACAAGCAATCACCAAGTCAATCATGCAATACTGTAATTAACGTATACAGCTACCAAGTATAAGCTACGCTCAATCATCATTTTGTATAATCACGGGTCATTTATACATGGAGTAAAACCATAATATTGGAGATCTTCACCCTGTTTTAAATTCCATTCCTCTGACAGATCACTGTTCAAGTATGCAGTACAGACATCCATCTGGTGCATATACATGTTCATTTCTGCTGCAAGGGCAATTACCATACGTATAGTTTCATACTGGATAACTGGCGAAAATATTTCCGAATAGTTCACGCTTAACTGTTGACTGCAGCCTTTTGCAACTAGTCGCGATTTAAACTTGTTAATGTCACCATCGATGTCTCGCTTTACACTAAATACCCATCTGGATCCAATGGCATTTTTTTCTTCAGGGTGTTTTACTAACGACCACATATTATTTGCAATTAGTGCATCATACTCACTTTTCATGGACTGCTTCCATTCTGATGAATGTATACTGCTTTCTGCCTCTTCTACGATTTCGGGTATTACAATGTTGTCATTATTTAATGCCTTCAGAAAATTACACACTTTCCTGGGTCGTCCAGGCCTCCCGCATTAAGAGATTTCACATTTTCAGCACAATCATACAAATCTTCACTATCTGTCTCTTTCTCGAAACCATAAATCTCATCATCACTAATGTCATCGTTCAAAGGCACTGTATTCGCTTCTTTATTGTATAATTCTTTTTCACCGCTGTTCATTAAAATGTCGGACATATCAACAATTTTCTCTGTGTCTAAAGTAGATGTTCCTATAAACATGACGTCACGTTTTTCTACAACCATACCATACAAGCGATAAGCCTTAGATGTTAACGAGTATCCTACCATTCTATACTCGATCCCTTTATGTTGAAATTTTCTGTGTGCTGTTTTATGTCCAACTGATGGTTTTTATTCTGTGAATATTTCAAAAGGTGTAACGTCTTCTAGGATTTTCGTAGGTGACCGGTTACGAATATAAACAGCAGTTGCTACAGCTTCCGCCCATAAAGATTCATCTAAACCAGGTTGAAGTATCATAGCAGCGACATTTCCACAATTGTTCGGTTGGCACGCTCGGCTACAGCATTTTCTTGCGGAGTATGTGGCACGGTAAGTTCCCGAACTATGCCGTTTTCTTGTAAATACTCGTTAAATTGTCTGTTTACAAATTCACCGCCGTTATCGCTTCTTAAAACTTTGATCTTCTTCGACGTTTGGCGTTCAATATTCTTTAAATATTTTAAATTTATCGAATACTTTATCTTTACGTTTAAGAAAATGCACAAATACACGTCGCGATTTATCGTCTATAAATGTTAAAAAAATATTGGGCACCCCCAAGAGACTTTGTTTTAAACGGACCACACACATCTGCGTGGATCTTATCAAGAATGTTTACCGGCCGTGTCACACTATTGTTGAACGGTTTTACATGTATCTTAGTCTTCATGCATATTTTACACGGATTGTTTTTCGAAAAATTAACGTTTTCCATTCCGCACACCATATTTTTATTTTTCAGTTCTTGTAAACTACGATAATTTAAATGTCCAAATCTACTGTGCCATTTTACGGCTGTTTCATTTAAATTAAAAATAAATTTTGTTTCTTTGCCACTTTAAACATAACGTTATTGTCTTTGTCATTTATTTCTGCAAACTTTTCTTTAAATGTTACTTTATAACCATTGTCACATAATCTGCCAACAGACACAAAATTTCCTCTCATACGCGGCACATACAGAACACTAAGTAGCACAATGTTACAGTTGTCAACTTTAATTTTCACTTCACCTATGCCTTCTGCTTCTAAAGCGGTTATTAGACGATCATACTTGGTATGTGAACATGGTGTGATGAGAGAGAGTGTTTCGTTATTAGACTATCATACCAAGTTGTCAAACATCAGTATACAAGCAAACACTGAATGGGGAGGTTTATTTTTATTATGTCAACACCAGCTCCTGACTTTTCACTTTGTTTAATTTTTTTCAATTGTTGCTTCGGGCTCAACTGTTTTTAATTTTTCCAGAAGTTTTTCATAACCCTTCTGCTTAATATGTTTATTGTGGTATATTTCACTTTTTATCTGCCACAATTCTGGCAAACTTTCGTACATTTCAATAAACTCCTTTAAAAATGCGCGCTCTAAGAATGCCATATTTACCCTTCGCTTACGAAAACAAGAATGAAATTTCCACTGAGCTTGACAGAATTGCTATTAAATGAGTATGATGGTATGATGACAAACACAAAATATCAAAATTTTTTGAAAACCATCCAACCAAGTTGACAAACACGCATTTTGCACTATTACACGAGTGTGATGGTATGCCATCACACCATGTTCACATACCAAGTTTGACCATCTAATAGTCGCTTAAGCAATTATCGCGAGCCAAATAATTATTTTCATTGTGCTTCTTTAAACTTTGAAACAATGTTTTCTTCGAAATCATATGTGCAGTCGCGCCGCTGTCCAAGCACCAAGTTGACTCATTAATGATGTTTATGTCTGCTGCTGCTAAAACTGTATATTGTTGCTCGCCTTTTTATTTTCAGCTTTCTTGTATGTGGTAGTGTAACAGTCTGCTGCATAGTGACCACGCTTACCACACTTAAAACATTTGAAATTTGTTTTCTCTCTTTTATTAAAAGGTTTCTTTTCACTTTCTGTCGCGTTCTTAAAACGGTTCCTTGCCATGTATGCGTAAGTTTCAGTGTTGTTGTTTTCCTTTGTGGCATTTTGGCTTTTCCTCTCCGCTTCTTCCAAAAGCTTTATTTTCAAAATTTGAAATTCGGGTAACGTATCCCGAGTCTCCATAGCAACCACAAACTGATCATAGGATTTTGGAATACTTGATAATAATATTATCATTATTAGTTCATCCTGAAAGTTGATTTCAACTTCTGCCAATTTCTCCACAGCACTAGTAAAATCATTTAGGAAACAGGACATATCATCACTATCCGTCATGCGAAAAGCCTGTCAAATGCTTAAGCAAATTATTGAAGACTTTTAGGTGGCAACAATGTACTTACATGAGCCTGGAAACTATAGTGCCACAGTTGCACATTTGTTTTATTCGTACTTTTGCAAAAACATATTTTATTTCAGAATAAATAAAATTCGTTAACAAAAAGGTGTTGAATAAATATATTTTATATATTTAATACCATTCATATACAAATTAATAATTATTTTTATTAGTTTTAAGAAATTTTCGAACAAAAAATACCCAATTTTTGGTGCTTGTGTAATTTTGGCCAAAACTACTAAAAACTGCAGCGGTGTGCATCACTCAATTTATACACAATAAAAATTTTTTGCATTTTTGTGCTACTTTTTTACACGCTCCTTTGAATTGCGATTGTAATAAAAATGCGTCTCTTTTTTGATACAAACAATTTTTTTCTATTAAATTTAGAAAAACAAAAATTTTTTACTTTCGTCCTCCATTGTAGCTTGTTTGTTAATGTATGTATCTATAATACAATCAGCTGTTTTCGTACGGTACTTTGCTTAAGCAAATGACAGTTGACGAAGCTTAACGAAAAGTGTTGTTAAGTACATATGATTTATATGTAATTGTACAGTTGCTTAAGCCAGCTTATGCATATTATAGTTTAGCCTTTAATAATCGCTTATATAACATTACTTTTCTTACTGGCCCACTTGGACGATGGACACTCTCCAACTTCTTCCATGCCTCGTTTGATAATTTACATAGTTTTATATGGTTTAACTGCAACGACTTTACACTTAGAGTTATTGTAGCAAGGGCTTTTTCATCCTGTTGATTCCATTCATCTGCCTTAGCTTTATATTCTTCTTTCTTCAACTTTCCGCTCACAATACTCCACATACCCGAATGTACTAAAACACTCCGCATCTGGACACACCACGTATCATAATTATTATCGTCCAGTTATTCAATTTGATATAAGGAATTCATCTCTACTTTTCACAAAATCACTATTTTTAATTTAATGTTCTGGGCCCATAACCTGTTTAAAACTAATCGAAAGAAAAAACCCGTTGAGCCTTATTTCAAATAAGAATATACACAGAAAATTATCTTTAGAAGCGTTTATTACAAAATAAGAATTAAGACAATCATACAAATCAATTAATATTAATTCTTTGTTAATACACCTAGTACACAAAGAATTAATTTTAAGGCAGACACAGATAATGTTGCACAGATATATAGACACTTACTTCATAGAATAAGATAATTAATATAAGTATGTTTTTAGGGTTTTTTTAATTATGTTATATTATTGAAATAAGTTTGGTAGATATGTTAATACAATTGTAGCATTATTTTAACATTTTTAATGTTAAATTTCGTTAACTGTATTTACATTTTTTTTAAATATTTTAAAAAACCTCATGTTATTTTTATTTTATGTCAACTTTGGAAAATTTTTGAATTTTTTGACAATAATTTTTTCATAAATATATAATTTGTTCGTTATTTTTATTTCCTGATGATGCTACACAATGGAGTAGCGAAATATCGAAAAATAAAAATATAATTTTTAAAAAAAGACCTTCAAGCTTGGAAATTGTCCAAATAAATTTAATATTAATTATTATAAATTAATGAATAACTCTATTTATAATTAAGTCTGTTCACTTCATGTTTTTTACTAAGAATGCTATTAACAACAAGGAAAGCTATTGGTGTCTTGCAGGTGCCGAATATGGTGCAATCCATTCAACTATCCGAAGAATTAAATTGTCTCTATTGAAATAAAATTTATTAACAAAAAACTAATTTCATTCTTAACGCTTGATACAGCAACATCCAAGCAAACTTTCGCTAGAGTATATTTTATAGTTTACGTTAAACATATTACATAATTTGGAACAGATTTCTAGACTTAAAATAAAAGTGTCAAGAATGAACGCGCTTGAGCATGAACAAAATTATTAATTTAATTATTAGCAGTACAGTTCTAGTGATAAAACCAATATCATTTTTATTAATTATTATAACCTATACAAAGGAGGTTTGCTGAATTACGATTAATTATGGAAACATTTCTTAACCAATATCAAATCATTTGAACTTTAAATGCATACCAAAAGGTAAGATTCAAATAATATAAAAGAATATAGGTAAAACATATTATCAGTAAATTTATGAAAATGTATTAAAACAAATTTTAAGCCAAATAATAACGAAGAAATAAAACTTTTTCGGTTTTAAAACGTTTCAATTTTAATAACAATTTCCAGAATTAATTTTCCTGATTCATTTGAATTTAATGTATGTATATTATTTCTGTATTGCCGTACTGTTGATATTATATGTATTACTTTATGTAATAACACTTTGTTTTCAATAATATAGTTTTCTTATTGAATATAGTTTTAAATTTGCTTTCAAATTTTATATTCAAAATTTATTCCCAATGAAATTATTATAAGAGATAGAAGTCTTTTAACTAAATATTGTTTTCAAAGAGGTTATGGACCACCATTGTTCGTACTGAAGCATACAATCACTAATTTAAAATGGATATCAAGGCACTGTTTCCAAGGTTAAATAATAATAACTATCACACATGGAAATGTGGAAATGTTATTGTTGGAACTTGAATTATGGGATGTTTTTACATCTGATATCCCACCGGATAATAAATGGTTGGTACGAGGTGGAACAGCCCGGGCAGTAATTGGATTACCATTGGAAGAAAATCAAAAAGTTTCAATTAAGAAACTGAAATTCGCTAAGGTTTATTGAGAAGTAATGAAGAAAAATCATGAAAAAGCAAATCTAACAAACAGAGTAAGTTTATTAAGAAAACTAACGTCGAAGAAACTTAAAAATGGAGAATCAATGGAAGATCATATTGCTGAATTTTTGGATATTGCTGATCGGTTGCAAGATATGGGCGGCGACGAATTTCCGAAGCATAAGATTGTTGCATTTCTATTAGGAAGTCTCGCAGAAAATTACAATAATCTTGTATCTTCACTTGAAGTACGACCTGAAACAGATCTCTCATTAGATATGGTAAAAGAAAAATTAATACGTGATAGCAAAAGAAATACAACAGAACTGACCGAAGAATTAGTTTTAAAAGCGGAATACAAAAGGAAAAAAATTTAAAATGTTTTATATGTGGCAAACAGGGACATATCAAGAAACCCTGTTACCTTAATAAGAAAAAGAAAAATAATTCTGTAAAATTTGTTGACTGTGCTTCTAGTATGTGTTTTGGTGTACTATCAGATAATGCAAAACATGGCTGGTTTGTGGATTCAGCTGCTACGTGTCACAGGTGTTGTGATGAAGACTTCTTTATAAAGTTAGATAAAACTTCAAACGAAAATATCTATTTGGCTGATGGAACTAGTATTAATGCAAAGGGCAAAGGAGAAGGTTTCCTGTATATAAAAAAACAACAGAATTTTGGTAAGAGATGTTTTATGTGTACCTACACTGGAGTGAAGTTTGTTATCTGTACGAAAGCACGTCTTAAAAGGATTAACAATAACATTTAACAAAAATAAATGCATAATATCATCAAAAGAAGTAGAATATGCTTCCGCTATATTAAAGAATAACTTATTCGTATTAGAAGAACACACCTCTTTAAGAAAAGTATCAAATACACCGAGCGATTGCATTCATAAATGGCACAGACGTTTTGGTCATAGAGACATTAACGCGATTAGGACTGGAATTAAAAATTCACTGTTTAAGGGAGTAAGTGTTTCTAACTGTAGTTGTGATGATTCATGTGAAATATGTTTAAAAGCAAAAATGTCTAGAAAAGCATTTCCGAAAAATTCTGATCATCGATCGGAAGAGTTATTACATTTAGTTCATAGTGATTTATGTGGCCCAATGCAGAATCCGTCACCATCTAGATCGCGAGTCTTTTTAACATTAATTGACGATAAGAGTCGATACTGAACCATATATTTCCTGAAGAAAAGATAAAATCAAGGAGTTTGTATTATATGCTGAGAATAAATTTGGTAAGCGTGTAAAAATAATTCACACAGATAGAGGTGGTGAATATTGTAATAAAGATATACGATTCGTTCTTGAGAAGTAAAGGTATTGTACATCAGTTAACGGCACAATATACCACGCAACAAAACGGAATAGCGGAACGAAAATATAGAAGCCTTGTTGAAATGGCCAAATGTATGTTATTTGATTCAAAATTATATATAAAATACTGGTCTGAAGCCATAAATACGGCAAATTATTTACTAAGCCGATTACCATCGAAAGCTTTAAATGTAACTCCATACGAAGCCTGGTTCAACAGGATACCAAATTTAAAATATATTCAAAAGTTTGGCTCAAATGCATTTGTACATATAAATAAACAGCAATGTTATAAACTTGATCCAGTTTCGAAAAGACACATTTTATAGTGAAAAATCAAAAGCATTTCGTTTCCTAAATCCTGAGAATGGTAAAATTGTAGAGAGCAGAGATGTCAGTTTCATTAAGGAATTTGGAAATAAAAATTCTACTGCAGTTCCTGATTTAGTAACAGAAAGTATTAAAAATAATACAAACGGTTTTATATCAACCAAAATAATATCATTTGATTTATCGCACGCAAAAGAAGAAAGTATCCCTGAAAAGTATATCAAAATTCAAAAATAATGTAGTTACATATGTATATGTTCTTTTATTTATTTTTTTAATTTTATCAAATAGCGACAAAAATGTTACTGTTTAATCGATGGCTCGAACATTTTACTTCTTTCATACTCTTGCACGGTCTTTATTGCAACCGTTGATTTACCTACTTTTTTTTACTGCATATTGAACTAAATGTGAACTATAAAATTACCTGTATCCTGATCATTACATTTGTTTTTGTCGTCCGCTTTTGTTGTCGTTGTCGGAGATGGTGAATGCATTAACGAGGCTGGTATTGGCGGTGGCAGAGGTAAATGCGGCAAATTTTCTGAGCTAGGTAAAGGTGGCAGTATTGGGGGCGGTTGCTGTGGAGGTAGTGGCGGTTGCTGTTGTGGCAATTTAGGTGGCGGTATTGATGTTATAGTTTGCCATAAATATGGGTTTATCCTATCACCCACTCCATATGTTGTGCTTGAAGCTGGTGCAATTAAATCCCCATTGTAATGGGTGGGATAAAAATTACTGTAACTATATCCATAATAGTTGGAACTGTCCATAATATTTGAAATAATTTTCTGGTTATTAGGTGCAGTAGCCGCCGCCGAAGCATTATGTTCAGCTATTGGTACGTGTTGTGTCGGTGGCAAATTTAAAACGCTTTGGGAAGATAAAGTATATGCAGAGGTTGGAGATAACGACGAAATTGTAGGCTTGTTTGTATATTGCGATGCTTGTTTGTTTTGGTGTTGGTAATTATGTTTTGGTCTTTGCGTAGAAATGCCATAAAAATTTGTATTCGATTTTTCATATTGATTGGGCTGATAGCAGTCTGTTGTAGTGTTTATATTTTGTGAGAATTGATAACCAAGATTATTTTGGTGTATAAACCTTGGGGAACTGTTGCCACCACTATTACTTGTCCCATATCTCGGACGCTTAGTAAATCGCATAGAAGAATCCTCCGCTATTACTCTGGAGAAGTTATTATTGTTGTATTTCTTCATTTTATTGGTTTGAAAACATCACTTCGATTTTCTACACACATAATTACTTTTCATATCTCTATTTTCATGAATATAAATATAGATATTTATTTATAAATACATGCATGGTTATATTTATACATATAATCACAGAAGATAATGTATACACATATTTTAAACACTTTGGACCTAAAAAATTTATAAGAATTGTTTATTTTTCTTTAATGTTTTTTGGAAAGTGAACAGTGTTGATAATATTTCAAGTTTTTAGAAAAAAAAAGCACACTTTTCAGAAAGTAATAAAAATATATTTTTGTAATTGGCCCAGAGTGCTGCGCCGTCAAATTTTATCAGCGGCGGCGGCTTGTGGACAGAAATTTGGCGGCTGCTAATAATCGACTGCTAGGCGGCTGAAAATAGTTTCAGGGAAGACATTCTCAACTGGCTTTTGCCAGGGATTATAGCTACTATAAATTTAATGCAAAAAATTACTTTTTAATGATTATTTTCCAAGTTTTATTTTTCGCTTAAAAAATAATAGCTATTTTTATATTTTGCTTGGAACGTAATAGTTATTTTATGAATGTTATTATTTGCGTGTTATTATTTGCTTAAAAAAATGTACGAATACTCGAGGTAAAATCAGTTGATATTTATTAAAGGTTTATAAAATTATACCTATTCAAAGATTTGATATTTTCAGAAATCTATATTAAATTTGCAAGTTTTTCTAATTTTACGATAGTTTATAGATTTTTCAATCACCCTTATCGTGGTTGGCGTAGGCATATTTCGACGACTGGCGTAGGCGTAGTTGAATTTAAAATGTAAGGTTACCGTGTAAATTTTTCGCCTACGACAATTTTGTAACAGAACACTAATGTAAAAGAATACACAACATTAAGTAATAAACTGTCAAAAATCATAACAAACGGACAAAAATTAAATTATAAAATTAATAAAGGCATAAATTCGTTCCAAAAATATATAAAAAGACCAAAAAGTTATTTAAAAAAATGTTTTTAATAAAAGACGAAATGAAAATTAAATGAAAAGTGTGTACCTAAACAACGAAGTTATATTCTAAAGTTAAAAAAAAAAATCTGTTTAAAATTTTATTTAAATGCTTCATATTTTAAATTCTCAAGCTCCAATTTTTTCTGCTTAGTTTCAAGTTCTGCTTTTCGTATTTTTAAAATAGCTTTTCTGTCTTCATCTTTCTTCTTTAGTTCTTCTTTATATAAACGTAGTTTTTCTTCTTTTATTTTAAAAATTTTGCGGTTGTATCTATTTCAGAAAGTTTAGTTTTTAAGTCAAGACAACTCTTTTTGAAGCTTCACTTGTTCTTCTAAAAGATTTACTTTTTCTTGGCCTCTACTTGGTTTTTTAATTTTTGATGCGGATGCAGTACAAGGTTCATCGATATCACCTGAATTGTTGTTAGAGTCTAAATTTGGCTCAGGATCGGGAGAAGAAGTTTGAGGTCTTTTAATTCCAAACGCGTCTTTATGCTCTATAACTGCATGCATATCTAGCAAATTAACTGCCGCCTCTTCATATGCCGATAGAATTAATTGCTTGAAAGGGCCGCCACCAGTCGCATGGCTTTCAGCATTATTGTGTGCCAGCTTCTTTTTAAGTTTAATTTGAAGTCGGTCCACACCTTCATCCAGCCTTCTTCCGAACTGGATGGGGGTCCAATACAATTTAATTCTTCGGAGATGGTGTTCTATTCTTCTTTTATATTTATTTTGTGTAAACTTTTATGGAATCCTTTTGCCAAATACGATTTACCCTCCATTAGTTCTATTAATTTGCTAAATTGCGCTGGCGTTGTAACCCTTATTCTAACAAATTTTAAGAAAACAATTTTTTTTATGATATAATTAATTATATTTTTTTTAAACATACCTTCTATTTTCTTCCATTTCAGTAAAATTTTTATTAAATTTATTTAAGGCGTTATCAGAACTCGTAACGACAATTTTTTACAATTTTGACAGGCAAATACGTCAACCGACACTTTAGTAATAGATTTGCAAACAGTGGTGTATATACCGGCGTTTCCGCCAAACATGGTAACATTTCCTTAAAACGCCAAAGAGTTGATATTTTCAGAAATCTATATTAAATTTGTAAGTTTTTCTAATTTTACGATCGTTTATAGATTTTTCAATGTTTTTTTTTATGGTTTAATTTCAGTTAGCTCTTAGACTTTTTAAGTGTGAACTTAAATTTTGCTTTCTTTTTTTAGGTATAATTTTTATTTAGTTTTCAAGCTTTAGTTTCGTCTTTGTTTTGTTTGTTTGTAAGATATCGGACAATGTAGATGTTTTAAGGCTCAACTATAATATGCATGAGCTGGCTTAAGCAACTGTGCAATTACATATAAATCATATGTGGCAAACTATAATGTACTTAACAACACTTTTCGTTAAGTTTCGTCAACTGTCATTTGCTTAAGCAAAGTACGAAGCTGATCGCACATTCCGTACGAAAACAACTGATTGTGTTATAGATACATACATTAACGCTGGATTTACAAATGCAAGTAGTGGCATGCAATTGTTGTGTACGTATTGTCACCGAAAAATTCTTCGAAATGGTTGAATCTCATGCCATTTGTTTTTGTGTTTACACATGCAAGTGTAAATTCATTTTTAAAATGTCGTCGAAGCGTAAACTTCAGAACATTTTTTTACTTTTTAAATTAAAAAAAAGTTTACCAGGAAATGAGAAAGAACAATTTGGGAGGACAATGTCAAAGATTTAAATAATTTGTTGAATAATCTGTTGGCTCAATTTTTATTCCATTTTAACATATTTTTGGGGAAACGATTTACATTTATTATTAATAGTAATATTTTATTATTATTACTAATATTATTGCTCTTTAATTAACAAACTTGAATTTTTTTTATGCGCAATTTAAGAAATAAATCATAGCAATGTATTTAAAAAGGTATACATTTAATTACAATTTAACAGCAATCCAGTAAATTTACATTTAATATTGAACAGGGTAATATTGTCTATCGTTTTGACATTTAGTGGCATGCAAATGCCAAATTTTCACTCGCATGTAATTTTAGCTGCCACTGGAGCTGCCATTGCGAAAAATGTAAATGTATTAGTGAAAATGAGTGAGTGTATTGAGTTTTTCGAACTCCTAGTGGCATGTGTAAACGCTAGGTAAGAAACAAGCTGCAATGGAGGACGAAAGTGAAAAAGTTTTTTTTCTAAATTTAATAGAAAAAAAAATTGTTTGTATCAAAAAAGAGACGTATTTTATTATAATTGCAATTCAAAGGAACGAGCATGGAAAAAAGTAGCACAAAAATGCAAAAAAATTTTTATTGTTTATAAGTTGAGTGATGCACACCGCTGCAGTTTTTAGTACTTTTGACCAAAATTACACAAGCACCAAAATTTGTGTATTTTTTGTTCGAAAATTTCTTAAAACTAATAAAAATAATTATTAATTTGTATATGAATGGTATTAAATATATAAAATATATTTATTCAACACCTTTTTGTTAATGAATTTTATTTATTTTGAAATAAAATATGTTTTTGCAAAAGTGCGAATAAAACAAATGTGCAACTGTGGCATTATAGTTTCCAGGCTCATGTAAGTACATTGTAGCCACCTAAAAGTCTTCAATAATTTGCTTAAGCATTTGACAAGCTTTTCGTTCAATTTTTGACATTAGCTTAAGATACTTTAAGCATATTATAGTTGGGCCTTTAAGGCTCAATTATGCGAACGTAAACTTAAGCTAACGTACGTACGTTCGTTTTTAAGCATACCAAAACAATGCAAACGATTACTGAAATTAACTGGCACGTTTCCGGAACGTACCAACCTGTATAAAATAGATTTTGACGGCGCCGTTAAGTGACATTCGTAAGCTAGTGATGGCACTCATATGAATTAAATACCATTGCTGCACATTTGCCCATTTTCGGTACATTGAAAATTATACCATTTTGGTTCATAAAAGTACGAATTGTAATAAATTAAATAATAATAATTGATTAATAATAATAATAATTTTAATAATAAGAAAAATAATAATAACTAAGAACAACAAAAAAATATAATAATAATGATAATAATTAAAATAAAAATAGCATAAACAATGATAATAATAGTTTTAATATTATTTAATAATCTTGATTAAAATAACAACAATAATAATAATAAAAATGATAATAATAAATATAATGATAATTATAAAAAAATAATAATAACTTTAATAATAGAAATAAATAATGACAAAAACAAACAATAATAATGATAATAAAAATAATAACAACAGCGATAGCAATAAGTTTAATAATATAAATTTTAATTACAACAAATAATGAAAACAATAATAATAAATAAATATAATGTATAAATGACAATGAAAAAGACTTTATATCCAATTTCACATGTACGAAAATAATTTAACATTGCCCATCACTATGCCGAAAAGCTCAAAACTGTTCTGAACAGCTGACAATATTTACAATTGATTAATTTCTTGTTATTTTTTAAAGTTTATTTATTACGTGTGTGAATAAATCAAACTAAGGCCAAAACGTTAAACCGTACCAGCTGTTTTTGTTTACATATTCTTTTTAACGTGGTGAGTTTGAAAATATGTAAACATTAACACGTGCAAGTAATACTAGCGAGCAAAATGTAATGCGTATTTATAATTGTTCAACAAATTGGTACTATAATTAAAATCATGGACGTTTGATTTAATTTAAAATAAGTAAACTATATTATCTTCATGTACAGAGCAACTTTCTTCAGAAAATCTGAACCACGTCTTTAGGTTTGCAATATACATTAATAGAATATAGCAATGGAAAGCTAAAAATATTTTAGTTATAAAACCTAAACGAAACGATGTCCCACAAATTTGAATACAACAATGAAAAGCTAAAACCAATAGTAATCCAATGACATAGAGTTTATATTCATAAAGACATCGATTTAATCGATGCGAATAAATCATTCTCTGAAGAAAACGGTAAACCGTAACAGCTGTTTTTGTTTACATTTTTATTTCTATGGTGGTGAATTAATGTCAACAGTGTTACCATATCTGAATATAAGATCAAAATTTATGAATTGTGGCAACAAATTACTGACACAGGGATGGAAAACCTGCACTAATGTACTTGTATAAGTTATTAAGGTAAAATTTTTGTCATTTTTGTTTTCGTCGTTGGATTTTATTAACACGTATTTTTTGTAAGAATTAAAGTTTGTTAATAAATACTCCCTATACTAAAGTCTTTTTGAATAATAACTATATGCCAATCAATTAATATTGTTTTAGGCTTTTCATTACCGTGATCGAATTTTTGGGACATCGTTTCGCTTAGGTTTTATATGAAAAATAGTATTTTGGGGATTTTGACCTTATTTTGGAAAAAATGAAAGTTTGTTAGTGAATACCCCCTATACTGAAATCTTTTCGAATAAAATCTCTATGTCATTCGATTACTATTGGTTTTAGCTTTCCATTGCTGTATTCAAATTTGTGGGACATCGTTTCGTTTAGGTTTTATAACTAAAATATTTTTAGATTTCCATTGCTATATTCTATTAATGTATATTGCAAACCTAAAGACGTGATTCAGATTTTCTGAAGAAAGTTGCTCTGTACATGAAGATAATATAGTTTACTTATTGTAATGTCAGTAACGAAGAGAGGGCAACCCTTTCTTACATGAGGCTATCATTTTTGACATTTTCCTCCATTTCCTTTTTAGTATATCATCTTTTCACTATCGTATCTTTTTGTTATTCATTCTACCTTTTTTGCAACTAACCGCGTGTTAAAACCGTCTAATAGAACATTACATCCAGAAATGTGTATACTTAGAGATAACTTTATTATAATTAATAAAATGAATTTTAATTAATATTGAAACCGAGTGTTTCTTTTGTTAGACAATACACAACACTTATTTTAAATTAAATCCATACCAATTTGTTGAACAATTATAAATACGGCATTACATTTCGCTCGCAAGTATTACTTGCACGTGTTAATGTTTACATATTTTCAAACTCACCACGTTAAAAAACATATGTAAACAAAAACAGCTGGTACGGTTTGACGTTTGGCCTGAGTTTGATTTATTCACACACGTATCGATTTCTTTATTAAATAAAAAGAAATGGATGACGATAAATACGCTTGCCAGACGTACTGTTTTCAGTAGTACGAGTGTTTTTTTTACATGTTGTACTGCTTTCTGCATAACCATTGAGGAAGTACGCAAAAGTACTTTTTTCCAGTGATTGTACTTCCTTTTGTACTGTGTTTAGTTGTATTTTATTTTACACATAACCAATAACTTTTTTCTGTCACAAAAAAAAAAGAATATGAAAAAAAAAGAATATGAAATGACCTGTTAAAACATTTATTGCACCTTTTGTCAAGCATAAGCAACTATGTAGGTTATTCTGCTGTTTCACTCAATTTCAAAAGCAAATATTGTCGATTCTCAAAAACGCGCCGTTGAAGTGAAAATTTTATGGAAAACAAAAACAAAGATGTGATCATTGTTTTTTGTTTTCTTTGCATTACAAAAATTAAATAAACGCAAGAATTTTTCATGAGGAGTTTAGTCTCTCAAAAACGGTATATTTGGTATTAAAAACACAAGCAAATGTAGACATTTTTTAAAAATTTTGTTTTCCATTTTTTTAGAATTGACACCAATATTCTGTTTATTTCAGTTTTGTTTTTCATATTTCTTTTAAGCAAGGTTTTAATTTATAAATTTCAAAATAATTAACGTTACTATGAGTTATTTTTAGCTTGAAATGGAGAATGAAGCAGACATTTCAGACGATTTAGTTTTGTGCTCCTCAAGCTCGAAAGATGATGAGATTGGTTGCCAGTTACCAGTAAAAAAGAAAATTCTTGCTCGACGAAAAAACAAATTTAAAGACAGCTGGAAGAATCATTTTAATTGGATTGCTAAGGCAAACGAGGATACAAAGGCTAAATGTGTGGTTTGTGTACTATATTTTTCTATTGCATACGGCGGTTTATCTGATATTAAGCGTCATATGAAGGCATTGAAACATATGCGGAACAATAAGAGCTTCCAACAAAAATCCGTTAATGACTTCTTTAGTCGTAGTGCAGATGGACAAACAGAACGCTCAACAAATTGTAGTGCGGCAGCAGAAGCCGTTTTTGCTTATCACACAGCGATGCACAGTCATAGTTATAAATCGGCCGATTTATATATATATATATATATATATATATATATACACTTATATATATATATATATATATATATATATATACAGTGGGGAGTTTTAATGAGTACATGTTAGTACTTACCATCGTTTACAATGCATAACTTTTTAAATAATAGTGCAAATCAAATAATTTTTTTTTGTTTTACTCTTTATTGTCTTCTTCATTGATAGAGGTATAACACTTGACCAAACAATAACAATTACTTAAACAAAATTTAACGAAAGAGAAAAAAAACGACATGTACTCACTTATGCACTTTTATAATATTAAGAAATTTGTTGTAATTTACAGTAACTTTTAATATTTGGTCCAAAGCCCTTTGTTCTTTAAAACAGCTTTACATCTTCTTGGCATACTCTCAACCAAGTTTTGAATAATTTCGTTTGGAATACTTCGCCATTCTGTTTCAACCCTGCCCCAAAGTTCGTCTAAATTTTTTGGTGCTCTTGAATACTGTCCCATCCGTCTTTTCACTATTGACCACAAATTCTCAACCGGATTGAGGTCGGGACTTTGAGCTGGCCACTTCATCAACTCAAATTTTTGTCCAGAGAGCCATTCCGTCACTATTTTGGATGTGTGCTTAGGGTCGCCATCCTGTTGAAAAATTACTTCTTCTTCCGGATAGGCGCTCCTCTCTACAAAATCTGGAAGATGGGTCTGGAGAATTTTTAAATAATCTTCCTTCTTCATTATTCCCTCAATTTTATGCAACGGACCAACGTGCCGCCATGTAAAGCAACCTCATACCATTATGTTGCCGCCACCATGTTTAACTGTTTCTTTTACATGGTGTCTTTTAATAGATTCATGTGGTCGACGCCAGCAGTATTGTTTTCCGTCCGACTGAAAGCGATTAAATTTGGATTCGTCCGACCAGATAACACGCTTCCAATCTTCTGGTGAGCAATCCTTGTGCTTTCTGGCGAACTTCAAACGGGCCTTTACATTTTTATCGGACAAAGCTGGTTTTTTTTTCTTGACTGCAGAAATAAATCCAATTCTGTGAAGCGCATTTCTTGCAGCCCAACGACTAACATTCTTTCCAACATCCAATGCAGCTTCCTTTGGAGTTAGGTTCTTATCTTTCCGCATTCTTGTTATCATTACACGTGCCTCTGCATCAGAAATTAACTTCCTGCGACCACGAATCGGTGTTTTATTCTGGACATTATTCCTTTTTTGTACTCTTATGATAACCGACTGACTTAATTGTTTCTGTTTAGCTACTTCCCTTGAAGAACAACCATTTTGTGTCATAGATACAATATCATCCTCAATAGATTTTGGGAGTTTCCTCATTTTTTTGTTATTAAAAAATTGTATAATTATTATTTATTATATTGTGTTATTCCGACGAGCTTGACGTTATCAATAACTCAAAAATTCTTTATATATTTCATTTTCATCATGAAATCCAAATAACAGATCAGTAACACAACAAAAACTTTGAAAAGTAACTGTAAATTACAACAAATTTCTTAATATTATAAAAGTGCATAAGTGAGTACATGCCGTTTTTTTTCTCTTTCGTTAAATTTTGTTTAAGTAATTGTTATTGTTTGGTCAAGTGTTATACCTCTATCAATGAAGAAGACAATAAAGAGTAAAACAAAAAAAAAAAAATATTTGATTTGCACTATTATTTAAAAAGTTATGCATTGTAAACGATGGTAAGTACTAACATGTACTCATTAAAACTCCCCACTGTATATATATATACACTTATTCGCGTCTTTTTATGTGCCAACTCTAATAGATCTGATTTTCGGACCTTGCAAACATAAAACAAAATTAAATCTAAATTTAAATATTAAACAACTTGATGTTTAGTTAACAATTTTAATTAAATCCACAATATGGCTTTTAATAATTGTTTATTCCGACTTTAATATACATGCTATATGCAATAGTACTTTAAAAATATTTTACACAATAATTTTTTCCTAAATGCAGTATTATGCTTTATCACTTAAAAAATTGCAAGTTCCGACTTAAACTCATTAACAAAATCAAATAATGTTTTTTAAAAATAATATAATTTTATATAAATTTTTTCATAACATATAAAGAATTTTAAATTTATATTTCGCTCTTTAAATAATAATGTAATTATTTTCATCATGTCAACGGAAATTCTTGTTCAATTTAAAAATAGATCACAAAATTTTGTAATATCACCAAATAGCTGAAAATTAACAAAAATTAGTATTTTTAGAAATTTAAGCAAAATCTATTATAAACAAATGCATTAACAAAAATTTCATTACAAATTGGAAATCATATTAATTTTATTAACAATATAAATAATTCTGAAAATAAAGAAACTAAATTTCAACATAATATGGAAATTTGTCAAAATTTTAAAATTCACCATAAATCAAACTATACTACGAAAATTTTAAATTACAAACAAAATGTATGGCTAGTGAAGACGTCATGTAAGCCCCCATACATAAACTATACTGAGAACATAGAAACAATATCGATGATTCCAAAAAATATTGTCTAACTGAACAGGTACATCTACACATATTCTCCACACAAAAAACTGCGAACATATTTCTCTTCGTTTTTGATCCTCATTACATGTGAAAACAAATTTCTGTTAGGCTAGATGTAATGTAATGCATAATTAAAATATATCTGGCAAGCCTTTTGCTAACAGCTGTTATGTAAGAAAAAAATAGTAAACAAATGTAGCGTATCTCGTGGTAATAAATAAATTGTGTGTAATGGCTTTGTTGTTCTGTTTAAGGAAAACGTTAGTTAATGTATTAAAAACAGATCCCAAAATATTGTATGAAAGAAATATAAGGTAGTAGATTTGTAATTATACAAGAGTATTTAAATAATTATTTAAAGTGGATTTACAGCACCACACAATCATTATTATGGATTAATGAACGTTTGACCCGTTTGGATTCTTTCAAAGCAAAAGAACAACGTTTTCTAGAGAAGGATAAAGTACCACCTAATTATGAGTTGGTATACAAAGTACCTTTGGAATCATATATTGTATTGCCAATGCATGTTTCTACGGTGACATCGTTTATAATTGGCTCAGCTGCCATATATCAATTTGCCGCTGGTCTACCATTAGTAGAACCGACTGGTACAGCGCTTACGATGCAAAGTGAGGACATTTATTATTTCACAGCCGGTTTTTTGGCAATAAATGCTATGTTGCGTTTAGTTATTTCCATGTGCGCATTGAGAATATATAAAGATCAGGAAAAGTAAGTTTTTTCCATACTATATTTTATTACTAGACTTGGGCATGCCAATTACTTTTCAATTACATATTACATTTTTTGGAATAGTGATACTTAAATTTTGATGAAGATGCAATTAGAATTGCGGTTATATTTGGAGTTTAAGTGACGTGTATTTATAAACTTGTATAAACACATGTTCATTATATTATTTAATGATAACATATTTGGGTATTTCAATTAGCAATTTTTCGATCTTTGTATATTGTGTAATACTACATTTACACCAACGAAAATCTGGTAATTTACAAGTTTTGTAATGATTACGTTATCTACATTAATTACGGTATCTACATCATTTACGTTCGATTATATACGAGTATTACTCATTATGTGTAAAAATCTACATCAAAACACCCTGTTGAAATATCAAATCAACAATCCATCAAATTACCTCTTACATGTAATTGGTAGTTGGAGATAATCAATTGCAAATTACATGTAGTTGGTAATCGGAAGTTACAAATTACGTGTATTTGGTAATTAGCAGTCACCAATTACAAATAACATATAATTGGTGATTGCTAATTATCTATTGTCCATAATTGGTAATTGGACCTGTAATTAATTACAAAATCTAATTGGTAGCGCCCAAGCCTGTGAAATACGTACTTATATTATTTTTAATTTATTTTGTAGCTATCTAGCTGTTTATCATTCTCAATTGCCTTTTGGCATTTCGCACAATCGTTATAAAAAGGGGCAAGTAAAAGCAGTTTATTATAGATTTAGTCCTTGGAATGCTATCACATATAAATTAGGCGAAAAAACATCATTGTTAATAGAAATCTATTTTAAAACGCCTTCTGAATTTCATGAAATGCAGGATCTTCGTTTAGAGAAATAACTCAGATCTATTATAACTGGCACACCCTGTTTTACCCCAGATACAATTTGACGTTAGATGTCGCCACTAGCAACTGTAGTATACCACGTGCTGTCACAGCTGTTAAGTTAATATGTTTATACATTTTTGAAAATATACCTAGAAAATTTCTAAATATCAAGAGTTGTGTTTAAAATTATTTAGCAATAAATAAAGTTTTATTAAAGATAATCCAATGGAAACACGAGTAAGCCAAGAGGATTCAAAAGAAAAAACGCCTAAAAGGCGTAATCCTTTCAGGGTCGAACATCAAAAAGAGGAAAAAGAACGTCGTCAAAAAAAGCGTGCTAGGCTAATTGTCCGTAATATTAGTTACAAATCTACTGAAGAAGACCTTCGCAAACACTTCGACCAATGGGGTAAATTAGAAGAGGTGAACATACTGAAACGGGCTGACGGAAAACTTGTGGGATGTGCCTTCGTACAATACGAAACCGTTAATCAGGCTACAAAGGCTATTTTAAAAGGCAATGGAAAGGACTTATTAGGTCGTAACATCTTTATTGATTGGGCTTTAGGTAAAAACGATTTTTTAGCCAAAAACTCTGCAAAAGAAGAACCCGATGAGAAGAAACCTAAAATAGATGTAAAGGAAGAAGATGAAATAAAATCGGAAAAGAAAGATAAAGATGCGACAAGTGATAACATATGTGATGGTGACTGCGAAAATGCTAACGAAGAGGACGAGGTTCGTATATTAAAACAAAGTATTGAATTTGATATACATATGTAGTTAAGTTCTGTTTGCCAGAAAGTTTGACGTGCAACAAAAATTTCGACTGTTGCTAGGTCATAATACGAATTCGTTATTCGATGTTCGGTAGCCAGAAAAGATCGAAAATCGAATTCAATTCGTAAAAAGGGCCAAAGTATATCTTCTAGTGGTCTCAATGATAGCCAGTGCGATTAAAACAATTTTTATAGCAGTTTTTTCGCTAATTAAAGCGCCTCTCAAACAAAAATATTAAAAACAGCGCTGTCTTCAGGCGTCGAATAACGTTGATCAAGCAATTATCTGTAACAAACTTATAGATGTATTTTAAAGCACCTTTGTCGAATTTGTTAAAATGTTGTTTCACGAATTAACGCGATACTTTTTAGGGCTATAGTTAAGTTATAGGGAATCCAACGCAAACAAATGCATAAATGTTACTTTTTCCTTTATTATTACAATTTTAAGAAACAAGCTCAGAAGTCCAAATATGGTTCGCATACTACTCATTAATACTGAATTTAACAAACTTTATTTAATGTTGGTTCCATAATGAATTTACGCTAGTTGAACCAAAGATGCTCAGTTTTGCGATTAATCATATACCGGCCTTACATTATCAGTTCACGCACAGTATCTGTGTTCTCTGGCAAAATAGTCGTTCCTGGGCTGTCTTCACGAAATTCGTTCTGAAGCGAACTGCTTGCACTATTGAATTCCAAATACCTGTATCATCCACAGAAATTTATATAAGTTGTCTATCACATTGGTGTGTAAATCTACGACCAAAATCATACAAAATGCGCGAAAGTTTTCACGATTCAATCCATATCTTGTTGAAGATAATTTTACAATTCAAATGTTTTTTCAAAATCGGATTCCATTATGTATGCACGAAAAACAATATTGAAACATGATCATATGATGTGCTCAAGTGGATCTAGCTCCATTATAAGGAGAATTGTCGGGATGTCTTTTAAGAACTTATTTATTAGTATTTTCTTTGAACTTTTATATTCTTTTAATTTTAATACGCGAATATATATAACATATCTACCTACGAGTATATATTTATTTTGTAAATTTTGAAACCATTGTTTTTCTTACAAATATTAAATACAATTTTCTGTATTTTAAAAAAATTATTACTTTAAGGATGCCGAAGTTTCTAAAATAAGTGATGGTGAAAAAGTTGAGGATAGTAATGATGAAGAAGTTGGCGATGATGAAGAAGATGATAACGAAGAAGTTGAGGATGAGAATAATGAAGAATTTGATGATGATGATGATGACGATGATAAAAAAATTGTGAAAACTAAAGTAGATCCTAATGAAATTAAGAAGGAGCAACACCTTTCAAATGATGTTAAAGAAGGCTGTACAATTTTTATAAAAAACGTGCCCTTCGATGCTCAAGATACAGATTTGCGTAAAGTTTTTCGAAAATTTGGACCCCTATATTATGCTCTTATCAATCGTGATCATATATCTGGTCATTCAAAAGGCACCGCATTTGTTAAGTTTAAAAGTAAAGAATCAGCCGATTTCTGTTTACAAGCATCTGCAGAACTTGTTTTAATGGATCAAGTTCTAGAACCCTATCCGGCTCTTAGCAAAGAAGAAATGCAACAAAAAACTTCTGAAAAGAATAACAAAAATAATGGCAAAGACTCTCGAAATCTTTATTTAGCTAGGGAAGGTCTAATTATGGCAAATTCAAAAGCAGCTGAAGGTGTTTCCGCCTCTGACATGAACAAAAGACATAAACTAGAACAGATTAAAATGCAAGTTTTAAAAAATTTAAATAGATTTGTTTCTCGCAATCGTTTGTCCATACACAATTTGCCACTTAATTATGATAATGAAAATTTAAAGGATATGGCAGTAGCCTATACAGGTTTAAAGCCCCACGAGTGTCGTGTAATGCGAGAAAATCGGGTGACACCTGAACATCCTAAAGGCAAATCTAAAGGCTTTGGTTTTATGTCATTTAATAGTCATCAAGAGGCCTTGATAGCTTTGCGAAAATTGAACAATAACCCCAAAGTATTTGGTACCCAGCATGTAAGTTGTATGATTTATTACAAACTATTTAAACATCTTTAATATTTTATGTTACAACTATAGCGTCCCATTGTTGCATTTAGTATTGAAGATCGTGCAGTGCACAAGGTTAAAGAAAAGCGCCAGGAGAAATCTAAACTTAATAACCCCACCTATCAGGAAAAACTAAAAAAAAGAAAAGCAGTAAAGCGACTAAAATTTGCAAACAAATTATCCCTTAAATTCATTGCTAAAGGTCCACACACCGATGATAAGGAGAAACTCAAGAAACACATAAAAAAGCTAGAAGAGTCTAGAGCAGTTAAAAATAAATCAAACAAGAAAGTATCTCATATAGATGATTATGTTGGCACAGAAGCAAAACCTGGTACCTCCTTACGTATGCGTTCCTTTAAGAAAATTAAAGAACAATCACAAGACCACTTGAAACGTGTGCAGGGCGAAAAGAAAAAGAGGAAACAGCAAAAAATAAAACAAATTCACTTAGCAGAGCGTAAAGCGCAAATAAGACCAAAACAATGTCGAAAAGTTGAAAGAGATGAATTAATGCCGTTAGTTAATAAATACAAGCAAATGTTGGTTACAGCGCTAAAGAAACCGAAACGTACGAAATGGTATCAGGATTAATCTATTATAAATTTTCTTTTATTTTAAAGCTTTTTATGTTTAGTGTATACATTATTCAAATATATGGAGGCCAAAATATAATACAGATGTGCATATATGGTGTATATCAATTACAAACTATTGTATTTAAATTAAACAAAATATTTGTAAAAATGCTTTATAATAAAATATAAAAAAAGATTGAAACAAGTAGTATTGCCTAAAATCGATATGTTTTTATGTAACGTGATCAAGTTGTCACAAAAATGAACTGGGTATACAAAAGCTTGTTATTCCGTTCTTAATTTCTACAATATTAATTTCCGACCCAAAAAGGTATATATGTACATATTCTGGATCCTTATGCGATCCTTGTCCGCCTGTCAGATGTTGAAGTCAGCTTTCTGAAGGCACTAGGCAGCATAGGATCTTGAGACTTTGACCATTTTATCAGTACGTTTGGCGAATTTTTGATATTTGAAATCAGCAATATCGGTCCACAAGTTCGGGGACAAGGTTAAATACAGGCATAAAATTCGCTTTATCACTGTCAAATCTATATATGCATAAAAGTGAAACTCTGTCTGTCTGTTTGTTAGCTATAGACTCCGAAACCGTAAAGACGGTCGGACTCAAACTTTGGCAAGTTGTTGTACACATTCCAGGGAGTGTTTATGGGTGGTATTTTTTCTTTTAAAGTGGCCGGGGCTGCACCCAAATATATATACATAAAAATGAAATACGCCCATACAAAATAAATATTAATTTTTCAGCTACTTGCACTTGACCGATTTTTCTGAAACTTTGCACACATTGAACTCTTATTATCATACAATTTCGTAATTCGAAAAGTGGGCAGTGCCACACATATTGAGCTGTCATAACTATATAATTTCGTGATTAGAAAAGTGGACAGGGCCACGCCCAATAAATAATTTTGAGGTACTTGCACTGGACCGATTTTTCTGAAACTTTGCACACATATTGAGGTCATTACATATGAAGAATTTGGTGCTTATTTTGATTTCAGTGCTTTTTACGGCCGAAATCTTTGGATAGGAACTTGGCCTTATTTTCACATCTAAGTTATTTTTGTATGTTATGTATTAGGCCTCTTTTAACTTATTGGGTTGGGTTATAAACAACTTTCATCTCTCCACCTATAGAGGAATTGCTCCATACAAATAAGATGGAACTCTAGATGAAGAGTGGCCATTTTTCTCATTACTTATTCTCCAAGGCCTATCTGCATACCAAATTTGAGCTCTAGGTATAGTGGAAGTGTCCCATACAAATAAGGGGGAACCCTATCCCCCCAGATAGGCCTTAGGGCCTACCTGTATACCAAACTCTCTAGCTACAGTGGAAGTGCTCAATAATATTGATTAGTAAGTCAATGAGTCAGTGTTGTGCCAGTGACTCAAAATACTACATCCTCGTTAAAAATGCAGAGGATAAGCCAACGCACATTTTTATACAAAAAAGTCGAAACGGTATACCTGTGGTAAATGTTATAGACCGCATACGAAAAATAAACTATTTAGATGCATGAATATTTGTTAGGCTTTTAATACAGGAACACCGAAGTAAGCAGCAGCTTTTTATAACAAAGACGTTAAAACGTACAGCGTTGGAGTGTATTGGGTTTCTGTGTCTTTGATGATATGATTACATTTATGTAATAGTATGTTTACACATGCGTCTTAATTGCACAATAAGGAGATTTCTGCAATTAAGGCCTTAATTGAACTCAATTCATCATACAAGAGTATAATGAATAAATAAATATTATTTTGTTTCTCAGCTCTGATCGTATTATACCAGGAGGAAAATCTAAAGTTCCACACAATTTTAGTGCGCATTGAGATGGATGTAACAACGGTTAACATGTTGAGTGCCACGTCAGTCACCGGTGACTGACACCGACCTTTCCGTTTAGGCCGCGTCAGTCACCGGTGACTTACAGTATAAAATATAATAATAAAGTTAAAAATTGAACGTTTTTTCAGAAAAATTTAATGGATTTTATTGAAACAAACAGAAAAATGGTTGTCCCTCGCAAGTGTCACAAAATGTTTTAACCTGTTTGGTCAAATTTCGTGATATTTTTCTGCCACTCTGAGCCGCATTTTCTTCATAGAACGATTTGCAATATTTTCGCACTGCTGAAACTCGCGCTGCCTGACGGGGAAGTCGCTATAAAACCGCGTGGCACTCAACGTGTTAATGCATATTTATTAACGATCAAATCCGTGTACTATAGAGTGAAGAAATCAAACTATCAAAATTCGGTGTTGCCTAGATGTTACGTTTAAATGTTCGCCATCAAATAGTATACGTGCAATTTGCAATAAAACGAAAACCTCAAGTAAAAAAATATTGTGTGTATGTACATATATGTATATACTTGTGTATGTTTTAATAAATACCTTATCGTTTTATTTTCTTATAATAAATTGAATTGTTAAGATACTGATGGTGTTGTCTGCGTCCTTGTGATTATTAAAATCAAAGTTTGTTTCATTTATTATTTCATTTAAACACAGCGTATAATGTGTATTTGATTTAAATCTATTCTAACCAGTGGAAGCGTGAACCATACTTGGCTGGGGGTTTTGGATAATCTTCAGGTAAACCTGGTGTTGCATCTGTATAGACTTTCTTTTCAGGTTTAGGAGGCGCTGGGCGAGTTGTTGGATGAATCTAAAAAAATTTAGATATTCACTTAAAACATTTGAAAATATTTTAAATACAGTTAGTAATCATTTAATTTTTACAATTTGGAATAATCAGGTATGTCACAGAAAACAAATTTGTGCGAAAGTGAAAACGTTTTTAGCTTCTCCAGAAAAAGTAAACCGATTTGTTTTTTGCGTATATTTTCACCTCAAATAATTGAAGTGTATTTAAGAATTTAAGAGTTATTGCGCCAAAAGGGTGCTCAAAACAGATTTTATATAGTAAATAATTTTGGTTTTATTTAAATTGTGCCTTAAAACATATATAAAAGAACGTTTGTAATACATTTTTTGTATTTTTTTCAAATGTATTTAATCAACAGGAAAACAGTGTAAAAACAAACAAAAAAAAGTATTCTCACGTAGTTTTCTTATTACTTCAAAAATACTTTACTTTCGTTTTTTTGTATTCCTTTTATTTTATTTTATATCTATTAGCAACCAGCTGTTCTGCAGTGCTACCATATTTAATGCCAAAAAATCGATGTTTTTATTTTTTTCGGATTCCTAAAAACGGTTGAAAGCTGGACAACTAAAATAAAAACCTTACGAATTGAATAATGTGGAAATATTCACTTTCGTACAAATCCTGTGACATACCTGAATATTTAAAAAAATGTAAGTTTAATAGAAATGATTAGTTTTTATATCTCATAACTGGAGTATTTACTATATATAATAAAAATTTCCATGAAAGTAGTGGCATATTTTTGTTTGTTCGCAAGGCTTGGAGAGACGCTTGCTTTTTACATCCCTTGTCCACAAATAAAAACTTCATGCCACTCACCTCCTGAAAAATAAACGTAAATGTCTTAATATGAGGTGCATTCGACGTTCCATCTTCGCTGGTTATACAAAAGCGAATATCAAATTCGTATTATAATCTGCAAACATTGAAATTTCGACGCTGTATCGTAGTATGCCAAAATCGTTGCTTTTAGGCGACCAACACTTCACAAAATTAAAAAGAGTAAATACATATATATATTAGGTTTGTCATTCCGGTCGCAATTTCCACAATATTCATTTCCGAACCAACAAAGCATATATATCCTTTATCCTTATAGGTATGGAAAATAGAGGATAGATATATAAAACTTGGACCATATATATTTCGCTTTGAAATTAACAATGTCGTTCCACATCTTCCTGAGTTATGGGCAAAAACCACTTTTTTGTTTTTATTTTTAAATATTGTCGACCTTACGGGGAAACGATAAGCTGACAGCCCATAAAATGTCGTATTCTGATTCCTTACCAAATTTTCTATAAGGTCGCCTTCAGAAAATATCAATATGAGAGCAACAGATAACTAACGGAGCTAATTGTTGAACCGAATGAAATATTTTTTATAAAAGCCTAAACATAAAAAAAAAAAATAACTTATGAAACCAAATTCCTCCAAGAACCAAAATTTAACAAAAAATTCAAAATTTCGTCAAATATTTAAATTCACCACAAATTTTAAAATTCTCTTTAAAATCGGAAAACTGGAACAAAACAAAATTTTAGTTGCCAAACCCATAACTGCAAATCTAGTAACATATGACTCCTTATTGGACTTGTAGTCGGAAATATTACCTCAATCCAGGACATTTGCAGCTGCCAAGGAACCAAAAGAAAAATTCTCCCGAGAAAAAATTCAAAAAGGCTACAAGCCAAATTAAAAGCTACCTTCAAAACTTCCAAACCAACAACAAAGAGTAAACAAGCAACTACATGCGTAGAAGACAAGCGTGGCATTGTTGGCGCAAATACTTATTTGCAACGAAATTGCTCCGGGGGCTATAGGTCTGTTGGTTTCATGCGACGTACAAAACAGGTTGGTATATCTAATTAAGTATAATTTAGTTACGTATATACTAATATTCTACTTAATATAAACCTACTATTAAATATTCATTTTATTCAATATTTTACAATAACCAAATGTAGTTAACATCCTTAACAAGAACGTAAAATCTAACTACGCACTATACTCGTATGTGCAAGGGACAACCAGCAGTATACTAACTTTTACATCATTTCTAAATGAATTTAAATCCCAAAAAATGACTCTACTAATTAATATTATATCCAAACCAGTACCTTTTAATTATAACTTCATTATTCCCAACCCCTAATGGCACTTGCTATTATGCATTGGAATATAATTTGTAATTATATTGTTAATAATAAATTAAAAAAAATATATTATTTAAAAAACCGGAATTTTTGCCTAAAAACTAAAAACCGAACTTGCATCACAAATTTGCAAATATAACACAAATCGAAAAACTGAAATATAGAAGAATTTATAGCTAAAAACCATTAATTCAATAATAAACGAAATTTTTCCAAAAATACCACAAAAATCAAAAGTTACTAAATTTTAGAATGCCACCACAAAAACTTTAATTTCACCAAACTTTTGCAGTTTTATCAAAAAAGCCAAGAATAAAAAAAAAATATTTTATGAAAACGTCAAAATAGAATATATGTTATACAAAATCTAATTTCACAAGAAAAGAGGAAGACACCACAAAAACTAAAAAATTCACAAAAAAAAAACGTATAAACTTTAAAATAACTTAAAAAGAACTCGTGGAAAAGTAGACACGTTTAAGAAAATTAAACATGACAATATGTACGTACGTACAGAAGTCAAAAATCGACACTAATATTTAGTTCGTGATCGCCTGTGTTTTATAATTACTTCCAATCTTTTAAGGATAGAGTTTACCAGATTTACCAGAGCACATATCAAATAATGTTTGTTGTTGTCGATTTCTGTAATTGTCCAAAAATAGGAAACTACCTCAACATTATTTCATACTAGATTTTACCCGCAGCTTCGCTCGCCTTTTAATTCTAGTTCTGAAAAAAAGTTGGCTATGTATCCTTTAAAATATGGATTTATTTATTTTTTAAATTTCATCACAATCGGTTGGATAGCTTCGGAGGGCCAAAAGTTGACCACCTTGATCATAGTTCTGAAAAAATATATCGCCCATGTCCCCTTATAGATGGAGATATGTATATGTTTTAAATTTTACAAAATCGGTTTAGCCGTTAAACCGTAACAAAAAAACAAAGTTTACTTTCCCATTTATAATATTAGTACGGATTATCAATTTTTCAATTATTTTTGTAAACTTCGCCCAAAAAAAAGTGAAGGGTCAGTCGTTGTTGAGCACTTACCCTGAGGTTGAGCATACGTAGCATGGCGGCTTGACTAGCCATAAATAAATTTATGGCTAGTCAAAACGTAGTGTAACATAAAACAATAAAAAATATTTACAGTGGCTCCATTATATATTCGCTCATGGTAAATTTTCCTAAAGAATATTTTACCAAATTAGAAATTTTAATTCTTCATAAAATTATTGATTAATGTTTATTAAATAAAGTCTTATCTTACAAAAAAAAAAAAAATATATATATAACAAACCCAATCAGAAAATGCCAAAGTATCAGAATGTGGAATTCAAAAAGTATTTGATCACTTAACTAAATTACTAAATAAATTAACTTTTTTTAAAAATTAGTATTTTCTTTGTTGGAACAGAAATTTGGTAATATCTTCCGAAATTTTGGTATATTCCGTAATTAAGGCAGTTTTGAAATAATTTTTGTTGCTTATGTTGGCAGTTGACTTTTTTCCTCCATTTCTTTGTTCTTCTGACGCCAAACCATTTTTCGCCCATCTGACCCAAATATATTAAATTTACTCTCATCTGAGAATATTACTTTATTCCAGAACTCTGGGCTACTATTTTTGTAGGTTCTCGCTTTTGTTTATATTATATACAAAAGGTTTCTTCGGGCCACCCTTCCACAAGACCCTGCCTTATATAGCACAGTTTGCGCGCTATTAACTGCCACATTCTTTTAACGAAATTCTTTTTTGGATTTTTTCGTATTTTATTTACTATAATACGTTATTCTTTCTCTACTAACTTTTGCGGTCTACCCGATCTTTCCTTAATTTTGAAGTAGTTGCTTGAAAAATGTTTGTCTACTATAATTTTTATTGTTGAATATAATCTTTTAGCACTATTCCCTATTGCCCGAATGGAGTTTCCTTCTTTACAAAGATTTATAATTATTTTTTGAACACTACAATAATTTAGTAAGACGTTACCCTTGTTTGTTTTGTGTACTACAATACTTAAAAAGTCGAAGCCTGCTACTAAAAAAAGTGTTATCTTCCCGTTTATTTTCAAACTAAATCGTTATTTGTACAACTATTCCTAATCTTACCTTATTCTTTCTATGACATTCCCTATCGCTTATAGTGAGCACTCTTTCTATAAAATTTTTAGCTGTATTAATAATAACTGTAATGTTGTGGTTTTAATAGTAATTAATAGAACTGCCCCAAGCTGTTGTTTTCTGGTACCAAATCATTGCCTCGCCTTATTTTCAAATAATCTAAACAACAATTTGTCGAATCATGCTATTTTGGTATTGAAAACTTGTTCTTATTATTGAACGAATTAAAAGCATCCAACTTACTATTAATTGCACCTCCTGAAATAATACAAAACCAATCGTCAATATATTTTGTTTTTCAACTAATTTTCTCATAATCGAATCTAATAGCTCCTTCATAACTATATCTGCTACAATGGGAGAAGCGAGAGAACCAATCGGAAGCCCTTCTCTTTCTGTAAACAGAGCCTTTCTTTATACCGAAAATATCTATTGTCCTCTATGCAAAACTTATCTATACTTAAAAATGAACCCTTTTCTATTTTCGTGTGTTTCGTTATTAATTAATAACCGGTTTAAAAAACTGGCAATATAATACAACACAGTTTGGGATGAATCGAGAACCGGTTTTGATAACTCTAATTCGAAGTTAAGTTCCGGTAAAATATCTCAGACATCTACAACATAAACCAATAAAAGCTGTAATTTTTGGCGACTTTAACACGAAGTGTTTTTCAGAACATGTCCGATTGCCTGTTACATGTTATAATTTATAATATCACAGCTTTCACCATACTTTTCAGACGTGAAAGTCAAGTTTTTGCACAAGAACGTGAAATGGCTTACAGTTGATTTATTGTTGCAGAACCAATAAATTTTTTAAACTTATAGAACATATTAGGCATTGAACATAATCGAAATTTGGGCTATTGAATAAAAAACAGATTATGTGATCTCAACTAATTTAAAAATATACTTTTGTATAGGTATCTATTAAATTTTTACAAAAATCGAAAACATGAACTTTCCAGTGCAAAACTTACCTTGGCTCTAGTGAAATAACCGTAATCCGGACGATCAATGTCCAAGTTGTCCTTAATGCACTTGTCAAATACACCTTGGGTATTGCGGCAACTAATGGTTAAATATGAAAAGAATAAAATTTACTATGAACAAAAAATAAAACGATTACAAAAAACGTACCGGTTATATGACATAGTGCTACTTGATTTATCCAAGCATGTAGCGTATTGCATGAATTCTTCATGACAGCTTTTTTTAACTTTACGAAAAAAGTTCAAAGCACAACTGGTCACATTTCTACCTTCGTTTAAACAAGCTCTAGGATCATCTAATTCTTGACGACACAACATAAATTCCTTAAAAAAAAGTAAGCTACCGCTTTATTTAAACAACAATTTTAGGTTAGGTGCTTGAGACACCAAAATTATATAACTTTGTTTTAAAGTCCAAATCCTTACAAAATACCATTTATTAAGGAAAAGATAATCAAAAAAATTATACGATAAAGCACTTACATTATTGTCAAATTCGCAAGCTTTACCCAGATGAAAGGCTCCCGCACGTAAAGCAGCAGTAGACAAATTCAATTCTTGCACTGTTAACTCATCTTCTGTGGGTAGATGCACATCCTTGGTTACCACCATATTAGGGACTTAAAGAGATATTTTTTTACTATTCGAATTAAGAAAACAATTCTAATCAAATGATTCTATTTTGATTTTACAAAGTGCGACAAAAACATCCAATTTGCCTTTTCCAGCTGCACACACTGACAGCTGTGTCACAAAGTTACTTTGTGGCTGTGTTTTCTATAAATGTCATAAATAGAAAAAGTGGTGCCTGATTACATGCCGTCTTGACTAGCCATAGATTTATTCTGCCATGGACAGGTTGCTACTTGCACAGAGATTTGGCTCGTGAAGACCGTCTGTTGATGGTCGGTTCGTGTTCAAATAAAATTGAACGCACAACGCTATTCTGTCAATACACAACTAAATTACACACTGGCAAGTATTCTCCACACATAAGACCACAACCAGCGACGGTTTTCTCGTTGTTCTGCCTTCAAGACGTAGTGTTAAATAAATAGTAATATGTATTTTTTTTTCGTTTTGACTGGTCGTCTTGACTCGCCATAGATCTGTTCTGCTAACGTATAGATTGTTGTTCGCCAGAAATACTGTGCGAACAATGTTGTTTGACCACGAACAAACCATCAACAGCGACGGTCTTCACGAGCTATAATCCAGTGCGATCAGCAATATATATGTTGGCAGAATAGTAAAAACCACAGATATATACGAGTATATATATAATCTGTGATAAACAAATTCAATTTAAAGACGCTTGACACTACGTTTTGACTATGCACAAATGTGGTCTTACTTAGAGAGTACGTGTGCATAATTTTTTGTCTATCATCCAGATCACAGGGTAACCAGAGGTGAAGACTTTGACACATAAAAACTTTGTGATCCAGATTGTTATTTTGCCTGTGTATTTTGCTTGTATAATGTCATGACGGGAGTTGTGCGAACTATTGATGATAGGACAACTCTGTGTGAATACGACCATGAACAACAGCGGTCTTGACTAGCCGAAATTCTCTGCGAGCAGCAAAGTGTGCTGGCAGAACAGCGTTGAGTGAATCACTTCCTCGTTTTATTTCCGAAATTTTTTGTAAAAATTTACGATCGTCAATATGACGATAAATCCTCACTCAAATCTGGCATCCGTGACCCTACGACATATTTCAAATACGACAATAAAAAATATCAAGCAATAATAATCAGCTGTGCTAACGTGTTTACCTGTTAAATTTGCCTTGAGCCGTATTAAATAACTATCAAGATTTTATAGGAGTTATGACAACAAAGGATAATAATGCAAATAAGAAGACATTAAAAGATGAATGGGCGGTAAGTATAAATTTATACTTCAATATAAAAATATTAAATTTTTTAAAATTATTTCCTAAAGATACGGCCGTGTTCGGTGTACAAAGATGAATATGATGACTGCACCAGTTTTAAAGCTAGATTTCATCAATATTTTATAAAAGGAGAAAATACAGATTGCACTCAGTGGCAAACGGATTATAAAAATTGTGCACTTTATCGAGACTCGAATGGAAATGATGTGGAGGCAGGCTCAGCAGTAATTAAAAGTGAAGAAAAACGGCGTTTGAAACGTTTTGATGATCACTACGCTAATGACGTATGGGAAAAGCGAAAGGCGCCACCGGCCGATTGGTCGAAACCTTTGCCAGAATGGATGGAAAAGAAAAATGAAAACTCGTATCTCCAATTGAAGCAATTAGAATTGGAAGGCAAAGTTCCAGTTGTGAACGAAAAATCGTATTGTCTGATAATGTAAAGGAAATAAAAAATTCATCTTATGCATTTAATAACCACATAAGAAACATTTATTTATTATAATTTATGTTCAAATCGACATGAACATTTAAGCAACTACATTGGCGAATGGTAATTTTACAGAGCTACAAGATTTTCATATATAGAGCGGGCTGGTGCTGGAGATCTACCAATTTTGTACAAAATATTTAAATACAAACTTAAACAAGAGCGTCTAAATTGAAACAACCTGGAAACAAATTTTGATTGTAAAAAAAACCTAACTACTACTACAACCTAATACTTACCACAGAGAATATTCAAAATACAACCTACGAAACAGCCACACAAAATAACCCCCAAAGGGTTTATGATTCTTGTATAAACATTTTTGTGCATGGCGAGCCATAACACGTGGCCTATCCACAATATCACCATGCATTAGTCCAATAGCACGAACTGTATTCAAATTTCTGCAAATTAAAAAAAAATTATTTGCTTCTACAAATTTTTATGTATGTCAATACCGAACAACAAATAATAAATTTCGAGGCATTTCCTTTAAAGTGGACATAATCAATTCAAAATTTTGTTGTGCAATCTTTTGCATGTATTGAATATCTTCTTCACTTAATTTGGTTTTGATGGTACCACCGTCTATACGAATAGGCTGTTGAAATAAAATTTCAGCAAACTTTATATGATCTTTAATGCCCAACTTTTTTGCAGCATTTGACATGGCAGTCTCATTCCTTAAAACTGTAGATTCCCAGAACTCACATAATGGGTATCTAAGTTTTGCAGACAATTCCTCGTATAAGCCGTGATCTAAGAGCACAATTTCAGTTTTACCAGTTTTCGGACTTTTTCGAACAAAAACTTAAAAATTAACAAAAAAATAACATCATAGCCCGATTTTTAAGAATACTTAATATTCATTTGTACGTACTGTTACTGGCATGTGGATCAGCATGCACAAAGCCTGAATTAAAAATCTGTTCCGAAAACATTAGAAAAATTTTCTTGTCTACATCTCTTAAATTCATATTATGACCTTTAAGCTTTTCCATATCTCCAATCGCTATGCCATCTATCCATTCTAAAGTTAATACTCTCTTTAAAAACATTAGAAATAAGCACTAATTAAATTTTCGAATGTACATGTATATTTACATACCCAGCATACCCAATTATTTTTTAATTTCAAAACAAAGTAGCATTTTAAGAGCATCTTAAACATAACTTAATGTATTAATATCAATTATCCCTAGTAACATGCCAATGCTAAAGTAATGAATTTTTTAACCTAAATCGAACCAGTTCATTATGAGAACACATGTATCAACTTCTTTTCTGCATATCTTTTCGGCTGGGTATGCTAATAACTTACCTTTTCAGTCGTTGACCAATAGACTTTGGGTATATATACAAATTTAAGGTCTTTTAAGTCATTAGCACATCGTTCAAGGTTTTTACCTTCATTAATAAAATTTAATTCTTGTACCAAATTTTTACGGAGATCTGTTATTATCCAACCAAAATTATAACTTTTGAAACAGAATTCTATTATACTATTCAAAAGGATTATTGTACCCAAATCGCTAACAAAACGTTTTTTCAAATCACTGTATTGCACCTAAATAGTTTGATTAAAAAAAAAACTAAATTTGTACTATAATTTATTATATATTTTTTTCCTACCTTTACGGCAACATCTTCACCATTTTTAAGTTTGGCCTTAAAAACTTGGGCAATACTTGCTGCTGCCTTAGGTGTGTAATCAAAATCGGCGTAAAAATATTCAGGCATATGACCAAAATCCTCTTTAAATACTTTTAAGACATCCTTCTTACTTGTGGGCAAACATTTGTCTTGTAATTTCATCAAAGTACTTGTATATTCTTTAGGCAGAATGTGATTAATCGCAGCAACTCCTTGACCAATTTTAATATAAAGGCCACCATTTAGTAAACAGGTTTCTAATAAACGATTAGCACTTCTCTGGTGAACTTGCTTGATGATGTTATTGTAATTTGGATCATTTTTATCCAAAGATAAATAATCTACAGCTATAAGAGAAGCTGTCTTCACCGAACGTATAAAACGTATGAGAGCCCCAAAATAAGTAAAATCATTTATCATACCATCGTATGCTATAAAACCTGTGAATGGTATAGCAAAAGCGATCGAAACAATGCATATACGTCTGTGAGTTGAGATAATACGATCATGGCTACGTAATTGAGGTTTAACCGTCCTTTTTGTAAAACGGTGTATTTGAGGTAAATATTTGAAACAACTAAAAGCATTCAACTAAAAATGGTAATTCATGATACATATCCTTTTTATATGTTTACTAACTCACTTTACTCAATATCATATTTTAAACTGATAAAAATGCTTAATGTGTAGCGTATATTAGTCCCCACATACAATTATCAAGTTTAGTAATAAAAACGGGAAATACAGCTGATGTATAACAGTTGCGTTAATATAAACAAATAACAATTTGCTACTAAAGTTGATTATATGTGCTTCTTACCCAGCAACAAATTTTTTAAGTGGTACAAGGAGGTAATTTTCATACCTTTTTAAGGACACGTTTACGCTATATATTTTCCAAAAGCATTGGGATGTTTGTTGTGCATCTTGAATTTGCACACGCCGTATATTCCATATGAAAATTGAATTGTGTACAATATGAATGAAAATCTTGTATATGGATATACACGGTGAACTCCATACCGCTCATTTAAACGTCATAGTTAAAAAAAATGTCATTTCGATATAAACGCGGTTGAAGTTTTCATTTGCGCTCACTACATACAAAAAATAAACGGCATATTCTTTACAAATGTGGGAAGTATGACGTGTGAGGGTCAACATAAGGACTAGATATGAAATTTCATACTTAAGGAAAATACGTCTCGGATACGTAACATAAGCAATACAAAAATTAAACTAATTGTAACTGACTTCCTAAATACAAAAGAGAAACATTAATCACATCAAAACCCTTTTTGGCTTTAAATATTTTTAGTTTCAAAATCTATTTCATTCATTATACGCAAGGCATATTTAACCAGGTGGCATTACTACTGCAGGTGACAATTTTTTGCTCAAATTTTCGTTTTCCTTTGTTTACCCAATTTTAATGTCAAACTATTTTGTTTTGTTTACAAATAATCAAAAAATTTATTTACATTCAAGTCTCATTGATTCAAGTGCCTTAGTGATTTTATAGTTTGTGTATATATAAATTAAAAAGTAAAGTAAAAACAAAAAATAAATTATCAATTTGTGTTCAAAGTTGTACAAAATTTATAAATAAATTTGTAATTTGTACCAAACAAAATTTATTCAACTTTTTTTCTTTTAATTTTCTTTCTTTTTACACATGTTTTTGACACCAAAATTGGGTTTTACACAAACAAAACTGCCTGCTGTTGTTGTATTGTTGTAATTGTTGTCGTAGCAATGTCACCTAGATACGCTTTGATTATACGTGAACGTTTTTCAGTAATGAATTGTATTTTTTGCTGGGTTGATCTCATGAAACAACTACATTTATTGCTGGGTATTGATATAAAAATAAATTGTGTGCCTGTGTAAAAATTAAAAAATATATTTGTTTATTTTTTAATAATTTAAATAACTAAATGGTTGGCTTTTATAATAACAACAAAAGAATTATTTATCAACAGTAGTTATGTTAATAGCGTTTAGTTTGTCGCGAAGTAATCACCATGTTTTATGCAAATTATGCAGAAAAAAGTAAGTTTTTAGTAATGGTAGAATGTTATATACTTGTCATCTCAATAAATACATGCATATTTACATTACGTAACCTTAAACGGCAATGGTATGGACCATGGTCAGGGTTAGAAAATAATGTAATTGCAAGTGTTATAAATAGTAAAACCTGCCAATTATTTATTTCAGCGTTTTACGCGATTATAACTCAAGGCACAGTTTGTTTAGTTTTGGCAATTTAACTAATAAAAACCGTGGATATTATAAAAAGGAACTGATTGGGTGAGTTACTACCATCCGCTACTGCATCTTTTAGCAATCAAGGCGAATTGCATCAGCAATCATGCATAACATGATTACTACTAATGACTTGCATTTGTTTTCCGTTCGTAAATTCAAAGATTATTTTTTATCTTTACTCATTTATTTTGCATAGGGATCTAGTAATATGAAGCCATTTGACGGATTAGCTTACATTAGGTTCATTCGAGTACTTTTTTAGTAGAGTTTAGTAACTGAGTAAATTTTTCAATTTACTCTCCAAAAATAAATTTTCTCCAAAAAGTACACGAATGGAAATTTAGTAAAATTTATCCAACAGCTGATTGAAAATGAATGCAGTGTTGTAAAAAATGTATTCCTTTGACTACTCGACTCTTTTTGTTGTTCGTACTCGGTGCAGCACAATTTATTGTATACAATTCTTACGAAAAAACGTAACTTGTGTTGCTTTATAAGTTTTTTTATTATAATTTTTTTTTATACTGTAAGTTTTTGCTGATTAAATGGTTCATTATTACTCGTTTTTGTTATTGATTAGTATGAATATCCAATTACTATATTCCGAAGTATTCATCACTTCTACAACACTAAAGAAGTAAATAAACAATAAAACAAAATAATTTTTTTTTCCTAAATCCTAATTAAACTGCTGTGGAAAGGGTAACTTAAGCAAAAAACACTTATTATTGTATGCAAACGTAAATTAGTACACTTTACTGTTTTCAAATCCTTATTTACTTGTGTTTGCTTTAGTTTTCCTTATTTTCACAAAAATTTTAACAACTCCGTAAAAATTTTTTGTTTGTTTACATTTTAAAACATGTTTTTTTCAGCCGACTAAATTCTACTAACAAAAATTTCTTTAGCAGATTTTGCAATTGCTCAGTCATCGAACTGTCATTTTACGCTCTCAAACTGTGTTCTCATCTACTAAACTTTGTGTACTCGAATGCAGTTTAGTAAAGTTTAGCCATAATTATTGGGTTCTCGAACGAAGGTTTGTCTTACTGTCTTATACGAATAGAAATTGATGAAATGGATATAACTTTTTTCACAATTGCAAAAAATGTTTTTTCAGTTTAGAGCTTCAAAAAAATTTTATGCATAAATACATAGATTTCTTTAAAATAAAGCAATCTTGGGACATGTTTTGACATTATTTAATATTTTGTATTATTTAATACTTTGTATTGTACATACATATGTATGTATGAAGTAAAATATATAGATAAGATACCTTCGCTAATTGGTCGGTTTTTTGTTATTTTCTGTCACAAATATTTAATATTGTTACGTTTATTACCACAATAAACGTGATTTTGAAGGGTTCGTTTAATTGCAATAATTAAATTACACAGTCCTTAATGATTTTTACCAGAACACAACTTTATTCGGCAATTAAGACTCTATTTACAACTATACTAAGTACTTATTTACACTGTACACTTCACACTTTTGTACGCACAGATATTCACTCTTTGAAATCTATAAAGTCAACTAACTCTTCTTCGGTGGACGGCGCCTTTATATACAGATCACGGCCGCTTCTTGAAATGTCCCGAACATACGCGAAATTGCGCATTTGTTATTTCAGTTGCTGGCTTAGTAGTCTTGTATATGTGTTTGTATGTGTGTGTATCTTTTGTTTACTTTTTGCTTGCTGTAGAAATTGTTTTTGTTAAATCGCGGTTTAAGGAATTTCTGCTGCGCAATTTGTTTTTGCTTTGTGTTTATGTTATTGCGTATTTGTACATTTGTACAATAGGTCGTTTCACACACCTTTGGCTATTACTTTGTAACACTGCCGCCCACTTAAGCCTTTTCGTCCCGAACAGGCTCAACATCACCCTTTCCATATTTGGCTAGTCGTTCAAGGTGAACCACCTTCATTTTGGACGCCGGGCTATGGCACTTCTGTATCCGGTAAACTACGTCATTTAGCCTCTTAACCACCTTGTATGGTCCCTCCCAGTGGGTTTGCAATTTAGGGGATAATCCTTTCTTGCGTTGTGGGTTAAACAGTAGAACCATTTGTCCCTTCGGCAAATCCCTCCGTGTTTGCTGCTCGATCATACCTGGCTTTCATCTTATCACTGGAGATTTTAATGCGGTTACGGACAAACTCATGAAGCTCGTGAAGATCTTCTTGTGCCTGAAGAGTGTTTCCATTGTCTTCGCACTCAGGTTTAGGTTTAACACCGAACTCTAAATCCGCTGGCAGTTTCAGTTCCGTTCCAAACAGGATTTTCGCTGGACTACGTGAGGTGGAATCGTGAACAGCTGACCGGTAAGCCAGTAACAGCTTAGGTATATGCTCATCCCAATCCTTTTGGTGTGTACTAACCACTTTTCTGAGATATTCCTCCAGCGTACGGTTGAATCTTTCTACCATGCCATCAGACTGTGGATGTAGCGGTGTCGTTCTTGTCTTTTTGATGCCATATAAGTCGCACATTTCTTTAAATATGGCGGATTCAAAATTTCGTCCCTGGTCAGAATGCAATTCTATCGGAACACCGTATCGACACACCCAATTGTTGACAAATGCGTCTACCACCGTTTTAGATTCTTGGTTTGGAATGGCATACACCTCGGGCCATTTGCTGAAATAATCTATTACCACTAGTACATACCGGTTACCAGCGTCACTGACGGGGAATGGACCTGCAACATCGATAGCTATCCGCTCAAAAAGGGCACCCACGTTGTATTGCTGAAGCTTGCCGCGACTTCTTCTTGTTGGACCCTTGGCCGCAATACACTGTTCGCAATTAGCTATCCAATCGGCTACAGACTGCTGGCATCCAACCCAGTAAAATCGCTGTTTTATCTTTTCCAGAGTTTTTGTAATGCCCAGGTGGCCGCCACTAGGACCGTTATGGAACTGCTTCATTACCTCCTTTATCTTGGAAGTGGGCACGACAATTAAGTCCGTTGTAAATTTGCCATCTGCACTTTCCCAAGATCTATATAAGCAGCCATCTATTAATTTTAGGCTATTCCACTGGGCCCAGTACGCTTTTGCTAATGGACTTTCTGCTGATATTTCATTGCAGGTCGGTCTTTTGTTTTCCTGCTTAGCCAACATAATCTTTGCCAAAATGGGGTCGTCATTCTGTTGCTTACACCAGTCTTCCCCTGAGCTAATTTGGGTCAGCCTCACGTCAATGACACATTCCTTTTTCTCGACTTTTGTGCAGTGCTTGCACTCTACGTTGCATGGCCGTCTTGAAAGGGCATCAGCATTATTGTGTTTTCTGCCCTTTCTGTGCTCGATACTAAAATCATAGCTTTGCAGACGTTCAATCCAGCGTGCGCGCTGCCCTTCGGGGTTCTTAAATTGCAGCAGCCAACGTAATGCAGAGTGGTCTGTCCTTAAGATGAAGTGTTGACCATATAAGTATTTGTGGTAATGTTTGACACACTCCAGCACTGCCAAAAGCTCCCTTCGTGTAACACAGTAATTTCGTTCGGGCTTGGACAATACTCTGCTGTAGTAGCCAATGACTTTTTCCACCCCATTAACCACCTGGGAAAGGACTCCCCCTATTCCATAGCCGCTCGCATCCGTGTCCAATATGAATTTCTGCCCAGCGATTGGATACGCGAGGACTGGTGCTGTACACAAAAGTACCTTAAGCCTCTGGAATGCTTCTTCTGCTGCCTCACTCCAGTGGTATGGTCGCGACTTTCTGGTCAACTCATGCAAACTAGCAGCAACTTGAGCAAAGTTCGGCACAAATCTCCTGTAGTAAGTGCAAAGTCCCAGAAAACTACGAAGCTCATGAAGATTCCGTGGGCGAGGCCAGTCCTTTACAGCCAGTATTTTGTCCTCATCAGTGGATATACCCTCTGGTGTTACACGATGCCCCAAATATTTCACTTCGTTTTGAAACAAAGCGCATTTCTTAACGCTTAGCTTTAATCCTGCAGCTGTTATACGCTTAAACACCTCATCCAGGCTCTTTAGGTGTTCGTCAAAAGTCTTCCCCATCACAATTATGTCATCCAGATATACCAAGCAAGTCTTCCAATTGAGACCTTTAAGCATGCGTTCCATTAAACGCTCAAAAGTAGCTGGAGCGTTGCAGAGCCCAAATGGCATCACCTTGAACTGCCATAGACCATCGCTCGCGCTAAAGGCAGTTTTCTCCTTGTCCTTATCGGCTATCTCTACCTGCCAATAGCCGCTCTGCAAGTCCAAGGTTGAGAACCATTTCGTTCCGGCCAACGTGTCTAAGGTATCGTCAATTCTGGGCAGCGGATAACTATCTTTCTTTGTGACGTCATTGAGTTTCCGGTAATCAACGCAAAACCTGGTGCTGCCGTCTTTCTTCTTCACCAAAACTATTGGCGAGCTCCACGGACTAGAAGATGGCTCAATGACTCCATTCCGCTCCATTTCGTTGACCAGTTCTTTGACCTCGTTTCGCTTTGCTAGGGGAATACTCCTGGGTGCTTGTTTTATAGGCCTCGCTTCGCCGGTGTTAATTTCGTGTTTCACAACTGAGGTTCTACCTTGGCTTTTATTACTCAGGGCGAAGACAGAGGCATGTTTTCTAAGCAACTGCTTAGCTTTGTTTCTGTCAGGAGATGTCAGGCCTGCTACCCATTTTTCCACCTGTTCTGCCAGTAAATCTCGTTCTTTGGCTGTTGTTTTGGGGCATACTGAATTCGCCGCACAATTAATTATGGCTCCTGCCGGCTCACATTGACCGATCTCAAAATTTCTGTCAATGGTATTTTCGCTTTTGGACAGATTAAGTACTCTTACAGGAACTCGTCCATCGTCGCAGGCTTTCACAAGGGATCTAGCTGTTATGATTTCGGCTTTTATTTCTTTTGGTTCTACAACCCACAACCGGTTATCCACACAATCTTCCTCCACACGTGCCCATACTATAGTTTCTGCCTGAGGTGGTAATTTCTGGCGTTCAACGGCAAACAGCTTCCTTACTGTGGTCCTGCTCTCATATCCAACATCCAGGGGTATCTCGACATTGCGCCATACCATTATTTGATGCCCCATGCGTAGATCAATCCCGTGAGCTATCATGAAGTCTGCACCAATAATAACTTCATCCAATATGTCGGCGACAACAAACACATGGTCGACGCTGATGTTTGCGATAGTCAGTCTTGCCCTGGCTCTTCCATAGACGGTAGCTGAATCCCCAGTAGCAGTGCGTAGTCGTATATTATTTAGCGGTTCTACTGCTCCTTTTACCAAATCGGGCCTTATTATAGACTGGGATGCACCTGTGTCTATGGTGAGGACCTGTTTCTTTCCGTTGATAAAACCGCAAGCAGTAAGGTTGCTGTTCTTTTGCTGCATGATGGAAATGGAGATTGTGGGGCCATCGGTTGTAGGAGCTAGCTCTTGCCCCTCAGCGCTAGCTCGATCTAGTTTAACGGTGACGAATGCGTTTTGGTGTTATTAGTCCATTTGTTTTCCCTCGGTGGCGAAGCAGATCTTGATCTTTTCTTTGCTAATCTGCAGTTGCGCTGGAAGTGGCCGACCTTACCGCAATTAAAGCATTTTGCGCAAGATTTGCTTTTTCCTCTAGTATTTGCTTGACCACCTCTTCTATCTCGCTCCTTTTGTCTCCGCAGGTTGGCGTATCAGCCTCAAGTTGCCGCACCTTGTAGACTTGTGGCTTCGATATAACTTTTGCGGTCTCCTGGGCCAGCGCGTACGAAATGGTTTCCGCAAATGACGACTTCTGCATAGCGCAAGCTGCATATCTAACATCTAGATCCCGTATGCCATTTACAAATGCTTCTATCTTGAACTGGTCCAGGAATGGATGGTTCTCGCCTGGGTAAGTCAGCTGCACCAAGCGCTCAATTTCCATCGCGAAATCTTGCAGCGTTTCATTCGGCTTCTGGGCTCTGCCCCGTAGTTCCATCCTGTACAGTTCTCGCTTATGGTCGCCACCGTACTTACGTTGCAAGGCCACCATTATGTCTTCGTAGCTATTTCTGCAGCCAGCTGGTAAGCTTTCAAGGATTGCTGCTGCTGTTCCCTTTAACGCAAGAATTAGTTCTATAGCTTTTTCTTCACTGTCCCATTCATTTTTGCTAGCCACCGTTTCGAATTGGAACTTGAAGACATTAAAAGGTGCGCTACCTTCAAAGCTCGGGGCCTTTACCTTGCTGGCGTGCTCAGGAATTATTCTTACCGGTCCTTCTCGAATTTGTAGATCGCTCATCTTGTTCTTTAACTCATGAATTTCTGCATCTACGCCGGAAAATTTTTCATCAAGCTCACTAACTTTTAGTTCTATAGCATCCACTCGTTTGCCCATAACTTCTGAAATTTCCTGAAGTGTCTCGTTGTTGGCTCTGACTTCAGCTAATAGTCTTTCGCTGTTGATCTTAGAAGCTTCTTGAAATTTTTCCTCTAGTGTCTCGTTGTTGGCTCTGACCTCAGCTAAGAGTCTTTTCTCTTGTCTCTCGTTGCTCGCTCTGACCTCAGCTAAGAGTCGTTCGCTGTTAACCTTAGAAGCTTCTTGAAATTTTTCCTCTACCCCAGCTAACAGTCTTTCGCTGTTGATCTTAGAAGCTTCTTGAAATTTCTCCTCTTGTCTTTCGTTGTTGATCTTAGAAGCTTCTTGAAGTTTTTCCTCTACCCCAGCTAAGAGCCTTTCGCTGTTGATCTTAGAAGCTTCTTGAAATTTCTCCATCATAGCGGCCAACATTACGTTGAAGTCCATATTAGTGTTTGTGGCAGGGGTACATATTTCGAGCTCCTCTTTTTCCTCGAATTCATGTAGACCGATGTCAATACCACGTCGCTTGAATTCCTCTATCAGCCTCTTTTGCAGTTCTGCCTTATTGCCCGCCGTTGGCAGATCAAACTTGCTCAGCTCTTTTTTTAGCTGATCTACTTTCAGCTCGTCAAACTTCATTTTGTTTTACTTACTTTTTATTTTTAATGTTTTTTTTCGCAATTTCACTTCTGACACCAATTGTTACGTTTATTACCACAATAAACGTGATTTTGAAGGGTTCGTTTAATTGCAATAATTAAATTACACAGTCCTTAATGATTTTTACCAGAACACAACTTTATTCGGCAATTAAGACTCTATTTACAACTATACTAAGTACTTATTTACACTGTACACTTCACACTTTTGTACGCACAGATATTCACTCTTTGAAATCTATAAAGTCAACTAACTCTTCTTCGGTGGACGGCGCCTTTATATACAGATCACGGCCGCTTCTTGAAATGTCCCGAACATACGCGAAATTGCGCATTTGTTATTTCAGTTGCTGGCTTAGTAGTCTTGTATATGTGTTTGTATGTGTGTGTATCTTTTGTTTACTTTTTGCTTGCTGTAGAAATTGTTTTTGTTAAATCGCGGTTTAAGGAATTTCTGCTGCGCAATTTGTTTTTGCTTTGCGTTTATGTTATTGCGTATTTGTACATTTGTACAATAGGTCGTTTCACACACCTTTGACTATTACTTTGTAACAAATATGTTTTGACAGTATTTTGTTACAGGTACATATACAAATATAAGAAAGGCAGGATCAATTAAGCTATTTTTTAAAATATCTCCAAGGATGGTTCTTATGGAAAGAAAAATTGAAAATAGCAAAATTCGCAAAAAACTAACAAATTTTTTTTTTCAATGAGTTTTGTTTATAGGTAAAGGCCATAAAATAATTCAAACCCCAACGGTACGTTTGGAAAGAATATTTTGAAAGAATATTTGTTTTGAAAAAACTAAAACTTAACGAATTTACGCCGGGAAAATGCCTACGAACTTTTAATAATACTGCATATCAATATCATGTTTACCAGGAACAAAGACAAATTTATAATGAAAGAGACATTCTATTAGGTTAAGAAGAACATAATCCGTGTTACTACAAAGGCTAGAAAGTAAAAAAGGGGAAAATAATTATTTCAGCAACGGTAACGAATGAAAAACCAAAAACGAAAATATCTAATTTACTTCTTCCATTCAAAATTCTGCAAATATGAGTATATTAGTAATTACACATTTATTGGGGAAGATTTCCGCCCTCCCTATTCGAATTTTGGACTCCTCTACATATAAGGATCCAGAACATGCCTGTATTTTATAGAGCCCTAAATAAATACGTGTTTTATTTCATATAACATAATTATATGACAAAGTTAAGGCAAACAAATTAAAAGAAATTAAAGAAAAACACCAAATAAACAAATTTTAAAATAAAAACACGGAAGAATAAGCACATCACCACTTTTTCACTTTTAAATCCTTTTCAAAATCGGGTTCCTTCAAATACCTGAAGTAAACGCAAAAGCTTGGTAATATTAGATTAGCTGATATCAGAAAAAAAACATCGTCAACCAAAAGAATTTTTTTTTTATAAAATTACTGGTGGTTTGTTTATGCTAATTCAATCCAGAGGGTCTCTATTAGTGTGAATTCTGGGCAAGCAGAAAATCGACCCGTAGCTTTCGAAAAGTATTATGACATTGTTATGTCTCCGATCTACACCAATAAACCAGCAAATTGTTTTATATAATTCTATTATTTACCCGTCGAATTTATAAAACTACGTAGAAATTTTTATAATCAAAGTTTGGATAATATCTGAATTATCTAAATCTATCTAGTATGATAATTTTGAATGCAGTAAAAGTTATAATTTTTATTAGACAACTAGCAGAATGGAATGTATTTTCTATGCCGCTATGCACGTTTTTAACATTCTTTGTGTCTTTATACTAATTTTGTGTGCACAGTAAACAAAATTTATTTTTATGTTACAATATTTTAAATTATTTTACTTCTAATTTCAGTTATTCTATGAATGAAATGTACTCTGTCGTCTCCGATGTTAAAAACTATTATTTATTTGTTCCCTACGTTAAGAAATCCCATGTGCACAGCCATTATTCTAGTGGTTTTAAAGCTGATCTTATAGTAGGATTTCCTCCACTTAACGAAATATATACATCAAACGTTACTCTAGAATTTCCAAATTTGGTAACATCTGAATGCAAGGATGGTCGAGTTTTTAACTATCTTCTCAACGAATGGCGCTTTAATCCGGGTCTTAAAGACATACCACAATCATGCGTTTTGGATTTTAAAGTAGCATTCGAATTCAAATCATTACTACATAGTAATATTGCTAATTTATTTTTTGATTTGATATGCGATCAAATGGAGAACGCCTTTATAACAGAAGCTAAGAGACGTTTCGGAGTTGCATCAATTAAGTCGCATATTTTAATATCAAGGCATTCCTGACCTTAAAGAAATCATAAAACTTTTGGGAATAGAACTAGTCAAATTTTTACTGTTACTTAAGAATTAAAGAATCCAAATAATGTTTTTATTTTAATAATTTTTGCAATATGTTTATTTTTTAAATGAATGTACAAATTGATAATATTTTTTTATAACTATACAGGACTTTGCGAAAAGTTTCCCTTTCTATTAAAAATTTTAAATAATATTTTTGCTTTAATCATGAAAAAAATAAATTTTAAAGTTTTAGACATACGAGTTTTGTATTTTTTTAGGTTTCAACATCCAAAGACTTTAATAATATTTCGTAAAATTACATGGGGTATTAAAGAATGTAAGTTTTTTTAGTATGGGTTAATATAATTTGTTCCAAATTATTTTTTTTTGTTTATTCTGGTACAAAAATGTGAAATGCACCTTGCTTCAAAATTGAAAAAAAGTTGCTCTTTTTATTAAAAATTACATAATAACTTTTTTATATTCAAAATTTTATGGATTTTATTATGTTTTTACTCTCCTATTAACTAAAAATGTCGAGTTACACCGTTTTTATATAAGCCATTGATATAGTCTTCAGTTTATAATTATTTATACTCAATATATTTATTCAAAAATTTCGATAAAAGTTAAAAAAAAAAAAAATGCAAATAAATTTCCCACCGTATTTATAAAGATCCTACTTCATATAGGAAAAAACGCATCGTCTTCTTTGTCGTTATAATAAAATTTTATGTTAAGATAACAAATTTGATATATCTTTTTGGTTTTTAATAGAGATAAATGAATAATAAAATTTTCCTGTTTGAAAAACCGCTTAAGGTATTGTTTTAATAAAAACTAAAATAATACCCGATAAACGAATTTTTACTGCATTTTTGCGCTTAGTAACTGTCATTTAGGTTTTAATGACAATTCCGTCTGAAATATGTTATGATTTTGCCAGCTTTTCCTTTTGTTTAACGTGTTAAAGGGAGCGCAAATGAAACACCTAAAATTGACATGAAGCCCCTCAATTTCATATAAAATAAAAAATTTTCAAAGTTGCATACGAAAAAAAAAACAAAATTTATTAAATGTTACAATGCAATTGCAAATTATATTTTAACTGAAATTATATATCATAATAACTTAGACTTTTACTCATTGTAGTGAAGCAGACCAGAATTTTTGATGGGAATCGAACCCAGACTGGTGACGAGCACACTACTAACAGAACACAGCAAAAAAATAAATACTTAACTTGTTTCAAAAAATCATTGTTGGCGGGTTAGTTTTGGTCGAGAAGAGAATCCAGTTATTGGCTTCATGCCCATAGACATACACTTAATCCACTGGATCAGATTGTTATGCGCTCTCCACCACGAAAGAAAAGACATTACATATAGAAATTTGGTGCTCCGAGCAAAGTTCCTCAATGTTTTTCCTATTATGTGAGTTATGTCTGGATGTGTCAACCGTGAATGCCGAATGCTCCCTGGTGGCCTGGCACCAGGTCATACTAAAAAGATACAACGAATTTTAGCAACATTTATTTTTTTTCAGAAAGGAACACACAACAATAATGTATAAAACACGACCAGTTCATCAAATACACAACCCACAAGAAATTTACAATAAGTCTTCATATCTTAATCCTAGTTGTTATTATATATATTAATTACTACCTATGTAGTAACTGAATTGTTGTGTTCAAATCTTAGACTACCTTATAATGGGTTAAGAGGGCCGTCTCGCAAGGCTCAGGGTATCGATTGTTTTAGTCTCTGGTGTCCACCAAACTGCAGCAAATCCCGGGCATAGGAGTTGCGATGGACTGATAATTTGCTTACGTATTTGCATGAGTAACTTTTAATTTCTTCTTGGACTGTGGGAATATTTAAGTTCCGGTGAATATTCTCATTTTGTACGTACCATGGTCGTAGTAATTTAGACTGTCTTCTTTGTAACTTTTGAATATTTTATACGTAAACAGTATCACATAGCTCTGCCATATAGGTTTTAAAATGAATTTTTTGTAAAAGAGAACTTTATACCCCAAGGCCAGAGTTGAGTTGGAGCTTATAAGCCAATACAGCTGAGCAGTTTTAAGCTTTATAAGCATCGGTTGATAGGAATTCCCAAATATTACATGTGGGTTTTTGCTTTAACAGTGACATCAGTTATTTTCATTGGTGAGCAATTTTTCCTTCTGAGTGTTAAAGTTATGTGAGCGGATTTCAGGGAATTAACCTTTATCTTTCCCTTTTTTAACCAATCCTCTAGCTCGAAAATATGAGATTGTAGATGCTCCGAAGCAATCTTCTTACTTTAAATTTTTATATTTGTCAGGTGCCTTTTAAGGGTTTTGTGAATATTTTCAGGAAACAGTCGTGAGATTTTGATGAGTAGCTCATCGTGCCAAACTTTATTAAAGGCCAGGGAGTATCTATGAATAAGGCCGAACAATATTGTTTATTCTCAAAGGGCGATCTATTAAGTGTAACAGTTCTATGAACTTGCTCGATAGTGCCATGCTTGGCACGAAATTCAAACTGATGTTCCGAGATAATGTGCCGCTGGAGTCTTTCTCTTTTCTTGGACAAGCGTTTGTATGTCAACCGATGGCTTTTATGTGCGAATTGCAATTGTTTGCTTAATTGGAGTTGCAAGTCTGGCTGCAGCTTCTACGACTTCTGTGAAGTAATCTACGGCGGATTGAATATATCTGGAGTTTCTGAGAGAAATGTTTTGAGAGATTTTGGAGCTCACATACATTTTATATTTCAAACAGTTTTTGTTTGGATAAAGGGTAATCAAGGGCGAATATTACACACCAACACAAACAAAGACCACTAGCTAGATATACATGGCGTTTACAAACAAATGTGCAGATGCCAACACAGCTACATAGGAAAAACAGGGCGCAAATAAAAACAAGACAATATAAGAGACTTTAACAGGAAGATGCATAATCCCGGCTTGACTCCAGAATGTAACTTCGACAACCACACGTTCAACATCAAATGTAATCCAGCGCATATTAGAAAAACGGTACGGAAAAAAATAACGGACAAGCTACACAAAGCAACAAACAATACAATAATAACACAAAACTAAAATAATAAACAAATTTATAAGTCAATAATCACTGACTTTTTCCAATCCCAATAAATAATAAAACCACAACGTTTACCTGAAAACGCAAACACCAATTCTTATGCAATAAAATAGTAATCACAAACGTCTACCAATCATACAAAATCACTCGACCTCCTACCCAGTCCCAATTATGTACGTATGGCAACGTGCTAAACGAAATACAAAAGAAACTGCCTGTAACATTTATCTTTCATTCGCATAAACAAATTCTGACGCAATACAAAGCAACAAAACAGTAATTAATCACGTATACCTGCTACATGGTCACACCCTACAGAACGAAAAATGACACTCATGATGGCACATAGCCGAAACCGGGTTTTCATCAAACCTAACTTGATAATGGATGACGGAAATTCGTTCCAAAATTCTACATCTAAGCACCCTGTCGGATTTTCAAATCAAAAACGTGTTAATTTCACTTAATACAACAATTTATATAAATTTTCATTAAAAAACGAAACTTAGTTTATTTTAAAGCAAGGAAACCTCATTTTTATTTATTTTAGTTTTTATTGTTTTTTGACGAATTACAATATTATTAATTATTAAGTAATTTTAATTTCTAGGCATGAGTTCGCTTTTCTTTCTATTCGGAAAGATAATTATTTATTTTAATATGGACAACCTTGAAAACAGTAAAAGTTTTTAATTTTATTAGTTATCTAGCTGAATGGAATGCATTTTCTACGCCGCTACACACGTTATCAACATTCATCGTGTCTTATCACCAATTGTGTGTCTAAACATCTTATACTTATACCAACATTTAAGACAAATGGAATACGAGAACTAGTTATTTATCAAATTTTAAATTTTTCAAATTATAGTCTTTTTTCCTTGGTTGAGAATGAAGTTTTACAATACTCTAACTTTTTCTGTTATGGAATTCTAGGTTACCATATGCAATTGGTTGGCAATGAAAGCATTGAATGTATTTCGGTTTCATCTTGGTTGGATCTATTTTAGTATCCAATTGATTATGATAAAGAAAACATCTATATTATTGTAGATGCAAAAATTGGAACGGAGAAGTTAGAGGGGATATTTTATACTGGGTAATGCTGTTAGTTTCTGGAAAACTATTGCTTCTAAAACAACTTTTTCCTCGAATATTTAAAAATTTTATTTTAAAATAGGTTCATTGTAGGTGCATGCATACATAAAGTATTTCCATAATAATTGTTTATGAATACAATTTTAACGAATTTATCTTGACAATGGTTTGAAAAGCATTTTTGAATTTCTACGAATACGGCCGTAGCTTTACAATACATTAGTGTATGGCAAAATTAACAATAACTAAATCAACTCTATAACCCGGAACTGAGTTTTTGTGTATTTATTGTTTACTAGCTTTCATCCACGCTTTATATAAATAGATGTTTTGAATTTCACCGAAATAGGTTCAGTTGTTTAGTTGTAAGAGCGTAACAAACAAAGTTATATTCGCATTTATAATATTAGTAAGCATATACCGCGACCGGCCCAATTCTAAGCATCTTAACGGGACATTTTACTGAATAAATTTTACGGACGGGTGATTCCAGAGGTTTCCTGTTATAAATATACACATATTATTTCTTTATAATAGTAGTAGAGATTCTTGCGTAAGTTTAAAGAGAACAGGTAGAAGTTTTTTTGCTAACCATCGCTATCTGTAGTGGTCGGTCGACTTAAAAAAGTGCCCACCTAGTCTTGTCTAAAATTATTAGGAATTACATAGTATATTTTCAAGTTCCGTTATTATTGTTTCAAATTGTTTAGCGCTTGTAACAGTACGTCTTGAATAGCCATAAATATGTTCGCACATTGAGAGAGTCTCTCCAAAATAACGAGAGAAAATGTGTTCCTGGTCTTCCGTTTAAAGAAATCGTGTAGATGTTCACATTCAGTTTCAGAATGCTTTTAGCATAGCTTAGGACGGGTGTTTACAGACGAGCGTGCACACACATACATATTTTTTATTTTCTTTGTGTATTTTGTTTGCGTAATAACATGACAGAGTTGTGCGAACAACTTTGTTTGAACATGAAGCGATCACGAACAGCGGCGGTCTTGACTAGCCATTTTTCTGTGCGACCAGCGAAATGTGCGATAGCTGAACAGATTTATGGCTAGTCAAGACGCCATGTTAGGAACTAAATTTAACAATTGCAAACAAAAAAATTTCCAAATTTATGTCTCGTGAATACCCTATGTTATAACTAACTTACTTATACTACAGTTACACCTACACAAAATCTGGTACTTATAAGATTTTGAATGAAATCTAGTTCATTTCTACCAACAGCATTTAAAGAAATTTACCAAATTATAAGAAAGACAAAGTCTCCATTTTGCCATCAAATAACCTATAACAATACTTCGATATTCAGCAGCCCAGAAATAGCAACGATTTTTCGTGATTATTATTGCTCTATTTTTCATGAAAACATCCAGTGAGAGATCTTTCCAATCGTGCATCATCGTATGTTGAATCAACAACCAACCATATCTACACATTTGATAATACCTTCAATGCCTTAGACAACCCGGATAAATATCATTTTACAGAAGTATCCATAATAAAACAAATAATCCAAAATGTCAATTCAAAAAAATCAAGTGGTATGGATCGTATATCAAACTACATATTGAAAAAGTTCCCAGATTCAGTTATTAAATTATTAACTATAATATTTAATAACTCTATCAAAAGTGGATACTTTCCAAGTTCCTGGAAGTCAGCTAAAATTATTCCAATTAAAAAGAAATATAATAACACAACCCCGGAAGACTTTAGGCCAATATCTTTGTTATCGAATATTGGAAAAGTCTTTGAACATGTTCTCAAGGAAAAACTGGAAAAATAATTTATATTTGATCCTTTGCCTATCTTTCAATTTGGATTTAAAAAAGAACATTCAACTCACCATGAACTTCTGAAGTTCCACAATGATGTAACTCACAACCTACGTGACAAAGTCAGCACTGTAGCAATATCTCTGGACATTCAAAGGGCATTTGCCTCAGCCTGCCATAAGGGCATCCTCTATAAACTAGCAGATTTGGGCGTAGATCCATATATAGTAAAAATATATCAAAGTTACCTGTATGATCGCAAATTCCAAGTGCAAATCAATGAAGCTTCATCAGAATTTGGATTTGTAAAAAGTGGTGTACCTCAAGGTAGCGTACTTTCGCCATATATCGGGAAATTCAACAGCTCTTCTCTACGCTGACGATTGTCTAATATACTCACACAACCTGTCTCCAACCTCTGCTTTAAGTAATGCTGTTTTTCATCTGGGTATCATACGCTCATATTATAAGAAATGGGGTATAAACATCAATGCCGCTAAATCGGAAGCCATATTCATAAGAAACTCATCCGCGAATTGTGCAAGATATGTCGTTCCACAAAGCAAGTGCCTCAAATTAAGCATAGATGGTACTGAAGTTCCTTTTAAAAATAGTATAAAGTACCTTGGAATAAATTTTGATAAATTAATGAAATTCAATAAACATGGACGACTAGCGCTGCAAAAAGCAAAACGTATATCAGCGACATTCAGCAGTCTTATGAGCAATAAATATTTTCCTCAGGACACAAAACTGCTTCTATATAAAAGAGTAATACGCCCTGTACTCAGCTATGGATTTCCCATTTGGTTTTCTATCTCGCCGCTAGTCATTAATGAAGTGGAAATCTTTGTGCGAAAAGTTTTAAGAAAGTGCTTCGGGAAATACTATCAAAATCCATCTAAGCGGTTTTCTAATGAATTTGTCTACGAAAAGTCTAAAATAAAACCGTTTAGTAGATACGCTTCTACGCTGCAGAAAAAATTTGTAGAAAGTCTTGCTGATAAATGACATCTTTAATTCCGAAGTAAATATAACATGGGGTGGATCTACCTATCTTTCGCCAGTGGGTATCCTGAGCGAGAACCTTGACAACGATCCGCACCTTTATTCCCCGCCAGCTTTTTATAACCCCAGGTATCCATAGGGGTTAACCACTTTACCTTGTACATAGTATTTTGTTATTAATTGCTGTGATATATTTTAATTATTTATCTACCAAGTTTTCGTGACTGTGATATTATTAATCTACAGCATTCTTTTATAACGAAAACTTCTTTTTCATGTAACAGTAAAGCTGTGTTCGTTTTACATATATGTACTCTTAAATCCTTATTGTATATTTGTGATTATTCATATGCCTATTTTTTACCGTTCAAACGTTAGTTTATAATTCTAATATGAACAATTCGTTATAGTAAGATTGTACAATCAAAAGTCTCAATAAAAAACTAATCTTTAATCTTATCTAGTTCATTTCTACCAGATTACCCATACAAAACAAAATCTACTTACGAACTAGATTTTGGCAAAATCTCCAAAATCTTGCAATACTGAATGATGCAACTATGTATTTTTTGCTATTGTACTGAAATACACAGCGCTGAACACGAAAATGTTGACATTTGTAACAAAAAAAAGCACGGTAGAAACTAAATATTTGCATCAACATTAAAAAACAATAAAAGTTTAAAATAAGTGGTTTCAATATGTTTGAAACAATAATAAATAAAGTGTAAGTAATATTACATATGTAGTTATGTGTATAAAAACAATTGTAGCACAAATTTAATTAAGTTTGGAGCCAATTTTTTATTCTTTCTTCAGTCAGCTGTTTTTGTTATGAAAATGAAATCCAATAATACGTCAAAAAGCTGTGGTGTAAACGGCAGAGGTTTTCTTCGAGATTTGAGTTGAAATCTACTAGATTTTGCGTAGGTGTAAATGTGGTATTACATATTTAAAAAAAAAGAAAAAACTATACAACTATGTAAAAATCTTTGTAAATGTCATTTTTGCGACTACTTGTTATATGTACTCCGCCTAGTGTTCGTAGCCACTGACACAGAGTGTGCCACTAGACTGAAATGCCGTCTAGATCAATTGCGGCTACTTCCCGAGGGTGTTCCCTTCCTCACTCTAGCCTAGAGGAATATATACACAACTAATAAACATGATTTTTCAACACAAAAGTGCAATTAATAACTACATTTGAATTGAGATATACCGTCATCTCCAACCGCCCTACCCAGCCTTGGCCATATTCGCATCCGCGTCATAGCCTTAGCTGACCCCTGTATCAAACTTTTCCTGCTCTCACCGGTTATCAACAATCCATTTCAATTAGCTTAGACCATTACGTCACATTATTTTTTCTTCTTTTAAAATTAATTGCATTATTTATTTTAATATGTTAATCTAAAAAATTCTTATTTTGTTTACATTAGCTCGTCTATCTTGTTAATGTTATTGAAATCTGCTTAAGTTGTACCAATTAATCTCCAGACCTACGAAAGACCCACTTGAACCTAATTCATAATGGGACTTCCGGACTTTTTTCACTCTTTCCGGTATAAAAAATCTTTTAATTCTACTACTGAAAAGCTCACTAAACTGAATTTTAACCCCTTTTTTCGGTACTAATTATTGGTCAACACTATTGTGGATCCTATTCTTTTTCTTTGCGGTCACTAATAATTACAAACTCTTGTTTCTAAACTTTCGTTAATTATACTACTTAATTAAATTCGATTGATTTAGAAACTAATAATAATAAATCTTAACAATACAAATATGTATACAATTATTCGATGCAATTTTAAAATTAAGGTTTCTTTCTCCCGACTTTAATATTTTGTATTAATTATGCTAAGGGCTAGAATAGCCGCACATAAGTCGGACCAAAGAGTAGAAATTAAAATAAAACAGCTATATCTTCCCATTGCTATGAATTAAATCACTATCCTAAATTTGAAAGCACTTCAGTTTTAAATATTGAGAAGAATTATAAGCGACGTTATCTATTAGAAATGTTACAAATTTGTAAAACACGAATATCACAAAGAATTAATTGTAAAGCCGATACATATAATTTTTTTTTGGTTAGGCTTTAGTTTTATATTGAAATTTTCCAAAAGAAATTCACAATAAGCATTCAAATCTTATCTCTAAAATATCCTATATTAATTACCACCAATGTAATAACTAATTTATTGTATTCAAATCTTAATAACAAAGTATCTACTATTGGGTAGGGAAAGCCGTCTTGCCAGGCTCAATGTGTCAGTTTCAAGAGCGTTTGGATGGACCACTTTTGTTTACGTAATTATACAAGTTTTTTTTACTTCCTACTGGATAGTAGGATCTTCTAGATCTCTATGGATATTTATATTTCGTATATACCAAGGAGCGCAGACGATATGTCATAAAATCCCAGACTGTCTTCTTTCTAACTTTTGGATGTTTGCAGTATCCAACAGCTGAACGCCATATGACCATATTGGCTTTATAATGGTTTTGCATAATAGAACTTTGTATTACAAAGCCAGTGTTGAGTTAGGACCTATTAACCAGTGAAGTTGATTGAAAAAAAGTTCTTTTGAAACTTTTTTTCAAATGTAAAATTATTTTTAGTTTGTATATGGTATTTGTTTTCGAAATTTTAAGCTTTTTTCGTAGTATTATGGGGAAATTTTTTTCATATTTTATTATTCATTTTTAAGTTCTTATAATATAATTTATTTCCTGATGATGCTACACAAAGGCGTAGCGCATATCGACTATAAATTATTAAAGACCTTAAGTGTGAATAAATTAATTACTTTTTTTGTTTTATTTTAATCAGCGTTATCATGAATTCCGCATATGAGAATTTCCGAATGAAATTTTTTGTTCAGATGAGTTATATTTTCGTATCATGAATTCCTTGTAAATGAAAATAACATATTTGTTTAAAAAAAACTTATTCGGAGTACCTAAAAATTGAAAAGCGGTAAGTGCAATACATAATAAATTTAAGAAAAATCGTGTTTTTTAACAGAAATTGTTGAATTTAAATATTTTTAGGTAATTTTAACAATGTATAACTTTGCAACTTTATTAGCATTGGAAGAGGAAGAAATTATTGAGGAGCAACGTTCTATAAGAAGAAATCTTCGGGATGATTCCAATCCTTTGGAAATACCATTATAATATATTAATAGTTATGTCGTGTGTACAACCCTGGTCTGTCGGTTAAACAGTGAGAATAACAGCCAACACGGAATGAGGGGGAAGAAGCAAATCACAACAAAACTTTTTAAAGCAACATATATTTTATATTGCTGAAAATGAAAGAAAAATGGAGAAAGTGGCCATAATGAGGCGTCAGGAAGGTTTCGTGGCCGGTAAAGGAGATAAAGATGGTCTTTTTTGATTGGAACGTGCAAGAGAACAAGGAAAAGTTGTGGTGTGGCGGTAGAAAAAAAAAGTACAGCCTTCACTACTGCAAAGTACAAAATAAATAGATTAAATAAATCAGCAAGCTAAAAAGTGATTTATTTACAAAGAAAAGAAAAAAAATCAACTTAAAGACAAATTTACATCATATAAAGTGGATAATGACTAGAAATAAAATTAAGCGTTAAAGCTAAATATAAGAAATTAGAAAAATTAAAACTAATTCAAAATATTATTAAATGAAAGCCTACAATTAAAATAAAACTAAAATTAACAAATCCACCAAAAGTTAAATTAATCCACTACTCGCCACCACAGCCACAACCAACGAGGGAGGAGCAGCCATTGAATACACCGGCCATCAGGCGGTGCGAGGTATCTGCGGTAGTCGACAACCGGACCATACTACGGACGACCTACGAACATTAGATACATATATATATATGTTTAAGTTTTTGCTATTTTGTGTTAGAGAATTGAAACAAACCGAGAATAAGACATTCCTCTTGGTTAGTTGCAGCAAGAGTGCGCGGTTAGGGTTGAGCTCAAACCTAGGTAATCGTCTCGCGGTTAGGGAAATTTGAGTGTCTTTCTTCTAAAACGAAAAAGAAAAAAAAGAAATATATATATATATATATATAGTTAAACAAGAAAAGTTGTTTATAGACTTACTCCACTAGACGAATCATCGGCGTTCCGTAAGACTCCGCCAGGTTGAGCAGTCGTAGTAGCAATCAGAAGTACAGCTGCCATCAAGGAAATTTAAGTTTAGCACTAAAAGAAAGAAATTGAAATTATATACAGATTTAGAGCCAATTCGCCTATTGATTAAATATTAAATTGTAAAAAAAAAAATTTAAATCGAATTATATAAAGAATTATTAGCTCTAATTCACGTGTGTAAATAATAAAATTGTAAAATTGAATTTAATCATGTTTTTGAATTTAGAATTTAGTTTTAATTAGAAATCAAAATAAAACAAATGTTAATAGCTTGTAATCTATTTTAATTTAAAATCAAACATTTTTTTACTTAGCATGAAGTGCTGAGCGAAGGGAATAAGCGGTAAGTAGGGGAAAGACAAGTAGCAAGGTGTAAAATTATGGGCATCCAAAGAAAATGAGTTAAGATGCCATGGAGAGGTTATATGACCTCTAGTGGGACGGACATTCATTGGGCAAAACACCAGCCCAGGGAGTTCTCGTGCGGGTGTGCGGACAGGTAGGCGACAGATTTGCTTCGGGCTCCATATTATATTTTTTTTCTTTTTACTTCGTATTTAAAGTTTGCTGGTATGATTTTTTGTGTAGCTACTGATAGAGCCCGAGCCGGTGCTATACGCCAGCATACCAGCGCAACCAAATGTCTGGTAACCATTGTTTTCTTCACTGCATGGTGAATTGAGACATCCGTTTTATTGCAAAGCAGCTGCTACAGTTATTTATAAAAAACTATATATTCTATATATATATATATTCAAGTTTCTAAAGTATTATCGTGTTACCAAAGATATTTTTAAATATCTGTTGGGAGTGCTGCATGATGCGTAACCACCTACAAAAAAAGTTTTGCAGTGCCACCGGTTGTAAAACTTGGAGCGTGTTTACGTTTTTTTTGCTGAAGGCTCATACAAAAAAGTGGTCGGGAATGGCAGCAGAGTTGGTCTGTTGGAAAGGCAATTATAGTGTTATTGGTATGCTACTTCATTTTTAGGTTCTGTCTTTTATGTCGTCACTGAAAATTATAAATATCTTTAAGGTATGCGACAATCGGATGAAAATTCGTTTTGTGGATCCTTTAACAACAAAATAAATAAAATATATGCAATTAAAAACATTTTTTTAATTTTATTTAAAAACTAAAATTTTTCCCACCTTTCTGGACAAACAAAATTTTGTGAATGTTTTTCGTTCGAATTTGTTAAAATTTTTCACATGTAAGTCATTCACAATGTTTAAAAAAAAAAATTTTTTTTTTCGGAGTTTAAAAATGTAAACATTTGGATATTTTCACAAATTCTATTATTTATGATACCAATTGTTATCACATTCGAAAATTTCCATGTGAAATTTTATTCATGATACGACTGAATAGGTAGGTAAATTTTAAGAATAGGTTAATTTTGGAAAGTGACGTTATTTCTTACATTTTACCATTTTAGGTACACTCTGGAAGTGAGATAATGGTTTGGATTACGGGTAGGTATTAAAAAGGTAACTTAATCTGTGTCGTTCTGTATGCATATACAGATGTAATAAAAACTATTTTGTTTGTTGCAGCTTATAGCAGATTGCACTTTATTTCGAGCCTGAGAAAGGGGTGGGGTTACTCACTTGCTTTAGGCTCGCCCCATGTGTACAATGCCTCTTTTCCTCTTTGTCACATGGCCAGCCAGTACTTATTTTGCCTCTTCTAAAATAAACTGAGAAAGTTTATTCATTCAATAAAATTTGCTTAAAATTAATTGCCTTGGAACTAGTATCGTATAGTTTTTAGATGTTTCTAAAACCGGAATATGTGTAAAACAATTAAAAGCTTGGTACCAAGCAACTACTTTCATGAAAACACTCTAGGAGCAATCTAAAACCATAATGTTTTTGAATTAAGTTTTAGAGCGAGTGATATTTGTAACTAAAGTAATATGAAAAAATGTTTACCGACTTACGTTTTTTTTAATGAAAGTCACCACTTTAGAGTTTAAGAAATTCGTTATATAGTTATTTTTTATTTTTGTTCTTTAATATTTTCTACAAAATTGATTTATTTTACTAAAATTTCTTCATTATTTAACTAATTATAGATTTCTATGTTTAACGTTAACTACTGAAACGATTCGAACTACGCAGCATTTAACAAATACATACATAATTTAAGTTTCTGTTGGTGTTTTAATATATAATACATGTGCTCTAAGAAAAATAATAGAAAAAATAAAATTAATATCTGTAAAGAATTAGGCTTATTTAATAATAGCAAACATTTTCTATTTAATCCCTTCTAGCTGGAAAAATCGAATATTCGATTATGTGATATCGACCAATACATAAAGAACGTAGTAAAAAATACTGGAAATAGTCAAACAGGTTTGTTATTGAAATTTTTTATAGATATTAATTTAAAATCGCTTTAGAATTCAAAACACACATTTTTAAATTTTTTGTGTTTCTGACTGTAAACGCATCTCACAAAAACTACTAAATAGATTTTGATCCAATTTGGTTAGTACCTGTTTTAATACAAACATACATACATATGTAGAATACTTATTACCGCAAGAGTAAATAGCAGGGAACGCAATATGAAAGTGAAGTACATCAGCATAATCCTCTTTATGCAACTTCCTTTGGATTTGTTAGTTTTATTAAAAAAAAAAAAAATAATAGTTATTTTGTGGGTTTTATATTTTGCTTCGAAAATAAAATTACCTTTGTTTCGATTTATTTAATTTTTATCATTTTAGCATTTTCTACCCTAAAACTGATATTAAATGATTAAGGAGAGATCAATATTATCTCCAGAGTCGGTACATTTTCTAAGCATAAAATAAAATTTGAAAAATAAACATTTAAAAGTAATCCACAGTATAATGAATGAAGGAATTGAAGAAAAAACGTTGTTAACTAAAAGAAGCGTTTCTCACATCCTAGTGTTTACGTTATTCGTTTTTGTTAAAACTATATGTCATTTGAGCCGTTTTGGCGTAAGTTATTAGAAAATTGGGGGAAAAATGTTTCTGCAACAACAATTTGTGAAAAGTTTTACGCAAGAGATGTCAAAACAACTTACATTTGAAAATGACGCGGAAATTAATAATTTTGTTTATTTTTGTTAAAATTTTTGTTACAGTACACAAATATGTAATTGTGTTCTTTATTTTTTAACCTTTTGTATACATACATGCTTGTATATTTTTGTTTGTTTATAATACAAACAAATATTATATATATAGATTAATTTAATAATTGTTTGCTAATTTTTTTTTTTATAATAAAAAGTTTCATTCAAAATACATGTACATATATAAATATAAATAAAGATATAAAACAAATCTTAATTAACTTTTTTAAATTATTTTCTTTTTATTTACGTTTATTTTATGTATTACTTTATAACAAATGCGAATTTGTATTCATTTATTAGAGATACATAGCATTTTAAAAATTAAAGTTAAAAAATAAAGTTTGTATTACAATAAAATCCTTGTTTCTCTTTTAGAATTTTATCTTTGTGCTGCGCCCTATTTAAATCTAGCTATTTAGATATTTCGTGACATTTACCTTTTGTTTTTTAAACTGGCTCAGCTCACCAGTTGAGCATTAAGAATTGTTCCAAGCTTAGGTGTGTCTTTCTTCGTCTTTAACGTTCTGAACACAAAGCTTTTTCAGCAATATTTGTACAGTGGATGACGGTTGTTTGGCGAAATTTATTAAGGATTCAGCATGGTCTGTTAAACGTGCTCCCACTGTTTCAACTTATTACGCAACAGTTTCTTATTTAGAGAATCCACCTACTATACTATCAGCCTTTTCTCCTATACATCTAATCAATTCTTGAAGTGAAGTATTGTGCATACTTACATATGTATGTAAATACATTGGACGGAAAATGTATCTTTGATTGCATTTCCTCTGGCGTTGGCAACCAGTAATATCTTCTGTACTTCACTTTATCAGAGTTTTCTGTAACGGTTTTGATACTTTGGCAAAACTCCAAATATACATTTCTTTATCATTGACTTGAACATGGCATAGCCCGCCGGCGTTACATTAAGTAGAAATATACATATTTGTGTCTTGGTAATAACTTTATTTGCTTTTTCGACACTTATTTTATTTGCATATTTTTTTAAATATTTAATATTTAAATATTATATTATTTTAAACTTTCGTAGCACATTCAAATTCTTGTTTAATTTTTGACATAAGCTTAATTGTAGTATTCGAATAAAAACGTAATTTGTGTTACCCCTTTTCGCATTAAAATACAGAAACATTTTTTTTCACAAATCGAGAAATGGTGGATTTTTTGGTTTTACAGAAACAATTAATTAAACCATTACTTCTAGGCCGGGTCGTTTACTGAGAGGTTAAATTAAAAGTTTTACATTAAATATTGTGGAAAAGGTAAATTTCAAACCAAAATTTGGTTTGAAAGAGTCCAAAATAACAAATAACCGTACAACCTAAATTTAAATTTTTATAAAAGCCTTTTATGGTTGTCAGATGTGTTTTAAACAGAAATCGAAAGACTGCGTCTTGTTTCCAATTATCATAGTCTTTGTTTTAATAATAATAATCCAGCTAGTAATTAAAAATAAACACGTTTTTTCTTGGTTGATCACAATGAGAAATAATTAACTTTTAAGTACTTCAAAGAACAATATTTCTGAAATAATGTTTAAATTGTAATTGTTTGTAAGCCAATAATAATTTCCTACAATGTGTATCAAAAATTATTTCTTAATTCAATAGCCCTCATTATTATTTACTTTTTTGTTTTGTAATCAATACTTGAAAATACACTTTAACGTAAAATATGTTTTCATAAAATACTTTGTAGGTTTTTAAAAAACCTGTTGGTATACGATTTGTATTTGAAAAATCTACAATTTAAACTACTTATTCATTAGAGTTAAAGTATTGAAAAGTTACAGTTTTACATTTAATATATGCCAGTAGTCTATAATATTTTTGTAAAAAGGTACATTTAATAAGCAGATAATAAAATATGTAAACAATAAAATAAAAAAACAGAACCATATATATACAATGTAAGTAATTACATTCGAAAACCTACAAAGTAGACATAAATAATAAAGTATGCGGAAAAACATATAATAAAAATAATATAGAAACATAAATTGTTAATACTAAAAGGATTTTTAAAATACTGTTTAACAGTATATTACACATCATAAATTCTAAAAAAAAAAACTTAAATAAAAATTAACGTTGAGAAACTTTCAATAATTTGTTTGTTTATATTTGTTTTAAAGTACAAAAATAAATAACAATACTTAAGTTCAAATGTGGAAATATCACTTATTCTTCTATCATTTTCATTTGAATGTTTTTTGTCTGGTTATTTGTAAGAGGAGGAGGAGGAGGAGGAAGAGCACTAATATATAAGTAAACTATTTAATTGTTTTAGATGTCACAGAATTATTATTGCGAAACCAGTGGAGTTTCATTTGTGCGCTTGTATTTATGGCAACGGCGTACAGTATTGCTCCCTGGTCTCAGACATACTCAATTGTGTTTAGCCCTCTTACCAAACATATAGCCTTTCCAACGTTCAGCAGTCTGTGTAATAATTGGATCCGAATCGATGGTCGCCAGTAACAGCAGTTGGTTAACGTGCGTGGCATGATAATCCCAACGTGCTAAATTTGGGGCTACACCTAAACTTAAATGCCGCAGATCGTAACTGGTGCCTGAGCCGGTATCGTAAAGAAGTAACATTTTCTTCAGGGATATCATTCCTTGATTGAGAAGTCTACCGGCTTCATTGGCAATATTGGCGGGAGCTGTAGAATTTAAATCATAGAGTCCCAGTAGGGAATAAATAAATCCATTTAAAACAAAAGAAGCTGGAGTTGTTGGATATTCTTCATACCTAGAAAATTAAGTATTTTTATTTAAGTAATACAAATAGAATATGTGCAAAAAATGTGTTGGCAAAAAATTAGTCATATACATTATGGTTGCAAAGAATTGATATTAATTAAAATTTATGTATTGGAAAAATATTAAATCAATTTTTTATTTTTTGGATATAAAAATTTTGTATCTCTATTTATAAATTAGAAATTCGGAAAGATGAATCGTTATAAATATGGACCCAAAAAATCTGAGAAAATCAATCGTTTCTATAATAAAGTTGTAATTTCGTTCAAATAAAAATATAAACAAAACAATCATCCACAATAATAAAACTTCTTAATTTAATTTTACCCAGACCCAAGAACCAGTTTAAAAAATGACTAGATATAAACCAATAATAATGATAAAAGCAAACAAGAAGATACTGGATGAGTTAGGTTTAGAGTAAAAGTAAGCTTTGAAATATGTATATGGAGGTTTTCCTGAAGTTTATAGCTTCTAGTTAGTAAATGAACTAAACAAATTTAATATCATTTATATGACGTAAACGAATAAATTAAATTTAATTAAATCTGCTTTAAATAGTTTTAGAAATGAAAAAAAATATTTGTTCACCTAATTCAAAGTTTCTGCATAGCTGGCTTTGCTTTTTAATATGAACTGTTATTTTTAGGTTTAATTATTATTTTAGGTAAATAATAAATAAAAGTTCATTGCTAATATCTTAACCAGTTGTAAGTTAATTTTGCTGATTTTTATTAGCAAAATAATAACATCTGTCGATTCTACCGAACATATCTATAGGTTTTCCGCAGTTGTTTATCTATTAGTTTTTGTAATTTTCATAAGTATAAATCTAGAAACCATATCTAATCGATCGGTCCAATCTATAGGTCCCTAAGCTATCTGTGGCCTTCATAAAATGTATTTCAACAACGACCAGATAAACGAACTTTTTTTGTAAGTAACTAATGAGTTCTAAATTCTTGATTGTTATCTAAATTTAGTGAAAATGGAAAATTAGGATGAGTCAATAATTTCCGTCTAAAGAGGTTCGTCTTTTAGCGGCACGGCTTTCAGCAGGTGGACTATAATGAAGCCCGTGTACTATTTTGACGAGCATGGAATATTCGCTAGAAGGACGTACTACCGAAATCCTACAGTTACGAGTATGTCATACAGGTCACCCCAAGCGTTTTAACAAGAATTTAAGATTTGAAATTGTTTCCGAATAAGGTTAAACCAGATTCTCCCAATTGTTAATAAACAAAACTTTCGAATATAGTGTGTCTCTAACCCATAGATTCTCCGTATGAAAGCGTATTGCACCCGGCTCGAGTCACAGTATGTCCGCAGTTTTGAAGAAGACGGTCGCAATGTGACGGTCACTAGAGATCCTTATTTAAAAATGCTACACACATTTTTCTTTCCTGAACTGTGTCGAAAAGAGTACGTTGAGCTCTGTGTGGGTTAAACAAGATGGGAAACGTTCACACATAGCCAGGCCAAATAAAATTATTTCAAGAAACTAAACATTTCGGTGGTCTCCAGACTACCTGTACCAGATTTCATCTTGTGGGGATACTGCAAACATGAAGTATTTGAAACCATAAAATTTATATTATTGAAAAGAATCGCTTGAATCGATAATTAAAGCGATTTAACTCTGCAGGTGGTTATGCATTTTTTTTTGGTAAGATGCCGCACATGTGTCTTTAACCAATTATTGGAAAAAAATTAATACTTGAAGACTATCTATTATATGAAATAAAAATAAATAATTCATATAAGTTACAAAGTTATTTGAGTTTATTTATGTAGCAAAATTCATCCATAAATATCAATCACTTATTTTGATATAGAGCTGGAACCGTTAAAAATTAACCACGATCACAAAAACTAATCATTTCTATATTTTTACTATCAAAACTTTTCGAAATATTTTATACAAATTTTCTACCAATAATATAAATTTTGAGTTAACTAAATACCGGAATTAACTTAATACCAATCAAATACTTGCATAAGGTTATTTGCAATAAAGTCATTTCATTAAAAAATTATTTTAAAAAAGTTGGTCAAATTTAATAGGCTTGCCTTATTTTTGAGGTCAACCTGATAGCAAAATTAACGTTTTTTTTATACTCTATTTTATTTTATTGAATCTTTCTAGTAAAAGAAATTCACAATAAGTATTCAAATCTTATTTCTAAATTATTATTTACTAGTTATTACCAATGTAGTAACTAATTTTTTGTATTCAAATCTTAAAAATCTATCTTCTATTGTGTAGAGAGAGCCGCCTCGTCAGGCTCAATGTGTCAGTTATTTTTAGTCTCTGGTGGCCGTCAAATTGCAATAAATTGCGTGCTAGAGTGTTGGGATGTGCGACTAGTTTGTTCACGTATTTGGACGTGTACGTTTTAAGTTCTTCGTGGATAGTGGGAACTTTAAGATCCCTATGTATGTATTCATTTCTTATGTACCAGGGGGTACATACGATATGACGTAAAATCCTACACTGTCTTCTATGTAACTTCTGGATGTTTGATGCACACGCAGTACCCCACAGCTGAATACCATATGACCATATTGGCTTTATAACGGATTTGTATAAAAGGACTTTATACTCCAAAGCCAAAGTTGAGTTAGGACTTATTAGCCAAAGCAGTTGATTTGCTCGAAGCTTTATGGACGTTATTTTTGCCTCAATGTGACGGGACCAAGTTAGGCGCCGATCTAGGTGGATACCTAAGTATTTAATGTGCGTTTCCGCTGGAACCGTGGTATTAATTATTGTGATTGGTGGACAATTTTGCCTTCTAAGGGAAAACGTTACATGAGCACATTTTGATGGATTTACCTTTATTCTCCACTGTTTTAGCCAGTCTTCTAGCTTATGAATATGGGACTGCAGCTTTTCAGATGCATCCTTTGGATCATTACTGACACTTATAATTGCAGTGTCGTCTGCAAAGGTTGATGTATATGTATGTGGGCTTGTCGGCATATCCGCTGTGTAGATGATATATAATAGCGGCCGTAGCACACCTTGAGGTACTCCTGCACTGATTTGACTTTACTTTAAAAGTTCTATCGGACAAATAGCTTTTTATAAGCTTGTGGGTGTTTTTAGGTAGAACCCGAGCTATTTTAGTAAGTAGCCCATCATGGCAGACTTTATTAAATGCTTGGGAAATGTCTATAAATAAAGCTGAACAGTATTGCTTTCTTTCAAAAGCCGATCTAATAATGGTAACGATTCTATGGACTTGTTCAATCGTACTATGCTTTGCTCGAAAACCAAACTGATGATCTGGGATAACGTTTTGTTCATTTAGAAAAGGAGTTACACTCGAGACGAATAATTTTTCAAATATCTTTGACAAAACTGACAGTAGGCTAATAGGCCTGTAGGATGTAATCTGGCTTGAGTCCTTTCCAGGTTTCGGGATCATAACAATTTCAGACATCTTCCAAGAGCATGGGAAGAAGCCGACGCGCAACATGGCATTAAATATGTAAAGTAAAATTCTTACAGCTGAATTAGGTAAGTTTTTTATCATTGATCCTGTTATACGATTAGGTCCAGGTGATTTCTTCATATCCGTATTTTTAATTGTCGATTTTAAAGAAGACAACCGAAATTTCATAGGATCATTCACGATGTTGCTAATAATTGAAATAGTGGAATTACTTATATCATGTGGCGCGAAAACCTTCTCTAAGTGCTTTGCGAACGCATTTGCCTTTTCACTTGAGTTTTTAGCCCAAGTACGGTCTTCAAGTCTTAGTGGGGATTCGTAAGCAATAGGACATTGTAAGTGCTTTACAGCTTTCCACAGACTATAATCCGTGTTTTTCATTGGATCCAAGTTTTTTAAAAAGTTGTCGATAGCGAATTGGTGTTTCTGTCTCAATTTACTGCGTAAAAAATTAACGTAACTAACAAAAAAGATTTCTATACAGAGTCCTTACATAAAACTAATTTATAACTTGCATAAGATTAGTGGCTATATTAAAATTTTTATTAAAAAATGTTGAACAAATTGGAAAAATATAAAAGTTCTGTAAAATTTGTTTTTTGGGTGGTACGTTATTTTATCGGTTAGAGGTAGATATGTATATACATACATTAGGCGTATAACTACATTTTGTACCTAGCACCCTCGTTTTTGGATAGTTTTAGAACAAAAACCATCCGCAGATACCTCAGTTTAATCAACTTCACCTGTTTTTCTGTGTAAGCAAAAATTTTTGCAATTATCGGCTTATTCGGCTGTGCTAGGTACATTTTCATAATTGAAAAAAAGTTATTTGGTCAATATACACATTAATATTACAGGAATTAAATTTTAAATTTCGAACGTTCACCTTTGGTGAACGCTATAATAGATAATACACTTACCAATAATATTTATCCATAAACTGAGCTAGCACACCACCATCTTTCGAAAACACTCGATATGGTTTTAAGCCTAATGACGCCGCTTTTAAGTACCTTTTATCACCTGAATGCCAATAGGCTCTCGCCAACACAGATATTGCATGACCTTGACCCATAGCAGACAGCCAACCTGATCTTAATTCAGCAAAACCGTTTAAACTACGTCGTACTGGATTGGGCCAGCCACCAGTACGTAAATCTTGATTATTTACAAACCATTCGGCAGCATCATAAAAATGTGCCAAATGATTGTACGTCGAAAAAGTTATGTTGTCAAAAAAACCAATACCCATTAAAGATATAGAAATAATACGCAATTCAGAACGCTTAATTTTAACGCCTAACTTCTTTTGGCTCTCCATTGCCAGACCCTTTTGAACATCTATGTGGAGGTCGCGAGTTAAATGACGCCATTTATTAAGTGCCTGTATGCTAAGTCCGTAGTAAATATTCTCATCCTGAACGCTCAACAACAAATCCGCCGGTATATAGTGTACGCGATAAGTTCGTTTTGTTTCATGATTTTCTACAGTCACCATGAGACTGCTGCTATTAGTAATAAGTAGTAAATCAATATTTAATACCAAGTCCAAAGCCTGATCTATATTATTAAGTGTTATGGCGCTATCAAAATCTATGGCAGTTTCATATTGAATAACTGATGAGTTAAATTTTGGATGCCATTTACGTGTTAGATTGCTGCTTTTTGGTATATACCATGAACTTTGTACATTGTCTGCATTTTCAAGTACCTTAAGTAAAAATATACATATATGTATATTTCTTCTTGTGTCGATGTATGTATTTATTATTAAAAATGCTTACTCTTTTTCTTGGCTCCGGCTCTGTTAGATTCTTGCTATAGTGTGATAAAGCAAACTGGGCAATTTGCGTAGGATAAAAGTAGCCACGCTTTTCCCATTGCGTACTAATGGGTACACCGTCTGCAGCACTAATGCATTTAACACGATCACGTACCTAGTAAAATAAATCATCAGACGCTATTATAAACTACAAAAATATGTCGATTGTTAATTACGTTCTAACCTCAACGTTATAATTTTCAAAATACATGAACAATCCCCGGGGATCATATTTGCCTTTAGGTAAATTAATTTTTGCTGTGCTATGCATCCACATGAATTTTAGTACTGGTGATTGTGCCTCACTATTACCTTCAAAGGCTTGGGGTGAAGCCGGATTACTTATCGATCCAGAAATATCAAAATAGTTACGTATAAACGAAAATGGCACATATACCTCGTGATCTTCCTCGTCACGTTTACAATGTATTGTGTATTCTTGATTTATTAGGCACTCTATATCTTGTAGTGGCGTTAAATCAGCACTCTCCCCTTCTCGATTACCACTATCATCACCCAAATTGTTATTAAGTAGGTCAGTATTGCCTCCAACTGCATACAATTTGCGATCCCATCTTTTCACCAAATCGCGGGGAAATGTAAATTCTGCACAACGCATGTAGACCGCACATGTTATAACCACTACAGCAATCGTAAGTAGCAAGAGGACAGCTTTCAAGTTTAAGCGCATGATAAAAACGAATATCGGTTCACCCTGCAAGTATAGAAACGTCCAAATGAATACAGAATATAAACATAATAAAAGTCAACCACTCTTCATGATTAGTTTGCCTTTTTCCCAAATGTTATCAATATCACTATCACTTTTTATGTTAAAATATAAAAAATTTATTAATGTATGTGATGGTTGTAATGAAGGTGTTGGGTTTGAATACTTGTTTAGATCTTTTAATATTTATTATTCTTTAAGTTAAATTAATACAGTTTTGTGTCATAAATATGCGTTTTTACTATCCTCAGATGAAGAAATATGAATTTTATTACACTACAGATTGTGTTTTTAACATCCAAGACGGAATGCCGTAGATAATAGACTAAAATATTTATAGTATGTAATTAAAATAGCTAGACAAGGCTTAGAGAAAACTGTGACTAAGTAATTAAAAAATGTATTATTTATCCTTGGGTATATTTTATATTATTATAGTCTAATCTTTGAATTCCTACTTATGTCAATTTATGTAGCTTGCTGGCATTTCATTATGTGTGCTTAGGATGATTCAGAAAGATGGGATTTTTCTTACAGGTAGTTAAGTCTATCGGACAAACAAACAGAAAAAGGTAACAATATTTATAGTAAAGGAATTGTGAGTGTGTGTTAAAAGGTTTGAAATAAATAGATACAACTAGATCTATATATGTATGTATATGTATACATAGTATATGACTCAAATTTTATATTTCATTTTTGGTATTGCAGGTATAAAATGGTTTTCTAACTCTTTTTTAATACAGTTCCATCGAAAAAGAAACAATAAATACATTTATTACTTATTGTTTATTATAGATTTCTTTCGAACTTTTTTATTTATCAATTAATTATTCAAGCCATAAGGTCTTAAATAATAATGTTTATTCTTAAAATATTTTTATTCACACTCTATATTTCGCTACGACTTTTTGTAGCATCATCAGGAAATAAAATATTTTATACTTATTGCTTTTTTCCTATAAATGGTGTCTCAATATATTCATACAAATTCTATTCGAATTTTTTTCACGGTTTGTTTTTCATTGAAATAAAGTACAACATACTCGGCGGCTATGCTATATGTGGCAGTATTTCGGTGATACAGTGTTAAATTCCCTCCCTCAATGCGAAGCTGAATGTGGATTTGTTGCCATAGAATTTTGACCTTAAATAGGCCAATATCATATAATTAAGGGATTCAATTCAGATCGCCGAAGAGAGAGTGCGCAACCAGGATATGCTGCATGCTACAATTCAATTGTTTCATGAGTGGTGTGGTATAACGTCTTCATCAATATAATCCAATTGAAACAGGCAAACACGGTTCGCATATCATATGTTGAAAAAACTTCTTGAAATCTACAATTCTTGCTCGTAACGCCATATTGATTCTCTATACTGTCATCAACGCTCTTGCGTATTACTTGCATATAATCATTTGACAGACCATTTATATAATAGTCCGATATTTCCTACGAAATTTGGGGATTGTCAACAAACTTGCATTCATTTTTACATAATATTCAAAAATAAAACTCGTTACTTTTTTGTGTGTTAAAAAATTTTTGTAAACCTAAACTGTAATCTGACATAATTATTATGATTTTACGTTAGAAACACTTCACCCTTAACTAGTGGTATAAACTATCTCCTATAACACGGTAGATACACACGCTCTTGAACAGCCATGTGTGAAACCGAGTTATGTAAGACTAAGCTAGTACAAAGACGAGAATTGATGTTACAATATTTCATTTTTATTCCAGCTAAAGAAACTTACTACATACATGCAATCCCTTGGCATGCTGATATGCCCTTATATGCTGCTGTGTTGCAATACTACCGCATTTACGAATGCACCCTTTTTCCTCTGTAAAAAGTTTAAAAATTTAATTAAGTTGTTGTAATTCTCTGGGAGAACGGAAATAATAATTTTATCTCTATTGGCCGGTACAATTAATTAAAAAATGTTTACCAAGTTTTTAAACTTTTGCCTCAGGTAAACGATAGTAACTATTTGCTTTGTGTGGCAGGTTTTATCATTATAAGTGAGAGCCATTTACTCACCTATAAGATGTAAACATACAAAAGCTGATTCTTTGTTTTATATTTAAATATGTAATATGTAGTTTATACAAGAATTATATTAATGACAGGTAATTTTGTAAACATTTTCCTTCCCAGTGCCAAAGGTAAATGAAAAACCAAAAAATCACGTGATTTTGTTTAATACTTTGTACCTGTTACCATATATTTTGAATTTCCTGCAGTTCGTAACAATTGTTCGTTCCCTAATGTTTTTGTTTCGTTTTGTAATACTAACTACAAATAAAATTTTGTGAATGATTTTTCTAATTCACACGTATTGCAGAATTAGGCGTCGGAGTACGCGCCGACTAGGTGAAACTTTACATGGGAAACAAAAACAACTTTGTATAAATCTCTAAAATTTGTGTTTGTTTTTCATACAAAATGTAATTTTAGAAAAGATAGAAACGTGTTAGAAAATGTTTACGTTTTTCTTGCAATGGACGTACAGATTTACACATCCTTATATGTATATATATACTACATATACTGCAGGCTTATGGGGCTGAAAATTTAAACAAGAAAAACTCTTCTGTTCTGCTGCAGAACGATAAAAATGGCACTGAAGATGGCAACTAGCCGAAATCGGTTTGTCTCCAAACCAAAATTGACAAGGGATGACGGAAAATCGTTCCAAACATATATATCAGAGCACCCTGTCGGAAAAACAAATCAACAAGCACTTAGTTTCTTCTTTATTTGGTATACCGAGTGACGACGCTAAACTCCGTGCATGGGCGCATTCCGCCATTAAACGGGCTCAAATTTACAGAGACCAAACCGACGGGCTGCATGAGAGAGCGTACAAGGGTTCATTCAGCCGTGTTCTTACTCTCAAGCTTCAAGTGGCGCCCGACCAAGTACCTTAAGGAAAACTAGTATGGTCAAGACATCTTGAACTTACAGCCTCCGTAAGGAGAAGTTGGTTGACATACTTTGCGAGGACGGGCTAAATACTACGAGATCAGTAGACGAAATAAGGAAGGCATTGGTAGGTTCACATACTGCCTCCGACAAGAAGCCCGAGTTAGGAAAGCGCGCTTGTAAGTGGGAAGCCAAGTACGGTGATAGAACATCCAGCACAGCCACGCTTACGACAGGGGAGAGCGAGAGCAGGTCGACTAGCACTTGACGTCCATCAACTTATCCAGTTTCCTGCATCATGGATCGTATAAGAAAGTGGAGCGTCAAGTTCGATGGCAGCGGATGCCGTTCCTGCCGCCGGCAAGGGAATTTTGGACAGGAGTGCAATCGGCCCCGTATACTGTTATGTTGGGATTGTGGCCGTGTCGAGAGATCCAGCAGAGGTAGCCAGTACACGTCACAGCGAGAAGGAAGGTAGAGCAACAGAAGAGAGGACGAGTCGGAATTGGGACACATTGTTTCAGGAGTTAGTGCACGAAGCTATTTACAGTTCGCCCGGTAATAAATTCCAACCTGAAGTCAATAGTCGTGGCATGGCGTACACTAAAATTATCAGTAGCAGGGTCGAACCAACCACAAAGACAGGGCGTTTTGGTAGCCGCATCCGGCGAACTCAGCCACTCGTAGAGAGATCACCAAACGGGTTGAGAACGCCGAGCACAACAAGCCCGCAGGGGCACGCAAGATTTTAAGGACACCGCTGGCAGGCCGATACTACCAAGTTCGCATACGACACTCGGGAGCTTGGAAGTTACTTTGAGCGACCAAGGGTTCATTTAGCCGCGTTCTCGCTATCAAGCAGTGAACTGTAAGAAGGCGTGCATGGGTGTATTCCGCTGTTGCACGAGGTCAAATTGACAGAAAACGCACGGTCTCCAACTGACAGAGAGTCGTGTTCTTGCTCTCAAGCAGTAAAATGGAGGGAGAGCGAGCATGGGTGCATTCCGCTGTTGCACTGGCACACACCAACTGAAACGAAACGGAATGGCTATAACAAGAGAGCGAGCAAGCGTTAGTAGTATATAACACGAGTTCCACAAACCACCCTAAAATTATTATTATAATATTCTTATATCATGTCATGCGCTCTGAAACGACATAAGCAAGTTAGATCGTTGTTGACATATAGCTAGACATAGAGAAGCTCTTATTTTTAAGCAACCCCGCTAGGAGCTAAGATGCAAGGATCCATTTAAAACACGTAGGACTTAAGATTAATTGTTGATAATTTTATAGCATTATACTAGATTTTCAGGTTCACCGAAAATTTTAACCATCTGAACTAGAACAAACTACATCAAATAAAGCACAAACCATACAAACTACAATTTCAGAACTGCAAATATCATTTTTCTTGGAAATTGCCACTGGACTGCCCTGAGTTTATCCTGGCAATAGACCGGAAAACCGGGAATAGTTTCAACTGTTTTATTTGGTTCTTTGAGAAAATATTATTTTTTCGCTTCCTCCGTAAATTTGAATAATGTTTAACCTTTGATTGCTTTAAAAATTTCATCATCGTTGTTTGAACGAAAAATAAATATCAAATTTATAACATTATCACCTTATTATGTAACAGTAAGGAATAAGTGTTTAGGTCGACTTAAGCTGACAACGAGTCAATAGTTCCGTTTTGATTTTTCATTTCAAAAGAACCCATTAGCGAAATTTCGCTCATTTAGCTCAAATTTTCGGGAATTTATATTGTAATGAATTTCTGCTTATCTTTTCAATTTGGAACATCAACTTAACTCAACTTACAATTTCGTTAGGAATAATATCTTAAAAGAACATAAGTTGTCTTACTCAACTAATCAAAATGTTAAACAACCACAATGATACGCGGTTATAATTTTCACACTAGATCCACGGATTTTTTAAATCCAGTTATGTATGCGAAAGGGTCTTAATTGTATGGAGCCAAGAGGTTGAAAGCTGTATTGTTATAATTTGCAATTACTGGTTTGTAATGTTGAAACATTACTTTTCATAAAAATTCACCGAAATTAGCGAAAACAAAATGATTTTTAATTTATGTAGTTACTTGGTTTTATATTAAAGCTAATGATATCTGTAGGCCACTGTAAACGTTTTTAACTTTATGGGTTTTAGTTTTGTAAACTAGGAATCTAAACATTTACTTTTCAAATAAAAATAATAAGCTTCTGTTTGTGGTTGCATATGCTCTAAAAGTAAATTGTGTGTGTTCTTATATTTGGGTTTGAAAGTTACCCAAAATATCGAAGCATAAACTAGTTATGTATTTTGTTTTTGTAATTTTTACGATTTATATTCAACCAAATAAATTAAATAAATATTTGATCCTAAAGGCTAAGGGAGTAATTATAACAATAGTCGATTATCGAAACTTCACATCATCATATGACATGCCAAATGATAGGCATTTGCAACAAGAACCACCCAAATTGCAAGGTAACGAGTATTTTACTAGGTGACGTTTTAAAGATGTAGGTATTTGGGAGGAATTTCCATCATCCCTTGTCAGGTGTGGTTTGGAGTCAAACCGGTGTTAGCTATGTCCCATCTTCAGTGTCATTTTTCGTTATAGCAGAAACGGTTTATTTCGAAACGAAAATTGGCAAGCGACGAACGATATCACATCAAGAATCTTTTGATAACGGGTTTTTAGACTAAAATTATTGTACTAATTTATCAGCTTTTTTTATTTATTTAAGAAACCTTCATGGCCATTTTCCTAATTTAAAATAAAAATGTAAGGGAATAACTTATGAAAATATGTATATGTTGGACGACGAACGGTATTATTTCCCATCCAAAATCGATATAAATTAAAAACCAATTCCAATTCAAAAAACTAAACTGTTACGAGTTCTTTAAAATTTCCCTTAAAAAGCGCCTGTTGAGGTACGACTTGTTCGATAGCTCTTTGAAGTTGTATGACGTTAGAATGTTTGTCAAAATCTAAGTACCGAATCATTGTGGTATAGAATTGCGACTTTCAAAAGATATCTATAGTGTACACTTATTAAAGACTCACTTGCGCAGCATTTTGAAAGCACTTAAATCTTGCATACGCCACAGTAAGTTAGCAGGACACAAGAGTAGCTATTATACCTCACTGGAAAAGCTTAGTTATGCGACCATAACTTATTGTCCAATTATCACAACTTCTTTCACGCTTAAAACCATGGAGTAGAGTAGATTTTAAAAGCAGGACAAGTTATGAGTCATATAGTATCCGCACGTAGATCACAAGTAAAAATCCTTTTATCCCTCTTATAAGCTAATAATCCAAACAAAAATTAGTTCTTGCTGAATGATATGGTATTTTTGAGACATCTTTTATTATTGATTCCTTGATTACTTTTTGTGTCATATATACACTTCGGTTCACTTATTTAAAGGTACAAAAGATCCCATATTCAGGAGCCGGTATCTTTTGCAATTTTTAACCGATTCCATAATTTTAAAATAGAAATGGAAGCTAGACATCTTGAGATATAAACAAAATCATGACAATGGTGGTTTCTTAACTAAGGAACCTTCTTTTGAGGAATTTATATAAAAAATCTAAAAATGTGGTATTTTTTTTACCGTTCTGAAGGATATTCTAACCGCGCAATAGCTAAAAAAATTGGACGGAGCCCAACAGTTGTCGACAATTACATCAAGGACCGCGAGGGGTATGGAAAAAATTTTAAGGGAAGGGTTTCGTTGTCTTTATCTACTTATGAGAAAAGAAAAATCAACAGACTTGCTTCTAATTCTGCCTTATCCTTGTCAAAAATAAGAGCTCAAGCTGGAGTGCAAGCGAGCAAGTCATCAGTACGCAGAGTTATTAAGAGCTGTGAGTATCTTAAATACCAGAAATTACAAAGAGGCCATGTAAATGACTGGAAAACCGTTGTATTTACGGATGAAAAGAAGTTTAATTTGGATGGGCCTGATGGCTACAACTATTATTTCCATGACCTGCGTAAAGAAAAGCGATTTTTGAACCGACATCACAGCCGAGAGGGCGGCGTTATGGTGTGGGGTACTATTACGTACTATGGCACCATCGATCTTGAATTTCAAAGTGCAAAAATGACTGGTGCAACCTATAGAACGTTATTGGAGTCGGCTTTTCCGAAGTTCAATGAACTATTTGGTCAAATACCTTGGATATTGCAACAGGATAATGCACCTATACACAACGCCAGAGTAGTAAAGGAGTACATTGCAAGCCAAAATGTTAATATTCTTGACTGGCCACCCTATTCGCCAGATCTAAACATTATGGAAAATGTGTGGGGTTGGTTATCTCGTAAGGTCTATGAAGGAGGTAGACAATTTGATGACAAGCAGTCACTAATTCAGGCCATTAAGGATGCTTGGAATGAAATTTCGTTGGATTACATCAATTCTCTTTATCTGTCAATGAAAACCCGTATATTTGAAGTTATTAAAAACAAAGGGGGTTGCACCCATTACTAATAGTTCCTTAATAAAGCAAATAAAGTAATAATAACTTAAAAAACAAGAAAAGAACTTAAAAGTTCAATAAAGTTAGTTAAAGTGCCTTTATTCAAGTGAACCAAAAAAAATACCACATTTTTAGATTTTTTTTTATAAATTCCTCAAAAAAGGTTCTTTAGTTAAGAAATCACCATTGTCATGATTTTGTTTCTATCTCAAGATGTCTAGCTTCTATTTCTATTTTAAAATTCTGGAATCGGTTAAAAATTGCAAAAGATACCGTCTCCTGAATATGGGATCTTTTGTGCCTTTAAATAAGTGAACCGGAGTGTATATATATATATATATATATATATATATATATATATACATATGATACATGTACTCGAAAATTCAAATCAAAGTAGAAATTAAAAAAAAGCTCTAGAATTAGCTAGTACCTCCATTTAAATTTGTTGTTCCATTCAAGCTAACGAACAATTTAAAAAATATATAGGAATTAGTTAACAGGTTAAATGTTAAATGCCTTTTTTCTTATCAATGCATAAAAGGAATGTGATTAAAACAAAATAAACAAACACAAATACAATGAAAATTAAATGTAAATGAAATTACCTTTGAATAACGCTTATGCTTAACTAGAGCAGGGCTAGTTAGGTGCTTCTTATGTGGCGTATATATGTTACTGTAAACGTAGTTGTTGTGGCTATTTTTAATGGGATGCGTTCCCAGAATAGAACTGCAGCTAGTAGTTTTATGTGCAATGATGCTTGTAGGATCGCTCATAAATGCAGCTACCAAGGAGGCTTGATCACCGTTAACATTTTGTGCTCGCGAATCAAGAAAATAATAAGTTTGCGACATTCGTTGCAAATATTGCTTCTTGACTAAAAAATCCAATCAATTATTTAGAAAACGTAATAACAATATGTTTGAACAGTACTGAACATTGATTCATTTTCTCTTTTAAGTAAATAAATTAGGTAATATTTTACACTAAAATAGTAAAAAGATAATTCTTTTTTTTAATACTGTAAACATTTAAGATTTTTTAAACCATTTCTCTTAAATTTTGTTCTATTTCACTGGTTGGACGTCAATAATTTCTGAGTTTCTCAACACAGCTGATTTTGATAGTTGTAAGTCAGAGTCGTGCATCGACTCATTTTATCGATGGCTCGTGCCCAAAAATTCGGCGACGGCTTGAAATCGGCTGCTAGCTGGCTGAAACAGGTTTTGTTCGGAACAACAATAAAAGATTGTATATAGAGAAACAAATTTAATTTCAAAAGTGTGAAAATAAGGCCAAGTTCCTAACCAAAAATTTTAGGCGTAAAAAGTACTAGAACAAAATGAGGACCAAATTCTTCATATGTACAATTCCATCCCATTTCTAGGCAACTTGCTAGCTGAGCAACATTTTTTTTAACTTTCTAATGTGGGAAGGGATTATGGGAAAAATGTTACCAAGCAAGCAATTTAACAGTTAATGCACCGCACGCCTTAGTTTCGACACATTGAACACAATCAAACTCGGACGACTCCATGTCGATAAACTCAAGGGACACTTTCGTAGCAAGAGCTAGTCGAGATCGTACCCATAAAGGATATTTAAGAAAACGTAATGATGTTAATTGGAGTACGTACTGCAAATTGCAAAACAAAATCAAATCCATAATTAGAAAAGCACAAACTAAATTTAGTAAAATATTAAATTCTGGTTGAGTTGGCCCTCTGAACACACATCGTAACAAGTTAAATGTTGAAGAAATTTATAAAACTTTTCTGGGTATTTCCTATTAAATCAAACCCAGCTGGTCATGCCAAGATTCCTATCCAATTTAATATAATATTTCCGCTTATATTATCAGTCCTTCTTCATCTTATAAAACTATATTTACATGTTCAAAATTCCCTCTGGGTTGGAAAATGGTTTGTGTTGTGCCGATTCGGAAAAATGGTTACATTGATTATGAAAATATTAGATCGATTGGTATTTTGCCTGCTATGTTAAACATTCTTGAAAATATAATGAACGTACAAATATTAAATTATTGTGAACAAATCCTGCCGATTCATCGTAGTCAAATAAATTTTCAACGTAATCTGAACTCCACGTGTCTACTCCTCTTGCGAACAGAATCGGTCTGGAAAAAATTTGATGTACATTAGTTATATACTCCAGTTTCGCTTGACCTTACTAAAGCCTTCGATCGCAACAATCACAACTCTTTAATTTCCAAATTAAATGGATATTTTTCAAAATCAGCATGCAAACTAGTTTGTTCCTATCTCTCAGACCGCACTTAGTATGATTCATATAACAGCTCAATTTCTAGCATTGGATGTGTTACTTCAGATGTGTTCCAAGGATCAGTTCTAGGTCCTATACTCTTTATTATCTACATACTCCTGTTTAACAACTTTTGCCAATCTTTTGTATTTGCTAATGATATGTTGCTACTTTCTGGAAACTATTAGCGTGTTAATGACTTAGAAATCCGTTCTAACGATCATCTTAATACTCTTATAAACTAGATGCATATCAATTCTCATGAAATAAATCCCTCTAAAAGTAATGCCACGACATTCCACACTGTAAATCGAAATTTATACTTTGCCAGAATATATATAAATGGACAGCCAATTGCCTATGTTAAATCTCTGAAATGCCTTGCTATCATTTTAGACAACAAGCTTAACTTCACGATCACATTAATTACATTGCTTGCAAGAGCTGCCTTATACTTAACAAGCTAATACAAGCGATAGTCTGGAAGTTTTTTCTGAAAAAATTATACAATTAGTTATTTAGAAGATAATTCGTTATGTATTTAATGTTAGAATTCAATACTTAGAACTAGAATTCAAATACTGTAGAGCTGATTGCTTTTTTCCTGAAGTGTAACTTTAAATACAACATAAGCTTACATACTCTACTTCACTTTTACAAGATCATTAAATCTGAACGGCCTTCACTTCTAGTTAATGAAGTTTTTTTCATTAACCCATCTCGTAATATTCAAATCTATGATTTCGCTCTTTAGTAAAAAGAATCTATAATGCATGGAGTTCATACATGTGTCACCTACAAGTGAAAGCTTTTGGTGTATTTTAATGAAATTTGTTACGGTCTACGTTGTAATGCCTGACAAGGATTCTAGCATGCTCAATAAAAATCCCATGAGGTTCCGACTCTCTCCTCAGGTGTGAGATGTTGGTCCTTTATTCTACTATACTGTATTTCACTCGACCGTACCCTTCACTTACCAGTCTCTCATTGCCAAATATTAATTCTTTTAAGCTTGTTTATTAATTTTTGGGTTAAAAAAAAATAAAAACTTATGACACTTACCTAACTTAATACTAATCTTAAGAATAATTACTTTTAATAAATTTGAGATTCTACAAAAAAACTCATTTATTGTGTTTTTATTTGCGAGCTCAAACTATGTCAGTAAAAAACAGCACGAATCAATTACTCTACTACATTTCTAAAAGAGCTCCATAATACTATATATTCGTCTTCTTTACCCAGACGCTAATCTAACTACCGCGCCTAATTCGAGCATCGAAAATTTTTCCTTTTTGTATATGTATATTCAAAAATTCTCAAAAGTATAGTTTTTTTTTAATATTTTCACAACCAAAGCTTTTCCGTTCCAATTTCAGTATATTTTGATCTAATGATAATGAATTTGTATACAGTGAACTTTTTTTTACAATGAACAAAATTTGCAGATGTTAATTTGACTCTCATGAGGTTTTGCCCCCCTATAACGAATTATTTTAAACAACATATTTTTAGCATGTGGTATTTGAAAATGTTTGGAAAATCTAGTTTCAAATATTTATTGAAAACCGAAAATTGTGTATATATTAAAATTATATATTTTTAATTTTTGACCATTTTGATTGTATTTGTATTTTACGCCTTATGATATACATTTAAATTAAATTTTTTTAACAATGGTTGAAAAATCACTCTTAAAATCGATTGAAATTAATCACACTATTTCAAATCGATCGACATCTAACATTCTTAAACTATAAAACTAAGCTAATGAGCATCTAAATGTGCTAAAACAACATTAACACCAGATGCATTGTTTACACTTTAATTATGTATACAGAATTTCTGAAATCTGGAAAAAATAACCAAATACATTTTTTTTTTAATTTGACAACAACGTATATGCTTTCTAGTCCAATAAATTATTTGGGCACTATTTTACGAAACCCAACGCAACGTTTAAAACATTTTTTGAAATTTAAAACATTTTTGAAATTATTTTTGTTTATCATATAAATTTTTCGGCTCTTAAAAATGAAATCAACCTTATAATTCATGGCGTTTATTTGTTTTTTTTTTATAAAACAACCAAAATTGAAAAAATTCAATATAAATTTTTATGATGCGTTGAACTAAGTATGTAACGAAAGAAATAATGTAGATACATACGCATGCATATAAGAAATATAAAATTATAAAAACCAGCAACGAAATGATTTCATATATAAACATAAATCGTAAAAACAAAGTTATTACTAAAATTTCTTTGTATTTAAAATATAATTTCACACTTCTTTATTAATTTTTTAAACAAAACTTTATGATATTTTTACCAATTTCATCTAGCATTTTTGCATGTTCTTCAAATGCAAATAAAAGAAAATATGATCAGTAGCTGATTTTAAGCCAATAAAACCACAAAGTAACAAATAAAACAAAATACGTTTCAACGGCTCAGCTTAGTTGTTTTCCAACCGGCTCGGCTAGTTGTGGTTATGTATTTTTCAATTGTATCTTCTTTATTGGCTATTTTCTTTACACGATTATTCTAAACATGATAAGGTAAGAGATCAATCAACCGTTGTAATGTTATTAAGTAACAAATCAGCCGCTGAATGAAATGGAAAATAAAAATCAATAGTAGCTCTCTTTAGGAGGCGTATTTAGTAGTTAATTTAAGAATAATAATGTTAAATATATTAAAATGTTTATTTCTTAGTATTACTTTGTGTTTATCTTTATCATACACACTAGCTTCGAATGGAGATAGAACTAGTTTCTTCAATCACTGTCGTCAAAACTGCGAGAGACAAAACTGTTCAGCAGGTATTCGGTTTTGAATAGTTACTAATTATAAGATAAATATTTAATTTTTTTGAAGACGGCATAGAGATTCAAGAACAAGCTATTAAGTATTACCAACAAACAATATTTGATAAATTATTGAAATGGTCTTGTGCCGATGAATGCCAGTACGGCTGTATGTGGCGTACTGTAGAGGCTTTCAAGGACAGAGGTTGGCCGATACCTCAGTTTTATGGCAAAGTTGGAAACTTTTTGCAATTTTTTATACAAACGTAATTATTATGTTAACCTTATTGCAGTGGCCGTTTGCACGCTTTATGGGTTTTCAGGAGCCTGCATCCGTAATATTTTCCATTTTTAATATTATTGCACATTTGCGCCATTTAAGACAGTTTCGTAAAGAAGTTCGGCCAGATAGTCCTTGTTATAAGTTATGGCACATCTTTGCAGGGGTAAGTAGAAGATCGACAATAAGTTGTGCATTAGTCTAGTCTAAATTTATGGTTCTTAGGATCACATTAATGTCAAAAGTGTTTTTTTACGCAATTTTAAAACTTAGGCTTATACATACTACATACATACTTAATTATATTATGTGCGTGTGGAATAAGGATATATATATCAATTTTAACTGACAGTCAAGATACATTAAGTACCCAACAGATGTAGTGCCGGACATTCTGTAATGTTTTGCGTACAAATTGAGAGAGGTGAGATTCAGGAATTGCCAAAGTAAAAATGAATAAAATTATTGGTTTCGTAAGTAATAGTGGAAAGTTTCATTACCTCAATAATTTTTCTGTTTCTTAAATTCAATGACTGATTTTCACTATTTTAACAAAATTATTGAATGAAACGACAATAGAGTTTTATCTATTTGACCCAGAGCCTGAATAGTAATACCAAAAACGTTAATCAAAAATAAGGTCAGTTATACCTAGTAAATAGACATTTTCAACAAGTTTTATTCTAAAGCCAATCGAAACTAATGTATAATTGTATAGCGTATCATAACGACTTGTGTTTTTCTAGTATAAAATTGTTAGAAGCTCCCATATTTTTCACTTACATACATATTTAATTTTTTAAAACCAATTTCTAAGTATAACATTTATTTTAGGTCTCCATTAACGCATGGATATGGTCAGTTGTTTTTCACGCACGTGACTTTCCTTTAACTGAATTGTTAGATTATGTGTTTGCCTACTCAATGGTATTGACTACACTATATTGTATGGTAATAAGGTAAGATTCAATGCATAATTTGGTTTAAAAACGATATTTCTTTTGTATCGAACATTTTTTACACGTGAATAAACCGTGATCCTTAATACATTAAATCTGTTGCAATAAGCAACAATCGATTAAGTCCACTTAAGCTGAAAACGAGTTAATAGTTCCATTGTGATTTCCAAAGTGAAAAGAACCCTTGAGCAAAATTTCACTTACATATTTAACAAACATTTTTTGGTAGTTATATTGTAATGAAAATCTTCTTATTTTTATCGTTTGGAACAAAACCTTAACTAACAATTTCGTTAAAGAGATCCTAAAAAAGCACGAGTTTTTTTTTTTTGAAAATTGAATAGGTCGTCCTAAAAAGGTATAATTTTATTAAAAAAATCAACTTTAAAGTTTAAAATTACTCTCTTGTAAAACGACAACTTCATACTTCAGAACTTTTTCCTTGTTGACACAGAATTGTCAATTATGTCAAAGATTTTGTAGAAACGAAACTTTTAGGTGTTCGGAACTCATCAAAGCTGTTATTTATTATCTACTCGTACGCGAATGCTAAATTAAATAAAAAATTTACATATGTATGTACATAGACATACATATATCTGAGGCTAGACTGATGCTCTAGATACGAAATTCTTGAGCTGTTATAAAAATCAAATCAGTCATTAATTTTAGTTTCGAACTTCGGCATCAACAGTTAAAATTGGCATACGTACGTGTTTATAAAAAAATTTAAACGTGTTGTTAGTAAGAGTGGGTGGTTACAAAATTTTTTTGTAAGTAAACTAAATAAACTTTTACACCTCTGATATAAATTTTTTTTTCTATGATTTGCAGAATGTTACATCAATATTCATGGCTCTTACATACCTTAATAACATTGATATTTTCGGCATATTATATAAATTATTTTGCTTACATAAGTGTGGGACAATTCAGTTATTCCTTAAATATGACAACCAATATAGTTACAGGTAAATATGTTAAAAAAATGGATATTAAATGGTTATTAAATTATTGTTATATGTTTAAATATACTACTAAACTCCTATAATTGTGACACTTTACAGGCCTTCTTAGTGCTCTGGGTTGGTTTCTTTGGTCTTTTAAAGTACGTAAGCAGCGCCCTTATTATCGTAAAATTTTAGGTTTCTATTTGTTGCTGGGCTTTAGCATGAGCTTAGAACTTTTGGATTTTCCACCAATTATGTGGATCTTAGATGCACATGCTTTATGGCATTTGGCTACAACATTTATTACATCATTATTGTATAGATTTGCTATTGATGATTGCCAAATGTTGCGCAAAGAAAAATATTATGAATTAGGAGCATTTAATAAGGAAATCTAGACATATTTATTTGATGATATTTAGCTGACTACTTATAATTCTAATTATTGTACTTGTATTGTGTTTAATGATTATTTATTTATTACACGTTTAATCTCTATCCAGTAAGTTGACATTAAAATAAATTGTGACCTTTTAAAATTAAACTTTAGTTCAAAAGTAAATGTTTTGGAATTTTTGTATGCACATTTTAGTTTTGATTAATTTTTATCTTTTAAATTGTTTACTTCGCTTTTTTCATGCAATATTAAATGCTACTTCGCTATATCTCCAAAAAGATTATTAAACTATTGATATCTAACAAATGACCCGGTCGCAAAATGAAATCGATAATCAATATTAAACAACTGTAACTTTATGTAGAATTTTGGAACGAATTTCCGTCATCCCTTGTCAAGTTTGGTTTGGAGACAAACCGGTTTCGGCTATGTGCCATCTTCAGTGTCATTTTTCGTTCTGATCAAGAAACAACTGTAACTTTAACTTTTTTTGTCGAATAAGATTCTGACTATTGCGGAAATATATCTATTAAGCTTATTAAAAACAATTTTATCTATACATGAATATTTATATTTTAATAGAAAACGATATACAACTTTACTGTCTGAGTATACTTATGGGTATAATAACAACTTTACATTTGTCCACATTGTGATATTAAAACAGGTAATTTTGGTTTATTATTAGGACCCGTTGGAACGTTTTCAATTTTGCGCATAATCAAAAGACCGTCTAAAACTCTACCGAACACAACATGTTTTCCATCCAAGAAATTACACTTGGCACAAGTTATGAAAAACTGGCAACCATTTGTATCTTTCCCGCTATTCGCCATGGATAAAAGGCCAGGTGAATCATGTTTCAAAGTAAAATTTTCATCAGAAAAAGTATTGCCATAAATGCTCATAACACCGGTACCGTCACCCTGCAAAATGTAATAAGGAATTTTATAATAAAATACTATAACGCTTATGTTATGAATTTATGTATGTACATGAACGAAGTCACCACCCTGTATCATAAAATCTTTTATAACACGATGAAAACTAGCTCCCTTATAACCTAGAGGTACCCCATCCGGTTGATATTCACCGGTACAGAATTGCCGGAAGTTTTCAGCTGTTTTTGGCACTGTATCAGCAAATAATTCAAAAATCATGCGTCCTATTTCCTGTACAAAGGAATTTAATTACCAAATAGAAATGTTGGCTGGGTAAAACAAGAAGGAATAAAGTATTAGCTTACTGTAGTTCCTACAGAGACATCGAAAAACACAACCGGATTATTGGGATTTCGTAGTTGCGACTGTATTTGATTCCAGGTGGGCATTTTTATCGTAAATAATTATACGCACAGCTTAATATAAATTAACAACTAACACCAAAAATGTGTAGTAAATAAATGCCGGTGTTTTTAATTTTAGTTCTTTTTGTAAACGTTTTCTATACAAATAAAATGTCCAGTGGTTGATTTCTATTCAATGACATCTCTGTTTTAATTTAGACTCCAACAGCTGTTGCAATATCGTGGCAAGTGTAAAAAATATAAACATCAGTTTTTTTTACGATTTAAGAATTATATTTCTTTATAATATTAATGTAGAAAATATCTTGCTAAAGTTTTCATAAATTTCTTTTCGGTAAGAGCATTATTTTTATTATATTGTACAAATAGTTAATAAATTAATTTGCTTTTTTGTGAATATAAGTTTATCATCTTTGGGTTCTAAGAATTGAAAATTTGTTATGGATTTTATGAGAAATAATTTTTGATGATTGACTCTAGTTGGGCCTTTATTACTTTTGAGAGGAATGGGAAGGAAATTTGAAAATGTATGTACCTATCTGAAATTCGAAATACCAAGCGCATACAATTTTAGCAAGTAAAGTAAGAAAAATGACACTGAAGATGGTACATAGCCGAAACCAGTTTGTCTTCTAACCAAACTTCACGGGGGATGACGGAAATTCCTTCCAATAATCAATAAATATCTCACAAGATTATCCTTACGTAGCAATTATTCAAAGTTGGTTATCTTTCACTATTTTCATCAGAAGTCTGGCAGATACTATTATAATAATGATTATATTTATGTACATATTTATTTCCCTATTCTTACAACAAATAATAATTATTCAAATATAAATCAAATTCGTTGAATAGTTACATTATTCTTGTACAATTCCAGAAAAATGATGCACTATCGCAAAGGACAAAATGTAGAAAAAGAACTCACTAAAGATGAACTGCCATTTGAAGACTTCCTATCCAAAGAAACTGAATTTCTATGGATGCACGTAAGTTCACTTAAAATTACTACAATGAAATGTTAATAAGGTTTATAAATGCTAAGGTTAACGGTGGTACAAAAGTTAATAACGTTATAACTTTTGCAAAAAATGCTTTGGACAAAGGAGAACACAAGCATATTGTCTGGAGCGGTAGTGGTGGTGGTGTAGTAAAAACAATATCCTGTGCTGAAATACTAAAGCGTTCATATCCTTTATACCAAGTCACCAGAATGTGCTATACAACGTAATAGTTAATATATGACAAAACTTAAAGTTAATCTTAAAAAAAAATCAAATTAAAAAATCAAGAGTGATGGAAATATATTTCTACCATTCTTGTATATAACGAAATAATTGTTAATAAAAATCTCATCTAAATGTTAATTACAGGGTTGAAGAGCACTGGACGCCACAAATGGAAGGTTTAGAAGAAATTGTGGCTAATCGCCAGATACCATCTTTACATATATTTATGAGCTTAGAACCTATAGATGATAATGTTAATGGGTACGTTAAAATTTTAAATTATTTGTCGTAGAAGTTAAACAATAATTGTAATTTTGAAATAATTTCCTAGGTTACAAAAACCAAACACTAAAACAGATTTTTGGGCTTACAATAATAATCAGAGCAACGCAACTACTGCATTTAATAACAATCGCAATCGTAGAAGTAACAATCAGAGAAGACCTACTAAACCCGATCAAAATAAAAATTGCCAACAAAATACCACCAATGCATCAAATAATGTAGAGCCTTCAAATTCTGCTAGTAGCAGTTCAGATGGAAATCAGCGGGGCAAATATAATAAACAGAAAAGGAAACAAAATCATGACCGTGCTGACCGAAATCCTACTACAAAGGATGACAAATCAAATCAAATTGAATCTTAAAGCATAAAAGTCAATATTTCATTGTATTTTTAAGGATAGTATTAAAATTATTAAACATAACATAGTGGAATAGTTTTTGGGATTCAACTGTGAGTACTGACCAAATATAGAACTGAAAGCAATCACTTCTTGATAGTCACGTCGGAATGTCTAAAGGCAGTGAAAAGTAAATCTGTAGATGATCTATAATTAAAAAAGTAAATTAAAATTCTTGACAAGAGTTTTGATAATTAACAAATTTGGTTTTGTATACATATGGTGGTCATCTTTTAAAATATTTTTTTTTGTGCTTTCACAACTTTTTTCAGGCATTATTATTTATTTTTTTTATTTGTATAACGTTTTTTTAGTAGTGATTATAGTTTAGTTTTGATTTTGTACTGAATTTTTTGCTAATCAATTACACACAAATAAGCAGCATAAAGGTTAAGGATTCGTAATAGTAACTTATGACCAGAGTTTAAAGAAGCACGTCAGCTACAAATTTATTAACTCCAAACAATCGCATAATTTTCGATCGGTTTGTTTTTATTTTCGATTTGTCGATAAATTTTCGATTTTTGGCGAATTGTAGATAAATGCGAAATGATGTTTTAAATAAAATTTCTAATATATAAAATTTAGTTTTCGATGCAATTTCAGCCTTTATGTAAATTTGTTCGTTAAAGTTCAAAATATGGTGAAAATTGTTTTTGGTGACTTGTTTGTGAAAATTGTTTTTTTTGTAAAATATAGGCCTTTTGTAACTTGTGGTTTTGTTAAAATTGCGACATTTAATACTTTGCTTTTTTGAACATTTTGTTATTTTGGCAATTAGCTATTTTTTGGTTTTGTGAAGAATTTTTAAATTTTAGTGAATTCGAAAATTGTATGAAATTTTTATTTGTTTTATTTTTGAAATTAATAAAACTTTATGATTTTAATTTTTTTTTAAATTATTGGTGAAGTTCCCATTTGTGGGGAAATAAGCGATTTGTAATATAATTATGTGCCGACGCTCTCTATGTGCGAGCAAATTTGTGGCTAATCAGGACGTAGTGTTATATCTACTTAATTTTTGAGCTATTTCGACAGCTACTTTAATGTTATTCTACGACTATCTATGTTATTCTTCAACTACCTAAATGCTATTCTTCGAGTATCTAAATGTTATTCTAGTGCTACTTCTCATAAAGTCTCATTTGCTTCTTGGATTAAGCTTACTAAATAAAAGTAATTTTGTTCCTAAAAATACGTAAGAGTAGCAGGAGCTAGTTTATAAATATCTATTTATAAACTAGACTATTTTCAATTTTTCTTTTTGAGCGACTTAAACTATTGCTACCAGAATTTGGTGCTACGTGCTTATTTATGCAGAGGGTTTTTGGTTTGTTTTCTCAATTATATTTTAAAGCTGTTACGAAAATGTGTGCGTATTTATACTGCAGAATGTTTTCTTTGCTACTCTCAAGACTTCTTGTCGTTTAAGTGTGAAACAGTATCCCGACACAATCGCCCAACTCGTTCACAAAAATGTATATGAAGAACGGTATTTTTTTGCACAAATTTTCTAGATGAGTCGCTATGTTGTGCCATAGAAATATGATTCTGCAAGTTTTGTTTAGCAAATAATGAACCAATTGAAAATATGCTTCTTGCTCGATAATGAGCTCTTCCAACATATGAAGTAAAACATTTCGTTCTAACACAAGAAACAAGCAAACTTTTAGTCTCCGAAACACAATTCAGAGTCAATGAATTTTTCACATACAATAACTAAGCACCCGAGTGGAAGGGCATCGACGTCATAGTGCGCAATAACGTAAGGAACTTTCCAATATTATAATTCAGCAAAGATTTTATCTGTGTACTGCCGCCTAGGCATAAGATCGAACACGAGCAAGTTGCTAAGTCTTTCGCTACACTAGGGCAAAAGTCTACTGCAGCTGGCAATTAGAATGAAAATCACACTTATTGGGAGTCCAGACTCCTTATTTGTGGAGGGAGACAGCTGTGTAACACAGTTCAAGCAAATAAACTAGACGTCGCGACGTCGTGTGTGGTGGTAAACCCCCTTATTAACCAAGAGACTTTAATAAGCTGCTAGACTTTATTGACTTTGCCACTTTACGAAATATCGGATGTGATCAACTATTAGTCAGATCATCCTATGATCTATCTTCATACCATTCACCTACAATCATTACGCTACACGACAGATTTTTCACTGCACCTGAAACCCTTATTTCCGACGCAAATAAAAACACGAATTGGTTAAAATATAAAATATATGTGAGCTCTCAGCTAACTCCGAACATCCCTCTGAGAAACTCAGGTATTATTTAAGTAGCTATGGATCTTATTACGGATTCGTGACGGCCGCAGCTAGAGTTGCAAAACCAAACAAGCTATCAGTTAAAGGAATTTATACCAATCATTAGCTGACGTGCAGAACGTGGTCAGGGAAAAAAGAAGGCTCGGAAGACAATGACAACATAGCTGTTTTTCTGACTTCAAGTCCCAAATGAATTTATGACAAAGAACTTTACGTACTAAACTGAGGCCGAAAAGTGAGTCCGCTATCGGAAGCAGTTTTGAAAAATTTGGATCCTACAAAATATACGGACCTGTGGAAGGCTGTAAGGCACTTAAAATGTCCTATTGCCTACGAATCATTACTAAGACTTGAAAACCGCACATGGGCTAACAACTCAATTGAAGAGGTAAATGCTTTAGCTAATCACTTAGATTTTCACACTACCGATCACATCATACCGATCCATCAGTTTGGCTTTCGAGCAAAGCACAGCACTAATCATCAAATTCATAGAATTGTTGCCGTTATTAGATCGGTCTTTGAAAAAAACATTTCTCTTCAGCTTATTAACATTTCTCAAGCGTACAGTCTAGCGTGATGACCTATTCACTAAAATAACTCAAGTTCTACCTATTAACTCCCACAAGCTTCTGAAGAGCTATCTGACAGATAGAATGTAAAAGATAAGATCGAAGAATCAGTTTTCTAAAAAAGAGACCATCTTTGCAGGAGTCCCTTAAGACAGTATACTAGGGTCGCTATGATATACCATATACATCAGATATGCCAACAAGTCCAAGTACATATAATGTATGGGGGGATATCGAAGCAGACCACTTACTTTCCGACCAAGTACATATACATCACAACTCTAATCATGTATTAATAAGCTAGACGACGGGCTAAAAACGTGTAGAATAAAAGTAAATTCATCGAAATAACGTTTTCCCCGGAAAGGTAAAATTGTCTACCAATAACATGACAAGTATCATTGTTCCATCGGTAACCCACGTTACATATATGGGTATCTACCTAGATCGAGGCAAAAATAACGGCCATAAAACTTAAAACAACACAACTACACTGGGTATTAGGTCTTAACTCAACCTTGGATTTTGAATGAGTAATAAGGCCAATATGGTTATATGCCATTCAGCTGCAGGGTACTGTTTGCACATCAAAAATCCAGGAAAAAGTGAAGCCATTGTAGCCCAAATACGTAAACAAACTAATGGGTCATCCCATCACTTTTGTATGCTATTTGATATGCACCAGAGCCTAAAAGAAAGTGACATATGGAGCCTAAAGAGACGGCTCTCTCACCCATTAGTAGATAGTTTATTACTTTATTTTAATACATTAAATTAGTTATTACATTGGTAATAATTAATAAATTGGATTTTAGAGTTAAGACTTGAATACGTACACTCTCGATCAGATCAAATCTTTTTGACTTTTCTTACCATAAGAAACAGCGTCGAAAAGTTTCATTTTTTTCGTGCGTATGGTTAGACGCATATTACTACTAATTTCAATTAAGAATACATTTTTTTTATAAATTTAATAATAATAACAATTAATATTAAGTTTATTGGTAATATTTTATACATTTCGGTAGTCGGTATTTGGTATTTCCCTTGCTTTAAAATAACTTCAAATATACGGGTTTTTAATGAATCATACATTGACTTCAAATAATCCAAATAAATCTTATTCCAGGAATCCTTAAGGGCTTGAATTAGTGATTCCTTATCGACCCATTATTTTCCCCCTTCATAAACCTTGCGGGAAAGCCAACCCCAAACATTTTCAATTATGTTTAGATCTGGAGGATATGGTAGAAAATTAAGAAAAGGAATTTTTTAGTTTAAAATAAATTGTTTGACAATTCTGGTGTTATGTATAGGAGCATTATTTTGTAAAAAAAACAACAATTACGTTAGGGAAAGCTGATTGTAACAGAGTCTTGTAAACTTTGAAATTCTAAATCGATTGTGCCGTTATACGTTATAACAACCCAAACCATAACTCTACCCTCTTTTCTCATATAGTGAAAATGATCATTGTAGCCATCTGAGCCATCCAAACAAATTTTCGACACTAAAAACCGCATTACGCCAATCAGTAACATGACCTCTGACTTGAATCTCCCATGTCATATAATTTCAGGTATTCATAGATCGCAACGACTCTTATTTTTGCAATCTAAAGAAAGTGCTCCTTTCGATGGTAGTGCCAACATCCGAATTACTATTTAATAAGAAATTCGTCGAAATTCATTGTTAGGAGACGTGCTACTTATCTTCTGCAACTCATTTTTTTTTTTTTTTTGCTTATTTTCAGTGTATTCAATTATATTGTGTAAGTTTTTTACTATTTGGTTTTTCAATGTAAAAAAAAGATTCATGACATGTGGCAGTGCCAAAAATACTCAGTAAGATTAGACATTTCACCATGAATAGACTAATAAACGAACAACGCTTGCAAATAATTGAATTGTATTACCAAAATTCGTGCTGGGTGAGAAATGTGTTTCTATCGAAAAATTCTCTTCAGCGACGAAGCTCGTTTTTGGCTCAATGGGTACGTCAGCAAACAGAATTGCTGAATTTGGTGTGGGGAGCAGCCAGAGGCGGTTCAAGAGCTGTCAATTCACCCTGAAAGATGTACTGCTGGGTGCGGCTTATGGGTCGGCGGTATCATTGGACCGTACTTCTTCAAGAGCGATGAATGACAATCAGTGGACCAAGGTACCGTGCCCAAAATGGAAGAATTGGATTTGATTGACATGTGGTTTCAACAAGGCGATGCCTCACGGCACGCAATGTCATGAACCTATTGAGATACGAGTTTGGTGAGCAATTAACCTCACTTTTTGGAGCAGTCCATTTGTTGTGGGGATACGTGAAGTCTCTCGTGTACAGGGACAAGCCAGCCACAATTCCGGCCCAGAAATACAACATTGCAGCTGCCATTGGTAAGATACCGTCCGAAATGCTGGAAAAAGTGTGCCAAAATAGGAGCTCACGGATGCACCACCTACCGCGTAACCGCCGGCAACAATTACATGAAATAAAAAGTAAATGGCATCCAAATAAATATTTCATTCACTTTTGCAAAATTGTTGTATTATTTTCAATTTTCAAAACCCAAACGCTTAAAAAGTCACCCTATTTATAAACATATACGTACATATATACTTATTTCAATTGCCTCAACGTTGCAAACTATGTACGTATGTATGAATTAGCTAATTGCGTTTGCACTAGTTTTTGCATTGCGTTGCAATTTAACATCATTTAAGTTTAAAATAATTTTTCATTTAATTTTCGTCAGAAACAATAGCATTTATTTTTAAACCGACCAATAAATATTGACACTGTATTGTTTCAGTTATTAATAAAAAAAATCATTGCAAATATCGTCAGCAGCAGAAACGTGCCCCTCAATTTTGAACGATACATAAAAGAAAGCAAAAATATGTAACAATTTGACGTTTTAATTACAGTTTCTTACATAAGACTCCAAGTTCCACAGAACTTATTGAAAAAACCACGTACATACCTATTAAAAGAAAATCGGAAAATAGTGTTAGAAGCTAGGAGTGGTTAAACCTATAAATTCTCGATACTGGAGCCACAAAAATGATGTGAAGATAAATTTAATTTTATTAAAAAGAAGAAATTTACTCGTACGTTATTGGTTTCCAAGGCAAAAATTTCCTGTGGTTTCGAGTAAATTAGTGACTTTATCCACAAAAAAATTAAAAAAGCTAAAAACTAACTCGTGTGTGGCTAAATCACCCTATAGAAATATCTTAACATAAGATAAAGTGACCGTTGAATTTATCTCTCCACAGATACGTGTATGTGTGTTTATGCTTAGTTCTTCACATGGCGACCAGATTAAGCTCATAGACAGAAAAAGTTCAAAATCATCGAAGGAAAGAGCGTTCTATTGAGAGCACCCTTGTGGCCATCGTTACCTTCAAAGAAATGCGGATCAATGACTTCGCTCTTCCATAGCAGTAAATTTTACAGGATGGAGTAACAAGTTTTTATTACCTCTGATTGCCCGACAAACCAAATGCCATAGGTTTCCTTATTAATATATTCAACCAGAAATTTCGATGTTTTCTTAAACTCGGAAAACTGGAATAAAAAAAGTTTAATTGCCAAATGAATCAATATTCAATAAAAAACCAAATTTCGGTAAGAAATATAATTTTTTTTTTAAATTTCACCACAAAAATTTAAATTTCACCAAAAGTTTGTAATTTTAGTAAAAAGCCGAAGAAACGCAAAAAATCAACATTTTATGGAAAACCTCGACATTTTACCAAAAACTCCGTTACAAAAATATATAAAAAAAATCAAATTTCATCTCAAGTTCCGAAATCACCAAACTTAAAAATGTACCAAACAAAAAGGTGGGAATTCAGTAAAAAATTTTAAAATCATAAATCCATAAAACTTACTAAAATTCTAAATTAAATTGAAAAATAAAAAAAATTATTTCCCCACATTTTCGGAGTTCAGCAAAATACGAAATTTCACCACAAAACCAAACTATAGTCCATAATTTTGAAATGACCTAAATAACAAATTTTTCCCAAAAATAAATATATAAAAAAAAAATTTAAACTCGAAATTTCGCCATAATTTAAAATTCATTATATAATCGAGAAACTAAAAAAAAATTAATGACTATAAAATCAATATTTAATAACAGAAAAAAACGTAATTTTACCAAAAATGCCAAAAAATCAATTAAAAAAATATAGTAAAAATACCACTAAACTCAAACTTATGATACTTTTATTTCACCAAAAAAAGCGAAAATTAAAAAAAAAAACAATATTTTATGCAAAACGTCGATTAACAAAATCAATGTTACAAAACAAATTTTAACAAAAAATTTAAAAATTCACTAAAAAATTTATATATCATAAAAGTGAAATAATACGAGAAAGCACTATAATTTTGGAATTCACAAAAACTCAAAAATTCACCACAAAAACCAACTATAATAAAAAATTTTAAATTACCTAAATAACAAAATTTTCAAAAAAACTGAAATTGCAATAAGAAATTACGAAAATTCACCAAGAAATTTTAAAATTCACCTAAAAATCCAAATTAAACTGAAAAAAACATAAATTTTAACATAATTTAAGAATTTACATAAATGTCAAAATTGTTTACATAACCAGATTATAGTCTAAAAATTTTAAATGACCAAAATAACAAAAATGTTCAAAAAATAAAATGGTAAAACTGAAATAAAACAAAATAATTGCAAAAATACCACAAAAACCAAAATTCACCAAATTTAAAAACTAAATTTTTAATTTGATCAACATTTTTCAATTTCACAAAATCCAAAAGACCTACATACGAGTGTATGTGTATCTTACAAAAAACCTAATTGTCACAAACAAGTAACCAAAAACAAACTTCATCACATTCTGACATTTAACGATAAAATTTAACAAATGCGAAAATTTTGAATTTTATAAAAGATTATAAATTTTGCGAAAAATTCAATTGCGTTATTTATTTGCAATTCACCAAAAAATCGACAATTTATCACAAAAAGACAAGCATTCAGAGAAAAGCGAAAAAAAACAAATTAAAAAAATTAGGAAAGAATATCTAATGTATTACCCGATCGAAAACGCGCATAATAAACAGAATGTAAAGTTTAAATGTAAAATAAGACGACTAACAGTGGAGGCTGGAATGAAAGATACTATCCATTGCGCTGGTAATAAAAAACTGTGGTACATTTTTGTAGTTCATACTTTTGTGAAGGGTATATAAAAATATAGCTCTCTTACTTGTTTACTATTCAATTACTACCGAATTTTACTATCTAAAATAAATAAAGATACAATTTTAACTATTGGCGTTGTATTAATTCTTCCCTTTGCTTAATGTTTCGAGTAACTAAAAATCTGCACAAAAACATAAATGTGAAAATAAGGTCAAGTTCCTATCCAAACATTTCCGACGTTAAAAGTGTCTCAGATCCCATTTCTATTTTTCCCATATTGGAGAGTTAGAAAAAATTTTGTGAAGCTAGCAAGTTGTCCTTCTGCTTCAAGTTTCATTATTTTTTTTATTAAAGGTAGCAAAGTTATGAGGGGCGTAAAAACAGCGCGAATGGTTTCGTGTAAATATACCCAGAGTACGCATTAGGTCTGTTCTTGCACTGGCGCACTACCGTGTGCCTTAATCAACTGTTTCGTAACTAAAATATTCATAAGGAGTTCTAGAAAATAGATCAAAGTTCGAAACTAATGTATTTCTGCTTGTAAAATTTGCCAATTTACATTAATGCCTAACGAAAATGGTAGTCAAAATGCCCCAAAATTCATCTTTCATATGCTGGCAGGGAAGAAGTTAAGTACTCACATATACATATGGATATATAATTGAAAGAGAATTAAGTATTTATTTATTCAAAGAAATTGTAAAAATAATGTGATAAAAGTAATTAACTTACCATAATGGCTGAGAGCATGGCTGAAGACTCTATTTTGTGATTTCACCCGGATGCAAATTGGAGATTTCCATCTACCTTTCGTTCCAAACGTATTATGTTGGATGATTTAAATTTCTTTATTTCACTTACACATTCCCTTACTGTTGTTGAATTTATGTATGTTTAGGGGCTAGAGTGAGGTAGGGAACACACACGAGGGGAAGCCGAAATTTACTCAAGTGACAACAAACTCAAATATAACAATATGTTCAGTTCTTTGCATAATGATATGTTAGTTGAAGCTGATCATATTTGACTTGAGTTACAAGGAACATTCGAAAATTGTACACGGAAACTACCCGATAAAAGTCTCCCCATTTTATCTATGTTTCGGCAACATTTGCAACCTTGACTGAAACACTGTTAATATGGCTTTTCGAAAATTTTAATAGAAGAACTAAATTGTTTCACGTTTTTATATGTAAAATATTATTCTTTTCGATAATTATATATACATAACAACTATGTACATATTAAATATGTATTATTAACTATATGTCTGTGATTTTTTGAAATAGGACTACATTATTTTTGTAGGAACATGACACATTAATATAACTCTCTTACCAAATCGTATAACTAATTAATTAAATATAATATTTATTTTACACACGCACACACAATTTTATCAACATTTTATAACTCACTTGCTATGTAATTTTCACAAAAAAATTATGTGTTTCTGTAAATTGCTTAAATGCATTAATTTTCTATAAAATAAAGAAAAGGTTAGACTACATAGTTTAATAAATAAGTAATTAAAACGATGGAGAGAACATATTATTAAATATAAAAAGTAACTTATTAACTGACCTACTTAATAAACAAAAAATCTCTTAAGTACATAAAAAAATAATACTATATACGGGAAAGTTAAAGGATAATGAAAGTATTTTCAATTGCTTGCCTCATCGGTGTCAACATCTTGTATCTCTTTCAGTTTATTCTGTTGATTATCCGTCGTTGCCTTTAGCAAACTCTGCAGCATAGTGTTTGAGTCCACCACTAATATCGGCGTACAGCCATCTTTAAGATGTTCGCTTTGTGATTCATACATTTCACGTGATATACTGCGCGTAAAGGAGAAACGTAACGATTTGGTACGGGTAAGCTTCTTTTTGATTGGGGGTTTTCCGATAACCGGCTGCAGTTCTGAAGCCATTCTCTCTTTTTCTGGTGTAGTTGGTAATGGCGATATTTCCATTGTGGCATCGCGTAGAATATCTTCAGCAAAGGATTTGATATCGGCCCAAGCATCAACTGAGGAGAAGAAAACATTAGAAAGTAAGAAATTAAGAACGATATTTTCTTCAATTGCAAAATGATGTACAACATAATTGAGCTGGGAAAGGAATTGCAAGGAATTGAAAAACTACTGGCATTGTAATTAATAGATAAAAAAAAAATTATAAAAAATATAACAATAATTTAAGTTAATTAATTAATTAAAATAAATTAATATCTGAACGTTTTTAAATATTTGAACCTCTTTAAGGTCTATCAAACATAGCAGTTCGTATCGGAAAAGTAGTGATAAAGCAATATTTTGATTCTATTTATTTGTTATAAAATCTCAAGCAAAATGAAGAGATTGATTACTTACCAATATCTTTTTCTGTAGCATGTTCATATGTTACACAAAATCTGATAACATATTTGCCATTAACCATGGATGGAATCATATGCATGCGGCCGGAGTGATTGATTTGGGCCAATAGCTCCTGGTTGAAAGTATCAGCAGCTCTAAAAGTAATATGGCATTTTAAGATTCGAAAGAAATATAAAATAATGTCATTATTATACCCACCTCATTCTAAAACACACCAAGCCCAAGTAGACATCATTTCGAACCTCAAAACGTTTGTCTTTGCGCACCAACATTTCGAATTTCTTCGCCAGAGCCATGTGGTTGCGTATATGCGCCTGAAGGCCGCTAATACCATACGAACGGAAAACAAACCATAGTTTAAGGGCTCTAAAACGTCGACTCAGTGGTATGCCATAATGTCGATAGTCTATGGCCATCTCATGTTCATGTTGTAAATATAAAGGACTGACATTTAGGGCGGTCTTTAGGCTCATAACATCTTTCACCCACATGGCCGAAGCATCAAAGTTTGTCAAAAGTAATTTATTGGGATTGGTATTAAAGGAATCAGCATAGTCTAAGCCTTCTGAGAATTGTCTCATTTCTGGCAGTATAAAGGAATTGCCGGCATAAGCGCCATCTACATGGAACCATATGCTAGGAACTGCCGCACAAATTTTACCAATTTCCACAAGATTATCGAAGGCACAAGCACCCGTGGTGCCTAAAGTTGCGACCACAAAAAATGGTGTTAGACCAGCTTTAACATCATTTTGTATGGCTTGACGCAAGAGATCAACGCGCATGCGTCCTCTTTCGTCCGCTTCAATAATGCGTAATTTAACCAAAGCCATTTTAGCAGCCTTTTCTACAGATGAATGGGCCTCCTTACTAGCGTATGCTATGAGTTGGGGTAAAAATACGCTCTCATGTATTTCGGAATTGATGCCTTTTAGCTTTTGTATGGCTCTAGAACGAGCTGTGATCATACAAACTAGGGTACACTCGGAAGCAGAACCTTGTAAAGCGCCACCACCTCTACTGCCGGGTACATCACTGATAAATACTTTTGGCAATCCCAAAGCTTTAGCATACCAATCTAAAACTATCGTCTCCAATTCAGTAGATGCTGGGCAAGATGCCTGGAGGAAGGTGGAGGGAAAATACTTTCATAAAGAATGAATTTATAAAACAAATGATTCTTTTCTAACCAATTTGAGTAGGCATTTATGGTACGATATTTAAAAACAACTTACCCACGAAAATCCAATTGAGCCTATAGCACTGCTTAACATATCACCTAATATGGACGGAAATGAATTGCCGGAGGGGAAATATGCAAAAAATTTCGGATGATTCCAATGTACCATACCAGGCATTACTTTGTTTTCAAAATCTTCCAACACATCATCAAAATTTTCTGGACTTTGGGGCGCTTCGTCTAAGGAAAATATTATTACATTTTATAAATAAAACAACAATTTTGTTTAACAATAAAAAATTCCAGATAAATGGCTGCGTTATGTAGAATTAGCTCTATAATAGCAATAAAATGTTTTAAAAGAAATAAACATGATAAACAATAATTTATTTAATCACTAACGTGAACATAAATCAATTAACACTTTAATCGATTTATAGTGATCTTCAATTGTATTATCAAGATTGAAAGAAACTCGTTCAACTAAATTGGGGAAAAAGAAGAAAACTAAGATACGAATACTTCTATGGGCTGGGTCATTAGTTATCAGAATAGTTTTTAATTTATATATATGTTTTTATATTAATTTTCCTAGAAATAGTTAATGATTCGTTTATTTTAGTTTCGTGAGTTGCACTAGTGTTATTGAAATGTTTTAGTTTGGTTATGTTTATACAATTCATTTCTTAATATCTTGGTCTGTTTATATGATCATGGTGTTTCAATTACGTTTAGTTTATTTTCTTCTTATTTCTTCACTTCATTTGAGAAAAATGGAAATATATTATTTAGTCATTTAAAGACAATTGTTTATAAATAAATATTTAAGCAACCTTGTAAGTTTATGTGACTACTGGTAAAACGATTAAAATGAACATTTTAAAGTGCATTACAAACTCAAACTTAATTGAGATGAAACTTTAGGAACAAATAGTCATATGGAATGTCGAAAGAAAAAGTATAAAATATTGTTACGAGGATAAGTGCAAACAAGCATTCTTGCCTGTAAGAATTAAATGGCACGAATACTTGTGGCACTCACTTAACATGAAGTTCCCGAATTGAAGGGTACGAATGTTTTTGGCTTCCACTGTGTACATGCAGTGCTGTGCTATAACAACAACAAAACACAACACCCATATGCACATACAGACCAATACCAGGAATTGAATAAAGTGGGTAAACAATCAATAACAACGCAAAGAAAGCACCACCACAAGTAACAAAATAGACAGTATTTATATAAAACAAACATCACAATAAAAAACAGCAGAAAATGAGATGTTTACAGCTAAAGACGTATGTACTGGAGTCTTGGGTATTCTACAAGTTGCTAGAAAAGAGACGACTACTATAAAAATACTTGGGTGGCCAAGCTAAGAGTTAGTAACCGTAACATTGAGATAAAAAGTAACGGTTGTGTTGTATGTGAGTGTTAAATAAAGAAAAGTGTGTAAAGTATAATTTAAAGGGAACTGTCATTAAAAGAATCTACGAATAATTAAACACGTTTAAGCAGGTTAAACGTAAAAATATGTTGAATTTTTTAACCCCACCCTGTTTTAAGGGTGGATGTGTTGTTACTCTGAACTGCTCATTCAATCATTTTACGTTCAAAAAGAGAAAAATTTAATATCATTTACTTAAACATTAAAAGTTCTAGTGTAACATACATTTTGGTTCTTTTGTGTTTATAAAAAACGGTTGATTTATTTTTCAATTCATTCGTTTAGGGAGGGCGTAAGTTAGTTTAACTATACCTCAGTTAACTGATGTCTTTCATAACTTATTATAAGCTTTTAGGAAATTAAACTTGGAACCATTGATGTGTTTTTACAGAATACGCGCAATGGTCAGCGTAACTCCATAAAAACTTAAGTAGGTTTCTGTCTTCGATTTCCGTTTGAACATGAATACATTTGCTGAGATTAAACCATTAAATGAATTTCAATACTCTAGAAGAAAAGAAATTGAGTGATCTTTAAAACAAATAATATGATATTTTTGTTTAAGTATTTATGCATCTACTATGCTTTGTCAACAGCTACTGACTGGTGTGGCATTAGAAACAAAAATTTAAAAACAGGTACTTTAGCGTAGCTCTTAAAAATATTCTTTAAAAGACTTCACAGAAACTAAAAAATATGACTAGTACGTCACGTACTCGAAAAATTTACGAGAAGAGAGTGAAAAAGCGTAAAAATTATAGACATAAATTTATTTTAACAAGTGCCGCATCTTTTATACCGTTCGCAAAAGTATCAACTATTAAAAAGGTACTACAGATTTTTCCCGGTACAAAGGATTGTTTGAGATATTTAATTTTGGCCTCCGGTTTTAGTCTCTCCTTTGCGTTTTTCTTTTCTCTGCATGCTTAACAACTTTTAATAAATTTATCGATTTTTTTTGGCGGAATTGGGTTTATAGTAAAATTTGTATTATTTGAAGTTTAGAGTTTTCGGTACAATTCCAGCCTTTGGGTAAATTTGTTCGTTAAATTTCAAAATGGTGAAGTTTAATTACGTTTTTTGTGAGATACAGGTTTTATTAGAATTGCGACTAATTTCAGAAAATATTGGTTTTTTTGCAAGCTTTCGGTGAAATTAAAATTTAGTTTTGAAATTGTGAAATTTGTTGACTTTTGGTTTCTTAATTGTTTGCTGAATTTTTTATTTTTTGCGATTTACCGAATTGTGGTGATATTATAAATTTGTATAAAATTTTAACTTTTCATAATTTTTTTAATTTTCGGTCTTTAATTTGCAAAATTTTCGTTAAGTCAAAGTTTCTGTGGTGAAATTACAAAACTTAAGGATTTTGGTTTTTGTGGTATTTTTAGTAAAATTTCGGTTGTTATTATAAATTGTTTTTGTGATTTACGGTATATTTCCGAATTTTTGGTGAATTTCGATTTTTTTTTGAAAATTTTTTTTTATTTTTGTAATCATAATTTTTGGACTATAGTTATGGTGATTTTCCAATATATGGTGAAATTTGGTTTTTTTATTTTCAGGTTAATCAAGATTATTGGTGAATTTTTTAATTTTTTACTGAATTCCCTCCGTATTTGTGATAAAATTTGACTTTTTTTGTTTAATATATTTGTTACACATAGATTTTGTTAAAACTATGTAAAATATTAATTTTTGTACATTTTTGCTTTTTGGTGATTCCATTTTTTCGATTATATAGTGAATTTGCGAATTTGTGCTGCATTTAAAATTTAGAAAAAACTTCAAATTTGTAAATTTTTTTAAATTTCGATTTCTTGGACTATTATGATATTTGTGTCAATTTAAAACTTTTGTTATATAGTTTGGTGTTCCGGTGAATTTTCGGATTATGGCGTATTCCCATATTATGGCAAAATTTAGTTTTTTGTTTGATTTTTCAGGTTTATTGAACTTTTTGATAAAATGTTTAATTTTTATGATTTTTAAATACTTTAGTTTTGAAGATTTAATTTTTTTGGGAAAAAACTTTTGCATTGAATTTAAATTTTTTGGCAAACAAAATTTTTTTTATTCCAGTTTTTTTTTTATTTTATGGAGAATTTTCGAATTTATGGTGAATTAAATTTTTTTTTGTGCAGCTCCGGTCTTTTAAAATTTGGATTTCGTAATTAAAAATTTGTGAACTATAGTTTGGTTTTGTGGTAAATTTTCGAATTTTGGTGAATTCCCAAATTATGATAAAAATTATTTGTTTTTTATTTATCGGATTAATTGAGATTTTTTATTAAATTTATTTGTATAAAATATTGATTTTTTGTGATTTTATTGCAAAATTACAAAATTTTTGTTAAAATTATGTCTGTGGTGAATATTAAAAATTTGATAAATTTTGATTTTGTTGTCGAAAATTTCCATCTTATCAGTTTTTCGATTGTGTGGTGAATTTTCGAATTTGTAGTAAATTTAATATTTTTACAAATTTAATAATTTTTTGAAATTTTGTTTGTGCAATTTCGGTTTTCGGAGGGATTGGAATTTCTTTGTTTGTTTTTGAAGTTTTTATGTTTTTTTAAAAGAAATATTAATTTGGTACAGCATTGAGAGCCGTAAGTTATTTGGGGCCCTCGAGGTCGTAACTTCTGTAAGAAGTGTGTTTGGTGTTGCATTTCTGACTGCTGCCGTCACGATGTCCGTAAATAGATCCACAGCTGGTTGAATATCAATCGGTTTTGTCAGTGGGATGTTCGGAGGTAAGTGAGAGCTCACATATATTTTATATTTCAATCAATTCGAGTACTTATTTGGATAGGAAATAAGAGTTTCATGTGCAGTGATAATACTGTCCTGTAAAATAACGATTGATAGTAGGTGAATGGCCGTATAATAGATCATAGGACGAACTGACAAATAAATTTTCAAGTGGAATATTTTCACAATGACAAAATCAGTAAGATCTGGCAGATTATTAAAGTCTTTTGGTGGGTTTACAACCAGATATGATGTCTAGCTTACTTGCTTCACCTGTATTGTATAACTATCACCCTCTTGGGGTAAGAAATCTGGAGCCCCAAAAAGTGTGCTTTGCATTGTAGTCGCCAGCTGCAATAAACTTTGGTCCTAGTGTAGCAAAGTGCGTGGAAAAGTGGTGGTGTTTAATTTTGTGCCTGGGCGGACAGTACATAGGTGAGGCTGCAATTTTGAAGTCAGTAATATTTATAGACGTAGCTTGTACACAATCTTCGATGAATTCTGACAGTGGAAAGTGTCTTACGTTTTTGCGCACTATGACGGCGGTGCAACCACATGCCCTACCACTCGGATGCTTAGTATCGTATGTGAAAAATCCATTGACTCTAAAGCAGAAACCAAGAGTATGTTTATTTCATGGGATAGCAGAGAACTTTCAACTTCATACTTATGTTGGGAGAGCCCGTTTGCGTGGCAGAAGCATATTTTCAGCTGGTTAATTTTTTGTTAAGTAAAACTTGCAAAGACATGTTTTGGGTGCGCAACATTTCTTTAAACATACCCTGCACTATTGTCATAAAGTTGTTCTTTGTTTGTATTGAGTTTTCGATTGAACTTGATTTGTGTGTAAACGGTATTTGTGGGCCCTCTTTTAAGATGTGGAGTGCTTTTGCGCGAACTGACTTTTCGCATCACGATGAGCATGATTTTTCAGTGCTTTTTCATACGAGTAGCTTGGTTTAGTGTGTGGTACGTTACTAGGCTGTGTGTGTACCAGCTATGGATTCAGCACGAAGTCTAGGAAATCTGGAAGCCTTATATCAGCCATATTCGGGTTTACTTACTAGAAGATTGGCTAAAAAATTGAAGGGTACAGGTAAATCCACCGAAATTTACTCATGTAACGTTTACCCTCAGAAGGCAGAATTGTCCACGCATAACAATAACAAATATCACTGTCCCAGCGGATACCCACGTAAATTATTTGGGTGTCGGCGAGCAAATCAACTACACTGGGTAATAGGTCCTAACTCAAACTTGGCTTTGGAATACAAAGTACTTTTACACAAAACCATTATAAAACCACTATGATCATATGGCATTCAGTTGTGGGTGCTGCTTGCGCATCAAACATTCAGAAGTTACAAAGAAGACAGTCTAGAATATTACGACTTATAGTATGGGAGCCCTGGTATATAAAGAAATAAAATATCCATAGAGATCTAGAACCTTCCACTATCCGAGAAGGGGACCATCCCAACACTTTTGTAAAAGACAGACTCGGCTCACCCAACCCAATAGTAGCTAGTTTAAAAAATTTGAGTATAATAATTTAGTTAATGCGTTTGTATAATTAAGAAATAATATTTAAAAGATAGGATTTGATTACTTATTGTAACGTTCTATTGGAAGGATTTAATAATAAAAAAAACTTTTAACGGCCGACATTTTTGGATGGGAATTAGGCCTTATTTGCATTGTGGGCATAGGACTACATTCCGCCTGAAGCGCAGAGCAGTTTTTTCGCAAAATTAGATACAACTTCTTCGCTAAATTTTTTTAAATGACGAAAATTCACCAAACACGTCGGCGCATTATAGACTTCTGTCAAAAAAGAGTGTTTTCATAGAATAAAGTACATAAAGAAGTTTTCAATGCGTCTGGTGCATTAAGTTAGACAATTTTCAACTTTTGGCCCGGTATTTCTTAACTGTTTGGATTTTGAAAACTGAAAAGAACAACAAAAAAATTTCAAAAGTGAATGAATTATTTATTTGGCCTGATAAAGTACATTTACTTTCTACCGTCAAATGATGCCGCCGGCCCACAAACCGCACGACACACTGCGTCTTTCAGGGTGCAATGTCAGCTCTTGAACTGCCTCTGGCTGCTCTTCACACCAAATTCGGCAATTCTGTTTGCTGACGCCAAAAAATTAACTCCGTTGCTGAATACAATTTTTCGATACAAAACAAATTCCTTATACAGCACGAATTTTGATAATTAAATTCCATGATTTGCAAGCGTTATTCGTTTGTTAGTCTATACATGGTGAAAGGGCAAACGATGCTTTTTTACACTAAAAAAATGTACACTTAAAAATCAAATGGCAAAAAATTATCCGATATATATATATGACAGTTGTGCGTAAACTCTTTTGTTATATGAATTCTGCTTGCAATATTTGTATGCACTCCCCGTTTTTACGTAAGAGTTTGAAAAGAAAAAGTGTCTAAAGCAATGCCTAAACATATGTACCGCCACTTTTAGAATCAGATCATCGGACTTAGAGATTTCTTTTTGTGGAAGAAAGTCGTTTTTTATAAACAATAATTAATTTGATTCTAATGTTCCATTTTATGTCCCATTGAACAAATAAGTAAAACATTAATTTTTAATGAAATTTGGCAAAAAATATTAAAGCGTGTATAACGGCTTATTCGTTGGAAACAATAAAACGATTTCCAACAGGGCTATAAAAGAAAGTAGCTTCAAAAGCACTTAGAGAAAAAAGGCGTTGAAACTATTAATTGCACACTTAAACAGAACCAGTTGCCAAGTCTTTCGCGATGCCAACGGAACTTTAGAACTTAGGGATTTTAAGAAGGCAAAATGACGTGAGCTTTAGATCATTTTCGAAAATAGTAAAAATTAAATTCCACCAACACTAAACCATAAACAAAAGTGCGTTCTATCAGAATGTGTTTTCAATGCTTAATATTATGACAAATTGTTCCATAATTTACTTATTATTAAATGACGTTTTTGTAATAGAATTTATTTCCTGATGGTGCTACACAAAGGCATAGCGAAAAATTGAAATTAACAAATAAAATTGTTTAATTAAAAAAATTTTATAAAAAGACCTAGTGCTTGAGAATTATTGAAATAAAATTGAATAAAAAGGTCAAAGAAATATAATAAAATTTAAAGGTTTTAGATTTTTAAAAATTTTCTTAATATATATTTAAATTTAATAAAACATTTTTATGTATAAAAATGATAAGAAAAAGCCAATAACAAAGTCAAACATTTACGGATAAATTAAACATTTAGCTGAAGGCTCAAAAATGAAAATCATTCAAATTTGTATGTTTAATACGGTTGGTTGACATGCGGTGTCAACAAGACGGTGCCACCTGCCCCACCCCACGCATTACCATAAACCGCTGAGTTCATGTGATTTGACCCCACTATACTATTTATTTTAAGGATACGTGAAGTTTCACATGTACAGGGACAAGCCAGCCACAATTCCAGCCCAGGAAGATAACATTACAACTGACATTGTTGTGATACCGAACGTAATGCTGGAAAAAGTATGCCAGAAGTGTAGCTCACGGAATGGGGCCACCTACGGCGTAGCCGCGCGCAACATTTACATGAAATAAGCTTTAAAAATTAGGTGGCAGACACTCAGAAATATTCCATTTACTTTTGCAAAATGTCAGTGTTTTATCAATTTTCAAAACCCAAACGGTTAAAAAATCACCTGATATAATTTTTCATTTATATCTTCACTTTCTCTCTTTCTCCGCTCTCTTCGCTTCTTGATTTTAAGTGACATTTCTAAACAATCAATTATTTACCAAGATTTTTTCTCTACTTCGATTTATTTCCATCGAAATCTGATTTCAATTAAAGAAAAAGCTTGTTAAAATACAATATTATTACTTAAGGCAAGAGTAGTGAGCAAAAAAGGTTTTCATCATCACAAAAAGTGTTAATTTATTGTTTTTTTGTCGTTTTAAGTTTTGTTTTCCAAACAGCCAAACAAGCAACAAATAGTTTTGCAAGTAATTATTATTAATTTATGTTTTTATAATTCATTATTATAATTTTTTGCTTCTTTATAATGAATTTAATTATCAGTCAGAGAGGAAATTTCACATAAAAAACTCAATAAACTAAAAGGCCAACCTACGTCTAACATGAATTTGTTTATGAAATTTTTGGAATTTTGTTTATTGTTTAATTATTCCTCAAGCAAATTATTTGTAATAATTTATAAGATAAATCTTAAATTACAAATTTTTATTAGGAAGATTCCATCCAACAAAATTGGAGAAAAAAACCCAAAACAATTTCTGCTATTACGACGGAGTTCGACTCGGATTTTCCGGATTCACTGCGTCGAATTTAACTCAGTGATTTGTAAAAAGTGATAGAAAAGTCGTCAAAATTTCAGATAGATATTTTAATTAATAAGTGTACTTGTGAGTACTTTTCCAGCAATAATTATACAGTATCTTTATGACAGACAGTAAGGCCGAAGTAATGAACTCCCACTCTGCATTCTCAATCTTAAAAACACAAAAAGTGCGCGAGCAATACTTTGTGAAACTTGCAAATAATATTTTTTACCAGCTAAAGTAGAAACGAATAGAATTAAGGGACGAAACAAGATACTCCGACCAAAAAGATCTATTGCGTCCCCTGCGAGGAGCTAAAGCACTTCATCTAGATCTGCTCTACTGAGAAATCTCAGGATTGCCATCGGTTCTAGTGTTGGCAGCTTCACTGTTTCCAATAGGTGCTTGCCAAGTTGTTTATATCTTTTGTGACATAAAGTGACAATCCTTCAGAATATACGCTGGCATTTCTTCGTCATAGTTACAGAATATGCACCGGCTATTGCTCTCAATGCCTAACCTGCTGAGGTGTATTTTCAATCTGCAGTGGTCTGTGAGGAAGCCAGTGAACATCCTTTAATTATTTCTACTTAGAGACTGTTATGTATATGTGTAAACATATTTACTTAATTATAGTGTGTAAACACCTCTTGTTAATTACTTGTGTAAACACCTTTTATTATTAAATAAAGATGCTTGACTGTTTACCAATCACATGCTTGAGTAAAGCATTTTAGCTTTCAGCAAGCATGTAAATCACAACAGAGGCATGAGAGTTTCAAAGCGATTTTGGTCATAAGCCCTAAGTGATAGCTTCGTATGCCTTAACCCTGGAAAGTTAGGCCAGTGGTGATTTCTGGTGTTGTTAATCTCCGATCAAAATGGCACTCGGATTATGATTTATTCGAACCCGAGAAAAGTTTCCGGTCTTAGCTCCCCTTTTGACCAACTTGCCTTTCTATTCATTGCCCTACAAGCTAAAGTAATATTCATTGCCCTACAAGCTAAAGTAATATTCCTTTATGAAGGAAATAAGTCACTCAAAATATGTTCAATCATTTTGGATAAAACTAACTAAAAATTTAAATATATCATTAAATTTTAAGATCTATTTTAAGATTCCATTAATTTCTCAATGAAAAGAAATGATGATAGCAGGTTATTTTGAATTTCTTTTTGATTGGCAGCAAGCTTTGTACACCATGTAATTTGCTAGTGTGATTTGCTCGCATGCCATTACGCGGATGATGTATTCGGGGTTTTATTTATTTCCATGTACACAAAACAAACAAAAAATGAGACGAATGATTTGCTGTTAAAGAGAAATAAGCGGTCGCATGTAAATATACATCAAATATATACAAATAACAACTCCACAACATGAAGATGAAGTCTTTTAAAACAAAGATTGAAATGCTCGCGCACAACGCCATACACGTTAGACACAAATCTTAATAATTTAAAAATTTAAATCTTGTGATTTTCTCGTTAATTATTCCACACACATCTAACACAACGTCGAGAACTAGTATCTCACATAGGAATGCCCAGCTTTGCTTACGAATTCTTAACGAATAACGGACATTTCCTTATTTTGCTTCTGTAAAACAATCTTTTATGCGCAAATGCAAGCTTTCGCATTTAAATTGAGTAAAAGATTTTAATTATCCTCTTTGTATATATTATAAATTAAATATTCACATATATAATAAACATATATACATATATATGTACATACGTTTTGACTGGCCGGTTTCCACTGGTCAAAATTTCTTCATTAAAATCCTCTCTCTCTCTCATCTTCGAACTGTCACTTTAACTTCTTGTTTCCAGTTTTTTTAGGTAAACGAACGCAATCTCGTAAACTTAAGTAAGAATTTGTAGAAATTCCCAATAAACAGTATTTGCCGAAATTGGTCCAACTTTATATAGAGTTTGCATACAAGTAGCCGATTTCGTATCCGTTGTCGGTCAAGCAGTGTACCGCAAGCAATGTGTGTTAGTGTGGCATAGAAGAAACGTCATGTTTTGTTTGGGGGAAATTCGGAAAACATTTCAGATTTGTCGAACAGAATAGAATCGCAACATCAGAAAACGTTTACACTAGCATGATATTTATTGTAGTTTTTTAAGAAACAATTTTTTTTATTAAAAAATAATTTTTCTTCCTACAATGTCTATAATAGTCTCACATTAATCGGTTGATATTTTAGAAAATGTCCAAAATGGCTAACTAACAAAATTATTGACTGTTCAGTGGAATGTATAAAAAAAATTTAGACGGCTCGGTTTATTGTGTTAATATGAACATATGGCTTCAGACATTACACATGTCGGATAAAATTCCTCGCTGGGTTATTACAGATTCTTAAGTACTTGAACACATTTTATTCATACATATGTATGTATTTGTAGGTTTTGAAGTTATTTGTTAAAATACTCGCAGCCGTATGCAAAAAAATATATTTATGGTTTGAAGTACACATTAGTTAACACTTTAAGGTTAACGAACCTTCGGTAAGAAAACGTATGCAAAACAATACTTCAACTAATGTTTGTTTTAGTGAAGTTTGACGAGCAACACACACCATCACCAATTGAAGCTAAAATGATGCATATAAATGTTAATATTCATCCGGGTAGTCAAATCTTTCAAATGAAATATTCTTTTTAAATAAATATATGTGTGTATGCATGTATGTTTGAACTATAATTGTTGTATTAAGCAACAAGTAAGAGAGCTATATTCCGCCGTACCGAATCTTGTATACGCTTCACAAAAGTATGAACTATTAAAAATATACTACAGATTTTTCGGATGCAAAGGATTCAAAAAGTTCGGTGCAATTTCAGCCGTTGGTCGTTAAATTACAAAATATAATGAAGGTAATTTCTAGAGATGGGTTTAGACCTGGATATTTACCCAACGCTGGGTATTTACCCATTTATACCCACTTTCATACCCGGGTATTTATCTAATTTCGGGTAAATACTCATTTGAATAACAAATACTCGTTGTTACGTAGAGTAACAGAAATGTGAACATTTTCGAATTTATTTTGAACATATTTTGTTTAAATGCATTTTGTTTATACATTTCCTGATGCGTTTTGCTCAGATAAGGCAGTTTTGACTGCATCAAACACAACAAAAATTTTTAATAAGAACCGCTAATCAGTGTGCTTATGGCAATTCAATGTAATGAGTGGGAGCGATGGCAACAACAATGCTGAAGCAACTAGAAAGATTAAAGTTTCGAAACCCATTCAGTATCAAGAATGATGCCGAGAAAACTGAGCTATCAACCATATTCAATACACGATTTAAAAAAACCATAAAACCGGCACATTTAGCTACGAATTTGCTAGATCCTAAGGCACAAGGAAGTGATCTTGATCCGTCTGAGGAGGTAGATGCATTGGTATTCATTCACACAATGTCACAGGCGCTAAACATAAATGTAATGGCAGATTTTGCCAATTACAAGGACAGAAACGTTCCTTTAGCACCCACAGCTTCATTCACTAAAAAAACGGAATCGTTTAACAACACAAAGAGCAGGAAAAATAACATATGTATCGTGCAACTGGAACTTGCTTTTTAAAAATTGTTTACCACCTTCAGCAGAAATCTTCAGTAGAAAGTACTCAAGACGATATCCTTTCAACTTCAACAGGAATCACGCACTCTACTCGATATGAGTTTTTATCGGATACGGACAGCGACAGCGATTACGATTAAATTAAAAAAATTTTTCACTTGTTATTAAAAAATCTAATTCATAATAAAAAATTAAATTTTTTTAGATTATTTAAATTTTTCTTTATTCTGATTTATACCCACATTTTGGGTAAATACCCAGCTGCTTGGGTAAATACCTGGGTATTTACATTTAAATACCCAATTTACCACTTGGGTATTTACCCTTGTCCCATCACTAGTCATTTCTGGTTACTTGTTTTATGAAAATTAGGTTTTTTTGAAAAATTTATGTTGGGGATTTGGAACTTGACAAAATTGCAACGTTTTTCTATAAAACAAGGATTTTTTTTTTTTTTGAAAACTTTTGGTGAAATTAAAAATTTAGTTTTGATATATTAAAATTTGGTGAATTTCGGTTATTGTGGTATTTTTCTAGTTATATTGATTAATTCAAGTTTTACGATTTTGTTTTGAATTATCGAAGATTTCGTGTAATTTCGGTATTCTTTAAAAATGGCTTTTTAAAACAATTTTGTTGTTTTGGTAATTTAATATTTTTAGACTATATAAGACTATATTAGACTATGCAGAATTTTTAAATTTGAATGAATTCCTAGATTGTGTTGAAATATCAATTTTTTTACAATTTAATTGAGATCTTTTGTAAAATAGTTAATTTATATTGTTTTAAATTTTTTGCTAAATTCCAGATTTGTGGTGAAATTAGAGATTTTGTATGCAATTGTGTAAGATATTTTGACGTTCTCATAAATTTTTTTTTTTAATTTTCGGATTGTTGGTGAATTTGCAAAATTTTGGTTAAATTCATGTTTTTGTAGTGAAAATTTGGGAATTCGGTTTTCCGATTTCCGATAAATTTTCGAATTTTTAGTTAATTTTCAACTTAGACAAAATTTTAAACAAAATTTTTATTTTTGTAATTTTGTAGTGCTATTTCGATTTAGACTTTTCCGATAATGTTATTTATTTTGAAAAACTATAGTTTGGGTTTGTGGTGAATTTTCAAATGTTGGTGAATTCCCAAATTATGCTGACTTTAAATTTTCTTTTGTTTTCAGATTAATTTATTTTTTGGTAAAATTTTATATTTATGTGTTTTTTAACGTAGATTTTTTTGCGAAATTGATTTTTTGTGAATTTGTTTCGTAAAATTTCAGATTTTTTAATTCACATTGATTTCAAGCAATTAATTTTTGTTAAATCCAATTTATATATAGTTGTTCTTGTGGTGAATTTTTGAATTTTGGTGAATTCCTAAACTATTGTAAAATTTGGGATTAATTGGGATTTTTCGTAAAATTTTTAATCTCTATGATTTTTAAATATTTTGGTGACTCCAATTTGTTGGTAAATTTTATTTTTTTTGAGAATTCATCTCTTGCGGTAAAATTTGAGTTGTTTATATATTCGTTCAAAATCGATTTTCTTAATATTTCGAAGTTTTTCATAAGATAATTACTTCTTGTAAATTTTCGGCTTTTTGGTTTATTTTGATAATTTTCGGTGAAATTTCAGATCTGTATTAAATTTTGATTTTCTTGGCAAACAATTTTTTAAGTCCAGTTTTTCGTTTTATTGTGAATTTTAGAATTTTGGTGAATTCCCAAATTATGCTAAAGTTAAACTTTTATAATTTTTTATATTATTCCAGTTTTTTGATTTTATGCTGAGTTTTTAAATTTCGGTTTTTGGGGGAATTTTTATTAGTGTTGGAAGTTTTTGTAAAAATTCTTTAATTCGGTCTAACGTTTAGGTTCGTTTCTTATCTGGGAGCCTTGAAATGAGCGTTTCCCCACAAAGTGAAAACAAAGAACGCAGAAATTTTTTTGGCTCATATCTCTCTCGGGAACCGTGTGTCATACTCACGCATAAAAAGTCTGCCCAATAAGGGGCAAAGAGTACTCCGAAGATAGCGAAAATTCACGAATTTAACATTGTCTATGATATGAATTCAAAACTTACGATCATGTCGCTACATTTTAGGTGCACGTAGTCTAAGGACTTTATAAAACTAACTGTCTTTAATTTTAGGAATCTAATGCAAAATTGGAATTACTCCTTTCATACACTGCACGTGGTATCAATGCGGTTTTATTGGCGGGCCACAAATTGGCTGGAGTTTCTTTGGGTATTGGAGGAAATCTGCACATTTACGGAGAGCTAGGCGTTAAACAAATGTTGGGAGTATTACAATATATGATACTGAGACTTTCGAAGGGGACGCAGGTATGAGTATCAATGTTCCTTAATTGTCGTGGTAGCTGTATTGTGCATCGCTAAAGTGGTGTTATATTTTTTTTTTAAGAATCAAACACTTTCCTGAAGCCCAAACGCACAATGTAAATTGCATATATGATTTCAAAAAGTTTCTGAGATATTAGGTCCAAGTGACCTTATTACGATGCATATAAATTATGGTGCACCAGGCCAAGTTTAAGCCTATGAATGCAGTGTATATATTTTACGAACCATTCGCGCTGTTTTTACCCCTTTATAACTTTGCTTCATTTAATCACAAAATAATAAAACTTGAGACATAAGGTAACCTCATAGGTGAAGTTTTTTAAAAATTTAAGATTAAAAGCTTTCCGAGATATGTAAGAAGTACATACATATTTTATTGCCTATTCACTGAGTCACTCACCAATATTATGGGACACTTCCACTATACCTACAGAGCCGAAATTTGGTATACAGATTGTTAATCTTGGGGAATACGTAATTTTTCTAGGGGGGATAGGGTGCTCTTATTTGTAAGGAGCGCTCCCACTATAGGTAGAGAGCTGATATTTTATATAACCCTACAGGAAGTTTTATGCATACATACACTTATACTTATATATTAACAACACAAAATAGCTTGGAAAAATGGAGTCACATCCGCACAAAATTATAAAAGTGAAAATAAAACCAAGTTCTTATTAAAATGAGGACCAAGATATTGAGATGTACTATACCATTACATTTCTAAGCACCTTGCTACCTTGGCAACATTTTTTTTATAGGAAAAATGATAATACGAGTTTTAACACTTTCATTTGACACAAGAATTATCTCCTCTTACTGCCAAAAAACACTCCACCATTTAACCCTTTAACTGCTTAATTTTTTTTTCGAAAAACTTTTTCTGCCTGCTCAAATTGTCCAGCGACGACGAGTATACTCGACATAAACAGAGTAAAATGTTTCTGCCTACAAAAAACAGGCAATTATGATTGTGAATTAAAATAAATAAGGTTGCCAGACTAACGAATATTCTAAAATGTAAATTTTTAAAAAGATCATTGTCCTTTTTCTGGGAAAAAAATTACAGTTGATTCGTTTAATAATAATACGAATGCGATTTTTTTATCTTCACGACGCGTATACTCGACATTATGTGAAAAATTTTCATTTCGCTCTGACGAGTATACTCGGCATAAACAGTTAAAGGGTTAAGGATAGTTCTTTTCTATGCATTTTTAATAGTTATTTGCACAAAGTTAATTATACCTACATACATGTATATGTGCGAGTATGTATGTAATATTAAATTTACCAAAACTATAAAAAATTAAAATAAATTGATCTGTGAAAGCAGTTTATTTAAACCAACAGGTCGATTAAATATTAAAAACAATAAAATTTACAAGTGCCCGTTAAAAAAATGTACTGTGCAACTAAATGATTTTAATAGGGGAAAATTGTAGTACAATAATTTCAACTTGAATGCAAAAAAAGAAAATAAATGTCAATGACCGTCAAATTATTTCACTGACATATTTAGGTTATTCAAATCAATTTATAAACTTTACATATTACAAACTTACTGGGTAATAATTGTTTCAAATATCCTGGATCTAAGGTAGGCGCCACATCACGTTGATCGATATTTTGTGCATAATTGCAAATGTAATCGATCATTTCTTTGCCATGTTTTCTAAAGTCTTCAATATTCATTTTTGTTAAATTTATTTGTTATTATATTTTTAATTTCTATTATTTTGATTTTTATTTGATTAAATTAGGTCTTAGAGCCTTATTATTTGTTTGTAAATACAACTTTGTTAATCATCTATTTCTTAAATTCACTTTATTTGCTGATATTTTCAATTCGCTTAATTTTTAATTATAAATTTAAAAAGTGGTAGTTATTCTTTTTATTTTTTTTTTATTTTCCAATTTTATTCTTTTATCACATTCTAGGTTTCTTAACTGAATGATCGTTTTTAGCAAATGTAAAGCTTTATATTAACTGAAAGGTAAAAGAATTTGTTTTGTTTAGAAAGCTCAGTGATTTTTGGCCTCTCTACACACATACTTATTATCTCTCTCTCTCTCTCTCTCTCTCTGTTAATCTATTTTTACGGCATCAGGGATGTTAAACTATATTTTTAAAGTTAAAATAAATTTATATTTCTTAAATATTCATTTGAAAAGACTAATTGTAATTAAGGAATCCGCGCGAAAAACATAAATGTGAAAAGTTCTTAAACAAAAAATTTCGGCCATTAATAATACTGAGATCAAAGTGAGGACCAAGTTCTTTATATGTACAATACCATCCCATTTCTAGGCAACTTGTTAGCTTGGCACAATTTTTCCCATAATCCTTTCCCATATTAGGAAGATACAAAAAAAAAAAAAAAAAAATGGGATGGTATTGAAGAACTAAGTCTTCATATTGATCTCATTGCTTTTAACGGCCAAAATTTTTGGTTAGGATCTTGGCCTTATTTTCACATTTATACATATTTTTGTGCGGATCTGAGTCCTTTTTTATTTTTGTTTGTTAATGTTTGTGTAAAACCTCTTTTAACTTAAAGCTAACAGACGGTTGAGTTGTATCTAGTTTCAGATCTCTACCTAAAGTGGAAATGCTCCATACAAATAAGAGGGGACCCTAGTTCCCCTAGATGAAAGTGTCCATTTTTCTCATTACTTATTCTGTGTACCAAATTTCAGCTCTCTACCTACAGTGGAAGTGTCCCATACAAATAGATAAATAATGCCTGTTTTCAGTTTTTTAGTTTGCTAATATCTTCAGACCTACCTGTATACCAAACTTCGGCTCTCAAGCTATAGTGGAAGTGCCTCATAATATTGATGAATGAATCAATGAATCAATGAATATGTACCAAAATGTGAATTTTTATGGTAAATCTTTGTAGAGGCCTTACGTTTTAAGTTTCGTTATTTTATACTTAAAGAAAGCAAAGTTATGAGGGGGATAAAAACAGCGCGAATGGCTTCGTATAAATATGCGCAATGTGTGGATTAGGCCTGAACTTGACCTAGCGCACTACCGTGCGCCTTAATATCTTATAACTAAAGTGTACACCCTGTGAATTTGGTTTGGCAATTCATTAAAAATAGACTCACGACAGAGCAACGTTTACAATTTGTCCAAATTTAGTTTAATACACAGCCAGAAAAATTAAACTATTGGATGCGCTTTCTGGACTGCTGGAACTAATTTCATTTTATCATTTACCCTGCTAAAGTAGAAGTTTTTTGTTGACCCTTGCCACGTTTTATCCTTTCTTTACCGATAGACAAACTGTACCTCAGCATTTAACATTTTTCGTCTAAAATAAAGAAGAATCTTTTTTCCGTGTTGCCAGATATTTTAGAGGCAAAATCAGCAAAAATAAAGAATTGTTCAAAATCTTCCAAAAACTTTTTTTTATAATTTTGTATTTTACTAAAAAAGATAACAAGCAAATTCTGTGTTTCAGCATAACTTTTGGACCCAATAAACTAAATAAATTTAATTTTCATAATTTTTATAAAATTGAGTTGCAATCGAAAAAAGTAGAAGTCATGAGCAAACCGGAGCTTAAAAATTAAAAAAACCAAGTACGATTATGTGTTTCCAGTTTAATATTTATTGTAATTGTTAAGTTTGAAACAATCTTTTGCAAAAAAAAAAATCAGTACTAAAGCTTAAGTTTTCAAACGTTTTCCAACTTTCATTTTATTTAAGTTTACGTGACTAAATATTCGTTTGTCGATAAGTGTAGTAAAATCGTAACATTTTTAACGAACTCAGAATAATTAGAAAGCATAAGAAAAACCAACACGTTTAATTTCAGAATTTTTTTTTCAAAAATCTATTCAAGTTATTTCTTCTCTGTGTAAGTTATTTTTAAAGTTAAATTCTCTAGACGATGAGTTCAGATCTCGTGAACAATTAATTCATTATAAAATTAAATATATGCATGTAGCTATTAATTGTTAGTGGGAATACTTGCCGTTTAAAAATGTTTTAGCATATTGCAATAATTTTAGTTATTTCGTTTACTTAAATTTGTTTTTAATTACTAGTTGTCCTTTCGAAGACCACAGTTTTCCTGGTGATGCATTTGACATATGTGCATAGAACACGATAGCAGCGTCATGTACATGGTACAATTGTGAATTGAAACAAAATTTCATTAAAATCGGTACAGCCGTTGAAAAGGAAGTTCAATTACATCTGTGTCGAATTATGCATATAAAGCCTATGTGCTATATATGTATATGCCAGAATTGTTTTACATGCCAAGTCAATGTCAATGTTTTTTAAATGATCTTTCTTATTATTGTATATTTTTGGACAAGGGATGAAGGAGATTCGTTCCAAAAATTTAGTTCAAATCACCCTGTCGGAATATTAAATCAAGAATCATTTCTTTTTATTTTTTTATGCTGCTGAACACGCCAAAAAATATCACCTGATGCAAGTAATTACTTGCAAGTAGTGTATATAGCACTCAAGTTAGCAAGTGGGCACACAATGCACAGAAAGTTCCAGAAATAAGGAGTGCGACAAGATTTGGCATCTACTGTACAGATAGCGCTGTAGCAACAACAAAACACAACACTTGTAAGTTCAGAAAAGTTCCGAGCAAAGTAAACACGCACAGAACATTAACAACAATATAGCATCAACAGGAATTAATACGAAATCCAGCAATTGAGTAGTATGAATAAACAAAAACAACACCATAAGACACAAAGCAGACAGTAGTTACAAAAACAAATATAATAAAAAACAGCAGAAAAACTATTTATAGCTAAAGAAGTATCTACTGGGTATCTGGGTATTCTATAAGTTTCTGGAAGCTAGACGACTAGTATAAAAATACTTGGATGATCGAGCTAACAGTTAGTATCGAGTAAAATTTTAAAGTGTGAACAAAGACTATAAATAAGTATCAGTATTGAAATGAAGTGTTATGGTAAATAAAGTAGCAGTGTGTAAGAATAAAATTCTTCCGTGTATACTATTGAAATAGTATTTTTAATTAAAAGAATCTGCAAATAAATAAACACGATTTAAAAAGTTTAAAACATAACAATATTATCAAAATGTAGTTTTAGTCCTTTTTGCCAACTGGCCCTGGTCCCGTGAACGCTGATAGGTAATAGATACTTTTTTGTAATGCATTTTTTAAGAATTAAATGAAAAACTTGTATTTATTCCATTTGACATAGTATAATTATTATAGATATTTTTATAGTTCAAGCAGTGAACTACAGAATTTTTAACAGTTCCAAAATAACCTAAAATAAAAACCATTATGGTTTCAATTCAAAAATAAAAAAATAAGATATAATATTAACTTCTATTGCAACAAATTCGTGGTCTTCTGTGTGGAGAATATGTGTTATACCTGTTCGGTTTGAGCATAATTTTTTGTTTGTCATCGAGATTATTTCCTTATTCTGATCATAGTTTATCTACAGGTTTTTACAGTCGCGCGAATATCTACACATTTCTTAATTTTCCTATGTGTATTTTGTTTATGTTATGGCATAACAGCGTTGTGCGAACAACTGTTCGAACAACATTGTTTGAATACCAACATACCATTATCATCAAGGTTACTCACAAGCCATATTTATGTACGAACAGCAATCTGCACGTTGGCAGAACAGATTTAGGGCTGTCAAACTTGCATGCTACCTATAACAGCTTATCTAATTAAAGTAATCCGAACTTAATTTACTTAAAGATTCTTTGGCTTGAGTGCGAAAAAGGGGCGCTTTAATTATCCCAATTATTTTTGGAATGACTTAAAAACTTGAAAAAGTATGAAGTGCAAAAAAAAAATAATAAATGAAGTGAATCGTCTATAAGGCACTGTTGTGAAATTTTTTCATCTAAAAGACAAGATATAGAAGCAATTATCTGGCGTGGAAAAAGTAACAATTAACTGCATTCAGGAATTTCGCATTGATCGGACAATGGGATCGATAGCCTAAGAAAAGTAAACTATGAAATCAGAATGTGTTTTCTTGATTGTTTCTAGACTGAGAAGTAGACATGTTTTTGTTAACATATGTATGGCAGCTAGTCTTCAAAAATATATGATTTAACGTTGATCATTCAAATCAACTTTAGTCATCGTTCAGAGTCAGCCAAAATCGTTTAACAAGCAAACTAATGGGTAAATCCATTTATACTCGTAGGTTAATTTTCATACATTTTTTCACAGATCACGCGTGACTGGTGTCATAGAGTCAACTGCAGTTTTGGAAGGACTCAAATCGTAGTAAAGTCTCCAAATTATTCAGCTGTATTACGAAAGTCAGCGGTCTGTGAGATATGTTTTTCGGGTGAAATCTGGTATGCATCATCGACCTTCCAAGACCGCTATTGCCAATACCATTATTAATGGATGATACTCAACCGAATAGACCACATTCAGCCCGTTGTGAGTATAATATTCCGGTTGTAGCGGAGAGTGTGTGCAAAGTCTGTAATCTATCGATTCTATGCTGTGCACAGCTCCTCGTATGGAAGAACTTGACGATTCTTACGCCAGGATCTTGGCTTAAGGGCTTAAAAATCAATCTCGTTCAAGGGTTGTAGCCGCCAGACTTAAATAAATTTAGGATTTAATTTCAGTCAACCGGCTCGGCAACAGCTAAACCAAGATCCGCTTTTTTTGCGCCGAGTTATGTTCAGTAACGATGCACATTTCTGGCGAATAGGGCACGTAAATAAAGAACATTTTGGATTTAGACGGTTGATCAACCCGGAAAGATTCTCGTACTACCGTTACATCATCGGTTCATATTTCTTCAAAAATGAGGGCGCAGGTAACATAACCGCTAATGGCCTCTACCATTGTAACTGACTTTTTTGCCTGAAATTGAAGCCCCTGATACCGGCGTCATTCAGTATCAGCAAGACGATGTTAAGCCACACACAGAGCGCGAAAAATGGCTTTATTGAGAAATAATTTTGCTGAACAGCTAATTTCGCGATCCGGCCCTGTCAATTGGCCACCTAGATTGTGTGATATCACGCCACTGGATTTTTAATTTTCTTGAGTTATGTTACGTCAAAAGTCGTTGCCGATAAGACCGCTACAATTCAACACTTGGGAGCAAAAATTAGGCGTGAATTTACGAGTTAAATGAGTGACCGAAAATTGGACCATATACAGGGTAGTCGCGGACAACATATATATGAAATTATCTTTAGAAAGTAAATTTCATGTTGTTCTTTCGGGTCATAATAAATGTTCCGACATCCAATACTATTTTAAGTGTTTTGTTTAAAATAAAAAATGTCCCAAATGGTTCATCCAATATAAAATAGTTTCATTTTGCTGCTAGATATTTAATCTATACTGTTTTAATTATCAACACAATTAAGTTAAACAAACGAATAATCATTCTACTACTTTTATAGCTTTTATCTGAGTAAAGAAGACGTACAATGGAAAGGTATTTTAAACATTTAGTGGCCTATTATTAATTAATAACAGAAATGTTCTTGTATTGCCTCAAGTATTTAAAATCGAAATAGTTACACAATTTCCTAAATAAGTTATCGAATACTGAACCGTTTTCATCGTATCACATTCGTATTATGAAGTTAAATGTCTAAATAAATTAAAATAAAAATAGTCAGTAGGAAAACTAATTAAAAATAATATTTGATAAATGTTCCATAGAGATAAAGAAATTGTTTAAATTTCTGAGAAAAATTAATTTGAAAGAAAATCATTCAGTTTGTATTATAATAATAAACGATACTCAAAAAATTTGCCGCCTTATGTGGCATCCAAAAGTTTATTATTCGACAGTTTGGGCTTAGTAGAAAACGGAGCACTGCGAGCCGAGAACAATGATTTGTCATTCCATAAAATTTTTCAGAATTAATGAAAAATTTTTTGCTACAGTTCGCAAAAGTAAGGTCATTATAGCCTGCTACTACTATGGACTATGTCAAAATTCTTTAAACGATTCTTAATGGACAAGCTAAGAACAACTAGTAAGTGAATTTGGATTTCAAGAAAAAACATCTTGTTGAACAAACCTGCAAACTTGTATATTTACTAAGAATAATTTTAAAAAGAAGCCAATTTTCTTCCCAACTCATAAAAACTTTTAGAAGAGCGGTAAACACAAAAATAAGCAGTCGTCTAGTACTCGGAATGCCCCTGGGATGTGTTCTGAGACCATTGCCGATCACATGTGTACGTTGCAAGTTGTACCATATTTGTATTCTCTTATTACTAAAAGTAACTTTATATAACTACAAACGGTTAAACGGCGATTGTTTTGCTTTGTGTATTGGAGATGCCAAATAAAATTTACTAAAAGCTATCACATTTCGCGGATAAAATCATTTAATAAATTATAAATAGTAAAATCTGGATATTTAGGTGCGATAAGCAAAAAGATGTGTAGTTCAGCAAGAGAATAAGATGCAGTTTAATGCCAGGTACACACGAAGGAACATTAAAGGAAACATAGGCAAATTCCATTTAATGTTGCATTGTCTGTTGAAATTAATGTTTCATTTTTAGTTCCAAAAATCTCAAATTTTTTTTTTAATTTTTTTGTTCTAAATGTTGCATCGTCTGTATCGATGTTTACTGTTTTTGGTGGCTAAGTTCATTGCAAGCAGTCGTGCTGTGCTAATCATTTGCTAACATATTACTAACGTGTACCTATATTTGCTTAATAGTAACTTATGTATACGAGTATTTAAAAAGAATTGAAGTTTTGCTTATAGTTTCCTCTGTGGTAGCATCATATTTTCCAAAAAAATGCAACTAGTTTTTTAAAACATATGTCCTCTAGTGTTCCTTCGTGTATAGTCGGATGAGCGAATATTTTCGAACAACTTTTTTAGGTAAATATTAAGGCATATTGATAAGAGGCAGACGAATCACGGGCGCTTGCAAGTCGTTTTCGGCTCAGTTGCAAGTGTCGAATTCCATGTAGAAGAAGTTATTATTACCTGTTCTTTTTTTCTAATAATATAAACTTAAATATTATAAACTTAATAGATATTTTGTTAGATCTAAAAAAAAGCTTGAAATGAATCTAATAACAAAACTAAGCAGGCTAACAATGATTTATTTGCTTCTTGTTTTTCTTGGATGATTTCTTTTTGAACAAAAAACAACAAAATAATTGTGTGTGACTTTTTTTCTTTAAGACGACTTTTTGTGCTACAACGCAACGCTAGAATTTATATAGAAAACAAAATCCACAAATTTCAAAAATTTGTGTTTGTCTTAATAAAAATTTTTTGCCTAAAAAAAACTCAACGTCACAGAAGCGTTTTGAAAACCCCAAAAATGTTTCTGAAAAACAATAAAAAAAAATTGTTAAACGTGTGATATTTGTGTTTGTTTTACATATAAATTCATCTAAATAATTAGTTTAGTTAATAATGAAAATACCCAAAATAAATACAGTATAAAAATAATGGCGGCTTACAGTCCACCTTAAATACGAGCGTTGAGCGTTGCGTTAGCAGCAGGTTACGTAGCTACAGTGCTTTCAGAGACATACATTTTACTTCAAATATACTATGACTACGTACCCTGCTGCTAACACAACGCTCAACGCTCTTATTTAGGTTGAACAATTAGTATTTCGAAGAGATGTTGTTATCGGAATTCGAAAAGGTTGGCAATTGTGAATTGCATAGAACGCTTCTCACGATTCTCACTTTCCTTAATAAAATTTGCGTTGATTAAAATCATTTCTTTAGAGCATTTAAGCGGTACAATCAACGATTATTCAATTAATTTATTACTATCAAGAAAACTATTCCCCTCTTTATGCACCTTTAATGTAATTCCAATTAAATGTACACTGAAAAAAACATGCCATATACAATAGTTATATAAAAACCATCACATCTTGTATTAAAATTTGTTATATTTATGAAATACATGCGACCAACATGTTTTGGAGTACTTTTTTTTATTGTAGGGCGGATATCCCTTTTCGGCCCCTTCTTTCCTCGTATTGATTTCAGACAACCGATTTCTAATTTACGATTACCTTAGTATCAATCAAGTCTCGTGCTACCACTAGCCTTTACTATCGAATATAGTGATTTTAACCTGTCGACCTTCTTTCTCACGGGGTCTCTTGTAATTGCTAGCATTTGTTTAAGGCTTAGGTCCACCATAGCATTAATATTTAACAAGTATCTACCCGTGGACCTAAGCCTTATTCAGCCAGTGCTGGACATTCTCACACAGTGTGTGCTACCGTCTAAGTCTCTTCCGCTGGAGTAACTTTGGAGACTGGCCCCTTGCGAGGTTTTCTCTTCAATTTCTTCAGAATTCCTCCATTGGTCAATAAACACCGGAGTTCCCACAGAGATTAACCACTCCATCACGCGCGAGGCTTCTTTGTCCATCCCCGTCGGAATCTCATGGTCCAACGCCTTAGAAGTACTTCCAAAGATTGATCAAACGATTTAATTTTATAGAAATTTCACTTTCGACCACTTGAGGATTAATCGATTATTTCTAAAATAATCGAAACAAGTGCAAAAAGAGTAAAGGCATATAATATGCCGCTACAATTTTTTTAAAGTATAATGCTAATATATTTGGTAGCAAATAGAAAGTAGTTCTGAAAAATCATTTTTAATTGCAGCACCAACTCTATCTACTAGACTCCAGGTTATAAAAATCGCCTTCAAGATCCATCAGTCATTATGACGTAAGAAGTGAATTAGCTAAAAATACTTAGACTATTTGCGGCAGCGACACACACATCTTCTATTGGTGTTGAATTCGATTCGATGGTCTCACCACAAGTCTTTCGCTCGCAAGCGAAAAAGAAAGAAGAATGACTCTACAAATCTTCAAGATGACCTAAATTATTTTCTCTTCTTCAAAGCAGGTGCAGCCGCTACGGAAAAGTTAAAAGTTTGACTACAGGCGCATTCGTAAACTTTTTTTAAAATTCTTTTTTAAACAAATGAATAGAAAAAAGCTCTTAAACTCTGAAGCACACAATTATGTTCTTTAAAATACTGCAAATTATATTTGTGTAATTTATGATAACTTTCAATTATTTTCTTTCCGATTAATTGCAATTAATAATTTCTGGATTCGATTATTCACATTAATAATTCGATTAATAATGTTTTGACCCTCGTCAACCGGGCATATGTGTGATTGTTACCACTCAAAATCCGTTATTACTAGTGCCACAATCCTAAAGGAAGAATGGCAAAACATTACAAAATAACATGCTATAGAAATTAGTAGGGAATAGAGGCTACGTACAGTGCGATTAGTTCTTACTTGGGATATATATTTCAAAACAAATAATGGAAGGGAACCCAGTCAAAATATCGGCAAAATATCGAATATAGCCAAATATGGCCAATATATAAAACTATGTCGTTTCAGTTATAAAAAATAAATTCTTCGAGCTTTAAGGACTTTTTTCTAAAAATTTAAATTGTATTAGAGAAGGTTAAGAAAATCCATAATTTGAAAAAAAAAATTATTTCTTTGGTTTTACAATCTTTAATTGGGCTTTTTGGCTTTGAAAATAGAAAAGTCAAGAGATACAAAGTTCAGTTAAAAATATCGGAAATGGCATTTAGACTTAAAGATTTTGCCAACACAGTAAAATTAAGTCGTGCAACTCTACAGATGATCATTCGAAACTATGAAAGTGTGTAGGGTATTATAAACCAGCATTAACATAATAACATATTAGAATAAAATCTGAACACCATAAAAACACCTATAATAATATTTTATTATAAAATATTGGAGTTATCATCCCTGTTCTGTATTCCGAGTGGAATGAAAAAGAAAATGTGGAATTGTTATACTCGGAATTGAAGACAATATTTATGAAAACACATTTTGTCACTCACGTTATTATGCAAGAGTCCACAAACAATTAAAATTTTAACAAAAACTTATCTTTTTAACATTTAAATAAAGTGTTAATTAAAGAAATCCTGATTCTAATTCATTCCGCAAAAACATTCGGAAATTTCCACTTTCGAATAAAATAATGCGGATTCGGAATACAGAACAGCACTGCATATTTATTTTTTGGCGGCTGACGTTTGCATTTACTTTTTTAGTTCTTTTGTTATTGTTGTTTTTATTATGTTCACAACTTATTGACATTCTCCTTTTATAATAAAACTTATTTAATAATGAGTTAAATAGTGGCACACACTCTTTATTAAATTTCAGTGTAGTTTATTATTCATAATTTCTCACATGCTTAATAACTAATACGGTTTTTTGTTGTTTTCCGCAAATTTGTTATATTATTTTTTTTTTTATATTTAGTAAAAAAGCTAGTAAGCAATTAAAATGAACACATTCACGTGTTTTATTTGTATTTAAAATTATTACTTGCCAAATCGCTAAAATCCATTTTCACAATTTTATTAAATTTTAATGTCAAAATAATTTACTGAGTGTTAGGGATTATATTTTAAACAAGTTTTCGATTAACTATTCTCTCTTATAAATTCAACATAACGCCAGTTAAAAGATAAATCTAGATCATTGGTGAGAATTGTTATTTTAACTGATATTAAAAAAAATAGTGTTCTAATTTTTGGTTTAATGGAGTTAATCGGTTTTGCCAGCGCAGTGTTTCATTTTATAGTCGTAATAAATTTTTCCAAATTCCGTTTTCTTGACGTTAATTTAAAATAATAACGCTAAAGAGTATAAAGTACGAACGAACAACTGGCAGATTTTATAAATTTTTTCAAATTTTTTCAAATTTTTTTATTAACTTTTGTTGTGTCGGATTTCACACGTTACTTGTAAAAAAAGATTTTTGCTCAGCTTGAGGCAAATCAAATTCGACTTTCTATTACTCACCCAACACAAACTCAAAATATTGAAAAATTACAGTTTTATTGTTTGATATCAATGTTGACATCATTCAAATGACGTTTCTTAAAACCTTTTTAAATTTTTCCAATTTTAATTTAAATTTAGAGAAAACGTTTAAAAAGTGACCTTAAAAAGGCCGAAGTAGACATTTCAAATGCACATTTAAATTAAAATTTGTGATATACGACGATTCGGCCTATTCTCGTTGGTTGTCCTTCCCCCTTTGGAAAAAAAATTTAATAATGCCGTTGCAATTTTTTAAATATCTTTGTTATACTTTTAGGCTCGATAAAATTATTATTGATGTGGGCGGGCTATTGAAGCAGACCGCTAACTTTATGGGTCGTCCCATTCGACAGCCTTCTTTCCTAGATTTAATTTCAGGCAACCCATTCGCAATTTACGACTAACTTACTTTCATTGAGTCTAGTGCTACCACTAGCCTTTACCCTTGACTGTAGCGATTTCAGGCGGCCGATTGGTAACTTTCCCCCTTTTTCCTCATCACGGATTCCCTTGGAGTTGCTAGAACTAGTCTAAAGCTTCATATTTAACAAGTGTCTTCCCGTGGTCCTAAGCATTATGTTAGAAAGTGCTGGACATTCATACACTATGTGGGTTACCGTTTCAGCCTCTTCCGCAGGAGTATTTATGTAAGTTTGTCCGTCTAGCTATTGCGGGATTTTCTTATCCATTTCTTCAGAATTCCTCCGTTGGCCAAGAAACATCGGAGTTCCTACGGAGATAAATATATCCACCTCGAGGCTTCATTGTCTATCCCTATCGGAATCTCACGGCCCACCTACTTAGGAGTACATTTAAAGATTGAACAGTACACCCCTCGCGAGGCATTCTTGTCCTTTTCTTCCGTCTTCCTCCCGTGAAAATTAAAACCGTTGTTAGGAGAATTCATATAATTCTCTCGAATAATATCCACCCAGTCTGTATTCGCGTACTAGATCAAGCAGCCTCTTGGCCAGGCATCCCTGGCGTATGCTGTAGGGTGTATACACTTATTAGTTCTTGTAAATTTTGTTTTCATATTTCCAATTTCTCTGCATTTTTAAATTCAATGATCAACTACTGGAAAGGAAATAGCAAGTACGTTGCTAATTACAAGGTAGAGAAAAGAACTCAATCTGAAAGGGAATAAAAAATAAATACGATCGCTAAAATTTGGAAGAGATGGGTAAAATGAGCCAGAATTAGAAAAAAAAAGCTTTGAACCCTCAGATAACAAAAAGCTCAGAAAATTGGAGATGGTAGAACATATAGAAAAAGTGCGAGTTGGAGTAAAGCCTTAACTAATGAGTCTTAAATAAGAAAAACCTATAAAAAAAAAAAACTCAAAACTCAAGTTTTAGTAGAAGCGGCTCAAAAAATCGCTCACAGTAGATATATGTACATACATATCGCGCATTTACTTAAATAACGTCATAAATTAAAAAATGCCATGTCGAGATAAACCCTGTAAAATTTTTATTTTGCCCCCACTACCTTAAAAAAATAACGGCATATTCTCTTCAAAACAGAAAAGTAGAACAGATATAAGGATGAAAGTTATACACAATCTAAAGCAAGATATATCGCATAATTATGCATCATTTACTCCAAAAATGCAATTATTGAATTATGGCGTTGTTTGAGTAAATAAGCCATATATACGAGTTGTATTCAGTTTCACATTTTGTTGATAGTTAAGTTTCCTTAAGAACATAAAAACTGTTCTTAAATGAATTTATTTAAGATTCGACGTAGAAGAATTTAATCTGTTTTTTTCATAACTTTTTTATACAGTGCTGTTCTGTATTCCGAATCCACAATATTTTATTCGAAATTGTAAATATCCGAATGTTTTAGCTATTTTTTATTCCACTTCCGAATAAAAGTTTAAATGTTTTCTTTAAATTGTCATTTTGGACGTCTGAATATGGGACGCCTCTACAGACTTGTTTGATGACTCCTGATTATAATAAATAATAATTATTAGCGTAAGCGATAATATCTGTTTTCATAAGCATTGTCTAATTATTTCGAAATAAATGAAGAAAATGTGAAATTTAAAACAGCTAAATTTCAGAATATTGAATTCCGAGTGTTTTTACAATTCAACAAGTTATTACTCCACTCGGAATACATAACAGGGACGATAAATTCGTTTTTTCTAGTTTTTAGCCCCAACAAATTAAATTTTTTTTCAAGAAATCAATTGAAGGATAGCCGCGAATAACGTTGCAAATGACAAAATAATAATTTTTCAGGAGAGCAAAAAAACGTATTTAAAAGGTTTAATTATCTCTTTATTAATTTTTTTTAATTTATCAAAAATAATAAAAATAAAATAAATCCCGTTCGTAGCATTTCGTTTATATGTAACTTACAACGTTCTTCCACTGACTGACTCATTGTAATTGCGTTTTGACGGTGATAAAATTAACAATTTTGATGTTTTGGTGTTTGAACAAATGTAAGAGAGTAATTTTAACGGTAATCTGCAAAAAAGCAGGTTTTGCAAAATTTGTCTTTTACAACGTTATTCGCGGCATTGCTTCAATTAGTGAGTCTTTTTATCCGCTTAAGTTTTTTTTAAATTTGCTGCAATGAGTTAGTTATTTTAGGAAATTCCAAGTTTCGTTTTCATTAACATTAAATTTTATTAACACCTTACGAATAATATTTTGACTAAATCATGGTTTCACCTTCCTTTGATATACAAATAGTGTAAACAATCTTTTCCCATTCATTGTTTTTCTGTTGTTGGTTATTTTATGTGGCTATTTACTGTTTCCCGTGAAATTAAAAAACACATATGAAATTTCATATAACCCAGCACACACGCAGGTTTGTTTTAAAATGGAAAGATGTTTAAAAACAACTTTACAACTAATGCTGGGAACACACTGGGACGAATTTCGTCCAACACGACGTATATGTCGGTAAAAATTCGCTGTGTAAATTCGTCGTAAGAAGCACAATAACAGGTGTCATCTATATATAGATAGGGTGACCATATAAAAATAATAGTTAAAAAATTAAACACTAATGAAAACACAGCCAAAAAGTAATGTTATAGTTAACTACTATTTTGTAAACTTATTTTAAATACTATAAAACAAAATTAAATTAATTATTATTAAAAGAAACTTTATTTACTAAAACACTTGGAAACTAAAACCAAACATGGCCACATTGTACTGTTTTGTTCGTCGTACGCCGGCGAAAGAAATATAAATAAATTTTGTTATACACAAATGTGATCTATTTTTGGCGACTAATATTCGCGGCGAAAAATTCGTCGTTCGTCCCAGTTGTGTTCCCAGCGTTATTCTTAAATGCTGTTCTCAAGTGGTTTTCAATGGCGGAACATAAGTGAAATACATTTTTTTAGTTTAAAATTCATAAATTTGTGCAGTCTAGCTGTAATACAGTAAAACAATTTTAAAATATTTCTTTTTGTTATTAAGTGTTCGAAAGGCGCTAGAATCCGCAACATTTTATTCGAAAGAGGAAATTTCCGAATGTTTTAGCTGATCTGTATTCCAATTTCTTTCGTTTTATTTAGAATAAAAAAGCCTAAACAGTTTTTTTGAGGACTCTTGTTTATTATTGAAAACGAAAACATGCGTTTTCATAAACACTGTCTAACAATTTCGGAAAAAAGAATAATATGTATATCTAATTTAGAACAGCTAACTTGCGAATTATTTAATTCTGAGTGTTCTTCAGAGCAAGGACGATAAATAACTGCTCTTCTATTTTTTTGTTTTGAATATACAAATTTATATTTACCTTTTAGAATGAATTCAAAACAACATTTGTCAAAATTTTTTATATTAACATCAACTAAAATATGTAACTAAACCTCTGCCTTTTAAAATTGCTCGAGATTGTGTTTTATGTATGTAGTTATATCAAATCCGCACAAAAATATAAATACAAAAATCTACACATTTGGGGCCTTAATGTTCTCGTCAAAATGAGGACCAAGTTCTTGGTATACACAATACCGTCTCATTTCTAGACAACCTGCTGGCTTGGTAACATTTTTCCCATAATTCTTTCCTATATTATATAGTTAAATCTCCCAGGTTTAAATTTTAGTGGGGACTTTTAACGTCCGAAATTTTTGGATATGAACTTAGCTTTATTTTCATATTTATATTTTTGTACGAATTTGCCTCTTTTTCAAGTTGATTCTTTTGTAAATGTATATAAACTTCAAAACAAACAAAACTTCTTTTGTCTTCAAGTTTACAGACGGTTGAGTTATACCAAATTTTAGCTCTCTACCTATAGTGAAAATGTTTCACAACAATAATAATTTTACCCTAATCCCCCTACATAAAAGTACCCGCTTTCAGATTTTTCTGATAACTTATTTCCTAAAACCACCTGTATATACAATTTGAGCTCTCTAGCTATAGTGTTCCATAATATTGAAGAGTGAGTCAGTTAATAGGTTCTAAAATATACTCCTTTTACACTTCCATATCTCTTGAATATTTTATGATAAAACCAAATTTCACCTGTGAAGTTACCTATATTTAGAGTCCTTATGTTCCAAGTATTATTATATTATGATTAAATCAAGAACAATTGTGAGAGGAGTTAAAACAGCGAGAATGGTTTCATGTAAAATACATACATAGGTCTGAACTTGGCTGGCGCACTATTGTGAGCTTAAATGCTGATAATGAAACCAATTTATTTCAAACGTTTGACTTTGTGTTTGCTCGGGAAAAGACACTACAGATGTTATACTCATATTAAAACAACATGCATGCATCCCAGCTAGCATTTTTTGAATTTTTAAATCGACTTCGGGTCTTTTTCGACTCTACTGCGTGATTAAAAACCCTTAATATGCGCGCATTTTCTACGCGCGACTCTTTTTGACAAGTCAATTATGAGTCTTTTTCTATATTAGTTTTGAGTCATTTTCGACTCCTATTCTAGTAGTATTAAAAGTCTTTTTTGTATCGTTTTCCTATCATTTATTAGTCTCATAGCACATCATTTGCGACTCTCTTTTGAGTCGTCTTTTAGTCATGTTTATAATCGCTTAAAACTCTTTTTTGAGTAATTTATCAGTCAGTTTATGAGTATTTTTATTGTCATTTATCACTCATATACCTATTCATTGGGAGTCTTTTTTATGTCATTTATGACTGTAATTTGAGACATTTCACAGTCGTATTTCTAATCGTATTTGACTCTTCTTCAAGTATTTTTCAGTTGACTTTCTGGGCCCTACGTTCACACTGACGCGATTTCAAAAATCATGTCCATATAAGCGTAGAGTAAGAAAAACAAAAATAATAATTTTCGTGTGATGTATGTAGGTACATAACACATTTAGCTCTCATCTTTACTAATTATAGTCTCACAACTACCGATATTTTCAACTCGATGTAACTTTTTTAAATGAACAAAAAATTTTAATTTTTAACATTTACTTAAGAATACGCAAAGATTGTACCGTTATACTTAAGAGGAAAAAAAACATAACAAGCAGTGTTTCATCATCTATCTGCGCAAAATATGATCATGAAATACATAATTGTAATAACTTTTCAAACACCTGCATGATCTGTTTTTAACTAAGCATTTTTCAGTCTTCCAGATGAGAAAAATGTGATAGTAAATAACGGAAATAATAGTCGCATTTTAAATGTCTGGTAAATTAATTTGCGATTGCTATACATTTTGTTGTTGTGTTTTAAATCAAACTCATTTAACTCATTAGCGCGAATCATTTTCGAGCCCTTCTTTAATCGTGTAAGTGATTAATCAGTTTTTGATCCCCAAAAGTACTCAAAGAAGACTCAGCAAGCTGATTTAAAAAAAAATGATCTTCCAAATGCTACCTGGGATATTACCAACCAGGGTTGGAAAATTTAGTACCGTTGTACTTAATTGAGTACTTGACTACTACTCAAATGTTACTACACCTCAACTGAGCAATATTGCTCCATAAAATTTTTATATAAATTAATAACATTTTATGAATATTTCTTAATAAGTTATTTGTCTAAAAATTTTTACATTTCTCCATCATTTTTATATGACCTAAACATATTCAATTTAGTACTTTAAATGAATTTTCTATGCTTGGTATGCAGTATTTAGTTTACAATAAAAATCCTTTACCTTGCAGTAAGAAAAAACAACACATAGAAACTACACGCCGTTCATTTTTGAAAAACATTTCAGATTACGTCTTGACTAACCACAACCGGTGTGTAATTTGTTTGTGTCATGGCAAAGCAGCATTGTGCGAACCTACAGTAAGTGAAATGGCATATACATAATTAAAAATGGCAGATGTATTTAAATGTAATTGACGTTCGTGTATACAAGTTTTAAGAACACTTTTAAACATTCAATTTTCCATCCCTGATTTAGAACAAAATAAAAAGATCCAACAATAAATTCCTATTTCTTAACATACTTGTTTATTTCTGCAATATTATTAGCCATTATGTTGTTCCTATACTTAAAAATTGTTTCATAGATTATATCAGATCTAATTATAAAATTGATATTGAAAGGTATTTACAATTCCACTGCTGACGTATTTTTATTCTCCATGAAAATAATTATTCATGGAATTTAACCTGAGTGATTTTTCTTAATTCTCTTGACACATAGTAGATAGCAAATGTAATATCAAATACTAATTATTTACATTATCTTTCATAAAACTAAAAAATTTTGTTGTTTATTTCCATATTCTTCTTCAATTAAATACATACAGTGAGAAAGAAAACTATTTACACCCATTAGAAAAATACGATTTTTCCCAAGATACCATAAATTCGATTTACCCAAGATAATGTGTGAATCTTTGAAAAAAGTTATAACGGAAAAAATTACTGCATAGTATAAGAACTGTGAGAAACCCTAATTTCTTCTTTACGTTGTTGGCCTTAGCATATACTTTGTTTATAATTATCTAGATACCGTTTGTATTTATTTCGTGTTGTTTGTGTTGTGTATAAAAATTAGGTATTATTAGATTTTTGGCTTTTGTCTAATAAAGATACATTTTTAAAACCTTTTGGTACAAAACTTAAAACGTTAAAAGGACAAACACGAGTTTGTCTTTTAATAGTGTTTCATACCTTATTTATAAATATTGAAGAAGTATATTTTCAAGCCACAGAAAAGTGCAAACAAACATATCGCTCATATGCTTAAACAGCGTTATAACTCCACAAATGCCATTCCCAAATAAACGCGGTTGGAGTTGAACGTGGAAAGTATAGAGGTAAAATTTTTACACAATATACAGCATAAACGTAATTCTGCATTAATAACTGCAAAAACGTCAACTCAAAAATTCCTTTTCTGCGGTTAATTATGCAGAATTGTTAATTTTTTCATTCGAGCAAATGTATGTATATATTTTGCCAAGGGAAAAAGAAGATGTCTGTCGCGTTATGTAAGCCTTACAGGTTGCGATAGTTGGTAAAACTCGGCTGATCGGCTCGACAAGTTGGGTGTTTTGCCCATAAACAAAACCACTTCGTGTACAACTTTAATTTGAAAACAAGTCTTGTTAAGTAAAGACGGCGAAAAAACTCGCACAACATGATTTTTGCTATGTGGCAGATATAGAATATTTAATTTCTGGTGTACTTTTTTCAGATTTTATTCAGCATCATAGTTATGACTATTATTTCCATCTTCATTATCTTCATCATTATCGCCGTCATGATCATCACCATGTTGACTATTTTTTTGGAAAATTATATTTTTTTTTTCAATTTTCTTATTGTTGAAATAATAGGATCGGAAATCACCAGAAGTGTTTTGAATATATGTATACTCGTTTGATTTTTCTCTTGAAAATTTTCGCGGAAATATTTTGAAGTCTTTGTTTTGAGCTTCCTGCCCTATCAGTAACAAGGCATTATTTATTATTTGTGAACTATGAATTAAATATTTGTGAACAGTTGGAGGTATATTATACCAGGGATACATTTTCACAAAAGTATCCAGAGCAAAGTCTCGAAAAATGGCAATATTTATTTGAAATCTACTCGAAACATAATTACGTGCATTCTGCATTTTGGAAGAAGCGCCATGCGATGTTGCCGTCGTTGAATTTTCTAATCCGGGTTTAGGCTGATCAATAATCAGGCCCATTTCTTTTCGCCATCAGACCTAGCTTGCCACTTCAGTATCGGAAATTGTTTATATGATAAATGAAGGAAGCGCTCAGAAAATCTAATTCATCCATGAATTAGGAATGAAGGATTGAAAGGCCAAATTCTAAACTTTCTGCTTTTATTTCTAAAACTCATCACTTTTTCGATATTGTTGAATTCTTTGCAGGTGGCAGCACTTAAAAAACGCTTCTGTATATTGATAGTTAAGTCACAAGTGAATGCTGTGCGCAGTTTACTAAGAAGCGGAAGATTTCATAGTCAAGTACCACGAAAAACCTACTTATCAGTAATGCAAATAAGGACAATGTCTAGACTTTGATAAAAGCATATGTACGAGTACATACATAAATAATGATGAGAAAGAACTATTGACAAAATGTTGCTTTTAACGATGAAAGAAAGTTTAACACATCTGGATGTGATAAAAGGCATAAGGTGTGGCGGAACCCACAACTCGATGCCCATGGTAAAGCATGGTGATGGCTTCGTCATGGTAATTGGTTGGGTTGTTCAGATCCAATTTGCGGCTTTACAAAATATTAGTCATTTATTATATTACTTATAATCAACAATTTTGTATACAGTAAATACACTCGTAAGCACTTAAATAGGGAATTTAATTTTACTAATTTTGAACGCATGTATCTTGTAAACCAGATAATGAGGGGTTACAAAAATTTTCCCTTATAAAGACTATATTCGATTAATTAACAATGTAAATAATAAAGAACGTGATTTGTGTTTCTTGTTTTAATAAAATTGTTTTTTATTTAGCTATAATAAAGAACAGCTGTCGTATATCAGTTGAATAGGGAAAAACTAATTTTACACTAAATCGTTGTTTAGTTGAATTAAATTTTAATATTAATAGTAAAATAATAAAATTTAGTAATGGATAATGTCTCCTTTATTGGAAATTACTTAAGGCATTTAGTGGCATAACGATCGCTACGATAGTTTTTAAGAAGCCACCCCCAGACATTTTCCATTATAATATGATCCAGGGAATATAGAGGCCAATTTAAAAGTGTTACATTTTGCTCACGAATCCAACTGTTTTAACAGCTCTGGCGGTGTTAATTTGGGGATTGTCGTGTTCGTAGTATCACGGTATGGGTCAAATAATTTTTTTTTTAAATTGTGGAAACCTGCCTTCTAGCATCCTTCTGTGCGATGCTCTAGCCATTTTTTCCGTTTCAAATACCAAGTCGATAGCGCTATAGTAGGAAATCACACCCCATAGCATGCTGTGCCTTCGCGGGAAAAATATTTCTTCCTTTCTGAAGTAGTGCAAGCAAAAGCTGTATCCCCATCTGGTCCTTTGAAGTCCATTAAAGTAAACATTTTTTCGTCAGAAAATACAACTTTGAATCACTTATCCGACCACCTATTTGTATTCTTTGCAAATGGGAGCCCCTGAGCTTTACGATTGTCATTGAGTGGTGAATTCTTCTGAAGTTTTCGACTAACTATGAATGAACACGACTTTAAAATAAACTGTGTAACCACTTGCTTTTACCCTACTCTCCTTGCGAGTTTTCGCCGCTAACATGTACGGATTTGACACAAGTCTGTAAATTTTTTGCCATTCTCTACGCGTGGTTTGATGCGTTCTTTCATATATTTTCCCGTAGCTTTCAATGTTGTTTAAAGTAACTGTAACAACTTTCTTTCCTCTTTTTAGTTTTTTCTCTTATTTTAAGTACACGGGACTTTAAAATTCAAATTTGGTCCTTTTCGGAAGTGTGAAGAGCTTTTAGGCGTCCCATTTTTTTTTTTTTTTTTGAAATTTCAAATAAAACTATTTAATTTTTATTAGATTATAATATTCGTCGATTAGTATTACAATATATGGCCAAAGTTTTTTAAATATAAAATTCTTATTTAATTGATGTTTACAATATGTATTTGTCAAAAGTGGATAAAATTAAATTCCTTATTTAAGTGATTCGCAGGGAATATTTGTATGTAAGTCCTTCTGTGTATTAAAAACTGGATTATAACATTTTTATAAAATAAGCACTTCCTAAAGATTCAACAGTTTTCTGTTTCACTGTATGCATTTTTCATTTCTAAATTTAAACACGCTCTTTGATGCCCTTTTGTCCATCATCTTTTAGTTGAAAACGCACCTTCAATTTATTGTGACGTCTTAGTAGCATATTTATAATAATTTATAGAAATTATTTTCATAATGATTCAGCCGTCATACATAAACAAACAGCAAGTCTATGATTAGCTACATAGACTGTTATGATTAGCAAATTGTTGGAAAAAATGCATTTTCGGAGTTAGGACGTTGTTTCAGTAAATGAGCGATTTGTATGTAAATATCATTTAAGTTATTATTTTGGGTCTTAACAATCATATATGTATAAATCCAAAAAAAGTCGAATTAAATGATTCATTTCGATTGATTGCAAAGATCATGTATGTTTCAATGTTTTACGGCACTTGATCCCACTATTTTGCGGATGTGTGTTTGTGCACGTTTTCACAAATGACTCTTTGTATGTAGGTATTTTTGTTTGTAATGACTTCACACATATGTATTTAGATTTAAATGAATGTCCGTATGTTGTTGTTGTTTTTGTTTCTTATTTGTATACAGATTCATTCATTAACTGGGATTTGTTAATAAGAAGCAGAACGAATCATGAATTATACAGTTGTTACTCGATTAGCGCTCATAATAAAGTCCAGCCTTTGTGCATGTTTCGAGAAGTCACAGATACCGAGTACTTTTATAGCATTAAAACCACTTTTATTTACTGTACTTTCAATTTAATAGTAACATTTTTCCATTTAAGTTGTATATACTCGTATATAAAGCAGTCACGGCTCAAGCTTATGGAGGGGGAAGTATTGACGAAAACAAACAATTCTTCAATTCTTCTCGAAAGTGTTTGGAGAACATTTTAAATTTTAATGGTTTTTGAGGGGAATTTCCCTTTATCTACCCCCTCCCCGCTGGATACGGACCTGATATAGAGTATACATATACTGACATTCAAAATAAATTTTATTAATTGTGGTGGGAAATGAATCAAATTTTAAATGTTTGTTTGCATTGAACAAATTCAGTTCGTGAGTACCATTTCACTCCTTTGTAGAATGTGGCACAAAACTAAACAGTTTTGTTTTCGATTGTTTAGACACAAGAAACAAATAAAAAATTAACACACATATTACGATGTCATAACAATTGAAAATGCGTAACTATGAAAGTGTGAAAGAATCGAGTCACTACTGTATTTTTTAAAAAGGCTCGCCATTTTTTGGAGGAAAGTTGTTTATATATTTTTTTATATATATGTTTGATATTTATTTACTTGCGTAACAATCAGTGTTGCCAGGTTCTGAAGAAAAATATCTAACTAGGGTAAAAAAAGGCTAAATTGCTTTCAAAATGACAAAAAAATGCAAAACTATTTTAGTCAAAGAATTCCGCATTTTATTAATTGTTTAACAAAATATATATTACATAGGTAATGAAAATATGCATACATAGGTAAAAATAAGGAGATTATAATTCAGGTATCTCATATTATATGCAGGGACCGCTCTTTTCAAATTTCTACTAAAAAAAAAATCAAAATGAAGGAGGAATATTACAAGATTAAGAAGTACCCCAACGTAACCCCTGGGTTCGTTAATTTTTATTTGTTTTCATTGAAAATTTCGTTAATAAGAAGTAGGAGCACATTCGTGTGTTCAATACGATTTTATTTTTTATACAAAACTTTATTTTTCAGGGAAAAAATAGTATAACAATTGAAACCAAAAAACAAGTATAATACAACAACTAGCGCAAATGCAAAGTGAAATATAAAACAAAGTTGATATTTTAACACTCCCACTCATTTGCGCTTTACTCCAGACATTGTACGCAATGTGGTTAGCTTTGCTGCTGGTAGAGGTTTCGTTAACATATCAGCTAACATTTCTTCTGCAGGACAGTATGTGCATTTTATAATTTTCTTATCAACATAGTCTTTGACAAAATGAAATTTCGTGTCGATATGATTCGATCTGTTACTGAGATGTTCCTCTTTGATTAAATTGAGACAGCTTTGATTATCTTCCTTTATCAATGTTTGACAGCAATCGAAATCTTGAAGAATCATGCGGATAAATATAGCTTCTTTCGGTGCTTCTAACAATGCAACAAATTCCGCTTCGGTTGTAGACAATGAAACACAAGACCGATTTCTGCACGCCCAGCTAACTGCACCTCCGTTCAACATAAAAATATAGACAGAGTTTGACATTCTGTCGATCTTGTTTTGTGCCCAGTTAGCATCTGCAAATCCGACTAAGGTATCTTTTACCTCAAAAGAATTGCTTAACTGCAGGTATAGTTCACGTGTTCCAAGCAAAATTGAAATTAAACTTATAACAAAAATTCTGTAAATATACCGGTACATTTCCAAAGTTCAACCGTCTATGTAAGTTTTATTATTCTTTACATACATTTCAAGAGTTAGATTCTAAACTTTACCCGTACTGGTTGGTGTTAGAAGAATCTTACGAAGCCTTGAAATCTCAAATAACTAAAAAAAGGGGAGAAAAACAGGAATTTGTTGCTAAAAAGCATACTAACAGATTAAAAGTTTTCAGATTGAGAAAATTGTACAAGTGAGCAAACGGTTAAGCCGTAAATCTTATAAGAGGCCGCGTAATAAAAAATAATTTAAAAAGTTAGAGACCAGGAAAACCCACTGTTGGCGACAAAACACATCCAAAAAAGTCAATTGTTGGTTTGTTTTTTAATACAAATAGCATTTTGCAAGAACATATCAGGATTGGACCGCACTGAAATTGAAAATTTTTATATTTAGTGACTTGTGAAAATTCAACTTAATAAATTCGGATGGTATGTGTATAGTTTGAAAATTTCCCCTCCAAAATCATTAAAAATTTGAATTTTTACGAAACTTTTGACGAACTTTTTCCAAGGCTTGACGATTTTTATATATAACAGCGAAATCCTTAAAACTTTCTATGAATTACTTTGTTCGTAGTTCGCATAGTCCAGAATTGGCTGGATCGAAGTGTAAACGTGGCGCTTTCCATACGAATTTAATATTTATCTTTTTTTTTTTTCTTTTGAAAAATTATAAGAGTGAGAGTGGTCAAGTCAGAATGGACGGAATGGCAACAGTGCACTCAGAGGAAAAACATTATTGTGCAGTGTTAACTGCAAAAGATGCTAGTATTTGCATGTTTTCAGTAATTGGGATACACATCTAAAGTGAAAATTGTGTATAAAATTGTCGCAAGTACTGCCTTGCGGCTTTCGTGCCTTTACAGCATAAATATATTTGTAAAAATTCATTTTGTTAACATAAAAATTTCTATAAGATTTTAGCAGTAAATAAAATGTAGAAAATAGCGTTTCTTTATTCAAACATGAAATTATAAATAAAAGATAAAGAAAAAATATTTTCCTTAACCTAGGGCATAATCATTGACTTAAAAACGTAAGTAAATATTATTTTGCTACTTCAGTTACCAAGACGCAGTACTCGTAATGGTAGATTTAATAAATTCGTATCAATTCAGATAAAAGTAACGGTCACATAAAGACGAATTCGCTATCGATAGCTTTTTAAAAAACTAGGATCCAATGAAAAACACGGATTATAGTCTGTGGAAAGCTGTAAAGCACTTACAATGTCCTATTGCTTACGAATCTCCACTATGACTTGAAGACCGTACTTGGGCTAAAACTCAAGTGAAAAGGCGAATGCGTTCGCAAGTCACTTAGAGAAGATTTTCGCACCACATGATACAAATAGTACCACTATGCCAATTAAAAGTGACACAGTGACTGATCCTAGGAAATTTCGGTTATCTTTTTTAAAATCCACAATAAAAAAAATACAGATATAAGGAAATCACCCGGACCTGATCGTATAACAGGATCAATTATAAAAAACTCTCCTAATTCAGCTGTAAGAATTTTACTTTACATATTTAATGCTATGTTACACGTCGGCTTCTTCCCATGTTCTTGGAAGATGTCTGAAATTGTTATGATTCCGAAACCTGGAAAGGACTCAAGCCAGATTACATCCTACAGGCCTATTAGCCTACTGTCAGTTTTGTCAAAGATATTTGAAAAATTATTCGTCTCGAGTGTAACTCGTTTTCTAAATGTACAAAACGTTATCCCAGATCATCAGTTTGGTTTTCGAGCAAGGCATAGTACGATTGAAGAAGTCCATAGAATCGTTACCATTATTAGATCGGCTTTTGAAAGAAAGCAATACTGTTCAGCTTTATTTATAGACATTTCCCAAGCATTTGATAAAGTCTGCCATGATGGGCTACTTACTAAAATAGTTCGGGTTCTACCTGAAAACACCCACAAGCTTATAAAAAGCTATTTGTCCGATAGAACTTTTAAAGTAAGGTCAAAAGACCAGCTTTCAAGATGTGGGAAAATCAGTGCAGGAATACCTCAAGGTAGTGTGCTAGGGCCGCTATTATACATCATCTATACAGCGGATATGCCGACAAGCCCACATACATATACATCAACCTTTGCAGACGACACTGCAATTATAAGTGTCAGTAATGATCCAAAGGATGCATCTGAAAAGCTGCAGTCCCATATTCATAAGCTAGAAGACTGGCTAAAACAGTGGAGAATACAAAATTGAAACATTGCTTTTATTTTATTTATAATTTCAAGCAAATTCTTTAGATTTAAAATTATTTTAGGAAATAAAAAAATTTTTGCGATTTTTGCCAGTAAATTTATTAATAGAAATAAATAGAAGATAAGCAACAACAAATAAAATCTCGAAATTGTTGGTAGATTTCTGTTAAAACTATATCGCGTGCCAGGTTTTATAAACAATGATGGAAAAGCGCAGCACCAGAATTACATCTGAAAAACGAAGGGCTAACATTAGTATCCAAATGACGAAATTTAAGACTGAAAGAAAAATAAAAATGTTTGAGACTTGCGCTCAACTTCAAATTTTTAGCATACCTCTTTTCCTTATTGCTGTTGAACAGAAAGGCAAATTACAGGTGATAAAATATTCAATTATAATTTGAGTGTTCCCGCTTTGTTGACCGTCGGATTATAGAATTTTGGGTCACTGATCATGCGTGCGAAAAATGAAAGTTTTTTTAGCCAAATCATCCTCTCTGTTTTTATTGAAAATCTCGGTTAACTCATCGTGGTATTCCTTTTCTAACAATTCATTGGCAAAGTCGACAATATTTTCCCAGGCTTAATCTCTACGCTAGCATTTTGCTACAGCACAGAAACGTATAGTGTAGCGGTCATTGACACAGGCTGGTACACTGTGTAATTTTTCGGATTAGTTGATGTTACTTGACAGTTTCTCGCCGACTTTATCGGATCCTTGCAGTTGGAAGCAGACGAGCCCAAGCTAAAAGTAGATTTATAGCCTTCAGATAATTTCAATAGGCCAAACTGCAAATAAATTATCTACGTTGCTAAATCGTGTAAAGCGTTTAAAAATTTATAAATTTTTTATGACAGTCGATGATTTCGGAATAATAAATAGAGAGATGTAAGGAAATGTAGTCGGCTGATCTGAATCTATTATAGTTCTTACCTAAGTACGAAGTAATAAATATATATATGGACGCTGGTGCGAAAGGGATTCTTATTGTGGCCATCTATCTTTCGGCTTCTCCGCCATGTGAACACAATGAATCCGCCACTACTTCTGTGCGTATTTTTGCACAATGCTCGCAATTTTAGCACTTTGACACCTGGTGTTTTTTAGTTAATTTGGGGTAATCTTCTGAAGTTCAATTTAAAATATTTAAACTCTATTTTATTTTAAACCACAGTCACCCGTACTCCCCCGACACGCCCTCATCAACAACCAGTCAGGAACCTTTTTCCCCTGGGGTAATAATGCCTGTCTCTCACATTCTGCTCGTTTTCTTTTATTCGGTTCCGCCTTGATGCTTCTGGGTGATTTACGTGAAATTTCTTTTTTGGTTTTAGCAAATTTTCCATTCTAAGTTTTTTTTTTGATTTGCAGATTTGTAGCGTTTCTTGTAATCAAATATTTTTATCTGATTTCGGAGTTTGTCCAAGATTGAAACCTTTTGGCGTTTTCTTTTATTTAGTCGTATTTCTTCTGAATTATAACATTCACGTATTTTTAAATTTGTTCAGAGTTCTGTATTTTTGCAATTAAAGCAATGTATTCGTGTTATATTTCAGCAGCCTCGAACATTTTTGGTTTTGGCTCTTGTGACATTTTTTTTTTTGATTATGAAAATTTCTTTCAAATTTCGGAAACACTGGCACGCTTCTGTTGTTTTAAATTCTGTGGCAATATACCGACCAAATCAAAACAAAAAAGAGAAACTACAGCCCAGACATTTGCAAACAGACCCATTGTATGTTTTAACGGTTTTATTAGCTTCCCTTGTAACTAACAAACAAAAAAGTAATCAAATCTTAAAAGTCAATTTTATCCCACGTAAAGATTTGGCGCGGCTAAGTTCCGAAGCCATTTTATCTTTTTCTCGTGTGGTTGGTGATGGCGATATTTCCATTGGGGCATCGCGTAGAATATCTTCAGCAAAGGATTTGATAGCGTACCAAGCATCGTCTGAGGGAAGACAAATGAAGTAACGCATAATTAAGCTTCGAAAGTTGTTTTGTAAAGAGTTGGAAAATTAGTGGATTTTGTTGTATCGCCCTGAATGAAATAATATAACAATAACTCTGTTCTGCAAAAGGACTATAAGAAAATATAACACAAACATAACTGCAAATTGTGAAAGAAAACTTAATATCGGAACGTTTTTATATTTTTGAACATCTGTTCGTATCGGAAAAGTAGTAATAAAATAATATTTTTATCCTACTTTAAAAGGCAGTATTTATTTGTTATAAAATATCAAGCAAAATAAAGAGATTACTTACCAATATCTTTTTCTGTAGCATGTTCATATGTTACACAAAATCTGATAACATATTTGCCATTAACCATGGATGGAATCATATGCATGCGGCCCGAGTGATTGATTTGGGCCAATAGCTCCTGGTTGAAAGTATCAGCAGCTCTAAAAGTAATATGGCATTTTAAAATTCGAAAGAAATATAAAATAATGTCATTATTATACCCACCTCATTCTAAAACACACCAAGCCCAAGTAGACATCATTTCGAACCTCAAAACGTTTGTCTTTACGCACCAACATTTCGAATTTCTTCGCCAGAGCCATGTGGTTGCGTATATGCGCCTGAAGGCCGCTAATACCATACGAACGGAAAACAAACCATAGTTTAAGGGCTCTAAAACGTCGACTCAGTGGTATGCCATAATGTCGATAGTCTATGGCCATCTCATGTTCATGTTGTAAATATAAAGGACTGACATTTAGGGCGGTCTTTAGGCTCATAACATCTTTCACCCACATGGCCGAAGCATCAAAGTTTGTCAAAAGTAATTTATTGGGATTGGTATTAAAGGAATCAGCATAGTCTAAGCCTTCTGAGAATTGTCTCATTTCTGGCAGTATAAAGGAATTGCCGGCATAAGCGCCATCTACATGGAACCATATGCTAGGAACTGCCGCACAAATTTTACCAATTTCCACAAGATTATCGAAGGCACAAGCACCCGTGGTGCCTAAAGTTGCGACCACAAAAAATGGTGTTAGACCAGCTTTAACATCATTTTGTATGGCTTGACGCAAGAGATCAACGCGCATGCGTCCTCTTTCGTCCGCTTCAATAATGCGTAATTTAACCAAAGCCATTTTAGCAGCCTTTTCTACAGATGAATGGGCCTCCTTACTAGCGTATGCTATGAGTTGGGGTAAAAATACACTCTCATGTATTTCGGAAGTGATGCCTTTTAGCTTTTGTATGGCTCTAGAACGAGCTGTGATCATACAAACTAGGGTACACTCGGAAGCAGAACCTTGTAAAGCGCCACCACCTCTACTGCCGGGTACATCACTGATAAATGCTTTTGGCAATCCCAAAGCTTTAGCATACCAATCTAAAACTATCGTCTCCAATTCAGTAGATGCTGGGCAAGATGCCTGGAGGAAGGTGGAGGGAAAATACTTTCATAAAGAATGAATTTATAAAACAAATGATTCTTTTCTAACCAATTTGAGAAGGCATTTATGGTACGATATTTAAAAACAACTTACCCACGAAAATCCAATTGAGCCTATAGCACTGCTTAACATATCACCTAATATGGACGGAAATGAATTGCCGGAGGGGAAATATGCAAAAAATTTAGGATGATTCCAATGTACCACACCAGGCATTACTTTGTTTTCAAAATCTTTTAATACATCATCAAATTTTTCGGGACTTTGGGGTGCTTCGTCTAGGTAAAAAATTAATCAATTTTATAGATAAAAGAAAAAAATTGCATTATGTAATAGAAAAAAACATGATAAAGAATAATTTATTTCATCACTAACGTTATCCTAAATCAATTAACAGTTTTATCAACTTATAGTGATCAGTGTTACCATTTTAGCCTTTTCGAGGCTAAACTTTTTTTGTCTCTTGACCTCGAAAATTGTGTTTAATCTTCGTGGCTTTTCTTAATTTCCACTTTAGTCTTTCCACATTCTAAATTGTTAACTTTAATTTATTTTCTTTTAAAATTAGTAATTTAACTGTTAGGCTTCAGATCGTTGTGACCACTGTAAGCAAACATCATCTATTTATCCCAATCAATATTCAAAACAAATGGAATATAAAAATGTTTAAAACTTTTCTGCTTGGGCAAAAACATGAAATTTTAATATATTCTTGTATTCCACTATTTGGTTAAATAGATAATGTTTAGTTACAGTGGACACAAAATTAGTAGAAAGACTTAAAGAATGTTGACATTCCATTCTGCTCGTTGTCTAATACAAATTTTAACTTTTATTATATACATATGAGTTATCATACAAAATATTTATTTATTTTAAATGTTACAATACAATTACAAATTATATTGCAACTTAAATTACCGAGCATAGTAACAAAGACCTTCCACTCGTTGTAGTGAAAACACCCAGAGTCTTAGGTGGGAATCGAACCCACAACCCCCAACTGATAGACTAGCACACTACCAACTAGTCTACCGGGGCACCCCTATCATACAAAATAAAAATTGTATTTCTTAACAGAAAGAGTAAAAAACGAACTTAAGCCTAACCATAAAATTACTTAATTTTAATTATTCTAGTTCGACAAATTTACGTCAAACAATAAATTTACTAATTTGTGTATCTACTTAAATTCTTAAAATCATTTTTAAGGCTGCTCAAATAATCTAGCAGTATAAATAAATAACTCGAAGCATACTCTAGGCATACTCATTAGGCTGTGCTTTGAAGTTGTCCACGACTGTGAAGCTTTTAATTCACTTCCGTCCCTAATTCAAAAATTTTTATGACCTATTCCAATTTTTAATAAAAATTTTAAAAAATGTACAAAAGCGAAATAAAAAACCGTTTACATATTAAATATGAAATGAAGCAACGGAAAAAGTTATACTTCAAAATTGCAAAAGCTTTTTAATAAAATTAATTGAACAGCTGGGACAAAGATTGACATCCAGTATGGAAAATGCGAAAAATGTATACAAAATACATAAAATGAGACTGCTTTAATTAAAACGAAATAGCGAAAGCTGTCGGCATATAAATGGAGAAATATTAATTCAACAGTTGAATTTTGGGTGGAAGTAGGGTTAAGGGATAAAATGAATAAAACTGTCAGAGACCGTACTTGTTATAACTTTAAAAAAAAAATTATATTTCAAGTTTTTTTACTCAGAAAATGTACGAACTCTGGAGACAAGATTGATCACAAATCAGTTAATAGCAGTTTCAGTTCGAAAAATTATCTTTTTACAGTGACTTGTAAACTAACAAAAATTAAATAAAACGCTTCGAAGGTACTGTTATTTTTCAAGCAAAAGAAAAAAATCCGTTAAATAACTATTATTTTTTAATATTAAGGAATTTAATTTTCAGGCATAAATACTTTTTTTTTTAAGAAAGACAATTTATTTGATATGATAACTTTGAATACAATAAAAGTTAAAATTTGATTAGACAACTAGCAGAATGGAATGCATTTTCCATGCCGCTACGCACGTTTTCAACATTCTTCGTGTCTTTTCTACCAATTTTGGGTCAACTGTAAACATGATCTATTTAACCCAACACTAAAGACAAATCGATTATTTTCATGTTCTTGCTTTTTTCCTTCGGTGAGAACGAAGTTTACAACACTCTAACTTTTTTATTATTGAATTCTTTCTTACCATATGCAATTCACTTTTATCCAACCATTGAGTTGGCAAATAAATCATTATAGATGGTTTCTTCGAAAGAAAAGGTGGATTTTGAATTTTCGCGGGCTGTGCACATTCGAGTATCGAATTTTTTTTGGCATGTTGGTACACATGTGTTAGTCATATGTTGGCATTATCAGTGAATTTGAATTAGTAGATTGTTGTTAACAACTAAAAAGGTTAGTCACTTTTGTTTGTGTTCGATTTTTGACTTTTGAAAAAAAATGATTCAAATAATATGATTTTTTTGCCAAAAACAACACCCTAATCATGCCACAACCACCTTATGTATATGAGGAGGATTACTTTGAAGGGGACAAAATGGTTATTGATGAATAAATAAATACTGTTCAAAAAAATTGAAAGCTTACCTTTTCCTTTGAACAAACCACGTATGTATTTCTGTTTCATTTCGGCTGATTCTATTATTTTTTACGTGAAAAATAAAACTTGAAATACAATTATTAAAGTTAATTTGCTGTATAAATTTAAAACAAATAAAAATTAAAAAAATCTAGGGTAGTCTGCGTAACGAGAATTACGTTGGAGTGCTTCTTAATCTTGTAACATTTCTCCTTAAATTTGATTTTTTAGTTTTGGAAAAATTTGAAAAACAGTGATTATTTGCGGTCCTTGCAGATAAAATCAGATATCTGAATTATATTTATAATTTTTTTTTAAAACAATTTATAAAATATGGAATTCTTTAACTGAAATAGTTTAGCCTTTTTTAAAGCTTAGTTAGCTTTTTGCTCTCGAGGACCTATCAACACTGATCGTGATCTTTAATTGCATTATCAAGATCATGACATCCATTGTTCAATGAAATTAAAAACAGACATTTTTAGTAAAAAGAAAATAATTCTATGCCAAGAAATTGCGAATGAATCGTTTATTTGTTGAAGTAAAATGTGAGAAATATTGAAATTATGTAGTCATTTAGAGACAATCGTTTATAAATAAATATTTAAGCAACCTTGTAAGTTTCATATGATACATTTAAAAGTGTATTAAAAATTTTAGGATCTAAAAGTCTTATGGTGTGTGTGTTGTCTTCTTTTTCTTTCACTGTGCACATTTTTGAGTTCTTGAAGTTTTCTTACAGAATACGGGCAAGTGTCATCAGCGTAACTTCATGTAAACTTTAGTAGAGATCCATCTTCGATTTGTGCCTGATTATGAATAAATATGCCCAGATTGAAGCATTGAATGAACTCAGCTTTGTAGCTGTTGTAATTGGGAAACCGTGGAAGAGATAATGTTTTTCTGGATATAACATTTAATAAATTACTTGATGAAACCTGTACCCTAGAACGAAAGAAGCAGTGCGATCTTTGGAAAGCTAATATGAATACTGTGAATAATGATCTCTTTTGAAAGTTTTTCTGAATCGACTATGCTTTGTCAGCAGATACTGCTGAGTGTTTGGCATTAGAAACGAAGATTTAAAATTGGGTACTTTAGCTTTGATCATAAAAAGAGTTCGTACAAATAATTGACATTTTTTAAAACTTTTGTTCACAAAACGATGTGTCACGTACTAGAGAATGGAAAAGACCATAAAAATAAATGTTTTTGAAAATAAATTTTGAATTTACGTAAATTAATTATTTATAAAATAAAAATGATGTAAAATTTATGTAATTTTGAGTATTTACGAGAGTGATGTTTTTTCCATATTTATTAATCTCTGTCGTTGCAAGTTTTTGCCAGCAGCGATGCCAGCAAGATAATTTTTTATATTTTTATAATTTTCATTCACTTCATAAAATTGCACATGCACGATAATTCATATTCAGCATACAGTTATGCTTTTGAAACCGTCTTGTATATAAATCAAGCAATTTTACGTATTTAAAGACATACATAAACTCCTTTCAAAGGTCCAAAACCCTTTTGTCGGGTATACAATAGCTTTACAAATAACCTAATACGCGAGGGGGAAAACGAGATCCCAAGAATAAAATAGGTGTAGTAGAAAGTGACTCATGCAGACTCTGCCAGAAGAAACAGGAGGCATCAGAATTGTAGGGCAAGTGCCCTACGGTGAAAAGACATAGACTTAACTACCTAGGCAGCTGATAACTACCTCCTGGAAACCTAGCTAAAATGAGGCTTACAATGAGTACGAGATGTACGAAGAGTGCAGAATTGTTTTAGCTGAGCACGATGCTGCACAATAGTTGTGGTGCTATTATAGCCAGCAACTAATAGTAATTATAACCTGCAAATGTAAGTAATTTCAAATCAAAAGTGATGTGGATTTTCAATTGCTTTCAAAGAAACTCTGAAAAGCGAAAAAGATAGCTTTTAATGCTTTTTAGTCTGAAATGACATAGAAGGTCATAGAAGGTCCTGCTGAACTGACCGCTCCATCTAAGTTTTCTCCAACTTATTCAATTAAATATACTTTTTACATGCAGCGTAGCTTCTTATCTATATTGCTTTCAGAAACTTTCGGTTATTTTTAAAAATTTGCTTAGAATAACATTTGTATAGTTTTAAATTAAGGGTAGCAAAAAGTTTGCAAATACTTTTTTTTAGTAAAATAAAAACGATAGTACTTTTCACTAAACTAAAAGAAGTCCGCAAATGAATGAAAAACATTAAAAATGGAGTTGCAAACAAAAGCTAAATTAATATAATAATACGCGTTAAATTCATAACAAATACGCGCTATACTGACTCGAAACGTGCTTAATCTAGCGCAAAAAGCGCTCAATTAATTGGCAACGCTGTTTGCCAGGACAACAATTGAGCAACACTATTGTGTTAAATCTAATTACACTGTTATACTCTTACATAGCGTCTTACCATCTAACCATAAATCTGTTCAGCCTTCGTAGATTTTGCTGCTCGCACAGAAACTTGGTTAGTAAAGACCGTTGCTGTTGATGGTCGTTTCGTGTTCAAACAGGAAGAGTATAACACTACCTCTTTACTAGCCATAAATTTGTTCGTACATCGAGAGAGCTTCTGCATAATAACGAGAGAAAATGTGTTCGAGATCTTCTGTTTAAAGAATACGTGTCGATTTTCATGTTCAGTTTGAGCATAATTTTTGTCTCTCATCGAGATCGTATGGATGCTTTTGCATAGTTTATGTAGGGTTATTTACAGACGAGCGCACACACACATACATACTTATTGTTTTGCGTTGTGCGAACAATTGAAGTAAAGCCGCGTATAGCGTTGTAAAAGACAAATTTTGCATCACCTTTTTATTGCAGATTACCGTTAAAATGACTCTCTTACATTTGTTCAAACACCAACACATCAAAATTATGAATTGTATCACCGTCAAAACGCAATAACAATGAGTCAGTCAGTGGAAGGAAGGACGTTGTAAGTTATAAACAAAATGCTACGAACGGAATTTATTTTATTTTTATTATTAAGTTTTTATTGTTTTTTCCGAACTACAAATATTATTAATTGTTAAGTAATTTTAATTTTTAGGCTAGATATCTAATAAAATTAAAACTTTTACTGTTTTCAAAAAGGTTGTCCATATTAACTAAATAATTCTCTTTCTGAATAGAAAGAAAAAACGAACTCATGCCTAAAAATTAAAATTACTTAACAATTAATATTTTTATTATTTTTGATAAACTAAAAAAAAATAACGAAAGAGATAATCAAACCTTTTAAATACGTTTTTTTGCTCTCATGAAAAATTATTATTTTGTCATTTGCAACGTTATTCGCGGCGATCCTTCAATTGTTTGGAAAATTCTGTTCGAACATAAGGCGACTATGACGGTTTTGACTGGCCAAATTTTTGTGCGAACAGCAAAATTTGCAGTGGCTGGACAGATTTATGGCCTGTCAAGACGCCATGTTACTGTCACTGTTTTGTAGATTTTATCCTCCAAAAGGCTAATTTTAAGATCTTTGGCCCCGCAAGCAAAAACCTAAAACAAATGAAGAAGTATGTTGATATTTTCGGTACTTTATGGGGTTCTTTTTCTGTGTATGCTAAACAAATGTCTAAAAAAATTATTTAAAATTTATTTCATAAAGGAGAAGAAATTTGTAATTTTGAAAATTGGAAAGAAATATTTGAATTCAAACGGACTGGTTTTGGTTATGCCCTTCATAATCTAAGTTCATTCATCGGCAAATGCAGAGAGAAAACAAGATTTGAAAGGCATTTAGAAAATTAATCCTTAGTATGGCGTTTTTTAATAAAAGTTTATTTAAAGCCTGACAATTACCCTTGTGTAACATTGGTAATATCTCCGGAATCGATTGATAAAGTTAATAATAAATTTTATTAATTTTTCAATGGCCAGCTTAAAGGTTCAAAAAATAACTTTATATAAAAATAAATATTGAATTGAGTTGATTTATTTGGAGTAAAAGTTATGTTTCTGTTTTATGATGTAAATACATACGAGTATGGTCATAAATATGTGCAAGGAAATATTTTAAATGCGCTTTGAAGATTTCTAAAATTATTAAGCAAGTTTTAAATATTTTTATTTATAAATGAGTTTTGATTTGAACTCTAAAAATTCTGGCAACACTTATTACAGTGTGATCAGGAGCTATTGTTTGACTTCAATGTATTTCAAAATGCCAAAAAAAAAAATTTTATTTTTTAAGGAATTCTGTATATGTATAGGACGGTCATGCTTTGCTGGAGTATTCCAAATCTGTGTAATTTTCAGCCACTGATGACAAATCCCCATAGCAAGTTACACAGTGATAACACATTATTTTCAAAACCAGTGCTTATGTGACGATAAAAACCAAACGAGTTTCACCAGGAATTACGAATTATAAAGAAGAGTACGGTTGCCAAAGTTACATTATTACTTCTTTGAAATATGTACAAAGTGTGAGGATTGCCGGAGAAAGCTATGTTTTTGACGGTGTTGTGGGTAGCAAAATGAAGATATTTTTCGTTGCATGTGGGTGTGGTTCTGGTGGACCTCAAGTGTAATTAGGCAGTTAAAAAAGTTGTAAAGGCATTTTTATTAGAACAACTCGATGTTTTATAACACAGGACTATTTTTTCATAATATTTATATTAAATGAAAATCGCATATATAAAAATGATAAATATGTATGTTTTGACTTGTTGGTTTTCACTGTACAAAATTTTCCTATTAAAATCCAGCAACTTCTCTGTTATCGAATTGCTACTTTACTTTTTTTCCAAAGTGTCACTCTTGTATTCTTTACTAACTAAATACTGGCTGAAATTCAGCTGCGTAATGTATGTTCCATATTTGCACAAAACCAGAACTGTAATGTTCTGAATTTAAAAATATCGGCCGGAACATTGTAGTTTTGTTTCTGTGTGCGGATATGGCATTTACATTACGCAATATATATTTCAATTTAGAGAATCTTGCGCCTTAATTGCGGAATTATGAGATTTACACAACCAAGTCCTTAATTGATCTTATTTAACCATATAAGAACTCAATCAATATATATTGGGCAATAAGTATTTAATTGTATCATAAACTGCGCAAAATTTCCCATGCAATCCTGGTGAAATGTGTTTATAGAGCAGAAAATAATGTAAAATGAACACATTTAATATAACAGACCACTAACTAGATCCGACGATTTACAACAACATTACCATGATTATGTTAAACAGATAACAAATCATATTATAGCCAATTTCGCGCTCTTTTTCATATAATGGTGGCAATTGGCAACATAATGGTGGCAATTGGAAATTTTGTATGTAAAAGCAATTAAATGGTAATTGAGAAATAGAAATTGCATATGTGGGAACACCAAATTCAATTTAAAATTGAATAGACTGAATTAAGGTGCATGTCTGAACAAACTATTTGTAGAAATGTTTGGCCATATTTCATTGATTATGGTCAAATATTGTTACTTCTTCTTTTTTCTTGTTTTTTATATTATTATTTACTCAATTAGTTGGCGAAACTGTTAAAAATTACCACGAAAAAACAAAACAAAAAAAAAAAAAAAAAACAAAGTGTCCGTTAAAAAACTAAATGGTTTTAATAGATGAACATTACAGTGCAACACAAGCACGTGTTTAAATGGCAATTAAATAACTTCAATTTGAATGCAATGAAAGAAAATAAATATCTATCACCGTCAAACTATTTTACTTATTTAGTTTATTCACATTAAAGCATATAAGCTTTACATACACACATATTTTAAGCTTACTGGGTAATAATTGTTTTAAATATCCAGGATCTAAACTTGGCGCCACATCACGTTGATCGATATTTTGGGCATAATTGCATATGTAATCGATCATTTCTTTGCCATGTTTTCTAAAGTCTTCAATATTCATTTTTCTCAAATTATTTATTATCTTTATTTGTTATTATTGTTTTAGTTTTTATTATTTATTTATTTATTAAATTTTAGAGCTTTAAATTCACTTTATTTCATGATATTTTTAATTTACTTTATTTTTGTTCTTTTTTTTATAATTATAATTTTAAATAATGGAATTTATTCCTTTTTTATTTTTCCTATTTTATTCTTTTATTACATTCCAGGTTTCTTAACTGAATGACCATTTTAAGCAAATGTAAAGCTTTATACTAACTGAAATCTATAGAAATTTTATTGTTTAAAAATTACAATGAGTTTTTGCTTAGCTACTTTCATTTTTATTATCGCGCCCTCTCTCTCTCTTGCTCACTCTACCTGTTTTTATATTGGTATCAGGGATGTTAAACTAGAGTTTAAAAGTTCTATTGAAAGTACGAAAATTAGACAGATTTGTTATTTTTATTTATTTATATAACAATTATTTTGTGTTTTTTTTCTTTTTTGCTTAAAAATAAACATTATTTAGATTTATTTTTCGGTTATGAGGATGAAATTTAAAGCAGAATTTTCGGATTAAAAATTTAAAATTCTTTTAACTTGGCTAAAGAATCTGAAGGCAAATTACACCAGATTAAATCGCATTAATCAATTCAAATAGTGAAAACGCTCTTTCTACGCTTGCTTACGTAAAGGGCAGACTGTGTAAACTTTAGCCGATAGATAAAGATATATGTATATTCTTGATTTGATATACCGCCAGGGTGACATATGTAGATTTTCGGAATGAATTTCCGTCATCCGTTGTCAAGTTTGGTTTGGAGACAACCCGGTTTCGGCTATGTTGGTTATGGTTATAATTTAATAAAAAAATCAAAAAACCCCAAAAATTTAATTTATTTTACGATCAAAAAATAAAACTCAAAATTGTGAACTTCGTTCTCACCCAAAAAAGAAAAGCAAGAACATTAAAATTGGAAAAAATATTCATTTTCGTTTTCTATTTGTCTTGAGTATTGCGGTAAACAGATGATGTTTACAGTTGACACAAAATTATTAGAAAATACACAATGAATGTTGAAAACATGCGTAGCGGTATAGAACATGCATTCCATTCTGCTTTTTGTCTAATAAAAATTATAACTTTTATTGTATTCAAAGTTATCATATCAAATAAATTATCTTTCTGTATAGAAAGAGTAAAGAAAAACGAAATTACGCCTAAAAATTGAATTACTTTATCCCAAATATAATTGTTATTAATTAATTTTCATAATATACATTGATAATAAAAGTGTATTCCTTATTTGAAAAATATGTCGAAAATTAATCATTTTGTTGTAAAAAATTTCGGCTATATTGAGTCATTACCTTCGGTCTCTGATAATAAGAAACGACTATGTCAATAAACATTTGGGCTAGTGCTAATTCACAAGCCATTGTGAATACACTTTTGGTTTCGCTTTATGGTCTGGTGGAACTCATGGCCAATTGAAAAGCATTAATGTTTTCGACATTTAATTTCAGCAGGACGGAGCCACATTCGACTTAATATGCAACGCAATTATCTTACTGCAAGAATCATTTGAAAAACGATTAAAATCTGTTAACTGACCACCTGGTCTGGCTATTTCTTGCCTTTAAATTATTTTCTGTGGCGTTAAGTAAAGTCGTTAGTTTACGCCGATTAATCAGAATTAACTGACCATCTATAAGCCACTATTTGACGCGTCATTGTCGAAATACTGCTTAATTTACTCATTTACTACACTGAAAACATGTCCAAACATTAGTGATATAAAATGGTTCTATCTACATACATACATACATACGTAGATAAAAGAAAATACCAGTCCTGCGTAATTCATTTATTCACTGAATCATCAACCTCTGAAGCTAAAGACTAATATCTCCAAAATAAAATAATTAAGTAGAATAAAAATTCATAAAGCATATGAATGGATATTTATAACTTTAAAGGGTAAAACGGGTAAAAATGTTGGTACTTTTTGCCCAATTTACGTTGTAAAGTATTAGAAATAGGCATATAATTTTTTTCTTCTGCATTGCCATCGCCTACGGTACAGTTGAAATCGGATTAAAATACAATTTAATTAAATTGCGCATTTATATCCCCCCAAACATTCAATTCATTTTTTGTATAGTTGAACATTATAATACACATTGGTCTCGGTAACACAATAAAACAAAACATTAGTTACATTTTTTATGACCGCCCCTTGCAAATGATATATTTGTTTCGCTGCGATCGGTTACGGTTAATTAAATAGTACTTATATTAAAATAAAATTTAATCGAATAGAGTACTTTTTCCAACACATTGAATACATTTTTTATATCTGCTCATTATAAATGCTACATTTGTCTCGGTGACCAAGTGTGCTTAATGTGCTGCGATCGTTTACGGTACAATTCCACAGAAAACTCATTCTGAGTTTCATGGGGCGCCACAGTCTAAATATAAGGTAAATAATCCTGAAAGTCGAGTAGAAGGGAAGCGATTTTCTTGTAAAACCCGCTCTTCGGCTAGGCTTATGATATTGATACTGAAACCACAACACTATGGCTTTAGGTTGCACGACCAATAAGTGGCGGTGGCGCAGTGCTCTCAAGTTGGAGGAAGTTTGAAAAAGAACCACAATGCTTATAAAGGCTACAGATAAGTAAAAGAGTTGTGTGGTAACCATCCCTATGTGAACCCTGGCTGAATACCTTTGAATGCTTATATAAGAGTCTTGAAGACCGCCCAGGACGAGATGGCTGGGACATCAGAACCATTCAAAGTAGTCATTATTACCGAGAAGAAGCCACCAAATAGCCATATGTGTGACTTTCATACACGTACGTCAAATGACATTATCCCTAAGAGCCACTATAACTTGTGGACTTGTGAGAACCACCGTTCGTACGACGATCTGCAGTAACCGCTTTCATTTTGCAGCATTATCTTGCGAGCTTTGAAGTACTTAAAAAAATACAGTATCCGCTGCGAGTTTTTCCTCTTACGGCATATCATAGGGTAGCAGGATGTTGATGGTGAGCAGTTGGGTCACAGAGTAGTGCTTCCGTCAGGAGCGCTATGGCGTACACATTTCAATATGGACGTTCACATTTACGTGTAACCCCCGATGGAAAGAATTCACAGGTGTGCTTTCGCATTGCATTTTATAGAGTAGTCGGAAATGATAGCGCAAACATTCTGGCAATTAAGACCTCAGAGCTCCAATGGGTGGGCTTAAGTAGAGCGAAGCCGCTTGGCTGTTGAATAAAAATACGGTGAGGCGAATAATATAGACGATAGGGAGACCCAAATGAGGACAAAGTTGCTTACATTAAGCAAATCTGAAATCAGTAAGATTCTGAGTGTAGTGGTGGGGCTCTCGTGATTGCAAGCATATCTACACCGTATAGGGTGTGCGAATAATGATGCGTGCATAGCATGAGGAAGGTCGTCAAGGCGATGGTACACTTCCTATGCCACTTTACCGGACGTGTCTCATTTGAGAGGCTTTGGTAGAAACTTTTTCAGAATGGAGAACGTGCAACGGTCTGAAGTACTAGCCTAGGTGTATCCCTACGGTGACAGTAGAGAATGATATTTTCAGCTTTCCGATTCAGGCAAGACTCCGCACTGTTTTACATTTCGGTGTTCACCTTTAAAACGACCAACGTAAATAATTTACCTCCAATAACATGTTGGAGAAAATGAGCACTCCTCCATAGAAAACGCCATTAGCGACTTCAAAATGGAAATTTTGCGAAGGCCATGATTTATCAAGTCCAAAGCTTCGAGAACTATTTACAGTAATGTTAATTTCCTGTGAACTAGCTGACCGTTTAAGCCTTTGAGACAAATTCAATGACAGTCTCTCGGAAGACTTTAAACGCCAACTGGGGAGACAATTTCAAGATAGTCCTAGGTTCAGTATTATCACGTAGGTTCGGTATTAGCACAAGCGAGACAATACAGATTCCTTCTATCCTAAAAGATATGTTAAAAGCTTCAAATCTTTAGCCCTTTATCGAAAAACTGCATCTTTTATGAACATCGTTGATGTAGCGCTTAATTTCTGTTTGGAATGCTCGATTGGTTGTAGACTTGTTGACATAGCCCTTTGACAATTCTGATCACTGAAATAATGGAGCAGACGACCAAGAATTGTCGCATGAATGAATTGTTTCACGAACTGTACGGTATGAGGTACCATCTTGTTGAAATCATATGTTGGTCACCAAGAATGATGGAAATACAGATTATGCCACGCGCATGATTTCCCGTTAGATGACGTAATTTGACCCATGCAAGGGTTGCCTATTCTATTTATTTTCAAATGATTTAGGGATGTGTTTGTATTGAAAACTTTTATTTGTATGATTAATATTAATGATCCATAATTAGAATATTTTATATTTGAAAGATGAATATGAATGTAATAATCTGTAGTATGCTGAATTTGAAGGAAATATAGATATAATGGATAGAATAAATTTGGAACCAATCAACAATATATTGAGCTTTCAGATTTTTTTCACCAGATATGAAATTTATAATGTATGTATTTACGAAACATAGACATTTTTTTAATATTTCATTTGGTTTTGTACTATTTTTGTTCAGCTTCTGTACAATTCACAGACTCTTCGGTGGTAACACTGACCCATGGCCTAATAAACAGGTCAAATTAAGTCTCTAGCTAATTTTGTTGCAGGGTTGTTTTTACAACGCCAAGCTGTCAAAAGTTGTTGAGCGCTTTTCCGTTTATATGTATATTTGTTTTTGGTTTGGTGTTGAATTGTTGTTGCAATGATCTAAGCGTTAGGCCATGCACTGACCTAACCGCTTCTTTTTATCCCTTTGTGGCCTCTCTTTCTCTCTCTCTCTCTCCCTCTTGTTCGTATATGTTTGTGTGTGTCTCTCCCTTTACCCCTCCTTTCAATATGTTTGTTGAGCATTTTATCTCTAGGTAGATAGTAATCTGAAATTGTACGTGTTCTGTGTCTTCGGTAAAACACAATTTCAAAGTCTATATATTCTAGATTAATTCCTAATTTTGTCCTTAAAAGTTTATGTGTTATGTGAGTTTTGGCAGCCCTGCAAGAAAAATCAATTTGACAGTTCTCAAAAAATTAATTTATCGGATTTCGTTATAAATCAAGAATTTTAAGTTTAAATTTACAAAATATACTGTAAAAAAATAATTATTATTATAACAACCGTGTGTGAAGTGTATTTAAAAGCTTTAAGTGCAAAAAAAACTGTTTTGAAAATTTGTAGCAAATTGTAAACATGAAGTGCGCAGTGGGCAAAAGCTTGCAAAACGATGGAAAAAAACCAAGTGAGAAGTTGTTTTAAAAACTAATTTTGCGCGTTTTTTAATAAATCTTAATTTAGCTGTGTCCTTTTACATTTTTCCAAAAAACAATGAACAACAAAGAAAGCTTTGGATAAAATTTTGTAATCGGCCGGACACCATTAAGATACATATGGAGAAAATTTGCTCATTACATTTCAAACAGGACGATTTTGAAGAAATTTGAAGTATAAAATGGGTAAGTAAGAAGTATTTTGGTTTGTACGGTTTAATTTAAAATTACGCATAGGATTTAGTAATATAGCAACTCTAAATTTGAAACCGGGAGCAGTACCCGACTATAGAGACTATCGCAACCGAAACGGAAACACTACTATATGAAGAGCAAACGAAAGAAACCAACTCTGACGCAAACGAACACAGTTTGCAACTTTACATAAAAAATTTTGAAGTAGAAATGTACATATCGCACTGGATGAACAAGAGTGTAATGACTCAAAATCTTAAAATTTTAATTAGAGAGCACAAACTGTTTGTGGTTACATTCTAAGACAATTTGAAAGGTCAAATACGTCATTATAAGCAAATTTAGTTTGGAAATATATTTAAATTGTTTTTTGAATTAATACCCTCTTCTTGATCGACATACCAGTAAATTTTTAAAAAGTTAACAAAAATTTACTTATAATCATCGTTTTTAGAGATACATTGCGCCAGAAGAATGAGATGCTAAAAATGCAGAAACGCCAATTTGCGACTACTATTAAACATTTGTCTCAATGAGTTCAGAGGTTGAGTTTTTCAAACGCAAATCTGGAAAAGGCACTAAGACGTCTGTTCACTGAAGGACAAATAAAAAAAATTAAAAACGGTGACAAAAGGCAAAACTTTACAGAAGGAGATTTTGCCCACTCAACCCATTTGTACTCTACAAGTGCTAAAGCTTACTATTTTCATAACGTAATTAATAAATAAAAGCAATATAAAAAATAAAAATTTATCTTCAAATTATTCAAGGGAAAAAGTAAGAAATTGCCCCACTGTTATGTTTACATAAATATTATATGTCAGACTGTTTCGTGACGTCATTTGACCCACATGTGCAGAAAATTCAATTTTTGTGTTCAGGATGGCGTAATCTGTATTTTTATCATTCTTGGTTGGCCACACCAATATCAATTCATTTTAAGCACCAGTAACAACCTAATTTTTTCTAGACTAAAAATAATACTTTTTAACAAAAACTCGACTTCATCGCAACAAATAACCGCCTTTCACACTATTTGATCGTGTAAAAAGATTTGCCAAAAACTCAAGTAAAGTGAGAAAGTATTGTATTATGAGAGCAACATGTAATCAGACTGTCAAAAAATACGGATGGAAATTCGACAGTCGCATAGCTCTTATTATCTTTAGGACATTTTTAAGCGCTCAGACTTTTCGTATTATCAGGGTTGTATTTTCATAGAAGAAAACAAAGAAAATATCAGCTATTATGTAAATAAACAAGTCTGTTGGTTCATCGCCGGCAGCGCGCGTGATTGCACTGACACAAAAACTGCCGCTGTGCTTATTGATTATCATTGTATTTTGTTCACACTAGTGCTAAAAATTCTGTGTATTTTTTTACCACTTCATTTTGCAACGAAAATTTAAACACTTGTAGTATAGTGTGAAAGGAGCTTTAACAGCAGAGTCACATATGTTTTTATAGGCACGTATAACATGTCAGATACTCAAATGACAAGTGCTAAAATATATTTCGTAAGCAATTTCATTCTACGTTAAACGAATGAATAATCAATCTATTACTTTTAGTGCTTTTGCCTAAGAAAATAAAACTTAAAATGTAAAGGTATTTTAAAAATTCAGTAAAAAATTTCTGATTAAGAAAAGTAATTATTTTGTATCGCCTAACAAATCTGAAGTCGAAATATTTTCACAATTGCATAAATGAGTGATTGAGCGGGGAACTGTTTTCATCGTGTCAAATTGATGTTGTGAAGTTATTTGTTTAAGCCAATTAAAGTAAAAAAATATAAAACTGATTAATATTAATATTGTTCAAATGTTTCCAGAAAAAAATTTTTTTTTTTAATTTTACTTTACTAGAGCTCTTCATGCTCTGTGGTTAATTAAAAGGTATTTTGTTAAACAAAACGTTTGGACTTTTATACATAGATTTTCATAGATTCATTAGTATATCGGCGTTACCGATACCGATATACTAATGAATTAAAATTCAAAGTAGATTAAACATAATTATTAATGTATGATAAACATATCGCACACTAGATCAAAAAGAGTAACCGTTGCGCACATTTTTATTTTACTTGCCTCGCTTAGCTCGCCAACTATAGAACTGTTTTTGATTTAGTGTGTGATACGTATGTTAATATATCGTCGCATTGACAATAAAAATATCGACTATACTGATTATATCGGAAAACCGGAATTGACGCCGATACCTCTATATCGGTATTAAAGGCATCTCTATTTAAAATGTGATATAGCTACTATGTATATATTCAAAAACACCGAATACTTCAACCCTACCAACCGGTTTCTGGAATAATGCGAAAACCGTCACTTTTGAAGACCCGGTGTAAAAAACCCGTAAAATATGTAAAGACCGGGTTTCGAATAATTCGGGAACCGGTTTTGATATCTCTGTTAATAATACAATTCTATTCTATAAGCCTAGAGGAAGTGCATAGAAACTCGAACCACAAATGTGGAAATAGAAATAGATATATAAGAAATAAAATAGTGTAGTATTTTTTGTGTAGGTAGCGACCCAACCCACTCTAATACGTGGTGTGTAAAAGACAAATAGGGTTGCATTTTGTGGCGTAGGGTAAATTGTAAGAATAGGTAAAGAGAAAATCCGGGAGGGTACGTCGGATTAAAAAACCACCACAGGCTAAATTAAAGCTGGTTTCAAACTATTAACAATGTGATATTGTGATATGGCACATTATAAAAAACAAAACGTGGATTAATAGCCGTTTTGGTCTTTGAAATATCTTTCATCATAGGGGGTGACAGGCATAACTTTTTTTCGGCCCACCCTATTCTATATTCATTTCCCTTTTGAGCTCCGTTCTTGTTGATGTTGCTGTTAATGTCATTGGGCTTTTCACATGTTTCGTGATTTTGAGCCATTCAGATTTTTTGCCACGATCTGTTTTGTAACAACTCGTGTCATGTTTATGCAGTAATTTACTTTTATAAAAGTTCTTCAAACACCAGAATGTTCTCCTTCTATTGGATCATTATGATTTTATTTCAGAATCTCTCGTATATTCTTGGTATCGTTCTTTATGTAGATCACCGCACTTAGTAACTCTACTTTTATAATAACTAACGTAATATTGCTCATTTCTCTGAATTCATTAACACAGATAAATTCGAAAATGCGGTCGTTCGGTGCCATTTGTATTTTTTTGATGTGGTATTTACCAGCTGCTTATTTGAGCCTTGAGAAATGTTGTCCTCAAAATTTTCAGTGATAAACAAATTCTTAATTTTTATATACTTACATATAAGGGAACTACACGTGAAGCCGACAACCCAAAAATTGTTTCCCACGAAATTTCTTGATATTTGACATTACCGTACTTCCAGTAAATAAGAATGTGTATACAAAATATTTTTTTATAGGGTGCTAAAGTGTTGCCGTTTTTGAATTTTCACTTTTCTAAATTATTTATTCGAACTAGAAAAAATAAGGATGAGTGATTCATAATTTGAGAAAGGAAATTTTTTTGTGTGTTTTAAATTAAAATTTTTCTATTTTCGGCACCATTTTTTTAATTATTTTTTAAGTTAAATTCAGCTGGGATATTCTCATTATGTTGTCAAAGTCTTGAAATGGGATTATGCATTAGTTTAAAATATACGTAAATACATTTAAAAAAAATAAATATTCTGCATGCATGTCGTACTAAGTTTGGTGTTAGGCGCTTGTTTATGTTGGCTGGCTTGGTTGTACAGCCAAAATGTTTAAAGTTTGTGTCACATTTTTTAAGATGTATGGAGTGTGCTGAATGCGAAAAAAATCATATTTTCTTCATTTCGTCCACTGACCAGGATAACTGTACATTTGTGTTTTTCGATGTCACATGTTAGTTCGATTAAATGAAATTACATCTTCAATTACGCGTCGCATGATGCCTAACTTGCTCCGATCCTCTACAATCTTATATTTAAAGAACAGGAAAGCAGTGTTAAAAATTTACATTAAAATGACAAACATTTGTATGCAATGCATACTGTGCATACATATAAAATAAGATATTATAACAATTGTGACATGCTATCGTGCAAATTAATTAAATAAAAGCGGTTTAAAGCGAGTGAAGTTTCATTATTATTTAAATTTGAGTATATAAGAAAGGAATGTTGAAGCATTTAAAAAAAATTGTTTTTGATAAATCCTATTCTTATTGTTACAAATTATAATTATTAATAGTTTTGTAAACTAAATCTTGTCAGGAAACACCAAATTTTGGCCTCCGTAATATTTTTAAGCTTAAAAGCAACTAGGGCCAAAGGTTGCTTTTTTTAAACAGCCTTTCGAAATAAAAAATGTTTAAAAAGTTAAAATTTTCTTAATAACGAAAAGTTTTAATGAAAAATCCTATTTTAGTTAAAGTTTTATTTTATTTTTAAATATTTCTATAACAATTTCTAAAATAAATATTGATTAATTTACATACATACGTATACTTTCAAATCAAAGAGCCACTATACATTAAGCAATTTTAGTAAAAATTTCTTCTAAATAGCATTGATTTGCATCTTCTAATAGTTGTTTAGCATCCTCTTCTAATTCGACTGGAGTTGTTTTGCATTTTTGTCGAATGTTGGACATATATGGATCTGAAGTATACAAAAAAATGGTGATAAGGTCTTCATTAGTACAACATCTAGACATATTTCTTGTGCTATGTTCGCGAAAGAATCTGTAGTCTTTGTTCCTTTTTTCTTGGTCTTCTTCAGACAGATGTCCTATTGGTAGCATATTATGTTGAATGATTTGTTCCCCATGATACAAAATTTTATGAACCGTTGAACACATATATCTCCAACAGTATTTTTCATTGTAAAGTGCAGCTCTTTTATTAGCGTAATCTCCAAATTTTAGTGCATTTATCTTTCTGCTGCATGCTAAGACTTGCAATATGATTTTGAATCGTCTTATTAACTCATAATCTACACCTGTGATAGAAGCTGCAGTTTCTGGATCGAAAAAAAATCTTCTTGCAGTATTTTCATCATTCGAATTTCCTTCTCCTTGTTTAGGTTGGTCGATTATAAGGCCTAGCTGCAGATATCTTTCTTGAATTTGTTCTTTTCTTTCTTTCGTTTTTCTGCATTTTCTTTACTGTTTCTTATGGTTTCGCCTGAAGAACCAAATTCCAAATCATAACCCAGTTTAAAAATATGCTCCATAAAACGAATCCTAGTATGAAGTCGCGACAATCCAAATTCGTAAGCTTCCTTAAAGCTATCGTCTTGTGCTGGAGGTTGATTTAATTGGTTTGATGTCTTTTGGCATATAATGCAGCTTGACGACGACTTTGTTTTCGTTAAAACTTGCGCAACTTTTCCATCAATCATTGTTAGACACATTTTAAAATTTACTTCGATGTCTTTTTTTGTTAAATAGAAATTTTCTGCCCTAATTTGTGTGTTCGTATATTTTTGTGCAATTAGTATGCGTATCTCGTTTTGCGAACACTTTAAGACTAATACGGATACGATTTTTTTAAATATTTATATAATAATTTTACCCACATGCAGTTACACATTATAACCTTTGTGACAAAAATAAACAGGTACTAAGAATAATCCGGTACAGATCATCCCATGCAGTGTGTGCGCACATTGTGTTATTCAATTAAGCAAGGAATTAGCTTACATTTCCTTACCTATGTGGTAATAAAACTTACATTTGAAAGAATTATTTAAGACTTCCTTTTTAATTATTTCATTATTCTGGATTCATAATTCTTTATGATCTTATTGTTTTATGATATATTTGCCATTACCAACTCTAATGGGTAACTAAAATTTCATTGAATATTTAGGTTTTGCAAATGTGATAGGTACAATATAGTGCATTTGTATATTACTAGATTCCATCGCAAAAATTATAAACGCCTTTGTGTTAAAAAGTTAAAGGAATTCAAAAATAACTCTGTAGAAAAATTTTTTTTTGAAAAATTTCGTATGTATTGATAATTTTTGTACAAAATACCTGACCCTTGGTCAGAAAAATTCCTCTGGTGCACACGGGCGCAACCTGGCGCACATATAATGGGGTATAGGTGTGTAGGGGAGGCTTTGGGCTATAACACGGAGAAATATCTTTTTGACGTGGTTTGACGGGAGGGAGTTATGCCCTATTAAGCACGAGATTTTTGAAGAATTTCGGCGTTTTTTAAAATAAAATATTTAAAAACTTCTAAAAAACGTAAAGACTTTATTTTGCTAGCACTGATAACTAACAAACTGCATAATTAAAAACAATTTATTTTGATTTGATATCTTTTAAAACAAAAAAGTTATAGTAATTTGAAATTTGGTTTGGTCGTACAGAGAAGTATTTTTGTAAATGTACGGCCCAATCTAAATTTGTTAATTCATATTCCATCATGAAATCTGGGTACTAAAATAAGGTTGGCGTCATTAAACCACTTGTAAGATGAGTAAATGCAAAATCTCTTTCTTTCACTTATTAGCAATCTAGTCAGATGATTTCAGTATTCAAAAAATTGTTTGATAAGCCGTCGACAATAATTTCAAAAGCTAAAAAACTTCATTGCATTGTCAGCGATTATTGGGGCAGGGTAATTTTGATTTGATTTGTCGTTGCATTTATACATATATGAGGCATGTTGCATTGTGCATGAAGAAGTTACATTTTTTTTGGGTAGAGTTTAGGGCTGTACTTTCGGTGAAGAAGAACCCAGCACAACCAACGAATGCTTGTTCAGCTTTCAGACCACTCAAAGCTATAGTCATCATTCTCTGAAATAAATTTGGTGCTATTTAGAGCCTTGTCTTGTCTTGTAAATATGAAAGAACCGTTATTCGCCGAGAAGGGAGTTAAATCTCTCAAGCCTGTCTATTCTGGACAATAAAAACTTGTCTGCTTTTAATTTTTAGTTTGTTGAAAAACCAGGCAACGGCCATCAATAAAAAAATCCAATTTAGATTTAGCTTTTATTTTACTAATAATTTCAAGCAAATTTTTAAATTTAAAATTATGTTAGGAGACAAAATTTGTTGTTGTTGTTGCTAATTATGTTATTAATAGAAATAAATAGAATTTAGTCGCAAAGTCAGCTAATAATTTAATTATGATTACTGCTAGTATTATTAGAATGACTGGCTTTACGTGGCATGTGTGGTGATTTTTTGGGACACTTTAAAACGTTTATAACACCCATATCATTATCGGGTGATGGTGAAGACCCAGCACCAGAATTACGTCTAGAAGATGAAGGTCTAACATTAGTATCCAAATGACGAAATCTAAAAACATAGAGAAAGTTTAATATTTTTAGGAGTTGAATTTCACTTCACATTTTGATCACACATACCTCAATGAAACATTGCTCTTCTGACCACTCTCTTCGTTATTACTGTTGAACAGGAAAGCCAATGGCCATGATATCCAAGAATTGTGATCGATAGAGCTTTGTGTGCGTATAACGGGATTTGTGGTCCTTTGGCTAATAACTGGGGATAAAATATCCAATGATATTTTTGGTGTTCCCGCTTTGTTGATTGCCGGATTATAGATTTTTGGATCGCTGACCATGCGTACGAAAAATGAACGTTTTTTAGCCAAAGTATCATCTTTCTTTTTATTGATTATCTCGGTTAACTCATCGTGTTGTTCCTTTTCTAACAATTCATTGGCAAAGTCGACAATAGTTTCCCAGGCATAATCGATATCCTCTTCGGTAGCATTTTGTGCTACAGCACAGAAACGTATTATGTAGCGCTCATTGACACAGGCTGGCACCATGTGTAGTTTCCCCGATTCGTTGATGGTACTTAACAGTTTCTCGTTGAGTTTATCGGAGCCTTGCAAACGGAAGCAGACTAGGCCAAGCTGAAAATGCATTCATAGTAAATGTTTAACTTTGAAGAAAAAATTAATAAAGGATGGAAAATTTGTAAAGAAAGAACGAAAAAACTTTAAAAAAGATTCCTATTGTTGACATATTTTGGACTTTGGGCAACAATCGTCATAATCAATCTACTGTGGAAGAAAATTTGAAGAGATTGGAAGCTTTACAGATGTGTTGAGGACTGTGCATCACCACAATTTGGGCACTGCCGAATATATCGTTTCTGTTAGTGAAAATGTGGCGGATAATTCGAATTTGTCGATTCCACGGCGTTCTCAGCAATTGGGCTAATCTTTATGGCATATTTTGCATTTGGATTTGCATCTCCGTTCATATAAAGTCCACCTCACGCAATAATTAAAGTCAACTGGCCATTCATAACGACGCGTCGCGACGTAGATATGGTGGTTGGGTGCTACAGCAACAGGCTTTCATTGCTGATTTTTCGAGCAAAATTTTCTTCAGCGATGAAGCTAATATTTCACTCGGTGGTTACGTCAATAAGCAAAATTGTCGCACGTGAGGTACGGAGAGCCCAAAAGTGATTGTAAAAAAGCCATTTCATCCGAGAGCTATGGCCAAATGATAACCGATCTATTTTGGCCTCCAATAGAAGATTATGAACTGGACGATATGTGATATCAACAAGACGGTGCCACGAATAACATAACAGAACCGATCTTGGCTTTATTGCATGAGAAGTTTCCAGGACGCGTAATTTCACATTTAGGCGACGTCAAAGGGCCACCAAGATCATGGGATTTGCTGCCATTAGATGTCTGTAGGGCTACGTTGGAACGTTTACAAATCAACAACTAATCTAGAGGCGGTAGTAATAATGAAATAAAAGATTCATCGAAATCGTAGCTTTATGTGTGTTTTCTTTAACTCTATTTTTTTAAATCGAAAAATGGAGAATCCTGTAATATCTACGATTGTGTTTGGAGGATGTGTTTCCTAGTCTCTGGTACCCATCAAAGTGTAGAAAATCTCGTACAAGAGAATTGGGATGGACCTCTGTTTTGCTTACATATTGCACGAGTGTGCTTTTACTTTTTCCTAGAGAGGAACTCTACGCATATTTTCACGCACAAGTCGTACTCCACAGCTGGATGAAATATTTTTGATTTGTATAGAAATATAATTGATTTGTATAGACGCACTTTTTAGTCCAAAGCCAGGGCTGTGTTAGAAACTGTTCACCAGTGTAATTGTGTGCCTCAATTAGGTGGGACCAGATCCGTAATCGATTTAGGTGAATACCCAAATATTTAACGGGGCTTTCCATTGAAACTATTTGTTTTTATTCTTTGTGGACTATATTGCAAGCGATACATGAGAATACAGGTACTAGGATTGCATTTTTTTATTTTGATATTTATGCCATTGTGCTTCACTGGCAGTGCTTCAAAATTAATTGTTGGACGGAGTTCCAAATTTCGGCCATTTCCAATACACAATTAGGGAACTTACTTTGTTTACTTTGGTCGTCCGTCTCAAAGCTTACTTCAGCACAAAGTCTTATGCGGATGCGTAAGCCATAATCCAATCATAAAAGATGGCGGGTCAACTCTCAAGTAATGAGGGTCAACTCTCAGGGATTGGCGCCGTATCGTCAATACTTTGTCTTCTTCGGTACTAACCGCTACGGCAGCTATTTAGTTAGTTAACCCGCACCAATCTCTCTTTGTGGATTTCGAAGATGCGACGAATTGCATGCGCATTCAACCAGCCATGACGCGTACGATCTCACGAAGAAATTCACATTGCGTATTTGCTACTGACCCGAAATTTCGATAATAATTTTCAATAGTAAAACGGTACGTGATGAAATGGCAATCCTTACTGTACATTTTGACAGCTCGATGGCAATGGTAACTGTGACAACTGCTGAAGAATAACAACTCGAAAACCTATCATTACTATCTGGCCACACTATATAAAATCGTATGTGTAAACAAAATAAAAATATAAAATAAAGTACCACGGATACTATATTCCAAGTAATCAATTGTCACTCATTTATCGGCATAGACAAAACGCGAAATCCCCCTTCCTCATACAAAACATTTCTTTAATACAAGTTTCAATTATTATAATTTAAAAAATAAATTTAACATGCAGAGGAATGGAAATATGAATCTTCTACAATTATCTGCACCTACCATCCTTTAAACTTCTATTCTTACAACAACGAGTCCTTCAGATAATTTTGTATAAAACTTCAAAGAAAGCAAATAAACTCACCTTGACTTGGTTACATATTTCGAAGCGTTTGTCTTTGAGTACATGTTGCTCAAATCGCTTGGCCAACTCTATATGATGTCTAATATACTGCTGTAGTCCGGATATTCCATATGAACGTAAAACAAACCTGCAATTTAGCACACACACACAGAAAACAAGCAAATTAATATGAAAATAGAATGAGATTGTGTTAGTATTTCTTCTCAATAAAATAAATTAAAACAAAACAGGGAACTAGGCAAAGGTGCTGAAATAGTTCGTATAACAAAGAAAATCTTTCCAAACATTTCATGCGTACCACAATTTCAATGAACGAAAACGCCGACTCAATGGAACTCCCCAGTGACGATAATCGATGGCAGCGTCAGAGTAGCCATGCTTTAAATACAATGGATCTACCACGAGGGCTGATGTTAAGCGTATACGATCGCGTACCCATAATGTGGAACAATCAAAGTTCGTTAATAACCATTTGTTGGGATTGGTATTAAATGAGTCAGCATATTCGATACCCTGGGAAGTAAAAAAAAATATTAATAACTATTAAATGGAAAATTCTCAATCGCTTCAAGCTGCAGTTTAACTCACCTTTAACAATGGCTTCAACTCTGGACATATGAATGAGTTTCCTGCATAGGCAGCATCAACATGCAACCAAACTCCAGGAAATTTTTGTAATTCTTGACCAATTTCAATTAAATTATCAAAAGCACATGAGCCAGTAGTGCCCAATGTTGTGGACACAAAAAAAGGTACAAACCCCTGTAATTCATCTTCCTCCATCGCCTAAACATAAACGATTAATTTTTAACACTTTCTCTTATACAAGAAATACTTTCGCTTTACCTCAGCTATTGTTTGTCCCCTTAAACTGGCGTTTTGATCGGGTTCTAGAATTCTTAACTTAACAAATGATATCATGGCCGCCTTTTCCACACAACTATGGGCTTCTTTGGAACAATAAGCCATTAGTTTTGATAACAGTTGACACTCTTCTACAAATGGATGTTGGGACTTGAGACGTTTCAGGGCTTGAGCTCGGGCAGCCAACATTGTTACCAATACACATTCCGAAGCAGAGGTCTTAAAGAATGAATTTTAAAAAACCTTATTTCTTGTTTGCTTGCTACTCTACCCACCTGTATAACACCACCACCAGTACTGCCCTTCTTCAAGGCCAAAAAATGATCTGGTAAGCCGATGGCCTTGCCCAACCAATCCAAAACAATAGTCTCTAATTCCGTACAGGCCGGGCTAGCAGCCCATGAAAATCCAATACAACCTATTCCATCCCCCAGCATATCACCAAGTATGGAGGGAAAAGAATTGCCGGCTGGGAAGTAGGCATGAAATCTGGGATGTTGCCAATGCGTCACACCCGGCATTATTTTGTCTTCAACATCTGCCATAATTTGATTCCAATCTTCGGGATCCTGCGGTGCTTCAGCTGTTTTTATTATTAAAATGAAACATATTTCACATAATTCAAAAGCTTTTAACTTACATGGCAATAAATGTCTTAAGTAACCTGGTTCTACACTTGGTGTAACACGTCTCTCATTTAATGTCTCCAAATATTGACAGATATATTCCACCATTTCAGTTCCACGTTTACGGAACTCATTACTGTCCATTTTGATGCAGTCTAAAAGGCATGGAAACTCATATCTGTTGTATACTCGTATATATATGGTTAATGAAAAGTAGGGTTAGGGTTTATTTATAACATACGGGCAAAAACATAAATGCCAAGTTCCTATCCAAAAGTATTGGCCCTTAAAAGTACTGAGACCAAATTGTTGTTATGTACAATTAAATCTGATTTTTAGGCAACCTGTTAGTTTGGTAACATTTTTCCCATATTAGAAACCTAAAAAAAATAGTAGCCGTTTTCAGAATTTTTATTACTCATTCCCCAAGTCCTACCTGTATACCATATTTCAGATCTCTAGCTATAGTGGAATTTCCCTATAATAATTATCCACTTTTTACACCTCCATAACACGGAAAGCTTTTATGGTCAAACTTTACCTAAGATAACCTGTATGTAGAGGTCTTATGTTGCCAGTTTCATTATAATTAATGGAAGCAAAGTTATGAGGCGGGTTAAAACAGCGCGACTGGTTTCATGTAATATGCACACTGTGTGCGTTAGGCCGGAACATGGCCTGGCGCAATGCCGTGCGCCTTAATATGTTTATGAAAAAAAAAGTTTTGAATTAAATTTCATCGATATGGAAGTACATATTGCTCTATAAAAAATGCATATTTTTGCTCATTATAATCAGAAAGAATAAATTCTTCGATAAGAAGAAAATTAAGCAGGTGCTACTCTTGTTTGAAGATTAAAATACATTTTTCTTTGAATTTCGACATTTGTCGTTACTTTGGCGTTTGTCTCCTCGGAATTCGGTGCTTTTATTGAATTAATGTACATGGCTTTTTTGGTCGGTATTGAGTCGTTGAAGTCACATTGTTTAATTTTACGCACTATACATTTGTAGTCTATTTATTTCAAATATTTTTAACACTAACGAAGTATGCCGACAAACATGCGTTTGGGCTGTTACAAACTTTTTCTGCATAGAAACACCCATAAGAACACGCGTGACACTTTCTAAACATAATTTGAAAATTTATATTTGGTTAATTTTTCAATTTACAAGATCCTTGCTGGCGGCTGCAATTCTTCAATTCTTGTTTACCGAAAACCACCTGTGTCCGTCATAAATTGTTTGACGACAAGTTTGAAATTTCGCCAAAATTAAATTCACTACAAATTCGAAAATTGCTCATAAAGGAAAAACTGGAATATAAAAAAATTTTAAATGCCAAAAAATCAAATGTCAATAAAAACCCGTAAGTTAACAAAAAAAAACTCACCAAATTCACGACAAAAATTGAAATTTCACCAAAATTTTGTAACTTTGCCAAAATTTTAAATTCACCACGAATTTGAAAATTGGATTACAATAATGTAATTACTAAAAATCCAATATTTAATAAAAGCTCGAAATTTTACCCAAAAAACCAAACTTACCAAATTTTGAATTTTCACCACAAAAATTTCAATTTAACCAATTTTTTTTATTTCACCAAAAAGCTGAAAACTCACAAAATATCTCAGAACACATAAAAGCTCAGAAAGTAAAATTACACTAAAGATGGCACATAGCCGAAACGTGTTTCTCTTCAATTCAAACTTGATAAAAGATGACGGAAATTTATTCTGAAAATTTACATCGAAACACCCTGTCGGAATATCAAATCAAGAATCACATAAAATCATTATTTTACGAAATTTTGGCAAAATCCCTGTTAAACAAATATATTAAAAAAAAGCAAATTTCACTAGAAATGGGGAATTTACTAAAAAATTTCAAAATCCACTAAAAAGTTAAAATCCACAAAGACAAGTTTAAATATCATAAAAATTATAAATATTACCAAAAATTAAAATTATTCGGAAAATGAACAAAAAAATGAACTACTAAAAATGTACTACAGATTTTTTCAGGTGCAAATGGCTGTTTCAAATAGTCAATTTTGGCCTCCGGTTTTAGCCGTTTTATTTCCCACTTAAACTCTCCTTTCGTCTTAAAATAAACATTTACGATCGGCTCACCTTTCTTTTCTCTAAATGCTTGTCATTTTTTGATAATAGCTGCTTTGGGATTTCAGCCCAATTTCTAATATTTCATAAAATTTAAAGTTTTCCGTGCAATTTCAGCCTTTGGGTTAATTTTTTCGTTAAATTTGTTTTTGGTGACTTGTTTGTGAAAATTTGGTTTCTTGCAAGATATCGATCATTGGGAACTTGTAAAACATTGATTTGTAAGAATTGCGATGTTTTTTTTATAAATTATTAATTTTTTGCAAATTTTTTGGTGAAATTAAAAATTTAGTTTCGGAATTTTAAAGCTTGGTAAATTTTGGTTTTTAGTGCACTTTTGGAATTTTTTGGTGTAATTTTATTTTTCTTGAAACTTGGCTTTTTTGGAAAAATAAATAACAATATTTTGTAAATTTAAAATTTTTGAACTATACTTTGGTTTTTAGTAAATTTTAGGCGATTTACAATTTATGGAAAAAAAATTTTTTCAGACATACTTAGATTTTTGGTAAAATTTATAATTTTTCTGAATTTAAATATTGTGGTAAATTTTAAAGTTTTGCTGAATTTTTAAATTTATTTGTGGTGAATTAAAAATTTTTTATTTGATATATTTTGGTGAATTTCGTAAGATATTGATTTTATTAAATTTGCGTTTTTTTTTGAGAAATTAAAAAATTTGTTGAAATTAAAATTTTTGTAGTGAAATTTCATTATTTGATAAATTTGCTTTTTCCGTATTTTTTGCAAAATTTAAGAGTTTTTAACAATTTATTTTTTTTATTCCAGTTTTCGGTTTTATAGTGAATTTTCATAATGTAAATTTCGAATTTTTGCTTCGGTTTTTTAAAATCTAGATTTTTGTAAAATAATGATAATTTTGTAACTTAAAATTTTGAAACTATGGTTTAGTTTTATGGTCAATTTTCGAATTTTAGTGAACTCCCAAATAATAGTAAAATTGTGTTTTTTTTTATTTTTCAGATCAATTAAAATTTTTCATCAAATTTATAATTTTTACTAAATATTTTGTTGATTTCTTATGTTTATATTTTTTTGAATTTATATTTTTTGTTAATTCAACATTTGTAAAAAAATTTTAATTTGTTAAACATCGATGTTGTTAAAATTTCGGAATTTTCACAAAATATTATGATTTTACGGCTTTTCGCCAAAATTATAAAATTGTAGTGAAATTTAAATATTCGCAATAAATATAAAATTTCTGAATTTTGGTTTTCCAGTTTTTTTGTAAAATTTCGGTTTCATTGATTCCTTGGCAAACAAATTTTGAAGTCCAGTTTTTGTGGTGAGTTTTCAAATTTGTGCACCAATATTTTACAAATTCACCAAGAATCTGAAATTTTAATTTTATGAAAACGTCAAAATAAAATACAAAATTATTTAAAAAATCTATAACTTCACCACAAATAGGAAAATTTCGAAAAAAAAAATTAATTTACCATAAAATTGAAAATTTACCAACAATTTTAAAATTATAAAACTAAATATTTTACAAAAAATCTGAATTAAATCAAAACACAGAAAATTGGAATTTCAACACAATGTAGGAATTCACCAAAATTTAAAAATTCTTCACAAAACCAAACTAAAGTCTAAAAATGTTAAATTACTAAAATAATGAAATTTTCCAAAAAAAAAACATGATTCAAGAAAATCGAAATTGTACCAAAAAATTGCGAAAAATTCAAAACTTGCCAAAATTTTATATTCGCCAAAAGTTCAAAAAGCCACAATACCACAAAAATAATTTGCAAAAAATAAATATTTGATGAAAAATTTCGCCATCTTAACAAAACCGATATTACACAAGTTCAAAAAGACAAAGAACCCTAATTTTTACAAACAGGTAACCAAAAACACACTTCGCCATATTTTAAAATTTAACGCCAAAATTTACATGAAATTGCACCAAACAATATAAATTTGATCAAATATTAGATATTTTACAAAAAATCCGAATTCTGCTATTACGTACAACATACTCAAAAATTGAGAATTTGTCAAAATTGATAAGCATTCACACAGAAGAAAAAAAATTAAAAGAGCCCGTAATTTAGAAAAAAAAAACATCTCATCCATTAACCGATCGAAAATGCTTATTTTAGAACAAATAGAAAGTTAAAATGTGAAATAAGACGACTAAAATCGCAAACAATATTTTATGAGATTTGGCACAGCCGAATAAAGCTCTATCTATTACTTCTTACTTCAGTCTTTTTGTAGATTTTTCGTAGTACATCTTAAATATACGTGAATGATCATGCATTTATGTCGATTACTACAATTTTTTTTAAAGCAATATGTTTGTCTTAGCTAATGATCATTCACATCACTTATTTCACCGTTAATAGCGCGTTTGAGTTTGGTTAAAAAGAAATTAAAAATGTTTCTTATTAACCTTGAATTGGAAAAATAGGAACAAACATTTCTTATACTCGTGTAGCTAAAATTTTTGTACTTTTAGGATTTCAAAAAATTGGTTTGAAATTTGAAATTTTTTAAGGAATTTGCTAACATTTTAACTTTTTTAATTAATTTTATACAAATTTTAAATTTTGTATCAATGTATATTAATAGTTTTTAGTTTCTGCAAAATTCAAATATTTTTTTTTTGCCAAGAAACGAGTCAATTATTTAGAGTTGACTAGTCACCAAACTATGCTCACATTATAAAGATTTTTCTTTGTTAGCATATAATTTTACTTGCCCAAAAGCATACCTTGTACGTTGGGGAACATTATATTATTCCAGAATCCATGGAATTGGACCAAATATATAATTTTCGTTAGGGAAAGCTGATTGTAACAGAGTCTTGTAAGTTTCTGCAGATATTTTTGCAATTTGAAATTCTAAATCAATTGTGCCGTAATGCATTATAGCACCCCCGACCATAACTACAACTTCTCTGCTGTAAATGCGACTTAAAAGCAGCTGAACTTTTTTCATAATTTATAATTGTAGCCATCTGGGACATCCAACTTAAATTTTTTTCTCACTAAAAACCACAGCACGTCAAACATTTTCATGCTCTGTAACAAATTGTAATCGATTTTCTTAACGTACATTATTCAGCGGCAGTATTTTGTTAAATTTTTCTCAATTTCAGGTCTCCACACCTGGCCATGGGTTTTTTAAGCGTTGATATACATACTTGCCTGGATACCAGCTTGAGACCTGATTTTTAGTGCTGAAAGAACAGAGTTTCGGGCAGTTCTCAAGATTTTTCTCTTAAGGGTTTTAATTAAAGCGATTGAAATCCTTGCTTTGTATTTCTTTCCATCGTTTTAAGTATTTGTTAAATATCCGAGCACAGCGTTATGACTTACTTCGTTTCAAGGAAACCCCTGCCGATCGATAAACATCGATTTTTGCTCTTTCCGCTGCCCATTTTTCGCTAATGTTTATTTAGAAAGTACTATTCTTCATCCACCAGTAGTTTATTGAATAAATCCAATTCGACTAGTTGCATAAAATTTACAAATGCAAAGATCTAATCATATGAACAGCTAATTTTTTTGCCTTTTGTCTACTGTCGCGTTAAGCGTTCATCTTGTTGTTCCTATTTTTGTAATTTTAAGAAAGTTCTCGATGGTAGTACAATTTAGACAAAATATTCAAATAATTATGGCCTACTTATTAAAAAAAAATTATGGGGATCTAATCAATCGAACAGGAGACTTTTATGTAAACCCCGTACACCAATTTTCATACAAACTTTTAAAGATTGAGGAAAAAATTACTTATATTATTGTCAAGATATATGTATAAGCCGAGGTCGGTGTATAAATCAAAAATCAATATCTCTTAACCGATTATTTAATGAATTTAAGAGGTGTTTGTTTTTTCATTTAAATAATTTTGTTAACAATTTTTAAATAGTAAAATTCCTGAAATATAAAATCCAGAATTTTCATTGGAGATTGATAAGTTTGGTATTATTTTTAAAAACGATTTGCTGATGTGCATGTATGTACGAGTATATCGCATTTTTATTACATAATTTGTTTCTCAGATGTAAAATATTTAACAAAAAAATTCTATTTACCCGAATTTTTATTGAATTATTAATAATAGTTTTTCTTTAGTTTAAATTTGTTTTAAAATTTCTCTAAATAATTTCTGTTTATATTACCAAATTTGGCAAATTCTTTTCAACACACTTACACTTTTTATTTAAATTGAATAATAAGTATGATTTATTTTATATTTTATTTTTTTTTTAATCTTTTAATTTTTTTATATAATTTCCGTATCCGTTTTCAATTTCCGTCAAGCGTTAGAAGCTGATGACAAAACTCTACTGATCATCAGCATGCAAACATCTTATGAAATAACCTCGGTATCCTTTCGAGACATCCTGTTCTCTGTAAACGAGATGAGGGGAGGAGGGAAATCATCTAACGTTATATTTAGCACGACAACAACAAATATAACAGCAACTAAATACCGCAGTATAAATAAAACAATAAAGACAACGGCACAAATGACACCAACAACACGAGCAGCAGCAATAAATAATTGAAATATTTGTGGTGCTCTACATATATTACGAGTACCAATTTACTTTTTATGCTTATTGTTCTTTCTCAATCCTCGTGCTCTCCCTTTCCAACCTTCTATGCACATTATTCATTAACCAACAACTATCCAACCAGTCATTCTTCCATTCACTCGTCTCTTTATTCATTCAGCCACAGTCCAACCAACTTGGAAGCTTAAAAAATCAGACGTAAAAATTCAACAATTTGCTTTTCATATCCTTCGTCGTACGCCTTAAGAGGAGGCATTGTGTTTTTGTTATACTGTTAGGCAGATGCTACATGAAAGAGTTACATGCAGGCAAAAATAATGACCACGTTTGAAATATTTGCAAATTAAATTTACGTAAACATACCTCAAGTAATAGTTACACTGTGCAAGTCCAAAAACGTGAACAATGCGACCCTAATTACGTGAGAATCACACTTTCTAGGTTCACTCAATTTATCGGCATAACTTTTTGTATTTAATGGTGTTCAAATTATCGCAATTGTAAACTTTGTTGCAATCAAAGGAAAAGCGTTGTTAAAACCAAATCGTTCCATGTTTGGTCCTAAAGCTCAATCGCCTTCTAGAAGAAAGGGGTTCGTTTTTCTTTTATTAATATTGGTCCCTTTTTGGAGGCAGAAAGCTTTAAATCGCTAAACTTTTTACAGTGGCAGCAAATTTCTCGATTGTGTTAGAATTTCATCTGAGCAATTCATCACGAGTGTACTCACGGCCTAGCAACGTTTTCAAATCATTCAAATTTATTTTGTAAAACATGATTGATAGTTTAAAGAGGCGGAGTTCGTTTCGATTGATAATTTTGTTCACTTTAGGTTAAATGGTTATGTCAATAAGCGAAATGTAGTATCGCATTTGAATTATGATAATTTCGAAGCCATTGTCGAATATGCCGCCGGAATCATTAATTTTATATGTTTACAAAATTTATTATGGTTGAAACGTTACGGGACAGTTGTTAGCGGTTTATTTTGATAATTTTTTGTCTTGTGATAGATAAAATCGCATATCTACGACGATAGGCCTGACAGAAGTGAATAACCCAAAAACCAACTCGCAACGCATTACGGGCGAAATATAGCCTGGATTTACTGTGAAAAGTTTGAGAAAATTTTACCCCCAGATTATGCCATTAACATATGTACTACCACCCATAGCAACAGCAGAAACCCGTAAACATATTACTGCATTTATGTCAATAACATTATCATTTTATTAAAGTCAATTCTAGGAGGGATAAAGCTAGTGTCTATCGGCATTTCGCTGGTTGCTTGTAGGCCAGCTCATAAGTTTTTAGGAAAAACCAGAAACAACGCATCTTATGCTTGTAGTTTTAAAAACAAAACGAGAATTGTTTATGAAACACCGCGCACGATATTAAAGTTTTACAAAATCCTAAAAAGAATTTTGTAAATTTATTTTCTACACTTTGCTGCAGGGTGGACTAAACAGGGTCAAACCAAAATTACGCGAGCTAAAGTTATTTTCGAGAAAGGACTTTTTTACCTACAATATTTCGTACTAAATTAATTGTCTAGTTACTTGTTTATGCAGCGCCTTGTACGAACGCTTTAAGGAATTATGAACCGAGTTTTTGTTTACATTTTGGTTTTTGGCAGTGTGACCAGATGTGAAAGAACTTTTGCAGCTGAATTCGTTTTTGAATAATGTTAAAAGCAATATTTTTAAATGCTAAAAAATAATTCTAAAATATCATAAAATAGATTTTCATTTAATATATCCTTATGACTAAACACGTCGTTTTTCATAGTTTCCCTAAATAGTTGCTAAAAATATAATTTAAATCTCAAAAACTATTGATATGCAGGCATATAATAATTTTTAAGAAATGGATCAGAATAGGTGCTGATAGGTAGAACAAATTTCGTGAAATTAACCTAAAAATTAACTTGGCAGTCGCAAAGTTTTAAAACTTTATATTTTCTTTCTGGATGAAAATATAAAACAATGAAGAACTATATACAAAATGCAGGTTCTTGTAACGAAATTCCGCCATCCCTTGTCAAGTTTGTTTTAAAGACGAACCGGTTTCGGCAAGGTGCCATTTTTCGTTCTGAACGAACGGTTTCGTTCTACTGAACGGTCTTAAAGGTTAAACTCAACTGTTTTTCTATACGATCTTAAGGCTCAAATTAGCATTGGATGTGCTTGGAAAATCACTAGTATCATTCGTTCTAGAGGCATACTAGTACGTTTGGACCCGATTGGGTGCTTTAGGACAAGTTTATGACCAGTTCTTTTGTATAGAAAAAGTCCCCACAAATACCACAGTAATTGTTCCGTTACACAAATATTCTATCAATTTGCAAGTGGTGCCCTTGAACTATTTCAAGTTTTAGGCTAATATCAGCATTAGCATTTTGTATAAAAAGTCTAAACCCATTTGCATTAGTGCTTACTATTCTAGTAACTTGTACTAGTAGCTTTTATTAACGCTTAATCTCCTGCAGAGAAGTAATTTGAAATTGATTCATAACTTTTCGTTTATCAACGGCTGAATAAAGTTTATGTAGATTTTTGGAACGAATTTCTGTCATCCCTTGTCGAGTTTGGTTTGGATACAAACCGGTTTCGGCTGAAACGTTCAGAACGTTGTGAACGACAAATGACACTGAAGATGGTACATAGACGGAAAAATCTACATCAAAACACCCTGTCGGAATATCAAATCAAGAATCGAATAAAGTTTATGTTATGATTCTCGATTTTAGAATAAAAGTAAATTCGTATAAACATTGTCTGAAGCCTTATGAATTTTTCATATATTTATATAAATAAAAATTAGGTTCTACGATAACGCCATATCTTGAGAACGGCCGGACTGATTAACTTACTTTTTTTTAATTGCCCCAAAGATGGCTCTTATTGAAGGAATAACGATCTTGAGCCTGAATAAATTATTCGCTTACTTAATAAAAATATTAAAAGAGTTTCGAAAAATTAAAGTTCGCGAAAATCGAATAAATATTTTTTAATAGGGTTAAGATTATAACACCCGCCTAACGTATTTTTTCGCCTGCCATATGATATCGATTTGCAACAATTTTTAGTTTCTCGAGAATTTCTCAATTTTCCGGGTAATTTTTAAAATATTGATTATTGATGTGATATTTCAACAGGGTGATTTGATATAGATTATCGTAATGAATTTTCGTCATCTCTTGTTAAGATTGGTTTAAAGACAAACCAGTTTTGGCTAAGTGCCATCTTCAGTCGTTCTGAGTAGTTCGCTTTAAATTTTTCTTTCCATGAGAACCGCCTTGGAGAAAAATGGAGCGTTTGTGATACCGTTTCGCTAATCTTTAACTAGTTTAACGATAAAGCTCGATTTATGTAAATCGGTACGATCGTAGCTAATGTACCGAGAATCCTGCACCGTTGGACTACCTTTCTAAAAATGACATTACATTTTTTATTGTGGACTAAAACTAAGGTCCAACAAAAGGCGCAGAATTGTTCAAAAACAAATCTTGATTCGAGAATCATATTGGCCACCGAATAGTTTTTTTTTCTTTTCAAAATAAACTAAAACATAAATACATATTTCGTATACCAATAATTAAATTATAACCCTGGAACTTTGAAATTCTTTATTTTTGTAACCTTTTGTTATGAGAACCGAATTTGACGACAATTGAAAGTTTTCGGCATTTGCTGAATGAATTCGATTAAAGTGTTAAAGCCACAATACCGGCTACACACGAAGAAACATTGGCGTGTTCCATTTTAGGTTCCATTGTTTCCTGTTGAATTTCATTTGGTTCCCAAAATATTGAAATTTTTGTAGTCTCTTGGGTGCCCGTCCAATTGCATAAAATTTCGTACAATAGAGTTGGGATGGATCACTAACTCGCTTATGTTTTTGCACGCGTACGTTTTTATTTGTTCCTGGATAGTGGGAACTTCTAGATTTCTATGGATATTTTCATTTCTTATATACCATCCTAGACTGTCTTTTTTGTATCTTATGGATGTTTCATGCGCAAGCAGTACCCCGTTGAAACTAGTTTCCGCGAAGTTTCAAAAAATTATAACCTAAAAATTAATTTTAACACAACCGTGAAATGTTTTATGTATATTTACATATGTATTTTATGTAGATTTTTGGAACGAATTTCCGCCATCCCTTGTCAAGTTAAAACAGAACAGTACTGTTGTGAATTTAAGATTTTTTAATTGAATTTTCTATTCTGGTTTAATTTCATTTGATTAGATATTTTAAAGTTAAAATTCGCTTCTTGTCAGTTTTCTGATTGTATATTTTTGTTTAACTTTAATTTTTAGTTTATCGAATCTTTCTAATAAAAGAAATTTATAATAAGTATTTGAATATTATCTCTTAAGTGTTATTCATAAATTATTACCATTGTAATAACTAACTTACTGTATTCAAATCTTCATAAACTATTTACTATTAGGTTTGGGAGTGCCGTCTCGCCAGGCTCATGGAGCCCATGAAATTGCAGTAAATCGCGTGCTAGCGTATTGGGATGGACCACTAGTTTGTTTACGTACGATATTTTGACGTGTACGTTTTTGCTTCCTCCTGGTTAGTGGAAACTTCTAGATCTCTGTGGATATTTTCATTTCTTATATACCAAGGGGCGCACACGGTATGTCGTAAAATCAGTCGTAAAGACTGATTATGTGATCTCTTTTAAAATTATGGGTTTTATGCGATTATTTGGTGAATAGCAACATTTTGACGATCTTTGAATTTTGACATAATTGTCGAAATTTTTTATTAAAATTCGATTTTTCCCTTACTTTTCTCGACAACTTTAGTTATCTAGGAGAGATTTTAGCGACTCTCTTACAAAAAATTCTTCGATTTTTCTTTTTTAATTGTCCCTTTTTCAAACCTACCCTGCATTATAGCGAACAACAACAAAATTGTTGCAGTCGGTCCAGCCATTTAAACTTTTGGCGAGACTAACGAACAGCAATTAATCTATATACCTATATATCAGTATGTACATACGTACATATATAGATATATTGAAATACTTACGAGTTAACATTACAATTAAAACTTACACCTTCTTGTATAACAAATGCAGGTTGGAGATATTTTAATTGACTGTAATGTATGCGAATTTCGACTTAAACTCATAAAATGCTCGTACTCGCATTTGCGATAATATATTTTACAAAAATATGATTAAGAAGATATTCAGACACCTCCACATACATAAATGTTTGCAAATTCTCTTGTTTTTTTTTTTTTTCTTATACAGCGAACCGAGAATAAAACTTTATCATGAAATATTTAAGCGAAAAAAAAAAATAGAAGTATCGCTAGCATCATAGTCGTCATCTTTATCATCATTGTCTTCGTCACCCATTAAGGAATTCGTGAAAATATGTTAAGGCGGAAAATATGGAGTAGATAATATGTAGAACTTAACAACAATTTGCTTAGAGAACATACATACATACATACAACTCAACTTTTTTCCAAATACATTTCAATTCTCAATCCAACACTTGAACGATACTTCAAACGTTCTGGTATGAATTTCTTACATTGTTGAGAATGAAGGTGGCTTGGCTGTCTTCACATTACTTAAGCAATAGGTTTTTTTTTGTTTTATCAAACTGCTGCTCCAATTTAAAGCCTTTTTGACATTCAAAATGCGTTTTGACAATTTCGGTATGTCATGGCAGATGTATGTATGTAGTACTTAGATATTTACAAATGTATGTAGGTATGTACTGTTCAATTGATTAAGCCAAATATTTTGATAATTTAATGGGTAGAACCAAAATTGTACCAGCGGATAGGATAGTACATTTAATTGAGCTCGAAAGTGAAATGCAACGGTATTTTTCGAGCGTAATTTTTGCGAAAAATTGAGAAAAGAAAGTTGTATTATTCTTTCTTCATTTGATGATATCCCCACTTTGCATTTGAAAGCTTTTTTGCAAATAGTTAGTCTTAATTTAAATATAAAACTAACCGCTGATGTAACCGCTGTTGTAACAGCTTTAAATCCGGTAGAAACGAGAAAAGTTTGCACAATTGCGTCACACTGAATCCTTTTGGTATCGAAAATTAGAACGGAAGCTGGCATACAAGCAAGTATCTCAACAGTACGTACAGATATCATAAGCAGTGATCATTGAATGAGAAATTATTTTAATGATTGGAAAGTTGTGGTTTTCACGGATGAGAAGAAGTTCAATCTGGACGGACATGATGGATATAACGACTATTTCCATGAATTGAGAAAACAAGAGTTGTTGTAACGTACTATGGGACAATATAATTAAAATTTCAAAGGCTGCAGAATGACTGGAGAAATCTACAAAACAGTGCTTAATCTGGCTTTTGAAAAACTAAGTGACAATTTTGTACAATTTCCATTGATAATACAACAGGATAATGCTTCTATACATAACACCAGAGCTACAGAGAAACTTATTTGAAGCCGAAACATTCGTTTCTTAATTAGCCGCCTTATTCTACTGATCTAAACATACATAATTGAAAATGATTGGGGATGGCTCACACCTGAAAGGTATATGAAAGAGGAAGGCAATTCAAAGACAAGCTGTCCCTTATTCAGGTCATTTAAGAATGTTGGGAACATACTCGTATATCATTAGACTGTTCAAAGCCACTTTTTGACTCTCTAAAAGATCGTATATTAGAAGCTATTGTGAACCGTGAAGGGCACGCCCGCAATTAAAATGTAAACAAAATAAAATGCTTGAAAACATTTTTGTTTAATGAGCAAAAAATCAAATGAATAAAAATATTAAACCATTTTGTTTATTAATTTTTCGAAAAAATTATGCTGAAAATACCGTAGCAGCCTGCTAAGTAAAAAAAAGTTATGTGGGTCTAATTAATTGACCAGGAGTGTATATGCATTGTGCGTGTGTAAATAAATATTTTGTTTAATAATGTATTTAAGAATCCCCAAAATTATTTTAAGTTCATTTTTATTTGTATATGAATTCCAACAAGTTGTTTCTCAAAATGTCTACAAATTCATTCATGTCTTCTTTATCTCATGTTCGTGAATTCAAACTGAGGGATCTGGTGTTTATTGCATTTACATTTTAAAATTCCTTAACAACTTTTCGATTTGTTGTTAAACCTCCTTTGCACTCGTAGTTTTTACCAGTGACTACACACATTTCTATTGCAATCTGCCTACCAACTAAATAACTAAAATGGGTCACCTTTAAATTGCATTATTTTTAATACACTTCCACAGTAAACTCTTCAATTATTTTCTTAGAGCCTTGAGTCAGTACAGAATCGCAAATACTAATTTCAGTTTTATTTACTTCTGATTTTTCTCACTTTTATTCCTAAATAAATTGTACGAAGTAAATAAAATAAAACACTGGTATTAAATGCTGTAGGATGCATCTAAGCATGTGTAGTGGTTGTACTCAATTCACAACATAGATACACACACATACCAAACACTTGTTGAATCTTAAGTGTATGCAGCACTATTTAGTTGAAGAAAAAGAATAAGGTAATAATGAATATTGTGCCAGGGAACAACAATTCACAGCGGCAATGGCCAGTAATTTAAAGGAGCTTATTTATGCCAACTATTTTCAAGACATTTCTTACATTAAAATTAATTTTTAATTTTCAATATCGCACGTTGAAACTATGTAAGTTTCACGCAATCAGCTTTAGTGATAACGGCGCCTATATGCAGGCTTAACTGTGACAACTGGTCAAACACTAAGCTGTTTAGCTCATCTCAACCAACACACAACTGGGAACTGGGAACTGGAAACGCGCTCGCTTTTAGAACGCATTTTGGTTAGAGACTTGACTGGCAATAGCATTAAAATTATGCTCACTAGATCGCCCGATTCAGTCGCTCAATGCTTTTTGGGGGGATTTTTGAAGCCCGCCACAAACTCTGAAAGCTCTCGAAGAATATGCCCGACAAAAGTGCAAGGAATTGTCGCCCAAGTGGAACCAACATTTTGTAAAACATTCAGTTATGTCATTTCAAAACAAATTGTATTAAACGCCTGTAATCCACCTGATCCTAAATATCCTAAAATGAAATTAAAATCAATCGGAAGGCTCATGAGATAGAATTGTGGCAAAATTTATTGATGCAGATTTTGCGATAAAACGTTTCCTCGGACGAAGCAGGTTTTTTTTTACAAAATAACAGGAATAAAAAAAGCCAAATTGATGGGTCCAAAGCTATTCTGGCTTCTTCAGAAACTGTTATGAAGGAGAGGAATGAAAACTCATAAATTTATTATAGATATTTGGCACGAATTTCCGGCAATGCCTTGTGAAGTTTGGTTTGGAGACAACCCGGTTTCGACTGTGTACCATCTTCAGTGTCATTTTTCGATCTGAATAATTATATCAAATCAACCTGCCATAAAATCAAATTAATATTCATAAAGTTGTATTTATCACATTTTGTTTTATTTTTTTTTTTATTAAGAAAATTCCTAGGAAATTGGACATTTATTTTTCTAGGGAAGTTGGAAGTTTGGCAAACCAAATACAATATACAAAAAGCAACTATACGTATATATGTAGATATTTAAACGACTGTAGTAAAAAGCTATTGACTCTATCAAAGAAAATGGGTTTGTAATCGAGTTTTTTAAAATTTGTTTTTACTTAAAGGGGTATGACTGGACACGTTAGCATGTGTGACACCATGATGATGCTGGATGGAAAATCAAAAATTTTTGATATAATAATAAACATGCTTGTTAAACAACTTTTTTTACTCCGAAGTCCAACTTACATGTAATTTCGTTTGTAGAAATTATTTCAGTACTCTTTAATTAATAATAACACTCATAACATTTAATTAAAAAAGTCCCCAAGAAATTAGTTTTTGGGTCCACTAAGGTAGTGTAACTTTAAATTATTTTTTGATATTTGTGCCAAATTTAGCAGTGGTTCTACTTTTCTACTAAGAAATTTCCTTTAACACCTTTCTAAGCAATGTAATCTTGATTTAGAAAAAACTATTAATATTTCACAATTTGTTTTAAAAAATCCTGAAAAAAAGTTGCACGGGTGGAAGACCAGAAAAATCATTTAGTGAAAGCTCGCAAAAGTGAAGAAAAGAAAAAATATTTTGATTTCATTATATACTGAAGAGGTGTGTTTGGACTCAAAAATAAATTTGCGTTCTACAGGTAAGCGAGCCCGCAAAAATTTTAAGTGAATTTTAATGCCACCTCAGCTCAGCGAGAGTTTATTTAAAGAAGCACTTGCAATGTTGATCGATACATGTTTAGCGATGAGATGAGTCATTTTCTTCACTTATACCCTGCTATATATCGTTAAAAACTGAAATGGTTATGTGACCCAAATAAAATAGTTATCGGCGAACATTTTGCTAAAGTAAATTTGCAATCTTTACTAGATCATACTCTTTCTGTTGTCTCTATTGTATCAAACTTACATATATATACAATAGATTCTATAAATATCGATGATCTGATTTTACTTCTTACACCTACCGTTATAAAAACAGCCCATTAAATGTTACAATAAAATCCTATATAACTTCATTTATAACTGAAATTTATTTCCATGTTAAAAACTGTTTTCGTTCTAATTACATTTCGCAAATATTTATTTTATATAATTATTAAAAATTTTCTTGTCTTAAAAAAAAAAAAGAAAACAAAAAATTACACAACTTATGCATAACCTTTGGTGTGCTTGTTGTTAAAGCATGATTACCGGAATCGTAGCTATTATCAACCTGATCTGATTAGGGTTGGGGTATTTTTAGTTCGATTTTGAACCTCTAATAATACTGCAGATAGTGATTATGGTTGCGTTCTTAAAAATGAGGAATTAGAGCTGTGTAGAAAATACAACCATATGCAAAGGCAATGAATATATTTATTTCGTACATTTATTTTTATTCACTACATAGCATGTACAATTTTATGCATTTAGAAGGGAGCTGGAATTCGAGTAATAAAAATGTAGAATTTTGGAACGAATTTCCGTCATCCCTTGTCAAGTTTGGTTTGGAGACTAACCGGTTTCGGCTATGTGCCATCTTCAGTGTCATTTTTCGTTCGTTTCGTTTCGACCAAACTTGACAAGGGATGACGGAAATTCGTTCCAAAATTCTACATCACAACACCCTGTCATATTTTTCTGTGAGGGTCAAAACATTTGGTTGAATTATAAATTCTTAAAATAAGATTCAACAAAGTATGAATTGAAGTGCGACAGAATTGATTCTTTTATAAAAACAATCCGCTATTTAACTTTCATTTCATTGAGTTTACAACTCTTTTGAGCAATTACAACTACAACAGAAGAATTTATTAAAATTATTCTCTTAACACCCACGTGTCAATCGACAAGGACGTGTCAAAGCCATTAATACACATGCAGCTACACATACATACACACAGCTGCTTCAACAATTAAATTCTCTAATAGATCAATTTCCCATCGACACGCAGCCACCCTTATTCTGATTTAGAAATAAAAATGTAAAAAGAAAATAAAATAGAAAAGTGCTCGTATTATATGAGTATCACGACTTTCTTTAAGGAATGTTGGGTAAAATTTTACTCATATTTTCTTCAATTACCACCATGTCAGTACCATCTCTATCGTCGTCATCTTAAACAAGCAATCAACACTTAACTAGCAATAATTTAATTTATTTCACACCATTTTGAATATAAATTGGTAATTTGAGAGGCCTGACTAAAAACTAAATTGGCAATTGAAGATTTCATTCATAAATAAGTTTTTTATACATATATTCTTAATCTATGTTATATAATTAACTAGCTGACCCCGCCCGCGTTGCTGGCCCTAAGCAAACATTAGTGCTCTATTACCACCTTTAAGTAAAAATCCATGGAATACATATTGTTACAAAGTAATAGTCAAAGGTGTGTGGAACGACCTATTGTACAAATGTACAAATACGCAATAACATAAAACAAAGCAAAAACAATCTTGGAATAACGGGCAAAGTTTGACGGAAATCACCAGCAAGAAGGATAAGAGCGCCTCCCATCGATTGGTTGTTTCCTCGAAAATCACGTAGAGTCCGGTCAAGCGCTTCGAGCGATTTCTTATGGGCCATTGTGTATTCTTCCCAAATGATAATTTTGCACGTTTTAAGGATTGTGGCCATGCCGGAATTCTGTTGTTGCAAGTTGGTGTTTCTGCGTGATTCAAATTCAATGGAAGTTTCAGTGCTGAGTGTGCAGTGCGTCCGCCGTCCAATAATATTGATGCAATTCCCGATGATGCCATTGCGAGTGCAATCCAATTCCGCATTCGAACCGACGCCAATACTAAATTGAGGGGGAACGTTTTGCCTGTCCCTCCTGGTGCATCGAGAAAAAAAGTCCCCCATTTCCGTTTGTTACCCGTTGCATGATTTTTTCGTAAGCAGTTTTTTGATCACCAACCAACCGTCTTGTTTGAGTTTCTACATATTGTTGTTGCTGTTTGACATCGAAGTGTTGTTCTCGCACGACTGATGTTGGACCTTTGATCGTATGCAATAGCAATCGCAAATAATAGCATTCATCATTATTCGGATGAACGGTGTAGACACGTCCCAAAGTATTAGAAGAATGCACACCAGCATATTCTGCGACAATCGCACCACGCTTTCTTCTCATGAACTTCTTCGTCGAAGTGTTCCAAGTATAATATTTGGGAATTTCAGGATATATTAAAGTTTTGGCGAAATTGTCGGTTGTACACAATTCGAAGAAAGCGGTGAGAGTAGTGTGTGGCGGCTGTTCGGTTCTATTTTCAGCATTTCGTTCGGTTAAATAAAGACGCTGGCCATTTTCCAAATGAACGGCTAGATGTTGAACTGTTGGATGTCGCTCGTGAATGTTGAATGAAAATATACGCCAAACTGCTTCATTGCTGCTGATGTAACGTCCCATCTGGAATTGCGTGATTTCGTCAATTTGATTGGCAAGCCCGAATACTGCCATGTCGCTGCCTTTGTTGACATATTTGCAAATATATTTAATGGACTTCAGCGAATTGCACTACTCAACATTGATGTGGGCATCAAACATTTTTGAAAGCAGCGGTGAGTAGGGCACGATCCATCTGTTATCTACGTTAACATTTACATTGCGGATTTTAATTGTAGTTGTTTATCCACCGTCATTCAACTTTCTTCGCCTATACAGAGGATATCCATCGCCTCCTGTTTGAGTCTCTTGAAGCAGCTCGCGTGGATAGCGCTTTGTGCATTTGCCCTCTTTTATGCATGGTGAATTTGTGTTCAGTTCACCGCAAGGCCCGTGGATCATGAGCTTTCGGATTGATTCAAATAGAACCGGATCTGCGGTGGGATTCGGGAGTTCTGCGGAAATCACGTCATCAATTTGCGTTGGCATAATTTTTTGTTTTATCCAGACGAAAATGTGGGCGTGTGGCAGACCTCGCTTCTGCCATTCAACCGAGTACATCCAACACAGAGTTTCGCCAAATATGTGATTTTTGGTGATGACATCCATCAGCCTTATCAACTTTTGTTTGAATGCTCGGGCGAGGATATCGTGTCTATGTGTTGAATTTTGGCCAGTAAATAAAAGGCACAGAATATAAACAGAATACCCAACAATGACATTAGAAAAAGCGTGTAATCAGGTGTTATGCGTTTTTACGTACAAAATTTTAAATTAACCCGATTATATGAAAGAGATAGCTTAATTAGAAACGATAAGGTTTTTTATCTCTCTTATATAATCGAGGTAATGTTGTTGTGAGTTGTCTCGTCTAGTTAGGAGTCTATGATAAAAGGTCGGTGATGTCTTTCCATGTTGGGTTGCATATGAAAGTGATGAAGAGGTCTGGCCGTCCATACTTGCGCACGTATGTCATGGCATCTTGAGCGTACTGGTGCATTTGTCGCGGACTGCCTATATATGTCGCTGGAAAGATCACCATTTGGCCGATATTCGCAGCGTTGTTTCCATCATTGGCGATCGCATCACGTAAGTGGACATATTCTTCAACGCGTAGCTTTTGCTGATTCAACCGAATGAAGAGCAGACGTTCACTTTCAATTTTCGCGTACATGTCGACAATGAATTGATGGAAGACTTCACGACATTTCAACAAATAATTACATTCGTTTGGCCTGATCATAAGGCGATAGGCATAAAAGTCCATACAGAAACTTTTTTTGTCGACTCTACATTTGAGTTTGGGTTAATCTGCATAACGTTGAAATGATACCCATCCTCACCCCGTGGAAAAAGCAGTGGATATTGTAGTGCATCATACGATCGAGGATTTTCCGCAATGCGTTGAACACTTGCATTCCGGCGATGGATAATGATATCGCATCGCTCGAAGTCTGCACCGACCATAACATCTGCGACGTCACCTATCACCGGTGCACTGAAGCGCCGCTCATGCTCACCAGCCGGTGTCTTGTCAGCTCTTATTATAACCGTGTAATTATCTGCCTGCATCTGGTCTAGGGCTGTTTTGAAAAGACGGATGATTTTCCGTGGGACTTCATTACTAAATTCGCAACGCTGTTCAAGCTCTGTAGCTTCATTGCCAGTGAAATAAATTTGGAGGAAGTGGGAAGTGGGAGCAGCGATCCAATCCTGTGGTAGATTTGGCCTTGAACTTTGAAGGTGGGCAAGTAACCGTCGTTGTTGATAAGTCTAGTTGCTCCGAAGGACGTCATTTGAAAGCATGAGTTGTAGTTTCGGATGTTTTGAAGGAAGTGCTTGGAAATCGACTTGGCGCCAGAAAGGTAACTTTGTAGGGGTTCAGGCGGCTCAATCATTGGTGGTAAAGCAACTTTACCGTTCAAACAACACATTCCCGGTGATTCCTAAGCGAATTTCAGAGCACGACAATGTCCATTGCTCCAATCACTACCTCCTATTGATTGCGGTAGTCAACGACCCTGTTGTAGTGAAATGCCTCCAACTTTAAATCGATTCTTTCTCTTGACCGAGCCATGCGGGAGCGATTGGCAGCAAGTCTTTCGGCATACTGTTTGGGTGTTTCAGCAGCTCTAAGTGAAGATGCACTGTCACACATTTCCTGAAGCCGAGATTCGCGTTCTCTTTCCATTTCTGCGGCTCTAGACGTAGATGCGCTTTCGCGGTTTTCCTGAAGACGTGATTCGCGTTCCTCTGCGGATTCAGCGGCTCTACTTTCTCTCTGCTTCCGTGCTGCGGTGGTTTTTTTACCAATTGATGTTTTTTTAGGTGGCATTTTAGTAAACTGTAATCGTGTTAAAGGAAAAATGGTGTGTTTTTTTTTACTTTTATAACGTTTTATTGGTTGTTGGAACCACAATAATCATATTACCTGTTGGATAAATTGGCACTAAAAATAATTTGTAAACTTATTTTATTATTATTTCAAATTGCAAAGCACTTGTTATTCACTTAATTATTATAGGTTTTTAACTTATGAAAACAAAACAAAACAATTGAAAGCAAAATTTGTTTAAATGTACAGTTATTTTTCTACCAGCGTTTAAGTAAAACTCAAAAATGTACATAAACAAATCAAATACAGTCAGTGAGCAATTATAAATAGACCAAAAAAATATCTACGGAACTACATAACCGATTTAAGAGTTTGATATCTGATTTTAGAAAACAAAAAAAAAATTAAATAAAAATTTAAAAAAAGGAAAAAAAATAAATATATGTACACGTCACTGGAGGTGGAATATGAAAATTGGATTTTGCCACGCCCACAGTGTTACCCGCCTGAATATTCTAAAGATTCCCTAAAATTTTATTATCAAAATCAGCCCAGCCGTTTTGGAGTCCATACGTTACATACATACACACATCCACTTTTATATATATAGATAGAAGATATACGATTTTGTGTTCGTTCTATGCTGGTATTATATAGCCGATTTTTACAAAAAGTATTCCATTTTCAATGCGTTTATTTGCAGATGTGCACAATCTATTGTTAAAATCGGTTCAGTTTAGTAGCTATAAGAGATTAAATATGCCACTAATACTTGCACAAATAATACACAATATTTCTATTAGCTTCAAATAGAAAAATAAATTAAGAAAATATATTTAGTACTATTTTCTTCTTCGTTCATCTATCGATTTTCTTGTTGTTTGTAATTTCTACAGTATTCATTTCTGACCCAATAAGTATATATACTCGTATTATATATCCTTATAGGTAGGGAAGTTTAATTAACGACAGAAGGCCTGTCCGATGTTAAAAACAACTTTCTGACGACACTAGACAACCTAGGTTCTTGAATCTCAAATTTGCTATGAAGTTCCCCTACAAAAATTTTCATCCCGATGCCCCCAGATAACCTACAGACCTAAATGTTGAATCAAATTAAAGAAAAGACCTCAAAATTTCATAAACTAACAATGAAAACTGAATTCGTTCAAAAACCGAAATTTCACAAAAAAATGGTTGGCAAATTTTTAAATTCACCAAAAAATCTAAAAACTTGAAGAAGAAAAATGGAAAACTGAAATATCATAAAAAAAATTATATTCACCAAATTTTGAATATTCACCACAAATATTTAAATTTCACCACAATTTTGTAATTTCGCAAAAAAAAAACAGAAACTGTATATTTTATGTTAAACGTGGAAATTTTAACCACAAAAAATTAAAAAATTGACCAAATAATTGAAAATTCACTAAAATATTGAAATATAAAAATTTTAAATTTTATCATTAATCTCAAAAACAAAAAAAATCGAAATGCTACCTTATAAATAGGGAATTCACCAAAAGCAAGCTATAGTTGGAAAATTTTTATCACAAAAATATTCTAATTTTCCAAAAAATCAAAATTTAAAAAAAAAATTTTAATTTAAAATTCTCCACATATTCGAAAATTTAATTGCTAAAAAGAAATTAATAACTATTAAAAAACAAAATTTTACCAAAAATACACATTGGGTCACATTGGGTGGCATATACACAACCCAAATTTTTCCATCTTTAGTTAGGTGTACCAATTCTTCCGCAGGTGGGTGACTTGGAGCATTATCGAGCAAGAGAAGCGCTTTTATGGGGAGACCTTGGGTTTTTAAAAAATTTTCCACCTGCAAATGCTAATGGATAGACTTCAAACATTTTTAGTTTAATAACAACTCACCTCTTGAACAAAAATTGTAAAAAACCTATTTTTATAAAGAGTTGCATTCATCCAGAAAGTCTTTGAGTTTCCATAAGCAACCGGCAAATTTTTATTACGAAAACATCTTGGGCTTTTCCGATCACAAAAGGCTTAATCTTTTTTGTTCCCTCCGCATTGGCGCAAATTAAAAACGTTATTCTCTCCTTTGAAAGTTTTCTTCCAGGTGCAGAATTTTCGCCTTGATGTACATATGTTTTATCCGGCAACATTTTCCAATAATGTGCGGATTCATCTGCATTAAAAATCGCTTCATGTGTAAGGCCGTGCTCTTCAATAATAGCAGCTAACTTATTGATGAATGGGGCCACAACAAGTTCCTTTGAAGACGATAGCTTTTCACCAGATTCTTTAAGTAGTCTTATACCATGGCGTTTTTTGAATTTCGTAAGCCAGCTATCACTGGCACAAAAGTCTCCTTTATAAAATTGTCCATGAAATTCCAAAGCTTTAGATTTTAATTGGTTGCTCCCTACTGGAATATGAGCTCTTCTATTCCTACAGCGCATCTTCCATTCTATTAAATTCCCCAGTTGCTGCCCTGTAGTGGGATTTGTGTGCACCTGTTGCAGCTGAAAGCTGTGCCTTCTGTTTTCTTATAGTGCAAATGGTTGACTTGGATAACCCATACTTGCTACAAATTTCATATAGAGATTTTCCACTTTCACTGTCTTCTATAATTTTTAGTTTATTTTCCAAAGATATTCGTTTCTTTTTTACTTCTTTTGCTTTAAACATCTCGTGTTCATCAAATGTAAAACACGCGACACAAAACACTTGCTATCACTATTAAATTTCACAACAACTAAATATGTAGTATGTACATACAAATTTGGCAGTTCACTGCAAAAATAAATAAAAAACCCAAAAAAAAAATTACTCAATCATATTCTCCCAAAAACTGCCGCTATTCGTACTATCGAGTAGTAAAAAAATGTTGTATTCGTACTATAGAACTGACAATGCAACAAAATTGCCATTCGTACTATTGGACATTCGTAGAAACGAAAGTACATATTATTGGACGTCCACTGTACTACCAAAGCCAATATTCCAAAATTCTGGTATTTCACCACAAATTTGAAAAAAAGAATTGTGAAAACATCAAAACAGAATAAAATATCTTACACAATTATATAAAAAATCTATAGTTTCACCACAAGCCGGGAATTCACAAAAAAGTTTAAAAATTCACCAAAAAATTTTAAAATCATAAAAAATTTAAAATTTCAGTTTTATTGATTTTTAAGCTGTTATAATCTTTATTGGGTTTTACTACTTTAGTGAATTTGGGTCTTCTTATTTAATATATTTGGAAACCCCTCTAGGTTCCAAATTTTATATACCATTCAGAAAAGTATGAACTATTAAAAATGTAATATGTATATCATTTTGATTAATATATTATTTTACATTTAAACTCTCTTTGCGTCTCAATATACGCATTTTCGGTAGGTGTGTTTTTCTTTTCTCTCAATACTTTTAAATTTTTTATAAATTCTCGATTTTCCGCTGAATTGTATATAATAGAAGAATTGGGTTTATGGTAAAATTTTTAATATTTGATAAAATTTCGAGCTTCCGATACAATTTTAGCCTTTGCGTAAATTTGTTCGTTAAATTTATAAATTTGATGAAGTTTGCTTTTGGTTACTTGTTTGTGAAAATTACGTTTTTTGTAAAAAGGTTTTTTCGAAATTGTGTGACATCGGTTATGTTAAAATTACGATGTTTTTCATAAAATATAATTTTTTGGAAGTTTTCGGTGAAACTGCAAAATTTTGGTGATGTGGAAATTTAGTTTTGAAATTTTAACATTTGGTGAATATTGTTTTTTGTGGTATTTTTTTAAGTCTTTCGATTTTGTAGTAAATTTTCAAAAATTTAGTGAACAGAAAATTTTGACAAATTTAAAATTATCCATAATTTGTTGGTGCAATTTAGATTTTCTTTAAGCCATACTTTGTTAGACTATAGTTTGGTATTCTGAAGAATTATTAATTTTAGTGAATTCTTAAATTGAGTTGAAATTTCAATTTATTATAATTTAAAAATTTTTTGGTAAATTTTTAATTTTTTGGTGAATTTTTTAATTTTTGTGAATTCCTAATTTGTGGTCAAATTGATGATTTTTTATATAATTGCGCAAGATAAATTCTATTTTAAAGTTTTCATAAAATTTTGTTTTTTTTAATATTGTTTTTTTTTTGTGAATTTGTAAAATTTTGGTTAAGTTAAAGTTTTGTGGCGAAATTACAAAATTTGGGAATATGGTTTTTGTAGTATTTTAGGTAAAAGTTTGGTGTTTTATGAAATAATAATTTGGTCGCAATTAAATGTTTGTATTTGGTGAGTTATACATTTTTGAAATGATAATTTTTTCTTGCAATTTCGATTTCTTTCTAAATTAAAATTTTTTGGAAAACTTTATTTTTTGTAATTTAAAATATTTTGGATTTGTGGTGAATTTTCGACTTCTTAATGAATTTTTAAAATTAGGGTGACATTTTTTTCCGAAGAATTTAGTAAAATGTAATTGTCGGTTTTGCATTGAATTTTGATTTAAAAAAAACATTAAAGTCGATTTTTTTGGTTTGTGGTGAATTTAAAATTTTGGCAAAATTTCGATTTTTAGTCCATCATTTAGGTCTGTGGGCTTTTGGGGCCCTCGGAATGGTAATTTCTGTAGCGGGATTTTATAGCATATTTGATAAGGATTTAGAATATACAAATTTTATGGGGTTGTGTATACGAATTTTTCCGCAAGTGAAAATACCATAAAAACCGAAATGGCTGATTTCAAATAGCGACAATTCACCGAAATCACTTATCAATCGGTCCAATTTTCAAGATTCTAGGTTGTCAAGTGTCGTTAGAGAGTTGATTTCAACATCAGACAGACGGAGGACCTTAATTGAACTTCCCTACCTATAAGGACTCAGAGTATATATACTTGATTGGGTCGGAAATGAATATTGTGGAAATTACAAGCGGAATGACAAACCGATATACATATACCCTGTTGATTTTTGTGAAAGGCATAAAAAGTTGAACATTTTTAATAGTAAAATAAAAATAATTCTACTAAAACGATTGAAAAGGGCTATATCTAGCCTAATACATATACAGAGTTTTGAAAAGGGCTATATCTAGCCTAATACATACACAGAGTTTCGAAAATGATTTATGTATTTCGATTAGAAATACACAGCAAACACCCTAATATGGCAACGCTGACTGCATAGTGAAAGGGGAACGACATTTATCTAGTATGTTGACTCCTCATTGCGAAAACTACAAATTGTTGGCTGTTCCTATCAGCCTTAGCCGTATGTTCAGAGATTAAACTAAAAAAAATATTCTTCCTCAAATATATAACAGATCGTTTAATTCTTCATTTTCACAACTGGTTGTAAAATGCCGACAATGCGCTGAGTGCCAGGTCCAGGTTAAGCATTTGGACTGAAAAAACTTTAATTTTATATTAAAAATTATTTGAAATGTAACTTTATAGTTTTGTTTTATTTATTATTTTATATATAATTTTTGTTTTTTTATTTTCCACAAACATTATTACTATTAAATAAATGGTTTGTCATCTTTATTTTTTTAGATTTTTCAACTTGGTGTACTAATGGAATTTTAAAACATAAATATGTTGTCGGAAAAATGAATATCATATAATTATATTATAGTCTACTCTTACAAAACAGTGAAATATTCTAAATTGCATAAAAAAGAATTAGCTTTTTTTACAAGTTTTAAACTAAAAATCTTTAACATTTTTTTCGATTTATGACTCGCGAAGAATTGTACACAGAAATTTTTATAACTTGTGAAAATGATATGAATATAGGGAGGAATATTTATCGTCTGATTTTTTAATGATGGAGATGAAATAAATATTGTTTATTTTTCTTATTAATTAGTGTTAGTTTTATATGGGTTTATTATTTTTGTTATTAGAATTTTTGTAAAGGAATTTTTAATTAGCTTGTTAGTTAATTTTTATTTTATAAAATAAATAAATATATTGAGTTCTATTTAGCACTCAATATGATGATTCCCTTTCCTTGTTTGACTATGCGATTTTTTAAAAATTTTGTTTTTTTAATTTAATTTATATTTATGTTTAATAATAGGGTTTTTTATATAATTATTGATGGTGTTTAATATTCATGTTTTAATGAATCTCTTACAATGATTTTATTTTGTAGATTTGTGTGTTGGTATAGTATATTCTTTTTACTTTTAATAAATACTTCTACATTTCATTTGCAGTGTTCTTCTTATTTTCTTTGCTTCGCTGCTTAATTTGGGGCTTTAGCACCTCAATCATTATCAACACACTTATTGTTTACTCTTGAAGGTGTATGTTTCCTGTAAAATTTTTAAATATTCGAATTTTTTAAGCTTCACTTTCGCCAGGCGCTGCATTTTCAGCCTCTTCATTGATGGGTACAATTAGATTTTCCTTTGACATGAGATTATATTTAGTTACAAAATGTGTAAACCTATGACAGAGATAAGTCTCAGCTTCAAACTCGTCAAATATACGCCTATGATGAAAATATGCATGCGAAAAAATTCTATAAACGCGACGACACACGGAACCCAATTTGGTTACAGATGATTCCTTTATTGAAACTCTGAAAATAAAACAAAAAAATACATTTTTTTTTAATTTTATACATTGACAACTAAGAAATCTGTTGTGTAAAAACGGGTCTATCATACGGAATGACTAGTGCCGACAAAAACCTCCTATGTCAAGAAAGAGCAAAGCAAACGCAACTTAAGTATTTTACACTTTCTCCTCCTCTTTACTTTGCCAGTTCATACATATGCCATTGTTTGGAATAAATAATCTCTCTCTGGTCACTTATAATGCAACACTCTCTTGCCACTATGTTGAGCAAGTATAATATGCGAAGTGATGGTAAAAAAAATATCCATCGATTAACTAATCATACGATTGTTCGAACCGAAAAATTATTAATTGCAATTAGTCGGAAATAAATACTATAGTAAAAGATTATTTTAGTTAAGATTGAAAATCATCATAAATAATTACAGTATTGCAAAAATCATAAACAGGTTTATTTAACTTCTTTATTTGGTTTAAGAGGTTTTTTAAATTTACTTATTTAAAACATAATCCAAAAGTAAGAATTTAGAAAGGTTTTTGTTGTCAGGCTTTTGAAAAAAGACGCTCTGATGAGAAGTTTCAATGAGAAAGCCACATTTTTGTGAATGTGTTTAAAGGCTAGGGTAACACTGATTTTATTTTATGCATGCTGTTAAGCACATTAATTATAATTCAAGAACTGTAACGTTTAGAAGGAAAGCCATTTATTTTACGCTTTGAATACAACATCAATAAAAGACGTGTCGCCTTCTTCAATAGAGTTGATGTTGCTAGTAAAAATGATTGTTCAGTATTTCCAAACAAGAAATGCCAAATATATTAGTATTATTTCAGAAAAATGTTTCGACGTCATATAGGCCTTGATTGCTAATAAATAAATTTATTTAAGTTATTTTGGAAGTTGAAATTTCGATACAATTACATTGTTAATCGAAATCAAATAATCTATTATTAACCGTTTTTCGATTAATATTGCCATGACGATGCCTAACAATTCCTATTGCATATGTATCGTAATGCTAACACTACGTCTTGACTAGCCATAAATTTGTTGGCACCTTGAGAAAGCGTCTGCAAAATAACAGGAGAAAATGTGTTCGTGGTTTTCTGCATGCATACTTTATATGTTGCCCGTGCATTTTGTTTGTGTAAAGGCATTTGTGTGAACAATTTTTCTGAGAACTCTACTTGATAATGATGTGATAATGAAGAGCAGTGGTCTTGACTAGCAAAATTTCTGTGCGAAGAGCAAAATGTGCGATGTCTAACAAGATTTATGGCTAGTAAAGACTAGTAAGTTTACACGACGACAAAATGAAGACATGGCTTCGCTCTCTGAAGCCTTATTTCGAATACACACATATTTACTATGTATATTAATATTTGGATCGTTAGTTCAGATAAACTTACGATTAAAGTTAGAGAAGACAGAAATTATTCATGCTTCGCAAGTATATTCAAACTAAATTTTCCCAAAATGTGTTCGTTTGGATTAATCTACTAGTTTGGTTTAATATGTGCAGACAGCAATAGCTTGCTTAGCAATTTATGGATTGACTCAAGACTTTATTCATTAATTTTCTGCATATACAAAGAGGTTTTTTTTTAAATATATCCAACGCACTTTAGGTTCTTTTTATGCAATTAAAATTAAATATTTCCATCACCAAAAATGCATCCTTCTGAAAAAGTAAAATTTAAAACTTACCTGCTTGGAAAGTATTTATTACTATTGAGTAAACAAGCAGCGCCGTCCAATGTATGACGGGTGTAATCAATGGCAGGACATTCCTTTGGTGTTTTATGAGCAGCACATAAAAATATCCATTGATCGGTGGCAGTCATTTGGGTGCAAGTAGAGGGTGAACATTGTTTTTGCAAACGCACGGCAAGTCCATTTAATTCCATGCAAAATTGTCTAAGTAGATTAAAAAAAACCATCATATAAAAGTGAAGAATACAAAAGGAACTATGTTGAAATGGATGAAGAGAACGCCAAACTACTCACCTCAAATGTTCATATTTCCAAACACCCTCGTCTTGAGCATCTGGCATAGTTAATATTAGTTCCACATTTGAAGGATCTCTTTTTATCAACTGTTGTATGTACTGTTGTACAGCCAATGTGCTGTCCATTTCCTCTAATGGTTCATCAGGCCAACGAGAAAAATCCTACATATAAAAACAATATTTAGCTAATATGTCATTTTCCATCAAATGACCTAACAGCTCTCTTTGCATTTGTTTGAAAATTCTTGTTTTACCTTCCCCTTAGTTCCTGGTCTATTTCTACGTACAATGGTTGTGCCGTCAGCCATCTTCATGTTTTCTTTCTACTTCTATTCTGCTCCACTGAAAACCAATGTGAACAGTGTTTTTACAAACTTAATATTCTCGTTTTATTTAAGTCAACTTTAACTAAACTATGGTGATGATAAATGAACATGAAAAGAATAAATAATGTAATTAATGATGTACGCCTTCCAATATAATAAGTTTATTATATTTTGCTAAAAACGAAGAAAAGCCCTTTTTTATATCCAGTTTTTCTCGTTTTCTCTTTTTTACTATTGCTTCGTATAATTGAAAAAAATTGACAATTATGTGTATTTGTTCCTGGAGATGCCAGATGCTTGTTAAAAAAGACGACACAATAGGTTATAATCTTAACTAATGTGATTGTCATCCCAAAAATTGAAAAAATGAATGGTTTTATATTGCAACTAGCATTTTTTTTATAAGGGCCTCTGAAGATTTCAAACATACAAGTTTCCCAAATTTTAAATAAGAAAACCGTGGGTCAATTTAAATGTGTTTGCATTTTTATAACAAAAAAATATAAGATTGTTGTTACTAGAAATCTCATGGCATGAAATTGACGCCTTGGCTCTGCAGGTAAGTTTTTTAATGGCTTTAAAATTACACAGGTTTCATAAATTTTTTATTGTTTGCGTTTTTTCTAAGAAAATAGGGAAGAAATTAAAAAGAAATGTTTCTTTGATCGGCGTAACATGAAATCATAACAATTGCATAATTATTGACAATTTCGGTTTTATATTCTTCCGACATTTACTTTTATTTTACATCAAAACTAATTGCAGTTGTACAAGGAACGGCTCGAACCTGAAGAAGCTCCAGGTGGTTCTTACGGACTGTGCAATGTGCCGAATAGCCTTCGAGTGAACTCGCTGAAAGCGAAATACCCACCTAACCCAATCGCAGTTGTAGACCCTATGTAACTAGTCATAAAATATGATTTCTTAGCAATTTATGAATGGTAGGCTTCGGTACTTTTAAGAAATTTTAGGGCCATTATTATAACTTTTCAATAGGTAAAGTTAAGGAACAGATAATTCGTTTTTCCTTATTATTAGTGCACTCGAATTTGTATCTAACTATCTAGATCTATCTAGATCTTACTTTTAATGTATGTTTTATGCATTTAAAGTGGGCATATTTTGAAGAAGAAACAACAACTAATTAATTATTTTTTCAATTTTTGGCAAAACGTAACTAAAAACAAAATATCACCAAATAGCTGCTTGTTGTAAGTAAACAAATAAAAGCACTATGTATTTTTAAGAACCAATTTATATTTTGTTGTAAATAATAGATTTTTGCTCTTACACTGATATGTTTTCCGAAATCTTAGTTTTATTTTACAAGTTGTAATAACGTATAATAGTTAAAGGTCGATTTACTCCTCAATTTAGTTAAAGTTGCAATATGCTAACAAAAACTTGTTGCAAATAAGTTGTAATAATGGCTTTTAGAATTTTCGATAAAAGCATTTTGAAATCGCCAATACGGATTATATTAAGCTGGATGTGAAACGTGATTTTGGCCGTATTGAGCAGACAGTTATTAAATTCAGAACACTTCCCTACATCAAGTCAAAGAAAGTCATATAAAGGGAACGTAAATTAAGGAAAACAGCACGAATTGCGTAGTGAAAATATTAAAACTATTAGAAATATTTAAAGAATTGTGATAAACATTAAATAAGTTTCTTAAAGCTTAAAAAGTAAAAGCTAATTCAAATTTTAAAGATGTCTTACGCCTATTTATTCAAATATATTATAATTGGTGATACAGGTATGGTACAAATAAAAAACAAAGGCTAGAACAATAAACATTTTAGCAATACAAATTTATGAAATGTAAAAAATAAAAACTTGCAGATTTTTTGCACACTTATATTAAAAACGAATGTAGGCTTTGTAAAAGAGCAATTTTCTAATTTGTAATACAAATTCAGTTTTATTAATACTGAAACTTTATATACGAGTTTGTCATGGTTGAAAAATCAATAATTTTTGTACACCGTATTTCTTGCCGAGTGTTGGGTTGTGTTTGTTGTTTTTGTAATGCTAGTTGTTTTTGGTGTTGTTGCTGGCAATGACTGTGTTATACTAGGGGTTGGACTTGACTAGTGTGTTGTATATTTACATGTGTAGGTGTGCATATATGTTTACTTGGTTTGTTATGATTTTCCTTTGTCTGTTATTTATTAAAATTAGATTTACGTATTACTGTTATTATTTATATTGTCCAAATACATTGTGGAGTCATGCGTCAGTTGGAATATTTGATACTATTTTATCTCATTTAAACCCAATTGATATATGTAGTTAGGTAATTTTCCCACTACTTAAAACTTGTCAATTTCATAATTTCACATTTGTTATGTACTGATATCGTGACCATAAACGATTCGGATTAAAGCAGTAGACTACGAAATGTAAGATAATTTCCAAATGTATCCCTAATGCTTTCGTAGGTTAACTGAGACAGAGTTCATAGTTTTATAGATAACAAATTATGTTATATTCTGTAACAAATTTTTTGTATACATAATAGGTACATCAAAGTTGCAAAGAAAATATTAAATTTCTATCTCTGTGTGAAGTAGCGATTATTTTCCTGTAAAACGGAGTATTTTTAAGAGGGCAAAAGGCACAATTTTTTTTACTCATTGGGAAAGTACATATTTTGGTTATAGTTTTTATGTCTTTTTGTATGTTGAATGATTTAATATTATTTGAAATGACTGGACATCAGTCAATGGGTGGTTTTAAATGAATTTTTTTGGCCTTTTAAAATTTCTTCTTTTGCAATTTGTGATAATTTTATCATCCCCAAACTTATTGACACAAGTGAAAATAAGTAAAATGAATATACTTACAACAACTTCGATTAGGTGATAGATTTTAAAATTAAAATTGTACTGAGATAAAAAATTTAAATGCACACTTTTTTGTAAAACTATTTTACTTTAATTATCCCGCAGGTGTTGGCAAATCGTGTCTTTTACTACAATTTACCGATAAACGCTTCCAACCTGTTCATGATCTTACAATTGGCGTTGAGTTTGGTGCCAGAATGATAACCATTGATGGCAAACAAATAAAATTACAAATATGGGATACCGCTGGTCAAGAAGCATTCAGATCAATAACACGATCATATTATCGAGGTGCGGCTGGTGCTTTGTTAGTGTATGACATTACAAGACGTGAAACATTCAACCATTTGACAACATGGTTAGAAGATGCTCGACAACATTCAAATTCCAATATGGTAATAATGTTAATAGGAAATAAAAGGTATGTATATATGAAATTATATTTTTTTTGTATAGCAAAATAAAATATATTTTTTAAATAGCGATTTGGAGTCTCGACGCGAAGTTAAAAAGGAAGAGGGTGAAGCATTTGCACGTGAACATGGTTTAGTTTTTATGGAAACATCAGCCCGTACCGCAGCTAATGTTGAGGAAGCTTTTATTAATACAGCAAAAGAAATTTACGAAAAAATTCAAGAAGGTGTTTTCGACATCAATAACGAGGTAAATTTATTTTATATGCTTCGAAGATATTGAGTAGTTTAGGTATCCAGGAAAACTAAACTCACAAAATTGTCAAACACACAAAACGCAGGAAGCAATGTCATCTGAACTAAATAGTATTTGAATTGCTGACATAAAATTCCGATGATTTACATACTTCCTAATGAATTAAAGTATTGTATGCACATTAATTTCTTAATGATAATGTAAAACTGTTAAGACCCTGGCTATTATATTTTCTTTCTTGCTGTACGGAAAAATCGATATACCTACTAAAACGTATCGCAATTAAATCATTTTTTGTCATATATTTGGTCGCTTTTTTGTCAAATATTTGACTGTTTTTTGTCGAATATTTTATTGCTTTTTAACATATTCGTTACATTATTCAACGGAATATGCGACAATAATATAATACATACCACATAGTCACTTTTATACGAGTAAACCTTTTTGGGGCATTAATAGTTCCATCATCTAATTACGAATAGTTTTAAAAGTGGTTAGAAATTCATCTATTAAAATTAAATAATCACTTAAGACAGTAATTCCACTATCCTACACGGCCCTACAATTCAACACGTAAAAGTGACAGTGTTCTCTACTACTTAAAATATATCGATGTCACACTATCACACACAAAATGGGAAAATAAAATGCAATCCCATAGAAAGTTCCATATAAAATTTATCAATATGTAAAATTTACCAACAGACAGTCACTTTTACGGTTTTTAGCAGAACGCCTAAATCTGATAGTAAATTATGGCCCTTACCCTTATCTTACCAAAAGTTTTATTTTTTTGTATTTCTTAACAAGAATCGCGACACTAGTAAAAACGTTTTTTTTATTTCAGTTTGTCTTAAATCTTAGCCAAATACTGATTTTGTTAAATTAATTAATTTAATTAATTTTGTTAAATTAATTAAACAAAGCGAACAGGAGCAAAATTTAAAACTAATGTGTTTTGTTTTTACAAATTACATCCATCCATTTAGTAGAAAGCGTCGTCTCTTATTATTTTACTATCCAAAAAAAAAATGAAGATCTAAATTCGACCTATGTCGTTACTTTAATTTGTCGCTTTCCTTAATATTTCAAGTTTAGTTATTTTTTTTTTACATTTTCTTAAATAAAATGTTCATTACAAATTCTAAAAAGTAGATGCAAATTCGATACTAATGTAAATGCCAAATAACATTAAGTAGAAGTGAAAATTTTACTTTTTTTCCTCAAACTGCTGGAAAATTCGTACTGGCAGGGATGTAAGTGTAAGGAAGTGTGCTTGAATGTTTACAATTAATAACAAAGCAACACACACTTTGAAGGCTTTTGGTTATATATAATAATTCTATATCTACGTGATGATACATTTTATTTGTCTGGTATGTGCCACGACTACTTCAAGTTTAAAAATGTATAGTTTATTGCTGCTTCAAGGCAGGTAAGTAGCCACTATTATACTTTGAAGAAGATTAATCTACAATACTTTTCGTATTGTTAGACATATTATCATTGCTCTCCGTAACTGTTAGGTCTTGAATTTTCATAAAATTCATTGTTATTGGCTAGATTTCTACCTTTTTTACCTGGATATGGTTTCGCATTTAAGATAATGATAAGGGCGAATTCAGTAGTATCACGTATTCTAAAAGTTACTGCGTTTGGAAAAAATCTTAATTTTTACTTTCTGTGATTCACCTAGTTGTCTAAAATGTTAACTTTTACTATATTCAAAGTTATCATATCAAATATATTTCTTTCTGAATAGAAAGAATAAAGAAAACGAACTTAAGCTTAAAATTAAATTACTTAATATTAAAAAAGCTTAAGTTTTTTTTAATGTTAATTAATAATATATGTTATGTGCACAAAAAGCTTTTATTATCAGATCAGTTCTGATTTTCTTTTAAATAACAACATTAGGTTACATTTTTCTAAAAAACATGTGCTTTCTTTTTTAGGCCAACGGCATAAAAATTGGTCAACAGCATTCCCCAACAAATCCTTCACTGCCCGGTTCTGGTAATCAAGCTGGGTCAGCAAATAGCGGTTGTTGTTAGAACTTGGTCAGTTTTTTCGTGCAACTTTATTAACAAACAAAAAAAAAAACACAAAAAATATAATATTTAAAACGACATTAAGTGAAAAAACTTGTATTTTATTTTTTACCGCATCTTTATGATGATTAAACTAAAAACAAAATGAAAAACGAAATCACTTTTCTCCTTTTCAATGATTAGATAACATCATTAACAAAATATAAAATAAATATAAATTTAAATAAAACGTAAAAAGTCGCTAGAGTGAAATGTATATTAAATCCGAATATATATTTTACTTGAAGCTATCGTAACTACAACACAATTATTAAAATTAAATATAAAAATAATATAAATTCAAATTAAAGTATAGAAAATATTGTGCAGAAAATCGTTATAATATAAATTAAACTACGAGACATTTTTTTAGATATTTGGTTATTTTTTATGAAAAGAAAGAAGAAAATTAAATTTATATATTTTTTTTTATTCTTAATTTTGCTTTGGATTTTAAATTAATTGCAATTAATTTGTAATTTATTTTATTTCTTCTTATAAATTTTTTTTTTATTTTCAAACTATTTTTTAAGAGGTTAAGGATTTTTTTTATTTTAATTGTCGTTATATAATAAACTTTTTATTTGTATGCCTACGTGTTTTACACAAAATCAAAACATAAACTAAACTACATATTTGTGTGTTTTATATAAAAATTATTTAAATAAACTAAACTAATTATAGTGAGCCTAAACTTATACACATTTAAAATATTAAATAAAATCAGATTTTGAAAAAAATAACGAAAAAAAATCTAAAAATTTATTTTTGCAAAATCGTACATAGGAGTAATTCATTATATTGAATTATAAATAATGCGAAATTTATTCTTTTATTGCATGTTTTTTTTTTATTATTGAAGTTGTTTTTAATAGAATTTTTATTGATAGCTAATTATTTTGTTTCGATTGGGAATTGAATTGTCTCCATTAGTTTTTTCTTAATATTTTTTATTTAGATGTATAATAAATTCAAAAGGTGGACAAGTGCTTCATGTTATCGCAAACTTATCTTTCAGCCAAAACCTAACGATTTCGACTAAATTTGGACTTCACAAAATACTCTAAATATGTAGAAACAAATGTCAATTGACGCTGTTTTAGATAAATAAAAAATAAGACAATAATAAAATTTTTTTATTCTTAAAGAAGTATAAAACAAGAATATCAAAATTATAGCAAAAAATAGGGTCGAATTTAATAGAAAATTAATTATCAAATTTTGTGTTATACATAATTATTCAATTTACATATACTGAAACTATGCAAGTGTGTTCAAAATGAGAGAATCGCCAGAGAAGGCAAGAAAATAAAATTGCATTTGTTTTGCATGCATGTAAACACTTTGTCGATAATTGTTGTTGTAACAGCTATACTGGTGTCGGAAATTCTTCCCTGAAAAGATTGGATTATAATTATATTATGCCCCTCAGTTTGCAGCTCAGTTTGGTCATGTGAGACCAACTTATACACAACCAAACTTATTTTAGTTATTTGCGATACACAACTGTTTTTAGTTGAGTTTGTCATAAAGTTGCCAATATAAAATATCGAACTGCCAACTTTAAATATCACGTTTGACAAAAGAAATTTGAAGAAAAGTAAGTTACTAAAATTGTTTTTTAACTGTTGTGGGAATAAAAAGTATTTACATAGAATGGATATTTCTGTCGATTTATTTTATGACGATGAAAATGAACACTCTTGTATAGATGTGCTACGTATAAAAAGAAAAATTCGTGATGATTCCAACCCTTTTGAACTATCCAGTGCCAGGTAAGAACTTTTTATAAGTAACAAAACTAAATAATAATTTTATTATTATAGATTTATAAGTTATTTCCGGCTAAACAAGGAAGCGTTTTGTTATTTGCTGGATGAAATCAAAGATCACTTCAAAACACCTGTTCGCGTGGTAGCTATTCCTCCTATATTAAAGTTATGTGCTGCTCTTAGATTTTTCGCTGACGGGAGCTACCGAAAATGCTGTGGAAACGACTTCAATATTGGAATAGCTCAATCTACAATGTCTCTAGTTTTAAAATAAGTAGTTGACATTATAGAGCGCCGAATATACAGCAAATGTATAACAATACATATGACCCAAGAAGAAACAAATGCATCAAAAGTGTGTTCGGGTGTATCGATGGAACATACGTTCGAATCGTTGCTCCAAGGAAAGATGTGCAACATCTTTACCTAAATCGAAAAGGCTACCATAGCTTAAATGTTATGATTGTAAGCTTACTAAGAGAAAATACTTGTTTTTTTATTTATATTTATCGTTTCCAGATGTGTGATTACAAAATGAACGTACGGTATGTAGACGCAAGACACCATGGGACTAATCACGACTCACTAATTTTTAATTTAAGTGATTTAAATATTCATTTGCAAACAAATTTTCAACAAAATACATGGACATTAGGCAAGTTACATGATTTTTTAATTTTAATTTAATTAATTTATTATTTTAGGTGATACAGGATATCCCCTCTATTCCTACTTAATGACATCATTTCGTATGACAGATGCTGGTTCTCCGCAAGCGCGATATAATACTGTGCACGCCAAGGCTCGCAATATCGTCGATCGCTCGATTGGAGTTTTAAAAAGCAGATTTCGATGTCTCCTTTCCGCTAGAGGTTTACATTATTTAGCTGAAAAATCAACAGAAATTGTAAACGTTTCCTGTGCTTTGCACAATATTAGCCTTCGTTTTCAGGGTGAAATTTCAGAACCAGAAATAATAACGGAAAATGAAGATGCTACTGTGAAATCCTCTAACACAAATATGGAAGACTCTGAAGTTGGAATCAGTATTAGAAATAATATTATGCAATCATTTTAAACGTTATAAAATATTTTATTTATTGTGGAACAATCTGTTAATTCAGTATATATGTATACTTAAAAACTTTTAATTCTTAAAAAAAATAATACCACTTCTTGTGAATTTTAATATATAAAAAAAATTTTTTTCACAATTTTTATTTACAATCTATCCATTTAAGGATAATAAGTAAATTTGATATAATAAGGTAATATTATAATATTGTATTAATACTAATACAATTTGTATACTGATATTATAATATAAAGGTTGTTATATGTACAATTCAAAGTAACTTAAATAAATAATTCGTGAAAGGTAAATATAGACAAGTAACAAAAATAACTAAATAATTAATTTCGGAATGACAAATCCAAAATGTGATATCTTTATATAAAAAAATAAAATGAAATTTATCTATATATGTACATACTTATAAACTATTAATTTTTCCATTCATGCTTAAGTTTTTCTATTTTTAATTTTTCGCACTCGACCTTAAGATTGTGGAGATCAGTAGCCTCATTTGCTTGTCGTTCCAACAATGCAATTTTTTTTTCTTAATTTCAAGCATCTTTTTGTTGATCTCGTAGTTTCTGTAGAAGTTTTTTTTTTCTAATTTTTTTAATGTGTGCAGAATTTCATTCTGAGTTACTGCTTGTTTCCTTAATAACTCAAGACGCCCGCTTTCTTGTACCTGATTACTTCTTCTGATTGGGGTAGCTGTTGGTAGATCTGCTGGTTGTATTGTTTGTTCAACTGACTCAGTAGAATTGCCAGTTGATGCTGCAGTGTTCTCAACGCCAAAAACTTGGCCAGATGGTGTCACGTGCGCTTGCAAAGACAAGTATCCTCAAAGCTATTTAATGGTATTTCTTGTGATGGACCTCCCCCTGTCGCTTGAGTGTTTCTTTTATTGTTTGCAAGTTTTTTCTTGATGCTTGCTTTATAGTGGATCCAAACCTGTGCAAGATTATAGTTATATTAAGAATATTACAATTCTTCAATATTATATTATTGACACACTTATACGTTGCCATTCTTGAGATGTTCTTGTCGGTGGTCCCAGACATTTTAATTCTACAGCAAACTCTTCCCATAACTCCTTGCACGTATTTTTCGTTGCACCAAACTTCGGTTTTTCGCGAGCAATTTCCGGATTCCTCTCCATAATCTGGACAAGCCGCTCAAATTGCGCTTTCGTTGTTATTTTCAAACTAATAAATTTTTTTTACAATACACAACTGAATAGCCAACTGGCAGTTTAGTTGAGAACGGCAATGTAAAAATATAATAGACTACAAAAAACATTTAAATTAATTTTATTTAACGATTGCAAATATTAAAAAAAATCTTCGGTACACATACGAGTATAGAACTAAATTCCACACTGAATCATTGCCCATTGTATGATTTCTTAAATCTAATATAATTCTATTTGCTTATAATTGAATTTTATTTTATAAATTTTTCGCAAGCAGTTGTATTTGTTATTCATGCAATGTATTGCTTTTAAATTAATGTATTTAATTTAATTGTTGCCTTATAAGTATAATTTTTGCAAAGTGTGTGGTGTAGTTAGATTTGACATATGCAGCGTATGAGAAATGTATTTTTTTATTGCCCACAGGGATGGAAAGTTCCGTGTAATCTTAAAGTAGTGACGAAATCAGAATATAGTAAATTTTATTATTCTCTATGTTTATTATGAATTAGGGCCTGTTCGTAAATGCAGTTCTGCGCTGCATAATATGATTATTATGCGATGATTTTGCTAATCAGCTGTGCATGATGTTTTTATTTGCAAATTTGTTTGTTTGCATTTACGAACGACATATGTTAAGAATGGAAAAATTATTAATAAATTTAATTTGTGAGTTAGATGATAAATCAAAGAATATCCAGAAGACATATTTTTTGACCATTTTCACATAAAAGTTAAAAAAATATAAAAAAAAAATTATATTTAAAAACTTACTTTTCCGTTGCATCAGCCATTTTTTTGATTAGTATTTGCAGTCATTTGCGCCTAATAAACTGCTGTGTTGCATTTTCGACCGTGTTACATTTGCAGTGTTGTCACTGTTTGCATTTTTGACCATACTGCGCATAATATGCAGCGCAGTGTTGCATTTACGAACAGGCCCCTAGTTGTATGACCGATAAAACAACTCAATTTGTATGGAAAATTTTGTCAGTCGCAATTTCGAGATAATTTTAGTCCATTAATATTTTGCATAACCATAACAGATGTACCAATATTTAATTCAGTTTTATATTAAGCAACTGTAGATAACTTGTTTTTAAATACATGTTTATAAACCGACACATTTATAACATGTTTTTTATTATTATGTAGGAATTACCAAAAACTTTGCTTAGAATTGGTTAATTTTCGAAGCAGAGCTTCTTTTATTTTTCCGGTTTCTATGGAGAAACTGTATATACTCATAGCTATTGGAGAATCCTATATTTGGTGAAAATTGTATGTTATACAAAAATGAAAATATATATTTTAAAAATTGTCATATATGCACATTTATATAAAAAGAACTTTTTTGGAGAATAATCTATTTCTTAGATGATTCCCGAAAACTATTTTCATTTTATGAATCAGTTAAGAGGGTAACTCAATTAAACGGAACTAATTTGAGCAGAAATTTGCCTACATACTTAAATAAAACGCAATTCAGCGAAAACTATTGTATAAGGAAAAATTTACAAATGACAAAACTCAACCCTTATCCATTGAAAAAAATCTTTATAAAATCATTCATATAAGTTCTACTCCTAAGTCGGCTTTACATTGTGGAAATTAATATGACAGACTTTTTTAATTCTATTTTGAACTTGCCCAAACCTTTGCATATGAGACAGCATAAGCTTGATTTCCTTTTTGATTCATTTTCCCGCTTTGCGATACACAGTCAACAATACTGAGATGAAAGTTAAAGCGCATTTTTAGCAAGTAATCTTACGGGCGAATTCGAAGTATTTCCGACATTTTTTTATATTGAATTTGACATTCAGTTTAAAAAAAATGAATCAGCTGCGCTGGAGAGTTTACCAGTTTAGTCTACCCTCGTACAGACTGTCGAGTACTACACACTTAACCTTTTCAACCCCTCTCCAGTAAACATCACCAGTCTGTCATTCAATTCCAATATGTAAAAGGAGACTAACCCTCATAAGTACCATTTTGCTTGGCAGAAAGTACGATTCCAAGAATTGAAGTTTGCCATGCCTGATACAAATCAAAATTGTATGCGCATTAAATAAATGTAGAATAGTAATAGCAAGACCATCTTTTAGCTAAATTTTTGAAATAAAGATATTTAACACAGGTATAAACAAAAATATATATTGTTTGGATATATTTTAATCAACAATTGCCCTAAAGAATGAATCCTACTCTATGGGTTTTGGTGGCCATAAAAATATTTATTGTCTTTTGGTTAATTTATTACATCTTTGAGAGACGCAAAAGAAAGAGCTCGGAAAGCAATTTGGCAGTCACAGAACAGGGTAATATTCAATAGTGAAATTTTAATTAAAAAAATACTAAAAATATACTGCAATTCTAGGTATGGTAACATCATATGCTGGTGCACCTGTATCCCAAGTTCCGAAAGGCTGCAATGAATACAGTCAGCAGCAATTGTATGCAGCATCCGCGAATTGTATGCCTCCAAAGTAAGTTAAATAGTGCCAATAAATTTAGAAGTAATATGCCTAATTTAGTTTGAATTCCGTTAAGCATTTAATATTGTGTTTTATTTATTTAAAATATGCACAAATATTTCACAAAGTGGAAAATAGCATTTAATTATAATAAGGGTCAGGCAATCTATGTCCTTAGAAAAAGGAAGTTATGTTTTGTTCCCCAGAATGACATAAGTGAAACCTATTCGAAAACTGTCCATGCGTGTATTTATGGCAGTTATATTTAAAAAAAATGGTGACAGTTAAATTATCTTGTTACCGAACAAAAAAGCTATTTAAGAAAACAAAAAACACGTTACAAGAGTTGTCCTTTAATTTTATTTGAAAATAAAAGTTTCATACGGTGCTAAAACATTTTTTAGTATCAGCAAACGTTTGCGAAACCTATTTTTCTCAAAACGTTTATTATGTTCTCATTGATTCCTTTCCTAGCTACATACGTTTTTTAGGGCTATAGTTTAAAATGGCGTCGCTATTCTAAAAGCAGGGAGTACATTCAGTAGGATTATACACTTCCAAACACTGAAATCTACATATACCGTCAAATTAAACAAAACCTCCACCCAAAATGTAGTATATATACATCTTAAAAGGTAAATCTACTATAGATGGGTCAATATTATTCGCAAATGTGTCAAGAGCAGACGTTTAAGTGTGTGTACCACTTGTTTCTTTTACAACGTTAGCAAGTTCTTTATAGTGTTCAATGGGCATCGATTTTATAATCTTTTTCACTGGTTGTAAAATCTTTAAAATATTATTACGTTTATTACCACAATAAACGTTAATTTGTAGGGTTCGTTTAATTGCAAGAATTAAAATACACAATCCTTAATGATTTTATCAGTACACAACTTTATTCGGCAATTACGACTTTTATTTACAACTCTTCAGTGCACTGTAAACTTAATACTCTTATGTACACAGATATTCACTCTATGAAATCTCAAAGTCAACTCTACTCCCTGCGGTGGACGGCGCCGTTATATAGAGATCACAGCCTGTTCTTGAAATGTCCCGAACATACGTGATATGGCGCATCATTTATTTAATTTGCCGGCTTGTTAGCCTTGTATATGTGTTCGTGTGTGTGTGTATCTTTTGTTTACTTCTTCACTCTGTAGAAGTTGTTGTAGGTAATTGTTTTTGCTTTATGTTTATAACATTGCGTATTTGTCAATAGGTCGTTTCACACCAATTCCTTGCCGACAATTATTTTTTTTTTATGATTCAATCAAAACATCTTCGACTATTACTTCGTAACACTGCCGCCTACTTAAGCATTTTCGTCCCGAACAGGCTCAACATCACCTTCCATATTTGGCTAGTCGTTCAAGGTGAACAACCTTCATTTCGGAACTCGGGCTATGACACTTCTGTATCCTGTAAACCACGCCCTTAATCACTTTGAATGGTCCCTCCCAGTGGGTTTGCAATTTAGGAGATAATCTTTTCTTGCGTTGTGTGTTAAACAGTAGAGCCATTTGTCCTTCGGCAAATCCCTCCGTGTTTACTGCTCGATCATACCTGGCTTTCATCTTATAACTAGACATTTTAATGCGGTTACGGACGAATTCATGAAGTTCATGAAGGTTTTCTTGTGCCTGAAGCGTGTTTCCATTGTTTTCGCACACAGGTTTAGGTTTAACACCAAACTCTAAATCCGCTGGCAGTTTTAGTTCCGATCCAAACAGGATTTTCGCTGGACTACGTGAGGTGGAATCGTGGACAACTGACCGGTATGCCAGTAACAGCTTAGGTATATGCTCATCCCAATCATTTTGGTGTGTACTAACCACTTTTCTGAGATATTCTTCCAGCGTACGGTTAAATCTTTCTACCATGCCATCAGACTGTGGATGTAGCAGTGTCGCTCTCGTCTTTTTGATGCCATATAAATCGCACATCTCTTTAAATATGTCGTATTCAAAATTTCGTCCCTGGTCAGAATGCAATTCTATTGGATCACCGTATCGACACAGCCAATCCTTAACAAATGCGTCTAACAGAGTTTTGGATTCTTGGTTTGGAATGGCATACATTTCGGGCCATTTGCTGAAATAATCTATTACCACCAGTATATACCGGTTACCAGCGTCACTGACAGGGAATGGACCTGCTATATCGATCGAGCTATCCGCTCAAAAAGGGTACCTACGTTGTATTGCTGAAGTTTGCTGTGACTTTTTCTTGTTGGAGCCTTGGTCGATATACACCGTTCGCAATTAGCTATCCAATCGGCTACAGACGGCTGGCATCCTACCCAGTAAAATCGCTTTTATCTTTTCCAAAATTTTTGTAATGCCCATGTGGCCGCCGCTACCAGAATACCGTAATCAGGCCAAATTTATTTTTTTATGAATACAGACCATTCTCTTTACGTATGTAGACTAGCCAGAAATTTTAATCTTTAAGCTGATGTTACATTCCACGCGTTGAAGGCGTTACAGAGTTCTATCATAAAAGTTGAAGTAGAGTATTTTCTAGAGCCAAGCTACATAAAGAAGTTTACAACGCGTCTGACTCATAAAGTAGAGAAACTTTTGGCGCGTTGTATACATTTGTACAGGGTGGCCCAAATGAGACCTAGTGATGTGAAACACAAATAACTTTTTTATTTTTTAACATAATTTATTTTTCTTCTTGCAGATTATAACTGAACTCTTGGAAATTTAAAATGAATACGTACAGTCCACAACAACGCATTAAAATTATCGATTTTTTTTATTTTTCTCAACGATGAATTGTTCTGACGCAGCAAAATTATCGCCGTTTCTTTAACGTAAGATCAGAGCCCACATCGCCGTTTTGAGGAACTGGGTTCAGTTGCCGATCGTCCAGGAAGGATTCGTACTAAAGACAACATGGAAGCTGTGGAGCAGAGTGTTGCAAATTATCTATCTGTCTCAAATCGTCGCCGTTCCGGCCAATTGGGTATATCCAGAACAACATTACAGAGAATTTTAAAGTTGGATCTTAAGATGTATCCATACAAAGTTCAAATTGTGCAACAGCTTCTACCGCAAGACCCCCAACAACGACTACAGTACACTATTCGCTTTACACAATTAGCCACACAAAATGATTAAATTATCTTTTGATGACGGATGAAGCGCATTTCCATTTAAGTGGTTATGTGAATAAACAAAACTGTGGGGCACCGAAAATCCAAGGGCAATACATCAGCATCAGTCAGACCCAATCAGATACACTGTTTGATGCGGTGTTATGGCCACAAAAATAATCGGCCCATATTTCTTTGAGAATGAGGATGAAACGCCAGAAACGGTCTCCGGGGCTTCTTACAGAACAATGACCACAGACACTTGGACAGCTCAAGCAGAATATTCGAGACGAAATACGGCGCTTGCAACCAGAAACATTATGCCGTGTAATGCAAAATGCGCTAAAAAGAGCCAATGCCTGTATCGAGCAAAATGGTGGTCTTTTGCCTGATGTCATATTTCACACATAGTCACGTTAAATTTCCATAAAAACCCGTTATTACAAGATTGGGCCACCCTGTATATGAAAGCTGATGGTTGTGCGCAAAATCTTTTTTTATTATTAATTCTTCGTACATTATACATGTATGTACGAGTATTTAATGCACATAAAATATATTGGACAAAGTCAACAAATTCAAATGAATCTTGAAGAAAACTAATTTCGTTGATCTTTTTCATTAAACTCTTTGAAAATAAAAAAGGGTCTCACGCAAGCAAGGGATAAAAAGCATGTAACGCGTGATATGCACCTTAATCTTTAGTTTAATTTCACTTAAGACAACAAACAAATATTTTACATATCTACCCGAAATGATATTTTTGGTGTGGATAGGTAAAAATATTTTTATACGTTTTCGATATAATTTTTTTTTAAATTTGTTTTTAATTTTTTTATATTTAGCAAACATCTCTCAGCTGGAATTAAAGATCCAAACGTAAAAGTGATGACACTAAAATAAAAGGGCGTGAAATGAAACTATAGCACAAGTTAATTGTTTAAAATTTTCTATTTGTTTAAAAGAAATAACAAACTAATTTTGTATCTAACGAATATCTTTTTTTATAAACAAATTTATGATTATATTATCAACGAGTAAAGTACATGTATAAGAATTATTACTATTTTTAACTTTTTATGTATTTTGTAATAATGGTATAAAACTTGTTGGCGAATTTTGTTTTTTGTATCATATTTTTACCTTAATATTTATGTTTATGTAACTGTGTTGTGTACCAGGAAAATAAAAAAAAGTTATGTAAAAAGCAATGTTTGAAGTTTGTTTTATTTGAGTTTTAATACACCATTTAACGTTTATTGCTTTGTATTCGAACAAAGTATAGTGTTTCGTAACGTCGCAGTACAAAACATTAACAATGCTTACCTTTTCAAAATGTCGTCGACAAGTATCTATCAGCGAAGTATTATTTATAGATACCTTTTGTTGTTGGAAGAAATAGACAAGTTGAAGAAGAGTTATACATATCGTCATATGATTTCAAAAAAGCCCTAAGTTACAAAAAATTCAAAATCGACTTTTTGATTGATTATAACGCACCGTATTAAAATACATGTTTCTGTAAAATTTTGCATTCCTACAATTAAAAATATCGTTGTTATCCACAAAATTCTAAAAGCCCTAAGTGCAAGCGCAAAAATTCCTGAAACAAAAATGTAACTTACGCCTTTCGTAAATAACAAACACAAAAGAGAAGAGAAATTTTTATTTTTGTTCATAAACAGTAAATTTTTTGTGCTTTAAGACATTATTCTGTTTTCACTCTTTCACAAACCATTAGTTTTTGGCTTCTGATAAAACGTATATAATAAGTACATACATATGTATAAAGTGCAAAGCAGTTCATCAAAGTAAAGTAAAAAAAGGGCTCGTTTTAAGCGCATTTAGTTATGAATATTGAAACTAATTTAAATAAATCAGTGAATAGAAAAAAAGCGAATAAAAAATACAATGGCCGAATGACTGGTAAAACGTATAAAGGAATCGATAAAGGAATTATGTGCGAAAAAAATCCCCGAAAAATGGGGTTAAGTTGTCATTCAAAATTTTGTGAAAGGAGCTCATTGCGGCATTGCTCTGAATTTTCTGAAAATATGCGCCAAGAAATATTTGATCTATTTTGGAGCGTGACGTGGGAAGAAAAAAAAATTTATATAAAATGTCAAGTAGACGTAGAAGAAAAATCACGAAATCGTAAATTATTTTCAAGGCGATCGATATCTAAACGTTATTATTTAAATATTAAATCTTGTCGTACCCAAGTTTGCAGGCAAATGTTTATGTCAACTCTTGGAGTTAATGAAAAAATGACAAGAAATTGGGTACATTCAAACATTTTAGATCAGCCAAAAAGGAAACCCTCGATTAATGATAAAAAATACGAGAAGCGTCTTAACTTTTTAAACAATTGGTTAAACGATATCCCAAAACTTGAATCCCATTACCGAAGGCAATACTCAAAAAAACTTTATTTACAAACAGATGTTAAATCATATAGTCAAATGTATAAATTATATTGTGAAGAATGCGTAAAAAACAATGATTATGAAATTTCGGCAGTATCGTATCGAAACTTTATGCTTACAATAAAAGAACAAAATATTTCCTTATTCAAACCAAGAAATGATATGTGCGATACAACAGTCATAGATCAGAAATTGATGAAATGAGAACAGAAACGACAAATGATGTCGAAAATGCCAAGTCTAAAATGTGTTTATTATTATGCATGGATATGCAAGCAGTAAAATTGATTCCCCAAACAAACGCAAGTGCCTCATATTATAAAATGAAGTTACAACTTCATAACTTTACTATTTATAATATTATTACTCATGAGTCTGACAATTATATATGGGATGAATCTGAAGGGAATCTGGTAGCGTCCACCTTTACCACATGTATTATAAAACACTTAAAAAATTGTTTACTTCAGTCACCAGATATTCATCATATTATAATATATTCCGATGGTTGTTTTTATCAAAACCGCAATTTAATATTGTCGAACGCATTGTTATCTTTATGCATTGAAAAAAACATAACTATAGAGCAAAAATATTTAATAGTTGGCCACACCCAAATGGAATGCGATTCGACACATTCGCTTATCCAAAGAAAAATTAATAATAAAAAAATTAATCTTCCTTCTGAATTCGTTCAGTATGTGAAGGATTCGCGAAAATCTCCATTTCCACTTAACACCCATCACCTTACTCATAGGTTTTTTTTTTGATTATGACTCTCTTCCGAAGCTTTACTCCTCTATTCGTCCAGGTAAAATTATTATAAGTATTCATGACCTGTTAATGCAACTATAAATAATTTACAGGAAAGAAAGCAGGGGATCCCACCGTTAACAAAATTCGAGCTTTGGGGTATGATCCGTCTGGAACTATTTATTTTAAAACAAACATCAAAGAAGTATATGCAATTATTCCACAACGAAGTGCAAAAAATAATCATAACACCGAACTCTTCCCATTACATACTCAGAGATTAAAAATTTCCAAAAAGAAATGGGAACATCTAAAGGATTTCAAAGTATTCATTCCAGAAGATTGTCATGATTTTTATACTAATTTACCACATGAAAATGAGTAATATGTTGTAAAACTCAGTCATGTTCTGTATTCCATGCGGAATAAAAGTGGTCGGAATTGTCATAGCATTGTTGTTATAAATATTAATTTGCAACAGCAATGCTTTAATAATTCCGAGCATTTTATTTCCGCATGTAATACAGAAAATATCCGATTATCTTTTTATAATCAGAATTCTTTTATTTTTTATTTTATTTTGCTTTGTGAATTACTTGTTATGTTTTATTAGTAAAAAATATTTAAGTAAGAAATCTATATTTAATTTAATTAATGAAGAAAATAAGAAAACGTTTCCTTAAGATTACCAAAACCATTTTTTAGTTTGACTTACGCCCTTTTAGGTTTCCCAAAAAAATAAATTCTCAAAGGCGTAAGTTTCATATCACTGCAAATAATACATAAAGTGGCTAATTTTTTTTCTTGTATTAATTCTTTAATAAAAACTAAGCTTAAACTGAAAAAAGTTTGAAAATGTTTGGTTCATTTTCCATATTAAAGAGTTTTTTGCTTCTCCTGTAAAATTATTTCAATGTAACTTAGGGCTTTTTTGAAATCATATGACGATATGTAAGTATAAATAAGTTAATATGCATGTATCTAAACAACTAATTATTTCAAAATTGGTAGATCACCTCACACCTACCATCCAAATTGTAATGTTTCAGCAAGTCATCAGCAAAAACTGCCCGAGGGACACTGCTGACACCGTCTGATGTTCTTTCCATCTTATTAATATAAGTTATCTGTGAAAGAAATTTGAGGTTAGTACAATTGCAATGACGTGGACATATCATCTTGGTGATTTCCACACCTTGATAAATTGCCACTGGCGGAAACAGGCTTGTGAAGAGCTGGAAGAAGGTATGACTTCTAGTTCTACCTGTAACGAAAACAACTGGTACCATGTGAACCAATAGCCCCTGGAACTTCGGTTACAGACTGGCTGTTGGTGAGGATCCTTCGGGGGTGCACGTGATGGCTGTGGTTTATACCCAAAGCGGGGAGGTTCACTACAGGACCGATGTGGCGTTGCATTGCAACGCAAGCTGTCAATTGTCATTCGTTGACGGCAGGCGATTAGATAGCTCTGAACTCCTCAGCAAGGGGTGGGACCTCTGTCCTATTTAGCTACCTATGGGATGTGCATGAGTGCTATCCCGGTGGTGCCTTGCGGATTGCATAGCGGCGCTGGTCTGGCCGCTTACTGTCACACCCGTGGTTAGAACACCGTAAGGTTGGGCCATCACTGGCAGGTAGTCACGTGTATCTAAACACATCTGCACTTATGTGGACCATTACGTATTAATGGGGTGGACGGAGTTTTTAGATTTTAGCTGATTTGCGTCAAATACAATCTCAACACGATGCATTGGTGGGGGAACTTTATTATTGTTGAGAAAATTGTGCACTGGCCTCCTTACGACGTAACCTTCAAATGAGACTTTTTATTTCCTCAGTGGGAACATAACTGACAATGCCCAAACCTTTAGCACGTATGATAGCCTTTATTTCCTGATTCAAATCGACTTGCGATGAGCCGATAGTTCTTTTCCGTATGTGCTTGAGTTGTACACTTCGTATAGATGCGACATAAAAGTTTTCCTTTCTTACAAGCTGGGACAACGAGTTTACAATGGCATTTTATGTTTGTTCGCGCATGTAAATCCGTGAAGGTTTTTATTCCCTGACAGCGGCCTCCGCGGTAGCAAGTATTATTATATATATTTTCACTTACCGTCATTGCAGCTACTTTGGAACTATTGTAGTGTTTAGCGGTGCGCTCTTGCTACGAAGACTTTGTACGGGCCTTACTTTTTGTTATAGTTATTAATCTATCCATATCTGTTTGGAATTCTTTTTATACGGGTTTGTATACAAGCAGCTGTTTCATTGTTTTGTTGTACTCTTTTTGATATAGTACCTGTAATGTTATTGAGTTTTATCAGATTCTGGTGTTGTTATTTTTTATCATTAATTAAATTGATCATTGTTGCGAGTGGTATACAGCACATAAATGTGCATTTATTTTATTTTTGCTTACAGGTTCCATGTATTCTCTCTTCTTCTCGAACAGAAAAAAAAAAATAAAGAAAAATGAAAAAGTGTTATGTTCGTCTTGTGGACAATTAATGTGTGCGTAGATTTGGGTATTGTTTGTTTTATTCATGTCAAGTTGTTTTTATTAGTAGCAAAATACTATACCTATAGTGGCATTGCCAATGGGGCATAAATAATATAAAGACAGGGGTGGCATATAGATAAAAAAAAAATTTCATTCATAAAACTGAGCAAAAATATAGCACCGGTACATGTCTGTGCTTATGATTGCAAATGGAATTTAATGTTTGTGTAGGTATTTGCTGAAATGGAAATATGCCGAAAATTGGAAAATTCTAGAAAAAAAAGAAAGAGGTTTCATATAGGCTTAACAAAGCAAAGATCGCCATTATTTATAAAACGTTTATTACAAGTGGTTGCTAAGCGCATTAAGTAAACAAACAAAGATAGTTGTGTAGTGTTGTTTTTAGAAAAACAAGAGTTTTTTGTTATCATTTCTTTTAACAAGTGGAAAATAAAAATTTTTGTATTAAAAGGTAATGCGCTGTGTATTTTATTAAAACATATATACATATATAGGAAAATTTTTGTATTAAAAGGCATCCGTTTGTGAAAAGTGGTGTCCAATTTTTGCGTCCACGTTGAGGCAGGCCAACCGGTGCCCATCCCGTAGCTCGTTGTGTTGATAAAAGAATCATCCATCGCGGTGTGTAGTCGATGAGAAAAAAAGGCACAAAAAAAAAAAAAAAACAAAGTAACAGATACTTACTATTTAAACTGCGTCCAAACCCGCCATCTTCTGGGTAAGCGCCAAAACTGTAGTGCACCTAGCAACTAAAGTGAAAAAAAAGAGGAAAAAAAGTTATTAACGGTTTTTATTTATTTATAGAGTACATAACAAAAGAATTCTAAGTTTTTTTTATTTGCGTATTAATTTGTTTTATATCTATAGTTTAAAATTTCTTGTGTGTAGATTTTAGTATAAGGATTAGTATTAGGAAAAACGTTAGCTTAAGAAAAATTTCTGTTACTGTACGTTAGGTTATACATATATATATATTTTTTTTTTTTAATTAACTGTAGTGCCTGAAATTAAAATTCGAACAGTATATTAAAGCCTAAATTTCTATTTGCTGTCCTACCATAGGGAAGAAGGGTTGAAATCTTGGAGACCAAAAGGAAACTTGAATAATAACAGTCATAAAATATAGTGTTGCCAGTACCACCTAATAGAGCTCAGTTAGGTAGGGTTAAGGTAAAGTAGTGAAAATTTAAGTTTCGTTGATTTTGACGAGGTTTCTTTCCTGAAGTAGGCATAGAAATTTTTGTTTGGAGGCGTTAAAAAAAATATCTGTTTTTTTTTTATCTGAGGCCAATATAGTAGAACTTAGTAATAAGGCACATAAAATTTAAGTTTTAATTTTTTTTATTTTTTTTTGTAAAATTTTTTTTTGATATTTAAAGGAAAAATTGTTAATCGTAGTTATAAGATTTTGGAACTATTTGTTAATAACTTTTCTATAAATAAATATGTAATTAAGTGATAAGTGAAACAAAAAAAAAATGTTTGTGTGCTAAAGTATTCTGTTCGAGTCAGGATGAAGGCAGGCTGAGGTTATAGTGTAAGTGTGTGTGTGGATTTATGGGGGACGCAAACATAGCTGAAAAATGTAGGAGCAAAAGTGTCCCAGGTTGGGAGGGCAAAGGAGGACGCCATCAACTAGTTCTCCAAAAGTGTTTCTGTGTAAGTGTAGTTTTTTTTTGTGTGTAAAGTGTATCTTATTTTATTGTACTTGTCCCGACGGGTAGTCATAGGTTGGAACCTACCCTGGTGATGTGATAGTTGAGCTGGCTGGCATCACGGCTACTACGGGCAAGCGGACTCGTAACATCATTGAAATATCACTTTCTGGTGAAGTAAAAAAGTAATGCATTTTTGTTTTTTTTTACGAATGTTTGGTACACTTATGTACTGACTATCACTGGAATTTTTTAACCGGTTTAAGTGGCTGTGCACCATTTATTAATGCTTACAACACACAATATGTATTATGTTTTTGTTGCTTATTTATTTCTTTTATTTTTCTAACTGTTCACTTGTGTCTCTTTACTTGTCAATTGTCGAAAAACTCTACAGTATGGATGGAGGAATATAGGTGTGTTCATTTACTAAAAATTTGTACAAATTTGTAACAATTGTTACTAGAAAGCGTTCATTAACCCAAAAAATTTGCAACGAGAGAGCGTCAAAAGAGCGTAAAAAATTGAGAGACAGAAAAATTCTTGCAAGTTTTTACAAGTAAAATTTTTACTTGCAATAATTATTCAAACAGCTGTTTTGCGTTTGTGTTTACAAAACAATATTTCTAAATTAAGTTGAAAATAAAAATATTTTGGAAAATTTAAGAAATTGTAAGTAAATGTAAACTTTTAAAACGGTAAAAAGTATTAAAAAGATACATTTATTTTTGTGTAACTTAGGAACAACAGAAGCAACATAAGATGTCTAAACCTGTGGTTTTAACTGTCTCTGAAATGTTTTTTTTTCTTTAATTTTCACAGACCAGTTGTAATTTTAATTGATGTAAATACTGGGTGGCGCAAAAGTAATCCTCCTATCAGAAAATGCTATAAATTTTGCGATTGGCCCCTAATGTCAATTCTGTTTTGACATTTGTGTAGTAAACACGTGCGAAATACACGTTAATAAACAATGTTACGCTACACTGCTCCAGATCGCGGAATATTGGTGACTATTTATTTTACCAATAATCGGTTGGTGACTTTGGCACAACGTGAATTTCGTCGCAGATTTCCTGGCCGTCCAACGCCTACTGGTGAAACACTGCGACGTTTAGCCGCTCGCCTCGAAGAGACTGGCACAACACGAGGTGCTGCCAGGCGTGGCAGACCCCGGAGTAGCCGTTCTGCAGAGAATATTGCTGCTGTAGCCAAGGATGTCATGGAAGCGCCGTCGACATCGACCAGACGACGTGCCACGCAAATGGGTATCAGTCAACGGTCTTTACAGCGAATTTTGGTAAAAGATTTGAAGATGTTTCCGTACAAAGTCCAGACGGTGCATTAGCTGTTAGCTGCTGACCGCCAATCGCGTCTAACATACGCTCAAGCCATCTTTAATCACCACCAAGAGGAAGATGATTTTTCATCAAAAATAATCATGAGTGATGAGGCCCATTTCCATCTTAGCGGGTACGTAAATAAGCAAAATTTACGCTTCTGGGGCACTGAAAATCCGCGTGTAACAGACGAAGAGCCATTACACCCGCTCAAAGTCACTGTATGGTGTGCTGTTTTTGCTGGAGGAGTCATCGGACCTTTTTTCTTCGAAGACGTCGCGGGCCAAACGGTTACTGTGAATGGTGAGCGCTACAGAGCAATGATTAACGAGTTCTTTTTGCCGCAACTTGATGAATTGGGATTGGAACACATGTGGTTCCAACAGGACGGTGCAACGGCACACACTGCACGCGCCACAACCGATATGCTGAAGGATGAATTTCCCGGGCGCCTAATCTCCCGTTTTGGCGATTTGCACTGGCCAGCAAGATCGCCTGATTTGACCGCTGCAGACTTCTTTTTGTGGGGCTTTTTGAAGTCGCGGGTTTATGTCACCAAGCCTCAGACTCTTGCAGCTCTTAAAGACAATATCCGTCAAGAATGTGAGGACCTATCGCCGGAAGTTTTGGCCAAAGTGATGGAAAATGTCATAAAAAGGGCTCAAATGACAATCAACTGTGGCGGCGTCCATTTAAATGACATCATATTCTCGACTTGATGTAAAATAATTAAAAGACCAAATAAAAATAATCCACAAGAAGAATCAAAGTTTTTTCATTTTTTTTTTTAATTACAGCCAAAAAACATCGGAAGGTTATTTTTGCGCCACCCTGTATGATGACTACGTAGCTACTTGGTAATTTACACTAAGCAGGCAAATAATTCAATTAGTTCAAATATATATTTGCAAATAAATTTAAATTAACACATAATTTATTAAATTACTTTTCTACTGCTTTTGATATTTTATTTTGGATAAAGCTTTTTATTACAATGAAAATGAAAATTGCTTAAATTTGTTTCCTTTAAAAAATATATTTAACCCGTTTTTCGCCGGCTGTTTATTATTATTATAGTTTGGAAACGATTGCAAAGGCGGAGCATTAACGTTAGACAATAACGAACAAAAATTCTCCTTTTCAACTCACATTTGTTTGCGCTTTAATGTAGTTTCTTATTAGTGTTTATTTACATAAATAGTTCTTCATAAAATCGCTTGGAAAATAAATCACAAAGTTGGGAATAAACATTTCTGCGACCTTATTCTGTCGTTATTTCCGGTGATTGCAATAAACATTCTATGTGTAGGCAGGCTGTTATAACGTATAAACTAATTAAAAATAGATATTATATTCATTCATTTTATTCAAAAGTAGCTAATCACCCTTATCGTGTTTAGCGTATTTCGATTACGTCTAGTACTTTGTTAAATAAAATTGCAAAACTTTTCATTATTCTATTACAAGCCGTACTCGAAAAACGCCAGTCACGACAATGCTGAACATAAATGACCATAATCACATTATTTTTATAATAATATACATATATGTATAATTTTTCCAAAAAATATAGTGGTAGTTATTGAGTACTCATATATACCTATACATTACAACACTACTTTAACTTGCAAATTTTAGCTAGTAAAGTGTTCATTTACTTTTTCACATTTTTGAGAGTAATTTTGGAAAATTTCTTGTTATTCTCTCGTTACCTTATATCAAATTAAATACATATTCTTACATTTTTATAAAAATTAAAAATCATCAGCTCATTTTTATTTGTGTAATAATCACATAATGGAAGCTAATAAAATCGAACTAAAGTAACATATTTCTAAGAAGTTGGCTTTACAAAGAAAACATTGTGTGTTGTCGTTGGCTTAAATATTATGAACGAATGAAAAGATCATAAAAAAATTATTAACTTTTAAGCATTTACATATTGTCTAAAAAATTAATTATAATAAACTTTATTAAAATTAATAAACTTTGTAAATACATATTAACTAATTACAATGGCAACTTCCTGCTAATTCTTGCACAAGTCTTTGAGTAAAGTTCCCTTTTTTGGAGTCGTTAGTTGTTATTAATCTGCATGTACATTTCTGTGGGAATTCTTGTTTTACATTTGGTAGTTGGGATTGTAGGCTAGTTGTTTCTCATAAATACTATTATTTGGTTGTCCTGAACCGGCATTGCTAACCGCTACATTATAAGGAGGAGGATTCATACTGGCTGCAGCCATTGTGGGATAAGGAGCTACGTTCGACTGATTACTGTAAATGTATAAAATGTAATTACTAAAATTAAGTAAATACTTAGTAAAATTAGTATATTTTTACCCAGCAGCTGAAGGTTGACCTACAGGCATATGCATTGGCATAGGCATGGGCATGTGAGCAGGAACGCTAGAACGACAAAAAAATATTTTTTAATAAAACATAGAAAACATGTTATTGAATTTTTTCTGTAAAATTTTATTTTATAATCAAAAGCACATAATCGATATTTTAATAATTCTTGGCATATAAATACATATACTTTGACAATACTAAAAGTTCCACTATAAACAAGAAATTGCATTATTTTATAACAAAATGAGTTGGGATTAGAATAGTTAGCTAAAATAAATGTTTTAAATAGAAAAAATATGATCCCAAATCCTCTTCTTATAATAAATATCCAATAGCGTGTGCAAACATTGGTAACACTGGCTATTTTATGCTTTTCTACATAAAGCCTGTTTTGTTATTTTTTGCGGCTTATAGCATTTAAAGTTGGCAAAAAACCAACCAAGCGTAGTAAGGCAAGTAAGACAAATCAGATTTTTTGTGGTTGGGGCTATTTGTTAATTCTTTAATGTTTTTATCTTGATTTTTTTTGCAATTCTCATTTGGTCTAAAGGTTTCCTGATCAGCTGGTGTAAGCAACAAGCAAAATGTGCATAGAGACTAGCTTATCCATCCTCAACAATAAATTGCATTATTTTATAATAAAACGAGTTGAGATTGAAAAAATTAGCTGAAGTAATTGTTTTAAATACAGAGAATAAAATCCCAAAAACTCTTGGAACGATGAAAGCTATTTTTGACTTCAATCTTGAAAGTTTTTTTTTTTAAGAATTTATGTATGGGTTTGAAATAAAAGTCGATATGCTAATTACTCTGAGGGAAATTTGGCATAAAGTTACCACTATTGTCACTATTTTTGGTGACATTGTAAACGAACCGACCACACTTCTTGCTTTATCTTTGATGAGTATATCTGATCGTGTAACTTTTTTATTTTTATAAAACTATTATTATTATTTTTTGACTTTAAAAAACATATAATTTAAACAAACTATATGCACGTGTTTAAAATAAGTTTACTACTGCATTATCCACCTCGCAATATTAATTTTGGGGAACTCTAGTAAAAAGTGTAGCTTAGAAATATTACATTATATTAGGGAATCTTTGGTCTCCTAAGAACTACGTAATCAATACTTTAAATGTCTGTAGTGAATTCTCAATGTGCCAAGAACATGATAAATGTCAGCACAGAACATTGTCTGGGGGTGTAATTAGTCATTAGTACTGGTGACAAATTCAATGGTAAATCATTAGATGGTTACTATCGACATTTCCTACAGGGTAGTTACATCTTTAAAAATATACATATGCATATATTTTTAACAAAACCTTGCAAGTAACACTAAAAATTAATATTTTTACGAAATAAAAAACAAGAATTGAAGTCAAACATAATTAAAAACTTAAAGGAAGTTTAAACACATCAGTTAAATACATATGTATGTACACCAATAGCTGAAATTCCCAAATGCGGACGTTTTGGTAAATATACAAACTTACAAACAATTTCAACAGAACCTTCTTTTCATTTTTCTTATATCCAAAGTTTCAGTTAAGCACTTACTTCGATTTAATATAACCCCTTCCTTACGTTCTCTCTTAAAAAGTTTGTAACCAATCAATCCTTTATACCAAGGGTCCAATTATTTTTTATCCACAGACGAATGCGTGTTTATTAATTAGATAGAGGCTCTTCTGTTGTTTCATCGTACCGTGACTGCGACACCCATTTGCATAGAACATTACAGTGCCTCCACAATGTAGTATTGTTTCAGTTACTAGAGCAATTCGTTTATAATTGTTTGAGGGAAGCGAAGGGTGGTCTAACCATAAGGAGGATGTTGATTGTGAGTCACACCCGCGAGATGATAACCAACTTCTTTTGGCCACAAAATTAGGATATGGACGATATATGGTTCCAACAGGATTGTGCCACTTGCCACACAGCCAACGAAACAAAGGCTCTTTTGCGCGAGAAATTCAATGGGCGTGTTATCTCACGTCGTGGCGATGTTGATTGGCCGATCATGTGATTTGACACCGTTGAACTTCTTTCTTTGGGGATATTAAAAAAAAAGTGTACGTCCATAAGCCAAGAAAAATTAAAGAGCTAAAAGATGAGATAATTCAGCACATTAACGACATTGAACCTCAATTATGTCTCAGAGTCATTGAAAATATCGACCATCGGATGGAGGCATGTCACCGAAGGCGTGGCAAGTGTTTGACGGATATTTTGTTTCACACAAAATTGTCATAGATACTTCTATCATAATACAAAATTTCAAGATAATTCTCTGAAAACTTTTTGTTTTATTTACTATTAACATCGTTTTGGTTGGACTACCCTATATTTTTTTATGAGCCATGGTAATCAAAAGAACTTTCATCTCTCCGTAATGCTTTTTGCCAAAAGATCAAAGGCTTCTTAATATATCTTACGCACTGGAAGCATTTTTTCTCATTGTTTGATGTAATATGTATATGGAACTTTTTTTGCCGAATAGGTTTTTAACCCTTATTCTTTCAAGCGGCGACGAATATGTTCGTATTTCAAATTGCTCTTTAATCAGGTTTCCTTTTAAATTCTTGCACTATGCGTTAGTCTTTCTTTGAAGCTGTCAATCTTTTTCCGCCAGTATGTGAGATATTTCTTACAGAAGGGGTTTATCTTTCTTTTATTTCACTTAATTAAATTCCAGATTTACACATATTTTCCAATTATTGCTGCTCTGATTTCAATATTTAATTCGTTTTTCTTTCCGTTTTTTTTATCAAATTATATTTAACAAACTACAAACATAGTTTTCTTATTTTTTGTTCAGTTAAAGGGTTTTGAAAAATAACTTTGTTTTTCTAAACAAAATTAGGAATTTAGACGAAAATGATTCATATATATATATATATATATATATATATATATATATATATATATATATATATATATATATATATATATATATTATATATTGTATTAGAAAGAAAAAGATTTGGTAATTGTAACTGAAAAACTGAAATATATGTAGGACAGATGTCCACCACGACCACGCATACAGATCTTGATTCGTTTATAAACATTTTCAATCACATCGGTTATATGGAATGGGCCACGCTATATAGTGGTAGATGTTAACAACTAAATGTTGGCCCATTCAGTCATCAATATTCTCAGAAAACTTTTCCCGGGAGGAGATTTCTCTAATTAATAAGTGGCATCATCGTAATTCAGTGCCAGCAGTTTTGCTAAGTGACATTTAATTATTTGCCACCCACTTTCAAAAGTAAAACTAAATTAAATTTTTTAATAAAAAACAAAAAGAATTATAATGCATAGTAATGTTTATAGAATGCTTGTTGAAAACATTTCTTCTGTAGAAGAGCAACAATTAAAAGGTTTATAAAATAATTAATATTATTAAAGCTTCTAATAACTTTACAAAAAATTGAAGTTATTGTTTGTTTGTGCTTTCGGATGACGACGATGACTGAAACCTTTTGTGTGTTAAATTTCATTTTAAAAACAATGCTTATATATTTGTAGAAATTACTTTCTAAATTGTAGGTGAACAAAATTTGCGGAATATAAATGATTTTCCCATGCGGTATGCGTGGTCATTGGGCATGTCCTATGAAACTTTTCATTTACAATTGCCAAGCCTTATTCTTACTAATACAATAAAAATTTGAATCTTTGTTATCTAAATTGATGTTTTTTTATTTTGATTTGAAAAACAAAATTCTTTTTAAAAACCCCGCTACCATTAAACTAAAGAAATAAATTACTGAAGTTATTCTTATGCCAAATACTGAAATAATTTTTTTTTGTTATTCTCGAAATTTTTTTTTCGTAAAACAGTCGTTCTTATGGTGGTCAATTCAAATTAGCGTATATTTTAGAATAAGCGTCGAAGAGGTGGAAACCAAAAACAAAATTTTACAAATTTCAAATATTTGTTTTTATACAAAATGTAAGATTATAAAGGGAGCCAACGTCTAAATCAAAAAACACACATTTTGAGTTAACATCACTATAGGACATCGAAAGTAGATTTGTTTAAGCAAATGACAAAGAATTGTTTTTAATTGACAGACAAGCAAATTTTCGAACAGGTTAGTTATTAATTTCAACAGTCTCTCCAAAGTGTCTTCATATTTGATGATCCCAGAATCGCAAATGGGTTTTATAATTACAGGACTGAGGTACAAACAGACAAATCTATTTATAATTAATAAGAGGGTTTTCACCCCTGAAAGGTTTGTATTTTCTGTATTCGGCCAAAACATTTTGCTTCGAAACCAGATTGAAAGTGGAAAGTCGAATGTCTGTCCTTAACCAGTTTCAATCACTTTGCTTATTTGCATTGGTACATTTTTGCTATGAAAACATGATGTGTGAAAAATTTTCTGATCATATACAAACGCGAAATTCCCATTACGAAATGTTCTTTGCTTTTATTCCTATATGTAAACTCCCGTGTACTTGTCAATTCATTTATTTGCAGAATAAAAGAATGTTTTTATAATAAAATATTTTTCTTTAATCAAATTAGGCAGCCATAGTTGCCTTTTCGGTTACGGTAATTAAAATTATGCTGAACATCTGGATTACGCAAATTGTACAAGGACTAGGCATAAAATTTGCGAATATTAATTGATTTTGGCGTTTATTTGTATTTCAAACTTACCTTTGCGTTGGATATGGAGTTGCATAGACTTGTGTTTGATACGCTGTTGGTAATGATGCCCCAGCACCCATTTGTGTCACTGTATAACCACCAGGTATTGTTGTATGAGTAGCTGAAGTTACTACCACGGGGGCTAAAAATGAAAACGAAATATAAGAATATTTTTGTAATAATTATAAACAATGTTCAGTAATTTTATTGTTAAGTTTTGAGTTCGGTTTTTACTCGTTCTGTTAGGAAAGAAAACTTTTGTTTTTTATGATAACTTTGAATACAGTACAATTTTTATTAGCCAACTAGCAAAATGGGAAGCATTTTCTATGTCTTTCTACTAATTGTGTCCACTGTAAATATTATCTATTTAACTTGATTATTGGGAAATGGAATGTCTAATAAAAACTTCAACTTTTACTGTATTCAAAATTATCATATAAATCAAAATGTTCTCTCTCAACAGAAAGAATAAAAAACAAATTAATAAAATAACTTAATTTTAATAATTAAAGTTCGACTAATTTACGTCGTCACAAATAATATTTACAGCTACTTTGATTTGTATGTTATCTTTTATAGAAATAAGCGATCTATTTATATACAATTAATTGTAAATAAAACAAAAAGTTTTCAGAGAATTGTCTTAATGTTTTGTATTATGATAGAAATATCTATGAAACAAAATATCCGTCAAATACTCGCGACGGCTTCGGTGATATGCCTCCATCCGATGGTCGATATTATCAATGACTCTGAGACATAATTGAGGTTCAATGTCGTTAATGTGCTGAATTATCTCATCTTTTAGCTCTTTAATTTTTCTTGGCTTATTGACGTACACTTTTTCTTTTAAATATCCCTAAAGGAACAAGTCCAACGGTGTCAAATCACATGATCGTGAGGGCCAATTAACATCGTCACGACGTGAGCTAACACGGCCATTGAATTTCACGCGCAAAAGGGGCATTGTTTCGTTAGCTGTGGGGCACCATCCAGTTTGAACCACATATCGTCCAGGTCCATATTCTTAATTTCTGGCCACAAGAAGTCCGTTATCATCTCGCGGGTGTGACTCACAATTAACATAGTGGATTAAGGTTAGACCATCCAAGTTCAGGTCTAAAGCACACAGTGTGTATATTACACGAAACCATTCGCGCTGTTTTTACCCCCTTCATAACTTTGCTTCCTTTCATCATAATGACTCTACGTATAGGTAACCTCATAGGCCAAGTTTTAATACATATTCACTGATTCACTGACTCAACCTTATTTGTATGGGGCACTTCCTCTATAGTTCGAGAGCTGAAATTTGGTATGGAGGTAGGTCTTGGGGAATAAGTAAAAAAAATCTGAAAGCGGGCATTATTTATCTTCCCAGTTATTTGTAAGGGACACCAGTATTACTAGACAGCTGCAATTTGGGGAATATGCAATAAGAAAAATGGTCACTTTTCATCTAGGCGGACTAGGTAGGGTCCCCTCTTATTTGTATGAAGCATTTCCATTATAGGTAGAGAGCTGAGATTTAATATAACCCCTAACCGTCAAAAATAACTTGGAAGAAAAGAATCAGATCTGCAAAAGAACATAAATGTGAAAGTAAGGCTACCTTCATATACAAACATTCCGGGCGTAAAAAGTACTGAGCTTACAATACCATCCCATTTCGAGACAACTTGCTGATATATATATATATATATATATATATATATATATATATATATATGTATATATATATATATATATATATATATATATATATATATATATATTTGAAATTTAATTTTTTTAAATCGTCATTGCGGTTGGTGCGCGAACTTTTTTTTATACGTTATTCGACTATGATATGACATTTTTTTTATATATGCAAAAAATGTAAAAAGTTATCACCCTAATATACATAGTAGGTCCAAAAATATCATCAAAAATATTGATTAGATTTCGACATTTTGATAATAAATAAACAACATTTTTAATTTAAAAGACGTAATGACTATTAACCGCAGCCAGATAACGTTAAGTTTTATTTTTGCACAGTGAAGATAACGATACGTTTAAGGGACAGGCGCTGTGCTACTTACAACCTTTGAAGATTGATTCTTGATTTGATATTCCGACAGGGTGTTTTGATGTAGATTTTTGGAACGAATTGACGTCATCCCTTAAAAAGTTTAGTTTGGAGACAAACCGGTTTCGGCTATGTGCCATCTTCAGTATCATTTTTCGTTCGAACGAAAAATTTACACCTTTGAAGAAAATTAAATATTGATATGGTGTTTTTATTTAAATCATTCGTCAGTTTATTTTTGCAAAAGATTTTTTTAAATAAAAAATCAGGAAAATAAATACATATTTATGGATTCTTGATATTCCCACAGGGTGTTTTGATGTAGAATTTTGGAACGAATTTCCGTTATCCGTTGTCAAGTTTGGTTTGGTGCAAACCGGATTCCGCTATGTGCCATCTTCAGTGTCATTTTTCGTTCTGAGAAGTTTGCATCAATTCGTTAGTGTTTTATTGTGTGTCAGGTGAGCTCGTAGGCATCTGTAAGGTGTGAGCAGGTAGCAGGTAAAGCTCGTAAGCCGGGTGTTTTGTACGGATTGGTAGATGTTATAGGTAATTTTTTCTTCTTCTTTTTTTCACGTAACTGCCTAGAATTGGGACCTGGTGTTTTTGTATAGATTACTATTTTATTGCGTCAGAATTTGTGGACTTTGTTTTTAATTCTTTATGTTTTTTGCTGGGGTTGAAAGAAGTCAGTGATTATTGGATTATGAATTTGTTTGTTATTTTTGTAATATGTTTTTATTGTTTTTGGAGCGTCTTGTTCGTTATTTTTGTTGAGTGTCTTGTAGATTAATTTTAGAGGTTCGAATATAACGTCTGAATCGGAGTTTGTTTGTTCGTTTATGATGCGTCCGTCAAATGTCTTATGTTTATATATTTCCATGTTTTCTAGGCTGCTTAGTCGTCGTCCTTTTTTCTGTGTGTGTAGTAGTTGTACCGTTTTTCTAATATGCGCTAATATGAGCCGGGACTACGCATCTTCTTCACAATAAAACACTAACAAATTGATGCAAACTTCTCAGAACGAAAAATGACACTAAAGAGGGCACATAGCCGAAACCGGTTTTCGTTCCAAAATTCTACACATATTTATGGCATACTTCCGGCAGACGTATCTTAATTAGATTGATTAAATTAAATTTTTAAACCATTTCCAATTTCATTAGATTATTTAATCGTTTAACGTTCTAAGTCCCATATGTATCTTTTTGTTCAAATCTAATCAAAAGAAGCAATAAACCTGAGGATATAATCTAAACAAAATTTTAGAATGGCCACAATAAAAACTTTGTTTTATTCAACAACTCTTAACTAAGATATTCTTTTAGATAGAGATTAATTAGTTAATTGAGAGAAAAATTAATCGGGGTTGATATTTAATCTGTTAATATTAATTCAATCAGTGAACTTATTGCGGTTTTTTTGTTCGTGTTAGTTGTCTTTAAACAGTAATTTAAAGTAATGAAAAGGAATAAGTTATAAAATGCAACGTTGCAAAATTTCGAGTCTAAAGAAAAGAGTTAGGGAGGATATATATTTTTGCCTATTTTATTATGACCTTATCCCATTATCTATAACAAAGTTCAGCAGTGCATCTAGTTTATGTCAGAATTCCTTTGCTTCAGTTCTTGTGACTTTATAATACATTGCTGGAAGGAAGGAAGGTTTCTGAGTATATTTTATACACTTAAAGAAAATATCTAAAGATATAAAGAAGGAACATTTCGGTTAATCGAAAAAAAAATTACTGATTTAATTCGTATTTGAAAATAGGAAATTTGCCGGTTAATAAAAAAAATTCTTCGGTTGTCCAACCATTTGACGATAAATTGTCAGCCTTTGTAGTTACTGGCTATTACGTGTTCATAATTAAACGAGCAAAAAATTCCTGTTTGTGTAATATAATAAATTTTGCTAAAATTTGTTACACTGTAAAAAAGCTAATTACAGATTTGAGAAATAAATTATTATCTGATATAATTATCTCATTTGTGCAGGAGAAGCAAAAAACTGTTCTAAACAAATTGTTGGTTTGCAAAAGACACAACTCAAAATAATGCACGAGCGTCAGAAGTCGGAAAAACAATGTTTAGGTTAAGCAAAACTACTCAATTGCTCATATGCTTGCCGTCGTAACTAAAAATACTCGTTAGTTGTAGCGACTCAAGGAACATGAGAACAGGCATAACGGCATTTTCCCTGTTAAAGATGGTGCTGGAACAAAAATTTTGCGTTCGTTACAGATTTGTTTTGTGAACTGGTTTAGGATTTTGCTAAAACTCATAGTCCTGGTTTTAATTTAGGGTGCGATACACATATATGCAGCAATAGTGTACTATTTCAACATTTAATATCGATATTTAGTATTCATATCTACCCACTATAAAAATTAATTGCAATTTTTTCAAGATTATTTCTGGCTAATTTTATCCCAACTCATTTTATTACAAAAATGCAATGCAATTTGTGGAGGGTGGGATAAACTAGACTCTATGCTCATTTCGCTGGTTGCTTAAGCCAGCGCATTCAACTTTTTAGAATAATTCTTTATTTGATATTCCGACAGGGTGTTTTAAGGCAGATTTTTGGAACGAATTTCCGTCATCCCTTGTCGAGTTTGTTTTGGATATAAACCGGTTTCGACTACACTCAAACTTCCTATAACACGGTAGATAGGTTCCAAAAAAGTCTTGTGTTATACGAATTCGTGTTATAGGAAGTATGAAGCCAGTGCATACAAAATTTGGGGATGCGTTCCAATATTATTAAAAATTTTATTTATTTTAATTTTAAGGATGAAAAACGCAAACAAAATAAACAAAATTCATTTACACAAACAAAAATTCAACTCCAATATAAATAATGCAAACAATATAAAATAAACACAAAATTTTCGCAACATGCTTGATTTAACTTAAACCGCGTTATAAGAAGTTTTTCACAATTTTTAGATCGTGTAAGACCGAAAAACTGTGTTATATGAAATTTCCGTAATTATCATTTCGTGTAAAAGTGAAATCGTGTTGCAGGAAGTTTTACTGTATACGCCATCTTCAGGGTCTTTTTTCGTTCTGGAAAAACTTAAACGTCTCATGCCTAAAATTCCTTACACCAAATGAGAAATTCAAGGAAATTAAAGGCAAAAACATTAGCTTTAACAGAAAGCCCACACAGCAATTATAGGTTTGCCCTCTCTGTCATTTAAATTTTCTCTTCCATATTCCTTGAACGTAAAATCAAGAAGTTGTTTGATCCTATATGTACGAATATAATAGATTTTATATTTATTTTCTAATAATATTTACTTAAAAGTTAGAATAATTAAGTGAATAATTTATTCAGGCTCAAGCTCGTTTTTTATTCTTTCAATTGAGAAAGAAAAATAAAGGCGGACGGTAGTGCGCCAAGCTAAGGCCAGGCCTATGCACACAGTGTGTACATTACGCGAAACCCTTCGCGTTGTTTATTTTGTATTATATTATTTGGTATACAGGTATGTCTGGTCTTGGGGAATAAGTAATCAGAAAAATTTCAAAAAGTAAACTTTTTATCTATAAACATAAATAGAAAAATATCTCGTTTCCTAAACTGCAAAATGATGAAGTACGTATTCTTCGCCGTCCCCAGGGATTAGTAAATTTATTGTTTGACCTAACTTTGTCAAACTATAATTATTAATATTAAGTAGAATTCCATAACAATAAAAGTTATTAAGTAGAATTCCATAACAATAAAAGTTAGAGTGTTGTAAAACTTCGTTCTCACCAAAGGAAAAAAGCAAGAACATGAAAAATTGAGAAATATTCATGCTCGCATCCTATTTGTCTTTAATGTTGGGTTAAATAGATTTACAGTTGGCACAAAATTTGTATAAAAGACAAGAAGAATGTTGATAATGCGTGTAGTGGCATAGAAAATGCATTCCATTCAGCTAGTTTTCTAATAAAATTTGAACTTTTACTGTATTCAAAGTTATCATACTAAATAAATTTTCTTTCTGAATAGAAAAAGTAAAGAAAATAAACTTACGCCTAAGAATTTAATTACTTAATATCAAGTTATAATGTATTATAATCACGTTATAAACCAAATTAGAATGTATTATACCCAAGTTATAATGTATTAAACCCAAGTTGTAATGTATTATAACCCCTTTACATAAGCAGTGTTCATTAACCTTGAAGTGGTTATTGAATAATGTGTACTTAATGGCCTAAAGACCTATAGATTTTTGAAATGAAATTTCGTCAACCCATGTCAGGATTGGTCTGATGACAAACCGGCTTCGGGTATGTCGCATCTGCATTGTCATGGCCCAAAGACTGATTCATTCACCATCAAATTTAGTCGTTAGATCTGCCGAAAACCGTATGTATGCTCAAAAAGTATATATATAGGAGTATATAGTGTAGATTTATAAATCGAATGTGTGTGTCAGTTTTTTTACAGGCCTGTTCGATTTACTTATGCTTAGCCGCGTTTATGTATTTTAACCTGAGATTAAAAGTTGGAATGAGTTTTATTTCACAGTTATAATAGTTGACTATATATCTGGAAGCATTCAACTGTTATAGGTAATTAAAAGTTAAAATTATTCATTAAAATTAATTATTATTAATAAATAGTTCAATGTTATTGCCTGCTCTTAAAAAAGTCATTAAATTTATAAAACAAATATAAATATGATTACATTCAGTGACTCTAAGTGTATAGGTTCTGGCAACACTGTAAAGAAACATGTAACAGCTCGCCTAAATAATACTTTGTTTCCATAGATGAGTATTGGAGCCAAAGAAACTAGACTTAATTCTGCTTTGGACGCTGCTGACTTAAAACAAGGGACGTGGTTTATGGGTTATGATGAAAAAACAGATTACCCTGGTGAACTTGCAAATGTTTTTTTTTTATACTGTATTTTATTTTATTGAATCTTTCCATTAAAAGAAATTCACAATAAGTATTCAAATCTTATTTCTAAATTATTATTTACTAGTTAGTACCAACGTAATAACTAATTTTTTTTATTCAAATCTTAAAAATCTATCTTCTATTGTGTAGAGAGAGCCGCCTTGCCAGGCTCAATGTGTCAGTTCTTTTTAGTCTCTGGTGGCCATCAAATTGCAAGCTAGAGTGTTGGGATGTGCGACTAGTTTGTTCACGTATTTGGACGTGTATGTTTTAACTTCTTCGTGGATAGTGGGAACTTTGCGATCCCTATGTATGTTTTCCTTTCTTATGTACCAGGGGGTACATACGATATGACGTAAAATCCTAGACTGTCTTCTCTGTAACTTCTGGATGTTTGATGCACAGGCAATACCCCACAGCTGAATACCATATGACCATATTGGCTTTATAACGGATTTGTATAATAGGACTTTATATTCCAAAGCCAAAGTTGAGTTAGGACTTATTAGCCAATGCAGTTGATTTCTTCGAAGCTTTATGGACGTTATTTTTGCCTCAATGTGACGGGACCAAGTTAGGCCCCGATCTAGGTGGATACCTAAATATTTGACGTGCGTTTCCGCTGGAACCGTGGTATTAGTTATTGTGATTGGTGGACAATTTTGCCTTCTAAGGGAAAACGTTACATGAGCACATTTTGATGGATTTACCTTTATTCTCCACTGTTTAAGCCAGTCTTCTAGCTTATGAATATGGGACTGCAGCTTTTCAGATGCATCCTTTAGATCATTACTGACACTTATAATTGCACTGTCGTCTGCAAAGGTTGATGTATATGTATGTGGGCTTGTCGGCATATCCGCTGTATAGATGATATATAATAGCGGCCCTAGCACACTACCTTGAGGTACTCCTGTATTGATTTTCCCACATCTTGAAAGCTGGTCCTTTGACCTTACTTTAAAAGTTCTATCGGACAAATAGCTTTTTATAAGCTTGTGCGTGTTTTCAGGTAGAACCCGAACTATTTTAGTAAGTAGCCCATCATGGCAGACTTTATCAAATGCTTGGGAAATGTCTATAAATAAAGCTGAACAGTATTGCTTTCTTTCAAAAGCTGATCTAATAATGGTAACGATTCTATGGAATTGTTCAATCGTACTATGCCTTGCTCGAAAACCAAACTGATGATCTGGGATAACGTTTTGTTCATTTAGAAAAGGAGTTACAGTCGAGACGAATAATTTTTCAAATATCTTTGACAAAACTGACAGTAGGCTAATTGGCCTGTAGGATGTAATCTGGCTTGAGTCGTTTCCAGGTTTCGGGATCATAACAATTTCAATGTTGTCATTAAAAATGTATTGCAAATGTTGTCATTAAAAATGTATTTAAAGTGACAGTAATGGTGCCAACAACTACACCCAAAAATTTCAAGTGGCTTATGCCATTAGTTAGGACAACAAACAAATTGTTAAAACACTATTGCCACTTGTTGTAGTAAACAATAATTTTGATGATTTTGTATTGAATAAAATGAGGAGTTTAAGTTTAGTATTTAATTTTACTATTTTACTTTTCTGTTCATCGTACTATTAAATTATTGAAATTGCAATTATTTGTAGTAATCTTATAAACAAGTTTTTACTACGTGTTAGATAAATTTTGTAAATTTTCTAAAGTCAAGATGATTTACTATATACCAAGTTATTATTGGAATTTTTTTCATTTAGTAAAATTTAATTAATAGACAATAACACAAGGTTTACAACTGTAATTTACTTTGAGATAATATGGGAGAACATATCGACAGAATCTAAATTGTCAAGAGGAACACGTATTGTGTCCAATATAAGATTTCATTTCATGCAATCGGTCATAGGATACATATGTTTTTTACTTATATAATTTATTTATAAAATATATGTATAAAATAAAAATTACAAAACCGTGACGTCTTAAACTTCATATGTACACCTAGTACTCTTTTTACACGAATTTAACACGAGTTGAAAGGAAAAAATGTTTTCTCTTGTAACAGGAATGGGTTCGATTTAAAACGACTTTTAACATTCTAACGTTTTTCATGAATGTTTTGTTTTATGAATAATTCATATGATTTTTTTTATTTTTTTATGAAAATTGAAACTCAAATTTTTCAAATTAAAGTTTTATTTTTGCCAAATCAAAAATTAAAACGCCAAACAAATTTGATAGCACTGCTATTGCAGCTTTACACAATGATATGCATTTACTGCAGGAAAGTAAAAAATGCAAATGATTTTGTTTATATTATTTTTACTTCATTTGTTAATATGTATTTCCTTTTTTCCGAATCATATTTTTTTATAATAAGGGTACTCGTTTAAACACAACATTGCTATTTGTGCAATTGCATAAATTAAAGCTTGTTGTATGATGAGTTAATGCCAACTGCATAGAAAAGTCAAACCTAAATTTAATTATGTAAGTAAACTCACAACGCACAAGCTAAGGAATTTTTTTAAATTTGCACCCAAAATGTTTAAAAAGGTGACAAAAAAAATTAATTACTTATGTTTGAAGAAATCGTTGCTGGTGACAAACAAAAATTAAATCATGAAGGATCCTGCTTCCATAGGCAGAATATACATGTGTATGTATGTACATACATATGTAAAAATTTGTCTCTGCTATCTCAAAATTTAAAAATTAGAATAACTTCTTAAATTACCAATTGATATAAATAATATTATAAAGAGCACCTTCATTTATTGGGAAGGGAAGATAAATTTATTTGCCTTTTTAGCATTCTCATCGTGTAAAAAGAGCAATAGGTGCATTAAAAACACATACTCTCCTACATACATATGAAATTAAAAAATTTTGCACCATTCTCGCCAAATTCTGCCAAAACCTAACTATTTTAATAAAATTTCTGTTTTAACTGAAAAAATTTAACAAGTTAAATATTTATTTTGCAAAATATTCAGTATTTTTAACATGTTCTGTACATGTTATTATAATGTTAATAGTTTTTATATTTAAGGTACTTCCTAGTTTTGTTTTTATTAAATTTAGATAAGAACATTTTAGCAGCTGAACTGTGCGAACTTTCATTTAAACCTCTTTTACAAAACGCATTTACAAATTTATCATAGCTTAAAGAAAAAAAAATACCAAGGCTAAGCATATTCCCTTTGCGTTGCTACAGGGTGTCCGCCGTGAGGGATACTACTTTGTTTTGCCGCCATTTTGGTAAACATTAGTCTTGACAGTTCATATTTGGCAGTCGTGAAGTAGAGACGTGAAAAATATATTATGGAAAAATATTCGGTAAACCAACCAACGTGTTTTAATCGTTAGAACATTTTGTCAAAAGCAATCATCGATTACTGTGACGATGAGAAAGTTACGTGAAATTTTTGGGAGAAACAACGTGCCAACAAGACGCACTATTTATCGTGTAGTGAATGATTTCGAAGAGAGAGGGATTGTAGCTGATAGGCCCAAGCATGGACCACAACGTACTGCAAGCTCGGCTGAAAACATTACTGCTGTTCAAGAAAGTGTTCAAAACAATACATCAACCTCAGGAGCTTGGTCTTCAAAGAACAACTTTGGCCGCGAGTTTGCACAAAGATTTGCATTTGTTTGCATATAAGATTCAGTTGACACAAGAGCTTTTTCCAGAAGACCATTTACGCCGCCGTACATATGCCAATAGAATGCTATAGCTCGCCCCGATTTTCATGAACAAATCATGAGTGACGAGGTACATTTTTGTTTGAATGGATATGTGAATAAACAGAATAGTCGATTCTGGGCTATGGAAAACCCTCACATTATTCATCAGTCAACTTTGCATCCATTAAAAGTGACAGTCTGGTGTGCAAGGAGGAATCATTGGACCTTACTTCTCTAATACTGAAAACGGCGTAACGGTAACTGTCAATGGGGAGCGATATCGTGATATGATTGAAAACTTTTAAACGCCACAACTGCATGCTTTGGGTCTTAACTAACATGTGGTTTCAACAAGACGGTGCCACATCGCATACAGCCAGGATTACAATGGAATTACTGCGAGACCTCTTTCCACAACAAGTTATTTCAAGGAATGGTGATGTTGATTGGCTTCCACGGTCGCCTGATTTGACTGCTCCGGACTTCTTTTTGTGGGGATATCTGAAAAGCAAGGTTTATGCAAACAAACCAGAAACGCTGGAGCAACTCAAACAAAATATTCGTGATCAAATTAATGAAATACAGCGTGAAATGTGTGAGAATGTAATGAAAAATGTGTTCAAAAGGGCTCGAAAGGCTAACAGAGGCGGACATTTATCTGATATTGTATTCCATACATAAATGCCGACATTAAATAAAACATTTATCAATATACGAAGAGAATAGTTTCATGTAATAAAAAATTATAAACAGACAAAGTAGTATACCTTCCTGGCGTACACCCTGTATTTTTTCTAAATCAGAGTCCATTAAATTCATAAATTGTAAAACTAAAGGTAATAAGTTTGTTTGCACATATCTGAAACCTCATATAAAAAATGTGTTATTTAAAATAGGGTTTCCAAGACCGTTAGAAATTACAAGTAAACTATTTATTTTTAATTTTTGTAGCTTTAATTTTAAAATTTCGGAAGATAATTTTCTACCAACAGCTTGTAAGTTTTTAAACAAACCAAATCTTCCATAAATTGAAAAAAAATTCAAACTTTGTTCTTACCAGATCAAAGTGGCAGCCCTGAGAGTTAGTTACTCACTCGACTTGGGATTCGAAAATTATGAAAGTTCACTAAAAAATTTGGAAACAAAAATATTTGATGAATTATCTATAACACTTAGTACTACGAATGTTCGTTTTTTTTGAAAATTCTCGACATTTTCCAGACAATAAACATTTGAAAATGTACCGTTAATATTTATAATAATGACATTAATGCCCAGTTTTTGAGTTGATATTTAAATATGCAATTAGCTAATTTTTACTTAAATTTAAATTGTATTTAAATACAGCTTCAGTTTTTTAGTGTTAAATAATTCTCCGTATTAAATCGCAATGAAAATATGGTAGCACTATGAAATGTCAAAAAATTTATCGATAGTTTTAAAGAAAACAGCTGTGCAGCAATGTAGACAATTCAGCATCACTCATGTCTACTTGATCGGAATTCATTTTGTTGCCTTTTTTATTTTTAAATATATGTATATTTAAAAATGTAAAAAAGTAAATGAACACTTTACTAGCTAAAATTGGCAAGTTCAAGTCGTATTGTAATGTATAGGTATATATGAGTACTCAATAACTACTCCTATATTTTTTGGAAAAATTATACATATATGTATATTAATATAAAAACGATGTGATTATGGTCATTTATATTCAGCATTGTCGTGACAGATTATGATTAGATTTACGTGATCACCTGCTCACGGTGGTCCAACCACGGGTGTGACAATAAGCAGCCAGACCACCGCACCTATGCGACCGCATAGGCACCACCGGAATAGCACCTATGCCATCCCATAGGTTGCAAATTAGGACAGGGATTTGCCAGGCCAACTTTGTGATTTATTTTCCAACCGATTTTCATAAAATGGTGTTTTAATGCGTGTTAGAATAAGCATGCGTTAATAGATATTATTATTTTGACACCTTATTGCGTTATTATAATAATAATTATGTAATATTAAGTACTTTGTAATGTGATTTTATGAAGAACTATTTATGTAAATAAACACTAATAAGAAACTACATTGAAGCGCCAACAAATGTGAGTTGAAAAGGAGAATTTTTGTTCGTTATTGCCTAACGTTAATGCTCCGCCTTTGCAATCGTTTCCAAACTATAATAATAATAAACAGCCGGCGAAAAACGGGTTAAATATATTTTTTTAAAGGAAACAAATTTAAGCAATTTTCATTTTCATTGTAATAAAAAGCTTTATCCAAAATAAAATATCAAAAGCAGTAGAAAAGTAATTTAATAAATTATGTGTTAATTTAAATTTATTTGCAAATATATATTTGAACTAATTGAATTATTTGGCTGCCTAGTGTAAATTACCGAGTAGCTACGTACTCATAATATTTACAACACTAAAAATAACAGCTGGTCTGTGAAAATTAAAAAAAATAAAAACAAAAACATTTCAGAGGCAGTTAAAACCACAGGTTTAGACATCTTATGTTGCTTCTGTTGTTCCTAAGTTACACACAAATAAATGTATCTTTTTAATACTTTTTATCGTTTTAAAAGTGTACATTTACTTACAATTTCTTAAATTTTCCAAAATATTTTTATTTTCAACTTAATTTAGAAATATTGTTTCGTAAACACAAACGCAAAAGAGCTGTTTGAATAATTATTGCTCTCTCGTTGCAAATTTTTTGGGTTTATGAACGCTTTTTAGTAAGAATTGTTACAAATTTGTAATAATTTTTAGTAAATGAACACAGCTTTTATTTGTACACGCAAACCAAAAAAGAAAAAAGCAACTGTGGAGTAACAAATTATAAAAGAGACATTTAAAGCGTAGAGTTGAAAGTCTTTATAATTGATCATTTATGATATACACACATATAATACGTCGATATATTATTATATAGTATTTAGCAACATGCACTGAAAAATTATTTTTTGCAAACTTTGGTTGATATCAAAATCGATTCAATATAGAACTTTTTATGAATTCAACTTAAAGTTTCGCTTTTAATGTCATTATTATCACCTACGAAATCGATAGATATTTTAAACAAAATTCAGCGACAGGTAAACCTTTTTCGATTAGTGTTTGATTATCGATCTCGAATGTTTTATACGCTCGAAGGCATCAACGAAGGTCTTGGTCAAGGGGTTAGGAGTAAATTTTTGACAGTCAATCCGACAATTTAGTTGTGATGAAATTCCTTAGAACAACAGTGTTACAATACTTGTCAAAAACTAAAATATCTGTGAATTAAAGTCTATCCACGAATGAATTTGATATTTACTGATTCAAAAATATTTGATATTATGGCACGTGTGCGCAGACTGGATTTTAAATTAAAAAAATATATACATATGTATATATTTAAGCGTTTTAATTCACTTATCTTACTTTTTGGAAATAATACATCCACATTTATTTTTCTTTTCTTCATATAGGATTTGCATATTACAGCGATAAAAACGGCAAAAACGAAGACAAACATCAAACAAACAATAATTGTAGAGGTATATGGGTCAATAGGTTTCGTTTCACTGCCCATGATTTTTTTCTGTTATATTTTTAAACAATTACGTACGACTAAATTAATGATTTTTTTATTATTGAGAATTTTTCAAAGTAAAAAATTTTAGTTAACAAACATTAAATGATTTAAATCTGAGAACGTTTTAACTTTGTGTTGGCGTATTGAACGCTAAAGTTGACTAAACAGTATCTTTAGACATTTCTGTTCATATTGGATAAACAAAACAGTTGTGATAGAGCGGGGAAGAATCTGTTATATTAAATACAAATATATAAATATTATAACTACCCTGCAGCTAAAATGATAACCAATTACGTTGTGGGACAGTGCCCTAAATGGTTGCAATAAAACTGTAGAAAAAGTGATAGATTCGTACTAGTCGAAAATGGAAACAAATAAGCAAAATAAATAATGATCAGCCGCAATACATAAAAAGGGATGATATCTTTTAAGGGGAGTACAAAATTCAAACAAGTTTATTAATTATTCAAGCAACAACAATAAATGAACAAAAACAAGATTTTCCCATTTATTTTGCACACCGCAGTGCGGTGTTGTTGTCAAATTGTGTTTTTTGAAAATTTTAGTTAAGCAATGTTTAGAACATAAAATGCAATAATACAAAACTTAGCGTTTTTAAGTCGAAATATTATTTTGTCAATAAAAGTACAAAATGAATTGAAAATATTCTGAATATGCTATAGAGAAAATACAAGCAGCATAAAAACACTTGTATGATACTCTAAACAACAAATGAAATTAGCACTTGTCACAAAATAACTAGTAGTGCAACTAGTACATAACTCTATATAAATGAACTAATTGGGCTCCTATGACGACAACCTAATGTCCAAATCCAAAGTTCCTTATATAAAAAAAAGATTCGATTAGCAATCAGTCTGAGAAAAAAGCAACTTTGGTACTTCTCACCACACTCTAATTATTATTTTAGCTGCAGGGTACTATCATCACTCATACAGGTGCAGTGAATTCAATGCACATGAAGAATGATCTACACAAATGTTCGTCCGCATACAGTTGTTGTTGGAAAACCTTTTATTAATAATTTGGTACCTTGTTTGAGAAATATTACAGATATTTTAATGCAATTTATTACACAGCAAATTGGTGGGAAGAATAAGCCACGGATCTGCAAAGGACTACAGACCAATCAGTCAGTAATGGCTTTTATTAAAAAAACTGTAAAGACTAGTAAATGGTTATGTCAAGGGCCTTTTATCGCCAAATAATTTCTGCAGGGCACAACACGCAAACCTAAAGGGAAGGACTGTGTAAACACCACTACACGAGGTAGTTGGCACGACAGAGGCCACACTGGACAACAAGGAGTAAGTATTAGTGGCATTCCTGGATATAGAGGGCGCTTTAAATAACGTGAATATATCCTCGATACTGGACGCCCTACGGGATACGGAGGCGGATCAGAAAATTACAGAATGGATATGGAATATGCTGCGAGGTAGAAGCATAATCTCTAATCTCGGCTTCAGCACGACGAGGGAGCTTGTGACAAGGGCATATCGCAGGGGGAGTCATACCCTACTTCTATGGAAGGAATCTTGTCGTAAATAAACAGAGGCGTAAAGGTGGTCGCATATGCAGATGACGTTGGGATCCTTATCAAAATTCCATCCACGATAGGTGAACTAATGGAATCGGCACTGCAGCAACTACTTGCTTCTTCTGAACCAGAAGATATAAAATTCCAGAGTTTAAGCTGCCAAAAATCGGCAGCGTTACTCTGGAATTAGCGAGAGTTCAAATATCTTGGCGTAATCCTGGACTCGTGGAAACGTAATGCTGAGAATAAGATGAGGAAGGCCCTATGTGCATTCTATGCGTGCAAAAGAACTGTACATAGTACATTGGATGTAAACGGCTGTGATCAGTACTATTCTCACCTATGGAACACTTATCTGCAATGAGGACAACTCCTCAGGCCAGTTTGGAGATAATGTTGGATCTGACTCCCCTCGATGTCTACAACAAGTACGTATTTGCCAGGTCGGAGGATCTCGATCTTTCACTCTGACTAAGGATACCTGACACCTGCAGCGTGTTCAGGCAAAAATATATGCTATATTGGTAGCGGAAAGGACAATTGGGGAACTTAAAACGGAGGCGCCGACTGGTGATACTTTTGAGGACAGTAATTCGAAACTGGTGAAGTTGAGGTGTATACTGACGTGTATTCAATCACTGGCCCTACTCGGACGAAACCGTGTGTAGGATTGTTTGGGTTGTGGTGCATGACGGCATTCGTGGAACCGAGTTGTGCGAGGAACGGCTCGAAGCAGGACGTTATAAACCCACAGGGGGACATCAATACCCCCTGGGCGAACTTTTATTTTATAATAAAAATTATTTGCCCCTCAACCGGTAAGGAAAGAAAGGCTTTATTGTCCCTCCGGAAAATATATCGCTACTAGCTTACATCATAACTGTATGGGAACTGTATGGTTGTACGTATGTCGGAGCGTATGGGAATCTCTCGTGGTGAGAGCTGCAGAAACTGCCTGGATAAGGGAGAGGAAGAGTCAGTTCAACACCTTCTCTGCGACTGCCGACTCTTCAAGAATACTCGCTGCACGCGAGTTCACAGTATTTAAGAGTCCAACATTTTTAATCCCCCAATATCTGATTCAGTTTCCTCTTTGTGAATAATATCTACAACATCAATTGTTTATTTGGCGAGATCAGTAAAACTGTAGTCAAATTTTTTAGATAAGATAACGAATTATAAACAAATAAAAACCACCAAAAATAAAGTCATATAATTAATTTCAATTACACATTGAATATCTATGAACAAGTCATATATTGCATTAAGAAAAAAATGTAGAATACAACATGAGAGCTATATTCGGCTGCACCGAATCTTATACTCGTATACTCTTCAAACAAGCAACAATGAATTAGTAAAAATGAAAGAGTACTACAGATTTTTATTTTTCACTTTTACCTCCCTGCGTTTTATTATACATCATTTTGCGGTTTTAAAAGGCAAGTAAAATAACACACACATGAAGTCACCAAATTAAGCGTTCTGGAAACTTTCCATGCAATAAAGCAAAAATCGGTCGCGTTGTGTGGCTCGTGGCACCGACTTATTAAACTATATTTCGTCCAGGTCATAATCTTTAATTGCAGGTCAAAATAGTGGGTTACCATACGGTCATATCGCTTTGAATTGACGGTAACGGACCATAATGCGCACCAAACAGTCTCTTTTTCCGGATACAATGGCTTTTCCACACTTCTGAGCCTTATATGCGACAATTTTGCTTGTTGACATAACCACCGAGTGAGAAATGAGATTCATCGTTGAAGAAAATTTTGTTCGAAAAATCAGCATTGAAAACTTGTTGCTCTAACACCCAATCAGCATATGTACGACGTTGTGAATGCAAAAAACAAATCAACGCAACACAACAAGAAGCATAACTTTCCATCACAAAAACCGAAAAAAATTTGTATGAGAAAGAATAAGAAAAATTAAAAAATATTAAAATTTGTTTTTGTTTTCCATATAAATTCTGGCATTGCTTTACGTTTCTGAACGCTTACGAATCGATTTCGATTTCTTTGTGAATTTTCGGCTCAAGGTGAAATTTATAGGTTTACTGATTTTTTGTGAAATTTGAAATAATTTCAAATTATATAAAATGAAGAATTTTTGTTAAAATTTAAGGTTTTTGTTAAAATTTAAAAATTTTGATGAAACTTGTCGGTAAATTTGAAAATATGGTGGCTTTTATTATTAGTTATTTTTCTGCAATTTTTGATTTTTTTTTAAGTGGAGCTCTGCTATTTTTAATTTTTTGATTAATATTTTGAATAATAAAATTATTGATTTTTTCTGATATTTCGACCTTTTTACGATGTTTCGATTAAATTTTAGTTTTTTTTATTAAGCTTTATTTTATATTACTATATCTTTCTAAAAGAAATTTACAATAAGTATTAAAACTTGATCTCTAAAATGTTTTTTATTAGTTATAGTTTTATAGTTTTGTAATGAATTTTCATGTAATGATGAATTTATCGAACGTACGCGAATAATTTATTCAAGCGGGGGCCCCACGTGGATCATACGGAAACATTCACAGATAACTACAAATGGGATAATGGGGTAGGCTGAGGTGTATACATAGGTGAACTTGGAGGGCAAACTAACCTTCATAATTCCCAACGAATGTAGCGTCCTTAGGCTGAGATATCAGCGGTGTTTTAAGGGTGGCAAACTCGCTGTGGTACAACAGAATATTTGATAGATATTCGGATCTTTACTGACAGCCGTGATGCAATATGGCCTCTGATAAGTGTATATTCGACATCTAAACTCGTCCTAGAATGCCAGGCATCCCTAAATTGCATGACGAGACATTCCCTAAAATCACCCTAGAATGGGTGCGTAGACATGGTACCAATATGGGCAATTGCATAACTGAAAAGCTGGCGAAAGAATCGCAGGAATCGCACATTGAAAAATTCTGTGCCATTCACAGAAATCACATACAAGCGGGAAGAAATCACATACAAGAATACTAGGCTAATCTGGCCAAGTTAAGATATGGTTCAAATCAGAAAACTGCAGATTTCAGAAGACGTAATTTAAAACAACGTGACGATTAAAGGATTAAAAATTTGGTGTTGCCTGCAAAGGCTTTCTGTGGAAGTTGTCAAAATGACAGACTCATCTCAGGCAGAGGCCCTTCGACAGCCTATCCCAACTATCGAAAAATATATTCCTTCATAAGGATTAGCAACTGGCTAAGGAATGACTCCATATCGGCATATGCATAGTGACCATTCATAGGGATACAAATAGACCGGATCTGCAGACCCACATATGCATGTGTCGCATGCGGCCTATAAACCTAACCTACTAAAAATTCACAGTTTGAAAGGCTTTTAGCATTTTCATGTTATTTGAAGAATCCGGAATATACACTGCGAATTAAATAAGGAATTTAATTTAAACCAATTTTACAGGAATATATCTTGTAAATTGATGATTTGTTTTCCGACAGGGTGCTCTGATATATATGTTTGGAACGATTTTCCGTCATTTTTATCGATAAAAATGGCACTGAAGATGGCAAATAGCAGAAACCGGTTTGTCTCCAAACTAAAATTGACAAGGGATGACGGAAAATCGTTCCAAACATATATATATATCTTGTAAACCTGATATTGGAGGGTTAAAAAATGTTTTAAGAGCGTGTTTGTGTCTATTGTTTTAATAAAATTGTTTTTTATTTATCTATAACATAAATCGTTGTTTAGTTCAAATAATAATAGTAAAACAAAACGTAGTTATGGGCACTGTCATTGTTGGTAGGATTATAGTCTTTAGTTGTTGTAAGTGGTTACCGCTCTAGCGTTTAATATTAGGGGCGTTATGAAATATTTATGAAACTACTATATTTTTCTGAAATTTAAACTTTAGTGGAATAGAAAACAAGAAACGTATACCACCCGAAGAAAGGTGAAAGTGTCTTCTTTAATCCTGTTACAAAGTAAGAGTCAAAGATGTGTGAAACGACCTATTGTACAAATACGCAATATCATAAACATAAAGCAAAAACAAATTGCGTAGCAGAAATCCGCGAACCGCGATTCAAAGTAGAAACAAAAACAATTTCTACAGCAAGAAAAAGTAAACAAGAGATACACACACACACACAAACACATATACAAGACTACTAAGCCAGCAACTGAAATAACTGATGCGCAATTTCGCGTATGTTCGGGACATTTCAAGAAGCGACCGTAAACTGTATATAAAGGCGTCGTCCACCGCAGAAGATATAGATGACTTTGAGAGTGAACATCTGTGAAGTGTTAAGTATACAGTGTCAGTTAGTACTAAAGAGTTGTATATAAGAGTGTTAAGTAGCGAATAAAACTGTGTACTGATATAATCATAAAAGAGTGTGTATTTTCATATTTGCAATTAAACGAACCCTTCAAAATAACGTTTATTGTGGTAATAAACGTAACAATACTTTTGCACCCGCCACGACCCGCGGATAGAACACTTTTTAATTTCAATGAAATTACTCTAAAAAAAAATTCATATTACGATAATTTAAACAGCCCTATAATTACTCGTATACAATGGTGTATTAAATTTTCACTTTTTCGCCTAAAGGTTTATATTTTTTTACTTTAGACTATGTAAAACTAAAATAATTAAATATAATACCTGCGAAAGGGTTTTATGGCTTTGTTTTGATGAGCAAAAAAAATAAGTCATAAAAATATGACAATAGGTTCTACAGTAAACATATGATCCTTTCTAATATACCTGTTATCAACTGTTAGGGTCAACCAAAGTCATAAACAATTTTATAATAATAATCGCGACATTAAACCACAACCCCATATTGGCGAGATACTAATTAGTTTTACCTGATATTAAGGTCTGGATAACAAGCAAGTGCAGTTTTGTTCAATTTAAGTACCACCTGCTATGAAATTGAAGATCAATGTGTGAATAACATGGACGTATATTTGCAAGTGATAAAACATAACAGATACAAATAAAAAAATTTAGAAAAATATGGAGATCTTCAGTTATAAAGAACTGGCCGAAGAGTATTTTAGAAATAAAAACCAGGAAGATGTTCTTAGTTACGTTAAAATAAAATTAAACTTAAATTCGTGTAACACCGAAATACAAGAGCAATTATCTAATTTTGTAAAAGTACTAAAAAACGCTACAAAGAAGTTAGCTACAGTAAACAAAAGTTTTATATAAAAAGTGAAAATTGGTTAGAAGGCCAACTTACTGTCGCTGCAGAAACAGCAAACCAAGATAAGGTTGGAAGACCCCGCAAATCATTGGACAACTGCAGCGATAGATCTAAGAGGTGGAAACTTAAAGATGTTAACGATGCAATTGGTTGTACAAATATTAAATAATCTTTCCTACATCAATTACGATTACAGAGCCAATTAACAAAAGTGGATATAATTGAAAAAGTTATTAAAGATAGTCCAGTGAGAACAAAACGAATTCTTAAAAGTATACCAACTCCGAGCGATGCAAAACAGTACACAAATGAGGAAGCATTAGCCTTATTTCTGGATTTGAAATTAACAAAACAGCAATATATTAAGCTCAGATTGCGTGCGATTGAAAAGGGCTCAAATATCTATCCAGCATATCATCACATAACCGCTGCTAAAATGGACTGTTTGCCATCAAAGGACACTATTACAATCACACCAATTTCGGCAGAGGTACAACTACAATCTCTACTTGGTCACACAGCAGAACGCTTGCTACAATCAATACGAGGAAATGCGTTAAAGAAATATGGAAACACAAAGCTAATTCTTTTTTGCAAATGGGGATGTGATGGTTCTTCGGAACAAAAACAATACAAACAAGTTGTATGTGAAAATATTTTGGACTCAGATATGTTCATGGTATCATTTGTACCATTGCGATTGAAACAGATTTTGGAAGATTCAGAGCCTTCGACTAGTACAACGCAAACAATGGATATTTGGAAAAATGAGACACCATCTTCTACGAAATACTGCAGGCCAATCAAATTTGAATTCAAAAAAGAAACTCGTGACGCCATTAACAAAGAAATTAGTGATATCAAGGCCCAAATTGCAACACTACAGCCATTGCAATTGCAGTTAGATGGGCAGCAAACTGAAGCAAGCTATCAATTAGTTCTTACAATGATAGAAAAGTAGGTCAGGCTTTGACTAACACGAAGGCTGCATCCAGCTGCATTATATGCCAAGCAGCATCAACCCAATTAAACCAAGTTCCGGCCAAATCATTAGATAATCCCGATGCATATGAATTTGGATTATCACCACTACATGCAAGAATACCACTTATGGAACATAAACTAAAAATCAGTTATGATTTGGATTTCCGGTCTTCAGGATCCATAAAAAGCAATGAAACCAACAGAGTTAAGAAGTTAAAAAAGAAACATGTTCAAGATGAATATCGCAAAATTGGATTGATTATAGATCAGCCAAAACAACGGTCAGGCAATACAAAGAATGGCAATACCGCACGAAGATTTTTTTCAGATCCAGAAACAGCATCTGAAATAACAGGAGTGGATTTAAACCTTATTTTCAGATTTAAAATAATCTTAGAAGAACTTGCGTGCAATGAAGAAATTGACTCTAGACAATTTGGAGATTATGCTAAGGAAACTGCAAAAATATATACAACCAACTACCCATGGAGAAATAAGTCTGCAATAGTTCACAAAATCCTTCATCATGGAGAAGATATCATTAAATATCATTTGGTGCCACTTGGAGATCTATCAGAGGAGGCTCAGGAAAAAAAATAAACAAGGATTACAGATTTTATAGAGATCACAATACCAGAAAAAATTCACGAAATTCCACAAATGAAGATCTATTTAGTATATTATTGGCAACGTCAAATCCGTTCATCTCCAATATTCGAAATCAATGGAAAGTGGAACATCGGGATTTAGATGAAGAAGCCAAAAAACTTCTAAAGAATAGAAATAGCACAGAACAAAATATAGAATATTTGCAATCAATATTTGTGTCAAATGAATAATAATTATAATTGCCTTTCATTGTTATTTAAGTACGAAAAAATAATAATAAATAGAACCTACCATTGTTACAAATGCTATTAAAATCTATTGCAGTTTTTATTTTTAAAATGTTTTTTTTTAAATGATCAAATTTGACAGCAAAAAATAATACATTTTTCTGTAGTAACAGCAAAGTCTAACTGGAGATTTTACTTTTTTTTTTTAGTGTAATCATTTTTTTTAGTGTAAACATTTTTTTTAGTGTAAACATTTTTTGGAGTGTAACATTAAAAAAATTACATTATCACAAAAAATAATTATAATTATTATTAAGTTCCAAATATTAAATTTTTTAATATGTAAATAAAAAAATAAACCCATATTTCACTCCAAAAGTTAAAAAATTCAAAAGTTCAACTTTGACCTAGAAGTCCTTAAAAAGTCCTCAATCAATTTTAATGTAATTAAAACTGAGTCAAGCTGAACTAAATATCTATCCATTAAAAAAAATTTCTTCAATATTTTGATCGGTTCAAAAGTTACAGAATTTTGGCCAATGAAAAACGATTTTCAGCCACTGTGCGCCGTCATATACTTTTCTACCACCCCAGACATTTTTAATTATATTAACTGTTTTACAGCTCTTGCAGTGTGAATTGGAGCATTGTTGTGGTGGTAGGTCCACGGTATGAGTCCTAATAAGTTTTTACGTTGTGGAAACTTAAATTTAAATACAAGAGCCCGGCAAATTAAAATCATATTGTGCGGATTTCCCTATTTGACAATCATGCATGCTGTTCCTAACAAATGTTTTATTAAAGTATTTCCACAACATTTGAAAAATAATTTTGTTCAGCAGATTTGATCAAACCAGCAATAACGAAATTGGTCTGTTCCTTTCCAGGCAATTTGGGGTTTTCGGTGGTTTTGGTATAGAGATTGAAAGAGTCTGTTTACAAGCATGTGGATAAATTCTTTTAGAGACGATATTCGTAAATAACTTATATGGTCTAAGTTTGAAAGTATCAAATGTTTTTTTTTTACTATAGAATAAGTTATATGTTAATTTATTTTGCTTAATTATTGAATAATTATTTTATCTCACCGCGGCGTTGAACCTTTACACTTTCTCAAAGAATTTTGTAGATCCACTAGTGAAATTGTATAATTGAGTTCTACCGCTTCGTTTGGTTGGATTGGCAGTAGATCAATATTGGTTTTTTTGCTTAATATTGATGGTTAGGAAGAGTTATCTGATGTGACTAAACACCATATTTTGGAAATCATTTCCGAAAGTGTTTCTTTCTTTTCGTATATTATTGGAAATCTTACCGACCCTGAGCATATAATTTTATCTATTTAGCGCCATAGAGTTCTGGAATCTGTAGAAGGGTTAATCGAACTCACAAAGTTTTTATAAGCTCATCGTATTGCTTCGTTTTATTAACTCTAATTTTTTTTCTTTAAAACCTTCCACACATTTTTTTGTTTTGTTAATAGTGCTATAAATTTTATGAGAAGCGGTCTATCTGAGGTAAACATTGATATATTGGGCCAATTTATCGTTGAACCTTTTAACGAATTATTGCTGTGGTGGTTGTTATCGAATATTGGAAAATGATCAGTGATATAATGCATCTGGCATTGCCAGCTTAAGTGAATAGCTAAATTTGTGGCCATAGAGACACCAATTCGTGTTAAGTAGTTTCTTGTACTTATGAATGTAGGTGAGCTATTAGTTAAGAAATATATTTTTCATTCATTTGCAAATAATTCCCATAAATGTCCAGATAGAATTTCATATGTATGTTTTGTGTATTCAGGTCGCCACATATCAGATATGGCCAGAATTTTACATTCTTATAGCGATTCCTGGCTTAATAAAATAGTGTCATTTGTTATGAATTTGGTAAATTAAGTATTTATATTATTATTATTGTATGTAAGTCTCCTATTATATTTTACTAGAATTTTTAATGTAAAATTGTTATTGAATATACGATTAGCAGATAAATTTTAACTTTTTATAAAATTAAACACCGAGGCGTTTCATAGATCTTTTATATATCGCGATTCGTCGATTTCATAACTGCAACATTTAAATTTGTGAAAACACTACCGTGTAACATTTATTTGTAGTGAATGCGTATTAAACGTGTTAATTCAATGGTATTTGCCGATGTAAAATCAATCTAGATACATGCCATGTTGTTTTAATTCCTAACTAAATAAGCCTAAAATGGCTGACTCCAGTAAAATAATTTACTATAGCAATTATAATTTTAATATAATAACTGCATAAATAAACAATACCTTAGCGCAGAAATGTATTTTTATAAAATGAATCACCATTCAAACAAAAACACGTATGCACATAAATATGTACATAGAACTTGTGTTTAATCGCAAAAAATTTGATTGTAACAATACCTTATCGCTAGAGAATACCCGATGGAGCAAAGAAAACATTAATTCCCTACCAAATTCAAATTGTATATCCGCTTCTTACGAAATACGATGGCTGCTGTGGCACATGCATATGATTTATACATATGTATGCAAGTATTTTAAATCTTCAGAATTCTTAGAGCCACAACAAAGTTTGGATATTTAAAAAACTATAATATTTTATACAATATGACTACTACATAAAATATTAAGCTTACCAGATAAAACAGCACCCCGTCGTTTACGGGAACAGCAGTAGCAGCAGCAGCTCATAATCAGGAATGCAATAGAGAAAAAAATAAAAATTCCCGGCAGATCCATGGCCTTGAAGTCGTCAATATCGTCTGAAACCCCGATAAAATTGTTAACTTTTACATTATAAACTATACACAAAAGTAATTACACACGGTACATACTATACTTCACAATTGTTTGATTTGTAAAACGATCTTAAAACATGTTTCCTCAAATCCAATTTTGGTTTTCCCGTTTCCTTTGAACAAATTTTTTTGTACTATTACAATGGATATGCGTATAAGCTTTTATTTATTTGAATTGTAGATTGTGCGACAATTCCCTGCCAAAAAAAAAAATAAATGAAAAAATGTCTCTTATTTCAAGCTAATTTTTTTTTGCGACAATTTTCTTCTTTGTCAAAAGTATGTGCGGTAGTTTAGCGTGTTTTCATTAAAACTAGCGTTTTTAAATTAATTATAAAACTTTTTTGCGATACCATCGCAATCAAGGATATGGAAAATTTATCACACCACGTTTTGACTAGCCACAAATTAGTTCGCATATGAAAAGACTGTCGGCAGAATAATGGGGATATATTTCCTCGTGGTCTTCTGTTTGAAGAATACGTGTAGATATTCCTGTTCAGTTTGAGCATAATTTTTTGTCTCTCATCGAGATTACCTGGATGCTTTTATCATAGTTTGTGTACGGATGTTTACAAGACGATCGCACACACATACATAATTCCTTTTTAAATTGTCTATGCATTTTGCTTGTGTAATGGCATAACATAATTGTGCGAAGAATTGTTCGGACAACTCTGAACATTAATCGACTATGAACAGCGACGTTCTTGACTAGTCAAATTTCTGTGCGAACAGCAAAATGTGCGATGGCTAAACAGATTTATGGATATTCAATACGCCATGTTATATTCTTTAAGTAATTGGAATAGTCTTCTTTACATGGCGTCTTCACTAGCCATACATTTTTTTAGCCATCGCACATTTTTCTGTTCGCAAAGAAATTTGTCTAGTCAAGACCGTCGCTGTTCATGGTCGCTTCAATTTTAAACAGAGTTGTCCGAACAGTTTTTCGCATAACTCTATCATGCCATTACACAAACAAAATACACAGGCAATATAAAAAGTATATATGTGTGCGTACGGTCGTCTATAATCAAACTAAGCACGCACATCTACATGTATTCTTTAAGCAAAATACCTCGAGCAACATTTTCGCGTAAAATGCATCGCTATGCCCAGCACAATATATGTCAATATAATCCATGAATTGCCATCACTGAATCACTAACAGCTGGTCATTTCATTTTGAAATTTTTGTTAATTCGTTATAGTGTATGTGTGGGGAATATATTTTGTATCATCGATTTTTCATTATATTTACCGTGTTATTTGTTTGTTACTAATGTCAAGGAAAAATAAAAGTATATCTAAAAAGCGAAAACGGAAGGAGAGGCGTAAAATGGAAAACAAAATAAGAGAACAGCGTGCGGGAGGAATTTCAGGCAACGTCAACTTTGATGCAGCAAACGTGGTTGCTGGGGATCAGCAACTGTCTTGGGTAATAAATAACACGAAATGTAGAAAGCGTTGGCACTGTGGGAAGTTAAGGTCTAAAAAATATATTTTAAACAAAATTTTGTAGTCCATTTGAGTTGAGCTGGTATTTGAACTGCGTACACACTATTAATGTTACTATGCAGCACCATTAAACCAAAGGGTACAGTATATAAAAGGTATTTTAAAGGGGAAAAAACCGCTGGCAACGCATATTTTTTGGGATATGGACATCAATGATTTTATGCATACATTATATGTATATATGTAATTTGTATCTCAAATATTTTCTTTATATAGATCGAAAATCATGTTAATGCCTTCACGATAAAGTTAATTAACCATTATTAGGCAATAGGAAAATTCACATTTACTATAATTTTTGTGGCGTATTAGTTTAAAATAAAAAGCGAAACGGCAGTTCGAAATACAAGCTTTTCCCTGCCCGAACGCCAACTATGCAATACTTGTTTACGGTCAAAGTCCCTGCATAAGCAGAAGTATAACTTCAACTGGTTCTCAATGAATTACAATTTAATGAATGTTTTGGATCTTTGATGAGTTTTCTTCTGTGTAATACTCTACTATCTTCTTTCCGTAAATCGGAAAATACGTGTTTCCGCCAGTTTCCACACTAAATTTTGTTTTTTCAAATTACACGTTTTCTATCATTTCCGGAGGAGCAGCTTTAAACTAGGTTCCCATTTTTGTTATTTCATATAATTAGTAACAACCGAATTACAAGAAATGGGCGATACAGCAATTAAATTAAATTAAAATTACAATTAAAATCGTTTAAGCATTAGCAAAAAAATTAATCGGATGGACGTATAGATGTAGCAAATGTGCATATGGTTTTCAACTACTGCCTAACATCTACATATATGCTATCTTAATGATCCCATACTCAGCAACAAAACGGTCAATTACAAGTGAATTATTATTGGTACTATTGCAAAACAAGTAATTGTACATATATGTAATACAATTAAAGAAAATATGTAATTGGATCCTCCAAGTCTAAGTATGCTAATGATCAAAGTGTAGTCAAACAAAATTGTAAATCTTAACCGATAAAAAAATACAATATCAAGGAGCTTTTTAGGAAACGAAACAAAAATTAAAAACTACGCAATTCTTCGTGCCTTCTTTTACATACGACTTCGAAAGTAAGAATGGACAACATCAAAACTTCTGTATTATGAGAGATTAAATATATACTTTATAAAACAATTTATGAAACTCCAAACTATGTAAATAAAGATTTTTTTCAACATCTATGAGTTTGAAATCAAATGTACTCCCTTTTCCGCCTTAAAACAATGTGTGTAATTTTAAATTATAATTTGCTTGTTATCGATTTAAACACAATATCTTGTTACAATACATTTTAGTGGTTATTTTTAAATATAGCAACTCTACTATCTGCAGACTTTGAGCTTTTAAGCTCATATTCTTGCACCCCTAACATGAATGAATTACCACCCTTTTTTTAAGACAAAAGTAAATCATTAAGAAAAATTGTTTGACTCATACAGTTTGTTAAAAACAAACACAAAAAAAGAACTAAATAAAAATCTAAGTGAAATTTTGAATATATAGATATTTTTATAGATAAAAATCATATACCTTAAACATAGATTCCTAATTAAAACTACCTCCAACTTATTAAAAATTTATTTGAGAAAAAATTAAGGAAAATATAATATATAATTATGGAAAATTTTGATTTGTATGATATTTGGTCCAAGGCCTGTAATTATTATGACATACCTGAAGATACAATACGTTCCTGGTATGAACGTATACGTATTAAACTTAATGAAGATGCCAACAAACGTGTCTATCATAATTGGTCGTGCATGTTGGCACCTAAACGTGTAGAATTGGAAAATGCCAAGCCACATATTGTATTGGCTGCTTTTTTCCAGTATTATGAATTTGATTTAGAACGGAGTTGTGTTCATGATAATTGTAGAATATTTAAAGAATTTTGCCAAGATGGCATGATAGAAGATGTAAGTATATACTATATAAATCTTTTAAAATTAAAAATATTAAATACATAATTTTTTTTTAGGAAAATATGAAACAGTTGGTCTTCCTTCTGTTGGGTGAAAAAAGTACAGAAGCAATTAATGGTGACATTGACTATGACATGGCATTTTTACAGGATTTAGATTTATTAATATTGGCGTAAGTAATTCTATTTTTGTTTGATAAAAATTCACTTCTTTTTTAAATTTCCTCAAGAAGCTTCAGGGAAAGTTTAAGTTAATAGTGAGGACTTTATAATGATACAAAAACAAATATAGTGATATAAAAAAATCAAATAATTTTTTGTTCTCTTGCTTATTTTTATTATTATTGCGAATAAATGTTTGGCGAAATCATTCTTAGGTTTTCACTGTTTGTGAGATAATAATCTGAAGGCATCATTTGAAGCACCTTCTGTAAAAATGTATGGAACTTGGTTATGGAGACAATGTAATGCAATGTTTACCTAATTTTTAAAAACTGTACGTTTTAATTTACATAAGTAAACAACTATTCAACGTAAATTCGAGAATAAGCTTGGTTTAGATTCTGTACGGTTTAGATTAATTAATTATTTAATTATTATATATTATTATAATATTTTTAGTGCCACAAAACTCAGAACGCTAAAGCAAAACAAAGAAAAAAAACCAACTGATAGCTGTTAAAATACTCAACGTACTTTAAAAAGTGCATAACTTTAGTACTTTGCGTTGACGGAGGCGTACCGAATAGAACAAAGCTCATGAGAAAACGTGTGTTTAAACTTGGTTGTCAGTTGAAAAAGACGACGTATAACGTACGACGAATTCTATGTGCCTCGGCCTTAACGGTTAAGGTTTTTGATTTAGTGTGCGATATGTGCAATATCATTATATGTTTTATTAAAATTATAGCTGTTCTTGACCTTTTTTTAATTTAATTTATTAAAACTGTTCAAGCTTGAAGGTCTTTCGATAAGGTTCTTCGATATTTCGCTACACCTAGTACACAAAGAATTATTTTTAAGGCAGACACAGATAATATTGCACAGATATATAGACACTTAGTTAATAGAAGAAGATAATTAATATAAGTATGTTTTTAGGGTTTTTTGAATTATGTTATATTATTTAAATGAGTTTGGTACACATGTTAATACAATTGTAACATTATTTAACAACATTTTTAATGTTAAGTTTCGTTAACTGTATTTACATTTTTTTTTTATATTTTTAATGTTAACTTTGGAAAATGTTTGAATTTTTTGTGACAATAATTTTTTCATAAACATATAATTTGTTTGTTATTTTTATTTCCTAACGATGCTACACAATGGAGTAGCGAAATATGGAAGAATAAAAAAATAATAAAAAAAAAAGACCTTCAAGCTTGAACAATTTTAATAAATTATATATTTTATTTAAATATTTTTTTATGATTTAATCGAACTGAAAATTTTAATGCTTAATACGAATGATTTATTCATGTTTAAGTTCGTTATTATTCCTTCAATTAAGATTAAATCATAAACAAATAATTTAAGAATCAACTAAAGCAAGTACAAAACGAAAAATGACACTGAATATGGTACATAGCCGAAACCGGTTTGTCTCCAAACCAAACTTGACAAGGGATGACGGGAATTCGTTTTAAAAATCTAAATAAAGAAGTAACATTAATAACAATAAATACTTGCCTGTAATGCTTGCTGAGATCTGGCTAAAGCAAAAAATTTAAAATGAATACGATAAAAGATTACAACGAGTAAAGTTACAGTGGCGCAAGCTTCGTTCTAACCAAACAGAAAAATGATCGAAAATTATGGAAAACTATGGAAAGTATTTAATTTTTCATCATTATGTGGGTTAAATAGATGATGTTTGCAAGAGACAATAATTAGTGGAACACAGATAATGTTGATGACGTGTGTAGCGACACAGAAAATACATGTATTCCTTTCTGCTAGTGTTCACAACTTAACTTTTTCAGTATTTAAAAAAAAAATATCATATCAATAAAATAAAAATATTTCCTTTCTTAATTGAAGAATAATGAGAATAATAAGAATAATAATGAATATATTATTCATATTAAGTACATTTTATTTAATTTACTTTAAGTTTTAATTCACTAGTTTATCAGCGTCGGCAAAAAGGTGTATCGATGCATCCCAATTTATAACAGCGCTTGCAAAATAATCGATTAGTTAAACACCATATATAACACTTGGAGTGGGGTTAGTGATTCCTAATTTATATACCAAGTAGTTCCCACTTTCAATGCGATAGAACTTAATAGGATTTTCGTCATTCAAAAGATTTAAGGTTGAATTATCAATGTTTAATTTTAGTCCTTTGCCTAGCATTCGATGTGTGAAAATATAGTCTGACCAAAGCATAATCTAAAATAATTGTCTTTCTTTTATCCTTATTATTAACTGCGGGATAAAAACGTTGGTTATGAAATTAATTTTGAGCATTAAATAGCTTGCTTGCAATATGGTGACAAATGTAATTTTCATCAGTTCTTAGGTATTTTTATTATCAAAAATTTTCATTATTAAGTTTCGTTTGTTGTCAAAGGAATCACTTATGGCTTTTATTACTTAAAGGCTATCAGTTAGGAATTCTGCTTTTCTATGACGAATTGTGTAATAAATTGCCACCTATCATTCGATTTTTTTTTCTTTTTGTTCACTACAACATAGGTTGAGAAATTTAGTACTGTATTATAAAGATAGCGCCAGCTGTTGTTTCTTTTTTGTTGTTCTGAAAGAAAGCTAATAAATGATTTTTCATTATTATACTTTGCTTACCACAGAATAAGGGAAATGTTATCAATTTTTATTTCGTGGTACTCAGTGTTAAACTCAGCTTTGTACTTAACGTCAGAAGTTCGGCTATTGCAGTTTTTTTGCAGTAATAATAAACGAAATGTCTTTATCAAAACTGAATTTGTGCAATTGAATAGTCAAGATTTCATATAGTATTTAGTCTTATCATCCAATAAATAAAGACGTCTTCATTTCTGACAAAAATGTTAATCTTTGAATGGCAAAAATTACAATTACACATAATTAATTGGTTCTCATATATTTAAACAGAAAATTTAAAAATTTCTAGGTCAACTTCAGATGTCTATAAAAATTATGCCGATTTGTCACGTCAAGAATGGTCAACATCGGGTAAAACTAATTTTGATATGTTACGCCGCAAGGTTAGTTATAATTCGTAATTCTTCTTAATACCCCTAAAAACATTTTTTACAGACTTTGACCACATTATTGGCCTTGGACATTTATCAAACCCCCGAATTCAGTAACAAATATGCCAAAATAGCACGTGCAAATATTGAACAAGAACTTAAAGAATTAGAAAATTGTTAAAAATATTATACATAGAATTGCCTCTAGCCTATTAAGATTTTTAAGGCAATCAAAAAAGAATTAATATGTAGTGATATGTTGTGGGAAAAGAGTATTTAGAAGGCTTTAACGACTTTTTGTTATAGATACAGCAATTGTTTGCTTGCTGCTAAATAATAGGAAAATAACACAAGAATTAATAAAAATTGCATAGAATTGATAGATACGAATAATAATATAATTCTTAATATTTTGAATTTCTGAATTGTGAAAAATTAATGGTCAATATTGAGGCATTATTTGTTTTTTAGTCTATTTTCTTAATGTTTCAATTTACTTTTAATTATATCATATTTGCAAGGACAATAAAATCAGTTATCTTTGAATAATAGCATTTTTGGGCTTACTATTCAATTTTGCTGTGCTATTTGGCGTGTTTCCATTATACTATGTATGTATATTTTTCTATAAATGTGTAATTCTAAATGCCAAACGAGAATCAAAAACTAATGTAATAACTACCCAAAATAAATAAAATAATATTTCTTTGTATTTGTAGTTTTATTCAATTAAGGGCTATTATTACTACTTGGTTTTAAAGATCTTGTTAGTAAAAGGTAGCTTTAACTAAAGTGAGGCAACATTAAATGCATAAAGTTTACGTTTAAAGTAAGATCTTCTCGATAATCTAAAGGGTAAAGTTTTATATTTGATGTTGCCTCACTTTAGCTAAAGTTACCTTTACTTTAAAGGAACGTTGTAATAATGGCCTTAAAAATGTAACAAAAGTAATGAACGATTTTATACAATAGTATGCTGAACAGGTAAGTATATAGAAAACAAATTAAAATTTATTTGATTTTTTTTTTTTTTTTAATTTTAACTGGAACAATTTTATCTAACACTAGCCCGGCGCGCGTTGCTACGCCCCTTAATGAGCTCAATATGTGTGGAAGGTTTCATAAAAATCGGTTCAGTGCAAGTACCTCAAAATTATAACTTTTTTATGGGCGTGGCCCTGTCCACTTTTCTAATCACGAAATTATATAGTTATGACAGTTTAATATGTGTGCAAAGTTTCAGAAAAATCGGTCCAGTGCAAGTACCGACCAAATCGAACATCAGTACTACTAATTTCGTCGCATTCGCGATATTATCACTGACATTATATCATCCAACGCGCACGCGAAGACTATTTTGATAGATATATGGGAAAAAGAAACGGGCTGTTTTTAGGGGTTTCCCGGTAATTTTTCTCAACGTTTAAACCATCCCTAGATCTCCACGAATATTTCAAGACCAACATCAGATAAATCCGTTCAACCGTTCTCGAGTTTTAGCGAGACTAACGAACAGCAATTGATTTATATATATATAGGTAGATTATGGTGTTTTCCCTTCTTCAGTAAAATGTTGCTCTGTTAAAGGGTACATTCTTAATACACCCTTAATGTATGTTATTATTATTAAGCGTAAAAAACACCATTAGTTTTTGGGATTTGCGCAATCAATGGGAATAACAAATTGCATTAACTTTAGGGTTAAAGTTGGCTCCTAATTTTATTTATTAAAGTTTCTAATTTGTGTGCTTCTTGAATTGCGAGTAAACTAGTGAGTGTTCATAGTAGTAGCTGAATATGATGCTATATACGGCCATTAAAACCAATTCGTCTTTACAAGAACTGTTTTAGGTAAAAATGTATAGCTGAACCTAAGATTTGAACCAAGCAAAAATAAAATTGAAATTCATAAAATTATTTCTCTCTTAAAACATTTGGAGAAGGTCACCACTTACATGATTAGTTACTGCTGTACGAAAATAAATTATTTAACATAAGATGGCCGATATTATGTTTCACTATATTTTAAAATTAATACAATTTAATTCAACTGATTCATTCCGTTAAGAAAACGTTGAAAGTAAATGTGTATAACAATAAGAATAACTTAATATGTCTGGATAGAACAAATGAAAAGAAACAAAAACTAGTATTGACTTTATCTATATTACTTTAAATTAATTACATCGATATGCTTGTTTATTGATAAATAAAATAAACTAACCAATTGCCAAATGGCAAGCGATTTAGCCCAAATTGAATATCGAAAATGTGGCGTGGCTTAGTGATATAGTTAAGATATCTAGCGTCTCGTATTTCCCAAATTGTTCAAGATAAAATCTGTGGCAAAATGTGCTTTGCCATAATTTCTTCTATTTAGAAACGAGAATTTCCATTAAAATGTTTCATTATTAATTAAATTTTAATTTGTTTTCTAATGGTAAGTATTTTTCATTTAATGTTCTGTAATTCGAAGAGGCAATTGGCAGGAAAGTTTTAAACTAAAAAATTAATTTTTGAGTATATTTATTAATTGGTAAGTTGTTCACTTTTACTCCTTTTCGAATTACGGAAAAAATATGTACATCCATATTTTAAATAAATTATACAACTTTTATACTTTTTATATATTTAATTAAATATTTTGTTTTACTTTTTTCTGAAATACCTAAAGCCTCTAAGTGATCAGAAACCCTCAACTAGCCGAAATTGTAGAAAACAATTGTCACCAAAACAAAGAAGTCCTTGGAAAAATGCAGGTGGTAAAGTCAATAGATTTAAAAAAGTTGTTGATGATCAGGCTGTAAGTTTAGTTAAGCAGATTATTAAAAATATTAAAGAATCAATTTAATCAATTTTACAGAGAAGATTAGTTAGACGAAGTTTATGTATAGTGAAAGACAATCAGGTAGTAAAAAAAGTAACACCGAATAAACTTGGCTCCCAGCAAAGGAAAGTTAGCAAACGTTTGATCAACAAAAGAAGAAAGAATTTAAAAAAACCTGCAAAAGCTAGGACCTTGGAAGAAGGAGAAATATGTTCGGATACCGATTTAACCAAGAATGCTGAGGATGATGAAAATGATTGCCTTGTTATCGAGCCCACTCTAGAAGAAATAACAATTGATGATACTGATGAAGATAATATGCCAACAACTAGTGACTTAACAACTAATTATCAATCTTTAATAAATTCTTTTAAAGAACGGGTGTCTTCGACACCTTGTCACAGCAAAAAATCACCCAATTCCCATAATGCCGAGCCTAAAGCCGATGACATCTTACCCTTTTTTATTGATGTTGGTCGTAGTTGTGGTACTGAATCTATTAATTCGACAGATAATTTTACTGATTACATAAAATTCAGTACATTAAAAGATAAATCCGATCCGAAATATAGGTCTGTGCGCTTAATACAAAATGCGGATGCTGGCGAAGTCATTGATTTAGATGATACAAGCAATGATTTAACTTTAAAGCGTAAATCTGCTGAATTGGACGATGATTCTGTTATATTTATAAGTGAGACAAATAAAACTGATTTTATTTCCATTGTAGATAATAATTTACCACCCCATAAGGTAAGTGTGTTTTCGTTACAAGGAAGTTTATAAAGTAAAAACAAAACTTTTATTCATAGATTTTTAAACCAAGTGAAGCTACTCTTAAAACTCCTGCCAATAGATTACACAGCAACAATTTATTTACACAAAGTGAAACGAAAAAACTAAATGAATATAATGAAAATGCCTATAATCCAAGTGATACGAAAGTGCCGTCCTCTGGAAAACGGATGGTAATTATAGATGGTAGTAATGTGGCCTTCAAGTAAGTGTTTAATTAAAAAACGGATGGTATAAATTTTCAAACATGAACATACTTATTGTTACGTTAAACGTGTTTAATTATTTTGATTCTTTTAATTATTCTTTTTAAATTAAACACGGCAGTTACTTCTTTAACACGATGTTCACACTTTAAAGTTTCACTCGATACTAACTACTAGCTGGACCTAGTCTAGTTTCTAGAAAGTTGTAGAATACGCAAGAATCCAGTAGATACTTCTTTAGCTACAAACTTATTTTCTGCATTTTTTTTATATCCTTTACGTAATGAAAACCAACAAAATAAAAAAGATATATTTTATGAAAAAAATCAACGTTTAAACAAAGTCACAAAAAAATTTTAAAATCCCAAAAAACTTTAAAAATCATAAAAACTACAAATTTTATCAAAAATCTTAATCCAAAAATTCACCACAAAACCAAACTTTAGTTTAAAAATTTTAAAAATACATAAAATATCTTAATTTTCCAAAAAATTTGAATTAAAAAACGAAACTGCACAAAAAATGGTAAATAATTCGACAAAACTTTAAATTACCCATAAATTCGCTAAATTCATCAAAATACCGAAAATGAACACAAACTAGTATTAAACAAAATTAAAAAAAAAAAACAAACATCAAACAAAAAAAATCAATTTTCATCACAGTAAGAAATTAACAAATTCACAAAAAAAATCGATATATGTATATAAAAGTCAAACTCTGTCTGTCTCTGTGTGTGTTAGCTATAGACTCCGAAACCGTAAAGCCGATCAGACTCAAACTTTGGCAAGTTGTTGTACACATTCCAGGGAGTGTTTATGGGTGGTAATTTAAAAAAAAAGTGAGCGGGGCTACCTACGCCCATCTACATATACATACAAATAAAATACGCCCATACAAAATAAATTTGTCAGCTACTTGCACTTGGCCGATTTTTCTGAAACTTTGCACACATATTGAACTCTCATGATTATACAATTTCGTAATTAGAAAAGTGGGCATAAAGAAGTTATAATTTTGAGCTACTTGCACTGGACCGATTTTTCTGAAACTTTGCACTCATTAAGGGGCGTAGCAACGCGTGCTTAACTCGTGCTTAACGCGTGCTTAACTCAACAAAACCAAACTATAGTCTAAAAGTGTTTAGATTACCAAAATAAAGAAATTTCCAAAAACACAATATTTAAAAAAAACAATAATTCCAAAAATACAACAAAAACCAAAATTCAAAAAATTTTAGAATTTCAAATTCGCCAAAATTTTTCAGTTTCACCGAAAATTTGCAAAAAAAAAAACTAAGTATTTTATGAAAAACGTAGCAGTTTTACCATAATCGATTTTACACATGGTTCCAAACCCACTCTTCACAAACAAGAAATTTCATAATATTTCGAAATTTAACGACAAAATTTACCCAAAAGTTGCAAAAGCACCGAAAACTCTAAATTTTATCAAATCTGTAGTATACATTTAGTAGTTCATAACTTTGCAAAGGGTATATAAGATTCGGCACAGCGAAATATATGTAGCTTTCTTACTTGTTTTTATGATTTTTGTTTTTCTAACTACTCTCTGCTTTGTTATTATGGTGGTGGTTTTTTTGTGTTGTTATTGTTTGCAAAAACTATTCAATTCCTGAAATTTGTCTACGTGTTGATGTTATATCGTTGTTGTTATGGGTGCTGTCTGTACAGTGTGTGCCTAAAGTATTCATACACTTGAATTCTTGAACTTTCTGTACAGTGAGTGCCACAAGCATTTGTACCACTCTATTCCAACAGACAAGAATACTTGCTTACATTTCGTAACAATATAATACATACATATTATTTATGTATGTGCTATGTACTTTAAATATTATATATATACAAATGTTATCCACAAATTTGACATCAAATAAATGGAATAACACATGTTTTTCCTTTCATTTAGACATGGCTTGGATCAGCAATTTTCTGTTAAAGGTTTGAAGATTGCCATCGAATATTTTGAAAAATTGGGCCACGAAGTAAAAGCGGTTATACCGCAATTTCGCATGAATAAAACAAAGTCAACAAGTCCTGATGATTTAGAGAAATTGCACAAGGCGGGTAAAATTGTGCAAACACCTTGTAAAAACTTGCCAGGATATACAAGCACGAGTTATGATGATCGGTTAGTTTTGTATTTGCTCTATACTATTGACATTATACCTCATTAATTTTAATATGTATTTTTTCTTCAGTTTTATTTTGCAATTGGCATATACTACGGATGCTGCTATTGTTTCGAATGACAATTATCGTGATTTATTACATGAAAATCCGGCATTTAAGAAAATTATTGAAAATCGTGTTATCGGTTACACGTGGTGCAATGATATATTTATTTTGCCCAAAGACCCGTATGGGAAATGGGGTCCAACTCTGCATTCAATTTTAAATCGTTGTTGAATAAATATTTCTGTTTTCCCTCCATATTTTAAAAACGTGTATGTATGTACAGTGGTGGATATGTGTTGCATTTAAAAGCGTATATTTTTTTTCCAGTTGTCAAAATTAGGTAAAGTATTATTATATTATATAAGTATATCATTATAATTATGTTTGATTAATTGCAATTAATAAGTAATAAATAGGCACTAACTCCTTTTACAAAAGCTGATATGCATTATGTTTCGTGTTTAACATTTTAAATATAAATTTTATAGAAAACAAAATAATTAACAATGGCAAAAAGCGAATAGCTCGATATATGTACATATTTGGAAACCCCATCTTCACAAAAGTCAGGTTATTCAGCAAATTATATCAAAATAAAGCATCGTTAGTAACATTGCATTCATTTTGAAATGCTCTGAGAATGTCGTTTTTAAAACTAGAGGGTACGAAAAACAACTCGTGGACAGACTCCTTTACTATGTTGGTCTTGACACATTCTCTCCTGCGTGGGTGCCGAATATATTTTGTCCGTGAGCATTAAGAAAAGCCATTGCTTTTTTTGGAAAAATAAATGTCTTCTGCATTGACGAACCGAAATTTTATCGGTTTGAATCACGACGGAAAGTGTTATGTATGTATGGGAATGAATCAGTAGACTAAAAAATATTTGTGAACACAATGATTCCAATTGCAGAGGGAAACATATCACTTAGATAACGTTATGCATAATAAATACTCAAACTGCATAATAGCAGCACCAACATATTTACTGCTGTGGACGAAAATCCAAAAAGTATGTAACGCATTGTAGTATTATTAAAGATGTGCAGCAGTTATTAAAAAAAGGGGTTTCCCGCCATATACTAAGTTTTAAATTGAATGAATTTTTAATACAATTTTTTTGTGGAAATATTTCTTTTTTAATTTGCCTAAAATTGCTGTCTTAATTTTGTGAGTATTGTTGTACTTAAAAAGAAAACAAACTTATTGTCACAAATAACACTAAGCAGAATAATAATGCATAGCTAGTGTGCTAACAAAATGTCGACCCACAACTCTGTTGTGACATTACACAAACAAAATACACAGGCAAAATAAAAAGTATGTATGTGTGTGTGCGATCGTCTGTTTATAAACACCCGTACATAAACTATGCAAGGGAATTCATACAATCTTGATGAGACAAAAAATTACGCTCAAACTGAACAGGAACATCTACACCAATTCTCCAAACAAAAGATCACGAACACATTTTCTCGTTATTTTATGGCTAGTCAAGACGTAGTGTGACATACTTTGTCAGAAGAGTAGGAAGAATGTCGACGAGTGGAGCAACGTAACCAGAAAACTTTTTATGCTTTGCTTACGATATTTAATAGGCTATGTTCTATAGCACAGAATATAAACAGAATACCCAACAATGATGTTTGAAAAAGCGTGTAATCAGGTGATATGCGTTTTTACGTACAAAATTTAAAATTAACCCCATTATATGAAAGAGAAAGCTAAATTAGAAACGATAAGGCTTTTTTATCTCTTTTATAAAATCGAGGTAATGTTTTTATAAGTTGTCGCGTCTAGTTAGTAGTCTATGTTCTATAGTATACACAAGCTGATAAATCAGAGTACTATGTTCTCTCAGGTCAGTACCTTTATTCAAATTGTTATGTTTCCGTATTTTCTGGGTAAAGTTCTATAAAATGAGAACAAAGAAAAATTACTCCTACTAGTGGTGTCAGTAAATATGATTTTACTCCATAACCACCATACCCCAAAAGTAAGTATGATCCAAATTCTCCGCTTTCAAATCTGGATTTAATGCGGCTATTGCTAAAGATATAGCTGTCATGTGCAGATCCAGGCCATCTTTTTACCACATCTATGATTTGCAAAATTTGAATTGCAGATTGCCTAAGCCATATATTACCGAGATACACATTGTTAATGAATACTCCCTATACTAAAGTCTTTTTGAATAATAACTATATGCCAATCAATTAACATTGTTATAGGATTTCCATTGCCCATATCGAATTTTTGCGACATCGTTTCGCTTAGTTTTTATACGAAAAATAGTATTTTGGGGATTTTGACCTTATTTTGGGAAAAATGAAAGTTTGTTAGTGAATACCCCCTATACTAAAGTCTTTTTGAATAAAAACTTTATGCCATTCAATTAGTATTTGTTTTAGCTTTCTATTGCTGTGCTCAAATTTTTGGGATCGTTCAGGTTTTATAGGAAAAATAGTATTTTGGGGATTTTTACCTTACTTTGGGAAAATTTTAATTTTGTTAGTTAATAGCCCCTATACTAAAGTCGTTTTGAATAAAAACATCGTTTCGTTTAGGTTTTATAACAAAAATATGTTTAGCTTTCCATTGCTATATTCTATTAATGTATATTCAGATTTTCTGAAGAAAGTTGGTCTGTACATGTAGATAATATAGTTTACTTTGTTACAAAATCCCTTTTGTACCCTGGGCGCCGTTTATCTGTTACAACAGACTTTTGGTATATTGGTTACCGTTTTCCGGCCCTGCTAACACCGTCGGCTTGTTCTTTAGTGGGGCGAGTTCTCAACCCTACAGCTAACCACGGGCGTAACAAATAAAAAATAAAAAAAAGGGTACATAAATCAACACAACAAAAAAAACTACTCACAAAACTGGACACTCGGCAATAAGAAGGTTGTTATTTCCCTTCAACCGCCCTTGCCCTACCATGGCCGCAATTCTTCCAACAATCATATTACTTACGGACCCCTCTACCCGTCTTACATCACCTTTTCAGAAACAATAATCCCAATAGAAAATTCTACTCCATATTCATCATTACTTTTTCCTCAATTCAATAATTTTATTCAATTTGCACTTCAAACTGGTTTTGAGATAAACTTACATTTAAATACAATATATAATTACACTTAACTATCATTTATACAATAAAAAAAAATCAAAACTTTCCCTTTAGTATGAAAAAAAACGTTTTGTTTATAATACAATAGAATTTATTTAATTTTTTTTTTAAATTCGCCAGAGCTCAAACTAATTTGTCCTGTCTTTCATACTCAGGATACGAAAGAACGCGAAACGAAAACTTTCTCTTTTCCCTGAGCTCCCTGAGGATCAACACTTTTAATTGTCCCCACTACAATTCTCTGGGACAACTCTTCCGTACGCGCCTAGTTTGTGCCCTTACGTACTTCACTTAGTTTATTTCTCTTTTTTTTCTACTGCCGTGAAGACCACAAAAATAAAAAAAATAAACATATAAAAAAAAATAACTAACTTAATCTAATTCAATATTTTCATCTGGTTTTCAATACTTTTTCTCTTCTTTAGTTGCCTCCATACTTAGATTTCTGTTGCTTATTGCTCGTTTACGTATAGGCTCTTCTTTAACTTCTGGGATTTTCCTTCTCTTGCCTCTTCGGCTCACCCTTTATCCGGTCTCAATCTTTTCTCTGGATCACCAAGTCCCACTTCAATTATTTCTTGGGGTTTTAGCTGTTGTTTTCCCTCAGCCGATGTTCTGCCACCAAAATTATTTAGCAGTTTTTTCTTTTATTTTTCTGCCCAGATTCACTTGGCCTTTTTTTCACATTCGCTACACACTACGATCTTTAACTTTTAACTTTAAAAATTTTCTCTGTCTGGACGACCTTCTTGCTTGGCAACTAAATTCAGAATCCTTTATTTTATCGCCTTTAACCAAAACGAAAACTGCCTAATTTATTTACTATTACATATTTACTTATTATATACTAAAAATCTACGGTATTTATATATTTATTACAAATAAGTATACTAACTTAAATTCTACGGTATTTATTTATTTATTTGGGGCACACAAAGATTTTTCTAGTAGTCCTTGAACTTAAGGATCCTTTTAATTTAAATATTATAAAAAAAAAATTCAACATTTTATTCCTTTTCTCTATCTATCTATATTTTTCTAATTATTCATATAGAATATCGACGATCATTATAATTAACTATATCCCCATATCCTTTCTCCTACCAGGCTATCACAAAATTTATTAGTAATTTTTTCTCATTCATGATTGTTATATTTTTCGAAATATAAAAAACACTGTTAAGTTTGCCATGAACGTTTCTGAATGGTTTGCACGACCTTGTCATTGCTTGTTTTAGCAAAACTACAGCGTTGCCAATACCTGTTCATCACGTAGTAGTGAACAAAGACATGCATACATGTTTTTTTGCACATCTGTTTTACCTTTCATTATTAGTTTTTTTTTTCTGACACACGGTTACATTGTGAGTATATGTAAAAATAAATTATTTTGTAGTTTTTTCCTTTCTTTTAGGAGCGGACGGATCTTGGACAAGTAAGTATTAAACATATGTATTTGTATCGTTCCCTTGTTTTTAAACCTTACTAAAATATCAATTTTTTATTTCAGACAATTTAACAAATCTAGGTTATGTGTGCCAATATGTGTACATACAAATGTATGTACAAATCAAAACCCAAAACTACCTGACTGGGACTCGGTCAGGAATTGTATTATTTTATGCGGACAACCCCCAACAACTTATTTTAAATTAAGTCAAACGTCCATATAAATACATATATAAATACGTCATTACATTTTGCTCGCTAGTGATACTTGCACGTGTTAATGATTACATATTTTCAAACTCACCACGTTAAAAAAATTAAACAAAAACTGGTGGTAGGTTTAATCATAATGGTCTGAGTTTGATTTATGCACATGCGTTAAATAGTGAATTATAAATTCCAAAAACTTGACATTTTCCTTTGGTATCAATATACAAATAATTTCCCTCATATTGTTTACGAAAAAGAAAAAATGTATAACAAAAAATTCAAAACACTCGTTTAAAAAAATTGTATATTATAGCATTTGAAATGTAAGGGTAACCAGAGGTGAAGACTTTCACACATAAAAATTAAAAAACTCATTTTTTTTACTATGGGATCTCTTAGAAAGAGACAAATATAGCATTTTGTGACGAAATACTGGAAAACACGGAAAAAAAATCAAAATAAAAACAAAACTAAGGCTCTGAGGGAAAGTGTTTTATATTCTATAAGTGGTTTAGTTTCATAATATATAGCGTTTATTGCTTAGATTCCATGCCATAATTAATCCCCACTTTTTCTGACCAATTTGGATGAACCCAGTTTTCTGGAAAACTGTTCACACGATTTTTTGCACGGTAAGTGTTTTATATTCTATAGTTGCTCTAGTTTCATAATATATAGCGTTTATTGCTTGACGTTGCTTAGATTCCATGCCATAATTAATCCCCAATTTGTCTGACCAGTTTGGTTTAAACCACTTTCTAAAGGGTTTTCAATAGATTTTTATATTTTTTAATTAAGCAGTTTTTCACGCGATAAAAACTTAATTTTTAATGTTTTTTAAAGACCATAATTCAATACATATATTAGATTTTAAATGTTTGATATTATTTTCTTTCATATTATATTTCTTCATTTGAAATTCTAATTTTCAAACAGTGGGTATTTATGTTCCTATTTTCATATATATGATTATTATTATTTCCCCAATTTCATAATCCTTTAGATTCCCATTTTTGCGAATTCCCAAAAATGCCAATTCATTTATGCGATTTCGACGCTAACTTTCGACTCTATCTTGGCGCACGTCCGAACTTATCCAAAGAAAAAGTTCGTACGACTTTGTATAGAAGTGAAAAATTTTACTCTCATTTTCTCTCAAAATTGCAAAAAATTGTTATCTGGAACGCGTTTGGACTAACTCGGACTAGTTCGGACTGTTTTGTTATGCACTTGGAACAGACCTATTATGTGAACGCAAACATTTTAAAACGTAGATATGTATATAAAATTTAATTTTTTATATACATACATATGTACATATCTAGATATTGAACTTTATATGCGTTGAACACATATCCCAATACATATAAAAAATTACTTAGTGTGAATGTATCTTAAGAAGTGCTGAGATAAGTACATTTAAAGTACGCACAAATTACTTGTAAACTAATTAAGCATACTTTTTGAATAATAATTACATGTTATAGTAATTATATTCTAAGGAAAGCTCAATTACACGCAAATGTATTTAGATTTTTTTTAAGTAAAAGATATATATAAATATATCTATTTGTAATTTTATTAATCTAAAATTAATCTATTCCGAATGGTAACGGAATCATCAGGTCTGATCGCGATTTCTGAAATGTTTAACTATTTAAACTTTTTTCCATGAATTTTTTTTAAATCAATTTTTCTTTAAAATTAACTGAAGCAGATTATAAATACATATAAAATATATTCAGTATTTTACAGTAAATCTTTCCTGTTCAGTAAAACTGCTAAAGCTATGCTCTATATTTGCAAATGCGGCCGCCCTATTGAATTTGCCTTAAACTATGTATGTATGTGCATACTACATTTATGCATCCATATGGATGTAAATAAAAACAAATTTTAACAACACCTTTTTGTCAAAATATTTAAATTAATCAAATATTAAATCATAAAAAAATTATGTCTCAAATGAATTTGAAATAATATAAAAAATTCGAAAATGTCGGAAAAACTTGAAAAATCATCAAAAGTAAAGCGAATAGTTAAAAATTTCGAAACAAAATATGATTTGATATCTTTAGAACCCACATTACATTTGCAAACAAATGTCGAAGAGTTAGATGATGACTGTGTAATAGTTGAACCCGAAATAGAAATTATAGAAATATCGGATGATGAAAACTACGCACGTTTATCAACAAGTCAGCAGTAACATTTACGTGGTCGCCAAAATTTTTGTATTTAATTCTAAACAGAGGAAAAATATCGTTAAAGAAATTGTTAGTTTCGTTGCTTGTACATTTATTTTTACTATGTATTTTCAATTAGTTTTGCAAAATTAAAAACAAATTACGATTTTTAAATTAAAAATTATTGTTGTGTGAATGAATCTATTTTAATACAATTTTTGACAAACCAACGTTAATTATGAAGTTGGATATTCCGGTTTAGTATATAAATTTACTGTAAAAGAATTTCGTTTTATTTTACTATTTTAAGGCAATAAATTTATAATAAAATAATAAATAGAAGGTATTGTCAACAAGCTAAGTATATTTTGATTATTTATCGCCGTTGAAGACACTGCTAAAATATTTATATACCATCATGGAGGTTACTTAAGGAGTTGAATTCGTTTTTATTGCATTAGTGTGATTATTATTTAAAATTTCAGTTTCGATGGTTAAAGTTGAAAAAACTCCCGAAATTGTGTTTGTTGGTACATTTGTTGTCACGCCGTTTGCACCTTCGGTTGAAGTATTTTCTGCTGATTGCTGTTTTTGTTGCTTAGTTACCATATAGGACTTGACAACATCTTCGTATGAAGGGGGTGAATCAAGTTCTTTCGCTGTATCGATTCTGTTGTGGGTATTACTGTTTTCACTAGTTGTTGAGACATCTATTTGTTGAGCTTGTAGTAAATAAATTGAAAAATATTAAAAATAGGTTTTGATTTAATTGGAAAAATGTGATAGTTTAAAATAATTTTTAAAATCACGGCTTTTTCAACCTTAGATATATTTCCGCCTTTCTATATCGTAAGCATGTCACAATAAGCATTAGTGATGCCACATCAGAGCTTTTCATACCATGTGGTTCCGAGTTCTTTATTAAAGCCCTATATTTTAATTTTTTTACAATTGTAGAGCATTGGTTTTTAATAATTATTGGTTTAATGTCTAACACGAAAAATGTTTATAAAGTTGAAGTTAAAGAAAAAAGTTTCTCCACAAAATTTTTAATGGAAGTAAAAAAAAATTATACAATTCGTTAAACATAGTTTCTTTTATTTGAAAATACTTCCCACTTTATTGGAGTCTATCCTATTTTTAATATGATGAACTCATCTCAATATAAACAAATAGTAAAACTCAGCTCAATATAAACTAAGTGTTGAACATTTTAAATGAGTGAAATATCTCAATCTCTTAATAAATGAGTTTTGTACGCCTTAGTTAAATTTAAAGCAAATGTAGCTTATAATCTGTATATCAGTTTATTACTATACTGTCATTCAGGCTAACAACATGATTGTTTTGCCTTATATAGATATATATGTATTTTGAATGTTTTGAATTATGACTATGTAACATACATACGCACATAAACTTTAATATATTAATAAAAAAAATATGTGAATCCATTGTAATTAATAAGCTACTTATGTTTTTAAAATATCGAATGGAATTATGTGAAATGACATAATATAAACCGACTAAATATGCTTTATTACTTGTCGAGTTTATTAATGTTCATGCATAGAATATATTCTATTTAATATTTCAGGCCACATTTATACATTATTAAAATAACTCTTGCTTAGTATTAAATTACGAGTAACGTGTTATTTAAAAAAAAATTAATCAGCTTGGTTTGCAATTTATTTTTGCAGCGTATGCATGAGTTGCCAAAAAGAATAGTCTGTACAATATACATAGTTGATAATCATCGTCATACCGACCGCTTCAATTATTTCAAATATGCAAAAGAAATGTGTAGAATGCTAGCAATTCGTTTTAAAAATAAAATTTCAAATAAAAATAAGAAAAGAAACCAATTTAAAAAATTAACACAGAAATCACATTTGATTTGGTGTGTATTTTATTTTTTATATTTCCTTGACTTTATAAAAGTTGGCATTACTGATAAATATAAATAAAAAGAGAAAATGCCACTAATATACATACATACTTACACGATCTTGACGTAAGTGGCTGTCAGAGGGTTTTATTTATTTCGTTTGTGTGTGTGTACTTTAGTATAGTGCCACAAGATTACCTTGCGGTAGTGCTTTTCGTAAAGTAATCTAAAAACAGGAGCTAACATGAACAATAAAAAATAAACTTAAAATGTTAAACTTCCGCAATTGTAATTTTTAAAAACTAAGGATTCGTAAAAATTGAACACTGAACATTTTATGTAATACTAGTTTTTTATTGAAAACGCAAGACGGCACATTTACAACACTGTATAACTCAATGGTGCTCAATCTTTGCCCTTTGGTAATTGTCTTATTTGTTCATCAGTTCAATATTATTTTCTGTATAAAAAAATTACAAACGTGGTATTAAATATTAAGTGCAGTGAAAGTGAGGGAATTTTACTTCAACAGAAAATATTGTAAACAACGCATCTACTAATTCATTTGCACTAGGAGCACTTGGCCAGTAAAATAAAAATCCCACCATATGTTTTTATCTTTTGTAATCAAAACTGCTGAGAGAGTGGGCTGCACAGCCAGTTACGTTGTATGTATGTATGCATGAATATGCGATTGAAATAGCGGTACACGAAAAGAGAGACTGTTAACTGCAAACTATAAACATTGTTACAAAAAACCAAAAATTACATGATGCCAAGTTAAAATTTTGGCAAAAATTTGTTTAATTGAAAATTTTATGCATATTTATGCTAATTGCTGGAAAAAATTATTTACAATTTTACACGATTTAAAACGAAAGTTTTGTATATTACAGCAGTATTTTCGAGTGTTTTTTTTTAACAATAAGATCGTAATGTGCAGTACTGTGCCCAATACAGCATCGACATACTAGGTATAAACTTAATCAATTTATTTCATTATTAATTTATGTCACTCAAAATTAAATTCTAAAACCAAAATTAATTAAACAGTGAAATATTTTTATTAGCCATGTATGTTATTGAGAACTGAAGAATGCATTCGAATGCGATCGTACTCGAAGATTGTGAGGTAAAATGTAAGCCGTTGAGTATTCCGAACAATTTAATAATAATCATAATAGTCCAGGCATGTTAGACAAGTACAGACATAAATAAAAGCGTCAATTCTGCTTATTGACAAAGTCGCTTTAACGCTGAACACTGATGAATTTATCGAAATTAATCCTGTTTTTCACAAAACTTTAACAAATTGTATAAGTTGTTGCGGCTTGCGGATGTGGATCAATTAATGGCCACAGACTGGGCTATGTTTCAATACATGATTTCGGCGTGGCTTATATCTCAATTAATTGACAACGTACATAAACACAATGAAGATACAGGCTTGTGTTCAAATGGAAGAGGCTATAAAAATGATAATTACAGATATCACAGACGCTTTGCCATTAACGTTTAATATGATTTGTGCAGCAACAAAGAACGATTCGACTCTTAAAAATTTTACAAATTATCTACAAACTGGTTAGAAATTATTATTTTTTTTTGCGAGAAAACAGAATTTTTGTATATACTCGTATATGTTGTTGAGGACTGCATAATGCATGGTTATCGCATCATAATCCACAATTGGTTTTTGAAAACGCATTTTGAATTACCAAAAGGGGCACCATGGTATTGAAAGGACGAAAGCATTAGCACTAGTTATGTTTATTGGCCGTATAGAGATGGCGAAATTAAATGATATGTACAAAACTGTTTATTATAGTACTTTCATCATGGCCATTTACAAAACGTCCTATGGAAAAATCACATATAGACATATCAGGTTCTGTTAAATGTGTTTTATAGACCCATGCTCTAAATGGCCACAAATTTACTAACTTAATTCGATTTCGTAAAACGTAATTATAAATTGTCTACGCGATTTTACATCATTGTTTGAAATCCCAAAGATAATAGTGAGTGATAATGGGACTACATTTTTTCAAATTTCAGGATGTGACATCTTGAAATGCGTTTGAAAACTCAGGTATATCAAATGAAAATCTTCAAAATTTTAAAACTATTATCGCTCATCACTAAACCTTAATGCAAATAATAAAACGCCTTCTTATTTATTCTCGGAGAGAAAGATGAGAAATAATCTTGACCTTAAAAAATCGGAAAATAGCCAATTTCACCGAAATTTAATAGAAAGAAGGGAGTCAAAGATCATAATCAAGATAAGGTGCAGTAGATCAGGCTAATGAAATTAATTATTAAAGAAACGCTTAACCGTATCAAGGTAATTACTGAAACCGATAATGATTTGCAAACGGATGGCATCGATCAAAAGAGATAAAAATGTTAGGTTAACATTCACTTCACATTTTAATAAGTATGCCGGTGCTTTCATCAAATTACAAACGTTGCCCGTTCGTCATGCCGTTAAAAATTTATAAATTTTTATGTTTGACTTTTGAAAAATTTTAAAATGATAAAGTTTATCCCGAACGAACACGTATGTATGTTTCCCAGTTTTTTTGAATGTTATAATTCCCTACTGGTCTAAGGTATTAAAGTATATTCAGATTAATTATGCTTACATACTTATGTGTATTGCACAGAGAAATAGTAACACCCACTTAAGAAATGTAATTTCTTATTGTACACATATTTTGTTTAATATTTATAATGAAAGCTCAACTGTTCAAAAAACCCAAATCAAACATTTCTACGATAAAAAAAGTATTATTTTTATTTTATTTTCAGTTTTCCGTAAGACATCTATCGTGCCATAAACCACAACGCCACTATGATAAGACGTACGGTTACATATAGCATTTTAGGTGCCAGTGCCATTGGAACAGGTTTAACTTTGCACACCAATGATTACGAATTAAATTCATTAGGCATAGTACGTCTGGGACGTTCCGCCGTGGCAGTGGTGGACGTAGCATTAACATACAAACGTGAACTGTACTATAAAGAATGGGACAAAAATTCTCCTGAATATAAAGAGGAAAAAAGTCGTGTTCACACAATTGCCGCTAAAAGACTTTTAAAATTAATATGCACAAATAAGGGAGTCTATATTAAAGTAGGCCAACACATTGGAGCCTTGGATTATTTACTGCCTAAGGAATTTGTACAAACTATGAAGGTACTACATTCGAACGCCCCTCAAAATCCTATCGAAGATTTATACAAAGTTATTAAACATGATTTGAAACGAAATCCTGAAGATATATTTGATAATTTTGAAAGAGAACCTTTAGGTACGGCATCTTTAGCTCAAGTCCATAAAGCCACCCTTAAGACTGGAGAAGTGGTGGCGGTTAAAGTACAACATCCATATGTTAAGGGCAACTCCAGGGTAGATATGAAAACAATGGAATTGGCTGTAAAAGCTTTAGCTTTAATTTTTCCCGATTTTAAAATCCAATGGCTGGTTGATGAGTCTAAAAAGAATTTACCCATTGAGCTGGATTTTTTTAACGAGGGCAAAAATGCTGAAAAAGTACAAAAACAATTTGAAAAATACAGTTGGCTAAAGGTCCCCAAAATATATTGGGAGTATTGTACTCCGCGTGTACTAGTCATGGAATTTCTAGAAGGTGGCCAAGTTAATGATTTAGAATATATAAAAAAAAATAATATAGATCCTGTAATTTTATCAAACAAAATTGGCCAGTTGTATTCTGAAATGATTTTTAATACGGGGTTTGTTCACAGTGATCCTCATCCAGGTAATATATTGGTACGAAAAAATGATAATAAAACTGTAGAAATTGTACTACTCGATCATGGTTTATATGCCAAGTTAACTGACAGATTTCGCTATGATTATTCGAAATTATGGTTGAGTATTTTGAATGTTGATCGCATGGGTATGAAACAGTATTCGCACAATTTAGGCATAAAAGGAGATTTATACGGTTTATTTGCATGTATGGTTACGGGGAGGCCATGGGACACTTTAGTAAAGGGAGTAAATAAAGTTAAATATACCAAAGAAGAGGTGAGTACATTCAATAGAGAAAATATTTAAAATAAGAAATTGTTTGGAAAATCTACTTTACAAGTTTCATTAGAAAAAAAAGTCGGCAACAAAATACATACATATATCTTTTTGTGGTACAATATTGTTACCAAATCGTGCGTTTTACAAAAATCAAGCATTAACGTTTTCTTATTTCAATGTCAAAACATATTTATTATTAAAGTAAAATCTCATCAAAATAATTTCCTTTTTTTTCAGAAAGCCACACTTCAAAATAACACTTCCCTAGTACTACCTCATATTGCTGATGTTCTTGAACAAGTTGATCGTCAAATGTTGTTGATTTTGAAAACTAACGACTTAATACGTGGCATTGAATCCACATTACGCACACAAAATCGCATGACTGCTTTTTGGGTCATGTCCAAATGTTGTGTACTTTCGTCGTTTAGTGAAGAAAGGTCTCAAAGCCGGAACAGATCACAACGTTTAGGTATTTTCCTGCGCGAAAAGTGGACACTTTTCAAACTAAATATTTATTATTTATATTTGGGCCTAATCAATTTTGGTTTCTTGGCAGCTGCTAGGGAACTTCTTTGATAATTACTTAAGTTGTATAATATTTATTTTACGTAGTTAGTTTTCTTACAAGAGATTCTAATGTAAACATATATACATATGTATGTATATGTAATATGTAGGTATGTGTTTGTTTTATTTTTATACAAAATAAAAGTTGTTTATTTTATTGATGAATTCGTTTGTAATTAAATAAGATCGTTTAATAAGTACGCAAATGAAAAAAATTATGAGAAATTGAAAGATTATGCTTCTTACATAGAACTTTAAACTCATACATACATATCGACCATTTACTCAAACAACGTTATTACTCAAAATATTCCTTTTCCGGATAAATGCGTTTGAAGTTTTATATTTGCTTCCACTACCTACAAAAAATAACTGCATATTCTCTTTAAACTTAGAAGGTAGAAATGAAAATAAAGATGAAATTTATACACAATATAATGAAGGACAACGAAAAATGCTGCATCATAAACTCCAAAAATGAATTTTTCGAGTTGTGGCGTTGAGTAAATGAACGATATGCACTTTGCAAAATAAATTATTCAAGATATTTCTCAGTGTTCCAAAAATTTTGTGCAAGCTTTCTTCCTGAAACGAATTTAGTAAATTTATTATAAATTAATTAAAAGGACAAACAAACTGTTCTTCTTTATTTTATATTAAAAGCCTCGATTTCTTTTATAGAATTTTTCGAAATAAATCTTAATGGGTTTCCATTTTCGTAATCGCCTTTATGTCTCTCAATTTAAAACTGCTAAATTTCGCAACAAATTGTCCAACTCATGGGAATTCTCATTTGCCATAATGTTGTAGGTTTCTATTAACGAGGCTAAGTTTTCATTTAATTTGTGCCAGTTTTCTGTAACAATGAAATATGATTATAATCGACTAACGTATGTATACATAGTTATTTCAAAGGGAACATAATCGAAAACAAGAGATACATTTTCGGTTGGGCTGACTAGTAAATACATTGCACCTAGATATGATATATGTATGTAAGTATGGTATGGTTAAAGAGATTTGCTTTCGTTAATTCTCATATTATTCGAATTTATCGATAGTTTTCCTACTTCGACTCTTCCCTGTTTATAATTTTTTATTTTTATCAATTTTCCGTATGTTTAATTTGACTGAAATTGGATAATATTGAAATTAAAAAAACGAAATGACTAAATTTAACCCACCATGTTAGAAGGTATAAAAATACAAATATGATTTGCCATGAAAGTCCACTCAATTTGTTAATATGTATTAGGCATTAGACACAATTGTTAATAAAAGAAAAACACGTTAAAAGACATAACCGTTTTACTTAACGCTGCATTTTTTTGGTTATGTCATTTTTAAATCAAGATATAAAAAAATAAATGGGAAATTTAGAGCATTTGATTCTAAAATTCTACTAGGCGTGTTGTTTTTAATAATATATAAAAATAAGTAAGTTTTAAATAAAAATTTACCTCTTCCTTGTTGAGCTCCTGTAAGTTTTTCCCGTTTTTTATGGCAAAATATACCGATCTTAGAAAAATAATTAAAAAAAAGCTTTGGCAACTTAATTTGTTTTTTATAAATACATACCTTAATGCAAATAATAGCCACAATCAAGAGAAGTAAAAAAGCATACCAAGCATACAAATTTGCCACTAATGGTGAACCGTTGGTTGCGTAGGTTGTATTACAATCAGGGCAATAGGGGTTATAGGTCGAAGAACTATATATAGCGTAATTCCAATATTTAGAATTATTATAAGGCCTTGGAAAACTTCTATTAATGGAAGTAGTGTTTCTGAGCGAAACTGAAGTGGAATTTTCTAATGGTGTCAAATAACTCTTATTTAAATTTTCACTGGTGCCCGTTTTATTTAACAGAGTTCTCATTTTGTGGTGCATTGAAACAGTTGTAGTAGTCATATTCTAGTGGTCCGTTTTTTGTTTTATTACTCGAATAAACGCTTCTGTGTTAGAGTTACTGTCGCAACTAATTTAGAAAGGCAATTTCGGTTATGACTTTTGACAATTACTTATCTACTTTACGATAAAATAGAGAAGTACACATAAGTTAAAACTTGGATTTATTGTTATTATATTTTAATTTTCACACTTCATTTTTGCATTAAGCAATAACAATTTTTTTGATATAATGATTTAAAAAGTAATGACCCATTGATAAGATAACGAACACAATCTCTAATATTTGTTTGCATTTGTTATCTATTTGTATGTTTGTATATACATACATATGTATATTATTAATTGCTAATGATTGAATATATGGAAAGAAACCACAATATCTAAGTTATCTATTTGCATAATACAATACATACACACACTATTATTAATTTTAATTAACGAATGGAGACTTTGATAAATAATTTGATCTGTTCTTTAATGATAAAATTCTAACAAGGCTAATTTTTGAATTTTTGTCTGTCTGTCCGCCTCAACACGCACCATGCAAGAATTAGATAATCAATGATGACGATCAAATTTTGTGTGGAAGAACTTTAGTAACTGTATCAATTTACGTCATGAATATGTTTTTTTTATTAATTTCGAAAGGATAATAGCGAAACAAGGTACTTACTTTAACCGATTACAGTGATACTGGGAAGTTGGTACATAGTACCAACAGAATGCTCGAAGACAAATACTTATTTTAGGAGAGTGATAAAAGTGATCTTTCACTTACACCTTAAAGGGAAGATGTCATGGGCCCAGCTAGTTTACGTTAAGTGGATTGTTTAGGTTGTATTTTTTTAATATATTGTCACCCAGGGTAGACCAAACATGTAAACTCTCCAGCGCAGCTGAGCGAAATTTTTAAGCTGATCGGATTTCAAATGCTATATAAAAAAGGTTTCGCTATTTCGGTACATTTTTTGTATATGGAGTTTGACATCCGCAAAGAAGGCGCAAATACTTTAATTCGTCCGTGAGTCTACCTGGTATTGATTTGCATTGATCTTCACCTATAATACGAAATAACGTAACATGCTTACAAGAGACGCAAAATACAATATATAATGGAAACTACTTAAGATATTTAAACACAATTTTTAAATCTGGATTTACATAAACCTAGAAATATATTTAAGGTTTTTTAAAGTACACTTTATGTTATTTTCTGAAACACAATAACGTATCATCAATCTAAATTATTATCAGTCTAAATTATTAATAATTACTTGTTTCAACTAAATAAAGGAACACCATTCAATTTTCATTAAGCCCCAAAAAACCAAAATATTTCAATTTATAAAAAAACGAGAACGATAAAAATGACACTGAAGATGGCAACTAGCCGAAACCGGTTTGTCTCCAAACCAAAATTGACAAGGGATGACGGAAAATCGTTCCAAACATATATAAAAAAAATATACTACCAAAAATAAGGTAAAAAACCATTAATTACTCAAAAGATATGCTACCATAAAATTAATGGCAGTCAGCTGCAAGCAACGAGTTTATTTAAGTCCTTTAGTGCCATTCTTCATGGAAATTATTAGGCTGCCGACTTTCCTAGCAGTCTTTTGTGGAAGAAGGTGATAATGCTCCTTAATATTTGTTTTGCACTACAGTAGAATATCGATAATTCGTAATCGAAAGGGACTAGCCATTTTCTACGAATTATAGAGGTTTTCAAAATAACGACATTTCGATTTAACGAGGACATTGTCGTTTTTCACAAACGTCTAGTAATTACTAGATGTTAAGTAAGCTTTAAAGCACCGAACAAATTCTCGAAGAAAAAAACAGAAAACATTCCAACACATTAAGTTAATAGTAAACGTAGAGCAGTACCTGCCTACCATGATTTTGTAAATTTGCTCAAAACAATAATTTTTAGAGCTTTACATTTCGAATTATATGAGGTTATCAATTTTAACGGACCTTGAAATGCAAAAATAAAAATTACGCATTAACAAGATGCCAAAAATGTACGGATTAAAGCGATTTTTTCAAGGGACCAACTGTTTGTTACGCTCTATTTAGATTTTCATGAGAACGTGGTACGAATTATAGGGATTCTACAGTGTATGGATCCTGTTGGTTCATATGCAAAAAAAAAAAAAAACGATTGTAGAACACATTTTATTATTTTTATAACACTTTAGTGCTTTTCTTTTCACTTCCAATTGCACTTAAACTGATAGATCAGTAAATAAAACAGAAATAAAGGTATCAAAGCTAGCTGTGTTCTTTTAGCAATTCTTTAGAATGTGTGATAATAATTTTTTTCGTTTAAGGAAATCATGCTCTTTATGATTCGTTATTTTGAATTTTGTTATGTGATAGAAAACAATAGACTTCAGAACAATTTTTTAAAGGAAGTGATGAATTTCGGTTGATTTTGAAAAAGATTTAAGATAAAGATTTAAGATAAGAAACGTAAGTCTGTTATCAGCAGCTATTTAAAATCTATAATCCAACAAATAACATGAATATATAGGTTATGAAAAGCTGTAAGGCACTTACAATGCCCTATTGCGAATTCCCACAGGACTTGAAGACCACACTTGGGCCAAAATATCAAGAGAATAGGCAAATGACTTTGCTGGTCACTTAGGGAAGGTTTTCGCAGCATCATCATCATCAGTGACATTGTTAATATGTTTAGAAAAAGCGACAGTTAAAAATCTTGATGTGAGCAAATTGCCCGGACCTGATTATGTTACAGAATCACTAATAAGGAACTTACATGATTTTACTTTGGGAGTTATAATATTTGCCATGTTGCGAGTTGGGTTCTTCCCATGCTCTTGGAAGATGTCTTATATTGTCATTGTGCCTAAGCGTTACTTCGGACAAGTTTGAATTTCGACCTAAGCATAGTGCTATTGAGCAAGTCTATAGAGTTGTCGCCGCTATTAGCTTGGCATTTTAAACTAAGCAATACAGTTCAGCTTTATTTATAGCTCTTTCTCAGGCGGTTGATAAAGTCCTGACAACTCAAACAAGCTTCTTAAGACCTATTTGACAGATAGAAACTTTAAGCAAGCTTAAAAAAAATTAAAAATTTGCTGGAGTTCCTCAAGGCAATATACTAGAGCCGCTATTAAATATCACCTGTACAGCGGATATGCCAACACGCCCAAATACGTATACGTCAATGTTTGTAGACGACACTGCATAAGTATATGTATAAATATTAATCAAAATCCGAGTGCTACATCCGAACAACGACGGACCAACATTCATTAGCTAGAGGACTGGCTAAAAAGAGGAGAATAAAGGTAAATTAATTGAAATGTGCATATGTAACATTTTCTCTCAGAAGATAGATGTCTATCTTCAAGATAGATGTCTATCTTGTTCCCGCAAAAATAACGGCCATAAAGCTCAGAACAAATAAGCGGCACTGGCTATTCGGTCCTAACTCAACCTTGTCTTTGTAATACAAAATCCTTGTATACAAATCCGCTATAAAGCCAATATGGTCATATGGCATTTAGCTGTGGCGTACTGCTTGTGCATCAAGCATCCAGAAGCTGAAAAGGAGGCAGTCTCTGATTTTGACTTAGAAATTAATATATCACATAGAGTACTAAAAGTTCCTCCTATCCAGAAGGAAGTAAACACATACTCGTGCAAATAGGTAAACAAACTTAATGTTCATCCCAACGCTCTAATACACGATTTACTGCTGTTTCATGGGGACCAAAGATTAAAAGTATAAACACATTGAGCGAGACGGCTCTATTTACCCAATAATAGATAGTTTATTAAAATTTGAATACAATAATTTAGTTATTACATTCGTAATAATTAATACCTATATAATATTTTAGAGATAAGATTTGAACACTTATCGTAATTTTCTTTTGAAATGATTCAATAAAATGAAATAAAGCTTACAAAATCTTTGCAAATTGGCTTTGTCGCTTATAGTCTGCGTTTTTATAATTGTTAAAGTTACTCACATGCTAACTGTTGTACCAACATTTTTATTTGACGTGACAATGTAAAATTATGCCAGCATATAATAATTATCTAAATAAAATTATATAGAAATCATACATGTATAAGTTTTATATTAGCAGTAGCGATACTATTTTAATTTCATTTTTCGTTCTGCCTCACTGAGCTCTTGCAATCTGCCGACAAAGCGGGCAAGCCAATAAGTCGTATTAAACACTGCCAAGTTTCTTATTAACACAAACATTAAGTTTCTTACAGACTTCTTGCAAACTATTTTTTGATTTTTTTTAAATAAGTAGCGGTTATTTTCTGAGTGCAAACAAACTAATCTCTATTATTTCAATGCATTGTAAAGGCACATTGTACGGCGTTCATAGGACACGGGTTTCTGTAATGTGATGTGCGATTTACTAAGCAATCCACAAAAAAATACTAATCTACTTCAGAGAAAGAAAAGTTATATCGGGTGATTTTTTTACTATTCAGTTTTACAGTGTAAAAAAAAAAGATTCGTGACATGTGGCAATGCTAAAAATGATCAGAAGGTTTGCCATTTCACAATGAATAGAATAACCAACGAACAAATCTTGCAAATCATTGAATTTTATTATCAAAATTCATGCTGGGTGAAAAATGTGTTTCTTTAGAAAAATTGACTTTATTTTTGGCTTAATGGGTACGTCAATAAACAGAATTGTCGAAATTGGTGTGAGGAGCAACCAGAGGCAGTTCAAGAGCTACCAACGCACCCTGAAAGATGCGCAGTTTGATGTGGTTTATGGATTGCCATCATTGGGCTGTACTTCTTCAAGAACGGTGAAAATCGAAACGTCAGAGTCACTGGACTAAGGTACCGTGCGGTACTTATCGACTTCTTTTTTTTTGCCCAAAATGGAAGAAATGGATTTGGTTGACATGTGGTTACAACAAGGCGGTTCCTCATGCCACATGCGATACCATGAATCTAATTAGAGGCGAGCTTGATAAGCAATTAATCTCACATTTTGGAGCAGTTCATTGGTCGCCAAGATCATGCAATTTGACCCCAATATACTATGTTTTGTGGGGATACCTAAAATCTCTCGTATACTTGGATAAGTCAGTCACAATTCCAGCCCAGGGAAGTCATTATTACAGATGCTATTGATGACATACAGGCCGAAATGCTGGAACAAGTATGCCAAAATTAGAGTTGACGGATGGACCACTTACGGCGTAGCCGCGTACGATATTTTCATGAAATAATCTTCAAAAATTGTATGGCAGGCATTGGTTTATGGACCGAAAGACATGTTTCAGTCACTTTTTATTATCATTTTTTTTTTTTGGTTTTTTCCCTATTTTCAAAACCAAATCGGTTACAAATTGCTTTATATAAATCACTAGAACTGCCCAAATAGCGAAATAGCGAATCATTTTTGTATATGGAATTAGATATCCAATCAGTTTAAAAATTGCAATAAACTGCGCTGGTGAGTTTACCTGTTTAGTATACCCTGGAACTGCCAATGCTATAATCATATTTTACCTAACGTGTTATTTCAGAAAGGTTTATACATTCGATTTGTATTACACCGTCGGCCGTTCAGACGCAGAAAATATACATGTTCTTCTCGTTTCCAAAAATAGGATGTATATTATCTAAAAGATCAGGACTAAGGCAAATTGCCACCAATTTTTTATGTATAGAGATTTGTTAGTTAGAAAAACACAGAATTCGTCTTTGTCGTACAGATGCATATATACATGTGCATATATTAAATTTGCCTTGATCGGGATAACAGATTAAACAACAGTAAATCTGAAAAGCAATGTAATCAAGCACATTCTATAAATGCGTCACATAAAAACGAAGAATATCACCCCTATACCCGAATCTTTGCAACGAATTTCAATATATATGTATACACGTATATTATGGTTAATAACTTAACCTCAAAAGGATGTGACCCAAAAATGGGCGGATAATGTAAACAAAGTATAACATCTACAGTTACACGATATACTGCATTACGCTGTTGGGGCAAAGAAAGAGAGAGAGAGATAGAGAGTGTGAAAGAGAAAAAAACTTTACAAGCTAGTGTTGCTCTGAGCCTGGGAAAATACATAACGCTAAAAATTTAAATTAATACTGGGATTAAAACTTTTTAGGTAGTTACTTACTCTTATTATAAACATTAAAAATGGCACTAAAATTAACACTATTAATATTACTGTAAAATTGTCCATTTTTTAGTAATCAAATTTGTTTGTTTGTTAATTATCAGTAATTTTAAAACAAAACAATACTGTTTCTTTTTAGATTACATTGACGATTTCATTACATTTATAATTATTAATATATTTATTTAACTATCTGCTAATTTAAATATCTTGTCTGTTATGTTTACGTTCAAGTTCTCTACTATCTTTAATAAAATGTATAAAAGAAAGAAGTACATACTTATATTCTTTATCAGTTGCATTGCTTTTACTTCTACGAGTGGTAATGAATGCTTTATCTATATTGTTCTACGTTTATCCTATCGTATATACTATATAACATTTTTTATGAGAAGCCAAATAATTTTTAATTTAAAAATATTTTACAAATATTATACAGTTTTACAGGTGTTAAAGTACTTTTATTCGGTATTTGAAGTAGCAGTAGCAACGAAAAAGCACAACATAGTATAGCTAAAAAATTTTAAAAACTTAGGGTCACAAAGTAGTTACCCTGTGTTAGGGTCGTACATAAATGCGCACGGTAGTCCAGGCTTAACATATGTATATAGTGTGTATCACAAAGTAACACAGAGGCGTCACTAGTATAGTGGTCTCTTTCTCTATCTGTCCCTTTCTTAAATGAATGACCGCTCCTATATTCCCTTTTGTTATATTTTCTTCTTTATTTTGGATAATTTTTCTGGCGCATTAATGAAAAAGGTAAAAATAAGGGTTGAAAATTTATATTTATTTAAATTTAAATTAATTTACTTTCTTTTATTTACAGGAAGAAGCAAGGGCACAATTTAGAGGATAACTTATGCTGTAAATTTTAAAAGATAAGTTCATTTCTATTATATAAAAACACACATTTATTTCCTTTGTATATTGACTAATAGTTTTTTTCATTTTTGCAGAGCCAAAATGCATTCAACTAAAAATGTGTAAGTATGGATTTACATATATAACAGAAAACAAATTTGTTCAAAAATTTCTTTTATATTTTCAGGAAAATATGTATTAAAGGATGTCCTCCAGGCGAACAACATCACATTTTCCCAAGGGATCCAGAGAGGTAAGTTTTGTGAACTTTTATATTGTTTCAAGTGTTAAAAATTTTTCCGTATTGCTTACAGACGTGCAAATGTAAATCGGGTTTCAGGACTTGTAGGCTTGCTTAATGTGTGTGGAACTGCCATGTCCATGTAATTAATTTTATAAAATCTTGGTTAAGATTAACTTATGCCTCTGAATTTTCCCTTATTGTAATTTAATTTGTAAATTAAGTTTTGGAAAAATAATAAAGAAAACGCTTTAAAATGTTTAAATATATATATAGATGTTTATTATTTACTGCTTGATATTAGGTACTGTACATAATTAAGAGGTTGAAAACTAGAATTTATATTTCAAAAGATGTTATGAATGAATTTATTTCAAATTTAAACATTTAAATAACTTTAACAAAGGTAAACACAAATTAGGTTACGTGTAAAAGTTTTGCCTTCTTTATCTACTAGTATTGCTTGTGATTTAAGTTGCTTTGTTACTGATCCCCTTAGCGCTTGTATGATTTCCTTCACTAGCTCAATTCGGAGATATTCCACGGGGTGCGTTCTCAACCCTCATCCAAGCCTAAGGACCAGTACCAATTATATACAAAAATAAAAAACTAGAGACTTACACTTACTTACTTTACACATGGACACTCATATTAGGGAATATAGATGTTAATTCCAGTTGCCCAGTTCCCAACCACGGTCATCGTTATTTCCTTGAAATTCTCTTAATGACCCCTTTCTCTTTCAACTCACACGAACTCACTCACCTAAGCCTCATTCACCCCTTTTTAATAAATTTATCTAGTCATTTTATTTCCAGCTAAACCTTTGAAATTATTTTTATTTTATTTTTTTCAACCATTTATTTTTAATTCTTAATTAACATAAGCTTAATGCATTTACCAATTATAGTTTCGAACAATTAAAAGAATAATTACGAATAGACATTAATGTTTGATTTTCCTTAATATTAACAAAAGACACAACTTAAAAGAAATTTTTACTCCCTAACTTCACTCTCAAAAGAAAACGTTAATTTGTGTATACGAGTATATGTATTCTTTTTAATGTATAAACCACCCATATATTATTCCCCTTTCAGTTTTAAGGATCAGCTTTCACTTTCTTTTCTTTAACTATTGCCCTACCTGAAGGAGCTCCCTAAGGTTTGGATAGGATCTGCCACTGTGCAGCTTACAAACTACTCGCTTTCAGCAATTAACCCTTTACGCTAATTCCGAGGATAAATATATGTGTATTAATATCAAGTACTCTGGTTAAAAAAATTTTTTGTTTTGTTTTCCTAACAGATTTCTTTATGGAGTGGACGTTATCGGCTACTATTCATATGCAAAAGATAAGTACACTATTTTCATATACTAAGAATACACACGTACCATTAGATACATATTCTAACATAGATACATACATAAATAAATAATTCCCTATCTAACACTTAATAACTATTTTACTAAATTCTTAACAGAATACATACAATTGATTTATATTATTTGTGTTGAACGTTTCTTCTTCTTCTTTACAGGACTTCAGGACAATATGTTCAGCAGCGTCATGGATCTTTTCCTTCTTCTTCTTCTTCTTCTTGGGCAATGGCAATGGAACACTTCGCTTTAGTTTCTTTGTGATGTAAATTGCTTAGCAATTAAGAACTTTCTATTTAGGCACTTAACATCAATACAGTTTATTTAAATAGTTTGTTTTGTTTGTTTTTTTTTATTTCTTTTTGGCTTTAAGCTCTTTAAGAATTTTGTTTGTATTCACGGATATCTTCAGGTAGCTACTCTATTAGCTGTCTTCCGGTATTCAACTTTAATGTATTACGGCCTTCACTCTTTAACTTTTTTCTGTTTTTTTTTCTATTTTCTTTTAGAGATTCACCCAAAATCCACTCTGTTCTTTCACTCTTTGCATCACCACAAAAAAAAACTTTCTTCTTTTCAATATTCAAGTTCACAAAAAATACCTTTCACCTTCCACAGATACGCCAAGTCTCCTCTTTTTTTTTGTGAATTTCGCATTTTATACCTCTTCTAGTCCTTTCCAACGTTACGGCATTCATTCCAATACATACGTTAATACATAAATCAACGAATATACACAATTTAAACAAAAAAAAATTAGTATATGTAAATTACATCCCGCTCCAATTCCATCTTTATTTCTCCATCTTTTCAAAATTCCCTCCAAACATCGTTTGCCATCCCTTTTTTCCTTTTCTAGAGCGCTACCTCCTTTCTCTTATACTCATACCCTAACCCATTTATTAGGAGCTCATAAAATTTAACACACTGCCGCAGTCATTCATATAAGTAACGTTTACGTACATAAAAAAAAATATTAGCAAACCCATAAGTACTATACGTTACTTAGTGTACGCAAAAAAATCGAGTTGCCAACTCTCCTTCAACCCTCGTATTTCTTTCATTCACCAAATTTGACAATCTGTCATATGCAAACATCTACACAAACCTATTGTCTTTATACACACGAGTTAAGTCATAGACTACTAATTAGACGCGACAACTCACAACAACATTACCTCGATTATATGAAAGAGATAAAAAACCTTATCGCTTCTAATTTACCTATCTCTTTCATATAATCGGGTTAACTTAAAATTTTGTACGTAAAAACGCATAACACCTGATAATAAGCTTTTTCAAACGTCATTGTTGGGTATTCTGTTTATATTCTGTGGTTAAGTGACATCAAGTTTTTACTAATATATTGTTTAAGTTTATTAATTTGTTTATTTGTAGAGGTTTGATGATTGCCTCAAGTACTTTGTCGTTTCATTACTACGTGTGGATCAAATATTAAATTACTTTTCTTTTCAGGTTTATTATTAAATTTTTTTTTTTTTTTTAGTATTAGGAATGCACATCGGCTTTTGCTTATCAGGATGTGTACGTATGTTTGTTTTCAATGCCAAGAACCAGGACTTTGGCCGGAGAGTGGTTCCTTCCTCTCCCCTAATTAAATGACAAATAAGTGCGATTAATATTTTTTTGATCATTGATTGCAATATTGTCGGATGCCCACCGCGACAATCGGCTGCCCGACGCATCAATGGTTTGGCTTTGCCCCCGCAACAGCTTGTTTAAATATATAAAAGGAAAAAGTTATTATTGTAACATGTTTATGTATATGTACAATAAAATTATTTTTCACTTAATTTTAGACTCAGTTTTGAAAAAATTTGCTTATCATTTAAAGCCATTTCCACATTGGTAATATCGAGAATATTAACAGCATTGTCATCAGAACCTTGTTTTATTTCAAATCCTTTTTTGATTTTAGGTCTCGGAATACAAGACGCTACTGTAGCTACTGTTGTTTTAACATACTCAACACCGCTATTGTTATCCTACTCATCCTCTTCGGTAGATGAACATGAACTTTCTTCTTCTTTTATAACAATTTTATGTACTTCATCTTCATTGTGTCCACAAGAGTTTGCGTCCATCTTTTGCGTTCTATTAGATTTAGATTTGTTATTGAATGTAATCAGTACGTTTAGGATTCGTTTTACCTGTTCATCATTTGTTACCAATTGTTTCGTCAAATATAAAGGCCAGCCCTATTAGTTGCATATAATGCACATGCTATCAACTGGCCATATTCCAACATTAAATTTACCAATTTCAGATTCTGTTGTTGTACGGCCATATGTAAAGCATACTACTTGGAGTTGTTACTGCGGCTGCATCATATTTTAATAGTTTTAATAGGAGTAAATCCATCAACATTTATTTATTTATTATTATTCCAAGCCATTTCTTTATTTGGGTTGGTCATGAAGACTGGGATATTGCAATGCAGTTTATGATCGCTTGTTGACCAATGTATTTTTAAAAGTTTATTTAATTTAAAATAATCTAATACCTTAAAAATAGGTAGAGCGAATATATATTAGGTTGCTTAGCAATATCCTTTTGCTTTTTGCTGATTATTTGTTCCTTGTGGTGATACATTGATGCCATTGCGTTCCTGCATATACAAACACCATCTTTTTTACCACTTTTATTAATTTCTGTATTAATTTGCACTGCATCAAAATCTCTTAATTTTGGATATTTATTAAATGTGATATGTGATTTATATCACATTTATATAATAAAGCACAGAATATATAATTTACAAACTAAAATATACGAAATTTTGTCTCCGTCACAAATTATTTTTCTAGTTTTTTGCTTCTGTTTTGATTATTTTTCCACTATTTTAAAATGTTATATTTGTCTCTTTCTTGAGGGACTGCCCGCAGCAACAAAAGCTGATTCTAGCAATTTTCTTACGTCAAAGTTTACACCTCTGTTACTTTGTGGTGTGTATATTACTCGATACCATTCACGCTGTTTTTATCCTTCTCATAACCTTGCCTCTTATTCATAAAATAATGAAACTTGAAACATAAGGGTGAATATATGTATACATATACATATGCATATGTAGGTAACATCATATGTGAAGTTTGAAGGAGTAAGACATGCATTAATTAGTACTTATTCACTGACTCACTCACTCACAGAATAGTCTTAACAGGTAAACTCATCAGCGCATCTGAGTACCATATCCGGTAAATTTGTTATCTATGGAGCACAGGGTAACCAGAGGTGAAGACTTTGACACATAAAAAATAAAAAACTCAGTTTATTTTACTATGGGCTCTGTTAGAAAGAGACAAATATAGCATTTTGTGACGAAATACAGGAAAAAATACAGGCAAACACGGCAAGAAAATCAAAATAAAAACAAAACTAAGGCTCTGAAGGAACGAGACCGATAGAGAAAAAGATCACTATACTGTCGTTTCACCTCTGTTTACTACTTTGTGCCGTAAATACTTTGAATTTTCCCGAAAGTACATTAAAATAAATAGAATAAATAAAACTTGGAAAAAAGAAGTCAATAATATGAAAATAAAACCAAGTTCCTATCCAAAAGGTATGAATAAAAGTTTATATAAAAATATTCTTGTAGTCGCAGAATAACAATTAGGTGGTCGAAGAATGACAGGGGTAGTCGTAAAATAATATTGAAGCAACAGTCGAAGTATTCAAACAATAAAATATTGTGTTACGTTTAATCTTTTCAAACATACATATATCATTTTTCGCAAGTTCTTTTAATTATAGAGTTTATTTTAAATAATACACCGCCGACTTTACTTTACACAATGTTACATATTTTACTTAACACCTAAGTAAAACAACGGCTACTTCATCACGATGTACGGAGTTTAACATTTCACACAATACTAACTTTTTGCTTGACCACCTAAGCCTTTTTATAGTAGTCATCTATTTTCCACGAAACTTGTAGAAGGCTCAAGAAGATATGTATTTCTTTAGTTGTAACCATTTTCTGTTTTGTTGTGTTTTTTTTTTATTATGATATTTGTTTATGTAACTACTGTCTGCTTTGTCACTTATGGTGGTGGTTACTTTGGATTGTCATTTACTTAATTTCTAGAATTCGTATGTACGTATTGAAGTAATGCTTTCTGTGTTGAAGTTTCTGGTAACTTTTATGAACTTATGGGTGTTGTGTTTGTTGTTGTTTAAGCACTGGAACTTTATATACAGTGAGTGGCACAAGTATTCGTACCATTCAATTCTTACAGGCATGAATACCAGTTTACACATCGTATCAAGGTTATGCAAAACTAATATTTAAAAAAGTTGGGGTATACACTATTACACTTTAGTGACAGTAAAAAATTCATCTGTTTTGACTGACCAAACATTATTCATGTTGGATGCTTAACCGTTTCGAAAATAATTTGACAAGCTAACATGGAAGTTAAGAAAATAAGTTGCGATTTATTGTTAATTGCATTAGCTGAAAATGAACAAAAATTTAGAAAAGATTCAAATGTATAAAAGATGCATTGTCGAAAAAAAATCTTCATATATTAAACTTTTAAAAGAAATAAGGATTGTGAGCCATAGGACTTCAAAAACTATTTTAAAATATCCAACGAGAATTATAATTGTTTTCTAAAACTTGTAACTACGTCATATAATATTTCATATAATGTATAATATGTCTCACGTCACTATCATTTTAGAATTGGCTCTGTATTTCAAAACGGAAGAATGAATGGCAACAGAAATAAAAAAAATGTCTGTCATACAATTTCAAAAATGTAAAAGCCGACTAAATAAAAACAAATTCCCATTCTTTTTTTTATATAAACTTTTTATCGTGAATTATTGAGGGCGTGGCAACCCTTTGCTTGAGAAAAATATGAAAGCAACGAATACTAAATTGGTTTATTTACAAAAACAGGGCGGTAAACGTTTTTATGATTTAGTAAGTAAATTAATACTTTGAAATGGATTTGGTTGTCAGCAGTAGTTTGAAACTAATATACAATGTAAGTAGATAAATATATTGTTAAGTTTTCATTCATATTTTTAATCGAAAAAGGAAAAAAATGGCATTGGCTTAAGAGCAGAAATCGAAACCGTCAAATATCAGTTCCACACAAGGTTTTCACCGCTCATATAAAAATAATCAGAATTTTATAGCAGTTATACCTTTATTGATTACATACAACATACTTAGGTATAAACACATTATTTCAAAATAAATAACAAATTTCCAACTTAATTTGCACAATCAGCAGATTGTACTGGTATAGTCTGAGTCTCCGATGGAAATATAAATCACAACACCCAACAGACTAGCTTAATAAAAGAGTTTTGCTCCCAACTAAAATCTTTGAATTTCTTACAGACGGAGGTTGTGGGCTAGGAGATGAAAAGGTTGAATGTGTAGTATACAGGACATTTTTTTTATTGTCCTCACATTAAGTGTACAAAACACGAAAATACCGCATACCCACTTCAACTCAAAATTTGTAGTGTTCAGAAAACGTAAAAAAATATATTTTTGAGCGTAAAAAATATTATTTTTTTGCAGAATTAAAACTGTAAAGTAAGTGAAAGCAGTGGATTAGAATCATGAAAGGGATTAGTAAAAGTTAATATGTGATTTATATTTTATCCTTCCCGTTTGCCCTGCGATGCAATTTTTTTATAGCAATTTACAATAACAAAAGGTAAAATTTTTCGTATGGTTGGACGAAATATTAAGCAATTTCCATAAGTTAACAAAAATTAGGAAATTTTAAGTTGTGTGTCACATATGAAGTAGCTGTGCGATATGTCCTGCTTGCAGAATTTCTTAATTGTAAAACGTTTAGTTCATAAGAAATTCAAGTTTTTATATTCCAAAGTGGAAAAGACCAGTATTTATACAATTATCGAATACATTTTGAAACCTATTTTTACTATACATACTTAAGAGTATTTTAACTTTACCCGTTGCTTCTGTTATTATTTTATATTAGTTTTGGTTATGTAGCTTTCGTTTTGATATAGATTTTTAATTGAAGAATATCTTCATATACCTTTTATTAGTTAATTAAATTCTTCCCATCAGGAATAAAAAACATGGCGTGAAATAAGACTAGAATGCAACTAGAAGATAATCATCACTATTAAGTCTCTACCGTCAGATCCTTACCTGAGTTTACCATAAAACCTAAAATATTAAAACGGAAATTGTACCTGATTCATTTAATTTTCCGTCAGGGTGATTTGTTATAGTTATTTTGAACGAATTTCTGCCTTCCCTTGTCAAGAAGAACGACAAATGACATTGAAGATGGCACATAGCCGAAACCGCGTTGTCTTCAAACCAAACTTCCAATGGATGACGCAAGTCTGTTCTTAATATGATATTCCCACAGCGTGATTTAATATATAGCTTTGGAACGAATTCCCGCTATTACGTGTGAAGTTTGGTTTCGGATAAACCCCTTTCGCCTATTTTCTATCTTTCCAAATATCTATAAAATAGTACTTTTTAATTTCACGATATTATAGCCCCTTTTGAGGAAAAATTAGAATGTAACAATAATAAAAACAAAACTAAATAGATCCATTTTGTACATTTTTATTGTTTCCTTTAGGCAATTTTCCCCTTAATTTAAAAGTATGTAAATAAATGCTTGTAGGTACAGATAGTGGTTACCGTTAAAATTTATCATTTCCATATTGAATATTATATTTCAAAAACGTGCTATACCATTTATTGGAGTTTGCCTACATATTACCAATCAATTTTATGTTCAAACTTATTACACCAAATTTTAATCTATGTTTTGCAATTTTTTAAAGGTTTTAAAATGTGAAACAAAAAGTATGGAGTTACATATATCTAGAAAACTTGACTTGAATGATCTTTTGAAAACATTAAATGCGTTGGAAAGAGTATGTACATATTTACTTACACAATTCTTTAAAGGCTATAAAAATAACATTTAAATTAGTCTTTAGTAGCAAGATATTTTTGCAAATTGTCGTGGAATATCGGCAGCTTAAAAACCTTAAGTATTTTACAAGACTTAAAAATACTAACAGGAACTGAATATATTTTAAGGTGAATTAGAGTTTATATATACACACAGATATCTGAATAAAAACTTTACTTTAAATATTTTAGTTGTGGAAATTCTGAAGAAGTTCAGTTGATTTTAAATGATTTTTTGGAATCAAGATTTGAATTAGTTACGAATCTTTTGATAAATTCAACTTTTGGTAATTTGTAAATAAATAATCAAGTTTTGTGCTGTTTTAAACTTTATTTACATTTTTTTAGACTCAACGAATTCATTGCGTTTGAATACTATATTGGAAGAATGTTTAGAACACCTTTTCAAAGATTTGTTGATTAACCCGGAACTAAATGATTTGAGTTTTCTTAGTTATATTAAAAACTCTGTACCAGGTTTGTAAATACGAGTTGTTTTTATTATAATGTATCTCTCAAAAATATATTATTTGTGTAGCTGAAATGCAACTAAAAATTATACAAAAACTTTTATCAGCGATTTTGGGGCTTTGCCAAACAAATATAAAAGAGGCTTTTCTTAATTTTTCCTCTTGGATTAATGAGGGAGTAGATGATATAAAATTTCTCCAAGTTTTGTATAAACATGCAAGTTATCACGATTCCTTAAATTAAAAAAATAATAATACAATAATCAAATAGATTTTGTTCGAACACATTGAGGGATCTCTGAATTTTTTACTTAAAGTTTCTTCCATGGACACCTTTAGGGAATGGAAATTTTATTTAATAATGCTACAAACAATTTCCAGTAATAATATTGAAGTAGCTGGCCCTTTTATAAGAAGTAAGTTTATCAAAAACACTTTCTCATATGTCTACAATTTTATTTCGATTTATCTCTTAAGAGTATCTTAAATTACGCCTCAAACAATGTGGTGCAATACCCTGCAAACGTACTATAATGCACCTACTACTTACGGCTAGAGCCGCCACCGCCACAACCATGGATATAACGAAAAATTTGAACAATTATGCTGAATGGTATAAATGTAATGTGGGTGAAATGAAATTTTTCTTTAAAGTCGAAGAATTTCAAAATATTTTAGCACTACTGGATCAATGTATTAATTATGAAATGGAAGTCGATTACTTAGAGGTACTTTTTATTTTGAAGTTCACACTTGGTAATACAATTATGAAATTTATTTCATAGATTCACACAATTGTAGTCATATCGCCACCTGTATTGTGTGGCAATATTGTGAAAACTTATAAAAGTAAATGCAAATTACGCCTACAACAAATTAAGAAGGGAAATCTACATGTGGATGCAACCAATGAAAGTATTGTGATAGATGATAGCAACTAATTTTTATCTTTTAGTTATTTACTTAAAAATAAAGATTGCTGCAACTTGCGATTTTACTTCTTTTTATGTTATTGTTTTGTAATTCTGTTCCCACCGGCTACAGGTTTATTACGTTCATCCCAGATCGTTACTCCATCGCATGCGCAAATCTTCTTAAAGTTTTGTAAAATACCAGCAGAACGTGCTATTATGCCACAAGCAATTCTACGTGTGAATATAAATCAAAATATCTATGTGAATATACAAGGTAAATTAAAAAAAAATTATAAAGAACCTGTCTCCAGAATTGCCATCAATTCGACTTTGTTCATTTCGCCCTCTACCCAAATCATCAGGATTTTGTGTAATGACAACCGAACGTCCAATTATTTCCCAAACTTCTAAAATGTTGTCCATAAAACGGAATGTTGCACGGCCTGTATTATCAGCACGTATATTACCCAAATCTCCAGCATGTCTACTATTTATATCACCATCTGGCGAACCATGTGGTGAGCCTCTAGGATCATAATGACTACCGACGGAGTCACAGCCGGCCGAGACATCGCCAGTTTCATGAATATGTATACCATGCAAGCCTGGACTAAGACCATCAACTACACCATCTACTACCAAGCCCGGTTTGTCTTTTCTTATTGCTGTAAATCGTATAACACCTCGTATTGGACACTGATCCACATCACTTCCCGTCGTGTTGATAATAGATACAGCTGACTGGCCTCCAAAACCATTGAGTACCGCTTTGCATCCAGTTTCTTCGATTTTCTCTTTAAGAACAAACCACGGCAATTGTGTTTCAACTATAACTCTGCCTAAATTATCATCTATATCCACTTCCCCCATGTCTTTCAATGCTTCGCGTAATTTGTTCGCGCCAAGCTCTCCCTTCATTTGGACAGCAAATTCAATCTGCAAAAAAATTGTTATTGTTGTATACATAGTTCTAATAAAACATTTTATATACACATGTATGTATTTACTTTAATATCACTCATTTCGGCCAGAATAAAATTGAAAATTTGGTTTGATCAATTGTTTTGTTATAAAGAGCAAAAACAAAATAAACGCGTGTAAAGATAAAAACGATGAACCAACAACGGTGAATGATATTTTAACATTGTAATTGCTTGCAACGCATCTATAAACGATTTTGGGAATACTTCACCAACGTTTCTGGAACACAAGAAACCACAGGGTAACTACTTTGTGCTAGAAACTAAAGCACATTTATGGGATTTTCAGTAAATACTTAGATAAAAACGGGGACTTGCGCCAACTATTTTATTGATTGCGGCGGCTTGCGCGAAATATTTTCGGCGGCGACTTAAAATCGGCTGCAGCAGACTGAAAATGCATACTACTAAATACATGTGTAGATACATAATGGGATTTTAACAGTTAGACTGGCTTGCCTGTCTTTAAATAAATATATAAATTTTTACATATATGTACATATGTCGAAATGTAATGAATTTAAGCGTATACTACATTTCGCTCAAAATCTCATAAGTACCAGATTTTGCGTAGGTGTAAAGGTAGTATTAAATACAGTGTGTCCGCCAGGAAGGTATACTACTTTGGTTATAATTTATAATTTTATTTAATGTCGGCAATTATTTTTGGAATACAATATAAGTTAAATGTCCGCCTCTGTTAGCCTCACAAATGCGAGCCCTTTTGAATACATTTTTCGTTAAATTCTCAAGCATTTCACCCGGTATTTCATTAATTTCACCACGAATATTTTGTTTGAGTTGCTCCAGCGTTTCTGGTTTGTTTGCATAAACCTTGCTTTTTAAATATCCCCACAAAAAGGATTCCGGAGCAGTCAAATCAGGCGACCGTGGAGGCCAATCAACATTACCATTCCTTAAAATAACTTGTTGTGGAAAGAGGTCTCGCAGTAATTCCACTGTAATCCTTGCTGTATGCGATGTGGTACCGTCTTGTTGAAACCTCATGTTAGCCAAGCCCCAAGCATGTAGTTGTGGCGTTAAAAAGTTCAATCATATCACGATATCGCTCCCCATTGACAGTAACCGTTGGCCCGTTTTCAGTGTCAAAGAAGTAACGTCCAATGATGCCTCCTGACCAAATTGCACACCAGACTGTCACTTTTAATAGATGCAAAGGTGACATCTAGTTCATTTCCACCAGATTTCCCATACAAAACAAAATCTACTTACGAACTAGATTTTGGCAAAATCTCTCAAAATCTTGCAATACTGAATGATGCAACTATGTATTTTTTGCTAATGTACTTAAATATACAGCGCTGAACAAGAAAATTTTGACATGTGTAACAAAAAAAAAAAAAAGCGCGGTAGAAACAAAATATTTGCAGCAACATTAAAAAATAATAAAAGTTTAAAATAAGTGGCTTCAATATGGATGAAACGATAATAAATAAAGTGTAAGTCATATTACATTTGTAATTATGTGTATAAAAACAATTGTAGCACGAATTTAATGAAGTTTAGAGCCAATTTTTTATTCTTTTTTTCATTCAGTTGTTTTTGTTATGAAAATGAAATCCAAAATACGTCAAAAAGCATTGGTGTAAACGGCAGAGATTTTCTTCGAGATTTGAGCTGAAATCTACTAGATTTTGCGTAGATGTAAATGTAGTATGATGAATAATTTGAGGGTTTTTCATTGCCCAGAACCGAATATTCTGTTTATTTACATATCCATTCAAATGAAAATGTGCCTCGTCACATTTTTTCATGAAAATCGGGGTTGTCATGGGCAAGCTGTAGCATCTTATTGGCATATGTACGGCGGCGTAAATAGTCTTCTGTAAGAAGCTCTTGTGTCAACTGAATCTTACGTTGTTTCTCCCAAAAATTTCACGTAACTTTCTCATCGTCACAGTAATCGATGATTGATTTTGATAAAATGTTTTAACGATTAAAACACGTTGGTTTACCGAATATTTTTCCATAATAAATTTGCCACGTCTCTACTTCACGACTGAAAAATATGAACTGGCAAGGCTAATGTTTACCAAAATGGCGGCAAAACATATAAATTCATATAATATATGTATATTTTATATATAAATATACAAAATATAAACAAAAGTATGGCGCAGGACAACACGACCATATTGCGCGTTCTATTAGCATACATATATGTATATTCTATTTAAGATAAAGATTGTAGTAGTAAAAAAAAATCTAAAAAATCTTGATAATTCATTAAGGGAACTTAAAATTCAATTTGGATGAGTTGGCGTTATAACTGTTTTCGCTTAGGATTTGATTGTCAGTTGTAATTAATAATGATTTATTGCGCAGAATTTCGGAAAATGTTGGTGGTGATATATTCAAAGGTTTGAGGATATTAACCGAAGGGTTATCGTTAAATATTGTCCATGCTTCCCGTATGGTATATCTTTTGTCAGCTTTAATTTTATTAATAGATTTATGCTTTAAAAAAGAGGGGCACGATGAGTCAAACGATGTGTGGGTTTCATTGTTGCAATTTACACAGAACTTTCTTATGCATGGATCATGCTGTGGGGCAAGACCACAAACTCTACATAGCTCAATATGTTTACATCTTTTTTCGTGTGTCCTAATCGCTGACATCTCATTGGGTTAGACACACACTCTCTTACCCTTACTCTTTCCCAACCCCGTGTTAATACTTCTAGACGACGTACATATGTATGAGATCGAACATAACTATTGCCGCTCCCGTTGGTATGTAATTATCCCCTTCTCTTATTGAAATATTGATCATTTTTCTCGAAAAAAAACCGTCTTTGGGTTGAGTTAAGGGTTTTAATCATGGTAATAGTTACCGGAACGACATCAATATATTTGGCTGTGGTCATCGTTGGGAATAACGCTAGGTAGATGTACAAAATCGACAACTCTTAATCTTTAAATTGTTGTGTTTCTTTCGAGGAATCGAGATCCCTAAATCAATTCTGTTTGCGGGGTTCAACCCCGTTAATGTCGAAATCCAAAGCCCTCCTCACTTCTCAGAAATTCTTTATCCACACTACTTATAAAATGAAAGAAAATTTACACTAAACCAATAAAAAAGAAAACAGTCAATGCTATTCCAATATCCTACCAACATCCCTGTACACACGCGATCGCTTGCCTCATAAAGCGTAACTGGCAAAGAATATGATAAGCTTAAATATAATTTTTAAAATATACAATATTGTAAATATTTCTAATAAAATGTTGCAAATAAATTTGTCTAAAATTTTAACAGAAATTTTTTTTGATCAACATTGAATTAGTAATTGACCAATTTGATACATCAATTGCAGTTAATTTTTAATTCTAGATTACAAACACATTGCTTATAACACAAAAATATGTATTTTAATATGCATTTGATTGGATCTAAAGAATTAAATGTTTAAATATTTCATAGTCGTCATGTATAAAAAGTACTTTGGTTATCGTAATGGCGCCTAAATTTAACCTTTTTGTTGTTGTTAGTGACCCAGCACCAGAAAAAGCTTCTTCAGCCGAGGCGCTGGTTGGGGAATTCCCACAAATTTTCAATATTACACATTATACGAGTAGTTATTCATAAAATTGGCTATCCGAAGAGGAGACTGGCTAGCCGAAGAGGAGTAAATGTTTCACAGTCATGTTCATGAGTCGAATCAAAATATTATTTTATTTCATTTTCCATAGGGTTTATGTCCTCTACTGTAGATGTAACTGCTACAATCTGTAGAAAGTAATGTTTGAATTAAACAAAATGAGTTAACTTTTTTATTATATTGCGTAAATTATTTGTTTCTTTGCGCTACCAGACATCGTCGGAATATCTTTGTGAGATACTTCATTGGGAAAATTCATTATTTCTGTCTAGAAACTAATCCTTTGGAAATTTTCTTTTGCAAATGCGTATGTGTTCACCGATTCTTCAAAGCTTATGGTTTGTTCGTTTTTTTCAATAGTGTCATTGATTTTTTCAAAAAATACTATATTTGTATTTATTGTAGGGTACATACGGTCCTGCAAATATTTGGTTGCGTCTTCAAAAATTTTAAAAATTCTTCCATCAACATTTTCTCCATTTCGCGTAGTACTAAATTAGTTTTTCCAATTTCTCCCAAAGCTATATTAATAACCTTTTGGTTTTTGTAAAAACTATTAAACATGTGGCATAAAGTGTTCCATCTTGTATCAATCGAATTTTTTAGACTTTAAAAGGATTTACTTCTCATGACACTGTAATCGAGATTTAAGTATATATCACCACCTTGAAATTGATTTTCTGTTTCTATTACGCCTCTTCAAATACATGTTATAAACACGTTTTAACTTCATGACGGTATTTAAAAAGACAGAGAAATTTTCATTTCCTATTATATCGTGTACTTGACTAGCCATAAATCTATTCAGTTATCGCACATTTAGCTGCTCGCACAAAAACTAGTCAATACCTGTTCATGTTCGCTTCATACTACATTTACACCTACGCAAAATCTAGTAGATTTCAGCTCAAATCTCGAAGAAAATCTCTGCCATTTACACCAATGCTTTTTGACGTATTATTGGATTTCATGTTCATTACCAAAACAGCTGACTGAAGAAAGAATAAAAAAATGGCTCTAAACTTCATTAAATTCGTGCTACAATTGTTTTTATACACATAATTACAAATGTAATATTACTTACACTTTATTTATTATCGTTTCATCCATATTGAAGCCACTTATTTTAAACTTTTATTATTTTTTAATGTTGCAGCAAATATTTGGTTTCTACCGCGCTTTTTTTTACAAATGTCAAAATTTTCTTGTTCAGCGCTGTATATTTCAGTACATTAACAAAAATACATAGTTGCATCATTCAGTATTGCAAGATTTTGAGAGAATTTGCCAAAATCTAGTTCGTAAGTAGATTTTGTTTTGTATGGGTTATCTGGTAGAAATGAACTAGATTTCGGTCAAAATCTCATAAATACCAGATTTTGCGTAGGTGTAAATGTAGTATCATATTCAAACAGGGTTGTCCGAACAATAGTTCGCACAACTTTGTCATCCAAACACAAACAAAATACACAGAGGAAATAAAAAGTATGTATATGTGTGTGCACTCGTCTGTAAACACCCGTTATAAGCTATGCTAAAAACATCAATACCCTCTCATTGAGATGGTATTGTCGATATAGTGTCGATTTATATAACATATCAAGTACTAGGGCAATATATTTAGGACAATACTAATTTCAGTATTTTACAATAGTGGTTCTACAAGTAGCATATACATCCCCCAGTGCTGACCGACTTAATGTAGTTGTTGTCTGTATGCATTGAAATTTTAGGTTTGATCGCTTCTATGTAGTCAATAAACCCTGGTTGTTCAACTATGTTAAACGGCCGTAGGTCCCTACAGCACATCTGTACGAGTGACTGCGCATTTGCAAATTTTTCCGTTTGAGATCTCTTTAACATTGTGTTATTGTCCTGGAAATTTCGGTATTTTTCGTATTCAATTCAATAAAATGTACGCTTTGCAAATGATTTATAAAATTTATAGTTGGTGTTAAAAATGTATATCTAAAGGTATTTTTTACAGTTAATTTCTTTAAATTTTAAGTTTTAATTCTTTTTTAAACATTTGCAAATATTTTAGTGTTTACTTACCCTTTTAAACGCACAGGGGTCTCATCAAAACATTTCTTACCAAATTGGAAGTTTTTCAATATTGGTTTGTTGGCAATAACAATTGTTGGCAATTTGTCCACAATGGTTCCAAACTTGGGTCTTTACTTTCGCGGATGTACCTGCTCAAGTTAATCCGAAATCATTTCTTGGATACAGTTGTGAATATTGATAGCACTTTGTTCAGCTTTCGCTCTACTTCTAATGCGTTGCCACATATTTCTAAGGCAGACGTTTCGATTACTTTTAAATTAAGGTGCATGTATGTAGGTGAGAATAATATTAAGAATTATAAACTTAACTCCTTCAGCTATGCAAAAGGTGAAATTAGCTGCACAGCACTTCTTCAATACCGAAGCCATTGCAATTAAATGGCGTTTCTCGTTTATAATGAATGTGCATGAGAATCCATCAAAACAGCCGGATTCATTTAATTCTTAATTGGAAACTTTAATTTTCATATTGCATAAACTATTTACATAATAAGAAACTGTACGGTATATGCTATGAAAGCCAACAGCGTACACTGACTGGTATGATACGGCTATTGTCGAAGCCTTGGATATGTTTCATAAGTACACAAAAGTGATGTACTTGGCAATAAACCGTTTAAACCAGGACGTGTAAGAGCACTTCTTCGGTGCAATCCGAAGCAAAGGAGGTATTCTTGACCATCCTCTGCCACAAAATTTTAAATTAATTAGGCTTCGGAAATATATTTTAGGAAATGGTCAATGATACCTAATATCGCCTTTTTCATTTTTGTTATATTTGCAATTCGCAGCAGGAAGCAAGGAATACCTTAATCGTAAGGGAAATGTTAAAATTACGACACAAGCTGGCTCAATTCTGGAAACAGGCACATTAGCTGCAGTAAAATAAAAGCCGAAAATCAGTATTTTCACCGAAAGTGGAAATATAGATGGCTTCGAGAAGCAAAATTTACCAGAAGGAAATGATGTACTCAAAGACCTGAACGTCTCGAATCGGAGTGAATATATATTTGAGTATATAATTCGAAAGTTAAATCTTGCAAAATATAAAAGTCATGGGTTGACCAGGTGTCGAAAGAATATTTAAAAATGCCGAAAAACTCATTTGTGTCCAAAATTAAAGAAAACAAATGGGTTGCATAGTTCGTATCATTTCTGGGTTCGTAATATGAATATGTGGTTAAAAATAAAGAAAGCTAACCAGCGCATAATTGATTGACTGCAAAAACCAATGAAAGTGAAGTTATAGAAGAAAAGTAATTAGGAATGTCTGCGTCTATCGACTTAAAATTAATAGCTGCCATAAATGCAACAACAGAAATAGATTTGAATTGATCATTTTTTTTTTGATAAGTCTTATTGTATTAGATTTCTTACCTTAATTAATGTAGTTTTTAACTTTTTAATCTTATTTATTTTAATTAATACATTTATAATGGGGCCTTTAATAAAATTTTGTCAACACTCCTTTGTGTAGCATCATTATCAGGCGCAGCAAAATATCGATTATAAATAATAAAATTGTGTTGAACAATTTTTATTAAAGGCCTCATTGTGAATAAATTAATAAAATTAAATTTCTTTCCTCAAATTAAACAATTATATTTCCATAAATGTATGTAAAACCAATTGCCTTTGATGTATAAAATGTACAATTATTTTATTTAAATAAAAAGAAAGTGAATATTTGCCAGGAATGTAATGAAAATCAATTGATTTAAAAAGCTGTAACGAACTTTGACCTACATATATTGGGAAAAGTTTCGTTTACAAATGTATTAAATTCCATCACCTGCCAGAATATATTTTATTTTGTATTTGTTAATAAAGTTTTTTTAGAATTCATTGTAAGAATAGTTTTATACAAAAAAGAGCTTAAAAAATTATCTTCTTTCTTTCAAGATTTGAGGGTTTAAATGGCCTTGCCTTCTTCCAAATGTTAAGCCATTTAGTAAGTGAAAAATTATTAATGGCCACAGTTATAAGACCTTTCCCTACTAGGTCGCTTATAGTCGGTAGTGAACCCCACGAAATGAAATCCCATTTAAACATTTTGTTTCGATTTAAAATTTCAATATTGACAGACCCTCGTACTCATTTATGAAAACTTAGAAAACTTTGATTGAATTCTAAACTTGTTGAGTCAAAGTGTGGACTGGCTGAAAGAAATTCTTAAAAAGATAGTTTTTTTTGAAACTTATTTCTATTTATAGCTACTTTATTAAATTTTAAACTAATATACTCCTAAACACTACAATTATGTCTATTCCTAAATCCTATACATAAGCCAAAGGGTCTGATCAAAAATATGAATGAAGAAATTCGGGAAGAAGTACATAAATGTAATTTGTATCTTTTTTACGAGTATAACTCAGGCCATAAAATAATGTTTCGATTGAAAACGTTTTATAACATAAAAAATATCGTTATTGTACAACTCTAAACTAAAAAAAAAACACACCCACATACTCGCAAACAGCTACATTGGACCGACCCATCAATGTCTTTTTTCGCTCATTAAAATATGCCTCATGAGCTTTGTGTATACTGTTGCATATGTAGTTGAGTGGCTATGGGCTGGACAACCGTAGCTTCAATGGGTTCTAGTGTATAAGGCGGAGGTGTCAAAGACCGTTCATTGGGTCCAGTTTCCGTGTATGGCGGTTGTGTGAGTGTGGTATTGGTTGTGTTGACATTCGAACTACAGGCACCCATCGAAACAGCACTAGGCACTGCCAGTGTAGGTGTAGGCAAGTTGGCTATACGCATAACTTCATCATATGAAGGCAAGTCTTTGTCATCCTTTTCCAATTGTGCCCTTATGCCTGCTGCATCCGGACTGTTGGGCTCAATGAAAAATATATCATTGTACCGATTGTTTCTACCCCTTTCATCAGCGTGTGCCAAGACATTACGCTGGCGATCTGTAAGGAAGTAATAAAAAAAATATTCGGTCATTTTAAAAAGATTTTAGAATTTAGTTTAATTTATTAACTTCTCATTAAAATTTCATTATTTAATTTTGTATTTAAATACGCAAAGTAGCCTAGACATGAAAATAGTAGCACGAGTACCCCTACTCCTGCCATGATGCACGCAAAGAAATTCGACATTATTAAAGTCGTTTTCTTAAGTGTTGTTCTTTTTAAGTAATATATGGTAGAATGCGCTTCTTTTAACCCTTCTTAAACTGACAGATAAGGTTGCGTTTAAAGGCAATTGTTTTTATTAGGTGCATAAGTATTGGTACATTTTTACCTGTTTTTTGGTTTATGGCACAATAAATTGATTGTAAAAGCTTTTTTTTTATTCTATTTCGTTTAATAAAGCGAATCCCCCGGAAAGATTATCTCATTAAACATTTCTATAAAATTTTATTTATAACACTTGCAATGCTTTGAGTGTGAAAAAAATTTAATGTATGTGCGCGATAAAGTGCTAAGGTCACGAACTTTTTGTGTAAACAAAAATACAGAGTTTTTACTCATTCGTTTATTTAAAAAATGCTTCATGCATGTATAAATCAGTTATTCTCAACGTTTGCTCTTGGGATAAAGAACAAAAATTAAAGATGGAGGGGCTATTCTGAAACTTATTGAGCACTGGTGACTTATCTCAAATCATGTATTGCTAAATTTGCTTACACTTTAAAAAAAGTATTATTTTATACTAAGAAAACTTTACGAAATCTACTAAGAGAAGTGCGAAGACGCTGACTACAGATCTGGACCTCCTAAAACACCAAAATCTAGTAAAAAAGTGAAAACAGAGTTTGTAAAACGTTCCCAAAAAAGTACCGAATCATGATCGGATAACTTACTAACAAATTCGACATGAAACGGTTGGCAAAAAAAGTTCATACCAAATCCAGGCTTTCCTAACATAACCGGCAGACAGAACTCACATTTTGGCTGAAGCCCAATTCATATTCGATTCAAGTTTGAATTAATCAAGTTTTAATCGCTATATGAATAGTACTACATATTACAATCGAAATGCTTGTCGTACCTTCTGAAATATCTAGTGGAAGGCAATCAATTGTAGTCTTTCTCATGCTATAGAGACATAAGAAATTTTAATGTTCAATAATTCTTTAGAACATTATATACATATATGCTGTTTCATCTCATCCTATATCCCTTATTAATCCACAATCATTCGTTCCTAAATAAACTGTTGTAAATAATTAGCTGTATCGTGTGAAGAAAGAGCTTCTGCTTCCAAATATTATCGCAGCGTTTGTATAATTTAATTCTTATATATAGGACGGGCTTGCCTTAACCGAGACTGCCAGCAGTTCTGACTTATACCTCCTCTCGTGGTGGCGGCCGGTAACAGGTTCCTGTCTCTGCTAGGGGTTTGGTTAAAAAAGTCGAGCAGAGAGAAGTTAATACTCTCTTATAAAAAATCCCTATTTCATGGTGAAACAGCATACGCCAGGGATGCGTGGCCAAGATGGTGCTTGGATTCTAGTACGCGAACTCTGGATACCAGTCGATCTCCAGTTTTAATACAGACTTACCCGTGCGTATGGAGCTCTGTGTGGGTGGACGGATATCCATTCTCCATTACAGGGATGACTCAGGAAGCCTCACAAGAGGCGGAGAAATTAATTTCTAAAGAAACTAAGGTTAATTGGCCAGGGGGGAAATCCGGAAGACTACCTCGCGAGGTGTGGACGGGTCAAATTTACTAAGTCGTTGGACTGGAGAGGTTAATCAGTATAGGTCCGGTGTTTATTGGCCAATGGAGGGATTCTGAAGAAATGGATAAGAAAACCTTGCAAGGCGTGTACAGGTCAGTGTTCAAAGATACTCCTGACGAAGAGGCTGACACGGTGGCGCACATTCTTTGTGAATATCCAGCACTGTCTAGTGTAAGACTTGACCACGAGGCAGGCACTTGTTAAGTGTGAATGTCATGGGGGACCTACGCCTCAGACATATGCTAGCAATTACAACAGACTTTGTGATGAGGAAGAAGGCCGACAATTACCAGTCGACAGTCTGGAATCAGTACAGCCAAGAGTAAAGTGTTAGCACGAAACTCAAGAAAATAAATTAGTCGTAAGTTACAAATGAGTGGTTTGAAATCAATTCGTACAAAACAAGACGGTCGAAAGGGGACCCATTAAGTAAGCGGTAAGCTTCGATATTTCCCTTACAATAAATAATATAATCCTCGGTACTGATACTCAGTAATATAATCCTCGGTCTTCAACAAGAATAATGCCGAATGCCGATTATTGGCCGAAGGGCAATTTTAAGTGGAAGCCAGTAAATCGGTCGCATTCTAGTATGTTGTTGTAATGTTGAAATCAAGTCCCAATCTAAACTCTTTGTTGGATTTTTTAGAAAGTATTAAATTTACGTACTTTGGTGATACTTCAATGGCTAAATTGAATAGAGGTTAGATTAGGCAAAGAAACCAAATGCTACATAGGTCCACGTGGGAACGCTCATCCGGTTCTTTTGTGTTACTTGAGCGAGTGAGAGAGAGAGAAAGAGAGAGGGAGAGCGAAAAGAAGAATGGAAAGTAAAGAAAAGTAAAGGATAATGAAAAAATGGAGAGTGAGGATTGGAAGGCTGATATGTGTGGAGTTATTCACCAGCGAACTGCTGCTCCTTATGTAGGAATATATTCACGGCAGTGCCACCTCGACATCTCGAAAAGGCTGACAAAGGGTTCCGCTCGAGATGAGGCTATCGTAGGTCCTCTAGCGCAGGACAGAGGCATAGATGAACAGCGGTCTTCCCTTCTTGCGACTACTTCTACCGTACCCTCTCTTGGCGTGTTCCCAAATCTTAATTGCGTTTTCTGAAATCTCTGGTTCGAGACCTATTGTGTGCTCTTCCCTTCGTCTTACAGGCCGGGAAAGGAATGCCACAGAATTCGTTAATGGACGAGCACTGCAGGCTTGTCGTTCCCTTTGGCGGCTTATCGGCCGTGTAATTGCCCATGTTGCTCCCAACTCCAATGATCCATTTAAAGGCGAAAAGAAAATTTTTATAGCTTAAGAAGCATCTCTTGCATTCTTCAGTATTCTGGAAGTTTTGATAAAAAAGATGACTACTATAAAAAGACTTGAATAGCCAAGCTAAAAGTTAGTATTGAGTAAAACACAGCCTTAAAATGGTTTAGAGACAAAAAGATTTGGCAAACCCTCACAAAGAGAAAACTACGCCATCTAGCGAGAAATCGTACAGGATTATCGTATTTGAAACGAAGCTAATCTACAAGCCACTGTCGCAACACTACTACTTAAAAAATCCTCATTTGGTGAGCGTTGTGGGCTGATGATTAATGTGTTTCCATCAACGGTAAACAGTACAAAGACATTTCTGTAGCTTAATGGAAGGCATTAATGCCGCACATATGTACATATATATTAATTTACTCTGGGAATGGGTTTAACCGTATGATATTACAAATATATTTCTGCGCTCCTTCTTTTAATTTGTAGTTACCCGCGTCTAATAACCGATACATAGAATTTATTATTCTTATATAAGCTACAAGGTACGTCATTTAAGATTTTTTTTGTTATTATTGTTATTTCACTTGTCAATCCCACATGACAATTATTTTTCTTTATTCTGACACTGTCTTGTGTGAACTTAGCAATCAGTTAGATTTCTTTTGATATTTCTAGCATACTATACATACACAAAAGTGGTATTATTATTTGAAGTATAATGAATATTACTATTATTAAAACCACATATCCGAAAATGAAAAGCACCAACGAGTCCATTACTTTCAGAAAATAATTTAAAAATGATTTTATTCGTCGTTTTTTATTTTTTGTTTTAAAATCCCACGAGAAGAAGCGTCCTAATGGAGGGATTGAACTGTTTTAAAACTAAAGCGAAAAATTTATTAAAACAAACAAAACATAAATGGATTGTAGCGCGTGATATAATATTCGATCAGATGTGTCTTATTTTAAGACGATATCTTACTTTAATCTATAATAAAGACAATTATTCATATATTGCGGGTAGATTGCAACAAATTAACGAGGAGATGGATAACGAGAAATTGCATTATTATCGCTCTTATTGTTCTGCGGTTTTTTCTTCTCCACATAATACCTGGTAATTTTGGGGAATTTTTCTAAGTTTATATGTGTTCAATTAACGAAAAAGTAAATTGAATTAATCTGAAAAGTGAAAAACCAACATTTTACCGTAATTTAAGAATTCAGAAAATCTGAAAAATCACCAGTTAAAAACGTTATATTACAAAAAAATGTCTAAAAATTCGGATGTTTTTTAATTATAAAATTTACCATAAATTCGAACATTCAACATTCGAAAAACTGGAATAAAAAATTTTTTTGGTGAAAAAATCTAAATTAAATATAAAACTGAAATTTTACCAAAAAATATCAAAACAAACCAAAGTTCACCAAATTTTGAATATTCACAATTTTGTAATTTAGCCGAAAAGTCAAAAATCATTATTTTATAAAAAAAATGTTTAACAAAATCAATGTTTCACAAACATATAAAAACAAAAACCAAAAATTCACCAAAATATTTAAAAACAATAAAAAATTATAATTATATATCATTTGGAAATTCACCAAAATCTAAAAATTCACCACAACACCAAACTACAGTTCAAAAGTGTTAAATTACAAAAATATTATATTATTCCAATCAGGATTTAAAAAAACCAAAACTGCACAAAAAATTGAATAAAATTCCAAATTCCGCCAAAAATATAAATTCACTAGAAATCCAAAAAATTCACTATAAAATCAAAAAACTTGGAAAAAATATTGTTGGTAAAAGATCCATATTTAATAAAAAACTACATTTTGCCGAAGTTTTACCAAAAAATGCGGAAATACAGATTCACCAAATATTCAAATTTCACCACATGGATTTTAATTTCACCAAATTTTGTAATTTCACCAAAGAGCCGAAAATTCACAAAAATTTGTATTTTAAAAAATTTCATCACAAATGGGGAATTCAACAAATAAATTTATATATAATAAAAGTATTAAAACACGTTTATTCACTGCTATACTGAAATGACAATTGATTTATTAATATGGTTACACATTAGTATGGTTACATGTAATCGTAATAAGGTTGCCATATCCTACGTTGATTAGATGAAATTTTAATATATAACAAAAAGTTATAAATTTTATCAAAAATCTAAATTAATCCGAAATAAAAAAATAAACTTTGAAAATTCACCACAAAATCGAAAAATTGGAATAAAACAAAATAATTCGAAAAACACCACAAAACCAAATTTTAAAGCTTTCACCAAAAATTGGCAAAAAAAAAACAATATTTTATTAAAACCGTCGTAATTTTAACAAAACCGATATTACACAACTTCCAAAAGGCCAAAATCTTGCATAAAAACGCAATTTTTACAAACCAGTAACCACAAATAAACTTCAACAAAATTTTACAATTTAACGAAAGAATTTACCCAAATTTGCACCACAAACTTTAAATTTGATCAAATATTAAAAATTTTAATATAAATTTACATTTAGACAGTAGATTTTAACTTCGGACGGACATGTGTGCCACTATGCATGGAATGCGGTGGCACAGATGTGAGTTAAAATATTCAGTGATTCTGCCGCAATGATCCTGTCACGTAGCCACGGTCTGGATTGTTTTTTTCTTTGATGGTATTGTTCCATTGCAGATCATTGGCGGCCAAAACAACATGTGAACACCGTTTTGCACTTATTTGAAGCCCGATTACTACTGCAGATCAAAGCTACTCGCAGTTAAAGTAACGAAAATTCATTCACTGCTGTTCGCAGCAGCACCAAGCAAATAGGAAATAAATACTAGCGACATTCATTCAAATATGTTCGTGTGTGCTGCTAGAGAACCATACAAATATTTTGAATATTGTATAACAAAACGGTTGCAAAACTGCAATTTTTAAAGTAATTGCCAACACAGTGCAACAATTTGTAGCAGCAGAACAAATGGAAACAACAAAATTCGCAATTTTTGACAAGTCAACTGATAAATATGCACATATTAAAGAAAATATTTACTAGCATAGCAGCAATTTTAAACCCAGATTAAAATTATGTTTTTATTTGTAACAAGAGATATATTTTTACCTATTGATCGTCGTAGAGGGTTCAAGCACCGCCATGCATAAATAACAATCTTTGCGTTTAAATAGAAAAAAAAAATTATCTTTAATTAAAATCATTATTTTATTTTTATGTATTTAACATACAAATAAAAATAAGTACACGCCTAAAAGTGCAGACAAGGCAATGACATAAGCCAATGGATCAATATATTCCTTTTCATCCATTCCGATTTTTTTTTAATATTAATATTTTTATCACAATTCGTTTTTAAATTTTTAACTTAAGTCAACTTAATTCATTTAAAATTTTTTTACAAATTTCTCTTAAACACTGCGCAAAAAAAATTGAAAAGAAGTTAAGACACGAAAACTTGTATTGAAATATTTATAAATTTTGTTGCAAATAAAACAATATTTGAAAAAAGAAAAAAAATATGAAGTTCATTATCTCGATGATAAGATTAAGAGTATTTTAGTTGCTTTAAATTTAATTGCTACAATAGAAAATTACCACTGCTAGAAATAAATACCCTTTCGTTTTGCTTAAACTAAGAAGAAGAAGGTTTTCGACGTTATAAAAACAAATGGCGCTGAATTCGGATATCAGATGAGATAAAATAGGTTGAAATGTTTAGCACGTGTATGAATCTACATATCGCACTCTAAATCAAAAATAATCACAACCGTAAGAATCCCAAATGATCAGGGGAGGCAAACAAGTGTTTTTATAAATTGGATTATAATTTTTTTTATAATAAAATTGATGTTACCAGCACCGAAAGCCGTCTTAAAAAATAGTTTAGCTAAGAATATAATTTAATTTTGTGCTGTACTTTTGGAAATATAAAGTAAATTGCGTTGCGACTCTAGTTGAAATTTGTTCATTTTACGTATATTTTTAATTGAAAATATATTTTGATTTACTCTTAAGTAACAACTTATTGTTATAATTTGATTGTCTTAAATTAATTTTTAGGCAGCTCGCAGAATACAAATTATTATACATAATTCATTTTATTAAAGAATATAAAAGTTAAAATTTCGTTTTTGAAATATAAAACTCTAAATGATGGGTCTAGTTACTTACATGCGCACTGTCCTAACTAAAAATAGTATTTTTTAGTTGAAACTACGCTAGAAACGTAAAAACAGGCATAACGGTATTTTGTTAGAGGGCTTTCACATTAGGCAATTTAGTTGCGCAGGTGTGTTTTTTAGGCTTCCCGATTACAAGCAAGTCTGTTCGCAAATATGAGCAACTTTCTTTCCGTTAACCCAATCTTTCCTCAGCCTAGTGTGAAAGTAATATTAATGATGAAGTTATGGAAAAGAAACATGTGGTCGTTAGAGGTTTGTTCTGTGAATTGGGTTGTAAAAAACAATTTTGATAAATTTTGAGTTTCGCCTGTTTTTGATTTAGGGTTCGGAATGCAGACCATCCTATTGTCTTAATGTCCTAATATTTTGCAGTATTATAAAAATATTGTTGTTGAGTTTCAAACAAAAAAACAATAAAACATTTTGCTTTGTGTTTATTGTTCAGTGGTATTTAGCTTTTCTTGTTCTTTGTTTATTAATTAATTTGTTTTTTTCTGCTCTAGCATAATTTGTTATAGCATGTTCCCACATGCGCCTAAATTGCAATTATTATTCAATTGCACCATTGTGAGTTTAGTGGACAGTAAAAAAATGTTTTTAATAACAAAATTAAGCCACTTTAACAAGGTCACCGCATCACCAATACAAAAGTTGTCAAACTCTATATACACGAAATTAAGACAAAAATAAAAAAATGGTACGCGAAATTGATAGTAGATTTCATGAAATTTTAAACGAAAATGTGTTTTAAATAATTAAATTTCTTTTCAACTTAATTTCTTAAAAGCCGAATTTTTGACCATTTTTCCAAATATACATATGTACATCCATGAATATAATGAGTGATTTTCCTCTATCAAATGCTAATTGAGTAACTTAAATTGCACATGTAGGAAGATCAATTAATGTGCCTCAATTAAGCTGCATGTGGGAACAGTTATTTTTGTTTTTGAGGGGTTGTTCACAACAGCCATATTTTTTCATATTACTGTTATAACAGTAACGACTTTAGGACGGTTTACGAATTCGGTAATAAAAAATTAAAATAGTTTTTTTTTTATACGCTTCACAAAAATAAAAATGGTATAATTTCTACAATATTAATTTCCAAACTATCAAGACATGCATATTCTTGATCCTTATAGGTAGGGAATTTTAAATTCACAACGAATCCGAAATTAAAAATACAGAATTCAAAAAATTTTGATATTTCTCCACATTATTTTTAAACTTTATCAAATTTTAACAAAATCTTTGTTAAACAAATACATACCTTTATATCGAAAAAAATAAATTTTATCTCAAAATTAAAGCAAAACAATTAAAAAAATTGATAAAAAAAATCTCCAAAAGATTCAATTAATCTAAAAAAGAAGAAATTTTACCATAATTTGGAAATTCACCAAAATCAAAACCGAAAAAAATCAAATTGTCACCAATTTAGCGACATATTGCAAAACTTTAAGCTTTGCCAAAAATGTCGAAAATGTATCATAAATCCAAAAACTGGTATAAAAAATTAAATTGCAATTTATTTAATGAAAACATCAAAATAGAATATGTGTGTCACAATTAAATAAAAAGAATATAATTTCACCACAAATCGTAAAAATTCTTCACAGAACACTATAGGGTACAAAATTTTAATTACCAAAATAAAAAAAATTCCCAAAAAAAGTTAAAAAGAAATCGAAATTGCACCAAATTCAAAATTTTTAATTCAACAAGAGTTCGAAAATTCACCATAAAATCGAGAAACTGGAAAAATAATTGTAACAATACCACAAAAACAAAAATTCACCAATTTTAAAATTTCAAAACTAATTAATAACACACAAGTTCCAAAAGACCTACATCTTGCAAAAAAACTAATTTTCACAACCAAGTGAACAAAGACAAGCCTCACCATTTTTTGAAATTTAAATATTAGAAATTTCAGTAAAAATCCAATTCCGCTACTAGCGACACTTCACCAAAAGATTGAGAATTTATTAAAAATGTGTAAGCATTCAGATTTCCCCTACGGGAAATAATAATTTATTATGAGTGTGCAACAAGGCGAATTAAAACAGCTAAAGTCACCAGCGCAGCTAAACACTTTTTTAAAACTGATTTTGACATCCAATCGGCATTTTTTACATGGAGTTTGATATCCGCAATTGAGCCGGAAATATCTTGAATTCGCCCGTGAGTATACCTGGTATCATTTTTCCATGGTATGCAAAATGTGACTTTTTGTCGTTCTCTGATTCCCACCTTATTTGCAAAAGTCTACAACAGCAGCCGAAATGAGGCACACAACAACGCCATAAACTTGCTCCAAGGAATATTTTATAAATAGGTAAACTTACCTGCGCAGCTGATCACTTTTTTTTAAATGATTGGATGTCAATTTCGATATAAACATTTTTCGTCATATCCGCTTTTTTATATGGAGTTAGACATCCAACAATAAGTCGGAAAAGCTTTGATTTCGCTCGTAATCCTACCTGTTATCAGTTATGTTTTATAAAAAGTACCAAAATGTTGAAATAAGTACTCTTTTGGTTGGCGGTTAGTAGGATTTCAATTGTGAAATTTTCCATCACTGATCTCGAATAATTTTAAAAATAATTATAAAAATTAATCGAAAAGAAAATATGTAGATTTTTGGAACGAAATTTCGTCATCCTTTGTCAAGTTTGATTTGGAGACAACCCGGTTTCGGCTATGTGCCAACTTCAGTGTCATTTTTTGTTCTCGAATTGAAAATAATTTTTTGGAGTGAATATTCGAATCCCCTGGCAATCGTATATCATTCAATTTCCCATTCAGTTCATAGGATTAACGTTTAACGTAATTGTCGATTAGATTATGAATGTCGTCTTTAAAGTTTTTTGAAATGCGGCTGCGGAGCTTTATTTCCAGCCTTTAACTATATTATTTTCAATACATATCACTACATAGTATAAAACAAAGTCGCTTTCTCTGTCCCTATATCCCTATGTATGCTTAAAAACTCGAGTACAAAAAACAATTTTACTAATAATTTAAATGTCAAATTTCATTATCAGCTGCTTACTATGTAGCTGTCGTTTATAAAATATTTCAGTAGCTAACTACATGGCTACAGTTGCAGTCAGCAGCATTTGTATTCATGAAGTCGTGTAGCCTGCTGTGTCGAATGTATTCAATGCATAAATGTTTAAAACTACGCAACGGATTTGGATGCGGTTTTTTTAGTAGATAGAGCGATTGAAGAGGAAGGTTTATATGCATAATAACATCCATTAAATAGTGGAGAAATACTGTTATTTTTAAGGTACTTGAGGTATTGTACACATTGAAAAAAGTAAATAAGTAAAAATGTTGTGTATGAATTTAGATATTCCAAAGATAGCAGGAAATCTTCATGTTTAGGGAAAGAAGAATTGTTTTACTCTAAATTTAACGCGTGCGGGCCACGGGCAGTAATGAATAAATTAAAACTACTGGATCGATTTTAATCCTTTTTTCAGTGAATGAGTTTTTTTAATTGTAAAAGACAAGTTCGTCAGGATAGGTTGAATAAAAGTAACAACTTAATATCTTTGCTTAGTTAAAGTAATGAGATGATCCACTACGTTTACATTAATTTTAGAGCGATTATTGCGTTGTAGTGTCATAAAAACACTGAGTATTTACATACATACAGCATGTATTCGTATGTACATACGTACATATACATAAGCAATTCAAATCGTTTTTTATAGTATTTCTTTGCTGGCATGTTGGTGCTTTTCGGTTTCATTTCACTCAAATTAAAAACATTTATCGTTAACGAGTTGCAATTATAAATAACATAAGATAAGATAATGACAATGCCTGCTTTATCTAAGTTTTGAAAATGCTCGAGGCCCATGTGAGATATGATTATTACCAAGAATTGTTTATAGCTTAATCTACATTTCTTTAAATAAAAACACAGTTGGCGATCTATAACAGTCATAACATTAGTCAAAACTAATAAATAGTTTTAAATTTGTGTATATACACATATTTCGTTTAAAAGTATTCGGACTTGATCTGTATTTAACTTTTTTTTAGTTGATAAAAGTTTTTTTTTTTTAAATTACGATGTTGCCTTATCCAAATGACCAACAAACACTTTCATTAAGCGGCTAATTTTATAATATATGAACTCTGTAGACCTAGATACACACACACACATACACACAAAAACACGCACACACACACACCAACCTCTTATTTGCCTTTCTAGGTATCTCTGGATATTGCGACGCCTCTGTTGCTCATGGGGCCAATATTTAGAATAAATCCAAAAGGATAAACGTAAACAGAAGCAACCCACAGCACAAGAAAAAAAGACCATGAAAAAGACCGTGACGTATAATAAAATGTTTTTCATATTGAGACAAACAGATGCTTTTTTTTCTAATTAACCCACAACTTGAATGTCAAATATATTTAAAAGAATTAAAGTTTTGCTTTCAAGTTACTCGCACAAATAGCAAATGGAACTAATTATTTAAATAATATTTTTATCTTGTGCTGTTGTGAATAAGTTTGTGTCTAAGTCAAAGCAAATAAAACGTATTTAAAGTAGGGTTTCTAATTCTTTGGACTTATTGTCTTCCAGGGAAATGAAAATCGTATCTCTTATTCCCGGGATTTCAAGGAAATATACATTTTTCACGAAGTGCTGCAAAGCAATGGCAAAACAATATTCAATTAAGAAGAGTTAAGATAGCTTTTTATGCTCTGCATCAAATTTGTAACGAGTAGAAACATACATCACACAATGATCCTATAGGTAGGAAAGTCCATAACGATGTCTGTCTGTCCGAAGTTGAATAACCTACTACCTTGCAAGTTAATCCGATCCATTAGTGTATTCGGCGAACTTTTGCTAATTGAAATCTACAATATCAGTCCATAAATCTTCGAGACAATGGCACAAACCTTTTTTCGGGGTTTTTGGCAAATCCATAAAATTTGCTTACTCTGACTCCTTATAGAACGGACTAGCGTCAGATAGCTTTGCCGAGTTAAGGGTACGGCCGAATTGAAAAATTATTAAAAATAGCAAAAAACCCCTCAATTGCACCAAAAATGGAAAAATTCTCTATTCGAATTCGGAAAATTCGTAAAGCCGAAATTTTATCAAAAATGAGAAATTTTATCCCAAAAGTTCGACATTTTACCAAAATTTAATATTTTACCGAATTTTGTCAAAACTGTCAAAATTCAACAAAAATTTTAAAATTGGTACAATTAAAAATTTTTAAACAAACTTTAATTTACGAAAACACAATTAAAATTTGTAAAAAAAATTTGACTGACAAATATCAAAAAAATTATTAAAAAATAAAAACCCAAAGTTTCGCCAAGAAGGCGAGAAATTTAATCAATTTTTAGTCGGTACAAATTAGTTATTACATTAGTAATAATTAATAAATAATATTTTATTGTTAATTTCTTTTAAAAATAATAAAATTAGTGTTTAAAAGAAAAAAAAACTAAATTTTTATCAAAAAACTTGAATTTGTAAAAAGTTCGATATATCACAAATTCGCAAAAAAAACAACAAAATTTCACATAATATCGAAATTTGAGCAATTTTCATTCGAAATATGTCATCAAAGTATTTAAAAATTACAAAATAATTCTAAAATAAATCACAAAAACTGGAATGAAACCGAAAAATCCAAAGAACTGTTGTTTTTTTAATTTATATTTCCTATAAAAATATAGGAAGACAAAATTTAATAAAACTTATATTAAAAGTATTATTTTTTTTAAGAAATCAAAATTTAAAAAAGAAATAGCCAACAAGTTTAAATTTCACCAACAAATCGCAAGTTCTCAAATAAATTTCGCCAAAAATAGCGAATCTACAAAAAAAAAAAAAATCAATACTTACCGAAAAATAATAAAAAAAATTATAATTTCACCAAATATCTAACACTATTCAGCAATCGAACATACCGACTTAATCGAAAAGTGGTAAAATAGGAATAAATTGAAAAACACCTTTTACCCGAAAACTTTTCAGCAATCGTCTAAACCGGAGAAAATCCGTAGTTTCCTACTAAAAATCAACGTTGGTTAACAAATTTTAAATTTCTTGCTTCCAGAAATCCATAAAACGAAAATGAATGCCATTTTTCCATTGTAATCGATTAGATTCTTCGAATAGCAAAATACACCAAATTTCTGTCTAATTTCGAAAAAAGGTATAATATTTTGCATTTGCAATTTTGCAAGACCATTTGCACCAAAAGCTGAATACCACTAGTTTTTTATCATTCAAGAGCGTATTAGTTAAATATACTTTATTACAATAACCGTAACACTTATACATGTACGTGGAATAATTTAATTTTTTTTATTTTTACTGTGGAATAATTTTAGTTCCAACTGAACATTTTTTTGTAATATTAAGTAAACATCGTCGATTCACCAGTGTGTTCTTCATATAATAATTGAGCGTGATTAAGATTTAAAAAATCCAAAATTCCCAAAAAAATTTTAACAATCCCATTAAAACTTTGGAAATTTTGTCTATCATTCTCTTACAGAAATTATGTTTCTCTTCCATAATAGATAAAATTATATAAACCGCCAAACGATGCTTTGGTTAATTTATCATAGTTCAAGTTCCAGTGCCAACTATCGTGAATTGTAGAAACACTGAACATGGTATATTTTATTTATATTTTTTGGCATGTACAGAGGTTTTTAAAACGTAATGCAATACTGTCGCCTCGTTAACATCTAGCCCCAAATGATGATGCATTTACCGATTTCACCACTGGAGTTTTAAACAAAAAAAAAACAGCATTATATTTATTTGCACCATCATTCGAAGTTGATAGCCGTTTGCCGGTGTAAATAGAGCCACAAAAGTGTTGTTGCAAAATAACTTAGCCCCAGTGCCACTCACCGGTTTTTTATTTAATTTTAGGCATATCAGGGTTTTGCATTTTATTAACTTTTTTTCTTTTAAATTCATCTTGCAAATGTGTTAAAAACTAGAAGATTGGAGTCAAAGGTAGAATGGAATGTAAGGAGAGGTGATGTGTTTAAGGGTCTTCAAAAAGTGCATGGCTACAATTGCTACAATATTTATTTCCAACACAATAAAGCATTTGCTACATACTAGTATATTCTAAACATTAACGGCCGTATTTATAAAGCTTACTACATGCATATAAATTATTAATAAGCAAAATCGTATTCACGAACGATCATTATGGAAAAATTTTGTTGAATGTTTAAAGAAGGTAAGACACCTACAATAAATTGACATGTAAATTTTTTGGAAAAACAATATTTTAGCGAATCGCATATGGTAACCTAGAGTTCAATAAAGGAAAAAGTTAGTGTGTTATAAAACTTCATTCTCAACCAAAGAAAAATGCTAGAACATTTTGTCTATTTGCCTTAAGTGATGGTTTAAATGTTTACAGTTAAACACAAAATTAGTAGATAAGACACGAATAATGTTGATAACGTATGTAGCGGCATGGAGAATGCAAATTATAAAGAAAAAACGAACTTATGCCTAAAAATTAAATTACTTAATATTAATAATTGTAGTTTGACAAAGTTGGATCAAATAATAAATATAGAAATTATTTTAGTGATGTATAAACATGCAACCAATACTAATAATTCATCACTTACCAAATTAAGTTGTGCAAATTGTTAGTTATTCATTTAATTTTTGTTAATTTCACTTAATGCAAAAATTTTTATCAAAACAATAAAAACCTATTTATAAATTCCCAAGTAGTCGAATTCAATTGGAACATGTTTGTGCAATATTAGTTTAAAAAAGTGTTGGTGTGTGTATCCAGTTCAAAAATTCCGTGGGGACTTCACTAGTGATACAAAATTATATTAAATTCAAAACTACAAGAACAGATTTGAACTGAAGATATTTGCACAACAAATGTGATTCCAAGAGTAGAACCACATCCGCTAAATCTATTTATGTTTAATTTGATATTGTAGTCAACATTTATACTCGGAGTCTGGGAAGTAGAGTCATTTCTGGATTTGGTTCTGTCGAAAATTCGCGTTTCCGTGAAGTCAACTTCAACCACCTGTCAGCATTACTCTGATTGAACCGCACTTAAAGTATTGGGAAATTATTCCAAGGTCAATAGCCTAAAAGTGTTTGTTAACTATTGTGTACTTTAAACCTAAAATAAATTTGTTATATGAATGTGGCAGAAATACTTAATTGATGAAACAGAATACCACTGCAACTTTAACCAGTAATCATTGTGGGAAAGAGAAGATCCATAACAAAAGCTACGACCGTAAACACAAGTGCTACCATTTATTTTAAAGGTCGATTTGCACACATCAGTGCCGGGCTGGTTTAGTATCAACGTCAGTGAAGTCTTAAATAATGTTGCCTCGGTTTCAGATAGAGGTGTTCAGACACGTCCGGCACAGTGCCGGTTTCTATCATCAGAGGTGCTTCAGTGCCCGTCCGGTTATATTCAAATACGTCGGCAACGATATTTTATGATAGACAATATTGTGTACGTCATTTTTTTAATACGTATGTAATTTTGTTTTTATTTACAAAGGTTTTATCTCAAACAATAAAGCAAGTGCAAGTAAAACAAAAGCAAATTTTACTTAATTTTGACAGTGGCAATTAATTATTCGTATTTACATTATATGTAACGATAAAAAAAATTAAAATTATAGCTGTTCTTGCAGACATTCCCTTAATACAGCATTATCTTCTCATTGTTTTGAATCAAATCATTATCCTAACCTTGAAAACGCATCGGTTTTAAATACAGAAATTAATTATAAGCGTCGTTTTATATTAGAAATGTTACAAATGTTACAGATTTATAGACACTTAGTTCATAGAATAAGATAATTAATATAAGTATGTTTTTAGGGGTTTTTGAATTAATGTTAAGTTTCGTTAACTGTATTTACATTTTTGAAAATATTTCTATGTTAACTTTGGAAAATTTTTGAATTTTTGTGACAATATTTTTTTCATTAATATATAATTAGCTTTGCAAATGTCTTTTTAAAATGTCTAATGACTGTTGACTAGCTATGGGTGATTTTGAAAAAGCTAGGACTCTCACGACTGAAGATTATTGTAACACAAGATCATTTTCATCTTATCGCAAAATATGGCGTTGACACAATAGTCGGCTGGTAGTGAAACGTTTATGCTGACGAAAGAAAAGCACTTCTCTATGGTTGCTGCAGAAAGTAGTTGTATTCTTGATGAGTATTTGTTTTGTGACAAACAACAATACGGAACTCTTCGAGCTTTCTCAAAAGTGTTCTTGTGGGGGCTTACGAGGTTCGAATTATTTTTCTAGTAATTATGCGCTCTGAACTGTTATTTATTTCAGCCTTGGGATCATTTTCTCGCATTTTAAGCATTTATTACATGGCAAACTGTTTTTCGTGTCACTAAAGACATTTCTGACAAGCCATTCCCCCAACTGTCTCGAAATTCATTCCAAAAATCTACTTAAAAAAGACTTTATTTTCAATGTGAAAACTTATTCTTGACATACTGTATGTAATGAAGTAAAAATAAGTCATTAGGCAGTTAACAAAATTTAGCTTTTTAAATAGCTAAAGCATAAATAGAAATAGCTAAAAGAAGCTAAGAGGCTAAAACACAATTTGCGAAGCTAAACAACAAAATAAAGAGCCAATTTAGTCTCGAATGGGTTAAAATGGCAAAGCTGATTTTGTGTAAAGTCTACCATGTTTTTGTATATCAATTCCATCACAACTATTAATGTGCGCGAAATATTTTTACAAAAATTTAATTTAATAATAAAGTCAAACTTTTATAAAAATTTAGAATTTCACCATAAATCGTACAACTAAGCAAAAAACTGGTTAAAATTTAAGTCAATATTATTCACTTCATAATTTTATTAAAAATGCCATTAATGTTCCTGCTTTTTTTTTTTTTTTGGAAAAATAAACGATTATTGTTGTTTTTACTAGGAAATAAAGCGAATTCCTAAACAAAATTCAAGAAATTTAAAGCTTCAAATGTAGGAAAGTTCTCTGTACAGGTCGCTCATTTACTCAAACCACGTCACATACATAGCTCAAAAATGACATTTCGATATAAACGCGGTTGAAGTAGAAAAGATATAAAATGATGAAATTTAAACACAATATAAAGTAGAACAATTCTGCAGCATTAACTCCAAAAATGTATTTTTTGAGTTATGACGCTGTTTCAGTATATAAGCGATAAGTATTCCCTTAACCCCCACTGGTGCATAGGGCGGAAAACTCCTAGCCTCGAGGAAATTAACTGATGTAGATAATACGTAAATATCTACAAAAATATCTCGTGATGTTTTAATTATTCTATTTTTAATCTGAAGTGTGATTAACGGAAAGAATAAAAAACCAATTTAACCCTTACAATTAAATTCCTACACTTTAAAAAAACCTAGTTCAACCAAGTTACGTCAAACAATAGAGTAATTAAGTTTTAAAAAAATTACGCGTCTGTCTTTCTAGATCAATTTTTAATTATTACGAAAAATAAATAATAAATACAAATAAAAGCAATAAATAAATAGAAGAAAACAACATTACATTACCGGTGTCATTATGTCGTTGACTGCGTTGTATTCGATCAAAAATTAACCATAATATAATCTACACAGAGAGAAAAAAGAGGTCAACAATTTGCAATTCCATTATATTTTTATCAGAAACTGATTTCAATTACTACCGTCAGTCATATCACAAATTACTTTCTTGATTGAAAACTAAATTTACTCGAAATATTATTGAATATACTATATTTTTTTAATTTTTAATTATGATGGCAATTGAATGAACAATTTTCTTTAGAACTTGAACTTTTATATAAGAAAAGAGTAATTGAATGTGCATTTTACGTAATTGAACTAAGATTTCAATGTTTGCTTGACGGCGAGTTAGATATAAAACGTCTTTAACACGTTGAGTTCCACGCGGTTTTATAGCGACTTCCCCGTTAGGCCGTGCGAGTTTCAGCAGTGCGAAAATATTGAAAATCGTGCTATGAAGAAAATGCGGCTCAGTGTGGCAGAAAAATAGCACAAAATTTGCCCAAACAGGTTATAACATTTTGTGACACTTTACCTTGTTTCAATAAAATCCAATAAAGTTTTCTGAAAAAATGTTCAATTTTTACCTTTATTATCATATTTTATACTGTCAGTCACCGGAGACTGTCGCGGCCTAAACGGAAAGGTCGGTGTCAGTCACCGGTGACTGACGTGGGACTCAACGTGTTAATCGATGTTTTTTTTAATTACTTTACTTTTAAAAATAACACCACTATAGGCATCACCAAGAACAAAAAGATTACTGTGTAAATATAACTATCAAAGGTGTCCATATTGTTTGATTTTTTATTATGAACACACGCGATTCAATTTATATAAAAAAATTTTTTATTATTCTTCCTTTTAAAAATGTTAAATTTATTCTATTTTTTGTTTTTAAATAAATTGACGCAGTTTTAAGCACTTTGTTTTATTAACCGGCAATGGAAAAAATATTAAACGAAATGTGTAACTAACAAACTTAGTTTTAAGACAAACGTCGCTTTTCCGCCCAAATAATAATCAATTTCTTTATCGCTGCTTTGGCTGAACGATAAGATTAGTTGAGCTCAAAAGTATTGGAAAACAAATTTGTTCAATGTTTTTGCAAAAGAAATAATTATTAATGGTATAAAAAAGAACGATGAGACGTATTATACGTTACTTTACCTACTAAAGGGTGACATATTGCTGTTTGATTTTATAGTGTAGAATATTCCAGCAAGAATTTTTACTTTAGCTAGCATAGACCCTAACCGGGTTATGAGGTTGTGAAATATTATTATTTATTACTATTTATTATTTATTACGTGGTCTCTTCCTAAATTTTCTATACGCGCATGATATGACCAAGAAAATTTTTTGTGAAAAATAACAAAGTAGTTGGACTAATTCGTTGCACGCCAATTGAGTCAATTAAATTAAAAATTTAGTTATAGACTTTGGTAAATTGGAGTAAAATTCGGGTATGAAAAAAATTAATTATTTTGAATAGAAATTTATTTTTTAAAACGTTTTTTCGTTAAAAGTTTCATTAAATTTTATAACCGTCAATTTCACCTGCCTTTTTTATATATAGACTTTGACAAGTGCCATGAAAAATAGAACTTAGTCGCATTGGCGATGCAGTAAAATTGTTGAAGTGCCCTGATGTTTTTTCAGTTTTTTTTTCTCACTAGCTACACTTCATAAGAGCTGAATCTAACTCAATTAATAGTGAAATTAAGTACTAATTGCTCTATGTCTTAATTGAGTTTTTGTGTGGTTAATTGCGCAGTTAATGGGAATGCCTGAATATAGTATCAATTTCACGCACTTTTAAGACGCAATTTAGAGCGAATTGATTGCTCTATTTATTAATTAAGTTCTTATATGGGAAATTGAGCTTAGTTTGTACCTTAATTGGGAAAATTTCGTAATTGTGCAAATATTATACTTATTCTCTGGGAAGTACCTGATATCAGGTCTATTTGTAATTAATTCACCGTCGAATCAATGAGCAGGGAAAGTTCAGATTTTTGCGCTGATGGTATCAAGAAACACTAATTTAAAATATCTCCCGTATATTCAAAAACATTTTATATAAGAATCAAAGAACCATGGAATGCTTCTAGGTCTATAACAGGATCAGCTTCAAAGCATGGTTTGCGCAAACATCACTTTCACCTTTAGGCTGTTATCATTTTTCTCGTATGAGTTTGACAAAATTTCAACATTAAACACCCTCATTCAAATAACAACTCGTTACTAAATACAACTATGTATTTTCTTAAGAAAATTTAATGTTAAATAACTAAAAAAAATTAATAATTACCTCTTTGTGGTTGATTTCGATTCGGCGGATCCAAGTGATCCTTGCACGTGATGAAGATAAAGTTGCCACAAATGCAACAAAATACCAAAATAAGAAGTATTACAATCACTGCCAATAATGCTAAATATTGCAATACCGCCTCCATTATTTATTTATTCATATATTCATTAACTTTTTTGTAGTCACTAACAAAGGCAGTAGTTTCCAATTGTTTTGAGAACTTGCACAAATAAATACCTGTCCGTTGGCAGTAAAACCGAATTGAATAAAACTACTAAACACCAAATTCTTTGCCATTTTAAATAATTTTATTGTTTATCAAAGTGCTTAATACACGTATTCTGTAATCTTTTATTATAAAAAGAAGCGATAAAGTTCTTGTTTTTTTCAATAGGTCAAGTATTAACCGCATAATGGAAGCATAAGGCTACACTACATTAGTTGCAAGTAATAAAAATTCTTTGATTTAAAATAATATTTAATAAAATGTTATTCTACTCTCATCGAGCTGTCATCGATGTTGGACAAAAGATCATATTCAATCAAAAGCGAGCTACTTTCGCTTATCCGATCAAAAATGCTTTAATTCTCATTGTGTTTCTTCATTTTCAAACAAATCAAAATAATGGTTGTATGCCGACTTTGTTAATATGATCACATACAGCATTCGAAAAAATCATTTCGAGTATTTGTTAAATATTCGATTATACATGAACGATACTCGTTTGAAACACACTAATTTTTTGTATTTATTTTTGCTTAATATCCTGCGTAAAAAGGGAACTCTTGTTTTAATTATAGTTTTTTCCGTTCATTTTAGAATTCATAACAAAAATTCAAATGTAATCAATTACAAAAGCAAAAAAAAAGTATTTTATCAACAGAAACATAAAACTTCAGTTTCACTCACCCGGCGTTCTTCACTACCCCTATCTACAATTAAGGAAAAAACATTTGTACAGTACAAGCTCAATTTGCACAGCCAAAAGGAAATCGGATTTGATGCTTTTACTTAATTAAACACTTAATATAAAAACACACCACTAGTGCTGTTAGTTAATCTATTCCATTTTTCGTAGCGGGTACACCTGCTTTAGAAAAAGACGCTCTAATGGTACAGAAGTTCCAATAGGAAACAATACTTTTATGCAAGTGTGACAATGGTAGAGTAACAATGTTTTATAATCGATTTATCCTTAAAATTTCGATTAAAATGATCGATTATTACTTGCTTTTGAGCAATCTTGCCATTACTATACACTACAACCCAGATCAAATTTTCAGTTCGTTTAGATAAAGGGAAATTAATATTTACTCCGTATGACAGCCACCCTTGCAGTTCTTTAGATAAAGGGAACTAAATTAAGGGGCTACTCTTTCACTTGGATTTAAAAAGAAAAATTTTGCTTGTTTTGTTTCAACAGTTTTCTTTTTCTGTAACTAATTCTACACCCCAATGGATTTTATTATAAAAATGCAATTTATAAATATTTTCAGGAAATCTTTTAGAAGAACTTAAATGTTTTATACCTTAAATTCTTCAAACCAAATAAAAAACCGTAAAGGACCTTAAAAAAACATTAAAGTTTGAAGAATTTGGTTTGAAGAATTTCAGGCAAAAATTTTAATATAATAAAATATAAATAAAAATTACACTGTGCTACATGAAAAATATGCAAGGGTTCTCATATAGCAATTATGTTACGGAAATTCTTTTCTCTATCACTTCGTTTAGTTGTTACCGCGGTTGAGTACAGATGTACGTCATATTAAGCGCATAAAATTATATTCCTATTGGCTGACTTTAAAAAAATTCTGTAGAATAAGATCTGCACTTGTTCAATAAAAAAAACAAAAATAAACAATAACAACGTATTATATATAGTGCGTTGTAAAGAATAACAAATATTGAATCGGTTAAAAAATGTCCACTGACAGTCAGTGAATGAGTGTACCAAACCTTCATGAAAAAAGAGAAAAGGGAATCACAACAATACTAATTACTTTTTTAGTGCGAGAGAAACTAATAATGCAATGAACAATATAAATAATAAAAAAAATATGATTGTGCTTTTTTAACTTTTATAAATATATCTTCACAAGTACTGAATATCAATTAAATAAACAAACGGGACAGGTGCTATACGAAAAACAGTGCAACACAAAAACAATACAGGTAATATAAAAAATCCAATACAAAAACTGCAAACAGGTATGGATAGGTACATAACCATAACTAAAAAGAAGGCCAGTCCTAAATCTTGGTAACGAAAATGCACAGCCAAACAATAGAAAAGTTGTGAAGTAGCTGAAAAGCCGGTAAGTGAATATAGATGCTCCATACTTGCTACCCCGGATGATATAGATGCTCAACCCGCTGTCAGAGAACAAAAATGTCCAACACCAATCTATTATCGCGAATAAACGCCATTGCAAAAGTGCTGTCCCAACTTGTAGAAAAGGAAAATTTCTACGTCGTCTCTTTCGAAAAATCCAAGAAACAAAGATCAAAGCACATACGGAAAAAATTATCGGCTCATCGCAAGTCGACTTGAATCAGTATCAATGAAAAAGGTTTGAGTATTGTTGTAAAGCGCAATGACAGTCCTGTTCCTACTGGGGCAATAAAAAGTGCTATAGAAGCGGAAGGTTACGTCGTAAGGTCCGTGCACAATCTCCTAAACAAGAATAAAGATCCCCAACCAATGTATCGCGTAGAGATTGTATTTAATGCAACTCAGAAAAAATCTAAAAACTTCTTCCACCCAATTTACAACTTACGATAACGGTAGAAGTGCCATTAAATGGTGACCATTTCGTTAGTGAACCAGGAATTCGAGCCCATCAAAACTTACTGCAAGCGAACATCCGTATGCGTTGTTTGCGGGGCACCCACAGAACCTCAGAGTGCACTTCTTCTAAAACAGATTTCAAGAAATGCAGCAACTGCGGCGTAAACTACACTGCAAGCTATAGGGGCTGTGAAGTCTTGCAACACGTAGAAAAAAAAAATTCAAAAATCGTACAGTTAACTCCGAATATCCAACTAAGAAATCCAGTTTATATTTAAGCAGTTGTGGATTAATTTACGAACGTAGTAACGACAGCAGTCAGAAATGCAACACCAAGCAAACGATCATTGGTATACATATACCAATCATCGACTGATATACATACTCTCGTCAGAGAAAAGAGAACGCTCAGAAGGCAATGGCAAGATAGTCGTTCTCCTGACACCAAGATCCATTTGAACTTATATCAAAGAACTTTACGCAATAAACTGAGACAGAAACATGACTCTACTTTAGAAATATATTTCAAAAATTCGGATCCAACAAAAAACACTGTACCCTGTGGAAAGCTGTAAACACTTAAAATGTACTATTGCCTAGAACCATCATAAAGACCTGAAAACCGCACTTGGACCAAAAACTCTCTTGAAAAGGCAAATCACCTAGAAAGGGTTTTCAGACGACGTTACATAAATAGTTTCACTATTGCAAATATCGGTGGCACTGTGAGTAATCCTATGAATTTATTATAGGATCAATGGCAATGTACTCACCTAATTGTGCTGTGAGAATTCTACTATTCGTATTTAATGAAATGTTGCAAGTTGGCTTCTTCCCATGTTCTTGGAAGATGTCTGAAATTGTTATGATCCCCAAACCAGGGAAGACCTTAAGCCAGATCAAGCCATAAAGGCCCATTAGCTTTCTGCCAATTTTTACAACGTTGTTTGAAACACTTCGTTTCGTGGTTAAAAACTCATCTTACTGATAAACACATCATCCCTGATCAACATTTCCACCGTTATTAGATCTGCATTTGAAAATAAGCAATATTGTTCTGCTTTATATATTGACATTTCCCTTACTTACGAAAATAACTCGAGTTCTACTTGGAAACTCGCACAAGCTTCTGAAGAGCTACAAATACAACGTTTAAGGTAACATCATGGGATCAGTTTTATAAAGGGAAAATCTCTACAGGAGTCCTTCAAGTTAGTATACTAGGGCTATTGTACACAATCCTCCTATACAAATACATTAATGCCTGCAGACGACGCTTTAGTCTAATATTTTTAACTAATTGGCTAAAAAAGTTAAGACTACAGGAAAATCCATGGAAATGTGCTTATGTAACGTTTTCCCTCAGAAGGGAAAATGTTCCACCTATAACAATAACCCTCATGACATGTTTGGGTATTCCCCTAGATCGGTGCCTAACTTTGTACCGTCACATTGAGGCAAAAATAACGGCCATAAAGCTACGAACAAGCAACTACACTGGCTAATAAGTTCTAACTCAACACTGGCTTTGGAGTAAAAAGTTATTTTATGCAAAACCGCTATAAAGCCCCCACAGTACTGCTTGTGCATGATACATCCAAAACTTACAAAGAACAAAGTCGAGGATTTTAGGACTTATCGTGTGCGCTCCCTGGTATGTAAAAAATAAAAATACCGATATAGATCTAGAAGTGGACAAGCAAAAAACATACACGTCAAAATACGTGAACAAACTTGTGGTCCATCCCAACACTCTAGCACACGATTTACTCCAATTTCGTGGTCACCAAACACGTTGAGCCTGTCGAGACGGCTTCTCTGTGCCCAATAATAGATAGTTTCTTAAGATTTGAATATAAATTTTGTTATTACATTGGTAATAACTAGTAAATAATATTTTAGAGATACGATTTGAATACTTATTGTAAATTTCATTTGGAAAGATTCCATAACTTAAAATTAAAAATGAGAGCTAAAATTAAAAAAATAATAATAAAAAAAGCTTCGTTTATTAGCAATTTTATTGAAATAGGGGGGTTTTTAAAGTTACAACTTCAAAATGTCATACGTTTGTTGTTTTGAAACCGATCATCAATATGGAAAGCTAGTTTAGTATGCGTTTTTACAAAAATATAAAAAAAATTGAAAGCTCTTTTTTCAACTTTTCCGTATTTTTTTGTTTGTTTAAGAAGCGAAAATATATAAAGAAAAATACTGTAGATCGATTTCACAACAACAAACTTATGAAGTTTGAAAGTTGAAACTCTAAAAATATCGTTATTTCACTACATTTGCTAATAAAGGAAGTGATCGAGAAAAACTGTATTTCCGTACTCTATGGACTCCAACAAATCAGAATTGCTAATTGCGAACCCCCTGCATATATTTTGTTACTTTTGATTGCTGGGTTATTAATAAATTTACCTACTTTAATTTCCAGATCGATAGTAAAACGGTTGTGAAATTTCAAAACGATCGAATCAGCCGTTCGGCTCTCCATAAGATACAAACACAGACTCATTTTACATACATGTATGTATGTATATAGATATAAAAAGGACTCACCATGGATCGTATTTGCCATCGTATTGATGGACGGATCAACATGTATTCTTCTAACTACCCGTCTTCTTCTATGGCGTGGACTATCGGGTGTTATACAACGATACACAATAGAACACACAACCTTTAAAGTTTTTTTTTCAATTATATACATTAATAAATCGTTATTAGAGTTCGATTTAAAGCAAACTTACTCGAATAAAAACACAAATAATAGTTACTAAAAGAAACAGTATTAATCCTGTCCCAAAATCCATTTTCCAGGCTCGAACCTTAATAACACTTGTAATTTGTGTCACAAAATGTATTATTTTTTCTTTGTTTTTTTAAATTGAAGACTGTATTGATAGAAGTGCAAACACGCTATTGGCCAAGGAAAATGAATAAATAATCGGCCCTTTCATTGTTCAATTACCAAAATAAAAAAAATGACTAAAGCCTGAAACAATGCTATCAGTGCATAATTTTTTAGAGATAAAAATAGATTAATGGAAAAATAAACATTATGGAAAATAATAAATAAATTTAATTTGTTATTAATAAAGGGGTTTCCAATAAGAGTGGTTCGATGCTGAAATGAAATCTAAAAAAGCTGTGTGCCAGGTTGTGAAGTTGCCGATGCGCACTATTGTCACTGAAAATTCACATTGTTCAAGTGTCATCGAATCCGAGAGGTCTAACTTCCAATCGCTGTTCCGCATAGATCCGGGTGAATTCGAGAAATGTTTTGAGTTGATGTTGTCTTTGAGAGCAAGAAAAGGTCTAAAGCTGATTTTTCATCAAAAATTTGAGTAGTCTTCTTAACACTCCAAACCCCAGCCAGCGAATAAGCCGCGTTCTCCATGGTCATTAACTATGAGCCCTTAGATCAGTGTTATCTTATTTGGATGTAGGCCTAACTCTCGACGAAAAATCCGAAAATTTATGTTTGCGAAAGTCTGTTCTTTCGCATGGCGCGGAATTCATTGCATCGTGTTCTGCTGCCTACTTTCTCGGATAACGGCAATTATCTTGGCCGATCTGGAGTTTCTTTAGAATATTGGCGTTGGCTAATTGTCTCCCGACCCGGTGGTCTTGATGTGTGCAATACGTTTGGTAAAGTTTAAATATTTCGGCATGCTGCTCAATTGTGCAACTTGCCATTATGATGTGGTATAAATGGCTGAATAAGAGAAAAACCCAGGCAGAAGCCGCCAAAACAAGATGCGCGCTACAGATTGTTAACATTAGTCGGCCCTCATTAGAAACCCCTTTATTTGCTGAACAATGGAAAGATGCCATTTTATGCTAATTACACTCTGTTTAAGTTTTAGATTTCTTTGTAGTATTTAATGATATGGACATATCACCAATGGCTTGATCTAATAAAATAAGCATGGGAAGGTTATTTCCAGGACTTAAGACGACTAATTTTTTAAATAAATATTGCAAAATTCAATATTGCTCTAAAATTTAGAATTCGCCGAAAATTCGCATATACTTATACATATACCATAAAATCAATATTTAATAAAAGACCACAAAAATAAAATTTTACCCAATTTTAAAATTTCACCACAAAACCTTTTATTTCACCAAACAATATTTTGTGAAAACGTCAAAGTGGAACTATGTTACACAATTATATTTCACCACAAATCGGTAATTCACCTAAATGTTTGTAATTCACAAGTATTCAAATTGTCATGTTATTTCGTTCATATTTTTCGAAATGTTTCTTTTTCATATTTTCTACTAGAACAGATTTAAATAAATAATAATTAATTATAGTAAATAATACAGAAACCGCATAATATAATTTTTAGGGAAAAATTTTACAGTGTTTGCTAACAAAAAATAACTAGTAACAAATTTTAAACTATGGTTTAAGTAAATAAATTTTGTATAAAAGTCCACCCATGCAATTTTAATTGCTGGAATTCTTAAGTTTGTTGATGAGAGGGGAATAAGGAGTGAAAAAGGGTTCTTGCAATTATTTTTTGTTTTTCAAATTCCTACTTTGCCACTTGAAGTTGGAAGGTAAGACAAAACTGAAATTGCAGAAGCAGAATTTCAATGTGTGGACACGAATGTAATTTGGAAACAGGATTTAAAAATTGCTGAAGAAAATTTTGCATGTGTGGACGGGGACCAAACTGAATACTCCAGCAATAATATTGCTTTTATGCGCCGCTTGATTGGAACGTCTGTTGTCAACAACGTTGCCATTTGTAAAGTTTCCGCACTTTCTTGGAAGTTACTTGAGATGGTAAAAGGTTTCGAACTATTTTTGGTTTTGATCTAAATTTAACTCTTTTAGGGAGTAACCCTTATTATTGCGATAGTGATTCATTTTCTTGCTCCCTCTTAAGTGCAACCATTTATAATTTTTAAAATAAAATGTCAAATTGTTTGTTGAACTAAGCTTTTGAAGTATTTTTGTTTATTAAGTTGCTTGTTTTATTCTTAAACGTGATAATGTTTAGTGATATATAATTTAATGTCTTAATAAATTTAAATTCTTGTTAAATAATTTAAACCAACGTTTTATTAGACATTAACGATTTATAAAAAAGAATATATATGGTAACGCTGATTGTCAATCATGTATGGTAATAGAAGAAAGCGCTTTTATTTATTTATTAAGTGTTACAATGCAATTAAAAATTATATTCTAACTGACATTACCGACCAGAGTCTTTAGTAAGACTCGAACCTCCGGGGCGGGCACCTATACAAAAAACCATTCTTTCTCGATTGTATAAACAATTTCTTAAGTTAATTTAAAATATTCGAATATTTAATTACTTTTTAATTGATAACAAGAAATTGTATAATATTTGCGTTTTATAAAGTTCATAAAAACGTAACACATTTTGGAGGTGTCAGCCTTTTTCGCATTTTAAAAAATCTTAATTTTTATTATGGTTCCGAAAAGTCAATAAAACCTATAATCGTTCAATAATTTCCAGTTTTTTGTGTGGAAAATGCAAGGCGAATTCTGGTCGGCAAGTGGTCACATCAAGCCAACGTACTTCAAATTAAGTTTTTATAATATATGTAATTTATTTCCTGATGATGTTACTCAAAAGTGTAGCGATATACATATACTCGTAGATTGTAAATAATAAAGTTGAGAATTTTATTAAAGACGTTCATTGCGAATAAATTAATTAAATAGATTTAAAATATTCTTGACCCTTGATAGTAGTGGATGGCAAAGATCCGTACTCAAAAAAGGCCTCTAATCGTTACATGAGGGACAGGTTTGCGAACTCATGGGACGCTTACGAGAAAAAGATGAAAGAGATGAAGAAACTATACGTCTTCGGAAGCGGAGTACGTGGAGAGAATTCTGGTCTAAAATGAGTGATACATTCGAAGTATGCAGAGTACAGAATATATCATCTAAGAACGTTGACTCTAAGACTGGAGTAATTCGCGATGGTTACGCAACTGAGACAGTGGAGCTTATGGAGGTTCATTTTCCTGGAAGCTTAAATTCGAATGACTCATGGATTTCTGTTAATAGGAGAGATTGTAGAAGAAGACGAGCTGAATGGATGGAATTTTCTCTGCCTTATTACAGTGGCTTATAAATATCTTGCTTGATAAGATTAAGGGAATATTCATTGCGGAAAAACTAATTTTAAATGGTGGAGTTCCTCTGTCCGTCTTTACAGACATTGAAGGTGAAGGTGAAAAATGCTCTTAATGAGCGTTAAGTTGATCCCATTATTATAAGATGGATCAACACTATACTTCGGTGTAGAGTTATAAATCTCAGAAATAGGTGTAACAAAATCCGGGGTAGGGTAGTTACGGGTTGCCAGCAGGGGGGAATTCTATCACATCGTTTGTGAATCATGACCGTTGATGGCCTTCTTTGGAAACTCAGTAGGCAGTCATACGATTGCGAATGCCACCGGTCTGACTTTTATAGTGTAGCCGTAGGTAGGGAATCCCGCCAAATTCTGCATTATAGATTTACACAATGATGGTTCGACGCATAATAACTTACGGCTCTCAAAGTACAATTAGCCACAGCTGGGGATGAAGCAGCATACGAACTAGCAAAAAGAGCATATGCTGTAAATTACTGTGGACTAGAACTGAACTCAGAATAGCACTGTTGAATTTTCTATGGTAGAGGTAGGTAGACTCATCAAACCTGAAAAGGTGGAGGGTGGCTACCACATGTAGACTGGCTCAAACAGCCCCTCGGATTACTGTGTGAGTGACAGGTCATGGCCTGGCCCAGATGAAAATCGAAGAAAGTGATACTTGCAGACTGTACATTGAAGAGACTAAAACGGTAACGCACATGCATAAGGTTTAGGGCCACGGGCAGACATTTATTAAATTTGAATGCCATAGGGTATCTACTTATGTCTCAGACAAATACTAGCAATTTCAAAAGACTCCTTGATGACGCTTTACAAATGAGCTCTACAAATTCTGAATGCCTATGGATTTAGGTATGAAGTCTCTCTATATGAATTATCTATCATAAGTTGTCAAATAACTAGCAGACTTAATTAAACAATGTCAAAAAAAACAAAAATATTTTGTATTTTAGCAAAAATCTATATTCCTGCAAAAACAAACATTTCACAGAAAAATTACGAAAAATTCCCAATTTCACCAAAGTTCAAAACTTCACAAAAAATTTTTAAATTTACCAATATTAAAAAACTGAAATAAAAATTTTGAGCTTACAAGGATATCTAAATTTAGTAAAGAAAAAATCAATTTTGAAATTTCCCCGCAAAAAATTTTAATTTCACCAAATTTGTGAAATTTTTCAAAAAATACTAAATTTTACGAAATAAATCAAAATATTAGATAAAACGTCAAAATTTACTAAAATATTGAAAACAATATTTATAAAAGTTGAAATATACTCAAAGAATTAAAAAATACTATAAACTATAAATCTTAATAAAAACCGAAAAAAATCGAAGTTTCACCAAGAATAAGGAATTTACCGAAAAAATGTTTTAAAGTTAAAACTGGTAAAATTTTTCAGACATTATTTTTAAATTTTATGAAAACAATTCTCTCTGGTTGCTACATAAACGACCAATTGATTTTAAGTATATAAAATTCTGCAATTTTTTTTTTTATATCTTTAATTGATGAATGGAGAAAATTTTATTGTTAAATTATCTGAAAAACTAAAATCACACATTTTATTAAAAGAACCTCATCACGTAACTTCTTGAGACGGTTATGGCGGATAAAAAAGGATGATTCAGTTTGAACTGTAGAAAACATTTTCAATTTAAATTTTATAAATTTTTTTCGGTGAAAATAGTTATTTCTTTCATAATTGTGGCTTTCTTTTGCATACCTGTTCCTGTCTGACAGTTACGATTGTAGAATAATTCATCTCTTATGGCATTGAAATTATTGTCGTGTTCACTGGAACGAGCGGTAAATGCGAATCCTTTGTAAATTATCTACATACGAGTATATGAAGTAAGTTTAAGGAATAAGTGTTTTTTCGTTTTAATGACGTTTGTATGTATGTATGTACGTGTGTAACATTCACAATTTGTAAGTCACTTACCAGAAACAATAACACCAACAAGAATATTAAATAAATAATATCAATGATAAGCATTTTATAAGTTTTTCCAATCGTTGAACACCTTCTTTTCGTTACTATTAACAAAGTCTTTTTTAGCTGAATTAGTGTAAAATTAAAATGAAATTATTTTAAATATTAAATTGATCTCTAAATGCGACAAAATTTTAAAGCTGGTTTACTGTTAAACCAAGGCACCAATGTTTTCTTAAAATAACAGAGTAACAAGGAAATATCGCGACTACGGTGATGCCAACCTAAAACGAAGAAGCAGGTAGTTTCTAACAAATAAATTTTACATTGAAAAATATATCTACATATTTTGAAGGCATTTTATTTTATTTGAAAATTATTCATTAAAGCCAAATATTCTTTTATAAGGAGAAATATAATTTTAAAGTTTAAATTTTTTCGCATGCTTCTTATTCTTCTCTTCTTATATATTTCATTCAAGCTAGAATTACAGCAAAAGAACAGCTGTAAAAAAATTAATTCTAGTTGAACTTCTAAACGGCCTAAGTTTAGGGTAATAGCACTTTTGTATTATTTTTGAAAAACTAAAAAAGTTATAGATTTTTCTTGCAAAGTAGTTGAGATGAGTAAGATACGCAAAAGAGGTAGATCTAACACAAAAGTGGTAGAGTTGGCATCACTGCGTGACTAGCATGTTATCTTATCATTTTAAACATATACTTTATCTACAGAAGTAAGAAAGCTTTCTTACTCTCTAAGCAAAATCATTTTTTTAGATTGCGGTGTAAATTAATACGCCAAATTAAATATTATATTGTGAAATATACTGAAACCTTATTCGAAAATTCATTATCGCGTTAGAATTTTTCTGAGAAAAACGAATTGAAAGAGATAAGAGAATAACCCTCTAGATACGGTTCAACAGTCACGTGTTGTGTAAAACAGCGTTATAGCAAGCAAAAAGTTAGTTATAAAAAAAGGAGTGACGTTTTAATTCTCATCTAATTTATCGCTAACTGGATCAAAAAACAGGCACAACTAAAAATTTATCAAAATCGGGAATTTTCGTAACCCAGTGCACAGAGCAATATGAAAGATATGTCTAAATTGGTAACAATAAGATTTGTTGTCCTTTTTTATAATCATGATAATGTGTTTGTAAGTTGTCGGGTCTAGTTAGTGGTGTACTGCATTTAATGTGTTCATTTTACAGAATTTTCTGCCCTCTAATACCACTTCATTAGAGTTGCATTTTGAAGTTGATTCAATTTATGGTGTAATTAAGTACGAATTAATTAATTGAATTTTATATCGTAAGTTGAGGACATTTAAGTGCCCTAATTGCGTAAATCTCCTACTTGCGCAATTAGTTCACATGTGTGGACAGCCTTAATTCAGCTCAATTTACCATAGAAGAACTTTAATACAGTTATTTCGAGTTCTGACGTTGGTGCATAATTAAGAAATTTTAATTTTGAAAATCTAATTTACTATTGGGTGCACCGGCGTACATAAGTTTGAACGAATTTAAAATAAAGTTTATGGTTTAATGCTTTTTTTTAACTTGAGAATATGGGAAATTGTAATTTAAATTCATGGATATTTTGGGGAAGAAAAAAATTGATATAAAAACAGTAAAAGTTCGTATACAGTTGATAAATAAACCTGTGTTTTGTAACGTGTTATCCATTTAATGGCTGAAAAACCGCCGGTCTGACAAGACTGTCAGCTACTAAATATCCGTCATTTGAAGTCTGATGTCATTGATGAAATGTTTGCCTCTTACGAGTGTGGGTTCTTTAACAACCAAAGAATGCGTAAAATAGATAAAACTTACTGCAAAAGTGGAGAACCAAACGCGGCCAATTTGCGAGCATTGCGAGGTGATTGTAATGTTCAAAATCGACCTACTGTGCAAAGAATTGATAAGAATATAAAGAAGATTATAAGGATATTTGAAGAAAATGGAAGCATTAGAGATGTGGTATCATCGCAATGTGCGTACTGCCGCAAATATCGCTTCTGTTAGTGAAAGTGTGGAGGATAATCCCAATTTGTCGATTTCAAGGTGTTCTCAGCAATATGGCCTAGTACGTAATGATAACGTTCAAGCATTATAATGATATAAAATATTCACCGAAATATTTTCATTCCTATCTAAAATTTCCCACAGGTGCTGTATGGAATTAAGGTCTGTCTTGAAGGTGAGTTTACGTGCCTATGTTGTACAATAGCGACTCTTTGACAATTCTAGCGGTATGATTTTGGTCGTTATCTTGCTGACATACATTTTTACTACTTAACTTCAAATTGTTCTTTAAAGTTTGCAAGTAGTTTTAGTTGTTTATTTTACTTTCAATGGGCGCAAGATTTCCTGGTTATGTAGCTGACATTCAGTCCTAAACCGTCAATTAGCCACCGCCATGTTTTACAGTGAAATTTAGGTTGGTTCTCGAGACCTGGCCACCCGATTTATACTAAAAATCTCAACTTTATGCTCATTACTAAATATAACATTATTACAGAAAGATTGTAGAGTTTAATTAGGTTTTTGAAAATTTTTAGTGTTTAATAAGAGTTTCTGCGGAAATGAAAAGCGGTTTTTAGGTACTCTCCCATGCGCCCATGGTAGTTCAGCCGTCTTTTAGTTGTCAATGCACTTATTGGGTTTGGAGTGTTCTTGATTTCTCTTACTATTTGGTGCACCCCATATTCTGTTAAAGGCCGTAGCCGGTCAGTATGTTTTTAAGTTTTCGTGTTACCTCGAGATTTGCTCCTGCCAATAACGATTTTAATAGCTGTGCGCGAATCCAAAGGATTCAACTTGCACCACGTAGCGCACTTCTGCTGGCACTACATGTAAGCGTCCATATCGTTCGATTCGAACTTGCTGTTAAAGGTAATGCCCTCGTTGTTTTCGAAGTTGCCACCTGCCTATAATCCCAACCAAACGTGAAGTTGACTGAAGTGTCACTTAATGAAACTCGTACAGGTTAGCGCCGTACCGTATACTGCAATTTGGCTTGTTAGCATGGATATTCTTCCACAAATACGCCTCATCGCTAAGGACGAAGCGCATTCAGCAAAAGTCAGAGTTCTTGTATACGGAGAGGAATCGACTGCTTAGGGTTCCTCTGCACACTTTTACGGACAGCTGTGAAATTCTCGGCCGGTCTGGCATTTCATTTAAGAACGAGTGTTGAATGGCGTACCAAACCGGTGCCTCTAGTAAACCCTTTTTTTAACAAAAGTCGTGAACATTTTTCATGCTAAAAATAACATTAATAGAGTGGGCGATGATAATGTATGAAAGAAGGGACACTTGATTTGTTTAAAAAGTCGAATATATTATTTCGCAAATTTTGAGGTAAAACTGCTAAAAGCATTTTTTGTTTTTGAAACCAGAAAGGTCTCAGGCGAAACATTTTATAAATCTGTCCATTTGTTAAAAGACAAAAATTAAACACGCAAGACCACTAAGGAAAGTTTGGCTTTACTTGCTTGGGCTTGTTTCTGATCTGTGGTCTGCCAAAATTTCCAAAATGTATTAAAAAACTAGAAATAAAACTGTATGAGCGGCTTGGAATAATAAATAGAATACCTGGATTGAAATGAAAGGGTAGGCAATTCCTAAGCCGGAGTAATATGTGATTAGTGGTTATTGGTCTGGATTGCTGTGGAAGCTTGTTAATGTTAATGGAGGGATATCGAATCAGACCGCTTACTTTATGGGTCCCTTTTCGGCCCCGTTCTTTCCACGAATTGACTTCAGGCAACCGATTTGTAATTTACGACTACCTTACTCTCATTCAAGTCTCGACTTCCTCAACACGGAGTCACTTGAAATTCCTAGCATTTGTCTAAGGCTTAGGTCCACCACGGTATTCACATTAATCAGAATCTCAGAGTCCAACGCCTTAGCAAAGCTATATAGATTGACCTGTCCACCCTTCGTGAGGCATTCTTGTCTACCTCTACCGGATTCCTCCCTTGGCCAATTAAAACCGGAGTGTCGTCAGAGAATAACCTCTACGCCTCTTGCAACCCCACCTGATTTATCCCTGTATTGGAGAAAAAGATGAGATCGACTAGTATCCAGAGTTTGCATATTAGGGACCAATCACCATCTTGGCCATGCAACCCTGGCGTATGCTGTTCCAACGAGTGTTAGGGATTTTTTATAAGACAGTGTTAACTTCTCTCCGCTGGAACTTCTAAGAGTACACTCAGTTACGGCAATCCATTACTTTGTGCTTCCCATTAGATTAGTGTTTCTACTACGCCGCAAGCTATGAAGTGGGGAATGTTAAAAACAATACCACCAAGGACGACGCAGAGGACAGACAACTTTTTCGACTGCTTCATCGGAGTATAAAGTAACTAGAGTAAAAAATAAAGTCAAACGGCCTAGTGACAGTGTTAAAGAAATCTGCTTACACATGATATTAGACACGCCTCTAAGTGGTTTAGAACGACTTTCAAAGACAAACTGGCAGTTCCTGACAGCCGAGATGCAGATGGATCTATCAAGCAATGAAAAATGTCGCGAAAGGAAGTAGGTGCCAGAGTAGTCGGAATTTACTATCAAGACTTTGTTGAAAATTTAGGTATAACTTTTGGCTATCAGGAGCCAGGCTGGTGTCAGTTCCTCAGTTCCTAGCTGAGCAGCACCCCTATACCTTACTCTATTCCTTTCCGGCATGTGTTGAGTTAAAACGGTGCGTTTTCTTTAACTATAAACACTGACTATATTGTTTAAAGTTAAACTGTTCCCAATTGTATGTAAAATTTTAATTAAAAGCCTTTTGAGAGTTAACGAAGACTTACCAGCTAATCTTGCTCTATCACGTTGCGGAGCCGCGCAAAAATATGAAGTGAATATCTAATAAAAGATAAAAGTGTTTGATTTATGCAACTTTCTATGTGATAAGTATGTAAATTTTAAATAATTCTCACCCGTATAGTAAAGGCCAAGACTAATAATAGAAATATAAAATAAAACAATGATTGAAATTCCATTTTTCTTTATTATTGGAAATGCATAATTTTTTAATGTATTTTTTTCTTTTTTGAAATTTCCCTTTAACAACGAATTTCTAAACACAACATAAACAATTCTACATTTCAAGAAATAATTGTAGACTACAACTTCAATCGATACTTTTTAGTTTTTAGGGTCTTTCCACAACTTGGCCCAGTAATCTTATCGCATGTTGTTCAGCGACAATAGATAATAAAGTAAAATTTATTGGAAACGTCCTAACAAGTGTGTTATGTTGTAAGATTTAATACTAAATTCCGATAACTTCCGAAGTTTTTTAACTACAATTTAATTTTGATGGCGGCAAAAGCTCTGAATTGTGGATTTTGCAATTTTTCACAAAATCCAATTGTACGAGTATTTGATATTTAAAATTTGTTCATAGTTTTCTTTGTTCCCTGAAAACACAATTTTACTCAGTTATGTAATTGCTGATAACGCTGCTTTTAAACAAATTAACGAAATTATACAGTAGCTATTATTTTTATAAATAAAGTAAAATATGATAAATAATAGAAATAAAATACAAGAGTCAAATTATAAAGATAATAATTAACCCCTAAACTGACGGTTGCAATAAAATTTTGTTGGACAAATAAAAACCCATTTTATGGAATTGTTATAAGTAGTTTATTAAGTTTATTTTAATAAGAGAACAAAATAAACATGTTTAGATCATGAGAAAAAATTGCGAGAAAATAGTTACTACCGCTAATCTGGGCTGGGTTTCATTGAATTCTTATTGAATTTGGTGATATATTTTAGTGTAATGATATTGCTTAGTGCCAATTCTCAGCCCGCAAACGAGGCCGTCGTTGTCTGAATCACACAATTCTGACCAGTGTCTGACTTTGTACTTACATAGGGCCTACAACTGACACAAACTTTAATATAATATTAGAGAGAACGTTGGTAGAATAACGATATTAACATGGCGCCATCGCATATTTTGCTGCTTGCACAGAAAAATGACTAGACAAGACCGTCGCGTCATGTTCAAACAGAGTTGTCCGCACAATAGTTCGCACAACTCTGTTATAACATTGCACAAACAAAACACACAGGCAAAATAAAAAGTATGTATGTATGCGTCTGTAAACACCCGTACATAAATTATTCCAAAGCATCCATACAATCTCGATGAGAGGCAAAAAAAAATATTATCAAACTGAACAGGAACATCTACACGTATTCTTCAAACAGAAGACCAAGAACACATTCTCTCTCGTTATCATTCAGACGTTCTCTCAAAGTGCTAACAAATTTATGGCTAGTCAAGACGTACTGTAAGACATTAAACACATTGACCAGAGCAGGCTACACGACTACAAATGCCGCTGGCTACCAATGTCGCCTTGAGACCAGCTACTTGATGTAAATTTTGACAGATTGTATTTGGTAGCCTGCTGTCTTCTATCTATTGTCAATATTTATTCTCTTGTTATACAAGGGGAACACGGATAGCTCTGAATATTATATATAATTTTTTTATTGAAATTTTCTTTGAACTCATAATAATTTTCCTTAATTAAATAAATAATTTTCTTTTATTGAAATTTAAACAAACTTATTTAAATCAAAAATAATTTCTTTTATCTATTACATATGTATACCTACGCATGTGTATGTTTTTTTTTTTTTTGCCAATTTATGTATATTATAATAGACTTTTGTAGAAGTTTATCATAACTACCGTCTTAGGACCATTATTACAACTTGTCTTTAAAGCGCATGTTAGTAAAAGGTAACTTTAGCTAAAGTAAGGAATAAAGTTATTAGAACTTCCTTGTAAAATAAAATTAATCATTTTAAAAATATGGCAGTGCTAGAGCGATCACCGACTACTTTAAGGGATACCGAAAATTCGATCCAAAAATCTACATCAAAACACCCTGTCGGATTTTCAAATCAAGAATCAATTAAAGCCAGTCAAGCTAATTGGTTTGGGGTCAAACCGCTTTATTTAAAGGCATATTTAATAAAATGATGCGCTCCCAAAACATGCTTTTACAAATTTTGCTTAGCAAAAAATTAACCAGCTGAAAATATTCTTCTGGAACGTTAACGCAAACGTTTCATCAAACACATGAAGTAAACATACTCTTGGTCTCTAAGACATATTTTACTCTAAAAACTGCTTTTGAGTCAATAGATTTTTCGCATGCGATACTAAACATCCGAGTAGAAGAACATGTAGTGGCACTACCATGATAGTGCTCGAAAACGTAAGGCCAATGCCAGAATTCAGCGCAGACTGTTTACAAGGAACCACTTATAAATATCACTGATTTTAAAACTGCAGTTTTATCTGTGTATTGCCCTCATAGACATAAGATTGAACACTAGGACAAAAGTTAATTGCAGCTGGTGACTACAATGCAAATACAATTCAAGCAAATAAGCTAGACGTCGTATCCAGAGGTAAACCCACCTATTTACCAACAGACTTTAATAAGCTGTCAGATCTAATGGATATCGCCGTTGTAAAAAACATTAGACGTGATCAATTGTTAGTCAGATTGGCCTATGACCTATCTTCAGACCATTCACCTACAACCGTTATTTTACATGAGTATGTCACTGCACATGAAACCTGTTTTACCCGTCCAAATAAAGACACGAATCGGTTGAAATATAAAATATATGTAAGCTCTCTCTTACCTCTAAACATGCCACTAAGAAATCCCAACATAAACGATCAGTTAAAAGAAATTTATACCAATCATAGTCTGATATACCGACTCTCGTCAGTGAAAAGAGTAGACAATGGCAAAACAGTCGTTCTTCAGATGTTAATACCCAATTTAACTTATGTCAAAGATCTTTACGCAAAAAACTGAGACAGAAATAAGAATTCGCTATAGAGAATATTAAAAAAATTTCGAACCAAGAAAAAACGCGGACTATAGCCTGTGGAAAGCTGTAAGAAACTTAAAATGTCCTTTTGCATACGAACATCCATTAAGACTTGAAAATAACTCGAGTTCTACCTGAAAACTCTCAGAAAATTCTCAAGAGATATTTAACAATCGGTGGCATACCTCTATCCGATGTTTGATATTTTCAATGGCTCTGAGACATAACTGAAGCTCAATGCCGTTAATGTGCGTTATCTCTTCCTTTAGCTCTAGAATTGTTATTGTCTTATTGACGTACACTTTTTCTTTTAAATATCGCCAAAGAAAGTAGTCCAACGGTGTTAAATCACATGATCGTGACGACAAATTAACATCGCCATGAATTGAATATATCGCGCAAAAGAGTCATTGTTTCGTTGGGACCATCCATACAGATATTTTGTATTATAACGTCTTCGTTATCGTACTTTAATCTCCAATGTTTGCTGGGTATGTACGATTAAATGTATCAAAAACGTTTGACATAAAAAAATGAAATTTTTTCAGGCAGAGGTCATAACCATGAAATCTAATGTGAATTAATGCACAATAAAAAAGTTAAGATTTGGAAAAAACAACTTAAACTAATGTAAAACATATTTCGTAGAGTCTCATTACAATTTTATAACTCGTCAATGTGCTGTAATATGGTGAAATATTTCGTCATTTTCGGATTACAAATTCACCTTAAAAAGGTTTGTACCAAAATATAGCAGCTGCTAAATAGACATTTTAAAAAACTGTGATGAATGAATATTTAGTAATTTTCCAACAATTTTTTTTGTTTTAATTAATTTACATATTTTTCTTTTAATAAAAAGGGGTATGTGGTCATTCCTTGTGCCTCTGCAGATTGTGTCACTGCAGACTTTGTGTTGTGTTTTTTTTTAATTTACTAAATAAGTACATATTTGTTTACATTTGCGTTCACACTCCGCAAATTATAATTCACAATTCATTCACATGTGCTGGTATTAAATGATACACTTTGCATCACATTCTTTTTCATCATGTACGAACGTGTGGGTACAAGTGCGTGAAGCTGACGACAGAGTCAGCTCTTGAGATTGCCAAATTATCCAACTTTGGTTTATTGAAATTTAAGATCATTTTTTATAATTGTTTGTCAACTGTGTTCATAGGGTATTACACTATATCAAATCACACGTGTATGTGCTTGTGTGAAAAAATGTGAATTACAGTGGCAACAATAATGAGCAGTCAAAGTGAATAAGACAAAAGTTTGGTATGTATATCAAACATTCGACGTTTTGATTAATAAAAAGAGTTAGGGCCCTAATTACATCTTACCGATAGTTAAAGTTAGGATGTTATCGGACACATTAGTCGTTTTTTATTAAATAAGTGTGCCTTAAGATGTTCCTACCTTTAACCTTTAATGTAAGGTTAATGTATTTGGAGTTACCATATTTTGAACATAGAACAAAAACAATTTTAATTTATTCTTGCTAATCAAAACTAAAACTGGAAAAGGGATCGTGTTTATTTTATATTAATAATGTAGAAAATATTTTTAAAAAATAAAAACATCACCATTTTTTTTGCAGTAAATAATTAAATAAATGTACCTCATTGCCTCTTTGTATTCTTAAAAACCAATTTTATTTGTCAAAAGTAGTAGGTTATCGCTCTTGCAGTGCCGTATTTTTTGAAAGATTAATTATGTATGTTTAATTTCTCATGCTCTAGGTCTGTAATAAAATTTTCTTTATTATATAATAAATATTAAATTTATTATATTCGATGCTACACAAAGGCGTAGCGAAATATCGAATATAATAAAGTTAATATTTACAAATTAACAATAGGTATTCTAAGTGTACACAATTATTCTTGCCTGTAAGTATTAAAATGTACGAATACTTGTGACACTCACTGCACAGGAAGTTGCAGAATTAAAGATTACGAATACTTGTGGCACCCACTGGAAAGAAGGCGCTGTGCTTAAAGAACAACAAACACAATGCCTATAAGCTCATACAAGATACCACGGAAGTCAATACACATAAAACAACAGACGAATTTCAGGAATTAAAAACTGTGAAGAACCATAACAATGCAAGGAAACCAACTCCATAAGTAATAAAGCAAACGGTACTTACAAAAATAAAGATCATAACAAAAAAAAAAAAAGAGCAGAAAAGAAGATGTTTATTTCTAGAGAAGTATCTACTGGATTCTTGAATATTCTACAAGTTTCGAGAAAATAGATGACTGACTACTATAAAAGGACTTGGGTGGTCCAGCTAAAAGTTAGTATTGAGTGAAACGTTAAACTACCAACATCGTGATAAAGAAGTAGACTTCGTATTTTATTTAAGTGTTAAATAAATTAAGAGTGTGTCAAATAAAATTTTGCCATGTACTTTATAAAGAAAACTCTGCAAATAAAAAATCCTGTGCAGAAGTTAAACAAGTTTAAAACGGCGAAACGTTTTCAAATTTCGAATCTGCATAACTTTGGAACTATAAATTTTCGAAAGTTTTTGTGCCTTCAAAGTAAAAAAACCTGAATGTTTCCATGCAACTGGATCTGTACTATGTTCCCCTTATGTCATGCTAGAATTAATCCAGTTGGTTAAGCGTATTCTTATTTCACATACATATACTTATATAATGCGACATAGGTTTTACAAATTAAAACTTTTCAAGTATAAATTTAAATCGTATATGTGCATTGCATCGACATGCTACTGTACTGTGATAAAGTTAAATTACAATATTTGTAAAAAATTTTTTTATATGAAATAACAAAATAAAGAAGAAAGCGTAAAAAATTAGAAACGCCCTAACAACAATAAATTTGGACGCAACAAGAAAAACAGTAACAAAACAAACAAAAAAATGTTGTAACAACAAAAATAAGAAATAAAAAACTAAAAACTGATACCAATTAAACTCAATGCTCTATTTAAGGCAATTCGCACAAAATACAAACGGACGGCGAACGAATGTAAAACGCCCTTGCGTCACTTTCCTTCTAATGAGGAGCGAATTGTTGTTAAATGTATGAAATGTTTTTATGACCATCGTAATGATGCTTATTGCACCGCGTACTTGTAAATATGTGTGTGTTACTCTTGATTTCGATGAATCGAATAAATCTTTTTGAACTTTTGCTACTGTTGACAACTTATTATTGTTAATGTTGTTGGTAACAAAAGTGTTGCAAACACTTCATTGTAATAAAAAAAGTGAAAATTTAATTTCATTAAAATTTACGCATTTTCAGCTGTATTATACCAATTCCGTGTGGGATATCTCACTTTTCCCATTTCTCCTTTTATGAATTTGTTTTTCTCCTCTTTTTATTGAACTGCGCGAAGGGGAAAATTAGCGCATAAAAATCAGGCATTATCAATGCAAAACAAAGTGGAACATATTTTTAATTCCTTAAATTCCACCCGCAATTTAAAAGGGAATTTTATTGTGCAAAAATACTAAAAACAAAGGGCCACTAATGACCTTAAGGGAAGTCAATCCAGATATTATGCGCTAATTTCTTAAAGGCGGAAAAGAGACACTTAAAAATTTTTGGCGCAACGCTGACACGGAGTAATTCTATAGGTCCTTCTTAATAATGTACTGCTGAATGAAAAAACGGGTTTGTTATCAATACCCAGAAAAATCTAATTAATTTTACGTTTTCTACACTTTTGGATGTGGGTAGACCAGAACAGAAATTGTTCGTAAAAGGCAGTACAAAATTTAAAAAATAAAAAATCTACTTACTGCGGTTGGCCCAAATAGAGAACTAAAGCAGGAACTTTGTATATATAACCTCATTAAGATGATATCTTCAGTTGAAGTCCAAAAATACTGACCACTAAAAAAAAGTTAAGAAACACCAACGTGTGAAGAAACGGTTTTTAAGAAGATGTTGTGTCTATAAATACCCTCAAATTAGTGAAATCTTTATTTGTTCGAAGGCTTCTGTAGTAATAACTCTATAAAAGAGAAAAGATGAAACACAAGCGTTTGAAGAAATAGCTTTTTAGACGATGTTGAGGCGCACTTATGGCGTTTTGCTTTCTAAAAAAAGTGTTGCCTTATAAATAGGTAGTACTTTTTTTCAGAACAAAAATCATCAGTCAACATATTTAGAGAGGAACGTGTGCTGTTTTTAGTAAATGTGGCATATTTTTTAGAAAGGATCGAAATCATGTGCACACTTTTTTTCCAAATTTTATTTTATTGAATCTTTCTCAATGAAATTTATGATCAAGGTTTAATATTCTTAATTAATTATCTTATCTCTATAATGTTATTTATTAATTATTACCGATGCATAAGTAAATTATTATATTCAAATCCTAATTTACTATCTACAATTGGGTATGGAAAGTGTTGGCATGGAGCACCAGTTTGTTTATATATTTCCAAGTGTATTTTTTTGTTTCTTTGGGGATAGTTGGAACTCTTAGGTCACTCTGAAGATTGTCGTTTCTGGCATACCTAGGGGCGCAGTCAATAAGACATACATTTTTAGAGTCTTCTTTGTAACTTCCGAGTGTTTGATGCGTAAGGATGTAGTACCCCGTAGTATTTGTTATTGGTATTGGTGGTCAGTTTTGCCTTCTGAAGAAAAACGTTACATGACAACATTTCGATGGATTTACTTTTATTCTCCACTTTTTTAGCCAGTCCTCTAGCTCATAAATATTGGTTAACAGTTATAAATACAGTGTCGTCTGCAAACGTTGACGTCTATGTGTATAAGCTTATTGTCATATCCGCTTTATAGATTATATATAATACCGTCCCTCTTACACTACCTGGAGGGACTGATGCAGAGATTTTGCCATTTTTAGAGAACAGATGCTTTGGTTTTACCTTTAAAGTTATGTCAGTCAAATTGCTCTTAAGAAGCTTGTGGGAGAATTAGAGTTAATTTCGTGAGTAGCCCATTGCTCAATACTTTACTAAACACCTGGGAAATGTCAATAAATAATAAGCAATATTGCTTATTTTCAAATGTCTGTACTTCCTCAATAGTATTATGTCTTGCCAGGATGCTATTTTTTTTTATTAAGATAAAGAGTTAAACTCGAGGCCATTAATTTTTCATTTAATTTTGATAAAACTGAGAGTAGACTAATGGGCATGTAGGACGTAATCTGGCTAAAGTCATTTCCTGTTTAAGGGATCATAAGAATTGCAGACATCCTCTAGGAGCATGGGAAAAAGCCAACTTGCAACAAGGCGTTAAATATAAATAAAACAATTCTAACAGCAGAATTAGGTAAGTTTGCAAACATTGATCCTGTAACACTATCAGGTGTCGGGCGATTTTCTCACATCAAGATTTTTAATTGTAGCGTCAAACAAACATAACCGAAATTTCGCTATATCACTGAAATTGGAATGATACAACTGTTTATGTCAAAGCTTTCTTTAAGTGAGTTGAGCTTTTAGCCCTCTGCGGCTTTCCACAGGCTTGTACAAAGATAACATATGTGTAACATTTGCGTTAAAAAGGAAAACGCCATTCAATTGTGATAAATATGCCGATATGAGAGTGGCACATCTTCTACCTAGAGATGGTTAAAAAATATTTGATCGAATAATTTATCATACGATTAATCGAACCGATAAATTATTAATTGCAATTATCAAAATAACATAAAAAATTATTTACAGTATTGCACAAAACATAAATAAGTTTATTAAAATTCTTTGTTGGGTTCAGAGTTTAAGAGGTTTTTTTAAATTCAGTAATAGCTTAGAAAAGCGCTTTATAATCAACATATGCCTTTTTCCCGTAGTGGGTGCGCCAGCTTTCGAATAAAGGCGCTCTGATGGTGGAGTTCTAATCAGAAAATAATATTTTTGTGGAAGTGTGTAAAGCTTAGGGGAGGTATACTGTTTTTATTTCATCGCATGTGTCAAGCACACTCCGTTTTATTTCGAGAACTGAAGCGTTGAGAATGAAGCATCCAAAGGGTTTGTAGAGTATTTTTCGCTTGTATTTGCACTTGTGGTAGGACCATAAATTGAATTTCGTAGATAGATGTAATGGATCTTGGAAATGGATTTGCTTCAAATCCGGGGTCTAGCAGAGGTAATGCTGCCAATAAAAATTCTCTTTTAAACTGGCTCAAAATGATTATTTCTAATGGATTTGTCACCAAAAAGTAGCATTACACCGGACAAAAGTTTTTAGCATAATAATAGATTAATAGCAATTTATTTTTTGTGTATTCTTTTCGATTATTTTGGAAATAATCGATTAACCGTCGGCTAATTGAAAATCTATCTGGCCAGCAGTATCGGCATCTACTCGTTCAAAAAGAACTGGCGAATAAATCGTTTGATGTATTTCCAGCTGCACTTGAAGCGAATTTTTGGAAACTATAAAAGTGATAGCAACAAATCAAAAGTAGCACGAACAAAAAACAAAGAGACTATAGGATGCTGAAAAATATTAACGAGACTATCTAAATGAAAAGTCTTAACTTAAGAATAACAACAATGTAAGACTTAAACATTATTGCTTAAGTTTTTCATATGTTGAAAGATCCATTTTCACTTTTATTTAATTCGTTTTATTTAACATTACAAAAAACATATGTTTTTGGATCTTTTTTATATGACAGTACTTATTTAGTAGGATAGAATTCCACTAGACTTTCATGTGAATCCATCGTAGAATTGTGTAGGATAGTGTGTCATGGCCTCATGTAAAACAGTTGGCATATTTTTCTGTAATCGGAGTAAATATTTATTATGTCTCGAGAAAAATCTCTTTGGGAAAAATAAATTTCTTGATGATATTTATGATCGGTCTGTTTTTGTTTAGAAGTTGCTGCATATGGTGACAACATTTGCTAACGTTGCAGTTTTTACATGATTTTGCTCCCTAAACGTAAGATTTCAAATATAGGTGCCTATTCGTAGCAAAGTCTGTCTGCTCCCTTTTTTTCTTAATTTGTTTTTGGTGAAGAGAAGAATAAATTGCAAAATTTTAATCTAACTCATTTAAGTGAATCAACTACATGCAAAATTACCTCTAGTTTTATTCATTAGATGTCGTTATTCTCACTTGTTGTTACTCTTTTATAGATATGCATACATACATACATAGGGCCCAGATGAGGCTACTATCGTCGTCAGCGGGTGGCGGATAGCTGAACGACCTACAGATATGTAGGCCAGCTGCGATAAATAAGCAGTCCCCGACCATGAGCGGCGGAATCCGAGGGCGTGCTAAAAAAGGTAACAAGTGCCTGAAGACGATTCTGCGACATGGCGATTAGATGCCGCTATTAAGTAAGCATCCCCCACAAGAGGTACCCTCTAGATAGGGTAATTAGAAGAGTGACGTCTTCGTGGTTCCTCTAGTCGACACCGGAGTGCCTCGTTAATAGTAAGCCGGAGATAGTTCCGGGGATCTCACACGAGTGAAATACAACTGCTGAAAAGCATTAAGGTCAAGTCCAGTACGGTCTTCATTATGGCATTTCTGAAAAACGATTATGATTTGACGAACCCTGGGCTGACAGTTGTGGTATTTTGGGACCTATATCCGCTGAGGTGAAACTCTTCCGAAATGGCTCCCAGGCTAATGCCACAACTGCCTCCTCCTTCTCAAGGTGCGCTCAAAATTCATCGCCATTTGGTTGGTGGTGCAGGCTCGGATGTCCTTTTCCCGAGTAACGCGGATCTGGCACTGGCTTTAGCTCCCATAAGGAACTCAAGTCAACCCACTGCATGGCCTCCCTGCATGCATAGACAACCATGGGATCTTAACGCGACTGCACACCGAATGGAGATAGCGGCCTTGAGTTTGGACCAAAAAGCATGGAAAATAATAATATTAAAAAAATATTGGGAAGAAGTTGGAAGAGATTTTAGGTACTGAGTCCCAATGTAAAAGGGAATCAGTTATATTGAGATCACCACCTGTTAGTGTGGTAAATGTGAAAGCGTCCACCAGTAAAAATACGCATTTGGATAGTTTTAATAGGCTCGGGAATAAAATATCACAATTGATGGAATTTCTGAGAACACGTACGAACATTCATAAGGATACTAACACAATGTCACGTGAGATACAAGCACTATTTTTGCAAGTGTCGGAAGGGTCAAGAAGTTCAGCTGTTAACAATCAAAAGAGCAATTTGGTTAACAAAGAAACGCAGACGGAAACATGGCCAAAACCTTTCATCCTGGAAAATCTAGCGAAACCAGCTGAAAAGAGAGGTGCTAAAACTCAGAGTCCGAAGCAGAATAAAAGGAAAAGGAAGAAAGAAGTCACTCCTAAGAAGACGGTTAATAAAGTAACCGGATTTGCTAGAGGAGCTATTAATAATGATGTATCTATCTATATTAATAATGATAATCTATACGGAATCTTCGAAGTCTGAGTGGCAAAAAGTGCGACCTAAGGCAAAGCAGAGAAAGAAACAAACTCGTCCGGATGCTCTTGTTATTAAAACTTGTGGAGAAACATCCTACGCTGATATACTCAAGCAGGTGAAGCGCGAACCGGAACTTAGCGTTATTGGCGAGAATGTGAAGAGCATTAGGAAAACTGAGAGAGGAGAGTTACTCTTAGAGCTTAACAAATCGGCGCATAAAAACACCAGTGATTTTAGGAAGGCGATTGAAGTTGTCCTAGGCTCAGTAGCTGAAGTTCGTGCCTTAACACATGAAGTTCTTTTGGAAATTAAAGACATTGATGAGGTCACCACAAAAGAAGATGTTTCTGAAGCTATTAATAATGTTACCAAAGAGCTTAGTACAGTCCAACCGTCTACAATTAAGTCAATGAAGAGAGCATATGGAAATACTCAAATTGCTACCATTGCTGTAAATGAAGCAGTAGCCAGCCTTCTTATGAAGACTGCGAAGATACGTATTGGATGGGTGATTTGCCGAATTCGTGAAAAAGTGACACCGACAAGATGCTACAAATGTCTCGAATTTGGTCATATGGCTGTTAGGTGTACAAGCCCATATGACTACTCAGGTAGTTGAATTCGCTGTGGAGAAAATGGTCACAAGATAAAATCTTGTACCAAAAATCCAGTTTGCTTGCTATGTAGCGACACTACGTTCAATACCGGGCACATTACGGGATCAGTCCGGTGTCCTAAGTACAGAGATGCGCTCCCAAATCTGAAGTCACTAGGATGAGGTTATTGCAACTAAATCTTAACCATTGTGAAGTAGCTCAGGAACTATTGAAACAAAGTGTTCGAGACTTAGATATGCAAATAGCGCTACTTAGTGAGCCTTACAGAAATATTGACTCTCAAAGTTTGGTAAGTGATGCCACTGGTTCATTTGCAATCTGGTCTGTTAACAGGAAAATGTTGCATAACACAATGGTAACTGAGAGCGGCTTTTTTCGTGCTTCTGTGTCTGGAGTTTTTATATATAGCTTCTATATCCCCCCGAGGTATAATATAAATGAATTCAAAAGGATCATTGACGTCTTAACAACTGCCGCTATAGGGAAAGTCCTTTATTAATAGCCGGGGACTTCAATGCATGGCCAACGGAATGGGGTTGTCCAAGATCCAATGAAAGGGGGAAAATACTCCTGAAATCGTTCGCTTTGCTTGATGTGGTATTGTTGAACTCTGAGGGCGAGCAGACGTTTAACCGAAACGGAAGAGGTTCAATAATTGATATTACTTTTGTAAGTTCCAATATCTGCAATCGAACTACCTGGCATATTAGTGATAAATATACGCACAGTGATCATAGTGCGATAATTATAACTATAAAAAACTCCATACCTGTAGCTACATCAGTCTCCATGCGCAAACTAGTTGGCTGGAAAAGCAACACTTTGGATATAGAAATATTTCGCGTGTGTATGGAGGACTTAGAACTGTTTGGTTCCCCCGAAAACATTTTTTTTTAAACTTATATATCATTTTATTGAATCTTTCTACTAAAGAAATTCACAATAAGTATTCAAATCTTACTTCTAAATTATTATTTACTAGTTATTACCAACGTAATAACTAATTTTTTGTATTCAAATCTTAAAAATCTATCTTCGATTGTGTAGAGAGAGCCGCCTCGCCAGGCTCAATGTGTCAGTTCTTTTTAGTCTCTGGTGGCTGTCAAATTGCAATAAATTGCGTGCTAGAGTGTTGGGATGTGCGACTAGTTTGTTCGTTTAAACTTCTTCGTGGATAGTGGGAACTTTGAGATCCCTATGTATATTTTCATTTCTTATGTCTTAGACTGTCTTCTCTGTAACTTCTGGATGTTTGATGCATAGGCAGTACCCCACAGCTGAATACCATATGACCATATTGGCTTTATAACGGATTTGTATAAAAGGACTTTATATTCCAAAGCCAAAGTTGAATTAGGACTTATTAGCCAATGCAGATGATTTGTTCGAAGCTTTATGGACGTTATTTTTGCCTCAATATGTCATGACCAGGTTAGGCGCCGATCTAAGTGGATACCTAAATATTTAACGTGCGTTTCAGCTGGAACCGTGGTATTAGTTATTGTGATTGGTGGACAATTTTGCCTTCTAAGGGAAAACGTTACATGAGCACATTTCGATAGATTTACCTTTATTCTCCACTGTTTTAGCCAGTCTTCTAGCTTATGAATATGGGACTGCAGTTTTTCAGATGCATCCTTTGGATCATTACTGACACTTATAATTGCAGTGTCGTCTGCAAAGGTTGATGTATATGTATGTGTGCTTGTCGGCATATCCGCTGTATAGATGATATATAATAGCGGCCCTAGCACATTACCTTCAGGTACTCCTGCACTGATTTTCCCATTTCTTGAAAACTGATCATTTGACCTTATTTTAAAAGTTCTATCTGACAAACAGCTTTTTATAAGATTGTGGGTGTTTTCAGGAAGAACCTGAGCTATTTTAGTAAGTAGCCCATCATGACAACCGAAATTTTCTAGGATCATTCACGGTGTTACTAATAATTGGAATAGTGGAATTATTTATATCATGTGGTGCGAAAACCTGCTCTGAGTGATTTGCAAACGCATTTGCCTTTTCACTTGAGTTCTAGCCCAAGTACGGTCTTCAAGTCTTAGTGGAGAGTCCTAAGCAATAGGACATTGTAAGTGCTTTACAGCTTTCCACAGACTATAATCCGTGTTTTTCATTGGATCCAAATTTTTTAAAAAGTTGTCGACAGCGAATTCGTGCTTCTGTCTCAATTTACTGCATAAGTTTTTTTGGCATAAGTTCATTTGCATTTTTATGTGTGGAGAACGACTATTTTGCCATTGCCTTCTTTGTCTTCTTTTCTCAATGACGAGCATCTGAATATCTGCTGTTGCCTGGTGCGATATTATTTTAGCTGATGGCTTTGTTGGCGTTGCAGCTACGGCTGCGGCAGTCACGACGTCTGTAAAATGATCTACAGCTGCTTGAATATCAGCTGGATTTCTCAGTGGGATGTTCAAAGATAAGTGAGAGCTCACATACATTTTATATGTTCGGGTAGAAACTAAAGGTTTTAGGAGCAGTGACAAAACTGTCGTGTAAAATAACAATTCTAGGTGAATGATCTGAAGATGGGTCATAGGATGAATTAACTAAGAGTTGATCGCGTTTGATGTTTTTTTACTATAGCAAAATCAATACGGTCTGGTATCTTATTAAAGTCTGTGGGCCAATAGTTGGGTTTACCGGCCGATACGACGTCAAGCTTGTTTGCTTCAACTGTATAATACAACTGCCTACCTCTAGGACTAAGGAGTCTGGATCCCCAATTTGTGTGCCAATATATCGCCAGCGGCAATAAATTTTTGCCCTAGCGTAGCAAAGAACCTGGCAAATTCATAGAGTTCGATTTTATGCCTATGCGGGCAATACACTGAAGAGACTACAATTTTAAAATCTGTAAGATTTATGGTCGTGGCTTGCAAAAAGTTCTCCCTGAATTCAGGCAATGGAAAATGTCTTACGTTTTTTCGGACTATAATGGCAGTCCCACCACATGCCCTTTCGCTTGGGTGTTTTGTGTCATATATAAAAAACCCATCAATTCTAAAGCAGTTTTTTATAGTGAAGTGTGTTTCAGAGACTAATAGTATGTCTATATCATGTGCTAGCAGGAAGTGTTCTACTTCATATTTATGTTGGGAGAGCCCGTTAGCGTTCCAAAAGCATATTTTTAACTGGTTCATTTTTTGCCAAGCAAAACTTGCAAAAGCATATTTTGGGTTCGCATCATTTCCTGAAACATACCCTGCATAGTTGTCATGAAATTATTCATTGTCTGTAATAAGTTCTCGATCGAGCTCGAATTGTTGCTGGGGGCGTCTGAGCACCATCTTTTAAGACGTGGGCATATGAATGTTTATGCGCATTAGAATATTTGGCATTCGCATTAGGTAAATCATTTCTCAATGTTTGGGCATATGAAAAGTTTGGCTTAGTGTGTGGCTGTGTATTTTGTGTACTAGCAATCGAACCAGCATGAAGCCGAGGAAATTGGGAAGCTTTATATTGCTCATATTCAGGTTTACGTACGACTTTCGCATTATTTTTTACATATTGAAATACTTTGCAGCCCCTGTAATTTGCTGTATGGTTTTCATCACAGTTGCTGCATTTTTTGACCTTGGGGTCTGTTTTGGAAGAAATGCATTCCAAAGTCCGGTGCGCATCACCGCAAACAACGTATACAGATGGTAGCTTGCAGTAGATTTTCGTGTGTCCGAATTTCTGGCAGTTGGTATACTGACGGGGACCTTTACGTTTTAGAGGCTCTTCTACCGTTATTCTTCTATTTAAAAGGTAGCGCAAACTATATAGGATGAACCGAGTTTTTTGATTTAAGCTGAGATGCGTTAAATACGATTTCAACACGATGCATAGGTTGGGGAACTTTATTCTTATTTATTTATTCAGTGGGAACAGAACTGTCAATGCCCTTTACGATGACAATCAAACCTTTAGCACTTTTGAGTTGATACGTATAATAGCTCTTATTATCTGCATCGAGGCGACTTGCGATTAGGTGATAATTCTTCTCAGTGTGAGCTTGGATCTTTGTTTCTTGAATTTAACCTCTTCGTATAGCAGCTACACAAAAGCTTTCCTTACCTACAAGCTGAGGCAATATGTTAACAATTTCGTTAGATGTTTGCTCGCGCAAGTAAATCGGCGGAGGTTTTTGCTCCCTGACAGCGGGTTCAGCTTCATCATCCGCTGTAGCAAGTACAGAGAATCTGTTTTCGCTTACCGGCATTACAGTACTTAGGGAGCTTTTATATTGTTTAGCAGTGCGCTCTTGCTGCGAAGACTTAGGAGTGGCCTTCCTTTTGGTTATGGTTATATAACGATCCATACCTGTTTGCACTTTTTTACGGGGTTTTTTAAATTACCTGTTTCGTTGGTTTGTTGTACTATTTTTGATATGGTACCTGAATTGTTTTTTTGTTTGAATTGTAATTTCTTCTGGTGTTATTACTTGCGAAGATAAGTTTATATTTCCGGATAAAGAACGCGTTCGGTCAATTGGCCTGGTGCTTAAAAAAGCCCTGTCATCTTTTTTTATTATTTGTATTGTTCATTGCATTATTAGCATTTGTGTAAGAAAAAGAGTAATAAGCATTGTTGTTATTACCTTTTATATTTTGTTCATTAATATTTGGTGCGCTCATACACTCACTATCAATTTTTCAAACCGGTTTAACCATGCACTATATGTTGTTGTTTTTTTACACACAGTATATTATATTGTTTTTATTTTTTGTTATTTCTTTGTTATTACTAACTGTTCACTGTTCAATTGAATTCTTAAATAAATATATATTTGTTATGCGTTAAATATGACGTACGTCTGTATTCAAACACGGTCACTGAAGTGGCTAAGCAGTTTATATCTAGGATAACACAATCGTGTAACGCCTCCATGATGGTTAGAAAACGGGGAGTTAATAAATCTCCTGTGTATTGGTGGAACAATGAAATAGCAGAAATACGGATAGAATGCGTATGAGCCAGAAGGCGATACACAAGAAGTCGTGGTAGATCGGACAATGATTTACGCCATCAGATTCTAAAAATTAAGAAGAAAGCCCTTAAGTCTGCAATTAGAAAGAGTAAAAGGAAATGTTTCTTGGATATATGTGAAGATGTTAACAACAATATGTTTGGCTTAGCATACAAACTTGTCACGAAGAAACTGAAGTGTCAAAGTACGCCTTCACCTACAGATGCCAAAAGTCTCGAGAAGATAGTGAATCATCTCTTCCCACAACAAGATGAAACGGCTTGGGATATAGGCAACTCTGCGGAAAATTTTAGTTTTCAAACAATTACACTGCCGAAAATCCAATCGTCTGTCTCTAAATTTAAGGACGGAAAAGCCCCTAGGCTGGACGGTATTTCTAACCTCATCCTTAAAGAGGTTATAAAGTGCAATTCTGACCAACTATTGCATCTGTTTAATTCCTGCTTAAAGCATGGATCATTCCCTTCAGTTTGAAAAAGACAAAAACTAGTGCTTTTACCCAAGGATAAGAAACCATTACACGATCCGTCATCGTACCGACCGTTGTGTATGATAGACACGTTTGGGAAATTGCTGGAAAGCATTATATGTCATAGACTGGAAGCACATATTGATGAAACGAATGGCCTCTCTAATATCCAATACGGTTTTAGAAAGCGTAGATCAACGATAGATGCAATAAGAAGGGTAGTAAATACAGCGAAGGAAGCAATTGAAAGTAAAAGTTGGAAGAATGGCAACAAGGAGTACTGTGTGGTTGTAACTTTGGATGCCAAAAACGCCTTCAATACAGCGAAGTGGGAGAATGTCATTAATGCACTAAGACAGCTTAATATCCCAACATATTTAGTAGAAATTGTCAAGGATTACTTCCGGAAAAGGGTGTTAATCTATGAAACCGATGAAGGAAACAAATAATATAAAGTAACAGGAGGCGTGCTACAAGAACCTGTGCTTGGACCACTGTTATGTAATGTTATGTACGATGGTGTATTAAGATTGAATGTTCCAAAAAGAGTGGAAATTACTGGTTTTGCGGATGATTTAGCATTGACAATTGTGGCAAAAACTATTGGTGAAGCTAAGATAGTCTCGGTGGTCAGGTCATGGCTTAGTTCAATGGGTCTTACATTGGCTGAACATAAGACCGAGGCGGTATTAATAACAAGCCGTAAAGTTATAGAGTATATGATTCTCCAAGTTGGAAACTATGAACTCAGGACCACGGACTGCATTAAATATCTGGTAGTCATCATAGATAATCGCTTATCGTTTAAGCATCATCTTGAGTACGTGAAGACTAAAGCTGATAATATTTGTAATGCGCTATGTCGAATAATGCCAAACACAAGGGGTCCCAAGTATCTAAGAAGAAGGATTCTAGCGGGAGTTGTAAACAATACCATTCAATACCATCAATTTGGGCGCGATCCACCAGGTGCAGGACATACAGTCGAAAAATCGATTCTGTTTACAGGCTTGTAGCACTCCGTGTATGTTGTGCGTATAGGACAGTTTCAGACGAAGCGGTTTTTGTCATTGCGGCTATGATACCAATTGATATTCTAGCAAGAGAGGCAATATATGAGTCGGACACACAGGGCTCTGTGGAGAATGTCAGTGAAATCAGAAATGCTAGCACCGAGGAATGGCAAATGCGGTGGTCCACAGCTTCAAAGGGTAGGTGGATTGATACCTGATGTTAAAGCATGGTGCAGTAGGAAACATGATTACCTAAATTTTTAATCAACCCAGTTTCTAAGAGGACACGGCTGTTTCAGATCGTACTTGTATCAGTATGGACTTGACAATTCTCCGTTTTGCCCATACTGTGTTGAAAATGTGGAAGTTCCCAAGCATGTATCTTTGTCTGTCCAAGATTTAGTCCAGAAAGGTCGGATTTAGAACAAAGTATATGAAGTACGGTGTGCTCAGGAAAACATACTTCAGCTTATGTTAGCCTCACTATCCAACTGGGAGCATGTATGTAAATTTGTTAAATTAGTTCTTATAAAACTTCGCTGGCAGGATAAGATTCGTAGGCGAAGTTAACAGTAGTTAAGGTTTATACCCTCCCCACCCTGTGAGGATATACTTTAGCGTGTTAAAGTCTCGCACTTCTGGTTTTTCCTATAGGCCAGAGTCTTTCGATGATTTTTTCCTCGTATATAAAATAAAAAACATACATACATACATACATGCATGTATATGGAACAAAATAATTTAATTAATAATTTTCTGTATTAGTTTTAGCTACAGTCCCAAGTTGACGTCTCTATGACTGTCAATCGCTCCATATAACTACACAATTTAATGCCATAAACCCCTTCAATGTGAACGCTTTTAGGTGAAGGCATTTAAAAAAGTTCACATGCAGATTATTTTATTTTTTATTATCGTCTCCGTACAATTTGATCTTTGAATAATAAAGCACTGTTAATTAATGACTGATAAATATAAATCATAACAAAGAGCAAAGCGAAATAAATGTTATGAGTTGTGTACGTTGGAAAAAAATCAATGAAACGACTTGTGGCTACAGTTAAAAATGAAAGTATAAATTAATCTGACTTAACGACTGACTGCTAAGTATAACTTGGGTCTGAGGGAGACACCAAAACAAAAGCTATTGACTAAAATATAAGTGATAGTGCATTCCACTTTAATTGAATTTAATTAAAGTTCAAGGCTGAAAAAACTAATAAAAGGTATTTTTATTACCAATTTTTTTCGCCTTTCTTATTATTATTAATTTGTATTTTATTTCTTTCAACGGTGGTTATTTAATTTAGAGGAATCGTAATTGTACGAATATTTCACAACAAAATATTTAATTTTTTTAATTATTATGAGAAGGAGTTTCTTTTAAATCTGTATAATAAAATCTATAAAATAAAAATATTCAAGCGCAAACACCCAAGAAAAAACATGATTACCATGCCAAAATCATCAGCCATATTATGTTATCTAAAACTATATATTGTTGTGGCAAACATATAATGTTTATTTAAACAAGTTTTAATTATTTCTATGGTTGCGATAATCAAGTTATTATTTACATATAATTATTAAATAATTTCCACTTTCTTTAAGCAAAGTATTTTATTGTAATAAAACTGATAATGATCGATAGATAACAAAATAAGCGAAACCAATTTCAAAGAACATTTTAGGTTTATCACTTAATTTTAGGTTTGGCGTCACCGGAGGACGCCAAACTCAGAGAATTTTAAGTAAAAATTAAAATGTTACAAGAAAATATCTGTAAAAAATTTACTGTTTGCACTAGGAGATTGAAATATTGGCTAGTAATAGCTATGTATAGTTATATTATATGATATATTCAAGGAATCTCGTCTCCGGTAATTATTTTTTATAAATTTGATAAACGCTTACTGTTTAAACAAATTTTAAAAATTTTAAAAGTTTGATGGCATGTTAAGAAGAAAACAAAAATATTGCTGCAATTTCACTCGTTTACAAGTTTTTCTTAAAAAATTTAATGTAAAATATAAATGTATATGTAAATGGTTGTGTAAAGCATACATTTTTGGAAAATAATTGCACTTTATAAAAAAAAAACGCTTAAGATTAACTGCCTGTTTTTGCCACTAGAGGTCGTCAAAAATTATAATTTTAGGCAAAAATTATTGACCAGTAATTTGTAGTTTAAATGTTAAAAAAAAATCGAATAATTTAATTTAAATTGTTTCGGGTTTGTTTTTTTGCTACTATTTTTGTGTAAACAAGAGACGGGTGCGTGCGTTTGGGTCTTTATGTACTTTGAAAAAGGCCTTATTTGTAAAAAACAATGTTGTAGGGTGCTTGATTGAAGACGTTATGGAAATTAATCACAAACAAAAATTAATTTAATTTCTTACTAAAATGAAACAAGAAAACAAATTCATGCCTAAAAATAATATTACTTCATATTAAAAAATTAAAAGTATTTACTGAAAGGAAATGTTGATACTACAGATAAAGGGGCAGTTAAGGACGATGTTGCAAGTGTGTCCATAAGCGATATTATTCTTCAGGAATATTATTTTGCAGCGATATTACTTTTTCATAGACAATAGACAGTATAAAGCTCATTGTCGGGACCAGAGGTGACAGAAATCAGAGAATTGCGTGCTGCAATAAAACACCAGAATTGACCGTTTCATTTCAACCATTGTCTTAATTTCAAATTTTAAATTAGGAGTTTGAAATTTTTTTAATAGCTAAGAATATTTAATATAACACATTATTACACGTTTAATCAGATTCTTTCTTAAAGGGATTTTGTATTGCATCATTAAAATAAACAAAAACGCTGAATTTCGGTGTAATAAAAATAAAAATATAAAAAAAATGGAAAATATGGTGCCCTGGTTTTTTCTCCGTTGTTGTTAGGTTGTTATGTTTTTAAAAAGTTAAAAAAAACGATTTGAAAATTTTGCCGGAACTTTGAAAAGAATTATTTTGTTTTAAAGTTCGTATTATCGATTTTGACTCGAATTTCTCTACTTTTTAAAGGTGTTTAAGGATAAATACTTAAAACATTGCAAAACATAAGTATGGAGTACTTGTCTTCAATAAAAAGCAACAAAGTAAGAACAAAAATAGAATAAAAAATACAATCGCCAAAAAAGAGAACTGATACATTAAGAACGATGCCCAATCCAAAAGTCATCGTCAAAACACTAGTAGAGGGTGTCTGTATATAAATGTCATTATTTAAATTTTGTGGATTTTTTTCTTCAGACAAGTGGCAACTCCGGTATGTAACAGCTGTCACGTATGATTGTTACAATTATTAAAAATGAAGCGCGAGGCACAAAGCAGCTTTGGGTTGAAGAACAATTTACGCGTCATTGTCATTATTGTTTAAGGGCAATCAGGACTGTTTTTATTGGTTGGTTTTTGAGAGTTTTGCGTTTTACTCTTGCATTAGTTGGATGACGATTAAAGGCAGAAGTCTTTACTTTTTGTTCCATTACGAATCAGCTGACTTGTTTTTGCCATTAGAAAGTGCGTATAAGTGGTTAATTGTTATTTTTCTTTTCGTTCTGTTGCGGTCGAACTTGCTGAAATCAAAACATTTCTGAACGTAACTAAGTAACAGCAGAAAACATCTGATTTGTATCAGAGATGGGGGTTGTGCATAAATTGTTGATGGAAATAAACATTACACTAGCACTAAATAAAATTGGAAAACATTTATTTTGCACATAATCTCACTAAACCTTCAAAAGTTAGTTTCGTGAAATTGTTGGTGCTAAACTCGAATATTACAAATGTAAATATATACATACATATATATATATATTTCGGTAACATGGCGTCTTGACAACCCATAAATCTGTTTAGCCATCGTACATTTTGCTGCTCGCACAGGAATTTGGCTAGTGAAGACCGTCGTTTTTGATGGTTGAGAATTGGAAAACACGGCAAGAAAATCAAAATAAAAACAAAAATCTAAAAACAAAACTAAGGCTCTGAGGGAACGAGGCCGATACAGAAAAAGATCACTATACTGTCGTTTCACCTCTGTTTACTACTTTGTGGTCAAGACTAATGAGGCCTTCTGTTTATTTTTTTACTTAATCGCCTGCATTTTAACTGGATACATTGATGGAGAACATAAAACTAGTAGTGGAACTTAATATTTCTTACTACCTGTACAAAGATATAGCTCGTTTCTTGATCCTGGAGGAAGCTACTATTATCATAATTTACTCTTAGGATATCAAACAAGAAATGGAGCGCTACACAAAAGTAGAAAGCGTTATCGACATGAAACTTCATTACCGAAACGAGCAAAGTTATGTTGAGACCGCACGCAAATTTCCGGTCCAGAAAGTCCACCTACTGTATTAGCGATTCGAAGAGTTGTCATCAAGTGTCAAGAAACGATTACGGATAGTAAGTCTCCTTTGCGTCCACGTACCGATCGGTGGCTTGAAAACATCAGGAGTGTCACCGAAAAACCAAAAACAATTAATTCGGCAGTGTCCGTGAAGGGAAGAGCTCTTCTTGAGACACACACCGCTAAGCGCTGATTGGTACAGAGACATGGCTATGAACCTTATTTGTGGCCCAAGTCTAAGGCTTTGCTGCCACACGATTTCAAGAGGATGGCATCACATGCGATAGAAATAATAAGCTAAAAAACAAGATAAAGTCATGGATTTTAAACACGTTTTTCATATGTTATTTCGACTGAAATTCCTCTGCTTATAAAAAAAAAATACACGATAATATTATTTTATAGTGGGAGTAACATTGAAACATACCACTAGTGTTTTTAGCGACTTTTTATTCTTTAAACTAGTATAAAGTCATAATACCCCATATCCGCTTTTCAAACACATAAATAAGAATTATTTAACATATTTTGCGTTTGCTATTAAAAAATGCGGAAGTACTGATTTAACTATAGCAAACATAATTTAATTTCCCAGTAATTTAAACCAGAACCAAAAAGTTTTGTTAAGATTAAAGTTATTAAATATTTAATATGAAATATTATTTCATTTAATTAAGAAAAATTCATGTGTTCATAAAAATGATCGACGCCTTTTATTGAACAAAAAACACTGAAAAAGGCCAGTGTATTGAAATAAAAATTTTATTATCCAACTCTTGCAATTTTTTACTATTTCACGTCATTAATTTATAAAGTAATATTTTGTTTTGTGCTACAATATGAATGACATCAGTTTCTAACTTTTAAACCCTAAACTTAAAACGTCAAGTAACTGAGTACATTTTTGTTTTGTTTTACAACTTTAAGTGAATATTAAGAGCAGACTATCAATCTTTAAATATTTTGTATTTTTGTGTAAATATGAACAGGACATGAGGTGAGGTATCAGCAGGACGGCACTATGTACCACTCAGCGAACGTCAAAACAAACGACATAAATATGGGTAGAGTTATCAACTATTCACCATTTTAAGACATTATTTTATCGAATATATTAAAAACCGTACTCTTTTAGGAACCGGTTTTCGGGTTTTTATTTAAAACCCGGTTTGAGTATTCGGGTTTTCCGGTTTTTCCTCATGAATAAAATTTTTTTGCTGTTTATTATTGTTTTAACAGAAAAAACAAACTCAAATTTGTATATATTTTAGTCTCGACATTAAACTTTTAACAGTGAAAATTTAAACCACATATCTTCACATCCGCTTCAGAAAATAGTTCTAAAAGTCAGTCGAATAACCGTGCCTAATTCAAGATTATCCTATATTATAACGAGTTCCAACGAAAAGGCAGTTGATGGCCTATTGCCTTCTTTACGTAATAAGCCAGCTGTTTTTGGGGGTATCTGCTTGAGATGTGGAAGTATTATGGTCAGCTTGAATTGATATTGTATGTACCTTACTTAAATGATTTTAGAGTGAGGAAGTTTATGCTAACTTACACGTTAGTGTTCTAAGACATTTTAACTCGTTGCAAAAAAAATATACCAACTTGCAACTTAAATTTGGTAGCGAAAAAAGGTTTAAATGTTATAAACATACGAGTATATATTAAAAAATGCCGAATACTTCGACACTGGAAACTCGGTTTCCCGAATAACCCGAAAACCGCCACACTGTTCTTATATTGATTTTTCTAAAACACAAGCAACCGATACACAGTGGTTGGAACACCTTTTTTATTTGTTGCAAATAATTTAGCAGCTTCTGATCCATTAAAAATAACTCAATGAAATAGTGAACATATATCATTACCAGAATAGCATTTCAACTTTGTAATCAAAAGCTCCTTACTTTTGACAGTGACGTAATCGTTGACCAGTAGACGTTACAGAATGTCACTGGACGAACGAACAAAGGCCCGCATGGCCAATTCATCCCCTAACTCGTTGCCTTAATGGACATTGTGGCCAGCTATTCTGTACAAGGAAACATGCTTAGTTCGAACTTTAACGCGTACACGAGTTGGTTGACTGAATTTCTGCTTGAAATCTGTTCGAGAATCATCTTAAAATCCACAGAAGGACCGCGCTCCTACCTAAGTGACCTGAATGGACCTCCTGCCAAAGCTTAGTTCAGAGTTGGCTCCGTTACAACAGGTAGGCCAGTGCTTGAGAACTTGTCCACGATTTAAATATGCCCGTTGCCATTGCATAACACAGAGTTATAAAAGACCCATCCCATGAGCAGTCCTAGCTACTGAGATTCTAGTAAAATTGCTGAAAGAACTCAGATCTTAAATGGCCACGTCTTTATAACATCGTAAGCAGAAAGGCAAGCCAACCTTTAAACCATATAGAACTTCGCACTCGCCGTACGAGCTTTAGGCCACCATATGATGGAATCACAAGTAATGGTCGTTTCGTAGATCCAAATATCCACAATGTCCCAGTTGCTGCCCAAAAAGCCTTATTGGCTTTTGTGTGACATGCTCCACTTGGCGATACCAAGTTAACTTTTTATCCGGATAAACGCCTAAATACGTTCATTGTCAGAATAAGGAATCTTGTTGTCATTTATTTGTACTATTACTAAAGTACACCATAATACTATTACTACTGCCTTGAGGACACCCCCAACCGGAAGAAACTATAATCTAATTGCACATATTATGACTTAATTATATATATAATTGTAGTCGAATCCTATTCTTGTTGTGGATAATAATAGAATTCTTCCTGGAACCATAATGCATTATATAAAAAATGTTACCATATAACTACCCACTTGACCTGGGATTCATAAATAATGAAATGTAAGAAAGTTCGCTTCTTTGGAATATTATCGACATCTTGATTTGATGTTCCGACAGGGTGTTTTGATGTCGATTTTTGGAACGAATTTCCGTCATCCCTTGTCAAGTGTGGATTGGAGACAAACCGGTTTCGGCTATGTGCCATCTTGTCTCTAAACCAAACTTGACAAGGGATGTCGGAAATTCGTTCAAAAAATCTACATTATCGACATCATTTCGTTTGTAATTTCTACAGCATTTATTCCTGACCCAACAAAGTATATATATTTTGGATGCTTATAGGTAGGGAAGTTCAATCAACGGTGTCCGTCTGTCCGATGTTAAAGCTTTCTGAGGGCACTATACAACTTAGGATCTTGGCGCATTCGAATATTTGCTATTTGAAATCAGCTATATTGTGGCATAAGTTTCTGAGATATGGGTTTCATTGGTAACTTCACTCTTACGGGGAAACGTTTTGTAAACAAGCCCAAAAAAAACTTGCATATAATGAATCTTTATTAAATTTGCTATAAAATTCCTCTACATGGATGATCCAACCGAGGTCAACCGATAATTTAGGGACCTAATTAATGGACCATATTATAAACTAAAAGCCAACACTCAAAATTTCAAAAACTAACAAAAAACCAAAATCAAAAAAAAAAAAAATTGCGAACAATTTGAAATTTCAGCAAAGTTTTATATTCAACACAAATTTAAAAATTAACCTAAAAATCGAAAAACTCCAATAAAAAAATTTTAATTGCCAAGAAACCAAATTCAATAAAGTCCCGAAGGTTTACCAAAAAAAAAACTTTTTTTAATTTTTCACCACCAAAATTTTTAAAGTCACCAAAAATCAACATTTTATGAAAGATGTCGAATTGTTAAACTAATATAATTTCACCATAAATGGAAATTAAAAAATAATGGAAATTCGACAACAAAATTAAAAATCATAAAAATTACAAATTTTACCAAAAATATACATACGTTCAAAAAATATAAAAGAAATTTACCATAATTTGGGAATTCACTAAAATTCTAAAATTAACCACAAAACCAACTACAGGTCAAAAAATTTAGATTACAGATATAATATTATATTTCAAAAACTAGAAATTGAAAAAAAAAATTTAAATTGCACTTGCCATAATTTGAAATTTTGCCACAGTTTAAAATTCATTACAAATTGCAAGAAACGCCGCAACATGGAAAAACAGATATGTCAAATTTTTGAATTGCCCAAAAATTTTAGTTCCATAAAATACCGAAATTTTACTTAATAACACAAAAAAAAAACAAAATTCACCATATTTAGAAATTTCACCATAATTTTCTAAATTCACTTAAAAGCTGAAAGCTGTAAACAAAAATTCACAAAATTTGAAAATTTCACCACAAAAATTTAAAAAGCCGAAAAATGAAAAATGTCATATAAAGAAATATATAAAAAACAATTTTACCACAATCCGGAATTTAAAATAAAAATCCTAAGTTCAACAAAAATTAAATATAAAAAAGTTTGCCAAATATCTCAATTAATATGAAAAATAAAAACCCCAAAACTTAACCATAATTTGGATATTCACCATAATTTGAAAAATTTTAAATTACAAAAATAACTTAATACTCTTAAAAATAGAAATTTAAGAAATCAGAAACTGTACAAAAAAATTGGCAAAAATTCAACATTTTCCCAAAATTTTAAATTCACCATAAAATCAAAAAACTGGAACAAAAAAACTCAAGTACTACAAACAAATTGCTCAAGAAATTTACAAAAAATACATTTGGTCAAAAATTTTAAATTCGCCAAAAATTAGAAAACCATAAATCGAAAAACTATAATAAAAAAATAATAATAATAAAATATGTATAATTAAAATCAGATGGCGAGATAATGATAAAAATCGCAAAGAGTATTGGATTTCCCAATTATAAACAACAGTATTTAATAAGAAACCGGAATTTGAGCAAAAAACATCATACATAAAAATTAAAAATTCACCAAATTTTGGAATTTAACCACAAAGTTTTAAATTACCAAAACACGAATGTTTGCAAATTTGCTATAAAATCTGAAAAACTGAAATAAAACTTCATAATTCTAAAATACAACAAAAATAAAATTTTAAAATTTCAAAGCAAAATGTTTAAATTTACCAGAATTTTGCAGTTTTTCTAAAAATTTGCTAAACGTCAATATTTTATGAAAAACTTCGCCCATTGAAGATACTCGATGTTACACAAGGTCCAAAATACTTAATCTAATTTTCAAAAACAAGTAACCAAAAATAAACTTCACAATATTTTGAAATTTATCGACATATTTTATCGAAATCCAATACCGCTATTAATTACAACTCACAATTAATCGAGAATTTATAAAAAATTGCTTAACATTCAAAGAACAGAAAGAAAAACAAACTGAAAGAGCTATAATAAGAAAAAAAAGCGATCGAAAATGAACATATTAAAGAGAGTTCAAATGTAGAATAAGACGATTAAAACCGGAGGTCAAAAAATGAAATATCGCAATCAATCCTCGGAACCGGGAATAATCTGTAGTACATATTTAGTTGTTCATACCTTCGTGTATAAGATTCGGCACAGCCGCATATAACACTATTGCTTGTTTTCAGATATATTTTGCGACACTTCGGTTATAAATTTAGTAATCGAATTTCCGGTGAATACAAAGCTATCTTTTCTTAGGTATCAGAATTTTACTAAAAACTTTACTTTACTCTAACTTTATTTTTGTGAGTATTTTCCGAATAAGTCATCATTCGACAAAACACCGCCCTTAAATGAATTTATGATACAAACTATGCAATATCATTTACAACCAAATACAATAATTAAAGAAAAACCCATGCAATTTCGAGTGTAAGACATAAAATTAAAAATCTAAATAAAATAATAATTACAGGTGTTTGCTTTGCCTTTAAAGCTCCGCACTAATAGCAGCTTTCATTCGTTGTTTCTGTTTTTAATTTCAAGCTTATTTGGCACAACTTAGAATAGGAAATGACACAATTTTTTAAATCAAAATTCTTATTATTATTTCTGTTTTAGAGTCATGCAGTTAGTCAGTCACTAAGCCACTCAGACAGACAAAGAGGCAGAAACTACATTAAAATGTCTTAAGAACCTTAAATGTTTAATCAATAATTAATGGTTTTGATATTTCAATACTTTTTGAACACAAAATGTACGTGAATAAATCGTAAAGAGAAAACTGAAGTGTACTATTCAGTTAATAAGTTATGAATGTACGACTTTTATAAAAGTACGGGTATTTAACTTATTGAATGAATAAATAAATAACTATTCATTATGCAATACATTCACCTGCTGTGTTAAGAAAAAAAGTTCATAAGTATAATAATAAAAAGGAATAAATAGAAAAAAATCCAGCAATATAACTAAACAAATAAAGTGAAAAAAGAAAGGTAAATTACATTGCAAAAAAAAATATATATATATAAAACTAATTTTTTATACTTATGATAAATAAAGAAACAAATAATAATCTTCCAACTGCAATGACATCAACTATAAAACCGCATTAATACAGTAAGTATAACAGACGAAAAAAATTGATTGTATGAATAAGCACATTCCGTGTAGTAGAGTAAAGATAGTTAAAAAAGACATGTAAATCAATTTCAATATTTATTGCCAAACAAAAGACTTAAGAATCGAACCTGTAAAATTTGATTTTTGTTATTGCTGCTGTTAAACTTCGGGTTTTGATACAATAAATTCTTTAAGTAGTTTAGAAATCTATCAAACAGCCACCAGATATTTCCTGCGATAACATCTATTCCAAAAAATGTTTTCAACGTGTAATTTTTAATGACGAGTGGCCATGAATTTACTAATGGCAATAAAATTGAATTTATTTGAAAGACATTTTTGTTGTCCAATCGATACAAATTTTGACAATCATCAAGCGCTAGTATCCTTCCGGTACCTCACCTATCTCTAACTATATAGAATATATTTCCGCAATGCTAAATCTTTGAACAATTGTTTTCGATACGTAACTGACATACACATTACAAGTAATTTGAATTAAAAACCCCCAATTACACGTTACAAGTAATTGTTATTTATTTCAATTACAATTACTTCCAGTTACTTGCTGAAAGGCACAAGGGTATAACTTCCTGTAACTAAGCGCGATGCTTTTGGTGGCGGCCGGTTACTGGTTCCTGTCTCTGCAAGGAGTCTGGCTAAGCACATCGAAGTTAACGCTCTTTTATAAAAAAATCCCTAACATTATGAAGACAGGGATGCGTCGCCAAAAGGGTGATTGGTCCCTAGTATGCAAACTCCAGAAACCAGTCCATCTCTGTATGAATTCCCGTGTAGGAAAGTACGGGATCAAAAAGGGACTCGCAAAGTTGCCGAATAACATAGAATATCATTAATCGTAATTGTGTGTTTTACCTTTTTTACAAAACTAGTGAAACTAAAATAAAAATCTAGCTTTATATGCAACTAGTTTTAGCTTAAAACCAAAATAATTCAGTACATCCGTAAAAACACAGCCCGTTCATACATAAAATTGCGTCCGTGTTGTTCTATATTAGCAACTCTTTAGATGATGTTAGAGTGTACTCTTCACATATTTGTGCAACTTTTACAGTTACTGTTGGCTCTTTAGGAGTAAAATTTATTCACGATCGCCTGCGAGACAATATAGTTTAATTAATAGTAATACTAATGTCCTTATTAGACATATGGCTTTTATTATTGTACTTGTGTCTAAAAAAAATTGCATGGCAAACCCAAAAATTATGTTTTACCACGAAGTCTCCTATTTTTAGATCCACCAGCTTCAAATAATTAATCAAACGACAATAGAAGAAAAATTAATGGGAAAATGAGAAAATGGGAAGAGGAAGATTGGATAAAAATACATTTGTCTGCTTGTAGTGATTACTACTTTCCCCCTGTGTTTTTAATAGTTTTTGAGATATTATTCCTTTATCTTATTATTTTTAGCTAATTATTTATTTATTGTGGAACTTTTTGCTAAAACTTTAAAATTTTCGTCTTAATTTTCATTGAATTTCTCATTTGGTGTAAAGAAATTCGAGTATAAGACGTTTAAGATTTTCTAAAAAATTGGATAAAGGTTTTCTGATGAGATGGCCTAAGCAACTAGCGAAATTCGCATAGAGACTAGCTTATCCACTCTCAACAATAAATTGCATTATTTTATAATTAAATGAGTTGAGTTTAAAAAATTAGCTAAAGATTTAATATTTTAAGATAAAGAGTAACTCTTAATGTTTTTGTTTGTACTTCTTTAAACATCTCATTTGGTTTGAAGAATTTCCAGCACAAGACAGCGAATTGTGCAGAGACTAGCTTAGCCTCCAACAAATAAATTGCAACTTTATAATAAAATGAGTTGCGAATTCTTTTATTGTTAAGTAATTATTAATCATGATTCAAATAATACAGATTACGCATTGCGCAGGTCCGTTATAATTGTTGTATTTGCTTTTTGTGCTCAGCAGTTGTGTGTGACGTCAACCGTGTTTGCAAATGAAGCGGGAATAATAAAGTGTGAATAATAAAATTGTTAAATAAAATGAAGTGTGCAGTAAAAGATTGCAAGAGTAGCAGTTTAAATAATTATAAACAAATATTTTTTTTTTACTTTTCCATTAAATGCTTGTGTTTTAAAGCAATGGATAAGTTTTTGTTGCCGCGGTAATAAAATGAATGTAAAAAATTCACGTATCTGCATGGAACATTTTAGGCCGGAGGATTTTGATAACAAGTTGGAATATGAAATGGGTAAGTAAGCAGCTACTTAAAGAATTAGTTCAATGAATATTTTCAGGAACAATAATAGGAAGTATTCATATTGCTCAACAAGTTGAAGAACCAGTCGAGCAAGGGTTGAATGACATGCAATATGATGGACTAGAAAACCTTGCGGACTACATTTGCCACAAATTAAAAAAAGATATTCCTGATATTGCCATATCAGGAAATAACACAACATATTCGTGGGTTAACCATTTATCTGAGGGAGGCTTATCAAAGCCAACGCAGAAAATGATGCAACAAATGCAGCAACTTCACGAAATATTTGAGGCAAATAATAGAGATGGCCTCCTAATTAAAAAACAATTTTTAAAGTCTCTTATAGATCAGGCTCATCACATTCATTGTGATGAGAATATAAAAACTCATTTCTTCAGATCTAGATTATATTTTAAAATAAGAAATCTTAATCAAGATTTAGTCGATAGCGCTAGGTCTCGAAAAAGAAAAATAAAAAAAAATTATAAATTGAAATACTTGTTTTATTTATTGGTTTTACCCTTAGGTAACAACAAATATGGTGGGAAAGAGTGTTTAATTATGAACTCAGTCCATTTCTATAAAATATAATGCATTTTCGCTTCATTATATTGTTATACTTGCATTATATTTTCGCGTTTTCTACAAGAAATCACATACTATTGCTATAGCACACACACACACACTGGCCACTTGTGACGTACATGCGCAGTAGATTTCAATTTTGTACAATCGTCTGCGTCATCTGTATTTCTTGCTTCATGATTATTAATATTTAAAGTGAAGATTTTAATACTAATTTTACAACAATTATTCCATATAGTGAAAGAATTAAACACACAAACACAAAAATTCACATAAATATTGAATTAACGTTACGTTTTGAATCAATATAAAGAAAATAAATTTGCTTATCAGATCTCGAAATTGTCTGGTGCCAAGAAAGGATATATAGGAATAATAATCTTTAATATATCCCCCTTAAGTTATTACAACGGTATCACAACGTGAACCTAAGTAAGTCAGGGCATGAATACTGCCGCCCTTTACAACCTCAACTAACGTAGGTTTTAAAGAAATTTTATAAAGAATTTTATAGCAGCTGATTTTTAATCAAGTATAAACTTAATTCTTATTTTGATTTGATTAATTATTTGCAGTTTTTTTTTAATTAATATGTTGCACCATTCTCTCTATCGAGACAATTAGCATCATGGTCTTCGTCATCAACTCCATACGGGATAAAATAATAATAAATATTTCTATTTAGTTTCTAGTTTTTTTCTAACTTCTATGAAGCTAAATTGTTTCTGATATTTTGTATTAGAAAAATATATTAAATGGAAGATGGAGAGACGCAAACTTGTTTGATGATTTTCCCAGCCTTCAGTTTGAGACTTTTGTTTGGCTTTAAGTGATCGTTGTTTTTTTTCTAAACTACTATTGTTTTTGCTATTTCAATTTATATTTCTAACTTCTCTAGACGTCTGTGTTTATATTTGTACATACGAGTGTACTTGTGTGTTTTACGAGGGTTTAATTTGTAATTCGTAATAAAACTGCATAAATTTGCTGTAAAACCACATTTGCATGTTGAGTGCAAAAATAAAATGATTTTTAGAAATTATATTCTCCCACCATAGAAATCGATTGGAACAAAACAAAAACACTGAAATCAGGTATGGAAATTATAAGCAGGTTTATTTAAATGTTGCCCTACTAATGATTACTGTATTCTTCTGTGTTGCTTAAGCTTTTGGGACAACGCAAATAGTTGGGGAATGTTACTTAAATATACATTTCAAAGAGTAATGGAAAAAAAGCTGTAAGGCGAATCACATACATAAGCTGGGTTTATAAATAACAATACTTTTCTTGCTCCACCCTTATGTATTCTTATTGCAAATGCACTAAAGTGTTTGCATTATATCTGCGTACTGGTACAACTCTCATTTAATTCGTAATTTTGTTTTTATAAGCACTGAAGGTTTTAAGTTATTCGTGGCGGTTCATACCCGACAAGGTTACTGGACAAAGGACTTCGAAATTACATCTGTGTAATTCGAGTACCAACTAGTTTTACAAAAGTAAAATAGCTGAAAAATATAATTTTTCTTCAATACTTCAACCTAGGCTCGGGTATTGTATTGGCATAGCAGCTTAAGCTAACTGTTTTAGCACAGAAGCATAGGTGTGAACCGTTCATTCATCGTGAATGAACGGTTCACACTGAAAAACCTATTGCAGCCGCCTACCGTATAAAACCGAATGCCGAATGCTTCACTCTATCCTGCCGACTGAATTCGTAATACATTTATATTTTGACCACAGAAGGAGTAAATCGTTGGGAATTTCATTATTACTTAAGGTTTGTGGAACCTTGGACAAAACTTAACTATCGCAGTCTACGACAAAACTACGTTTGTCTCGTTTGAATTCTTGTATTAGAACTACGAAAGTTCATTTGTTTCAATATAAATTAAATTTATAGAGTTTAATTTTTTGTTTCAGAAAAAGGGAAGTGAAAAGTCTTCCAATTAGGTCATGTTGATGCGGCCATCTTGTTTTGAAATACTCTATCAAATCTGCTGGATATTACTTAGTCCCTGACTGAAGAGCACGCTCAAATGATGAAACTTTTACGATAAATGTTCGTCGACCATTCGACTTTTCTTGACTGGAATTAATACGACTGGTTCAGTGAACATTTAGCGAATGCTCTTGCTTCAAAGGATTAGCAGAAGGCCGAGAATAACGTTGTTGTTAAAATAACTTACGTTCTTATTCTTAAGATCTATGTGACAGATACAACGTCGAAAGTAAGGACAAAGAATCACACAAAGGGTAAATCTGTGCACGAATCCCTCAAGGTAGTATACTAGGGCCGCTATTATGTAAACTATACAGCGGATATGTCAACAAGCTGATATACATACTCATCAACTCTTGCAGACGACACTGAATTTATAAGTGTTAATCAATGGCCCGAAGGTTGCATCTGAACAACTTCAGTCTCATATTCATGAGCTAGAAGTTTAGCTAAAAAAGGGGGTTAATACAAATAAATCACTCGAAATGTGCTCATATAACGTTTTCCTTCCAAAGGCAAAATTGCCCACCAATAAAAATAACAAATACCACTGTTCTAGCAGATACCCACCTGACATAATTGGGTATCTATCCAGATCGACGCCTATCTAGGTCTCGCCATATTGGGGCAAAAATAACAGCTATAAAACTCGAAATAATTCTGCTACACTGGTTAATAGGTCCAGTCTCAACCTTGGCTTTGATATACCAAGTGATTTTATACTAAACCAATATTAAGCCAATGTAGCATTCAGGTGTGCGGTACTGCTTGTGTATCAAGCTACAAAGAAGACAGTCTAGAGATCTAAAAATTTATGCTATCCAAAGAGAAAAAAGAAAAATACTGGTGCAAATATGTAAGCAAACTTAGGTACCATCCCAACACTTTTGTACGCAATTTGTAGCAATTTGATTGACACCAGGGACTACGAAACGCAGACATATTGAGCCTAGTGAGACAACGCACACAAACCAATCATGGATAGTAAATTAAATTTTTTATTGCATTGGTAAAATGTAAAAATCTAAAGAAAATTTGCTATACCTGAAGCTATTAAAACAGCTTGGGCACCAATTTCTTTCGTTGTGACTCCAATTGCCTTTTCGAGATTAAGTTAAATAAACTACGGCGAAGGAAATCAAACATTTTTAAGTGAATTATATCAAAAATATTTAAAAAGAACGGCTACTTTCATGTTGTGAATACAACTCTGTTAATTGACTATGTTCTTACAACTCTAAAAGAGCTGGTACAAACCAAAGGAAACACAACTTTAATATTCAGTTAACGGTTGGCACGGGTTAATGAAAAAAAGAATGTGTTGAAGACAGGTTCAAGAGCACCCCAACTGCTCACCGAATTACAACTCTAAGCTGTACTTTAACAATTGTGATCCTTCAAAAATTCAATGAGTGCCGATTTCTTACATTTTTCGAGAGAAAAAAACATGCCTTTTCGGGAATAGAAAGAATTCAAAGTAGGGTACAATTAGATCTGATTACTAATAATTTTATACTACAGAAACTTCTATTTTCATTAAAACAAATTAATATTTCTACAAAACTAAATGGACATTGCGATTTGCGAGCTGCTGTTTTTATGCATTTCAAAAAACTTGAACGAAACAAAAAACACAAAATTAAAACGTTTGATGAACTTTAAAATCATTTGAAATAATTTGTATTTAAACACTTGATAAACTTCTTTATTGTTGTTATTATTGTTCGTTGCAATAATTTTTTACACGAAAAAAAACAAACGATGTGAATATGAATATATTTTTTGTATTTGTTTTACAAAATGAAAATCATAATCATTGAAGCATGTTAGAAGAAGTTACTCAGCCAGTTCATTTATTGTTGCTTGCTGATTTTAACTATTCAGCAGCAGTTTATACAGACGCAGCTGTTAAAATTGATGATGATGCTTTTGAAGTTTTCGTTTCTTTGAAACTCACACAATAAGAGAGCGAAGTTTTAGTTGTAACACTTGTTTTCTTTTGCTAACATAACAACATCAACCCTTCTATATGCATGCGTTAAGTATTTTTCTCTTTATATATTTGTTGTTGATTTAAAAATTTAATTTTTCTTTTATTTCAACATCTTTTTGCCGGTCGAACACTGACCGCTGCTTTAAAGTTTGGTTTTGGATGAATTGTTTGCAAATCTTGCTTTACTTTTCTTAATTGTCTAAATGTTAACAAGCACAAAAAACATAAATGGTAAAACATAGTTCAATGTGAGTAGAAATTAAAATACCGTAACAAGAGAAGAAAGTGGTCGCTGGTTACTGGTTGCCTTGACTTCTGGTGTTAGTGTTTCATTCACTGCGGTTTTTCACATTATAAATATCGAAAGTGAATTTTCAATTGAATGCATAAGTGTAACAAACAATTATTGTTTATTATAAAATGTATATTTGCACATATATAAATAAATTACATCAATTATATAAATTATGAAATAATAATTATTGCAAAGTAAAATCAAATGCTTAAACTTGTACAGTAGCCAAAAAGCATAATTTAATTTTAAAAGGAAATTGAAAATTATAAATATGTGAGGTATGCATATACGTTAACATAGATTTCATACAAGGTCTGAAGAGTAAACTTGAAAATTAGCTCTGATAGTTTGTTTAGCCAGTAAAAATAAAAGACTTAAGAAGCGAACATTGAATTGTCTAATATTCTGAAATCTAAAAAAAAAATGCACTCAAATTTTCTATATTTTACAAACGACTGCATATAACAATCGGCTGTAATTATTATAATTCGAAAATAATTTCAACTTCAACTTCAAACTTGCAGTTGAATACAAAAATATGTATTCATTAGCGCATTACCACTCGTTGGGACATCATGCAATAGTTATTTTTCTATTTAATGTGTTTAGCTTGAATTAATTAGAAAAAAAAATTTGAATTATAAACAAACAAAAATAAAATCATATTGGAGAATTATAATTCAAGTTCGTTACTTAAGTCTTTAATTATTGCTTCCATTCAAACTCTAAGATCGGTTTTCAAGTTTGTTTCTTGAGTCTTTACCAAGTTTTTTTTTACTTCAGAAAAATGTGGTGTATTTGACTTGCTGATGATCGGAAAAGGAACTAAAATTATGGCTCTGCTTCGGTATCCCCTCAATATTTATAATAAGTTTACCAAACATCAATACATAGCCTAATCTGGACAGATTAATTTAACTACATCATCTATTCTAAGACCCAAAGAAAGTTGCACTGAGCGAACTTCTATGCACCTGTTTTTATATTAATGGGCTATATAGATGTAGATTTTGGAAGGAATTTCCGTTATCCCGTTATCAAAACGAAAAGTGACACGAAAGATGATCGAAACCGGTTTGTCTCCAAACCAAACTTGACAGGGGATGACGGAAATTCATTTCAAAAATCTAGATCAAATCAGCCTATCGGAATATCAATTCAAGAATTGGTTATATACATTAATACTTATGTAAATGTATTGAATTGTTACCAAATTGATCCAATGCTTGCTTCGGTGCCTGGTGCGTTCCTTGTACACACCTCGCTATGCCTTGGCTTCTATTTTGCCGACAAAGCCTTTATTGCTCTCAAAAATATACATATGAAAATAATGGGTAGCAGATCCTTATATATAAGAAGCTTCCACACTTAAGTAATTGATTGGTGAAACACTCAAGATTATTTTCCTTAAGATTAGACACTGTGCATAATTTAGGATATTACATTTAGTTTTGTTTCGCAAAACAGAGGAGTTGAGTTGTGAATCCGTTTTATAAGGGAGGAGGAGACATTAATCCACTTTAATACACTGAAAGCTAAGAGTCTAGACATTGGGTATCGCCGGGAAAACCGGCCCCGAAGACGACCAACGTGAGCTTATTGACTAATAAGCTCACGCACGCGTCATAAGCCAACGATAAAATCACTGACGAAAAAATTCCTGTTCTGAGAACCATGAGACACCCTATTTCTTGAGAGGGATAAAAAACTACTAAGAACCCGCCTTTTAATTGAAAAACTTATGGATTTTTTGATCCATCCTCGTACATAAAAATTAATACAGTTTAATATAACATTCTTCTCAGTTTTAATTTGCAAATTTAAAATGAAACAAAGGATGTATTTTTGATGGAATTTTATGTATTTTAATTTTTTTCAGCTCTGAAAGAAAAAAACTTATTTATTTTTTAGTGTTAAAAAAAAGTTTATTACTCCTACCAAAAATCACTCACAATACCAACATGACTCTTTTTAATGCTCTTTGTTTTATGGTTTGCCATGAAATTTGTATTCAGCAAACTCATTTAGCTGGCAGAGTACGCTGGCTGACTCAGCCACCGCACACTCAATGAGTAGTAGTGTTGGACATTGCTGCCTGTTTTGGTTAACAACAAACGAAACTGGTGAGTAAAAATGTTAGTAAAACCCTAAAATTTTGTTCAGGCCACCAAGCAGCAATTTTCTCGAAGGTGTTTTTCTTCAGCGATTTTGTATTTGTTTCAAAGATTTTGTTTTGATAGTTTTGTGTTTTGAAAATGTTTTTGCGGTATAAAAAACAAAAAGTTTTATTAAACACGATTCATTTAATGAGTAGACATCAATGGTAAAATATCAAATGCAATAAGAAAAATACAAGAAATAAAATTCAAAAAAAAATTTAAATAAACGGTCTGAAAGTTCAGTGGTTTTTTCAGAAAATTAAATAAAGTGTTATATAATAAAATAATTAATTATAATCTGCAAAAGCAAAGAAAAAGACTTATAAGAGTAAAAAAGTGTTACGAAAAAGTGCTTAAAAAGGAAAATTATTTAAACAGGGTTTTAAAATAAAAACAAAAAAGGATTTTTGTCTTTCTTCCATTGTGGTGGATTGTCGTGGATAAACCTTGCAGAAACTTGACAAAATGCAGTAAGTTTTATTTTCGTTTAAACGATTTGGGTGAAAAAATGTCAGCATATAATTAAAGTGTTGCAAGTCATTCTTAACATGTCTCGAAAAAAGAAGCTGATTCATTTGGTTTTACTTGTTCGAAAAGCTTAAGGGCATAAAATGGTCTTCGTGGAAAAAGAGTTTTGAATAAAACAAATATGATTTTGCAGCCAGTAGTCGCAGTAACAAATATATGCAAATTGAGTTTTTTTAACAACTGTTTGTTTTTAATCATTTTTGTTTTTGTAAACATACATTAAGTCTTTGTCTAAACAATTCATACTCGTATTTACCAATTGGGTATTTTTTTCCTCTGCTTTTATTATTCTTTTGTGGGAGTCTTTTGACTTCGAACCAAACAAAAAACCTTCCATGAATATTGTAGCTGTAATATCTTCTGCAATCAAGTATATTTTTCTTACAAATTTTATTGTTTTTTTTTCATAATATTTGTGTCTTCAATTTTATTGAAGTGTCATTAGTCTTTATGGCAACAATTGTCAGTTGTGCGGATTTATCCAATGTCTGAGAGTTGGTGTTTGTGTCAAGCAGTAATAATGTGTTTGATATGGAAGATTTATTTCAAAGCGCTTTTCGATTGGTATAATTTCATTAACTATGTGGGTTTTGTGTTCCTTATCAACAACAACAAAATCTAATAGAATTGGCATGTTTGTGTGTCTTAAGACTTTTGTTTTGCTATTAATAACAAATTAATTGTATTTCTGGCTGACATGATTGCAGACACTTCTTAACAGAAAATTGAATTCTAATTCCGGATATAAGAGGCATAACACAATAATAAATACAGTTTTAAAATAAATGTATTGGTTACATTTTAATATGAATATGAACAGTTATGTAGAGTTGGCTTAGTAACTGACTTTGAAACTTAAATTAACTAAAAAATTTTATATAAAAAAATCAAAGTTTCGTTGAAACTCCGTCAGTCCAATCATTTGCTTGTCTATTTTTGTACCTTAAAAAAACGTTTTTAGTACGTGAATAACCAAATAAATTTTAATAGCAAATGGCTTTAAAGGTAAAAGTTGTAAAAATATTCTTATAGAATTTAAATGCGCTACAAATGACTTTTATACAAATATTTGTGCTTCTACCAAATTATTACATTCTTAAGCGTCTCTGGCTGCCATCAAACGTTCTCTCCACCAAATTCTTAACCTTTACGTGCTCGGTTGTCTACATTTGTAGCATTTTGGCAGAATAAATTGATTAAGAGACAAAATTTAAACCTCACAATGTTGCAGATCTTTAGTGGCTTCCTAAAAATTTACTTTAAGCAGTTTTTGGTTCCCATCGCCATAAAAACGAATTTTTGAGGCCCCGAATGTATATTTTTTAACACGACTATACCCTAACCGGCTGTTCGCTAAATTTAGGTTGATATTTTTTAATTTTATTTTATTCAATCTCTCTAAAAGAAATTTACAACAAGTATTAAAATCGTAAAGGTGGATTCACCGAATTGTTTCTGATAGTTTTCCGGAACACAATTCACTCAATTCGAAAAAAATTCCGGAAAATCAACGCTACTATAATACCGGTTTAGCGTTTTTGATTATTGCTACTTTTTGGCGTCTACATAAATGGGCTTGGCATTCGCTTGCTGTAATAAATAAAACTTAATTTCTTGAATAAATTTAAAATTAGTTAATAATAATGGTCTTACGGTTAACTATTTTTATAGAAGATATTGCCCTTGTCATACATGAACTTTGTTCTGGGATGTCTTACAAATATTATATTATGTGGCATCTTAGTACAACTTTATTGGGACATAAATTTAAATTAATTCAATTTAAGTTTGAAGTTGTGTGAACGACATCTATTAATCTCTCTCTCTCTCTCACTAAAAGAAACGTCAAATTACATATATTAAAAATGTCGCCCACAACAAATGGGACCCTTCGTTTGCTCTCATATTTGCACGAATATATCTGTATTTCTTCCTGAATAGTGCGAAGTTTTAGGTCTCTATGGATATTCTCAATTCTTATATACAACTTGTGGATTTGTGATGCACAAGCAGTACCCACAGCCGAATACCATATGACGACCATACTGGCTATATTATATATATGAGTATAACGGATTTGTATAAGGGCACTTTGTAATCCAAAGCCAGGGTTGAATTAGGCAGCAGTTTTTACCGCAATATAGCAGTACCAAGTTAGGCGTCTACCTAGGTGGGTACCAAAATATTAAACGTTTGTTTCCGCTGAAAGAGTGGCATTATTATTGCTCCTGGTGGACAATTTTGGCTTCTGATTTGATTTACTTTTATTGTCCACATTTTTAGCCAGCCCTCTAGCTCACTAATATGAGTCGCAAGATGTTCGCAACTTATAAATGCTGTGTCGTCTGCAATCGTTGACGTATATGTATTTGGGGCTGTTGGCATAGCCGCTGTATAGATGGTATATAATAGTGTCCCTAAAATATCAGAGACCAAAAAATTGACACGTTGAATCTGGCGAGACGGCTCACCCAACCCAATAATAGGTAGTATATTAAGATTTGAATACAGTAGATTAGTTATAACATTGGTAATAATTAATAAATAATAGTTTGGAGATAAGATTTTAATACTTATTGTATATTTTTAGAAAGATTAAATAAAATGAAATTAAAGGTTTAAAAAAATTCACAGTATCACTGATAATTGAAATGGTGCCATTATTTATGTCATGTGGTCTGAAAACTCTCTCTAAGTGACTAGCGAAGGCACTTACCTTTCAATTGAGTTTTTAGCCTAAGTGCAGTCTTCAACTCTTAGTGGGGATTCGGAAATAAGGCATTTAAGTGCTTTACCGCTTTCTACAGACTATCGTCCTTGTGTAGATACATTATCTTTAGAGATCTAGCTTTTTTTAGGACTCTTTTCTAAAACAAGACATTTGTAGCAAGTCCAGTAAAGGCTGATCGCAAACGAGCAGAAGGATCGTCCATTTTTAGTTGCCTCGAATTGCATTAGTGGCATATATCCCAAAACCCGAAAAGCTATTATACTTCTTCCAGTACTCCTTTCACAAATAGTCTGCGTGTGGTAATGTATTCACAAAAATTACCCAAAATATTTTTTGTTTTTAATTTAAAATATCCAAATAAGCCAACGTTTTTAAAAGCAAACACATTCAACATCTCTTTATGTTTCCTGCTTAAGTTGCCTGATTATTCTAGCCCACAGTGCAACCTAAAGTTTTACAAGCAACACAAACTAAGGTTGTATAAGTAATTGATGTTTAAGTTTAAGAAATTAGGATTCTGGTTAAAGTTCATTTTACTGCACAAATGAGTCATTATTTATTTGCAATTCCCTTGATATTGTTTTTTTTTCAATCCAATTATTGTCTCTGCCTCAATTATTTATTAATCATGCACTACTACTGTACTGTACTGTAGTGATTCTCAGGTAAGAACCCACACCTGGCTCTTATCATTGTGTAATTGTTTTCTGTATAATAAAAGTAAAAACAGAAAAGAAACAATAAAACCAGAAAGAAACAATTCAACATAATAAATAGGAAAACTTTTTGATTGGCATATGCCAAGGCTACAGTGATGTTATTTTCTTTTATTATTTAATTTTAATTAAACATTTTATAAATTAAAATACAAACATAATTTCATGTTTTTGCAAGTATCACAACAATTAATTAAACAAGTTTAAAATTAATTGTTGTTTTTGATTATTTATTTAATTGGATATGAAAGGAATGCATTTCAACTATTTTACGATTTTCTCATTGTTGATTGAATCATCGAAGTGTTAAGTTGCAAATGTTTAGCCGAATGGGATTTTAAATAACAGCGGGTCGATATTGAGATCTTACAAAACAAGCTGTGTAAGAGGCACATGTGAGGAGAAAAATAAGATATACCCCCTGTCCCCTAAACGATTAACGTTTTTCTATAGAAAAAATTAAAAAAAAATTGTTTATGGCTTATTCTACCGATGCACATTTTTAATGTGGTAGATGGCCTGAGTTGTATTATCTTTGAGGGATTGAGACTTGTTAACATAAGCATGGGACTTAAGAAAAGTCCAATAGGAGCCCAACTCCGTGAAATTTAACCATACCTTCAAATCGTGCATGCATAAAGTCCAATGTTATCTTCATTGTAGGGCACATAGTACCGTCCTGCTACAAAACATGTACATCCCTATCGTTTAATTTAGTAAAAATAAATTGCCACACCAGCGTTGTACTCAAAGAAGTCTGGACCAGAGGTGCCGCTGGCATAAATTCCGCACTAAGCAGTTACTATTCATGAATACATGGTCACCTGGTAAATTTCGACATGCTTGGCGTTGTCTGACATACGGCAATTTCGCCTATTAACAAAAAAATATATTCCCAATTGCTCCTTAGAACGTGCTGTTTAATCGTATACCATCGCCATAGTAATATGGCGTCAGTGTCTGAATAATAAACGATAGATTCGACCGACGTCGCATTTCACCCAATAGGCGCCTTGAGTTTTTTAGGTTTTGTGTAAAAGAAAATTCCATACCGAAAAATGTAGACTATTCAAGGAACTTAAATAATTTTAAATAATTTTTACAAAAAGTATTAAGTCCTGGAGCCCATTTCTCAAAAATACAGGTTTAAAATTTACATGTCAAATATTTATAAATATATTTTAGTTGTTTTTTTATGTGATTCTTGATTTGATATTCCGGCAGGGTGTTTTGATGTCGATTTTTGGAATGAATTTCCGTCATCCCTTGTCAAGTTTGGTTTGGAGACAAACCGGTTTCTGCTATATGCTATCTTCAGTGTTATTTTTTGTTTATTTGTATTTTATTTGTAAATTTTTAACTTGCACTTTTGGGAAATGGGCGCAATTTAAAAAGTTTTTTTTTTAATGTTTCTCTATTTATAATTTCACGATGTCAGCAATTTTTTTATGTAACAAGTAGAATTTTTTATTTTTTTTTAATTTAGTAATTCTTTTTAACTTTGTATTTTGTTGAAAATATTGGAGTATTTCTGCATGCTTGTGTTCCTTCCTAAAAAAATATGCAACATTTACGAAAAACACCACGTTCCTTTCTAAATATGTTGCACAAAACACTAGCGAATATGGAAATTTTTGCACTCAACATAAAGTACAGGGAAAAATAATAATACTGTTTTTTACAACTGCATTAACTACACTCTTAATACAACCAGGAGTTTTATTTCATGTTTTTATTTTTGTGTTAAAATTTGATGTAATTATTGTTGTTCCATTTTAAACGTAAAAAGCGCACAACGAGTACCTTTTAATAAGGCAAACCTTTTTTAAGAAAGGAAAAGTTAAAATTTTGTTAAAGTGTTTTTAATTTAATTATTTTATAAATTTAATTTTAATATGCGGTTTATGTAAAAACGACGCTGTAGTTGTAAAATATAAATTAGCGATGAGGCTCATTTAACGGTCTTCTTAAAAATCAAAACTGCCGCATATGAAGTGAAATCAATTCACAACAGACTCTACAGACTCGATTACATGGCATCATTTGATCTTATTTGTTCAAGAATTAGGAAAATTGGACGTCGAAAAAGAATGCGCTTCGTCAAGAACAGCGCCGTTGGGCATATGCCCGAAATCATTTTCAAATGTTAATGCCATGTGCGACTGATCTTTCGAATAAAAATTTTTTTTATTAATTAAATTAAATTTTTTGTGCTTTACAATTTAAAGTTCTATCGAGCATAAAAAATTTTAAAATGTTCTATAATTTTGTTTATAAAAGTTAATTCATCATTATCTTTGAGTATAATACCAACCTTGAAAAATTTCATATCATGGAACATTTTTTCAATTGCGGCTACTCTCTGAATCAACTGATGAAACAATAAACAAGACAATTTTACACCTTTCCGGAAATGTTTCATTTATCAAAAACTGAAAAAAATTTAGCAACTACAAGCAAAATTAAGAAAATGTTTATTCTACTCCTTTTTCATCGCTTTATCTGCAATAAAATGCAAGTACGGCAACGTTGTACGTATACTCGTATATGGAATTTTTGGTCTAAATAAAGTGCCACTAATAAATTGTGAGTAAAATCAAAACTTGTACATCAATTTCCCTGAAATTGGGCTTCGCAACAGATGAAAATTTTCGCACAAAATACTTTATTTTTACCACAAAGTTTCATGAATATCTCCGAAACTGTTGAACCAATTGAAATATGATATTAGCAAAATTTTTTGATAATTTTATTTGAGATTATCGGATTTCGGAAAATAACAAAATCCTTTAATAAATTTCTTTGGAATAGCAAAAGTAGACCAGAGGCTTGAAAATGGCTTGAGATTTTTCGAAGAGTTTTTGAATATTCGTTTAAGACATCAATATCTAAAACTTATTTTAATTCTTAGTTTTCGAATAATATAACGGTAAAGGCTAAAAAACCCGGTTTTGGCTTTTTTTCTTCCTTTTTTAAGTTTTTCTCAATTTGTTGCAAAACGAAACTTTCTATTGTCAAGCGGAATATCAGAATTGTAGATATGGGAGGCTTTTACTACTGTGCAAAATTTGAGGACACAATGTTAAGCCGTGTTTAGCGCTAGTGTACTGACGAATTTTTTATTTATTATGGAAGATAACAAGCCCAATTACTTATAGAAATAAAAAAGCTATTAAAAAGTAGAGCGCAGAATTCGTATTCGGTTGAAAAATGTAAAATCGAAAAATCATCCTGTATTTGACATACCAGCAAATTCTAGGCTACTTTATGTCGCACTTGAGATAGCCCAATATATACCCGAAACAATAATAATAATTTGGAATGTATATCTTAAAGTTAAAAAGCAACGTAGTTAAAAAGCAACGTAACATAGCCATTTGAAATCCTGAAAAGGGATTTTTTGAACTTTTGGGAATTAACAAAATCGATAAGAATTGAAACCAATCCGATCGGAATATGTGTCAGGCCTAAATATATGATTTTTTTAATTTAACAAAAGTTCATTAATTGTAAATGGAGAACAATTTTTGTTCATAGGTTTCAAGCCCTTATGTTCCTTGTCCCACCCCTTCCAAATTGCAGCTACGAGACGAGTTTTTACTAACATTTTAGCAAACTTTTTCGTAACTGATTTAAACAACTAATAAATACAATTTCGGGAACATTATATGAAAAAGTTATTGAGCAATAGAGCCTAGTTTGTTCTGATTTTCAAATTATATCTCTTAAATTAGACAAATGCATTCATTTGATGTCCCACCCAATGATATTTTCTTACCGTATTCAAAGACAAAAGTTCCAATGATATAAAATACGGATATTTTAGCCAATAGAAAATAAGTTAAATTCAAGTAAAATGAATTAGAAGGTTCCAACCGTCCAAATATAATTGCCCAGTGATAAGTTTTTGTTTGGTTTTATTACGACAGTCTAGAAATTTTATTTATAATCGGTCCAAACTTTATATATATATATATATATATATATATATATATTTTTTTGTTTATCGTACATTGGATAATTTCTTGATGAAGGACATTTTAAGTTTTTCGTAAACTGAACTTAAATTTTTAGGTAAAACTTGCTTAGACTTTGGATATCCTGGATTTCCAATTCGTGATCAAATTAAGACTGACAAAATTTAGATTTTTGATAAATTTACCATTCTCGCGCTCTCAGTATTTATTTTTATTAATTTCGAAATATTTTGTAAAGTTTTTATTTATTTTACAATTTTCTGCCAAATTTTCGTTTTTTCTGTGGCTTAAAATTTTTGCTGATTTCCATATTTTTTGCAGATTTTTGTTTTTTTTTAATTTTAGATTTTTCCAATAACATAATAAAGGTTCAATTATATTTTTTGCAAAATGTTGATAAGGACTAAATTTGTGTTATTAAAAATCTCCATTAAAGTGAATTTTCGATATTTTTCCGTGCGTTTTCGGTCAATTTTGGTGTAAAAAGGTATGCTAAAAAATTTGCTTTTAAACACTTCGTCCCTTACTCAGTTCCGGGTCACATGTTTAAAAATATTCGAAAATAGTAAAAAAAAAATAAACGGGAAAAATAAAAATTAATTTTTTTGCCAAAAATTTGCAAACATTTTAAATGTCACGAGTCAAAATCCACTTTTAATAGAGAATATCCATAAGAAAATTTAGAAAGCTTTGATAGTCAGCTTTACTAAAGTAGTAAAATACACTGAGGCACTTCATATAAAAAATTATGACAGCTGTCTTCCTTTTCTACTGCGTGTTGAATGTACCATGCCCAACATGTAGCGGATCAAAGCTCATACGAGTATGTTGCAACATTCTTTTCTTAAACAGAATACAGAATATAAACTACAAAGCAGATTCAAACACAAATAAAAACAAAACAATATTTAAAAAGATTATCAATTTTCATCAGTTAAAACAAGATAATATTTCGAATATGTACAGAACGCCATATAAATGTAGACTTATAGTGGGGCTATAATTAATTTTAATTTTCTGTTACACAAAGGTTCAGAAATAAAGGAAACAATACAAGAAAAAGAAAAACTGTAAGAAAACTTTAAGCTGCATCACACGCCCCTTAAACAATTACAAAAAGTTGGAATTTTTATTAAAGGGTGCTTTAGACGGTACAACTTATCGTACGTAAAATACCAAAATTCATCCGTTTTTCAAAACTGACACTAAAAATCTTAGGACCAATTTTTAATATAAAATACATACTGCCAAACATATTGCAAAAATGTAATGAAGAATATTATTGGCCATTTTTATTTACTTTATTTATTTCTTATTTACATAAAAATGTATCCCTGATCTAATAAGAATTGATGGTTTTCACATTTGCTCTCAATGTTGTAACATTTCATTACATATTATATTTAGCGGATACCACTCGTGCTGTTTACAGAAAACAATTTCAAATGTCGTAAGACTGGTGTGATAATGTAATCCACCCTTAAACAAAACAAAAGATTTAAGCAACAAGCTGAGCCGTATTTAAGAAATTATCCATGCTGTTGTTTGTTGCTGCTTTATATTTCTATTATTTTGCATATCGTATTCGCAGAAACGCATGGTCATATTTCTGTTATGCATAAAAAATTTCTACTATTTATGTTTTTTTTTGCGATCACTCTGCGCTCGTGATTTAATTTTATATTCGAGCTTTACCATTCACTTCTAAACTAGGACAAGTGAATCTAGTATGCAATAAAGAAGTGAGTGACAAACTCACTGAACGCCAGAATAGATCAATGAACGAATTTCTTGTAAATTAAATAATAAATGTATAAAGTTATGTATTGCGTACACGCCTGGTTTTATTTGATCTCTACATACAAAAAAAGATCACAAGACTTAAAATTGAAAGTATAAAAAGAGCAACAACAACAACTGCCACAATTGCAGCATAGACAACGCCTGTTATGGTTGTGAATGCAACCGGCACACACTGACTTGCAGTTAATAAAATTTATGTATGGCTGTATAAATGAATTTTTGTTGGTAAAAAAAACACAACATCTACATTCTTCTTGTCGGTTGCAGCATCAAAGTTTATTTGTTGCTTGCTTTATTTCTATTCAACCCGCTTTGAGAAAAATTAAAAAGAAATATATAAAATGTATCTTATTAACTAATTTTTTTGATTATTTTTGCTACAATTTTAAATTAAATTTATTTTGTTTCTTTAAGTGTTAATAATAACTAAAAAATCAAAAACATCAATGATGGAATAAGGGGCGGGGGCTTTATGTTTTAAAATGTTTTTTTAAATAGTTTGTTAAAAGGTATTATTATTAAAAAGTACTTTATAAAAAGATACCTTTTCTTTTCCTGAAGATTCCATTCCCAAAGGTGTCTTATTGAAGCGTATATGTATTAAATCTGCTTCTTTAAGGAGTACTTTGGTTAAAAGTGCCTTTTTCAAGTGTGCTCATTAAAAGATGCTTTTGTTAAAACTACATTTTATTAAAAACACTTATCAAAAACCGTACAATTTTAAAACATAATCGCAACATATGTTTTGAATGCGCTTTGTCAAATCATTCATTTTTAAAAGTACTTTTTGAAAAGAAATTGTTTTAATCTAAAATATTTTTTTAATTCTACTTTTCTTGAAAATGGCCTTTTCAATGGTACCTTTAAAAACGTCTATTGTTTAAGGGTGCTTCTTAAAAAGGACTTTATTTAAAGAAATGAAATTTCTTTTATCTTTATTAAAGTCGATAATTAAAAATATAGATATGCGACTATCACCCGGACCTGATTGTATTACATAATGAATGATAAGAAATTTACCTAATTATGTTCTTAGAATTTGACTATTCGTATTTAATGCCATGTTACGAGTATCCCAATACTATAGCGCGCAATTTACTGCAACTTCAACGATTACCAGCGACTAAAAAAAGATACGTTGAGCCTCAGAAGACGACTCTCCCTACCCAATAGTAGATATTTTATTAAGATTTGAATACAATAAATTAGTTATTACATTGGTATTAACTAATATTTTAGAAATAAAATTTGAATACTTATGTTATTTTCAATTTCTTTTAATAGAAATATTCAATAAAACAAAATTAAAGTTCACAAAATGCTTCGTTCAATACGTTTATTAATCTCATTAATAAGTACTTTATTTTTTGTTACCTTTCCAGAGGTACTTTGTTAGAACGCGCTTTTTGCGGAAATATTCTTTTGGAACTGTACTTTTTTCATTAGTGCCTTAAAAACTTAAGAAAACTACTCAAAAAATAACCTTTTGTGACGAGTACATTTTTGTGCCAAATTATTCTTTTTTCAAATATACTTATTTCGAGATATACGTTTTTGTGAAAGTACTTTAAAGGAGGTTCTTTTCTAAAAGTACTTTTTTAAAAGGTACTTTTCTAAAGATACTTTTTCCAATGAAATAATAATTTGAATAATAATTTATTTTGAAGTACAAAAAATAAATAATCTAATTTTTGATACTCTACTTGTCTACATTTAATAAGTTCATTTCCGTTTCCTTTTAAATCTTTCATATATTTGTTTTAATCTGCTTAATAAAGTCTGTAATTTAAACTAAAATTTTCAACCTATTAAAATTATATTACGTACTTTTCATATCAGCATTTTCAAAAGCCTTTACACAACTCTTCATAGCCTCAGTGCCACAGCATTGGATGGCTTATTTTGTTCATTGCTTAATTGAGGTCATCGTAAGTCAATGAAAACTGAAAGCCAATATGTGTTAAGTTGTTATACTTTTACTTTTTGCTGTCCCTTTTCGGCATTTCATTAATTCTTACATGCAATTGATATCTTATTGGAACAAATGAAATTACAAGTACTGATATTCAAACTGGTTGGTCTTTTTTTACTTTTTTTGCTAATTTTAAATGTGTCATTAAATTTAAATATATCAAAAATGCATTCCAAATATATTATTTCACTAATTACATGTTTACGAGTTAATGAAATTGTGTAAATCTATTTCTGGTATTTCAAATTAATGACATGACAGTTTGGAAATAAATGTTTCGTGCTACTCAAGTACTTTGGCTGTTATTAAGTTTAATTTTAATTATGCAACTGTAATATTTGATTAATAAACAATTTGGGTCAAATTTTTAGCTAAACAGCGGAAACTAAAAACGATTTAAAATGTTCTACTCATTTAAAGTCTGATCAAACTTTCAATGACCAGGTTGTTAAAGCTGAATTATTTCCAAGGAATTCTGACATTCCGAAAAACAATCAAACAATGTCTAAGCTTTAAACAGCATGTATGTTATAAATAACTATGCCAAAGATGTTTGCTTTCCAGCTCATACAATTAGCGGATTTGAACATTAATTACACTGGTCTGCAAAGAAATTCTTATTTACACAAAAATAGGATCAATATGAGGCTTTAACGTGCCAATTAAAAATAGGATTTTATTTTTGTTTTTTTTTATCACGTACAAATGTTTTCTAAACGCGCAAGAATAGTATATAACTCGAGAAAGGTTTATTTGATTTTCGAAAATTTGCAGCGTATATACAAATAATGTTAAGATTACTTGAAGGTAATTTGAAAGTTATGGCGAAATGTAGTACTAGTGTGACCGCCTTATTAATGGCGTCATATGGTTCTTGCTTATTAAAAATACCTGTTTGTGATGAAAAAAAATTAAACCCTTCACATTCATTCTATTTTTATTTAAAGATTTATTTACAGACTAGGTTTATAGTGTATAAGTAAAAAAAAATATAGCCTACTTAGAGACTGTCAGTTTAACATCCGTAGGATGTCAAAAGAGTTATTTGTTTTCAAATCGTTTGACAAAGTGGGGGAGGGTAACCGATCCGTAAGAACCAACTAGAGCTTCTCACAAAACTTATCAGGCTCAGCTGTCGCATCCCTAAGACAGGCCTTAAAAGAATAAATATTTGACGAGCGTTCTTGCAGAGCTTAGCAGTCGCAAATAAAGTGCTTAACTGACTCTTATTCCTCATCATCCCGACAGCTTCTGCATCTTTCACCACATAACGATATCGCATTTTTCCCGAGGGCCTGTAGTGCCTTCCTCTTTTCCTTATCATTTGGGATCGAAATAATGTTGGACAATCTTCAAGTGCTTTTTGTAGACCACCTGCGAACCCTTTCCAACACCCGACCATTCCCGTAACTAATGCCTTCATACCTCGAAACTGTGTGAGGCACGGTGTCGTCCAAGTAGGGTCAGAGATTAAATGCACGTCAGTACACTCGACTTCTCGTCTCTACTTCGCCACTTTCGAATCAGGGGCCTAAATGGAAGCTACACTGCCCACAAAAATATCGTCGCCTCCGTTATAAATTCCCCGGTTGTCCTTGTCGCGTATATTTCACCTTGAACACGGTACAGCTGTCGAGTATCCTTTGTGAGAGTGAAAGGTTAAGATCCTCAGCAAGATACCCGCTCCAGACGCCGTGTCTGCCTTGAAGCCAACCAGACTATTAAATACCAAGAGATTAGCTTATTTGTCAACAGTGCATCAGTCACTCAATCACTAAAATCACAAATCGGTGATTAATTTCTTCCTTGCATTTCTTGGATGCGGTGGTAAAATTTGTACAAAATCAGCTTCAAACCAGCTTGCTTCGAAACTCAGTTCTCAGACATTCATACATCAAACAATTATAAGCTAAATAAAAAAGATGATTTAGCCCTGTTCATCAGTCTGTTTCGAACATTAGTCGCAAAACAAATAAAATATAATAGACAATAGTCTGCAATTACACTAACCTTAAGCTGTAGATAATAATCTTTATCAGTTCCGTTATAGGCCCAGCTAGATGAGTACAAAAACGGCAACAACTACTATTAACAAGCATTAATGCAGAAGGTAAAAAATCGCAACCGTTTAACATCTTGTCATAATGTTCATTTGTTATAAATCATTCCCTGATCCCTCGGCCACTTCAGTTTTAAGTTGTACGAGTATAATTAAAATGTTAAATTTATTTAATTAAAGTTTACAGAGTAGATGCGTGTGACATACTTTTATTTGGTAAGACGGTGGTTTGAGAATCTTCAAGTTTTACTATTGTTTAAAAGCATTTAATTCGCCTACGACTCAAGAAACCCGAAAGGCATAACTTTTGTTTTAGTGAAAAAGTGTGTGTTATGTATTTTTACATGATAAAACACGACGTCTCCTAGAACGTAACGTGTGTAAATAATGGCAACTATCAAGTTAGTTTTAAGGTTTTGCTCCTCAAAAACGCGGAATACACGTGACTTGTATTTTACGGAAATATTCTTCATTCCTCCTGATAGTTCTATATTAACTTTTCAAACGCTAACGCGTCCAATTTCTTGCTTTACCGACAGAAAAAGTGCGGGATAGCCTTACTGCGACGAGAATATTCTCACATCGGTGACACTGCGCACGTGGGTTTTGAACGTTGCTTTTTCACATCACTATCGTCTAAAGATAAAGCTAAACTTATAAGCTCAAGTTCTTGCCATAACGGTTAAAAATGTGATAAAGAGATTCCACATGACCATCAACAATAGCGCCATCCACTTTTTTATAAAGGAATATAACACTCATGCAAATATTCCCTACTAATTAATTAAATCAAATATTTGGAAAACGATAGACTAGAGAAAACAGGTGGTGAAGTAGAGGGATAGAAAATCTTTGGTGTTTAACAACTCTGTAATTTCGCGTTATGTTTAGTTTTAGAGCTCCTTGCAGCGTCTCTGGTGTTGTGTAGGCACATTACTTGAAGCTATTTGAACCTTTTACTAATTATTTTACTTCGCCTGCGATTCAGTGCTTTAAACTGATACCGACGAAGGAGGACGTTGTGATATACTATATGTTATAGAAAGTGGCTCACGAAGTTTACTACATACCAAAGCTCAAACCAATTTTTTTGTAATTTAAAAACTTTGCCTAACTGGGTGCAGAGTTGATGCAGGAATCGATTTAATTATCGATTAAATGGATTATTTTAAATCATTCAAATTTGATGGTTGCAATTTATAAACTTATTGTTTACAGTAACGCCACTTAAAAAAATTTGGTGCAGTTGGGTTTGGAGATCGAAATGTTAAGTTTCATGAAATAATTTTATTCGGAAATTTTCAGCGTAACTCTTACATAACGAGCCTGGCGATGTGTGAACTTGCCCTATCTTCTTGAAACCAAGCAGAACGCCTTTTTAGCGCAGTTCAGAAAAGTCAAATTCCAGAGAATGCAGCTTGATGAAACTGCGCACCTTACTGTGACTCTACCCGGGTGCAATTCTCTATCATGGATAACCGGTGGGTTAGAGTTACCCATATTCGACAGTTTACCAGCCTCATTATTGTCCACCTGCCGTCAAAATATGTTTCGAATTTTGGATTTTTACTAAATTTAGATAACAATTTAAATTTAAAAAAAATGTAGCTGAAAAGCGTTATTATATATTATCTTTTTGGTATCGCGTTTCATAAGCCACCCTGTACTAGTAATAATAGCTATAGTCTTGCGGTACCCCTGAAGGTATCGTGGACTCGTTTCATTTTTCTGGCTTCCTTTGGCAACCCTCTCATTTTGGAAATTTTTTTAAAAGCTGCCTTGGCATATGCATAAGCTAAAATGGTTAAATGGCTGTAGAAAATCGTTGTCGCTCTCTTGTCTTCTGGGTTTGTCGCCAGTAACGCCAATTTTAATTAGAATAATACATTGTATAACCCAAAACTGCTATAGATTCTATAAAAAAAAAACAAAACTATAGCTTGATCTCTTAGACGTTAAAATAATACAAATATGTACATACGGCTACATATAATTGCATGTATAAATCTAATCTAAAATTATCCATTTCTAATAAAATTTATGAATCAGGAAGTTTTAGGATTCAAAACAAACACTTTTAAGCAAACTTAAAGTTAAACACATACACACGTACAAAATAGACAAGAAAAATAAACTAGGACACAACCTGCTGATCGACTTTTTGCAAACAAACTGTAACAACGAAAACCGGCTTGAAGCGTAAAAGAAAAGTGAACAAACAAATATTTCCTAGTAAAATTTCAAGCCCCAAATGTTGAAAAAGAAATAAACCTGTGTGCGTTTTTATGCAATATTTGGAAATGTTTGTTTCGTTGGTTTTTAGGAAAATATTAGTTGCTATTTGAACTAAATTGCTGCAGCATTTGACAGCTAAACCAATGCAAGTAAACCAAATCAAGCCAATTCATTCAAAGCCATATCTTACTTCTTAGTCTTTACTTCATGCTACACTTTATATGTATAATACATATGTGTACATGCCTAAATACATACACACATAAAGTGAAGTTGTACATAAGAAATGAAAACAACATTGAAATGATGTTAGAAAAATTACATCATGGAAATAACAAATGTGGAAAAAGACCCGATACATATAAAGCAGCCTTTACAACACAAATTTAAGCAGTTTGATTTGGTAAAAGAAATATGTGAATTTTGTTTTGTTTTAAATGAAGTATTTACTTGACTACCATTTAAATTATTTGAATGAAAATTTAATGCGTTTGAAGTCACGCAAACATACGAAGAGCCATCCTTAACCTTTATGTGCTCGATACTCGGTGGTGCTTTCATAGCATTACGGCGGAATAAACTGAATAAAAAAAAGAATTTAAAACTCCCAATGTTCCAGCTTTTCAGTGGCTTCCTTAAAATCTATTTAAATCGCCATAAAAAGAAAATTAAGAATAATTAATGACACATCAAAGGCATACTTTTTAACATGGCTATCCCCTGGCCGGCTGTATACAAATTTAATCACCATACAAAAGATATAGAAAGCAACTAATATGGTAGTGATTGTGGTCTGAAACTTTGAGGAAACACCGCTAGAAAAATCATTTCTTATATTTTTTTTACATCACGGAATTTAGGTAGATACATGATGTCAAGAGGTCTGGCTCTTCTTGGGGATATTTGCTAAAATAACACAAGATAAGCAAGTTTAATGAAAGCTGATCCCAAGAAGCAGAAGGAGCGTATATTTTTGGTTATATCGAGTCGAAGTTTGCGTTAGTGTTCTATGTGCCAAAAAGGGAGAAGCTAATATACTTATCCGCGACGCCTGTGGCAAATTTTTATTTTATTTTTCTTATGTTTCTTGGATTTCTCATTTGGTTTAAGAAAGTTCAGGCATAAAACATTCAAGTTTTTCAAAAAAAAAAAGTTGGGTAAAGGTTTCCTGATGAACTGGCCTAATAACCAGCGAAATGCGCATAGAGACTAGCTTATCCACCCGCAACAATAACTTGCATTACTTTATAATAAAATGAGTTGAGAGTAAATAATTAGCTAAAAAATAATTAAATTTATTTTGCACCAAAACAATTAGAATGTCATTGGGTCTTATAAAGGCCGAGACAGAGTTGTACGTGTTCTGGCATTACTTTTTTGTTTGTTTGAAATTATTGAATTCTTATTTTTTTTAAGTTTCTGTAAGATTTTTTTCATCAATTAAGCTTTTCTTCTCTGAATGTCAAGGTTTTTTCACATTTTAAATATGGCAAGCCTATCGACATGTAAAGTAAGAGCTATGCTATTATCGAATTTATAATTCGTGGAATTTTCACACATCCTGTGCAAAGTTTTTTACAGTCCCATACTCTTATTACTTTTTATGATCAAGACATTAATGGTATGTTAAGCATATACTCTTTAAGAAGGCAACAACATTTTATTTAATAAACAAAAATGCAATAACACATGGATGATTCCTGTTTGCTTTGTTTTTATTTAGACCAAAATTTTACTTTAATATATGTTTTCAATTCCTATTTTTTTAACCGACAACGAATTCTATGTGAACTAACACTGCAATCGGATCAGAGTTTCGTAATTCCAGTTCCATAGCCTTTACTCATAAATCCGGCTACTTTATAGGTTCTTATACATAAGTACTATTCGCTACTTTTCGTTTGCAGTTGGCAATCTGCTTTTTACAAAGCTGATTTGCTTTTCTTTATTGATCTAACGTTTGACTTGATAGCTGGAGTTTTTTATTCAATATTTTTGGTTAAAAATACTTATTATTGTCTTGATTAGTTAGCGCTATACAATTTAACAATAATAAATTTTGTAACTTATGCCCTTATGTACAAACCATTCAATATTTCAAATACTTTTTTTCTTTATTACAAGAAAAAAAACTTTTAAGCTTTTTGTTTAAAATTTAAAAAAAAACACATAACATTTTTAATTACGTATTTATTCGTATTTATTAAAAACAAGTACTTTGGGTTATCCCTTTGTATTTCTCAATTTTCTTGTAAATTATATTAATGTTTTGCCGTGTAAATAAAAAAAGTCATATCATGTGATTTTAAATTTTGAATTAATAATAAAAAAAAGTACATCTATCTTCTTTATATTCCATATTGGTACATATGTTATATGTATGTTAGTATATGTATGTATGTATACACATGTGCATATATATAAATACCTCATAAGGTAGTTAACATATTTCACTTTGTAACGCATTTGTTTTGCCAACATTTAAACGGTCAGTTGCAATGGTTGAACACAACTACTTGTAGTGCGACTTGGATGGAGTCTTGAAGTAAAAGTGATGATCGTAAAAATAAAGAGGTTTTTTTGGTAACTAATGTATTTAATTTTATTATTTAATATAACTGTGAGAAATAATAAAAAATAATGCTATTTGTTGTTGCCAGACTTGGGAAGTCAAAAGCGTTTTATTTTTGGTCAACAAAATTGTATAATTTCGTTTTCTTCACTAATAAAATTCCAAGAGAGCGAATATTAACAATATTCTTTGCAGACTAGGGAGATCGAATGGTTTTTATTCGACCGATTTTAACCGGTTTCTATAGTTTTGATTAATCCAGTTTTTTTAAATATTAATTTTTCAAATATCGAATAAATCAGTCGTTTTGGTGTAATAAAGCGGTTCTTTTAAAACGTATAATTTGTAAACTTACCCGCAATTTAAGAAATTTTTAGTGTTTTTCGTGTGAAGGTATTCAAAATATTAAATGTAAGTTTATGCTGATGCCCTCTGAAATGTGGAAATATTGTGAACGGGATGGATAGAACTTGATTCCGTTCCAAGTAGTTCCAACGCACCGGCATTGGATAGTTTACTTAAAATCATTTATTGCCGAAAATCTTTCATTTAGTGTTTTATTTGATAAAACACCAAAAACTAAAAAAATATCCGAGAAATCAATCAGAGTCATGGAAAGCTTTCATTTGTGGTGGACGAATAGATGGATATTTCATACAAACAATATATTTATGTTACTGTTGGTTTCTATACTGCAGCAAAAAAAAATCATTTAAAATATCGTGTAAAACCTTGAGCTAGTAGAAGTTAAAGTAAAGACGAAGTAGAATTTGAGGTGAAGTGTGTTATTCAATTGAAGGGAATACTTTTGGAAATAAAAATATTTCTGATACATTATGCAGCGTGTGAAAATGTGTAAATATTTTAAAAAACTCAGGTAACAAACAAAATAAACTTCAAATGTGTGTTAAAGAACAAAGGAAAAATTTAACTAGTTGACGATGTAAGATGCCGATGGAACACCATCTTAAAAATATTGTCGATAGAAATGTCTTGAAATAAAGCTGAAGATAGTTTCCAATTTGTGTGTTCGAAATTTGCAAAACATCGAAATCCTCTTGCGTTTGGTTTATTGGAGTCCTTAATATCACGTATTATACAACAACTAAATAAAATACTAAACATTTTAATATTATATCTAAGAACAGGATACTCTCCTGTTAGCAATTCTTTTCATAGATATTCTGACAAAACTGATACAAAAGAATTCGCGTCACAATTATGTACATGTTTATTTAATGGCGTTTCACACTATTAGATTGAGTAAATGGACTTCTCAAAAATGCAAATAAAATGAGAAATTATTATAATGTGAAAATACTATAATATGAATCTGATAACAATTCGCAAAATCCGTATTTTTTCTTAACAGTTTTTTAAAAATTTTCCAAACGCTAAGGGTATGGAGTTCTGGCATTTTTAAGCCTATAACTGTTTCGAAATGCACCTGTGCGCTACATATGACAGGCTGTGCTGTGCGTTTATATAAAGGCAGTGTCTTTTTTCCAAGTTATTTTTTTTTTGTTAATATATGTATAAAACCTTTAATTTAAAGCCTACCTGTATACCAAATTTCTGGATGTGCCCCATATAATTGATGAGTGAGTCAGTGAATATGTACCAAAATATGCACTTTTCATACCTTCATATCTCGGGAAGCTTTTATGATAAAACTTTCAATCTTGGCCCATGAGGTTACCTGTACGTAAAGTCCTATGTTTCAAGTTTTTGATTATAGGAAGCAAAGTTATTAGAGGGTATGGTTCCGTGTAATACACACAATGTATGCTTCAGGCCTGAACTTGGCCTTGCGCACTGTCGACCACACTTCCACGAACTCTGTCAACCGCCCGAACGTACTAGCTGAGCGAGCAGTTCAACAAGCTTCTAAGCCAAATTTCAAATTGTACGCTCAGAAGATCGTCCATAATGAACGACATAACATTCACATAAACTCCAGTATGTATTTTTTCTCGACCGCTCGTTCCCATCACACATTCTTCCGGCGGGTTTTACTCCATAATTAACTAGATGACAATTTCGTTTTGTTTCTGATGCATACTTTGCATGTTTTGACAAAACTGTGCCTTTGTCACGTGAAAACTAAACTTGAATCATCCTACAAAACATCATGCTGAGGAAGAATCCTTGTACAAAAATTAATTTAATATAACAGTTTGTGTAAAATATCTGAACTGAAGTCACTAAGTCAATCTCTGGCACTAGAAGTTCAAATGTAAATATTTCATTGAACCAAAAATGCAAAACCCAAACCAACTATATCCATTACAATAAAAGTGTCATATGATATTCTCTACCAGTCCTACACCTACGAGTACTTTATCGCTAATAAATTCAAAATTTAAGACACACATACATACATGTATGCATACAGAATGTATGTACATAAGCTTTGAAATGTATATAACACAAAACAATTTTGTAAAAGAACCCAAAAGTTTTGTAGAAATAAAAATAAACAAATTGTGGCTTTCTTTTGTGGCAAATTTTGTGTAACGATTTTTATTTCTATGACCTGCTCAAATAAAATGCCGACAAAAAAACATTTTGTGAAATCCACAACATTGAGACTAAAAACAATAACAATGAAATCAAAGAAAAACTTACTGCCTGACTAGTGACATATTGTTGCATAATATCGCAAAACCAACTTTAGAAAATTTATTTTAAAAAAAATTAAAAATGAGAAGATCTCGGAAAATAGAGACAGCGACTATGACTTTGAGTGGCACAAATACAAGCCCTGAAAATGCGCCAATACTAAGAACAACAAAAACAATAGCATATAATCATGGTAACTTTTACCCAGCAAACTCGTGGGTTTGATTTCAGATTAAAATTGAATCGATAAAAACGGGCGATTATTTCTTTTTCAAATTGAGAATAATTTTATTTAATTCCTTCTTATTCTCAAATGCTTTTTATGCTGACAAATAACAACAAATTCGATTTGTTATGCCAAAAGCACCGAATTTCTTAATGTATTTTTTTTAAATTAATATGCTAAGAAATTTTACGTGTGCTGAAAAGCTTGCATACGCTTTTCAACAAACGTCACATTTATCAGCATACATATATAATGAAATCGGTAATCATAAATTATATGGTGTGTACACGAGATGCTGTTAAAAGCTGGTTTACATTTAAATATGATTTGTCAAATTATTTTTTTTTGCGGAATACTACAAGTGGCATATTGTAAACATAATATTGTACGAAACTAACCGACATTGAGAGAGAATCCATTGGAACAGACGTGTATTTTAAGGTAAACATTTCCAAACAAAATCTAATAATAAATATTATAGTCTAAACATGGGTTAAACATACATATACTGGAAAACTTCAGAGTCCACATGTAATGCTGCCACTGGTAATAAACTTTGCAGCAAAAATATGCTGATTTGATCGTTAAAACCTACGTTTAGACGTTTTACTGGCTTAAATATTTAAATTATGTATATATCTATGTATATACATGTATAAGTATCGGGTGATCAATTTAGATTTTTAATTTTAAATAAAACATCTTAAATATAATTGGGCTTGTTATGACCCGACAGAACAATCTCTGATATTTACTGCGTAAGGATGACTTTATTCAAATGTTTTCCTCTACTACGCTACAGGTTATGCATTCTAAATGTTTTGATCACTCCATCAACCACCCGTTTCTCGCTAATTACGCGAGTAAATTTGGTTCCCAAGTGCTGAATCGCAGCAAAAAATTTAGATCCAAACCGATCTAATAGGTCACTTGACAGTATCGCGGTTGGCTACTCACCAAAATTGGGTGTAAACAGAGCGTTGTGTGTGCATGCAGTAGTTGCGTAAGGCGTCGAATCTACAGCCGCATAATTCCCATCACGTGTACAGATATGGTCTATTCGATCGCGTAAAATCCAATAACATTTGCACTGGTACTAAAATTCGCAGATGATAATGGCAGCGGTGGCCTCGGAAAGTCAATATTGCATACCATATGTTGCCCGAAGTAACACAACCGAATAATTTGGAGACATTGCTGCGGTCTGAGTCTCATGAATTATCACACGATACTGAGTAAAAATAAGTTGACAGTATAACACCAGTCACGCGTGATCTGTGAAAAAAAGCACATACTATATATTATTAAAAATGTTGCTTTTAAGATTGGGAAAGGTCTAAGAATAAAAAATCGTCTTATTTCTTAATTTTACGTTTCAAATTGGGAAAACACTGTAAGTCAAATATTTTTCCTTTAAATTCATATATTAAACTAAAATCTCTTCCCAGCTTGCAAATAGGGTTGAAAATTGTTTTCATAAAACATAAAAATAAAATAAGATTATTTGAAACAGTTGGCTTTGTGTTTGCTGGGTAACCCAAAAAAACACACACACATAAGACTACATGCAACAATAACGATAACGGCAAAAGAAAACTGCAACAACAGCAATGTAGCTTGACTTCTCTTATTTGCTTCATTTTCTGCCATCCAAAAACTTTACTTCATCTAAAAAAGAGGTACTGAACTTAACAGGGGGGCGTTCAGTGAAGTACTAATAATAAAAAAACAGCACTTTTTCGTGTTTAATCATTAAAAAAAACTGCGAAATCAATTTTCCCGCGTACTTTTCTACTATCTGGTAGTTGGATACATGTTGTCGATGCTGAGGTTGATTTTTTTCCAAGTTTGTTTTGTTCAGCAATTTTCCCATATAAAGATATTGTTGCATTGATTGCATGTTAGGTTTTTTAAAGAAGCAAAAAATATACAAAAACTGAAGAAGCTCCATCAAAATGTGGCATAATATGCTTTTTACAATAAATATTTTTTACCCTACGCTGCACATTGAAGATTGTTGAACTACAGGTTGGATTTGTACGTGGGTCTCATATCATAACCACACAAACCATTCTTCGGAATTTTTTTGGAATCTCTAATAATCGCCAATGGCGTTATCGTGATTATTTCCTTTACTTTTTTACTGCGTTTCATAATTGTATTTTCGGTTTGAATGTGCTGGAATATGAATTCTCGTACATCTCTATTAAATATTGGCAAGAGTAAGAAGCACCAGCAGTCGAAAACGTTTAGACTTCGATTTTAATTAAGCCCTTTGAACTGTTTTAGACACGCTTATGTTTCATATTTTAAGATAAAATTTTTTCTTCTATTCGTTCGTTGTGCGTTCTCTGTTCCCTGAGCAAACCTCCTGAGTAGTTGGCAGTCAATACTTGTCAAAAAGACAAGTCCGGTAAAGTGTTGGCCGCGAAATATCGGGTTCTTACCTGTGTGAAAGCAGGACAGTGACATAGAAAGTATTCTATCATATCGACGTCCTCCTTGCACTCCATGCACTCAGCACTACCCGGTCACCCTATCTGGCATAGATGTGCCCCAGTGCCACAGTGCTTTTTTGCCTTTTTTCCAAGTCTATCACTTCGGCTTTCGTGGCCTCAAGCGGCTTTGCTCTACTTAAGGCCACATCCTGAAGTTTTCTGGTCTTAGTTGCTGTACTGTTGGCTCGTTCATATCCGACCACTTCATAATAACGTGATGCGCAGTCTACCATCGCTGCGTAGTGGCTTAACTCTTTTTGCTTTCTAGAATCGTTCTGGATCTAACCCTATCCGATTCCAGTGCCCTTATTGTTGTTTGGCCGTCCGTAAAAATGTGAGCCTCCACAGACCTCTTAGTACAACTGAGACCGTTCAGACGACCCTGACATGATCCGGTAGCCGAAAATACATTACGGTCACAGGTTCCTCAATAAAGATCTCCAAACCCACTCTATCCTCTAGCTTGGAGCCCTCTTTGAACAGTAGTGTCTGTCTGGTATTAGTAACTAACAATTTGCTATAATCTTTGTTTCAGGTAGCCGGTACGCTAATTCTGCGCCTTATGTGTAATCAAGTTTCTGATGCCGTGATTTGTGATCTCGGCTGATCAACTTACCGATAGCCTGCAGGTGTGCTGCTGTAAGAGGCGCCTCTTATTTTATTTTAACTTCTATTGGTGGGATATCTAATATAGCTGGTGGTTCTGATTGCACCCCTTACTATTTTTTTAAAACTCAAGAAAAACTTATAATTTCTTAAATAGTCAACACCAAACAGCTATATAAATATAAAAATAAACTTGAAAAAGCTTTTACTGCTAATTAGTCGTACCATTTTAAGAACAATTAGCAACAATTTTTAATTAACTTGATAATTAACTTTTAGCGTTTCAACGTTCACCTTAAAATAAGAACTTCCTCCTTAAGAGAAAAATCGATCAAATTTATATTATTTGACATCTTGTGAAAGTCCATCTCAAATGAGCTGTAATTAGTTAACCCTTTAAGAGTCAATATGAAACTAACTATTTTACCACATGTTTTTACGATTATCATGGCAAAATATTAGTGTAAAAAATACCAAGTAAGCCTCCTTTTACGCTTTGGAAGTGTGAAAGGCATACATTTTTGAAATTTTGAACTTGCCTGTACCTTTCATTCTTAAAAAAATGCACAGCAAGACAAATATTATGTATTCATCCATTTTTGGGATTTTGATGTGATGTATTTGGTATGCAAATCACGCCGACTTGAAAAATACGGTGTAATGTGAAAGAAAAGTTACGAAGAGTAGGGAGGAGAAACTCAAAAATGCCCAGTTGGTCTGCCATTCAATTTCCTAAATGTAAAAGGCGACTAAGCTAAACAAACTAGTGTTCGAAATACCATAAAGGATGAGCTACTTTCGGCGGGCTATGGAAATCGGTTTTTCTATAAACTTTAACCTATACAGAAATGTACGTATGTACGTACATCTTCAGCAAACAATATTTTACATTATATTTCATTGTATTTATTCTCTTTATCTCTTTTTTAGTTTTAATTACTTCCTACTAGTCTCCTTGGCATGGTTTGTGGGCTATAGTCAGTCGGCTGCCACCACAAGCGTTACAGCATCAGCTACCACTGCCAAGCCACAGGGCTTCCAATCACGTTCCATAGAGGCCATCAGTGATGATGACACCGATGATGTTTTTGAAACTCAGGCGCAAACACACTTAGCCTACAGACAACAGCAACAACATCACCTGCAGCAGCAAGAACAACAGCCTCTCTACGATTATAGTCAATCGGAGGAAGATCAAGAAGAGCCTCCACGGCAACAATATCAAACGCGTAAGCAACACCAACAAAATTACCAAAACGTAAGAGCAAATTCTAAACAAAAGCAGTCAAGCGAAGAAGAGACTGAGGAGGAAGAAGAAGAGCCCGATAGACTGTCATTGCTGTTGGCGCAATCGAAATTTGCTTGCAATGGAAAAACTACTGGGTGAGTTAAGTTAACTAAAGTTTTTGCCACAATCAGGTCATTTTGTGTTAATTTAAAAAAAAAGTTTAAAATAAAAGAGCACTAAAGCCCTGAACACATACTATACTTAAACTGCAACTAAGATAGATTTAACATATTAGCAAAATATTCATTCGTCTACCACGCAATCGTTAGAGACAAAAATTTTTCGACTGACGTTCTTTTCGCTAGGGTTTTTTAATTGAAGTGAATGCGATAAGCATTTGCACAGAGGGGAATCTCACAAAATTACAGATATTCTAGCAATTAACGTCAACACCTGTCTTCGACGGTGGTCTCAGAATCGGATGAAAATAGTGCGACCACAAATGCACTTATACGCAAATGTATAGGTAACGATTTTAGGCCCATCGCTGCCTGGACTGTGAATCCGCTCCTTGCTGAGAGGCTCGGACCTATCTGTTCTTCTGCCGTCAATAAACTTTTCTTATGGCTTTCCACCGCGGGGTTACCACGCGCACCCACAAAGGGGCCTCAGCAATAACCAGTTCGGAACTAATCGCCCCGGGAGCTACTGGGTCCCGTCCTTTAGTTGCTGGTTGAACCTCGAGGACTCGTTCCTATATATCTCCAGGCTAGCATTACATCAAGGGGACGGGATTATCAAGAAAACATGCTCCGTATGGTGTGCTATGTATGGTTCAGCAGATTTACAATGTATGTACGAACATACCTATGCATAAAGCTCTCAATAAAATAAATATTTTTTTTTAGATTCAATATTTCATTATTGATCTAGGGAGGATATCGATTTTAGCGGTTTCTTTTTGATCCCCTCTGTTCCTCGAATTGATTTCAGGAGGCCAATTCGTAATTTTCGACTTGCTTACTTTCATTGAGTGTCGTGCTAACACACGCCTTTGCTGTAATGATTTCAGACTGTCGACTGGTAACTGTATTCCTCATTACGGAGTCTCATGTGATTGTTAGCATATGCCTAAGGCTTACATCCCCGATGGCATTCACATTTACCAAGCCTGAACAGATTATACTTGGAGTTCCCATGACCTGGCACTAACGCAGTGATCGAGCTTAATGTGCCCCTATTGTATCTAAACACCTTACTGGTCTTCCTGCCGAGGCGCTCTTTGAGCACCAGTCGAGTCTGTCCACCTTTTCAGGTTAAATGCGTTACCCATTGTAGGACCGTTGCTCGCACTAAACCGTTCCCCAAGTGCAACTCTCGATTCTGGTCCATAGAAAATCACAGCAGATCCGCTTTTCGCTACTTCGTCTGCTGTCTATGCGTCATTTACCCCACATCAACGTTTCAGAACACATTCCAACACTAGCTTGGAGTAAACGTTCGCTTGCCTCATGCGGCTTATAACTGAATAATTGCCAGGCGCAATGAGAACCTTTCTTCCATGCACCCGACTTACCAGCAGGTGGTCGAACGCATACAGCAATCCAAGAAATTCTGGACGGACACATACTCCGCCAGACGCAGACTACAGAATAAGTTCACCTCAGCTGAATATACACCTGCTCCTGTCCTGCCGTCCATAAGAGAACCATCAGTAAAAAAAAAATGCTGATGTCTTTCTCCTATAACTGCTTTCAATAACTTTCATTCATTCCTCTCTTTTACAGCTACTACGCTGATGATACCCTCAACTGCGAAGTCTTCCACTATTGTCAAGAAAATCAACGTCACTCATGGATCTGTCCTGAAGGATTTACCTTCCATCAGATACATTTGATTTGTATGCCACCCTCAAATGATAATATTTGTCAACAATCAGCCAAATATCACATTGTCAATGAGTACTTGTACAAGCCAGTGAATTTGCAAGAACACCAAAGTAAACCCAATGTAACATTGCGTTATTCGGAACGTTATTACCCTGAAAGTTACTATGACAATGATCGTTATGAGGATGAGCAGGAGTTACCTAGACCACGAATACAACATCACAGACAACCAGTAAGTCGCTACAATAAGAAAATCATACCAATTAAATTATATAAATTTTTCCACTGCAGCTTCAAGTTGGTTTCCAACAACGACAGCAACAGCATGTACCACAACAACCACAATATCAACGATCCCAATCTGTGCAACAGCAACAACAACATCAAGTACGCCACCAACAGCAACAAATCTTGCAACCGCAACAAACCACAGTCTATCGAAAACCATTGCCAGTAACTACCATTCAACCTCAAGTCCAACCACAAATTCAACAAATACGTAATCAAGCACCAATACCCACTGTAACATCATCGCCATATCGTTTCTTTACCGCTGCACCACAATTACAACACTTTCACCAAACTCAACAGCAGGTGTACCGTACACCCGAAGAGATTAATATTTCATTACAGCAAAGACGTCCCCAAATATTCATAGCCAGCACAACACCGCGTTACTACGAGGATGAATACTTGTATGAGAGAAAATAAAAATTTATAGATATCGAAGAGAAAAGCGGAGGCCTCGCTTAACCCTTAATTAGCTTTTTGCGATTGCTGTCTTACATTTAATATTAAACAATTTTCACTATTTCCCTATATTTGTTAAAATTTAGTTGGAAATGTTCTATTTTCTAAAAAAAAATTGTTTATAGAAAGAAGTTTGCAATTAAATTTTATAATTTTACTTTTATTGTATTTTAACTGCATGTGCTTTACCACGAATTACTACTCACACTTTTAGTTTTATTAAGGTTAATTTAATTTCTATTAACAACAAAATACTGCGCGAATAGTCCCATTACAACAAAAATAAAAAACGAAAGATAAGCGAGATTTACATACATATTTTAAATGTTTTTATATTTAAGTTTTTGTTTCTACTAGATCTGATTATCTTTTAATATACATACTCGTATAAATAAAAAGGAAGTACTTACATACATACATGATTCGATAATTATTATTTTTATTTAGCGAGTTTATTGTGCAATTCATTAAAAAACTTATTGGCAGGTCTTCTTTTCTTCCAATGTGACGCAGGTGAATTAAATCACTTGAATGATGGAGCAGATTAAATTTTGTACGCATGTCAGTAGTCTTGGTGCTCATACTATATACTCGTATGTAAGTATAAACATCAGTGGTGCCAGAAATTTTTGCCGAAAATTCTATATTCACCGAAAAAAAAAAATATAATAATTTTAAAAAATAAATCTTAACTTTTTTTATTATAAGTATATTTATATACTGAAGTTACTATTTTGTATATAGTATTATGTAAGGTAAGATTTCTTCCCAATTTACTTGCTATAAACCAAATTTAATATACAGGGTGTCCGCCGGGAAGGTATACTACTTTGTTTGTTTATAATTTTTGCTTAAATGAAAGAGAAAGGATCGTATATTGATAAATGTTTTATTTCATGTCGTCAATTATGTATGGAACACAATATCAGATAAATGTCCACCTCTGTTAGCCTCACCAATGCGAGACCTTTTGAACACATATTTCATTACATGCTCACACATTTCACGCGGTATTTAATTAATTTCATCGCTAATATTTTGTTTGAGTTGCTACAGGCTCTGATTTGTTTCCATAAACCTTGCTTTTCAGATATCCCCACAAAAAGAAGTCCGGAGCAGTCAAATCAGGCGACCGTGGAGGCCAATTAACATCACTATTACTTGAAATAACTTGTTGTGGAAAGAGGCCTCGCAGTAATTCCATTGTAATCCCGGCTGTATGTGGCACCGTCTTGTTGAAACCACATGTTAGTCAGCCTATAGCATGCAGTTGTGGCGTTAAAAAGTTTTTTTAATCATATCACGATATCGCTCGCCATTGGCAGTTACCGTTACGCCGTTTTCAGTTTCAAAGAAGTAAGGTCCAATGATTCCTCCTGACCGAATTGTACACCAGACTGTCACTTTTAAAGGATGCAAAGGTGACTGATGAATAGTTTGAGGGTTTTCCAATGCCCAGAACCGACTATTCTGTTTATTCACATATCCATTCAAATGAAAATGTGCCTCGTCACTCATTATGATTTTTTCATAAAAATCGGGGTTCTCATGGGCGAGCTGTAGCATCCTATTAGCATATGTACGGCGGCGTAAATGGTCTTCTGGATGAAGCTCTTGTGGCAACTGAATCTTAAATGAAACAAATCTTTGCGCAAAATTGTGCCCAAAGTTGTTCTTTGAAGACCAAGCTCCTGAGCATGGTGTCGAATTGAGGTTGATATATTGTTTTGAACACTTTCTTGAACAGCAGTAATGTTTTCAGCCGAGCTTGCAGCCTATCAGCTACAGTCCCTCTTTCTTCGAAATCATTCACTACACGATAAATAGTGCGTCTTGTTGGCACGTTGTTTCTCCCAAATATTTCACGTAACTTTCTCATCGTCACAGTAATCAATGATTGATTTTCATAAAATGTTTTAACGATTAAAACACGTTGGTTTACTGAATATTTTTCCATAATAAATTTGCCACGACTCTACTTCACGACTGCCAAATATGAACTGTCAAGACTAATGTTTACCAAAATGGCGGCGAAACAAAGTAGTATACCTTACCGGCGGACACCCTGTAATAGGCATAAGAAAAACCTCGTCTCAGTATGCTTTAACTAAAAAAGTTCTACAATATGTAGCTCGTCGATATAGTTATCATTGATTTTGGTGGCAAAGCCGATTAATCGAACGTTTTGAAAAGTTTTTCAACTTCAAGTTCAAAAGTGGGTTAGGAAATAAAAAAAATGTTATATACAAAAGGTGCCTTTAACATAATTAGGGGCATCATGAAATATTTATGAAACTACTATATTTTTCTGAAATTTAAACTTTAGTGGAATAGAACTTCTAGGGAACAAAAGGGAACAAGAAACGTATACCACCCAAAGAAAGGTGAAAGTGTCTTCTTTAACCCTATATATACTTTTGCACCCGCCACGACCCGCGGGTAGAACACGTTTTTAATTTTAATGAAATTACTCTAAAAAAAATTCAAATTTAAACAGCCCTATAATTACTCGTATACAATGGTGTATTAAATTATCACTTTTTCGCCTAAAGGTTTATGTTTTTTTACTTTAGACTACGTAAAACTAAAATAATTAAATATAATACCTGCAAAAGGGTTTATATGGCTTTGTTTTGATCAGCAAAAAAATAAGTCATAAAAGTATCACAATAGGTTGGTTCTACAGTAAACATATGATCTCTTTCTAATATACCTGTTATCAACTTTTAGGGTCAACCAAATTCATAAACAATTTTATAATAATAATCGCGACATTAAACCACTAAAGATAAAAAACAACCCCATATTGGCGAGATACTAATTAGTTTTACCTGATATTAAGGTCTGGATAACAACAAATAAAAATATTCAGAAAAATATGGAGATCTTCAGTTATAAAGAACTGGCCGAGTATTTTAGAAATAAAAACCAGGAAGATGTTCTTAGTTACGTTAAAATAAAATTAAACTTAAATTCGTGTAACACCGAAATACAATGCAATTATCTAATTTTGTAAAAGTACTAAAAAAACGCTACAAAGAAGTTAGCTACAGTAAACAAAAGTTTTATATAAAAAGTGAAAAGTGGTTAGAAGGCCAACTTACTGTCGCTGCAGAAACAGTGAGAACAAACCGAATTCTTAAAAGTATACCAACTCCGAGCGATGCAAAACAGTACACAAATGGGGAGACATTAGCCTTATTTATGGGTTTGAAATTAACAAAACAGCAATGTATTAAGCTCAGATTGCGTGCGATTGATAAGGGCTCAAATATCTATACAGCATATCACATAGCCGCTGCTAAAATGGACTGTTTGCCATCAAAGGACACTATTGCAATCACACCAATTTCGGCAGAGGTACAACTACAATCTCTACTTGATCACACAGCCGAACGCTTGCCACAATCAATACCAGGAAACGCGTTAAAGAAATATGGAAACACAAAGCTAATTCTTTTTTGCAAATGGGGATGTGATGGTTCTTCGGGACAAAAACCATACAAACAAGTTGTATGTGAAAATATTTCGGACTCAGATATGTTCATGGTATCATTTGTACCATTGCGATTGAAACAGATTTTGGAAGATTCAGAGCCTTCGACTAGTACAACGCGAACAATGGATAAATGAGACACCATCTTCTACGAAATACTGCAGGCCAATCAAATTTGAATTCAAAAAACAAACTCGTGATGCCATTAACAAAGATATTAGTGATATCAAGGCCCAAATTGCAACACTACAGCCATTACAATTACAGTTAGATGGGCAGCAAATTGAAGTAAGCTACCAATTAGTCCTTACAATGATATATGGAAAAGTAGGTCAGGCTTTGACTAACACGGAGGCTGCATCCAGCTTCATTATATGCCAAGCAGCATCAACCCAATTAAACCAAGTTTCGACAAAATCATTAGATAATCTCGATGAATGTGAAATTGGATTATCACCACTACATGCAAGAATACGACTTATGAAACATATACTAAAAATCAGTTATGAGATGGATTTCGGGTCTTCGGCGGGCACGCGGATAGCCAAGAAAACTTTTTTCGCCCGACAGTAGCGGGGGTGCGCAAAACTCGTGCACCTAAAAGTTATGACGGGATGGGTTTAATGATTCGGAAGTATTACCTCCAACCCAAATCCCAACTTTAGGATGCCTTTATGGTCCACCTTGCTTTTGCGACTGGCCTCTCGCAGTGAAGCCATGACACGGATTTTAATATAAGTAGCCGCTGAGCAATACCGCAATTTAACAATGCTCATTTTTCTTTAGCTGGAATCAAAAAAATATATTAATAAACTGAATAAATAAACGAGGAACGATACTTACTCAATACTCATTTATCTGGAAATAAAATTGTAGATAATTTAAAAAGAAAGAATAACAATTTAACCGACCGCATACATACCTCATGTTAATTTTGTCTTGTTTTGTCATTGAATATTGTTCTTGTTCAATCGGTTTATTTACAAAGGTTTTTTTTTTTGTTGCAATAGTATATGTTAAATCAATGAAATTGACGAGGGTGTAGTAAAATTGGCAACGCAAAAATTAATGCGTAAACCCAGAGAAGGGAAACTAGATATTTTCAAATACAATTTTTAGCTAGCTTTTCAATGAAAAAAGCCACCATCTACATTTATGGTTGCCTGGTATGAAACCGATGAGCAAGTATAAGGGCCTGTAAAGAAGGAATGCTGAAAGTGTCAGTGGCCTAACCCGCATTATATAGGAACAAATAAAAGAAAAAAGATGGAGAAGAGCGCGAACAACTTCTTAAGTAAATAATTTTTTTTGGAATGACCAAGCGATATTATGCATGTATTATGAATATATTATTATGAATATATTTTTTGTTGTGCTGGAATATTAGTACATTCTAGAATTAGTAACGGCATCAATTCAGCAACAAAAAAATAATAATGGAATGATATAAAAAGGAGTCTTGTTAAGATAGTCGAGGAGAGTATTGTGAAAGTGAAAAGTCGAGTCAGTCTTGTGAAACGTTAGTGGATCGTTAGTCTGGTGAATGTGAAGCGTCAATTTTGTTAAAGCAGAGCGTTAGTCTGGTTAAATTAATTCAAGAGTTGGCAAAAGTGTGTGAATAAGTGTGGATTATAATGTAAATTAGAAAAAAAAAGAAATCCTTTGAAGTGTATCCTAAGGAAACTTTCAAATTTTTTTCAAAAAAACTTGAGCCAAATAAAAACTAATTGCCCAAAGGCCTAAAAAAAAGAAAATATAAAAAAACAGTTATTGGTGGAAATTTTTAAAAATGATTTATTGTTACTAAAGTTGTTGGAGAAAGAAAATTAATGCTTATTATAAAGAAAAGGCAAAACAATACATATAATATACATAAGCATTTAAAAGACTTAAAACTTAAATAAATACAGCTTTAACAATACCCACACAATAAAACAGCAATACCAGTAGCTATAAGAAAGCCAAATTTCGAAGGGTGCGAAAAGGAGGTCCTTGCAGTGAAGCAGCCAGAGAGAATGATCCTGAAAAGGAGGAAAATACCACCAGAGTAATTTAAAGATATGTATCGTTTATTTATATACTTTTATATATTACCTTACCTATATACATATGTGCAAAACCTTTGCGTCTGTTAACAATAATAATAATAAAAAAAAGAAACATTTAATCTTTAGGGAAGCTTAAAATTTATAAAAAAAAAAATAGATAATATGTATTACTTTCTGTAGAGTAAGTAATATTGGAGTTTGTAATTTTCTATATATCTCGAGCGATAATCTAGAGAAGTACGTCTGTCCAGAGAGAAAACAAAGAAAAGGGAAATTGTTAGATATTTCTTTTCGTTTCACTAGTGTGAAGTATACAAGATTTTTTGTTTGTGATAAAGAGGCTGCGTAATCCGACTTTAGGGAGCTCCTTCAGTTAGGAATGTCAGTCAGGAAAGTAAAGGATATTTCAACTTCGTAATAGAGAAAACGAACGGAGGACACAATAAACTTTGATAAACCAATTTTAATACCTTACTAGGACAGATTTGCTTGATAGATGAAATATAAGATGTATTGTTAAATAAAAAGAAAATTCAAAAAAAAACCAGAAAAAGAGTTAACAAAGTTCTGTAAAGCAAAACTTATGTAGGTGGTTTAGATCAATATGTATAGAGAATAAGTGAAAATTGTTAGTATTAAGTAAGGGGAAAATGATCCAGAGGTAAGTGTGTGCGAATAGATATTCGGTTTGGAGGGGTCATTAACAATATTCAACTGGAATTAGAAAATGACCATGGTTGGGATTTTAGGCGACTGGAAGAGTCATCTAGCTTCCCTGAAGGCGTGGTGTATATTTTCATTAGTAGTGATGATAGGTTCGTTTTAAATAAAATTATAATTGCTGCTTGTCCGTAGGGCTTAAGTGAGGGTTAAAAGCACACGTCCCGAAAAGTCTCTAACGAGCGAGCTAACCGTGAACAATCACTTAAGTGCCACCGCGACACGTAACAGGATCCATAAGAAACAATGAAACCAACAAAGAGTTAAGAAGTTCAAAAAAGAAACATGTTCAAGATAAATATCGCAAAGATTTTTTTCAGATCCAGAAACAGCATCTGAAATAACAGGAGTGGATTTAAACCTTATTTTCAGATTTAAAATAATCCTAGAAGTACTTGCGTGCAATGTAGAAATTGACTCTAGACAATTTGGAGATTTGCAAACATATATACAACCAACTACCCATAAAGAAATATGTCTGCAACAGTTCACAAAATCCTTTATCATGGAGAAGATATCATTAAATATCATTTGGTGCCACTTGGAGATCTATCAGAGGAGGCTCAGAAAAAAAAGGAACAAGGATTACAGATGTTATAGAGAGCACAATACTAGAAAAATTTCACGGAATTCCACAAATGAAGATCTATGTATTTAATATATTATTGACAACGTCAGATCCGTTCATCTCCAATATTCGAAATCAATGGAAAGTGGAACATCGGGATTTAGATGAAGAAGCCAAAAAGAATAGAAATAGCACAGAACAAAATATAGAATATATGCAATTAATATTTGTGTCAAATTAATAATAATTATAATTGCCTTTCATTGTTATTTAAGTACGAAAAACATAGTATTAGTAAAAAATAATAATAAATAGAACCTACCATTGTTGCAAATGCTATTAAAATCTATTGCAGTTTTCATTTTTAAAATGTTTTTTAAAATTATCAAATTTGACAGCAAAAAATAATAAATTTTTCTGTAGTAACAGCAAAATCTCCAGTTAATTTTACTATTTTTTTTTTAGTGTAAACATTTTTTTGAGTGTAAAATTTTTTTTAAGTGTAACATTAAAAAAATGCAATTATCACAAAAAATAATTATAAATATTATTAAGATCCAAATATAAAATTTTTGAATATGTAAATAAAAAAAATAAACCCATATTTCACTCCAAAAGTTAAAAAAATTCAAAAGTTCAACTTTGACCTAGAAGTCCTTAAAAAGTCCTCAATCAATTTTAATGTAATTAAAACTGAGTCAAGCTGAACTAAATATCTATCCATTAAAAAATATTTTGATCGGTTCAAAAGTTACAGAATTTTGGCCAGTGAAAAACGATTTTCAGCCACTGTGCGACGGTGATCAGTAACTTTTAACGATACGACAGTCACAAATTTGTCGACAATTTTTATTGTTTGCTGTAACAATTGTGTGATTCACTACCTGCTCGTAGACGATAGTAGACATCGTTAATTTGTTGTTTAATCAAATTTATATCAAATAGCATCTCTGCCAAAAAACGAAAATTACAAAGAACAATTAAAAAAATAACAAATAGCTCACTAAGCCTTTTAGGGATACAATTTTTCATACGTTTAACTATATTCCAAAAGGTAAGTAAAAACCATGTGAGGCTTTTTCCACATGTTGTCTGTATATACTTTTACTGCCTTGTTTATACAAAATATTTGTTGTTTATAAACCTACTAACACTGCCCCTAAAAGATGTCATGAATTTTTTCGAATAAATAAACAACCCAAAATTACATGTCGTTTAGTTTTCTCGCTAATCGTTTAGATAACAGCAACAGCTGCCTTAACAATAGCGAATATTGATTAAAAAAGGTTACTCAATAGCAACATCGTTATTTTGTTGTTAAAAGTTTTAATCGATAGGATTATCGTTAAAAGAGAATATTGAAAAACGAACAGTGAGCAGCAGTAGTGGAAAAGTTTGAAATATTGCAGAAAGTACAAGTAGTACAAAAATGTAGCTAAGCTTTCTCGACTCTTTAAAATTTTTAAGCTGCCTTGTGTTCCTCTGTGCTTATTGGTTTTGTCTACACCTTAGCATATTCTATGGAAAATTGTGCGTAAATTTTTAATTTATTTTTCCACACACTCGACTGCAAATTCACAATTACCCATTTTGCCATTATGGCCTTGGTAACTATACTTTAAAAGCAAATTGTGGATTTGGTTGTTTGTTTGCCGGCAGCCAGTGTTCTTGTTATTGTTTGATTTAAAAGTCTATTGTCTTTTAATCGTAGACAATTGTATGTTTCCTGTGTCTGTGTGTGTGCGTATGTGCTGAAACATACGTGGGGGTTAGTTGCATCAATTGTTTTGGAGTGTATTATGATTACAGTTTAATCTTCAAAGAAGAATTCTGATTGACTACCGAGGGGTTTTGGGCAACAAAACTTTATTAAATTTGACGGTGAAATCCGAAATTTATTGAAAACTATCCAAGAACCGAAGAACATTAAGATCAACTATGGACGATGCAGAGTTTCTGTGGGAGCAGGATAAAGAAAATTAAAATTTAAAAAGTCTAGACATACGATTTTGGTTATTTATGCTTAAGATAAAGTGCATGAATTTAGTAAGGATACTTGCCAAACAGGATTACAGCTTCATTCATTTCAGTAGACGAATTAGTAGTTCCGCGCAAAAATATCAAACTTAAGTATAGAGCGTTTTGCGATTTTATTTGCTGGGTAAATATTAGAACTGATAGTAAATATTTGAAAGAGATTGCAAACGGACAAAATATAATTTTCCGATGGTGGCTTAAAACACAATAAATTGGTATTGAAATTATTCATAGGCCAGGTATTCATAACAAGGTACGAAAAGATATGAGCAAAATTTTTTATTAGCACTGAACGGCTAGTTCAGTATGGGAATTACTAGTATTGAGTACTAACTCACGCGCCAAACTTCACTACAGTTACTTTTACGCCACGGAATTATTTAGTAAATCACTTGTGCATTTTTTTTTTTTTTTAGTTGTGTATATTTTTTATTTACAAGTCTTATACGCTAATAAGGTACATAGTATGGGAATTTACTTAGAAGTACTACAACACTTATATCTGTTAATTGAATAAAAAAGCTGTTAATAATACTAACTTGAGGAAAATTTTTCCTAAAAACCTCTAACAAACCTTTAAAAAATTTTATAATGAAATTACAAAAAAGCAACCACAAAAGTTTCTTTCAGGCGAAAGAATTCTAGTGATTGCTTAATAAATTTCTTATTGCTTCAAAATTAGACTCTCTGCATCTTTTATTGAATGACAGGGTCAGATCGTTGGCGAATTTATCAATCTTTTTAAAATGGAATCTGCAGTGCAGTAAGTCGGTAGGGAATCTTGGAGGAAGATTATATATTATTTTTAGATTTTTATTTTGAATAATTTGAACCTTTTTCGTATGGGTTTTGGCAGTTCTGAGAAACCAGACTGGACAACCATAGGTGAGTATCGGTCGAATACACATACTATACAGCAGTAATTTGTTTTTCAGATTTAGCTTAGACCTTCTATTGAGAATGGGGTACAGCGCGCGACCACATTTTATGGCTTTATCACAGGAGTGCCTGACATGTAACTGGAACAACAGCTTTCTATCTAACACAAAGCTAAATATTTAACTTCATCCCTAATAGGGATTGTGTTTCCATTTACGAACAAAATTTTTGAAGGAATACGTTTGGGCGATTTATTGTTTGTGAAGCAATAGTGAGCTTAAACGACCGCCACACAGGACTAGGACCAGTGCAAGAGTATGTCGCCTATAGCTCCATATTGGCTTTTAGCAACTCCATGGGGAAAGCCTGTGGGGTGTTAGAGCACATACATGTGCATCAAAATCATGTTTTTATTATTCTTTTATACAGCTTAAAGCACAGCGCTTCAGCTCTCGAAAGAGAGAGTCTTAATAAAACAGAGTTCAAGTTCGCACACACACGTCTTGGTATCAGCAGCCCCATAAATAAAAAAATAAAAATAAGGAATAAACACTAAGAACTGAAGGTTCATTAATTTATGTATGTGTGAACGTATTTTATAGCATTGAATTGTGTTTGATTATTTATTTATGTATTTTTTTTTTTATTATTATATTTTTTTTAAATTAATTTATTGTTTTTATTATAATTTTTTTTTTATTATATTTTGTATATTATATATTTTTTTCACTTATTATATTTTGTGTATTTTTTTTATTTTATTAATTCGATTTTTATCATTTATTTATACTTTTTTTTTATTTTATTTAAAATTTTATCATTTTTTCAAACATTTTTGCCTTTCTATTAAACGCCGAGTCTACATTTTCACAAACTACGTCTGTTTTGTAAGTTTTGGTCCTGCATCTGTTAAATCTAGCTAGCTTTTAAAATCAGTTGAGAGTAGGGAGCTATGAGCGAAACGCCTAGACCGCAAACAAGAAATAGAAAAAGGTCAGTACACCCCGATTTCAATACATAGTTCTTATCAGATTCATAGGAAAGTTAGTACATTCAACATGGTTGATAATAGTAATTCTAATATCATTGATATGTCGGAAACAATTAATGTACGACCAGAGCAAATAGGTATAGCGTCGGCAGATAGCGAAGCTGTCAGAGCTGTTGGAGGTATCGATCCGGAGGTTAGAGATTTAGTAGTTGACGAGACATTAAATGTTCAGAGGGCATTGGAAGATAAAATGAGAAGCAAGACTCAAGATGAGATGGTGGAAATGAAGAAAATTATGGCGGAAATGTCTACAGTTGTACAAGACCTGGAAAACTGTCGAGTTCAAGTTTCCGAGCCAACGAGCATTCACTCAACACCTACCAGAGAAAACAATGCTAATGAACACCCGAATCGGTACATCGATGCTATTCCTGAGGTAACTCGATTCGCTTTTAGCAGTGCAACAAATGGTCCACGAAATGTAGATGGGCCTTACCAAACTATGAGAATGGCCGCAAATTATAACTTAAATCCAAACTTACCTAATTATGGAGCTCGTTGTTCAACTGAACCCGTAGCTATCAATTCTGCCACTCCCAGGGTTCAAAGTATCAGCTCGTCAGAAGCAGCAACTCAAAGAGGAACACTTACAAACGGCAACATGCGAGCTGTAGATAAAATTACAATTAGAGTTGATAAGTGGGGCTTAATATTTGAAGATAATAATACTTACATGAGTGTTGAGGATTTTATATTTCATTTGGAGCACCTACAAGCCCATTACGGTATCCTTTGGGATGAAATTCTCGGAGATTTTCACCTGTTAGTAAATGGTCCTGTCAGAGATTGGTATTGGCTACTTATACGCATGCGCGGAATGATGGAGTGGCCAACTCTCAGAGGTAAACTTCTGACCCAATATTGAACCAATACATCCAATTTTGAAATCATGCGTGACCTGGTAGAAAGAAAACAACAAACAAATGAATCTATCGATAAATTCTTTTACGACATGAATAAACTGCGTTCAAGATTGATACAGCCAATTCCCGAGTCTGACATGGTGAAAATATTGAAAAGAAATATTAAATAAAATCTCGCCAGAATAGTGTACCCTATTGCAGTATATATCGTAGAGCAACTTCGTTTGGAGTGTCTAGAGGTGGAACGAAATTTTCTTAGAAGGGAGAATAGGAATCCTATTATAGCTCAGCGCCACATACGAGCGGTTAATGAAATAAGGATTGAAGCAGCCGAAGATCATGAAGGAAGGATGAACGACAGCTTTATGAAAATATCGCCGCTATTAGAAATGTCCCACAAAAGCGAGCACTAATCTGTTGGAATTGCCAAGCTGAAGGGCACTGTTTCCGATAGTGTGAGTCCTTGGAACGCAAACTGTTTTGTTACCGATGTGGTAAAGGCGATGTAGCTGCGAAGTGTCCAGTCTGTCGGCTGGAAAACTTTCAGAGAGGCGTGGGCACGACTGGGGGCTCACGTCAGTATCGAAACCCCAGAAAATAAATAAAGATTGCCACGAGCATCCAAATAATCCAGATTCCTACAACACAGCAAGTAAAATGAACCATAGGTCCAATTACCAACCACAGCTGAGGCATTATTTACCTATTGAAGTAAGAGAAGAAAATTATGAGAAAGTTAGATCTAGGATATTTAAATCAGATGACCAGGTCCGAAAGCCAAGTAAACGAATTTTACGAATAAGGAAAATTTTTGCAGAAAAACGTAAAAAGAAACGGTTAATTTTAGAATCAGTAACAAGAGCTATAGATATAAGAAACGATTCAAGAATTTTTATAGAAGTTAAAATACATAAGAAAAAGATAACAGGATTGTTAGATACAGGAGCCACGATGTGCTTATTAGGCAAAAATTGCCGAGAATTCATTCTTGAGGCAGGCCTGGATATCATTCCTATGTGGACCAATGTGAAAACAGCTGGAGGTCAACAATACAGAATGTTAGGCAAAGTAAATGTCTTCGTTGAATTTAAAGCTGAAAAACATCCAATATGTTTATATTTATGTCCAGACCTGGAGAAAGAACTTTATTTAGGAGTAGACTTTTATAAAATTTTTCAATTAGCACCTGAAGTTTTAAAAGTAGAAGAATTGAATGTCGAGAAAATTCAACAAGACTTTGGCAGTGGTAATAAAGAGCACCGTATGAAGCCACACATTCTCGATGCAAATCAACAGAATCAGTTAAAAGAAGTTATCAAATGCTTTGATTCATTTGAAGAAAAAGGATTAGGGCGTACTCAATTAGAGAAACACACAATAAAATTAATTGAAGGTGCAATCCCGATCAAAGACCGATACTACCCTATTTCTCCAGCAGTGTAGCAAATTACTTACGAAGAGATAGATAACATGCTTAAGCTGGAAGTGGTAGAAGAGAGTGAAAGCCCGTGGAGCAACCGCACGACCTTAGTACGAAAATTAGGTAAAACGCAATTCTGTTTAGATGCTCGCAAATTAAATGCTTTAACCATAAAATATGCATATCCATTACAAAATATCAATGCAATTTTGAGCCGAATAGATGATACACATTTTATCAGTAGTGTGGACCTAAAATATGCTTTTTGGCAGATTGAGCTAGACGATGAAAGTAAACCATACACAGCTTTTACGGTAGCTGGCCGACTATTGTATCAATTTCGAGTTATGCCATTCGGATTATGCAATGCGGCGCAGAGGCTATGTAGACTTATGGATAAAGTTATTCCAAGTAAATTGAAAAATAATGTGTTTGTGTACTTAGATGACCTACTGGTCATATCAAATGGATTCGACGAACATTTGAGGTTACTAAGAGAAGTTGCTGAGTGCCTAAGAGCTGCCAAGTTATTATTATTAATGTATGGGGGGATATCGAAGCAGACCACTTACTTTCTGGGTCCCTTTTCGACCCCCATTTCGCTCCTCAAATTGATTTCAGGGAACCGATCCGTAATCACAACTACCTTACTTTCAATTGAGTCTCGTGCTAGCTCTGGCCTTTACTCTTGACTAATGTGATTTCAGACCGTCGACTGGTAGCTGTCGACACTCTTCCTCAGCTACCATTTGTCTAAGGCTTAGTTCCTATCTAACAAGTGTCTGCCCGTGGTCTTAAGCCTTATGCAAGCCAGTGCTGGAACTTCACACACAATGTGCGCTACAGTCTGAGCCTCTTCCAGGCATAGTCTGCAAGTATCATCTTCTACGACTTTCATCTTAGCCAGATGGTACTTGAAGTTTCCATGTCCTGTCACTAACGCAGTGACCCAGCTTAAAGTAGCCCTATTATACCCAAGCACCTTGCTGGCCTTCCTGCCGAGGGGCTCTTTGAGCACCATTCTAGCCTGCCTACATGTGGTATTCTCCCTCCACCTATTCAGGTGTAACGAGTGTACCCATTGAAGAACTTTAGCTCGCACTAGGCCATTCCCCAGGGCAACCCTGGGTTCTTGTCCACAGAAATCCACATCAGATCCCCTTTTTGCTAGTTCGTCTGCTGCTTCATTCCCAGCTGTGCCTATGTGTACCCTAACCCACATCAACGTCACCTCATTCAACCAGGCACATCTGTTCAGTTTCATAACACATTCCAGCACCAGTTTGGAATATACGTTCACTTGCCTCATGCGTTTTATAACTGACTGATTGCCAAGTGCAATGAGAACCCTTTTCTTATGCACTCGGCTTTCAAGCAAGTCATCCAACGCATGCAGCAACCCAAGCAGTTATGCCTGGTAAACTGATACGTACCTCCCCAAAAACAGACTACAGGAAAAGTTTAGCTCAACTGAGAATACACCTGCTCCTGCCCTGCCACTCATAAGAGAACCATCAGTAAAAATGCTGATGTCGTTCTCCATACACTCATTGTGTATAATGCCTTCCGCAATGAGTGTCCGATGCAGCCTCTCGACTACCTTTCTTCTACTCATGCGTTCCATCGGCATCTGAGCAGCCCTAACCTCTTTCCCAACGAGGTCCAGGATACTCCTATGCCCGATGTTCGGCCCAAAGCTATGCCAAACCGCATCGCTCCTCATTCGCAAAGCTGACAATGCGGCCGTTGACCTAATGAATAAGTCTAATGGCTGCAATCCCAACATTACCTCGATTGCCTGTGTTGGCGCCGTGCGCATTGCACCACTTATACCCATGCAGGCAACCCTCTGAATCCCATCCAACTTACGCTTAATTGTGCCCTGAGAGGCCTTCGGCCACCACACCACGAATGCGTAAGTTATAATGGGTCTCACCATCATTGTGTAAATCCATAATGCAGCCCTTGGCGAGATTCCCCACCTACGGCCACACACTCGTTTACATTGATGCATAATCCTTTTTGCTTTCCGGACCTTTGTTTCGATGTGTTCATTCCAGGTAAGTTCCTTATCCAGGGTAACGCCCAGATAATTCACCTTCCTGGACACATTTACTTCCGATCCGAAAAGCTTTAAGGCTTCAACCTCTACACCCTTCTTCTTACGAGTGAAAAGCATAGCGTCGGATTTACTGGTATTTATGGTTAGACCCTGGTCACTGCACCATGTCTCAGTCACCATGAGAGCCTGTCTCATGCAACCTTGAATGGCCCCGATGAACTTACCACCAACCATTAGTGCCAGATCGTCTGCATACGCAATCGTATGGACGCATATTGAGCCCAATCTCCAAAGAAGGCGTTGTTGTTGGTGATGTTCCACAGAAGAAGTGACAATACACCTGCCTGTGGGCACCCCCTAACTACCCTACCTCGAATCTTGGTCCTCCCATCTCTGAGATTTATAGCCCTAGTCCGAAGCATAGCGTTTATCCATTTTATAATAATGGGGTCAACCATATGTTCAGTAAGAGCACTTCTCACCTTGTCAAAGGCGCCCTCAATGTACATAAAAACGGACAGAGCAGCTCCGCCATTGAAAATTTCTCTTTCCGGTACTCTGACGAGCTCGTGCAGAGCGGTGTCAGTAGATCTACCTGCTCTATAAGCATGCTGAAATCTACTCAAGGGCGTATCCATCAGCTTATGGTTCTCCATAAAGTCAGCCACCGCCCTCCCCATTGTCTTCAATATAAAAGATGTTAGGCTAACCGGTCTGAAGGACTTAGCGTCAGTACAGTACCTCTTACCCGGTTCGGGAAGAAATACAACTTTAGTTTCCCTCCAAGCCACCGGAATATATTCCGTCGCTAGACAGGCTACGAATATTCCCCTAATCCTATCAAGAAGGGTATTTATTCCCCACTGTAATAAGGCTGGGAAAATTCCATCCATTCCAGCTGCTTTGAATGGTGCAAAAGATAGTAATGCACTTCTGACACCATTCGGACATATTATCCTTTCAGCCTCAGCTCGTCTTCTCTCACAAGCCCCCCTATTTACAGGAGTCCATGAGTCACTCGTACTAAAGCTTCCAGGAAAATGAACCTCCATAAGCGATTGCAATGTCTCCTCCACTGTCTCAGTCATGTGACCATCGCTCTTGCGAATTAGTCCCATCCTAGAGACAGGGTCTTTAGATATTATCTTCTGTATTCTACATACTTCAGATGTATTCCTCATATTAGAGCAGAATTCCCTCCACGTACTTCGTTCCCGAAGATGTATTGTTCTCTTCAGCTCTCTCTTCTTCTCCTTATACGCATCCCATGAGATCGAGTCTCTTTCCATCAGGTATCGGTTAAAGGCCTTCCTTGTTACCTTTTTCATGGATTTAATTTCTCCGTTCCACCAAGGTATCGGATCCTTTTCATCCACTACTGTCAAAGGACAAGCATGCTCGAAAGCTATCTTAACCGTAAAGTTCAATTGTGCCACCGTCCGCTCGATTTCGCCCGTGTTGCGAGGTGCTCTGTATGGAGCACCTCCTATATGTACCGTGAATCCACGAAGGTGGGTTCTACCCCTCTGTTAAGTACCAGCAAATTGTGTCTTTCTACAAATTCCAACAATTGTTGTACTCTGTAGTTATCATCTGTGCTGCCCCAAACCGTATTATGCGAGTTGGCATCACAGCCCATGATCAGCGCCATACCTCTTTGCCTGCAGAAACTCTCCAGGTTCTCCACCTCCAGTGACGGATGTGTACCTCTCGTCTCATAGGGAAGGTAAGCCGACGAAATAAGAAATGATCCCGAACCACTGCCAATCATTACTACCGTAAGATCCGGCGACCAGAGATGTGTCATAGGTACACTTCGTACGCCATGTCGCACCAGGATGCACGACCTTAATTTACCATCAGTCTGTGAGTGGTACAGATTGGCGGTCTGTTGAGATAGGCCCCTGATATTGCCTTGGGCAATCCAGGGCTCCTGTAGCAAGGCTATATCCAGCTTATCCTCCTCAAAACATCGCACCAACATTGCTGAAGCTGCTTTGCTGTGATGAAGATTGAGCTGGCATATACTTATTTCTTCCTGGTATGCTGCCAAGTTAATAATTGGGTTAAAAAAATCACCGTTTTGTTTTCAAGAGGTGAAATATTTAGGATTTATAATAGGTGGAGGCGTTTTTTAAAACAGATCCTGACAAAATTCAGGCCATTCGAAATATCAAGTTGCCCAAAAATACGAGGGAAGTCAGAAGTTTTCTGGGACTTCGCGACTATATCAGCACCACTAACAGACGCGCTAAAAAATCACCAAAATTCGCAATGACCCCAGAAGCAGCACAAGCATTTGAAAACCTCAAGAAAGCTCTTACCTCCTCACTTGTGTTAAAGCATGCTGATTTTACGAGACCCTTCTACATTCAATGTGACGCGTCTGATTATGGCATTGGTGCAGTCTTATTCCAGTATAATGATGAGCGACAAGAAAATCCTATAGCTTTCTATTCCCAAAAACTGAATTCGCGTCAGAAAAACTACAGCGTTACAAAAAAGGAATGTTTTGCAGCTGTGATGGCAATTAAAAAGTTCAGACCATATGTCGAATTGATGCAGTTTACTGTAATAACTGACCATGCGAGTCTCAAATTGTTAATGAATTTAAAAGATTTAAGTGGTAGACTAGCTCGGTGGTCGTTACAACTTCAGGCCTACAATTTCAATATTGAGCACCGGAAAGGTTCCGAAAATGTTGTCGCGGATATGCTGTCAAGATGCCCGGCAGAAGCCACAATGAGTGAAATGAGTGTAGAATAGTTACTGGATATTGAGTCAGGAGAATTTAAGAAAAATGAATACTCCCACTTAAAAAACCAAATCACTGAAAACCAGTCTAAATTGCCAGATTTAAAAGTCGAAAATGGTCTTATTTTTAAGAAACTTAATTTTGAACAGGACGCAGAAGAACAGATCAAATGGAAATTATGGATTCCATCAAATTTAACAACTCAAATAGTAGAAAAAGTCCATTCTGCTAATACTTCAGCTCATTGTGGTACCGCAAAAACAATAGAAAAGGTAAAACGCTTCTTCTACTGGCCCCGAATGACAATGCAAATTAGAGAATATGTAAAAAAATGTAAAGTTTTCAAAGAAGTTAAACCAGCTAACCAGAATCTAATGCCAGGTATTGGTCAAGAGGTAGTAAGGGAAAGGCCATTTCAAAAAATTTACATCAATTTCTTAGGTAAATATCCAAGGTCTAAAAGCGGAAACTGTTACATTTTCATCGTGGTCGACCATTTGACTAAATTCACATTTTTAAAAGCAATGAGAGACGCAACAACTAACAACGTAATACAATTTTTGATACATGAAATTTTTCACAAGTTTGGAGTCCCGGAAATTATTCATAGTGACAACGGCTCACAGTTTGTATCACAAAGCTTTCAAAAAATGATCGAGACCTATAAAATAAAGCACTTGAAAACAGCTGTTTACTCCCCGCAGTGCAACGCTTCTGAAAGAGTCAACCAGTCAGTTTTAGCTGCGATTAGAGCTTATCTAGAGAATGATCACCGTGACTGGGACCTTTTTATTGTCGTTGGATTAAGGCGACTTCGTTTGGCAGTAAGACATGCTCCCGCAACGGAAAATGCTTCTTCCGCTGACGCAGAAGTGGCTGGAATTCCAAAACATAATTCTGCCAATTTAGCTACACTTGGGAACTTCTGAAAATGTAAGGAGAAATTAGCAATGTAGCATTTTTTTTATTCGTGAAAATTACCTCCTGATTTCTTTCCCACCATTCGAGGCATTCTGCTTCTTCATACGGAGCGTCAAAATATGAATTGATTTCCTTAAGCAAATCAGTTTCACTATTGTTTTAATCGCTTGTAGAGGCGGCAAACTCGAGAATATTTTTTCTCGTACACGAAAGTTTCTTAAATGAAACAGATTAATGAACACTGGCATATTAATTTTCCACATAATATAGAGTTCAAATCAAGTTAAAAGTTTTAGTTATCTTTATGAATAAAAAATAACAACTTACTGTTTTTTTTAAGGTCCAGCTAGCTCAGAATTAGTTGGCCGTTTTACAATTTCTGTATTTATTTTAAATATGCGAATTATTTCGTTGTGAATTAATTCCTCTTTCGTAATAAAGTCTTCATATTCTTCCAGCAAAACCTTATTCATATTAAAATTTTCGTTTTTTGGTAACTTCTTTAACCATTTTTCCAACATCGGCCAGTTTTTTAGCATGGATCCATTAGCGCTGAAACAAGATGAATTTTTTTACGAGAAATCTTTTAGGGAAGTTTTCTCTAGTGAAGTTGTATAAGTCAATAAATATTCCAAATTCTGCTTGCTCATCGTTTTCGGATATGCTCTTTATGGTTTTTTCATATAATACGCTGCAAGCTGTAGGGTAATTTCGGCCTTGAAAATATATTATGGCTTTTTCAAACATAGCTAAAAATTCCGTAAATTTTTTAATTATAACATTTTTTAATTATTAACGCAATGTTTATGGAATCAAAACTATTTCTAAGCTTCTGCACATATTAAGCAAAGTATTCCAACGAGTATCGTTAGAATTTTTTAACGTAGTAGGCTTATTTTTCAAAGCGTCCATGAGATCACAATCATTCAGTACGGATATTCCGTATTCTTCTTCTAGATGAAGAGCTTCGGCAATTTCACTGCTTTCAAGTATTGTTTTGATCGTGTCATCTTGTTGAAACACAGTTTGTACTTTTATTAGTTCTTCCGTAGAATAGGAAAGCGTTCTATAAATTGTTTTTAACTTTGCCGTAATTGTGTTTATCTCTTCAAATCGCGTTTTTTCTAATATATCATGAATTAGAAACCGGTGGAGTGCATGAGCCATACATTCATGCCTCTATATGTTTGCTAATCGTAGTGCTGAAACGATATTGCTGCCACCATCGCTAACAGCATATATATACTTTTTATCTAAATTAAAGAATTTTAATGTGTCAAGAATATTTTCTGCTATCAACTTTCCGGTATGAGGGTGCGGAAAATATTCCGTTTTTAATGAAACTGATATTAATTTGAATTTTTGGCAAAAATGCATTTTAATGTTAACGTACGCTAAACGCCTGAAGTTGTCTGTCCAGAGATCTAATACGAGAGCCATGTTATTGGGTGCAACAGTGAGGGTTTCTTTAACAATATTTTTATATAAAGTGTATACATCGTGCAAGGCAGTCGTTGCAACGGTTCGGCCACTTGGGAAATCAATGTTGCAACATATTTTTGGAAACCCTAACGTTCTACAGTCTATGCAGCACATTTCTGCAATTCTCCTAGCGATTGCAAAATTTGCTTCCAATTTACTTTTATAAACAGGCGATGATGTTGCTAGTGCTTTGTTTGTGACTTTCATGTTTGACTTTGAATTTTTGGTTTGTACATCTATATTATGAATAGTTCGCAAATGTGTTATATGATTTGATGTGGACGTTCCGATATTAAATCTAGAGATATATAAGATATACACATTATTTGAGTTTTTTGACCTTTTTTGTAATTTTATTTAATTAATTTGTTAAGCTCTACGTCTGTAATAAAAATATTCTTTATTATAAATAATAATTTTATTTGTTTTATTTGATATTTTGCTACGTTTTTGTATAGCATCGTCAGGAAATAAAATGATCATTTTACACAAAGGCGTAGCGAAATATCGAATAAAATAAATAAGGTTATTTTATTTATAATAAAAAAAATTTAAAAATAATTTTTAAAGTTAATTTTTTTTTTTTTTTTGTATAACTCAAAGAAATAAAAATTAATGTAATCCGCATACCAAGGATTATGTTAGTTTACTTTATAAATCTTGTACCATATTTCTTTCATTTAGACTTTTTAGCTTGAAATTTGAAAAGCAATGATTAATTGCGGTCCCTCCTCAAAACATTACTACTAACCTATTGATACATTGTGTCGTTGCTGTTATATAAGTTATAAACGTTGGACTGTTGGTATTACTCGGCTCATAAACAAGTTGGGTGTTTTTCCCACAAACAATACAACTCTCATTGTATAAATTCATTTTTTAAGTGATTTTAACTATATACATACTTTTTTTCAGTACTTCTTGGTTTGCGAAACACCGTAGGACCACCACGTAATTAAATGTCCTTTTCTTCTAATCTTAAACGTTAAATAATGTACTGCACAAAACTATAGTAAAATCATAAAATTTTACAACGAAGTTTTAAATATTCTACCTAATATAATTTAAAGAAATTAAAAAAGTGTAAAATGAATGGTTACATGTAAAGTTTTTATAACTAAATTTAAATATTGAATTGATTAGTTAAAATTGAATTGGGTTTAGGTAAAACGTGAAGTTTTGAAACAAATTCAAAAACAGTCATAATTTGATTGGTTGAAATTTTTAAAAATGATTTATTGTTACTAAAGTTGTTGGAGAAAGAAAATTAATGCTTATTATAAAGAAAAGGCAAAACAATACATATAATATACATAAGCATTTAAAAGACTTAAAACTTAAATAAATACAGCTTTAACAATACCCACACAATAAAACAGCAATACCAGTAGCTATAAGAAAGCCAAATTTCGAAGGGTGCGAAAAGGAGGTCCTTGCAGTGAAGCAGCCAGAGAGAATGATCCTGAAAAGGAGGAAAATACCACCAGAGTAATTTAAAGATATGTATCGTTTATTTATATACTTTTATATATTACCTTACCTATATACATATGTGCAAAACCTTTGCGTCTGTTAACAATAATAATAATAAAAAAAAACATTTAATCTTTAGGGAAGCTTAAAATTTATAAAAAAAAAAAAAATAGATAATATGTATTACTTTCTGTAGAGTAAGTAATATTGAAGTTTGTAATTTTCTATATATCTCGAGCGATAATCTAGAGAAGTACGTCTGTCCAGAGAGAAAACAAAGAAAAGGGAAATTGTTAGATATTTCTTTTCGTTTCACTAGTGTGAAGTATACAAGATTTTTTGTTTGTGATAAAGAGGCTGCGTAATCCGACTTTAGGGAGCTCCTTCAGTTAGGAATGTCAGTCAGGAAAGTAAAGGACATTTCAACTTCATAATAGAGAAAACGAACGGAGAACACAATAAACTTTGATCAAACAATTTTAATATCCTACTAGGACAAACGTTTGTAAATAAAATTAGAACAGGTATATAGAAGAAAAAATGACTAATTAAAAATTTTAAAATTTGGGGAAAATGATCCAGAGGTAAGTGTGTGCGAATAGATATTCGGTTTGGAGGGGTCATTAATAACATTCAACTGGAATTAGAAAATGACCATGGTTGGGATTTTGGGCGACTGGAAGAGTCATCTAGCTTCCCTGAAGGCGAGGTGTATATTTTCGTTAGTAGTGATGATAGGTTCGTTGTAAATAAAATTATAATTGCTGCTTGTCCGTAGGGCTTAAGTGAGGGTTGAGAGCACACGTCCCGAAAAGTCTCTAAAGAGCGAGCTAACCGTAAACAATCACTTAAGTGCCACCGCGACACGTAACAGGATCCATAAGAAACAATGAAACCAACAAAGAGTTAAGAAGTTCAAAAAAGAAACATGTTCAAGATAAATATCGCAAAGATTTTTTTCAGATCCAGAAACAGCATCTGAAATAACAGGAGTGGATTTAAACCTTATTTTCAGATTTAAAATAATCCTAGAAGTACTTGCGTGCAATGTAGAAATTGACTCTAGACAATTTGGAGATTTGCAAAAATATATACAACCAACTACCCATGAAGAAATATGTCTGCAACAGTTCACAAAATCCTTTATCATGGAGAATATATCATTAAATATCATTTGGCGCCACTTGGAGATCTATCAGAGGAGGCTCAGAAAAAAAAGGAACAAGGATTACAGATGTTATAGAGAGCACAATACTAGAAAAATTTCACGGAATTCCACAAATGAAGATCTATGTATTTAATATATTATTGACAACGTCAGATCCGTTCATCTCCAATATTCGAAATCAATGGAAAGTGGAACATCGGGATTTAGATGAAGTAGCCAAAAAGAATAGAAATAGCACAGAACAAAATATAGAATATATGCAATTAATATTTGTGTCAAATTAATAATAATTATAATTGCCTTTCATTGTTATTTAAGTACGAAAAACATAGTATTAGTAAAAAATAATAATAAATAGAACCTACCATTGTTGCAAATGCTATTAAAATCTATTGCAGTTTTCATTTTTAAAATGTTTTTTAAAATTATCAAATTTGACAGCAAAAAATAATAAATTTTTCTGTAGTAACAGCAAAATCTCCAGTTAATTTTACTATTTTTTTTTTAGTGTAAACATTTTTTTGAGTGTAAAATTTTTTTTAAGTGTAACATTAAAAAAATGCAATTATCACAAAAAATAATTATAAATATTATTAAGATCCAAATATAAAATTTTTGAATATGTAAATAAAAAAAATAAACCCATATTTCACTCCAAAAGTTAAAAAAATTCAAAAGTTCAACTTTGACCTAGAAGTCCTTAAAAAGTCCTCAATCAATTTTAATGTAATTAAAACTGAGTCAAGCTGAACTAAATATCTATCCATTAAAAAATATTTTGATCGGTTCAAAAGTTACAGAATTTTGGCCAGTGAAAAACGATTTTCAGCCACTGTGCGACGGTGATCAGTAACTTTTAACGATACGACAGTCACAAATTTGTCGACAATTTTTATTGTTTGCTGTAACAATTGTGTGATTCACTACCTGCTCGTAGACGATAGTAGACATCGTTAATTTGTTGTTTAATCAAATTTATATCAAATAGCATCTCTGCCAAAAAACGAAAATTACAAAGAACAATTAAAAAAATAACAAATAGCTCACTAAGCCTTTTAGGGATACAATTTTTCATACGTTTAACTATATTCCAAAAGGTAAGTAAAAACCATGTGAGGCTTTTTCCACATGTTGTCTGTATATACTTTTACTGCCTTGTTTATACAAAATATTTGTTGTTTATAAACCTACTAACACTGCCCCTAAAAGATGTCATGAATTTTTTCGAATAAATAAACAACCCAAAATTACATGTCGTTTAGTTTTCTCGCTAATCGTTTAGATAACAGCAACAGCTGCCTTAACAATAGCGAATATTGATTAAAAAAGGTTACTCAATAGCAACATCGTTATTTTGTTGTTAAAAGTTTTAATCGATAGGATTATCGTTAAAAGAGAATATTGAAAAACGAACAGTGAGCAGCAGTAGTGGAAAAGTTTGAAATATTGCAGAAAGTACAAGTAGTACAAAAATGTAGCTAAGCTTTCTCGACTCTTTAAAATTTTTAAGCTGCCTTGTGTTCCTCTGTGCTTATTGGTTTTGTCTACACCTTAGCATATTCTATGGAAAATTGTGCGTAAATTTTTAATTTATTTTTCCACACACTCGACTGCAAATTCACAATTACCCATTTTGCCATTATGGCCTTGGTAACTATACTTTAAAAGCAAATTGTGGATTTGGTTGTTTGTTTGCCGGCAGCCAGTGTTCTTGTTATTGTTTGATTTAAAAGTCTATTGTCTTTTAATCGTAGACAATTGTATGTTTCCTGTGTCTGTGTGTGTGCGTATGTGCTGAAACATACGTGGGGGTTAGTTGCATCAATTGTTTTGGAGTGTATTATGATTACAGTTTAATCTTCAAAGAAGAATTCTGATTGACTACCGAGGGGTTTTGGGCAACAAAACTTTATTAAATTTGACGGTGAAATCCGAAATTTATTGAAAACTATCCAAGAACCGAAGAACATTAAGATCAACTATGGACGATGCAGAGTTTCTGTGGGAGCAGGATAAAGAAAATTAAAATTTAAAAAGTCTAGACATACGATTTTGGTTATTTATGCTTAAGATAAAGTGCATGAATTTAGTAAGGATACTTGCCAAACAGGATTACAGCTTCATTCATTTCAGTAGACGAATTAGTAGTTCCGCGCAAAAATATCAAACTTAAGTATAGAGCGTTTTGCGATTTTATTTGCTGGGTAAATATTAGAACTGATAGTAAATATTTGAAAGAGATTGCAAACGGACAAAATATAATTTTCCGATGGTGGCTTAAAACACAATAAATTGGTATTGAAATTATTCATAGGCCAGGTATTCATAACAAGGTACGAAAAGATATGAGCAAAATTTTTTATTAGCACTAGTATTGAGTACTAACTCACGCGCCAAACTTCACTACAGTTACTTTTACGCCACGGAATTATTTAGTAAATCACTTGTCTTATACGCTAATAAGGTACATAGTATGGGAATTTACTTAGAAGTACTACAACACTTATATCTGTTAATTGAATAAAAAAGCTGTTAATAATACTAACTTGAGGAAAATTTTTCCTAAAAACCTCTAACAAACCTTTAAAAAATTTTATAATGAAATTACAAAAAAGCAACCACAAAAGTTTCTTTCAGGCGAAAGAATTCTAGTGATTGCTTAATAAATTTCTTATTGCTTCAAAATTAGACTCTCTGCATCTTTTATTGAATGACAGGGTCAGATCGTTGGCGAATTTATCAATCTTTTTAAAATGGAATCTGCAGTGCAGTAAGTCGGTAGGGAATCTTGGAGGAAGATTATATATTATTTTTAGATTTTTATTTTGAATAATTTGAACCTTTTTCGTATGGGTTTTGGCAGTTCTGAGAAACCAGACTGGACAACCATAGGTGAGTATCGGTCGAATACACATACTATACAGCAGTAATTTGTTTTTCAGATTTAGCTTAGACCTTCTATTGAGAATGGGGTACAGCGCGCGACCACATTTTATGGCTTTATCACAGGAGTGCCTGACATGTTGCTGGAACAACAGCTTTCTATTTAACACAAAACCTAAATATTTAACTTCATCCCTAATAGGGATTGTGTTTCCATTTACGAACAAAATTTTTGAAGGAATACGTTTGGGCGATTTATTAAATGGGAATATAATTGCTTGGGTTTTGTTATCATTTACTTTGATTTTCCATTTTCTAAAATATTTTTGGCTTGAGGTAAGATTCTCTTGCATTCTATTTACTATTGCATTAGATGACTTTCCGGAGCATATAAATGCACTGTCATCTGCATAAAATGCCGCTTCTTGGTTCCTACGGACTGTTATATCGGACGAGTATAAAGAGTAAAGAGTTGGTGATAACACGGATCCTTGAGGTAATCCCGCAGGGATTGGTTTTTCGTTAGAGAATTCACCGTCAACATATACTAAGAAAGAGCGGTTTTTGTAATAAGCTATTGATAATTTTCTGCAAATAAAAAGGAAAATTAAACGTACCGAGCTTGAATATCAACCCATCGTGCCAGATAGTATCAAAGGCCTTTTCTATATCTAAGAAGATAATGCCAGTGCTCTTGCGATTACTTTTGTTTTTTTCTATCAAATTAACAACTCTCTTTACTTGGTGTACGGTAGAGTGTTCCTTACGGAATCCGAACTGTTGGTGGTTTATCAAGCAATTTTGGTCGGCAAAATCTGTTAATCTTTTGTGAATTATTTTTTCAAAGACCTTGTCCAGTAAGCTTAGTATGCTAATTGGCCTATAACTTGTGGGTAGTTTGGGATCTTTATCCCTTTTTGGGATAGGGATCACTTTAGACTTTTTGAAAGTCGAGGGGAAATAGCCATGTTTTAGGCAACCGTTAAAAATTTTACTAAGTTCCTCATAAAAGCTATCTGGCATATTTTTTAAAATAACACTATTTATGCCATCTAGTCCTGGAGCTTTATTATTTTTTAATAATATTATGTATGATTTCACTTCCGAAGAATTTGTAAGATCAATGTTACTATCGGGGTGAGAGTTACCTTCAAGCTGTTGTATATAGGTTGACACACGAGAATCTAAAGGAGAAGCATCGTTTAAAGTTACCATGTGAGAATTGCTAAAAGTCTCTGCTATTGCATTAGCTTTTTCTACTCCAGTTTTGAGTACTGTACCATTTATATTTAAATCGTAGGATGTGGAATTCTTTCCTTTTAAAGCTTTTGACAATTTCCAAAACTTTTTAGATCCACTAGGCAACTTTGAAATGAATTTTGCCCACGATTCGTTTCTATCCCGATTAATATGAACATCAACTAGACTATTTAACTGCCTTAGTATGCCAATTAAATGGGCCCTGTGGTTTACATCCCTGCATCGGAGAAGTGTACGTTTGTACTTATTTCGTTGCGCAATAAGCATTTTCGAAGTATTTGAAATTTCCATCTGCCACCCATTTTTGCTTTCTACTGGAATTCTACTGAAAGCTTCTTTGACAATTTCGATTAGACTGTTTAAATGCAAATCTATATTAGAAGGCGATATATCTGTTGGGCCAATCGTTTGATTTCTAATTTTACACTCAACCCAGGATCTGATGGCTGGCCAGTCTGCACGGTTATACATGGGAACCAAACTTAATTTGTTTTGAAACTCACCAAAAATGGAACAGGTGATAAAGGCGTGGTCAGATTGAAGAATGTTTGGATGGGACTCTAAATTTGAAAAATTAATACTGGAGTTTGTTAATAAAATGTCTATTGTAGAGGGCTGAACGTGAGTTGAGCTCTGTCCGAATCGGGTATGTGAATACGAATAATAAATGAATTAGTTAGACCCTAGACAATGTCTATAAAGCTCATTACCAGCTGCGTTATTTGATACACAGTTCCAGTGAATGTGACGTGCATTAAAGTCACCAAAAATGAAAAACTCGTTTGAAAGGTTTGTTAAAAGATCTAGGTCAGTCTTAAAATCCGGCGAATGGTTAGGGCTATAAGCAGCAGTGAAAACTACTGGCCGTCTATTAATCATAACCTGAATGGAAATATTTTCAATACTACGGGTATTAATTTTAGGTAATAACTTATGAACTAGGTTACATTTTACCGCAATTAGTACTCCGCCGCCATGAGTTAGCCTGTCTTCACGGTAAATTTTGAAGTTTCCCAGTTTAAATTTGTGATGCGGTTCTAAAAATGTTTTGTTTAGTAAAAGAATGTCAATCTTTCTGTCTTGTAGAACTTTTTCGAGCTGTGAAGCTGCTGACTCGGTTGTTATGCCTTGAGCATTCCAGTGCATAACCTGAACATTGTGTACAACAATGGTTTTATATGGCATGTTTGAGCATCATACCTAATACCCTCAGTTTGTCAAACTTGGTTCGACATTTTTCTAATGCATCAACTGCATTAAAAAAGATCTCCAAAAGTTTCTCATTAGTGAGATCATCATTGTTGTCACGGGATTTACCTCTAGACACATCTGAAAATAGAACTCTTCCTTGCGAGGGAGCATTTCCATCATGAGCATTTACTCCATGATCTTGTTTGGATAGTTGCGGAAAATCACTATCAGTGATATCAAAATTAGCACTTCGTGTAACGGCTGCTCTAGATCTGGCTGTTAATCGTTGCCGAATTTCTAAATATTCTCTACGACACGGGCAGTTTGGGTTATCGGCTCTGTGGTTGATGTTTTTGAGGTTTCTCTTGCTGCAGTTGAAACATTTGTAAACCACACTGTTGTGGGTTCCACTTTTGGATAACGAGCAATCACCTGAGTCATTGCACACTTGGCACACTGCGTAGGGCCCTTATTACCTTTGAATGGCCTTCGCCAATGTACAACAACACTGCCGAAGTGTTTAATTTTTAGAACTGCATTCTTTGAAACGTGATTCCTGTCAAATTCTATTAGATAAAGAGCATCGTCCTCACATGATCTCTTTGTGTTAATTTCTTTGACACTTACGGGCGTGCTGTTATGGACACTTATAAACTCATTCATAATAGTATCAGTTGTTTGCCTAGGAAGACCGAATAATACCAACTTAAAGATTTTGCTATTTTTTACCTCGTGTGTGTAAAAATGCGTATTTTTTTTTTTTTTTTTTTTTTGAGCAATTCTAATGCCTCGTTGTACTGAGTGATCGTGCTGGATATTACTTTTGTGCCTATTGACATCCTTTTATATATGTAATCTTCTCCAAGCATACCTAAAACATTGCTGAAGCTAGCGCTGGAGTCCACTATGATTGGTGGGATTCTTTCCTTTTTTTCATGTTCTTCGTCATCATCGGACAGCAGATGAAATCTATTGGACGTGCTGGGCTCGTCATTGAACTTTGGCAACTTATACTTGGGGACGCTACCCCAAAATTGCTTTCGCTTTTGACTATTCATAATCAAAAATTATTTAATTTAAGAAAAAATGTGTTTTAATTTTTCGCGAGCAAAAAAAATCACGTTGTTAACAAACAAGGCAGAGTTGCCAGAATGTCACTTGTGCATTTACATCCATGAAGATATCGAAGATGAAGATAACATTCCCTTAGTGGAATTAAGGAAACTGGTCAAAAGTCGTATTAACATAGAAGAAAGGATGATAGCAGACAATTTTAGTAATAAGCATCGGATGCCTAGGAAGTATTTTTATGGTTATTTGGTACTTTAAAGCTAAGCATGCATCTACTGGTCAATCAGGAAAGTTGCTGTTTGGTTCCGTGGCGAGCATGAACTTACAGGTTTAGCGATTAGTTCTTTGGGTTCGTGGTGAATGCGATTTCCCACGTTGAACGAATAATTTTTTGGGTTCGTGGTAAGTGTAATTTGCCACATTGAACGATTTGTCTTTGGTTCTGTAAAGCACACATACATACATATGTACATACAAGAAAAATAGAAATTTAATTCAAACCAATATTTTAGCTGTACATACATAGCTTGGGATTATTGATAATTTTTCTGATTATCATCCGCTCAGTTCGCTCCATATATCTTTTTTAGACGGCCACTTCTGGGTGTACTAGCACATGTTGCGGTGACATCATAATTTTTAATTATAGTATCAACTGTGGACTTGGCCAAACTTAAGTTTTCTCTCTCTCTCTCTCTCTCTCTCTCTCTCTCGCTCCTATTACTATAATTCCACTTTTTCACTTATTTCTCACATTTTAATATTTTAAGAAAGCATATTTATAAAACTTATATGCAATTGTACTTATCTTTGACTTTTTCTTATCTTTACTAAATTTTTTATATCGAAATTCGCGGTCGTCCTTAGACTTTTGCGGAATAGTATAAGCAAGGCGTGTGACAATAATAAGTGTTAAGCTACCAAATCTCAAAAATCCTTAATTTTGATCAAAATATTTTCAAATCTTATTTTAATTAAAAAATCTTCAAACTTAAGGAAATGGGACGATACTGTAAATATCAAGATCTCATTTTGATTTCAGTTATTTTAACGGTCGATATTTTTGGATAGGAACTTGGCCTTATTTTCACATTTATGTTTTTGTGCGGAACGAAATCCTTTTTTTTTTTAAGTTACCAAATTTTAGCTCCCTAGCTATAGTGGAATTGCCCCATAATATTGATTTGTGAGTCAGTGAGTATTATAAAAAATGAATACCAAAATAAGCACTTTTTACATCTTCATATATCAGAAAGCTTTTATAGTAAAATTGGCCTATAAGGTTACCTATATGTAGAGTCCTTAAGTTTCATTATGACTAAAGGACGCAAAGTTAGGAGGGTTGTAAAAACAGCGCGAATGGTTTAGTGTAAATATACACGCAGTGTGCATTAGGCCTGAACTTAGTCCGACGCACTACCGTGCGTCTTAATATGCAAAGAATTTGAGCTATCGAGACAAACGGTGCATTTTCAGCTTAGTTAATGACAATAGACCAGTTCGAGGTTGTCACGTACTGACAAAAACTCCAAAGGAGGACCAATGGGTAGATAGTGTGGGAATTTAAAAAGAAATCTGAGTACTTTTTTAAACTAATTGGATGTCAAACTTCATATACAAAATTTTTTCGCCATTTCCGGTATATTTTTTACATATTTAGTTTGACGTCCGCATATTAGCTTGAAATATTTTTAATTCGGCCGTGAATCTACGTGTTATCAATTTGCCTTTTTATTTTCAAAAACAAAACATTATAATAAAAAAAAACAGAAATTTCGAACAGCGTATTCTACAAGTTTCCTATAAAAAGGCTTTGGTAATAAAGCTAAAAAAGTGTGTACTGAGTAAAATATAAACTCCGAACATTGTGATAAAGAAGTAGCCGTAGTGTTTTAAGTGTAAGAAAGCAAATAAAGTACAGGGTGTAAAAACAAGTTCGATAGTGTATTATTTTAAAGAATCTATATAATAAAAAGAACCTGTGCAAACATTAAGCAGTTTAAAAAGGTTAAAACCTGCATATTAATTTTATTTATCGAAGAAATTTATAAATATTTTGTTTTTTATCTTATGTTTAAAATTATGTAGTTTGACTCAATTCCAAGTAATTAAGGTAAATAGAGTTTTGATACGTGTGATGTAACCTAGAATGGTGTTCATAGACTTTCAACCTCGTCTTTATACACTTTCCTTCCACCTTATATTGTTTACAACCATAGAATCAAGTTTCCTTAGAAGGCTGTCTAGAGAAGGGGGCGCCAAAATCATTCCTTAAAGACAATCCTTAAATACCGTTCTATGAATTTTGGCATGTCTATACCTGTAATTTCTTTCTCGCTGATGTTAGACTATATTCGATTTTACGCTGATGATATCTACCTCATGCTCCTCGGGGGCAATTCTCAAAGGCAGGCACAACAGCCTACCATTGTTACTTTTTCTTTGCACAACAAAGAAGTTCATGAAGCGTAACTTTTTGATATCTCTGTAGTCAGTTTACGCAGAAAAAACTTTAGGTTTTCTCTATGCAATGGAGATGTTTCATTTTCCACACTGTTATAAGTTCAAGGAAAATCAATTCATACCATTTTGCATGGAGCAAACAAGATTGAACCCAATGTTTACACTATTGGAAATTATTATGGCATCAGCCCGTTCCGCCTTCTTTCATTAACTTCTCTATTATCGGGGTTCCATGGATATTTCGATCTAAAGCTCATGGGAAAATCTTCCTCCTCCAGACAATTCAATCTTTCTGCTACTGCCTTTCGCTTCGGTTTTTAAGTTTACTGGCCACCTGTAATACAGGCTAACGTTGGCCTGCGAATCCGGTCCATTAGTGTTAGCAAGTAGGTAGGTTTACAAGCATCGCTTTGATTATTGCTTACTATTTTCGAGGTAGGGTCCTAGGTGTATTTTTCTGTAGTCTACTTGAATTGTACCTCTGGTACTAGGAAAGTACCGGATCTCTCTCTCTCAACAGATATATCCAACAAATACATAATTCTCGTACCTAGCGCAGCGCGTATCCTTCAGTATTTTTACACGTTTCGTACAATATTGGATAGCTTTGATTAGACATGGTTAAAGCATTGACTACCATCCAGCATTGACTACCCTCCAAAACTGAACTCTATTGAGTACCAGTACCTTTACTGATCACATCAACCCTTCGTACATGCGTTTACTGTGAATCTTCTGTTCAGTACTAGCAAATCGTACATTTCCTCAAATTCTTGAAGTTAAATGCAGTTGTTCTTTGTGCTACCACACACCTTGATATGCGAATTGGCATCGCAGTCCCTAATCTCTCTAATACAGATAACTTCTTAAGCTACATATATTCACGCAATGTTCTTATAGACTGGCATCCATGCTATATTAACAAAATAAATCAAAAAACAACCTGTTAAAAATCCATTCTTTCACTTCTTTTACGATTTCCCAAATATTATATTCGCACCACACCAACTGACAACCTTATTCCGAAATAGTAAAACTTATCGATAAATAAAGATCCAACCAATTCACATTCAACAGGGTAGCCGCCTCAAGTCAGCTGTTAATATTGGGCTTTCTTAATGTGAAACCCATATGTAACATGGCGTCTTGACTATTCTTAAATCTATTCAGCCATCGCACAGAAAAATGGCTAGTCAAGACTGCAGCTGTTCATGGTCGCGTTTTGTTCAAACAGAGTTGTCCGAAAAATAGTTCGTTATGACAAAATACACAGGCAAAATAAAAAGTATGTTTGTGTACGCTCGTCTGTAAACACCCGTCATAACCATCCATAAAATCTTATTATGGTGAAACTGAACGTGAACATCTATACGTGTTGCGGTGGCCGGAAACACCAACATATGTTTGTACATGCGCTTATGTAGGCTTCTTGCTAAATGAAGCAATGATTACAAAAGCCACGGTCTGACCGCCTTGCTAGTGGCCGTGGACGGAAAATGTCAGTAATCAGGAAAAAGCCTAAGGACATGTGGCGAGCCTGACCACAGCTTTTTCCCAGTCTCGAGTACCTGTAAAAGAAAGAAAATTAAACAAAATATACAAGCCATGATTGGAAAGAACATACTTACACTTACCCTTGTCCTGAAAATAAAATAAAATCGTTTAAAATAAATAAAAATCATTGAAATTATACTTATCTCTGAACATAAAACATGCAACACGAATGAATGTAAATTATATGAAGCAAATTCAAGGCCAGCTGATTGACGTGTAAAAGAAACTTGTTGCCACATTTTCCAACAAAAGTATATGTATAACAGTGGGTTAGAAAATGTAGTAAACGTAAATATGAATGAAAATTTTGTTTTTGTACGTTAGGTTTGAACAGAATTCCGAAATGTATAGAAACAAATTAAGTTGTGCAATAGAAAAGGATAAATATTAGGCGCACGGCTGAGAAGGATAGCTAAGGATATTAAGAAGAGCTAAGGTGTAAGGTACTAAGGCTAAGTGACTGGAATAGCGAAGGTATAAATAGAAGGTTCAGCTCCACCATTTTTTAAAAATTAATAGAAAGTGCGTGCATTAGTACAGAAGTTATAAATAAATATAAATTAAAGGCAAAACTAATAAATATAAATTAAAGGCAAAACTAATTAAATTATAAAATAAAGTGCAAAACTAATAAATATAAATAAAGCAAATCTGGAGCAGCAGGTAAAGTAAATGACCCGATAATGTAGATGGTGTGCTAATTAGAGTTTTAGCAGGAAATTTTGTCAATTGGCCCTATAGTAAGAAGCCCAGCTAATAAAATTTTTGTTTGTGGAATCCAGCTAATAATATTTTGGAGTGGAACCTGGGTGGAGTGTACCCAGGCGCAATAAAAAGCCATAATAAAATTAGGCAGAGGCGGATAGAGGCCAAGTAAAGAAGAATATAAAAAAAGGCTGTATCCAGGTAACCTGTATGTGTGCACGTAGTTGTTTTTTAAAACCTACCGAGAAAATTAGAAAGATATCAATTGCAGGTAGCAAAAATAAAAAAGGAAATTATCATCGTAGTATATAACGTTCAAAAAAAAAAAAAAAAAAAAAGAAACAAAAATAATTTTAAGTTTAGGTGTAAGTGTATATTACATATATTTAAGTTTTAAAGTGTTAGTGAGTTAAACGTTCTGTGTAGTTTTGGATTTTTGTGAGGCCTAGTAAATACCTGAATTCTGCAATAACAAAATAATTTCGTAGCCGTACCAAGTAGAAAATTCCTCAAGGGTAATCCGAACAATATCCGTCGGTTAAGAGAGCTCTTTTATTCCGATAGGTTTTAGTAGATTCGCCGCGGAAACGGCATAAAGGTTATTTAAAAAAAAATATATACATAAGGGGAAATTAAACCCCGAGGAAAGAAAAAGGTTATTTTTGTTAACTGTTATAGAATTTGGTGTTTGTCAAGGCTAAAGTTAGGTACTGTAGTGTAAAGTTTTAATGTAATTTATGTAAAATGGAACCTTAAGAGTTATAAGTTAAAGAGAGCAAAAAAAAATAGAATTAGTAAATTTTTAGTTTTAAGATAAATAATAAAAAGTAATTTATAATGGTGGTTAAGTAAGGTAAGTCAGGGTGAACAGCGGCGCTTTAGAGGGATCCCATATTAATCAAAGAATAGGCACAAGGGATCATGGAAGGGATGGGGCAACTGGAGCTAAAACCTTGCTCCCTCTGCACAGGCAATTCAATGTTTTATATAGTACAATTTCATAGATTACAATTATTCGTAACAGACCATCGGGTCATGGCGAAGGGTGGTTCTCACACCATGAGAAAGAATCTCAAAGAAAGCTAGTCGCCTCACATTCGCCATGATGCTAAAGGGTCTTGTAACATACGGTTTCTTTAAACAGAAGACCACGAACACATTTTCTCTCGTTATTTTGGAGAGGCTCTCTTGATGTGCGAAAATATATATATGGCTAGTCAAGACGTAGTGTAAATAAACGGTGGATAATTTTTTTACATTCTTTATAAGAGTTTGACAGTTAAAGAACACGCTAAAATGTCGACGATGTACGTGGGAGGCTACCTAAGTAAAGAGCCTTGTATCTGACGTTAACTTTTTCCACTGACGTAAACACGCACGTAGTTGTGAAAAATATATCTAAAGTAAAAAATATTTATTATAAAAACATATGGAACATAATACATAAGTTCACATAAATATGGTTACACATGAATTTCAAGCCGTTGTCTTAGCAGCTGGACGAGGTACTCGCTTGCCTGAAGTGCTGGGAAATACACCGAAGTGTCTGCTGCCAATAGGACCCTACCCTCTCATTTGGTATCCTATAAATCTATTGCAGCAACACAATTTTCAAGGTATATGCAATTTATAGTCAAATCATAAAAAGGAATTAATGTTTTTTTTTCATTTTTATTTCGTAAAGAAATTATAATTGTGGTTTTGGAAAGCGAACGTTCCGAAATTCAGCTGGCCTTAGAACGTTTGTCTTTTAAAATTAAACTAGACGTTGTAAGCATACCCGCAGACAGTGACTTCGGCACTGCTGACAGTTTACGTTATTTACATGATAAAATTCAGTCAGACTTTTTGGTTTTAAGTTGTGACATTGTTTCCAATGTTTCATTGTATCCTTTAATCAATAAGTTTCGCCAACACGATGCTGCTTTGGTGGCCCTTTTATTTAAAGGTGGATTTGAAGCAGATGTTACATTGCCGGGACCAAAAACTAAACATAAACCTGAAAGAGATTTGATTGGCATACATCCTGAAACACGGCGTTTATTATTTTTGGCTTCAGCCAGTGATTTCGAAGAAGTAGTAAATGTCAATGCTCATCTATTGCGAAAGAATAGTAAATTGACCATCTACTCGAGGCTTATTGACTCACATATATATGTGGTCAAGAAATGGGTACTGGATTATTTGCAAAAGGTAAATTTTCCCTGTAATGTTTTGAAGGCATTATACATCCATGTTAAAATGTTCATTTTAGAAGGATCAATTCACTACTTTGAAAGGAGAATTCTTGCCTCACTTGGTTAAAAAACAAATGTCTAAAACTACAGGAAGTAGCACAACTCATGTTTCGGATACACAATCTGATTATGGTGTTAATTCCAAGCAAGATGAAAATATTTTTATGGTAAGTTAGCAATATTGGAACGAATTTCCGTCATCTCTTGACAAGTTTGGGATGGCTTTTAAAAGCTTTTAGTAAATCTAAACTCCAGGCGGTATTCAGTGACTTTAAAAAGTGTGATACTGTTGAAAATATGCAGCGTAGTCTTCGTCCAAATAAACTAAATCGTAGACACTAGCTTTATTTTAAAAGTAGTAGACAAAGTTCAAAAATTGTATGCCATACAATTGACCAATGTTAGCAACAGATTGAAATTCATGCACGGTCTATGCAAAAAACCCTGAATAATAATCGATACCGTATCAAAACTAGCAAAAGCTACAAATAAGTAAAAAAAAAAATCAGTAAGCTTCGCTCGGTATTTGCCCGAAATCATATTGAAAATGGAATGTATTACTCGAAGCCCAATTTTTTATTTACTAAATATAGGGAAAAACAATTACAGCAATAGACCCCAAAAAGTTGGAAGTCTATTGTTAAGCAGGTTGTTATGGTTGCTGCTTCTAAAACAGACGACACGTATTGTCAAAGATGGCCTGCTCTACTATGCCCCATGACAGCTTTTAGCACATACCCGTCATTCTACAACGTAAAATCCGAAATTTTCATAATACCTTAATTTTTTCACAAGATAACGATCTCAAGCAGACGACACGTATTGTCAAAGATGGCCTGCTCTACCATGCATGACAGCTTTTTGCACATGCCCGTCATTCTACAACGTAAATTCCGAAAAATCCATATTACCTCGTGTATAATGCTGAAACAGAAGCTTTAAGAATAGCAAATATTACGTACGTAAAATTGGAAAACTTAGTTGCTCTTATGCCCTAGCGATTACAGGCAGTTGTAGTTGGCCGTGGTGGACAAACTTAATATTAAAAATGTTGATTCTTGAAAGAAGTTTATTATGTTAGTGTACGAGTCTTTTGTCAATACATTTTTTTCAAAAATTATTTCTAGCTTATTTTGATCACACTTTTTTTATATAAAAATGCGATTTATTTGTTGTTATAATAATTTGAATATTTGCAGAGTATTATGTTAATAAAAAAATATATATTGTTCATAACAGGTTTAAAATCAATGCCTAGATTATGAATGGCAATTTTAAATACATGCCGCTCGTCTTTGGAATAATCTTCCACTCAGTCAACAACTAAACAGCAATGCTAATAGTTTCAAATCATTTGTGTTAAATTTTTTCGCATAATTTGTTATCAACTTTTTTACGTCAATTTTGTTATGTTTATAATAAATTTATTTTTTTGTTAATAATAAATTTTTGTAACGTAATGCTTTCCTGTACTATAAATATAAGACTATCTTGTCGTACAGGAAATGAAAAATTAAATAAATAAATAAAATCATCAAGTTGTATAATTAGAGGTCGTTTATGTATGTAAAGATTTAATGAAATCCTTTGAATTACTAACGCACGTATAATAACTTGCACATAGCCGATGCAAATGGAATTGCATATAAGACTTATTATGTCCATCAATATGATATTAAATATTGTTTTACTTTATCCAAGAAGTTTTTGTCTTCAAAGTATTTCTGGAAAACGGTTCACTTACAGTATAATGGATGTCGCACTCGATCTTGTTTACATAAAAGTAAATTGTCTTTATATTTACATTATACGAACTTTATATTCATCGTATAACTTAATTATATCGAGTTTTGGGGAAGATCTTTTGCTGCTGAATAAAATCGTTATACATACTTAGAAATTATTTTGATATTTTTATTTTAAAAAAGAATTTTTATGATGAACTTTTATTGAAATCATATATGTATGTAAATATGTTACATGTATAATATTTTTGACATATTTTTTTAGTTTGTTCCAAATTCAGCTTTAGACCAACAAATTTTAAAGACAAGTCTTTACAACGACAACAAAACGAAACCTGTATATCATGGAGATTTGTTAAGATGTTATGCTTTGGAGGCGCCTAAAGAAACAATAGGCGTGAGAGTAAATACAACTCTATCATTTTTTGCAGTAAATCAAAAGGTTTTTATAATTTTCTCAATACAAACAAGAGTTCAAGTTAATCAAAACAACTACTTTAAAAGCTTTATATTATTTGGCCCTTACTGTGCGGTAGCCAGGAAATACCTTTAATATCGGCAAATGCAGTTGTTAACTCTACTCAAACTAAAGAAATCGCTGTGGCAGATAATGCGAAATTGTCAGAGAAAACTTCGTTGAATTTCAGTGTGTTTGGACCCAATTGTACTATTGCTGCCAAAAATATTGTTAATAAAACAATAATAATGTCACATGCTGTCATTGAGGAAGGGTAAGTTAGATGGACATGTACTTATATATTAGAATCGAACTCCTACCTCTTATTTTTAGTTGTAACATCGAAAATTGTATTGTTGGTCCAAAAGCTGTGGTTAAGAAAGGTACAAAATTGAAAAATTGTTTGGTTGGTTCTAACTTTGTCGTTGAAGAAGATTCACTTTTGGAAGCGAAGCATTTTACGCATTCTGATGCCTACATGGAAATTGATATTCAATAAAATTGGGAATGTAAACTAAAACTGTTGTTACGACTTTATTTTAAGGTTTATTCAATCCTGTCCCAAAACTTCCAAAAATATGAAACTGTTGATTCTGCTTTACTTACTTTACCTTTATATATTTTTCTTTTTCATTGTAAAGTTTGTTAAAGAACTATACGGGCATGTTCTGACACTGGCAAGAGTGTCAAATCGCATGCGTGTAGCAAATCGCCAAACTTATTTCTGCATGTTGTGCAACTCACGCGTTTTACTTGCGATTTGCTTTTGAAAAATTTTAAAAGTAAACTGTATTTTTAATATTTCTAATAACTGAACCTAGAATATTACAAAAAATACCCTGGCATTTCATTTGAATTAATTACAGCACTAGCTGTATATATTTTTCGAAGATGATTCGTATCATCTGTTTATTGAAATCACCAGTGCAAAAGAAGAAATACAGAGGCAAAAGTTGCAGAAGCAAAGAACGTTTTAAAATTTCATGTTTTTAGAAAAAATTTGTTACAAAATGTCATTATTTTTGACCAAAAAAAAAAGAGAACACTTAATTTAATTTATTCATAACTTTGTAGTTTCTTTAAAAACTAGTTTAGTTTAAATACAGCAGTTAACTTCAGTATACTCTTGCGACTTGAACTCGCCAAAACTCTTGCGAATGCGAGTTACAGAACACCTCGCAAATTTTGTGCGAGATGCGAGTGTCGGAACATGGCCGATAATCTAATTTTTAAATTGACATTTATTAAAATATAGCGTGGCCCAAACGTAATGTCATAATCTGAATTGGCTGCCATTTTTGCAAATGGCGCCAGTAACTCTATGCGTTTACATTTATGAGGTAGATTTGTATATAGAATTGGTTGTCAATTATTTAATGTCATCAGTTTTACACTTTCAAATACTTTTAATGACAACAGACTTTCTTCATTTATAACTAGTTCTTGGCGAATATTTTCCACCATGAGCGTTTTAGAATCTAGCGATGATGTGCTTTCATATGGCTCTTAGCTCAGAGCGTGACGCTGCCTGTTTCCTTTGAATATTAAATTCCATATGTTGTTGCCATTTTGAATGAACGCAATTTTCTGGAAAATTGGTCATCGAAAAAAAAAGAATTTGTGAAAATATAATTAATGAAGTGGCGACATAACAAAATATGTACAATAATGAAGTTTGTGTATATGTACTATATCGCGTTTCATTGAATTGTTTGTTGATATTCAAAACAAAGCATGCTTTGGTGTTACATTTGATTGTAACAGAAAAAGGGGAAAAAAAAACATTTAATTGTTTCTTTTCTGACCGTGCTTCCACCAGTCAAAACAAATTTGCTCTTTTGGGTGAACTGGAGTTTCAGAATACAAGCAACAATGGCGGCATTAAAAAGAAAATGGCGAGTGTGAATTCTGGCACTGTAGATAAAGATGCTACTGCTACTAGACAAACGTTTTGTCCGCCAATTTTTTGTATAACGTCAACATAACTCATCTGGTTTCTCAACTTGAAGCTAAAGGCCCAACTATAATATGCTTAAGGCAGCTTAAGCTAATGTCAAGAATTGAACGAAAAGCCTGTCAAATGCTTAAGCAAATTATTGAAGACTTTTAGGTGGCTACAATGTACTTACATGAGCCTGGAAACTATAGTGCCACAGTTGCACATTTGTTTTATTCGTACTTTTGCAAAAACATATTTTATTTCAGAATAAATAAAATTCGTTAACAAAAAGGTGTTGAATAAATATATTTTATATATTTAATACCATTCATATACAAATTAATAATTATTTTGATTAGTTTTAAGAAATTTTCGAACAATTTTTGGTGCTTGTGTAATTTTGGCCAAGACTACTAAAAACTGCAGCGGTGTGCATCACTCAACTTATAAACAATAAAATTGTTTGACACTTCTGTGCTACTTTTTTACATGCTCCTTTGAATTGCGATTATAATAAAATGCGTCTCTTTTTGATACAAACAATTTTTTTCTATTAAATTTAGAAAAACAAACATTTTTCACTTTCGTCCTCCATTGCAGCTTGTTTGTTAATGTATGTATCTATAACACAATCAGCTGTTTTTACGGAATGTGCGATCAGTTTCGTACTTTGCTTAAGCAAATGACAGTTGACGAAACTTAACGAAAAGTGTTGTTAAGTACATTATAGTTTGCCACATATGATTTATATGTAATTGCACAGTTGCTTAAGCCAGCTTATGCATATTATAGTTGAGCCTTAAGTCCCCCAAAATAATTTACAAAATCAAAAATGTAAATAAACAGAAAAGCAAATTTGATATTGCAGATACGGTTGTGCACACAGAAATGATGACACTCCTAAGGGAGAAAAAGATAAAATCATATTCATTTACTCCTAAGGAAATGAAACAAACTTCCCTTGTACTAAGAGGCTTATATTACAAAACAGATTTAGATGATCTTAAGACTGCTTTAGATCAAATGGTACCTGAGACTGTTAGCAACGTGGCTAAATTTGCAACAAACTCTTCAAGGAAAAGCAACATTGATACTGGGCTCTTTCTAATAACATTATCACCTGGTAAAAAAACTAAGTGATGTGGCAAACATAAAACACTCAACTAAACTGTGATCTGGGAAAAGCCAAAGAAAAAGAACAACGAGATACAGTGTCATAGATGTCAGAATTGGGGTCATATAGCCCGAAACTGCAACTCAGATTATAAATGCGATAAATGCGACAAATCTCATTTACCTGGTGAATGCGAACATATTCAAACCGAAGGATCAAAGCCGGTTTGTGTAAATTGTGGCGAGTCAGGGCACCCAGCAAATTGGAGGGGCTGTGAAAAATATAAAAAGTATGTAAAAAACAAACTTGAGCGAATTAAAAAAAATCGCGATGAAAAATTATTAATAAATCGTAACATTAAAAATGCCATTAGCTCGTAAATGGTGTCACCTGGTTTAACCTTTGCCAGCCTTTTTCAGCCAGAGCAAAACCAAAATTCAGTACCCGTAAAAAAAGACTCCCCAATTATTGAAGAGTTCTTAAAACTAGCAAATTTCTTTCTCGAACAGGAGGAATTGACATTGGAGCAAGAAATAAATATATTTCTTAAAAAATACACATCAATGCAAAGGACAGAGGTAAAAGGCGAGTTCTTGCGCCTTTAAAAAAAAAATAAACAACAACTATGGCCCATAAAATTTTAAATTTCCTTTAATTTAATGTTCGTTCTATTGTTGACTCTAGTCGCCAAATTGACCTTTTTAATACCCTTTCCCATAACAATATTGACGGGATTTATTCAAGAATGTCACTTAAAAAATAACCAGAAAATACAAATGAAGGGTTACAACTTTTTATACGACAACTCAGCCCTTGGTGTGGCCATTGTTATTAGATACTCTATTGCCTATAATTCTGTTCAAATTGATAATACCGGGCTTCAAGTTAAATTTATTCAAATAAAATTTAAAATTGAAAATACAATAAAAAAAGTTCTTAATTAGATCGATATATATTCCTTGCAATATAACTGTGTCAAAACTCTACAATGGTTTAGATAAGATTTGGGATACTGCTCGCAGCTTCGATGGCTTTATTTTAGGAGGAGACCTGAATGCCAGGAATCCATCCTGGGGTGATTCTTTGGAAAACTGGAACGGTAAAGTTTTACACAACTGGCTGATGGATCACGTGTTAGATGTTGTTCGCATATGCGACTCTGCACCTTCTTATCTCAACGGACCCTCCCAAACTTCCAAATATCGAGCTGCCCATCATTCTCAGACCATTTCCGATCAAATTGACTTTGCAACTGAAACCAGGCCAGATTATCCTTAATAGTCCAAGGCTTTTTACGTCCTATAAAAATTCAAATTGGCCCCAATTCGCCGTGACATGGAAATTTCCTCCCTCAATATTATGCCATCTGAAAATAGAAATTTAGGAAATAATGAAATAGATGACCTAATAAATTAATTCAATACAAATCTCACCTATATACATAACGCTAATTCGGAGAGAATTCAGCAAAACGACTTTAAAATACCAATTTCTGAAAATATAAGGAAATTATTTAAAACTAAACTAAACTATAGATGGTAAAAAGAGTTAAACAAATTTTTCACCGAACTGGAAATAGACAAGGTCCTGAATATAATACGCTATCAAAACAAATACAACTGCTAAAAATTATTATAAAAGAACTAGTCAATTTAGAACAGGCAAATAAGTTTAATGAAAAGTTGAAAAATATTAAACCTGGGCCAACTGCATTTAAAGAAGTATACCAAATTATTGGTAGAAAAAAATCACCATTCTGTCAACAATTCACAGTGAACGACCACACAATAACAAATAATAGTGAAATTGCTGAACACTTCAGAAACTACTACTCTATCATATATAGCGAAGTTGTTCCAGGAACTCCGGTTGAAGACTTAGATGTCAAAATAAGGTCATATGTAAATGCAGCACCTTCACAAATATACTCTTTTGATAGCACATTCACTTCACGAGACAACGATGATGATTACCATTTTACCAATGTTAATTCCATCAAAGTAATATAAACAACAAAAATAATGCGGCTTTGACGGTGTATCAAATTTTTTAATAAGAAAGTTTCCCAATACATCAATAAAATTTCTGGCAATAGTTTTTAATAATTGTCTTAATAATTATTATTTTCCAACTGTGTGGAAATCTGCAAAAATTATACCTATAAAAAAGAAAACAAACATCAGGGTCGAAGATTTCCGCCCCATCTCACTTTTGTCTAATGTAGGCAAACTTTTTGAGCATGTTTTAAAAGTAAAACTTGAAAACGAATTTATTGTTCATCCAATCTCATCATTCCAATTCGGGTTTAAACGTCACCATTCAACCCAACATGCTCTTTTAAAATTTCACGGTGACGTTGTCAATCACCTTCGTGCAAAAAACTGTACCGTAGCCACCTCACTAGATACTGAAAAAGCATTTGACTCCGCTTTTCACAAAGGTATTCTATACAAATTAATAGACTTGGAAGTTGATCTGTTTTTAATAAAGATATTCCAAAACTGCTTCTCGAATCGGTCATTTAGAGTACTCATAAATGAGTCATTTTCTAATAGTGGCTGTGTAAATAGCGGTGTACCACAGGGCAGTGTTTTGGCTCCGTTTTCATTCAATATTTTTCTTCATGACTTCCTTCACGCGGTGAATGACTCCGTAGCTGTTTTATGTGCTGATGATTGTATAATATATTCACATGATGGATCTCCGCATCGTGCTCTTCACAAGGCTGCATCTCATCTTCGCCTAATCAATAATTTCTACAAAATGTGGGGCAGTAAAATAAACGCCTCCAAATCTGAAGCGATTTCTATCAGAAATCCCTCCGGCAAATGTGCGTAATTTGTAGTTCCTGAAAGCAAGCAATTAAAATTATTCTTAGACGGAGTTGAAATTCCGTTTAAATCCACCATTAATTATCTTGGCGTAAATTTTGACAAGCTTCTAAAATTCAACAAACACGGTAGAATCCTCCTGACGAAGGCAAAGCGAATAGCGGGTATGTTCTCCGGGCTAATGAACAGTAATTATCTCGCCGAAAATACCAAACTGCTTTTATATAAAGTTGCGATTAGATTATCACTTGTTTTCCAATCTGGTTTACTATTTCACCAATAGTGGCAAAAGAATTGGAAGTATTTGAGAGGAGGATCCTAAGAAAATGTGTAAATAAAAACTACGAAAATCGTACAAAACGTTACTCCAACACATACGTTTACGGAAAATCTGCCGTAGTCCCATTTTGCAAATACGCAATGGGTCTTCATAAACGTTTTGCTAAAAATCTAGCCACACATGACAACATTCTGATGAATAAAATATATTAACGCGAACAAAACATTGACTGGTCCATGTGTTCATACCTTTCTTCCATTGGCATCATCTGCGAACCAAACGTTAATCATTTGGATCAAAACACCACTCTGGAATTTTACAAAATGGTTTTATCAATATATATTAAGAAAAAAAAGAAAAAACTTAAATCAAAGAAAAATCTTTGTATATCTTGTAAAAAAGAAATAATATATGTATATATGTATCTGTATATAAGATATCTTACTCAAACCGTAAACTCATTACTTACCTGTTGTATTTATATATAATGCATATTGCATTCTCTATTCAATTTTTTAATGTTTAACTAAACATTTTCAATTTTAAACATACGTCAATTAATATAACAAATTTATTGTTCTTTAAATTCATAATTGAACAGTTCGTTTAAGTCACTTAACTTTTCTGTGATAATAATGTTAAGATACTTTTAATTAACATTACATTTTGTTTTTCTTTTTAGTCTTAAGTGTTATCTATTTTTATTTTTTAACAAATTTAACTTTGTAAGCGGGAGCAAGCATTAACTTAACATATATAAAAATACGTTGTAGTATTATACCGTCTCTTTTAAGCAAGTTGTTTTTTTATTTTAATTTGTATTATAACAAGATAAATATAGTTCTAACAATAATATTATTCTATCGATAAGTAAAAAAAAGAAATCATTGTAAATGAACGAAAAAAGACTCAATAAAACAAATTTACAATTTGTTTCTTTTCCAGGTTGGAAATATAAAAAGAACTAAACATCGAATAAAGCTTACCACAAAAGGGAAAAACATTAAATTGTATGAAATACATTGAATGGTATGAAATTCATCATTTGGTACTAAATATACTATATACATACATATGTATGTACATACATTAATTCGCAAAGTGGTAAGAAGATAAACATAAATTAAATGTTTCTGTAATTTACATATGTATGATGTTCATTAAATTGTTTCACAGGGAAATCATTAAATTGATATGCATTGAATTGTGAGGTGAGACCAAGTATAGGAGAGAATGAGTACTTCAAGCATAACACCTTTGCTTTGCGACGTCATAAATAAATCACTTCTTCCATCGGAGTGGGAAAAAAGGCTTCGCGCATTTTCCATATATCTTGACGCCGAGGAAATTAAATGTTTTGAAACTAGGTCGTGAAATCAATAATATTGAAGATTGTAAAGTATTTCCAAAAATTAAAGGAATAAGGATTTCACTATCGATTGATAAGTCTGTCAAACCCATTTAGCAGCCTTTACGTAGAGTGCCTTCAGCTTTAGAGGAAAGGGTGGAACAAAAATTAAAAGAAGCTGTTAAGCAGGATACCATAGAACCAGTAGAAGGGCTCAGTCGTTGAATATCTCCAGTGGTTATAGTATTTAAAGGCAATGGGGATATTCGATTGTATATAGATATGAGACGTGCTAATGCAGCTATATTGAGAGAAAACTACCTGCTTCCAACTTTCGATTCTTTTGTACCAAAACTTAAAGGAGCCAAATATATCACCAACTAGAGCTCGACGAAGAAAGTCGTGAAATAACTACATTCATTACGTCCAAAGGGCTATACCGGTACAAGAGATTATTATTTGGCGCAAATTCAGCACCGGAAATTGTTCAAAGAACTATGGAAAATATTCTGGCACCTTGTAGGGTGTCTGTACTTGGACGACGTTATTGTTTTTGGAAGTTCTGAGATGGAACATGATAAAAATCTTGAAGAGGTTTTGGCTATTTTAAAAAGATCTGATGTTTTGCTAAATTATGAAAAGTATGTTTTTAAAACGGAGAAACTGGCGTTCTTGGGACATATTTTGTCTAGTGAGGGGATAAACCCTGATCCAGGGAAAATAGGCACAATTATGATTTTTCGACCTCCGAGCAACAAGGAAGAACTCAGGAGTTTCTTAGGTATGGTAACATATGTTGGAAAATTTATCCCAGATTTGGCCGATTTAATTGAACCTCTCAGAGTTTTGACCAAGAAAAATGCGAAGTTTATTTGGGGCCAACACCAAGATAAAAAGCTAGTCACAGTTGACCAAGATGCCTACCTTGTCATATTTTAATCCGAGGAGTCGCACTCGGCTGATAGCAGATGCAAGTCCAATAGATTAAGGGGCGGTTCTTCTCCAATTCGACAATAACGTTCCTAAACGCATTAAATTCTTGCAAATATGAATACGATTTTCGCGTAAAAACATTAAACAAACTAATAAGATATTCTAATTTAAAATTGATATTTTATTTGTTAATTATGTTTACACACATGAAAAATTATATTAAGACAATATAAAAACTATAACATATTTTTAGACTGAAAACAAATATTTCTAAAGCTTCTACAAAAACATTTACAATTATTATTTATAAAATGAGCAAGTGAAAAATCAAACAGTATATTTTTAACACTCCTCCTCAATTGCGAATGTCTTTATATTGGCTTTGGATCGTAGTGTTTCCAGTTTTGCGCTAAGTAAAGGTTTTGTTAACGTATCTGCAATCATCTCCTCTGATGGACAATACTTTTATTCGATGATTTTCTTATCCACGTAATCTTTAACAAAATGACATTTAATGTCAATATGTTTTGATCTATTGCTAAGCTTCTCCTCTCTAATAAGATTTAGGCAGCTTCTATTATCTTCAAAAATGACTGTAGGATCTTCTTGTTTGCAATTTAAGTCATTTAAAATATTTCTTATCCAGATAGCTTCGGATAACGCAATAAACTCGGCTTCTGTTGTTGATAGTGAAACGGTTGTTTGCTTTTTGCAAGCCCAACTAACTGCACTGTTGTTGAGTAGAAATATGTATCCAGAATTAGATTTACGATCAATTCTGCACTCGGCCCAGTTAGCATCAGCATAACCAATAACTGAGTTTCTATTGGAAGTATTTTCACATAGATTTAAAAACAAATTTCTTGAACCTTTTAAGTATTTTGCAATACGTTTTAATTCGTTCCAATCTTCTTGATTTGGATTAGTTGTTTTTCTTGCAAGAATGGCTACACTGGCGTAAATATCAGGACGAGTATTGACTGCAATATACAATAGCGATCCCAACAATCTTTGATATTCATCATTGCGTAATAGAGGTTCCGAATCAGTTTTTCCATAAGATGGTTTAAGTGGGTATTTAGATGATTTTGCATCTTGTAAGCCAAACTTTAGGAACATTTCCTCAATATACATATTGCATTTGCCGTATTCTAAATTGGTGCTCTTTTGATTTCCTTACTTCTAGCCCGATATAATAGGATATTTCACCGAAAGTGTTAACTTCAAATTTACTATTGAGAAGTAAAAGAACATGCTGTATTAAATTCTTGTTAGCAGTAGCAACTACTAAGTCGTCAACATAAATTAAAATATAGATTTCCCTCCCATTGATTACTTTGTTATATAAACACTGATCTGCCCTACTGTGTACGAAATTATCATTCACAAGGAGATCCTTTAAAACTTTATTCCAAACATATGCTGATTGCTTAAGTCCATATAAGCTACGTCTTAGCCTACATACTTGACTTGCATCGCCTTCAATAACACCTGGTGGCTGTTTCATGTAAATGGTTTCTTTGAGATATCCATTTAAAAAAAGCACACTTCACGTCGATATGTTCTACATGCAATCTTTTTGCACTAGCAATTGAAAGAAGCATACGAAAAATAGCTTGACGCACCACAGGGGCAAAAATCTCATCGTAATCAAATCCATACTTTTGACTGAAACCTTGTGCCACTAAACTAGCTTTAAAGCGTTGAATTTCACCATTAGGATCTCGTTTTGCTTTGAATGTCAATTTACAACCAACTATATTCGCATCTGGTGGCGGTTGAACTAAATCCCACGTATGATTCTTGTTAAGCGATTCAATCTCCTCCTTCATTGCACACTCCCATATCAATTTCTCTTTTGATATAACGGCTTGTTTATAAGTTTTAGGTTCGATTATGTTATCTATCTCCGCCAGCCGAGCTGAATACTTCACAGGTGGTACACCTTTGTTGAGCCTTGATGACCTTCGAAGCGGCGGTTCAGTTGATTCCATTTTACTTTCGATACTGCAATAGGAACCGGCATCAGATTCATGATCTGTGATCACATCACTATCATCAAAAGATTTAGTTGAAGTAGTTACTTCCAAATATTTATCAGTTTCCCATGATTTATCATCACGTATCGAATTAATTGCTACATTTGAAGAAACAAATTTATAATCTCTACTAATATTTACTTTGTTGGTACTTGTATCGACAAAACGTAGTCCTTTGCTGTCTTCATTGCAACCCACAAATGTCAATAGATTCGATTTGTTGTCAAATTTTATCCTTCTCACACCAGGAACTAGAACATATGCATTAGAACCGAATATATAAAAATTCTCTAGCTTAGGTTTTTGCTTCTCCCATCTTTCATATGGAGTACACGGCATAACACTTGTAACGAGTCGATTTTATAGGTAGTTGGAGTACATAATGGCTTCCCCCAATAAAACCAGCTTCTTCTAAAAGACATCGAGCCATTTCAACAAGATAGCGATTCTTCCTTTCTGCTACTCCGTTCTGCTGGGGACAATATTGAGACATGATATCATTACTTCTTAGGAATTTGAGCATCTTTTCCGATTTGTATTCAGTTCCATTATCGGACCTAATACGTTTAGGAACCCTTCCAAACTTATTTCTCACCTTTTCGACGTAACTTCTTGTTTTGTCAAAAACTTCAGATTTTTCGTTAAGAAGATATACAACAGTATACCGACTATAATCGTCAATGAATGTTAAAAAATACCTTTACTTTCCAGGAGTTAAATTTTGCATAGGACCACAAATATCCGTATGAATTAAGTCAAGAACTGCATCAAATTTATGTTCTGTTTTCTTTGGAAACGGAGCTTTTGTTAATTTACACGTAGCACAAACGTCGCATGTTGTTCGAATACCGCAAATCCATTACTTTGAAATCTTCCTGTAGCTTACCAGATTGCATGGCCTTTATAGCATTAATATCTCTATGTCCGAAAAGTTTATGATAATAATGTTGGCACTTGTTAAGAGTACATACTGCTTTATGAGCTTCTTGGCACGGCTTAGTTCTTAGTTGATACAAACTGTTGACACATGCAGCCCCACCAACCTCAGCATTGTTTAAATCAAGAATTTTACATTCAGTTCCCAAAAATAAAACCTTGAAACCTTTCGATGATAACTTCTTTACTGACAGCAAGTTTCCTTTAAAAGATGGAATATATAGAACATCTCTGACGGTAATATCTCTTCCTACAACTTGTTGATTAAAAATTTTTAATTTACAGTCGCCTTTTCCGTTTGAATAAACACCTTCGCCATTTGCAACCGTTACTTTTTCATGCCATGATTTGTCAAGATTTATGAATTCTCGTTCGTTGCTACAAATGTGACACATAGCACCAGAATCGACCACCCATACACCTTCATCTCCGTTAAGCACAAAACACAAATTATTTTCTTTATTTTCGGCAAATTTAGCATTATGATGTTTTTGATTCCTAAATTTCCAGCAGTCTTTCCGTATATGACCAATTCCTCTGCAAAAGTGGCACACAATGTTTTTAACATTATTCTTTTTTAATGTATTTGTAGTCTTTAACACAGTATCTTCAACAGCAATTTTCTTTTTGTGTTTTTCAAATTCTTCTAGCAGTTTATTTTCAACAATGGTCATAGTGAGTTCTTTTTCATCTCTTACCTCTAGCGCTGTTATAAGGGTATCGTAACTGCCAGGTAAGCTACTAAGTAGCATTGAAATTAGCCAAGATTCAGAAATTGTTTCACCCAGCGATTGCAATTTACAAAATAGTAGTTTCATTTGGGTAATATGTTTGTCCATATCCTCCCCAGGTTGTAGCTCAAGTTCACAAATCATTCTCATTAATTTAACCTTATTACTAAGGGTCGATTTTTCATGATAAGCTTTGAGAATATTCCAGGCCTCTTTAGCATACTTGCAGTTGGCAATACGAAAAACTTCTGTTTCATCAACAGCCAAACTAATTAGTATAGTCGCTTCATTATCACGTTCTTTCCAAATTTCGTTGGGATTTTCAGGGATTTCTTTTTCAACCACTTCCCAAACCTTTTCTTTCTTGAGCAACAGTTTCATGCGATATTTCCATATTTCATAATTATCACGATTAATTTTTGTAATCAACAAATTTGGATCAGCCATTCCGCGCACAATCAAAATCTGTTCAAGATTCACACAATCAGTAACCACAATTTGTTACACAGCAAGAATTAAGGCAAACAATTTTTTTTTATTAAAATCTTAATTTATAGGTCCATAACCTATTAAGATATTCTAATTTAAAATTGATATTTTATTTGTTAATTATGTTTACACATGAAAAATTATATTAAGACAATATAAAAACTATAACATATTTTAAGACTGAAAATAAATATTTCTAAACCTTCTACAAAAACATTTACAATTGTTATTTATAAAATGATAATAACACAAACCTCTCTTGACAATGGTATTTTAACAACTAACCGCACTAACGCTCAGTAAGAAGCCACTTGCTACTTAAACTAGCCGCTATCCGCTTTGCCGCTCGTTGCGTGGCCTCGGCCTTAGTATGGGCGGTAGAGCGATTTTAATATTACTTAATGGGAATAGAGTGCGAGCCTGTTACGGATCACAAGCCGTTAGAGGCCAGCCCGTATAGAACGATGGGTTCTTCGCTTTCAGTCTTTTAAATTTAAGGTAATTTATCAGCCTGGCAAATATAATATTGCAGATTCTTTGCCTAGATTATGCAAAATTGAAAACTCTGCGACTTTTGACCAACAAGCAGAAGTGAACATATGTGCGATAATAAAGGAGACGATACCTTGAGCACTTTCAATTCTCGAAATTGTCGAGAATAATAAGTTGGATTCTGAGCTAATGGAAGCGGTAGAATGTTTGAAAAATGACTCATGGCAATCAAATACTTCAAACAGGTTTTTCCCATTTCGGTTGGAGTTATGTATGTTAGGTAATATCCTACTTCGCGGAACAAAAATTGTTATATCAATTCCTTTAAGAGATAGTATTTTGGCTATAGTACATGAAGGCCATCTGGATGAGACTGTAATGAAACATCGTGTTCGATCTAAAATATGCTGGCCGCTGGTTGATCGAGATGTCGAAAGATACGGAAAAAACTGTCATGACTGTTTGCTAGTGTCAAGACCTACATACCCGGCTCCAATGAATCGACGAGTTTTGCCAACTGAGCCATGGCAATGTGTAGCAATGGACCTGCTGGAACTATGACCAAATCATGATTTTATATTTGTGGTAATCGACTATTATTCAAGATACCAAGAGGTTAAGTTCTTAAAGAAAATAACATCAAGAGCAATAATTGATTTCTTGGAGGTGATATTTTCAAGGCTGGGTTTTCCAATATCCATTACCACTGATAATTGTCGGCAGTTTGTTAGTGATTAATTTAAAGATCGACAAAAATATTGAAATTTTAACATCCTTACCATATTGGCCGCAAGTTAATGGTGAGGTAGAAAATATGAATAGATCTCTCGTTAAACGGTTACGAATGGCCCATAATAACGGAACAGATTACAAGAAAGAAATCAAAAAATTTCTGTTAATGCACATTGTCACTCCCCATGGAACAACTGGGAAAGCCCCAACTGAATTGCTTTTCAATCGGGTGATTCGTGACAAGTTGCCACCAGTCAACGACGTTGGTGAAAATATATTAGACGCTGAGGCAAGAGATTTAGATAAGCTTAACAAAGAAAAAGATCGTAAAGCAAGAATTAGTGATATAAAAGTCGGAGACAAGGTGTTACTTCAGAATGTTGTTTTTCCAAATAAGTTAACACCTACATTTAGCCCTGAAGAATATGAAGTAGTTGAGCGGAAAGGCAACGACGTTACAGTACGTAATGATGATAGAATCTTTAGGCGCAATATCAGTCATTTAAAGAAGCTGCCAGCAACGTCGGAGCTTAACATTAATCCTAGTTTAGAGATGTTGGAGAGACAATCCGAGCCAGAGATTGCTAAACAGAGTTTGAAACTGAAGCTTAAAAATATTGAAGGGATGTGGAGAACTGGCAACACCGATAGTTAGGTATTGAGTAATACGACTGTGGAGATCTGGCAACGCGGTTATTGAGCAGAGTAGGGTGACAGGTCTATTGAATGAGAAGTTGCCGAGTTGGACAGAAGAATAACTTGAATTAATAAAAGTAAATTTGTGTTATTCTTTGAAATAAATATTTCTGTGTTTTACTAAAATAGCGAGTTATTACATAATCTATGGATGATGTTCTTTTATACGGCACTTAGCTTATAGCGTGATAACTTTTAGTTTTCAGAAAGTAGAAAAATGCATTTATTTATAAAATTGATTTTTATATTTTTAGGTAGATATATGTAAGTACGTTCGCTGTGAAGTAATTTATCTGTAGATTTTTGGAACGAATTTTCGTGATTACTTGTCAAGTTTGATTTGGAGACAAACCGGTTTCAGCTATAAGCCATCTTTTGTGCAATTTTTCGTTATCTCTTGGCATTCACCAAATGTCATGGAAGTCCATTAAATTATATTTGTTCCGAATCGTTAACTTTTGTTGCTAGAGAATTCCCAAAATCGTTGCTAGTAGTTCTGCCGTTACTATTTCATAGTTGCTACCTTGTCAGACGCTCAAAACTTACAGGAAAAAACTGTCGGAGATGTTCCGTGCAAGAAAAATAATATTTCTCTCCCAAAAGCGCCCACATTTACCCAAACTTGGAGTACGGAAACAGTTTCTGGTGGACACATCCTAGATAATTGAATCTGGGATATTACCATAAATGAAATAAGCTCAATTGCTATGGAGATAACCCTATACCAAATAACTTTTTGTTTCTGTTATGAGTTGACGACCATTAATGTTTTGATGGAAATGAACTACCCAATAAAATTATATTTAATTGTAATGCTATTAAAATAGAGAATTTTCAACCTTGTGTCTGACTGTGCATAGTTTACACTACGTCTTGACTAGATGTTCCTGTTTAGTTTGAGCATTATATTTTTGTCTCATCGGGACAACTATATTTTGACTTGTCATAAATATGTTCGCACATTTAGAGAGACTCTCCAAAATAACGAGAGAAAACGTGTTCGAGGTCTTCTGTTTAAGGAAACCGTATATATGTTCACGTTCCGTTTCAGCATAATTTTTCGCCTCTCATCGAGATTTTATGGATGCTTTTAGCATAGCTTATGACGGGTGTTTACAAACGAGGGCACACAACATACTTTTTATTTTTTTTGTGAATTTTGTTTGTGTAATGGCTTGACAGAATTGTGCGAAGGATTATTCGGACAACTCTGTTTGACTATGAAGCGACCATAACCAAGGGCGGTCTTGACTAGCAATTTTTCTGTGCGATGGCTGAACAGATGTATGGCTAGCCACGACGCCATGTTATGTACAGGTGTTTGCAGAAGAGCGCACACACACGTACAAACTTTTTATTTTGCCCGTGTTTTTGTTTGTATAATGTCATAACAGAGTTGTGTGAACCATTGTTCGGACAACTGGTTGAACATGAAGCGACTATGAACATCAGCGGGTTTGACTAGCCAAATGTCTGTGCGAGCAGCAATATGTGCGATGACTGAACAGCTTTATGGCGAGACGCCATGTTATGTACTGGTATACAGCCAAGTGCATACACATATATTTTTTATTTTGCTTGTGTTTATTTATGTGATGCCAGTACAGCATTGTACGAACAACAGTTCGGACAACTTTGAATACGAAAATGTCACGGCCGTTACCAGCCAAATATCACGGCCGTTACCAGCCAAATCCCAGTGCGAAAAGCAATTGTACGTTCCTTGTATGATATATGGCTAGTCAAAACGTATAGGCATAAAGCTAACATTTCACTGTGATTTATTGCATTTTGTTTATTTCTGCAAAAAAAAAAACACAAACAAAATTCAAGGCACGTACGAGTATGTACATATATGTATATAAAAGAAGTTAAAGTACCAAATACAATAAAAATGTCAACCAATAGTAATGAAAATAAAATTTATACAAATAAACACCAAAACACCGATAATGCGGTTGATAGAGATTCGTCAGAACTGATTTCATATAATCCTACATTAACTGAAAATGAGTGTCAGGAGGAGTTGGAGCGTCTAAAAGGTGATGCAATTGGTGAAACATTGTACAGTGAACGTTTTGTGTTAAATACGCTACTTAAACTGGGGCAACTAGATAAAGATCTTCAAGAACAGGATGATATGGAAAGGGATTTATGCTCTCTTTGGGACATGACCTTAGAGGAGGATATTGTTAAATATTTATTAGATCATGATGTTTTAGTGCTGCTGGCCAATATAATCCAAAATACAGAAGACAAACGGTTAACAGAGATATTAGTTGGTATACTTGGTAATATGTGTAACGTGCAGCAGACCAGAAATCTATTGACTGACGAGAAGGAAGTCGTGAAAATACTACTAGATTTGACGTCTTGTATGGACTCTTTAACCCTTGAACAGTTAATGCGTCTGTTAGCGGTTGTATTTGTAAAAATGTCAGATGATCAAATAGAAAAATGGTACACTTTCATTCTAAAATCTGATAAATTTGTAGAAAATCTCTGTTTTATTTTAAATAATGCCGCGAACAATTCTCTTATTTTACAAACACTAGAAGCACTTAATGCCATATTGGCAAAATTTTTTGTTCTCAAGCTTTCCATGGCCACAGAAAATGAAAGTGTAGATAAAATAAGCAAGACTAGTTTTGAGGATTTGTTTGTCCAGCAAGAAGTAATTGAGTGCACCATTGAGGCTTTTAAAACCCTAGTTAAGCGAACGGACGACGCACGAGATTGTTATGAAGCTGAGGAAAACCCAGAGAGCATACATAAAGCTAAACAAACCTTTTGTAATGTACATAGTATATTAACACAATATCAGCAGCTATCTAGAGCCGCATACGAATCCAGCAATGATAAAATATTAAACTGCCTTAAAGACATATTGATGCCCATAGCAGAGAAAGATAGCTTAACTTGGGGTCAGTATGAGCAAGATGTTTTGGAAACATTAAACGATATCTTAATAGTAAAGTATACGGCTTCTATGGTTGAAAACAAAATTGCAGTGTTTAATTCTTTCCAGGTTTTATCACGCCCTATTGACTTTGATATATTTACGTACTTGCTTATTTTACTTCACAAAATTGATGAAGAGAGCAAAAAACAGCTGCAAAAATTGTCTAATGCTGATTTCGAATCAGGCGACGATGATAAAGAAATTGATTATCAAATATCTTGCACTTTAATATTAAATGCTCTATATTATATAATTTTAAAAGCGGACAAAAAAATACTCAAGCAATATGTTTCGGCGTGTCCACGAATATATAGTGAGAAATTATTAGAATCCTTCAAAGAACCTCTTGAAACAGAGTATTTAAAAAATTGCTACCAAAAATTTAAAGAAGCTATGGTCGAATAAATTTTTTTTTAAGTTTAAAGTAGTTATTGTGGAACGAAATTAATTTCTAAATTACAATAAAGTGAAAATTTTGTGCTCATCTATTGAATTGCAAGGCAAGATGATTTTTGATATTCCTTTTAAGCTCACGTTATACAGCATATTTTGGCAAAAATTATTAGCAGATGTGCACAATTTATTAAAATCGGCTCAGTATTTTAGCAGTTACAAGAGTATAAAGTTCCGCGAATACTTGCACAAATAATAAAATTCGTACATATGTGTTTTTCAACCGATTAAACTTTTTATTTCGTTGTTTTTGGTTAACTTTAATTTTTAGCCCCACATTAGATGAAGATATATTTGTGGAGTGATCCCAATTCGCGCAGTAGAAAAACTCTAATAAGTCAAATCTTAAATTTGAAACCGGTAGCTTAAGCTTCACGTAATAAATGTTTGGTTTTATATTTTTGTTGGCGTAAAAAAAAAAACCAAAAGATAAAACCAGCCGCTCTATTCATATAAAAATGACTCCAACTAATATTTTGTCACGAGTTTTAAGAATTTTTATATTTCAGTGAAATTACATCTGAATAAAATATTTTGCTGAAGGTACAATTGAAAATAAACAATTTTTTAAAACATACTTGCTTTCACCTTTTAGGTATTTTTATTTTGCTTCTCGATCATCTGCAAACACACGGTATCCATCCACGACGATTTTCCTAAAGTCAATGAACTCTTACTGACAACCTTTAACTTATTTTCTTGCTCTGGATCTAAACACCATTTAAATTCTTGCTTATTTTCCGCTAAGGCTAGTAATAAATGACCCAATGTAGCGTCCAAGCTAATAATGGAATTGGTTGCATCTCCAGTTAAACTTACATCTAATGAAGTATTCTTCTCTATATTGTCGGATATATTAATGACACAAGATGTGAGGTTGTTAGCTTCTATTGTATTCTCCCCTTTCAGTTCGGATATTTGTAAGTTCATGGTTCCTTCGTTGATTAAAATATTTAAGTTTCCATTAACACCAGCTTAATAGGATAAAAATTTTTTATTAAATGAATCTAGCGTGAACTGCAACTTTTATTTGATTAAAATATTCCAGTAATTTTGAATTACACTAAAGTTTTAATCTTACCCATTTTGAGATCACCCTTTTGATGAACACAAACTGTGGCTTTTTTGTGAACATTTCTTAAATCTAAACATCCTGTGTCTGTTTGAAATTCTGATGCTTCCACATAGCTACAGTTAGTATATATATTTCCTTGAGCAGTTTTACATTTTATATTATCACCTTGTAGATTGTCTAAAATAATATTCTAAATATAATATTTACAACTATAAGTAATAGGTTTAATTATAGTTCTTTATATATAGTTCCAATAGTTTCCTTATACTTTAATTTTTTCATCTATATGAAACTCACCCCTTTATTTTGTGTTTCAACAGTAGTATTTTTTCCTAATAGTATACCCTCACAAATTATATCACCTTCGGAACTCAATAAATCTATATTTTCTGCCCGAGCATTTTTAACATTTATAAATTTTTGGGCTTTTACTTTTAACTTATCGCCATATGTATCTTTTACTACGGCCGCATCATTTGTGTTTATATCAAGAGCTGCCTTTATTGGAACTGCTAACTCGCAATGAAAGTCCGTTTCTTCAGTTAACTTTTCCAATACCACTTCTACATTACGTTCATCGTCACTCACTTTTACTACCATAGAAGCAGTACAATTTTTTGCCGGACCACCATGTAGTTCTGCTATCAAAGCATCCCCATGAGGATATTTGAGAGGATCAGCTGAACTAACTTTTAAGTAAATATCGGAATCTACTTTGATGCTTGCGCGCGGACAAATGTAACGTAAGATTTCTTTATGAACTTGTTTCATATCGGGGTCGACGGTTGTGATGGTTTTCCATGCATAAAAACGATGAGTTAATTGAAGACGTGGAATTTTCTCCAAGCAACGCAATATAACCATGACGTTCGTTATTAAAAAAGACTTGTGTTGTTCGGAGCAACTATTAAAATTTTCTTTTTGTACCAAATCTAACTCCAGCTGTTTAGCAATGTTGACTAGCCATAAATCTCTTTAGCTTTCGCACATTTTGCTGCTCGCGTAGCAAAAGGGCTAGTCAATACCGCCGCTGTTCATTGCCGCTTCATGTTCAAACAGAGTTGTCCGAACAATAGTTCGCACAATACTGTCATGCCATTACACAAACAAAATCCACAGGGAAAATAAAAAGTATGTATGTGTGTGTGCGCTCGTCTGTAAACACTCGTCAAAGCTATGTTAAAACCATCCATACAATATCGATGAGAGGCCAAAAATTAACAGTATTGGTTAAACATAAAAAAAGCAAGGCAAGTTTGCTTGAGTAATACTTTCCCTTGGTTTTGTTTTAGTCATCAGTATTTTGGCATTTTTACCAAAAAATGCAACAATAAAAGAACATAGTTGTGCGAATAATTGTTCGGGCAACTGTGTTTGAACACGAACTGACCATCAACAGCGACCGTCTTCACTAGCCAAATTTCATTCGAGAGTTTGACATCTGAAAAGAAGCCGAATATATTTTGAATTCGTCGGTGAGTTTACCTGATATCAATTTGCCTTGAATATAACCGTTCAAAATTACGGCGGCACAAAATTTTAGGTCGGCTCTTAGCCGACTTTAATACCTTCGACAAATAAAACATAACAATCTGGGGCGCTTTCCGCGATATTTGAAGAAAAAAAAAATAATATCCAACAATAACTTTCAAAAAATATGTCGTTTGATACAATACCCAAAGATTTGCGTGGCTTAAGAGCTTGTTTAGTGTGTTCCCTGGTAAAGGTAAACGAACAAAAATAAAATACCCGTCGTTTAAGATACTGATTATGAAGTAAAAGATGGTCCCCTATTTGGAAGGAGGAAATGTTTTCAATAAATTTTGCTCTCTATTTGCAGTCCTTTGAGCAGTTTGAATATGATGGTTGCGACAATTGTGATGATTTTTTGCGCATGAAAAACAACAAGGATAATGTTTATGATCACACTAGCAATAATTTCGATGGCATCATCGCCTTAATGAGTCCTGAGGATTCATGGGTGGCCAAATGGCAACGAATAGGTAGGTTGTTTTATTCTTGTAATTTATTTGTCTATAGTGAGTATTTTAGGTCGCTTTTCAAGAGGCGTCTACGCTATATCTGTCTCGGGTAACTTACCTCAAGCTACATTGAGAGAAATGAAGAGTCGTGGCATTCCATATAAACCAAGAGATACAAGTCAACGTTAAATGTAAATTTATACATAAGGTAAGTATTATTAAAAAATTAAGTTCATTAATAGTTTTATGATAATGAAGAATTTGATAGAAACGAAAGTAACGAAAATGCACAATCTTAGTTGGTAAATTAATTGCAGGAGAAATAATCTCGGGCAGTGATATATTACGCTGCGTAGTCGTCAGCTTAAAAAGATCAAACAATTTTTTTCTTGTAAGCATTTGTAAAAATTTTTATTTGTCAGCTATGCTTTGCTAAAACTTATTCTTCCTTTCAAAAAATAAGTGTTTTAATTTTTTTGGATTCGCGATTAAAGTATAATTAAACACAAATAACAGAAACACCAAATAAGTATTAAAAGACACGGTACTCTATGAAGCTTGTGTTTACACAGAAACACTATTAAAAGAAACTGCGTGACAAGCGTAAGTTTCAGGTTTTATGTAATAGGTATTCTATTGGTTGCTCTGTAAACTGCATGAGAACATAAAATTGTAATACAAGACAGAAATATTATTGGAAAAATTTTTTGATTATAATCTGGTACATAATTTCATGTCATTTACATGGTCCATTTGATCACTTTAATTTTTGACTATACATTTTTTGTAATAAATCTAGCCGTATGGCGTCAGTAGTGACTTGAATATTGGCTTCCAACGCTTTATTAGTTGTTGGTTTGTCGGCATAAATCATAAAAAGTAATCTAGGAGGCGCTAAATTGAAGGTACTAGAGGGCCAGTAAACAGGACGACTTCTAGAAATAAATTTGCATCAAATTGATTTTGCAATAAATCGATTTTTTTTAAAACGAAAATTCAGTCAGCATGGATCGATAGCGCTCATAATTCACCGTAGCGGCAGCCCCTTGCTCATTTCTAAAGAAAAAAGGACAGATTATGTCACCAGTCTGTAAACCGTACCAAACAGTCAACTTCAATGGTTTTGAGGATTTTCTTCGCTCCAAATACAGCAATTTTGCTTATGACGTAACCATTCAACCAGACAGAAGCTTCATCGCCAGACACAATTCTTTGATAAAAATGCTCATCTTCGTTCAGTTTCAAATGAAGCCAACCAACAATAATTCGACGCAAAGGATGGTCGTTTAGCTTCAGTTCTTACACGAGCTGTATTTTATAGGCACGTAAGCCAAAATCATTCCGCAAAATTTTCCACGTAATCGATGGACTAAGGCCAAGAACGAATCGGCATTCCGGAGTCTTATTCAATATTTCTGAATACAGCAGCAATATTCTCTTCAATACGCACCTTTCTTCTTCTAGAAGTGTATTAGTGCGAAAACTATCAATAACTGCACGAATTGTTTTCTCACTAGGTCGATTATGTTGACCGTAAAATGGACGAAGTGCTCTATGAACTTCGCGAACAGATTTATGTTTTTCAAAGTAAATTTTCACAATTTGGAAGCGTTAGTCTGGTGTTAAACGATTCATGATGATATGCCAAACCTTACTGACATTCTCAGCTGTCCAACCATAGTTATCGATATCGATAGTTCTCATGCTGCTGAAAAAAACACTCGATACAATACATTGTACACCTGCTTTTTTTCGATACCATGGCTAGTATTCTTTCTATTAGGTTCGAAACTCTTATTTTTTAACTACACAAAAAAGCTTTGAGCCAAGATAAGTTTTGTGACTAAAACTTTATTTTGTGATAAAAAATATAGTTACAATATTCTGCCTTTCGCGATATTTCTTAATAACAAGAGTAGATTTATTTACTTTACAACACTTATTTCAGGTTAAATGGCACTATAAAGCATTGGAACGTGGTACGGATACATCTACTATTTTGTTAGACTAAAACTTGATACAACTTCAGTGAGGAAATTCAACTGTCTTTCAAAAAACACTTTATTTTAAATTTATATATAATATCCACCAAAATATTAATTAATAATAAAAAAGTATATATAATAAGCATAATAAATCATACGGAAACATTTCATTCTTATTTATTGAAAATTTGTAAATTTTACACTTGTGCTGATTTGCTACAATTGTTCCATACGCAATCCCTCACCACCTGCTGTAGTTGTAAAAACACCAAAACCAGCTGCTTCGAGTTCCTCTTTTAGCTTCCAAAACACTTCATTTATTGCATAGTTTTCAGGCAACAAGACAATTACATAGCCACCGGCACCAGCGCCAGTTAGTTTACTAAAAAATCCACGCTTAAAGGCGATGGAAAAGATTTGTTCTAATTTGGAGTGACTAACGCCAATTGCCTTCATTAAATCATTATTGATTTGAAATAAACGTTCGAGTTTTTCAAATTTTTCACTGTCATCTTGAGAATTGCCATATTTTTCGTACAAGGGAATTGCATTGTTGACCAAAGCTTCACAGGCATTCCAAATTGAATTTATAACTTCGGGAAATTGTTCCCAGAGATGGCGTACCTTAGCTACAATATCAGCCGTCGATCTTTTAACTTTGCTGTCCACCAGCAAAATGTTTAATGGTTTTTGTATTTTAAGTTTCTCGAAACCTTGGCCTTTAACGAAACGCAGCATGCCACCGTAGGTGCAAACAGTATTATCAACGCCAGAGGGAGTGCCATGCATTACACGTTCCGATTCAAAGGCCCAATTTGAAATTAAAGCTAGATTTTGTGGTTCGTTATAAGTGTTTAAATTAAAATGATGAGCATAAAGCAGAAAAGCTGCTGCCAAAGCTGCACCGTAAGAAGCAGAGCTACCTAAACCGGCACCTATATTGAGTTCGGTATCTATGTTGACGGTAAATGCCTGTGTCAATTCCAATTCCATTTTTGGTGATGACAATATGGCTCCTGCTAAAAGGTAGTATATTGACAAAAATGCCTTTTGTGCTTGTTGTTTTTTCGGTGAACCTTGTTCTAATAACACTTCATGTTGTTTGTTAAGTTCCGTGCGCACCTCTTCTAACAATTGGGAACCACTCTCAAATGTTTCGTGGGGAAATTTTGAGCGGCATTGTTTTAGAAACTTATTAAACGAATCAACCTGTATTTCAAAATTTGAGTTTAAAGCCTCCAATTGTATCGTTATAACACGTTTCCCATTCTCAGCAGTAGCAAATTTTAATGTTGTACCCAAACCCACTACAGCAGCCAGAGCAGGTTTGTGATAAACCACTGCATGTTCGCCATGTAAAATTATCTTGCCTGGTGATTTCACTTGGAATGTTAACATAATGTAATCTGGTGACGAAAACAAAGCTATAATTCAATATATCTGGTACAAAAATTGTTTAGATAAGTTTTTACGTAAAGAGTGCACAACGGTGTTAAATAAGACTTGTTTTTTATTCGTTATAAATACAAAACACAATAGGAGACAAATCCTAAATGCTGATTCTTTGTATTTTTTTTTTCTTTGTTGTTCAAAGCTTGACTTAATACTGTGTGATTTTTTTACTTATGCTGGTCAATTTGGGTTTCATATTTTAAACTTTCACTTTCTTTAAGATGTGGATTATTTTTTTCATTTTGCAACATGAGCTAATATATCAAGCTAGTGCACAGTGGGTTCTAGAGTAAAATATATTCATCGAAAACTAAGGACGATCGAAAGGATTTTAAATTAAAAATGTATTGCAATGAGTGCCATTATTTGGTGAATTAAGAAGTACGAGGCCTTAACTATGTATTTCTATAAGAAAGGCAAAATTTTTCAGATTAAAATATTTATAAGTTTTTAATATTAAACTTTAATTAAAAAAAATATATAGTTCTTAATCTTTTATTCTTTGCACATAAATTTGCTTTTAATTCTTTATTGGATATTCTATAAAGTAAAAAAATAGAATTGCCCTCTAAACAGCAAATAAATGTGATCGAATTGATAACAATTAAATACCTTAAGGTTACTAGATTCATGTTTGGTCCTTGCAAGTATATGTACGCAAGAGCAAAAATTCGTAAAACCTCTTTGAATGGTAACAAATTAAATTAATTTTATATATCTAAAAATGGAGAATTCTTATTATTATCATTTTAGTATCAAATTCTGCCAAACGTCAAATTAAACTTAAATAATTCGATATCTCACAGGCTGTGGTAAATATATCGGATGCTTCTATTTATAGTACATACAATCAATTCTAGTTTTTAACATGTTCAGTCTACAAATCTGAGGAAGATAAACCGATATGAGGCTAGAAATAATTCCTATCCTTTTAACTTTTTTATTGTTAATAAAAAATTAAGTTCAGACACTCGTTTTACATTTGCATTAAATAACAGCATGTAATCGCCAATATGGTTTGTTACTCCGTTGAACGTGTTTTGGAAAGCATGTACATATAGACTATTTTTATGCACCTTGGGGATTATACAAATATTTTACCACTTTTAAAATTAATTGGAATTTATTAGTCCAATATTATACCCTACAACCCATTGTGCTTACTTATGCAGTTTATTTTTACTTTTTATTTCTATATGTATATTGAAAACTTAGCTGCGTTATATACATATGTAAAAGCATTCCAAATATGATCCTTTTTACACTAAAAAACTGTTAACAAACATTACATATTTAATATTTATTTTCACTCCCTATGTTGTATTTTACTATTGCCTCGGCACTTTCTCCCACTCTTCTGGTGTGTAGGATTTTTGTGAAAAAGCGTGTATTTCTTTAAGTTCTTCCGCTAATGCTGTATTAACTAGACGATGTTTTTGCAGTAGCGTTTTGCCTTTAAACTGGTCCGATACAATTGTCACACTAAATTTCCCACCACAACCATCCGATTCGTCTATGACTTTAACATATTTTGCTTCGAGTTGTTCGATTAGTTTGTCTTCCAGATATTTGCTTGTGTATTTGCTCATCTTAATTTTTAGTTCTCAAAACCAATACTTTTTGAGCGGCCTTCTAGAATGTTTGTCTAATCGCACCGTGACGGAGAGTTATTTAGATTTAATAATTTTAATATGCAAAGTAAAAAATACTCGTTCCGGTCGTTGTGAATGGTTTTGTGCGTTTTATAACTTACCTGCCCGGTTTTCCTTCCATTCATTTTGTTGTAGATTTTCTATCCAAGGCGAGTCACCTTGTATTGTTAATCTCACAAAACAAAAATATCAGAAAATAGTGTTGTAAAGTTGTTAAAAAAAACTAACATGGTGTCTTGACTAGCCACAAATCTGTTCAGCCACCGTACATTTTGCTGTTCGCACAGGAATTTAGCCAATGAAGAACGTCGTTGTTGATTGTCGGTTCGTGTTCAAACAAAATACAGGAAATATATTAGATATGTATGCGCTCGTCCGTAAACACCCGTAGATAATATATCGTGTTAAATATCCATAAATCTGTTCAGCCATCGTACATTTTGCTTCTCGCACAGAAATTTGGCTCGGCGCTCTCTCAATATGCGGCTAGTCAAGACGTAGTGTAAACTATGCTGACAATATCGAAAAAATTTCGATGATCTATACGTATTCTCCAAACAAAAGACCACAAACACATTTTCCCGATATTCTGATGACGCTGTCTACCTGTGTGCACAAATTTGTGGCTAGCCAAGACTTAGAGTTATATCTGATAGTGTTCCTTTGAAGGCTGTCTAGAGAAGGGAAATCAAAATTCCTCCTTGAGGACAATCCTTAAATACCTTTCGATAAACTTCGGCGCATTCATACTTGTAATTTATTGCTTTCTGCAGTATATTTGGATTTATTATGGCATCCTTCCACTACTTCCTCTCTTATCAGGGAGCAATGGATACTTCGATCTTAAGCTTATGGTAAAACGTTCCACCTTCGGTTTCTAGGTTTACAAACCACTTGCAACACAGGCTAACGTGATTCCGCAAATCCTGTCCATGTATAGGTTTATATGCATCGCTTCCATTAACCCATCCTACTTTCGGCGCTGGATCTAGGTATAAATTTCGGTAGTCTATTTCGAATGTACCTCTCGTACTAGATAATCATTCAGTCCACGAATATCGCCGTTTCATCATGGCAACGGATCTCTCTCTCTCTCTCTCTCTCAAAACTTACTGTCAAAGAAAAAGTATGCTAATTGTTCGTTCGAATTTATCATTATATCGAGATATATATATTACAGAACCCTCTGCAGAGGTTCCGATAAATACATAATTCTCGTTCTCAGCGCAGCCCGTATTCCTCGGTATCTTTATATGTTTCCGTACCGTACTCCCTAACCTGCCGCAGTAAATTCAAAACTGGATGGTTCTGATTAGACATAGTTAGAACATGTACTACCTTCCAGATCTGAATTCTATTCAGTATCTTTACTGATGCCATCAAACCTTCGTAAAGGCGTTAAGTGCGAATACCCTGTTCAGTACTAGCAAATCGTATATTTCCAGAAATTCTTGTCTTTCATTTTCCGAATTTATTGTTTACTATATGGAACATTAGCACGTTTAATTGATATTAATTGAATCGTTTTGTTTATTCAATGTTTTATAAATTATAAAATATGTATTTGTGTACAATATACATATGAATATGGAGACGTAAACTTTATATACATATGTATGTACGTAACATTTAATTTATAGATTTTATCATTTTCTTAATTCATTTATATTGTAAGGCAAGCAATGTAAGTAGTACAATGATATAATATCTAAAGGAATGTAAACATGGGATACCAGTAGCACTCACAGATACAATTAGTAGCAACAAATATTATAAAAGCTGCACAAATATAATATTTACAACGAATACTGATGTCTTATTAAAAAATATAAAATAAAAATGTATAAAAGGTGATTAATATGTATTATATATTATCAGCATCATCTTAAGCTAAATGATGCAGATCATAGTGTGTATACAAGGCCTGCGTACGATCATATACTAATTTTGTATTTTTTAACATTTCTGGTAATAAATCTGCGGCACGATCAACATTGCAGCAGACACGTTTTAACAGTTCGCCTTGTGTGGGCAGAGCATACATGGCAACCAATGCTCCCTTGCGTACTACCCATGGATGATATTTGGCTAAAGTAGTTTCATAAGCTGTTTTACAGCAACCATGAACTTTATCACTTTCACACAAACCAGCCAAACGATTGAGAAATTCGTACACAAATTCTGCGAAAAAATAATAATAATTAAAATTAAGTGAGATATACATATATGTATATGCACTTTAGTTTAATCAAATAAAAAATATTTGCTTATAAACCAAATATTTTTTTAGGGCAAGAATATACAGCTGTGTGCAAAATAATAGGAGTGCTGTCACATAATATTTACATAAGTTATTTTTTTAGTGTATCAACTAGTAAACGAAGTTTTATTCTAACGGCAATTACAACGGTACGTAAGAAGTAAAATACAAAAGAGAGACTAAAAATAATTATCATATTTAAGATGCAATTGACTCATTTCTATATTTGCCCTTTAATTGACTTGTTCAAAAAAATAGGAGTGTGATCGATTTCTTAAAAATAAAAAATAAAATACGGCATAAAAGTGGAAGAAAATAAAAAGTAAATATAGGAAAATAGAATAAACATTTTTTTTTTTTTTAAATAAAAACAAAAAATGTATTTTTTTTACCAGTGGGACGAGGAAAGCACTGCTCAGAGGAAAAACGGAATTTAATAAAAAATCTGCGAAAAAAAGGAAAAACTTATAAAGAAATTCAGGAAAATTTGGTGTGCTCTGCTCAAATGATCGTTAATGCCCTAAAATATACGCAAAAAGCTGAAACACGTGGCCGCAAGCGCAAAACTTCAAAGGTTGATGACCGGCGAATTGTATATTGTAGCAAGGGAGACCCTTTTGCGTCCTCAAATAAGATTCAAAAAGAGCTGAAACTTCCTGTAAGTACCTCTACGATTCGCAGACGTCTGATTGAAAATGATTTATTTGCAAGAAGTCCGCGAAAGGTGCCGTTATTGACTAAGATACCGGCAACTGCGCGTTTAAACTTCGCAAAAGAACACATCGACTGGCCGAATGAAAAATGGAGAAACATATTGTGGACGGGCGAAAGCAAAATCGTATTGTTTGGTGGAACTGGCTCCAGAGAGTATGTCCGACGCCCACCAAATACAGAATTATTATTAAAATATACCAAAAAGACAGTTAAACATGGTGGAGCAAAAATAATGATATGGGGATGCTTTTCTTATACTGGTGTAGGTCCAATACACCGAATAGGAGGCATCATGGATAAGCACGTCTACGTGGAGATTTTAAGCAAAGTAATGCTACCATATGCAGAGTTGGATATGCCGATTAAATGGGTCTTCCAACAAGATAACGACCCGAAACATACAATTAAGTTGGCAAAGGATTGGTTTCGGGTCAATGGGGTTGAGGTTATGTTGTGGCCTGCTCAGTCACCTGACCTCAACCCCATAGAACATTTATGGGGAGATGTTAAGAAGTATGTGACAGAGAAAAAACCATCGAATTCCGAAGAGCTATGGAACACAGTGCGTGATGGCTGGCATCGAACCCCTTTGAAGCGTTGCCAGGATATTATTGATTCCATGCACCGTAGATGTGCTGAAGTTTTAAATAACCATGGTTATTCCACTAAATATTAAATCTATTTAGCTTTTTCTTTGACAATTTAAATATTTAATGCCTTTTGTTTCGAAACTATTAGGACAAAAACCAATACTCCTATTATTTTGAACAACGAATTTTGATTTTTTTTTAGTTTACATGAAATTATTTCAGTTTTTTTAGCTTTATTGTGATAACTAACTATGTACAAACTACAGAATTTACCAAAAAACAATTTCAAGTAAAAAGAATAAAATAAAATTTTTATTTTTAATAGAAAACTAAAATTTTGTTTTTTTATGAAGGGCACTCCTATTTTTTTGCACACAACTGTATATGTAACAACATTTCTTTCCTAAGACTCCGAATACGATTTTCTAGTAAAAAATAGTAACTATAAAAATGACAATATTTAAAACTCCCATATAACCTGTATACAATGCATGAAGCCAGATGTTATTTTGGTTTATTTAAAAAACGCAATTTTAGATATATTTTACACCGGTAATGCAATATAACATCTCAGTAACTTACATATGTATATACATTTTATATAATGGATATATGTTGGTTACTGAGATGTTAGGTTGCACTAAATTTTAAAATATGATAATTATAATTCCCACGTTAAACTTTTCATTGAAAACCCCCATTGGCGAATACAGTTAGGATTTTAATAATATTTTAAATAATTTTAATTGAAAGTAGATGAACTGAACGGTCGTGTTTTTAAAGTCGCTCTGCAATTTAATGTTAAAAACTGGCTAAAAGACTATTCATAAAAATAACAAATATTCCGCAACATAGAAAAACCATCGTTAAAAATTTTGCCGCCCGAAATACATTAAATTTAAATACGAACGCTTATTTGAAAACAAGTATTTATATTTTTCATCCTCAATTACTAATTTGATAAAGTGATAAAAAAAAAATAACAACCAAGTGCAAGTACACCTTAAAACCAAACTCTCTAGCTTAATTGCAAAACATAAAAAAAATTTTGATATTAACCGTTTGAAGTAATATAAATAAATAAATAAAAAAGAGAATAAAACAAAAATCAAAACAAAAAAAATCAATATTTTTAACTCTTAATAATTTCTCAAGTTCAATTTAAAAATATTATACTCACAAACAATAGCCTATAATCATCAACAATAATCAACATTCTCGTTCTCTCTTTTCTAAACAAAATAATAAAACAAGATCACTCTGTCATCTCTATATATTCATTTGAAATTCAATGTATAAAATTAAAATCTAAAAACTCAAAAATTAAGAATAATCTGCAATTAGTGTCACCCGCTAGAATGGAAAAAAAACATATATGAAATTCGTCCAACAACCTCATCTCTTAATACTCCCGCTCTATCCCATGGCAGAAAAATTATGCACGATTTTCAGCTTCGCAATCCCCGCTTGAATTTAACTGACTCTCCGTTTATAATGATCACAATTATTTATAAGCGTTATGAGAGGCTCACTGAGCAAATTGAATGTGTTATGGAGAAAAAACTCAGCGAATACAGAGATCTTCTAAATGATTTAAAACCTTAAAAACTGAATTTTTTGAAATTACTGAAAGAGTTTCAGCTTTAGAAACTGCCGCGGCCGATGTAATAAGTATGCAAAAAGAAATTGCATCCTTAAAAACACAAATTAAGCTTCAGGAAAATAGTTCGATTGCGTCGGAGTTACGTCTAAATGAAATATCATTTCAAGAAAATGAAAACCTTACAATTTTCTCCCCTCCATATGTAATACCCATCCCCATTTTTCCATAATGACCATTAATCCTCCCCAGAAATTTTTCGCAAATATCACTTTTTTGAAACTTATTTTTAAAAAGTTCCAAAATTATTTAAGAAATTTCACTATATGTGCTCGATAAAGGCCTATCTGGAGCACCATTTGTATGTAGTGGGATATTGGTACCCATCACCATTTTCCCAAATTGGTCACTTTTCATAAGTGCTCATACCGAAAATTTTCCTCAAAAATACTTTTTTTAAAGTTCGATTTATTTGTCTTCCAAAATTATTTCAGATATCCCACTATTACAGTTCCATTAAGTGCTCTCTGGAGCATCATTTCTATGTAGTGGGATATTGGTACCCATCCCCATTTTTCCATAATGACCATTAATCCTCTCCAGAAATTTTTCGCAAATATCACTTTTTTGAAACTTATTTTTAAAAAGTTCCAAAATTATTTGAGAAATTTTAGTATATGTGCTCGATAAAGGCCTATCTGGAGCACCATTTGTATATAGTGGGATATTGGTACCCATCACCATTTTCCCAAATTGGTCACTTTTCATAAGTGCTCATACCAAAAATTTTCCTCAAAAATGCTTTTTTCAAATTCGATTTATTTGTCTTCCAAAATTATTTCAGATATCCCACTATTACAGTTCCATTAAGTACTCTCTGGAGCATCATTTCTATGTAGTGGGATATTGGTACCCATCCCCATTTTTCCATAATGACCTCTGGAAGTAAGTTAATGATTAACAGTGCCAGCAAAAGGACTGTTTTAAAATTCAGTTTATTTATGTTCCGAAAATAGTTTAGATTTTATAGAGTTATGGGTCAATTATTGACACCTTGGAGCAATTTGTACGATTGGATTTTTTTGTGGACCTGACTCCTGTTTCATGTTATAGGCTTCTGAAGATAAGGTCAAAATTACTTCTGCTGTTAAATCGCTAACAGTGCTCTGTTGAGTGCTAAATCAGCTATGTTAAAAATTTGGGTTTGCGTCTCTTCTAGTTAAATTCAAATTTATCTTCACACACATGAAAATTTAACTCAAACTAATTTTCAAATACTTCGTGTTGCTAATCGTCTTAAAAAAAGAAATTTCTTCACAGCGCTTTCACAATGCGTGGCTCTGTCTTCATTAAAAAAACAGCCAATGATGAAATTCTGCGCATTGATGAATTTCAGCATTTGCACGAATTATTTCCGGACTCTGAGAATCCTGACATTGTGGGTAACCGTCATGATGTTAATCAAATCAACTGCTAATTTTTTAATTTTTATAAAATCAAATCCTATTCTATATTATAAAACAATCGCAAATATTTGCCAAGTTTCCAAATTTTTTACCGCATTTAACTCAATTTATATTAAATCATATCCTATTTTAAAAAATGTAATTTACTATTACTGTACAACTCCTTCATATGTTATTATGAATTTGCAGACGTTGCCAAACTTTTAATTTCATTTGTTCAGCTCTAGTTTACGTCCTTCCAGAGACTGTGTGCATACTATGATAAGGGTTTTTTTCAAAACAAAAGACTGGTCTGAAAATCATACACTTAAATTCTCAAAGTCTAAAAAACAAAATTGTCGAATTTAGGTATTTGTTTGAGTCTGCTGGTATTGATATTATTTGCGTGTCAGAAACTTGGTTTCCGTTAGACATTCAGAGATCAGTATTTAACCTATCTGGCTTCAAACTTTTTCGCTCCGATAGAAGAATTATTCTCAATTATATTGAAACTGGTGCTAGAGGGGGTGGTGTCGCAATTTATGTTCGCAACGGTATAATGTGTAAGGAGGTATTAAAAAATTGTGGTGGCAGTGAAATTGAATATCTATTTCTAGAGATTTCTACCCTCGACAAGCGTAAACTTCTGTTAGGAAGTGTATACAGAGCCAATAGTAGTGTAAATGTTAATCCCCTAATTTCCGTTCTTGAGGATATTTCTGTGAATTATGATGACATAGTTGTAGCAGGAGATTTTAATAATAACTTATTAGTTGACAATCCTCTAGTAGAACCTATGCGCACTCTCGACCTTTACCCTGTTAATATACATATGCCAACACACTTTCATACAACCTCTAACACTTTAATAGATCTAATATTTGTCAACCATGAGTCTAGAGTGCTCCTCTACGATCAAATTTCATTTTCGGTTTTCTATAAACACGATATTCTTTTTCTAACCTACGATCTGTTCTTATACAATGATAACTCCTGAGTTTTCTACCCCGACTTAAATAACATTGATTACACAAAACTTAATCACTTAATTAATAATATATACTGGGAGCAGGTTTTTACTCTTGATAGAGTAGATGATCAACCTTTCTTTATTGAAGGACATGTAAACCAACTTTTTCATTTATGTGTACCAATAAAAATCAAAAGAATTAGATCAAATCAACCTTCTTGGTTCAGTCCTGAAATAAAAGCTTTGATAAAAAAACGTGATGAAGCTTACTATCGCTGGAAAAGGTTTAAAACAAGTGACCTCAAAATGACCTATGAATCTGCTCGCAGGGTTGTTACTAAGAGTATTAGGTCTGCTAAAGCTTTGTTATTTCAAAGGAAATTTTCAACCGGAATAGACAGCAAGTATAAATGGAGCGAAATCCGTAAAATCGGTATAGGGAAAAAAATCTGTCCATCAACCGTTGATGCAAACACCCTAAACAAAAAATTTCTCGAAATTAATGTTTTACCTCCGGCACAGAATATGTATGATGATTTCTGCTATGTTCCAGTAAAAAATCCATTTAGTTTTCGTTGCGTAGACCAGCTCGAGGGTTTTCAAAGTTTCTCGTCGGTAAAATCGAGTGCAGCAGGAATGGATGGAATGAACCCGATCTTCCTTAATGCTATAGTACCCACTCTTTTGCCCTTCTTCACACATCTTTTCAATTCCATTCTCATGAAATCTACCCCAATAATTGGAAGTTATCAAAAATTAACCAATACCTAAAAGCAAAAATGAGTTTCGTCCGATTGCCATCCTGCCTTTTCTCTCTAAGGTGATGGACATTTTAATCAGCAAACAAATAAATGGTCTGATCACATTAATGCTGTCGTTGGTAAAGTATATGGCATTTTCCGTAACTTGTGGGCAGTCCAGGGTTCAACTCCATTTGCTATCCGTATGATGCTGGCAAAAAGTTATCTTATTCCGTCACTCCTATACGGTTGCAAAAGTTTTGTGAATTGCGACAGTTATGACCATCGTAAACTTAATGTGGCATACAACAACATAGCACGGTATATTTATCTAAAACGCCGCCATGAGCATATTTATTATTTTTCCTATCAGATTTTTAAATTAAAATTTGAAGATCTATTAAAGTGTAGAGATGCCTTATTCACTTGCACAAAATAATAAACTCTAAACAACCGATATATTTATTTAATAGAATTGTATTTGCTAGGTCTAATCGTGGTAGAAAAATAATTCAGCAAAAATACAAGAGCCGATTATCTCAACGACCATTTTTAATGTACAGCACAAGTCTTTGGAATACTTTACCTAACAATATTCAAAACTTAGGCAACGCCAACTCATTTAGAAAGGAGCTATTTAAATATTTTATGTAATTATTAATTATCTGGCAATGTCCATATTCAACATCCAGTATTTTTCTTCTCTATCTTTCTTTTTAGCAATGTTTAAATGCTTTTGTTTTTGTTTACACTAAAACTGTATTATAAGCACTAATAATAATTGTTATTCAATTGTATTTATATTTTTAAAATCATACATATTTAAATTGTATCTTTTTATTTCTAGGTAATATCTGTTTGCTACATCTGCTTTCTCACTAACACTATAATTTATAAGATTTGTTTATCTTGTTATGTTAGGAAATAAATAAATAAATAAAATTTGATAAAACTAAAAAAAGAGTTTTCATCGAAACGGAAACACAATCCTGTTATTAAGTTAATATTATTATATTGGAATTGACTTACCTAGGCCTCTATGTAAACGCAATAGAGTGCGACTGGCCGAAACATATTTAGTATCTTCTAACAAATGAGCATCCTTTTCATAAGACATCATTGTTTTGATTGTAGCAAAATTTGCTGATTTTTCTTCTCGAAACAATGTTAAAATATCGATTTTCGATCTTACATCACTGCTAACAAAACCGAACACAGAACCCAATAAACTAAAAAATCTGCAAAAAGAATTATTAAAAACTGTATTTTAACTTTACGATTCACTACATCATATTACATATGTATGTATGCAAAATTGAAACTTCTGCTATCAGAAATAAACAAGTTATAATTTAAATGCAATATAACGTACCATGAAGAGAATGAGCTTCTTAAACAAACTTACGTTCCATACTAAAATAATAACTACTTAGTTACTACTAGTGCAACAAATGAAAGCTTATTTTATATTATAAATAACTTAAATTACTTCAATTAGGGATATTTATTGTTTTAAAGGAAAAAAGATAGTAAAAGCCTTATTGAGATTTTAAGAAGTTTTTATATCAATACTTCTGTCAGCTTCATAATAAAGTTGAGGAAGTTGGTGATATTACAAACTTCTTATTAAAGTATAAATTGAAGACCTGTTTCGATTTTCAAAGCTTACTGATCACAGCCATAAATATATCTTATTTGTATTTTTCATGTAGCCTTCTAGTTGAGTACCTCATAACTATGTTAAATATAATCTTTAAATTCTTGTTTTTTATGGTCTGCAGTTTTCTAATATGAGTCATGGCACATCTTTCTGACCACACTTGACAATCGTAGGTCTTGTTGTTAAAATTTTTGAACTAAAATATTTATTTATTTTTTATACAGATTTACATATGTAGATATTTTGTTTCAGAAAACAACAAATCAAAGCAACTTAACGCACATAAAGTATAGTTCAAAAATGTTATTTTTTAATCTAAAATGCACTTAATATCTAAGGAATTGTGCGAAATAGAAATCAAATTAAACGAACTTGTGATTATCTCCTAGAGCCAATTATAGGGCTATAATTTAGAGTATACTAATATATAATAGAAAAGCTAATACAGGTATAGTATATATGCTAAACAAATTTAAATTGAAGTTTTAATTAAAATTGTATTTTACAATTGAAAAAGACCGTTTGCCTAGATAGCCTTTAGTCGGCCAGAACGATGTTTTCTTCAATGGTATTTCCGACATCAGTATTGCTTACAAAAGATATATATTTTCATGCTGACGATTAAAGGGTTAATTCTTCAAATGAAAATTAGGAACCACTCCGCCACAAGATATACTACTTTACATATCTTTTGGGAACCGTGATTCTTAATGCTAAATTCGGACCAAACTCTCTTATTAGTTTTTTTAAAAGATGCAAATGAATCTACTTAAATCAAAACAAAGAAAGTTCAAAAAATCCTTTGGCATCCATAAATTACTTGTTTATTTCCTCGTAGGCCTTTAAATAATCATCCATTAAAACGTCATCATCATCTCGCAAACTGTCTTGAAAAATGTTTGAGACTTTTTCTATGTCAAAGCGTTCTACAGCTGCCATTTTGATATATTTTTTTATATTTAATATTCCAAATTATTGTCTGAAGATATTATCAAATTAAAAACTGCACTAAACAATTTGGTTTATTTGTAATTATATTTTCTTCTTCTAATCATAGATGAGCTTTTACTTTGCGAACTTATTAAAGTGATAATGTTGTTCTACTTTTGATTAAAATATTGACAGGGTAATTCCACTGAAATTATTTATAATTTTTGAAGTTTTACAACACTGGCAATTTTAAAACCTGTTTAACGTGTTGAGTTCCGATTTTTATAAAACACATATGTATGCCATTTTATCCTTTACGAAGATAAATTTAGTCCATATTTTGTTGTTTATACTACATGTACATCTACGCAAAATCTAGTAGATTTCAGCTCAAATCTCGAAGAAAATCTCTGCCGTTTACACCAATGCTTTTTGACGTATAATTGGATTTCATTTTCATAACAAAAACAGCTGACTGAAGGAATAATAAAAAAATTGGCTCTAAACTTATTTAAATTCGTGCTACAATTGTTTTTATACACATAATTACATATGTAATATTACTTACACTTTATTCATTATTGTTTTATCAATATTGAAAACACTTATTTTAAACTTTTATTGTTTTTTAATGTTGCTGTAAATATTTTGTTTCTACCGCGCTTTTTTTTTTTTTTTTTGTTACAAATGTCAAAATTTTCTTGTTCAGCGCGGTATATTACAGTACATAAGCAAAAAATACATAGTTGCATCATTTAGTATTGCAAGATTTTGAAAGATTTTGCCAAAATCTAGTTCGTAAGTAGATTTTGTTTTGTATGGGAAATCTGGTGGAAATGAACTAGATTTCGCTCAAAATCTCATAAGTACCAGATTTTGCGTAGATGTAAATGTAGTATTAGTCCCAAAAATTGTTTTAGTTTCGAGCACAAGGTTACCTTGTGGTTTCGTGGCTTTTTTTAAAGCGAAATTTTTGTAACTTTGACTATTTGTTTTATTTACTCAAACCAAGAAGATATACAAATTATATAACACAAGGATGTCTATTTATTTTATAGAGATAATGAAAGTGGGAGATGCACCTGATTACTTGATCGAAGAAATAATAAAACAAGTAAGATGTGTCGGGGAGATTGAACCACAATGCAAAATCCGTTATTTTCCAAAGGATTGAAGCTATACAATCGGACTCCGAATAAAGTGATGATTGAAACAAATATATATATTTTTTTTTCTACATTTTAAAAAGTATTACTTTGTGTAGATTTTTTGGAACGAATTTCCGTCATCCCTTGTCAAGTTTGGATTGGAGACAAGCCGGTTTCGGCTATGTGCCATCTTTAGTGTCAGGCATATACGCCCCACGCTGATCTTTCCGTTCAATCAATTTAATTTCATCATTGTAAAATTACGATTTTTTTTAAATTCATTATGCAGTCAATTATGGGAATCTTAATACTACTGCTGATGCCCATATTTAATCGTGGGGCGTATACGCCTTACGCAGCGTGATGGGCAATTTGTTTTCCGTAACTTGTTTTTACACAAAGTATGCGGTCATACGCCCCACGCGGCTTGAACGGGAAGTCTTCAAAAAACGGTCTAGCAGGGAACGTGTTAAAAATAGAACTTAGTAAAAAATCGGATTAGTCGAGAAAATTTTAGTCTCTCGATTTTTACGAAAACTAAATGTTAAGTCGTATTAAGAAATATTGGGGCTAATTTAGGGATAGATATTTTAATTGCTGCTGTGGCCAACAACTGAAAACTGATTATTAAGAGTTTTCAGTGAATTGTTGGAAAAAATTTATTGCATCAATGACCCATCCTGAGATAAGACAAAAATCATTAGAAATTCCGCTACAAAACACGTTGCTTTCTACCTTTTGTACCTTTAACTTCAATTTTTTCATAACTCAAGATATAAAAATATACATATAGCACTCGGTATGCAATTGTTTTATAAGCAGTCACCTCAAACATGGCATACAAATTGTAAACCATCGACCAGGGTGTTTGAGAACTCAGTAATGAACTGATTATGTCAGCTTTTCCAACGGATAACGATATTCTCCTAGACTGTGATACCGTATCAGTATCGCAAATTTGACTGAGGAATATAGAGAAGTTGTGCCGGATTCTTTATACGATTTAAGATTGTATTTACACACAATACAAATGCAAGGTATTGAGCAAATTCGACACACGGTTTAACTACAACAAAAAAAGCAAACTCGTTATAACATTAGACTAAAACTGACCTATTCCCAAGTATAGGGTGGTCCATCCAAAAGGCACGATGTTTATTGTAAATAAACCAAAAAGTAGTCAGAGAATTATCTTAATATATTTTATTATGATAGAAGGGCCTATGCCAATCATGTGTGAAACAAGATATCGGCTAAATGCTCGTCACGGCATCGGTGGCATACTTCTATCCGATGGTCGATATTTTCAATGACTCTGAGACATAATTGAGGTTCCATTTCGTTAATGTGCCGAATTGTCTCATCCTTTAGCTCTTGAATTGTTTTTGGCTTATTGGCGTACACTTTTGCATTTAAATATCCACAAAGAAAGAAGTCAAATCACATGTTCGTGACGTGAGATAACGCGCATTGAATTCCTCAAGCAAAAGAGTCTTTGTTTCGTCGGCTGTAAATTTCAGATTTATTATTATGTATATACATATCGATGCCCAATACCTTCAACAATAAAACGTCAGAATGCTATCCAAAGTTTTAACGTTTATCTTCACTGGGCGGAGAAGAATAGCAGGTCTGTCGAAAAAATAATGGTCTTGCAAATAAGTTTTGAAAGTTAACATTTGTTTTGCTTTTAAATAAATCTTTGTTGATATAGGCTCGAAAAATATAAATTTTTGACTTCGTTCCTAAATTTAAATTGATTGCGTCAGCCGGGGTTACACTGTATTTTTTCTATCATTTACCAAAACTTTACCGAAACCAAACTAATATACTTAAGAACATTGTATTGAAATTAAATGAGACATCATGAATCAAATTGCAAATTTGAACCTTCTCATTTAAGAAACTAAACATTCAACTAACTTGTTGCAAAAACTTATTTCAAACCAATATCTATCATGAAAAAAACTACCTCAGTATCGAAAAAACAAGTGTATTTAAAAAGGTCAAGGTAACTTCTTCTATCCTTAATTTTTTCAGCATAAAAATATAATACATTAAGTTTTAATGACTATTTAACAGAACGACTTAAACTAAAAATGGTACGAAGAAATCCTGTGTTCATTTCTTGCAACATAATAAACCGTAAAATATTGTACAGGTAGTAAAATGTCATACTTCTAGGAATGTACCTGCTTAGAGGTAAGAAATAAATAACAATTGTGTATGAGAGCTGGTCACACCAATGTTGAAACTGTGTTATCTGTATTAAAGTGCATTGCATCCATACATATGCACGCCATTCTTCTTACACGTATGCACACGCATACACATTACCAAGTGCACACACACATTTGAGCGCCATCTTTAATTTAAACAAAATTTTAACGTTAGCTTCGTTAGAGCACAACAACATCAAAACAAATCATTCGCTAAGCAACGTTCAACGGGTAAAGACGTTTAAATTCATTTATTCGGTTAGCAGAACAGTTAGTGCGCGTGTGTTTTGAGAACGTGAATGTGGGTAACGGTTAGACGAGAGTATTTTAATTATTAAAGAGAAAGAGCTTTAACAAAACTGGGCTTAAAGCTGAGAATTAAAACAACAATAAAAACTAAGTGAAAGAACAAAGTCAAGTGTAGTTTGTTGAGGAAATTGAAATTTTTGAAAAGAGAAGAGGCGAAATTAACAACGATCTCAAAGTGTGTTTTGCACAATTTCTCTACTTTTTTTGGGAGACACAAAGCAACAATTAAAGTTTATAGAACTACTAGTTTCATATTAGCTCTCAAAGAAGCAAAAAACTCAAAAGAAAACTCAAAGACAATAAAAATTGCAAGATAAATCTTTAAATAACTAAGCGTTTCTTAGATAGACGTACAGATCTCCCAAGTTTAGGGTGTGGTGAGCTTAAATATAAATAAAGAAAATTAATTAAATTTATTAAAAAAATTAAAAAGTAAAATTCCTTATTTTAAATTAAGTAAAAATTATATAAACAAATACACAAAATGCCTACGAGTAGAAAAAATTTGTTTTATTCACAGAGCAATGTTGCACAAATTTTCACATATTTTGTGTTAATGACGACGCTGTCTTTTAAAAGCGCGCAAGCTCAAAGAACACCAACAATATCCTACATAACCCAAGAGCAAATTAAGGATATTGGAGGTACGGTAGAATTCGACTGTTCTGTTCAATATGCCAAGGAGTATTCGGTTATATGGACAAAAACCGATGGTGATTCGGTATTTTTATCGACTGGCTCCACGTTGGTCATTAAAGATTCCCGCTTCTCATTACGTTACGATCCCAACTCATCAACCTATAAGCTACAGATAAAAGATATTCAAGAGACTGACGCTGGTACCTATACCTGTCAGGTGGTCATTTCGGTGGTTCACAAAGTTACCGCCGATGTAAAATTGTCAGTCAGACGTCCTCCTGTGATTTCCGATAATTCCACACAATCGCTAGTAGCAAGCGAAGGTAGTGAAGTTCAAATGGAATGTTATGCCAGTGGTTATCCAACACCATCAATTATTTGGCGACGGGAAAACAATGCTATATTACCAACTGGTAAGTAAAATAAAAAAATGAAATAAAACAATTTTCTCAAGCATATGCAAGTACATATGTACATATATATACATAAATATTGGCAAGAGCTTAATAAGGAACGAAATTAAATGTGGGGCGTTATGAAAAAGAAACGAGTATATAAACAATGTGGCTACATTAGCGATGTTATAACATAAATACACAGTTGGAAAACAATTTCATCATCAGATTGACCTCAATTGTGTTCTTTCTTAAAAATGTGTTAAAACGAAAGTTTAGCACATACAGCTTTAATTAATAAAATGGCTATAATACTCTGTTCAGACATACATCTTAATTGATGCAATTAAATTGAGTTATAGACTTTGGGGTTGACGCATATGTGTATACGCATTTGACAGGTGAAAAAGTACCCGTTTTGTTCGTGAAAACTCCTGTTTGTGAGTTTCGAAAAAGTGAGAGATTCAAAAGTCAGTTCTTGAATGAAATTTATTTTAGAAAAGGTTTTTTCATTAAAAATTTCATGAAAATTACGTTAATTTCAAGGGCCAGTTCTATTTATTATTTGTTGTATATAGAGTTTGACAACTGCCCTGAAGAATAGCACATGTAGTTTTATTGGTGATGTGACTTGATTTTATCATTGTATAGAGTTTTTTCTACTCACTTCTCACCAATTGCTCAATTGGTTAGTTGAATTGTTGTATGGTACATTGTGCTTAAATTAGGCCCTAATTGCATACATTTTTCATTCACTACCCATACACGTTCGGATTGGTTATACAATTTCATAAGATGAACATTCAGCTATTAGTGGAGAGGAATGGTTCATCAATATATATATGTATTTGGTATTTTAATCATCCGAGGAAAGGTTATTCTAATTTTGAAGCTTAGTCAGTTACATTATTCGAGACACATGCTGGTAAATAAATTAAAATATTTTACAAAATACGCAACATTTTGAGGAATATATAGGAATTATGAAATATTATTCCGGCGTTAGACTGAATGTTCATCAAGTGCTGATGAATGAATGCATTGATAAACTGTAGTTAAATTACTGATCTCGGGAAAGATAAGAAACACGCTGCCAGTTATTGCGAGGTTTGGCAATTTTGAGCCTCGTTACACATACGTCAATTAAAATTGATTGGCGGTATTGTGTGTTTGGTGCAAATGGTTTTGCGAAAGTGCAAATGCAAAACAGCTTAGCTTTTTTATGAAATTCAGTAACAAAATTCCTGTTGAATAAAGACAAAGCAATAAAAAAAATATCTAAGCTCTTGTTGTAACTACAAATATAATTTGTAAAAGAAATTTGGTAGTGGCGATCAACTTGTTTATTCAACTCAGTTCTACAACCAGCTTCAACGTGTATCAACTGTTTAATTTTCATCGTGGACTTAATAATATATACGTGTATGTACTTGTTTCTTAATTGCAAACTTCAAAACCGATACATATGTATTTCAAAAGCTCAAATTGGTAGTTTACAAGTTTTTTTTAGCCGTACTATGCAACGCAAATTTAATAATAATACTTTAATATTTTATATGTTTGTAAAAGTATGACTAAACTAATAAGCTTTGCTTGGTATTGACAACACTGCAAAAATAAGTTCTTTTATTAGCTTTTTTTACGTTGAGCCACTCGCCCTCACAAACAAAAATTTGATCTGTGAAAGAGAAACGAACATGAAACATTTTTTCTCACTCTCTCATTCTCTAAACCAGTTTTTGAAACAAACTTGGCCTAAATCAGGGATAAATCATCAAAATTTTGAAATCGTACTTTATTGTACCAAATTGTACTTAAACAGAAGACGGAGTAGAGATTAAATGTATTTGTCATCGATTATACGATATTTTTACTGATATTTTTCATGACTCAAATTAATTTTGTTGCTTGTTTTTGAGAACAGTCTATATTATTTTTGGAAAAAAATCTTTTGCAATTAGTAAGTTTATGTGTGAGTCTAGGTTTTGGCGAAATTTGGATTGATTATATACACGTAAATTCCACTTAACACGTGTTTCTTATAACACAGCTTCTCTCGGAAGGTAAACATTTTTATAAAATTACTAACGAAGACATGTGAAATCTAGAAGAATCGGTACAGATAAAAATATTAAAAAGTTTAGCTACAAACTGAAAATCTTTTTAACCGAAACTCATTTGTTGAACGGCGAATAAAACTCAAAATAACCGAACAAAAATAACCGACTTTTTTGATGAATTAAAAATATCGAAAGTTCGTTCACCATAATTTTTGTTAACACGGCATTATTCGTGCCTGTGTTAAGCGACGTCTGTTTGTGTTCTAGATCGATGCATTTAGAGCTCGTTAATAATCAAATTTCAGAATAAGTATTAAATTTCTTATCGTATGATTAAAACTGATTAACAATATTAATATTTCAAAGTAAAAATTATATTTTCAAAATTTTCATTTTTCATTATATTCATAATTCACAAGCTTCCTGGTATTGCTAAGGTTTTATTGAAACACACTTTGTGATTTAAACATGTTTTTGGATAAAAAACCATTTCATTTGAGCTCTATACACTTTGTCCAAAGCTTCTCCTATTTTTTATCTCTTCAAAAACAATTAAATATTTCGAGGTCATCAAAATAGGTACTTGTTTGAGATGATTTCATCGTTGGTGTTAAATTTCCTTTCTACGAATCATTCTTCAGGTTTGGAAACAAGATATAGTCACTCGAGGCTAAATACGGAGAATAGGGCGGATGAGGGAGCAATTCATTGCTTAATTCATGATTTTTTGCAATGGAAACTGCACATGTGTGCACTCTTGTATTGTCCTGGTGCAAATTAACTTTTTTCTTGGCCAAATTCTGTCTTTTTTAAAATCCTAATTAAATCGACGCAAAGTTGGCATAATATTCGATATTGTTTCGCTAGTTGTCGCCATGACCGTATTGGCTAACAATCCCACCTTGGCACCCATGTTGCGAAAAGTTTTCTCATGTGATATTATTATGGCTTCCACAAACTTTCGCACTTTCAATCTCTGGTCGGCCAACACCATATTTACTTTTTCAATTGTTTCGTGTTTAGGCATCTCATCTGGGCGTCGAGGACGTTCGGCAGCTCCCGTGCTTGTACGGACACAACGAAATTCAGTAAACCATTGAAATTCATTGAAGTTGATCGTGCAGAGTTTCCATAGTATTTATCAAGCTTAGCGGTACTCTGCTATCAATGGCTGTCAAACACAAACTGAATAACGTAACTTGTTCAAATTTACAAAAAAAAACCAACTGACAGCTGCCTGTTGACAGGAGCAGTGTTGCCATTTCAGTTAAGAGGCGGAAAGTTCTAAAATTCACGGACTTATTGACCCACCCTTGTAAAGAACTTTTAAATGCAAATTTCCAACAACAAACATAAACTATTGTCAAATAAATTAACGATGAAAAAATCAACTTTTCCCCAGTTTTAACAGATTTTTAAAACTGTTTGTAAAAAGTTATTTCTTAACTTAGGAATGACTCCTAAATAAGTAAAAAATTAGTGTAGAACGAAAAATGACACTGAAGATGGCACATAGCCGAAACCGGTTTGTCTCCAAACCAAACTTGACAAGGGATGACGGAAATTCGTTCCAAAATTCTACATCAAAACACCCTGTCGGAATATCAAATCAGGAATTAAAAAATTAGTGATGAAGTTATAAAGATCTACGTGTAACCGTGTAAAAAAGGTATTAACGGTTTTTTTTTTTGTTGAAACAACCAACACAAATATTTCAATTAAAAACAAGAAAAACATCAAGCTTTTAATTCAACATTTCCTTTACATTTTAAGTGATTTTGAAAATCTGTAAAGATTAAAGTGTTTTACTATTATTATGTTCGAATTTTATAGATATTTATTTTTAATTTTAAAACACGTTTCCATTTCTAAATAATTTTTATTTCCTTTTTTTGCTACAGGTCTACAGGTGTAAATTTTATTTTTTCTTTTGTTATTTGTTTAGACGTAATCTTACTACTCGTCTTCTATAGATAAATTGCACCTTTTGTGTGCTGCATGACATTGTTCTTTTAAATTTAATACAAAACAGGCAGTAAGAGGTTGCTATTGTATAAAAGGTTAACAGAAGGTGTTACCTTCCAAAGAAAAAGTTAATTAGCGAATTTGTATCTAAGCATTCTTCTGAACGTTACAATACATTTTACTATGGATTAAGAGATTTAAGTCAGTAATTTATAATTCAAATTATTAACATGGAAAACCATCTGGTTAAATACTGGCATAATTTGTTAAACAAATTAAAAATACCAGAAATCAGAAATAATGATATGATGTAAAGTGTTGCCCGAATAGACCAGTTAGTAGTGTGTGATATCAGCCTGGGGATTATGGCTTCGATTCCAACTCCAGACTTTGGCCTGTTCCCCTACAGCGTGTATGAAAGTTTTAGTTATTTTGCTCGATGTCAGTTGGCATTAATATATGTAATTTATTTTAGAAAATAAAGAAATTTTATAAACACAATATTAAGTAATTTAAATGTTAGACTTGAGTTCGTTATTTACCCTTTCTGTTAAAAAAGAAAATTAGTTTGATATAACTTTGAATACAGTAAAATTTAAGATGTTTATTAGACAACTAGCAGAATGGAATGCATTTTCTTCTATGCCGGTACTAAAGTTATTAACATTCTTGATGTATTTCTACTAATTTTTTGCCCTCTGTAAACATCGTCTATGTAACCCAATAATCAAGACAAATGGAATATGGTACACACAACAAATGTCTATTATTTTTAATCTCACTGCATTACTCATGCGTCTTGAGATTTTTCCACAAAAGTTGCACTTGGTTATAAAAGACACAATAAGCATGTTCTTTTATTGTCCCTAGGCGTTATACTCGTACATACTTAAATTCACTTCTGATGAATTAAAACGACTAGCAGACCAACCTAAATAAAAGCGTTGAACGTTGGGTTGTCTGCCGCCTGGCATTAAGGTTGATGTGGCGTACTTGAACAGGAGCTTCAACGCTATGTCAACAATTACAAGAAATACACTGTACCCACATTGGCGTTTTTACAGCCAAGTGTTGGAATATATTATATTATTTAGAAATTTTGTAGCTTTCTATTATACGCATACAAGTTTGAATCATATGAAAATATTATCGCCGATAGTTTGATCAATCCTCATTTATTTTGACGATTTTCGTTAATGTTTAAGATTCCCTAATTTGACAAGCTTCACCATTTTTCTAAGGCGATAGTAGAACCTATTATAAGCTATTAAAGATTTTGGACAAACTAAATTATAATTTTTATATTTTTTTCAGGTTTTAACAAGAACTTTGAAAAAATATTTCAAGTTCAGTGTTTTTTACTTTAATTTTATTTTATTGAATATTTCTACTTTAAAAACTTCACAATGTGTATTAAAATCTTAACTCTACAGTGTTATGTATTACTTTATACACTATCTACGTTTGGGTTAAGAGAGCCGTCTCGTCAGGCACAATGTGTCTGGCTTTTTAGATGGACCACTAGTTTGTTTACACAAATACGATATGTTTTTACTTTTTCCTGAATAGTCGGAACTTTTATACATCTATGAATATTTTCATTTTCTATATACTAAAAGTGCATGCTATAGATACTCAAATATGGGACGTGGGTTTCCACTGGGACAGTGGCATTTGTTATTCTCGTGCGTGGACAATTTTACCTTCTGAGAAAAAACGTTACATGATCATAATGTGCATAATTTTAGCCATTAATATAAGTCGGAAGTTGTTCGCAACTTTCGCATTTTGATTAACACATTTTTAATGCATTCAGGCTCGTTAGCATATCCGCTGTATAGATAATATTTAATAGCGGCCATAATATTACTAGAATACTGATTCTTTGACCTTACTTTAAACGTACTATCTGTCAGGAAGAACTCAAGCTATTTTCTTAATTAGCACACCATGCCAGACTTTATCGAACGCCTAGGATATGTCAATAAATAAAGCTGAACAATATTGCTTATTTTCAAATGCCGATATAATAACTGTAAACATTCTTTGGACTTGCTCAATTGTACTATGGTTTGCTCGAAAATCCAACTGGTGGTCTGGGATAATATGTTGCTCAGCAAGATAAGGCTTTAAGCACGAAACGAATAGTTTTTCAAACAATTTTGATAAAATTGGCAGCAGGCTAATAGGCTTGTATGACATAATTTGATTTAAGTCCTTTCGTGGTTTAGGGATCAAACCGATTCCAGACATCTTCCAAGAGCATGGGAAGAAGCCAACTCGGAACATATTCAGTGGTGTCTCATAAAAATTGATTGATTTTAAAATGAAAACCAATAAATTCTGATTAAGTTTTGCAAATTTATTTATATTTCTAAAACTGTTTAGCCTTTTTTTAAGATGCTTGAACATTCTAATTTCTTAAAATGTGGTCACTTTGGGTAAAATGTTAACACAATTCGCAGCCAACTGCAACGCAAAAAAAAACAAAGAAATAAAATATTTTTTAGGGCAAAGTTCATTACAAATGTATTAATATCCCCAGAGACTTGTAGGCGGATATACAACAAATAAATCCTGTCACTTTATATAAAATTTATTGAAATAACTCCAAAATGGCTTTACACTGCTTATCGCGGCAATAAAATTAAAAAACGAACAACAACCATTAAAATACCCAGGATTAACACTTACGTAAGTATGCGCTGTTGCTATTGCTGTTGCTGCGAAAGTCATCAAACCATTATCAATATCAAAACAAACCGTAAAGACACAACTGAAAAAAGCTTTACAAACAAAAGTTTGCATTTCTCAGACCATTATCATTGTAACACACACACCCAGAGAAAACAAAAAAACAAAGTCAGTTACATCTTTTTAATGGCAAAATTCACACTTTACATGCAATTTCTTTTCTTGAATAACAAAACGAATAATAAGAACAAAAAATTTGTATATTGGATGTTGTCCACAGGGAAGGAAGGAAGGATGTGTTGCAGTATAAACAAAAATAACAAAGAGAAACTCTTCTTCCTCACCATACTTGTATTAGTGAAGTACAGGTCTACCAAAGCCTAAAATGACGTCGATACGTTTGAGGATTCGACAACTTTAGCACGCGCAATTTGCTTCCGCATCTAGAAAATGTGCTCAAGCAAAGAAAAAGGGTGGGTACATACGAGTATATGCCTATTTTTTATCCATATACTGCAATCAAAGTATATGTGTGTATGTAAAAATAACAGCGAAGACAATGTATACAAAACGATAATAAAGAATAAAGGGAACATAAATATTAGAACAGTGAATCCCAAACAACGCTCTCTTCCTCTCTCAGTGATTCTGTTAAGAGACCTTCCGTAAAAAACGTCACAATTAATTCATTATTTCTGAAGCCACCTACGTCCTTAAAGTGTCAGAAATTGGCGATAACTGGAATTTTTTTAGTATCTAAATGCGAACTTATGAAGCAAATTTTACATTTCAAAGTGCTATTGAAGTTTCAGTCACCGTTGAAGACGCTGTGTAACTTGAAATTCAATTTGTGAATCTCAACTTGAAACTAGAGGCTTCATTAACCATCCCTATCGGAATTTCACAGTCAAACGCCTTAGGAGTACCTTTAGAGATTGACCCGTTCACCCTTCGCAAGGCAGTTTTGTCCATCTCTTTCGGATTCCTCCCTTGGCCAATTAAAACCGGAGTTCGTTCAGATAATTCATATAATTGCCAAGAGTAATGGAGAAAAACAATTCCACCCACACAAAGCTACATATGCACGGGTAAGTCTGTATTAAAACTGGAAATCGACTGGTATCAGAGTTCGCGTACTAGAGACTTGCTTTGAGTTTTATAAAAGGCCCATAGTGTTCACGTGTACGATGATACGATCGTATGGTGCTCTAATTATTAAAACATCTATTAATTAATTACTAGGATTGTACTCGTCTGAGTCACATAATTAATCAGTCCAGCAGATGCATGTCATTATTTCAAACAAGCAATCAACTTGAAGAAAGGCTTCGGAAGATTCTTGTATACAATTCTCCGATTCTATTCTGATACAAACTTGTTATAAGTACGGCTTTTCTATTGGTTTTCTTGTTGTTATAATAGTTGCTTCTTTCTTAAATATACTCTATTCGGAAATTACTGAGAAGACGAGACAAGTGCTATTTAATTAAACAAGTTTCTGTTTGATATAATCTTGTTGGTATAATTATATTAAACCCCTTGGGAACCACTGCCTTAGACTCTATTTAAACATCCAACAAAACGAGTACAAGTACTTTGAAACAAAACGGGATAACAAAAACAACAACGAGCCCAAGTATTTAGAATCTTTATTGTATAAGCGGACACGGTAAATGCAAACAGTTTGCAACTAATGTAAACAAATCCAAACAACAAACCCATAACGAATCCATAACAAAAAGGATTCGTTACTTAAGCTATATAATGCCAACATATATTTTAACTTATGTGACAGTAACGTGTTACGTACTATACACACGTTTTTTCGCCTCTTCTAAATGTCATCTTTGCTAAAATAAACAAAGGACTTTAACGAAAATATACACTATGAATATAAAAAATACATTTCAAACGGCGGCAAAAAACGGCACTACAAAAACAAATTAAAATAAAATAAAAAAAAATACGTATATGAATTACAAGGTACTAATAATAAGGTAACAAAACTCGGAGAGAACGCCCGACAAACGTTCTTGCAGTTGTAGATGAGACGACAACTGTTACTATTGTGTGAAAAATAAACAAACATGCAGAGTTTGCAAACATTGCTTGAACTTAAATTTAAACTCCCCTTAAAAAAAACTTCACCTTTTTGCTGCTAAAGCTGCTTGGCTACCAACAATTATTAAAAAGGCCTTAATGTTTTATTATAAGAAAAATATACATACATATAGGGGTTTCTTTCCCTCTCTGTGCTGTTAAATAGAACAACAAAAAAGTGCATACATAACAGTTTATAGATGTCTGTATGGAATTGCAATAAAAAAACTGTATCAAGGTTTCGGGGTTATATTATTCCAAACATTTTACACACACACCAACACACGTGTACTCTTATAATTATATCAACACAACACATACTCTTATAAATAACTGTAATTAACGATAAACAAAATCAATTTGTTATTGTTTCTCCTTATTTTTTTTTTAATTCAGTACAAACAAATTCATAATGAACAAGGTAATTGACAAAAATGAAAAAATTACTTGCCATCCCCGACTTCCGTAGCTACCGTTTACCCTTTTTTGTGTGTTGTTGTTCAAGTGTAACCAAACTTCTAAAACTGCAGCTGTTTTTTGTGTTTGAATTTTATACTAGAGGTGGTTCGCTTGCTCTATGAGCTGTAAAATTGTAGACAAAGCAAAATTGTTGTTTATAAAATGTCTTGAAGTCAAGTGAGAAATGTTGTTGTATGAATCAACAGCAATTCCATCTGTGGTGTATGAAGGTTTTGGTTTAAAAGTCGTATTAGTCAACATTAAATGTGGTTTTATTTAAAACATTTTTGAGACAGATAAATATTTGAGCTTCGTCATTTCATATTGAGAAAAGTTTTCTTCTTGTTATATCAACAGATACTGAAAGGAGAAATGATTATGATTCAAAACTAATCAAAAATATTTGCATAAAGTTTCATACATATATGTAAATATTTCTATTTGTTTTGATGTTATGCAAGATTACGTGAACGACCCGCCCTGTGCCGATTCGTTTTTTTACCTTTTTAATAGGAACCCCTACTCATGCAATGCATTGTGTTCGATCTAAGAAAAAAAGTATAGAAGCGGTCACATTAATTTTAAAGTTTTATTATATTGTGATAATCCCTGCAGCCACCTAATTGAAAATGAAAACGAGTTTTGAATGTTGGGAACCAATTCCATAATTCTACTGAAACACATTTTATTTTAAAAACAATAAAACAACCGGTAATTGAATACATTTGGCAGATTTTGTTCGAAAATAGAGTAAAGAATGGAGCCTTGAACTCGTTTGATGCCATGCCATTTATTATAAATGCGGTTCGTATTATCTCGGTATATGTAAATCGATACATGACAAAGTTCGATTTATCCAATCTTTTGAAAATTTTTATAATTAAATTTTGAATAAGTTTGAAGTGCTAATAGGAACCTACGATGTATGCTAATTGGTATACATTTGCCTATTGTAAACAATGCGCCTTAATTGCGCAATTAGGAGATTAACGCAATCGAGGCCTTAATTGAGCTCAGTTTGCCATACAAAAATTCTATTAATAAATTGAGAAAATTCTGCAAAATGAACACACTAACTAGATTCGACAACTTTCAACAGCATCACTAACATTATATAAGAGGGACAACAAATCTTATTGTTACCAATTTGGCTATCACTTTCATATTATGGTGGTAATTAGAAATTCGGACGTAAAAACGCATAACACATGATTACACGCTTTTTCACACATCATTGTCGGGTCACGAAAACATTTGCAGCTAACAAATGCTAATTGAATAAGCTAAATTGTATATGTGTAAACACCAAATTTTATAACTCAATATAAAATTTAGTGCACCCCTATTCTGCATTTCGATTCGAATTGAAAATTTCTCCGTTTGGCAACTTTGATATTATGTGTTCCGTTTCGATTGCAATTTTAACGATTGTGTGTATTTTGCATTACGAGCGTATCTAAGTTTTTGTAAGTTGTTAATTTAGTGGCGGAGAGTGGCGATTTAGTTTGTTTAGCTTCAAAAAATGTGTAATTAAAAAGAAATTCAATCAAAGGTTTCAATAATGATCCTACATATTTTTTATTTATTTTTTTTATCTTTTTGTACTAAAATGTAAGTTTTTTGTTAATTTTTTGCAGGTCGAAAACGTTGTTTTTCTCTTCCAACAACAATGTCGGTGCTATCGCACATTTTCTTGAAATTAAAACAAAAAAAAACGTCAATTTTTTCTACAATGATATAAATATTATTAAAATATCTACTCCGGTGGGGCAGAATTCTTCACACTGGAATATTTTGGCCACAAATACCTCCTACTTATGTTCTGGGTTTTTTTGCCTTTCCGTACTTAACTGATGTGTTTTTTAAATATTTCACCTAAAATATATAATTCTTATTTGTTTTAATTATTGAATCACGTTTTATTACAATGTTTGTAAAATTGCTTAATTTTTGTGTTCATATTTCACACGTTCCACAGCAAATAGCTGGTTTTGAAAATACTCTCGGTCTTCTACTTTTTCTTACGAATCACTTTTAGTTGGAATACCTTTTATCAATTAGTGCGTAACTGAATACGAAACCGTAATCGAAATGTAGAATTGAGGTGCATGTGTAAACATACTGTAATTCTTTCCTAACTCGAAAGGAAATTCTATGACCGACCCTTTTGATGCTCCGGTATTAACATTTTTGTACAGATTACTTTTTTTTATTTATAGTTTCATAACGAAAAGTTTGTCTTAAAAGCAGCCAATAATCGACATTACTTTTCTATCTCTGAGCTTTTATTATATTTTGAAGCAAATACATATTTTTTAATTTTCATTCGCAAAACAATTCATTTGGGGTTGCTAAATCTCTTCTATTTCTTTAGCTATTTTTCACAAATTTTTATAAATTCCGCTCTTTAATAAGCAATTTAAAAACTTCAAAACTCAATAATGCTTAAACAATTTTAACAATATGCAAGTGTCTTTTATTTTTGTTTGTTTGTGTAAAAAAGGGTAATTTTTCCAAAAATTCTTTAGAATCAATTTCAAAAGTTAATAAAATTTGAATAAATTTTACGGCATTTTAAACAAAACTGTTTAAATATTGAAAGTATTTACAAGGAATATCAATTTGTTTAATATATGCATGGCACTTATATTAAGCCAAGTGGAAAATAAGAAATTTTAATATATGTAAGTGTAAATACTCGTAATAACATTATCAACACCAGCGACAACATAAAAAACAGTTGGACTAAAAAAGCAACAAAGCTATAATTGGACACATACACGGAAAGAAAATCTAAAATAAGTTTCGAAATGAAATAGTTCTATTATTTGTGTAAACATTATTAAAGGAAAAAGTTTAACAAACAATATTAACTTTCTTACAACTACATGCTAAATTTATTATGTAATATATGTTCCAGGTGCATAACAAAACAGTCCAAACTAGTCCGAATTAGTCCAAACTCGTTCCAGATAAAAATTTTTGTGCAATTTGAGAGAAAATGAGAAAATTTACAAAGTCGTACGAACTTTTTCTTTGGCTAAGTTCGGACTAGAATTAAATTATCAGTTGTTTTTTGTTTATATTTAAAAATCAAAAAAATTTGAAATAAAGGAAGAAAGTTTTTATTTAAATTTATTAAAAAGCAAAACGGAAAATTTTTCCAATAAACTTGAAGTTGTAATTACATATATTTGTGCATATTTATCACTTTATGTAATAAAAAAAAGATTTTATCGATCAGTTAAGAAGTTATGGACAGCTGCTGCCAATGATGCAAATGTTTTGCTTTAAAAACATTATGCATTTTTAACGTATAAACTACTAAAATAAAATTTATTTGAGAAAGTAGTAATTAGTATTTAAAGATGTTCATTTGTGGTTTTTTGCGTTCCAGCAATTTTGGACAACTTTGGCACATTCAGAGAGTAATTTTCTTTTTACTCTCAATAGTCCGGACTATTTTGTTATGCACCTGGAACAGACCTGTTATGGAATATTTTATTGTTTATATTATTGTATCTTTACTATATATTACTCAATAAGAGGCAATAAGTTAAATTAAAATATGGCGCAACTTTTCTCGCAACATAAGAAACAAACATAACCTATAATATTGAACAAATTTGCCACCACATTACACATAAATATCAAGTCTTTATTGTTATCAATCGTTAGAAAAATTCAATCGTCTTGTGTGTACAACTATAATGCGGAATCATAGCAGAGTTTCCGTTTTTCACTATCTTATTGGGGACAGCTATTGACCCCAGCACACCAGCCATCTAATGTGTTCAGACCCGATTGATTCCTGCTACATATAAATAATACGTGCACAGATCTTGCACACTTGCTCTATATCATGTTAGTTCGACGCAATAGTGTTCTCGTGTAAATTATCATGCCGCGCTAAACAATAGAGCTCAATGTCGGAATGACCCAGTATCTCGTTTAGAAACTCTCAGGTTGCTTGAACGAATTTGGATATTCAGCCGAGGTCGGATATCCTCTTCCTAAATCAGTTGTACCTTAGCGAATTAAACTACTACCCCACCGAATCAGAACTTTAAGATTGTAATAATTGACAGATTATCCTTAGTGTTCGTTTAACTTTAACTACTATACACAAAGCAAATGTAGTTTTTTCGAAGACAAATGTTTAATTTTGCCACCAGTATTTGACATACCTTTTTTTAAAACGAATTAACAAGGAATGCGAAAAAAATAATGTGTCGCTTATGGATAGCAACTAAACTTCAGCTGCGTTGTCAGTTGCTGAACATATGTTAGAGAAGGCGCCTGTCATCTGGTAATTTTAGCAGTCCGTTAATACTATTTTTAGCAGTCGAAAATTTAGCAGACAGTTTAACTAAAGTTCCGTTGCTATACATAATCGACCCATAAAACATGTTTGATAAATTACCGAAAAATATAAAACTTGCTTATTGCTGTTTAAAGATATTTGCAAAATTAGTCTGGCAGCTCCAAATTTAGTGCAAAAAGCTGCTAGTTAAAAGGGAAACGCCAAAAAACTCGTTCGGTTAAGGTTTGGCTTAGGTAAAATGGCTAAAAATACATACATACATATGTATGGTATGTAAGTAAAAATTAAAAAAGGCTAGAAAAAAAACATGATTACTTACATTTAAGTAACGGTCGCTGGTAAGAAGGTTTTAAGACGAAACACCACAAAAAAGGTATTATTGAAAGAAAAACACCAAGTCAAAAAACAGGTATTAAAGAAACTGTGTATAGGCATAAAACAAAAAGAAAACTACAAAATAATGATGGAAATGGGACTAAAATAAAATGGTACAATGCCAGCAAACATATCGTTATCATTTATGTTGTTTGTGTACCTGCCTGTACAGAATTATTTTTTTAAATTGTTGTTGTCGGTGTTTCTGTTGCAAAGGCAACAACAAAAGCTGCAAAAACAATTTCTAGCAACACATTAAATATAAGGAACCCTGGAAAGTTGTATATAAAGTTGAGTAAACTCTAGTACAGTTTTCCCGCATTCAGTTCACCTCAGCTCGATTCAGTGCTTGACTGATTATTGCCAACATTCAAGAATTCTTGTATTTGAATACATTTTTGTGGTTATTTATTTAGCCCTAGGTATATTATATGCATACATATGTTTGCGTGTATATGCATACATAGGTATTTTATTATTAAACAAATTTCTAATTTTCTCTTACATTTTCAATTTTCTCGAAAACACCGTCTGTTTAGTTTGAACACAGAAAACATTATTTTGCACTAAACAAATATTGCAAAAAAATTGTTCCCTTTTATGAGGCTGGTTATTATTATGATCACATTCTTCACAATAGTGTTAGAAAACTCGTATTAACCAAACTAACGGACTATCTGACGGTCCGGCGCACAAACCAATATTGTAAAACACATGCATTATTTATTTATTTGATTATTATTTATTTTAAGGCTTTAACACTGTGTTTGTTTAGGTCGGTCTCAAAATGTAGTGTGTATGATTTGGTGTGGATTCTAACAATAGAGTTTAAAAACTTTATTTAAGCATTTGAGCAGGATTAATATTTGTTACACGTCTATCCTACATATCAGTATTTTAAGCCTAATTGCGTTTTTAATAGTTATTTTTCCTCATCACGAGAGCGTTAGAGAGGACTATTCGGGGTTAATTTTTTAAAACGTTTTGTTTTTTTTTTGGTAACACAGGATTATCTACAAGATTTATTGGGAGGGGGGTAAGTTTCTAACAAACTTGTGATTGGTTGGTTGGTTTTTTAACATGTATGTGTGTGTGTGTGTGTATAAATTCTTAAACATGGGTTTGCACTTGTTTTTTGGTTTTTAATTCTTTAAAAAGATATAAATTGTTATGTAAATTATATGTATATATTTATGTATGTACATATGTATATAAAGCAAACTTACCGCTATTTAGAACGCTTATAACAGTAGTCTTTAACAAAATGACTAAGTAGACTTAACAAAATGTGTTAGACAATAAATTAATCACCACCCAGAAAAAAAATTAAATGGCATTAGTTGGCTTATAGTAAAATATTAAAAGCGATATATGTACATATGTACATATGTATATATGTACAATCATACGTATATTGTCGAAATTGTGCAATGATTTTAAGGAAGTTACCAAATTCAAATGGTCGTATTAAACCAAAAAAGTGCACTAATGAAACTAGATATAAGCTTTTTTACTGTTCTAGATACACTTTCGATGAGATGATGAGGACCACTTAAATTTCTGGTTTTAGAAGGTCATATCTTTCTGAATTTTTCGTCGATAGCTATAAATTTACTACTATCGAGAAGAACATTTTCTTAAGTACAAACAACATTAGGTTTAACACAACAGTATTTTAAAGGTCCTTTTACAAAAAATTTATAAATTTTTTGGAACTATTTGCACTTAATTTAAAAATTAACTATTAGTAGAATATTACTTTCCAATAAACATTAGCGAAAAATAGGCAAGAAAACTATCTGATATATAGCGGAATGGGCAAAAATCGATGTTTATTGTTCGCTAGGATAATTCTATAGGGCCCATGCGTGTGAAATTGGACAAAGTTACAACACTGTGCTTGAATACTTAATAGATACCGAAAACTATGGAAGGCATAACATAGGAAAGATTCCACCCGAAAGGAAATAAATTTTATTGATTCCCTTGAGAATTCAGCATACCTGAAATTAAAAATAAAAAAAAAATGGAGAAAAAACTGCCCCTGAACAATGTACGCATGGAAAATCGACATTCAAGTAAGAGGTCATGTTAATGATTTGCGTTCTGAAATACAAATAAATATAATTTTGATGGCCTAGAATAACTACAGTTAATATTTGCACGATATAGAAAATGAGAATCCGTCATAGCAGAAAGGGTGGAGTTATAGCATTTCGGTGCTATAACGTGTTATAGCACAATTGATTTCGAATTTCAAAGTGCAAAAATTACTAAAAAAACTTACAAGTTGCTGTTACGATCAGCTTTCCATGGGGTCTAGAACAAGGTAATGCTCCTATACATAATGTTAGAGTTGTAAAAGAATTCATTTCAAATCAAAATGTTCGTCTTCTTAATTGGTCACCATATTCTACCGACCAAACATAATTGAAAATGTCCGCGCATGGTTTATGATCGACGGTAAATATCACTAATGCAAGCCATTAAGGACATTTGGAATAAGATTGCTTTGGATTATTTAAAGTCACTTTATGATTCAATAAAAAACCGTATATTTGAAGTTATTTTAAACAAGCGCCCACTATTGAAATGTGTAAAATATTTTCACTTCTCAAACTTATAAAAAATAATTGTCCTTAATATAAAATTTAAAAATAATTTATTTTTAATTAAAATTAGTTAAGTGGTTATCATCATATAAACGAATGTTTTTTAATGCTCCATCTTTTTCTGGAAAAGGACCTCTAAGTTACTATTGAAACAAACTTTATTTTTTGTTGTTGATATTTTTGCACTCTTAAAAAAATACTCTTACTGACCTACTAAAAAGAGAAATTTATGTGGTTCTAATCACCTGATCGGCAGTGTATTTGTACCCCGTGGATCTAGAAACATATAGTTAAAATGCGTACCTTGTCCGTTGTCTATGTTGCCGTTCGTATGACTTTCAATGTAAGACCACTCGCCTGGAATGTCCCCAAGCACTATTTTCAGTATCCACTTTCCCATAAACAGTTCTAATTTAATAATTAACTTCATACGCCAACGCTTATTTTGAGGCTTATTTTAGTGCCTGCATATATTCGGGTAAAAAGTTTTTGTGATCACGCATGCTCCCAAAACGTTTTTTATTCCTTACAAACAGTCTATATTTAGAACGAATAATGACACTGAAGATGGCAGACAGTTTGCCGCCAAATCTTTCAAAATATGGCGGAATATCGTTCCAAATATCTATATATCTATGTCCTTGATTATACTCTCAAAAATTGTTCATGTCACATAAGCATTAAGAAAATGTAACTAATTAACGCCCAATGTCAGAACACTGTTTTACCCTTTTAAACATTGCAAATTGAAATCAAAATTACATTTCAATCACGTTCACTCAGAAATTTCGCGTTAGACAAACAAATCCCAGGAAGCGCATTTCCACATTTTTTTTACTTTAAAGAGGAGCTTAATTTTCCATCCTATGTTACAAGCAGTGCTTTTTCACGATTGAGAATTTTCTTAGAAAATCCTATAGGCTTGAAGCGTACCATCAAATTCTTTTATTAATTTAATTTAATAAAATTCAAATTATGAGTACGAAAATGCCACAACATTATGACTTTGGTTTGTTGTAGGGCTAAATAAATTTCTCTAGAAGCTTATTAAATTAATTGTTTCAACATAAAAAAATATTAACTCAAGCAAAGCGAATAAACGAGGTACATATGGAAAAAAATTAAAATAATGAGGTTTTTTTTTCTGAAAATTCCTACTGATTCAACAATATAAAATTTGTGTCCGTTAAATTCCTCACAATTAATACTCTTAATCCAGGAATTATTCTACGAAGTAAACCGTTTAGCTCCTCTAACGTTTAAGATTTTATCTCATCGATGGTGGCGAAACGTAGTGCTTTGAAGAGCAGCAGTCAAAGAATATAAAAGTTTATAGTACTGAAATCCAGGGACCGTTAAAATTATGAGTTTTTTTCATAAAATTAATTATTCTTTTTTAAGAAATAATTAGTATTTTTTAATCTCCATAGGAGAAATTAAATAACATTTTATGCCCCACTCGGGATTCAATTTGTGCGATTTTATTTCGTAAGGATATAAAATTCATGAAATAATTATTTCTGTCAACAAAATAAGAATTTGAAAATAATAATTTCGTAGAAAAATTTATTATTTCTACAAAAAAATTCTGAAAACATGTGATTTTATAAAAATGTAATTTAAATTGATGAAAATGGTGTCCTTAATATGACTCCCCGATTTTTGTGTCTTTTCGCTTTCTTTTAAAATTCATAAACAATTATTATTTTGAGTCACTGCTGTAACGGTGAATTTATAGTCAGAACATATGCGTCATCATAAGAAGTAAAATGTGTGCCAATCTATTATCCCGGTATTTTTTTAACATACCTCGTACGTCGGAAATTATAAAGAAAATATGAAAGAACCACAATCTTTGTAACACCAAAAGTGGGTGCATTCACATGTCTCAAGAGCTTGTTATATGCTCGATATGCTTTAATATACAGTATTGTACAAAAATACCAACTACATTAAGTGAGGAAAACAAAATCAAACGGCAAAACCATAAATATAAAAGAATATCAGCAGAAGTACAAAATACAAAAGGCATAATTGCAGTTATTTTTGCCCCCCATACACAAGACCCAACAAGGTCCCTTCTCCTCGTTTATGGCATAGAATTTGCCACACAAAATTACGCCATGTACGCTTTTATATGCATTACGATAAATCAACAAGGAACAAACATGTGTGTAAGAAGTTTTCAAAGTTCAAAAAAAGTGAAAATTATAAAAATTCCTTAGTACACTCACATACACCCACCTACATCCTACATATGTATGTATATAGTCATTATTTTTTCTTAATTGGATTTTATGTAACATATGAACATACTTTTTGCTTTACTCTTAATGCTTCCTTCGCTGACAAAACAAAATGTCAAAATTACTCCTGTTATGTTAAGTTAAGTTTGACAAACACCTCGGTTTTGAGGGGATTTGTTATTTTATGGAATTTTTTTTTAATTCTTTGTTTTTATTTTGCATATTCGTACAATATTTGCTCGTTTTATGCAAAATCAGTTGTTTGTTGTTCTTGTTATTATTATTATCCTTTACACATATCCTGTGACATTATTTTTTGTTTCTGGTTTTGTTGTTTTAATTTGTTTGGGTGTGTGTGTTAATGCGTGCTTTCTTTACCTTTTTTATACAAAAAACACCAGAAGTCAGACAAATCTAACAAGGCGGACTTAATTTAAAAGCATCGTTATTGTGTTTCTTCATAACCAGAAAAAAAAATTGTTGAGAAATCATTAAGAGTAAATTTAGAGAAGATTAAAAAAACGGATTAACCTTTCCATACGTTTTGTTTAAGAAAACGTTAAAGTAAAGACTTTTCACTTTAAACATAAATAAACATTTCGAAATTTTAATACGATTTTATATTATTAAATATTGTCGTAGCGTCAAAAACTTCTTAAAACAAATATAAATTTTTAAAAGAACACAAGTTTTCAAAAAGAACCTTTGTATGTGTATTTAGGACGCTGTGCAAATTGTGACAGCTTTTGAGCAGATTTTGTTCTGTTATCCTACATCGATAAGGTGACCGGCCCAAAATAAATGACCCAATGTTGAGTTTAAAATCGAACACAGGTTCCTAATTTTTTATCTGATCGAACAAAATTTAAATGTTATTCTAATATTTGAGTGAATAAGAAATTATTCGAATAACTTCAAAAAATTAAAAAAAAGTGTTTCGACAAGGAATTTTGCTGTCTTTAATTAAAGAAGATATTTTTACTAAATAGTTTTAAAAAATTATTCAAATAATTTTTTATTCTAAATTGAAAAATTTTATTCGTTCGATCATAAATGAAAAAGAAATATATTCCAATTATTCATGTTCGAATGACCACTCTATTGTCTATATCTTTCGAATGAAAGGCAATAAAATTATGTGTTCTTTTGTAAAAATTTATTTCGACAGTGTTTTGTCAGTTATGGCGCTTAGTTCTAGATTTCTTGACGGATGTTCTATTTAAAGACTTTAAAAGTCTGGGGCTTATTCACATAAGAACTCCGGCCTCAATATACGCATTGTGTCGCGTGATGTATAGTTGATGTACATTTGCAACGTCCTGTTAGAATCACATGTTCTCCAGTCATAATTCATCCAATGCTGGCACGAGGATCTCACTAATGGAGAAAGGAAAACAGAATTGTTTTAAAAAATTTCTATGAAATTTATAAGATTAAAAAAAAAACTGGTTGCTGTCGACGTCATTTGGAAGATATTCCACCTTCCAATAGGGCCAATTTGTTTTGTCTTCCTTGTATACAAACTTTTTTGTTCGGCAAAGATAACGATCCATCTGAGAAATGAGTGGTCATTTTGAAAGAAGGAATACGTATACTGCTGATTTTTATTTTATTTAGTTTATGAAATAAATGGTCAATGTGTCAAAAATAAGTGTTTCTTATGTAACAGAGCAAATTTGTGCTGCAGCCTATTTTAGTGCAAATTAAGTAAAATTTACTTAGTATTACCGTATTACGAGCTATTAATGCCTTTTTACACTATTACATTGAGTAGAACGACTTGTCAAAAATTTTAATAAAATGTGAAAGCATATAATATGAAAGCAATATGTTATTAGTCTGTTAAAAATACGGATAGAAAGTTGACAATCGTGTGTCTCTTGCCATTTATCAGAGTTGCATTTGACAGAAATGCGATAATTAAGACAATCAATTAGGGATGCATCAAACACAAAAACATTCGCAAATCAAAAAACCCAAAATTTTCTTTGGATAATGAAGTAAGCGAGCCAAGTAACATAAAAACATTGTTTTGGATTTAGTGTGCGATATGCACATAACACATTAAAAAATTTTCTTAAATTTATTTTAAGTTTTATCGGAATCGACGATATTTCAGTTTGCGTGTCGAAAGCGTATCGACATCCCTACAAACAATGTAATAAGAATATTTTACTTTTAATTTTATGAGTCAGAACGATTATCCTTAGATTTCGCTCTGCAAAAACCAAACGAAAATCTACACACTTGTATAATAGGGCTTTAAAAATATGTAATATAGTCCTTGTCAATGTTGCCGTTTTCGATTTCTGCAATATAATTTAAGCCGCAACATTTTAAAATTGTATTGAGCTGTAAAGTATATATAGTAGTTCTCGCTAATGTATGAACTATAGTTCAACAGCTGCCGAAAGCTTTACAGATTCTTGTTCCCCTTCTAGCAGAACAGTAGTTTATAGTTTTGTCGAATATAAGGTCTCCCGAAATAATATTATATTCTTCGTACTTAACTCGTATTTTGCCGAATACAAGGTCTCCCCATATTATCTTATGTACCCCGCATTTAAATCCTATTTTGCGGAATACAAGGTCCCTCGCAATTATCTTGCATTGCCCGTAACCTACACTAAGAGAAAAATCGCAACTTAAAATCGAAGGCGACCATTTTCGAATTAAAAATGTTTCAATTTTTCCAAATTCAACATTAATTCAAGATTGGACAACGTTGAAATGAGGTGAAACAACGTGAAATCAACGTAACACAACGTTGATATTTGTATTCAACTCCAAAATAAAAATATTTTTTTTTAATTAAATACGTTCTATGTTGAATTAAGCATGAAATACTTTATTTAATGAGCACCTTAATTTCAACAAAGTCGTCGTTAAATTGAAGTTGTAACAATTTTAATTCAAAGTTCTACTAACTTTGATTCAAAATTGCCCGATTTTGAATTAATGTAGCAAATTTTTGGATCAAGTTGAAAACAACTTTGAAAGGAAGTTGGCCGTTGTTGATATATTCATGTGGAGACAACTTCAAATCAATATTGATTCAGTATCAAGTTCAACAGTGACCATAGACTACTAATTAGACGCGACAACTCACAACAACATTACCTCGATTATATAAGAGAGATAAAAAACCTTATCGTTTCTAATTAAGCTATCTCTTTCATGTAATCGGGTTAATTTAAAATTTTGTACGTAAAAACGCATGACACCTGATTACACGCTTTTTCAAATGTCATTGTTGGGTATTCTGTTTATATTCTGTGACAGTGACCGTGTTTGAGTACAGACGTACGTCATATCGAACGCATAACAAATATATATATATATTTTTTTTTTAAGGTATTCAATTGAACAGTGAACAGTTAGTAATAGCAAAGAAACAAAAAATAACAACAATATAATATATTGTGTGTAAAAAAAACAATAACAAATAGTGCATGGTTAAACCGGTTTGAACAATTGATAGTGAGTGTATGAGCGCACCAAATATTAATGAAAAAAATATAAAAGGTAATAACAACAATGCTTATTACTCTTTTTCTTACACAAATGCTAATAATGCAATGAACAATACAAATAATAAAAAAAAAGATGACAGTGCTTTTTTAAGCGCCAGGCCAATTGACCGAACGCGTTCTTTATCCGGAAATATAAACTTATCTTCGCAAGTAATAACACCAGAAGAAATTACAATTCAACCAAAAAACAATTCAGGTACCATATCAAAAATAGTACAACAAACCAACGAAACAGGTAATTTAAAACACCCCGTAAAAAAGTGCAAACAGGTATGGATCGTTATATAACCATAACCAAAAGGAAGGCCAGTCCTAAGTCTTCGCAGCAAGAGCGCATTGCTAAACAATATAAAAGCTGCTTGTTGATTTGGTTTTCCGACAGGGTGCTCTGATATATATTTCTGGAACGATTTTCCGTCATCCCTTGTCAATTTTGGTTTGGAGACAAACCGGTTTCGGCTAGTTGCCATCTTCAGTGTCATTTTTATCGTTCTGATAAAAATGACACTGAAGATGGCAACTAGCCGAAACCGGTTTGTCTCCAAACCAAAATTGACAAGGGATGACGGAAAATCGTTCCAGAAATATATATATAAAAGCTCCCAAAGTACTGTAATGCCGGTAAGCGACAACAGATTCTCTGTACTTGCTACAGCGGATAATGAAGCTGAACCCGCTGTCAGGGAACAAAAACCTCCCCCGATTTACTTGCGCGAACAAACATCTAACGAAATTGTTAACATGTTGTCTCAGCTTGTAGGTAAGGAAAGCTTTTATGTAGCTTCTATACGAAGAGGTCAAATACAAGAAACAAAGATCCAAGCGCACACTGAGAAGAATTACCGCCTAATCGCAAATCGCCTCGATGCAGATAATAAGAGCTATTATACGTATCAACTCAAAAGTGCTAAAGGTTTGATTGTCATTGTAAAGGGCATTGACAGTTCTGTTCCCACTGATGAAATAAAAAGTGCCATAGAGGTGGAAGGCTATGTCGTAAGGTCAGTGCACAATATTCTAAATAAGAACAAAGTTCCCCAACCTATGCATCGTGTTGAAATCGTATTTAACGCATCGCAACTTAAATCAAAAAACTCGGTTCATCCAATATATAATTTGCGCTACCTTTTGAACAGAAGAATAACGGTGGAAGAGCCTCTAAAACGTAGCGGTCCCCGTCAGTGTACTAATTGTCAGGAATTCGGACACACGAAAACCTACTGCAAGCTACCATCCGTATGCGTTGTTTGCGGTGATGCGCACCGGACTTTGGAATGCACTTCTTCCAAAACAGACCCCAAGGTAAAAAATGCAGCAACTGTGATGAAAACCACACAGCAAATTACAGGGGCTGCAAAGTCTTTCAACATGTAAAAAATAATTCGTACGCAAACCTGATTATGAGCAATATAAAGCTTCCCAATTTCCTCGGCTTTATGCTGGTTCTGTTGCTAGTACACAAGCTACACAGCGACACGCTAAGCCAAACTTTTCATATGACCAAACATTGAGAAATGATTTACCTAATGCGAATGCCAAAAGTTCTAATGCGCATAAACATTCATATGCCCACATCTTAAAAGAGGGTGCTCAGACACCCCTCACTACCAATTCGAGCTCAATCGATAATTTAATACAAACAATGAATAATTTCATGACAACTATGCAGGGTATGTTTCAGGAAATGATGCGAACCCAAAACATGCTTCTGCAAGTTCTGCTGAGCAAAAAATGAACCAGTTAAAAATATGCTTCTGGAACGCTAACGGGCTATCCCAACATAAATATGAAGTAGAACACTTCCTGCTAGCACATGATATAGACATACTATTAGTCTCTGAAACACACTTCACTATAAAAAACTGCTTTAGAATTGATGGGTTTTTTATATATGACACAAAACACCCAAGCGAAAGGGCATGTGGTGGGACTGCCATTATAGTCCGAAAAAACGTAAGGCATTTTCCATTGCCTGAATTCAACGAAGACTTTTTGCAAGCCACGACCATAAATCTTACTGATTTTAAGATTGTAGTCTCCTCAGTGTATTGCCCACCTACGCATAAAATCGAACACCATGAATTTGCCAGGTTCTTTGCTACGCTAGGGCAAAAATTTATTGCCGCTGGCGATTACAATGCAAAGCACACATATTGGGGATCCAGACTCCTTAGTCCTAGAGGTAGGCAGTTGTATTATACAGTTGAAACAAACAAGCTTGACGTCGTATCTGCCGGTAAACTTACATATTGGCCCACAGACTTTAATAAGTTGCCAGACCTTATTGATTTTGCTATAGTAAAAAACATCAAACGCGATCAACTCTTAGTTAATTCATCCTATGACCTATCTTCTGATCACTCACCTACAATTGTTATTTTACACGACGGTTTTGTCACTGCACCTAAAACCCTTAGTTTCTACCCGAACAGAAACACGAATTGGTTAAAATATAAAATGTATGTGAGCTCTCACTTACCTTTGAGCATCCCACTGAGAAATCCAGCTGATATTCAAGCAGCTGTAGACCATTTTACAGACGTCGTGACTGCCGCAGCCATAGCTGCAACGCCAACAAAGCCATCAGCTAAAATAATATCGTACCAGGCAACAGCAGATATTCAGATGCTCGTCATTGAGAAAAGAAGACTAAGAAGACAATGGCAAAATAGTCGTTCACCACACATAAAAATGCAAATGAACTTATGCCAAAAAAACTTACGGAGTAAATTGAGACAGAAACACCAACTCGCTATCGACAACTTTTTAAAAAACTTGGATCCAATGAAAAACACGGATTATAGTCTGTGGAAAGCTGTAAAGCACTTACAATGTCCTATTGCTTACGAATCCCCACTAAGACTTGAAGACCGTACTTGGGCTAAAAACTCAAGTGAAAAGGCAAATGCGTTCGCAAAGCACTTAGAGAAGGTTTTCACACCACATGATATAAGTAATTCCACTATTCCAATTATTAGCGACATCGTGAATGATCCTATGAAATTTCGGTTGTCTTCTTTAAAATCGACAATTAAAAATACGGATATGAAGAAATCACCTGGACCTGATCGTATAACAGGATCAATGATAAGAAATTTACCTGATTCAGCTGTAAGAATTTTACTTTACATATTTAATGCCATGTTGCGCGTCGGCTTCTTCCCATGCTCTTGGAAGATGTCTGAAATTGTTATGATCCCGAAACCTGGAAAGGACTCAAGCCAGATTACATCTTACAGGCCAATTCGCCTACTGTCAGTTTTGTCCAAAATATTTGAAAAATTATTCGTCTCGAGTGTAACTCCTTTCCTAAATGAACAAAACGTTATCCCAGATCATCAGTTTGGTTTTCGAGCAAGGCATAGTACGATTAAACAGGTCCATAGAATCGTTACCATTATTAGATCGGCTTTTGAAAGAAAGCAATACTGTTCAGCTTTATTTATAGACATTTCCCAAGCATTTGATAAAGTCTGCCATGATGGGCTACTTATTAAAATAGCTCGGGTTCTTCCTGAAAATACCCATAAGCTTATAAAAAGCTATTTCTTCGATAGAACTTTTAAAGTAAGGTCAAAGGACCAACTTTCAAGATGTGGGAAAATCAGTGCAGGAGTACCTCAAGGTAGTGTGCTAGGGCCGCTATTATACATCATCTATACAGCGGATATGCCGACAACCCCACATACATATACATCAACCTTTGCAGACGACACTGCAATTATAAGTGTCAGTAATGATCCAAAGGATGCATCTAAAAAGCTACAGTCCCATATTCATAAGCTAGAAGACTGGCTAAAACAGTGGAGAATAAAGGTAAATCCATCTAAATGTGCTCATGTAACTTTTTCCCTTAGAAGGCAAAATTGTCCACCAATCACAATAACTAATACCACGGTTCCAGCGGAAACGCACGTCAAATATTTAGGTATCCACCTAGATCGGCGCCTAACTTGGACCCGTCACATTGAGGCAAAAATAACGTCCATAAAGCTTCGAACAAATCAACTGCATTGGCTAATAAGTCCTAACTCAACTTTGGCTTTGGAATATAAAGTCCTATTATACAAATCCGTTATAAAGCCAATATGGTCATATGGTATTCAGCTGTGGGGTACTGCCTGTGCATCAAACATCCAAAAGTTACAGAGAAGACAGTCTAGGATTTTACGTCATATCGTATGCGCCCCCTGGTACATAAGAAATGAAAACATACATAGGGATCTCAAAGTTCCCACTATCCACGAAGAAGTTAAAACATACACGTCCAAATACGTGAACAAACTAGTCGCACATCCCAACACTCTAGCACGCAATTTATTGCAATTTGATGGCCACCAGAGACTAAAAAGAACTGACACATTGAGCCTGGCGAGGCGGCTCTCTCTACACAATAGAAGATAGATTTTTAAGATTTGAATACAAAAAATTTGTTATTACGTTGGTACTAACTAGTAAATAATAATTTAGAAATAAGATTTGAATACTTATTGTGAATTTCTTTTAATAGAAAGATTCAATAAAATAAAATGCAGTAAAAAAAAAAAAATATTGATTCAACCTCAAATTAAAACTAATTTTTAATTTAAAATCGATCAACCTTATTTTAAAGTTGTGCGACTTTTAAATGAAATGGAACATTTTCAGTTCAATGTGACAACGTTCGGTTTTGACAAACAAGAGCACATGTTTTTTGACAAACAAGAACACATGTTTTTTGCCTTCCAGTCAGATCGGAGTGAAATTTATTGTAAAAAATAACAAGTGAAGAAAACTTGAAAGTAAAAGAAGTTAAAAGTGTTTCAAATGGAAAATTTAGAAATAATAGATACACTGGTGGTTGGTGATAATGAAGTTACAGTGAATGGTTTAATTAGCTCTGAATATGTGACCGCTGAAACTTTTACCACCGATGCTAATGATCTGGAAAAACTGAAATCCTTATTAAAAGAATTTAATTTAGTGCATCTACTACCAACACTACAAGGTAAGGGCGTAATTCGGTATTATTATCCTTTAGGATAGTGTTTGAAAGAAGTGATATGCAAAATAAATGAATTTTTACATTACAGCTGCTAATGTAACATACAGATGCTTGCAGTATCTTCAAAAGCAAGATCTTGTAGAAGCAATTCCTCACCTGGGACTCCGAGTGGAGTTCAGAGAAAAATTATTTGTGTGGCGTAAAGAAAATGTACGTATGTATATTAGAATTAATATGAGTATAATTTAAAACTACTTAGTTTCCATCACATTTCAGTTTGGAATTGACGACGAAACTTTGTCGAACCCAAACAAAGTTCAAAATATGCTCAACGTTTCTTCGCCATCATCAATTAATTCGCCAATTAAACGTGTTTTCAATAAGGTAAAGTTGTGTGTTTAAGGTTTTGAACTAATTAATTAATTTATTGTAAAGGACTTGACAGATTCGTTAATCCGCACATCTAAGGGTCAGTCTTGTTTGGAAGCGTACAAACAATCGGAAACACTGACAGACCACAACCGTGATGATATCATTAATATTATAATTGAGGAAACCATTTGCAACAAAATTGTCCTTAAGCCGAATGACATTTGTGGCATTGTCAGTGATATATGCGAGATTTTTCCTTGTGAAAAGGAGGCAAAGGTAAGTTCTTTCATTTTCAATAATAAATATAATAATAATCTTTATTTGGTATCGAATGCTTTCATTATTATCAGGATTGTTATTACATCCCACGTCATCATTTTCAATCATATGAAATAATTGAACAAATTGACGAAATTCATGTATTAAATATATCATATTTTAATAGTGCTCCAATGCATTAATATTTTATTAACAATGGAAGAACTTATATCCGCCCAAAAAAGTTTATTTTAAATTGTTTTTCAATAAAATATTAAACAAAGCATAAAATATTGAGTTTTTCTTAAAATCGACCAATAGTAAGTATAAGTATAAAATATAATTTTAAAATCAATAAACAGAGACTTTATATCAACGTTGACCGTCTTTAATTCAAAGACACAATATTTTTAAATTGAAGATGTGCTACCTTAAATCAAAATTGCGCAACTTTGAATTAAAAATGTTACCACTTTAAAATAGCATCGAACAACTTTAATTTAATCACGCTCATTGTTGATTTGAAAATGGCAAAATGTTGAATTAAAGTTGAGCAATGTTGAAATGAGTACGAGCATCTTTGAATCAACGTTGTGTCTACTTTAAATTTGGGTTGAAGTTGTTTTTAAGTTGAACTTTGTTGAAATAACAATTTCCAAGCTTGGTTGCTTTTCATAGCTGTTTATTGTTGAATCAAGGTGGAAATTTTTGATTTTAGGTTGTTTTTTCCCTGGGTGTAGTTGTACAATACGAATATACCTTCATCGTAATAGTTACGTTAAGAAAGTAGCTGTGTGCATGCAATACCACCTACGTATTAAAGGAAGCAGACATTTAATGAAACCCTGGGAAGACTGAATCTAACCCCAGTTGGAAAATAAGACTGCGTTACAAATTGCATTGGTATTTTATTGACTCTACGTTAACTCGGTCAGAATTGCCTGCATGTCCCATAAGAGTAGGGCAAAGACAGAATATGTATTGTACTAACTACTTTTCAACCTCATACTAACAGTCATTATTCAATCTCCCTAACAATTTCAGATGTAACATTTAGAAATATTTATCTGATAGCTGACTAAAGATGAGGACATTAATGTAAAATTTACCACAAGTAACATCTCCTGGTATGTAAAGAAGACTAATACTTGTGTGAGGTTCGACACATATTTTCCCTTGAGGCTAACTTATTTAAAACAACATTTGAAATTAGCTTAAATACAACAATTTAACTTAAAAAAAAACAAATAAATAAAAACATATTAATTAATATAATTTCTATAAATGTTAGAGCGTTTGTTAATTGATTTATTACCTTCGATTCAAGGCACATGCATTCAGGAAAGAAAAGCTTCTTTCTAGAAATGTGTAAAAAAACGATAAACTTTTCAAATATTTTTATTTTTATCGACAACGAACGCATTTTATTATTCTGAATTCGGCTCGATGATTTTGAAAGCTTAAAATCTTGCTGATTACATTTCTCAATATAAGTCATACAATTTATTTTGTAAATCATAACGTGAGAATATTATGACACATGAATTAAAATTTTTTTAAAATATTTTTTTTACTTTTTTATTCAAATTTTTAATGTTCACAGTAAACGAAGCGTAACTTGGGTAAATAGTCATGTAGAACTACAGTAATTTAACCATTAATTTTTTATATTTCAGTACGCATAATAACAAATGTTACCAACAATGAGTAAAAGAAAGTTGCTCTATCTAGTCGCATATTAGTGGCCAAACCAAAAATGCTTTCATGCATTTAAAAAAATACTCTTTTTTGTTTGTTACATTGTCGCCGTAACAAAAGGCTATAAAATGGAGGGTGTTTTTAGCAAATACCATGAACGAACGTGTTTAAAATTTTAACTACACATTTAACACTGTTTCTTGTAAATAAATGACCATCTGCTCTTAAAGACTTTTTAAACATAATTGGGTGTGGACACTAAAGCTCCTACTGTTCAACATTTATCGTTATCGGCAGCAACAGCATATTGTATGATTATTAATTAAAAGTAGAAAATAATATTTTATTTTCGATGACCGACAATTTATTAAAAAAAATAAAAAAATCGTTGCCTTTTCCGCGCTCCACTGGGCTGTGTGTAGTACTCGTATTGCGCAGAAATAAATACACAACGAATTTTGAATATATAGAATAAAAAAGATCACTAGTGTTGTTTGTTGGATTTATTCTCCTTATTAAAACATGGATAAATCAAGAGCACGAGTATAACTCATAATTAAAGCGTATTTCTCTATAAATTATGTGTATTTGGGTTAAGAAATATTGGGAAGTAGCTCAAATATGTACAAATGAACATAGGAACATATGTTTTTGGCACTAAAGGTTAAATTGATTAATTTTTATGCCTTATAAGAAGACATAAGAAAAGATGTATAGACATAAATGTATGGTTTAACGTATCAAATCTTCAATGGTTTTTGATTAAATTAATATTTCAATGTATACTACTGTGAGCAAAAAATAGTAAGACTTTGTTCATAATTTTTAAATTTCTTTATTTATTCTGCTAAATCTAATTTGTCCCCCTCAAAGTAATCTCCTCCAGCTGCAATGAAATTATGCCAACGATTTTTCCAATCCTCGTAACAGTTGTTAAAGTCAATTTCCGAAATAGCCTTCAATGCGCGTAGCGATTCACGTTTAATGTATTCAATTGACTCAAAACGGTTTCCCCGGAGCGGTAGCTTGAGTTTGCTGAACAGCCTGCAGTCACACGGAGCTAAATCAGGCGAATACGGTGGTTGTGGAACGATATTAATTGAATTTTTGGCCAAAAACTCACGAAGAATCAATGCGGTATGCGACGGTGCATTATCGTGGTGCAAGAACCAAGAGTTGTCGGCCCATAATTCCGCCCTCTTTTTACGAATAGCTTCGCGTAAACGACGCATAACACTCAAATAGTATTCCTTGTTGACAGTTTGGCCGGTTGGAAGGAATTCGGAGTGCACCACACCTCGATGATCGAAGAAAATTGTCAACAATACCTTGATTTTTGACTTGCTTTGACGTGGTTTTTTCGGCTTCGGCTCACCTTTCGCACGATATTCGGCCGATTGATCGTCTGTTTCCGGGTCTTAAGCGTAGATCCAAGACTAGTCGCCAGTTATAATATTTTGACATCCTGGTAGTCAGAAAGCATTGTTTAACAGACGTCAACGCGACGCTGTTTTTCAAGAAAATTGAGTGATTTTGGAACCAATCGTGATTTCACTTTTCTTAGGCCCAAATGATCTTTTAAACTGGTTTACACTGATCCCTCCGATATTCCAACGATGTCAGTAAGGTATCTGACTGTTAATCGTTGATTCTCGAACACCAATTCCTTGATTTTATTGACGTATTGATCATCAGTTGATGTTGATGGTCGTCCTGGACGTCGTTCGTCGTCAACGCGTTCTCGACCCTCTTTGAATAATTTGTACCAATCAAAAACACTTGTTCGCGACATACAATTATCACCGAAGGTCTTTTGCAACATTCTGAACGTTTCGGCACCAGAAATTTCATTCCGCACACAAAATTTAATCGAACTTCTTTGTTGAATAATTTTGCCCATTGTAAAAATCGCCGAATGCACTTGTTCTACTTCAGAAAGACAAGCGTATACTAAACACTAATGATTACTTTGATGTGATATTTGTCACAGATGTCACTGACAGTCATACAAACGTAGAAAAAAAATTTCAACGAAGAGATTTCCGCACGAAATTGAAATTAAAAAGTCTTACTATTTTTTGCCCACAGTAGTACACATCTTAGTACCTAAAACAAAGTCGATCTAGTTGCACCTTTTATAACTCAAGAACGGCTAGCCCAATGTTGATGATCTCTAATTTGTATATATGAATGAGTAAGTATGAAAATATCGGAAAAATTCACGGAAAACCTATTCAATTTTTAAATACATTAGTTTTTGAACTCCGCTATTTTCTCCAATTGACAATTATCTTTATAAAGGTTTATTTGTAATAATCAACTTTAGTTTTGTATTAAAATTTTTTGGTTTTAACTTCAGACTCTAGGTCAAATATTTAATTCAAATAAAACTTTTTCGTTTTACAAAATAGTATTTGTTTCATTGTTTTTCGATAATTGGAACACCTTTGAATTTATCGTGTTCTAACGTATATATAGGGGGACAATACACAGATGAGACTGCAATTTTAAAGTCAGTAATTTTTATAGTGATAGCTTGTAAAAAGTCTTTGTTGAATTCTGGCATTGGAGAGTGCCTTAAGTCGTCAACTGGTTCATTTTTTGCTAAGCAAAATTTTCAAAAGATGTTTTGGGTGCGCATCATTTTAAAAATACCTTGCATTGTTATAATGAAGTTATTCATTGTTTGTATTAGGTTATCGATTGAACTCGAGTTTGGCTTATTGTGTGGTACGTTACTGGGTTGTGTACTAGTCATAGAACCAGCACGGAGCCTGGGAAATTGGGAGGCCTTATATTGCTCAAATTTCGTACTATTTTCAATTCATTGGTTGGGGAACTTTATCCTTGTTTAAGACATTGTGCATAAAATATTTAAAAAAAAACTCCGTACTTAATTAACTGAAGATATCTCGTTTCGACAAAAGATGCGATCTGCACACAACAGTGCAAAGCTCTCCAACAAAATTTGAAAGTGTCATACTGTTGTATGCATATGGCAACTTTATTCGAAATAAGGCATCTTCCCTTAGTTGTGAATAAAATCAAAAGTTGTACATTGATTTTAACAAAATATAACTTGTTTTATTTGAAACTTGCAAAGGTTTAAGCCTAGAGAAAAAATTAAGATTCTGTATTTTTATATTTTTTGATTTTTTAAAAATCAAAAATGTTTAGATTTTGCATAAATTTTTTTGTCACTGAAACTAACGAGCGGATTTCAAGACAATGTTAGATAAAAGATAAATATAATTTTAGTGAGGATTTCGAATTTTGTACTCTGCCAAATAGAATAAACCGTCGTCAAGTTAAACTAATATTGGCCATTTCCTTCATTAAAAAATAATGGTATATCTCGGAAGCCAGAACTAATTTTCAGTTGCTTCAGCCCGAAACCTTGTGAGCTTGTGTAATTAATAATTCTCTTCAGCAATAGCAAATGATTTTTTTTCCGTCAACGATAAATGATGTAATTGAAATGCAAAATTACTATTTCAGCTGTATAAGTATTTAATGTGGGACCTGTACTTGGGCCAGACAATGTCGTCTTTTAATCTTTACTCAATCTCTATATTGCATGATATTATCGTGTTGTAATGTATGTAGCTTTTACCAATGTTCGAGGCGTTATTGTAAAAATATTATTAAATTTATTGTCCACCATTGGTTGTTATTTTCTTTTACTTTCAATGCCATATTCAAACTACAGAACCGTTACATGAAGAAAATGAAAAGTGTGACCGTCACTGGTTGCGTGTAAATAAAACAAGCTTTGCGGAGGGAATATGGCGGATCTATGTAGATGTGTCTACACCACTTTCGCAACGTAGAGTCGAGCGAGATTTTGAAAGCATAAACGCGCTTCATAGTAAGCACTTATTTTTTGTCTTAATAAATGTAATTAAGAAAAAATTTTACTTTTACACATTCGTTTACAGCAAATTGTGCAAACCAGAATGTACTACTGTAAGTCAACGAACACAAAATTACGAACAGAACATGACAAAACGATAGTAGGTATTCAGTGAATATCCAAAAGCATACAACGCGTTGAAATAAGCACTTAAAAAGAAGTGCTCGAAAGCGAAAAAAAATCATGTCATACGTAAGCAGGTTCGTATGCAATGCAACTCTACTAACGGCGAAGCAGCAGTTGTTGCCCTTTCACACTACTAGATTGAGTAAAACCACTTGTCAAGAATTCAAATAAAATGTGAATTTATTAGAGTGCCATAACAATATGTAATGCGTGTGTCAAAAATACGAACCAAGGTATATTTATTTTTTTAGATAAAAGCACTAGGGGCAATAACAATAACAACCAATTCAAAAATACACAAGGGAAACAAAAAATGTTTGTTTTTGTAGTGCTTTTTTTAGTGTTACCGAATTGTCAAAAAAGGAATACAAAATTGAATCATTTTCTTAGCAATATTATTGATGAAAGCTTGTTACTTTGGATTGTTTTTTTATATTCTACGCACAATGTTAACAAAAATTAAAACATTCTTATTAACTTTAACAAAATTGTTTTTATTTTATAAATCATGTAATGGGAATATTTTACTTTTAATTTTTTTGACAGTCAGTATGATTATCACTACATTTCTCTCGGGAAAAGGTCACTGCAAACCAAAACACATGTATAAGCGAAAAGGGCTTAATTGCCATCAACAGCTACCGCACGCACGTTGTGGTGTTCCTATTAAATACAAATCATAACCTTGGAGTTCCACACTTTTTCGTGCTTAGGATTATCGTAATGAACCTATTGCACAAAAACCCGTCTTTTTCTCCATCCATGTCAGTCGTTGACGTGAAACTAACCGTTCGCAAAATTTTGCGACAAAAAATTAAAATCGTACATATGACAAGGAATTGGCTCGTAAACTAAAATTTTTAATCGACAGAAGTCGAATATTTTTATGCGATTACGCCCAAGTTTATTTCTTGACACCTATGTTCTACCTATTTATTCCAATCACTTCTTTCAGCAGCGAATATATTTTGATCGTGTAATTAAAATTGGAGCACTTTTTTAACTAATTTTTAATTTTAATTTAGTATTTTTTCAACCTACAATATGGAATAAATACATCGTAAAAGTAGATGAGGGCAACAAGTGAAATAAAAAGTTTTTAGAAAATTTCATATTCAGAAAAATGAAATGAAAATTGAATTGTTTCTATGATGTGTGTATTTGGAACCACAATGTGGTAATCGTTATTGATAATTTTTATTGGTTTCACAAAAAGGTAAAAGAAATGTGCTTAATGATTTGTTACATTTATTTTTCTTTTTGGTTTTTGTGTACTAAAGAAAGGTCATAAACTATTATCCGGTTAAGTGGTTGCGATCACCCAACAAAACATTTCTTTTATCATAAAATTGAGTTTAGGAAAAGAAGAGGTAAACTTCTTTTAACCATCAAACAAATTTTCATTAAAAATCACGCCATTTTTATTTAAAACCCTTATTTCTTAACGCTTTAAATAAATAAATAATTTCCAGCTCTGGGGGAAGAAATACCGCCACACTTTTCGGTTTTTTTTTATTTTCTAAAAGCTGTAGCAACCAATCACCATCATCGTCATCGCCATAAGTCGTTATAACGTTAATATAATTGTCTATACAAAATTGTGATGTTTTATTTTTTGCTGGTTGCACATATTTTTCTTGGGGTTTTTCGTATTGTATCCTGTTTGTGTTGTTTGCCAGACAACATTGTCGAGTTGTCGTCTAGCAGAGTTCTTTACTAATTTCCTGTAATTTTGCACGCATTTCTTAATTTTTGCTGTCTATATTTTTATTTATTTTCTACGTTTTCCTTTCGTTACGTTCATAATATTTACATGACATGCAAAAATGCTGTAATGTTATGCTCTTATATCCTTTATTTTTTCCTGCAATCAATTTTCTCACACCACTTCTTTGGGTGTCCTGAGTTGTTAAGGTGTTCGTTTCTTTATTCTCCAGTTAACACATGGCTGTGTGGCACAAGTATTTTGCACTACATTACTCATAATATTTAAATGTTAGCGACCTGGCAATTGTCTGTCGATGACTTTATGGCGATAATAATTATCACTGTTTGGAGAACAAAAGTTTAAGTCTGGTTTGAACTTTGTATGTGTCGAAGTTATGTCTTAAAAATAATAACGTTTTTAATATGAATCATCATCGAAATGAAAAACAAATGTAAAAGTAAAGCTCATGATAAAGCCAACAAATGCATGACACACATTATACATACGTGTAAAATAATGTTGTTTTTATTGACTTTACATACATAGTTGCAATCATACTGTCCGTCAGTCAAAAAAATTTCTACACTATTTTGTGTTTGTTTAAGTGTCAAATAATAGAGTTGATAAACATATGTTTTAAAATCAGGGTGGAAATGATGGCATTCGGTATATAATAAAAATTTCTATACAGAATTTTTAAATTTTAAATTGTTTAAACTGTTTTAATTATCAAGTAGTGGCAACACCTTCTTGTGACATGTGAAAATTGGTTGATCCAAAAAAAATATTGAAACTGATTAACTTTGTGCAACCAATTTCGTGCGTATGGCAGCATTTTTTAAACATAAATCTTTATTCTCATTGCAACTTTTGAGACATTTTGCTAAACAAAAAAAATCATAAACACACATACGGAGGAGATATGGCGGAAAATTAATAATTAAATGAAGACAAAAAAAAAAGAATAGAAAAAGTAAGAACATTCGAACTTAATTAAATGAAATGCAAATAAAGTTGGATAAGAAATTGTTCGAGAAAAATTGTAACGTGTGAGGAAAACGGACTGCTTGTTTACTCAACTCAACTATGCAACGTACGAAGGCGTTAAACTTTATTTACAAATTATTTTTTAGCATCATTGTCATTTTATTATTTGTTTTTATTTTATTAAACTCCGTCTTAAATTTTAAGTTGTAAGTAACTATAATTTCTTACTTCAAATATGGACTAATCAATTGCAAATTTGGAATAATCAATTTTAAATTGTTTATAATTATTTTGAATTCGGAATAATAAAAATTGGAAAATAATAATTATTTCTGCCACAAAAAAAAAAAAATTAAATCCAAAAATTTTAAAAGCATATGATTTTATAAAAATCTAGTTTAAAACGATGCTAATGGCATGTTTGTCCGATATTTAATGTGATTGCTTTTTTGCGTAGAGTATATATATATATATATATATTCAGTCCCCGGAATTAACATGTATACATATGTAAGTATATAGTATGCTATTGGTTGTATGTGTATCCTTATCATAGTGGTTTAGTTCGTAATAAATTTAAAGGGGTGTATTAAGGAATCCATAAGAGAGGAATTGTGTGCGCCATTCACCTTGAAATCTTAAAAATATGTTCAGTCACGAAAAAAATATTTATATGTACATACCTATATGTCTCCACCGGAAATGTTTTAAAAAGTTTTCCAAAGCAAATATTTCAAAAACATTTTTTATTCCATTAAAAATACACGTCACCTCCGTGAGAAACGTTCATACAGCATGCCGTTCAGCTTGAATCATAATTCGTCCACGTCCACCGCAAGCAAATGAAATTTTTTTGATGAAGTACGTAAAATGATGCCACCGTCCAAAAGTCCGCTCGAAGCATTAACTGTGTGTCGATGCATACCTAACGCATTAAAAATGGTACTTTTTAAATTTAAGACCGTGTATAAGTTAATACTTATTATTGAAATTGTTAGGGCTAAAATTAATAACAATGAGAAATAAGAAATAGAACTAAATAAAAATAGAACAAAACGGGTTTCGGCTATGTGGCAATCAAGAATCAATTAGAATCAAATGTTTTTCGAACAGCCCAAATTATAATTGGCACGAAAACTATTGTCGGTAATGAGTTTACATGCATTTTGCGTGCAACGCGAAATTTCGCCAGGTAACTGAATATAATGCCGACAGACAAATTTTAACTCTCTTTACCGTTCGCATATCGCATTAGAGGTACACAATACAAATTTTGTAATTTTTCAAAAAACGTAAAAAATTGTTTTTGAGCTTATAATTTATTATGGCCATTTGGCTAAACTTAAAAAAAAGTGAAAAGTGATTAATAAAATTAAAAAAAATAAATAGTTATTATTAATTTTAAATTAAATTACAAAATATATCATACAATATTTATACATAACATATTTGCCAGTGCAGTGTAATTAGTGTGATTATGCGTATGGGTAGACAGAGTAACAATAAGCAATTTCCATATATTAACTCAATATTTACTTGAGAAAAAATCATGAAATTTTGAATAAAAAATCTTCAAAATCAAAAAACGCTTTTTAAGTATTTTTTCGTATATTATAAAATAAAAACATAAGTTTTACTCCAAATATACATATCGATTCGTACTTGAAGTTTAATTTTGAAGCATTAAGGGGGACTTTAATACTAATTTTCAGGTTATAAATAAACAGTTATTAAGAAAATCCCTTTCTTCTTTCTTTTCCCCGACATTTGCTGATAAATGTGGTAATATCATTCATTATATTTTATGCGAACTGAGAAGTTCAAAAGCATAATCAGAATTAAAACAATTGACGACAGCTATTTCTTTCCAAGAAATGTATTGAGTTTATTTCTTCTACTTTGTGAAATAATTTTGATTTTTTTTTTAAATATAATTTTTGATTTTGTACCTATTGATGAAAAACCCCCGCCCCCATTAAGTACCGAATATATTAACTATTAAATGTTGTTGCTTTCATTTTATTAAGTTTTAGGTTTTCACTTGATGTGATTGATTGTTTTCACTTTAACATAAAAGGAGAGACCACAAAGTACCTAACCATTAATACTGCAGGATTAAATAGTACCAAAAGGCAAATAAGGTACCAAATATGTTTATAGTTTAAAAAAATCTGCATTTTTTATTAAAAATCTTCAAATATGCATTTTGATATTCTGGCCAAATTCTGCAGTTATGGCAACTATAGGTGTGCGATATATTTAAAATAAAATGATAACCGGTTGTAATATAACGCCGACAGTCCCTTAATTATAATTCGACTACCTCCTTTTTGATGTGGTTACCGACAGTGGGCTGTAAAATTATTCAAACTTTTTTTGTATTCGATACTGTTTTATAAAAATATCTATTTTTTAATGACTTCAAACTAAACAAAGCTTTTATATAAAAAGAATTTAATTAATTATGAAAATGTTTTCTTTTATTTACAAAGTCTTAAATAATTCGTTTCTAAAGTTTGACAAATAATATCATCTGACTCTCTATTTTTCAATTCTCATACAGTTTTAAGGCTTGACGTTTCAAATACATACGTATGTATATGAAGATCTTAATATAATTACAAAATAATTGAATGACAACAAAAAAACAGTAAAAATGTAAAAGAGAAAATAATTTAATGCAATTGAAATCGACCCTATTTACGACTTGAACATATTATTTCCAGTCATTTATAGAGAAAGAAGTCACGTTCTTAATGATTCATGTATCATGTAACGCACATAATGCAGCAGACTTCATGCATATGAAATACTTAACTTTTTTTTATAAAACAACTTCAATTGCTTAAGCAAATGTCACTTAAAAGTTTGTTCATAGACAGTTTCGAATTTTTTTATATTCTGAAATATTTACAATGGCATACACGCATATGTATGTATAAATTCACGCTGAAATAGAGGAAAGGGCAGTAAAGGTTTTTAGAACCAGCATGATTTGGATTCTGTTTGGAAAAACACATCGTACTATAGTTATAAAATGTTTAATTTATTAAAAATCGCCTTTGCTAGAAAACTAAATGTTTTTCAAATATTTTTTTCAAGCAACAAATCGTTCTTATGAATTCATTACAAAAAAGTAGTTAATGTTAATGTCATCATTTTCTTTATCACCCGCATTATTTCTCTCATATGCGTATGTGTGAGTTTGCTTTCCTCTACTAGAAAACTCTAGTAGTTGGAAAGCATTTGGCGTTTTTGTACACACACCCTCCAGACAAAATAGCTACAACATTCTTTACCCATAGAGTACTTAAGCAAAAGTTATTGTACTGTGCATATTCTACCTGTAACAATAAATTAATTACACAGAAGGATCAATATTGCAATACGAGTACAATTGAAAAACAAGAGAGAACTGGAAAGAGAAGATGAGGTATAATCCCATTCTACCATACGAAACACAGTTAAGAGTAACAGGATTTTTGTGCATGATATTAAATATTTACAATTAATTAAACCAATTGTGTTCTTAGGTTTACGTACATAAATACGGGGTATATTTAAAAAATATTTGAAAAGAAAGGAACAACTATTGACTAAGCTTGAAATAAAAAGGAACGAGCCTTTTATTTACCCAAAATATCAATATTCCATCTAATTCGAAACAAACCGAAAGTATATTCATAATGCAGTTTACATCTCAAATTGGTTCTAAATGATGCATTAACAGGTTTAGGGCTTCGTTCATATAAAAAGAAAACCAATTTTTTTATAAGCCAGGTAATTTATTGTAAAAAGATAATTTTAACAAAAAAACGTGAGATTTTTAACATACGAATGGAATATGTAACTTTTGAATTTCACTCAGTATTTTACGAGTTGTACGCTACTAACACATACATACGTAAAATACATACAACAAAAAGATAAACCGCCAATTTGTATTTGTAAATAAATTTGTTTTTTTGAGAACTGTCATATGCTTAAAACTTACAATTGAAAATCCCATTGTTTCTGAAGAAACTTTGCGGGCTCTACTAATATCGTAATTTAAATAATGAAAATCAAAAAGTTTTATAGTATAGGACCTCTTTCAGACCAGCAAAGTTTTCTTTGACAAAGTTTCTTGAATTCTCTTTTAAACTTTGTCTTGTGTTCAGACAAGATAATTTTACTTTGACAAAGTCTGTTCCTTTTGTTTGTCAAATATAAAGAGTAGCCATATTAATTCGGTTTACAAACTTAAAACACAAAAGGAATTTGCGAGTACAACAAGTTTTGTACCAACCCCCGCTCTCCTTTCCTCTCTCCTCCACAAACTCAAGACTTTGCTAAGAAAACTTTGCTGGTCTGAAAAGGGTCTAGCAATTAAGAATAAGAGATGGCGGGCGAACTAAGTAGTAGAGTTGTGTATTGCATGAACGAACTAGTTTAACTGAACTATTTACTCAACTGAACTACGTTAGTTCTAAGCATTTTCAGCTCCACTACTTTCGCTTTCCTACTGTATTATTTGTACTACAAACAGCTCTAAAAAAAACCGTTTAAGAACAATTGCACTAGCACAGGAGCTATTGACTCAAAGTACACTGCTGTGCTATTGAACTAACTGAGCGAACTAATTGAGTCAATTGAGTTGAACTAAAAAGTGCGATTACTTCAAGGAACTGATAAGCCCAACACTACAATGCAAGTTATTAAGGTGCGCACGGTAGTGCGCCAGGCCAAGTTCTAACCTAATGCACACAGTGCGTATACTACACGAAATCATTCGCGTTGTGTTACCCTCTCATAACTTTGCTTCTTTTAATCGTAAAATAATTAAACTTTAAACATATATAGGTAACCTCATAGGTCAAGTTTGAAGAAAGCTTTCCGAGATATGAAGGTGTAAGAATTATATATTTTAGTACCTACTGACTGACTCACTCATCAATATTATGGGGCACTAGATAGCGGCAATTACCATAACCCAAGCTTCGCAAACTTTAAGTTACAAAAAGTTTTATGTATACATTCAAATACACTTACAAAAATAAAAACGTAGAAAAAAGGAGAAAGAACCGCACGAAAACATAAATGTGAAAATAAGGCCAAGTTCCTATTCAAGCATTTCGACCGCTAAAAGTACTGAGATCAAAGTGAATGCAAAAGCTATTACTAATAACATTAATGTTTTCTGCAGTTTCATTTAGACCATATTTAGTCCTTTTTATTTTGATTTAGCCATAAAAAGGAATATAAAGAAAATATACATTAACGTTCCGTCCTTATTACCACAGTTTCCTTATGAAAATAATAATTTTGGACAGAAATTCATAATAATATTAAAATTAAGAATAAAATTATAGATCCAATTTCTACTTGTACTTTTTGTTTGTGAATATTAATTCACAGGGGAAATTTTCCTCTTTCAATTTCTTCTATTATTAGTTTTTACGTCCCTAGTAGTTATTATCCTTTTTTCCTCCTATTCTAAGTACTATTTCAAATAGGAAAAAATTCCCCTTAATATTCATTGGCTTGTTTGAATAGACAAACTTTATCCCGGGAAGAAATGATGGAGAAGAGAAAAAATTCCCCGGGAAAATTCGTAATTGGGCTAAACATGTTTTAAATTCAGCCTTTTCTTTTAGCCTGAATGCAATTTTGTTACATTTTTACAGATTTTTTGAAGTAACTTTGGCTTTTTCCAAAAAAGTCAAGGTAAAACTATTCGTCGCATTAAAGTTTCTTCGGGGGATGCCAATATTTTACTTTACCACATTTTTAAAATAAAATAAAATAAAGATTTACATTCGATTATATAAAATTAATTAAATTAATCTGAAAGGTTTTAAAATATTTACAGTATCCGATAAGCATACTTGCCGAAACAAGGTTTTCAGCAATACTTGAAAAGAAATATGACTATCTACTAGACAGAACAATATACAAACTATTTTTAGAAATTTTGCTAAAAAGTCCATGTTTTTTAATCACTCACACGTACCGATTTTTCAAATTTGGATTTTTATGTATCTATCTTGTCTACTATCTTAAACAAAATTCTCTGGTTTTTGCTTGAAACAATAAAATTTAGATATATGGAACAAATTTTGTTTGTAAACAATCAAATTTTTTTCTCGTTAAAACACTTTTCATTTAGGACTCGTACTTAATATAATAATTTCTGGAAAACATCTATACGTTTCAATTGTTTAACTTGTGTATTTTTTGTTTTTCTTATCATATCATCATATTTCTTTGCATATATACGTACATAATTATAAATGTGTGCATGCACTTATTACTTTTTGTCCTGCTAAAGTGCAAATTCCATGCACGTTTCACCTTCATAAACTCCCACACTCATTCCTAAGTAATGATAATTATAATGCTGGCAACTCCGCATTACCATTCCTTATTTTTTTCTTGTTTATAGTTAGCACATTTCCGGTTTTTAGGGTATATTAAAATATGGAGAGAGGGAGAGGGAAATTAAAAACTTTAGGTTATGAACTCGTTAAATGCTACGTTGCATCATTTTGATGTTGTTTGTTATTAGTTCATACATATCGTGAACGTAACCTCATTTCAAGTACATCATGTACTCATAGAAGAAAAGAACTCGTTATAGGCTTACCGAAACATATACACACTCGTTTATTTTATACATGTATGTATGTGCATGTGTTTATAACCATGGCGTAAAATTGTTCTTTAGCGATTGTGTTTAAAGAAGTTTCCATAGCAATCCAAGCATTTCAATATTTAAACTCTTGAAATAGGAGTACTCTGCAATCTCTCATAGTTGCCACATATTGTATTTTTGTAAAAAAAAATGTAAACATTAACACCTCAAAATGGGTTATTTAAAGTTTGCATGGATACATGTAAAAAAATATAATTCAATTTTCAGTTTAAAATTAAGGAAAGGGCGTATCGATATTTAAATGTAATTAAACATACTGTGCGTGCGATATGCATGAACAAAAATCTTCTTTATTTGCCATTGTTTAAATGCCCGCCGCGTCCTACGAAAGTAACACAATTATGAGAGGTACAGTTTTAAATGAGTCTGCCTTCAAATCGCTTGATCTTGTTAACCGATTCATCTCAACGGCACTAGAGCAAACCATGCCCATAAATAGTTCATGCAAAATATCTATTACGGCTTGCTACGGTTGTACTTATCGCCGTGCTGATGGGATCCCATGTCGTCCGCCGTCATATCGTCCGTTTCGAGCCAAGCCCGTGGAATTTCGGACCAATATTGCCACCAATTACGTAACTCTCTTATCGGAGGCATTCCCACCTAGCGAATCTCGTGTAGGTTGGCGTCATCCCCTTCATATATATGTATGTACATATATAGCCTTTTATACAAAAAAGATCCTCGCTGCTAATAATGTAATTTCGTTTGCACTAAAACTCATTTCGATAACACAGTTTCATCATTTGGACATGTTGCTGAAATATGTAGCAGATTTGCTAGACTCCGCCAAAACGGCATGTTGTGTGAAAATATTTTAAACATAACTTTAGTTGCGATAAACAAGTTATTTAATCACTAAATGATTTTTTGTGTTTAGTCAAAGTATGAGGGTGGTGTGGCTTGAGTGGTTAGCGCGTTGGCTATGAAGCATTCGATAGATTGAGTTGGCTGTCTCCGCACTTCAGCCGCTGCCAATCATTTAACAATTGTTTGCTTGTCTATAGTTCTAAGAGACAAATATTATTATTATTATTATTATTATTATTATTATTATTATTATTATTATTATTATTATTAGTAGTAGTAGTAGTATTATTATTATCTAATATAATAATATGATTTCTTTACAATCATATATAATTCAATCATAATATGTTGCTCTTAGATTGTGGTTACCTCTTTTTGCGTGTATTTTCTTTTTTGCAGTTGAAAAGATTTGCATTGAATTGAATAGTTCGATCACGTAGGATAGTGAATCTGAGATTTTAAGGCGGGAGCTACGTTGCTTGAAGCTGCAGTTTCATGTTGAACGATAGAGTTGAGGAAGGGTTTACGTTTAATGATTTAAAAAACATGCTTAATAACCAATAAATGGCATTTTTATAATAATATGAGTTGAGATAGAACTAGTTAAAAGAATTTTATTTTAAAGTAAAAAAATAATATCCTAAAAAATTCATTTTATGTTTAATATGTTATTCCTATATTTTGCTACGAAACAAAATTAAATATTTAATTTTATCAATTCTTCGTGTTAAAAATGTTTCTTTTTATTTTCACTCAGTTTCCCTATATAATTTTTTTCCGTCGTTCCGCCGATAATTGTTATTACTTATATTTTCACTCTCGACATCAATACCGGTACGATCATAACAATGTTGGAGAATATTTTCGTTAAAGTCTCAAATCAATATTGATTTACTCAATCACGAAGGTACCTATTTATATAAACACAGTAGATGATAGAACCATTACCGCGCCGTTGCAGTTATGATCAGCTAATAACGGCTACTACTCGGGTGCTATGTTAAACTAAAAGATATATGTAAATACTCGTAAATGGATTTTTGAAACGAACTTTCGTCACACCTTTTGTCAATTTCGGCTATGTGCCATCTTCAGTGTGATTTTTCGTCAAATTAACCTGTCAGAATATCACATTAATAATCAAAAAGATACATGTACTAATAAAAGTGCAAACGACATGAATTCAATTAAATGTAAAGATCGAACACGGCTAATCCAGAAATAAAACTTTACAGCTCTAGTAAGTTGTAAATACGTTGTATCGTATTTATATGATAGCTTACATTTTTTATTTTATTTGCACCTCAAAAATGTTTGCCTTTCAAATTATACAATCAACGCATAATCTTGAAATACATTTCGAAAAAAATTGCCCACAAAATGTTAGCAGAGTAAGTTTTAAATACTTCTTGAATTCAAAATGTGTTTCAAAATTATGTGTTATTCAGAATTTGTATGAGTGGCGAAGGGCTATTACAAAAAATTTGTATTATAGCCCTTCATTGAAATGTTTGCACAAAAATGCTAAAAATTCATACCATAACATTTGGCTACCCGCAAAAATATAACAAATCTTTATATTTGACCTTGTTTTATTTAAACAAATATTTTTTTTACATAATTTCTTCACAAATTCCATCTTGTAAATGTTGTCTGAAACAAGCAAATTCAATAATAATTTATCTTTTTCATTTTTTATTATTAAAATCTGAAATTTTCAGAAACAAAAATGACACTTAATATAGCCCATAGTCAAAACCGGTTTGTTTCCAAACCAAACTTGGCAAGAGATGACGGAAATTCGTTTCAAGTATCTATATCAAATCACACTGTCGAAATATCAAATCAAGAATCAACTGAAATTTGATGTTTTTCTATAAAAATTTATATTTTATAGAGCCTAATTAATGATACATCAAAATATCTAACAATAAGAAGGTCGAATAAAGAATAAAACTTTTATATTTTATTTTTTTATTTATAGTAAATTAAATTATGGCAACACTATCTATCATAGTGCAGCGCAAAGGGTTTTAAACCAAATTAATTTACAAAAAAAAATCCCAACTCATAAATTTCCTTAATAAGTCTCTGAGGTTTTTTGTTTTCTGTATTTGTTAAATTTAACAAAATAGTAAAAAAATATATATGTAGAAGAAAAAGGAAAAAAATAACAAATTACGGTAGGTACCTACCCAACAACCATTTGTTAAATTGCATATTTCTCTCTATGATGCAGCTGTTTTCACAGCAGGCCCATTTAACGTTTGCGCTTCCCTTTTTATGCTTTTCTACTTACACTAGTATGAGAGTGCTTTGCAAGTATTTAAGAGCAGTACAAAGTACTTTCATAAATTTCCCTGAAAGATGCAACGAACTAAAAGGTCATTAACGTTGTTATTGCAAACAATGTTTTTTTTCACTCCACCGCTCAACAATTAAATCCTCAAACAAAAACCTACCGCAAAGAAAAACAGATCATATTAAAATTAATTGATTTTTGACATAAAACGTTTTACCCTTATACATACTCGTATAAAATAAAAGCCACAAAATTAATTTTCCAATATCAGGATATTAAATGTACAATTACATATATGAAGTACTAGGGGTTTAAATACAAATAAGCGAAACTTATAAACAGTTCATGGTGCGATTTAAGTCACTTAACGGCAAACTTGTTACGAAAGTGAAATAATAATTGTGTAAAAACTAGCAAACACTTGCCCATATAAAACAAATTCACTTGAATTTAAGAGCAATTTGAAGATGAGGGTTAGTTGCCATTTCATGTGTAAAAAACTTTAAATGTTTATCTCGTACAATGGTTTAAATTTTTAAAAAAGACCTTTAATGGAAACTGTAGTGCGATTCACTAACTTTTAACGATGCGACAGTCGCAAAATTTGTCGACAATTTTTGTTGTTTGCGGTAACGTTTGTGTGATTCCCTAACTACTCGTGAACGATACTAGACATCGTTAATTTTTCGTTTATCAAATTGACACCAAGTGGCATCACTGTAAAAAATATATCAAATAAACGAAAAGCACAAAGAAGAATGGAAAAAACCAAAGTTTTTTTGGAAAAAATTTGAGGCTTAATCTACATGAAGTACAAACATATTATGTGTGTACCCAATGCCTTCTTCGTTAAAAATATTCTTTATAAATGATTTTTATACCAAATAAAACTGCCCCTAAAAGATGCCAGGAATTTTAGTTTGCCAAATAAATAAACAACACAAAAATATACGTCCTTTATTTTTGTCTACAGTCGTTAAGCTAACAACAACAGCCGAATAAACGATTGCGAATGTTGTTTAAAAAAAGTTACTGAATAGCAACATCGTTAATTTTATTGTTAACATTTTTTAACGATGCGACTGTCGTTAAAAAAGAATAGTGAATCGCACTACTAATTTTAAATCAAAACTTTTCAGCAGTTTTTCTTTCATGTCTGAACTCTTTTTTAATTGCAAGATAATACAACACAACAACTCATAACAATGTTATATAGTATAACAATAATACAATAAAGTAAGTTCAATTCAAGGGGTTTAGTACAGTGCTCGTATAAGAGGATTTTCAAAGAAGCCACGTTTTACTCTAAAACGTGTGTTTAAAATTTCTATACACTCACGTACAGTGTTGGTGTTGCTGATTATGTGTAAATGCCAAGGCAGCTTAAGAACCATTTTTAAGATTTTATTCTGGGCTATTTGTAGGTGTTTTATGTAAGTTGCAGCAAAATTGCCTCAAACTGGGCAACCATAGAGCAATATAGACTGAAAAGTTGCTTTTAAAGATTAACATTTTATTTAAGTTGGTGAGAAAAGGGTTTCAATTAATAACTGGATAAAATATTCTCTTATATTTATTGACGGTTTCGTCAAACGGGAATTTAGTATCTAAACAGATTTCTAAAAGTCAAACGTTAATTGACCAATTTATGCTGCTCCCCAGAAGAGTTCAAGTTTTTCAATGTTTTCTTCTCAATTCTGACATTACGTAACTTTAACTTTTGTTTTAAATTGTAACTAACTTCATAAACTCTTGCTACCGACTTTAATTCATATATGGATTAGTAAGAATTAGGTTTTTGGTAAAATTTGAACATAGGTTTTGTTATTATTTTAGTTTTTCGATTGTGTGCGGTATTTAAAATATCTAGGTCCATTTTAGATTTTGATAAGATTTCGATTATGTGATGAATTTCAAAATTGTTGGTATTTTAAATTTTTTGGGGAATTATAAAATTTTCGACGAATTTCAAGAATTTGTCGGGAATTGTAAAATTTTGTAATTTTTTTCTTTTATTTGTAAATGTACCGTAATTTTTAAAATGTTGGTGAATGTTCTTCATTTAAAAACAACATTCGCCTTTTGCTGCTGGTATTAAATAAAGTATTGATTTCTTAGCTATTGTTAGGTCGAAATTCACTTCTTTTTTGTAATATTTAGTTTTTTTCGCCCTGATTTTCCAATTTTTCTTCTGTTAGATGTTATCAAGTTGAAATTCGTTTATATGATCGGTCCTACTGTTTTCAAGTTTAACGAACAGGAATTGGTTTTATTTGTCAATGCAGATGAAAATGAACAGATTTCTGATGAACACTTATCTCGCTTACCCCGTCGATTAAAGAAGATTTTTGATTCTTTTTTATTCTTGATTGTTGTTGACTGTGTTTGATATACGATGCGTTGTAACGGCAATAAAAATATTACCGATGCCGATATATCGGAAAACCAGAAATATTGTCGTTATCGGATGCAGTCCTAGATAATTGTATAATAATATTGTTACGTTTATTACCACAATAAACGTTATTTTGAAGGGTTCGTTTAATTGCAAATATTAAAATACACACTCTTTTATGATTTTATCAGCTTTATTCGGCAATTGGTGCCCCGGTAGACTAGTTGGTAGTGTGCTAGTCTATCAGTTGGGGGTTGTGGTTTCGATTCCCACCTAAGACTCTGGGTGGTTTCACTACAACGAGTGAAGGTCTTTGTTACTATGCTCGGTAATTTAAGTTGCAATATAATTTGTAATTGTATTGTAACATTCAAATAAATAAAAATAAATATTCGGCAATTAAGACTCTATTCACAGCTGTTCAGTACTAATTTACACTGTACACTTAACATTTCTTTTGTACACACAGATGTTCACTCTATGAAATCTCAAAGTCAACTAATATCTTTTGCGGTGGACGGCGCCTTTATATACAGATCACGGCCGCTTCTTGAAATGTCCCGAACATACGCGAAATTGCGCATCAGTTATATCAGTTGCTGGCTTAGTAGTCTTGTATATGTGTTTGTATGTGTATCTTTTGTTTACTTTTGCTGTCGAAATTGTTTTTGTTTCTACACTGAATCGCGGTTCGGGGAATTTCTGCTACGCAATTTGTTTTTGCTTAATGTTTATGATATTGCGTATTTGTACAATAGGTTGTTCCACACATCTTTGACTATTACTTTGTAACAATATGGATTATATATTGATACGAGCATAATAATACACAATATTTTTATTTAACTACTATCCGATATTAATTTGTTATCTGTTTCTACTTACAGACAGCGCTACATATGTAGGTAATATTTTAAAAATCAAATCAGTCAAAAAGGAGGATCGTGGTACTTACTATTGTGTAGCTGATAATGGTGTATCTGTTGGCGATCGTCGTAACATCAATTTGGAGGTTGAATTTGCTCCTGTCATTACAGTACCTCGTCCTCGCTTAGGTCAAGCTTTGCAGTACGACATGGACTTGGAGTGTCACATTGAAGCCTACCCACCACCAGCCATTGTCTGGCTGAAGGATGATATCCAGTTGTCCAACAATCAACACTACAGCATTTCACATTTTGCCACTGCTGATGAATATACTGATTCTACACTACGAGTCATTACAATTGAAAAACGCCAGTACGGTGATTATGTATGCAAGGCTGTAAATAAGTTGGGTGAAGCTCAGGCTCGTGTTAATCTATTCGAGACTGTCATTCCTGTCTGTCCTCCTGCATGTGGTCAAGCGTATTATGGTGATGCTGAACGTGTGGCTTCCACCTCGTTGGCAACTTTAGCTATTATTTTAACTGCTTTGTATGCCAGATAAACAGTTTTCTCTCTCGAAGTTGTGGCCAGTGAAGGGGTATGTTAAATACCGCTTAACATGCAAATAATAACGACAACAAAAAGCATTCCAAAAAAAATCCCTTTTTTCGCATAAAAATTTTGAACAGGGTTTTTTTATACGTCCATTTTTTAAAGTTAGTAAACCCAAATAGGTTTTTTTTAATTAAACAGAAAGGAATTATTCACCCATAACGCGTCTGTTAATGTATACACATGTGTCAAATTATATGGACTCAGTAGTTTTATTTCGAATTTCATTATTTCTTGCACGAATCTCGGTTATAAAAAATTCGTGATTGCTTATATATACATCCAAACAAATAATATGATTACATAAATTAACCCATATGTTTTTTTTTTAACTTTTTATCAACCATGATTACAAACTTGACATGAAAATATTTAATATTTATTAAGTAATTTGTAAAATATTTTCATGTCACAGTATAATTTGTTTACATACATAATAAGGCCGACTCTATTAATGTAAAGTTTCCATATTTTATAAAAAAGAATTAAATAGCTTTCCGATAATTTCCCCCCATATCTTTTAGTTGTAAGTACAAGAACCGAATCTCTTAAAAATAAAAAAATTAATGGCATAATTTCGTAAAAGTAAAATACAAATATATAAAAAAAAACTAAATATATGTATGTGTAGTTTTTTTTATAAAAGTATAAAATATTTAAATAATAATTAAATTGTAAGTTTGTAAAAAAAAAGATTTTTGAAACCTATACCAATTAATTGAAAGCTGGGTGGGTGTAAATAAAAAAAAAGCGAAAAATTTCGAAATAAAATGTGTATGCCTCAATTTTATACAAAAAATATTTTAAATAAAACTACAAACAAATTTTTAATTGTTTTATTTTTTTTAATATATTACAGTGGTCCGAAATTTTAATTGACAGGTACTCCATGACATATTTAGTAGCTTAGGGAAGTAGTCCCGCCGTCTCATAAACAATTTTTATGATCACATCAAATATTTTTTTTATTAATGTACATACATATATTATTTATAACTTTATCTATCGTATATCTAAATAAACAGGGCGAATAAATACAAACACTTTTAATAAACTGTTAGCACAATCATTTAATAATCGGAATTAAAAATTCTCTCTAAAATTACATTAAGCTCTAAAGCGTTATTTTGCGTTTGGTTCGAATAGATTTTTATTTATAATGCCAAAACGAATCACTATCAAAATTGGGTGTTAAATAAGAATACCTAAATCGAAAGTTTAAGTAATTTTACTAAATAGAAGTAACAAAAAAGTTAGTGTCAAATGACACGTGGTAGGAGTAAATTTGAAATGTTGTTTTCAATAGGTACAGTTTTAAAAAACAGTATAAAAATTTTAGGACTTTACCAAAGATATATGGTAAATAAAAATAATTACGTAATTTGGTTCTTCAGGAAAATGAAAAAAGAATTCAGCGGAATAAAATACATTCAGTTTTCTAAGATAATATTTATTAAGCGTTTAGTTTGGAGACAAACAGGTTTCGGCTATGTGCCATCTTCAGCGTCATTTTTCGTTCTTATTGTTTGCCAAGTTGGTATTTTATTCTCTGATCACTTGACAAACAATAAAACAGCAACGAATTAATACAAACTTCTAAGAACGAAAACTGACGCTGAAGATGGCACATAGCCGAAACCGGTTTGTCTCTAAACCAAACTAGTTAAGGCATGACGGAAATTCGTTCCAAAAATGTGCATCAAATCCCCCTGTCGGAATATCAAAACAAGAATTTATTACCCCTTTTTCCACAACTGATAAAATTGTTACAAAATTACACTAAATACTACAACCCACTTAAACAATAGTTAAAGCTGGTTTTAACTATTGAAAAATAATTTTCTTTATATTCCAATTTTTTTAATCATTTTTGATAAATGTAAAGAAGTATTCTTGGCACGCACTGTACAAAGTTCCAAAATTAAATAGTATGAATCCTTATGACAACCACTGTACAGAATCTCCAGTGCTTAAACAACAACAAGCACAACAGCCATTAGCTCATAAAAGTCATCACGAAATTAAATACAAAAAGAATAAACACAACGGAATAACTTCAACGCCATTTCGTATATACGATGAACGAATAAACGAAGCTCGAATTTTTCAACAGATATATCGTAAAAGTAAGAAAAAACTTGACATTAAAAAAGAAAATTCTAAAACTAGAAATAATTGTACTCAGTGTTTGGTACAAATCGTCTTGCAAAAGTGGAAGTGGAAAATATCGTAGCTTTTTATTTGTGCTGATTTTCATAAAAAAGCTACGATATTTTGCATTTACGCTTTTGCAAGACCATTTGCACCCAACACTAATCCGCTATTGATTTAAAAAGTAATTTTATAAATGTATAAATTATTTCATAGAAAATCGGTGAAAATATATTACTTAAAAATATCACAAATATAGCAAATCTCAGAAATAAACATTTAAAACAAAATCGATATGTTCAATTCTTATATATTTAATTTAAGTCCGTGACTTCTCGAACACTGTTCCCATCAAGTACCACCTGTTAATAGACTACTGTCCAATTTTGCGTTTCACAGCTGTTCAAAACATACAACCTCGTGTATTTGTCTAAAAATGGAATAAAGTGAATTTCGAGTGCTCATTAAACATTATTTTTTGCGTCAATCAAACCAAGATAAGCTCGATAAATACTATGGGGACTCTGCACCATCGATTTCAATGGTAAAAAAGTGGCCGATCGAAGAGTAAAAGTGCGTGAGATTGTTGATGCCATAGGCATTTCATATGGCAGTGTGGTTTTGATTTTAAATTATTAGCTGGGTTTAAGAAAGTTGTCTGCAAGATATGTAGGTGCCGCGTTAGCTCTCAATTGATCATAAACGTAAACGCGTGACTACTTCAAAGGCTTGTTTGGATGAAACACGAATCCATTACTGTACTCTGGAGACGAAGAAGCAGTCTAAACAATGGGTTTCTCACGGTGTACTTCTTCCGAAGAAGGCCAAGGTAAGTTTGTCGGCCAATAAGGTGATGGCAACAGTTTTTTGGGATGCACGCGGGATAATCCACATCGATTAATTTCAAAAGGGAAAAACAATAAACGCCGAATATTATGCCAACTTATTAGACCGATTTAATGAGGATTTAAAAAGAAAACGACCCCATATGGCCAGAAAAGTTTCTTTTCATCAAGAAAATGCACGGATGCATACTTGTGCAGTCTCAATGGCAAAACTATGAATTGGGCTACGAATTGGTACATCATCCGACATATTCTCCGGATTTAGGCCCTAGTGATTATTTCCTATTTCCAAATCTAAAGTAATGGATCGTTGGAAAGAGATTTAGCTCCAACAATGAAATTATTGACCAAACAAATGCCTAATTTAAGGACCTCGAAAAATCCTATTTTTTGGAAGGAATACAAAAACTGGAGAAACGTTGGACTCAGTGTATTGAGTTAAACGGAGATTATGTTGAAAAATACATTTTTGTTTTGCAAAAAAAAAAACTGTTTCATTAAAAATGTCACGGACTTATTGATCCGCCCTTGTATTTAGCATTTTCTTACCTTAATAGTTGCATAGTCGAATGTAAATTTATATTTCTCTGCTAAATTTAAATAAACAAATTAAATACAACCATATATTTTTTATAAACATAATTTTTAGCAGCAGGACCGATATGATATCTTCACGGATAGAAGGCTTCTTTAACAAGACACGATTTGTGTATCTTGACATAAATAAAAAAATTATTGTAAAAACAAACTTTTAAAAATTCAGCATTTAAACTTAACTATGAGAAATGTCGCGCGCATATATTTTCTAGACCATATTCGACATTGGTGGTCTACGCCTTTTACATATACGAGTATAAATCCTTCAAAAGTAGTGGTAGTAGTAGTAAATTTCTTAAAATTGAAAACAAACGTTATATTTATACATTCTCTTGATTTGCTTCTCTAAGATTCTCCGATTATTTTATAAATCTGTTTTATCACAAATGAAATAAAATCCATATTTTTATAAATAATTTTATTAGAGTTGAAAAAGATTAGATTAACTTTACAATAAAACCAATTATTCTTCACACGCATGTTTATTTGAAATTAAGTGGCAAGGCAAAGGGTAAAATAGGACATAAAACACTTATCAAAACATTAATACGAATACATTCCCTTAAAATAAGCATGCCAATTTTAACACTTGAAACACAAGTAAGTTACTTAATGGAATTTCCAGTTGTGGCCATGCGAATATACATCAGCAGCTCAGCTTCATAGTCGGCGTATGATTGATTGTTAAACATTTTTGTAGAGGGTATAAATTGACGTAGAGGATTTTCAATTAAAAAATCATAAATTTTTGCCAAATTTTGCAAACTACGCAAGGAATTTATTGAACACACATCAATTTTATCTAATATTTCAATAATGCGATCATGCTGTTGTTTAGCTCGCTCTTGAAGCGATTGTGGATCAACTGAAATGGAAAACAAGCAAATGAAATGTAATTAGCAATGACAAAATCACATAAAAAACAATCAAATGTCTAGTGGTTAAATTAGTTGTATTACAAACTAAACTAAGAAAGTATGTAGTTATACCCAAAAAGGTGTCCAAATTTATCTTCAACTCATTTGAATGCTGTGCAATTAAATCCGCCCACAAAATACGATTACGAACTTCATGTAAAGCACCAGACGGTGTTAGTAAAATGCCTGGAGCTAGCTGAATTGTCGACGTGAGTTCACGTGATTCGATTATTAAGGGATTTGGTGATAAATGAAAAGCACTTTTATTAAGGAAAGAAATAACGGACAAAATGTTATGTAATTGAAGTAGAAATATAAAACAAAATGGTGTTTACATAGGTATAGTGGTTTTCTTTTTTTAAAATAAAATCCAAAAACCAACGATATGCAAATAGTATGTATGTTTAAATGTTTGTCTATACTTACCATTCTTTGCTTATACAAGACAAATGGTCCAATGACAACTCACAAAACGTATTTAATTCCATGGTGTGGGGTGTCAATATTTTGCTTTGAGCCTGAGGCTTTAAAATAACATCAGCTCCAAAAGTGCGTCTAGCGGCCGTTGTATGATTCAATGGGGATATGGTAGAATCAAAATCTAATTTTGTACTACAGAAAACATTGTCGTTACTCATCTCAAAACTGTCAACACTCAATAGGGAATGATTACTGTTATTGGTGAGTTTTAACTTTGTGGGTATGAAGTTTGATTTAGCATTTGTTGTTGCCTCCAAATCTTCCAGTTGATGTTTCATAATATTTTTAGAATAAATTATTTTGTATTTGATTTGTGACAGTTGCATCATATCGTATTGCAGGCGATTAACAGAAGCACCTATCTCTCCATAAACTTGTTTAATTGAACCAAGAAGTACCTGAAATGAATAAAAAAATCTTTAACTGTAAAACGCATTCCTGTAGATAGATGGAGGCGTTAATTGGACAAATGAACATTAATTCCAACATAGTTAATGAAAAATGTTTAATAAGAAATAATAGAAAACAATTCAATGCAGATGGAAAACTAATAAGTATTTCTGGTAACATTTCGTGAGCACATTTTATCTAACAGAAAATCTTAAAAACCAAATATATACTTACTTCATGATTCTCCAAGTGCTTCTTGGAATTGTCAATTTCAGCTTTCAGCATATCAATTTGTTGTGTTAAATATTCATTTTCGCCTTTAGTAAAATTCAGTAGATAATATTGTACTACATAGTTCCGCATGATGGCTTCTTTTTGTTCCGAATCTGTATCAGCATTAAATATTTTGACTTTTTCTAAAAGTTTATCTTCGAATTCGTTAAATGCCTTTAAATATTGTTGTTCCAAAAGTTTGCGCTCCTGACATGCCGACAAATATTTACCAACCAGACTTAATAAACTCGACTTTGTTTTCATCAGATTTACTTCAAAATTAGACAACGATTCGCGATTATTAGTGGCGCTAGTTATATGAGTTTCATTAGTGATGGGTTTATTAAGTGACATAATATATTGCAGTTGCTCTTCCTTTAGCCGCATAATGGCATTAAAGATTAGAAAGACAGGTATGTTAGTAAAAATTTTACGCACATTAGTCCATAAATTGTTTCTTGCTTCTTGCAATTCTTGTGCTTCAAAAAACAAATAAAAATACATGATTTTTGTAATAATTAAAAATTGTTTTGTATCATACTAGTGTTGTTGTTTTCACAAAATCTATAAAAATCGTCAAGTTCCTTAAGGGCTTTGTTAACAGCGTCTGTAGCATTACTTTCACTTATATTTTCATTTGTTAAGATCACTGGCATTGAAGCTCTTATCTTTTTTCTATTCTCCTCTTCCCTTTCAATTTCCTTATCCAATGCCTTAGACTTCATATCCAAAATATGTACTTTAGCTTCTAATACATCACATTTATTTTCCAAATTTATTTCTTGAATATCTATTTTTTGCAAATTAAACAAATGTGTATGTTTACTTCTGATTAATATACGTACATATATATAAAACTTACTTTTCGCTTTTATAGAAGCGGCCAGCGTTTCGTATTCTTTTTTGCGTTCTTCAAAAATTTGGACTAAATCTCTTTGCTTTATTTTAAGATCATTAACTTTAAGATGCGTCTGTAGTTCTCGAGGTAAAAAAACACGTTCGGACACCTTAGCAAAAAAAAGTTTAATAGTATTATTATATACAACTTTAAAATAATAATTAATGTGCAAATTCGGCGGCAAACCATATTTTCCAAGTTACGAGCCCCCAAAAATTCGTGTTCAGTATGTGGCGACTGATAGTAAATATTACTATCAGTCGCCACATATATATATGTACATCTACAAATAATTTTAAACCATTAAGATGCAGTTGATGTATTAAAATTATACTTTAACTTTAATATACTGTACCCATAAGTTCACAGAATAAAGAATTTATATTCATCTATTATATGAAACAATACTGTTATGCCTATTTTCATGTTACTTGCTTCGCCTCAATTAAGGAGTATTTTTTTTACAATGTACGTACACGATTTTCCATTCAAATTAATCAAATTCCAAATGAAATGAAAAATTTAAATTTCAATGAAGTTAAGAATTTAAATTAAGAAAATTGCAAATAAAATTGAGAAAATTGTGCAAAGACAAACAATTTTTATTTGAAGTTGAGCAAATTCCGAATGAAATTAAAAAATTTTAATTAGAAAGAATTTTTATTTATTAAATATACTACAAATCACATAACACAATTCAAGAATAAAATATGAAAAATACATTTTCTCGCGAAAAATGACACTGAAAATGGCACATAGCCGAAACCGGTTTGTGTCCAAACCAAACATGACAAAGGATGGTGGAAATTTGTTCCAAAAATCTATATCACCCTGTTGGAATATCAAATCAAGAATCAAAACCCACACACATTTACATTGTCATATTCACCAACTGGCATCTTTTTCAGATTGAAAGCAGATTGATATAACAAGGTATGCTGTATAGCTCTACTGCAAACTCCTGTATGTATTTATACCCACCCACCTTTGAAATGTTAATTAAATATATCTTGGTTACGTTTGGTATAATCATCTTCGTTTTCACTTTCACACTTTACTTTCTATTTTTGACCAAATACAACATATCAATTGGGTGAATAGGGCTAAATCGTCGAATAAATGTTGTAGCCTTCGTGCAGTCGACTATATCAGAACGATAAATCACACAGAAGATGGCACATAGCTGAAACCGGAAATTCGTTCTAAATATCTATATCAAATCATCCTGTAAGAATAGCAAACCAAGAATCGCAGTACATATATTAATTTTCCGTAAATATTTTTTAATGTTTTTTAACTATTCACAATTTCATTTAGAACTTTCTCAACTTAATATTTCAATTCTTAATTTCATTTGAAATTTTCTCAATTTTAAATTGAAATTTTTAATTTTATATGGAATTTTCCCAAATTCCTATTCAATTTTCCCAAATTCCTATGCAATGTTCTCAATTTCACTGAATAATGGTGATTGAGCAGTTATGCTTCACATAAACATTGTGCGATAAGTGGGTTGTGGTTTTAAAAATATATTTTCACATATCCGGAAGAATTTTATGCTCTTTGCAATTTCGAAGACCCGCTTCGCTTACTAAAGAAAAGGTACTAATTATATTTAGATTAAATAACCAAAAGCAATATAAAAAAAAGAAACAGATGAATATTTTCATACTGCTTCTTAGAGTGCTGACTTATTCTTTCTAAAAATTCGAGTCATTTGAATGGTTGTAGAAAAACGTTTAAAAATTTTGGAACATTTTTGGAATAAATGAAACAATTTAAATATATGTTTGGAACGATTTTCCGTTATCCCTTGTCAGTTTTGGTTTGGAGACAAACCGGTTTCGGCTAGTTGCCATCTTCAGTGCCATTTTTATCGTTCTCGATAAAAAGATGGCAACTAGCCGAAACCGGTTTGTCTCCAAACCAAAATTGACTAGGGATGACGGAAAATCGTTCCGGTCATGTAGACGGTCATGTAGACCGTCCTCCGTACGAATTTGGAGTATGCCAACAATGGATGTTTGGTCAAAGGTAATATATTCAAACTGCGCACTTGTAAATTGAACCAATCTTTATATTTTCTTACCGATACAACTCGACCTTTAATTTTTTCCACTTTATGTATCAGTATGTTTTCTTTAACGTCTTGTACATCTTGGCGGGAACAAACTCGACGCATTAAACTGCAAAAATAATCCCTTTGACGAGATTTAAAAACACTGCAAACATAATTTGGAGATACAATTAAATTTAAACAATTCTAGCTTTGCTTTCAACTTACGACTTTAAAGCGTCCTCGCTTGGCATTGCATCCGGTGGACAGCCTAGTTTGGTAGCCCATGCCCGAAACGCATCCAAATCATCTTCAATTGTCATTGTCTCAGTCGAATTAATTTCTACAGAAGAATACAAATTTTAGGGTGCCTATTTGACTTTTTTTTTAAACTTGTCCGCCCAAAATAGTCAGAAGATTGTTTTTAATTACATACGGTAGTATACAACACTTTCGCTCTCAGAATCACAGGTGATCAATTTGATTTTGACATTTAGAAAACATAAGCTTTGAAGACATCCTTCTACATGTTTAAATCACGTTTCACTATTTCTTTTTTTTTTCTATTTTTATTTAATGTATATGTGTAAATATACAGGAAAATTTGTTCGTGATCTTCTGTTTGAAGAATACGTGTTGATCTTCCTGTTAAATTTATAATGCTTGTGTATTTTGTTTGTGTATAACAGAGTTGTGCGAACAATTGTTCGGAGAACTTCGTTTGAACATGAAGCGACCATAAACATCGACGATCTTGACCAGCCAAAATTCTATGCGAAGAACAAAAGGTGCAATGGCTGAACTGATTTATAACTAGTCAAGACGTTAGGCAACTTTAAAATTTGTATGTACGCTGCTTAAAGTTAATTGAACAATGTCGAGAATTCAATAAAGTCTTGAAGAAAACTTAGTTACTTGTCCGTTTTTACAAGAGTGTTATGAACCTTCATATTTTGTATTCGTTTCTTTCCGACAGTAGCTCGGAATATTATTTAAATTTTTATATGCAAAATTTTAAAAGATAATTCATGTACAGTTGCTTACTGGTTTTACAGAATCAAAAAACAATACTGTTGAAGAAAAATTAATTTCAGAATTACATATTAACTAAAGATTGAAGTTGGCAAAACTATTAATTATTTGCCAAAAAGCAAATCATAAAGAAAAGTTGACTTTGAACTATTGCTGTAAAACAAAAATGGGTCGATAATGGATTCATTTTTAAAATAACCAATCATTCTTGATATTTATTTAATTTGTGTTACTATTCTATAATATAATTGAAATTTTACCATTGCAAAAGTAAGCGAAGCAAAAAGATTCTTAAGAATGTAATCTATTTAATAATTTGTACTATCATAACTCCACCAGAATATCCATGGAAATGACTACCTCTGATTTTTGCTATTTGTTCTACTAACTATTATATAGTAAAGTGACGACCTTTTGTTGCAGGTGCTGCCAAATTAACCAGCAGATCGTCAGCCGACTTTAAGAGTACGCCTCCACCATCAATAGACGTAAACAAGTACAAAATGTCGTCAGAGCGACTGTACTTGTTAATGTTATTCAATGTGGCGAATACGAGTTGATGTTCATATTATAATTAATCATCCTTTTTAGCCAAGCAAAGTGTTCACATCGCTAATGTTTACGGTTGTGCGTCTGTATTGTCTGTATTTTTGATGAGCTGTGACGACTAAAATAACATCCTGGTGAACATGGTTGTTTGAACATATGTTCTGACAACGGTGGTTTGACACTAAAGAAACTTGAACAAACGCGGTCTTCACGATCCGATTTCATTTCTATTAATGGTTTGTTCATTTTCCATCAAGTGGATGGCTAGTGACAAGGCGAATTCAAGTTGAATTCACCTTGGCTACTGGAGACTGCTAGTAAATGCCGCCACACAAATATCATGATCCGCGCTGCTAATAGAAAAACAGTCGGCTTAGGTTTGTTTCTAGATCAATTTGAGCACAAATAGAATAAATTTGACAAAGCGCGCGTTTCTACTACGCTAGTAATTATCTGACGTATTTTTTCTTTTTCATTCCTAATTTTTAGGCACGTATTTAGAAATAAGCATGAATTTATGTTGTAGTTAAGTGTAAAACAAAATTTAAAAAGATATTTATAACATGATAATGAATTATGCACAAAAGTACTTCAGTAGACAACAGGGAACTTGTAAGTACTAGACAAGTAAGAATAAATAAAAGTAAACAGTTACATACGTTGAAAGTGCAAGCTAAAACTACAGAAAACACTGACGCGAAAAAAATTTTGGCTCCAAAACTCCCCATCTTGGTATGAACTAAGCCAGACGTATTTTTTTTAATACAAATTTTTCGAGATAAATGGTCGGAAAGTGCTTAGATCATATATTCAATTGCAGAATATCCTGAACTTTCATTGATTATTTTATATTATCTACTCTTATATTACAGTAAACGACCGGAGCTACGACTTTGCTCTAAGACGTTTATGTGTGGCGAGAGAGGATAGCTGGCGTGGCATACTACCTTCGAATTACAGTTCGGATTTTAACCCAGAACCCCCTATATTCGCTGCCAAGTTTTCAAATTGCGAGGGTTATCGTCATATTTTAGCCATAGCTAACGAAGATGGTAAAATCGCCCTGCAAGACACTACTCAACGCAACTATGAACCGGAGGAAAAAGCCTTAACAGCGCCGCAGTGCCATTACAATGCTGTTTTCGATTTGGAATGGGCTCCGGGGCAAATGAAATTTATATCTGCCTCAGGTGATCACACAGCTCGTCTTTGGGAAGTTACTAACAGTGAAATAATAGGCATACGGCCATTCGTTGGACATACTCGTTCTGTAAAAACGGCAGCTTTTCGAAAAAATGATTGTTCAGTATTTGCCACTGGCGGTAGAGATGGCGCTATTATTATTTGGGATACTAGAGCTAATTTAAATTTAGATATGACTCCAAGGGCAGATAATTGTATATATAGTGGTCATGTCGGCGGACCGGGTACGCCGGTATCCCAAAAAAAACGTACACGTACTCCCAAAATGCCACCAAACACAACATCAAGTAGTATAACTGGTTTAGCTTTTCAAGTAAGTATTCTCCCATCAAGTTAGATAAATCAATATATACATATTTCAAAAGCCAACAAATTTAAATTAAATTAAAATATTTTATTTGGTTCTTGAAATACAAATAGTTATTTTACCGAACTAATCACAAACATAACTTTATGACACTTTATCCAACAAAATCGAACATTTTGTGAAACGAAAGAATATAAGTGTTACCCCTGTTTTTATATTTTTATTTTTTCTTTATAAGGATGAAAACACTTTAATATCTTGTGGGGCTGGAGATGGTATTATAAAAGTTTGGGATCTACGACGCAATTATAGTACATATAAAAAAGAGCCACATCCAAAACACAGTTTACCTTATGCTGGCTCATCCACTTTTAAGGGTTTTACAAATTTAATAGTAGATGATACAGGTTGCCGCCTATTTGCCAATTGCATGGATAATACAATTTATTGTTATAATTTACATTCATACTCGCCAAAGCCTTTGGCACGATATCGAGGCCTTTTAAATAGTACCTTTTATATAAAATCTTGCCTTAGCCCGGATGGGAAATATTTATTGAGTGGCAGTTCAGATGAAAAAGCCTATATTTGGAATTTAGATTACCCTGATGAACCACTAGTGAGTTTATCGGGTCATACGGTGGAAGTGACATGTGTAGCTTGGGGTTCTACACACGATCGACCTATTGTTACTTGTAGTGATGATGCTAGACACAAAATATGGCGTATAGGAAAAGATAAGTTGTCAGCTTCGGCCATAACGGAGAACTATCGAGGCAGAGCACAATATGTTAGAAAGTTTTCAAAACCAAGCAACTATACAGCATCTACTCATAAATATAATTTAAGAGATCTAGAAAGTACCCCTAGGTCTCTAAAAAGACTGGTCGAACAAAACGAAAGAACACCTAATACTATGGAAAAGGTATCAAATAAAAGAAGTTTTTTAGAAATGTTAGGTTATTCTTCCTCAAACCAAAATGGTGATGATATCGGAGATATGGAAGTACATGAACCTAAAAGGCCCAAAACTCTGGAAACTCGGGGACGTAGACTTTTTAGTCCCTGTTCTTCTGGCGCTTCTGGAGCCTCTACAAGTTCGGTAACCTGTTTTGTGTCGAGAAGTATATTTAAAAAGTTGTCTAGTACACCGGAAGAAAGTAATACTAATATTATTGGTGTTACTACACCTCTTTTATGCCATCATGAAACCTTGCTGAATAATGATTCAAACCAAGAAAACAATCAGGAAACCGTTTTGCAGACACCACCCGCAGGCGTGGTAATTAATGTTACTAAAAAATTTAACTCTAATAACCACTCACCATTAACTGAAAGGCGGCCAGATTTGGAAATTAATGTTTCGGCAGCTTTGTTTAATTCTCCGCCATCCACAAGTGCACAGTCTAGCCAAACCCCTACACAACAACCCTTTTCTACAATGATATTTTCACCTACTTCAAATTTACCAAATTACGTATTAGACGGTGAGGCGCCGCATTTAGGTATCATGTCACCTAAACGCAAGCTAAAAGATAAAGTCGATTGGCTAACCAAAATACGTAAACAAAAATTGATGTCTTCCTGCCGAGGGACTTCACTGACAGAGAAAATGCACGACCAGGCACAATCTCGAACAAGTCACGCAAGTGACGCAACTAGCACGGGAGCCTCTGGTACAGTAACACAAGTGTTATCGCCTCGCTTGCAAAGTCTTCGTCAGTCACAGACCAGTCCTAAGTCTACTACCCCTCGAAGGCGATTGTCACAAAATAATCTGCCTTCGCCTTCATCTTGTGTACATAATCAGTATCAACCACGAACTCCCACCTCCAGTCGCAGAAATAGTGAAACTACTCTTCTTCGGTTTTTTAGTGTTCAATCTCAAAATTCCTCAACGACTTGTGCACCCAAACAACAACAGACACCTTCGTCAAATACAGCAGATGTGGGTGAAATCACCCCTTTATCTGCCATAACAGGGACTTCATCTCATAGTCCTCATACAGCATCAACAAGTAGCATCACTAACGCTAATGCATCTTGCTTACATCCAACGGCTTCATCAACAACCGCCTGCACAGAGTGATTTATAATTTTTAGAATTAGAAGTGTTCATCCAGTGGTTGAAATTCGACCACCCTACACCGTAAGTGGGGGGAAAAATCACAATTTCCAATTTTTTGTTATTGATTACACTGAAATTTCTCAATAGCTTTTAACAGAAAAAAACAGCTGTCAAACAGAGGAGAAAAGGTACTAAACTGTTTTGTCTTCACCTTTTTATACATACCTTTATAGATAATTTATGTTGTTAGGTTTTTAGTTATATAACGTTAATTTATTTTTATTTCTCTTTTTCATCTATAGATAATTTTATATTTCGTTTCAACAAAGGTTTTCTTTTATAGATTTCGCCTTATTTGTATTCTTTAATTGATAAGTTTCTGTTTAGTTTTTATATTAAAACACTTTATATTTGTACATTTAAATTTTCTAGTGCTTAAATTAAGCATATTTGAATTAAAAAAAAAAAAATACTAGTGTTAGTCTTTTAATCTTTTTAAGATGAATTTTTTAATATCTTTTTTACTTTAATTTTATATGTAACAAATTGGTAACCAATTTATTGTTCCAGAAAACAAAGTTACCATTATTTCCGCATTGGAGAAATGGTTAAAAAAATGAAGACTTGTAAAGTTATTTATAATTATAGGAGTGTTTATGTTACTTTTTTTTACACAATTCAAGTCTATAGAGGAAAGTGGGAATATTCAAAACAATTTAACCAATATATGGTTTACACGAATACTAAGTTTTTCTTTACGTTCTTTAAAGGTAACGGGTAGGTCATATAATTTTTCGAATTTGAATCAGCTATAAAAAAATAATAAATCACCTCTAATCTACATTTTAATTCTCCGTTTGGTAATTTTTATTCAGCATTTCGTTTCGATTGAAATTTTTACGATTGTGCATTTCGAGCGTAGCTACGTTTTTGTAAGTTGTTAATTTAGTGGCGGAGTCTTTCGATTTTGTTTAGCTTAAAAAAATGTGCAATTAAAAAAAAGTATAAAATGCGATCAAAGGTTTTATTAATGATACTAAATAATTGTTTTTTTTTTTCTTTTTATACTAAAATGTGAAGGTTTTATTTAATTTATTGCAGATTGAAAACGTTGAAAACTATGAAACTATTATAGTAGTATAATGATATAAAAAAATAAAATATCACCTCCATGTATTTATTTAAATAATTCTTATTTGAAAAGAATCTATTAGAAACCAAAAAATTATGCTAAACCTGAACACGAACATCTACACGTATTCTTTATGTTGGCAGAACAGATCTACGGCTTGTTGACTGCATGTTACACTACGTTTTGATTAGCCATAAATTTGTTCGCATATTGAGAGAGCGTCTGCAAAATAACGAGAGAAAATGTGTTCGTGGTCTTCGGTTTGAAGAATTCGTGTAGATGTTCTTGTTCAGTTTGAGCATAATTTGTCTTTCATCAACATTGTAAGGATGCTTTTAGCATTGTATGTACAGCTGTTTACAGACGAGCATTCACATACATGCTTTTTATTTTGCTTCTTCATAACAAAGTTGTGAGAACAATTGTTCCGACTACCTAAATATCTGTGCGAACAGCGAAATGGGCGATGTCTGAACAGATTTATGGCTAGTCAACACGCCAGACCTGCGACATGTAAATTATAGAAGCTAATCCATTGACAATTATTTTATAATATAGCAAAATGAAGGAAAGTGCAAGTTTATTAAATTATGACTGAATTTCTTCCTTTTAGGGCACTATTTTTCAAGTTTATGGTGTGGTAATGCATTAATTTTGCATTAGCACTAAAACATCAGATTATGATTAATACTGTTCTTGTATAAAAACATATTTTAAAATTAAAAGCAAAATTTAGCTTATTAATTAGTGTGTTCGAAAAATAGTCCTCTTATTATATTCACCCCTATTTTGCATTGCAATTACCTTTTCGTATTTAGTTACGCAAGTATCGAAAAAAATTATTCCAACAAAAACGTGCATCGTAAGAAGATCTAGAATATTTTTTTTAAACAGATAGCAAAGCAGTTGGATACAAATTAACACCAATGTACCATAGCTTAACTGGTATTTCAGGAAAATGAGGCGTAAAATTCCAACCACTCCTGTTGTAACGAACCCCTAATCCTTCCAAGCGCATAACCATAAGAAAGCTTAACGTTTAAAGGAACCTCTAGCGACATGACTTGTTTAGCCAAATCGACTCTTTCTTTAAATCCTACTCCTACAGGAGCAGGTACCCAGACAATATGTACTTTTGGAATACTATTATTTTTTTATAGAATTAAATATATCAAAAATCAAATAATTCCAACATGTTTTTCTGCTGTCCGTGTAAATAAGAAGATGAGTGGCATTGTCGTCAATGGCAGTATCAACAGCTCTCTGATGACCAGAACACATAGGGCCTGTATGCTATTATATTCACGAGGAGAGTCAAGTCCCCTTCTAAGATGACAATGTACAAACGCAAGAATTTTCCAGTGCTACTGCTGGTTGATAGACTAGGTGGAAAATACATTGACACAAAAACAAAATTTGACTTCAAATTATGGGTCCCCACAATTATCACATTCAGACTAGCACTAAAACCATGCCTTTTTACACGTATAGTTTTCTTAATACATATGGCACAGCCACCATACCCATCAGGAAGGACTTTAGAAAAAACGTTGTAGTTTAAAAGTTTGCTGTTCGGATCCGTATCGTCTACGTAAAAAATCTTAATAAATAAACATCAAGGTTATGTAAACTCAGTATAAGAATTGTTGGATTTAAAGCTCTGTACATTGTGCTGGAGAAACTTCATTACTCCTTAATAGAGAGAGACGTAGGATCACCAGCACGTAGATTAGAGAAATCATAAGATATTTTGTTGTTGAAATTGTTTAACACACGAAGTAGAGAACTGGTTTCCCTCTTAGTAAAAACTCACTCCTCTTCACACCATTTAGGGCACTATTTTGTATCCCTGCTGGATTGACGGAGGCACCCACATAAAAGACACTTTTTGGTGTAATTACAATCGCAAACGACACTCCTTGGATGGACGACTACAGTCGTGAAATTGACGTTAAGGTGGATACTACATATTGACCTTGACATATGGGAAATCCAATATAATATTCTCCAGGATATTTCCAGGTCGAAAGCCAATCTTAACGGAAAGAGTAGATGTTTCTGCACTATTATTCATGTCCTTAAAAAACGCATATATAACATCATATAAGTGACAAAGGTATCTGGGATGAAAGCTTTCAGTCCCATCTGGCTAAAATCCTTGTCGACAAACTACTTTCGATATTACTAGAAACTTCTTGAACCACATCCATTCCCATACCTTTATATGCAGACGTTCTAGATTTGAAGTTAGCCAAAAACTCATGTACAGCATCAATAAAATCCTTAACACAGTACGTTCTGGTGTCGCTGAAGGTTTTACTAAAGACAATTCATTATTTTTCTCATACGCAACTTAAAAACCAAAAATTAAATTATAATTTGAAAAAAGTGAAACACCAGTTTAGTTTAAATTTACAAACTTCTGAGAGGCCTTAAAAAAACACGTGCACTAGTTCAAAATAACTGCTAACACTGCCAACGCCTCGCAAAAAGTCGATTAAAAAAAACAACCGTAAGCCAAGAGCGATTAGAGAGAAGTGACTAAGGTCGCTGTGTGACCTGTGAAATAAGTGAAAAAATAAACCATTTTATACACAGTTCAATAAAACTTTAAATTTAGTGCAATAAAACAGTGACTTAATAATTAAATCAAATAAGAATTGAATTATCTGGGAACTTTACTTTAAATAAACACATCAGGTAACTAAAGAAAGACACAAAAGCCAATACATAAATTAGAGATTTTGTGGTCGAACTATTCCAGAGTGAAGAATCCTAATGCGCTATTTTCATTTTTGATGTATCATTGTATCACAAAAATAAAGTGTCTTTGTTTTATTAACGCATCGGCGTTATTGTTGGAAGCAAAGTATAATAAGGAGAACGAAAAATGACACTGAAAATGGCACATAGCTGAAACCGGTTTGTCCCCAAACCAAACTTGACAAGGGATGACGGAAATTCGTTCCAAAAATCTACAAAGTATAACATTTTCGACCTGCAATTAATTAAATAAAAATTTGAATTAAAATGAAACGCAGATAACTTATTTTAATTCGAATCGAAATGTAGAATAGAGGTAATCACTATTATTTAATTATTTATTACTTATTTGTTTTACCTGATTGATCAGGTTTTATCTACCTAATTTTGTTGTTCAGTGATAATCCAAGAATAGTTCATTGTTTTAGTAATAAAGCAAAAGTAGTACATGGTTGACTTCATTGTGGCTTATTTTTAATGCGTGGTGCAGTACTTGCCATAAACTTTTCTGATAAATATTAATGCATTACTTTGGTCAAAAATTAATGTAGTGTATAAATAGTGCACTAAAAGTATTAAGGTTAGTGGTAATTCTACAAATTTTACACTATAAAAATTGTATTTAATTTATTGATAAAGTGAAAGTATTGCACAGGTTTCATTAAGAACTTATCCTTAAAAAAATATTTTTTTATAGCCGATTCAAATTTCAAACGTCATATGGCCCAACCTTTATTAAAGGTATTGGTCACCGTACCATAACTCTAAATATCGACCATATTTTAAACACACAGGGATCGGACCATTGGCCTGTGTATTAAAGGCAATCTACGAACCTAATCATATGTTATGACAAGAAATACAGCAATTTTAAAAATCCCTAAATGCAGATTAGAATCAACTAAGAGATCCGCTTTTGTCGGTGGCTTAAAATGTAGTAACATCTTTTTAGATTTGAAATCAATCTGAAATATTGTGTTATTCAAATCATCTTGCAATCAAAAATTATTCAAAAGTTTTCAAACACTTGTGTTTATAATTTTGTGTAAGATTTGTATTTAATTTCTCAATAACAGTGAGTTTATATATTTATATATGTACATGCATACGAGTACATTCTAAAAAATCTTTTCTAATGTGTAATTTTATTACTTGTACTAAGTATAATGTAGATTTGTCCCAGTAATGCCCATAAGGCGGTAGGAGCAAATTATGAGTATACTACATATATATATACATACATATATAACCTGCTTTTCTATAACATCAAAATAATTAGAAAAAAAACTAAATGCACTCAATATTATTTTTCATAACATTTTATTGAACAATAATTATTTAGAACGTTATTTACTTTTGTGTTTCTTACTCTTGGATTTGGTGTTCGATTTTAAACCCTTGCCCGGTTGCTGTTGATAATTATTTAAACATTGCAGCTTGCCCATAGCAGTACTTTGATTCAAAGTTTTAAACATATTGCGGCCCACACCAAATAATAAAGTCAAATGACACATATGTAAAACAATACTGGAGAAATAGGTACTGGGATATGTGTTCCAACAAAATTCTATAAGTCCTAAAAGGAGATAACGCAAGCCCAAGCTGTAGTTAGTCGACCAGGTTAAATAGGGTAATGAGTGGAAATACCAAATATAGAATTGATAGTGCAAAGAACGAGAGCACAATACACCAATAAAGTTGCATAGAAAAAAAGGCAATAAAGACAACTGCGTGCATTGGTCGAAATGTATAGAAACTTTCTCTGTGTCTACTTGATAATTTGAAGCGTTTGCATTAAGTTGAACCGATTTAAGAGGTCCCTTCTGGCCCGTAGATTTTTGCAAACCTTCTTCGAAGCTTCGAAGAAAAGCTTCCTGTTCTGCTGTTAGATTTTCTTCCATTTCCGCATGTTTAGTCTTGATTTTTTCAGGTTTTAATTTTTTGTTTTCTTTTAATATATAGTTTTGCTTATCTAATTGAGGCTGTAATTGATGCTGCAAGTGTCTGAGGCGAGCATAGTTTTTAAAAAACAATACTGTAGGTTTCGCAAAAACAATCAATAGCAGTATATGTAGTACCAATAGACCCAAGTGGAAGTATTTATTTTCAAAAAAATCTTTTTCCAAAAATCTATAGTTTACGGTCCACTTATGCTCAAAGACGCGCCCTATATCAAAACTTCCTTTTATATACTGCCATGGATAGGTCAATAAAAAAGGTAGACCCAACAATAGCTGTATTATAGCACAAACTGCTAACTGCATAAGGGTTTTTGCAAGACCAGAAGTGATCAAGTAGAACAACAAAAGAGCGGGAGCAAATAATAAAATATTCATTTTACAGCCAACGCCCAAACTAAAGCATATACTACCCAAGGTCCAACGCTGATCAACAAATAGGTTGAGGGAAGCATAAAGGAAAAGCATGGCCACTGGATCATTAAAGAGACGCAATACATAAATTGAATGTATGCGGTAAGAGGTAAAGGCACTAATTACTAAAACATATGGAGGCACTTTCCGACTCTTGGCATAGAGACGTAAAACAAGCCACATTTGCAGTAAGTATATTAAGCCAAATACATATTGAGCTAAACGTATATTTTGTCCATGTGATGTGAGGAAGTAAAACACTGAATAGATGTATACAAAGGCAGCTGGATAAACCAAGGGACCTGTGTCGCCTGAAATGAAATAAAAAATAAACAAACAAAAAATTAACTAATGCTGTATAAAAATTAAACAAAAAAAAAACAATTAACTAATGCTGTATAAACAACAAATTATTATTGAAACCTTATTTTTGTTGGCGGAGTGTAAATATATCAAGGACGGAAATATCAGTTTTATTGCCGTTTTAACGAGAGGATTTAACAGTAACATTTCACTAATCGAAATAACGTAGTAAGTAAAGTCAATATTTGGAACGAATCTCCGTCATCCCCTGTCAAGTTTGGTTTGCAAACAAACCGCCGAGTCTACGCAGAACTAAAAATGACACTGAAACCGGTTTGTCTCCAAACCAGCCGCTGATCCAATAGGTGAAATAGGGGAATTTCTCTTTCCAAACCCATAACATTTTCCTATACAAAAAGTTTAGAAAAATTAAGAATTTTTTGTTTTCGTTAATAATATCCCATCAAAAGATTAAGCTGGATCCGCGCCTGCTGCATCAACAATGAAGCCGGAAATACTTTGATTTAATTAATGAACCAAACCTATTTGAATGTATAATAGGTGGCCCAGAGGCCAACTTTTTTTTTTTTAATTTGTGTTTTTTTCTTCAAAACACGTCTGTAAACTTCGATCGATGACTGTATACAAAATTTTTAAATTTGAGTTAATATGCTATTGTCGCAAAAGTGCGAGTAGTATGTGTATACATATGCATACACATATGTATGTGCAAGGTAAACTCGTCGACGAATTCAAAGTATTTCCGGCTTCTTTGCGGATGTCAAACTCCATATATAAAAAATGTACCGGAAATGGCGAAATATTTTTTTAAATTGAATTTGATGTGCAATTTTATAAAAGTACTCAGCTGGGCCACAAAGTAAACAGAGAAGAGACACGAGAATATAGTGATCTCCATCTGTCGCATTCTTAAATGATTGACTGCTCCTATTCACTTTTGTTACATTTTTCTTGTTTATTTTTTCTGGCGCATTAATGAAAAACGTATGCACAAAGTAAACATGAGGGTTGAAATAGGGCAAAGGCACAATTAAGAGCATAACTTATGTTGTAAATATTAAAAGATAAGTTAAATTTTCAATATTTAATTTTGTTGGTTTTTTGCTTTTCTTTCGACAGTTTTTCGCATTATGTTTAAATGTTATATTTGTTTCTTTCTTAAGGGACTGACCGCGTCAAAAAAACCTGATTCTAGCAATTTTCTAACGTCAAAGTTTAAATTTCTGGCCTCCTCTGTAGCTGCGCTGGTAAGTTTACCCAAGGTAAATTGATACAGGTAAAATCAGCGGCGAATTCAAAATATTTCCAGGTTCTTTGCAGATGTTAAACTCCACATATAAAAATCACTAATATTTGAAATTTGGTATTTTTCACTACACGCAATTTGTAATTGTAAAAAGTAATTGGCAACGAAAAATATATAGGAATGTATATACATAAGTATGCATATACAATCAAAACGAATAAAAAAAGGCAAATTTTTCGAATACAAATTATCATTTCTTAGAAAGTATGAATTCTTATTCATTTTGTTTTTTTGTTAATTTTACGTATTATATCAATTTATATGAATTTTCACCAAAAAACAAAAACTATATATATATATATATATATATATATTTATTTACCTTTTTTTAATTTTTATGAATGAAGCCGTAAGAGTTTGAAATAACTTATTTTAAAACGGTTCATGTCGATTACACTACGTTTTGATCGCATATGGAGAGAAAGTTAGCAAAATAACAAGGAAAATTTGTTCTTGGTCTTCTGTGTGGAAAATACGTGATTGTTCCTTCTCAGTTAGAGAATTATTTTTTTTAACATGAAGTAAATTTCACTTTTAGGCATAAGTTCGTTTTCTTTATTTTTTCTATTTAGAAAGATCATTTATTTGATATGATAGCTTTTGAATACAGTAAAAGGTACAACTTTATTAGACTTCTAGCTGAATGGAATTCATGTTATATTCCGCTACACAACGTTAACAACCACAGATTATAAAAGTCTTATGTCAAGTCAAGACGGCATGTTAAATTGGTTTGCCAAATTATCACATACTGTTACTGTCACCGCAGAAATAACTTTATTTCAACGATAATTATTAACCAATTTGTTTAATATAATTTAAATCATATGAAAAGCAACACAGAAATTTTATTAAATATGTACATGCATATAGTTTTTCAACGGCAAATAATAGCTACATATTGGTGTAATAACGGCCTCTCATAAATGTCATATTTGACATTTTGTCGTATTTTTTTCGTTAGAAGCAGCATGGAGGTTACGGCATTTCATCAGCTGTAGATTGTGTGATTAAATTCTTGAATGCTGTTGAAATTGTGTTAAGATAAAGAATTTATGTAAAAATGATAACGTGTAACCGAATTAATCTGCAAATTTTACGTAAAGTATCAATTAAAATTGTAACACAACAACCTCTGCTAGCAATCGAAAATGTTGGAAGTTCCATACAAAGTGCAAAATCATTATTCCACTTCAATTTAGTAAATGGAAATTTCATGTTGCCAAGGCAGCTAGAGCGACATCGGCAACGTAACTTTTATACCACACAAAGAATATATGCTAAAAATTACTACCAAATGCTGGGAGTGGCAAAAAACGCTTCTGCAAAAGAAATAAAAAAGGCTTACTATGAATTGGCTAAAAAGTATCACCCCGATACTAACAAAGACGACCCCAATGCCAGCCGGAAGTTTCAGGAAGTTTCTGAGGCCTATGAAGTCTTGAGTGATGATACTAAAAGACGTGAATATGATACATATGGACAAACTTCGGAGAATATGAGTCGACAGGGAGGAGCAGGATTCGCTGGTCATGGTCCTGAAGGATTTACGCAAAATTGGCAGTTTAGATCCACTATAGATCCCGAAGAATTATTCCGCAAAATATTTGGTGAAGGAAATTTTCGCTCAAATTCATTTGATGATTTTGCACAGTCTCAGTATGGTTTCGGCCATTCTCAAGAAATGGTAATGGATCTAACTTTTTCACAAGCCGCACGAGGAGTCAACAAAGATATCAATGTAAATGTAGTGGACACTTGCAATAAATGTAATGGAAGCAAATGTGAGCCAGGTACAAAACCAGGCAAATGTCAGTATTGTAATGGTACAGGTATGGAAACTATATCAACAGGCCCATTTGTCATGCGTTCCACATGTCGTTACTGCCAAGGCACCCGACAGTATATTAAATATCCTTGTGCAGAATGTGAAGGTAAGGGGCAAACAGTGCAGAGAAGAAAAGTTACTGTACCTGTACCGGCTGGCATAGAAAATGGCCAAACGGTACGTATGCAAGTGGGCAAAAGAGAACTTTTCATCACCTTCCGTGTAGAACCCAACAAATACTATACACGTAAAGGCGCTGATATTCATACCGATGCTACAATAACGCTTTCACAGGCAGTCTTTGGAGGAACTATACGCGTTGAAGGTGTCTACGAAGATCAGTGGATTAATATTCAGCCAGGCACTTCATCACATCACAAAATTTTGCTCAAAAATAAAGGTCTTAAACGAGTAAACTCGCATGGCCATGGTGATCATTATGTAAATATTAAAATAGAAATACCAAAAAATCTCACAAAAGAACAAAAAGAACTTTTATTGCGATATGCTGAATTGGAAACAAATACTCCGGGTTCGATACATGGATTAGCAAATCGACAAGGTGGCAGCAAGAAAGCAACGTAATGTATTATCAAGATTTAAATTGCCTTTCAATAAGTAAAATGTTAATAATAATTTTAAAATTCCTTAATTCAGTTCGAGTGCTGCACAGACTTCCACAAAAAGCGAAAGCGAATCAACGTTTACTTCGACTCAATCTTTTACCGCGCCTGCATCACCTAAAGAAGAGGAAGATAAAAAAGATTCTGGAATAATTTCGAAACTGAAATCCATGTTTAATTAACTGACCGTCTTTTTGATATTTTGTAAAATGTTTGTGTATGTTTTCTTTATTACTCAGCTGTTAAGCATTTGTAAGAAGTTTCTTCTTACTTCATAAAATATAAACGAAGAAATAAGTTATGTTGTTGTAACTGTTATTTTACAATAAAAATAACATGTGGAATGTTCCGTAAAACCAAAATACTTGTTTATTGTAATAAATAATAATGCCTTTGAATTTTTAAACACAAAAAATATCTTAAGGTCAGACCAAACAAATAGTTGATCTAAACGTAAATATTCGTGTATATTAAGTGTTATGACAAATTTTGGCCAAAAATTTGGAATAATCCTACGTGCGATTCATGTACCGAGAGCTATTTCTATAAAAACGGATTTTTCAGCTATTTATGTAAAAACTTATTTTCATTATAAAATAAGTTTAGAGTACGAGTGGATAGGCACTAATGCCAAATTTCTCGCACTATTTTAATTGCACGTTCCGCGCAAAAGTTACTGTGTTGCAAAAGTAAATTTAATAATAGTCCCTTCACCCAATGCCTAAAAAATCATTGAAAATGAGTATTAAACATCGTAATTGCGTGTGTTGCGTTAACTTTTTTAACGATAAATATCGCAAAAATACTTGTTTAGGAGGAAAAGTTTGTAGTTAACACATTGACAGCAATAAATTATTACTCTTTCTTTCTTCCATATATGTGACGCTGAATTGATGAAACCCAAGTGCCGAAAGTAATGGTTAAGCTAATTTCGTCAAATGTTTGCCCAACATGACCTTATATTTACAACCTACTTCCCTTCCTGTTAAAATGCAGGTGAATATTATTCTTAAATGCTGGCTTTTAATTCAAGAATATTTAGATTGTTTTCCGGTTAAGAGCCTTTTTGACAAAATTATATAGTATGCATATTTCCTATATTTAGTTCTATCTAGTAAACATAAGATATTAAAAAAATACTGCTTTTTTTAATTAAACTTTATGTTAATATATGTATCACACCAACTTCAAAGGTGACACTACTCAAATATATATATATATATATATAATATATATATATATATATTTATTTATTTATTTGAAAATATATTTTACAAAATAAATTTATAAAATATAAAAAAAAGGCGCGGGTAGCTAGACCATAAGCGCTCGAAAAAGATGAAAAAGAAATATATTTACATATATACATTGATCAAATATGTATATAAACTAAATCATAAAAAGTTATTAAATTTATTATAACAAGAGTTTGAAAGCAAGAAGTATTATGAATTTAGTATCAAATGTCTCGAATATTGTGCTTTAGTAAACAGCTCCGTGTTTTAATCCAATTTGTTTCAATAGAGCAGTCAATGATATTTTCCAGGGGTTCATCTAATTTGGATATGGGACATTCTGTAAGTATGTGTTGAACGTTCAAGCAGGTATTACAGTGAGAACAGATAGGAGGATCTGAACTATCGTAATAATGTTTAACTATAAAGAGTGGTTTCCCAACTCTTATGCGAGCCATAGCAATGCATTGACTTCTCGTAAAATTAGTGTTGTATTCAGGTCTTCGTTGTATGGGTTGTAGCTGTAACTGCATAAATCTAAAAGGATTTATTATGGCTCTGGGTAAACATGGTGTCTCAGTAATATATGACATGTTCAATGCATTTCGGGCAATTCTATCCGCAAATTCGTTACCTTGTATTCCAATGTGAGACGGAATCCAAAGCACTAATATTTCAAGATTCAGTCTGGCAGGAAAGATTATATCATCATAGGAACCGTTGCAATTTTTTATTAGCGCTCTGGATGCGCTTAGACTGTCCGTACAGATAAGTGTTCTGACTCCATGCTGAATAGAATAGAAAATAGCTGACTTTATCGCCATCATTTCAGCGGTAAATATTCCAGTAGAATCCGGCAAACGCGCTTTAGTTACAGTTTCAAAATTGGCTGCTGAAAACTGCTTTATAACCGAATAAGTAGTTATACCATTCAAAAACGAACCATCAGTAAAAAGGGTTAGTTGAGGTGAAAAATCTGATTTTTTTTGCATCATAAGCTGTTTAAAAATGCTTGGATCTGTAGATCTCTTTTCATACATTCTTAGACTATCATCGATTGAGACAAATTCCTTTGATCTGTCGGGGATTTCTGGCTTGTTAGGAATGGAGATGTTATGACCCTTTATCAGTGAAATAGTTTTACTAATTGAAGAAGATAGTAACAATGTAGTTGAATTAAGATGTTTCCAAAAAGTCTCATGCAATCCCTCAGATGATACTGCGATTGATCTCGAAGCCAATGAAACAGAGCTATTTTCGTGTAACAACTGAAAAGTTGGAACATGTGCTTCATTTCTTAAGAGTTGTAAGGGAGTCGACCGTAATAAACCTGAAGCTGTTCGGTAGCAGTTGTTAATAGAAGTATTAAGTTTCTTCATATTATTCTTTGACGTCCATCCGTAGATCGTAATACCATGTAAAAGAACTCCTATGGTCAAGGAACGACAAATATTTAAAGCTGTTTCAATGTGTGGTCCTTTGTTTCGAGAGCAGATTAGTTTTAAAAGATTATTTATTTTACTTAATTTTGTAACCAAAAATTGAATATGTGAATTCCAAAGAAGATTTTTAGAAAATAAAATCCCTAAAATTCTCATTTCATGCTTCATGGACATATTAACGTTTCTAACACAGACAGTATTACAGTTGCAATCCTTTTTTCTACAAACGTGCAGAAGTTCAGTTTTATCAGCTGGAATAACAGCACCTCTTTTCGTTGCCCATTTATTAATTTTTGAGTCCAAGTAGTTTAAATGAAATTCTGCCTCGCGTCCAGATGCAACAGCAAAAATATTATCAGCGTATATGCCCACGTAATCAATGCCAGGAAGGTTTTTTATGCCATTAGCTAATGAATTGGCATATATGGTATACAAAACCACTGACAATGGAGAACCCTGTGGGACTCCATTGTCAAGTGGATAATGTAATGATAAATGTCCATCAACTTTGACTTTTATTCTGCGATTATCAAGAAATGATTTTAACAGCCGTAAAATTTGTTTAGGAATGCCCCATTCGTTGAGTTCAATGATAATGAAGGTATACACCACTCGATCAAAGGCTTTTTCCAAATCCTCTGAAAGAACAATGCTATGCTTACGCCTTTTAAGATTAGATCGCAAAGTATCTTCCAATTGGTGGCATATGGTATGAACACCATGTTTAGGAACAAAAGCGTGTTGTATTTCAGATATTTTTTGTCTGGAATATTTCCAAAACCGTTTAGCTAGTATTTTCTCAAAAATTTTAGATAGTGTTGGTAGAAGAGAAATAGGTCTGTAACCACTTATCCGATTAGGATTTTTTCCTGGTTTTGGAATGGGAGACAATATTGCAACTTTCCATTCATGAGGAAATATGCCATTATATAAGATATTGTTGTATAAACCACATAGACGACTTTTCAATGCAACAGGGGAGTTTTTAACCATGGAGTATGTTATTTTGTCTTCTGCTGGTGTAGTTCCTTTTAGGGTTTTCAAAATGCAGTTAAGCTCATTTATATCTATTTTATTAATCAAATTTCTATAATTCTGATTTGATTGCTGTAATTCATCGATATTGAGTGTTCTTTTTGTGGAAATTATTTCTAAACCAAAGGCATCGTTTGAACTAGTAGAGCTCCAAAATTGACCAAATTTGTCCGCTATTACTTGAGGATGAGTGATGGTATTGTTATCTACACAAATAGGAGGGAAATTGTATATTTTTGTGGATCTCAAATTTTTAACTTTATTCCATAAAAATCGTACATCCATTTGGGGGTTAAGAGAATTTAGAAAGCGATCCCAAGTTTCACGTTTAGCAATTCTACATTCCCTTTTGACTTTCGCACAGGATCTCCTGTATTCTATACAGTTAAACTGAGTACGATAGCGTTTAAATGCTATCCATGCTTGATTTCTGAATTTAATTAAACTTCCAATGTAAGAATTAAACCAGCTGGGATTGTTACTTTTCACTGGCTCCCGAGTAAGAGGAATTGTTTCATTTGCCGTTATTCTTAAAATACGTTTAATTTGTGCAGCTTCCTTGTTGATATTGTTAGATTTACTAAATTCGTCACAAACTAAACTTGCTCTCTTTTCAAAAAGAGACCAATTAGCTCTGTTAACACGGAAACGTGGTATAAATTTATTTGCAACTGTTTCAACATTAGTTGTTATTACGATTGGAAAATGATCGCCAACTTCGGGTAAGGAAAGACACTTCCACGACAGTTCTGAAGCAATGTCTACACTAGCCATGGAGACATCGACAGAAGTCAGGGTGTGTCTCGTATTGAGCAAAGTGGGGGAACCGTCATTTAATATTACAAAGTCTTTGTCATCCGCGAATCTTTCCCAAATGATTCCACTTGAAGAATTTGTCGTGGAACCCCAGAGGGTATTTTGTGCATTGAGATCCCCTAAGAGAATGTGATGAACATGATCAGGAATATAAAAACAATTGAGCATTGAATTTGTAAGATTTAACTCGCAATCTTTGTAGACATTGGTAATATAAAGTTCCGTACCGCATTGAATAACAACTGTATGAAAGAGTAGGTCACTTGAAGAAGTCAGATGTTGAGTGACACAGATGCCATTTTTTATAAAAAGGGCTACACCGGATTTTGCATATGAGTAGTTATGGTTATGATGAAATGTTTGATATCCTGGTAGATGTAAGAGATGACGATTTTTATCAATTATGTGTGTTTCCTGCAATGCAATTATATTTGGTCTGTACTTGGCAACTATAAGTTCAAGAGCGTATTTATGACAGATAAATCCTTGAATGTTCCATTGAAGAAGACTGATACTAAAATCAAAATTCATAAAAAATAATGTAAAAGTTATTTTTCCTTTTTAGATGAAGGTTTTGTTCTTTTGTAAGTTTCAGGTGTTACTAAAACATTTAACTCAGGGAATTTAGTATACAGCTGAGTACAAGGAGTTAACTCGTTGTTAAAAATATCAGCAACAGGTCTGGGAGGGGTATTAAAACCCAAACCGTCGCATATATCCATTATTACATTTTCTTCGCTAATATTTTTGTCTAATGGTAATTTTGTGGGTAGGTTGTCGTCTTCTGCAAAAATAGATTCTAATTCAGACGTTTCTTCTGTTGAAATATGTGATGATTAAATAACACTTTAATGTTTGTGGTAAATTTAACGTTTCATTTGTTTTGTTTTGTTCAGATGCTGATTGTTCGATTTGGTTGTCAGGTATTAACACGTTAACGGATGTTATTGTTGTTTCGTCGTTTTCAGAAAGTGGACTAATAAATGTAGTCGAATTTGTAATAGATTGAGTGGGTATATTTGTAGCGGCTTGAGATGATGATATATTTGATGAAGATAATTTTTGGAAAGGTTCATTGGTGGGGATAGAAGTTTTATCAGTAGAAGATATGTTATTTAAAATTTTTGAGTATGTCAGGTTTTTAGTAATATTTTTTCTCATGGGTGGTTTTAGAGTGTATAGAGTTGGATTGTCATTAAACATTTTCCAGGCTTCCCGAGTTGTACATTTTTTTGAAATACGAACAAAGTTAACGGATTTGTGTTTCCAGTAACTTGGACAAAGAGGATCATTTGACGAATGTAGATCTGTTAAACAATTTACACAATATTTTCTTGAGCAAGTGTCGTGCGGAGTTGGAAAAGCACATTCTTTGCATAATGCTATGGATTTACATCTATTTTTTGTGTGACCAAGTTTCTGGCAAATTATGCAGCTCATTGGATTAGGAATATATTCATCTACTGTTACTAATTCCCAGCCAAGTTTTAACTTTTCTGGAAGGTGTATAAGTTCAAATGTAATAATGGCCGCACCTGTTGGTGTTAACTTGTCGCCATCTTTTTTCATAATTTTGCGCACATATACAACTTTTTGATCTTTAAGGGAATCAAGTATTTCATCTTGGGGAATTTCAATTAATTTTCTTGAGAAAATCCTTCCTTGAATGTTGTTTAATGTCTTATGTAAGGTGATATTAACCGGAATGCAGTCAATGAATTTTGCTTTGAGGAATTTTTCTGCTGTTTTGCTATTAGCCACTTTAATAAGAAGATCACCACTTCTCATTTCATTTACTTCGATTCGATCTTTTGATATGAAGTTAAGGCCGCGTTCAACTTGGAACACATTGTATGATGATAAAGGACGGGGCTCTACATTGTTAGTTTGTGATGTGGATGAAGCAACTAAGTACCGAGGAAGATTTTGGTCATTTACTGGTTTTTCTGGTAAAGGTGGAAAGTCATCTGGACGAGGTCGTTTGTTTTTGCTGCTTTTGATTTTAACTGTATGGGAATCTAGGTCGCGGAAGCGATTATAGTTTTGGGGATAAACCCCGTTCATTTTAATAAAATGAACCTATCCAAAAAAGTAAGTATTCAACCGAACAAAAAGGAAACAAATAAAAACAACCGTTAAATAATATATGTATGTATATCAAAGAGAAGAAAAGAAAACACACGCGAGTATAAAAAATAATCAAGCACACAAGCGTCACGAGAAAATAACTGCGTGCTCGGCAACTGCCTGCGAAAGACTGATATATGTATATATATATATATATATAACAGCAATTTTTTTCGCAGGTACGGTCTTTTGACATTAGAGGAAACTACACAATATCTTGAGGATCTCATGTCAGATGTAAGCCAGGAAGATGTAATTGAAAAAAGTGGTCATAGAGCCACCCAGTTCAGATTACTTACCATCTGATCAAGACTCTGGAGACGAAGATAGCAGTGGACTTCCGCACGGCCGGAACATTTGGGGATGTGAACTCCAAAATACAGAAGATGCTGAAGATTTTTTGATAGAGCAAGCTTTGCAAGATGTTATGAATAATTCTTCTACTAATTTAGATATTGACTGCATTAGGTCAAATGCTGCCACACCATGTAGTATTCAAACGCCTGTAGAGTCTCGTAAGAGAAAATCAAAGGAAAATAAGGTAAAAACCCCTTCAAAGATTCCTCGTCTGCATCAGTCTGATTCGGCTTCAGGCTCTACAAAAACAGCAAGGGCATTAAAAGTTAGAAAACCTAAGTGTGCCAAATCGTTAGCTAAGGAATCGAATCAGTGGTTGGAAGATGATGACGTATGGTGTCAAAGTATACTCCCTGAACCCAATTTTTCTGATTGCACTGACTTGCCACCACATGTGTAATTTGAGAAGTTTTTTTGGCGACGAGCTAGTACAAATGATGTGCGATGAAAGCAACAGTTATGCAGTATATCGTGGACAAGATAACCCAAATATAACAATGGATGAAATGCGAGTTTTTATTGGTATCCTGATTGTTACAGGTTATACTTCAGCTTCTTCAAAGAGAGATTATTGAAAGCGATGTGAAAAATGATATTTTTTCTGATTCTATGCGAAGAAATCGTTTTGAAACAATATTTCGAAATGTTCATTTTATTGATAATTCAAAACAACAAGTAGATGATAAAATTTGGAAACTTCGGCCATATACTGATGCTTTAAAAATACATTTTCAGAAGCACTTCCACCCTGAGCAGTGCCTCTCCTATGACGAGTCTATGATAGAATATTATGGTCGTCACGGCTGTAAACAATTCATAAGAGGAAAGCCACTACGCTTTGGCTATAAAATGTGGTGTTTAAATACTCCTCTGGGGTATTTAATAAATTTCGAAATGTACCAAGGATCGAATCCCCGTTTGAAGCAGGAATATTGCACAAAGAATGAGAAAAACATAACTCCGCTGTTTTGTATGCTGGATGAATTTGACGAAAGTCTTAAACAATTGGAGTTTTCAATTTTTTTCGACAATTTATTCACGAAGCCTGCTGCGTTGTCTGGTCTCAAGCAACGTGGTTGCCATGGAACTGGAACCATCCGAGAAAATTCCATACCCAAATCTTGTCCTATATCTTCCAAGGATGTCCTAAAAAAACGACAACGTGGTCATATTGAAAGTTCTAAAATGGTAGAACCTGGATTAAAAATTACGAAATGGGTTGATAACGCAGTTGTAACGGTAGTATCTACTATTCACGGTAAGTTACCAATCACCAAAATAAGTAGATTTTCTCGAACGGAAAGGAAAATAATTATGGATCCCCTACCACATGCCATACACGAGTATAATTTAAATATGGGTGGTACTGATAGAATGGACCAAAACGTCAATGCATACAGGATTGGTGCGCGCGGAAAAAAGTGGTGTTTTTCGATATTTACATGGCTAATAGATGTTTCCATACAAAATGCGTGGATCCTACATCGCAAGGCAGGAGGAGGCATGACGCAGAAAAACTTTCGACGAGCAATTGCTACTCGATATTGTACATCTTATGGCAAAGTAAAACCACCGCAAAGTTATCGCCGTTTAGATTCACGTGACCAAGAGTACTCATTCAGGTATGATGGAATAAATCACTTTGTTGTCGAAACAAAGGACAAAAAGAGACGTCGTGTGCAGGTTTGAACTGCCGAGTGCATCCAACTTCTATGTGCAAAAAATGCAATGTAGGTCTATGCATCAAATGCTTTGAAAATTACTATTATTTCTCAACGAACTAAATAAGATATAATTCTAAAAATTTCTTTGTATTACTTTATTTTTAAATTTTTTATTTTTGATTTTTGTTAAACGTGAAAAACATTTCTATTTTAAAAAAGAATGTGTTTTGATAAATTTTACTAAATACTAAATTGTAGTTTTTGTTAAGTTTTGGTTATGAGTATACAATATATAAGTTTTATTAAAAATAAAAAAGGAAAACAGGTCTGGATACTGCCCACTGTTACGTATATGTAACACCTCTTAAAACCCATTCTGAGGCAAAAACATGTTTTTTTTTTAATTTAAATATATTGACTTAAGTCAGAATACTTCTTCTTTAAAATTTTATTAATTTATCTTGCCTAGATCGCTGTGGGCGTTAATGGGTTAAGCTGTGAGATACTGATTGCGCATCAAACATTCCGAAGGTACATAGAAAAGAGTCTAGGGTTTTATAACTTATCGTAAGCGCTACTGGGTCCCGAGCGCAATTTGCTGCAATTTCATGGGCACCAGTGACTAAAAAAAAATGACGCACTGACCTTGGCGAGACGACTCCTCCTATCCAATAGTATATAACTTTTTGATATTAAAATTTAATAACTATAAACTAGTTATTACATTGGTAATAATTCATAAATAATATTTTAGAGATACGATTTTCATACCTATTGTATATATTTCTTTTAATAAAAGGATTCAAGAAAATAAAATTAAACAAAAACAAATACATCATATAAGACATTAAACCAATTACTTTAATGTATTTTTTTAATTTTATCTTGAATGAATAATAATCAGTTTTTTTACTTTTATGTATTTAAATTATGGATTTTTTTACCTTTTCTAATTCAATTTATTGAGTTTGAAGGTCTTTTAAAAAAATGTTTTATTCTTTCAATATTTCGCTACTATATTGTAGTAGCATCATCAGGAAATAAAATATTTTTTTATTAAAAGTCTAAACCAACAAACTAAAATATCGAAAGAATAAAACAATTAAAAAAAGACTTCAAGCTTGTAAAAACAAAAATTAATTTTTAATTTTATTTATTGCTATCATTTTTTAATTTTTATTTAGCAAAAGTCATGATGTGTTGTTATACTATCAAAAATGGCTTTTTGCGCTTTCTGAAAAATTAAAAATTTTGAAGTGGGCATACGAAAAGTGCAAAATACACAGTAATAAAGTGAACATCAAAATGAACATTAATTTTTTTTGAGTACTTTTTTATTTTAGAAGTAATTAATTGTAATTCATTTCAAAATTAGTAACATATATATGCCAACAAACAAAGTTCATTGACCTTAAAATAAAACCCTTTTGTAAATTACCAAAAAAAAAAAAGGATATTTTTCAATGATAAAATTCTTTTGGTGAAATGTAAAAATATTTTTTTTTTTTTTTGTTTAATTAAATTTACCATTATTATGGCTAAAGATAATTTTAAATGGAAGAAGGGCAAATCTCAATTAGTAACGAACTAAATAAGGACATGTGTATACTTCGTTTGAAAAAATTATTCGTTTTTTTTTAACATAAATCTCTGTGACCTCTAAATATCCGTGCAACTGAAAACAATTTAAAGTTTTAGACCAAGCATAAAAAAGTTGCAAACCGAAATTAAATATTCATGAGACATTTTTATGTTCATTTACATTAAGAGCCTTATTTTATAAAACGCAAGGCTGCGCCAGAATTTATATGAAAACACAAAACAAATTTCAAATATTGTTACATTTTTTTATTGTTAATTGTTAAGTAATTTCAATTTTTAGGCATGAGTTCGTTTTTTCTTTCTATTCAGAAAGAGAATTATTTATTTAATATGGACAACCTTTTTTTGAAAACAGTAAAAGTTTTAATTCTATTAGACATCTAGCTGAATGAAATGCATTTTTATTGTTTTTCATAAAGATTTTTTGGCTTTTGAAAAAAAGTCATCATTTCATGTTTTGTCTTGGAAAAACAATATTTAGTTAAAACACAAGAGACGTCTGTCTCTTATAATAATTTTATTGGGAATAATTTTGAATATAAAATTTAAAACTATATTCAATAAGAAAACTAGATTATTGAAAACAAAGTGTTATTGCATAATGTAATACATATATCAACCCCCTTTCTCAATAACTGTTTCTTTTGTTAATTTTTTTGTTATTCATTTAAACCTAAACAATTTCTAAATTTACAATATTTAATTCTTGCAACCATTTCTTCAGTTGGAAGGTATTGGTATAAAATGATTCCATTATTTATAAGATTTGCAAAATAATATTTAACATCAATGTGTTTAGATCTGGAATTAAATTTCTCTGATTCCAACATTTTTAAAGTACTTTGATTGTCCACGAACATTTTTGGGGCAAGTTGCAGTCCAAAGTCTTTAAACAATTGTATAATCTATATATAATCTGTGGACGAAAGCCTTACATTACTTTGTTTTCTAGCCACGTAATAAAATGTTCAATTCCATAATTTGAAAAGACAACCGCTTGTAGATTTTCGGCCATTGACATCACCAGCCCAATCAGAATCTGTACAACTTTCCAATTGTAGTTCTTGATTTGTTCCTATACATAGCTTGTAATTTTTCGTTCCTTTCAAATAACAAAGTACTTTTTTAATTTCATCCCAATCTGATAATTACAGAAACGTCTGAGGAGATATCTGGCCTAGTATTTCCCGCTAAATAAAGCAATGATCCAATTACTTTTCGATATTTATAATTATTCTCCAAAAAGGTTTTATCTTCTAGTTTGAAATATCCTGGATCTAGTGGTATTTTTGAATCTTTTGCACTATTCATATTATTTTCTTTTAATATTAAAAGACAAAACTCCTGTTTGTCCTTTTAACGTTTTAAGTTTTGTACCAAAAGGTTTTTCCAAAAATGTATCTTTATTAGACAAAAGCCAAAAATCTAATAATACCTAATTTTTATATACAACACCAACAAACGAAATAAATGTCAACGGTATCTGGATTATTATAAACAAAGTATATGCCAAGGCCAACAACGTAAAGTAGGAATTAGGGTTTCTTACAGTTCTTACAATATTTTGTTAATATACTCAACTTGATCCATAAAAAATATGCCATTTCGATTGCTTGAGAAATGAATTCCTAAATATTGCTTCAACGATTTTAAACTAACCAACTGTTCTCTTCCTGGTTCTACAAAACCCTCGGGTTGCTTAATGTATATCTAGGTATCTATTTTCCCGTTTAAAAATGCAGTTTTTGCATCTGTGTGATGTACAAACATATTTTTATTAGATGCTACTGCCAATAAATTCCTTAGTGTTGTTATTTCGACAACAGGACCGAATATTTCATCGTAATATTCACCATATTTTTGGGAGTAACATTTTGCAACTAAGCGAGCTTTATATCTTTTGGTACCATCGATGGTTGTTTTAAGTTGTATACCCATTTGCACCCTACAAGGGTTTTATCCTTTGGCATCTCAACAAGATCACATGTGTTATTCACAAACATAGTTAATTTCGTCTTGCATAGTCAAATACCATTCATTATTGTTCACGCTTTCCAAGGATTCTTTAAAATTTTTAGGCTCTTGTGATATTGAAGTCATATTTGCTTACCTTTTGGGAGGAATTCCTTTCGTAGACCTAGATGATACTCTCTGGATCATTTGAAAATCATCTTCAGAAGTTATACTGTTATCTGATGTTTCATATCCAGCAAAGTCATCTCCTGAAGTAAAAATCTCAGCGCTACTAATGTGCACTATACTATTTGGTGGCTCATCATTTTTAACTGCATCGTATTATATACTTTCTTCTTTTGTATGCGATAAAACAAATATTATTTTGGATAATTTAAAACTGTTTGTTCTATACTTTCTATTATTATTAAATCAGGAACTGCAGCAGAATTTTTATTTCCAAATTCCCCAATGAAATTGACAACTCTGCTTTCGAATTTTCACTAGAACCCATTAAAATGTGTCTCTTCGAAACTGGATCAAGTTTATAACGTTGTTATTTATTTATATGTGTAAATGAATTTGAGCTAAACTTTCCCATAAATTTTTGTAAATCTGGTTTCCTGTTAAATCAGGCCTCGTATGAAGTTACATTTAGAGCTCTCAATGGTAACCGGTTTAGTAAATAATTTGCTGTATTTATGGCTTCAGACCAGTATTTTATATCTTATTTTGAACAAATAACATACATTTGAGCATTTCTACAAGGCTTTTATTTTTCCGTTCCACCGATCCGTTTTGCCGCGGGGTATATGTTGCTGATGTACAATACCATTACTTTTGAAGAACGAATCTGTTTCTTTATTACAATATTTACCATCTCTATATGTGCGAATTATTTTTACACGCCTATAATATAATACAAACTCCTTGATTTTATCTACGACTTCATATTTTCTTCAGAAAATATATGGTGCAGTATCGACTCTTATCGTCAATTATTGTTAAAAAGTATCGGATTCCAGACTGTGACGAATTCTGCATTGGGCCACATAAATCACTGGGAACTAAAGAGTTGTCTTCTTCTAATACGAATAAGTTATTCTTTAATGTAGCTGAAGCATTTTCGACTTTTTTTGATATGCCCCCGTTTGCCACATATAAAACATTTCAAATTATTTTTTCTCTTGTATTCCGCTTTTAAAACTAATTCTTCAGTCAGTTCTGTTGTATTTCTTGTATTAATTTTTCTTTTACCATATCCAATGAGAGATCTGTTTCAGGTCGTACTTCAAGTGACGATACAATATTATTGTAATTTTCTGGTAGACTTCCTAATAGAAATGCAACAATCTTATACTCACGAAATTCTTCGCAACCGATCAGCAATATCCAATTCAGTAATATGATCTTCCATTGGTGCTCCATTTTTAAGTTTCTTCGACGTTAGTTTTCTTAATAAAAACTTACTGTTTGTTAGATTTGCTTTTTCATGATTCTTCTTCAGCACTTACCAATAATCTTTACCGAATTTCAGTTTCTTAATTTTAACCTTTGAATTTTCTTCCAATGATGATCCAATCACGAGGTTTTCTATCTCGTACCAACCATTTATTATTCGGCTGCGGTAGAATATTAGAAGTTACATCCCATAATTCACGTTCCAACAATAACACTTCCACATTAAATTCCATATGTGAAAGTTATTATTATTTAACCTTGATATCCATTTTAAATTAGTGATTGTATGCTTCATTGAGAATAATGGAGGCCTATAACCTCTTGGAGAAACAATATTCCGAATAATTTTGAATATAAAATTTAAAATCTTACTCAATAAGAATACTAGATAATTGAAAACAAAGTGTTATTGCATAAAGTAATACAAATAACATCAAAATTATGGCGTTGACAAACTCAAAAATTTAACTAATAATGAAACATTTCTTAACACAATTCAGTCGGGATATTCCCGCCATTATTTTTTTCCGTCTCAGGCAGGTAGATAGATCGTGTACCAACAATAGATAACGCACGATCGGTTCCGTTTGGAATCCCTTTTTCACAAGTTTCCTGCGCCTTAACACTTCGCGCAACAAAACGAGTAAACGAGTGTTTTACTATAAAAAAGCGTATGACAAGTATAGTCTTTTCCCGCAACGAATGGGTTAAGATAAAAATAAACTAAACAAAAATAGCTACTTGAAAAGAAATCTTAAATTCGAAGATAAGTAGTTGAGCACTTTTTTTGTCATATATAGTACATGTTTTATTTCAATACAAACATTCTGGAATACACCCTTTATGGAAGCTAGGACTACTCATGGCCTGACTCTCACAGCATTTTGTTACCTCGTTACCAACTTTGCGATATCTTTTTTTAAACCTACTTATTTTGATTTGCTGCACATCTGTATATATATTTTTTTTATTTTGAAACTAAATGAGACCTTGCAACATGCTTCTATGCATATACTTTTTCATGCACAACAAAACAACATTGTTGAGTAAACGTTAACATAAATAGATTCAGCTAAAACCTCGATGCCCAATTAGGATAAAAAAGTTGCAGAATTAATAAATACCTTTAAGTAGTGCATAGTTTGTGGTGCCATTTAAGAATCCTTCACACTCTTGCATATAGGCTTTCCAATCGATCTCCGTATAAGGCACACGATTTATAATCAAAACATTTAATACCAATTCCCCAAACAAAACGAAGACGGTTGCAATAGGTAAAGCAGCCGGGTCGAATAGAAGGTATTTAAAAAATTCAAAATTAATATATTTCCTGTGAATTGTTTGTACCAAGTTTTCACAATTATAACGTTTACTGCGGGCACGAGTTAAAGCCAATGGAGGTTTTGCGGACGTTGGCGCCATAAAAATATAAGGAAATTCTTGGAAATAAAGTTCCCTACATCGAGTTTCCCAAAAAATAGGAAGCAAAATATATTATTCAAAATGTTGCTAGATAACCAGCTGTTATCTCTTACCAACAATTGTCAAAATGAAGTACGTTTAGTGTGTCTAAAAAATGTTTTGTCTGCTATTCGACCCTATCAACACATGCAATTTGATTTGAAAAAATTAAAATTAAAGAATTTGTGTACAATTTCAAAATAGAATATAAAAATATTCCAAAAAAATATTGCATGCGGGTTAGGGCGTATTTATACTATGCAAGTGTATTCAAATTCTTGTTAATTTTTTGATCTTGCTTTAGGGTTCACAGCACAAAGTAGTTACCCTGTGGTTCACAGACCAAAAGCCTTAAGCTTTAAACACATTCACGACAGCAGGCTACCGACTACAATCTGTCAAAATTAAAATACACACGTTTATATGAGAACGATTATATTGACGCCAACAAGGCAACATGGCTGCAGGTTGTTGTCCATGCTGCTTTTGTCGTTGCTGTCAAATTAAACTAATTTCTATTTTTGTTGGCTACAAAATAAAAATTATGTTGACAAGAGATCAAAATATATTAATCAAATTAGTGCTTAGATATATTTTTTATTGTAAACTAAAAGAGGAAATTATAAAATTTAAATGTTACAATAAATATGAATCAAAAGTTTTTAAATAAATAAATTCATTTGTTTTATTTTTATATACATGTATTCAACATATTTAATTGTATTTTTATAATATTGAGTGAAGTTTATGTACATGTGTGGAATCATGTATTTTTTATTTTTCTGGCTTAAGACTCGTTTATGTAAACCTCTCCGATCATACTCCAAGTTTCAGCGTTAAAAAATACTTGACAGTAATGTTTATCGGCAACACCTACATGCGAGCGAGCAGGGTACAACAGTTGAAAACTCTTCGCCCCTACATCTCAGCACGTTTATTTCTTTATTTATTAACTACTCTAGAATATTACACATCAAATGAATGCTTATTGCCTTTGATTTTAGAATATATACACAGTACCTCTTTTGGGTACACACTTCGAAGAGCTTGATGCATCGCATCTATTATATTTCTACCGGGCTTGTTTCATTCAAAAAAAAAACCGAGCTTTAGAAACGTAAAAAATCTAAAGTGACATCACTGAAATATAAATGAATTGTTGCAACAGCTGTTATTATTTTAACAATACTATGTAGCTGCCGTTTTCAAAATAATTAAGTAGCAGGCTACAGGGCGTCATTGGTAGCCAGCGACATTTATGGTCGGTGTTCGTGTAGCGTGCTGTGGCGAATGTGTTTAATGCATTATTGGCAAAACTTCGAAAAAAAACTCACATTGCGTTGCACGCGGCGCAACAATTGACAATAATTATACGTTGTAAGCTGATAAAACCGCACTATATGCACATGTAGCACAAAGTAAACAGAGACGTCACGAGACGCAGCTATTCTCTATTGTTACATTTTTCTTATTTTTAAAAATTTTTTTGGCCATTAATAAAAAACATCTGCGCAAAGGTAAAAATAAGGGCTGAAAAAATTAGATTTATTTTAAATAAACTTGTAGGCATTATTTTATGTTATATTTGTCTTTTTCTTTATGGACTGCCCGCGGCAAAAATCTGATTCTAGCAATCTACTAACGTCAAAGTTTACACCTCTGGTTTCTCTGTAGTATGCAGTATTGTATTTAGGAACACAAAATGTCAAAACGTTTACATGTATTACAACAGGAAATATAAACATATTTCTGTAAAGGTAACTGCCAAGGCATATCTAACTAGGTGACATTACTACGACAACAAATACAACAACAGCAGGCAGTTTTCTATGTGTAAATATTGCTGTCAAAAACATGTGTAAAAAGAAAGAAAATTAAAAGAAAAAAAGTTGAATAAATTTCGTTTGGTACAAATTACAAATTTATTTATAAATTTTGTACAAATTAGAAAACATATTGATAATTTATTTTTTGTTTTTACTTCACTTTTTAATTTATTTATACACAAACTATAAAAACACCAAGGCACTTGAATCCATGAGACTTGAATGTAAATAAATTTTTTGATTATTCGTAAACAAAACGAAATAGTTTGACATTAAAATTGGGTAAACAAAGGAAAACGAAAATTTAAGCAAATAATAGTCACCTGCCACCTGGTTAAATCAGGTGTCATGCGTTTTTACGTACAAAATTTTAAATTAACCCGATTACATGAAAGAGATAGCTTAATTAGAAACGATAAGGTTTTTTATCTCTCTTATATAATCGAGGTAATGTTGTTGTGAGTTGTCGCGTCTAGTTAGTAGTCTATGCTTTTACATTAGAGAAATTGAATGACATATTTTTTTGAGTTGGCCTAAACCTTTTACATATGATATAGTCATAAAGTTCTCGATTTTTTCATTCATTCTCCAATTTGTAATACACAGCAAACAATACTAAAATGTGAGTGCCGTGAGGGAAGTGAAGACTGACATTCGATTTCGCTAAATGGACCATACGCAACATGAAACAGGAATATTCTGGCGTAAACAGGTAATAGCGCCGTCAAACATGAACCATATACTACACCAGCAAACTCGTACATTATTCCCTTTTTTTATATTGTGTACAAAGTAAGCCGCTGCACTACGTCATGACTACCAATAAATTTGTTCGCACATTAAGGAAGCGTCTCCAAAATAATGGGTGAAGATGTACTCGTGATCATAGACTACTAACTAGACGCGACAACTCACAACAACATTACCTCGATTATAAAAGACAGATAATAAACCTGATCGTTTCTAATTAAGCTATCTCTTTCATGTAATCGGGTTAATTTAAAATTTTGTACGTAAAAACGCATGACACCTGATTACACGCTTTTTCAAATGTCATTGTTGGGTATTCTGGTTAAATTCTGTGCTCGTGATATTCTGTTTGAAGAATACGTATAAAAATTGTATGGATGGCTTTAGCATAGTTTATGTCAGGTGTTTAGAGACGAGCGCACATACATATACATATATACATTTTATTTGGCCTGTGTATTTTGTTCGAAGAATTGTATGACAGAGTTGTGTGAACAATTGTTCGGACAACTCTGTTTGAACACGAGCCGACCATTAACAGAAACGGTCTTCACTAGCCAAATTCTTGTGCGAATAGCAAAATGTACGATGGCTGAACAGATTAATGGCGAGTCAAGACTGTATATAAGCACACGTACAAAAACTATGCTGACAGCATCGAAACAATCTCGATGAGAGACAAAAAGTTATGCTTAAATTGCTCAGGAACATCTACACGTATTCTTTACACAGAAAACCACTAAAACAAATTTACTTCAGTTATTTTGCAGACGCGCTCTCAATGTACAAACAAATTTATGGCTAGTCAAGACGTAGTGTAAAAACCGTCCCTGTTGATAGAATCTTCGTGTTCTGCCATTAAACAATCAAAATACATTCAGGCAAAATCTATAAACACCCGTATATAAACTATGCTGAGAGCAATGAAACACTCTCAGTGACAAGCAAAAATGTATGCTCAAACTGAGTTGAAACGGCTACACGTATTCTCCACACATAATACGACGAACAAAGTTCTACTTGTTATTCTGCCGACGCTCTTTCTATGCGCAAACAAATTTTTGGCTTGTCAATATACGTAGTGTAACTACAAAGGTTAGGTAAAAAACAACAAAATTCCATCCAAAATGATGGAAAAATGTAGTACGTACTTACATACAATATACACTCGCTGAAGAAGTCCTAATATTTTGTTGAGTTAAATTGAACACACTCACTGATGTTATTCAGGGATGGAAACTACAGTAATAAACAACGCGAGCAATAAATCACAATTTTTCTATAAAGCATATAAGAAATATTAAATTCCGTGTTATATGATCAAACGCGAACTGTGATGACAAATGGATGCGAGCAAGTGGTTTGTTGGTACAAGTGCGCGATATAACCAAACCATTATTACTCGTTGGTTACGGAGAAGCAACTGAAATTTGCATTGGATTTTATTAGATAGCTATTATACGCTATGTTGGTATATTGACAAACAACAAATTTCATAATTTTTTTAAGGCCACAGAAACTGCCGTCAAACAAAAATTTGTTGCTATAACAGTTTGATGGCTCCGCATCAGCTCTGCACATAGGTCATGTTCAATCGTCTAATAGGCGTTGATATTATGTTCACACATTCGCCCTAAGTGCGTGATTAGGAGATTTACGCAATTAGTATTTAATTACACCATAAATGGACTAGGATTCACAACCTACCCTGGTAAAATGCGTTTAGTGAACAGACAATTCCGTACAATGAACACATTCAATGTAGTATGCCGTTTTGACTATTCATTGATCTCTTCAGCCATCGTAAATTTTGGTGGAATATGGCTCGTGAAGACCGTCGCTGTTGATGGTATGTTCATGTTCAAACAATCCTGTCTGAACAGTTGTTTGCACCACGCTGTTCTGTCATCACACAAACAAAATACACACAATCATATCAAAATGTGTGTGTATGCGCTCTTCTATTTTTTTTACAAACGAGCTGACAACATGGAAAAAATCTCGATGGGAGATCAAAAATTATATTTAAAGTGAATACAAACATCCACACGTATTCTCCACCAACACGTATTTCCGCGTTATTTTGCCGACGCTCTCTCCATGTGCGAACAAACTAACTAGACTCGACAACTTTCAACAACATTACCGTGATGACATAAAAGGACAACAATTCTTATTGTTACCAATTTAGCTATCTCTCATATAATTATAGTTTTTGGAAATTTTGTACGTAAAAACGCAAGACACATGTTCACACGCTTTTTCAAACAGCATTGTCGGATCATGATAATATATTTAGCTATCAAATTAGAGCTACAAAACTCTCGATAGTCGTCTCATTCGATAGTTTTTTGCACAGAATATCGATACTAAAGAATTGTTATGCGGAATTTTTAACCCTTTATTCCTAAAAATAGCTTGATTATTATATGTTTAATAAACTAATCTTAAATAAAAGCTATATTCAGCTGATTTAAAATAATATTTTTATATTTTTGCCAACTATTTACTCAAGTTTTCTGCACACTTATGAATTGTGCGACAGATTTGTTCGTGCTCGATGGCTTTTTACAAGTTAATTGAGCTGTTCGTGTACAAATCACATAAAATTGAGCGTGTTCAATTTCGGGCCTGTTCGTAAATGCAGCACTGCACTGCATATTATGTGCAGTATGTTCAAAAATGAAAACAGTGGCAACACTGCAAATGTAACACGGTCGAAAATGCAACACAGCAGTTTATTAGGCGCAAACGACTGCAAATACTAATCAAAAAAATGGCTGATGCAACGGAAAAGTAAGTACTTAAATGTAATTTTTTTTCATATTTTTTTAACTTATATGGAATCTAAAACCTTTGGAATGCGCCTTTTAGTTTTATAAATAAAATTTTTTAATAACTCCCTTTGTTTACTCTTAAATATAATAATTGTTTCTTTTGTAAACACTACATAATCGCACATCACTTGATTTATCATCTAACTCAGAAATTAAATTTATTAATAATTTTTCCATTCTTAACTTATGTCGTTCGTAAATGCAAACAAACAAATGTGCAAATAAAAACATCATGCACAGCTGATTAGCAAAATCATCGCATAATAATCATATTATGCAGCGCAGAACTGCATTTACGATTCAATTTGAATTGATGATATTCAACTTCATGTGATTTGTTCGTGTTTGTAAGCATCTGCGCGAACATTTAACCATTTTTTTGTATTCGTTTACTATAAAACGTCAATGTAGCGAAGATGGCTATCAAGGAATTTTTTAAAGAATTCATTAAAACTTAAAAAAATGCCATTTGGCAAAGTAAAAGTGATAAACGGTACACAGTAAAAAGTTTTGGTTTAATTTTAATGCTAAACCGGTGTGTATATATAACAATTCCAAAAAGAATTAAAACTATTCCATTATGGTATACCTATAAATTTATCATGGTGTTACAACAATTCCCTCAAGTATTTAAGTTTTCAATATATGGCTTTAAATTTAAACTATTTCGGAATTAATTTCAAATTTAATTCCAAAGAAGTTTAATAACAAGTATGCTAAGTATTAAAATTAAATTAAAACTTTTTACTGTGTAGTTAGAAAGCGTGGTAAAAACATTTAGCAAAGCGTAAAGAACTTGATAAAATGCTACAATTAAAATGTCAATCACTTGCTTCTTGATTTCTTCGACGTGCATGGAGAAATGGTCCGCGAACAAATTACACACACAAATCAAAAATGTGTAAAAATAGTGTCACCGTCGATTTGTTAATATTATTCCCCAAATATGCTTTGGCATATTATCAACGCTTTTTGTGTTAATTTGTTTTATTTACTTCTAGTATTACAAATATTACATCTAATGTTGGAAGAAATAAAAGCATTTGAATTTAATTTTATATTTATGTATTTATACGAGTTACTTCAGAGCTGCCCTCGACAATGATAATGAGTTTATCACTATCGAAAAATGAAGATATCGATAGTGCGATTAATAGTTTTGCAGGTTTAATATCAAATGGTAAGTTTACACGACAAAAAATAATTTGCTTTACTCTCTAAAGCATGATTGCGAATCATGACGTTTACACGACTCATACGTTCTTCGATTTGATAGTTATGTACACAAAGTAGTAAACAGAGGTGAAACGACAGTATAGTGATCTTTTTCTCTATCCGTCTCGTTCCCTCAGAGCCTTAGTTTTGTTTTTAGATTTTTGTTTTTATTTTGATTTTCTTGCCGTGTTTTCCTGTATTTGTTGTTGTATTTCGTCACAAAATACTATATTAGTCTCTTTCTAACAGAGCCCATAGTAAAAAAACTGAGTTTTTTATTTTTTATGTGTCAAAGTCTTCACCTCTGGTTACCCTGTGGTTATGTACATACATCACATAGTTTTGTATGCGGTCGGCTTTCCTTAAGCCAAACCTGGCCCCTTTTTTTAACGACTTTATTTTTTTAAATGCGAATTAATTATAAGTTGGCCTCCAGTTATAAATATGAGTCAACTGTTGTGTAGAAAAATAATTATATTTAAATATTTTTAAATTCATTAATTTTAGGTCTGTTCCAGGTGCATAACAAAATAATCCGGACTATTGAGAGTAAAAAGAGAAGTTGTCAAAAATTGCTGGAACGCAAAAAACCACAATTGAATTCAATTTTATTTTAGTAATTTTATACGCTTAAAAAGCATAATATTTTAAAAGCAAAACAATTGCATCAATGCCAGCAGCTGTCCGTAACTTCTTTACTGATCGATAAAAGCATTTTTTTTTTAAATTAAATAAAGTGATAAATATGCACAAATATATGTACTTACAACTTCAAGTTTATTAGAACAATTTTCCGTTTTGCTTTTTAATAAATTTAAAATAAAAATTTTCTTCATTTATTTAAAAATTTTTTGATTTTTAATAATAAACTTATCCAAAGAAAAAGTTCGCACGACTTTGTACAGGAAACGAAAAATTTTACTCTCCCATTTTCTCTCAAAATTGCACAAAAATTGTTATCTGGAACGCGTTTGGACTAATTGGGGCTAGATCGGACTGTTTTGTTCTGCACCTGGAACAGACCTTTTATTTGAAATTCAAATGTAAATAGAACAGCATTTGACGTTAGGTTGTAACGGGAGCATTCATCGCTTTCGCCACATCTACTTGCCCACCTATTAATTAATTCCCCTTTTGTGGTCTCATGAAGGTTGCCACAAGTTAACGTCAAATACTGTAAAAATATATACGAACTTCAAATACATTTTATGAATTTAACATTATTATAAATATATTTATGAATAAAAAATGTTCGTTTGTTGGCTGTTGTTTCTTTCTTATTTTTTCAAACACCAGTTGACTATAGGCGAAAACATTTTGACATTAGGTTGAATATGCCTAACATTGAATTTGCTTTATTTACACCTTTAATTCGCTTTGCTTTTATTAATTTCATATTTTTTATTTGTTTCTGCTTTTTTTTATAACAAAATTTTAATTTCATTATTTGATTGTTTTTTATTTTATATTTCACTTTTAATTTTGTTTTGTGTTTACATATATTTTGGTTTGACAGTTAGTTTAGGTAAGCTTTCGAATTATATATATAATACCAACCAAAATATATGTAATATATAAATATATATATATATATATATATATGTATATATATATATATATATATATATATATATATGTATATATGTATATATGTATGTATATATATGTATATAGTATATATATAGTATATATATATATATATATATGTATATATGTATGTATATATATACATATATTGTAAAACTCAATTAAAATTTTAATTGATTGACTTAATTAAGGTGCATATTTGAACATACCATAACATATTCAAGAAAAATTACGCTATTATTTAATCAATGCATTTCTAAAATTTTTTTTGTTTACGTAAGTCAATTTTATTTTTAAATAAAATTGCACATACCTTCACATTATTTTGCAGGATAGTTTCATATTATATATTTTCTATTAAACAGTTCTTATTAGTTACGGTACTCTTTAATAATCTTCATTTCACATGTCTGTTGTTATTATTATCTTTTTTCTTGGTTTGGTGTTGTTGTGTAGGGGCCGTTATCAAAAAAAGTAAAACAAACTAAAAATTGAATACCCAACAGATGTCAGTTTCAGTTTAATACGGCCGGTTATAAGACGTTGAGAATATGTACATATGTGCTACGTTTTCGTTTTTGGGACTTTTTGTTTGTTTCTAATTCAACGTCCAGAAAACTTTGTTAGTGAAATAAATAAGAGCAAAAAAAAAAAAACAAATCATAATAATTGTTTTTATACCTACCTACCTGATTTATTTTTCTTTTGTGAAAAATATTTTGTATTCACCTATTTTCGCAAACCAATTATAAATTCCACCTTAAAAAACTTTAAAACTTAAAGTGTTATTGTTGCTTAAGTTGTATTGAAACAGATAAGCATGTATATGTGTGTATGTATGTCTGTACACAAATTATTAATAAATAGGTAGGTATATAATATTTCACCAACATTTATGTATGTACACAGGTATTTATTTTAAATTCCATCTAGAAAATCTTTAATTATTAAATAAATTCAATTCAAGAACAAGAAAAAGGACCGTATCGTATGTTCATATGTTTGTATGCATGTAATAAAAACATGATTTTGTTATGGAGAAATCTACATATGTTGACTGTTTTTTTTTTTTTTTTTGTTAAATTCAGATTGTACATGCTTGCAAGGTACTTTAGTTACATACACACATATTTATTTGTATTATGTTAAGCACAGTGTTGCCGTTTTATTTATTTGTAACCAAAATTCCTTTTTTGTATTTTTAATGTGGAGATGTGGCCTTTTTTTTTTGCTGATTTTGATAACTTGTTTGTCAATTAAAAATATATATTCTTATTTGTTTACTTGTTATTGTACTATTTAATATTAAAGATAATACACGCGTTTTTACCACGTTGTTTTGTGTAGCTTGTTTAACTATTAATCTGTAATGAGGTACCATAACAATGTAACAACTATGACTTTTTTGTAAAAATCCGAATATAATGATTATTTTTTTAAGCATAAGTAAAAAAGGGGTCTATTTCTATTTTGATATATAACCAAAAGTTCGCCAACATTAAGATAATTGCACACTTACCCATCATCAATCATTAAAAAATTAATTTTAAGGATTATCAGAAGTAGGTTTTACAATATATTTGCCTCTAAAGTCTTTTCGGATAAAATTTACGGTATATTTCCCTAAATTCAACACTCTTTTGTCGGGAGTAATGAATGAATAAATGACTGTGTTTCCTTATTAAGCGTGTTTTCAAATTAGGTCTTTATAATTATTAACATATTAGTTGTTTGTAATTTATTAAAATTAGTTATTTATAATTACTTTCTAACTTTGCGTAAATACGAATAAGACTTTTGTTACATGAACGAATGTATGGAGCTGATATTTCTAATATGTTAATGAATAATTTTATTCAGGCTTAAGTTTTAATCCACTTAAAAAAGAAAAATGTGTAAATTGTTGAAACGAATTTTCGGCATCCTTTGTCAAGTTTGTTTTGGAGACAACCAGATTCGGCTATGTGCTATCATTAGTGTCAATTTTCGTTCGGAACGAAAAACACCCTGTCAGGACATCAAATCAATAATCAAAGAAAAATGTATTTCAGTAAAGAGAAATTTATAGAGACTTATTATATAAAACGCAACGCAATCTTACAATATATATGGACAACATTTCAATCATTTTTAAAAATTCGTTTTACATAACATTTTTGTGCCTATAAAAAATCAACGCCCTAAAACATGAAGAGCCGATTTCCTTGCAATTGGAACAACAGTTCGCACAACTCTGTTATAACATTACACATACAAAACACGCAGGCAAAATAAAAAGAAAGTATGTATGCATCTGTAAAAACCCGTACATAAATTATACAAAAGCATCCATACAATTTCGATGAGAGACAAAAAAATATCAAATTGAATAGGAACATCTACACGTATTCTTCAAACAGAAGACCACGAACATATTTTCTCTCGTTATCTTTATTTATGGCTAGTCAAGACGTACTGTAAGGCATTAAACACATTGACCAGAGCAGTCTACATGACTACAAATGCCGCTTTCTACCAATGTCGCGTTGAGATCAGCTACTTAAATATATTTAAAACGTCAGTTACAGAGTAATGTTAAAATATTAACAGCTGTTGCAACACTTCCTCTATATTTCATTAGTGGCCCTTTATGCTCTAAACACATAGACCAAGCGAGCTACAGACTACAATCTGTCAAAAGTAAAATACACACGTTCATATGAAGGCGATTTTTTGGAGGCATCTCAGCTACATGACTACTAGACTACAATTGTCGCTGTCGCCAATTTAAACTAATTTCTATTTTTAGTGGCGACAATTGAGAAATACATCCGACCGAAAATGGAATACAACTCTCATGTATGGGCCGGGGCTCCAAAGTATATTTTGGAGTTACTCGACCGCGTACATGAGAGGGCGAAGAGGCTTATCGGCGACAGTAAGATAACCAACTCTATTGATTCATTGGAGCATCGACGTCACGTGGGGTGTGTTTCACTGTTCTATCGATATTACAATGGGAGATGCTCCAATGTGATCAGGGAACTTGTTCCCGAAACCCGGACATTTATGCGCGAGACAAGATACTCATCAAGAGCTCACCCATTTGTAGTCGATTGGCCAGTGAACCGCACTACGCATTACCGAGAGAATTTGCTTTTTGACCGTACAGTTCGTATGTGGAATAGACTCCCTGCGGAGGTATTTCCTGCCACTTTCAATTTTGAGAAGTTCAAATCAAACGTCCACAAACACTACTCCCTCTTTCCCCCCTCCCATAACCTATTTTCCTAGTTCCAGCACAATGCACTGCATGAGTAGGGGTCATCCCCTGAGTGCTGGTCCAACAAAAAAAAAAAAATAAATAAATAAAGTGTTGACAAAGAACGCATAAAAAAAATGAGCTTGAATATATGGAATGAATTATATTTATATACATTTAAAAACAAGTTATTTTACCTGAAATACCACATGGAAGGTGCGAAAAAAGTATTTTTAGGCCAGACCTGTTAAAATATTTTTTTTATGTATTTGTTTTTCTTTTTGACCATATTCAATTTCTTCTCTGTTTCAGTTTCTTAAATGAGTGATTTTGCGTTAAGGCAAAAAAGTTGAAGTGGCAACATTGTTCGCCAAACACAAATACTAATAATGCAACGCTAATCTTCCTATCAGCTGTTTATGGCGTAGCTGCCGCCTTCAAAAATATTATGTAGCTGACTACACAGCGACATATGAAGTCAACTGCATTTTTATCCATGAAGCTGTGTAGGCTGCTGTCACAAAGTCACAGGGTAACCAAAGTAGTAAACAGAGGTGAAACGACAGTATAGTGATCTTTTTCTCTATCCGTCTCGTGCCCTCAGAGCCGTAGTTTTGTTTTTAGATTTTTGTTTATATTTGGTTTTCTTGCCGTGTTTTCCTGTATTTTTTCTGTATTTCGTCACAAAATGCTATATTTGTCTCTAACAGAGCCCATAGTAAAAAAACTGAGTTTTTTATTTTTTATGTGTCAAAGTCTTCACCTCTGGTTACCCTGTGCTGCTGTGGTCTATGTGTTTAGAGCATTAGATGTTTTGCTTTTTTATATCTTCTGAACTATAACAAGCAAAGTAGCGAGCGGTGTTGCGTTGTTGCCGTCAAAATAATCGTACTCATATCAACGTGTGTATTATAATTTGGACAGATTGTAGTTGGTAGCCTGCTGTCCTCTATGTGATTAGTGTATAAATTGTCAATATTTATTCTCTTCTTATACAATGGCAACACGTATTGCTTTGCATATTATATCTCATATTATTATTAAAATTTTCTTTAAACTCATAAATAATTACTTAATAAAATAACTAATTTTCTTTAATTTAAATCTAAACAAACTTCATCAAATCAAAAATAATTTCTTTTATCTATAAACAGACAAAATTACATACTTATGTATACCTATGTACACATGTGTATATTTCTTATATCATAATACAGTTGTGTAGAAACAACCGTCTTAGGGCCATTATTACAACTTGCCTTTAAAGTGCACGTTAGTAAAAGGTAACTTTAGCTATGGTAAGGAATAAAGTTATTACAACTTCCTTGTAAAATAAAATTAATTTTATTAAAATTATGGCAGTGCAAGAACAATAACCAACTACTTTTGACAAATGAAATTGGTTTTTGAGAATACAAAGTGGCAACGATATACTTTTATTTATTTATTTACTGCAAAAAAAAAAAAAAAAAATTGTGATATTATAATTATATAAACGCAGTCATATTTACTTTTTTATTTTTGATTTGCAAACTAAATTAAAATTGTTTTTGTTTTTTTTTTTTCAAAATATTGCAACTCCAAATACATTAACCTCACATTAAAAGTTAAAGGTAGGAAAATCTTCCCTTTATCTTTTGCGGTGGACGGCGCCGCTTCTTGAAATGTCCCGAACATCCGCGAAATTGCGCATGATTTATTTCATTTGCTGGCTTAGTAGTCTTGTATATGCGTTTGTGTGTGTCTTTTGTTTACTTTTTCTTTCTGTAGAAGTTGTTATTGTTTCTAAGTTGAATCGCAGTTCGGAGAATTTCCGCTACGCAATTTGTTTTTGCTTTATGTGTATAATATTACGTATTTGTACAATAGGACGTTTCACAGATCTTTGTTTATTACTTCGTAACACTGCCGCCCACTTAAGCCTTTTTGTCCCGAACAGGCTCAACATCACCTTTTCCATATTTGGCTAGTCGTTCAAGGTGAACCACCTTCATTTTGGACCTCGGGCTATGGCACTTCTGTATACCGTAAACTACGTCATTAAGTCTCTTAATCACCTTGTATGGTTCCTGCCAGTGGGTTTGCAATTTAGGGGATAATCCTTTCTTGCGTTGTGGGTTAAACATTAGAAACATTTGTCATTCGGTAAATCCCTCCGTGTTTGCTGCTCGATCATACCTGGCTTTCATTTTATCACTGGACATTTTAATGCGGTTACGGACAAATTCATGAAGCCTGTGAAGGTCTTCTTGAGCCTGAAGAGTGTTTCCTTTGTCTTCGCACGCAGGTTTAGGTTTAACACCAAATTCTAAGTCCGCTGGCAGTTTCAGTTCCGATCCAAACAGAATTTTCGCTGGACTACGTGAGGTGGAATCGTGGACAGCTGACCGGTAAGCCAGTAACAGCTTGGGTATATGCTTATCCCAATCCTGTTGGTGTGTATTTGATGCCATATAAGTCGCACATTTCTTTAAATATGGCGGATTCAAAATTTCGCCCCTGTTAACAAATTGTTAACAAATGTGTCTACCACCATTTTGGATTCTTGGTTTGGAATGGCATACATTTCGGGCTATTTGCTGAAATAATCTATTACCAACAGTGCATACCGGCGTCACTGACAGGTAATGGACCTGCGACATCGATAGCTATCCGCTCAAAACGGGCACCTACGTTGTATTGCTGAAGCTTGGCGCGACTTTTTCTTGTTGGACCCTTAGACCAGTCTTCCCCTGAGCTAATTTGGGTCACCCGTCAGACGTCAATGACACATTCCTTTTTCTTGAATTTTTTTCATGAAGATTCTGTGGACGAGGCCAGTCCTTTACAGCCAGTATTTTGTTTTCATCAGTAGATATACCTTCTGATGTTACACGATGCCCCAAATATTTAACCTTCTTTTGAAACAAAGGGTATTTCTTAACGCTTAGCTTTAACCCTGCAGCTGTTATACGCTTAAATACCTCATATAGGTTTTTCAGGTGTTCGTAAAAAGTCTTTCCCATCACGATTATGTCATCCAGATATACCAAACACATCTTCCAATTGAGACCTTTAAGTACACGTTCCATTAAACGCGCAAATGTAGCTGGAGCTTTGCAGAGCCCAAATGGCATCACCTTGAACTGCCATAGACCGTCGCTCGCGCTAAAGGCAGTTTTCTCCTTGTCCTTGGTGCTGCCGTCTTTCTTCTTCACCAAAACTATTGGCGAGCTCCACGGACTGGAAGATGTCTCAATGACTCCATTCCGCTCCATTCTGTTGACAAGCTCTTTGACTCCTGGGTGCTTGTTTTATAGGGCTCGCTTCGCCGGTGTTAATTTCGTGTTTCACGACTGCGGTTCTACCTTGGCTTTTATTATTCAAGGCAAAGACGGAGGCATGTTTTTTTAGCAATTGCTTAGCTTTATTCCTATCAGGAGATGGCCGGCCTGATACCCATTTTTCCACCTGTTCTGCCAGTAAATCTCGTTCTTTGGCTGTTGTTTTAGGGCATAGTGAAATCGCCGCACAATTAATTATGGCTCCTGCCGGCTCACATTGACCGATTTCAAAATTTCTGTCAATGGTCTTTTTGCTGTTGGACAGATTAAGTACTCTTACAGAAACTCGTTCATCGTCGCCGGTTTACACAAGGGCTCTAGCTGTTATGATTTCGGCATTTAGTTCTTTTGGTTCTACAACCCACAACCGGTTATTGACACAATCTTCCTCCTCACGTGCCCATACTACAGTTTCTGTCTGAGGTAGTAATTTCTGGCGTTCAACGGCAAATAGCTTCCTTACTGTGGTCCTGCTCACATACCCAATATCCAGGGGTATCTCCACATTGCGCCATACCATTATTTGATGTCCCATGAGCAGATCAATCCCGTGGGCTATCATGAAGTCTGCACCAATAATAACTTCATCCTTATGTCAGCGACTACAAACACATGTTTGCGATAATCAGTCTTGTCCTGGCTCTTCCATAGACGGTAGCTGAATCCCCAGTAGCAGTGCATAGTCGTATATTATTTAGCGGTTCTACTGCTCCTTTTACCAAATCGGACCTTATTATAGACTGAGATGCTCCTCTGTCTATGGTGAGGACCTGTTTCTTTCCGTTGATAAGCCCGCAAGCAATAAGGTTGCTGTTTTTCTGCTTCATGATGGAAATGTAGATCGTGGGGCCATCGGTTGTAGGAGATAGCTCTTGCCCCTCAGCGCTAGCTCGATCTAGTTTAACGGTGACACATGCGATTTGGTGTTATTCGCCCATTTGCTTTCTCTCGGTGGCGAAGCAGATCTTGATCTTTCCTTTGCTGATCTGCAGTTGCGCTGGAAGTGGCCGACCTTACCGCAGTTAAAGCATTTGACCCGAGATTCGCAAAGGACGACTTCTGCATAGCGCAAACTGCATATCTAACATCTGGATCCCGTCTTGAACTGGTCCAGGAATGGATGCTTCTCGCCTGGGTAAGTCAGCTGCACCAAGCGTTCAATTTCCATCGCGAAATCTTGCAACGTTTCATTCGGCTGCCCCGTAGTTCCATCCTGTACAGTTCTCACTTATGTTCGCTACCGTACTTAAGTTAGAAAGCCACCATTATGTCGTCGTAGCTATTTCTGCAGCCAGCTGGTAAGCCTTCAAGGATTGCTGCTGCTGTTCCCTTTAATGCCAGAATTAGTTCTATAGCTTTTTCTTCATTGTCCCATTCATTTTTGCTAGGCACCGTTTCGAACTGGAACTTGAAGACATTAAAAGGTGCGCTATCATCAAAGCTCGGGGTCTTTATCTTGCTGGCGTGCTCGGAGATTATTCTTACCGGTCCTTTTCGAATTTGTAGATCGCTCATCTTGTTCTTTAACTCATGAAGTTCTGCGTCTTCGCCGGAAAATTTTTCATCAAGCTCACTAACTTTCATTTCAATAGCATCCACTCGCTTGCCCATAACTTCTGAAATTTCCTGAAGTCTCTCGTTGTTGGCTCTGACCTCAGCTAATAGTCTTTCGCTGTTGATCTTAAAAGCTTCTTGAAATTTTTCCTCTAGTCTCCCGTTGTTGGCTCTGACCTCAGCTAATAGTCTTTCGCTGTTGATCTTAAAAGCTTTTTGAAATTTTTCCTCTAGTCTCTCGTTGTTGGCTCTGACCTCAGCTAATAGTCTTTCGCTGTTGATCTTAAAAGCTTTTTGAAATTTTTTCTCTAGTCTCTCGTTGTTGGCTCTGACCTCTGCCAAGAGTTTTTCCTCTTGTCTCTCGTTGTTGGCTCTGACCTCAGCTAAGACTCTTTCGCTTTTAATCTTAGAATCTTCTACAAATTTTTCCTCTATTCTCTCGTCGTTGGCTCTGACCTCAGCTAAGAGTCTTTCTTTAAATTCATCCATTTTCTCCATCATAGCGGCCAACATTACATTAAAGCCTATATTTGTGTTTGTGGCAGGGGTACATATCTCGAGCTCCTCTGTTTCCACGGATGCATATAAGCCGATGTCAATACCACGTCGCTTGAATTCCTCTATCAGCCTCTTTTGTACTTTCTACTTTCAGCTTGTCAAACTTCATTTTGTTTTACTTACTTTTTTTTTAAATGTTTTTCCGCAGTCCCATTTCTGACACCAGTTATTACGTTTATTACCACAATAAATGTTAATTTGTAGGGTTCATTTAATTGCAAACAAATTAAAATATACAGTCTGTTATGATATTATCAGCACACAACTTAATTCGGCAATTAAGACTCTATTTACAACTCTTCAGTACTAATTTACATTGTGCACTTAACTCTTTTGTACACACAGATATTCACTCTATGAAATATCAAAGTCAACTATGCCTTCTGCGGTTGACGGCGCCTTTGACGACCGCTTCTTGAAATGTCCCGAACATACGCGAAATTGCGCATCATTTATTTCATTTGCTGGCTTAGTAGTCTTGTATATGTGTTTGTGTGTGTGTATCTTTTGTTTGCGTTTTCTTTCTGTAGAAGTTGTTTTTGTTTCTACGTTAAATCGCGGTTCGGAGAATTTCTGCAACGCAATTGTTTTTGCTTTATGTTTATAACATTGCGTATTTATACAATAAGTCGCGTTTCACTCTTTTTTGATTATTACTTTGTAACAATATATATAAAATAATAGGCAAGACGATTATTTGTAATCCTGTTTACGCTCACGTTATATAGCCGATTAAGACAAAAAATATACCATGTGCACAATTTATATTTTATTAAAATCACTTTAGTATTTCGAGAGATAAAAGCGTTTAAACTAATTTAAGCCCAAATTATGAGTACAATACAAAGCTTTTTCGAAATGAGAAAACAACACATCCATATAAATAGGCAAGGGCAAAACAGTTCATTGCCATCTTCTCCTCTGTTTATCAACTGATTTTTTTCTTTGTTCTTTTTAGTAGCGGTTGATGGGTTTTAGGGTTATCAATAAAAACGCAGTTAATTTTCACCGCACCTTATGGTAACATTAATTGCTTCGTATAATTTTACTTTAGACTTTCAGTATCGTTAAAGTATTGGTTTTAGTTATTCGAAATGTATTAACATGCCGTCTTGACTAGCCATAAATCTGTTTAGCCATCGTACATGTTGGTGTTCGCACAGAAATATGACACTTAAAGACCGTCGCTGTTGATGGTCTGTTCGTATTAAAACACAGTTGTCCGAACAATTGCTCGCATAACTCTGTTCTGACATCACACAAGCAAAATACATACAGGCAAGATAAAAAATGTGTGTGTATGCTGTCTTCCGTAAACACCCACACAAAAGTTATGTTGAAAACATGGAAAGTCTCTCGATGACAAACAAAAAATTATGTTCAAACTGAACAGGAACATCTACACATATTCTCCACACAGAAGATCACTAACACATTTTCCCCGTTATTCTGCTGACGCTCTCGCTATATACGAACAAATTTGTGGCTAGTCAAGACGTAGCGTAACGAAAGCAAATGTGTCAACTTTTTTGAGCCAAAGTTTGACGTTGGTTCAGTAACAAATTTTACGTTACATATTAGGTAAACAGGAACACCAGTTACAATAGGCCAACAACGCTAGTTGTAATTCAGATTTAATTTTAATATAATTTCTGAGTATAGCCTCGATGTATTGATCACATGGCATATATTCCAGAGGTTAACTTTTCGATCATGTTTTGCACGATTTGAATTTTTATATCTTGCAAAATTTATATCTATATGTTTAACCTTTTTAAACGTCTGTAAATTTTTGCAGGTTAGTTTCGTTATAACATTTTCTTTAAATAATACACGACCGATAATTAATATCTAAGTAAAACACAGCGGCTACCTCTTTATCATGATGTTCGCAGTGTAACTATTCAAGCCTTTTTATAGCAGTTATCTATCCTGAAACTTCAGGAATATAGTAAATGCTTCTTTAGTTATAACGATATTTGTTGTTGTAACAACTTGTCTCCTTATTGCTTATGGGTGTTGTGTATATTGTTGTTACAGCTAGAACTTTCTGTACAGTGGGTGCCGAAAGTATTCGTACCCTTCAAATCTGGAACTTTCTGCACATTTCGTACCGCAGGTATTGGTAGCATTTAATGGCACTGGAATTTCTGTGCAGTGGGTGCCATAAGTTTTCGTACCATTCAATTCATTTAATAGGCCCATGTACATACAGTGACCACCAAAGGCATACGTACAACCACTATTTTTGCAACTTGATAATTTTAAAACAAAAATGAACGAAAGCAATGAAGCGTTATTGTTTCGAATATCTTCTTTTATTAATATAATACCATGAAAGAACTAAAATTATCAACACAAACAACTACAATTGGCAAAAGTATACACTAATATTATGAACCTCGTTGAAACAATAAAAGTTTTATTATTTATTAAAATTGATATTGGGTTTGTCCACCATGACCCTCTACAACTGTCTGTAATCCTTTGGGCTTTTGATCGTTATATGGTTAAAAAATTCAACTCTGATCAACATTTAAAAATTGTGTTCTAGAATGGATTGCCACCGACACGATTCATATTGCCGTCAATAAAACCAACACTCATACTGTAGAACAGAAGCTGTACTCCAAGCCACCGCGGTAATTCCACCACGATTAACAACAGACACTAAGTTTTTAGGATCAATTGCTGTAATTTTTGTTTGCCATTCTTCCCATTTTTTTTATTTACTAGTGGTTTTCGAGTGGAGTTCTGCTGTGATAACCGCTACTATTCTGGGTTCTTCTCATATTTTGTGGATTGTGCATGCATAATTTCAAGCAATTTTAAGCTAACTCTACGGCCAATTGTGTGACATTCACTTTTGGAGCTTGGTTTACTTCTTTAAAAGTAAAGGTAATGTATCTTTAGTTTTAGTTTTTTTGAGCGACTACTACGCTGTCTATTTTCAGCAGTACCACTGTACTTAAAGCTATATAATATTATCTATTAATCTATGTGTAACCTACACATTCCACCAAACGATTTCTTAAATTAATTTCGTACATCACTGATAAATAAAATTTCTTTACCTGCCGTTATATATTGGTTTGCTTGAAACGCGTTGATAGGTAGCACGGTTATGATGGAGAGCAAGCAATTTTTAGTAGAATCTATTGAAGTTTTAAAAGAAAATGAAGTCAGTCATTGGTCTTCTTGCTTCTTTTCTATATTCCTTTTTTTTTGTTCCTTACAAAAGCAAATAATTAATAGAGCATTTGCGTCATTTGCTTCGCTGTTAATGTTTACTTGTTGACTTTTAAGTTTAATGTGATTTGTTGGACGTGTTTGGGGAAATGGTTCGCGAACGAAACGCACGGACAAGTATGTGGACGGCTTAGTTATAGTTCGCCGTTCTATCGTTTGATGTAGTTGTTGACAGTAACTGTAATTGTATTTGGACTGTAAATCAGTTAATATTGTTGTGTACAGTGACCGCCAAATGTAATTAGAAACTTGCTAAAGTTTAACTGCAACTCATATCAAAATCGAGAGACAAGACAAAATTTGATAAATATTGAAATGTGTATATCGCAAAAATCTGAAACATTTTAAGAAATAGGCCAAATCTGAAAAAGCTCAATAATGCCAGGTAAAAAAGAAAATTGTGGGAATACAGTGTAATTTCACAGTAAAAGATTATCATCTTGAAGCAACGTAAACAAATTGCATATTTAAATTATTTTTTATATTAGACATTCAATATTATATTATGATTTCAAAAATATAAAAAGTTTTCTTAAACAATGATGTGCTTGCTTTGCCTTTTATAGATTTCTTAAATAATGACAAAATAACATTTTTTGAACGAATTTCGGTCATCCGTTGTCAAGTTTGGTTTGGAGACCAACCGGTTTCGGCTATGTGCCATTTTCAGCGTTCTGAGAATCGAAAAATTTCACATAGCCGAAACCAGCTTGTCTTTAAACCAAACTTGACAAGGGATGAAGGAAATTTGTTCCAAAAATCTACATCAAAACACCATGTCGGAACATTAAATCAAGCATCAACAAAATTAAACTTTGCAGTGTTAGTCTTTCTTAGAAGCAAAAATAAATTAATTGAATTTCGTTCACTAAATAATTTTTAAAATGTTTTTACTTATACACAATAATTTAAATTTAAACTTACGAATTGACTTAATTCACAAGAAATCTCGTTATACTATTTTCATATGTATGTACATGCACCGTAATTATGCAAACAGGAAATTTACTTAATTAAGACCGTCATCCCTTGTCACTTGACAAGGGACGACGGAAATTCGTTCCAAAAATCTACAGAAAAAACTCTGTTCAATGACGAAACCGAGGACCATTCAACAATAAAACAATGGCAAGTGTTGCCAATGTTTGCACAAGCTATCTCATATTTATTATAACAATAGTTATTCGGAGCTTATTCTTTCTATCTTAAACAAATATTTCAAGCTAATTTAAGTCCATTATTATTATATATTGTTGTTATAATATACATATATGCAATAGCTTGTGCAAACATTGGCAACACTTGCTATTTTTTGTTTTTCTATATAAAACAAATCAAGGCCTGTTGTTGTTTTTAAATTTTTACCACTTACGGCTACATTTAGGGCCATTATTTAATCTTGCCTTTAAAGTTCGCTTTAGTTAAAGGTACCTTTAGGTAAAGAGAGGAATAAAGTGACCTTTAATTATTATTCTTTATTGCAAATTTCTTGTAAATAAAAGTATTCTTTTTGAAAATGTGGCAATGCAAGAGCGAAAACGCATACTTTTGAGAAATGAAATTAATTTTTAAGAATATATAGTGGCAACCAACGACATACCTTTATTTATATGTTTACTGGACATAAAATTATTGTGATATTTTTATTTTCAAAAATATTTTCTGGCTTGTTAATATAAAATAAACGCAGTCTTTTTTCCATTTTTACTTTTGGTTTGCACACTAAATTAAAATTAGTTTTTGTTTAAAATATGGCAACTCTAAACCTCACATGGCGTCTTGACTAGCCATAACTTTGTTCAGCCATCGCACATTTTACTGCGCGCACAGAAAAATGGCTAGTCAAGACCGTCGCTGTTCATGGTCGCTTTATGTTTAAACAAAGTTGTCCGCACAACTCTGTTATGACATTACACAAACATAATACACGAGCAAGGTAAAAAGTATGTATGGCGGTGTGCGCTCGTCCGTAAACACCTGTATGTAAACTATGCAAAAGCAGACACATAATCTCGAGGAAAGAAAAAAATTCTCATCAAACTGAACAGGAACATCTACACGTATTCTTCAAACAGAAAATTACGAACACATTTTCTCTCGTTATAAAAATTTTTGGCTAATCAAGATGTACTGTTCGTTAAAAGTTAGAGGTAAGAACATCTTCCCTTCAGCTTACCAGACAGTTTTATCTTGAAGTACACTTAGATTAACGTAAAATGAATAATCTGTCCAATAACATCCTAACTTTAACTATCGGCAAGTTGTAATAATGGTCATTAGTGTTGGCAAAGAACTAACCAAACGTAGTTAGGCGAGTAAGAAAAATAAAATAAAGATTTATTGTTGTGGACCTTTTTGTTAAGATTTGAATATTTTTGCCTTGATTTTCTTTGGATTTCTCATTTGGTCTAAAAAATTTCGGCAATAAGACGTTTAAGTTTTTCTAAAAACTTGGGTAAACGTTTTCTTATATGCGCATAGAGACTAGCTTACCCACGCTCAAGAATAAATTATTTGTAATAAAATGAGTTGGCAAGAAAAGAAATTTGCTAAAAGTAATTTTTTAAGATAGGAAGAATAAAATTCTAAAAACTCTTATTAAACTCTATATATACAAAATTGAAACAAAAATAAATAGAAATAACAGGTATTGTTGATGGTCAGTAAATTTAATGAAATTTTTAACGAAATATGTTTTAAACAATGAATATCTGTAAAAAATTCACAAACACAGCCAAAAGATAATTGCGCAAGCTAAATTTCATATGTGTAAACACGAAACACTACAACTCAATTTAAATTTTAATTGCCTCAATTAGAGTGCATGTCTGAACATAGTGTTTGCTTTAAAAATACATACATCATTTATATATTTAAAAACAAATAAATGCATCCATCATTGTCATTTAATTTTTTTCGATTTTAAATTTTCAAATATGCGAAAAAAGTTTTAATTTTTATTATAATTATTTTTTTAAAGAAATTAACATACTGTGAGCGTATTTACTTGTCCTTGGTTAACATTAAACCGATTAGAACAGAAACGTATTTTCATCTAGTTGAGTGCAATTAAAAAACACATTTAGCAGTATGTATTTGTGTACACAGTTCAAAATAATAGAATAGAATCATATATTAAAAATAATTTAAACAATCTACCAATTCTAGCAGGAATTACTGCCATTATATTTTAAAATACATATTGCCACTTAATTAATATTGCATATGTTAAATTCACATACGACTATTTACTATCAATTGCCATCTTTTTCGATATTTAATAGAAAAATTCTGTCAATAGATAAAAAATTTGCACGGGCAAGAGGTTTACAGAAAAGCAGATTGGAGGAAATGTGGTACAGCGAGAAAAAGCTTAAGGAGAAATGTTGGAAATTCAAAAAGTCTTTGGTGGTATATTTTGGTGGAAACATTTTTTTCAATTAATTTAAATTCACGCCTATTCTGTTTGTCGTCGGCAACATCGTTGCCACTTTTTAGCCGATATTACTTTGTATCGGAGTCGTCATAAATTTAACTAAAACTAGGTATTCCCTAACAGACAACGTCGACGGTTTATCGATAATTTTGAGTAAAATAAAATACACATACCTAATATTTTACTCAAATGGTTTATTTTCTTTATAATTTTTTGTTGAAAAAGTTTATCTGAAACAAATAAATAAGTTTATTAAAATGTTTTTTATGGCAGATTTAGATTCCGGTGAAGAAGACAAGAAATAATAAAATTGTACAAAAGAGATTAATCAGACAGAAGTCTGATATATTTTAATTTCAATTGTTTGGAAGAATCGTGTTTTATTTGTTCAAAAGGTTTAAACATCAACTTAGCATTGGCGGCAACGATAAGATTTTTAGGTCAGTGTTTTTAAAAGGTGAGTGTTAGGAATTACTTTAACCTGGGGCCATCTATCTGGAGTTCGTTTTGGAGTGGTAAGGGCGGTGCAGTGGAATACTATCCCACTCCTCTTTAAAATTCTTTCGAGTAGATTCTCTTTAGTAGACTCTTGCCAGGAGAGTATTTATCAAGTTTTTTAACAAATTTGTCGAATTGGTTGCAACTTATTTTAATTTTTTTCGTTTGAAATTTTGTTGTCAAACAAAGTCGTCTATAAAAAGCGAGACGACGAAACCAGCGGCAACACAATACAATAACGATGTCGTATTTCCTTACAAAATACCAAATAATAATAAACATTCATCGATAAATGTCGACGTCGACAAGAGGAACACCGGTTAAAACAAAATGGTGTCGTGCAGTGTCGACAAATGAATAAGAGTGATTACAATGAATGGACCTAATTGATTTTCCAATTAATTAAATTAACAAAAATTATAGTTAGGGGATATGTTAGTTTCTATGTCAGCTCATCAGGAAATATTTTCCCAAATTTTTATAAAAACCAAAAATATCGTATCCTATGCTTGTTTTTTCATAAGCAAAGTGAGAATTGGACTAGGTCGTCGTCGACTTATCGTATGCGCAGTCTGTTATATAAAAAATAAAATTATTCACACAAATCTAGAAGTTCCCACTATCCAGGAAGAAGTAAAAACATACACGTCAAAATACGTAAACAAACTAGAGGTCTTGGTCGCAAATTATTACAATTTCGCCGGCACCAGAGACTTAAAAAGTCTAACACAATGAGCTTGGCGAGACGGCTAACCCAACCCAATAACAGATAGTATATTAAGATTTGAATACAGTAGATTAGTTATTACATTGGTAATAATTAATAAATATTATTTTAGAGATAAGATTTTAATACTTTTTGTAATCCCATTACGCAAACCATAGACTACTAATTAGACGCGACAACTTACAACAACATTACCTCGATTATATGAAAGAGATAAAAAACCTTATTGTTTCTAATTTACCTATCTCTTTCATATAATCGGGTTAACTTAAAATTTTGTACGTAAAAACGCATAACACCTGATAATACGCTTTTTCAAACGTCATTGTTGGGTATTCTGTTTATATTCTGTGACGCAAACAAAAGGCGTTGTATTTGATCGTTTGCTTGGGGATCCGTCAGTTGGGTGGGTTCGAATTAGACAGGTTCAAACCTGTCTTCTGCACACCGGCCATGATCTAGGTCGTTTTCAACTAACCCGTCTTTTCTAATTTACTTACTATAATGCTTTGGTATCAGTTTTTTTATTTATGTATATATTAATTTTATTCAATCTTCCTACTCAAAGAATTTTACAATATGTATTAAAATCTTATCCCTAGAGTATTATTAATTATTAATAATGTAATAAATAATTTAATGTATTAAAATCTTAACATACTATCTATGACTCGGTTTCAGAGAGCCGTCTCGGCTCTGTTTTTTTTAATAAATTAGAATATACATAATTAGCAACAGTTTATTTTTTTAATACATACAACACATATTTACTTGTTGGTTTGAAAAAACAAAATGGAGGAAGAACAAGCAAAAGCGTGTATTAAAATTGTATATGAAATAATAAGTTGTGATCACTCAAAGTTCATGTCCGATCTAATTACACATGTACATATGTATTTATGTATGTTTGAAGGCAAAAATTCGAATTCGTCTGTAAATTTATAATTTGGAGAGACGTACAAAATAAGCTACGAGTCACAGAACTAATAAGTCGCATGTAATAAACATGCCATCTAAAACCAGATTTGCGAAACGTAAGAATCGAAATGGGTATATATTTTCTGAGAGAAGTGTATAAATTTCCGCATAAAAACAATCCCAAGAATATTTACTGGATATCAAAGCGGTCGGTCACATGAATGTCACGAATGTCTATGGTTGACATTAAAATTACGAATTTGTTGTTATATTCGCTATCAATCAACGTTTGCACATTTTGCAGTTTTTAAAAGAGAAATTATACTGGTTTTATATCAATAATAATATGGCCACCCTATAATTATCGTAGTTCTCATACATCTACAAAGCTAAGCTAACAATCATCTATGTACACTTGTTTGTATACTATATACATATGTACGTATGGAATCAAATGCTTATTTATTTATGTCCATAATAACCTGTTGTTGCAATGGCAATAAATGCAGTTTCCAGATGAAAAATTATGATGTAGTAAAAATCGTCAAATGGACTTTATCATAATTCTAATTTTATTTGCACTTTTGGAGATCAGTTTCTTACTTTTTTTTAAATAAAAACCTATTAAAACTAACAAAAACAAATATTATCAAGATACTTTTTTATAGTTCTATTATAATGATCATAAATAGGTCTTTATTGTAAAAGTTATATTTTCTGATTCTTGATTTGATATTCCGACAGGGCGTTGTGATGTAGATTTTTGGAACGAATTTCCGTCATGCCTTGTCAAGTTTGGTTTGGAGACAAACCGGTTTCGGCTATGTGCCATCTTCGGTGTCATTTTTCGTTCTGATTATATATTCTGCTTTTTCATCCGGCCATAAAGTTGTTTTGGTAAAATATTTTGATTTCTTGTACGTTTCATCAAATCAAGCAATTTGATGTGTTTAAAGGCATCCTCATATTTCTAATTTTATTTTTTAAACAATTCATTACACCGCAAGTTCGTTCAATATTAGCGTTTAAATATTGAAATGTGTAAGTAATTTGAAGTCAAAAAATTGACAGGTTGAGATATGGATTTGAATCAATTGGTTTAAAAGAAACTGTAAGCGAATGTGAAAAGCTCCAATACTTTTTAGTCTAGGAATAACGTTTGAGGTTAGAACGATTTGCAATGAATTCTATTTTGCAGTAAATTCAGTATGCTTTTGTTGGTTTAATCCATATTTTCCAAAATTTACGATATTTTAGCTGATCTGATCCCTTCATCTAAATTTTCTACAAGTTTTTAAATTAAATATACTTTCATATAAATTATATATATAACGTCGGGCAACAACTTAGCGCTTTTTGAAAAACGCGCTTAATTAAAAAAAATGCGCGCTATACTGACACGAAAAGTGCTAAAATGGTAGCGCTGTGCTCAGGCCACTGAAATTTTAACTGCAATTGCGACACATCTACATATACTCGTATATGTTTTTGTGATCAGATTTTAAATAAATAACAACAAAAACAAAACTGTAAAATAATTTTGGCCCAAAAGGGGTTGGAAGTTTTTTTAAACATTTGGAAAGAACAAGAGTTGTTTGTGAATCTTCACCACAGTAGAGAGCGCAGTATTATGGTTTGGGGTGCTGTACTGTACTATGGAACAATAGAATTACAACTTATAAGTAGCTGAATGGTTGGGGATATACGAAACTGTGCTTCATTCGGCTTTTACAAAACTAAGTGCCTTTTTTTAGCGATTCCAGGATAATGTTTTTACACATAACGCCAGAACTGTAAAATAATTGTTTTGAAGCCAAAACATTTGTTTTCTTTGCTGGCCGCCTTTTTCTCCTGATCTAAATATAATTAAACATGCTTCAGTTTAGCTTATCCGGAAAGGTATACGAAGGAGGAAGACAGTTCAAGTCATTATGGAATGGAAAGCAATATCATTGGTTGGACGAATTAAAATCACTTCATGGCTTACTAAAAGTTCGTATATTTGAAATTATTGTAAACCGTGCAGAACGCACTATTAAAATGCAGAAAATATTACAAATAAATCAAATTACTAAATATATTATAAATAAGTTTTTTAAAAATTAAAACTTTCTCATTTTTTCGACAAAGTAATTCTAAAAATAGCGCTGCATTTTACTTTAAAATAACGTTTGAAATGCTTCAGTTCTGTATAGGCCCAGCTAAGTAACAAAAATTATGTGGTCTAATCAATTTCATATGTATAATAATTTAGAATTTTTGCAAGTTGTCATCACGCTCCATTTTCAGAGTAAAAAGAAAGAGAAGAATTGCGACTACTACAGTTTTCCTAAATCTGATGTTTAATGACAAGATATTTTATGTTCGTTGCTGATAGAACGGGAAAATCCCTGCAAGAAAATTTTGTTATGTGCTCTTCTATAATACTTATTCCTGCAAAGTATATATAGATATTGGATGCTTTTATATCGGCAATAAAATTCTAGAGATTTGGGGAAAACGCACTTTTTTGTTTGTTGTTGTTGTTTTTGTTCACCTCCATGGGGACATGTTCATCTGCAAGCTCATAAAATATATATCTGAAGACCTTATCGAACCAAATGTCCTGTCCAAATATTCAAATTATCTTACCGAGGGTCCCAAATGTATTAGGGGCCTTTTCGTTGAATCGCATTGAAAATTCGCTAACATCTAACAGTCTACACTTACAAACACAATTTTATTTGTTAAACCAAAAAATTTTAATTAACAAAAAATTTTATTTTGATTAAGAAAATTTTATTTTGATATTGCATTAAATATTACGAAAAGAAACAAAAATTCACCGAAAATTCGAAATTTTAACAACAAAAAACTTTTTCTCGTAAAAAAATTCACCAAATTTTGAAATTGTTAAAAAAAAATTTTTTATTCAAAATTTCTCTGGAAAATTTCAATATTTCTCTAACATAAAAATCTAAGATTTTATGACAAATGCATGTTTATGTTAATTTAATATTTCGCCAAATATTATTTAATATTTCGCGAACTGAAAATAAAAATCTCATAAAAAAGTCTAAAATTCTTCAATAATTATAAACTTCACCGAAAATTCAAAATTAAACGAAAAAAACATTTATTTTTTTTTAAGTCGAGACTTTACCAAACCGGCAAAATTTCAGCGAATACGGAAATTATTAAAAAAATCGATATTTTATTAATTAGCCGAAGTGATCAAAAGTGTGTTAATTTGTTGTTTGTTCATTTTATGGAATATTTCAAAATACGTATTAACTAACTAATAATAATAAAATAACACCTAAATACAAATACCAGATAAAACGGGTAAAGGTGGTGTCTAAAATTAGAAATCCTTAACAATCGCTTATACCGAAAAAGATATGCGGTTTTTCAATATTTTATTTATTTTATTTATTTATTTAAATGTTACAATACAATTACAAATTATATTGCAACTTAAATTACTGAGCATAGTAACAAAGACCTTCACTCGTTGTAGTGAAAACACCCAGAGTCTTAGGTGGGAATCGAACACACAACTCCCAACTGATAGACTAGCACACTACCAACTAGTCTACCGGGGCACCCGGTTTTTCAATAAAAAACAAGCATTATGATAGAAATGCAGAAATTTTTCAAGTAAAAAAACTTTCAAGATTGTATAGAGATAACCATATTCCTAAACCTGATGGATAAATCTGATATCAATGATCTGTAGTGCTCGTTGTTGACAGTGATGTCGGTTTTTTTGATAAGTACCAGCCAGTATTATACACCAAACAATAAGTTTTTGTAGATGATTGCTACTTGGCACCGCACAGTGGCACATATTTTGAGAAGGCGGCCAAAAATCATTTTTTTGTGGTTACCGATCTAAGTGTTTTCTTATTCATTTGAAAGTAAATACCAGTAAACCTCGAGAGGCAAAAATTTAGAACTCTGTTCCAACTATAACACACTGAACAGGGTGATCCAAAATGGACTTTCTGAATACTTTGTTAAAAATTCTAATTTTCAAATTACTATAACTTTTTTGTTTTAAAAGATATCAAATCAAAATAAATTGTTTTTAATTATGCAGTTTGTTAGTTATCAGTGTTAGCAAAATATAGTCGTTACGTTTTTTAGAAGTTTTTAATTTTTTTGTTTTAAAAAAGGTCAAAATTCTTCAAAAATCTCGTGCTTAATAGGGCATAACTCCCTCCCGTCAAACTGCGTCAAAAAGATATTTCTCTGTGTTATAGCTCAAAACCTCCCCTACACACCTATACCCCATTATATGTACGCCAGGTTGCTCCCGTGTGCACCAGAGGAATTTTTCTGACCAAAAGTCAGGTATTTTATACAAAAATTATCAATACATACGAAATTTTTCAAAAAACGTTTTTTTCTACAGAGTTATTTTTGAATTATTTTAACTTTTTAACACAAAGGTAAAGCCAAATTTTTTTCAAATCTCCTTATAACTTATGCGATGGAATCTAGTACTATACAAATGCACTATGCATATTGTACCTATCACATTTGCAAAATCTAAATATTCAATGAAATTTTGGTTACCCATTAGAGTTGGTAATGGAAAATATATCATAGAACAATAAGATCATAAAGAATTATGAATCCACAATAATGAAATAATTAAAAAGGAAGTCTTAAATAAAATACGTGAATGCACATGTTTATTATGGCATTCTTTCAAATGTAAGTTTTATTATCACATAGGTAAGGAAATGTAAGCTAATTCCTTGCTTAATTGAATAACACAATTTTGTACACAAAAGATGTGCGCACACACTGCATGGGATGATCTGTACCTGATTATTCTTAGTATCTGCTTATTTTTGGCACAAAGGTTGTAATGTGTAACTGCATGTGGGTAAAATTATTATATAAATATTAAAAAAATCGTCCGTATTAGTTTTAAAGTGTTCGCAAAACGAGATACGCATACTAATTGCACAAAAATATACGAACACACAAATTAGGGCAGAAAATTTCTATTTAAAAAAAAAAACATCGAAGTAAATTTTAAAATGTGTCTAACAATGATTGATGGAAAAGTTGCGCAAGTTTTAACGAAAACAAAGTCGTCGTCAAGCTGCATTATATGCCAAAAGACATCAAACCAATTAAATCAACCTCCAGCACAAGACGATAGCTTTAAGGAAGCTCACGAATTTGGATTGTCGCGACTTCATACTAGGATTCGTTTTATGGAGCATATTCTTAAACTGGGTTATGATTTGGAATTTGGTTCTCCAGGCGAAACCATAAGAAACAGTAAAGAAAATGCAGAAAAACGAAAGAAAGAAAAGAACAAATTCAAGAAAGATATCTTTAGCTAGGCCTTATAATGGACCAACCTAAACAAGGATAAGGAAATTCGAATGATGGAAATACTGCAAGAAGATTTTTTTCCGTCCAGAAACTGCAGCATCTATCACAGGTGTAGATTATAAGTTAATAAGACGATTCAAAATCATATTACAAGTCTTAGCATGCAGCAGAAAGATAAATGCAAAACAATTTGGAGATTACGCCAATAAAAGAGCTGCACTTTACAATGAAAAATATTCTTGGAGATATATGTCTTCAATGGCTCATAAAATTTTGTATCATGGGGAACAAATCATTCAACATAATATGCTACCAATAGGAGATCTGTCTGAAGAGGCGCAAGAAAAAAGGAACAAAGACTACAGATTCTTTCGCGAACATAGCACAAGAAATATGTCTAGATGTTGTACTAATGAAGACCTTATCACCATTTTATTGTGTACTTCAGATCCATATATGTCCAACATTCGACAAAAATGCAAAACAACTCCAGTCGAATTAGAAGAGGATGCTAAACAACTATTAGAAGATGCAAATGAATGCTATTTAGAGGAAATTTTTACTAAAATTGCTTAATGTATAGTGGATCTTTGATTTGAAAGTATACGTATGCATGTAAATTAATCAATATTTATTTTATAAATTGTTATAGAAATATTTAAAAATAAAATAAAACTTTAACTAAAATAGGATTTTTTCATTAAAACTTTCGTTATTAAGAAAATTTAAAAATTTTAAATTTTCTATTTCAAAAGGCTGTTTAAAAAAACCAACCTTTGGCACTTGTTGCTTTTAAGCTTAAAAATATTACGGGGGCCAAAATTTGGCGTTTCCTGACAAGATTTAGTTTACATAAGTATTAATAATTATAATTTGTAACAATAAGAATAGGACATATGAAAAAAAAAATTATTTAAGGTTTCAACACTCCTCTTTTATACTCAAATTCAATTAATAATGGTAACGAATATTAAACCATTCGTAACTTTTTATCGAAAATTAAAGTTTAAAATCCCACCTACCAAACAGCAAAAAACGCATATCAAAATTCCAATCCAATTAAAAGTTACGGATTTTTGACCGCCTTCTCAAATGTGCCACTGTGCGCCGTCCCATATACGGTAGTCATGCTTTTGATCATGGGCGATCATTCAAAAAACGAACACTCGTATAGCTTGCCATGCTAACTTAGCATCATTGCTGACTAATAGAAATGGATTTCAAAGACGTCGCTAAAACAACGTATTCACCACAGACGGTCAACATATCTCCACAGTCATAGTTCTTTTGAATATATTTTTTCTTTTATCTCTTCTGAAGCCACAAATTAAGGAACGAATTTCATTTCAGGATGGATTTCTCTGTTTTTTTTTAATTTGCCATTACTTATAATTCTTTTATCCCTCAACATTTTTTTAAACACACACTGAAGTTTTGTTGACTAGTGTTAATTATTTAATAATTTTTCTTGCTTTTATTGTTTCGTTGTTTCTGTTTACCTGTTGCTAACTGCTTTTGTGTTTTTGTTTATGACAAAGATAAGATTGCGTAGCTAAACAAGCAAAAGGATTTAACAAGTGTTTTAATTAATTTAACCGCTTTTTATTTAGCAAAAAAGAAAAGCAAAATACATTCATACATGCAACTAGAAATATGAGATGATACAAATTAAATAAAACTTAGAATTACTTAGTTGTTCTTCATTTTTTTCTTTGCAGGTTATTATGAAAATTTTTTTGCTTATATAATTCAACACTAGAGATAATATCTGCCAAAAATTAATAGGTAAGTTAATATTATTAATACAATATAAAGTTCTTTGTAGTTTTAAAAGTAAAATACTGTAATTTAATCAGCTGGCAAAAAAGTGCTAAATAAAATTAAAGGTAAACCATGCATCATATTTTTCCTTTCTTAAGGCGATAACTTATTCTTATTCACTTTATTGTATTTGTTCAGTAAATAACTCTAAAAATATCAAAGGTAGGGGGCTGTTGGTTGGTGTGAGCAGTGGTAGAAATAGTTTTGGTTAGTGAGTACGAATCGACCATATGTTACAATAGGTTAGTTCGTGTACTTATCTAGTAACTGAGTATTAACCCTCTAACAGGCAAGGCCGTAAAAGTTATCGGATAAAGCCGAGCAAAAGAATTTTCAGGTCTATAGACGGTCTTGCCGGTTTGCATGTAATCTATAAAAAAGTTGTATGGAGAGGAAGGAGCAAAAAAGTTAAAATATATTTTATTTTCGATGGTGATATTCCCAGAAACAAATTTTATCGATCTGGCCGCATAAATGCTGGTCGCAATTGAAACAAACGACTTGGGTGTCAGATTTCAAGCTGCAAAAGCAGTTCTTCATCGACATATTGTTGGAATCATTAGCTTTCTTGGCGTGCTAGCGTTTGTATAAAATGATAGAATAATCTAAGTCTTAGCTCAAATACGGTATCGGCTTATTCCCCAGCGTTCAATACCGACATATGTCGATGCCAGGCAAATACAGTTATTCTTTCCTAACACAGTATTCACATCGACTTCATCGATAGAGGTCATGTATTTTACGTAAACCCCTCTCTGCTCTTAGTTCATGTCAGTAAGACGCTCACACCCTGAACTACGATTGGCTATAAATACAAAAGCAAGTTGTGATCAAGAAATATTACAAAACATATTAACTGTGCCCAAACTATAAATTCCTCTGGCTCGTTAATAGACTATCATTGGTATTGGTAGATTTGAAAACGGTTGGTGAAATTGAACACTTACTTATGCGTCTTATTGGACATGTATTGACGGAGATGGCGTTTTTTTTTATTCTATATATCTGATTGTCGAAGGAGAATTTAGCTGTTTGGGGCCGAATGGGACATAGCCCAGTTCTTCTTTCGCTGCGATTTATCATTAAATGATGGCAAGAAATCTTTTCGATGGCATACACTTCTGAATTGGCAAGAAGGAATTCTTCCCCAAATAGCTCCCTCATTTAGGAACCCACTGTGTAGGTGTAATTATCATTGGTCTTTTGAGATCTTTCACGGCCAATGGAAATTATGATTCACTTTCTAAGCGCCATATAAGTTCGGATTTGCTTGAACTGACTGTCCAGTAGCTTCAGTTGTTTGCAATGGAGGTCGGGCTCTTGCATTTGAAGGATGGTTTTGTTTGGGTTGCAGTTGATGACGACTGTTTCTGTGTCGATTTCGACCATTGCTACATCTTCAGCGAAAGATGAATAAGCCGCTGATATGTCTATCGTGCTGAAATTGAGTGAGATAGTTATTGGCTCTACAAATGCATCTCCACACACATTATGAATTCTGCTATGGCCTGTTCGGCATCCTCTGGAAATATATCCGTTTCAATATTATCGAAAACATAAATGGGATTAGCAACAATGCAATCGCTATTAAAACTTTCATTTACGCTCTCTACAGAACTACAGAATCGATGAACCAAAGGAATTGTGTATCAGTCATTTACTCCAAATTGTACTTGTTCCAAATTGATATGTTCGTTTAGTAAGATCCATTTTAAACACAATAGTACAGTAAAACGGTGAAAATAGAATAACAATAAGCTTTCATGAAGAACAAACCGTACATACAAATCGGCAAGATCGTATTGAGACGACTTCAATGTTTTCTTTTAAAACTATTTTTATTTAATTCACTTCAAATACATCACAAAATTTATTGTCTGACGTAACTTCAATTATTAATTTTAGTAATTTAATTTTTAGGAGTAAAATAAATGTAAAAAAAGGTTGTCTAAAGACATTTTTTCACTATTTTTAAGTGAAAAAAATTTATAATACAGCAGGGGAGCCCAAAAATCGAAGATTGTTTTGACACGGTCTTACCGGTTCGAGGGTAAACTGCGTGCTTTGTAAAAATTGTTCTCAAGAAAACCTTTGCGCAAAAAAGTACGTGAACGGAGAACTTGTAAAAACGAGTAAATTAATTAAAACAGCTGGTTCAGAACAGATGTACAACAAAAAATTTGTTGGAACTCAACTCTTTTAAACAATTTTTAAATACGAAATTTTTTGCAAAAACTTCATATCCTAAACTGAAGTTTGAATTTTTATATCTGTAACAATCCATAGTATGTTAAATTTTGTTTACAGTAGGAATTGAGACACTTCCTTCACAAATACATAAACTTCGGATGAAGCCTTATTCTATGTTTAAAATTAAGTTCTGTTCCCATCAAGTACCACCTGTTAATAGACTGCTGTCAAATTTTGAGCAAGTGTCGTCATATACTGTGCGTTTAACAGCTGTTCAAAACATAAAGCCTCGAATTTGTCTTAAAATGGATAAAAGTTAATTTCGAGTGCTGATTAAACAAAAAAACCGTCAATCAAAACAAGGAAAAGCTCGATAAATACTATGGGGACTCTACACCATCGATTTCAATGGTAAAAAAGTGGATTACTGACTTTCGTTGTGGTCGCAAAAGTACAAATGACCCTGAAAGTTCTGGGCGGCCAATTGATGTCAGTACACTCGAATACGTAAAAAAAATCCACGATATGGTGTTGGCCGATCGAAGAGTAAAAGTGCGTAAGATTGTTGATGCCATAGGCATTTCATATGGCAGTTTGGTTTCGATTTTAAGTGATCAGCTGGGTTTAAGAAAGTTGTCTGCAAGATGGGTACCGCGTTTGTTCTCAATTGACCATAAACGGAAGTGTGTGACAACTTCAAAGGATTGTTTGGAGTTGTTTAACCGCAATCCGAATGAGTTTTTGCGGCGTTTTGTAACTGTGGATGAAACATGTGGATTCATTACTGTATTCCGGAGACCAAGCAGCACTCTAATCCATGGGTTTCTCCGCGTGAACCTGCTCCGAAGAAGGCCAATAAGGTGATTGCAACAGTTTTTTGGGATGCACGCGGGATAATCCACATCGATCAAAGGGGAAAAACAATAAACGGTGAATTTTATGCGGACTTGTTAGACCGATTTAATGAGGATTTTCTTTTTCATCAAGATAATGAATTCTCTATGAACACTACGAATTGGTACCTCATCTGCCATATTATCCGAATTTAGTCCCTAGTGACTACTTCCTATTTCCAAACCTAAAGACGTGGCTCCGTGGAAAGAGATTTAGCTCCAACGATAAAATTATTGACCAAACAAATGCCTACTTTAAGGACATCGAAAAATCCTATTTTTTGGAAGGGATACAAAAACTGTAGAAACGTTGGACTGAGTGTATTGAGCTAAAAGGAGATTATGTTGAAAATAAATTTTTCTTTTGCAAAAAAATTTGTGTTTCTTTCAAAAAGTCACGGACTTATTGATCAACCCTCGTATAATGTAAATACTATTTTATTTTGTTTTTTAAAAACTCAGTAATACAACTTTTATTTTCAACACTTGACAACGCTACTTCAAGAAAAATTTAATATCGTATGTACTCGTATGTTACATATGTATGTATATAGTATATACAATTTATTCAGTCGGTATTGCGGTCAGCAATCTGGCGATGTTTTGCCAGCGGTTCTGGTGGCGATTGAAATTAGGCTGTAAGCTGCATCTTGCAAAACGTTCAAATGTGAGGAAAAATTCGCTGTCGACACACCACATTTAATTGACGTCCATATATACATACATACTTATACATACTATGTGTATATAATGTGATTGTTTTGTTTATAGTTTCAAACATTAAAACAATTTAATGATGCAATACGTGTTATACATATTGATATAAGTATGTATGTACATATTTTGTAATATTTGTTCTAGTCGAGTTTGTTTTGTTCAACGCAACTGGAAGAAATGTTTATATTAAAGTTTTTCTTCAAAGCTAAATTCTAAATTCTTCACCAAAATAAAACTCTCGAAATAACAAAAGGGGAAACAAGAGAATTTCCAACAGACTTAACAAATTAAAATGAAATACATACATACATATGTATGTACATACATAAATACATACATACACGCATACATACATACATACATACACGCATACATACATACATACAAAGAACTTATGAAAATACCCATCAACCAAAACGCCATAAATATAGTTTGTAACAAACTTGCTAACACAAGCTTTAAGCTTGGGAAACTGTTGTAAATTATATTGTGAAAGGCTCTTACCAATTTAACCCTTGCGTTAATATTGTTTGTGTGTAAAATACAAAAAGTTTGGAAGTCTAATTATAGAATAAGCTTACTTGAAAATAGCTTTTTAAACGTGCCTATAATAAGCATATTTTTGTAAGCGTATGAATATATCCCACTAATACGATTTTTTTAATTATGTTTACTGTAGGGTCTTTTTCTTTAAGCCCCATAGAACTTACGAAAAGTTTAACAGCCAAACGAACTGGTACACTACGTTCGCTTTTTAACACTTATGAACAGTACACGCTTGCAAATCATCATGAATAAATTGGTGCTTGCACAACGTTATCAAATTATTCTCATTTACTTTGCCAATCAGTTATCAAGTGAGCCGATGTTTTACCGCAAAGTTCTGTTCACAAATTTACCGCATATGGAGCGAAACCAATCTACAACACACCCTACACTGCATACAGAAAAATGCACCCATTAATGCAGTTTACACGCTAGTGCCATTATTGAACCTTATGTCTTTAAAAATAGAGATAGTCGCCGCACCATGATAAATGATTTTTTGTTTAAAAATATGTATGGAATTGGCCCGACCAGGATGGCGTTATGGCGATTTTTAGAAATGGACCAGTTAATTGTCCTCCAAGGTCCTACGATTTGATAACCCATTTTCTGTAGAGTGACGTAAAGTCACTGCTTTATGCTGATAACCCAGCACCAATTGACGCTTTGCGAAGCAAACCCTCTTAGAAAGCTATAGCGATCATAAGTCGTTTGCAATTACATTTGCCAAACTGTTATCCACACAAACCTTTTAGCAAGTGTCTTTGCAAATACAGTTGCTATGCCAAGCGGTTTGAAACTATTGAAGCAGGAGTTATATGGAAAAAAACCTGTCCTAAGTAAGCTTATGAAAGGTTATAGAAAAATGTTTATTGCAAACTTGTTGTACAATTCAGTTATACTACATACATGTCGATTATGCGTTGGTTTGTTGGGTAATGTTTGCAATAAAATTGACTGAATTTAAATTTTTTTTTATTTTTTATTATTGAATCTTTCTGAAAGAAATTGACGCTAAGGTATTCAAATTTTATTTCTAAATTATTATTTGTTAGTTATTACCAATGTAATAACTAATTTATCCAAACCCGAATTTTGTTTTTCACAATTGTGTTAGGTAGAGGCGTATTGCCAGGCTCAATGTGTCTCTTCCGTCTGCTCTTCTTAGTCTCCGGCGCCCATCAAATTTAAAAATTATTAGCTTACAAGAGTACATATTTGTACAGTAGTTTGTTTATATATTTGCACGAGCATTTTTTTATTTCTTCCTTGATTTTGGGAACTGTAAAACCTCTATGGATATTTTCATTTCTTATATACCAAGGAGAGCCATAAAATCCAATATTGTTCTCTATGTAACTTTTGGGTGTGTTGCGCAAGCAGTGACCCTTTGTACTCATGGAGTAGAATTACGATATATTTACCAATTTGTTGATTTGTTTTAGGTTTTCTGAGAGAAAATGTTACATGAGCATGTTTAGCCGCTCCTATAGGTTGTTAATTTGAGACTAAAGGTATTTGAAACATTATTTTCAGTATTTTTTTAAATCTACGGAAATTTCTGCTAGCTCGGATGTAGTCCAAACGCGAGACACTATTACCAATTACTTTTTCCAGCATTTGGGCTGTATATCAGTAGTGGACAATCAATTTATATGTCGTCGAGCTAGACGGACATTTTCACATACACCCACATATTTGTCATATAAAAGAAGTGAAATAATGGTCTAAGCAAAGTTTCTGACAATAAATAAGATGTCACAAGTGCTGAGTTGGCAGTAATAAAAACGTTTTTGTTGTAGAGATGGGTCGATACTAATCTTTGGTTTAAAACTACACTCTGAATACCCATAATAATGTTATAGTGATGTCATTACTTATCTTTTTGTTTACCTGTACGTTTTTATCTTTTAAATATTAGTAAAAGACTTTTGATTAAAGTTTTACTTAAATAAATTATCACCTAACAAACACCAAAAAAATTTAAATATAAAAATAATTGTATAATTTATTTGTTATAAACAAAAGGCATATTGCAAATATTTATTTTAGTTTAAAAAGGTTGAAATTGTATCACATGTTCTTAATTTTTGGGAATTTTTGTTAAAAACAATAAAAAAATAAATATTAGCAAATATTTTTTATATATCTAAAAAACAAATTAACAGCTATTGTGGTTTATTGCTACATGATAAATAATTATTTACTTTCATAAAAAAACAAATCTAAAAAAAATGTGTCAAGTTCTGCTGTTTTTATTTTTTTTATTACGAAGAGCTGCCAAGCAACTTATTGAAGTCAATTAAAACATTTAATTTAATTAAAATCAATATTTGCTAAAGAATGCAAAGCGTGTGTAACAGTTACATAGTTTACACACTTATTGTAGGGGAAGTTGGCAAGACTTTCACTCATGATTAATATTAATATTTTTCCACGATGAATATTTGCGGAAAATCTAACCGTCTTCACAAGCCATAAATCTGTTCATGTTAAAACAACGTTGTATGAACAATTATTCGCACAACTCTGTTATGCCGTTACACAAACAAAATACACACAGGCAAAATAAAAAAAAAAATTGTGTGTGTGCGCTCGACAGTAAACACTCTTACAAACTATGCTGTGAAAATAGAAACATTCGCATTAACAAAAAAAAAAAAAAAAAAAAAAATCAATCAAACTGAGCAGGAACTTTACGTCTTCTCCACACAGAAGACCACGAACATACTTTCCCTTTATTTTGCAGACGCTCTCTTAATCTGCGAACAAATTTATGGATAATCAAGACGGGAGTTGATGACAATCGTACTAGCTGTCAAAGAAATCAAAAGTAAAATGTTTTCATTACATTGTTTACACTATCGCACTTTTATAAAAATGCAACCCTTATGAAGTGACAAATATGAGCTTTTAGAAAATTGAAGAAAATGGTACGAACCATACAACTGTTAAATATCCCTCCGTATTTCTATTATATTCATAGCACATTGTTTTTCCACTGTAATACTTTTTCATTTTATTTGAAATTTTGACATGTCGTTTAACGCAAGCTAATTGAGTGAAAGGGCCTTAAGTCTTCATACTGCAAAAGAATTTCTGTGTGTGAACTTATGTACATACACAAGTAAATAGAAGTTCAAAGAAAATTTCAGAAACTTGTTGCATCGCCGGAACGTAGAGAATGAACAAACAGATGTAACGCGGCGGAAACTATTCAAAGCATTATAAACATTTTTGACGTTTTAAGTTCTTTATTTAAAAAGAACTGTAAAACTGTTGACCTTAAAAAATTAATGTCGAAATAACTGTTTTTTATTCATTTAATTATAACACTGTAACCCGCTATAAATGGGGTCGTATTAAACATTATCGCTAAAAATATGTGCACGTGATAGAAAAAACGGAAAGCAGATCTTTATTAAGCACGTTAAATCATTAATATTCATCCAACTTTTATTTAAAGCAAATGAAAAAAACTTGTTTACAGACTACAGTTAATTTCTGAACTTGATCTAAATGATTTTTAAAATAAATTTTTTGGTTTATAAATTAGGCGATTTTTCGGAGAAAGTATTTCTTTGCCTGTTTGATCTTTGGTTTTTTCAATAAAGGTTGCTCAATGAGGAAACAAGATTTGTATGGGGTTTGAACGAAATTGCATTTAAAAGACCCATGTACATATGCAATTATGTATGGAATATGACATCGTTCAGCGACGGACATGGTGCTTCGTTGAAATTGAACGCCGGCTTGAGCTGTGTTGGTTTGAAGACATCGGTCCACTCCGCTTATTGGCGCAGATTGTCAATTTCATAAGCCATCACAAAAAACAGCCTAGCGGGTTCGGATCGCACTGTCTTAAAACATTCATTCGGAATGTTATTATGGCAGTCATTATGTGGCACGTAGCGCTGTCTTGCTGGAATCAGGTATCGTTCACTTTGGCCCAATAAAATGTATTTATCTTAACAGTACCTTTTTATGGACGCAATGAAATCTTAAAACCTCGTGCGGTTTGGCGTGGGCCCAATTACCTTCTAAAATCATTGGTCATTTGAATCTTGTGTGAACGCAGACCCAAATCCCGACGCAAAATTCGCCAAGTTGAAGGCATAGCGCTGGTTCGAGTTCTTTGCCATGACGAGGGTTTGGCTGCCCCTGGTTATCCTTTCAATGTATTGGCTGATTGTTTAACTAGTGGCCGCTACGGCTGTCTGTAAATGAGGGCTGCGCGCAATGTTTGCACTAACGAAAACTCGTTTTAATAATAAAATTTTATCATTTGGACGTTCTGTCTAAACAGTAAACAGATTTAATGGCGCTGACCTGATTGGAAACCTTTTTCTTTTTTCTCTAAAATCTGCTTATTATTAATTTTTGTTTTTAAGTTTTTATAAAGAATTTACACCTGTATAAAAATAATTAAACAAAAATTCTTACGCAATTTCTCATAAACGAAATGTAATTCAAAACATGAAATAAAAAAAGATCAACGTTCTATAGTTTATTGTTTTAAATTTTTGGTTTTCGATCTAAATATAAACTTTTACTCACGAGATGTGCATTTCTTAGAATTTTTTTAAATGTATTTTCTTTTTACACTACAACCTTTGTGCTAAACAATTGCGAATAAGTTACATTTTAAAGATTCTTGTTTGATGCGTTTTATTTGATTTAAGGCTATGAATCAGGCGTGGAAAATTAGGGTTTGAAATAATACTATTTTAGGATTTAAAGTACTTAATTGTATAATAGTTTTTTTTTTAAAATAGTTTATACCAAAAAGAGCTTGAGGTAGACTGCGGCAGAAAAATTAAGTTTGATTGATGTCTTGTCACCGAATTTTCGTAACTTTACAAATTAAATCTCTAAATGTCTTATTAAGGTTTTTTTTAAAACGCTCAATCACTAAATTCTTAAATGTGGGAAAATCAACATATTTGCAGCCTCCAAGGAAGGCGCTTTACGCCTGCCAAAGGCTTTTTGGCAAAACATTAGGTCTAAACCTAATTGGGCCTTTATCACTATAAGATTGATTTGTGCTGGATTGGTACGGTTGCCGAAAGTAGAACAGGTTACAACAAGAGCAGTGCAGGATTATTCATCTGTGTGTTGATTAAGGGGCAATGAACATGTCCGGGATGAGATTCTGCACACACCCGCCTTACATATCTATTCAGCAATCTGACCGTTTAAAACCAACTATAGGGAGGGAAAGGAATTCCAATGGAAAAATACACATGAATTTTTCAGGCTAAAACTTACGCTTCCTCGTCTGTACTAGGGAATGTCTGAGTGAAAGAATAAGGGGTATACAAATCTTCATAATGTCGAACAGTCAAACAACACTCAAGGCCTAATTATCATATGAAATAAGGTCAGGTGTTGTCATGGACTGCATTAATTCTCTAAAGGAACTTGGTGCCCGCAATATAATTACGTTATGCTTGATACCTCACCGTGATGGCTGTGCGGGGTGCAAACGGGTCGACTGCTTAGCAAACAGCAGTCTCTCACTGAGCAAGGCAATTGACTTTATTCGTAGCCTAAAGCTGTTCCAGCACAAATAATGGGGGCACAAAATATCCTGGATCTATTTTAGTACCCAATTAATTATGATGAAGGAAACATCTATATATTATAATGTATATAAATTTCTCGCCGTGCCCAGCGAGAATTAAAAAACTTTTACTATTTTCAAAAAGGTTGTCCATATTAAATAGATAATTCTCTTTCTGAATAGAAAGAAAAAACGAAGTCATGCCTAAAGATTGAAATTACTTAACAATTAATAATGTTTGTAGTTCGGAAAAAAACAATAAAGACGTAAAAAAAATAAGTTTAGCAGCAGATGTTGAGTTTTATCACATGATTTGAATTTTGAAAAACTAAGTGTAATGCATTATAGGGCGAAGGCACGATGAAAAGTTTTTTTTTGCAGTAGTATTTTTTTTATTTTATTTTAAAAATGTTTCATTTTCATATAATATTTCATCTTAATATTTCATCTCACTAATTTATTTATTTAATACAAGTGGAACATAACTACAAAATGTATTTCCAATATGAACCCGCACCCCCAGACTGACACGGTAGTAGACTTTGCCACCTATCATACTTTTAGGACTCTCAGATTAGTTGCAGAATTATATAATTCAGTTTAATCACAAGCATCAGCTACTGTATTTACCAGTATAAACTAATGAGATTCTATTTAACAGGTACCCTCTTTTAGAGATCGCGAACACAATTCCTTTCAGTTACCCCTGATTAAAGGATATAACTAGAAGGAACAGGTTGTACTGAAAATGAAAGTATTGGAAGGATAAATAGTGTGAGTAGGGATTTGAAGCCGAAACGTCTACTAACCCTTACCAAGGAGTTTATGATATCCAATTTCAGATAATATTCCTGTTTTGCAGGGCAGCGGTAACTGGCAAACTTCTGTAACAGTCGATAAAGGCTGAAACGGACAGGCTGTTGAAAAATTCTGTTAAGAAATCGCAAAAAATTTTGTAATACGTGTATCCTGGGAAATTCATCAGCTTGGAAGTTTTTGTTGCATTCATATCGATCAAAATTTTCAGTTAATTTGAAATTTCGGTCCAGGGGAGATCTAGAGGAGGGGATCTTCTCCTCTTGTCCGTAGGCATACACTTAGGACAGCGCCCGGTCTAACTATCGAAGGAAAATGCAAAACCTGACTGCCTGGGGTTTGTAAGCAAAGAGAAGGAACACATCACATTTAATAATGAAACGATTTTCATCAATAAAATCTGCAACATGATTGAGTTCAACATTCGAAGTTTTACTAAAATTCTAATCATAAAATATTTTTAATTTACATAATACGTAAAATTTTTTAGTGTTTAATAAAAGTATAAGAGTGCTGTTATTTAATTATTTAGCGCGTTGAGTATTAAGCGTTCGATGGCTTTAGTCGCTTATTATCGTACTTCAGCAGCTGCCAATCATCAGGACATTTGCCCCAAATTATTAAAAGACATTTTACCGAATAAAAATTTGTAAAATTTGTTGTTTTAGTAAAAATTACAAAAACTAAGGCTGAGCCCCTAATGGGCGACATGTGTTTTTACATCTGACTTGTCAACTTTGCGACACCTATGTAATTCTGTATGTATGCCAACATGGTTATTTTATAGAGTTGTTTTTACGTTTAGACTACACCACAGTGTAGAATCAAGTAGAATAGTCAGTAAAAGAAACAACAAATATACGTATGTAATTTTTTAATTAAATCCTATTTTATAATTTGTCCCAAAAATATATATACATATTTTTAAACTTAAATTTTGTCTTTAATTGAATCATTTCTTTTAAAGGAAAATTTACAATATGTGTTCAAACCTTATATCTAAAGAATGACTTATTAATTATTACCACTGTAATTAGTAATTTACTGTATTCAAATTCTAATAAACTATCTACTACTGGGTTAGGAAGTGCCATCTTGCCAGGCTCAATGTGTCAGTTTTTTTCAATCTCTGGTGCCCATGAAATTACAGTAAATCGCGCGCTAGGGTGTTGGGATGAACCACTAGTTTGTTTTCGTAATTGCACGAGTATGTTTTTCTTTCTTCTTGGATAGTGGGAACTTCTAGATCTCTATGGATATTTCTATTTCTTATGTATCAAGGAACGCATATGATAAGACGTAAATCCCTAGACTGTCTTCTTTATAGCTTCTGGATTTTGATCCCAAAAATATATATTTAATTTTTCCTGATAACAAACCAATTAAATATCAGTCTGCAAGTAGTTTTGTTTAAAATTTGGTAATGTGTACCTTAAAATACATTTCTGATCTAACAAAATAAAGTGCTTTTATGAAATGATTTGAAAAATAAATAGAGCCATTAGACTGTATTCTCGCTCGCTGTCGAACAGATTCATACCATATTTCGTTTACACTATACCATTTTGTAGTATTCTACTAAAAATTTCAACAAATCATATTACTTGTGCGACAATGTAAAACGGGGTTTAAAAGCATATTCATATATTGCTCTTGAATAATATTAGCCCCAGCCAGCTAATGCTACCACCAATAGTCAATAACCACCAAATGGCAACACTTATTTAGCATAATAAAAGCAGCTGATATCAGCTATATGATATCAAAATAAGCTAAAATAGAACACGCTCTAGTTGAAACTTTGTCAGATAACTCTGCACATGAGTTTTACATCATCAACATAGATATTGACTGCAATTTGCTCCACCGATGTAACTGCTTAGCATTTTCTAAAAAAAAATATTATTAATCAAAAACCTGGATTAGCAGTAAATCATAGAGGTGTCATTTGATGGGAATTCCTGCGGAAGTTAATATTATTTTTATCATGCCTTTAAAATACAGCAAGGTTAACAACCACAAAGAACGCCATTTCTTCGTTTGCTCCTCAATTTTGACTGAAAAATCATATTTTGCTGCTCAACAAGCAAAATTTCTTCTGGCATACATGGGAGATCAACAACGTTGTTATTCACTGATAACTAATTTCTTATGGACCAAATCGAAAGTGGACGATCGAATATGGACGACGTGGTTCCAGCAAGACGGCGCTGTCACATACATGAACGATTTGAAGATATGGTTATCTTCCATGGAGGTGGCATGAATTGGTTACAAAGATTGTGCTATTTTATCCCGATAGACTTTGGCTTGTGGAGTTTTCTGAAGTCACAAATCTATACCAACCGCAATGTAGCGATGACTTCAAGGAACAAATACAGGTTGTCTTATTCTATTTCAACATCAGCCATTTCTTATTAGTATCCCCTATATATGTTGGTGAATGGGAAACATTACTAATATCTCTACGTTTTTCAACTAAAGATATTAAATTCCGTTTAAGAAACACAAATAAAACGTCTAGGTTCGATTCACAATGACTTGGATTTAGCCTTATCACAAAACTCTCTTGTAGAACTTTTACTTGTGTCGTTTTTCTCCCCCCACTTTTTGGTTATATACAACTGTATTATGGTTCATTCACTTTATTCAAGATTTATTAATAATTATTGCATTCGTAATTTCAGGACTGCTGTCTGTTACTTTGCTAAATTGAAAAATAAAAACCAAAAACAAAAAAACAATTATCAAACAGCAACAAAATCTTGTTAGAAAAACCAATCACACTTTTACTTATTTTTGGTCTGTTAAGATTTTTTAAATATTGTTTTTGGTTAATTTTAATCAGCAACTTTATAAAAAAACAGCTTTTTTTATTCATTTGAGCACAATGTTTTAATGACCTTTCGTTCTTGCGTCAAAAAGCTAATAGACAGCATACAAATACTCGTACACTCGGTTTTTCTTTCAAGAAAAAGCGACAAATTGTCTGTTGAGATTCTGTAAAAAGAAAATTATAAAAATGGCTAAATATCAGATTTTCGTTTATGTGTGAGTGATTTAAATTTTTAGTTTAATCTGATGAATAAATTCAAGTATGATTAATTCAAGTGCATTAAGGTGAACTTTTTATACTCCACACAATAAAAAACAAATACGAGGTCCGGTGTAAAAATGTGTAAGCTTTTATTATATCTCATCTAGTTCTTCCAGCCATGATTCATTTTATTATAAAAATGCAATTTATTTGTTGGGCCAGCGCATTTCGAAAAAATTAAACGTATTATGCTCGAAATTCTTTACACCAAATGAGAAATCTAAAAAGCCTCAAAGCAAAAATATTAAAGTTTTAACGCCCAATTTATTTTAGCCAGTATTGTGACGATAGTTTTCCTTCTTGGGGGTTATGCCCACAAGCCGCAATCAGCCGATGCCTTCAAAGTTCAAATAACCTGGGATATTGCGGACTAATTGAAAAAATTAACCTCTGCGATACCTGTTACCGTACGAAGCCGCGGCGTTAAGTTATGAAATGTTCTATTTTATTTGAACATCGACCACTCGTTATTAGAAACATACAGAAAGAAACATACATATAAGTCTTTTAGTGGTTTTGATTTAAAAAAGTACCATTTTCGATACTTTTCTAACTGCCAAACCCCTATTGGGGCCACTCTGCTGGAAATGCCTTGAGTAAGGCGCTCAAGCAACGTTTGTTGTCTTTTTTTAGTATTCTTATTGTTGTATAATCTTGTGTTTTATGAGTCTTGCAATTTGTAATAAGCAGTAGATAAATTTAATAAATAAATAAAATACAAAAGCAAAAATATTTAAATGGCAGAAAAGATTATTTAAAAAAATATTGAATATTTTATTATTATTTTTGTTTTGCTGTCCTTGTATTTTATTATTAAAAGAAACAAATTTTTTGTGCACGAGTGTCAAGCTAATTTGCATTCAGCATTGAAAATAATTTGGTTTTTGGATGACGAACAGAAGTAATTTTTCAGCATAATAACTCGAATAATATTAAGGGACATTGCAATCAAGAGCCAACTTCATTATAATTTTTCTTTATACCCTTGTGGTCTAGAACTTGCATGACTGTAATATTATAGTATGCTCACACACGCGCCTTAATTGCGCAATCAGGTGATTTACCATATAAGTATTCGACTACTTGAACAATTAGTACTTAATTACATCAAAAATTGAATCAAATTCAAAATGAAACTCTGGTAAATGTAATAGATCACTAACTAACTAGTCCGGTCGTGAAAACATTTTGAGCTGATTAGATAATCTAAATTGCATAATTTTGAACATCAAATATTATAACTTTAATTTAAAATTTTATCGCCTCAATTAAGGCGCATGTGTAAACATACCCTTAAGTCGTTAATGTATGTTTACACTTGCAATTTAAGTTGTTTCTCACCTTCCAACTTCATGTGGAAAAGTGCGAATTCGAAAAACACAAGAGAATTGCCAGTAGGCATAACTTTGTACCCCTTGCCATTCTTCTTTCTCCTCTTACCAACAACCTAAAGAACTGCAGGAACTAAAACTGCATGTGTGGAATAATTCAAATATTCAAATTGATTTACAGTCTAAACAATATTATGAATTGTAGTAAATTTTCAGAAAGCATGTTACTTTCTACCTGTAAGACTACATACATACATACATATACTATATATGCATGTATGTAGCTTAACAATTTTATTCATTGTCAATTAAACTTCACGTCATAAAATAAACTTTTTGGTACGTTTCGCCATTTACGAATAGAAAACTCAGGTATGACTTAACGGATCATTGTAGTGATAACCTATTTTATTAATTACTATATTGCACATCTCGAAAAATTATTCACCAACAACATTATATATTTCCGGACAACACAGGTTATGGTATCTAAAATAAACACAAAGAATTTATATTATATTTTAATTCGTATTTAAAATAAATAATTAATTTAAAGTAATTTTTATTCTAGGATACAATTAATTTAAGTTTAATCAATAGTATAAGTACATTTATATGTACACGTATATGTATTTTTCTTTTAATCAAAACTACACATTTTATATAATGTTTTATTTTGTTGCAAGTTCTTTACATCGTGATTGTCATCATCATCATCAGATCATGAATATAATTAATTATTTTGTCAACAACATTAGAACCACAGATGTGCAATTGCAACAGGCAACTCATTTATGTTTTTATTTTTATATTCTTTTAGAAAAAATAAAACAAAATTAAATATTTTTTGTGACACCATTTAGCATCTGCTGCCAACAAACCAAATTGTTGTGCTTCTGTTTTAAGTTTATCTAATACTGGTGGTACTCGCCTTGCTTTTTGTACAACAAATTAATCCTTCACCAGTGTTGAAAATAGTTGGTAGGTACTTTTGACGACTCTTCATTTCAGTATTTCCGGAAATTTTAGAGCTAAAATCAGCACACATTAATTTGAATCGATGTTAAATGAGATCATGATTTCCATCTTACTGAAGAGCGTTTCACACTATTCTACAAGTGTTTAAATTTTCGTTGGATTTTTGCAGAGAGAAACCTAATGAAAACCCTTTTTGATTGTCAAAAATATCTAAAGTAAAATATTATCATTACATTGTGCGTCTACACTATCTCACTTGAAATAAAATCAAAAATGCCGTAACTGTTTACTTTGAGCAAATATCAAAGAAAGAAGCCGAAACGATACTTTCGTCAGCGATCAATTTTGAGTAGGTAACGCCGGCAGTGGCTTTTGAAAATTTCAGCGGTTCAACTTTTTGATATACACGTATTTATTTTTGCGAAAATATAGCAAAATGAAGTGGTAAAAGAAATGTAAAATATTCAGCACTCCAGTGCAAAATAAAAATACAAAAAAAAAAAAAAAATTGACACAAAAAATAATCGGAGAACGAAGTCAAGCACAACATTTTCATCGCATTAACCTAGATTTTAGAAATTTTAAATGTTTGATTTTTGTTATTTTGGCAGAAGTAATTAATATTTCTAATTTTGTTTGTTTATTTTTTTGTGAAGAGCGTATTATCAGATTTGTGAGAATTTATGTTAGATCCTGTTAATTGTACCATGTGTCAGCTGTCATAAGATGCTGTTGCATGTAGCCTTGAATGGTGCCACCAATCATAATTGGTAGATCGTGGGCATACGCAATCACATGGACGCTTATTGGGTCCAGTTTCCAAAAAAGCCCATCAACAGTTCATACGGATTTGTTCAACTCATCCCTGACTACCCTGCCCCGGATTTTAGCATACCCCTTTTTGCGGTTTAAAGCCCTAGACCAAAGCATAGCGGTCAACCAGACGCACAGTATCAAAGAAATTATCAAAGAATTTTTTTTCCGCGACTCTATAAGCGAAGGTCTTTCAATCAGCGCATGGTTGACCAGGAAGTCAGCTAACGCCCTTTCCATTGTATTTAATAAAAAAGACGTAAGGCTAAGTGGCCTAAAGAATTTAGCTTCTGTAAAGTCCATTTTACCTTTGGAAAGAAAAACAACCTTAGTTTCTCTCCAAGCCACTGGGATATATTCCGTCAGTAGACAGTCTACGAACCATCCATCACTATCAAGCAAAGTTTTTATACCCCACGGTAATATGCTTTCCCCAACTGACAAAGCTTTGTAGATTTTACACTTTGTAAAATTAGTCTGATCAACCAGGGATAAGTTTAGGTTACTAGATATTCTCGCGAATTTTGCCGATAGGTCTGGTAAAATGATAATTCCGAGTCAAAATCTTGTCTTTAATGGCTTTCAAATAAGATCACTTTCAAAATCGAATACTTTTAAAACTTATTCGATTATTTGAATATCAACTTTATTACTTTAAATTTGCAATTGTACATCACACTGGTAAAGCCGCATAAATCATAAATGATTCTTTTGTCGTTACTTTGCAAATATTTTAGCATAGTGGACTGACTATTTCTAGTTGCTTATTTATCTAAATAAGTTTTTAGTTAGATACATACACATGTACATGTATATTTTTCACAATTGCTTAGTTTGTGTGAACGACAATGTTTAATGAAATAGATTTTGTATGTTTTTCGGTACTTCGAACAGTAAAAACTTATTTAAGTACCAAAGCCATCAACATTTAACATCACGTCTAAATATTATTTTTTTCTCTTTTCCATGTCCTTGCTGCCTGAATACTAAAAAAGTTCCAATATAATCAAAAGCATATGTAATTTTATATTTTACATTTATTACATAGCAAATTAGTTTTGGTTTTGAGTACTCGAAAAAGCAAATAGACAGACGGTGTTGAGTACAAAATAGTGAGTACCCATTGTTCACACACATCTATTGTGTACATTTGCATACATACAGATGCATGTATTTGGTTTTTACACTAAAAAATTATTTTTTAAATTAATAGTTGTTTAAACATTTGAGTCAACTATCTTTTTTTTTTAATTTTCTTATATTTAGATATTTAACCAATTTTTACGAGATGTTTAGTTTTGCTCTTTTTTAGTGCGCTTCACTACAGATTGAGTGGGACGTAATTTACTATATCATTCCACTTGTAATTTTTATTTTTACAATATTAATTTGTAACTCCATAAGGTAAAATAAGTCGGAATCTCTGTAGAGGTCTGTACTTCTGGTTGGTATTGAAATATATTTCCCGAGAATTCTAGGATGCACTCAGACCCGTATGGCGAATCGATCTCTTGGATTTAGTTTCGAGAATTTGGATATTTTTTCATATTCAGTAAAAGTTTTAAATTTTACAATAAAATTGAAAATTTGGGTGGGTACAAATTTAATTGTTTTAAAAAATCGCTAATTTATTATTTTACCAAAGACTTAATGTTGTTAGAGGTAAAGTAAAATATTTAACAAAAAAATTTAATTCCAATAAAAAAAGGAATATAGAAAAAAACTAAAATTAGAATTATCATAAAAAATAAAATTGTTTCTTTCTTAGCAAGAATAATAAACGAACTCAAGCCTGATAGAAATTAGAAACGTTTCACAAAAAAACTTCGGAAATAACAGACAAATTTACCTTTTATAGAAGTTTTATTCAAAATTTAAAATGTTTCAAACAATAAAAAATCGCCAAAGTTATTTGTCAAAAAAAATTTAATAAAAAGTTTCAAATCACCAAATTAAAATTTCACTAAAATATTAAAAATTTTATCAAAAATACGATAATTTTCAATTTATTTTACCAGCCTTCCGAAGATCAATTTCTGTTTTTATTTATATTTCACCAAAAAATAAAAAAGAATTGTTATTAAAAATTATATAGAAAAAGTAAATAAAAATTGTCCAAACTAGTTGACGTTCTTTACTTCATATTTAAAGCGATTTTTCTTTAATTGTAGTTTCTAAGTCTAACAATGTCGCTTTAAGCGATTTTTGTTTGTTTTCAAGTTTATTTTATTTTTTTTTGTCTTGTATTAAAAATTATTTTCCAAATTTATCAGATTTAAGCCCATTAAAGACCGACTTAACCTTGCCTGGCGGCAAGTTAGCTGTGGCACTAAAAAATATTTTATAGGTATCTTTAGATCTTAACCGACAGCAGCGTCATCTATGCCGGGCATCCTTAAATCGAATTAGACATTCAGGAATCTCTCTAAACAAACTGCATGAACATGGGACCTATACAGGCAATAGAATGGCTGACAGTGACGAATTCTTTTGGATTCTCCTCATGAGCCTGCAAAAGGAAAATTAATAATGCTATATATGATATGAGCCAGGCTTGATAGCGGGAAGGAACTACATGCAGGGACACGAAGCTAATCTGGCCTAGATTAGAACAGGTTCGACCAGAACTCAAAAGGCGTAATTAAGAAACACGAGGAAAAGTGTTACTTCACATTGCAGATTTGGCAACAACGCTACGCAAATGATGTTGCCAGAGAATTATGCCTCAGATACTCTAATGCTTATTTGCGATTTTTTCTGTTACAGATTATAATTATTTTTCCGACTTTCCGACTTCAAACTTCAGGTGCAATGTTCATGGTGAAAGCTAGCATTGAATGGAATTAAAAAAAAGGAAATTAGTGGTTTGGCCAAAGAATTTATTGACTTCAATTTAGTGGTCACCTTTCAATTTGTGTGCGAAAAGAACAACAAGCCCAGTTTTTAAGTTCATAAAACAGGAAATGGCCTTATATAGGCGTTACGGGCGAATGAGACAGGCGGATAAGATAACAAGGGGGACATTTTCGTGCATCACAATAATTAATGCCAACGGCTAGGAAATCCGCTTTGGCGTTAACAGTTCTATTGCAATATAAAGAAATTAAGCGACGACTAAGTTAGTGTTTTTTCAAGTCGTTAGGAACCGAATATTTTTTATTCAAAATTTGTCCCGAAAAAAAAACTGAACTATTCAACTAAAACAATAACAGAAAATGAAACAAATATTTATTTGCATTTATAAAGAACAACTTGCATGCGCGAAGGGAGTGGGATTGCCATCATCATGTGCTGTCGCTTGTTGCGTTCAAGTTCTGAGCGAATAGATAGCGAAAAGAAGAAAAAAAAATAACAATCCGTGTTTAACTTGTTGTTGTTGTATCAAAAACTAAATACTACCTGATATTAACTTTGTGGTTTTTAAATATGTACATCTTTTACCGGCTGTTTGTTATTTTTAAAATCATATGCTTTTGTTTTTTTGTCGTTATTTTGGCAGTTTTTTTTCTTATTACGCTGGTGTCGTTGTTTCTATATTTTCTCGTTCTGCCACCAACAAATAAATAGTTGTTTTTGTTTTGATTTTTTTATGCATTTCTAAAATACTTTTGTTGTCGTTGTTCTTAAATTTTATTTTCCTTTTAGGTTGGCATACGGTGGCTGTGGTGCTTGCACCCTGTCGTGCCGTGCCGTCTAATCAGTGTGGGAACATAATGGTTTTTTTGGTTTCATTTTTGTTTTTGCCTTGTGTTTTCTTGTGTTCTGTTATGAATCTTTATCATACGGCGGTCCAAATTCATTCTGAACGTCCACATCGTTCAGATCGGTTCAGTTGTTTAAGTTCTCGCCGTTTCTAAAGTTCGTTCGTTGCTAGTGATCAGCGGGCAAATAAAAGAGCGAAAAATCTTACCGTAAGATTTTTGTCGCGTATTTGTCTGCAGGTGCAGTCAAATTCAAAGTGTTACGGATAATTTTTGTTAAAAAATATATCTGTATGTACATAAATACATACAAAATGAATTCATTTATTTTTATAAATTATTGTGTGAGTATTTTTATTAAATTGTTTAAGAGTATTGTATTAAGGAAGTGAAATTACTAAATGATTTTTTTTTTTTACAAAATACAAATATATATCGATGTAATAAAAATGTAAAGTTTGTATAAATTCCTGGATTAGGCTTAAATTACATGTAATAGTGCAATGCTGAAACAAATTATTTAAAAAAAGTTTTGTTTTATCATATGATGTCCTCCAAACTCTGGTTTCTTTGCGGCATTTCAGAAGACTCTTTGAAGTTTTATGTGACGATATGCAAAAAAAAATATTTAATATGAGTACTCGATTGACTTTAGATCATGATTTATGATTGATTCAGTCACGATGGTGATTAATAATTTTTAGTAAATATTCAATAAAATTTATAGAACATTTTGTTTTGTATTCGAAATATGTATGTATTTATTTATGTTTCTGTTTTTAACAAAACGCGCTAATGACCATTTTTCAAACAACATTTTTTTGTGATCTTATATAATTTTAGTAAAAAGAACAAAAATTAGTTTGAAAAAAAAAATTATGTGACACAAATTTTGGAAAAAATGAAAAATAATTTTATTCTCTAAAGCTTATTTTTATCCTGATTTTGTATATCTTAACGCTTTCACTACTTTGTGCTAAAACAGGATATCTCCCTATAAAATCGACCAATGAAATTCATATATTTGAATTAATTACAGCCTCCCATTCTATATCAGGCTTTTCCGGGAGGCCTTTGAAAATCCCTAGCTTTGTAGCAGTGTTGTCATATGCTCTCTCAGTTTTATTTCAATCAAAATTTTTTAACATAACATCATTTTTTTATCTCTGGATTTTGACACTTATGAAGTTCCATAATATATGAATATAACTTGTTAAAAGAGTTGAACAAGTAATGAAAATGCCGTTGCCTGTATGTACGTTGTGTCTGGCGAAAAAGGTACATAATGATTACATTGCCCTGTGGCGCAGAATAAAAATGTGTTGGACACAAACAACATCACGTTCATTCAATGTGATGTTGATCTAAAAATATCGTGAATGTTGACGTCAATATATATAATAGAGGCGGTTGAACTAACCGGACTAGGGGTTTTAAAATACATTTTTGAAATTGAATGAAAAATGAAAAAGGTTGAAATATCCGAGGTGCCGCTTACTTTGACACTCGATAGCGTTGCTTAAGTTAGTATGCAAGACTGCAGCTCGAATACTCGATGCTATGCATCTCTAAGATGTATATATAAAGCGGACTAGTCGTTTAGAGATCGCGAAAATACTTTGATTTTGCCGCACTTTTCTTTAACGAGAAACTGGAAAACTTTTTAATTCTACAATAAATTCTATAGTATAAATTAATCTGCACATTCGGAAAAGCTGCCAACCGCAATTTTCCTTCGAGAACAAGTGGATACCAAGTTTTTTGTCTACAATAGTCAATGCTATTAAAAATTCTGCAACAACATTCTAATGTCTATTATCCAGCATTTCAGCAGAAGAAGAGTCAATCCGATTAGCGGACCCACGTGGTATGCAGGTGGCCTCTTAACCTAACCTAATATACCGGACTACAGGCTTCAGTTACACTTTTGTTCTAGGTAAATATGCGGGGTGTATGAAAATAGCAGCAATATAATTGAAAAACTCTGGATGGGTTTCCAACTTCGAAATCAGCCGGCATAAGAAACATTAATAATATTCACGAAAGCTTTAGTTTTTGGCAAACGAAAGAAAAAGTGACAGCTAACAGTTTCCGGTTAATAAATGAAAACGAAGTAATTAAAGTGCGGCTACTACAGTATTGATAAAAGCAACATCGCTTTGAAGTTGTGGTCAAAAATTACAAGTTCCAAAATATATATTTATACGTTTTAATGCTGGCAACGACAAGTGAAAACCGATTTTTCATTTTTCCTCTTGAGTTGCGGTCAAAATTTCTTTCATGACATTATTTAAAATCAAAGGTCCACATCAACCCGTGCGTTTAAGCGGCGTTTTTTATAATTTGTTCATATCTGAGTGTTGCCCTGATTAAAAATCCTGTAGTTATAAATGAATTCACCTTGAGGAAGAAAAGAAATTGAATAATTCAATTAAAATTTAATTCTCTTCAATGTCTGCAGTATTTCTATCGTTAGTTTTTTATTCTCATTATGTATTATTTTTGCTATCACTCATGTTATTATTGTTCCTATTTGCTAATGTTATCATATACGTACTTACAAAACAACAAGTAAATCATGTTCTTACTTCACATTTGTGACAATAACAGCTTACAGTTTTGACAGTAATACGTGTATTTTCAATTATCTTTAATATTTTTGTACTCTGTCAGTCGAAACGTCGCGACATGTCGCATTGAAAATATTTATAGACATTCATATGCATAACAAAAATATCTTAAAGCAAACTATGTAGATAATAGGAAAGTGTCAACAAAGACTTACAGTGTATTTTTATATCAATACAGGGTATTCGATAGAGAATTATAAGAGATCATAAAACGGACTGTAGTAATTATGAGGGCTTGATCACATTTTTTTTATGTTATTATTACAAAACCTATGACTATAGCAGTTTGTGACTTCTGACAGTTTTGAATTCTTATTTAATTAACCCCACGTTTGCCAAAACCGGATATCGAATTATTCGAAAATCGGTTCTTATCTATTTTCCTGTCTTTTAAAACCGATTATTAAAAAGTGGCGGTATTAAATACATTAATATTATATATATACTCCTATATCCGGGGAACACATGTGGCAGTATAGAAAGATTACGTACTTTTAAAAGAAGAAACTTCAATAGTAATGACAACCATGTGATCTAAAGATCTAAAATGACTCGGTGTCAGCATTGCGTAAATTTTTGTATATAATATTTTTGTGAATTATCGAACTATTTAAATACAGTTAGTATGTGGGTGCTAAAACTGCATTAGGTTCTGATAGTGTCGAATAAACCAAAGTTTTGCTGTATTTAACACAAATTACTTTTCTTAAGCAATTTAAAAATTCCGCCTGTATTATAAAAGTTGTAACTAATTCTAATTTCAACAAATGTTTTCGTATTTTATAAAATATACAATTCTACAACACAATGCGTCATAGTGTGTTGTAAATTGAACAAAGAATTTTATTTACATCCTACTTTGTTGTTATTCTTACATACACACAACATAAATTGATATTCCCAAGTTATAATACAATTTTGGCCAGAATATTATTTTATATTTTCTCGACTCTTATCCAATTAGTAAAAGGTCGTAAAACTTTATACAATTATATGAGTTAATTTTCCTTCATTCATTCATTTTTTGTATGTTTTTTATACCATTTACCACAGTATTTATGACTCTGTCATTCCGTTTGTAATTTCTCCCATATTCATTTTCATCCTCATAAAGAGGTGATTTGACGATGTCTCTCTTGATTCCCTAGGAACTTGAAAATTGGGTTATCTGATCCTCGATTTTCTGCTATTTGAAATCAGAAATATCGGTTGGCAAATTTCAGAGATATGGGAAACGAATTCAATTTTTTATTTTTGGTATTTCCCATTCGCAATAAAATTTTCATATTCTGAATCCATAACAAACTATTATGCCCCTTTTAGAAATTATTTACTCGAGAACCCCAGCTAACTTACGAAAATAAATGTGCAACTGAATAAAAAATTCACTACAAAGAATCTAAAAAGTTATCCAAGTTTACAATAAGATATATATTCCTACAAAAATTTGAAAATTAACTAAAAAATCGAAAAATTGCAATGAAAGAAGTTTAAATTCCCAAAAATGTTTGAACTTTACAAAGAATCAACATTTGTCCAATAAGCTCACTATTAATTTTGACAAATCAATTAGGGTTATTAATTTCAAAAATCTTAATAGAAATAGAAATTTTACCAAAGTCCGAAAATTCACAATAAATTTGCCAGCAATTTCTAAACGAAAAAATTTTTCCAAGAAATCGAAATTTAAAAAAAAAAGTTAAAATAAGACTTTAGCCAAAATATCATATTTTACCAAAAATTCGAATATTCCCAAAAGTCGAAATTTCAAAATTGTTTCACAGAAGTACACATTTTGCCAGAAATCAACGTTTCATCAATATCAAAAATTTAAATTTCACAACGAACCGAAAGTTTAACAAAATATCTAAAGAGTTTCAATTTAATCTCAAAATCGATATGTTATCAAAAAATTCGAAATTATATTATAAGCCGGTGATTCGGTTAATCACACAAAAAGGAAATTATTGAAAATTCACCAAGAAATCTAAATATCGCATAAAAGTGAAAAAATCAGAAGAAAATAAAAATTCCACAAAAATTTAGAATTCTCCAGAATATCCTATAAACCGAAAAAAATTACCAAAAGATTTCAATTTTACCACAAAACATTAATTTCTCTAAGAAGCGCAAAATTAAACAAACAAATCGCTGGAAAATATAAAATTCAAAGAAAATATAAAACACCAACATCAAACCAAAATATAAAAAAATATACCAACGAACCGAAATTACTGAAACTGAGGTAATATAATTAAAGGATAACAAATTTGAAAAACTTACCCTAAGCAATTAATTAAAAATGCTTAAACTATTTTTAAGGGAAGAATTAAAAACATCTGTAGTCAATCATCCAACATGTTTCGTACTTGGATGAAGGGTATATAAAATTCGGCACAACTGAATATAGCTCCTTTACTTGCTTTTATTTGCTCCCTTTTTATATCTTTTTTACCAAATTTTGTTTTTAGGTATTGAACTAATGGAAAGAAAACACAAAGAACAACATTAAAAAAAGAGATAAGTTTTAAGTAATAATAAATAAATAATTTTGGGTTCAGGTATTTTATTTTATATAAAAAAAACAAAGGCATATTTTTCTTTGACTTATATTTTGTTGCTTCACTTTTAGATACATTATTGAATTATAATTTTTTCTTAAACAAACAGAGAAGCGTTACCACACATAAAAATATATACTTATTTTTTGGAATGTATAATTTGTGTAAAACTCTTTCAGAAGAATCGCGTTTAGGGTAATATTTTTACCCGACAAAACAGTAATTTTCGAGTACGAAATGAGCACATAAATGATTATTTTAATCGCGCAGAAGAGTCGAAAAGGCTCGAATATTATCAATAGTTTCATTAAATACTGACTGGGTATGTACATACGTACATGTAGATGTTTGTTTAAATATAAAATGAAAAAATTGTTTTCTAATATTAATTATTGTACTACGCGAATGATAATTGCCACCTCGGTAGAAAATTTGCAGGTGCAAAAATATCATTCTCAATAGGAACATTCGGGGAACTCACTCTTGGTTGCAAACAATACTTGCAAACCTTGCAAATGGTCTAGCAAATATGCTACATTTTGCAAGACCATAAAAACAAAATGTATGAAACTAAGATTTGCTACACTTGAGCAAATATGCTATGGCAAAAATCGTTGCAGATTGGTAATTTGCAATGCTAAAATAACTGTTTATTTCATTTTATTATTATTAAATCAAAACAACTAGACACCTGCGCTTACAAAGTTTCACGGCGGTAGAACCGTCTCAACAATTGCCTGTGAAGAATTAAAATTGAAGCTCAGATTGTTAAAAAATGTTTGCGAAAATAGTAAGAATTAAAATATCAAACAAAACTCCATTAATTGATAAAAGTTTTTAGGAAGTTTATGCACACACTAAATACTTTCTTTGCGTAAACATTTTAGTGCGCCTTAGCTTATTGCATGCGGCAAAGTTACTTTATGCAACTCTGTAATACATTTGCTTAAAAAAGACACTCACGCTTTGTGCCAGAAAATCATACTAAGAGTGCAAAAATTGCAAATATGCAACGAGGAGTGATTTCCGCTATTGTCTTTAATCACAAATCGAAAAAAAAGTAATAAAAAATATTGTTTTTGCGTTTCTTCTTCACTTTCCATAGCATAACGTTGCCATCTATTCTTAATGCTCCGACCAGCGTTACCGTTTAAGTTATTTTTAACCAAAATTCATTCTTATTTCTAACCGAGAGTTTACACATGCGAGTAATAGTTCGAAAAACTCAATACACTCACACTTTTTTACTAACACATTCACATGTTTCGCACTCGCAGCAAAATTTGCATGCGAGTGAATTTTTGGCACTTTCATGCAATCAAATGTCAAATAAACTAATGGAGTTACCCTGCCAGAAATTTTAAGCAAATTAAATGGATCATGTTATAATTAAAACTAAAAATTTAGATTATTTTCGATTAAATTGTGAGTTAGTTTCTTAAAATTAATACAATTAATACAATTGTATTATAGATCGCTAATATCATTAAAATATCAATAATAGTAATTCATGCCAATTATTTCTTTAAAAATGATTCTATGTTGAGAACTTGGCAGCTCTATTTTGTAAGCAAAACAAAACGAAATGAAAAGTAATGTATAATTGAAATTAAAAACGTAAAAGAAATAAAAATGGATGTAAAATTGTGCCAAAAAAACATTATAAAACTAATAAATTTATACCGCGCCCACCTACTTTTATGGGATATGAGCAGTAAGTCGTACCGTCGTAATGATTTAAAAATAAAAGCATTTGAAACAATTGCAAAGGAAATGAGAATACCGGTGGAAGTTTTTTTTTTTTTTTTATACTGTATTTTATTTCATTGAATCTTTCTATTAAAAGAAATTCACAATAAGTATTCAAATCTTATTTCTAAATTATTATTTACTAGTTAGTACCAACGTAATAACTAATTTTTTGTATTCAAATCTTAAAAATCTATCTTCTATTGTGTAGAGAGAGCCGCCTTGCCAGGCTCAATGTGTCAGTTCTTTTTAGTCTCTGGTGGCCGTCAAATTGCAATAAATTGCGCGCTAGAGTGTTGCGATGTGCGACTAGTTTGTTCACGTATTTGGACGTGTATGTTTTAACTTCTTCGTGGATAGTGGGAACTTTGAGATCCCTATGTGTGTTTTCATTTCTTATGTACCAGGGGGCGCATACGATATGACGTAAAAGCCTAGACTGTCTTCTCTGTAACTTCTGGATGTTTGATGCACAGGCAGTACCCCACAGCTGAATACCATATGACCATATTGGCTTTATAACGGATTTGTATAATAGGACTTTATATTCCAAAGCCAAAGTTGCGTTAGGACTTATTAGCCAATGCAGTTGATTTGTTCAAAGCTTTATGGACGTTATTTTTGCCTCAATGTGACGGGACCAAGTTAGGCGCCGATCTAGGTGGATACGTAAATATTTGACGTGCGTTTCCGCTAGAACCGTGGTATTAGTTATTGTGATTGGTGGACAATTTTGCCTTCTAAGGGAAAACGTTACATGAGCACATTTTGATGGATTTACCTTTATTCTCCACTGTTTTAGCCAGTCGTCTAGCTTATGAATATGGGACTGTAGCTTTTCAGATGCATCCTTTGAGATCATTACTGACACTTATAATTGCAGTGTCGTCTGCAAAGGTTGCTGTATATGTATGTGGGCTTGTCGGCATATCCGCTGTATAGATGATATATAACAGCGGCCCTAGCACACTACCTTGAGGTACTCCTGCACTGATTTTCCCACATCTTGAAAGTTGGTCCTTTGACCTTACTTTAAAAGTTCTACCGGACAAATAAGTTTTTATAAGCTTGTGGGTGTTTACAGGTAGAACCCGAACTATTTTAGTAAGTAGCCCATCATGGCAGACTTTATCAAATGCTTGGGAAATGTCTATAAATAAAGCTGAACGTAACGATTCTATGGACTTGTTCAATCGTACTATGCCTTGCTCGAAAACCAAACTGATGATCTGGGATAACGTTTTGTTCATTTAGAAAAGAAGTTACACTCGAGACGAATAATTTTTCAAATATCTTTGACAAAACTGACAGTAGGCTAATTGGCCTGTAGGATGTAATCTGGCTTGAGTCCTTTCCAGGTTTCGGGATCATAACAATTTCAGACATCTTCCAAGAGCATGGGAAGAAGCCGACGCGCAACATGGCATTAAATATGTAAAGTAAAATTCTTACAGCTGAATTAGGTAAGTTTCTTATCATTGATCCTGTTATACGATCAGGTCCAGGTGATTTCTTCATATCCGTATTTTTAATTGTCGATTTTAAAGAAGACAACCGAAATTTCATAGGATCATTCACGATGTCGCTAATAATTGGAATAGTGGAATTACTTATATCATGTGGTGTGAAAACCTTCTCTAAGTGCTTTGCGAACGCATTTGCCTTTTCACTTGAGTTTTTAGCCCAAGTACGGTCTTCAAGTCTTAGTGGGGATTCGTAAGCAATAGGACATTGTAAGTGCTTTACAGCTTTCCAGAGACTATAATCCGTGTTTTTCAATGGATCCAAGTTTTTAAAAAGTTGTCTATAGCGAGTTGGTGTTTCTGTCTCAATTTACTCCGTAAGTTTTTTTTGGCATAAGTTCAATTGCATTTTTATGTGTGGTGAACGACTATTTTGCCATTGTCTTCTTAGTCTTCTTTTCTCAATGACGAGCATCTGAATATCTGCTGTTGCCTGGTACGTTATTATTTTAGCTGATGGCTTTGTTGGCGTTGCAGCTATGGCTGCGGCAGTCACGACGTCTGTAAAATGGTCTACAGCTGCTTGAATATCAGCTGGATTTCTCAGTGGGATGTTCAAAGGTAAGTAAGAGCTCACATACATTTTATATTTTAACCAATTCGTGTTTCTGTTCGGGTAGAAACTAAGGGTTTTAGGTGCAGTGACAAAACTGTCGTGTAAAATAACAATTGTAGGTGAATGATCAGAAGATAGGTCATAGGATGAATTAACTAAGAGTTGATCGCGTTTGATGTTTTTTACTATAGCAAAATCAATAAGGTCTGGCAACTTATTAAAGTCTGTCGGCCAATAGGTGGGTTTACCGGTAGATACGACGTCAAGCTTGTTTGTTTCAATTGTATAATACAACTGCCTACCTCTAGGACTAAGGAGTCTGGATCTCCAATATGTGTGCTTTGCATTGTAATCGCCAGCGGCAATTGGTGTTCGATTTTATGCGTAGGTGGGCAATACACTGAGGAGACTTCAATCTTAAAATCAGTAAGATTTATGGTCGTGGCTTGCAAAAAGTCTTCGTTGAATTCAGGCAATGGAAAATGCCTTACGTTTTTTCGGACTATAATGGCAGTCTCACCACATGCTCTTTCGCTTGGGTGTTTGGTGTCATATATAAAATACCCATCAATTCTAAAGCAGTTTTTTATAGTGAAGTGTGTTTCAGAGACTAATAGTATGTCTATATCATGTGCTAGCCGGTGGAAGTGGTGAAAAAAAATTATTAAAATCTTGAATATCTTCCTCCCACAGCAAGTCTTTTAGCAAATGTGCTTCTATATTTAAATCACATCTCTTTATTAATAAGGGTTTTACCCAATACTTCCTTTTAGGCACTTTTTTCTTTAGTTTTTTCTTTTCTTTTTCATTTCCTTGTATTAATTGTTTAAGTTTTAAAAGCCAACTAATTTTTTGGAGTTTACTCTTTGGCGACATTTTTAAAATGAACTTTCACTCTCATGTGTAAACAGAAATACAAATTGCAAGAGATTCGAGTATTTCGAACAATTTTTCGTTGATAATACGTATACAGCACTCGAAGTAAACTTTTTTCATTTTGTTATTTTTTTCCAATTAAGTAATATAATTACATTGTGTTTGGATAACATTGATAACACTTGTAAAAGTAGGTTGGTTTACTAAGGAATTAACGCCAGGATTAAAGTTTGGTAAATATTTCACAAAAAATAAAGTGCCTGTTAGCCAAAAATTTCTATATTACAAGTTTGCAATATCATTTTTATTAAATAAAATAAGGAAAAATAAGTTGTATTTATTCCCAAAGTCTAAAATCAAAAACCATTCTTGTCGAAATAGATTTTCAATCTCTATATTATAAGTTTGCAATATCATTTTTATTAAATAAAATAAGGAAAAATAAGTTGTATTTATTCCCAAAGTCTAAAATCAAAAACCATTCTTTTCGAAACCAGATTTTCAATTGTGATATTGGAATTTTGTTGAAGTCATGTTGAAGCAGGCACATTCAGCCTGGCGAGATGGCTCTCTCAACCCATTTATATATAGGACGTTAAGATTTTAATACAAAAATTAGTTATTACATTAGTAATAATAAATAACACTGTAGAGATAAGATTTGAATACTTATTGTAAATTTCAATAAAATATATTTAAAGTTTAAAAATTTTTTTTTCTGAGCGTGCACGACGCAAATTAAAAATTTGGTTGAGGTTCCCTTAATCTAAGAGCAACATACATATTAGAATTGAGTTCCATGGTTATAAACAAATTATACTATTATTGTAGAGAAAAATAATACGGTTCTCTCTTAGAACTGTAAAAAAGCATAAAAGTTTTAGCATCTTATTAGCAGTGGCAGAGGTACGAATACAGGCTAAAGCTGTCGAATACTTAGTAGTCAACGCGCCAACCACTTAAGCCACATCATCCTCCTACTATTATTAAACTAGAAATAATTATTACGTAGAGTTATTATATTATTTTTATGTAGTTAAAATACTTTGTTTGTGGTTAAGATTCTAGTAAAAATTTTATTTTTCAACTCAATCATGTTGTAATTTTTATTAATGGAAATCATTTAACTATTAAATGTAAACTATAACTCCTTTTTCGTAACGAAATAAATGTTTGAAAGTTATCGTAATATTCGTTATATGATTGCCACAACAGTACGACCTATTTACGCTAAAGTATGCAAATTGGCTCTAAAGCCAATAACACATCACCTGATAAAATATTTAAACAATAATTATTATAGTTGTGGAGATCACACATTTTATTGTATATGACAATGTTAGTTACCTTGTGTTGTATAAATAAAATTTAAAAAAATAAACCCAGCTGTAAAATTTGGTTTTTGTAACATACGATAATATCGCTCAAAATAGTCGAATATATTGTTATAGAGAACATAATACAACCATGTATTTGGGAGATATTTTAGAAATTTGTTTGCGCTTCAGCATTTTTGTTGTTGTTGTTGGGATTAAAACGATGTTTTTGTTTTAAGTAAAATTCTGTTCGACTAAATTTGCGTGCTTTTTCACAATCAATGTATGCTATTATTGATTAGATTAACAAAACAATGGAAAATTCAACAACAAAAACTATGTCGCTTAAGTGAGGCAAAACTATTATCAATTATCGTACATCTGACAGATTATTTCAGTAAAAATGTTCGACTGTCTTATCTGCAAACTTAAAGGCTACAAAAACCAAACAAAATGGGTTTATTGTGAGTATATTTTGCGTTAAATAAATCAAACAAAATTATAACGACTTCCAAAAATTTTCACCAAGATGATAAAAGTTATCATAAGCGATAATGCCCTTCGTAATATACGATTGTATGTACATATGTATGTAGATATATAATAGTGTTAACTTTAAAAAGCGACAGTTAAATCGTTATATTCCATAATTATTTTTTTAATTATCGTAAAAATAATAATTATATATTTTGAGTCATTCTACGCTAATAGCATTAATGCTTAAATTTATTTGTATCTTTGCTTTATAGCATTAATCAATATTTTTATAAAATAATTTTTTCTGTTGCAAAAATATTTATTGAACAAAATTATATTTCTTTTAACAATTTGGATGATTTTTGTCTGTGGGATTTGAAGAATTTTTTTTTACATGCAAGTTGATCCAGCTATGTATGTATATCGTCATACGAAACATAAGGTTGGTTTATTAAGCTGTTGAATTGAAAACTATTTCACTAGAAAAGAACTTAGTGTATGACATTAAATATGACAGTGTACAAGGAAGCTTTTCCCCGCGTTGCTATTTTTAGTTTCATTCCCTTTTTCAAAAAGTTTATAATTAATTCTTAAAAAATATATTCATTCTATTTAAATTCATGTAAATAAAAATTTTTTTTACATCGAATAATACCCTTATTGCTAATTACGACGTAATTTTTTTCTTTGCATTTGTTTCAACAAAAAGTATTAACACATTTTTGTTTAAAAACAATTTGAAAATATAATAAATTTATGATGTTTTGGTTTACTTGTTGACTTAGAGCAAACGTTTGAATGCCAATATGCAAAGTGAGCAGATGTTCATTATAAACAAACAATCTATATTCTTTAAAACTAGAACAAAAACAAAATTGTATTAAACATGATCTAAAATGAAACAATGATCCAATAAAGCGGGCTTGCTGTCGAAATGAAATAAACAAGATGTGTGTGTTTTTTATGTTCAGTCGAATGACTGCCGCGGCTTCGCACAATGGCACGAATTCGAGAGGATCAACATTCAATGACAACGTCAAAGTTCACGCTAAGCAATTTCCTGATTTATGTTAACTTTGAGGTCATCGGCCAATAGCGGCTTATAATTTTGAAGAAGTACATGCAAATAATGTCACCAGTCCAAAATCCACATCATGTAGCAGCTTTTTGTAGATGGTTTGCTAACTTACTTTTATAGCCAATAATACACTCAGCGGCCTTACAGCGTTACCTATGGTCACATGCTTTTTGGCTAAGCTTGCAGACCAAAAACCCGACTCAAAATTCGTCAAGTTGGAATCTGCGAAAGTCTAAGTTCTTTCGCCTGACGATAATTTGACTACCACGGCTTCTAGTCTACACTTTCGCGGTTACGAGCGATGCTCTCTGTCGATCTGACAATCCCTTGCCTACCTTGGCCGCCCGCCACTGATTCTTAATATCGACTTGCTCTTAATGGAAAATCTTTATTCAAATAGTATAAGTGCGTATGTAAAAATATTTATCGGGCATGTTCTGACACTCGCAAAAGTGTCAAATCGCCTGCGAGTAGCAAATCGTCAAACTTATTTCTGCATGTTCTGCAACTCGCGCGTTTTACTTGCGAGTTGCTTCTGAAGAGAAAACTCTGCATTTTTAATATTTCTAATACCTGAACCTAGAATATTACAAAAAATACCCGGGCATTTCATTTGAATTAATTACAGCACTAGCTGCGTATATTTTTCGAAGCTGACTCGTATCAGCTGTTTATTGAAATCGCCAGTGCAAACTCTATTTATTTAATTTATTCATAACTTTGTAGTTTCTTTAAAAACTAGTTTAGTTTAAATACAGCAGTTCACTTCAGTATACTCTTGCGACTTGAACTCGCCAAAACTCTTGCGAATGCGAGTTACAGAACACCTTACATGCGAGTTGAAATCACAATCGCAAATTTTGTGCGAGATCCGAGTGTCGGAACATAGCCGTATATTCCCCTAATTATTAGTCGATAACCAGTGTAAATAGTTAAACTTGTTATTCATAATTTTGATTCAAAATTTGTTAAAAATTTACGATTTTATATGATGTTTTGTTTTAAGTATTGCATTCGATTTCATGTCATCTCTACACGATTGCAAGGGGAGAGAAAATAGGCTATTGCCCTTACTTCTTAAATGATTAAAATTTTACGTTTTAACGAACAAAAATGTCAAAATGTGTTCTTTGTGTTAAAAATTCCCAAACCCCTGCAAAACCTTAGTCATCATCTAATATGAGTGAGTGCCTAGCAAATGTTTTTATAGGCAGCATTAAAATTTAATAAAAGTTCAAAAAACTCTTTAAGAAAAATATTTGTGATAAGTTTATAAATGAAAATATGTACATAAATACTTATTTCAATAAATGTCACTTGCAAATATTTTTGCTCTTTTTTTAATTATTTGACGTCAGCAATAAAGTACATTAACACCCAGTGTACGAGTATAAAGTAAACAAAAGAAACGTTCATGCAAGAACGGCAACTGTTGTCAAGTAAAGAATAAAATGATACCTACGCTCGTGATTGGAGGAGTTAGGGGTCAACGGTAAACAGTCCTCTTACTTGTTAATAAGTAACTAATATACAAAACTTAGACTTTCGGCATAAAAATGATAGGAAAATATGCTAAAAGTGCCATAGTTTTAGTTGAATTGCATGTATTAAAAAAAGTTCATCATCAAATATTAGAATTCTTCAATAGTTGGGACAGACAAAATATTTTACAATCATTATTATTATCTAGGTCAAGTGCACTAGGACCCATAGGATGTTTTGTAAAAATTTATGTAGTAAGACCAAATGTATCTCTTGAGGACGTACCAAGCAATTTTATTCTGCAAAAACTGAGAGCTAGACAATCACAGAACATATGCTCAGATGTCTTATTATTAAGGTCAACGTATCTACATTTAATGGTCTCTGTATCCGGTAAGCCACTCCTCAATTATCCTTAGCTAAAGCTTTTCAAGCATCAGAATCGTTTGGGATTTTCTCGAACCCGCTCGTTTGCCACATGCTACTTTAAAACGAATTCGAAAGTAAATCTTTAATCGTTTTAACAAACAAAAAAAAAACGAAAAAAATTATATAAAAGAGAAAAGATCGTTTCACATCGAGCAGAATTATGGTTGCCTATTTAAGTGATGCTAACTCATGTAGGTTTTTAACATAATTTTAAATTTTCTTTTTAGTTCTGCAATTTTGTAGTAAAATGTTTTGTTGTTTAATTTGAATTTCTTCTTGTTGTGGATTGTGCAGCACAATATATTTTTGCAGCTTCTTCAGTCTACTTAACTTGGGCTACCATGGTTTAAATTTCTTATGTTTAACGACACGGTCTTCAAGGAATATGCAAGTTCTTCAATGGGCCTGTTATACGTTTTACTTGAGTTATTAAGTATTAACTACATATATCAAACAGTTGACGATGTTTGGCAACAGATGGCTCCAGCTGTGATGCGATAACACTCATTTTCATACATCGGAAAGTTTAGACATCTGTCAAAAATATTTAAATTGTGTTTTCACAACACAGTTTTTTATTGCTTTAAAAATGAAAAGTGTTTTTGCAGAGAATTTCGATTAATTTTTTTTTCTGAAGAAAACTGCTGCAGAAATAAAGCGTATTATTGTAGAAGTTTATGTCTATAGTGCTGTCTCTGAAATACTTGTTCGGTTTGGTTGCGACGCATCAAAAATGGCAATTATGATGTTAAAAAGAAAGAACGTTCTAATAGGCCATACAAGCTTTAGGATGAGAAATTAGAAGCATTGCCCTCTGACTAAAACAACTTGCAGAAACATTGTGAGTAACACAAGAGGCTATTTCCTATACCTTGAAAGAATTGAGATCATTTGAAAAGCAAAGAAATTCGGTGCCACATAATTTTTCACAAAGACAATGCTCGTTGCTGAAAAACAGGGGTGGTAAGTCTTAGCTCAACGGTTATTTGACTGTCATTTGTTTCGATCGATGTAAAACAAATTAACTAAAACACGGCTTGGGTCGTTGCTGCTCTCAAAATATGGACAGTTCTTTTGGCGCGGAATCCATTTGTTCTCGTAAAGATAAGAAACAGTCAAAGCTAACGATGGCTAAACGTTTCAATGATATGACAATTCAACATTCTGTGTAAACAAATTATTTATATACATGTAATTTTTGTTTATTTTAACAATAAATAAAAATAAACATTGTACATACACATGTTTATTAAATAAATATATTAAATAAATACATACATTAACAGACCGATTTAGTGTCTGATTATAAAATAATTTAATCACTTGTTTATAAAATACACACACATAAACAGACACAAAATCAATAATAGAAATAAAAGTGCAACTTAGTTGATAGTAGCTACATGTGGACTTAATTAGCAATTTACTGGTTGACTAGTGGGCTAACGTGCCAGACAATTGAAGAGGCTGGTATATGTATAGCGTGTTTTTTAATACCGATATAACTTACTAAAGTGTTAACTGAACTAACTAAAGTGTTAACTGTCAAACGAACTGGGCATGCTGCGCTCACTTTTTGACATTTATGATCAGTATACTCTGGAAAATCATCGTAAATAGATTGACGTTTGAACAACGGTACCAAATTATAAATCACATCCACAAAAATCAACCGTTTGGTGCGGTTTCCACGTTGGTAGCATCATTAGACCTTATTTCTTCAAAAAGGAAGAAAAATTGGACGTCCAGAATACGCTTCGTCCAAAACAACCAACTTTTCAGAAAAGCTTTAACGTCTTATGCTCGAAATTCTTTAGTCCAAATGCGAAATCCAAAAAAAAATCAAGGCAAACACATGAAAGTTTTAACGAAAAGCCTGACAACAAAATTTTTTCATTTTATTTTACATGCCTTACTACGTTTGAGTGGTTGTTTGCCAACTCTAAATGTAGCTGTAAGCCGTAAAGAAATAATAATAACAAGAGGCTATGCTTTGCTTCAAGATATTGCATGTGTATATTATAACAAGAGTTTATGGGATTTTATTCCTTCTATCTTAAAAATTTGCAGCTAATTTTTTTTTTATTTGTTTGTTAGTTTTTACAATTTAAAGTTCTATGGGGCTTAGAAGATACCCTGTACCTATAAACAAAAAGTAACAACACACAAATGTTAGATTTTAGAAATTTGATAACAAATATCACCTACATACATACATACAAACATACACACGCACACACATACACACACATTATCAACAAAACTTACCAAAAGTAATAATTGATAGTCGTAGACTAATTTATATATAACACTGTACTTATTGTTTACACTAAAACAATATAAAATATAAACCTCGTACATTTATTTATTGAGAAGATAATTTGAGTGTGAGTCTGGTCCATCTTCTTTTCGCAGGCATTAAGTAGAATATTAAAATTAACCTAAAAAGAAACAACAGGCAGTAAATTTCGAAGTAATGAATATTTTACGTAAAAATTTGTTTGTCATTTCCAAAGCAAAGGTTTCTTACATATTTAATCTCTACGCAGTTTAGAAATTTAATGCAAGTGAATTTTAAAGATTTTTGTTTATATATAATCGTAGATTAATTGTCAATATGAAAGATTGTAATTGAGTTTAATTTTTTTTCTTGTTTTATTTTCAGAAGTCGTACTAGAATAACTTTTGTTCAACACATTTTTATACGAAACAATATAACAACCGATCTACCTACACACGTGTAAGGTACAAATTGAATCAACTGCTGCCAAAGAAAGACAGTGAGTGTTATCATTTTGCCAATGAAAACTTCAATTGCTTTGTACAATACCAATGATTACAAGTCAAAATTATAAAAAAATTTGTATTAATAAGTGCAACAATAATAAAATTAATAAACAACAAAATGCACATTTTCTATTAAAGTTCTACTGTTCTAATTTGAAATTCATACGTGAATATTATAAATTTAAACGTTTAAATCATGAGCCAACATTGTTAAGATTGACGACACTGAAAATAGAAGATAAAAAACCATTATAGCAGCAACATACATACGAAGCAGAAATAGCAGCGAGAACAATAACAAATTATTCATACACTAAGTAAAGTGAACTCATTAGAAGCAAAAAGAGTTGAAAGCGAGGGAGCAACCAGTGCTAAAACAGAAACAGCAACAGCAGTATCGAAAACAATAATAAAAGTTGACATTTTATTCCCCCAGGCATAAAAAAAAGCTTTTTGTTTATATTGTTTTTCACCATTTAATCTAAATTTGTTGTTCAGCGCACACGGTCACCGCTGTTGTGTGTATGGGAGAGTGTGGACTCGTATTTAACGAAGAGTGACGTTGACAGTTAACAAGCTCAATAACATCATCAACCATAACAAAATACATATGTATGTATACATAGTATGTATACATATTTAACACAAAAGCTTAAATCACCCAACACTCCAACTAAAAAAGAAAACAAATAGTGAATAACAACCAGCGTATAAACAAACTCAAACCAGTTGAATAGGCTGTTTGTAAACCGGTTTCAAGTGTTTGAATCAAAACAAATCCTACAAAAAGCCAAACGAAAATAATATTCTCTACATGGCATCGCACTAAAAGTAAAGAAAATAGTGTTAAAAAAATTATGTAAAAAACAGTGGAAAAAATATTTTGCTTTAAAGTAGAAAATCTTACAAACCAAACACCCCCAATCGTTTCAACTTAAATTAAAACAAATACCTACATATTAGAAAACACAAACCTTAAATAGAAGAAAAGTTTTCAATATTTGTCCCAGTTTGAGTTGTGTTGCAAACCGAAATAGCAATAACAAAATAACCTTAAGTCAGTGTTGCTATCTTGGTACTCCTTACAAAGAATAAATGATAAAACACTACTCGCGATTTTTTTTTGTAAACAAAAACTAGTTTTTTTGTTTGTTTTTATTGTCATCATTAGCATCAAGAGCAACAACAACAATTGTATCTAGTTTCTTTTTTGTGTAGTTTTTTAATTTTTTGTTTTGTTTTTGCTGGTGTAATTCGAGTATTAAAAAAAATATATTTTCTTCGTTCGTATTTTGGTGGCGAAAAAACTGGATTTCTCATTCAATGCACTCAATGGTTAATTGCTGCGCAGACATGGGACAAATTGGCCAAGAAGTAAGTACACAATAAAAACTTAAGTATATTTATATTTTTGTTGGATGTGTAGGATTTTCCCATAAGATTGGGTTGTTGGTGCGGGGTCCGTCAAATCTATTGTTTATTATTTCTCAATGATGGCAAATCACCAAGGCAAGTTAAGCGATTAAGTAGGTGTTCGTTAACTTAAATGCAGTGCGCGTTGCGTTAATTTGATTTCGTTTGGTAACCAACTTCGTAGCGACCGATTTGGTAAACAATCAGTCATCATCCGTACCGCAAAGAAACGTCAGATTGGCAGAGAACATCATTCACCATCGCCCCTATTATAAGATAATGATCGCTGCTTTCAAATAGATTTTGTTGGCGTATACATATATTGACACAGAAAGCCTTTACCACTTTTTGGATTTTGATAAAAGTGGATTCTTCTCCTAAATTTTTTGGGATTTGTTCTAGTACTGGCTGTCGTAATAACACGTGAATAAAAATAAGTTTTATAAATAGTTTATCATTATAATTGATTATTAGTAGGAGCATTCCAAAACTTTTGTATTTGAGTAATAACATTATTATTTTGGATTTCCTCAAAAGTCAATAAAAAAATTCATAATCTTTCAAAACCGTTCAAAATGGATTAAAGTATGTGGATATCAATTGTAGTTTTTTCTCTGAAGCTGACAACTGTTTGTCAGTATCCACATTATGTAATGTAATATGTGTGATCAAGCTTTAAAATATCAACTCGCTTTAATTTTTGTGTTTTATAAATTACGAGCGCTAATGCCATTCTTGCATAGTCGATTTTCGTAATTTTTATTTTTAATTAAAATTGCAATTTAAATTTCAGAAGAGCACAATAAACAATTTTTTTCTAGCTTAATCATAGGGCGTTTTCGTTTATTAAAGAATATGTTGCCCTGTGAAAGACTACTTACTTAACACATCCTTATTATTTGGGATTTTGTACAGATCATGAAAGGCAATGTCTTTCGCCATTTACCACAATTTTCGGCGTAAACAATATATATTTCGAATTTAAAAGGCAACAAATTTTACATTAATTATAGAAATGAAAATACCAATGATAACCTATAGTAATTATAGCTGAATGATAGCATCATAGTAACGAAGATCATCATACTAGCTAGTGTTGAAAACACGTTTTTTGTGGTAAATACTGTCAAAAATTGTTTATGTTTTACAAATACACTAGCATTTGCTCACAAACACACTTGCATGCGAAATAAATTCTCCTTGCTGATTTATAATCAAATAAAGAGCATCCGTGTACAGTGTTGCAATGATCAGAATTTTTTTGTGAGAAAAAATTTAAAAAACACCTAAGAGGAATAAGAAGTATAGAACATTTTTCTAGAATATATTTACACATTTGTTATTAAAACATTTCTTAAAGTTATTTGAACTGAGCGCGAAAAAGTACATTTAAGTCAGCGTTACCTCAACATTACACCCAGTAAGAGCCAAAATTACTCAATTTAAGTGAAATAAATGTTTATTAACATTTTATTTTATACAAGTTTGTTACAAGCGGCAAATATCCAAATACATATGTTTGTATGTTAAAAGACATTCAATGTTAGTTATACCGTTAGTTTTTACAGTAATTAGCAACAAATAAATAAAATATGGCTGTACATACATACATATGTACGTACATACATACATATGTACGTACATACATACATACATATGTACGTACATACATATAATATAATTGCAGCAACAGAATCAGACGATAATTTCTTCTTTAGATCAGTCTACAATTATTAAGGGCACTAAATATTCTCTCTGCAGAACCGTTTGAAAATGGCAAAATATAAATAAAGTATATTATTTTTATGCAATGTTGGAAATGACTTTTCACCGAATGAAGTTTTTAGTTTATAGACCAGCTCAAATTTAACGAAATATAACAACCCATGTTATCCCTTGGGCGTACATACATACATATGTACTTATGTGTTATGAGAAGTGCTAAAAAGCCAAAAATAAAAGTAATATATGAAGAATTGTGTTATAAAACAACAGAATACCGAATTACGCATGAACACTACACCTGTCAGAAATTATCCACGCTCTACACACGTACATACTTATATATTCCCTGTAGGAATTGTCAATAGTGAATCAGTACAGGCTTCCTACAGGGTTATGTCCAGCATTTTTTCACATACATACATTTTTATATTAATTTTGTTACCAAGTGTATTTTACTATTTGTTGCTTTCTTTGTGGTTGGCTTGCACAGCTGTTTTCTTTATCTTTGAATTGGAAATTCTATGGGGATGCCATATCTTAATAACGATTAAGCATTGGAATTAAATTCAAAATGATGGAAAAAAATTAAACGCCTAACATTATGTTGGTTTCAGTTTTTTCTTAACCTTGTGTCTACTGTCGTCTGCTGTTTAATATGCTAGAGTTACGGGGTCTTGTATTTTTTCTTATATTTCGTTTTAATAATTTTACTTTCTGAAATATATTATAATATTATCGAAAACCAACTGCGGATTTCGCGGGCTTCTGTTTTCCAATGGAATGTAGAACATAATTAGCAGTTCATGAGTGAGGCTAGTTGTATTGCTTGACTTAAACAACAGGCGAACTAAAATAGTTTATGCTTTTTGTAATCTTCAAGTCCGTCAACCTAAGTTTTTCTGACTCTTGATTCGTATAGAAAACATAAAAGTTGTGTTCATTTACTTTACTAGTAAAAATTAGCAACGAGAGAGTAACAAGAAATTTTCCAAAATTACTCTCAAAAATTTGAAAAAGTAAATGAACACTTACTAGCTAAAATTTGCAAGTTAAAGTAGTGTTGTAATGTATAGGTATATATGAGTACTCAATAACTACCCCTATATTTTTTGGAAAAATTATACATATATGTATATTATTATAAAAATGATGTAATTCTGGTCATTTATATTCAGCATTGTTGTGACTGGCGTTTTTCGAGTACGGCTTTTAATATAATAATGAAAAGTTTTGCAATTTTATTTAATATAGTACTAGACGTAGTCGAAACGTAGCTAAACACGATAAAGGTGATTAGCTACTTTTGAATAAAATGAATGAATATAATATCTATTTTTAATTAGTTTATACGTTATAACAGCCTGCCTACACATAGAATTTTTATTTTAAACACCGGAAATAACGACAGAATAAGGTCGCAGAAATGTTTATTTCCAACTTTCTGATTTATTTTCCAAGCGATTTTTATAAAATGGTGTTTTAATGCGTGTTAGAATAAGCAGGTGATAATAGATATTATTATTTTGACACCTTATTGCGTTATTATTATAATAATTATATAATATTAAGTATTTTGTAATGTGATTTTATGAAGAACTATTTATGTAAATAAACACTAATAAGAAACTACATTAAAGCGCAAACAAATGTGAGTTTAAAAGCAGAATTTTTGTTCGTTATTGTCTAACATTAATGCTCCGCCTTTGCAATCGTTTCCAAACTATAATAATAATAAACAGCCGGCGAAAAACGGGTTAAATATATTTTTGAAAGGAAACAAATTTAAGCAATTTTCATTTTCATTGTAATAAAAAGCTTTATTCAAAATAAAATATCAAAAGCAGTAGAAAAGTAATTTAATAATGTGTTAATTTAAATTTATTTGCAAATATATATTTGAACTAATTGAATTATTTGCCTGCCTAGTGTAAATTACCGAGTAGCTACGTACTCATAATATTTACAACACTAAAAATAACAGCTGGTCTGTGAAAATTAAAGAAAAAAAAAAACAAAAACATTTCAGAGGCAGTTAAAACCACAGGTTTAGACATCTTATTTTGCTTCTGTTGTTCCTAAGTTACACAAAAATAAATTTATCTTTTTAATACTTTTTATCGTTTTAAAAGTTTGCATTTAGTTACAATTTCTTAAATTTTCCAAAATATTTTTATTTTCAACTTAATTTAGAAATATTGTTTTGTAAACACAAACGCAAAACAGCTATTTGAATAATTATTGCAAGTAAAAATTTTACTTGTAAAAACTTGCAAGAATTTTTCTGTCTCTTTCGACGCTCTCTCGTTGCAAATTTTTTGGGTTAATGAACGCTTTCTACTGGGAGGCGCAAAAGTAATCCTCCTATTAGAAAATGCTATAAATTTTGCGATTGGCCCCTAATGTCAATTCTGTTTTGACATTTGTGTAGTAAACACTTGCGAAATACACGTTAATAAACAATGTTACGCTACACTGCTCCAGAACGCGGAATATTGGTGACTATTTATTTGACCAATAATCGGTCGGTGACTTTGGCACAACGTGAATTTCGTCGCAGATTTCCTGGCCGTCCAACGTCTACTGGTGAAACACTGCGACGTTTAGCCGCTCGCCTCGAAGAGAGATGCTGCCAGGCGTGGCAGACCCCGGAGTAGCCGTTCTGCAGAGAATATTGCTGCTGTAGCCGAGGATGTCATGGAAGCGCCGTCGCATCAGCTGTTAGCTGCTGACCGCCAATACGCTCAAGCCATCCTTAATCACCACCAAGAGGAAGATGATTTTTCATCAAAAATAATCATGAGTGATGAGGCCCATTTCCATCTTAGCGGGTACGTAAATAAGCAAAATTTACTCTTCTGGGGCACTGAAAATCCGCGTGTAACCCACGAAGAGCCATTACACCCGCTCAAAGTCACTGTATGGTGTGCTGTTTTCGCTGGAGGAGTCATCAGACCTTTTTTCTTCGAAGACGTCGCGGGCCAAACGGTTACTGTGAATGGTGAGCGCTACAGAGCAATGATTAACAAGTTCTTTTTGCCGCAACTTGATGAATTGGGATTGGAAAATATGTAGTTCCAACAGGACGGTGCAACGGCACACACTGCACGTGCCACAACCGATATGCTGAAGGATGGATTTCCCGGGCGCCTAATCTCCCGTTTTGGCGATTTGCACTGGCCAGCAAGAACGCCTGATTTAACCGCTGCAGACTTCTTTTTGTGGGGCTTTTTGAAGTCGCGGGTTTTTGTCAACAAGCCTCAGACTCTTGCAGCTCTTAAAGACAATATCCGTCAAGAATGTGAGGACCTATCGCCGGAAGTTTTGGCCAAAGTGATGGAAAATGCCATAAAAAGGGCTCAAATGACAATCAACTGTGGCGGCGGCCATTTACATGACATCATATTCTCGACTTGATATAAAAAAAATTAAAAGACCAAATAAAAATAATCCACAAGAAGAATCAAAGTTTTTCAATTTTTTTTAAATTACAGCCAAAAAACATCGGAAGGTTATTTATGCGCCACCCTGTAGTAACCATTGTTACAAATTTGTACAAATTTTTAGTAAATGAACACAGCTAAATTAAATAATTTGCTAGTGGTTTATAAATGTTATTTAAGGTTAAAAATTAAAATTAAAAGATATGAAAATAGCAAAGTTTTCAAACATTAATTTTAATAATAATATAATGTAGTATGATTAAAATGGCTCTGACACTACGATAGAATACAATTATTGTTAGAATATAAGCCGAAAATGTGCACGTATGTATAATAAGATAATATGGCGTAATAAAGATGAATAAAAAGGCATTCTTGTGCTAACAATAGAGAAGTTAACAATAAGAATATTTAATTTGCAAGAATTGTAAGTAAATCTTGTTGTGAGCAAATGCAAAATTATACAATGATACGTTTAAACTGCTTACACTTAGGTCGATTAAGAGACAGCAAAGTAACAAATTGCTTTATAACATGTTTCTAAATGCAGCAGTTTTCTGACTTTACAAGATTAATTAAATAAAGGGTTGACGTTTTTGATTAATTGAAGCCAAATAGAAAAGAACGGCACTACAAGTAATTAAAAACAATTGATATAATAACAGGTCGAATGACTCTGATTAAGCTTCAAGCAATTAGTTTTATTTAAAATCGATAGCTACTCAGCCAATTTTGTATTTAACAAGTGCTTCTATATAATTTCTGTTATGTTCCTTAGTAAAGAAGCAATTCAAGTGAATAAGTTTTGGTAGTAATGACTTGGGCTTTTTATATCTTGTTGTAGTTAAAAAAAAAAATTAAAAGTCAGGCAAATGTTTGACGTCACTATAATAGTGTTAGCTCAGTTTAGGGTGTAGTAAGTATTGTATTTGTCCATTGTGGTGCTGTGGAATTTCCTTTGTAGAATCAATATGAAGATGCATCCAGATAGTCAGCCAAGCCTGCAGTCATTTCTAGTAACTGATCTTCTATTTGCTTTTACTATCAGACTTTCGCTAAAGTCAGACTCTTATGAACAGCATTCGACACTGAATCTTAGCTGGCTATCACACAACGAATAGCGATTGTTAAATTCGTATTATTAGCTGAGAATACTGTTGAAATTTTTTTCGAACAGAGTTTTGCTCTCGTGATTTCTTTAATTACTTTTTGTTACACGGAAACAAATTTATTTTCGTAGCAATGTAGAATGAAATGTTTACAATTTTGAAACAGAGTATAAGTTATTAATAATATTTCATATTTTTCTTTGTTTAAATCCAATAATCGTGAATGATTGAAAATTGTTAAAAAATAATAAAAGAAAATAGTGTACAGCAACGCCTCAATAATACGAATTAAGGGTATTACGTTAGCCGGATACATAATAAATATATAAATATTTGGTACACATTTCCATTATTCCTTGTCAAGTTTGGTTTGGTGAAGCACCGATTTCGGAGATCTTCAGTGTTATTTTACGATACTGTTATGACTGTTTTATAGTGTAGTCGTGTCTTGTATTTTCAAACGATCTCAAGATTTCTTTGGCACGATTTGGATAAAGTGGAAGATTATTTTTTTTTGCTTTAGCAAGGTATTGCTGTATCTACGTACATATAAAAATGCATTCAATTTAAAATGTTTATTTAACAAGTGAAATTTTATAAATATGAACTTTGGTTTATTGTTGTTGTTTTTAAACTCAACGCAACAATTGGCAACGAGCCAAAATTCTTTTAGAATTACATTCAGTTTTACAAAAAGAAATATAGATATTTGTACTGGATATATAAAATTTTATTATTCATATGTAAATAAACAATTAAAAAACTTGGTAATGTTTTTTTTTGTGCAGAACCACAATTTTAGCTTAAACAAATTCCAAAAAATTAACCTGCGACAACATTGACTATATTGAAGCCATATTTTTAAGAAAAGGTCTCTTCAATTAAAAGCAAAAATATTTTTCCCTCACACTCTGTTTTATTTCAATACTTTTTGCACTGCATGTCATGACTAAGCATTTAATATTATTTATAATATTATAAACAATAATAATATTATTTACATACATATCAGAGTGGGTCGAAAAAAAGTTGCACCAGTCAATCCCTAGGCTGGAAGATATTTTAACGACGATTCTAAAACACAAGTTAAATTTTTTTCCACGCCCATAAATACAGCCCAATTTTTCTATTGTGTCGCCATTTCCAGTCCGATCATAACATATTACAACTTCAATTTCGTCCTTGGTGGTTTTTCATTCGGAGGCCAAATTTCATATTCGACGTCTGATATATCGGATTCTTCCCCCCTTATATAATTATATTTTTATAATTTGTTGTCACTCCCCTAAATAAAGCTAACTTTGCTTTTTGTTTATGGTGTCGCCATTTTGAGTCCGATCCCAGCATATAATATGTATGTCGTTGCCAATGGCTTGAAAGCTACTTAGATTTCGGCCTCGGTGGTTTTGCAATCGGACATCAAATTCTACTTATAACCTCTGATCTTTGAGATGATTTGTGCCCGACGTTGATCATTGATATGGACCGCAGAGGTCTCATTTTCAATGACTGTTAGTTTCGGTGTAATTTAACTGTAAGTCTGAGTTATATTGATTTTGAGGGCTTCGATCCATTGCGGTTAATTGGCCACTGTAAATTCAGTTAACCGTGAAGAAAAAGTCAAAATATCAAATCGCACTATATTGGTGGCCCAATGCGAGAGATAACATGTGATGATACTACATAATGGCGTTACGAACTTTTAAATACAATAAATAAAATTATCTTATAAGAAGAATTTATAACCTAAAATATTTTATGCAGAATGCCCAGAATGCCATTCCCTGCGAGGCACGTTTGTGTTGTGCAATCTCTCTTGTGTTCCGGCGATAAATTGTAAACAAATATACAAACCATTTTTTTTTAGTAAAGAACATGTTAAAATAATGAAGTGCATTTATAGTTGTGACAGGCAGTGTACGTTTAACAAGTTATTTCTTGATTTCGATTTTGTTTTCACTTTCCATTTCATTTGCTCTCTGCTTTACTTTTTTTTATAATAGAACAATAACATGACTACCTTAATTGCACTTTATTTTTTTTTAGTGGTCGACGATAATAACGATCAAAATGAGTAATTTGTTGTTGCGAAAAAAAGCAACAGTATTTATAACAGTAACTGCATTATCGTGTGTGGGTGTGTGTGTGAGCTATCTTTTTATTGCTCTCTGTGTCATGCAAATAAAAGTCCTATAAATTTTGAATGAATTTATACAATATGAGTCTGTGTACACACTTCTATTTACACATAGAAGAACATGAGCAATTTAATACTGTTGATTTGCTGACGACGTAGGTAGCGCAGGAGCAGGAGCAGATTCAGCCGATCTAAACTTTATCTGTACTCTGGGTCTGGGGTAGTACATTTATGTTTACCAGGCATAATTGCTTAGGTTGCTGCATGCGGGAAAGTGGGGCGCATGGCAGAGAGGTTTTCATTGTACTGATGTGTCTAATATTCTTTTACCCAGATTTTACACTTTTATTACAGAAGTTAACAAAACTATTTCATTTCATTAATGGCCATTTATTCTAAAACACGCCACGAGAGCGAGCGGTAAGCAAAAAATAATAAAGTAAGATGAAATAAGTAGTTGTGCGTCATGATGAAGTCTACAACATATTGACAACACCCCATAAGGTTAGGTTTATGTAGTAAACAAAAATATGTTTTTAGTTGTATGAAGAAATGTTAAGCATTCAACGAAAGTATTTCATCAGAACTCATAAATTTTCCTAATCACATTGTTATAAATCCAAACAAATCCAATAATGATTTATTTACTTGAGAAGATAATACATATGTATGTACATGTATGTATGTACATATATTGTTTTTCATTTAACATTTACCATCCTTAAAGTATCCGTACATATAGTACCAATTTTGTTTAGTATTTCGTTACAGGGGTGTAAGGTCTATTGGTGATTTCTTTTGACTGTAATGATAGATATTTCTTGCATATGTTTATTGAATAGGGTTTCTTCTTACCATGTTTTAACAATCTTTGCCGTATATTGAGAAGCATAGAGAAGAATAACTAAAGCTTAGAACGGTTCCCTAACTTAGGGGCGAATACAGTGAGAGGGAAAATATGTACTCGTACATACATATGTACATACATATCACTTCTCCCAAATCTAATAAGAATATGTATTGTTTAGTACATTCTTTTTTTTTAAGTTTTTTTTTTTTTTACTTTAAATATCAATTTGAGGGGTTTCATGTGACAACCCAACAAAATTATTCCAACGAAATTCCATGATATTCGGCGTTACTGTACATACCCGTAAAAAGGCACTGAGATCAAAATAAGGACCAAGTTCTTCATATGTTCAATGCAAATCCCCTTTCTAGGTAACATGCTATATAATCGTTTTTCATATTTGAATGTTACAAAAATTTTGGCAGGCTAGCAAGTTGTGTAGAAATGGAATGGTATTGTGCATATGAAGAACTTGGTCTTCGTTTTGTTCTTAGAACTTTTACGTCCGAAATTTTTGGATAGGAACTTCGCTTTTCACATTTTCACATTTATGTTTTTGCGCTGATGTGAGTCCTTTTTTCCAAGTTATTTTTGTTTGTTAATGTATAAAACCTCTTAACTTAAAGCTTACAAACGGTTTGGTTATATCAAATTTCGACTCTCTAAGTATAGTGGAAGTGTCTCATATTAATAATGGGGAACCCTAACCCCTTTTCTGAGTAAGTTAGTCAATGAATATGAACTAAAATATGCACTTTTTACACTTCATATCTTGGTGAAACTTAGCCTATGAGGTTACCTATGTGTAGATTCCTTATGTTTCAAGTTTCATTATGTTTTTTTTTTAATTATTTTATTTTAACTATCATCAGTACAATTAAAAATATTTAAACATTTTGCTATAATTACCTTTTTCGAGATTTTACTTAAATAAGTATTGCAACAAATATAAACTAATTTTATTCTATAAAAATATTTAGGGTTTAGTATTTACATTAGTACAGCGTTAGGAAAAAAGATAGGAAAAACCTAGTAAGAATTTAAAGAAATTCTTAATTAACCCTTCTTTCATCTTCACTACTGAAGTTGAGGAAGAAATTAATATTACAAATTTCTTATTATATCATAATTTGAAGTTCTATTTCGAACTTCAAATCTTTGTGTTAACTTAGTTATTACTGACTTAAACAAATCTTGTTGAAAATTTTGATGTAATCTATTGGTTGAGTATCTTCTAGGTAAATTAAAAATAATTTTTATATTCTTATTTTGGATTATTTGCAGCTTTTTAAGATAGGTTTTTGCACATCTATTTGACCAGATTTGGCATCCATAAGTCATAATAGGCCGTATGCAGATTTGGTATAGTAAGAGTTTATTTTTATAATTCAAAGTTGATTTTCTATTCAATAATGGAAAAAGTGCTCTTCCACATTTAATGGCTTTTTCACAGGTTTTTTGAACATGATGTCTGAAAGTCAATTTTTTATCTAAATTAATTCCAAGGTATTTAATGCTTTCAAGTAGGGGAATTTCAACTCCTTCTACAGATAATGGTATCGTAGGTATTCTTTTCGGTGATTTATTGAAAGGAAATATTATTGCTTGTGTTTTATTCTCGTTTATTTTTATTTTCCATTTTTTAAAGAATTTTTTAACATGTTCAAGAGCTTTTTTCATCCTTTTGACTATGGCATTTGAAACTTTCCCTCCTGTTATAATGGCAGTATCGTCTGCGTACAATGCAACAGACTGATCTTTAAGTATTTTAAAGTCCGATGTATATATTGAGTACAGTACTGGCGATAACACCGAACCTTGGGGTACTCCCGCTGGGAGGAGTATTCTGTATCAATATTTACTATAAAAGATCTCTCATTCAAAAAACTTTGTACAATTTTTTTGTAGATAAATTGGATAACCGAATTTATGGAGCTTAAAAACTAAGCCGTTGTGCCATATAGAGTCGAAGGCTTTTTCTACGTCTAATAACACTATTCCTGTACTTTTCCGATCACTTTTATTATTTGAGATAAAATTTACAATTCTTTTTACTTGGTGTATTGTTGAATGTTCTTTTCGAAATCCAAATTGCTCTTTTTGTATTATATTATTAGTTTTGGTGTATTCATTAATTCTCTGTTGCACGATTTTTTCGAAGACTATCTAAAGAGTTTAACATGCTTATTGGGCGATAACTCATAGGCGATTTTGCGTCCTTTCCCGGTTTTAATTTTGGAACTACTTTCGCTATTTTAAAAATTTTAGGAAAATAGCCATTGGACAAACACCAATTGAAAATTTGTGTAATTAGTGTGTAAAAAGTATTTGTCATATTTTTCAATATAATAGAGTTTATCCCATCTAGCCCAGGTGCTTTCTTGTTTCTCAGTGTACCTATGAAGAATTTTACTTCTTCTACTGACGTCAAGTTTTGCTGCATGTCTTCTGTTATACTTTGAACATTCAACCAATCTATGTGCTTTTCGACAATATGATCTACTGAGGAAATCATATTACATGTTGTTTTGTGACAATTTTCGAAAACTTCAGAAATTATTTCAGCTTTTTCTTTGTTGTTATGCTTTTCAACGCCATCTATTATTAAACTACATACACTTTTTTATTGCCTTTCATTGCTTTCGTCAACATCCAAAACTTTTTACTACCTATTGGCAACTTCTGTATAAACTGATACCAGCTGTTATTTCTGTCATTGTTAATGTTATAATTTATTAGTGTAGTCAGCTGTTTTAATAAGCAAATGATTGTATTTCTCTCTGAGTAATTATTTGATCGTTGAAGTTCACGTCTATATTTATTTCTTTGTGCAATTAAAAATAAAGTAAGACTGGAAAGCTTTCTTTGCCAAACTTATGTGTTACTAACCGGGACCTGTCTTTGATGCTTCTTGTACTAGGTAAGTGATTTTTGAGAGCGTTTCTTCAACATTTGTGTTTGATAACTCAGTAGCTTGTAAATTATTTCTCCTAAACTCATTGTCTATCCATTTTCCTATTTCTTTCCAGTTAGCTTTACCGTAGAGTGGAACTTTGATGGAGTTTTCTACTAAGGGACCAAATATTGTGCATTGGTGTATGGTCTGAATTTAAAATTTCTGGATGAGTTTCTAATTGCGAAAAGTCTAAGTTGGAATTGGTGAGAAGAAGATCAACAACTGATGGACGTGTCGGGATTGACGACTGACCAAAACGAGTGAAGGAATTCGGGGAATATATATAGTAGTGAGAGCTCAGTTGATGGTTGAAAAGTTTGTTACCCGCCGTGTTATTTTGAAAGCAATTCCTGATTGTATGGTGGGCATTTAAGTCTCCATATGAAATAATCGGTTGTTGCTGTGGTTAATATGTTTATATCATCAATAAAATCATTTGTATAGTTTGGACAATAAACAGAAGTAAATCGTATTGGTCTACTATTTATTGTAACCATGATGGATACATTTTCTGTCTTTGTTGTTGGATATTTTGAGATACGTTCATGGGGAATGGAATTTTTGATTGCTATCAAAACACCCCGCCATGTGTAGCACGATCTTCTCTATTAACTTTGAAGTTTTTTTTAGTTTAAACTTGTGGTTAGCTTTTAGAAATGTTTCATTTGTGCAAATTATGTCTATTTGTTTTTGATGTAAAACTAATTCTAATTCTATTATCGAGGCTGGAGTCGTTATGCACTGAGCATTCCAATGCATAACATTAAGGCTCCATATTGTCTTCTTATATAACATATCTAAGCATATTTCCAAGCACTCTCATTTTATCGTACTTGGTTTTGCATTTTTCTAATGCGTCAAGGGCTTCGAAATAAATGTCTAGAATTTGCTCATTTGACAAATTTTCAACTTGTTGCGTTCTTTGTCTTGAACCAATAACTAAGGCATAAGAAACTTTATTTTGACGTTTACCTGATACTTTTTGAGAAGAAGTTGGCTTTTCGTAACCCCTTGATGAAATTGAAAAATTGTCGTTGTGATGTATTTGCCTTACTGGGCGCCTGCTGCTGGTAGTTCTTTGTCGAATCTGCAAATATTTCTTTCTTGAAGGACAGTGAGGATCGTCCCCACGGTGATTAACGTTTTTTTAATTTTTTTTAATGCAGTTGAAGCATTTATATATAACAGGACCATCTACTGGTGTTTTATTCAGTTGGCAGTTTGAGTAATCATGGGCTTCACCGCAACCTAAGCACGCTTCAGCTCTAAAACAATTTGCAGATCCATGTCCATACATGGCACATTTAGAGCATTGGGTAGGACCTCTTGACCTACGATGGGGACTTCTCCAGTGTACAACAATACCGTATACATGCTTAATCCTTATAACCTCCCGCTTTGTTATCTGACTTCGGCTAAACTCCATCATATATAATGCATCATCAGGGTTGGTTTTTATTTCTTTTATGTTGACCAATTCTATATTAAATGCTTCTTTAAATTCACTTTTCAAAGTATCCAAGCTAAGTTGTGGTAAACCGAACAGCATAAGCTTAAAACTTTTATTGTCTTTTATAGGATGAGTGAAAAATTTCATTTGGGCAATCTTTAGTTTATTGACGGTTTCAACATATTCAGCTTGTGAGTTCGGCATTAATTTAGATCCTATGGAGATTCTTTTATATTTACAGCTTTTACCAATAAGCTTTATAACCTCAGTAAATTTATAGCAATTGTCAACAATTATTGGTGGAATTTTAACAGCCTCGTGGGCGACTTCATTTTCAACGCTTGAACCATCATCGTCTCCTAGGTCAGATAGCATCTGAAACCTATTATTACTATCAGATCTCTGCATTTTAAATCGAGGAGTATTACCCCAATATTTCTTACGCTTTGAAGACATTATTAATGAATTCAAAAGTAAATTATATTATATTATATATTAAAGTTTTTTTTTTTTGGAAAAAAAATAAACAGCTGGTTTAATTACACGTCTGAATGCTTTTAATAACAGCACACCAATGACCACACCCTATAACTCGTCAAATCAACATCATACGAACAATATATGTGGCGAATATAAACGATTTTCGGCTAAAAAATCTTTTTGGATTGTCTGCTTCACGTGAAATGGCCCACGTTAATGTATGACCATCTGCTGCCACCTTGAATTCTTGCAAAAGTTTGATATTTTAATTTATAATCTTTTTAAAACACATCATACGAATATACTATTGTTTTCGTATAACAGGTTTTAGAAACTATAAAAACTCTACAAATAACCTTTAAAAAGACAAACGGAAATATTAATAAATATGATTAATTTGGCATTTGCAAAATCATAATTTATTCTGCTGGAGTTATTACTAAAAATCTTAAAAATAATGCCATAAAAAATTTAAATCTGCCTTCAGAACATTGAAATTATTTGTAATCAAGCACTAGTAGAACATAGCTCTACATTTTCACGATATTTGACTTAACCGATTTAACTTTTAATCGATTTTCGTTGGCTTTCGTAGTTGATTAAAATTCTGTCATTATTGAGTTTGTCTCATGACAAGTCTCGGAATGGTTGTTAGTCAGGCCCTTTCGGGGAAATTGTGGTTCATAATCAAAGTTCGTTGCATTACAAGGAAACTCGTAAATAGTACTGCAACTAGAAATTCCTCAGAAAGGGCTGTGGCTAGATCACCGTCGGTTAATCCGAAAGGTTTCGACGTTTTACTTAAATTGTACATACATAAGTTAACTGTTTTTCCTTTCTGAAAAAAATGTTACGGTATAAATACGAGTATGTAGTACTTTTTTCAGATTCTTCAAACGCTTACAATGTGATGCGCTGTTGAGGATCACAATGGAACAAAAAATACATTAAATGAAGTTTCAACATAACATTTTTGTCAGAAAGGAAAACGTCATGAATCCGCTTGAAAAAATTATAAACTCAGTAAGATTTGTTTTAATATTTTGTGTTATATTTCATTTTTACGCACACCTTACAATGATTTGTTCATAGGCGTCTTTCCAAACAAAAAACCCCATCTAAAATCATTTTTTTTCTTTGCATAAAATTTAGAATAAATACTCTACTCTAGCAGATATGAACAAAAAATAATGCAGCGATTGATCCATAAGACTGGTTTATTTAACTCTTACACCATTATTTTTTTAAATGACTATTTTTGCCTTTAATCTAATTTTGTACTAACGGACAAAATCCAAGTTATCCAAGATTGTTTTACTAAGGTTGTTTCTTGTAAATATCTTTTATCACAACTATGTATTGTTGCCATAAACTTGGATAAAGGGAAATGAGGTCTAAGAGTGTTTTAAACTAATGAGTCTATTTATAAAAAAAAATAGTATATCTTAAATGGCTTTTGATATGTTTTTATTGTTGGGTTGACTCATACTCTTAGTTCTATGAACTACTTATTTTCTATGCTATTTTTCAATAAAGGCTGTTTAATTTTGTTTTTCTACTCAGTTATTGTTCTCAGAAAAAAATAAATGTTTTTCTCTGTGTTTTTCTTAAAAGTAGTCAAATATCCAACACTATAAAAATTTAAATGAAGAAAACTTAATTTGACTAAATAAATGTTACAGACTCATAAGAAAAAAAATAATAGTAAACAAAAAATTATGGCGTGAATTTTAGTTCATAGCAAAATATCGTAGGTTAAAAAGTAAGCAGCCATTACTAAGTTTTTATACACTGTTGAATTAGAAACTAAGCTGTAAGACTTTTGAATTAAAAAAATCTCCCAGCAAACCATTTCTAATTTATGCTCGGTTTATACCAAATAAATTCGCTACGCTGGCAACACTATTTTAACCCGCATAACTCTTTTATGTCCTGAGATTTGATATTGAGGTGATATTATAGTCTTCTTGACTTTCTCATGCTAGCAACTGCTGCAAAACTCATTGTTTGGGGTATGTTATATCATGATCATCATAGTTACTCCGATGGGTCTCAATTAGAGATATTTTTTTTTATAATATATGACTAAAGAAGCCTGAATATGCGACAAGTTGCCAGCGCTAATCATAACAATTAACGCACGGATTTATACACCATATAAGCGAGTCATTAACCTCTGATGTGGATACTAGTTCCTGATTAAGATTCAACACTCAGATGAGAATCACGAAATATTCGCCACAGCAATTTGAATAATATATTAGCTATTCACAAACCGAGCATACGCGATTTCATTTTAGTCTTACTATCGCACCTCAAGGTATACCAGCTTTACCAGCGTTCGGAATGATCGATATACACTCCTTAAGGAAACAAGTGATAAAAGAGCCGTCCTTAAAACTGCGTCTCTGGCATTTATACTACTGTGGGAAAAAAATAGTAAGACTTTTTAATTTCAATTTCGCGCGGATATCCATTCGTCGAAATTTTTTTCTACGTTGATATGACTGTCAGCGACATCTGTGTTAAATATCACATCAAAGTAATCATTAGTGTTTAGTATACGCTTGTCTTTCTGAAGTACAACAAGTGCATTCGGCGATTTTTACAATGAGTGAAATTATTCAACAAAGAAGTTCCATTAAATTTTGTGTGCGGAATGAAATTTCTGGTGCCAAAACGTTCAGAATGTTGCAAAAGGATTCGGTGATAATTGTATGTCGCGAGCAAGTGTTTTTGATTGGTACAAATTATTCAATGAGGGTCGAGAACGCGCTGACGACGAACGTCAATAAAATCAAGGAATTGGAGTTCGAGAATCGACGATTAAGTCAGAGACCTTACTGATATCGTTGGAATATCTGAGGGATTAGTGAAAACCATTTTAAAAGATCATTTGGGCCTAAGAAAAGTGAAATCACGATTGGTTCCAAAATCACTCAATATTTTTGAAAAACAGCGTCGCGTTGACGTCTGTCAAACAATGCTTTTCGACTACGCTTACGACCCGGAAACAGACGATTAACCGGCCAAATATCGTGCGAAAGGTTAGCCGAAGCGGAAAAAACCACGTCAAAGCAAGTTAAAAATCAAGGTATTGTTGACAATTTTCTTCGATCATCGAGGTGTGGTGCACTCCGAATTTCTGCCGACCGGCCAAACTTTCAACAAGGAATACTATTTGAGTGTTATCCGTCGTTTGCGCGAAGCTATTCGTAAAAATAGGCCGGAATAATAGGCCGACAACTCTTGGTTTTTGCACCACGATAATGCACCGTCGCGTACCGCATTGATTCTTCGTGAGGTTTTCACCAAAAATTCAATCAATATCGTTCCACAACCACCGTATTCGCATGATTTAGCTCCGTGTGACTTCTGGCTGTTCAGCAAACTCTTTTGAGTCAATTGAAGACATTAAGCGTGAATCGCTACTTCACCAGCTGGAGTCATATAAGAGATATTAATTTCCTGTGTTTCCGTTCTTTAGTAGCACTACTAAAAGTAACTGCTAAGGAATGCCAGTAACTTATAATAACAGCGGCAACTGTTCGCTGGAACTGGTTTTGTTTCAGCCGACGCTATAGTATAGTTAAAGTATTTGCCCAGCTTTGCGGCTTTTTTCGTCAACTGATAATGAGCAGAAACCTACAATTAAAATCGCTTGTTTTGTTATTTGTTTAAAGTGTGTAAAAAATAAAATAAATATGAAATAAAACAATGCAACAATATGAGAATGACTACAGCCATTGCAATTGCTGATATACGTATATTTTTCACATTTAAATTTGATAAGAACAACTGCCACATCCATAATAATCCATATTTAGTCCTCATAATCTTTGAACTTTTTTCGATTTGAAAAAAAAGAAAAGCTGAACAAAAACTTTGTTTTGAGATTACTGTTATTTTGTTCAAGATTACTGCTAAACGGACGAACGACATTTAGAAATAAATGCACAAACATTAATAAACACAACAGCCTGTTGCAGAAATGCTTTAGTGGAACACACTTGAGTTAGTTTTTCTTACTGAGCTGATTATGAAAATATTATCTACAAAACAAAGGAACTTTATATTACAGACTTACGGTTCGAAACTATTATCATCGTATTTCGATACTTGGCCTTTTAACGTTCTACTCTGTGTTGAGCTCTTGCAGCGCATTTCGATAATTTGACGCAGCGGGACTATTAATTCCAATATATAAAGCAAAAGTGATACTATTTGCACAGCACTGGCAGTCGCGATTCATACAAAATTGTCATTATTGTATAGAAGTTGTTTAGTTCAAAATCGCAAGTACATAGTTAGTTCCGTTTTTAATCGCTTAAACAGCCAATTAAAACATGCACAAGTTAAATCAATTATTTTATTTCAAAACTGTAGAACAAAATATTTATTCGCCATTGATTTGTTCAGTCAAAAAAGAACTGATAAAATGTTATTCATGTTCGTTACAATATTCTGATTGCCAGAAGGGCAAGGGGTGGTCTTAACCGGTTCAAGCCCTTTTGCTTAGTTTGAATTTTTTACACTAAAAAAACTTGAGGAGGTTGTACACGAAATTGCAACGTTAATAAGGGTGTTGTATAACCTCATTTTGTGCTAATTATCGTAGTGACCACATAGCAGTGATGGAAAATCAAGGTTCTAAAATGGAACTAAACTTGCCTTAAAAAGTATTTTTTCAATATGAAAGTACTATATTAAAAATTCAAAGAGGAAGGAAACTTGTCCTGTCTGCATAGACACTTTTAAAGTTTTTTTTTTGTTTTTTTTTTTTAATTTTATCAGGTAGGAAATTTAAACCGTTCTTGTAAATTTTATTATTATGTTGTGCAATATATTAGTTAACGTTTAAGATTGGAAAAAGGAACTTAACTACGGTAATCCGCAAATCAAACAAGTACTAAAAAAAGTACTAGCACTAAACTTCCCATCACTGCCATATAGAAAAAAGCACGTTGTGCTTTGAGTTTTATTTAACGAGATTTGTTTGCAAAATGAAGTTGTACACGGAGTTGTATTGCAACTGTCCCAGCTACAACGGCATCTGATGATAAATATACTTGTGTGCACAATTTCATTGGCAACGCTATCTACATAAGAACAAAATTTTGTCAAGAGCGGAGTGTGCGCAGGAGAAGAGTATAATAGAATGTAAATTAAAAAAATAATTTCAATTGTCTTGCTTAAGTTTTTTTCTCATGTACTGCTAATGAAAGGAAACCAGACGACCTACTTTATCTCTAAAAATCCTTGTTCTTAAAACTCTTGATCTCAAGTTTATATCTCTGTACTTAAGAGTGATCCGGAGAGTATCACCTGGTGCCATAGAAACCAGAAGCCCCGGAGACGATAAGTCACGGACTGGTTGTTAGTCTAGATCCTTTCAGGAAAGTAGCGTGGGGGCTGTGATTTCAGCCCCAATCGAGAAAAGATTAGCATATGATGGATGAGCCGCTAATGATGCAAAAAGATATTTGAATCGATTAGTCCATGTGGTCCAGGTAACCAAGAGGCTAAAACTGACATCTGTGTGTTGCAACACATAGAGCAGAGGAAACGGACGAATTGTGTTCACCCAGAGGCAAGAAACCCGTTGGTTGAGCTAACGTGAATGTGCATCGTATCTGTTTCACATTCCTTATTCCTCTATTCTGCAGTGGCACAGCTGGAGTTGTTGACTTTGGTATTGTTGTTGGCCCTAGCGTACCCCAATGAGAAAGTAATGTACAGAAACCTTGAATTTGTCCTGCGTAAATAGCTAGCCATGGAACACAACATAACTGAATTGGACTAGAACCGAACAACAGTAAAACCAAAACTGAATAAGAACTAGACGAGAATTGTACTAAATAAAATAAGTGCTCTACTAGAACTGAACGAAACTAAACTAGAACTGAACTAGTAACTGAACAATAACAAAAGATCAACTGACGTAGCAGTAAATGAGAAAATATCAAAAAAAAAAGAGTTAAACAGGAAACCATATTAAAGCGGATGGGCGTTAATAGATCTGACTAAATCAAAAAAGTATTTAAAATTGAACTTTCCGAAGGATCTGCGCGATGATTTCTTAATATTGAATGCCACTAATGAGAATCACCAACCATTTTAAAAACTTGAGTACAGCTGTTTATTTCTAATTTAAGGGATTGCATTTCTTACGGTGTGGTCAGACGGGGCAAATATTTGACGAAATAAGCGTAACCACTGTCTTACGTGCAACATACACATACAATAAAATGAGATCAAATAGTATAAGAATATGCTTATGTTAAATAGAAGCTTGTCTAAGTTAACACAAATATTTACCTCGTATGTAGTGACACATTTATTTTCAGTATTAAACATGTGGGAGATGTTGGAGGCGATGGTGCTGTTTTGTGGTGATAATAAAAAATGTATAATAGAGCTCAAGCCACACACCACTTTTCATTTTTGACGTTTTAGTGTTAATAAAATCATTATACACTGCAGGAAATAGTGTTACAAATTATAGTTAGTCTTTGTTTTATCAATTGTTATTTTATATAACGAATTAGAAGTTGCTTACACCCCCATGGTTTGTCAGATAATAAAATATAAACCATGTTAATGGTGGATAGAACTAGAACTAACCCTGCTTTGTAGGTGATGATAAGAAGGATGGGGTATAATAGGCTTTGCTTTGGTATCTGGTAATTGTGTAGGCTTGAATACATGGGGTTATGTATTAACATGAGAGTTGTGCCGCTCACGAACTAGTTCGTTCAATTAAGATATTTTTTCTGAAAGGTGGTAACAACTTTGCAACAATTACAAAAAAAAACAATTTATTTTAGTGCGAATTGAAAGTTTTTTGTAGTTTTTAGTAGTTATTTGTAATTGTTATAAAGTTGCTACCACCTTTCTGAAATAATCTCTCAACTGAACGAACTACATCGCGGTTGATACGACTCCAATTTATGATTCTTTATATTTAAAGTTGGGGATATCAAAACAGATTCTTTATAATTAAAGTAGGGGATATCAGAACGCTTACTTTATGGATTCCTTTTCGCCCCCCTTCGTTCCTCGTATTGATTTCAGGCAACCGATTTGATATTTACGGCTACCTTTCTTTACTCTTGATTCTATTGATTTCAGACTGCCGACTAGTAACTGTCGGCCTTCACACACAATGTGCGCTACCGTGTCAGCCTCTTCCAGGCACAGCCTTTCAAATTGGTCAGATTATGCTTGAAGTTTCCTTGATCTGTCACTAATGCAGAAATCCAGATTAAGGTACTCCTATTATATCTAAGAACCTACTGGATCTCCTGCTGAGGTTAATTCTCGTTAACAAAAGGTTGTAAAGTTTTGCTTTCTCAATTAATGTAGCATTTGTAAGGCGAAAATGCTGGGCATTAAATTAGCTGAGGGGAGAAATACTTAATTCTCTATAAGGTTTTTATAATATATCGAAATAGTTAGCGAAATTCCACAGCTCTTTATAAGATGGTATGACATTCCAGCTGGGTACTGTGCTGGATAGTTCGTCATGGTTATAACATCGGGAATATAAGACAGTTTTTGTCTGCTATAACTGTGAGAAAACGGAGACTCTAGTGCAAAATGCTTGAATTCAGGTAAGCACTTTAGTGGTAAGGACTGCGTTTACGGGATACTGAAGGGCGGTAGTTCCATCATGCTGTTATATATATTAATTTCTGACAGCCTGGGCATATTAACCTATTCTACACTTATTTGTCATCTGTCGAAATTAAATCCTTTGCAACTATCGTTTTTATTTTGAAGTTGAACGACTGTTTACCCACACGGACTGTCGTCTCCAATTCGAAGAGTCGACTTTAAACATACTTGAGAGATGACACCAATGTAACATTTCCGCTACCGCCTGTAAACATCGACAAGTCCTTCTGAATACCTCTCACAATGACTTTTTTGTTTGTTTGTTTATCTATGTACAAATATAACCCCGCAATACTAAAAGAATTTGATGCAATACTTTGTATTGGAAAGTTTACCGAACATCGCATTTTGTTTTTGGCTGTCTGCCCGCCATACTTAAGTTCCACCCTTATTTTCTTTGTCTGTTTTGTTTTTCAATTTTATTAATTTGTTTGTGTTTTCATTAATTGCAAAAATTATATAAATAAATAAATAAATATTTAAATTATATGCATACGTTAATTTTTATTCTAAATTTGTTTATTGTTTTGTTTTTGTTATGAACAACAAATTCTAATCAGACAAAATATTCGTGTTTTCAATTAAGTTTATCACGTCTAGACTAGACTTGTATTTTGTTTTATACAAACATTTACAACAATGTATAAAAAGAATTAAATCAAATAAGTCAACAGAATATAATTATTATTGCTTATCTATTATTTCAATTTTTATTTGATCTATTTGTATGCAAAATGTAAATGTAGTAGTTCAGTGATTCCTACGATATTAGGATCGCGTCCATATTTTTTACTTGAAGTAACCGTTAACCGACCAGAGGCGATATCAATATTTTAAACTTAATAGCTGTTACTGTATACCGATCGATTTAAATCGTCGGTATAAATGTTCGCCTGAGATTTTTTGAGTGCTTTGGAATTTAATTCTTAATTTTAATTTTTGATTGTTGTTTTTGTGTTTCATATAAATTCTAATGTTGTATTGCCTTGCGTTTTGTTAATAAAAAATAAAGTTTTCTTTTTCTTATAATAGTTTTTTCTATGTTTTGATTATTTTCAAGACAAATTTTTTCATTAATTTTTTGTTAAAATTGGTTATTTTGCGATTAAAAATTAACATTTTCCCATACAAAAAGTTTAGAAAAATCGAAGAATTGTTTATTTTGGTTAATTCTTACGACCTTTAATCTAATTAAAAAAAAATAAATAGTTAAAAATTAGTAGCGGTCACGAACTAGTTCGTTCAATTGAGGGATTATTTCACTAAGATGGAAGCAATTTTACAAAAATTTTGGAGAGAATTATGGGTCTGACATACAAAATAATGCGATATTGCCACATAATTGCCAGAATACTAACTAAGATTCCAAGCCGTAAAAATCGCCAAACTTTATAAATTCAACACTTCAGTAAACGAAGCGTAAAAAATATTTATATTTTCTTGTTGCAACGAATATGGAAAAAAAGTGATCCACTTGCGCTATTTGGATTACCCTTACCCAGTGGACTGCCGAATCTGTGTTTAGGCAAATTTGAATTGAACTCTTTAGAATACTTGTAAACTTTGAGGGGGAAATTTCATACAGATTCCGATTTTTTAAGAGCAGACCTAAAATTTTAACCATTTAAGTTAACCCTATACAACTGGCCCTTTGAACACATATTTCAATTAGAAACCTTCAACTTTCTCTGAATCAAATTTGAGTGATAAAATTCAACTTGAAAGTGTTTTCGCAGATCACCAATTGATTTGAATGCTTTAGAATGAGAACAGATACTCGTTAAAAAGCATTTATTTTTAGAACAAAATGTTTTCAAAATATTTTATGAAACTATATTCAGGTCATTAAACGAATAATGATGAAGCTAATAATTTCTACATAAAAATGTTAAAAATAAATATTTATATGTATTTATTAACTTGAGAAATTTCTATATGAAACATGTTTTATAAGTTTTTAATTTATTTAACAAAACGTTTTAATAAATGCGAGTATGAAGTCAAACTAAAAAAAACACAAATTTTTATTTTTTTGTAATAAGAAAACATTTTCATGGTCTTGATGTCTATGTGTTATAATCCAAGGCTGTTATTGAACTACATTTATGTAAATGTCAATAATTGAATTATTTTTTGTGCTGTTTGACATGTGGTGTCTCGCATTTGGTCATCAAAATTCAATAGAAGAAGGACGTGCTATTAATGTTAACCGTTAGATAAATTTAGACCCCTGACATGAACCTTGTGCCAATCGTTCTCTTTAGGGAAATATGGATCCGAGGTTCGGCCATCCCATATGCCGTATCAAATATTGTAGGATTTTGATGTATGCATTGGTAAGTCTGGCTAATATTTTCTATAAAAGCGGATTAATTCAAAGCCTTATTATTAAATAGCGTTAAAATTAGACATAAAATATTATTTGAAAAGCTATTGATTTATGGTGTGTTCTTTTCTAAAAGAAATGTAAACATTTTTGCCCTTTTGTCATACTTGAAATGTGTTTTGGTGTATTTTATTTTTTTATTTTAACCTTAATAATTGCAAAAGGCATTGCCCTTTATGATTTGTATAAAAACCCAAATAATAATAATGTTTTAAGGATGTAACCTTGAACAAGGCAACACAAATTAAGTTTTCTGTGGGTGTGGAGTTTTTGAGATATCTTTTTTAGTTATAAAGTTTCGTAACTTTGAAATATTATTATTAAAAAATATACAAAAATTAAAGTATGCAAGAAACATTAGAAAATAATCAAAAAAATTTTACATTTTTAAGTTTGTTTTATTTGTTTAAATTAAACTAATTTTTTTAAGGATATATTTTTTAAACAAAAAAAAAAAAGAAATAATTAAAATATGATATGTTTTACATTATATAGCATTCTAAACTAATAAAAAATAATAATCTTATCACTTCTGCAAAAAAAAAAGACCTGAATCCATTACAGGCTTTATAAATTTCAAGGTCCAAAACGTATGCGGAAGCAAAGCCTCTTATGCGAATACAATACTGTAAATAGTGTTTTTATCCAAAAGTTGACAAAGTTGTATTCATTTTATATCAAAAGCAGCTCACGCATTCGATATTTTTGCTCTTACTTCTTTAGAGCAAATGAGATATCCAAAGAAAATAAAGACTAAAACATTAAAGTTAAAAAAAATTCCCCAAAACAAACAAATCGCTAAATTATTTTACTTACTTGTCTTACAACGTTTAGTTTATTGTTTGCCAAAGTTTTTTTTCTTGATTTGCCTTGGATATCACATTAGGGCTAAGGAATTTCGAGAGTAAGGCGTTTAAGATTTTCCAAAAAGTTGGGTAAAAGTTTTCTGATAAGCTGTCCTAACCAACTAGCTAAATGCGTATAGCTCCCCCAAAAAATAAATTCCATTTTTATAATAAAATGAGTTGTTATAAAGAATTAGTCAGAAAAAATTTTTGAAATAGAAATATTATTGTTGTGTTTTACTTTTTCGTTAAAAATATGATCTATTATTTTTTTTAAAGTAATGGTAGTCGACTTATAAAAAAAAGGAAAAATAAGTTAAAAGCAAAAATAAGTCTTACGAAGTTATTTACATTTTACACTTGCTTATTTACAGTGCGAGACAAAACTAATAGTTGATTATTTAATACATTTTTGTGGTTTATAAAACAGTGTTTATATGGTATACATATTATTAAATAAAATAAAAAAGAAAACATTCTTACGCTTGGAGAAAAATAACAATATTGATTTCATTTCATTTATAAAATTTTAACTCGATAGGTAGACAAATCAATTTTTTAAAACTATATTCACCCGTTTTCCTTTTGCTTTAATGTTATATGTAGATAGCCAGACCTTAACGCAGCACTCCCAGGATTTTGTTGCGTCCCTAAAGGCATGTTGGTACACAGCGATCGCAAGGACCAACAATTAAATTTTACAGTTTTAATAAATTCAAGCGTCTTATAATTGGGGTCATTGCCTTGCCGATTCACAAAGTTTTCAATATTTGTACCCCAAGTTCCGAAACCGCCTAAATTACATGATTTAATTATGTCGTATATGTATGTACATATCGACATTCGTTTTACCTTCAATTTTATAAAGTTTCTCTTTACCTTTTGCACAAAAACTTTCCCCAAATAGGAAATTTTATTATCAGGTCCAAAAACTTTATATTTTGATTCACCTGTCACTATATTTTCTTCCCATCATCACAGTTTCAGTTCTAATAGTTTTTTTGCAGATGCTTGTCGCATAGCCTTGTATTTTGTATTTAAACGGAGATTCCTTATTCTTCTTCGCGCCCGAAAATATTAATTTCTCTAGGAGCCGAACGTTTTAAAATTTCGGATTTGTGGGAAGAAAGTTTTTTTGTTGTACATGATGTGCATATCTCTGTCAGTAAGATTTGAATATCGCCTATAACTTGCGCTTCAAATAATAAACCGGATTTTTCCGATCCATGAAAAAACGATCTTATACCAGTTTTAAATGATGAAAATACACCTTCTAAATAATCATTATAATTTAAACAAAATAATAAAACTTAAGAAATAATCATTATCTTTGGACAAAATCAAAACAAAAAAAAATTATAATAATAAAACTTAACAATAATCATTATTTGTTTTTTCCATTAAAAAAAATACGTACTTTTGGGAAAGCCTATGGTCAAGTAAAAGGCCAACTTTAAGTTTCGTAATGATCTCCCATTCCTCTTGACACTCCGTTCGAATAAAACATTTTGTTTTAAAATATTGTAATTACAGACATATATCTTTTTAATTTTAATTGGGAACAAGCTATTAAAGATACTTACGAGTTTACATGTTTTTGTATCTTTATTTTTGTTTACAAACTGTAAATTGTCCATGGAAAAAAACAAATTTAATTTTAATTTATTTTATTTTGAGTTCAATGTTGGCTCGCGTCTTTTAAGTCTTGGGAGCAAATTACAATTCCATTCGTACATTAGCAGTGTCAAAAAAATATTATCAGCGTTTCATTGTTTATAAGTCATGTTGTCGCCAAAGAGAATACAATTCAGTGTACGCAGTGACCCCGTACTAGCATTTGGACACAGTAGTATTTATGTTGAAGAGCCACCTTTGTATTTTTTTATTTATTTTACCCGGCTGCTTCGCTACGATTATCGCTATCAAACACATAAGTGGTCGTATGTATAAACAGTCATCAATATTTTGCTTTTATTTATTTATTAAATATTACAATACAATAATGAATTACATGCTATCTGGAATTACCTGACATATTAACACAGACTTTCTTAACTCGTTATCGTGAAACAGACCAGAGTCTTTATTGGGAAAGAAACCCACGGCCCACAGAATAATAGAAAAAAAAACATAAATTTGGATATTTATTTTTGTTTTAAACACGTCATTTCATTTCTCATATTATTATTTTATTTCATCATGAAAGTAGAATCGCATTGATAACAGAAGACTGTGGCTCAACCACTTCGCCTTTACTACTGTCCACACGACGTAAGAAAACTATCGCTACCAACTCTATAATAATATAAACCTTTTTCTTGTCCTGCAAATTTCTAGAAATGTATGCCAAAATGCCTGGAATATTACATCGGTATTTCGTTAAAACAGTGGCTTAAAACCAGCTTAAATTTATAATAACTCTACCGCATAGGTCCGGTAGAATTTGAGCGATGGCCTGGGTTATGATGCTTTTGAAGCTATCGGAAGAAATGCCCTCAATGAAGGGCGTACGTCAAAACGTTCACGCAAAGTGTGTCACTCTCTGGAAGACCGTAGAACCGGAAGAAAATGACATCACCGTCAATCTTATTCATTTGTAGCGCCTACCGTTGACGGTGATTGGTCTACCAATGCTGTTTTTAAATATGTTTGGACCAAGAAAGCTGCCAGCTGTAAACCTGCGTAAACACATTTTTTGTGGAAGAATTGCCAAGATAATTTTTGAATAACAAACAAGCAATTAGGCAGACGCCGCCAAAACAACATGGCCGTCACAAATTGTCTACATCAAGTCCTCCCTTACAGGCAAACCCTTAATTTAACAGTCTTTTCATAGCAAGACGTTTTTTTTTATTCTATTCTTAAAACAGTTTATATTAATTTTAAAGAATCATTATTTTTTTTTTTTTATGAAATTTTTTGTTTGAGTGACATCATTTTATCTTTCGTGTGGCTAAAGAGCCCTGTTTAGTCTTGTCACCCGTACGCGTAAGGGCTGTATTTCCAAGAATTTTCAATTTATTCCAATTTGGAAACTCATATTCTTAAACCTAACTTAACCCACCCTAACTTAATTGTATTTTGAACATGCGTCTACAAACAGATAATAAAACGTGTAATTTATGATACACATGCATTTAAAATGATTAGAGGAATTGTTGTTGTGTGCAGCATTGTTGTTCCCAAATTGATTCTTTGGTCGCAGCAAGAGATCAAAAATTAAAGTAGACTTCAAGTGATGGCTTGTGTGCACATATTGTTGCATTTAGTGACGAAAATGTATTGTATTTAAAAACATTGCAAGGATCAAAAATAATGTAAACGTTGTGTTCTTTAGTTAGGATTTAACGTGTGCAGGGGTAACTACTCATTGAACATAATTTTATTGTTAAATTATTAAGAGTCTAAAATGAACAAGCCTTTCCCACGACTAATGCACATTAAAAGTTCCCGCAATTCGCTAAAAACTTCCGCGATTAAATTTATTATACCAGCGTTTCAAAGTTGCAAAGGATATATTATACACTCCTGACTGGATATCCTAGTCCTCTTGTTTTTTTTACTTGTATTTCAAATGCAAAGAGCCTGTATACCAAGATTGTGGTCAAAAGCTATAAACTTTTAAATGGAAAAATTAGCGCCTTATAGAGCCGTCAACATTTAAGGCTTAACAATTTTAAATAAATACTAAATAAATACTAAATACTGAAATACTTTTCTTGTCTCGTTATTTATTTCATGGCTTGTTACGCTCAAACTAGTAAATTATATATGCACATACATATATGCAAAATTCATGAATAAAAAATAATTAAAGACAGAATATTTTTCTGGGCTACTAAACCACAATGCTAATTTTCTAGGTTGTGGACGAAATTAATAGTTATGTATATGTATGTACATGTATCTTAATAATAGATATGAACACCCTAAATGTAACTTATTAATTAAGTTGTTATTAAATTGTTACTTTGCCCAATCATGCCTTATTGTAAGCTTTGGTTGTTTTTGTCTTTTATAAGTTACAACAACAACGATCGAACATGCACAATCTTGTCTACGTTTTTATGTACAATTATGCATGCCCGATCTTGTTTGCTTATATTCTTGTTTACGTTTATTTTGTTACTAAGCGTAAGCCATGATTTTGCATTCTCAGACGCAACTTATTATTGTTACTAAACTGCGTATGTATATCAATTGCATTCTTACTTTCTTACGTACGCGTGGTTCGTACATAGGATAAATAATTGTATTTCTTCATTCCCAGTTGCAATTTTTATTTGATACTATGTGACAACTACAATTCTTCATGCCCAATTTACTTATTTTGTTTTTGTTTAATAAGTACATATGTACATACATACATATGTTTCATTTAACCAGTGTTCTTCTAATGAATATAAAAACGTGTAATTATAGAATAAGGCTGAATAATAATTTAATAGTGAAGTCGAACGGACAAATAATAAAAAAGGGAGTTTTAAATGTTTGTGAAAGTGTTAACAAGTTAAGAAGGATAATGTTATCCTTTTTTTCAAAAATTATAAATGTTATTTAATTTATATAACAAACATAATTCCCAAAAGGATTATTAAAATATAAACTTATTAATAAAATAAAATTTATTAAAAAAAAAACTTATTAATAAGACGAAACAAAACTATTAATCTCGAATCGAATTTCAGTATGATTATGCAAATTTTTCTAGTGATGTTACTCTGTATATTACAAGACGATTGGTGGGGTACTAAATGGGTATTAACATCCAGAAGTTGCAAAGAAAAAAAATAACAGATATAAGAACACGAATTGGTTCAAACATATAATGTATTTAAACTTTCACTTATCTTAGAACAATGCCCAGAGTAATCCGGCTGATATTCCAGAAACTCTGATTCATTTTACAGACGTCGTGACTGTAACAGTTAGGGTAGCAACACCAGCAAAATCGCCAGTAAAAAGAAATTTAATTTTAAAGTCAAGGCTTAGGAGGCAATGATAGAGTAGTCGTACTACAGGCATAAAGATAAAAGTGAAATTGTGTCAGAGAACTTTACGTAATAAATTGACACAGAAAGATGATTAAACTATCGCGAGCTACTTGAAAAACTGGGAACCAACAAAAAACACGGACTATAGCCTGTGGAAAGCTGTAAAGCACTTAAAATGTACTGTTGGTTCTTCCTTCGCAAATCACTTGGAAAAAGTCTTAACACCACATGAAATAAATATTTTCACTATTCCAAATATCCTATGAAATTTCGGCTATAATTTCTAAAATCAACAATTAAAACTTCCAAATATTAGTGACATTGTTAATGAGCCTATGAAATTTCGGCTATAATTTCTAAAATCAACAATTAAAACTTCCAAATATTAGTGACATTGCTAATGAGCCTATGAAATTTCGGCTATAATTTCTAAAATCAACAATTAAAACTTCCAAATATTAGTGACATTGTTAATGAGCCTATGAAATTTCGGCTATAATTTCTAAAATCAACAATTAAAACTCTAAACATAAGAAAATCACCCGGACTTGATCGTATTACAGGATCAATGATAAGATATTTACCTAATTATGCTGTTAAAATTTTACTATTCGTATTTAATTCCATGTAACGAGTTGGCTTCTTCCCATTCTCTTGGAAAATGTCTGAAATCGTTATGATCCCTAACCAGCGAAAGGCTTAAGTCAGATTACGTCATACAGACCTATTAGCCTGCTGTTAATTTTATCAAAAATGTTTTAAAAGTTAATTGTTTCGTTTTTAAAGCCTTATCGTACTGAGCAAAACGTTATAACAGACTATTAGTTTGGTCTTCGTACAAGGCATAGTATTATTGAGCCAGTCCATTAAATTGTCGCCATTATTAGTATTTGAAAATAAGCAAGACTGTTCAGCTCTATTCTCTGTCAGCTCCAAGATACTTGAATGAGCAAACTCAACTAGCTGGCATCTCTTCAGCAAAAGAAAACAGACGAAAAGAGAAACTGATACTAAAAATAGTTTTTGCAGCCACAGCTGAAGCATTATAGTCTTTTCTGTACAAAAAAAACAATACAATTCCTGTGCTTAAGTTTAATTAACCCATATCGTCCCACAGATTTTTTTTGTAATAAATTTATAAAATTTGGTAGTTATAAGGTAATTTGGGACCAGAAACCACGAATCTGAAGTCCAATTTTTTTTCAGATTTTTTGTTTTTGAGCAAAATGGTATTCGATTAATCGAACACTAGGCACTATTTGGCATAATTGTTTTATTGTTCCTAAATATTGTAAATAACGAAAAACAACTTTTTTCATTAACTCAAACCAATTTATTTAATTCATTTTAAGAAAAATAGGAGAAATCAGTTATTTTAATTGAAAATATGTATTATTTTACTTCATGGTACGCCTCAAAACAATGTGTATGAAGCGCAACATTGAACTTTTTGCATAAAAAAGAGCTTGGATAATGGCATTGCTTACATCTACATTTTTTATTTTGCTCTATTTTAACTAAATTTAATTTAAATTTTCTTTCCGTCAGTAGGCACATGAGATGCTAAGAAGTGAAACAATTGTCAAATGCACGGTGTGCCTAACTGCAAACTCTACGTTTCCTAATAAGCGAAGAAGCACAACGGCTCCTAAGTCAACTTCCTTGTTGTAGTTGTCCGCCGGCCCGGCATGCGGTATGAAGTTGAATAGATATCCAGTTGAAGAGCAGAGGCACCATAACTTATACCCAAAATAAATTGGCTTACCGCGTACAAACATTTTACAAGAGTGCCGTCCAAAATATGGCACCATTTGCTCATCAACTGACAAATCTGTCTCCCGAATTCCGAACTGCATAAATTTTTATTTATCAGCGCATACAAAGGACGTATCTTATATGAAATAAATATATTAAATATACTAATAAAAAATAGCTTCGATTGAATTGAACAATACCTTTGCCATTTTGTCGTTCTTGTCTAAGTTAAAGTTGTTGCTGAAGTGAATAAACTTTTTAATATCCAAAAACTTGTTTCTTGGCAAACATGACTTCACAGCAGGAACGCCTAATGTAGGGTGATTTGACCAATAATCGCGTGCAGCAGGTACAGTGTGATATCCAGATAACACCAAAATGCCAAGGAATTGTTGGATCATAATGTTGTCTAATACAAAAGAAAAATTCCGCTGCTGAGTATAGCGATTTGTTTCCTCGATTATCATACCTAAAACCTCATCATCAAAAAATAGTCTGAACAAGTCTAACGGCGTTTTTCCGCATAGGCTATTGGCCAGTTTTTCCTTAACATCATCAAATGGTTCATTTATTGGGAAAATATTATACTCAAACTTGCCTTCGCGATTTCTCTTTTGTGACCACTTTAGCTTATCAAAATCTCTTAATTTTTTTTATTTTTTATTTTCCTGAGACGAATTGAAAATTCGTCTTCTTTTTGAATGTTGAGTGTCAATGGAAGATGTTAAGGGAGCCATAGAGACTATGTTAGCATCATTGTTCTCAACATACTGATTGAACTCATGGGGTTCTCCTGAAGCTTTTCTAATGGCTTCTACCTCAAGAGTTCCCGCACATTCCAATATATCATCTGACTATTTAAAAAAACTGTTCCTTTATGCACGTGAAATAATTTCAGTTATAAGCTACTTATATCGCCATTAGGAAACAAGTCGTCATCAAAATCTTCTTCATCATAAAAGTTTTATTCTTTATTCGACCTTCTTATTGTTAGATATTCCGATGTATCATTAATCAGGCTCTAGGTCTAGATAGATTTGAAAAACATATGTAAATAAAACTCGTATTTACCAGATTATTTATTCATGTCTTTCTTTATTCTTTCGATATTTCGGATACCATTGGTATCCTTCTTCAGGAACTATAATTTTAAAAACAAAACAAAAATTTTTTTAATAACACAATTACACATATGTACATACATATTTATATATTATACTAAATCAAAAGCTTATAATTTTTTTTATAATATATTTTTCTGTTTTACAATTATAATTGGTTTTTCTTACATTAAAATTAAATAATCTCCGTACGTCTGTTTAATACCACTTCCATTGGGGGTGGATAGCTCACTAATATGTTTGTTTACATTTTTGTACTATGTGTCTATAGGTATTGGCGCAGTTTTCTGTGTCCTTCTTCTGTATTTTCGTCTGTCTTATCTGGAGGTATAACATAAATTTTGTCAACTTCTGCCTCATCATCACTCCAGCTATCGAGAATTCATTTTAAAAAAATTTTGTGTCAAAATTAAATTTTTTTCACTAACAAAATTTACACTGATACATGATAATGTAATTTGTAAATCCCCTTACTATAAATATGTCATATAAGAGCAGAATAATGCCACCATATGTGTTGTTTTCGTTAGTTTTGTTTCCGTTAACTTAAATGTTTAAAAAAAAAAATTACAATACAGTAATTTGTTACGTTTAAACTAGCCTTTGTCAAAAAAACAAAAATGCTAAACATGCTCGAACACTGCTTTTTCAAGTCAAATCATGAAAACACAAGTGAAAATCAAAAACATTTTTTTATCATTATTTAAAATTTAAATGTTTTTCAATTAAACTACATTTTTGCTTTTTATATTTTTTTTTAAATTTTACATATAGTTTTAAATTTTTAAAATAATGCTAAAATTTATGTTTTTTTCCACCTTGTAATAAAAGGGGGAGCGAAGTAGGTAAGAGCTTTAATTTTTATATTTGTAGCTAACCTCCTACAATATATTATTGTTAAAAAAGAAAAGTTCTAAGTCTTCCCTAAAAAGAGAAAAAAAAATTCAAAACTCTTGAAATTTACTGTTCGAAAAATCGAACATTGGGACGATATGGGACGTAGTGTAATAGTTGTTAAGTGTCAAATATTTGTGTTTTATTTTACACCAGGTTCGCACAAGCAGATATAATTTATTGACATTTCCCAGGCGTTCGATAAAGCCTGGCATGTTGGGCTACTCACAAAAATAACTCGAGTTTTTCCTGAACTTCCCACATGTTCCTTAAGTGCTATGTGACAGATATGCCAACAAGCCAAATTACATATACGTCAACGTTTGCAGACGACATGGCAATTATAAGTGTTCACCAAGATCCGAAGGTTTCATCTGAAAACCTTCAATGCTCCATCCCAAAACTCTTGTACGCCATTTATTGCAATTTGATGGGCCCCAGACACTAAAAAACTAAAAGCTTGAGGCTTGCGAAACGGCTTTCCGTACCCAATTGCTTAAGTATTACCGAAACAAAAAATTCTTACATTTTACAAAACTTTTTGTATTGGAAAATGTTAATTTTTTAAATAAATTTTTTTTAAATAATTTAAAATTTCCCTTTTTCGCAGCTTCACTTTGAATTTAAGAGTTGTTATTAACAATTTTGCTACCATAGACTAAAAGTAGGTATTTTTAAGTTGAACCAGCTTTAAATGGGTGCTTCCTAGGGTTTCCAAACGGACTAGCTTGTCAAGATTCCAGTTAAAAATTTATTTAAATATTTTCTCATTTGATCTTATTAAAATCGAAATAATGATAAAAATACATTATATTGAAAATTAAAAAAAACTTTGAAACTTTCGAGCAAATAAATGGACTATACAGAGTTGGCAAAAATCGTAACAAAAATTACAAAATATATAAATAACTTAAAAATTGCTTCAACTAGTTTTATATTTAACGTCGACTTCAGGAGCTTGAAAGCCCTAAAGTCGACTCTTAACTAACGTCTTAAGTAAATTCGACGTTAGTTGGAATATTTACAAATTCAATTTTTGAAAGTTCGGTTAAGAAGTCACTCGTATGGGAATGCGAGCGTTGGTCCACCAGTTTTATAGAGCTCTACAAACTATCCAACTAAAGGCTATACAATTTTTGAAAATCATTTCGATATGCACATGTAGTATGTACTCGTATAAATTATATGCATAATTGCTATAAACAACCGTGTAAGTCTTTAAGTAAACTTTTCCAAAAGAACGGACTGTTTTCAGCAATGAAATGAGATTAAAAAAGAATTTTCAATTGTATTCGGAAAAAACGACGTATGTCCTTTTAGCAAGATATAATAATAATAACTGTAGCCATCAGGGCCGTCCAAATAAAATTAATTTGCGTCACTAAAGCCCACAGTACGCCAAACATTAAAATGACCTCTTATTTAAATGTCTCATGTCGTTTGCTGTCTGGCAAGATGTTTTCTTCACTTTTTTACATTCGGGTATTTACAGCTAGCAATGGCTCGTTTCAGTGGTCAGATACTTGCCTGTATCGCAGCTTGAGCAGATACTGAAAGAGTAGATTTTGACGCGATTCTCAAGGTATGTCGTTTTTCGGTTGGAATCCTTCCATAGTTTTTAGTAGCTTTTGAGTTTTGTGACTTTGCCCAATTTCTCGCGCAAGGGCCCAATAGAAATATCGTTGCGAGCCATAAACATTGATTTTAGCCCTTTCCGCTTAATTTCAAATAAATGTTATCTCCATATTTCACTAATGTTTATTATAAAGTATTATTTTTCTTCTTTAATGTATAAATTAAATCATATAAACGGAAACAATTTTATGTTTTGTTTGTTTTCTTTTTTATTGGAAAAGGATCTTTAAAACGCTGTTGAGATAACCTTTAATGTTGTTGTTCTTATTTTTGTAATAATAAGAAACTGCTCTTTCCGATGATAGTAAAATTTTATCTATCGACAACAAATTTAAAAATCTTCGTCCTACTAAAAGCGTTTTTAATCTATTGATCGAGAGTGTACTTTTTTATTTGTTGACAACAATATCAATAGATGTAAAATTTTAAGTTTGTTATAAAAAATATTGGTATTGATTCATATATTTCAAAACGTTTTAGTTTTATCTATATAATTCTTTTGCATATTAGAAATTTATAAAACATTTCCAAGCTAGCAAGTTGCCTACATATAAAATGGGTTGGTATGTACATATCAAGAACTTGGTCCCATTTTGATCTCAGTACTTTTCACAGCTGTAATTTTTTGAAAGGAACTTTGCATTATTTTTACATTTATGTTTTTGTGCGGATCTGAGTCCTTTTTTCCAAAGTTTTTTATTTTGTAAATAAATATGTATGTATGTATGAAACTTCTTTTAACTTATAGTTTACAGGTGGATGGTTAAACCACATTTCAGTTTTTTACCTATAGAGAAAGTTTCCCATACAAATAACGAGCACTCTAAACCCGCTAGATAAAAAGGTACAGTTTTCAGATTTTTATACCGAAATTGAACCCTCTAGACATAGTGGAAGTGTCCAATACAAATAAGGGACATCCTAGGCCCCCTAGATATGGAATGTCCGTCTTCAGATTCTTCTGATTACTCGCTCTCTAGCTATAGTAGAATTGTCCCGTAATATGAATGAGTGAGTCGTATCTCGGGAAGGTAACCCATATGTAGAGTCTCTATGTTCAAGTTTTATTATTTTATGATTAAATTAAACAAAGTTATAAGGAGCTAAAAACAGCGAGAATGGTTTCGTGTAGTATTCAATCTGTGTGTATTAGGCCAGAACTTGTCCTGGCTCACTAACGTGCGTCTTAATAAGTAACAAATGCTAAGTTGAAGATATTCATTTAAATCGAAACAAAAATGCTTATTTTTATACTAAAAAGATAATACTTTATCGATTAATCAATTTGACAATTTGATAATAAAAATAATATATTAAAACTAACAAAACTAATCTTAATATTAAATTATAAGTGTTCTAAAAAAGCTTTGTATTCTTTTGAGACACGCGCAAACAATTAAGATAAAAAACCAATAAAAAAGCAAAAAATAAATAAAAACGCAATTCAGAAACTTACTGTAACATTGTTCTTGAAATACCCTTCAAAGCATTGGAACTAGAGAAATTTTCTAATAAATTAAATGGAATAGAAACAAGACGGTTTCAATGGTGTGTGTTTACACGTGCGCCTTAAAAGCGCGTTTTGAAGATTTACACAATTAATGCTTTAATTGAGCTCAATTTACGATACTCAGGTAATAAATTGAGCAATTAGTACTTAATTACATGACAAATTTAATCAAATTGACATTAGAATTCAGGTTAGGTGTGTTAAATGAATATAATAAGCACATTAAGTGCAATAGGCCACTAACTACACCCGACAACTTCCAAGAACATCATCACGATTATATAGAAGGGGAAGTAAATCTTAATTTTACCAATTCTTTCATATTATGGTAGCAATTGTAAATTTTCTACGCAAAAACGCATAACACGTGATGACACGTGTTTTTAAACATTACTGTCGGGTCATGAATACATTTTCTGCTAATTGAGTAAGCTAAATGGCATTTGTGTGAACATCAAACTTTGCAACTCAATTTAAAATTTCGTTGCCTCAATTAAGGCGCATGTGTGACTATAAGACCGAAACTTAGAACTATTAAAATTTTTATTTCGTTACAACATAAGATAAATTTCCACACCTATGATTTACATCCATAAATATGCTAAGCAGTCCAAACTAGTTTCCAAATATATCGCTATAAAATGTTATGGCTTTATATACATATGTATGTAAGTGTATTTATAAAAAATAATATGTAGTAAAAAAATAAAGTTTGGTAACCTTTTTTTCAGCTTTTTTCACGTTTTCAATTTGCAAACGATAAATATCTTTTATTTAAATCATTTAACTTTCTTACGGCCAAAATAAATATTTTTTAATTTGGCACACGTTCTTTTGAGCTATATTTAATGTGTTTAGATAAATTATTGTTGAATTGGCAAGTAGTTGTTTTTATATTTGTTTATATTAAAGTTTAACGCCTACAAATACACTCAACGAAAATACTTGAAAAAAAGAAAGAAATAAAGTTATCCAACTAAACCCCTGCGAAAAACTTGAAATAATTTGATTTCCCTTAACACATGAGTATTAAAATACATATTTAAGGCGTGATTCTGTACTTTTTGGGTAGAATTTGGTAAAATGGGAGCAAGCAAAAGTTACTCTCTTGTTGCCTGGGGTTTCTGCAGCCATTTCTATTGATTCGTTTAATTTTTTTTAAAGATCACTGCGAATGCGCTTAGCCTTTTTCTCACCGCGTTGTCTCCCGATCTCCTGGTTTTTAAGAAAACATTTGAAAAATTGATCAATTAAGTTTTTATTTAATTAAATTCAACCTTTTTTTGAGAAAACTATAAACAAAAAACTAAATAAATATTGGCTGCACATAACAGTTCTTGCTGTTTGACACCACTTCACTTGTGATATGTACTCTCATTGGTTTCATGGTGGCCATTGTTTTTTTTTTAAATTATATTACTTACTATTTGTTACAGGGTGTCCGCCAGGAAGGTATATTACTTTGTTTTGCCGCCATTTTGGCAAACATTATCCTTGACAGTTCATATTTGGCAGTCGTGAAGTAGAGACGTGGCAAATTTATTGTGGAAAAATATTCGGTAAACCAACGTGTTTGAATCGTTAAAACATTTGATCAAAATCAATAATCGATTACTGTGACGATGAGAAAGTTACGTGAAATTTTTGAGAGAAACAGCGTGTTAACAAGAAGCACTATTTATAGTGTAGTGTATGATTTCGAAGAAATAGGGACTGTAGCTGATAGGCCTAAGCATGGACCAAAACGTACTGCAAGATCGGCTGAAAACAATACTGCTGTGCAAGAATGTGTTCGAAACAATTCATCTTCAAAGAACAACTTTGGCCACAATTTTGCACAAAGATTTGCAATTGTTTCCATTTAAAATTCAGTTGACACAAGAGCTTCTTCCAGGAGACCATTTACGCGGCCGTACATATGCCAATAGGATGCTACGGCTCGCCTATCTATGACAACACCGATTTTCATGAAAAAATCATAATGAGTGACGAGCCACATTTTCATTTGAATGGATATGTGAATAAACAGAATAGTCGGTTCTGGGCAGTGGAAAACCCTCAAATTATTCATCAGTCACCTTTGCATCCATTAAGAGTGGCGGTCTGGTGTGCAATTTGGTCAGGAGGAATCATTGGACCTTACTTCTTTGAAACTGAAAACAGCGTAACGGTAACTGTAATGGGGAGCGATATCGTGATATGATTGAAAACTTTTTAACGCCACAGCTGCATGCTTTACGCTGACTAACATGTGGTTTCAACAAGACGGGCCCATATCGCATACAGCCAGGATTGCAATGGAATTACTGCGAGACCTCTTTCCACAACAAGTTATTTCAAGGATTGGTGATGTTGATTGGCCTCCACGGTCGCCTGATTTGACTGCTCCGGACTTCTTTTTGTGGGGATATCTGAAAAGCAAGGTTTATGCAAATAAACCAGAAACGCTGGAGCAACTCAAACAAAATATTCGTGGTGAAATTAATGAAATACCGGGTGAAATGTTTGAGAATTTAATGAAAAATGTGTTCAAAAGGGCTCGCATTTGTGAGGCTAACAGACGTGGACATTTATCCGATATTGTATTCCATACATAATCGCCGACATTAAATAAAACATTTATCAATATACGATTCATTCTCTTTCATTAATTCAAAAATTATAAACAAACAAAGTAGTATACCATCCCGGCGGACACCCTGTACTTTCACAGTTCCTGGGGCTTGTCAGGAGCCTTAAACTGCCAGAAGGTATGACTTCTAAGTTCTACCAGTAAGGAAACGTCACATTGTGGTTAGACCACCGTGAGGTTGAGCCATCGCTGGCAGGTACTAACGTGAATCTAAACAGATCTGCACACATAAGATTAATCAAAAATTTTACAACATTTTTTACATTAATTAAACATGTTACAGTCTACAAAAGTAGTCCAAAAACAAAAATTTATTTGCGAATACGCGTTCGGAATAATTAACACGCATTGTTCAATGATGCTGAAAGTTTCAAAGTAAATTGATACTAATTCGACCAAAATTCTGGTTTAGCAAAATTTTTTATTGTCGATTTGTCAACAAAATTTTATGATTTTCAACTTTTTTTCTTTGCTTACAATTGGTTTAGCGCGTATAATTTTTATCTGTTTTTTCGTTTCATCTTTTTGTAGGTGGAAGTAGTAAACATTTCAGTCATTTATATATATGCAAGTAAATATATACACATGTATGCTTACGTATGTGTGCATTTAATTGTGACAAATTAAAGAAAATTATTTTATTTAAAGTAGTGCGGTGGTACCCTGTATTATTATTAAAAAAATAAAATAAACAGCGAACACGTACGTGTGCCATGAAACCCCTGCTTGATTAAACGCGGACTAACACGATACGAAACATAACAGCACATCGCAAAACAGAGCAAGAGGAAGAACATCAATCGTTCTGCGCTTTTTGTTCTTGTTCGGTTTTACTGGCGGTTTATAGCAACATTATAAAGTTCTTCTATATCAAATAAGTTGGTTTTTCCATCTGGTTGAATATCTGTGTTTATTTGATTGTATTTTTCTTTATTGAAACTCTTTGTCATATAATGGATTTCAAATTGTCGTCTTTATAAGTCCAAAAACAAGAGAGTTTCAATTACGGTCGGATTTGGTTATAAAAAAAATGAAAAACAGCCATGAAATTGTTTTGTTATAGCCGAGATTTTCATTTAAAAGGACTTCGGTTATAAGGAGACTATTTTGCTTAAGCAAAGTGTGACATTTTAAAATTATTGCACAAAATGGAGGCATAAAAATATGAGATATGTTCAGGCCTATGTGCACAGTGCGTATATTACACGAAACAATTCGTGCTGTTTTTAGCCCCTCATAACTTTGCTTCATTTAAACATAAAATAATTAAACTTGAAACATAAGTACTCTACATATAGGTTACCTCATAGATTAAGTTTCATGATATGAAGGTGAAGAAAGTACATATTTTAGTACGTATTCACTGACTCAATCACTCATCAGTAATATGGGGCACTTTTCCTATAGCTGGAGAGCTGCAAAATCGTAAACTCAACCATCTGTAAGTTAAAAGAAGTTTTAAACATACAAATATATGCATTTATAAAAAAAAACTAATTGAAAAAAGTCAGGCCACCTACGGGGATGCCTAGAAATCAAGAACTTGGTCCTCATTTTGATCTCAGTATATTTAATGTAGGGGGAATATCGATGCAGTCGGTTTAACTTATGGGGCCCATTTCGACCCACTTCGATCCCCGAATTGATTTCAGGCAACCGATTTGTAATTCTCGACTACCTTACTTTTATCAAGTCTCGTGCTAACACTATTGACTGTAGTGATTTCAGACTGTCAACTGGTAACTGTCGACCTTCTTCCTCATAACGAAGTCTCTTGTAATTAATAGCATTTCTCCAAGGCTAAGGTCGCCCATGGCATTCACATTTAACAAGTGTATGCCGTGGTCCTAATCCTTATGCTAGCCACAGCTGGACATTCACACACAATGATCGCTGCGGTCACAGCTTCTGCAGCCACATTCTGCAAGTGTCATCTTATTTTCATCTTGTCCAGATAGTACTTGAAATTTTAATGACCTGTCACTAATGCAGTAATCCAACTGAAGGTACTCCGGTTATACCTAAGCACCTTACTGCCCCATGAATGCATAAAACATACTTATTATTGTTCCAACAAGTCTTAATGATTTTTATGAAAGCACAGTACACTCTGCTTATCTATCGCTTTAAAAGTTTTAAAACACATTATAAAGAGTTTTCCACTGAGGTGTTAATGAAATCCATGTATGCCACTATGTATATTGAATGTGATATCGCTCAATTGCCTGGCGGTAGGGACCATAGGGGACCAGTTTTCTTCAATGATTCTACCGAATAGATCCGGCTGAATTCAAGTGATAACCTGGGTAATGTTTACTTTCCAGGCAGTAGATTGCAGCTTTTTTGCATAGACCTGCGACTTAAGAAAACTCCACATGGTAAAGTTTAGCGGCGTCTAATTGCTCGAACCTGGTGGCCGCAATCATGCAGAAGGCCTATTCTGTCATTTGCGATGTGTCACGTCCTGCTGGATACTCGATGTCGTCCTCGTCCTTAGGCAAGTGGGCCAACAAAAGTTTGGTGCCACGGAATGCCAACATCGACTCCCCCATTTTGGTCCCCCCGGGGGCATATATAATCTTAGTGAACCCTGCCACCTTGATGGATTGCTGCTGGGGGAATAGAGGGGCACCAGTTGCTGAGGCTGGTCAGGAGCCTGAAACTGGAAAAAGGTAGGACTTCTATGTTCGACCAGTAGCGAGATAAACTGGTACCACGAGAACCAGTAGCTCCTGAAACTTCGGTTCCAGACTGGTTGTTGGTGAGGCTCCTTCGGGGGTGCACGTGGTGACTGTGTTTTATACCCAAAGCGGGGAGGTTCACTGCAGGGCCGATGTGGCGTTGCATAGCACCGCAAGCTGTCAATGTCATTCGTTGACAGCAGGAGATTAGGTAGTTTCGAACCTCTCAGCAAGGGGTGGGGCCGGGGGCCTGGCAAACCTCTGTCCTAATTTGCAACCTATGGGATGGGCATAGGTGCTTTTTCAATGGTGCTTATGAGATCGCTGGTTTGGCCGCTTAATGTCACACCCGTGGTTGGACCACCATGAGATTTAGCCAACGTTGGCAGGTGCTCACGTTAATCTAATCATATCCCCCATATTGGATTTTTTCAATTCTCTAATTTGCCAACAATCGCTAATACCATTTGTAGAACATACATACTTACATATTAAGTAATTTTGCGGTAAATTCTATTGTTTCTAATTTTATTTATTTTGTTTTTCCTTTAGCAACAAATGTCTCCAGTAATTTAATATATGTTCAAAAGAAATTGGAAACCAGACTTGGCCTTCAAAATGTGTAGCGATAACACGATCAATAATGTTCTGTTAATGATTTTATTTCTGTGAATACAAAAACATGAAATAACTTAGTTTTTCGATAATCTTCCGAAAAATAATTTAGTAAACACTGTATTAAAACGAAAACAGCGAATGCAAGTTAAAAACATAAAAACGTTGAAAAAAAGTTTTTGAAGTCTTATGCTACGATGCGGCCGTTTGTACAACTCGGTTGGTAATCAAGTTGAGTGTTTTGCACACAAACAATAAAACTTTAGGGGAACTCACTCTTGGTTGCAAACAACCCTTGCAAAACTTGCAAATGCAGCAAGTCTAGCAAATACGCACATTTTGCAAAAACATAATAACAAAATATATGAAACTAAGACTTGCTACAATTGAGCAAATAAACTAGGGCAAAAATAGTTACAGATTGGTAATTTGCAATGCTTAAACAGCTGTGTATTTAATTTTTAAAATCAAGGCAACTATACATCTGCGCTTACAAAGTTCCAAACATTTTAGAGGCGGCGTTAGCGTTTATATACTGGCTGCGGCTTAGCTTTTTGCATGCGGCAAAGTTACTTTATGAAATTCTGTAACCAAAAAATAATAAATTCAAAAATCAGTGGTGAAGATTAAAAAAAGAAAATTAAAGTAATATAACAAAAACCAAACAATAAGTGATGGACGGATGATGAAATTAAAAAAAAAAAAACATTGATTATTCACTAGACAAACAAGAATTTGAGGTTTTTTTGTTAATTTTTATTGTTCATTTCCTTTATTTTCTGAAAAATCAAAATTTGTGGTAGAAAATCATACTAAGTGTGCAAAAATCGCAGATATGCAACGAAGAGTGATTTCCACTTTTGTTGTACTACATCATTTTGCAAACAAGTCTTGTGGAGTAAAAATGATTTTTGCTAATGTGGCAGATATAGAAAATTCTGTACTTTTTTCAATAGATTCTGTTTTGCGAATTATCGTAGTACCAATCCACGACATTAAAAGTACTTTTTTCCAATCTGAAACATTAAATAATAAACTGCACAAAGTTAAAATAAAACCATACACATTTACAAAAACGGTTTAAATTGTCTACCTCATTTAGTTAAAAACGCTAGACACAGACATTCCATACAGAAAGGACAAGTTGTTTCTCTAAACTTGTGAAATAGTACTTTTAATGTAGAAAAAATACGTTTTAACTTAACTTCAGTTCCATTTTAAAATCTTGATTATCCATCACTGCTATGATGTCACTACGATAGAGTGCACAAATAGAATAGAATAGCAACCTACTTGTACAACTTTCCAAAAAAAAATCAAACTTTTTTGATTATTCGTACAATCAAGACACAACTTAATACAACTAGCCCACAAACTTTGCAATGGTCGCAACATCTCTGACTTGCTTCAGACGCGAATTACAGTTACAGCAGCACTGCTTTCTGTTGAAACAATTGCCATACAGTTTGGTTCTGCAAAAGTTTCCTGCCGCTGCTTACGCTAGGGTATTTATTATTTTTATGGGTTTTTAGTGTTAATATATCTTTGCCATAATTTATTTTCTGTAAAATTTTATTCATGACTTAATTTTTTTCTTTTCAGTGTTCAGCTCGTGAATTCAATATGGATGATCTCGAATTAGATCAAGTAACGCAAGTGATCGGTTATCATCCCCGCTTTTTGGATCATTTTTTACGAACTCTGAACTTTATAATGAATGGCGATGGTCCACTGCCATATGATTATCGCTACTATATGGCGATTATTGTAAGTATCAAACCGAATTTATTTCATAAGAGTTTTTAAACAGCACTAAAGAAAATGTTTCTATTCGAGATACTTGTTCCTTTCCGTAATTGGGTTTATGGTAAAAATAAAAATATACGAGCACGTAAACTACCAAATATGTACTTCTGTTCTGTGAGTTCCTAAGTGTACCTTTGTGGGATAGTTGGTAGCTTGTTAGCGTCTCTTTCTTAGGGTCACGAGTTTCATTCCCAAGAATAACAAGTAAGGCTCTTTCACTACAATGGTTGAGAGTCCCTCTAACTAGCACTGCTGTTTTGGCTACTTTTAACCAAAACTAGTTACTTTTTTTCAATGCGTACTTTTGTGTACTTTTTTCAATTTTGGTTACTTTTTTCAACAAATTTCCTTTTGTATATGTACATAAAAATAGAAATATATAAAAGATGTCAATTTACAGCAAACTACAGACGTTACGACCGTTAGTATAACTTGAAGAGGTTGTACAGGAGATTGCAAAGTTTGTATTAAGATGTGTGTTGTCTGTACGAAAAATATATCGCATAATTTAACCTAATTTAAATTTCAGATTTTAAAATGTTACTGAAATTCAGTTTAAAAATACTTATTCCACATTACTATTTAAAAAATTCAAAGAGAAAATTTGTCCGATATATATAAAATGCTTTCTTGAAGTAGAAAATGTAATCCGATGCTGTGATATAGATATAGGGGTTTCAATTCAAATTTGGACTTTTTAAAATCAAATGCAGGATTTAAAAAAAAACTGATGAAAAGATAGAAAATTAGGAAAAAGTTATAGTTAATAATATAATATACTGGGTGGCGCAAAAGTAATCCTCCTATTAGAAAATGCTATAAATTTTGCGATTGGCTCCTAATGTCAATTCTGTTTTGACATTTGTGTAGTAAACACTTGCGAAATACACGTTAATAAACAATGTTACGCTACACTGCTCCAGAACGCAGAATATTGGTGACTATTTATTTGACCAATAATCGGTCGGTGACTTTGGCACAACGTGAATTTCGTCGCAGATTTCCTGGCCGTCCAACGTCTACTGGTGAAACACTGCGACGTTTAGCCGCTCGCCTCGAAGAGAGATGCTGCCAAGCGTGGCAGACCCCGGAGTAGCCGTTCTGCAGAGAATATTGCTGCTGTAGCCGAGGATGTCATGGAAGCGCCGTCGCATCAGCTGTTAGCTGCTGACCGCCAATCGCGTCTAACATACGCTCAAGCCATTCTTAATCACCACCAAGAGGAAGATGATTTTTCATCAAAAATAATCATGAGTGATGAGGCCCATTTCCATCTTAGCGGGTACGTAAATAAGCAAAATTTACGCTTCTGGGGCACTGAAAATCCGCGTGTAACCCACGAAGAGCCATTACACCCGCTCAAAGTCACTGTATGGTGTGCTGTTTTCGCTGGAGGAGTCATCGGACCTTTTTTCTTCGAAGACGTTACGGGCCAAACGGTTACTGTGAATGGTGAGCGCTACAGAGCAATGATTAACAAGTTCTTTTTGCCGCAACTTGATGAATTGGGATTGGAAAACATGTAGTTCCAACAGGACGGTGCAACGGCACACACTGCACGTGCCACAACCGATATGCTGAAGGATGCATTTCCCGGGCGCCTAATCTCCCGTTTTGGCGATTTGCACTGGCCAGCAAGAACGCCTGATTTGACCGCTGCAGACTTCTTTTTTTGGGGCTTTTTGAAGTCGCGGGTTTATGTCAACAAGCCTCAGACTCTTGCAGCTCTTAAATATCCGTCAAGAATGTGAGGACCTATCGCCGGAAGTTTTGGCCAAAGTGATGGAAAATGCCATAAAAAGGGCTCAAATGACAATCAACTGTGGCGGCGGCCATTTACATGACATCATATTCTCGACTTGATGTAAAAAAAATTAAAAGACCAAATAAAAATAATCCACAAGAAGAATCAAAGTTTTTAATTTTTTTTTAAATTACAGCCAAAAAAACATCGGAAGGTTATTTATGCGCCACCCTGTATAACAACTGACATCGTCGTATGCATAAAATAATTGCTACATTATCAAGAAGTAGTGCTTCTCGCAGATTCTTCAAATATATTGACTAAATTCTAGTTACTCAGAGAATCTACCAACAACTCTCCAGTTTTGAATTTGCGTAAGTTACTATATTTTATTCTTGAAGTTTGCTAATTAGAAAAAATATTACAAAAAATATTACAGATGAATTAGAAATTCTTTTTAAAAAAAATTCACAAGAGCGAAATTTTATATGGAAAATTCTGAATTTGATTTTTAAGATTCCGAATTTAATATGAAATAGTCCGAATTTGAAGTTGAAAACCTATTTATTATTTTACTATAATTTTGTGCAGTATATCATTGAACGTTTCAGATTGGAATAGCATATTTTTTTCCTTCACTGCCACATTGCAAAAAACCATGTTGTGCAAGATTTATTGATCGTCTTTGCTCGAAAGGACTTGTTTGTAAAATGGAGTTGTACAACAAGATTGTGCATAAAGTTGTATTGTGTGTGGGCAACACATGCAACTTGATTACCAATGATCACAATGTCTATGGATTGCATATTCGTTTTAAAGGCAGCAGTGCTCATTAATAATACAATGGACAAAATTTATTTAATCCGAAAGTTTGTTTTTATTTGTATCCAAATAAGTTTATTCATATCGCTCTTGTGTATTAACTCAAACATTTTTGATTTTATAAAAATTAGTTTTGCTCCCTTATTATTTTTAAATTTATGATTTAAATTTTCTCTTTGCAAATACCTTAAACGTAAAATCGAAAAAATGTTTGCTTCTACTCAAAATTTTTAAATTTTAAGTTAATATTGGAGCACAAGTGCGATATGTACATTAAACAGGGGCCGTAACGGTTATACATTTTATTAAAAAAATTGCTATTTAATGATTATTTTTTAAGTTTTTTTGCTCCGAGATTTCGAATATTCAGCACTTAAAAGGATTTGCGATGTTTTATAAATACTGAAATTTTGTTACGACATTTGGGCCATAACATTACCTTTTTGCTATAATTTCAAAAACTAAGTTAAAATTTTCAAACAAAATAAAACTTTGAAAAATTGAACTTATTTCACAAAATGTACGATTGAAAAAAAAACTTAGCTTTAACTAGAAAATGGAAAACATTAATTAAGTTAATAAATAAAACAGCGTTTCATATAATTTATTGAGTTCGAAATTGTTTTTTTTTGGATTCCCAACAAATGGTCTCAAACAAATTTAAAACACGATTTTTTTGGGCTTTTTCTAGAAATGGTGTTGTGTTCATATGACGATGGACGTATAATTATTTTATTAAATAAAACAATGGCATAATTTTATTTATTTGCATTAAAACAAAATAATAATAATATTCGTTCTGGTGTTGTAAAAATAAATTAAGGTCTTTGTTTAAAATAATTGTTTACAATTCATTTGTTGTTTGTTCAATATGTTGTTTGCATATTAACTGCATATAATTTTATTATTTATTTTCACATCGTTTTCACTCACATCGACAAATTGTTAAATTAATTGAAGGCGTTGTTGGTTGTTTAAAGGTATCCGTGGCTATCATATTAAAGTGAAAAATATGTAAATCAAACTAAAGAAGATGCAAGAGAGCAAATCATGACAGAAAGTTTTTATTGGATAAACCTACATTCGTGTGGGGGTGGTTGCAGAGCTAAATTTTCTTATTTTCTTACAGTAGCGGTCATGAACATGGACGTTAAATGGTTAGTTGTGGGAGAAAAATATTTACTTCAGCTGTGTCTTAAATCTGCAAGATTAATTAATTGATTGTATAGGAGTGACACTGAATCAAACTACTACTAATTTATCCAATCTCAACGAGTGTTGCAAGTTACTATTCACGAGCATTGATAATTCCGCTTCTACCAACTACGCTCGGCTATCGTGCTACCGCTTTCTGTTGACAACATTTGGCACTTCGATCTTACATAACTACGCTTTCCTGCGCTAATAGCTTCTTAATCTCATTTCGAGCTTGCCCACATATTGGAAGTAAAAACATGGTTGAGATAAGAGCAACATATTATGATTGAATTATATACTTGTAAACAAATCATATTATTATTATTGTAGGTAATTGTAGAGCTATAGCCGGATTTAAGCAATCAAAACGGTTTGTTACACTTCGTCGGAAGAAGTCCCAAAGGATTCTGATGCTAGACAACAGTGAACTAAGGATAATGACGGGGGTGATTTACTGGACACTGGGGTCTAAGATACCATCAATTTAGATAGGGAACTCTGAAACAATCAAAACTAGATTCAGGAACCTGAGTAATGAGCGATCTGAGCATGTGTGCTGCAATTTTCCAGCGCTCAATTCCCGTATAAAAAAGGTACTTAGCTCTTCTTCATTGACTCCAAGGGATGCATATAGCCTCTCACTGAAGAGAGTAATTGGCTTAATTCGTAATTTAAATCTCTTCCAAAGATGAAAGATGAGGGTCTCACAAGTGTCCTATGGGTCGTAGTGCATTATAGTAATAATAATAATAATAACAATAGAATAATTTTTTAACATATATAGTCGATTGGAGACACTAACATCAAGTTATGTACCCTTAAGTGCACGATTTCCGTTAGGTTAGCTTGAAGTGAGGGCATAATTCATGCCTTACACGTAGGCCAGTACTTCGGCCCGTTTTGTGCTCTCCATTTCAAACAAGTCTCAACCCTCTGTTTTCCGAACAAACCTCCTGAGAAGTGGCCAGTCAATGCCAATCAAATGAAACACGTCCGGCAAAGTGTCGTTCGCGATATACCAGCTCGAAAGCTGTACGAAAGTCTGCATGTCGTGCACTCATCACTCTCCGCACTGCGGCGCAGATGTGCCCGCAAGCCAGGGTGATCCGTCACTACACTCTTACTTATTTCAGATTTGGTTAATCCCAGCAATACACTTATTTTATCCCCGTTTGGGTCTCCCCATAGGGTCTTTGTTATTTCCCTCTTGTCCAATCTTTTAAATTTAAACCTAACTCCTGGAGCTGTCTGGCCTTACATTCCAGACCGTTGGTTGGTTCATTTTCGACCACCCAATAGTGATCCGACGCCCATATGATGCGCAGTCTACCATGCGTTGAGCGTTTATCGCTTTTTTGCATTCCAGAATCGTCCTGGATCTAATCTTATCGGACTCGTGTCCGCTTATTGTTGTTTGGTTGTTCGTAAAAATGTTAACTTTCACAGGCCTCTCAGTACAACTGAGGCCGTTCAGACATTCCGTGATCGCACGAACATCCGCTTGGAAGACCGTGTTATGTTTCAGAATTCGGAAATATATTTCGGTCACTAGACCCTCAATGAAGATTCCCAAACTATGTCAAACAGCTGATTCCCTCGGGCTTCTGTGCTAGCGTTCCGTTTGTCCAGCTGCGTCTGTCTAGTATAAGTGCACGTTTCAAGTGATAAAAGCGTTATAAAAGTGAAAGACATGTGCTTACTTTCGTCTCTACTTAAATTCTGAAAGTTGTGTGAGTAACATGATCCAAAAACTTTTTTTCTAGTATTTTTGGGACAAAAGAACATGCGTGATTTAGATTCCGGGATTATGTTAAACTTTCCCTAATGCCAGTTGTTTTTCGTATTAAAAATATCTGCTTAAAAATGTTTTTGCAAAGTTGACTCAATCTGGCACTATATTCATATGTCATTAGCTAGGATGTATAGTACATTTGTTTATGAAAAAACTGAACGTGTTGCTTCACTGTGAGTATATCTGACTACTTTACGTTTCTTAAACAACTATACAACTTTGTGAAACAAAGTCGAAAATTGTATCATTTTAAACACATACTTGTCATATAAGAAAACATTTACATGAATATCTACTTCAAATAGATTTCTAAGTACAATTTACAATACGACTTTAACTCTTTAGGTCAATATGATGGGCTAAGTCTAAAGATACTTAATGCTGTTTAAGGCCTTTATAATTATGAATAAAATGCTTACCTTGTATTCACACCTTAAGTTTTGAAATGGGCCATAATCATATCAGCATGAGGCACCCATAATAATCCTTAAGATTACTATTATTTTTTATTATTTACTGCTTATCATTTAACAAAATACAAATCGTACGTGATTTGAATTTTGTTATGAGTTAAAGTCTCATAACAAAATTCAAATCACGCAAATATCAAAAAATTAAATTAAACTTTTTTTATTAATTTCTTACGCTAAAGTGATGTGATGATATTTGTTTAAATTATTAAAGTTCCTCACCCAAGAAAATAAAAACAAAAAAAGATACTCTCTCATACGAGCCTAGATTCGATCAATCTATTAAAATTGTTCAATGTACTCAAATTGATGTGTATATATGAGTATCTAAGTATATGAACATATGTACGTATCTACATGTGGGTTTTTCTAGGTCGTGGAGAACTTTTGTACTTCCGAGAAGGTCGATAAATTAATTTAAATATTATTTCTTTTAACATTTATTATTCTCTATAATTTTACGGAAGAATTTAAAGCCAGTGTGCTATCTAAGTACTGACGTGGGGATTAAACATGGTAGTCTTATGCTATAAACACAACTGGGGCGAACGACGTATTTTTCATAACAAATATTCGTTGTCAAAAATAAATCACATTTATTTATATGTCATCAAAGCACGAGCAAGCAACAATTTGCATTGTGCAAATAAGTGATCAGTTATGGAATTAACCTTAAATATGTTGTTGTATATTATTCGAGAGATACTGTCTACAAAGACTTTTTATGGAGGGGGCAGACTGCTAGTTTTGGATCCCTTTTCGACCACCTTCTTTCCTCCAATTGATTTCACACAACCGATTTATAAATTATGATTACCTTATTCTCAATCAAGTCTCGTTCTATCATTAGCGTTTACTATCGACTATAGTAATTTCAGCTGTCGACCTTCTTCCTCATCGTGTAGTCTCTTATAATTGCTAGCATTTATTAAAGGCTTAGGTCCACCATGGCATTTTCACTTAACAAGTGTTTGCCCGTGGTCCTAAGTCTTATGCTAGCCAGTGCTAGACATTCACACACAATATGTGCTACAGTCTCGGCCTCTTCCTCAGGAGTATCTTTAGAAGCTGTTCCGTCCACCCCGTGTGAGGTTTTCTTGTCCATCTCTTTAGAATTCCTTCAGTGGCCAATAAACACCGGAGTTCCTATAATGATTATCCTCTCCACCTCGTGCGAGGCTTCATTGTCCATCCCTGTCGGAATGTCACGGTATAACGCCTTATAAGTACCTTTAAAGGCATTGTTGTCCATCTCTTCCGGATTCCTCCCTTAGCCAATTAAAACCGTGGTTTCTGAAGAGATTAACCTCTCCGCCTCTTGTGAGGCTTCCTGATTCATCCCTTTAATGGAGAAAATACGTCCACCCACATAGAGCTCCATATGCACGGGTTAGCCTGTATTAAAACTGGAGAATCGACTGGTATTCAGAGTATTTTTAATACGAACGTGTTAACTTCTCTCCGCTCGACTTATTTAGCCAGACTCGTGGAGGTATAAGTCAGAACTTTTAACAGTGCACTCAGTTATGGAAACCCATATCTTTGTGCCTACCAGCTGACGCCCTCCACAAAGACTTTAATAATATTCGAATATTGCAGAGGAAAGTTAAAATTATAAAATTTCCTTTGATTTTTGGATAACATTTGTCCATGCTGCTCAATCGTGTAACTTACTGTGGTGACTGAATAAGCTACAGATTTAACTGATGCTGTCAAAGCATCATGACACCACAAAATGTCAACGTTGACCCGCTCTTATTTGATATTAGATTTTTCCAAATATATTCTTGAATTTTCGAACTGTGTTTAAACAATATGAATAGTTCTACTTATGCATTCTAGTTCCCCACTCTCACCGGCCTTTGTTTTATAATCACGACCATGCACGCCCACATTATTGGAGGAAAATTACTCATGATGAAAACAGCGGTGCGCTTCTCTATTTATTAATAAAAAAAATATATATGTATTTTCACATATATGTACAAAAATTCGTAATCGTGTCAACAATAACAATAAATATTTAAAAAAAAATACTATTTTAATCTGCAATTCAAATATGCGAATAAATATTTTATATTGTTTTTGTCTGATTTTTTAATGCGATTTGGTTTTGCATACCCATTTAAATCGCTTAAACAAACGAATAAAAAATCTAGCAGCTGCAATAAGAATATTTATCGGAAAAGAATTGTTGGGAATAAAAATAATAATTGTGAAAATATTTGCGCAACAGAATAAACAAGTCAATAAAATGCAAGTAGATTTAAACTATGAGTATCAAGCTAATGAATGTTAACGATAGTTTATAAGCTGTACTTGTGGCCATTATTGTCAATCAAGCGGTTTATATCCTAAATAGGCGCTTTTCTTAACTATTAAATATAACGTTGTATGGTCTATTGATTTGATAATTTTTATGGGCATAATCAAGAAGTTTGATTAAATTTAATTATAAGTCATACCTTTCTAAAACAGTACGACGAAACATTGGCAAATCTCAGAGTGATAAAAATATAATATCGTATAGTTCAAATTACCACCCAAGTTAACTGAACCTGGGACAGACTAAATTTCATGTTATTTTTCTTGATAAGTGAATATTTAGGACTTCTGTTTAAATTAGCTAGGATGTGGAATTGCCACGGCTTTAATGTAAACTCTGCTTTTGTCTTAGCTTAGCGCTTATTACATCGATCACATGGGCGTCCTTTTAGCCTGTTAGTTAGATATTAATTTATAACAATTAAATACAAATTATGTTATCAAATTCATGTTACTAAAATAAATTCATGTTAAGAGTTTTAAATGTATGTTGAAAATTTAATCCGACTTCTCTGCTTTCACGAAAAATGGCAGAGTATAAATGCAATTTCTGTTTTCAAAACAAAAGTCTCTTAAAAGAAAACTCCTAGAATACAACTGGCTTTCAAAATTAACGGCATTACATAGATACTGTCAACTCTGTGGAGCAACTGAACGGGAAGGGCGGAAAATCTTGTGCTTCAACTATACAAAATATCTATTTGTCTGCCTGGAGACAACGTTATCAATCCCAAAATCAGGATCGGACGCTTTAGCCCATTTTCCCATGCATGTTAAATTCATCCCGATTATCAAATTCAAAGCATACAAACTGGCAGCACTCGGGCTCTCCAAAAAACGATGAAGTGACTCTGTAGAATTCATAATTGCAGAAGGATTTACCCTACTCCGGGAAGGCAAACAACGAAGCCGAAAGTGTTGGAAAATTACTATAGCTCTTAGCAGTGGGCGTGCTGGTGTTGTTGTAAAGTGAAATTCCTTTTTCCAAATCCAAATCCAATTTTATATGAATATATAATCAAAACCCTGAAGAAGAATTTCCAACTTTCTTGTCTTAATCCTAATCCTTTTACGTTTTTTTATACTGCTACATCTGGGTCCATAATGGAATCCCATCGTTTTACGTTGTGGGAATACATTAAAAATAAGGGGTTTTACGTAAACACTCTCGGTTTAGTGCGAAAGCATCACGAACCCTAAGTATACTAGTCTATTCTCTTGATAATGTTGGCTACAGGTCTGATAAGCTTCACAGTATTGAGCTGCCTAAATGATAGGCCATATTCTTCGAATAAGCAGGGCGATAGAGGAGATATTCCACAGTTTCTTCTTCCTCGTCACATTAACAACTTCTACAGAAATTATTGTATGGAAGATTCATTCTTCTTGCGTGTGCTACAATTGTACAATGCCCTGTGAGTACCGTTACCATTGTGCATGAAATTCAGTTCCAATGCAACCAAATTAGGATCAAAGAATTCTTGATATGAAATATATGGCTTCTATAGACCATAAAGCGCAGACAGGAAAAGTTCTTCTTTAATCATTAGCTATGAAGCAGCTATTTTTAAAAAAAAAATGTATCTTACAATTCATAATTATAGTTTAAATAAATAAAAAAATATAAAAAAAAACTCTTCAATCAGAACGATTGTCTGTTTATTAGAGCTCTTTGTTAAAATAAATACTCATGTCGCATATGCGACCGTTCATGGGAATGCTCGTTTAAAGGGATGGCAGTTTGTTTTGCTTTCTAAACCAAATAAAATCTCGCCCGCAGGCATCAGATAGACATAACAACCACCAAAACGAAGCTTAGGAATGAGTTATAGTTTCTGGGAGAATTCAATTGGAATTCAATTGCAGAAATTGCAATTCGAGTTTTAATTGGTTTGTTCACCTGCAAATGTTGTCCTACCTATACGCATTACAGATATCAGCACTTCCAAAGTGTTTCGCGTTCTTTATAACAAATAAATTACTGCTTTAAAAGTAATCGAGTGCTCTTGCAAATATGATCTATGGATGCACGCTAAAGTAAATGAATAAAAAAACAACGCTGTTAAAAAAAACAACAAATTACAGTAACAGTAGAACTCAAATAAATGCAACCAGAAAAAAACAACAACAGTAATTAATTTAATAAAATTGCTAAGCAAGTGTTGCACTTAACAGCCAGCTCACACGTAATAATTAAAAATTTCCAGCAAAAAAACAAAACAAGTTTAGCATAGTGAAAATAAATTCAAGGTTTGAAAATAGACACAGAGGAAAATGTTCTGGAAGTGCATGCATTGTAATAAAGTGTTTTCCAATAAAAACAAGAAGAAAGTGGAATACAATAAAACAAAGAAGCTGTCATATTTTGCATCGTTCAAATAGCAAGCGAAAATAACTTGCCTATCCTGCATCTTGATAGCTCTTTGTTGACGATGTTGACCTCACTAGTGTTGTTTTCTAAGAAGTACGAACCAATGTTGTCGCAAACAGTAATTTTTTGTAGATGAATTGCCACTTGGTCGACCGTATTTAGGTTGGTGGCGTGCCATATACAGCTATTTGGTTTGGTGCTATAGATGATTTTTGGCCGTAATGTTTCCAATGCCACTTAGCAAACAAATAGCGTTATCTATTGCCTTTAGCCCCTGCTTTAGTTGGATACTTTACGGGTGCACGTACATGTCTCGATCAAAAATTCACCAAGTTGAGGTCTGCGAATGTCCGAGTCTTTACTCACGAAAGACGGCAAGGATAACGCGCATGTAGTGAAAAGTGAGCAATGCACAATATGTTTTCATGTACGGACATGCTGCTTAATTACGTAACTTGTTATAGAGATTCGGGATCAGTGACTGAATAACAAACAACAGTCGCGAAAACAACTTGGACGATACAGATTATGAATATTGAACCGCACTTATTGGATAACCCTTTACATATTCCAGCGGAATAACAAATGTTCGCTTACTTCTAGAGCTAGCAAACTTTGAAGAATTGTCAAATAGAGCAAATCCATATTATTCGCAGAACCGTCCTGTTCGGAAAATATTCGCCTGATTTAAAAAAAAAATATTTACTTCATGCTTCCATAAAATTTCAACGTCAACAGAAAACTAAACCGTATCTTAACCGTCTTTATCAGAAATTTGATTTTATACTTTATTTTTTAATTTTTAATCGAGTTCATTGGCTAAAAAAAACTTTTCAACGATAGTATTGCTATCGACTTAAGACCATCGAGTACTATAGATTGTTTGCCAGCTCTACTTACTTGTCATTTTCTTCTGGTTTCCTAACAAGTTTTCAAAACTATTATTTTTCATTATACTATTTAAAAGTAACCGGCAGTTCGTTCGATAAGTTATATGGTTATTGCTATTGTTTACGTGGACGCCAGTCTTGCGACACAATCCTACGGTGGTCTTAGCGCCGATTGTATTAAAGTAGGACCACCAACGACTCAATACGCACTCGTATAGTTAGCAAATGCAGACCGCAGCTGCCTGGACCCTGATACCACCTCTTGCTAATGGGTTTGAATCCACCCCACCCCACCCATTCTCCTTTTGTCAATAGCCATTATATTCACAACATGCGTTGTGAATGTTGGTTACTGGTCGAACTTAGAAAGTGCTACTTTCTTCCAGTGTCAGGCCCCAAACAGGCCTCGGTGACTGGTTGCCCCATCTCCCCCGGTAACAATATATCAAGGTGGCAGGATGAACAAGAAGGCATTCCTCCGGTGGTAAATTTGTAGAACATTGCTAAGTCGACTTCTCTTATAACCATCCAGAATATTATCCCTATTACAGACTTGGGTAAAACCCACAGAAACATGCAAAAACACTCATTTCTCAAATAAATGGTCAAATTTTTCATAATTTTCAAAGGTCAAATTCTCGAAGGGTCAGCCGACAAATCAATTAAAGCACGCCCTAGGTGCGTAACCTGCTTGGACCTTCGGAAAGTCCTCTCAATTTCGAACAGATGGACACCGAGTAATAAAACCAGCATACTTTATACACTTTATGAAGCCTGAAGAGAACTTTGGAAAAATTATTAATGGAATAAAAATATCTTCACAAAATACGCTATACTTGCATAAGAATGGGTTAAAAAATATCAAGTTTTGACCAGTATGAGCGCTCACTTCTTATAATCTGTTATATGGGTATATCTTCCTAAATTTCTTTCTGGCATTAATTAGGCAAGCGCTGAACTAAGCGAGCAAATATATAAATGAACAACGAACGAAATATAAAAATAAATAAATGGAAAAATTTATTGTTCATCATATATTGTTGCAGTTCAATGACTTGTTCTCCTCAGTCTAAAATACCAAGTAATCTAGTACGATATCTGGCTAGCAGGCTTACCGGCTGTCTAACTGGCTGTCGTACTAATTGTTTATTTACGCAACACTTGAGTATCGCTGCAGTTAGATTAGTAAACAAGTGACTAACAGCATAAAAAGTTGCATGCAACCAATTTTTCTGTTCATTTCGTTGGCAGTCCAAGGCAAAACTGTAGTTGAAAACACATAAATTTTATTTTTAACACTTTGTTTTTCTCTTATTATTTATTTTTGTTTTGTAAGAAAAAAACTTTTACATCTACATCTGGTTGAAAAAGCAAAAAATTACGATTTTCTTTTGAACTGTGTCACTGTTTGTTTTTCTTCTTTTTTTCGCTGTTGATTTATTTTTTCATTTTATTCGATTTTTTCTTTTTAATTTCATTTCAATTTAAATAACTTGGCTTTGAATTTAACGAGTGTGTGGTTGGTTGCTTGATGTTCACTAAATTGTTTCTGCAATGAAAAATCTGAGACAGTTTGGCTACAATTTGTCAGAGTATTCAAAGAAGAAATAAATCAAAATTAGAACAGATTCAGCACTATTGCGGTTCTAGAACTTTATATTTAATGACAAGCGAATTTATCGATTTGGAAGAACACATTTTAGGTTTTTAATTAATATATTTAAAAAAGCCAGGTGCCACTGCGCTGATGTAAAACCGATTATCGTCAATATAAAAGGTATGTTAGAGTTTGGTTTGCAAAGTCTAAATTTCTGTTTAGTTTTATAAATAAAAACCAATCAACCACATGCTTAAGAAATATTTTAGTTTAAACAAAATTTAAGTTCGATATTACCGCCTGTTTTTCTAAATACGAAAAAATTTCCTTCAATCATTTATGTATATCGAAAACAACAATACAAAACTAAAATCTGTTTTTGTAGTTAGGTCACATTAACAGACAACGCAACGCTCCTAAGTAAGAGTTGGTCTGTTAGTGTGACTGTGGCATAAAGTGAACGAAGGTTATCTTTTGGCATATAATAAATACCTCTTGTAATATCGATTACTGCTAGCACGTGCCACTGCCTGAAAAACGATTTGCAAAAAATCTACAATGCCAAATTTTTACCTTCCTGAGAAAGGATTTAGCGGGGGCGTTTTAAGCCTTACTTCATCCCTTTGGCTACATGATTACAGTATAATTCTTCCGGCGGCAACGTCGAACGTTACCAGACTAACAATGTCTAAACAATGCTGCGAAGAAGGACCACTCGAACATCAAGTCCATACAATTAATAAAAAAAGCAACAGAATATGGTGAATATAACTTGAGATGAAGAAATGAGTACAGAATAGCTAAAAGAAAAGAGTGAAGAATATTTTTTTCAGGCGACTCGGAAAAACGTAGTTAATTTCAAATTATTGCCACTATTATTGGGAAAAATGGAACGAATTTAATAAAAAGACCATAGCTGCCGAGTAGAGATTGTTTGTAAAAATAATGTAACCAAACGATAGTGTTTTATGTATTTTATACTAAAAAATATAATAATTTCAGTTACTTGTCGCAAGAATGTAATATCCACATTTTTGCTGGGGCGTTACAAGTCGGGAATTTCAGCTGTTCGAAAAATTTGGTATGCAATATTTAAGGCAATTTGGTATGAACTGGATGTTATGTATTTGCTACCTCCAAGCATGAGCGAGCTTAAAACCACATCAGACAAGACTGGAATACCAATTGTATACGTATAGTTTGCCCAAAGAAAAACGGGTCCTTGCATTACAATTACAGAAAAACGATTAGCATTATTTTATGACAGCATGTCGTAGAAATTACTTATTCAAAATATAGTTACGAGTATGTATACAAAAAACAGAAAAAATCAATTTATTAAAATAATTTAATTTTGTGATACTCTTTTTTCGTAAGTAAAATAATATAAAATATTTATAAGCTCTCATTTATTTCACATTTCTAATTATATTGGCGCCACTACTTCTGTTAATTGTCGCTTTTGAAAATATAAATTAGCTGAGTTGGCGACAGTGGACACGGAGGTTGTGTAGCCGTATAGCTGCAATGCGCCAAAATAATCGATTTTATATAAATGCGTCTATCTTAGTTTTGATAGATTGTGGTCGGTAGCCCGTTGTCTTCTATGTGTTTAATGCCTTGGAACTGAAACGAGCATGGACAATTATTAACGTCTCACGAGCTTCTTCCTGATACCAAAAAACCTATGTAGTACTTGTTATAATCTATAGTAACTTTAGTAATTACATCTTGAGATTTCCATAAAAAAATATTGAATAATGGGTGCCTTAATAAAAATACTCTGGTTTTAAAAATGGAGCGTGGCAGAGGAGAAGAATGCGTTAATATTGTGAAATTCCATTATACAAGTGGGAAAAGTTATGAAAGTGCACCTAATGCTGCAATAGTTCGAAGAGTGATCAAAAGGTGTTAGGAAACTGGGTCGATTATGAATAGTAAGTCTCCTTTGCGTCAAAGTACCGTTGAGTCTCTTGAAAACATTGTTGCTCTAAAAGAGAGTATCGCCGAAAACCTGAAAACATCCATTCGTTCCGAACAATTTGAAATTTCATAAAGCAGAATGTAGAAAATATTGACGAAAGAGCAAAGTGAAGCGAATGCTGATTAAAAAAAATCATATTCACCGATAAACCGCATTTCGTGAATAAGCAAACTTTCCGAATTTGGAGTTTAAAAAATCCCCACGTGATCTAAACAAATGCGTCCACAACCAGCAATTGTCTGATGCGAATTTTTTTCATGCGGCATGATTGGGCCTTATTTTTTTGAAAATGAGGCCGAAATGGTACTGACTGTGAACTGCATCCGTTAAAGGAACACTATAACTCGACGGCGTGGATCTGGACGACTGTGGTTTGAGCTGAACGCCGCCACCTGCCACAACGCGCATGAAATAATAGATTAATTGCAGCTACAATTTCCAGGGCAAATTATTCCATAAAATTCTGATACCAACTAACCACCAAGATCATACGATCTAACGACGTGCTATCTTTCCTTTTTTGGGCTCTTATGAAATTTTGGTCTTCTGTGAACAAACCAAGAACAATTCCTGAGATAAAGACCAATATCCAACGCGTAATCGATGAGATACGAGTACAGAAACGTCTTTATATTTAACACATCGGAAATTCCATGTGCATCGTAGCCTGCGGGCCATTTGCCGGATCTTTTATTTCATACTTAATCGCAACATTTGTACTTTACAATGCAATAATAATATCACAACTGGGACAAAAAATATGTGGGTTATTTTTAAATGAAATAGTGCGCTCTTATTGAGAAACCCTCTATTAAGTACGTAGGAAAGCAAACTCATAAGCATTTCACATTCATTTTTCCACTTCAGTTTATTTCATAAAACACTGACATTTATTTACGACTGACCTGCAGATAAATAATTGTTAATTTATTTATTTCAAAGAAATACACAAATTTTATTAAGAATTTTTCTTTTTTATGTACAAAAATGTAACAACATATTTTTTTTTTGTGAACTCAGAATGAACGTTTAATTAGAATTGATTTATAGCATAGTCAATTTAAATTGTGGGTTAATTTGAAATGAAACAAACGTAAAAAAGGCATAAAATGCATAAAAACTTCTGAAAATTAAACAGACACAGAAACTAAATCTTACAAAACGGCAAATTTGATTTTTATTTTCAAAAACATAAATGGAGCATATTTGGTTGCTGCAAGTGTTGCTGGGGTTGCGATTGTGTGACACACATATGCACACTCAATTAAGCCATAAAAAATTAAGCATAAAAATGCATAATTCAAAAAGAAATATAAAATGCTTAAATGCAAACAAAAAATACATTTACATAAAAAACACAGTGAGTCACAAAATTAAGCAAACAGTTTTATGTTATTCATAATAGATCCAACAAAATAGAGAGCTAATTCTTGGGAGTCGAAATGAAAATTGAAATCAAATCGACTGTTGCCTGATCATGGCTACGTTTTATTTCAAATCTATATGACTATATTAATACCTGATACAAATTCAAGAAGTTATTGGACTGAATAAAACCCCATTCTTTAAAGTAGTAAGATACATATGTGTACGAGTATTTATGACATGGTAGTTGTCACGCTTCCGTTAAATATTTCCCATGACATTTCTTTTTAACCAAAGAATCTTAACGATGAAAAAAACGCTATGGAGCTTAACAGCCATACCTAAATAAGAGCGTTGCGTTAGCAGCAGGTTACGTAGCTACAAAGCTTTCAGAGACATAAATTTTACATCAAATGTACTGTGGCTACGTGCCCTGCTGCTAACGCAACGCTCTTATTTAGGTTTGGCAGTAGGTCACATTGTGATATTATCTATACCGACTTCGCGAAAGCATTTACGACTGTTAATCACAACTTCTTGCCAAACAAACTTCGGCGAATTTTATAATTCCCCCTTGATAGAAAATTAAAGTAAGCTTTCTCTTGCCATTTAACTAATGTATTCTCGGACCGTTACATTTTTTTACTATTTTTATAAACGATTTACCAACAACTTTTAAATTTAAATTACGTGTTATATATTAGCTACGAAGTAACGAGTTTTATTTGTGTGACAGATTTTATAAGCTGATCCGTAACAGCGAGATTGGAACATACTGCAAGCTATATACGTTGCAACCGTTGGTACAACTCGGTTGGTAATCAAGTTGTGTATTTGAGAACACATACAACACAACTTCATTTGACAAACAAATCCTGTTGACTAAAGATGGCAAATAAAACACGCACAACATGCTATTTGCTATGTGGGTGTGGTCCAAAATTCAGAGCTGTTGTACTTTTTTCAGTACTTTTTAATTTGAGTATTACTGTAGTACCCCCACGACATTAAAAGTACTTATTTCCAATCTGAATCGTTAAATAATATACTGCACATAGTCCCGACGAATATAAACTTCAAAAATTAAAATCTTTTTTCCTCTTTTATATTGGCGCTATTTTAGTCTATTTCCAGTTGGTAGCACCACTATATCAAGCAATTCATAACATGGCCCACGAATGCGGGGTCCGCGAATAGATTAAATAATTAATCATATTCATATATTTTTCAAGATTTAAAAGCCTTCAAAGACCGCAAGTTTCGCCATAAATAAAGACTTTTTTGGGCTCGTTACCGAATGCCTTAAATAGAAGTTTCGATACATTTATTCACGAATATACGTTTACTTTATGCATTAAGTGCCCCTATATAATTGTAGTGCTCTTTCCTTGTGCCTTGGACAATTAAAAGTATTTCAGACTCCGTTGTCCGATTAAATATGTAAAATTTTATAAACATAGTTTCGTGTTGCCCACTGTATCATTTATATGTTGAGGCTTTTAGAATTCTATGTATGTATATTTTAGGCTCATAGTCATCATTTTAGAAAAATATTAAAATAAAAAGTTTATTTTTGTTGCACAATTCGAAATTTTCTTTACTTTATTTACTTGACAAATTTATGAGTTCAACCAAAAGTTTTTCTAAAAATGAAAACTAAAATTGACATAATAAAACTGGCAACGATGAAAGTCAGTTCGTTTCAGTTAACATTAAGTTAAACTGCAAATACATAATTGTATACCACAGCGAGCGCTATCTTATTTGACGCTTAGCGGATGGGCCATGTAAATTTAGGTTTATCAATTGCGATTTATTATTGCGCACACATTTACACATGTAAATATATGTAGTACGTATATAGTTTAAATTCATTTTCTCTATAATTGGCAATGATCTTGGTAGTGACAGGCAATGTGTACACTCATTGTGTGCGTCCTGTTTCTTGAAAAGCAATAGAGTAGAGAAGACAGGCCTAAACAAGAAAAATGTCAAGTTATTTATCAAAAAATATGGGGCGCGGGACAGACAATTCATGTAGAATTACTAGAATACGAAATGCCTGAAAAAATTTGTTCCCATAAAATTCTAAGGCACCATAATACTCTTCATAAAATTAAATCTAAATTTGAAAGAGTAAAATTAATTATCCAGATGTTTGGAGGGTTTCCCACAATAGCGTGTTCGAGTGTCGACCTCGAGCTCGTCCAAAGGTGTTGGCTTGTTAGCATAGTCTGACTTGACGTAGCCTTTAGAGAAAGTAGTCGAGGGGTGTCAAGTCGCATGATCGCTACGCTAGTGATGAACGGTCCCCAAGAGATGACCCACTCGCCATATTTTTCCTTCACAATTTCGATCAGCGCCGAATCGATATTGCTAGGCCATCATCAATACTGGCCGCTACAGCAGCGGTTTTGTTCGCTAATCACTAATCTTTGGCTAGTTTATGACTTTAGCTCCAAAATAATTCACGTTGCGTATTTGCCACTGAGTCAGAAATTTTACAATATTTTTTAATATTATTTACACCCTCGAGAGGCGTGAAACGATGCATTGATTAAATCGAAAACCTTACTTTATATTTTCACAGCTAAATAGCATTGGTAACACTGCTACGAGTAGCTTCTGAAATACTCGTATAACAACTTGAAAAGCTATCATTGACATATGGTCGCTCTATTGAATGAATAGACGTGATTAAGAAGGTAACTAATTTTTTTAACGTATTATAATTTATAATTATGATTAAGTTTTGTTAGGACACAAATAAAAAGCAACAATAAAACTCACAACCGCAGTTCATAAAATTTTGATTTTCACTGAGAAACGAAATCCGGACCATCAACGCTTTGGTTGTATTTCTACCTGCACTCATTTTTTGATTTTAGTAACGAAATTCCCCTTCAAAAGACATTTGTCAAAATTTTAGAAAAATTAAATAGAAAAATTGAGAAAAATTTTGCTGCCAAACGTTTAAGTTTTCATGTTAAAAGAGTTTTATATTTTTCGAACGTTTTTTTATTGTTATTTATTTGTAAAATAGACAAATCAAAATGTTTCGCAAATTAACATCAGCCTTGTATCAAGCAACGCACCAGCAACTGCTGGCATTGAGAACTCCAAATTCAAATATAAAAAATAACTATAATGAACTTAAAAGCTGCATACCTCCAAGTTCGTTCTGCACCAAACAGTCACCGTATGTACAAGGCCACAAAAAAATCACCATTGTAGGATCAAAGGAAAATAGTCTACCAATGGCAAAAACATATTTAGAACGTAATATTTGCCAACAGATTTGTATAATGGATTTGCAATGCATGGAAGAGCATTCCAATAATATTAAAGTTTTAAACAGCAGACCACGCATTCAGGCAACTAAAAACTTTCATGACACCAGAAATTCGGATTTAATCATTTTGACCCAAGACATACACAGTCGTAAGGCAGCTGTCACAACTATCAGAGATGCTCTGGAACAATATACTAACGTAATGAAAAATCTCGTACCTAATCTGGTAAAATATAGTCCAAATACTACATTATTAATAGATACTGAGCAAGCCGATGTTGTGGCATATGTAGTCTGGAAATTATCACGTTTACCCATCGATAGGGTACTAAGTCCCAGACAAATTAAAAATTATATTCCTTATGCCGTCAGGAAACAGCACATCACCTATACAGCGGAACTGGCTGCAACAATTTTTGAAAACCCTCATACGCAAGACGTAGAAAATAATAAAAATAGCGAAAATATTTTACCATTATCTTCAACTTTCTGTAAAACATTTCATCCAAATCTTATCAATTACCAAAATATTGATTGCCGAAATATTTTTGTATAAAATGAAGCATCAAAACTATTTTTTATCTCTAAAACTTGTAAATTTATAAATCCATAGTGGTGATACATCATCTACATGATGTCTATTTACATTATGTAAACAAGAAAATTTACTAAGTAAATTTAAACAACTTGTTTACATAATGTAAATTTGCAATTACACTATATGTAAATAAAAAGTTTACTTGTAAGTAAATTTTTTATTTACATTTATGTCATTGTTGTCAAATTTAAGCACACTGAAAATTATTTGCAAAATTATCTCTGATAAGTTCATCTCGCAATCACTATCATCACTAAATTTGCTTATAAATTTAATAAGTTTCTGCAGTATAACAAATAATTTAAATAAAGTTTTATTCAATCATAATTTGTATAAGTGAAATCTTTCCAATGGGGTTAATTAATATGTACGAGTATCTACATATGTATGTATAATTGAATTTTATTTAAATCAGTGTTTTCATTTCACTCTACGCTAGCGCTTCTTCTATACTATGTATTGCAATAACAATGTATCAGTGTCACAATAAAGTTTAATGCTTAGGTTAGGTTAAGAAGAGGGTATAATTCTTCCCTTGCCTGTAGTCATACACCACTTTATTTGCAAATAGTCGCCACCGTCTTTGGAACTCGGCTCCCTGAAGAAACCTGAGTAGTTGCCAGTCATCTCTCAAATAAGACACGTCCGGTATTCTGTCGGCCGCTAAATATTTGTTCCTTAGCTGTGCGAAACAACAAAAGTTCCATCGGCTCGACGTCCTCCCTGCATGCCCTGCACTCACCTTATACAGCGTAGATGTGCCCGCAAGCCCGAGTAACCGTCAGTTCACTCAGCGAATTTCAGATTTGCTCAGTCTCGGCAACCTCCTTGTTATATCCCCGTTTGAGTCTCCCCATAGGGTTCTTGTTACTTCCCCCTACCATGTTTTCCTTTCACAGCGATGTATGGGCCCCCTTTGCGCAGTCTTTAAGCGAAGCTTTCGTGGTCTCAAGAGAATTTGCGCTAATTAAGCCCACTTCCTTGGCTCTCTGGCAATAATCATCCTGGATCTAACCCTATCCGATTCAAGTGCCCCTATTGTTGTTTGGCTGTCCGCAAAATGTTAGCCTCCACAGGCTTGTCTGCTCCCCTGAGACACTCCGTGAACGCCCGAACTTTGGCTGGAAGGTCCGTGTTATGATCTAGAAGTCGGAAGTACATTTCGGTCGTTGATCCCTTAATAAAGATTCGCACAATTTGCAATAATCTCGTGTTCTTTTTCATGCTTTGCGTTTTAATGCAACGCGCCATGTAAAAGAAATGTATTACATTTTTAGTTTGAACTGTGATCAACATTTTTGGAGTAAAAAATGGACTTCTGAAGAATTTTTGCCTCAAATAATGTGATTATACATGTATTAAAATAAATTTTTGCATATTTTCCTTAAATAATTCTATTTCGATTGGAAAGAAAATATTTTCGAAACAATGTACTAAACATACAAATTCGAAGAATTTCCTATTGAATCGATTCACGCACTAAACCCCGTGAATAATAAGCTGGAGTACTTTTCTTTTCTTCTCTACGTATGTATGTAATTGTAGTCGTCCTGAGCGGCTGGATCGAATTTGATGAATTTTATGTGAGTTTTTTTGACTGGCTCCCTGCTTGGTTTAGATTCACAATTACCCGCGGTAGTTAACTTTGTGATGGGGTTCTAGAAAAAAATATATCTAGCTGGACCGAATTTGATAAAAATGTTTGTGCCTTTGAGTCGGTCTATGGGTGAATTAGATTCATAATTCTAGCTGGATATCGTTGTGATTGGGTTCTACCTGCGTCAAGTGCAGCAAGTATCTGATAATAGCGTCATCAGAAAGAAGTCTTTAAAAACTACGGTCCATATAAAAGGCGGCCTGCCGCAGAACAATCCCCAAACCACTTCTGATGAAAATCACTGAAAGAATCTAATTTTAATTCGAATGCGTCAAAATGATAACTGCCCCGCGCACACCAAAGTTAATACCTTACATATAACAAGCTGTTACCTAAAATATCAATTAAAATCAACTCTGAAATTTAATGTTGCCACATTGTATCTTACAAACAAGCAGCCATTTTTGCTGTTTCCTTTTATATAAGAAAAAAGGTTTTTAGTCAGATGACAGAATTTAAAGATCATTTAAAATAAAACTTTTCGTTCTGAAGCCTTTTTAAAGTACATAAATTATAGAGGTAACATAAATTATTTGTTTATATTATAATTTGGTTTTCTAAATATTTTCAAAATTTTGTTCTTAAGACATTTATAATTTTTATTATTTTAAACATTTTTCTTGTTTTGAATAATTTTGCTGCTCGTAAATTATCATGTAATTTACGCATTATTTAATTGCCCAAATGAGTCAAAGATGACTCTATTCTTTTCTTTTATCTCTGATGCAAAAATTAAAACACACAAAATAAGAAAAATAAAATGTAAGTAAAGTATTGTTAAATTAAAAGTTGGCATCGTTTACAATTTGTTGCCTTTATTTTTTATTTCGCTGTCAGTTTCAGTCATGCCCGCTATCTTTAGGTCATTTGCATTCCTAAATGATGATGATGTTTCTAATGTTGATCAACATTTCTTACAATTATTTGCTGAAGGTTTTTAACATCAAATTTATTTAGTTTCTGCAATTTAAATAATTATTTGAGAAAATAATATTTATTGTTTATTTTGTGACTTATTTTGTTTGTTTCTCCTTGCACTTTTGCAGGCTGCAGCCCGTCATCAATGTCCCTATTTGGTGAAGATGTATGAAGAGGAATTTATAAATCAAGGTGGTAACCCCGAATGGCTAAATGGTCTAGATTATATACCGCCCAAACTACGTGCCATATATGACGTCAATAAAGTTTTAGCCCATCGTCCTTGGCTGTTTCGCAAGGAACACATAGAGGTAAACATCAATTTGAATGACAAAATAAGTTTATAAATTACATTTCATTTGAAAGATACATATGTGTAACTTTATTATCATGGAAATAATAGTTGTGTTCCTGCTTGCAGCAACGGGAGCAAACAAAAGCTACCCCCATAAATTATGAAAACTTCATTACTTAAACAAATTCTCTTTATTTTGTGACAAATTATAACGTGAAAATTAAATCGAAAGATCGTTATTTAAAATATTTGGTTTTGGCTAACGAATGATTTCATATTTGCTAAAAGTCTTAAACACTGAAAGGTCTGGCTGGATTGAAAAAAACAAAGAGTCCCCATGACGCATATTGTCGCTTAAATAAACAAATCATCAGAGCAATACGAGTATAGCCAACTGTCCGTCTTTTTAATTCAACTCAACTGTCAGAATTCATTCACTAAAAAATCTTTTTTTAATTTACGAAAATAAAAATAACAGTTATTTTTAACACTTGTGCGTGCCACTTAATTAGGTTAGGTAGCATAGGCGAAGACAGTTGCATTCGTCGCATGTTAATGAGCATTAGTTAATGAGCACCCAAATTTCTAAAAGTGTTTTTTTAATCGCTCCTCGGGCGGTTTTCGATAGATGTGGCATATAAAATAATGTGCGTGCAAAAATTGTATCGATAGGGTATAAACAGGCCAGTCGCTTTGCTGTTTAGACCCTAAAAATAAACTAACTTCACTATAAGGATTTTCGACACTATAACTTTTAAGACGTTTTTCGAAAAAAGAATTTCACTAAAAGTTCTCTTTAGAATCAACACTTGCTTCATACCTATTTTCTTTTTAACTATGACTCTTCGTAGTCACTTAATGAGGCAAAGTTGATCTTTTTTTAGAATACTTACATTCAACGGCCCTCGTTAAAAGTTGGACAGCGATATTTATAATCTGTTCGCACTATTTTGTAAAATAGGATATATAGTTTACACGCACAAATTAAATTTGGAAGACATCCCCATCATTCCTACAAATGGTTCAAAATATAACGCACCGGTCTATAAAATTCCTAAAAACTTTGTTATTTTGGAACATAGCTTAAGATGGAAGCTTCTCGAAATATGACTAAATCACTCATCTATATTACGGGGAAGTTCCACTATAGCTAGAGAGGTAAAATGTAGTATATTTAGGTCTTCCGAAATGAGATGGTATTTTACATATCAAGAACTTGGGCCTCATTTTGATCTCAGTACTTTTTTAACGACCAAAATTTTTGGATAGGATCTTGGCCTTTTTTCACATTTATGTGTTTGTACAGTTTTGTCTTTTAGAATTCCAGCGAACGTTAACGTTCGACATCGAGGGATAGGCTGATAACTCAAGTATACAACGTTGCGGACTGAAGCATGTAATCACGTATCTTCGTATGTAGTTTAAAAACTGTACATAATTTTGTTGTATTAGTTCTGGTTTCCGAGATATACTCTTATCTCCCAATCGAAGGAATTGGCACGACATATATTCGTATAACTTTAGAACGCTTTGTTTTATTCTGCTGAGTAAATAATTAGAAAACTCGCATTAAAATTACTAACATTGTTTTTAAATATGCTTGGTAGTTTCAGTGATATCGAGGAAGTTGTGGTGAAAAAAAAACATTTTTGATGCAAGATTTCAAACGTTTAACTTTAAAAAAATCATAAAATCACATTGTTTCTGTAGTCTTAAATCCTAATAAGTTAAAAAAAAACGAGCCATATTTTATTAAAATCGATGTACAACTTTTGATTTTCTTCAAAATCAAGTTAAGATATCTCATTTTGAGTAAAATTGCCATATTCGTACAACTGAATAACCCATGCACATTTTTCAATTTTGTTTGAATAAAATCCAAATGAATTATGGCTCGTTATGTTTTGAACATATTTAGCTATCTCCTGGTAGAAACAGAACGAATTTTTTGTTGTTTTTTTTTTTAATTTGTTATAAATTATAAAAAAATTCAAAAGTTTTATAAAGAAAAATTGTTTGGCAAAAGTTCACCGATATCTTTAAAACTACTGAGCAGATTTTGATACGGGCTAAAAATAATATTGTCGTCAAGTTGAGTATTTTTGATGTTGCAATTAACCGTTCTCAAGTTATGTTAATATTGGTCGTGCAACTGCTGCCACAGGTCGGTATATTTAAAAAACCGCAATAAATTTTAAGGAACCGAGTGCATGTTCGAATCCATCACGTAACATAAGAATCCGTGAATTTTTAAACGAATTTTTTATTTAAAATAATAAATACATTTCTGTTCTCCACTTTTCATACATCTTAAATGCAACCTTAATCAAAGGTGGGTCCATGTGAAAATATTTTTTTACAAGGGGCCAATTGAAAGATGGCGGAACCCCTTAATCTACACTGCTATAATTGTTGTTCCATATAAGCTGTACAGGTAGGCAGCTTATAGGGAACATTGGTTAAAGTCTATTTATGTAGTAGACGTTTTTTTTTATTAAATGAATTCCCTTATTTTAATTTTCATTTTAGAGCCTTACGAGAGGTAAGAACAGTTGGTCTTTATCGGAAGTTGTTCATGCCATCGTTCTTTTGTCGCATTTTCATTCATTGTCGTCGTTTGTGTTCTCTTGCGGTTTGACACAAAAGCTTGATGGTCTCTCTAGTCCCAAACTCAAAACACCACCCGCAACATTATCAGCACCACCAACACCCACAGGCGCAGCTAATCCGCCACACCATATAACGATTGTGGCAAATGCGACTGTTGTACCGACACAACAACAACAAAAGACTGTATTAAATGAAATAACATTAAATAACAATAACTACAATTCTATTGATCATCATAATCACCAAGTGTATTGCAATAATAATCCGGCTGCAGCTGCTGCCGTCAACGTGTCGCACAGTAGTGAAAGCGCTGGCGGTGCATCAACAAATAAAATAAATGGTAAATTAAAAGAAATACAATAATTCCCACACACATGTATATATAGTGTTCTAAAGGGTGTTTTTTAGAAAGTGTATAATTGAATTATATTAAGATTGGTTTTATTTGACAAAGAGTTTTATAACATTCGCCATACCCGCATGAGGCGCCATGTATCGGTAATATGGCAGCGAATGCTACCAACCAAGTCGTCAATCGCAAAATGGAAACGATCAATTGCGACACAATTGTCTCACCTTTATTAGTTTGTACTTTCTGGCCATATCAATTTTTCTACCACCTCTAGTATTATGTTAAATTGTTTTGGACTCGCTTGCGAAATGGTCACGCTGCTATTCATAACGCAATGTCAAATCAAGCTGAATAAAATCGCGGTAATTCAAGTAACTGATAGTGAAAACAGTGTTGTTGCTTAAAGTACTATAATTTAAATAAAAACACCCTTTATTGCGCATATATCCTTTAATTGGAAATTTAATATAATTTTCTTAATTTCAGGCCAACCTAGTGTCACCGTTGAAGCTTTAATGGAACGTATGAAAGTGCTATCCCAAAAACAAGACGAATGTAGTGAAGCCGAACTGAGTAATCGTTTTAAGAACGTTGAAATGCAAACAGCAGAACTGCTCGCTGTTGCCACTGCAACGCCCGCTGAAATACCACCTGTCATTTCCCATTATATTGAAGATCCCAATTTTACATATGAAGATTTTGCTCGGCGTGGTGCTGAAAATATTCCCAATACATTTCGTATACAGGATTATTCTTGGGATGATCATGGCTATTCTTTAGTTAATGGGTGAGATTTGGTAGTACACAAAACTATTATAAAGATATTTTAAACCTTTTTTTTTTGTAGTTTATATGAAGATGTTGGCACTTTGCTGGATCAAAAATTCCGTTGTGCTTATAATTTGACATATTTCACCATGGCTGGCGTTAAAAATGTTGACACTTCAAAGTTCCGTCGTGCCATATGGAATTATATTCAATGTATCTATGGCATACGACATGATGATTACGATTACGGTGAAGTAAATCAAGTGAGTGATTCATTATTTTACAAATATTATTTTACAAATATAATTTTTCTAAATTTAAGAAAATAGAGTTTGTAATATGTGGTTGTTTTACACTTTAAAAAGATACAAAAACGTACTTCGGTGGCCTTAATCGATGTTAAGAATATCGCACCCTAAATACAAAAGGGTCACAACTCAAAATACTAAAATTTTCAGGAAAGACAAAAAATTGTTTATATAAAAATGATTATAATATTTAAAGAGAATATTGTTCCATTATGAAAAAATTCAATATTGAAGAAGCTTCTGCTATACTTTTTTCAATTTTATATTATGTTTGCGAAAAATAAAATAAAATTTTGATTTATGACTCGAAATAATTCTCTTTAGTTCATCAGGCAGAAGCAATACACTTAACATAAAATTAGATATAACTGTATTTTTCCAGTTAAAGAAGATAGTGATGTGAAAGAAATTTTTGCAGTAGTTAGAGATACATATGTACTCTAAATTAATTAATAGAAAAAAGTCAATTTTGGAAAATTTTGAGTTGTGGCCCTTTTGTATTTAGGGTGCGATATGATTGTTGCAACCTTTCAGCTCTTCATTCATTTACATACATTGACAAGTGGTACTCCATTCTTGATTTGATATTCCGACAGGGTGTTTTGATGTAGATTTTTGGAACGAATTTCCGTCAACCATTGTCTAGTTTGGTTCGGAGGCAAACCATTTCGGCTATGTATCATCTTCAGTGTCATTTTTCGTTCTGAGGTATTCCCCCAGTTGGTCTTATTTTTAAGACATCCTCAAAGACACGTCCAGCACACCTAGTAAATCCCAGACCACAGCTTAAGCCATTTATAACCGACTTCTTCGAACAAGAGGCACTTAAGTCTTGCATGACAAGCGAGAGAGTCGTTAAAGTTGTCGTAAATTGGCCGTCATTGCACGGAACTGACGTTGAATAGCAGTAGTCGGTCTATTCGCATGAAGTAGATGTCCCAAGAAATGTTGTTAAATATTTCTAATTGATTTCTGAAATGGCGATATTTTTCCGAACTAATTGTTCGAGCAATAAACGACTTTTGAAACACGAAAAATTACATTTTTTTTTTATCATAATTGTCCCAAATAGTATTATATATAAATATGTAGTCCAGAAGACATCATCGATGAAAATGTAGTTTATGAATTCCTGGCCAACTGGGCCGATAACAACTTTAAGTATTAAGAACGGAAAAATATTTCGGACATTTGAGTGCGTTTACGAATACACATTTATAACTTCGTATTTCCAAGAAGCGAATTCAGTTTTAATCCTGCTGCTCTAACTCTAACTGTCTTGAATGAAATGCGTAGCTTCGGCTGCACCATTTAACTTGATAACGTACTTTGATAGTAAAATTACTTACACAAATATGTCCTTATCTTGAGCTTTTATTTGAATTCGCACATAGGGGTATTTTGCTTATCTAGCCGGTCAAAATTATTTATTTATTTGTTGTTATTCTTAACGACTCCCTGGTCAACTTTAAGGTATCGAAACAATTTTTCAATAAATTATTATTTAAAATATATGGAAATATGCAATAAAACTGTATTTGCAGGCTTAAGTTCGTTTTGTTTATGCTTTCAAAATAAATTTTTTTTGATATGATAACTTTGAATACAGTAAAAATTAAAATGTTATCTTTTACTGTATTCAAAGTTTTTCTCTGAATAAAAAGAATAAACAAAACGCAAGAATGATAAACTAAAGATTACGCCTTGCGCATGATTTCCCGTTAGATGACGTAGTTGGGCTATTTGAAAGGTTTCCAAGTATTTTTCATATGTGAAAATTAACATTTCTTCTGAAAAATGTGTGCATTACGTGAAAGTTGGCAGCCCTGCAATATAAATTACATTGACAGTTTCAAAAAAAAAAATATTTATTTATTCTTGAAATATACATCGAATTTTGTGAAAAATTTAGTGAAAAAGAACGTTAAAAAAATTAACATTATAAAATAAATTAGTGAAGTTTCTTAAAAAAGCTACAATTGATGATTACGTGCGGGTATATCCAAAAGCACTTGTTGGAAGCAAAGGACATTGAAGGAAAGGATGAAGTGAAAAAACTTTTTTTTAGATGTAGAATGTACTTTAGAATGAGATTATTAAATACTGAAATTTCTTAAAATATTAACAAAAGAAAAAGGAAAATGAATAAAATAACATAAAAAACCTTTTTTCACTTTATTTTATTTTCATATAATATTTCAATTAATAAAATATTGCTGGATAATTTTTATTTATTGAGTTTTCAATAAATACATTTTTGAAAAAAAGTTTTTGCTAATAAATAATTTTGTAGAAACAAAAGTTAAATTGTCCCACTGTTATATTTACATATAAATATAATAGTTTGACAGTCGAAAATCGTTAGCCAATAGGAACACAAATTGCGTGACGTCATGATTCAACATGCGCAGAAAGTTTTAATTTTGTGTGAGTGATGGCATAATCTTTAGTTTATCATTCTTGAACAAAACGAACTTATGCCAAGAAATTAAATTACTTAATATTAATAATTGTAGTTCGACAAAGTAATCCATGATTTTATTTATTTATTTAGTTTGTACTTTATAATTTTTCACTACCCCGATCACTTACCGCATAAGCAGGAACCTCTTTTGAATTAGGATCTCAGCAATTGCATCTTTTGTGAATGGCAATGTTTTTTTTTTTTTTTTTTTTTTTTTTTTTTTTTTTTTGGTTTGGTCTCATGCCAGCATTAAGTGGGTCAGAGTTGAGAATTCTTCTTGAGAATTTTGTCGTGGAATCCTGCCTGTACAGTCAAATTTGTTTATTTTGTGCTTCGGCGGCTTCTTCAGAGTGCAACCTAATTGGCCACAATGGCTTTTCTATGAAAGTTGAACCTTGTAACAACATCTTATTCATTGTAGTTGTCATGGGATATCACGGATATAAATTTTTTATAAAGTTTTGCGATATCTAGTCAGTAAACTTCTGTAAATAGACTTTATAGCCACTTGATATTATTACCAGGATAACTTTGAGTCTGCAAATCGAATTAGAATATACTCCAGTAACTTCTGCAGCTAAATCGCTATTGGGGGAAATCCTCTAACCGTATTATCTGTTATGTTATTTCTAAGCCCAGGTTTCGTTACATTTCTATTAGGCCAATCGAAATTTCGCTTAAATTATTTGTTTTCTCTCCTTGACAATAGCTTTGTCCACGTCAGGTTTTAACAGACACTTTTTAAATTTTCTTCAAAATTTTGCATTTTAACAAAAAGTGATATGCGGTTCTCGACCTTAGCATCCGAACAACCCGGTAATTCTTGATCTGATTTTCCGACAATTGATTATTAGGGGTTGGCAGAAGTCAATCATAATAAAATAATCACCAACCTCTACAAAAAACACCTGCATACGAGTTTTACCTGCTACCTGGTCACCCATGACAGATTGCCACGTGACAATCAATAAAAGGAACTGCTGGGGCTCTAGTCATTCAACAACAATTAAAGCCAATTTTTATGTAACTGCGAAATCCTTTTAAAAATCGGTTTATAACCGGCTAGATAGCAAAATACCTGTATGTGCGTCGGCCGACTTTTAGCTTTTGGCTAAAGGATTTTCTTCCGATCAGATAGCTTTTTGTGGACGAATGATAAACATTTTCCAGCGCGGCTCTTTTTTGGCACGAGGTGTACTTAATTTTCTAACAAACTTCTTCTAGTCATTGCAAAAGAATTTTTACAAATATATTATGTTATAGTGAGGGAGATGTAGCCTCTGATACTTTTTTAATGTAAGGGGGATATCGAAGCAGACCACTTACTTTTTAGGCCCCTTTTTGACTCACCCCATGATACTTTAGTAGCATGTTATCGATTCGATCAACCGCTATCAATTATTTCTTCTGATATCGACTAGCGCCCCAGCATTATTATAAACAAAAATATATTAAATTTAAGCTTTTGTTTTTATAAAAAATAATTGAGCTTAGTTGTATAGTTTAGAAATAAATAAGATTAGATTGTAAATCCTATAATTATTTTTTCAATATGTCCTTTATTCCCAGCTGCTGGATCGCCCTTTAAAGATGTTCATAAAGACTGCCTGTTGTTTTCCCGAAAGAATTACTACAAAAGATTATGATAGCATACTAGTTGAACTGCAGGACAGTGAAAAAGTAAGTCCGACAAATTTATAAAATATATTGTTTATTTACTAATTTCAATGGTACATTTGACAGGTTCACGTTAACTTAATGATAATGGAAGCTCGAAATCAAGCTGAATTATTATACGCTTTACGCGAAATAATGCGCTACAGGACATGATCTCATTATTTAGAAACAAAACAAAGATTAAAATTAGAAACAAACCTTCAAAACTAAAAAAAAATCCTCCTCCTTAAAAATACATCATACAAATATCAACAATAATTGTTAACTAATATTTAAAGGAAAGCAAAATAATGAATTATTTTTTTTATATATGAAAAGAACTAAGATTTAAAACAAAGTATTTCGTATACATATGTTTTATATATCCACAGACTACGTGAACTAAAACAAAGATTGTTACAAAATTGTTATCATATTTAAAGCTCCATTTTCTTCTCTATGGCGTTGTAATGTGATAGGCTGGCTGCCCGCTTCCAAATTTTTTTTATATAAAGTTCACTGTTACAAAGATATAAAGAGATCTTGAGAGGATGGAGCATTTTTACCAAAACTAAATTAAAATACCTGCTGCTCGTATTAATATATTTTTAAAGATTTTAAAAGAAAACCTGGGGACGAAATCAACACAAGCAAATCAAGATCTTTACTAAGCCTTTTTAGAATTTTATGTTTAAAAAATGTATGTACTGTTTTATTATATATTTTATTTTTTGTTAATTATTATATTTAAGATAAACAGTGAATGACAACTTAAAAATTTTTGACAAGTGCTGTGCTTTTGCATCAATAACTTTATTCATCCACAGCTTTTTTATATGTGTTTTTTATTTTAGTCAAGTACCTTAAAATAAACTAAAAAATCATTTTAAAAACAGTTGTTTAGCTCAGAACTGAGTCGTGTTTGTGTTTCTATTACCTTACAGTAAATGCCTACGGAGGGCAATTCATTTAGTATCGTCCGTGTGTGCAGAGTTGAACTGGATTATTGGAAATCTTATCATAACCTATCTGTCAAGCAGACTTGGAAATTTCATTATTGTAAATCACCTAAATTCGTCTGTAAATTGCGGATGTAGAAAAGAAATAAACACCACGAATGCCTCTATTTTCCAAATGAAGTTTTACCACTAATCAACGATCCACTACCATATGTATCTTTACTTTATCTTTTGTTGGCAATATTTTCCAAATACTCGTTTAAAGTCGTGAAGATACATGTATGTATATACATTTATACAGGGTTCCTTACTGGCTTCAAATATAAAATTTCACCGCGATTTGCACACATTATATGTTTTCCATTATATTCTTTTACATGGTATGTAGAGGACATAAAGATATTTTAAGTTAAAATACCGGACATAGTAAAGGAGACTCGATATAGTAAAAAAGGCCAGAGTTTTTATTGGGAATGATTCCACGGCCCCCGGACTGATGGAGTAACAGCACTCTACCAACTAGCATACTGGAGCACCATAAAATTATATTTAAGATCTGTTTTATTATAACGTCCATATTCATAAAAAACGTATTTTGGATGGCTATTGAGCCTTTGATAAGAAATCGTATTCATAAATAGTATTTAACAAATATCTATGGCAATAAGGAATAAATGCTTTAGTCGACTTAAGCTGAAAACAAGTTAATAGCTCCATCGAGATTTCCCAACTGAAAAGTATCCCTGAGTACAATTTCATTTATTTAGCTCAATTTTTCAAGAAGTTATATTGTCACAAATTTCTGCTTATCTTTTCGGATAGTAACTTAACCTACAATTTCGTTGGGAATAAGATCATAAAACAACATAAATTGTCTTAGAAAGATGTCACGTTTTTAAAAATCAACTTTAAAATTTTAAGTTACTCCCGTGTAAAACGACAAAATCACATTTAAAAACGTTTTCCTTATTGACACAGATATCAAGCGCGGATCCGACTTATGCTTTTGGGAGGGGAAGTGTTGACGAAAACAAACAATTCTTACATTTTACTAAACTTTTTGTGTGGGAAAATTTTAATTTTTAATGGTTTTGGAGGGACAAATTTCCCTCCTTCACCAGCAGATATACACGAACATTTTTGGATTTTTATACTGTCAACAAAATCATATTTTAAGCTAATGTTGCACAAAAATGTTTCAGTTGATCCAAGTAGCCGGTATTATAAAGACGTTTTAAAATAAATTAACTTTCATTTACAAAACGTATAAATTGTTGTATTCAGTGAAATTAACAAAAATAAAATAAATACAAATTTGCAAAACTTACTTTAGTAAGGGATGAAAATTGTATTCGAATAACGTGCCGATTTTATTCGTTTTGATTTTATTTGCATCACTAAAATAATTTTTATGCAAAACGCCTTTATTCGATTTTCACATATTCTTTGATTTTGTGCAGCGAGACTAATTTACAGCAAATTCGGCGATTTACATACCTACATGTTAATTCGATATCATCAATCACAATGGCCCATCGCAAATTATTGTTTGTGTTTGAGAATTTTTGAAATCTTATTGTATTTTAGCAAACATTTAACGACTTTAAATAACAAAGTAAAAATTACGCAAAGCTTTAAAAAGAAATATAAGAAATAATTCTATATTCTTTAATATCTTACAAATCTTCTCAGAACAAGCCATTACAAAATTAATTTAATTTCAAAGTTCTCATTGTATTGTCACCTATTTTGTTTATAAAATTCACTTCTTTCAATAAATTAGAAAATGATTTTAAAATGTTTTCATATTTTACTAAAAATAAACCGCTTTTTTAAAAACTATTTCACTTAAAAATGTGTTTGTTAATTAAAATAAAAAATGTACATTTGAAAAATAGCCTATTTCCATATGACAATCAAGCGACGCGTCTTGAAAACTTTAATAAAAGCAAACAAGAAAAAATGATAGTTTTTCATATAAATTCTCTAGACGAATCGCTCGTTTGTCATACAGAAACATAATTGTTCGTATATCGATTATACAACGAAAACTGAGAATCAAAGAAACTCTGTACATGTGACCAAGTAATCTGTCTTTTTTTTCAATGGCATTAAATGAAGTTTACAAAACTCATTATGACAAAAAAATAATAATTAACACTGTTCTTACTGATTCTTCTCTGTACATAAATGCATACATATGTATATATTTTTGTCTTCCTAAGATCTTATGTATGATTATTTTAAGTTTTTATAAAATTTTTTTTAAACTGTGCTTCCTTCTGATTCAATGTTAAACATTGATTTAAATATTGTTATTAACGTACGGATATTTTTCGATTAATCTATTATCAACAAGAAAATAAACGGAAAATTGAAGACAAAAAGAAACATTCAAGAGTTTCAATTTAAACGGGGCAATCATTTTAAATTAAAATGGAAGAAATTAAGAGAAAATGATTTTTAAACAAGGTGAGTACTTAACTGAAATTTGGACACTCATGTTGCTTCACAGCTAGTTCCACAACGCCAGTATACTTGTTATAATTTTGGATGCGACCAATTACTTTTGTATAAAAATGTTCACGGTCCGAGGAAGTGGTTTCGAAGCTTCATGTAGCCAGTAATCGAAAACATGTACATATATCAAAATCAAAAACATCCACAACTCAAAATTTATTCATATCGAGGTTTTCATAAACCAGTTCACAGAACGAATCTCCAACGACCGCAAACATTTATCGGCCATGTTCCGACACTCGCATCTCACAAAAAATTTGCCATTGTGATTTCAACTCGCATGTGAGGTGTTCTGTAACTCGCATTCGCAAGAGTTTTGGAGAGTTCAAGTCGCAAGAGTATACTGAAGTATTTAAACTAAACTAGTTTTTAAAGGAACTACAAAGTTATGAATAAATTAATTAAATAGAGTTTTCTTTTTATTTTAGTCAAAACTAATGACAATTTGTAACCAATTTTTTCTAAAAACATGAAATTTAAAAATGTGTTTTGCTTCAGCAACTTTTGCCTCTGTATTTTTTCTTTTGCACTGGCGATTTCAATAAACAGCTGATACGAGTCATCTTCGAAAAATATACGCAGCTAGTGCTGTAATTAATTCAAATAAAATGCCCGGGTATTTTTTGTAATATTCTAGGTTCAGGTATTAGAAATATTAAAAATACAGAGTTTTTTTTTTAAACTTTTCAGAAGCAACTCGCAAGTAAAACGCGCGAGTTGCAGAACATGCAGAAATAAGTTTGGCGATTTGCTACTAGCATGCGATTTGACACTCTTGCGAGTGTCAGAACATGTCCGTATATGCCTGTTATTGCGTCGCTTTTTTGGCTTGTGACTGTTTTTGAATTAGGGTGTGATATGTATAAAGATTTATTATTTTTAATATTTACTGAGCTGACATGATATAAAGGGTGTCCCTAAATGCATGTCAGATTTTAATTTACTGCTAGTTTTGCCGTGCAGAGTTGCCATCCAAAAGAGAAAAAACTTTGACTGCTAAATGACTGTTTGGCTGCTACAGTATGGAAATTTTATTAAAAATTGTTTCTGCAAATATGAAGTAATTGAAAATTTCAAGATAAATGTAGGCATTGGGGTTGCAAAACACCAATCACGAGCCTGAGAGATTTCGATGAAAGTCCAGGGACTTCGATTTGGCACTCAAGAATTTTAAATTTTCTAGATGCTTTTATCAGCATTTAATCACTCATAAAACTAGTATTATCTTCATTCATTGAAAGTATTCTTAAATATCAAATGATTTTTTGAACAATCTTATTTAAAACACAGTTATTGGTTTCCAATACAGTTACTTCAATAGGAGATTGTAAATTGGTTTTTATTATTAAATATTCTTATTAAATAAAAATATTATTGTATTTGAATCAAGAATCTGGCAACTGAATATTTATTTTTAATTAAAAACAAAATTTTTTTTTTAATTAAAAACAAGTTTCAATCTTATGAAAATACTTATAGCATTAAAACACATACAAAAATTTTTAAATTAATAAAAATTCTCTACATTATTTTAAAGACAGCACAGCACGTATGTACATATGTAGATTTATTTAAAATTTTTTGGCAAAGCGAACAACATCTCTAAAAACCGCTTTGAAAAAAGGACCGAATTAATCAATTATTTGTTTTAAATATTACAGGAAATTTATTTAACCAGAACAATAAATTAGATGTCTGGAATATTACGGATAGCTTACGTTCAAGTTAAATATTATTTTTTATATCGCTGTTCACAAGCATCAGTCGAATATATGAATAAAGGAGGAAACAGTCCCTCACCTTCTTTTGCAATGTTTTTTGATGACGAGTATCGGCCTTTCGCTGTCACGGTATCTGCCTTACTTGGATGTTCTATTTGGATTTGAAAGCTTTCTCATGCCAATGGATTTGGCATTTAAGCAATAGAATTGAAGAGAACGTTGAAACCGGCACCGCTCGGTCTGCGTGTGTGTCTGGCAATAGAAAGAACCTAACCCAAAATATACACACGCGTTTATGAAACGCCCCTAAAATATATGTAAACCGTGCGTTAAATACTAACTTGTTGATTGTGAAAAAATTTCCAACTTAAATTAAAAACCTACAACTTTTTTAGCACTAAATTCGCTTATATATGTACTTAAAAATTAGCATTGGCTTTTAATATATTTTATTTTTGTTTAGTTTTTTTTATTATTATTAATAATTAAATGAATAATGGTAATATATATTTTTTAATAATTTTAATAATAATTTTTTACAGTGATTGATTTACTTTGAGAGCTGTATAAAAAATAATAATTATTTATTTGTTTTTTTTAAGCCAAAAAGTTAATAAACTTTAATATATTTAAATTTAAACAAAAAATAACATTTAACATAAAATCAAGAAATTTATAATTTTGATTTTTAAGGGAAATATAAAGAACTGGGATGATTGGTTTTTAATATGTGTAACAATACATGTTCAATATTTAGGCACGTAATAATTTACCAATGCTTTCGATTACAATTGGTGCAGTTGTCGTTACTTTTTCAATTTCCTGTGGAAAATAATAATAATAAATTGAAACAAGGGAAAGGAATTTCAAAATCAATGTAAAATTTTAAATATTAAATTAATAATTTCTTTCTTCTATTTTTAATAATTAGGAATCATCATTAATGTAATCGATATTTGTTAAAAAATTTTTTAGTATATTTTTTTTTAAATTGTTTTCCAATTTTTTTGTTTTTTTCCTTTTTTGTTTTGTTTTGTTATTTTATAAATTATTACGTTTTGACGATGAAGTCAATACTTTTTCTTTGGCCTTTTCATGCTCGTCTTCAAATATTATTTTTGTTATAACAATGTCTCCTGTACTTAAAGTTTGTGATGCGGCTTCAGTCATCTTAACCTGACCTTTATCAGCATTCATCGCCCGTGTGTTAGTGGTAGGTGTAGTACTCCTTGCTTCGCCATGGCAGTTACAATTTTTTATGCTACAAACAAAATTTAAGAAAGTTTCGATATTAATAATTAAATTTACGAAAAATTGTTATAAAAGAAAACTTGCTATGTGGGAAATTTAAAAAAATCTTATGTAGGGCACTTTAAAAGTACACTTTCCATTATGAGAAATTTTGTTTTAGAAAAACCCTATGGGGGAAATAACAAATATTTTCACATATTGAGAACTTTGTTATAATTTCCTGCAAAGAAAAGTTTCTCCATATTTGGTTTTTAGTCAAATTTAACAATAGGTATTTTTAATAAAGAAATTCGCAAATTTTTCTTGAAAGGGAAACTTAATAAAATGTCCTATTCTCATACAATAAATAGTAAAATTGGGTTTTATGTGAAATTTATTTATACATACTTAGATCCTGTAAAGGTAAATAAAAAAAAGAGCTTTAGATGAAAATGTATAAAATGTTGCTATATAGATATATATTTTCAAATTTCGTTTCAATATGAATAGTATATTCACAAATGTGCCTTAAATATGTCTATTAAATTTTAAATTGAGTTATAAAATTTATTGATCACGCATATACAATTTAGCTTACTCAATTAGGATTTGATGTTTGAACAAGAGTGTAATCATGTGTTATGTGTTTTTACGTACAAAACTTCCTCCATAATATGAAAGAGATAGCTAAATAGCATAATTGTGGTTGTATTGTTGTAAGTTTTCGGGTCTAGTTAGTGGTCTATTATACTCTATGTGTTCATTTTACAGAATTGTCAGCTACCTAACCAAACACACTTCACCAACGTTGCATGGACAATTTGACACAATTTATGCTGCAATTAAATGCTCAATTTATTAATTGAGTCCTTGTGTGGTAAATTGAGCTTAATGAAGGCCTAAATTGCAAAAACTTTGTAGTTACACATTAAGGGGGCACATGTGAACATACTGTTAAAGGAGACTTTATAAAACTTGTCTCTCATGATTTTCGCAAACACATTAAAGTGGAATTTGTAAGCAAATTCCAATAACTGTTTACAAGAGTGCAGTTTTATATGTCGGTGGCTTTTTGTCAATTCCGAGTAGTCGGAGAAAATTCCAAAACAAAATCATTCTTTAAATTATTTACAATTTTATAAATAAAAAGTCCATATTGTTACAATTATAAGTGTACACAAATATTCTTGTGTAAGAATTAAATAGATACACAAAGTCCCAGCGTTGCGCTTAAACAACAACAAGCACAACACCCATAAGCTCATATAAGGATCTCTCATCAGGAAATTGAATACAAAGAAATAAAAACATCAACGCTTTGACATTAACGCCTACTGCAGAATTACCAGGAATTAAATACTGTGTGGAGACAACAACAGCGTAAGGAACCCAACACCATAAGCAACAATGCAGCAGTAGTTACAAAAACAAATATCATAATAAAAAAAACACCAGAAAATATGCTTATAGCTAAAAGGTATCTACTGGATTCTAGAGCCTTCTACAAGTTTCGACAAAAATTGTATAAACAGGTTTGAGGAAACTATAATTAAAGGAACGTGTGCCAAAAATTAAACACGATTAAAAAGGGTAAAAGTAGCAATATATATATATATAGTTTTTATATTAAGGAGACTCATTTTAGGGCTTAAAATTTGCATTTGTGCAATTGCTCAATTTACGAGACTTGTGCCTTTGCAAATTTTGTACAACTTACAACAGTTAATGTCGTTTTCATAGAAAATAAAAATCAAAAACTAAATTAATTAAAAACTCAAAACAAAAATGACGGAAAAAGGTTTATGTTATTTATTTTCAACTTGGTTTTTATTTTAAGATGTGGCCTACTAAAAGTCGAAATTTATGTGGTTTAAATCACCTGATCGAGAGTGTATTTAAAAAAATAATTAATTGTGTCTGGGCAATTATTAAATAAATAAAAATATACTAGTATGTAAGGAATAAATGCTTAAGTCGACTTAAGCTGAAAACGAGTTAATAGCTTTATTGTACCCCTCAAAGTACCCCTCAGCAAATTTCACTTATTTAGTTCAATTTTTGCTTATATTGAATTTCTGCTTATCTTTTTTATTTGGAACAGTAACTTAACTAATTTCGAATAGCCTGTCTTAACAAGCGATCATATTTTTAAAATCATCTCTTAAATTTAAAGTTGTTCTACTGTAAAACGACAACATTACACTTCAGCACTTTTTCCTTGTTTACACAGCTATATTAATTTAAATAAAATATATGTGCATATGTAAGCGATTATACATAATGTAAATATTTTGTATTCTGGTAAATTTATTAAAAACTAGCCAAAGCCGGCGCGCGTTGCTACGCCCCTTAATGAGCTCTTTATGTGTGCAAAGTTTCAGAAAAATCGGTCCATTGCTAGTACCTCAAAATTATAACTTTTTTATGGGCGTGGCCCTGCCCACTTTTCTAATCACGAAATTGTATAATCATGAGAGTTCAATATGTGTGCAAAGTTTCAGGAAAATTGGTCAAGTGCAAGTAGCTGAAAAATTAATATTTATTTTGTATGGGCGTATTTCATTTTTATGTATATGTAGATGGGCGTAGCCCCTCCCATCCATAAACACTCCCTGGAATGTGTATAACAACTTGCCAAAGTCCGATCGGCTTTACGGTTTCGGAGTCTATAGCTAACACACACACACAGAGAGAAACAGAGTTTCGCTTTTATATATATAAGGTCTGTTCCAGGTGCATAACAAAATAGAGAGTAAAAAGAAAATTACTCTCTGAATGTGCCAAAGTTGTCCGAAATTGCTGGAACGCAAAAAACCACAAATGGTGCCTACTTTCTCAATTTTATTTTAGTAATTTTATACGCTTAAAATGCATAATATTTTAAAAGCAAAACATTTGCATCATTGGCAGCAGCTGTCCGTAACTTCTTAACTGATCGATAAAAGCATTTTTTTTTATTAAATAAAGTGATAAATATGCACAAATATATGTAATTACAACCTCAAGTTTATTGGACAAATTTTCCGTTTTGCTTTTTAATAAATTTAAAATGAAAACTTTTTTCCTTTATTTAAAAATTTTATGATTTTTAAATATAAACAAAAAACAGCTGATAATTTAATTATAGTCCGAACTTACCCAAAGAAAAAGTTCGGACGATTTTGTACAGGAAATGAAAATTTTACTCTCTCATTTTCTCTCAAAATTGCACAAAAATTGTTATCTGGAACGCGTTTGGACTAACTCGGACTAGTTCGGACTGTTTTGTTATGCACCTGGAACAGACCTATAGATTTGTTTTCAAAAATTTAATTTATTTATAAAAACTTCCAGTATGGAAATGTGAAAATATTTTTTAGTAATGGAACTTTTATTAACAATTTCTAAATATGGAAATTTAAAAATTCTTGATTTGGTATTCCGACAGGCTGTTTTAATGTAGCTTTTTGGAACGAATTTCGGTCATCCCTTGTCAAATTTGGTTACGAGACTAACCGGTTACGGCTAAGTGTCATTTTTAATGTTCAGATAACGTTCCAAAAATCTATATAAAACTTTAAAAAGTTTAAGAGGAATTTATTATATAAAGGAAAGGCATTTTTAATTCAAAATAACAAGACTCACTTTTTCGTTTTCTCTCTAACGATTTGTAAATTATCTGTTGTGGTAATTGTAGTACCCAACTGGTCCTGCATCGAATTTGATGTAATAATCTACGAATAAGAAGTAATAATGAAAAGTATTAATGATTTTTATGATAAAAATAAGCCTACTTGATCATTAGGCAATAAAGTCACAGCCGATAGAATTGCTTCCAATTTATCTATTTTAGCCACACGATCCATTGATTGATTTGACAAGATTTCATCCATCATTTGCATGGATTCAGTTAAACTGGGTGGTTCCGAATTGAAACGTGGTGAGAAGGTGCCAGTCAATGAATTGTCTGATGGCACTGAATCCAAACTGGGGAAATTATCATTTTCATTGATCTCTTGTTCATCTTCAGAATCACTTTGATCTCTTTAGAAAAAAATAGTATAATTTTGCAAAGGGATTGTTTTTATAATAAAATAAAAAGAAACTTACTTATTTTGCTGGCCTGAAGATTCCATTTTCTCCAGTTTCTTCGCTACTTTATAGTAACCCTTCAACCGTTCCTTTTCATCTTCCGTCAGATCCATGTATCTGTTAAACAGAGTGTTTTATTAAATTTTTTTTTATATTCATAAAGCAGAACTTATTCTGCTACCTTAATAAACGAATTTCCCTATTTGACAATACAATACTTTTATTTGTTTGGGCCAATTTATTTTTGAGATCTGATACTTCAGTACTTATTTTACGTTGCTTTTTGCGTATTTTAACTTCGTTTGGTTTGATTAGCATCAATATTTGTTCGGTGCAAAGTTCAGAAAGTAGTTGCAAATTTTCGGGTTTGATTTGTCTAAAGCAGAAATTAAAGATATACTTCGTTTTAATATATTTTAATTAATATACTAGTATTTAACCGACCTGGTTAAGTTGCTATATAGTTGATCATTGATTAAGACTAATACATCTCCAGCAGCATAGAGTAACATTTCTCGTGTCAAAGGGCGTTTGGCCCAATATTTTTGATCACGTCGATAGATTTGTTTTAGCTGCTCCTTGATGGGATTAATTGGGGCATTGTAGTGTTCACACAATGAATTCAAGGAGATGTATTTTGCCTTGTACACTTGCTTGCCATTTTCCTGATATTGTATAATAGCATGGGCAGCCTAAATGAAGAAGTACAGAAATTAATAAACCAAAACAATATTTCTGTATTCTGAACTCACCTGTGTATCAAATACGTTGCGCAAAAGTATACCGAACTGTAAATACAAATTTCCCGCATCATTGCGACAATCATGAACTACTTTAATGACATTTTCATGCTCCAACAAGGCCTTCAAGCCACCATCATTGATCATTTCGGGGCAAGTGCGCACATCGAATATAAATGCTTCACCGCGCGTAGTGCCAATCTCGATCAATGTGATCTCACCTTTGACTCCCAAATTGATGCCTTCACAATCTAGCGATATGACAATCGATTGATTTGGATTTTGTTGGGCAAACTTAAGCATGGCTTCTGTGACAAAAAGCGATTGTTTTATGTTGGCAATGACACTGGTGTTCTGCAGTACCTTTATTTTCCAAGTATCACCAACAAAGTAATTATGACTAGGAGTATTTGTGTATGAAGAATTGTTGGATACATTATGGCCGACAGAATTGGCGTTGTGAATTGGACTGTTGTGGGGTGAGCTTTGAGGATTGTAGCCAACAGAACCAGCCTGTTGATTAGCTAAAGACTGTTTGTCTTTTTCATAGTTTTCAGCTAACGTACGAATGACTAAACTATTGATACGCTGCTTTAAAGTTTGATTGGCACTATTTAGACGCTCCGTGGGTGGTTGTGGTGGCAAAGTTATAGCAGGCAGCGTTTGATTGTGATTATTAGCGTGTTGCTGCTGCTGATTGTTTGTGCCGCCATATGAGGAACACTGATTAGGTATTGGATAGTTACGTTCACATAGATTTTCCAATTTCATTTCGGATATGGGGATGTAGCTGTCGAAGCCCGAATTGGGTTCCGAACGATTTTGTGACAAATCACCGTTTCCCGAGACATGTGATGAAACTGGCGCATTTAATTTAAAATTGGGTGAAGCAATACTGTTGTTGTTATTATTCACATTAGAATTTTGTTGAGCATTGTTGTTGTTGTAACGCAAAGCCGGCGATAACAAACGTTGTTGCACGGCACTCACTTGCTGAGGTGCAGATTGCTGTTGTATCTGTTTCTCTGATTGATTATTTTGCTGAGCATTGCGATTATTGTTCATTGCATTATACTGCTCTCGGGATTTAGCTTGAGACTGTTGTATGTGAGAATCACTAAGTTTGGGTTTTTGTAAAAGAGTGACTAGATTTGCTTGTATGTGAAAGCAATCTGAAAACAATCTTAAAAATGTCATCAAATCGCTGGGGGTCTTAAACATCCTTAACCACTGTTCCTGGGGAAATTTTGTGGTTACCAAATGAAATAGTTGATCCACCGTCAAAGGTCCTTTTAGCTCTATGCACTGGGCAAAGAAGTCCAACATTTGTTGCGTACCGCGTGTATCAATATTAGTTTGCGGCAAATGTAAGCGGTCACGAGCCGGAAGTTCGGCCATATCCTCGCATCCAACTAGAACCACATGATCGTCGACCACCTTAAAAGTATCCGTATGCTTTGACAAGAATTCGGTGAATTCTTTTATGTGTTGGCCTATAAGAAATTAAAAGTGAATTCTTATTAAAATTTTTGCAATATAAATTGCTAACTGCAACAAACTTACCTGATATATGTCGCACCTGTGGTGACGCTTGAGATCTATGGCCCAAAAGACTGCGCACTGGTACCTCTACACCCACACCGTATTGCAATAATTTATTTTTAAAATAGTCTTTAGCCTCCTTAATGTAATCACGTCTGCCACCGTAGCTGCCATCATCCGAACTGGAATGTTGATAACAATTCACTTGCACGTAATCGCCGTCCACAAGAAAAATGGAAGGATATTGAGCCAAAAATTTCTTCAAGCCTGCAACAAACCAAAAAACAAAAAAAAAAAAAATGAAATAAGACATTGAATAAGATGAGGTAATACACAAAATATATAATGTTCACTTTTATGTGCAGCATGCAGCAGCAAGACATGTGTGCTGGTGAAATAAAAAAAATTATTTCAATTTTCTTAAAAGCTCACCCATCAGTATACTTATAAGTAGCAACCGTAAAGTAGTTGCTTTTATAAATGCGATTGAATTATAAACAAGAGTATTTTAAATAGTGCTGCTTCCAATTTCTACTGTTAATAATAAAATTGAAAACTCATCTCTCCTGCCTCGTATTTGGATGTAACTAAGATTTATTAACAGTTTTTAATTAAAACCCATTTTCCAACACAAGAGGAATTAGAACTTGCTGCTGCACAAAGTAGTGCATTTGCAAGCAACAACAGACAGAAACCGAAATCCATTGTTTAATTCTTGCAACAAAAACAATGAGTGAAATAAAGAACTTTTAACAATAGAACAAAAGAAATCAATAACATATTTGAAATTGAAATAAAAAAACATATTTGATAAATGGAAATCTTTAATCCAGTTGTATATGTGTAAAATTCTAGTACTATACTATATTATTTTGAAAATGCAGTGTTAAATTTTCAAAAGTCGTGGTTTGCTAACGAAAAGTGAAATAACAATTTACGGGATAATATTAATTCAGACATACAATTGATTTCATTACTAACTGATAGTTGGTTAAAGCAAAATATGTGATAATAAAAAAATACTACCAAGGACAAACATTGACTGAAGACCGTCAACTGGCAGGCGCAAAAATATGGCTTGCCGTTACTGAGTGCACCGTCTGAAGTTCTGACTTATACTTCCCGTGGTGGCAACCGGTAACAAGTTCCTGTGTATGCTAGGAATCTGGCTAAATAAGTCGAACGGAGAAAAGTTAACACTCTCTTATAAAAATCTTTAATCCACGGTGGTACAACATCCACGAGAAATGTGTCGCCAAGAGGGTGCTTGGTCTCTAGTATGCGAACTCTGGATAACAGTCGATCTCCAGTTGTAATACAGACTTACCCATGTAACATATATGGAGCTCTATGTGGGTGGACATCTTTTTCTCCATTACACGTGAGAATTACATATATACAATATCAAAAGGAAGTCTAGTTTTAATTGGAATCCGGAAGAGGTGGACAAGAATGCCTCGCGAGGGGTAGATGGATTAGTCTCTAAAGATACTCTTGAGGAAGAGGCCGAGATGGTAACATACATTATGTCTGAATGTCCAGCCCAGGCTTGCATGGTTCACGGGTAGACATTTGTTAAATGTGAATGCAATAGGTGACCTAAGCCTTAGACAAATGCTAGCAATTACAAGAGACTCCGTGATTATGAAAAAGACCGACAGTTACTAGTCGACAATATGAAATCACTACAGATAAGAGCAAAGACTAGTGTGAATACGAGGCGCAATGAAAGTAAGGTAGTCGTATATTACAAATCGGTCAAATCAATTTAAGGAAAGAAGGGGGTCGAATCTTCCTATATTTAATAATGAATTAAAAAAAAGTGTAAACTTCGTTCTACCAAAAAAAAAAGATAGGAAATATGAGAACATTTCTCGTGTTCCATTTGCTGTTGATAAAGCCGAGTCAATTACTTTATGGGGTAAATATTGGCATAAATTATCTTTAAAATAGTATATAAAGGCAAAGCGTTTGAAAACGTGGTTTTCTTAATTTAATAACCGAAGGTTTCAAAACCCACCATATATATAAAAAATAAAACTTATGCATACGTACTTAAAAAAAACAACTTTTTCTGTACGGTGAGTGCCACAAGTATTCATACTCTTCAATTCCGTAACTTTCTATACGGTGTGTGTCACAAGCATGTGTCTCGTTCAATTCATTGTTTAAGCACAGCACTGGAACTTTCTGTACAGTAAGTGCGATAAGTATTTGTACCGTTCTACTCTTACAGGCAATAATACTTGTTTACACTTATCTACGTAACAATATCATCAATTTTGTATCAGTATGACATTATTTTTTACGCGCAGAGTCGAGTCTTACTAACAATTTACTTCTTCAACTTGAAGAAATCTGCGGAAGAGGCGCATCGACTGCTTATATAAGGATCTAGTGGGGCTGCCTTAATTAAAAAACGGAGTTGTTACATCGCATATGTATTTCGTTCTTACCGGAAATGAAATCATGAGGACTATGTATGATGGTCAATTGACGTCGCCAAAGCATGAAATTACGCGTTTTGGCAAGTTTCCATGCAATAAAAACGAAATCGGGCGTGTTGTGTTGCTCATAGCACCGTCTTGTTTAAACCACATACATACAGTTCTAATATTTAATTGCATACCAAAAAGCCGTCTTATCTAGTCTGATATGACCATTGCGTTTACAATTGACGGTATCGGTTGTTCCAGCGTCTTTTTGGGTTCCACATATGCGACAATTTTGCTTATGGACGTAACCACCGAGTGCAAAATTAACTTCATCGCTGAAGAAAATTTTCTTTGAAAGCTTTTTTTGAAACGAATTTCCATTTAATATTTAATGCTTATTCTTCATAAAGTTATAACCGTCATCAAATATTTTAGCAAATGTTAAAATAACAAAAATACAGTAACTTCTTGCATAAACGTGGAAATGACATCATGTGAGCCAAAATGGCACATATCCATATCATTGTTCAAATGAAAAAATGCCAAGTCAACAAAAGTTACAAGCAAACATTCAACCAGATCCATTCGTAGAAACATTGTAGAAAATAATAAAAATAAACTTAGCAACCAACATTATTTGCTGCTTATTAACGTGAATACAGACAAACAATTAAATCGCGCTTTTAAGCTTAAGTCTCTGGTAAACGATACAAAGTTTAAGTGTGTATTTAGCGTAATATACATACAAGTAAAATGCTGATGAGACTGCTCGACAAGATATATTGTCAAATCCTTTAAATTGTGAATTAATTCACTAATCGTTTTGTCAACATTATTAACATCAATTCTGCATTAAGTTATGTCATTGTTGTAGATGTATACGTACTTTGTAATATCAGTATGTGAAATGTTTCAATAATGGCGGGTCGATGTTGACACTCTCGTCCTGGCCCACGATGTCGATTGATAACTAAAGCGAGCTACAACAAGTCATTCGTTATCGTTCTCATACGGGCCCCACTAACTATCGACTTTTCGGTCGCCAGGTTTTACGTTTTAAACGTAATCAATTTACACATTGTTAGTTGATAATATCGCCACATCAACTATTTCACCCATTAAACGCGTGTTTGAAAATAAAAATTGATAAAACAAGTTAATTAGGCAATAAAACTTCAGCTCTGTGCTGGTTGAACCTTCTACAAATGACAACAAAGAAGTAAACACAAAACATCTATTTTCAGCAAAAAATGTTTTTGTCCGTGGCGGTACATTTTTTGGAAGAGAATGTGGAGCTGGCAATATTTTTGGCTGTGTTCTACGCGCAGTTAATTTACACAGTTCCTCACCTTTTTCCACTCAACAACGCTACGCATTGGTGGCCCATGCGAATTCAATTTCTTGGTGAGCTTTGCCCACTGATCTTCCATTGAGAGTTTGTTGCTTCCATAAACAGCAGATCCAGAATTCTGGATTTGCCTCCATATATTCTACAAGAACCTGCAGCTGCATCAAACTTGATTTTTTTATGCTAAACAAATAATTTTTGTTGGTTTAAATTGTATAATATTACTAATTATATATTAACCATTTATTTTCCATTATAAAATTTTTAAAATAAACAATAAACTATTTTGTTTTGTAAAATTTTTTCTTGTGTCTGTCGACAATCACAACACAAGTGATTGATTTTGACATTTATGATCGCATGACATTTCATACTGGGGCGCAAAATTGTATGAAAATGATTACGTTTTTGTTCGCATTTATTGTCGATCGACTTGTCGTGTTGAAAACTTTAAGTGGGGCGCAACTCAGCTGTTTGTCGTTAAAAATCCATGCGAACGATAGCAGTCGACATCGTGAGCCAGGCCGTCTGTGTCAACATGTTTTCTATCGTTAGTGAAAGCCTTGATAGCTTGGCATTTATTTGCGGTGGACTTAGTGGCCGTTTAAAATCGACTGTTCAATTCGAGACGACCGGTTTAGTAAACAATCAGCCGGCAGCCGTACAACAAATAAACGCCAGATGGAACGGGAACGGCGTTGATGTTGCGCAAAAGTGTGCAGGAGATCCCGAAGCTGTCGATTCGTTGGCATGTAAAATAACTAAGACTTACGTAAACTTTAAGTTCGCAAATTCTGGAACGCACTTGAGCCTGCAACCGTACACGATTCATTTCAGAGTCTGCACCCCTAAAAGATACAGTTCATAGTTAATGGCAATATACTACGTCGGCTGCTCACTGCTTCATTAACTGATCAATATCACCATTCCCCAAATCTGTGTAAGATGCCGCAATCACCTGATGCCCTCCAAATCATCATAACACTAGCCATTATCGACCCGCCGTTATTAGAAACACCTTTATATAAAATTATGATTTTATAATACTTGTATGTAACAATTATCACCCTAACATCAAGTACAATTTTGAACTTAGTATGTTTATTGTAAACCTCGGGCTGCTTTCGTACAGGGATTAATATAATCGGGGTACAGTGATTATTAAAAAAAAAGATTGGAAATCTATAGTATGAACCTAACACGTAAAGAGAAGCAATAACAAAAGCAAATATAATCTTAACGAATAAATTATCATAATTTAGGTTTTCGTCTCTATACTTATAGAAGTTTCCTTACCGAAGATTGTGATATCTCTTTTAATTACTTTAGTTTAATAATGCAGTGCAGCAATGCATTAAAGTAAAACAAGCTCAGTTGGAACTGTAGCTTTATGATAGAGTTAGTAGATTTGTATCGTTTTACGTTAAAGCTTTCAGTATCGTTAATCTTTTGGTGTTAGTTACTCAGAACGTATAAAGAGAAAGCAAGAGTCAGCTCTTTCTTTTTGCAATATGACAAAGTTTGATGTTCTCTCCTTAAAAAAGTAATTTCTGTCGATTTTTACGTTACATATTCGATAAATAGTAATGCGCTTTATTTATTTATTTGGCCGTCAGCTGGCTTGTCGTAACTGAGTGAACTGTCAGAAGTTCTGACTTATAGCTCAACGTGGTGGCGGCCCATAATAGATTCCTGTCTCTGCTAGGAGTCTGGCTAAATAACTTGACCGGAGAGAAGATAACAGTCTAGTATGAAAAATCCCTTATCCACGGTGGAACAGCATACGCCAGGAATACGTGGGCAAGAGGGTGCTTGGTCTCTAGTATGCGAACTCTGGATACCAGTCGATCGCCAGTTTTAATGTACTTACCCGTGCATATGGAGCTCTTTGATGGTGGACATATTTTCCTCCATTAGAGGAATGAATTAGGAAGCCTCGCAAGAGTCGGATATGATAATCTCTAAAGAAGGTACGGTTTTAATTGGCCAAGGGAGGCATCCGGAACAGATGGACAATAATGCTTTGCGAGGGGTGGAAGAGTCAAACTTTAAAGATGCTTTTAAGGCGTTACTTCGTGAGAGTCCGACAGGAATGGAATGATTAATCTCTGTAGGAACTCCGGTGTTTATTGGCCAATGAAGGAGTTCTGAAGGGATGGACAAGAAAACCTCGCAAGATGTGAATGGGATAGCTTCTAAAGATACTCCTGAGGAAGAGGCCAAAACTGAGGCCCACATTGTATGTGTCCAGCACTGGCTAGCATAAGACTTAGGACCACGGGCATGCCCTTGTTAAGTGTAAATACCATGGTGGACCTACGCCTTAAACAAATGCTAGCATTTATAAGAGACTCCGTTATAGGGACTGGTGACAGTCACCAGTCACACGAGACTTGAATGAGTGTGAGGTAGTAGTAAAATACAAATCTTTTGATTCGATATCCCACCTACAATAGAAAAACGCGTTTTATTTATGTTACTGATTTTGTCAGCTGATCCGTAACAGCATGATAGAATCTACTAATTTCGCCATTAGTAGATTATTGGTGTTGTTTTACAGAGAATGCATACAGAGCCCAACTTGACCAAGTGCGAAGAGATTTTAGCCAGGGGTATTGATGTTATAGCGTATAGGACAGCTCGATGACGAATTTACAATGAAATAATTATTCGTCGCTTTAAACACTTTTAAAACTCCATTTTTATTAAAATTGTAAGCATTTTTGAAAAAAAAATTTTGTACAAAACTTCTGAACAATGTGCAGCTGCTCTTACATACATATGTATGTGCACTTAGAGATGCCATAGTAAATACACAATATTATTATTATTAGCATTAATATTGTAATTGTAATTTTTAATTTGAGTGAGATAACTTGATGTTATACCCAATATTTCTGTACATATTTATAAGAAATATGTTTAATATAAACAAACTTATTAAGAGAGCAAGAGTGGTAGTAAGATATACAAACATATGCAAAATAGATGGTAAATACTTTTAACTCGAACAGTTTCCTGTAAGACTAAAGGTACGAAAAGACGAAGCAAATATTTTAGGAAAAGCATTTGATCGGATTTATTCAAAAAGACGTACTTTTATTTATTTGAATGGGGCGCTCCGGTAGAGCTGGGAAACTATCGTGTTTGATAGTAATTAATTAACAACCAGTTTCGGGTTAGAATCAACTCTACTAGAACCCAGATTTAAAAAATCCATTTCCAAAATCTAAAAGCGCTATCTGCGATTACGAGAGACAGCAAGTATTGCGAAGCGCAATTATTGCAAATGCCCGTTCAGACAGTATTGGAAATGGAATTCGATTTATTGTACCACCACAGGCTTGTGGCTCACTAGCAAAAACAAAAGGGCAATGATTATACAAATCCTCAAGATGAGCTAAGTTTCTTTCTCAAGGCTCCAGTTCTCGAATTAAAACAAGATGTAGTTAACACATGGGATGAAATAAAAGCAGTTTATCCTAAGCGTTACACATTTCCAATATTGTTTTCTATCCATCAGAGCATCTTTTTTCCAAAGCAAGAGCAACCGAGATGGAAAAAATGATTATATTGGCTACAAAGTTTTTTAGTTCCGTTTTAAGCAAATACTTTTAGAATGCCTCGTAAATTCTGAACCAAAAATTTTAATAAGCTTAATTTAATTATCTTTATTTTTGCAATGTTGTAAAAAAAATTAATTTTTTTATGTTATTTATGATAATTTTAACCTTATCTAAATTAATCGATTAATCGATTGTTTTTTCCGATTAATTGCAGTTTAGAATTTTTTGGCGCTTTATGATGGATTATTATGCGAAAGTTGTTAGCATAGATTTCTTTTCATAGCTCCAGATGAGTTCAAATGAAGGTGTTTTAAAATTGATATTTTTTCCGTTTCAATAAACAAACAATATAAAAAACATAACTTGGTAGTTCAATTCTTTTACAGACTTTGAAAAATCTCTATTAATAAACACTTGTTTTGACTAAATAACATATGAAATAAACGTAACAGGCGCTGAGCATAAATACAATTAATTTACAATACAATAATATGTAATTTTTAAATAGAAATTCCCCCTTCCCGCACTCGCTCTTTAGCACAATAATAAGGTGTGTATACAAAATTATTTCCAATTTACAGATAAGAACATTTCAGCTGCAGATTCAAAACGATTTCATTTTAGAATACAATTCGAAATTCCAAAGGTTTTGTAATAATGGCACTGTATGAATGGCTCAATATGAAATACATTCGTATTTTACATAATTAACTTCTAACGCCACATTTAGAATATAATATTTTTGATTCAGTTTTGTTGAAGCAAATATAACAAAATACGAACCATAAAATATAATATACTTCTTTTTTCCAAATTAAATAATTTCATTTCTTAATAGAAAGTGTAAAAGGCAAACTTAAGTCTAACAAGTAAATTAATTAGTTTTAATAACTCTAGTTCAACAAAGTTACGTCAAACAATAAATTTATTTCTTTCCTGATAATAAAGCAATTAAACATCAGTATGCAAGTCGTTTTCCTTAAAATTTAAACGAATAATTGCAAATGTGTGCCTTAAAATTCACCCCTGATTTAACGAAATAACTTAATTTTATGAAATGTTTTAAATAATAAAAGCCATTTGACTGCCAAATTTTCATCCATATTCTCTCTTAATGTCGAGCAGTGTCATACAATATTTACACTTACTATACACTTCTATAAAAAAATTGACAAATCATATTACTTGTGCAATAATGTAAAACGGGCTTAAGAATCATTCCTTGTATTCGTTTTAGTTCGTTTTGAAAACAATAAAATTCATTTAAATGTTTATTCACTGTTCATAAAAAAATAATTTATTCATAAATATATAAATAAAATAAATACCAAACACAAAAGTCAAAAACACCAAAAAAACGATAATAAATACAGAAAACTTTCGAATTGTACGAACAACCACCATATTTCAACCAGAGAAAATACTTTGGTTAATGGTTTCCCCTTTCCCCTGCAAAACCCGGGAAAGCTTTCCAAGTTGCTTAGAAATGGTTGTCAACAACATAGTGAATTACAAAGGCAACGACATCGTTTAATGAAACTTAAAATCGATGAGTTAAATTAATTTGTGTCAAAAGAAAAGCCTTTCGTAGTTATTTTTAATCTGATTATAAACATTTAAGCGTGTGTGAGAACCAGAGTTGCCATTGTAAACTCTTTAAGGCTAAATGTTATAGATTCTTGGTTTTAAAAAAGTTTTGGTATTCAGACAATTTTATTCGTAACATCAGTAAAATGAATGTACGAATAATTGATCACTAAAAGAAGTATACATCATGAATTTCCAGATCCATCACAGCTTCTTTTTTAATTTGTTGAAAGACTGTTTATTACTGTTTACTCTGTTTGTAGACTAAAACAAGCCATAGACAGACAATTGGCACAATTTGAGGAGGTGCACGATATTGCAACATTTTTGGGCTCGTTGTATTCATTTGTGTCTCGGTTGTACGAAATATCAAAAAATGTTAAATTCCTAAATAGTTTACTGTGAACACTTTTAAGTTAAACTAAAACTTTTTACTGTGATGAATTAAAATGCGGCATTAACGAAGTGCAGCCACATTTATGCAAAAAGGGCATAGAAACTGCCAACAAAAGTGTGCATCTGGAATTTGGGACACTATTTAGTTTTCTTATTTAGGGTACTTTATATTATTAAATTAATATTTTTTATTAAATTTACGCTCTGTAGCAGCTGAACTACGTGAAAAGTACAAATACTTTCCCAAAACGCATTAAGATTTGTATCACGACTTAAAGAAAAATTTCCATTGCGGAGCATACTTTGCCTGGAGCAGAGTCAACTAAATTCATAAATTTCGAAACTAAAAGTATCAAATTTTATCGCCCTTGTTTCGAACTAGATATAAAAATATGTGATATATAAAGTAGGGTTCCAAGACCGTTAATAAATACGAGTAGATTATTTTTTTTATGGTTGTAACTGCATTTTTGAAATTTCAGGAATGCAATTGTCTACCAATTGTAGTCTTTAGGTCAAAGTGGCAGCCCTGGATACAACATCCATTATTAGGAAGTAGTAACAGACACACAAATATTTGTATATACAGGTTGTCCGCCGGGAAGATATACATACTACTTTATTTGTTTATAATTTTTGACTAAATGAAAGAGAATGGGTCGTATATTGATAAATGTTTTATTTAATGTCGGCGATTATGTATGGAATACAATATCGGATAAATGTCCACGTCTGTTAGCCTCACAAATGCGAGCCCTTTTGAACACAGTTTTCATTACATTTTCACACATTTCACGCGGTATTTCATTAATTTCATCACGAATATTTTGTTGGAGTTGCACCAGCGTTTCTGGTTTGTTTGCAAAAACCTTGCTTTTAGATATCCCCAGTTAAATCAGGCGACCGTGGAGGCCAATCAACATCACCATTCCTTGAAATAACTTGTTGTGGAAAGAGGTCTCGCAGTAATTCCATTGTAATCCTGGCTGTATGCGATGTGGCACCGTCTTGTTGAAACCACATATTAGTCAAGCCCAAAGCATACAGTTGTGGCGTTAAAAGGTTTTCAATCATACCACGATATCGCTCCCCATTAACAGTTACCGTTACGCCGTTTTCAGTTTTAAAAAAGTAAAGTTCAATGGATTTTTTTAATGGATGCAAAGGTGACTGATGAATAATTTAGGGGTTTCCATTCAAATGAAAATTTGCCTCGTCACTCATTATAAGTTTTTCATGAAAATCGGGGTTGTCAAGGGCGAGCTGTAGCATCCTATTGACATATGTACGACGGCGTCAATGGTCTTCTGGAAGAAGCTCTTGTGTCAACTGAATCTTAAATGGAAACAAATGCAAATTTTTGTGAAAAATTGTGGCCAAAGTTGTTCTTTGAAGACCAAGCTCCTGAGCACGGTGTCGAATTGAGGTTGATGGATTGTTTTGAACACTTTCTTGAACAGCAGTAATGAGCTTTTTACAGTATTTAGACTGACATCTTAACCCATTTTTTCGAGGATTTTTTTCACACATAATTCTTTATTAGCCTTCATACGATTTGCCAGTCATGAGGTCGCCACTATTTACATTTTTTCATTAACTTATTTAAATTGTCACTATCCATTTTCAATTAATGCACCTTAACCGAGAGCCATTTTATTAAAAACAAAATGTAAAAAAGAAAATTTGTTAATTAAATTGTCGTTTTTAATTTTAGGAGTGTAAATTTTATCAGCTTCATGTTGCTGCTGTAATCGACAAAAAGTCGATTTCGAATTCTTAATACCCACGTACTTATTATGTTCCGTCACTATTTCCCCTTACACCATGGTTTTTCAAAAGCCAAGTAGTTACAAACATTTATAAATTTTCAATGTCAATTTAAAATTAGTAAAAGTACTTGTGCAGCAATTGTAATTTTAATTATAATAAAAAAAATCATAATTAAATTAATTATTAAATTAAATTAATTATTAAATTATTAAATTAAAACTACACTGGCAGATATATGTTACCAGCACAAATGTGTGTTAGGCATAGGTACTTTATAAAATCTATGAGATACCTTTAAAACTTGTGACTAGGATTTTTGAAACTTGTGTTTTAATTCTCTTTATAGTAGAAAAGCACATGTTAAAGAAGAAACGTTAACTTTAATTGCAACCTATATTTGAAGGCCAGGCATATTTCCAAAGTGCATGTATAGTAGATAATTTGTATTTAAATTTTCTTATAAAATAATAAAAAAAAATAAAAACCTTAAATATTTACATTCATAGATGGGAAACGAACAAAAACTAAAGAAGTAGAAGGCTCTATAAAAGTAATTACCAACAATTTGCTTCAAACAACGCGTAGTGAATTTTATAAATGTTCTTGACAAACCTTTAATAACTTGTATTGAGGGAACGGAACTGCCAAGCAACTAGGTAACAGTTGTCAAAGTCTATTTCCGGAATAGCCTTCAATGCGCGTAGCGATTCACGTTTAATGTCCTAAATTGACTCAAAACGGTTTCCCCGGAGCGGTCGCTTGAGTTTGCTGAACAGCTAGAAGTCACACGGATCTAAATCAGGCGAATAGGGTGGTTGTGGAACGATGTTGATTGAATTTTTGTCGAAAAACTCACGAAGAATCAATGCGGTATGTGACGGTGCATTATCGTGGTGCAAAAACCAACAGTTGTCGGCCCATAATTCCGCCCTCTTTTTACGAATAGCTTCGCGCAAACGACGCATAACACTCAAATAGTATTCCTTGTTGACAATTTGGCCGGTCGGAAGGAATTCGGAGTGCACCACACCTCGATGATCGAAGAAAATTGTCAACAAGACCTTGATTTTTTACTTCCTTTGACGTGGTTTTTTCGGCTTCGGCTCATCTTTGGCACGATATTCGGCCGATTGATCGTCTGTTTCCGGGTCGTAAGCGTAGATCCAAGACTCGGTGCCAGTTATAATACGTTTAATGACATCCTGGTAGTTGGAAAGCATTGTTTGACAGACGTCAACGCGACGCTGTTTTTAAGAAAATTGAGTGATTTTGGAACCAATCGAGATTTCACTTTTCTTAGGCCCAAATGAGCTTTTAAAATGGTTTTCACTAATCCCTCCGACATTCCAACGATATCAGTAAGGTCTCTGACTGTTAATCGTCGATTCTCGAACTCCAATTCCTTGATATTATTGACGTGTTGATCATCAGTTGATGTTGATGACCGTCCTGGACGTGGTTCGTCGTCAACGTGTTCTCGACCCACTTTGAATAATTTGTACCAATCAAAAACACTTGCTCGCGACATACAATTATCACGGAATCCTTTTGCAACATTCTGAACGTTTCGGCACCAGAAATTTCATTCCGCACACAAAATTTAATGGAACTTCTTTGTTGAATAATTTCACTCATTGTAAAAATTGTCGAATGCACTTGTGGTACTTCAGAAAGACAAGCGTATACTAAACACTAACGATTACTTTGATGCGATATTTGGGACAGATGTCACTAACAGTCATACCAACGTAGAAAAAAAATTCGACGAATGGCTTTCCGCGCGAAATTTAAATTAAAAAGTCTTACTATTTTTTGCCCACTGTAGTATAATGTACTATATTAATTGCATACGATTTTCTAAGAATATATATCAAAGGTTTATTTTGTCGTCAAGGAAATCGTTCGCTAAAAAACCGGTCAACTGCTTATTCAAATTTGCAACCGGTTTTTGTTTTAAATTTAAAAAATTCGAATGTCGGTTTTTGCAATAGGTTGCAATAGGTTATAATCGATCGCCTTAGTTCTCACTCACAGCTACGACAACCAAAACAGAAGACGCTTATTTTATCAATTATAATGTTCGCTTAAAAACGATTTGTTTGATGTCTCGCATATAAATTTGCAGCTACTATGTGCACACGGTCACATTTTTTGCTGTTTATTTATCTATGTTTTCAATAACAATATATTGATTTGCAATAATTGTAGCAACTACAAAAACGAAAGCAATGAAAGAAACAAGATTATTTCAAAACGAGAGTCAAAAGCAAAATTCAAACGTTAAACATGGATAAATAAACGCACTTATGTACATACGCATGTATAGTACGTATGGTTGACTTAATGTTACAACAAACATCTTGGCTAATGGAATGTTGTTGTTCAAGTTATTGAAACGCCATTGTTTAATGTGCAGTTGAATTCAAACGAGACTACCAAATACTGACTGTATAATTATAGTCATTGACACCACTGTACAAATTAAGAGGGAAAGTGTTAAGAGCTTGAACAGTGCCTGAGATTAAGATAAAAGACTGATACTTATTTACCGGTCGAATAAACACTTTGTACTTAATTAATTGATTCATAAAACTATGTAACACATTTTAAGGGTTTGACTCTTAAATAAGAAATGGTTAATTAATTGTATTAAATGCATTATGAAACCTCAAGTAAGTGTATAGTCCGTGTCAAATTAACTTTTGACAGCGCTGATCATTGTGTGTTACTATAATGATTTATTAATAATAACTGATGAGTGTTTCAAATAGAGTTTCCACCTAATTGTGGTATGTCTAAACACAAAAGAAAGAAATTAATATTCTAGCGACCTTTACAAAATTAATCAATTAGCAATGCAAAAAATAAAATTGTGTTTGATGTATTAAAAAAATGTGCGCTTGAAAAAATGCGTTGTCCGTACGAAAATATTGACAGAGTTCGTGAAAGTGTATCCGACGAACCATGCACTTAATCGATCGTAGCAAATTTTCACAAATTATGCATTTACTCGCATACAAGATACAAATCACTTCAGAATTGAAACCCAGAGACCATCAACACCGTCGTGGGTTTGTCAAATGGATACGTGAACAATAAATGTGTTTTTCGAAGAAAATTTTGTTCTGCGATGCACATTTTCACCTCAATGGATTTGTATACAAGCGATATTGCCGCATTTGAGGATCGCAAGATCACCGACAAATTTACAAAAGGAAATGAAGAACTCAAACAGGACATAATACGCAAAATAGCCGAAAATTATGCCAATAGCATTGTGTTACGCCACATGATTCGGAGCGACCGTTTGACCGATATAATATCTCATACATACATAATTATAATAAATTGCAAACAACATTTTTATAGAAAAGAAGTTTTTCTTAACAATTGATTGTAGAAGCTTAATTTGAATAACCCTTTACATTAATATGAAATAGAACTTTATTTTCACAAGTGATATTTTTTTTTATTAAGGGTAGTTAATAAAAAAGTTTTATAAGAACGGATATTTAATCGAATAAAGGTGATTTCAAATACAATAATACTACAGAGCTCCCCAAGTAAAAATAATTAATTTTTATTTTGAAAAATTATCACTAATTTGTGTTAATTCTTTTTAATAAACATTAACAAATTCCGATAAATTTTTAAACATTTTCCTACAGGAAATTATGTGTTTGAAGTTAAATTTTAAAATTTTTAACCCTAGCCACATTCTGTTAAGATAACAGTGCTATGTTAAGTACTTAACAGTACTAATGTTAACGCTTTAAAAATTAATGTATGTATATAGTTTGGAACGATATTTTGACACAAAGATGAATGAAATAAATTTTAAACAAATAATTATATACCACAACTATCAGAAATTAAAAAAAAATATATAAATAAGCAAACAAATTTTATTTTTTATTTTAAACGAATATAAATATTTAGTTTTTATCTTCGTAATATTTATTGACGTTTCTAAAAGATGGCAGAAGATGGGTGAAAAATAAATATTGGAGAACAATTCTAGACGCGTCTAGATAAAAGTCCTAACAGTATGTTTTTTTATAAATTATGAAGATTTTTCGAAAAAGTGACTTTTTCCATATTACAAAGGACTTTAGTCCTTTTTTCAAAAATGGTAAAAGATGGGCGCAAAATAAATATTGGAGAACAATCCTAGACGCGTCTAGATAAATGTCCAATAAGGTATTTTTTATAAATTATAAAGATTAAAAAAAAAAGATACTTATTCAATATTACAAAGGACGTGGGGTCTAGATGAATGTCTAGTACATTTATTATTACCTGATATGTCAGGAAAGTGGGTAACTCAAATGCCAAATAAAACTTAGCTTTCAAAAATTATTTAAAAATGGTCTCTTAGGGCAGATAGTATTTTTAAACAATTACCTTAAGAGTTTATGTAAAAAATATTAAAAATCTACTGATCACAGAAAATGCATTTATGATTTTTCCCAAAAGGTTTTGCTGCATAATGGTAATTATAACATTCATTGCAAGCTGGTCTGTCGCATTCATTGCAACTATATGAATTTGTTTCAGCATTTGCCCCACACTGAACACATATTTCCTACGATTCTGTCAGAAAACTCAATGAGGCACTTTTTCATTAAACAGCGATATGAATTCGGATTTTCTAAATTTATTAAGGGCTTGCTATGAAGTAAGGCTTCTACATATTGGCAAACAAAAACTCCGCAGTTAAAACTATCAGCCTGAAAATCGTATTCTTTTTTCGCAATTTGCCAAACTTTACTATTTGGAATTTTCTTTTTAAAAGTTTCTAAAATTTTGGAGCTTGTATTTGAATTTTCTCCTAAAGGATCGAACTAAAATAATTGCTTTAACTCAGTGTTGAGGTATACTAAAGTAAAATGTTCTGCATGTATTATTGGTATCAATTATTTTTTCAAAATTTTCAAGCGGAAGATCGAATGTTGCTTCTCCATAAAAAAAAGTGTTCTCATTCTTCTGTGGATAATGAAAACGCCGAGGTTTTACTTTGCCTTAGCAAAACATTTATATAGATGTCCACTATGTGATTGAAGAGATGTTGTCGCGGCTCAAAACATTTTATTTCCAGGAGTTCAATTACTGGTGAGAAAAAAGTTGTTTTACCTCTATAAATGCTGTGAAATTAATACAAAATATATTTCTTGTATCGAATTGGTCCCGGGATATTTCTTGAGTTTTTAATCAGTTTCTCAAAAACGATTCCTGAATTTATTTTATTTTTTGATTTTTTTGGTGTTCTTTTCCATTTTTCTTCTTCAAGTTGAATATTCGGTATTTTTGTTTGCTTTTTAGGTGTTGGGACATTGCTCAAATATGTATTTTCTACATCTCTTATTTTTGCCTTTATATAGCCATATATTTTCCTGATGTATTCTGTTGGCACAACATTCGCTTTTCCATCCAAGGTAATATTTTTTGTTAAATTGAAATAACTTTAACCTTTGTTTTCAACATAATTCCCCATTAAGTTTGTCCATAAAGCAGCATAAGATATATATTTTTTTAAAATAAGCGAAGCCATAGTTTCGCTGTAGAAAACATTTTTATTTAAGTTTTTACTATTTTCATCACTCGTATTCTTGATTTTAAAATACATTTTCAGAGCTTTTAAATAGAAAGGGCTTTTTTTGTAGTTCGACCCTTTTTCGTTGTGGTTATCAAAAACTAATTCAGGTTTTGTATTCTCTAGTGGATCTGTGGATTCCTTTGTTAGTTTTTTTTAAATTGTTTATAGACGTTTCTACTTTTCTCGTCTTCATACCATTAAGCAGTAATGTTAATATGTTTTCAATCCAGAAAAAAAACATTTTGATATCGTCAATATTTAGGGCGCCTATAAATTGCGATTTCAAAAACCCTATTGCACTGGTATCTGATAAGTTAGCTTCTATGTCTTTATACGCTATTTTCAAAAAATGTGCGCAACATATTTGAATGATAACGAAATTCACTTTTACAGTTTTGTCTAGGCATGTTGAATAGCATTTTGTTATATATTGTTGCAAATTATTTATTCCTTGTTCTTTATTGAACACTCTTACAATAGCATTAATAGAAGCAAAGCTCCAGTCTAAACATACTCGCTTTGCTAAAGGCCATATTATTTTGTTGTTAATACAAAATACTTTTATAGCGAGTAAAAATCTTTCAATGTCTTCAGAAAAATGGCTACTTAACAATGCTTCAGCTACTGGAATCAATACACCCTTTTCTTTAGATTCTCTAATGTGTGCCACAAATGAATATAAGAATACTCTTTTTGATTTTGAATCAATTTTTCTTACAACATTTCCCGTAGCATCAAAGAAAAGTGTGTTTCTGCTCATTTTCTGAAGTCTCTGTTTTGCGATTTGAAACAAATTTAGCTGTAGAGAAGAAAATAAATATATTTCTTGAGGGTTAGCTACTTTTTGTATAAATTTTCTCCAATTTTTGTCCTCCCGCATCTTATAAAAGTCAATAAAAATATAGTTATCTCGCTGCAGTGATCGAATTTGCTCAGACTTTATTTTTCTAGCTACGTCTTTCGTCGGAACAAGTTGATCGTTTCCAAGCTTTCTTAAAGCATTGGATTGAATCATCAATTTTTGGTCTCTCCAATTTGTCGCCTTTATGAATTTCACCTCATGCTTTGCAATTATTCTTCGAACACTGCGAATTTGCTGCCTCTTTAAAACTTTTGGGTGAGTTATTGGAGATCCATTAGAATCTATTCTTCCCGTTATTGTATTTTCTAAAAATGCAATTGTAAAACGGAAACGGGCGCACCCATTTGAATAGTATATGCATTTAGCATAAAGGCACAATTTTGAATTATTTTTGGTCCATACAGAGCTAGTGTATGTGATAGGACATATATTATTTATGTGCTTAAATTTTTCCCTGACTAAATCTTCTAAAAAAGCTACCATATTTTCGCACCTTAAGGGTGACAAAAAATGTTCTTTTAAAAATAAACACTCTCGCTCAGAAAAGAAAATGTCAGTAATGTTAGGACTTTTGACTATTGGACATTTATCTAGACGCGTCTAGGATTGTTCTCCAATATTTATTTTTCGCCCATCTTCTGCCATCTTTTAGAAACGTCAATAGATATTACGAAGATAAAAACTAAATATTTATATTCGTTTAAAATAAAAAATAAAATTTTTTTGCTTATTTATATATTTTTTTTTAATTTCTGATAGTTGTGGTATATAATTATTTTTTTAAAATTTATTTTATTCATCTTTGTGTCAAAATATCGTTCCAAACTATATACATTAATTTTTAAAGCGTTAACATTAGTACTGTTAAGTACTTAACATAGCACTGTTATCTTAACAGAATGTGGCTAGGGTTAAAAATTTTAAAATTTAACTTCACACACATCAGGAAATTACGGTTACTTTGTCTATACAAGGTATCTTCATACGTAAGGTATTGTTTGTGTGTTAAATTTAATGAAATACATTGGATACTATAAATGCTCGTAACTAGATATTAATGCAAAGGAGAAGATTTACTTTCAATAACCCGTCTCAAAACGAAGCAAAGTAAATTACAAATTTGAACGGTTTGTGCCGAATAAAGTTCAGTGACTTTGAAACTTTTTAAACGTTACCTACATTTATGAACAACTAGTTGAAAAAATAAAAAAACATTGATTTCTGAACACAACAGGAAGCGGTGTCTATAAAAATAAGAGCCGCTTTAATATGTAGACAAGCCAAATTTTTTTTTTAAAGCTCAGTGTCAAAATTGCCATTTTCGAAAAGTTTAAAAAGCATGAAACACACTTAGAGTTTTGGAATACCAAAATATCACAAACGGCGCTAATCGGAGTTGGTAATTTAGTTCTTTCAGTAGTTGTTTTTTGTGCTTTTTGAAAATTTCAAGCTGAAGGAGGAGTTAGTGCTCTGTCTTTCAACTCAGTGACAACAAAGTGTCGCTTTGACTTTTAAAATGCAAAACAACAGCCATACAAAATTCTCCAAACTAAAAAATTAAAAATTGTCCGAAAAAAATTGGCGATTTAAAATTTTTTTTTTGCCAAATGTAGCGATGGGAGTTTTTTTTTTAAGATTTTATATTATTTCCCCTACGGTAGAATTGCATTATATATTGGATGCTGAAGAAAAGAGTTAGTATTGTTAATGTTAAATGTTAATGTTAAAAGGCGAACATCGTGATAAGAAGTAACCGTTGTGTTGAATTTAAGTGTTAAATAATGTAACAGTGTGTAAAAATAAAGTTACGCCGAGTATTATTTGAACTTAAAAGAAACTTTATATTTAAAATAACCAGCGAAAAATTAAACACGCTTAAAAAGTTTAAACGTAGCAATTAATGTTAGAAGTGATATTAAAAAAATAAACGATCATGAGATATGAGGATCAGAAAGTGAAGTAGATAAAAAAGGAGCTGAGTAAGTTGAATCTACCGACAGCTTTGCTTATTACTATAAAGCAGAGCTGCAGAGTAGCTAATAGATGAGTTCAAGCGGCGTGATATCAACATCGGTTCTTACAAATTCAAAGAAAAAGAAGAAATGAAAGTACGTACTCCTACGGATATGGATTTTAGTTCACATTTGGCCGTTTTGATGGAGAAAATTGCTGAAGTTTAACAAAGTTCCAAAATCAAGTAACGAAAAAGTTTAGGCGGAAGTTCAAGGTAGTTCTAGAAACAATGCGAAATTTGTGGCTAAAGTCCAGGTAAATTGTGGAGCCAACAATGAACAACTGATAGCCAACAACAGGAGACTTTTGGCTGAAGTTAAAGAAAAGGTACGTGCAACAAACGAAAAACTTGTGAAATCTCTGAAGCCATACACAAAAGAGTGAATGGCCTAGAAATACTACCCAACAAGTTCGATGAAGAGCCCTCCGCTTTAGAAAAGAAACTGACGCTGCTAGAAGTCAGTGGTACCGAAAAATTTCACAGCATGGAATTTAAAATTAACAGTCTTCAGTGATAGGGCGGACCAGTGAAAGTCCTATCAGAAACTGGTAACAGGACGAAGGCTCATGGTTTTGATGGCAGCGGACCATTTAACGTATTTCAGTTCCACTAAAAACGCATGGGAGAATGAAGAAGAGGCAATAGAGTCAATTTTGTTCTTAAAAGACAACACGGTAGAAATAGTGGAAACTGTGCCTGCGAGCTACCAAAATAACTTTGACGACATTATGGCTTCACTTCAGTGTAAATACAGTAGTCAGCACAAACGAGATATCTACCGCATGGAATTGAGATGAAGAGTGCAGAAATCTAACAAGTCTCTACAGGCATTTGCTATGGAAATTGAAAGGCTGGTTCTGCTAACTTATTCGGGCGAAAATAATCTATTCTTGGGCCATATCAAGACAGAGGCCCTTGGAAATGGTATCAGGGATACTAAGATAAAACTTGTAGAATGTGCCACGCAAAAGATAACCTTTGCGAATACTATATCATTAGAGTGATATCTAACCCGCAAACCCGCCGAGAAAGAGGGAGATTTCGTTGGGGAGCTTACAGAAATAGTGGCCACCTTAACCACCTCCATTAAAGAAGTAGCAGCCGCAAAACAAAACATGGAAAAGACTAACTGCTACAAATGTGACAAGGTTGGCCATTTATAGCGGAACTGTAAGATCAAGGTCAAAGTGACTATCGATAATATAGTTATTATCAACAAGGTGATTATTGGCACCGACTTCTTAATCAGGCATACCATCAATTTACATATGGGCAACGAGTGATGATCTGGCGTAATGTTGAGATACCCCTTGATGTCGGATATGACACAGAGACTTATTGCTGTTGTTCACCAGAATATACCATCACAGTCTGAATAACTGGTATGAGGGAGATTGAGAGGCCCGCCGTTTGTAAATAGTTGAACCGGCTGATGCCATTACCTATATAATAAAAGCAAAGGCCCTCGTAGAAATCTGTGGGTGCGAGAAAGTCCCGGTAAGAGTGCTCAATTTATCCAGCCATGGAGAATATAATAAATTGCGAAGCAAGACCAGAACCTGCCAATATGACCACGAAGGAGCGCGCATAATTTCAAGAACATATGGCAAAATAGATGGTAGGATTAGCAGCTCCTGACAGAAGTAAAGCCAAGCAGCTGCTAAAACGTCATGCCCGCATGTTTTCGTTGGCGAAGCGAGGGCAATAAAACATGTGCGAAAGGAGGCTACAGTACAGCGTTGCCACTGTTGGTCTTTTCCGACCAAAATGGTCGGACAGTAATGGTTTTGGTCGGATGGTCGGCTAAACCTTATTTTGGTCGGTTTGAGAAAATCTAACATATTAATTTGAAGACATTTGCCGCTATTAAATTTTTCAGTTTTCGGCAACACTATTTTCTTTTCAGCAACGAAAAACAATCAAAGCAAATGTCAAATGTGTGTAAAAAGCTATAAAAAAATAGGATGAGCCCATTTGCAAGGTGGTATTACTTATACAAAAAACGCATAACAGCAACAAGAGCAAAAGGAATTTTTTGTTGTTTTCTTGCATTGGCTGTGTATGCCATCCACCGTTGCCGTTTTGGTTAATATTAACCAAAATTGGTTAATTTCTGTTTCAATGTGTACATGTGTATATATTTTTCATTTTGGTTATTTTTTTCTAACCAATTACTTAACACACATAAAAGAATGTTTCTATGCATCATCGTTGAAAACAATTTACATTCAGAATAAAAAAAAACTTTGTTATATAGTTGTTGAATTAAAAGTAATTGTATTAAGAACTTCAATTCACCTCGAATTAAAAAAAAAACAAAAACGCATATACAGGCATGTTCTGAAATTCACTTTTTTGTAAAAGTGATTTCAAATCACGAAAAGGTGTTCTGTGCACAACATGTTTTGAAATCTCGTGATTTAAAACCGGTGAGCTAACAGTCTGACGATTTCAAATCACTTGAAGTTTGTTTTCTATGTTTTGCATTTAGAATTAAATAAAAATTATATAATATATTTAATATGATGTGTTTTTTATTTATTTAAGTAATAAAATAAGGTTTTATACACACAAAAACATACATATATATTAATAAATTTCTAAGGACACTGTTTGTTTTGTAAAAAGGTGTTTTGCTTTGTTTACCATTTTCGTGATTTACTTTTTCATCGATGAAAACAGTGGCAACTTCGTTATTTTTGCATTAATTTTATTTATACTAACATTAGTTTTCATTTGTATTTATGCTTTGTGAACTTTGTTTTGATAGGTCCAGTAAATGACGTTTTTTTACAGCAATTACTGCCAATAAACTAGCTCCCGGCATTTTTATTACCTTAATTTTTACTTTTTATATTAATTAAGAATATAAAAAAATTAAACAAACAAAACACAAATCTAAATAGTCAGCAGTTTTCTCGTGTTTTCGAAAAAATAAAACCACGCCGAAAATCGTAAAATCACGTGATTTGCAGAACAGCATCAAATCGTCGGCGTGATTTCAAAATCGTTCGTGATTTGAAATCACGTGGTTTTCAGAACAGACCTGATAGTTTTCCCGTTTATGAATGCGGAGAAAATTTGGAATCATATTTGATAAAGATGATTGACGGTGTTCTTTCTCGTCTAACCAAAAGTTGAATATTTTAGTGAAAAGAGAAGAATTTACAATGAAATGAACTTTAAGCGATGAACCGACGTAAATTATTCGAGCTATTCATTAATCGAAATTGGGTGCTTTCACTTATTCTTCCATTATTCGATTGGGCACTCTAGTTCGTAGTTAGTGTCATTATTTCTTCTGCAAGTTCCACAATAACTTAATCACTTTTTAACTCTGAATTTATTTTTGTCGTTTTTTTGTTATTATTAAACACTTTATTGAATAAAAATCATATTTTAATTAAAAAATACATACATAGTATGCATATAATTGTTTTTTAATATTAAAAAAAATTGTCGGTTTGAAAGGATTTGGTCGGATAGAGAATTTTTGAATGGCAACGCTGCTACAGTAGTTAATGAAATAAAACAAAGTGGCGTGATCGAACCATCTTCTAGTCTTTGGAGCTCATCTGTAGTCCTAGTGAAGAAGAAACATGGAAGTACCTGAATTTGCATGGACTACAAGTGGATGCATTACTTCACAAAGAAGGGCATTTATCCGCTACCGATAATCGTTGAAACCATGTACACGTTGACTGGAACAAGATGGTTCTCCATTATATCAGCAAAGTGGATATTGGCGGAAATCGCAGAGGAGGAGAAGTAATGCCATTTGGGCTCTGCAATGCTGCAATGCTGCAGAGCCCAAATGGCATTGTTTTTAACAGAGGTTAAAAACAACGATATTATATCAACACGTAAAGACGAACTCCAGGAATTGAGTAGTGTGGGTAAACAAAAATAACGCAAAGAAACCGCCACCATAAGAACAAAGCAGATAGCAGTTACAAAAACAAACATCATTATGAAAAAACAGAAGAAAATATGTTTATAGCTAAAGAAGTACCTACTGTATTCTTGCTTATTCTACAAGTTTCTAGAAACTAGACAACTACTATCAAAAGACTTTGGTGGTCAAGGTTAAACGTAACAATTTACTCCAGTATTTCATATATGATAATTCTGTAGTAAGGGATTTTTTGTATCTTCTTGCAAAATGTATGACTGATTGCTTTTGCAGAATATTCTTTCAATAGTTTTAAGGCTTCATATGTCGTATTTGTGTTATTAGTGTGCCCTACATTATCGCGATTCTTTCATTGAAATTCATATCTTCTCATTTTTTTTACCGACAGAAAGTATATGATTATATATACGTACATATACATACGTTATTATTAATATAGCACTCGAAGGCGTTACAAAAAGATTATAGCTTTATGTTAGAGTTATTAAATAAATTTTTATGCTTGACTATAGCATGTTCCAAAAAGGGAAGGTCGATGTTGGCAGTCTGTGGCGGCGACGTTGTTGGGGCGCCGTTGGTATTTATTGGATTGAGCAGCACGTGCAGTAGTTGTGCCCATGTTCCGACAGACGGTGGCCCTTGATAATCGTCTTCCCAGCATTTTGAAGGCCAAATTCCACGCAACCAGAGCGTAAAACAATCAGTCAATATAGATACATAAAAAGAATGCCAAATTGGCCGATAACTCCAGGCAGTTGATTTCTATATCTGCACAGGAACTCGGACTTTTGCGGGCTTCCACTTGATACATTTTTCGTCGTAATTTTGAATGAGTCGCTATCCAACGAAAAAAATAATACATTTTGTAAGCAGTACATGCTATTTCTGGCGCACAAGGGCGCTTCATAGTAAGCACATATATTTTGCCTTGATAAATTTAGTACTGTATACACAGAAATATATGTTGCAGATTTTGGTCCGGAATTCGGAACGACGCCAATTATTTAAAACTTGGAGCTCTCGTATCCGTGACACTATGCAAAGCCTCAACGGGGATTTGAAGTATGTCAGACTCCATACATGGGCTTTAAAAAAAATTTCGCTAATTATTCACTCGCAGCTGGCTTTATTCTATTTCAACATCGAGTCGCACTTATTTCAAACCTCTCTATATTATATTATATTTTAATACTGACATAAGTTAAAACTTCAAACATTTGTAAATTTTTCAAAAGAAAAAGTTAATTATCTGCATTAATTAAGTCAGGGTTATATCATTTTATAATACACTCTACTTACTAATTTCCGAAATGTCAATCATTTTAGAAATAAAATATGTAAGTATGTATATGAACACAAACAACATATTCACCATTAATAATAACAATAAGTCAATTGAGCATAATGAGGCATGACTTCAAATTACAAAGTAAATCTCAAGAACATAAGAAGTACAACGAAATTAGGCAAACAACTGAGACATGCGATAAACAAAATGTATGAATAATTAATGTATGAAACAGAGGGTTGTAACTTCTCCCTTTATAGTCCTACAAGTACGTGTGGCATGTTATCAAATGGTAAGGATGATGTACTTTTAACTTTATTATTGTGACCGCATTTCGCTTTTGGCCTTTTTGAGGTACTAAATGTAACAAAGTGTTGTACTAAAAGAACTTTTGAGTTAGAATCGCAGAGTTTTCATTTTAAAAGCATTATTCATATTGTGCCAAAAGTCCGTATCAAATCTTTTACATTCCCCTTTTAAGAAAAAAAAATTTTTTTTTAATACTTTATTTCATTTTATTGAATCTTTCTACTTTTAAGAAAATAATATTTTTTTTTTTTTAGTATCAGTACATTGGAAACTTTAAGTGATTTTCCTTTTCTTTAACTTTTGAATATTTGTTAATAGCTAATAAAACGACTACAAAATCAACCCAAATATGTAACACATGAGTAGACTATTACACATAAAATTCTTAGACAAATTTACCTTTTCTTATAAAGCACATACAACATAAATTGACTCTAATTTATGAGCCTTGTAAAACTTAAGCCTTCTACCCGCTCATATATAAAACACTTTCGCTACTTTGTTCATAAAATATAAAAACTGTTTCTTAGTGCGTAAGAAAACTTTTAAAGTTATTAAAATATTCTGTTTTCTCTGTTTTCACATCACAGGATTTTTTGTTGTGAAATTGAAGCAACAAATCAAATGTGCAAGACTTCCAGAAAAATTGTTAAAACGAATTTTAGATACCCTCAGTTAGCAGATATATCAACTTTATTGTGCTATAATATTTTAAGTGGACTAAGAGGCACTACATTCTGTAGTGCGGTTCTGCTATTCTTACATCCATTAAAGTTTTGGCTAGCACAAGTTTGTTTTTTTTTCAGTTATTCTTTGAGCTTTTCGCTTATTTGACAATTTGTTAGACAGAGGTGCCACTTGATATAAATTTAAATAAACAGAAAATTAACAATGTTTACTATCGTTTACGATCAGTGAGTGGATCACATAATCGTTACCACAAAAGTTTTCGAAAAATTTTTCGAATGTCGAATGCTGATATCGTGGAAAGTCAAAATGAAAGTTTTTAATACGCTACAGTAATTACTTTAGGGGTTTTAATTTTTAAAAAATGGCGGGAGTGTCAATTGTAATTTGACATTGGAGAAGAAAACAGATGCAAAATATACGTGAACAAAGCATGCTCCTCAAAAACGCTGAATAATTATATAGATTTTTTTATGGAAGAATTGAGTGGTGGTGTTGGCTTAGCGTGAATTTTGTCACCGATTTCACGGTCGTCTGACCCAAACTAGGCAAGCACGACTGTGTACGGGTGTACACCGGGTGCTTGACTTGAAGGGTGGCAGGTCTGGCTGTCTCTAGATCAGCAGCTCTGATGAGAATATTGCGACTGTGGCTCAACACGTCGGATGGGACCCTAGTTGTCGACTAGACTTCATATCACGCAGTTGGGTATCAATCGGCAGTCTTTAGAAAGAATTTTGCTAAAAGGCTTAAAGATGTTCCCTTACAAAGAGCAAACAGTACATCAGTTGTTAGCTGTTGACGAAGAAAACGATCTTAAATCGAAAATCACTATGAACGACGAAGTCCATTTTAACTTCAGAGGATATGCGAATGAACAAAATTATTGCTTCTGTTTGCGCTGAAGTCATCATGGGGCCTAATTTTTCGAACGCGCTGCGCATATTAAATGATAATAATATTGTAACCGTATTAGCGGTATCTTCTTATCTATTCTAGAATCATATAAAATATTGCGTTGCTAATGCCACGACCATTTGCCACTTGACAACATCCTATTGAACTTTTCGTGTTGAATATAACAAGTAAATATTGAAAATATAAATAAAACCTTGAAATGTATAGCTGTAGTAAAATAATCGTAAGCCATAACAAATGTGGCCCAACGAAGAACATTATTTATTGGCACAACTTCTTGTAAATTATTGTTTTCTTGGGGTTGTTAAATAATAAAGTTCCACCACTAGCATGTTCATGCAGAGCGCAACATGTTCTCAGATTATGAATGAAAAATGAACTTGAATAAAAAAATGGAATACATATTTGTAAATTGTTTTTAAATTTATTACATTTTACAAATACACATTCGTATATCAAAATGATTTTCTTCATAAAGGGTTATCCAGTTGTGACCGTGGTTGAGTGGGGATATACGTCATATCTAGGGCATTATTGAGATTCGTAAACAATTCCGGTTTCGGTTTCAACAATTCCAATGATAGTCAGTACATGAGTGTATCAGACATTGGTGAAAATAATTAAAAGGGAATAAAAACAATTCTTATTATTCTTTTAGTGCAACAGAAACTAATAATGCTATGAACAATTTTAAAAATAAGAAATAAATAAAAGACGATAGTGCTTTTATAAGCACCACGCCAACTGACCGAACGCGATCAACAATTATAAATACATTTTCAACAACACCACCCGAATCAAATAACATATAAAAAAAGCGAAACCAAGAAACGACACAGGTAATATAACAAATCCAATACAAAACCTGCAAATATGTATGGAGAGATATATCGTTAACTTAATACGAAAAGGCCCCAACTCATAATTTTTCGTAATCGATATTTTTACATATTTCGATAGACCATTACTAGATACACATCCTCTAAAAAATCAGATGAATTCGGAACTAATATAACACTAAATTTGTAAAGTGTTTTTAATAAAAATTTTTTTTTATCAATATTGCATATATTTTTATTTAGTTTTTTCCTCCTACTGTAAACTATGAAAAACATGAGTTAGGGCCTTTTCGAATTAAGTGAACGGTATAGTATAACCATAACCAAGAGAAACGCTAGTCCTAAGACTTCCCAATAAGAACGCATCGCAAAACAATACGAACCCGCTGTTAGGGAGCAAAAGCCACCACAAATTTACTTGCGCAAACAAACATCAAATACCATTGTAAATATGCTGCCCCAACTCGTAGGTAAGGAAAATTTCTATGTCGCTTTTATACAAAGAGGAGGTTTAAGAAACCAAGATGCAAACCCACACGGAGAAAAATTATCGGCTGAAGGCAAGTAGACTTGACGTTGAAAAAGGGGATATTATACTGGCTAAAAAGTGCAAAAGATTTGGTAGTTGTTATAAAGGGAAATAATAGTTCTGTGCCTACTGAGGATATAACAAGTGCTACAGAAGCAGAAGGGAAAGTAAGGTCAGTTCACAATATACCAAATAAGTATAAAGATAACGAACCAAGCATAGTGTTGCGATTGTATTTAACGCAACTCAGACAAAATCCCAAAACTTCGTTCACCCTATTTACAACTTGCGCTGACTAAAATGTAGAGGATCCCATTAAAACGTAATGGTCCCCTATTACGAATAATTCGAGCCCACTCGTAAATCTTATAAAAACAATAAACACTTTTGCGATAACTATGAAGGATATGTTTCAAGAAATGATTCTCACCCAAAATATGCGTTTGAAAATTTAGCTTAGCAAAAATTAACCAGTCGAAAATATGTTTTTGAAACGCTAACAGGCTCTCCCAGCATAAATATGAAGTAGAAAATTTTCTGCTTACAGATGAAATAAATGTAATTTGAGTACTCTTTAGTCTTGAACATGTTTCGCCAGGCCCTGTGATTTTTAAATTTTTTGTTTTACAACTAATAAGATCGACTTCGTATAGGCCCATCTATTGGCCAACATACTTAAACAAGATGCTAGAACTTATCTTGTAAAAAACATTAGACGTGATCAAATATTAGTCAGTTCATCCGACGATTTATTTTCTGACCATTCACCTAGAATTGTGATTTTACACAACCCAAATAAAAAATATAAAATGTATATGAGCTCTCACTTATCTCAGAACATAGCTCTGAGAAATTCTTCTGATATTCAAGATGCTGTGGACCATTTTACAGACATAGTCACTGTAGCAGCTAGAGTTGCAACACCAAAAAAACCACCAGTGAAAAGAAATTCGTACCAACCATCAGCTGATATAAAGATTCTATTCATGGAGAAAAAAAATACTTTGAACGCAATGGCTAAGTAGTCGTACTCCTGACATAAAGATCAAAGCGAAATTATAACACAAAACTTTACGTTCCCCAAGGTAATATTCTAGTGACGCTGTTATATATCCAAATACATATACGTCGACGTTTGCAGTCCACACCGAAATTATAAATGTCCATCAAGATCCGAAGCTTGCATCCGAACAACTCTAGTCTCATATTAATGAGCTAGAGGACTAGGTGAAAAAGTGGAGAATAAACTAAATCTATCGAAAGGTGCTCACATAACGTTTTCTCTCACGTTTTCAGCGGAAACCCACGTGAAATATTTAGGTATCCACTTGAAGCGACACCTTACTTGGTCCCGCTACATTTTTTTATACTGTATTTTATTTTATTGAATCTTTCTATTAAAAGAAATTCACAATAAGTATTCAAATCTTATTTCTAAATTATTATTTACTAGTTATTACCAATGTAGTAACTAATTTTTTGTATTCAAATCTTAAAAATCTATCTTCTATTGTGTCGAGAGAGCCGCCTCACCAGGCTCAATGTGTCAGTTCTTTTTAGTCTCTGGTGGCCGTCAAATTGCAATAAATTGCGTGCTAGAGTGTTGGGATGTGCGACTAGTTTGTTCACGTATTTGATCGTCTACGTTTTAACTTCTTCGTGGATATTGGGAACTTTAAGATCCCTATGTATGTTTTCATTTCTTATGTACCAGGGGGCACATACGATATGACCCCACAGCTGAATACCATATGACCATATTGGCTTTATAACGGATTTGTATAAAAGGACTTTATACTCCAAAGCCAAAGTTGAGTTAGGACTTATTAGCAGTTGATTTGTTCGAAGCTTTATGGACGTTATTTTTGCCTCAATGTGACGGGACCAAGTTAGGCGCCGATCTAGGTGGATACCTAAATATTTAACGTGCGTTTCCGCTGGAACCGTGGTATTAGTTATTGTGATACATGAGCACATTTTGATGGATTTACCTTTATTCTCCACTGTTTTAGCCAGTCTTCTAGCTTATGAATATGGGACTGCAGCTTTTCAGATACATCCTTTGGATCATTACTGACACTTATAATTGCAGTGTCGTCTGCAAAGGTTGATGTATATGTATGTGGGCTTGTCGGCATATCCGCTGTATAGATGATATATAATAGCGGCCCTAGCACACTACCTTGAGGTACTCCTGCACTGATTTTCCCACATCTTGAAAGTTGGTCCTTTGACCTTACTTTAAAAGTTCTATCGGACAAATAGCTTTTTATAAGCTTGTGTGTGTTTTCAGGTAGAACCGAATCTATTTTAGTAAGTAGCCCATCAAATGCTTGGGAAATGTCTATAAATAAAGCTGAACAGTATTGCTTTCTTTCAAAAGCCGATCTAATAATGGTAACGATTCTATGGACTTGTTCAATCGTACTATGCCTTGCTCGAAAACCAAACTGATGATCTGGGATAAAGTTTTGTTCATTTAGAAAAGGAGTTACACTCGAGACGAATAATTTTTCAAATATCTTTGACAAAACTGACAGTAGGCTAATAGGCCTGTAGGATGTAATCTGGCTTGAGTCCTTTCCTGGTTTCGGGATCATAACAATTTCAGACATCTTCCAAGAGCATGGGAAGAAGCCGACGCGCAACATGGCATTAAATATGTATAGTAAAATTCTTACAGCTGAATTAGGTAAGTTTTATATCATTGGTCCTGTTATACGATCAGGGCCAGGTGATTTCTTCATATCCGTATTTTTAATTGTCGATTTTAAAGAAGACAACCGAAATTTCATAGGATCATTTACGATGTTGCTAATAATTGGAATAGTGGAATTACTTATATCATGTGGTGCGAAAACCTTCTCTAAGTGCTTTGCGAACGCATTTGCCTTTTCCCTTGAGTTTTTAGCCCAAGTACGGTCTTCAACATTGTAAGTGCTTTACAGCTTTCCACAGACTATAAACCGTGTTTTTCATTGGATGCAAGTTTTTTAAAAAGTTCTCGATAGCGAATTCGTGTTTCTGTCTCAATTTACTACGTAAGTTTTTTTGGCATAAGTTCATTTGCATTTTTATGTATGGAGAACGACTATTTTGCCATTGTCTTCTTAGTCTTCTCTTCTCAATGACGAGCATCTGAATATCTGCTGTTGCCTGGTACGATATTATTTTAGCTGATGGCTTTGTTGGCGTTGCAGCTATGGCTGCGGCAGTCACGACGTCTGTAAAATGATCTACAGCTGCTTGAATATCAGCTGGATTTCTCAGTGGGATGTTCAAAGATAAGTGAGAGCTCACATACATTTTATATTTTAACCAATTCGTGTTTCTGTTCGTAAAATAATAATTGTAGGTGAATGATCAGAAGATAGGTCATAGGATGAACTAACTAACAGTTGGTCGCGTTTGATGTTTTTTACTATAGCAAAATCAATAAGGTCTGGCAACTTATTAAAGTCTGTGGGCCAATAGGTTGGTTTACCGGCAGATACGACGTCCAGCTTGTTCGCTTGAACTGTATAATACAACTGCCTACCTCTAGGGCTAAGGAGTCTGGATCCCCAATATGTGGGCTTTGCATTGTAATCACCAGCGCCAATAAATTTTTGTCCTAGCGTAGCAAAGGATCCGGCAAATTCATGGTGTTCAATTTTATGCCTAGGCGGGCAATACACTGATGGGACTACAATTTTAAAATCTGTAAGATTTATGGTCGTGGCTTGCTAAAAGTCTTCCCTGAATTCAGGCAATGGAAAATGCCTTACGTTTTTTCGGACTATAGTGGCAGTCCCACCACATGCCCTTTCGCTTGGGTGTTTGGTGTCATATATAAAAAACCCATCAATTCTAAAGCAGTTTTTTATAGTGAAGTGAGTTTCAGAAACTAACAGTATGTCTATATCATGTGCTAGCAGGAAGTGTTCTACTTCATATTTATGTTGGGAGAGCCCGTTAGCGTTCCAGAAGCATATTTTTAACTGGTTCATTTTTTCCCAAGCAAAACTTGCAGAAGCATGTTTTGGGTTCGCATCATTTCCTGAAACATACCCTGCATAGTTGTCATGAAGTTATTCATTGTCTGTATTAAGTTCTCGATCGAGCTCGAATTGTTGGTGAGGGGTGTCTGAGCACCCTCTTTTAAGACGTGGGCATATGAATGTTTATGCGTATTAGAACTTTTGGCTTTCGCATTAGGTAAATCATTTCTCAATGTTTGTGCATATGAAAAGTTGGGTTAGTGTGTGGCTGTGTAGCTTGTGTACTAGCAATAGAACCAACATGAAGCGTAGGAAATTGGGAAGCTTTATATTGCTCATATTCAGGTTTACGTACGACTTTCGCATTATCTTTTACATATTGAAATACTTTGCAGCCCCTGCAAAGTATGACGGTGACCGTTGCGTTTTAGAGGCTCTTCCACCGTTGTTCTTCTGTTTAAAAGGTAGCGCAAATTATATATAGGATCAACCGAGTTTTTTTATTTAAGCTGCGATGCATTAAACACGATTTCAACACGATGCATAGGTTGGGGAACTTTATTCTTATTTAGAATATTGTGTACTGACCTTACGGCATAACCTTCCACCCCTATGGCACTTTTTATTTCCTCAGTGGGAACAGAACTGTCAATGCCTTTTACGATGACAATCAAACCTTTAGCTCTTTTGAGTTGATATGTATAATAGCTCTTATTATCGGCATCGAGGCGACTTGCGATTAGGCGATAATTCTTCTCAGTGTGAGCTTGGATCTTTGTTTCTTGAATTTGACCTCTTCGTATAGAATCTACATAAAAGCTTTCCTTACCTACAAGCTGCGACAACATGTTAACAATTTCGTTAGATGTTTGCTCGCGCAAGTAAATCGGCGGAGGTTTTTGCTCCTTGACAGTGGGTTCAGCTTCATCATCCGCTGTAGCGAGCACAGAGAATCTGTTTTCGCTTACCGGCATTACAGTACTTGGGGAGCTTTTATATTGTTTAGCAGTGCGCTCTTGCTGCGAAGACGTAGGACTGGCCTTCCTTTTGGTTATGGTTATATAACGATCCATACCTGTTTGCGCTTTTTTTACGGGGTTTTTTAAATTACCTGTTTCGTTGAATTGTTGTACTATTTTTGATATGGTACCTGAATTGTTTTTTGGTGGAATTGTAATTTCTTCTGGTGTTATTACTTGCGAAGATAAGTTTATATTTCCGGATAAAGAACGCGTTCGGTCAATTGGCCTGGTGCTTAAAAAAGCCCTGTCATCTTTTTTTATTATTTGTATTGTTCATTGCATTATTAGCATTTGTGTAAGAAAAAGAGTAATAAGCATTGTTGTTATTACCTTTTATATTTTTTTCATTAATATTTGGTGCGCTCTTACACACACTATCAATTGTTCAAACCGGTTTAACCATGCACTATATGTTGTTGTTTTTTTTACACACAGTATATTATATTGTTTTTATTTTTTGTTATATCTTTGTTATTACTAACTGTTCAATTGAATTCTTAAAAAAATATGTATATTTGTTATGCGTTAAATATGACGTACGTCTGTACTCAAACACGGTCACTGATCAACTGCTACATTGAGGCCATAAAACTCAGAGCAAACCTACTACACTGGTTAATAGGTCCTAACTCAACTCTGGGTTTGGAATTGAAAATCCTTTTAGTCAAATGCATTATAAAGCCAATATGGTGATATGATATTTAGCTGTGCGGTACTGCTTTTGCATCAAACATCCAAAAGTTTACAAGGAAGACAGTCTAGGCTTCTACGACTTATCGTTTGCGCTCTTCGGTACATACGAAATGAAATTATATTATAATAAATTATTTATTATATTGGTGATAATTAATAAATAATATTTTAGAGATAAGATTTAAATACTTTGAATACTAAAAATAATAAAGCGTTATCCAAAAGGGGCGGATCGATTTTATTTTCGATTACAATTAAACTAACTATGCGTGAGGTAGTTTTCCTTTTATTTCAAATAAAAAATTCCATGTAAGCTATTATGTCTACATATAAATATGCCAATATCCGGATTTGTGAATTTTAAATGCATACGCCGCATTGAACTGGCAAATTTTAAGCTATAGACTGGATTATTGTAATTTTGAGCGCATCTATTGACATCAGGAAACATTGCGTAGCTCGTAGTACTATTCTGCTGTAACCTTAAGCCGTCTACGTTCATATATCACTTAAATTGGGCAAACGGAACTTGGTTATCATTGATCTGTAGAGCACACTGTTGACGGTGAAGTCCTTACCAATGATGCTTTCGTAAAAGTGCGGACCAATGAGGCCGCCGACCGAACATCAGCTTCATGTGGTTAGTTTTTGTCGTTCCGTATTTGTATCAGTGACTGAATAATAAAGAACAGATTTGACAGGCGCCTTAAAAACAGGTCCTAGATTTCTTTTGTTGGTGGTTTATATGCTGGAAAATACCTGCAAGATATTATTCTCTCGGGTGGAAATATCATATTCGCGGGCTGCAAAGCTTTTATTAATGAACTAAATATTATTATTTTAAATCGATATACATACTTTTTCCCCTCCTGGGTTCGCGCCTAACATTGCTAAAAGAATTCATATCTCTACTTATAACTTGAACATTAATTTTATTTATTTAAAATAATATAGATATGTATGTATGTATGTAAACTACATTTACATAATGAAATTTTTCATGAAATTAGTGACTTGAAATTTTTGTTAATGACAAGACGTGTAGAGAGGCGCTTGCTTTTCTAACAAATTTGATACAAATTATCTTATGTCTTATTCGTCATTGAACGATTCAAGGATTTATGGAAGTTAAAACGGTTGGGATGCATTTACCGATTGGCGTAGGACCCTTCGTTAATAAATAATGAAACTACCGTAAAGAAGTTTTTTATTTCTTAAATTTTTAAACATCTAGTAAAGAATTTGTTTTAAAAAAATATCAGTTAAGGCAACACACATCTTCCGATGTCGTCGTATTAGACCTGGGAGGGTTACTGCGTGATTCGATTCGAAAAGAAAATCATTTTAATTTGGATGCATTGCGTTCAAAAATGCTTTCTTTCGAATCGAAATACAGAATAAGCCCCCGGTACGAATTTATTCATTATTGCAAGCAATTGCTGCTCCTTACTTTCCGAAACATTTTTGGGGAAATATCATACTTTGCAGGATTACAAAGTGAACACGAATGGCATTGCGATTTATGCCGATTTTTACAAGAAAGTTTTATTCAGTGATGAAACTCGTATATATGTTGTTACGTGCCGGTAAAAAAAAATTGTTGGGCCGCTAAGGAAACGCGGTTAAGGGGCATGAAAAGTTATTCGGCTAGCTTAAGCTATTAGGTCGTTGGTTCCTAACCCGTATTCTTGCGCGTAAACACATACATACATAACATATGTAAATAAACAAAAGCAGTGTGCATCTGCAACAGAAGAATTGATGGCTAGATGTCATGCCATGTTGGGTATATTGTTCCCTCCAAAATACCTTTAAAGACACCTTCGACAGACTTAATACCCTTGAATTTGAATCTGTCCCTAAAACAAACATAAAATTCTAAACCATACTCACATATCTTTTTACAGCCATCTTTCCCTTCAAAAAAAAAAAAATTTGGAGATTCATTTTCGTTGGGATAATTATTAACAAATATTTATTTAAAATAACTATGCAATGCATGAGAATAAATGTTCAATTATTAATTGTAGTAAAGTACCAACCGGCGTAAATTAACAATTACTTCTCTTTATTTTAACTGAGATTTTAAATTCGGACAAATGAATCAGACCAGGAGAATATGAGATTAGTAACACATCATAATAATGATAATAGTAACACAATAATTATTAATTAAATACTAGAGTGTAAACACTTACAATAACAATGTTTCATTCACCTTGTTGATATGATGGGCCCAGCAATCAATGAGTGTTATTGTTGCTGCAAATGCTTAAAACTTGCTGTTTGGAAGAAGAATTTGTGAAAATAATAAATTGTTATTTACGCTCAAAGAAATATATATGTCCACTAATATAATACAATTTAAAATTAATTCATAATTTTATATAAAATTATACACTCGCGAAAAATATATAGTTGTTCATTGTGATTTATACTACGATTCAAATATATAATGCCGCGTATAGAATGTATAATGAAAATTTAAGAATAAACCGAAAGTTTACAAAAAAGAGAACATTTCAAGATTTAGCATTGTATAAAATGCAAAAATTGGAGACTATATGCTAAAATAGCGCGTAGGAATAATTACCCGAAAATATTAGTATTATCCCCTTTTGGATTTATTTTTTTTTTAGATAATTTTTTTCAATTAATTTTACATACATACATACTACGTATGCATTTTTGACATTTAAACATAGATTCATTTAAACATACTTCGAAAGTAAGAAACGTTGAATATTTTATGAAACTGAGAATGTGTGCAGCAAATCTGTTGATGGATGTTGCAGGCTCTGACAAGACCTGTGGCAGTTTAATGTATGTCACGTGGAATTACGAATCTATACGGTACCCTTATTAGGTGTTGTACGTCTGCTCCGGTGCGAAAAAACTAACGTGGTGATAACTTGATGAGTCTTAAGGCTATGGACCCCAGTGTTCGTGGTGGCTAGAAATGCTCTGCTCTCCGGGGACTTGTGTTATCTCCTAACTACTTTCCCTTTTTTTTTTTGGGAGCTGATGTCAACAATTTTAGACAATATTGATTTATAATTTTTCTTTTGTTACTTCTTTTCTTTTTTTGATTTGGCAATTATGTGTTAATTTAAAATTAAACTTTCCTTTTATGGAAAAACCTATTTAAATTTTTTTTAAAATTTAGACTAGCCAAAAAAAATGCTTCTTAACACTTTCGAGAACATTCAAAAAGTGAGTGAAACATATCATTTACAATATTTAGAACAGTTATTAATTGTACATTTAAATTTTCAAGGGGATTTGAATGACAATGGAATCGACAATTAATCCCTAAAGCTAAATAAAGACACAAAATATTACAAAAAAAAATACTGGTTTGCGAGTGTAACATTCTCAGCTTAGCATGTGTACGTAGTTACATACTTGTACTTATATTTTTGTCGTACATATGAATGGGAGTAGGCTTAAGTCTCTCATCTTCTCACGTAAAAGTATTTTATAGCATGGTAGTGGTACTGTTTATACTGAAAATCTCCTTGGCTTTGCACCAGAATATTTTATATGCTATTCGTGGTTACTTTAAGAGTTGTAAATATTTCAAGATTAAAATTTCATCTTAATTTTATATTTAACAGAAAAAAAATTAATTTAACAAACAACTTCTTATGTATATTCTTTACAAGTCATACTGTTTTCATTAAATTACAGCTAACTTATTGGATTTAAAAAATCGACGGTTTTTACCGAAAGTTTTTAATCTCGTTAATAATAGCTTAGCGCTTTTTTTAAATTTTGTTTTGCTTTTGAACAATTTAATTTCATTCACAAATAAAAGCCAATTACGCGCTAAATTAACTTTTTTGTTTTGTAGTTTTGGCGCTTTAATTTAACCCATTTAAAAACGTTTATGTGTTAAATTAAACATTTAACTGTACAAATGTAATACAAAATACACAGAAACCTAATAAAACAGACATGAAAATAGACTACAAGAAACACATGTGCGTTCAAAAAACTACTGAAACAATTTAATAACGAAGCCAAAAGGGGGAAGTTAAAGTAGTTCGAAATAATAATAACATACTTGGCGATTTTTAATCTTTTTTTTTAATTTCAGGCAAAGAAATTATTTGCAGTAAATCCGACATGATGAAATCTGCGACTGAGATTGATCGCACATTCTTGTGAGGGCATTCTTCGAAATGCGACGAAATCAACACAACCAACTACAAACTAGCGCCCACAACACTTTTTTGTAATGTACGCAGGCACGACTGGCATTATGAACACAATTTTCATAACTCGCATGGATACGCACCTAATTCGTCCAACGGATGGATAAACAATGAAGTACCCACCCACGCAGCCATTTAGTCAGTCAATGAAAGATTAAGTCAACACGCGATTAGTAAGTTTCAAAACAGAAATTGAGTTAAAAATTATTTGTTTGGCAGTGAATTAATGGAATTCAATGAAATACTTTCTGCTGTTACAATTTTGAGAAGAACTACCTAAAAGGATTAGCAAAGAAATTTGCTTTCTAAGACAGAAACATGTATAGTTTGACTGAAAGCATGCTTAGAGTATAAATAAAACACAAGAGCGTTTATAATTGTAGCAGCGACTGACGGGTCAAGATTATTTAGGGCTTAGTTTGTAGGATTTCGAGGGAGGAAAAGTTTAGTGCAAATTTTTATGCAACTTTGTAAGACATGTTTCTTACTAAGATTTTAATAATATTTTTATTGAAATACATGTAGTACATCATTAGTAAAGTTAGTGTTTCTAGTGATATGACCTAAAGAAAATAGCTCCATAAAATGCAGCGATTGCAATCTTCTTACTTCAAAATAATTGAAGATGGCAGTATATTCTTTCATTTACAACAAAAAATGCTCTAACTTTTACCAATCCTTGCAACAGGCTTTTAAGTTTTGCAACGCGTGTTTAGCGTCAAAACATGGTAATTTACAACAACAGTTTACTTTCTAGTTATCCTGAAACTGTCAGTTTTTATCGACAATCGTAATTATAGGTATATTGCGAAAAAAATAATCAATGGACAAAGTATGTAACAACAGGCTTGTACTTTATGGGTTTTAGGAAAATCATCCCAAGTAAAGGTATGAATTTTTTATGATTCTTTGAATCAAATATTACACTAATAATTATCAGTGTCCTAAATCTCGAACAAGATCATTCAATTCTGGCTGTTTTACAAAATGAGGTTTTCGTGATGGACTTTTACATAGAGATGACGAAGCACCCATAGAACAGTAACTAGATTGAGATCGTAGAGAAAGAACATCTTCATCATATAGTAATTCATCCCTTTTAGGAAGCACTGGAGGTAAGACATCATTGCTTCGAATACTGGTCGTCGGGTAGTTGATATGTTTGCATAAACGATTTTATTCTTAGTCTTTCTCGTGAATCCCTGCGCTGTCATAAACGAAGATACGTTCGCTTAATTGTGACTTTTATGATGCTTATTTTATTCGTAATATACCAAGTCTTTTAATTAATTATAAAAACCGAAAATTTATTTTCGCTTAAGAGTTTTTGAAGAGCAACATTTTTATTAATTTTACACAAATCAATTTTTTCGCTACTAATTTAAAAAAAAAAAAACTTTGAAACTGTTCAGCCTACAAAAAAGTTTTAAAATGCCTAAAAGGCTATTTCATACCGCATCTTTTGGTGCTTCGCTTATTGAAATCGAATTAGCTGTTCTTGAGTTATAGTGAAATGATTTAGAGTAGCCGCCATTTTAAGGAGGTCATATTTGCCACGCCCACTAAAAAAAATTGTGCCTGATAGAAAAAAAAATAAGAACAGATTTATATTCAGCGCTTTAAATACTTCAAATTCATTATATTCTTATTTAAAGGAGGATTTCATTGAAGAACTGTGTAATCAAATCATAAATTTTATATATTTTGAGGTTACAAAAACCGATGAAAAAAGAGTATTTTCAAAACAAAGGTAACTTATTTTACCACTGTTGCAGGCAGACAAGCACAATTCACAATTGAGCGTACCCTTTTACCAAATATTGTAATAAATTCTCTTCACCTGTATTAACTAAAAAACATACAGTATTGAAAATACTTCTTTCGTTGTTTAATAGTCATTCAACAAGGGTTTGCAAAGATGGAGATGGCAAGTAAACTAGTGGGAGCAAAAGGGAAATTAGAAAAACCTACATTCCTTCGTCAACTGCGCTAGCTCTAATGATGAATGCAGGCTCTTTAAAGTCGATTAAAGTTTACGTATAGTGACATATGTGAATATTAACTTTTTCGTGCTTTTATTTACTAAAGGGATAATTTCCTGAAATGGTAATCTGCGAATTGAAGAGTCTAGGGATATGTAAAGTTACAGCATATTTATGGCGATAAATAAAGAGCAATTTACCACTTCCAAACGCACATATGAAGACTTATTTCCGAAATACAGCGCAGAGTGCGAGAAAATTGGATGTACACGCTTGAAAGGCATATTCAAGCATCAATGCCATAAAATTATCTCTTAAAAAGCCATTTTCAATTTTAAGTTCTCCGCCATTAAAAAAAACACCTAATGTACATATGTATTAAAATTCTCCAAAATGTATTCATTCTTTTATATTTCGTTTGAATTTTTTATTGGTTTTACTTTTGCCTGTAATTCTTTTTTAAGCCAAATAGTTTAATTTCATGGTGTTTTATTGTTCTAGAGTTTTAACTTTGCCTTTCTCTAAGCTTGGTGTTGGTTTCATTGTTGTTACAGAACCTGTTAGCAACCATTTGCTGTGTTTAAGTTGTTAATGGCAGATTGTTTAATGGTAATAAATTTCATTAAAAGTTTACAAAAAATATATGAGAGACAAAGAGAGTTGGTAAAAAGTTATAAATTAACGCATGATTTTCTTCAGTTTAGTAAATCATGTTGCCATTAGTATATGAAAATATTTTTTATTTAGTTGGAGAAATAAAAAGAATGATTTTAAGAATTATTATATGGACCTTTTTGATTTTGATATACGTCATATTTAACGTAAAAGTGTTCACGTCATGCACAATATTTATTGTGGCATTCGCTTTGTAATACGTAGCGCCTTCTTACTCCAAAACCGAAGGTCCACGTGCATATCATTTAACCTGGGTTAAGAAAAATTGGTTATAGCTCGTCGTTGAAGGTAACAGCACCACCAACATTGTTTTCTAAGAAGTACGGATCAATGAAGTCACCGACTAGAAATTAGTAACTTTTTGTGGATACATTTGTAGTCACATTTCGTAAGAGCTGCCCCTGTTAGTTCGTACGGAATGTATTTCTCAATTTTATTTATATTCTCTATTTATCTTTTTCTCAATTTTCTTTTAAATCTGCTACGGATATTCTTGTCCATTTATATATATTATAGACTGTTTCCTTTGCTGCTCTCATGATTTTGTTGACGTTTGCGTTTTAATGTTGCTTATGTTTTAAAATCGTAGAATATGAGAGAACAGAAAAAAATTACAAAAAGGCAAAACCAAATGTCAAAAATGCCCTCAAAATCACACGTGCGTTTTTTTTCTACTCTGCAAGCTTTTCTGCTCCGTTCGCCTTCAGGAATATGGAACAAATGTGTTAATAGTCGGAGAGACAATAATAGATTGAACCTTAGCCCACATGAAAATCATGCAACCACAAGTAGAGGGAATGTCCATTGTTACAAAATAAATTAAATGCTATGATTGGTTTAATGATTTTATCTGAAACTCATCTAACCGTGGACGTGAACGAGGAGCAAACGCAGTTTAGAGGATACAACCAATTTAAAATATTATCTAACTCAACAAGGACAGGCCGAGTAACTATTTATTTAAAAACACAATGGAATGTCAGAAAAATTGCCAAAAAAGGTTTGATTCGAAAATTTGAAAAGGTTTGATTCGAAAAATAACAACAATAAATTTGTAGTTACTGCCGTATACAGGAAATCTAGTAGTGCCGAGACGAAGTTTATAGAAGCATTTGAAGAAATAGTAGAAGATATAAATGAAATAGACTGTGTTATAATAATAGCGTTTTATAAAAATAAAATTATTGTGTACTTAATTATAACGGACTGCAATAAATAGTGAGCGATTTCACAACAATAACGAAGAAGTCGAAAACTCTGATAGACTATATTATAACAAATAGCCGGATTGTAACGCAAAAATTAATGACTCAAACAAAATACCAGATCATGAAGCAATTAATATAATAATAGACTACACTAGGAACAATTCAAATAAGGGCACTTAAAAAGTAATTGAATTATTTATATATAACATAAACCAATATAATAGATATCCCTCTAACATACAACAAATAAATATAAATAATGAAATTTTTTATACATATTTATAAAATGCAGTGAAAACAAAAGCAATTAAAGAAAATTATTAATGTCAGTAGTTTAATAATGAAATACGGTATTTGAAAAAAGAGAAGGTTAATAAATACCAAATAGCAAATACGAATGAAGCGTGGGCAATTTACGAATTGATACGAAATTTGTATCAAGTTTAAACTGATAATGAAAAAAATACGTCACCAAAAACATAATAACGCTAAAGACCGAAAGGAATGTGGGGATAAATCAAAAACCTAATATTAAGAAAGACTCAAAATAAAATTGAGTCTGTGATATTTGATAATATTGAATATAAGGATATTTCTTAAATAGCGAATAATTTTAATAACTGTTTTATAAGTAGCACAAAATCAACAAGGGATAGGATAAAATATTTGCGATTTGTTAATAAGATACCTGCCATAAGATCCCAATTTAAATTTCGTGCAATAACTTATATAATATAACTTAAAAATTAATATAAGAACTCAAAAAACAAGCGGAACTTTAAAAAATATCTAGTAAAATCATAACTAATAGCTGAAATATAGTGGGAAGAGTAATGCCAGACATTATAAATAAATCATTGAAGACAGAAGTTTTCCCCGGCAATTGGAAAACGTCAGCGCTAACCCCAATTGAAAAAATTACAAGGGCAGGAAAATGTGAAGAATTTCGTCTGATAAACTCATTAAAGACGTGAGAAAATATATTAGAAAAAATAGTAAAGGTACAATTACAACAACATTATAGAGTCAAATAAAACACATTCGAAATTCCAATCCGGATTTAAAAACAAATTTTCACGTGAAAATGCAGTGAAACTACTCAATAAATCGATTAAAAGAAAATGGAAAAAATAAAAAAATTCCCGGAGACTTCTTGAACTTTTAAAGAGCGTTTGAAACGACTGATAAAAATATAATGCTTCAGAAACTAAATGAATACTGCTTTCGAGATATAGAACTAAAGTGCTTTAAATCATATTTAGCTGACAGAAAGCAAATTACTAAAGTGAACAGCATTAAATCCAGCATAATTAACAACGATTACCGATAAAGTACTTAGGTTTTATTATCGATAAAAATTTAAAGTTTACGAATCATATTTAGAGTTGCGCCGGCCACGAACTAGCTCGTTAAACTGAAATAATATTTCAGATTCTTGATTTGATATTCTGAGAGAGTTTTTTTATATAGATTTTTGGAATGAATTTCCGTCATCCCTTGTCAAGTTTGGCTTGGAGACAAACCGGTTTCGGCTATGTGCCATCATCACAATGACGCTGAAGATGGCATACAGACGAAACCGGATTGTCTCCAAACCAAACTTGATAAGGGATGACGAATATTTCAGACTTTGCATCAATAACAAAAACAACAACCGATATTAAATTCCTGTGTATGACGCACCAAAAAAAGTTGTGTGTTGCTTTTGTAATTGTTGTAAAGTTGCACCATCTTTCTAAAATATTCTTCAAATTGAACGAACTATTATTACATAGTCATAACGATTATATAGATAAACATATCGGCAAAAAGTAGTTTCGATTCTAACGGCAAATAATATATCACGCTAATACTGTGTGTCCGCCAGGAAGGTGTACTAATTTGTTTTGCCGCCATTTTGATAAACATTCGTCTTGGCAGTCGTGAAGTAGTGACGTGGCAAAATATTCGGTAAACCAGCGTGTTTTAATCGTTAAAACATTTTATCAAAATCAATCATCGATTACTGTGACGATGAGAAAGCTACGTGAAATTTTTGGGAGAAACAACGTGCCAACAAGACGTACTATTTATCGTGAATTAAATGATTTCGAAGAAAGAGGGACTGTAGCTGATAGGCCCAACCATGGACCACAACGTACTGCAAGATCGGCTGAAAACATTACTGATGTTCAAGAAAGTGTTCAAAACAATCCATCAACCTCAATTCGACAACGTGCTGAGAAGCTTGGTCTTCAAAGAACAACTTTGGCCACAATTTTGCACAAAGATTTGCATTTTTTCCATTTAAAATTCAGTTGACATAAGAGCTTCTTCCAGAAGACCATTTACGCCGCCGTACATATGTCAATAGGATGCTACAGCTCGATTTTCATGAAGAAATCATGATTGACGGAGCATATTTTCATTTGAATGGATATGTGAATAAACAGAATAGTCGGTTCTGGGCAATGGAAATCTCCAGGATTACAATGGAATTACTGCAAGACCTCTTTTCACAACAAGTTATTTCAAGGATTGGTGATGTTGATTGGCCTCCACGGTCGCCTGATTTAACTGCTCCGGACTTCTTTTTGTGGGGATATCTGAAAAGCAAGGTTTATGCAAACAAACCAGAAACGCTGGAGCAACTCCAACAAAATATTCGTGATGAAATTAATGAAATACCGCGTGAAATGTGTGAAAATGTAGTGAAAAATGTTTTCAAAAGGGCTCGAATTTGTGAGGCTAACAGACGTGGACATTTATCCAAAATTGTATTCCATACATTATCGCCGACATTAAATAAAACATTTATCAATATACAAAAACAACAACTGTACAACCGCATTTCGAATTCGGGTCAACAATTTTATATACTCGTACATGCTGCACAACAAATCAAACAGATAAAAATGCAACTGATATACTTTGATTAACTTTATGCTACATTTTCCTAAAATGGTTAAACATAAAACAAGAGCTTAAACTAAACCCTATAATCTTTATACAGAAATGAAACGCGGAGAAGCACCAAAATATTTAATTGAACAAATAATATACGTTGGAGAGGCTCAACCGTACCAGCTCAGGAATATGGATAATTTTAGAATTGAAAGAGAGAGTATTAACAACTGAAATGCAACAATCGATATTCTACAAAGGTTTACAACTTTACAGTTTATTGGCAAAAAAAAAAATGGAACGTAACCAAAATATATTTAAGAAACACTTTGTTCATTTGATAAAAAATAATACACTTTACAGCTTAAAAAATCAAAGAAAAACTATTATAAACAAGTTATAATATATTTGATATGTAAATTAATTATAACATAATAATAAATAAATTAAAAAAAAATGCATTCTCGTATTCTATTTGTCTTTAGTGTTGGGTTAAATAGATGATGTTTACAGTTAAACACAAAATTAGTAGAAAAGACACGAAGAATTGATAACGTGTGTAGTGGCATAGAAAATACATTCCATTCAGCTAGTTGTGTAATAAAATTTTAGCTTTTACTGTATTCAAATTTATAATATCAAATAAATTTTCTTTCTGAATAGAAAGAATAAAGAAAACGAACTTGTGCCTAGTAATATTAATAAAACTATTGCTTTCTAATACGGAACTTCTGTACCATCAAAACGTGTTTTCTTCAAAGCAGGGGCACCTGCTAGGGGAGAAAAGAATAGTTTAACTATGAAGCGCATTTCCAAACTCTTATTTTATATTCTGTTTTGCACAAATCAATTTTAAAACTTTTTCAACTATGTATGTTGTTTGCAATAGTGTAAATACCTATGTTATGTTATGTTATTTATGATAATTTTCAATCTTAGCTAAATTTATCAGTTAATCGATTATTTTTTTCCAATTAATTGCATTTATCGGTTCCATTAATCATGTGATAAATTAGTGGATTAATAACTTTTCCCATTAATACATAATTGGTGTTAGTTTTTCTATTTCCAAGACTTGTAAGTAACTGAACCTACAACAAAGAAATACACTCAATTATATACTTGCAACTACATGCAACCAAAGTATGACTTCATTAATATTTATTTAAAAGTCAATTTAGTCAAGGAAATTAAGGCAATGTTTGGGTATTATGAATGAAAGTGAGCGTTAGGGAGTGGGTAAAGGTTTTATATATTTATTTCAATTTATTTCGTTGTAAAATTTATAATCGTATTCTTACAATTTGCGATATTGATGACACCCATACAACGTGTTTTTCGATGTACGAAGATTATTATTATTATTGTCGTTGTTATATTCGATTGTGTCTATCAAATGTAAAAACCTGATACAGCAGATATGAGGGCTTTCATAAAAGTTTTTTTTAATTAAAAAAAAATAAAATGTCTAAAAGTTTATTCGCATAGTGGGCAAATTTGTACTGAATTTGATCTAATAAGGTAGCAGATAGGGCTTTAGTATTTTATTACGCAGCAAATTTTGTCAAAGGATTTTCATCTACAATCATACAAAATCAAAATGACTTAAAAATTTAAAGTTGATTTAGCGAAAAAAATGTTGTTCGCCGATAAGGCACATTTACACTTAAACGAATTCTTAAACTAGCCAAATTGCAACAATTAAAGGCGCAATTTTTTTAAGATTTTTGCATTCAATGTTGTGCACTATCGGAACATAAACTTTTTGTGGAACTAGTTGGAAGATACGGAAATCCAGTTTTAACAAGATCATCACTAACACGCATCATTTTACGCCGTCATTAATTAGCCTCCGAGATAGTGTAACTTAACGCTTCCCGAATTCTTCAAATATAATCTTTCGTACATAATTCAAATAAATTGAAAAGAATATTTATAAGATTAAATTTTTTGTTCTTTACGATTAAAAACTATCAAGAATAAAAAATAACTTATTGGGACGACCCTGTGCATTAATAAAGTGATTTTTAAATTGACATAATTAACGTTTAATTGTCTGAAATAATAATAAATAATTTTCCATTCGTCCACGTACTTTTGTATGTACCTACTGAGCACACAAAAATGTCTGTAATTTGGCCTCTATTTTTTCTTCGTTTGCAATTTTTTCATTGAAGAGTGTTTGTTGTTGCTTTTGGGGAACTACTTGCTGGTATTTTTTTTAACCATTCTATTTTGTTTGTATTCTAGTATAATTGTTGATTTTGCATGGATTTGTTATGGATGTTTTTATTAAATTAAAAATTGCTATTTTTTGTTTGAAATGGTTGTGTATGGATATCGGCGTAGAACTTTAATTGGCAATAGCTGTTGCATCAATGAAGATATTTTTAATATTCAAAAAGCATTTTAGTAATACCTCTTAAGCTTTAGGTATGATTACTATCAAATATGCTTTCAGGCGGCAAAAATAAACTAATAATGGACGAAAACTTAAAAGCGCTCGAATGTTTCTATTTCTCATCTTTAAGCAAGCCATAGACGGTGGGACCGTTGGTACAACTTGAGGAAGTTGTACACGAGATTGCAACGTTTGTGGGCTCGATGTATTAAGTTGTGTCTCAGTTGTACGAAAAATAAAAATTATTGATTATTTTGCAACCCGGCCACAACGTTAATGAGGCTGTTGTACAACCTCCTTCTATTTCATTGGTATCAACCACATAGCATAATGAAAAGTCAAGATTTCAAAATATAACTGAATTTAAAAGTATTTTTTTCCATATGAAAAGCACTATTTCAACAATTCAGAGGCAACTTGTCCTGTATGTAAAGAATGCTTTTTGATTTTTTTTAATTTTATAGGGTAGAAAAATTGAATCGTTTTTGCTTTTGTAAATGTTAATGATTTTACTATTATTTTGTGCAGTATATTATTTAACGTTTCAGATTGGAAAAAAATACTTTTGATGTCGTGGTGATACTACGGTGATCCGCAAATCAAAAAGCAGAAAAAAAAGAAAAATAGCACTGAACTTTCCATTACTGCCACGCGGCAAAAAGCATGTTGTGCACGGAAAAAAGCATGTTGTGCAATCTTTACTCAGCAAGACTTCTTTGCAAAGTGCAGTTGTACGACGAAGTTGTATTGTTTGTGGGCAAACACCCAACTTGATTACCTACAGAGTTGTCCCAATGGCCGCAACGTCTATATATCGCTTGCATTATAGCTGTTCATTTTGTAGCTATTGTTTGTTTATGAACAGTTTACCTGGTTGATACAAGGGCGGAGTAATAAGTCCGTGACTTTTCGAGCTTCCCTTGTAGTTATATGAAATGTCATTGAGACTGAACAAGTGTGCACCCGTTCATTATCTTGATCACCTTATTAGCCGACAATCTTACCTTGGCCTTCTTCGGAGCAGGTTCACCCGGATAAACCCATTGTTTAGACTGCTGCTTTGTCTCCGGAGTACAGTAATGGATCCATGTTTCATTCACAGTTACAAAATGCCGTAAAAATTCATTCGGATTGCGGTTAAACAACACCAAACAATCCTTTGAAGTTGTCACACGTTTACTTTTATGGTCAATTGAGAGCAAACGCGGCACCCATCTTACCGACAACTTTCTTAAACCCAGCTGATCATTTTAAATCAAAACCACACTGCCATATGAAATGCCACGTACTATTACTCACGTACTATTACTCTTCGATCAGCCAACACCATATCGTGGATTTTTCCGACATTTTCGAGTATACTGACCTCAATTGGCCGTCCAGGACGTTCAGCGTCATTTGTACTTATGCGACCACAACAAAAGTCAGTAAACCACTCTTTCACTATTGAAATCGATGGTACAGAGTCCCCATAGTATTTATCGAGCTAAGACTGCAATCATTTATTTTTAAATGGTTTTGGCGTTTGTTAACAGGTAGTTACAGTTTTATTGGTTTCGCATGCCGAGGGTCAGGTAGGAGCAGACGATTTTAATTGAATTATTTAAAGTACTACAATACTAGACCTTCTTTAATATCTTACGCCACAAACCGTAATTTTCTTACTGATATTCTGCAACATTTCAATAAATGCTTAAAAAATGTACTGTTTGCAAAAATATAGGGAATTTGTTTACAATTAGCCGATAATTCGGGTAGAAGATATTTATTTAATTTACGCCTGCTATTGTAGACTGGAAAAATTTGTAATTTTTGTATTCCTAACCTGTGACAGTTTCTCCATTTAATGATTTAATTCAATTTTTTTATCAAAGCCATAAAATTACCTTTTAATTTAATCTAATTCCATTAATATTAAAAACATTTTTCCTTGTTTCATTCAATTAAAAGTTTTCTTAGAGACTGAATACCCACCCGATACATACTTGTATCGGACGCACTGGTGTCCCTTTTTTTAATTACTATTTTTAGTTAGACTCGTATTTGTTGTTGTTGCAACTGTTGACATTTTTCCCTTTATTTGAAATTGTATTTATTTGTAAATGTGTTAAATGGCATTCAACTTTGTAATAACGACTTAATAACTGTTTGGGGACCAATGTTAAATGTTACTCCTACAATATAGATTCATGGTATGGAACAATGTTAATGGAAATTTATATTTAATATTGAAAAATATAATTACGAGATGTTGGGGAAACTAATGTCGGAACAAAGGTTGCACACAGTGTGCAAAAGTTAGTATTCTATAATATTTGGAGTTTGAACTTCGAAGCGGAAGCACTACGCAGCATGAAATTTGACTCTAATGGTCAAAAGGCACTTGCCCCGTGGCTTGTGAATTGATTATAAAACAAAAGGTAACGTTTCGTGACAGATGAAAACAGCGCATAATATTTAACTAATATGACTTAGAGAATTAAATCTTTTTATGTACACAAGAGCGTACCTAATTTTTAATATGTATGCACATACATACATATTTAATACACAAACTGTAACTGAGACCACTGCTAAAGTATTGGAAACTGGACAAGATTATTTACGTCTTAAAAATTCAAATGTTTCGCCCATACGGCAACGCTATATTAAAGTGACAAGTCCTTTTTAGGAAAAGTGTAAAAATTCGAACCAGTCACGTGATACGTTCTTTTTCAGTGTCTTTCTCGCTATGCTGCTAAAAGGTTATGGAAAATGTAATTCTTTGGTTTATATGATTTAAGTTTCTCTATCTCAGGAGTCAATTTCGTTTTTAAAATTCATTGGTGCTCTAATACATTTTAAAACAGTATAATTTAGATATCTACAATAATTTATATACATAGGCATAGGTTTCTAAAATTTGATTAAAATAAATTTAAGTCATTTAAAGTTTAAATACAAGCTGTGATTTTTAATTTAAAACAAATACAAACCGAACTTTAGAGCCCGTCCCCATACTGTACTCGATTCATACCTGTAGAATTTTATATATTTTTTTTATATCGTCTTGGTTGGGGATAATAAATAAAATAGTCAGTCTGTCATTTTGCTCTTTCCTAACGAAATTCTGTTAAAAATTTTTTATGAAAAAGTTTAAAATTTAACAAGAAATTCTCTGTTTAATGTCAAACATCTTGAAAAGTCAACAACTGAAATGAATGAACCACAAGCTATTGAACAATAAATAGTAAAATCACACACAATGCATAAGTGAATGATCAAGCACACAATAAACCTTCAAAACAGGAAACTGTCACCACAACAAATGTTGCATGTTGGCATGCTGCACATAAACACAAGTATAACATGCAAACAAACACCCTGAGTGCAACATGTTAAAAACCAAAGATCAAATTGAAACCAACACAAAAAAACAAAAAGCAATAAACCCGATAAGTAAACTACAAGTAGATGCGATGCGATACAAGTATTTTGCCTCTAATATTTAAACAAATCCATTCTTTATGGGATTAAAAAAAAACTTTGAGTAAAAACAGAAACTACAGAGTGTATTATAGCATAAATGTTTAATGTTTTCAAAACAAAATTGTATTTGTAAAGTTTATTTTTATTTAAAGAGAAAATAAAAAAAACTCCCAACTAGCAGCAATGTTAATGACTCTGATATGTCGCCCCGTATTCATTGATTGTGGGGGAAATGTTGCATAGGAAATAAAATCATTGTCTAATAATGCAATGAACTACATATTTCACCTGCACAATACATATGTATTTAAAATATAAAACTAATAACATGTTAAATAAAAATAAAATTTAATGTGTAGTATGTTATTGGATGCATTATCAAATTACCAATTTAGGAAGTTTAGATTTTTTGGTTTTGCCTCTGAGGGACGATTGTAATGGAGCTTTATTGAAACTAATTATTTACTTGTGTCAGAATGGCGACCTAAATGACAAATGTTTGTTAAAAAGAAAAGGTGAAGTTTAAATTTTTTTGAAAAGTATTTATTTATTCATCAATATTCATTTTGTTCCCTTTTAAGTAATCCCCCTCAGATATACTGCACTTATGCCTGCGCTTCTTCCAATCCTCGAAGCACTTCTGAAATGCGATTTTCGGTATGGCCATCAGCTCGTTCTTCGATTCTGACTTTATCTCATCAATTGTGGCAAAACGCTTTCCTCTTCAGTTTTGGAAATAGAAAAAAGTCGCAGGGAGCCAAATCGGGTAAATAAGATGGTTGAGGCGTGATTAGGGTGTTGTTTTTTGCAAAAGCCAAAAATCGAAAAACACACACAAACGTGACTAACCTTTTCAGTTATCAACAACAAACTACTAATCCAAATTGTCTGATAATGCCAACATATGACTAACACATGTGTACCAATATAACAAAAAACTTCCATAATCGAATGTGCAAAGTTCACGCAAAAAAAAAACATGGTTGAGCAACATATTATGATTGAATTGTATGGTTGTAAACAAATAACATTATTATTGTAGCGTATGTATGACAGCGGTTGACGTACGAATACAGGCTACTAAAGCCATCAACGCTCTAACCACTGAAGCCACAATAACAACATATTATGGTTAGAGTTATTATTATTAATTTAATAAAGTTAAAATACTTTGTAGTTAGAATTTTAATAACAATTATATGGTTCAACTCAACCATGTTACACTTTTTATAAATGGATATCATTTAATGATTAAGGGTAAACAATAAAATGTTTATCGCAGCTGAAGTAATGTTTAACATGTTTTAAAATTACCATTATATATTTGCCAGACCAACATATGAGCAAGCATAATATTAATCTTGGGGCCAAGCTACATCTATGTTTATCATAAGTGCTGTATTTCTTATTTACGCCTAGTAGAGGTATACAAATAAATAAATAAATATAAACCCTAGCTAACACATTCCCTTGTCCCTACTAACGCTGACAAAAAAAATATTTAAAGCTCCTGGTTTCATTTTGACAAATTAATTATATAGTATATGTGAAAATAAGGCCAAGTTCCTATCCAAAAAGTTCGGTCGTAAATAGGTGCTGAGATCAAAATGAGGACCAAGTTCTTCATATGTACAATACCACCCTAAATCTAGGCAACTTGCTAGCTTGGTAACATTTTCCCCATAATCCTTTCTCATATTAGAAAGTTACAAATGTTGCCAAGCTATCAAGTTGCCTATCTCGGGAAGCTTTTATCGTAAAACTTTCAAACTTGGCCTATGAGGTTACCTGTACAAGTTTCATTATTTTATGTCTAAAGAAAGAATACTTATAAGGACGGTAAAAACAGCTAGAATGGTTTCGTATAATATACACACTGTGTGCTTTAGGCCTGAACTTGGCCTGGAGCACTACCGTACGCTTTAATTGCTTCCTTCCTATCAATTAAGTAAAATTATGAAAACAACTTACCCGATTGAGATCCGCCAGCTATTTGACGCATTTCCTTGGTAAATTCCTTGTTACCAAATTGACATGACAAATCGTGAACGGTACGGGGTTCACCTTTGTCCAACAAACGTTCCAAAAAGAAAAGCAACGTCATGTTGCGTGCCATTTCATATTCCATAGATTCCATGCTGGCTGTGATTATTATATTTAAGCTTTTGATTTACAAAAATTATGATTTTTACTTCGTTGAATTATTTGCTTTGATGAGTTTTAAGCACAACCGGTTTGTTATTATAGTTAATATTTAATTATATTTTTGATAACACTTTAAATGAATTAAAAATAGGAAGCTCTGGTTTTATTTCGATTTTTTTGATTTGTTTTATTATATAGTAGATAAGGCAATTTGGGAAACACTGTTGATTGATAATTATTTAAATATTTTATATTTTATTTTCTTCTGGTTGTTTTCTAAAAGAAAATTTTTAAAAAGAAAGATAATAAATAATAATTTCTTAGATATAAACTGTTTTAAGATAAAAGGAATTAAAGAAAAACAAACAAATTATGCAATGGAAATAAGAATTTCGTTAATTTGTTGTATTTTTTCATACCAATAAATAAAAGTTAAAAAAATACCTTGAATAAAAGGTTTTTTATTTGATTCTGTTTTTATATTTTAATGTCAGTATATTATGTGTTTTGTATATAACATTTTCTGAAGTAACACGCGTGCATTAAAGAATTTCAGGTCACGTTTACGTTGTAAATAATTCAACGAATATTTCTGTTTTACTACTTAACTTTACTACACTAATCTGCATGTAACAAATACTTAGCATTATTTAGATTCACTCTATCTGAATTTCGAGTTTTTATTATTAGTAAAATGAAGCAACCGAACAAACAGTCATCTGCCGTCATAAAATCGAAATGAATCAATAAAATTATTTTTAAAATAAAAACCGTTACTCGTTTCCACCTACGAGGTTAAATGTTAGCGTTTCTTTCAAGTATCCTTGTGTTAAGGAAACGGAAGTTTATTGAAAACTAAATACTGTTTTTCGATGCCTTCAAATAACAGGTTTCCTTAAGTTTGAGTAACAAAAAAAATAAGATTTTCGCGAGTATGCGCTTTAGATTTTGTTTTGTATAAACAGCTGTTTACACTCTACAGTAGATAAAAGGATAATTTCAGTCAAGACCTGAACCAAAGTTAATGTTCAAAGTTTTTTTACTTCAAAAAATCAAGAACGTTTGTGATGATAAGATACTTCTTATACCTTACACTCTGCCCTATATTATTTCATGCGACTTTCTAAACCTCGTTAAGCATTCAATAGAATTGGGTACGGTTCAGCTTCCTTCATGTTGATCTAACAAATGCAGCCTTTATTTGGCTTGCGTATTAGATATGAACAATTTCATTACAAAACGAATGAAATACATTGAAAAAAAATTCGGATTAAGTAGCCTTTTAAACTGCTAAAAATTGGCGCACTTCTAAAAGCTAATTATTTTCTGAATGTCATCTCTAGGACACTTTGGATCAATTTGTATACATTTTGGTTAAATTTTTTGGTCTGGATCTGTTAAACGATGAAGAAAGTTTTAAGCAGATCATATTGTCACCGTATACAGAAATTAACAGAAAACTACCAAATTACCATGAAAAGTAATGGTGATCCCGCCACCTTGATGTATTACTGTCCGTGGGACATCATGCAACTAGCCCTAAGGCTTATCTGGAGTACTGAATAATCTGGTATCACGGTAAACAGTAGCCCCCGGGATGACAAGATCCCAGCTAGATTATAGTGGGGCGCTTCGGTTAAGCAACGCAAGTTGCCAATGCTACCGCAAGGATTAGTTGCCTCCAAACTCCCATACAGCTAAAATTGCCACCTATGCGTAGAAATACGCATTAAGTTCTTCTGGTGGTTCATTGCCCTGTAGTGCTCTTCACGATGAAACTTCGCCGACCACAATTTACTTTATATCTCTCACTCTCTTTAAATAATTACATATACTCGTATTTGCTTTTAGTAAAATGTGAAAGTTTTGTTTGGTATTTTTTAGCAAATTATTTTATTGGTCTTGCTTTATTTTTGCATCAATTAAATTTGTTGTTGGCTAAATAAATAATAGTGTTAGGAGAATAAGTTAAAGAGCCATAAAAACGCTGTCTTTGTCTGATTTTTTTTGCTTTACATTCTGTTTCGCGTCTGTCCGTGTGTTTTTGTCTTTCTTTTACTTAACTCTTTCCGATACTATTCGATTTGCGTGTGAGCATATCGGCCAAATTCTACTGCTGCTACCAAAGATGCTATGATAGGTAGGGCACAGAAGTAAATGCGCGGGGAACAAGTATGAATCAGTTGGTCGACAGGTAAATGAGTGAGTGACACAATTATTTCTAGAAGAAAAAAATTAAATGATAAAATATTTCCCAAGAAAAATGTTGTTTCGACAAGTTTTGTTTCTAATCTTGTTTGTTCTATATTTGGTTTTTTTCTTTATTTATATTGCAATCTTATCATTAATTTAGATAATAAGCAAGCTAGATGATATTCTGAATTATAATTGGAATAACATTTTAATAACTTTAACTTTAAGCATAAAACTCAAATTGTTGACAAATTGTTGTATGTTTCAAATTAGTTCGATTCTATGTGACATGATGCAGAACTTATTATTCAATTGTAAACCACCCGTTGATCCGAATTTTCAAACAGCAGACGTGAGAACCTTGAAATTAAAACAAAAAATTATTATTGAATTTGTTTAGTTAAAGGATTATTACATGATATTAATGCTTGAACATGATTTCGGAGGCCTAATTATTACGCATTCTTCGCAGTACTACAGACTTTCGGTAATAAAGCTTGAAATGTTATCTTTTTAGTTTCTCGTATTTCGAAGTTGACGTGCAACTTTAAATATCCACAGATTGCGTCAAATGGCCAGCCCGAGTTGGTCAATAAACAAGTCCATTTCGTTCCTGCAATATTAATGCTTTCTAATAGGAGCTTGAAAACGTTAGCGATCATGTTTCTGGTTTCACTAGAGCGCGCCAAACAGTGACTTTTCCTGAATTTAATGGCACTTCGACATCGGCTTTTGGATTTAGACGAAAAAGTCATAAGGAACTACAAAACTACAGTTTGACAATAATGATCGTAATAGTGAAAAACAAAAGGAAAATTATTTTAATAGATAAAAATCACTGCGCTTGTACTCGCTAATCTAGGAATACGCCCAAACGATTTGAGATTTAAATGAAAGTTTGTGAGTGTATATGGATGGTTCTTCTACATCCAAGAGTGGATCCGAGAGTAAGAAATGCTGTTGAGATCTAAAAAAAGATATTTTCTTAAGTAATTTTTATTTAATTATAATTCAATTATAAATTTTATAGCGATGGGGTTAGTGATATACACCAGGAATGAATATTCGCTTTACATAACAATATTTGCGAGATTTTAAACTAATGCAAGTCGAATGTAAACAGAGTTCTAAAATATAGATATTTTGGACTACAGAATTAAGGACTCCATGTACGCCACCAGTCGTGATCAAACTGAAACCCTTCAAAACAATAAAAATGATAACGCCAATTAGGAAACCCGAAATTTCCAAGAACATATCTAGCATTCGACTACTGATTAGGATGGAAATTAATTCTTGATTTAATATTTCCACACCGTGATTTTATATGGATTTTTGGACCGAATTTACCACGTCTTGTCAAGTTTGGTTTAGAAACAACCCGGTTTCGGCTATAAGGCATCTGCAGTGTCATTTTTAGTTCTGAAAATAGGATGACGGAAGTTCGGTCCGAAAATCTATATGGAACTTAAGCTATTAGTCCGTACGAAATATTTGCGACTACTTTTGCATAAGAAACTATCCTGCACGACTAATATGAGGCCAGAGCAGTAAGTGACAGGCGAGATACCTACTCATGAACAAAAAACGTACGGGGAAGATGAATATCAACAAGTGAACGTTTAAAGGGGTCAAAGTATTAATTATGGTTCCAAAAGTTAAGAACTTTTATTTTAATATATCTGTCATTCATATTTTTGTATAGGTGGTTTTATTTTACAATTGTGCCTTATAAAAGATGTTCGATATTATTATACTTTGTTAAGATCTTCTATTCTGGCCGTCAGCTGGCAGGTACATAGCTACGGTTGTCGTAGAGTACACTGTCAGAAGTTCAGACTTATACCTCCTCGTGGTGGCGGCTGGTAACAGATTCCTAGGTAGGTCATGTCTCTGCTAGGAGTCTGGCTAAATAAGCCGAGCGGAGAGAAGTTAAAACTCTCTTATAAAAAGTCCCTAATCCACGGTGGAACAGCATACGCCAGGGATGCGTGGCCAAGAGGGTGCTTGGTCTCTAGTATGCGAACTCTGGATACCTGTCGACCTCCAGTTTAAATCAGACTTACCCATGCATAAGGAGCTCTGTATGGGTGGACACTCTTTCTCCTTTACTCGTGGGAATAATGAAACGAAATATAAAAAATAATAAAAATAATAAAAAACCCAAAACGGACCAAGAGAATCTGGAAGGGATGAGTCAGGAAGCTTCGAGTGAGGTGGACAGATTAATCCCAGAAGGAACTCCGGTTGTAATAGGCCATAGGAGAAACCCGGAGATGGACAAGTGCGCCTCGCAAGGGGTGGACGAGTTAATCTGTAAAGGTACTGCTAAGGCGTTGTACCGTGAGACTCCTATAGGGACGGACAAGGAAGCTTCAGAAGAGGCGGAGAGGTTAATCTCTGTGGGAACTCCGGTATTTGGCCAATGGAGGTATTCTAAGGGGATGGACAAGTACACCTCGCGAGGGGTGGACGAGTTAGTCGCCAAAGATACTCCTGAGGCAATGGAGGTGAATGTGAAAGAAATGGACGCACCTACCCAAGTTGGGTTAGGCAAGTCTGTTTGGGAAGCAGGAACCTCAAACCTTCCCTGCAACGTGGAGTCGGAGTCTTTGCAGCTCTAAACAAAATTGAGAGGCGAAGGCAGAAGAGGAGACGTAAAAGGGAGAAAAAGGCTATTGAGAAGATGACAAATCGGATTGATAGCCTTTTAAGCGAGGAGACGACTCCAGAAGTTGAAAGACCTTTGAAGAGGTTTAAGGGTGACAACCCTAAAATTTCGGAAAAGGTCCATAAACAGAAGGAGAAGAATCCTAAAAAAAACCCATTGGACAACCCTCAAAAGTTGTCGAAATGAATGTGGCTAACAAGGGCACTAACCAGAAGCAGAACAGTAGTGGTAGTACTAATGTTAGGCCGAAGGTTGGTGCAAAAGTGAGACCATCTTTTGCACAAGTTGCAAATAGAGATCTCACTTTAGGTGTCACTGACATATCTATGGAGGGCCCTCTGGAGAACACACATGTGAATGCCTTCAAAGCATCACTACTGTGTGCTCTGGATAACCTTTGTGATGATGCTGGTGACATTGGTTTCGTAGGAAACGGTAAACTTGTTGATGGGTTTATTGTACTCACGTGCAAAAACCAATCGACGGTGAGCTGGGTGATCGAACTAGCGAAATCCCTGACCAATCTTTGGGAAGGGGTTAAACTAAGAGTCGATACCCTGCAGGCGGTGCGAAACGAAGTCAGGATGATCGTCGTTGCTCACGGTTCTACCGAGGGTAAAGATTTTATCCTGAAGAGGCTGCAGAAGCTAAATGGATGCGTGAAGGACACTTCTAAATGGAGGGTTACTCGCGCAGAAAAATTTGCTAATGCAGAAAATGAGGGCGTAGTGCTCACGAAGGAGGATGCGGAGGCCATCAGGAAAGCAGGGGGGGAACTCAACTGCGGACTTGACCAGGTTGAAGTAAAATTCAAGAGGAATGACCAGTGAACACGACGTCCTCCCTGGTGCGGGGGTAGGCATCTCTGAAAAGAGATGTCTATCAGGGAAGGTGGTGGGCTCATACGAGGAAAAAATAAGTATATGCCAGCTCAATCTTCATCACAGCAAAGCAGCATCAGCAATGTTGGTGCGATGTTTTGAGGAGGATGAGCTGGATATAGCCTTGCTACAGGAGCCCTGGATTGTCCAAGGCAATATCAGAGGCCTGTCTCAACAGACCGGCAATCTGTACCACTCACAGACTGATGGTAAATTAAGGTCATGCATCCTGGTGCGACATGGCGTACGAACAGTACCTATGACACATCTCTGCTCGCCGGATCTTACGGTAGTAATGATTGGCAGTGGTTCGGGATCATTTCTTATTGCGTCGGCCTACCTTCCCTATGAGACGACAGGTACACATCCGTCACTGGAGGTGGAGAACCTGGTGAGTTTCTGTAGGCAAAGAGGTATGGAGCTGATCATGGGCTGTGATGCCAACTCGCATAATACGGTGTGGGGCAGCACAGATGATAACTACAGAGGACAACAATTATTGGAATTTGTAGAAAGACACGATGTGCTGGTACTTAACAGAGGGGTAGAACCCCTCGTGGATTCACGAAGGTGATCGATATCACTCTGTGCTCAGTCAATATGCTACACAGGGTTAAGGACTGGAAGGTCGTGGACAGACTAACCATGTCTGACCACAGGGCAATCCAGTTCGATATACTGTATGGTAGTAGACGGAGGAAAGTCCGCAAACGTATAAGAATACCGAAGAATACTGATCATACCAGTTATGAAGAGTATCTGTCGGTACATATGCTCCATACAGAGCACCTCGCAACACGCGAAATCGAGCGGACGGTGGAACAATTGAACTCCACGGTTAAGCTAGCTTTCGAGATTGCTTGTCCCTTGACAGTAGTGGATGAAAAAGATCCGACACCTTGGTGGAACGGAGAAATTGAATCCATGAAAAAGGTAACAAGGAAGGCCTTTAACCGATACATGAGGGAGAGAGACTCGATCTCATGGGATGCGTATAAGGAGAAGAAGAGAGATCTGAAGAGAACAATACGTCTTCGGAAACGAAGTACGTGGACGGAATTCTGTTCTAATATGAGGAATACATCTGAAGTATGTAGAATACAGAAGATAATATCTAAAGACCCTGTCTCTAGGATGGGACTAATTCGCAAGAGCGATGGTCACATGTCTGAGACAGCGGAGGAGACATTGCAATTGCTTATGGAGTTCCATTTTCCTGGAAGCTTTAGTTCGAGGGACTCATGGACTCCTGTAAATAGGGGGGCTAGTGAGAGAAGACGAGCTGAGGCTGAAAGGATAACATCTCCGAATGGTGTCAGAAGTGCAATACTATCCTTTGCACCATTCAAAGCAGCTGGAATGGATGGAATTTTCCCAGCCTTATTACAGTGGGGAATAGATACACTGCTTGATAGGATTAGGGGAGTATTCGTAGCCTGTCTAGCGACGGGATATATTCCGTCAGAGATGGGAGAACCAAGATTCGAGGTAGGGTAGTTAGGGAGTGCCCACAGGGAGGTATATTGTCACCTCTTTTGTGGAACATCACCGTAGATGGCCTTCTTTGGAGATTGGACTCAATAGGCGTCCATACGATTGCGTATGCAGACGATCTGGCACTAATGGTTGGTGGTAAGTTCATCGGGGCTATTCAAGGTTGCATGAGACAGGATGGTGACTGAGACATGGTGCAGTGAACAGGGTCTAACCATAAATGCCAGTAAATCCGACGCTATGCTTTTCACTCGTAAGAGGAAGAGTGTAGAGGTTGAAGCCTGAAAGCTTTTCGGATCGGAAGTAAATGTGTCCAGGAAGGTGAATTATCTGGGCGTTACCCTAGATAAGGAACTTACCTGGAATGAACACATCGAAACAAAGGTCAGGAAAGCAAAAAGGATTATGCATCAATGTAAACGAGTGTGTGGCCGTAGGTGGGGAATCTCGCCGAAGGCTACATTCTGGATTTACACAATGATGGTGAGACCCATTATAACTTACGCATTCGTGGTATGGTGGCCGAAGGCCTCTCAGGGCACAATTAAGCGTAAGTTGGATGGGATTCAGAGGGTTGCCTGCATGGGTATAAGTGGTGCAATACGCACGGCGCCAACACAGGCAATCGAGGTAATGTTGGGATTGCAGCCATTAGACTTATTCATTAGGTCAACGGCCGCATTCTCAGCTTTGCGAATGAGGAGCGATGCGGTTTGGCATAGCTTTGGGCCGAACATCGGGCATAAGAGTATCCTGGACCTCGTTGGGAAAGAGGTTAGGGCTGCTCAGATGCCGATGTAACGCATGAGTAGAAGAAAGGTAGTCGAGAGGCTGCATCGGACACTCATTGCGGAAGGCATTATACACAATGAATGTATGGAGAACGACATCAGCATTTTTACTGATAGTTCTCTTATGAGTGGCAGGGCAGGAGCAGGTGTATTCTCAGTTGAGCTAAACTTGTCCTGTAGTCTGTGTTTGGGGAGATACGTATCAGTTTACCAGGCAGAACTGCTTGGTTTGCTGCATGCGATGGATCACAAAGCCGAGTGCATGGGAAAAGGGTTCTCATTGCACTTGACAATCAGTCAGTTATAAAACGCATGAGGCAAGTGAACGTATATTCCAAACTGGTGCTGGAATGTGTTCTGAAACTGAACAGATGTGCCGCGTTGAATGAGGTGACGTTGATGTGGGTTAAGGGACACATAGGCACAGCTGGGAATGAAGCAGCAGACGAACTAGCAAAAAGGGGATCTGATGTGGATTTCTGTAGACCAGAACCCAGGGTTGCCCTGGGGAATGGCCTAGTGCGAGCTAAAGTTCTTCAATGGGTAAACTCATTACACCTGAATAGGTGGAAGGAGAATACCACATGTAGACAGGCTAGAATGGTGCTCAAAGAGCCCCTCGGCAGGAAGGCCAGCAAGGTACTCGGGTATAATAGGGCTACTTTAAGCTGGATCACTGCGTTAGTGACAGGACATGGAAACTTCAAGTACCATCTGGCTAAGATGAAAGTCGTAGAAGATGATACTTGCAGACTATGCCTGGAAGAGGCTGAGGCGGTAACACTGGCTAGCATAAGGCTTAAGACCACGGGCAGACACTTGTTAGATGTGAATACCATGGGGGAACTAAGCCTTAGACAAATGCTAGCAATTACAAAGGACTCCGTGATGAGGAAGATTGTCGACAGTTACCAGTCGACAGTCTGAAATCACTTTAGTCAAGAGTAAAGGCTAGGGCTAGCACGAGACTGAATTGAAAGTAAGGTAGCTGTGATTACGGACCGGTTCCGTGAAATCAATTTGAGGAGCGAAATGGGGGTCGAAAAGGGACCCAGAAAGTAAGTGGTCTGCTTCGATATCCCCCCCATACATTAATAATAATAAGATCTTCTAATAGTAGTTTACTGGTTCAATATATAGGGTACTGTTGTCAAAACAAAACGTCCGATGATGACGAACAAGTTGGTTTTTATGCTTTTTTCGTAAATAATGTATTTTTTTTTTTGTATTGGTGCTACACAATGGAGTAACGAAATATCGAAAGAATAAAAGAATTAAAAACAAACCTTGAAAATTTTAATAAATTGAATTAGAAGAGGTAAAGAAAATCCCCAATTTAAACATTTGGATAAGTTAATTTAAGTATCTTGTGACCAAAAGGTTTTGTGATCGTGGTTAATTTTTCATTATATTCAAACACGGCAATGCATTAGTGAGTGAGCGCCAATGATCGTGAGTAAAAAGTTATTCACGGTTCCAGATCTAGATTAAAATAAGTGATTGACATCTGTTACATAGATATGTATGTATATATTGATTGCCCTTTATAATTCATTCCTATAATTCTACGGCGACTCACATTTCTATGTCTGTTACCTTATTTTTCCGATCACACAAAAAGGCTGATGTAGTTGGCATTCAAATTTAAAGGATTGTATTTATGTAATTATGTATTGTTATGTTTCATTCAATATTTCATCAGAAAATGCGTTGGAGGCTGTAGAAGAGTTCTGCATCAAAAGGTCAATTTCGCAAAATATGTTACGTTAGTTACGTTATTTTCGCGGTTAGAGCTCGATATTTTTTTATTTAATATAAGAACAACTCCAAAAAAATTGGTTTCTAGCGCACGCGTATAAAAAATGCTACATAAGGGACCAGGAGTACTCGAAAGATAACGAAAATGCATGAAGTAAATACAATCCATTAAACATAACGATTAGGGATGCATCGATACATCTTTACGCCGATACGGTACTGATACTCAAACAAAAATATCGACGATACCTTACTTCGCTTACCCCGTCAACTTAAGAGCATTTTGGATTTTTTTAATTGCGTTTTTAAAGATTTGTAAAGTTTTGTTTTTGTTTTCCCAATAAAGCTTTAACTCGAGCGATGAATCAAACGACCGGCTTTAAAATATGCCTATAGATGTAAAAATGTAAAACAAGGATATAGAGGGAATATATATATTTATATTGGGTATTCTTGTAAGTTTCTGGAAAAATACAAATGTTATTTTAAATTGGGTTTATTGTAGGTGTCGACCTCCTTTAAAATACTTCGATAATAATTAGTTTTGCATACAGTTTTTTGTAACAATAGTTTATAAATATGAAGCTTTGTTAATATTTTATTACTTCGCAATAAAATGTTCTGTCAAGCATTAATTTTACTATGACATGAACATATAATGCCTTTAAAGTTTTGTTGGCAGGTTTTAACTTCTAAGCATTTTTATACTCTTGTCCTTCTTTCTGAGAGAGAGAGAGAGAGAGAGAGCAATGTTTAGCAGTTCAAGGTGTATATGCACACAAATTTCGTGCATACTTAATGATTTGTTAACTAAATTATTACTTGTAATTGATTTTCTTTTATTTTTGGTTTGCAACACAAATGTATCAGTTACCAATTTTTCACACTCAAACCTTTGTTTGCTCTTGCCAACTTTGTTTAAGTTGACTTAAAACTCCGGATATGTATATAAAAATTAACAATCAGAATAGAAAGAACCCTAAACTACATAGTTGTTCAAATTTTAGCTCTTAAAGAAGTTTATTTTATTCTTTAATTGTATTGTACTGAATCTTTCTAAAGAAATGTACAAAAGGTGTTCAAATCTTATCTCTAAAATATTATTTATTAATTATTACCAATGTAATAACTAATTTAGTATACTCGTATTTAAATCTTATTAAACGATCAACTATTGTGTAGGGAGAGCCGTCTCGCCAGGCTAAATGTGCCTGTTTGTTTAAATCTCTGGTGCCCATGAAATTGCAGTGAATATCGACCACTAGTTTGTGTACGTATTTGGACGTGTATGATTTCACTTCTTCCTGGATAGTGGGAACTTCTACATCTTTATATATAATGTCATTTATTATATATCAAAGGGCGCAAATGATAAGATGTAAAATTCTAGAATGTCTTCTTTGCAGCTTCCGAATGTGTGAAGCACAAGCAGTACCCCACAGCTAAATGTCATATGAACATATTGGCTTTATAACGGATTTTTATAAGAGGACTTTGTATTCTAAAGACAAGGTTGAATTAGGGCTTATTAAATAGTGTAGTTGATTTGTTTTAAGTTTAATTTAAGCTATTTTCGCTGCAACAGTGGTATTTGTTATTGTTGTAGGTGGACAATTTTGCCTTCTTATGGAAAACGTTACATGAACTCATTCTCATTCGAAGAATTTATCTCTACTTTCCACTTTTTTAACCAGTCCTCTAGCTCATAAATATGAGTCTGAAGATGTTCAGATGCAACTTTCGGATCTCGGTTAACACTAATAAAATGTAGTGTCATCTGCAAACATTGACGTAAATGTACTCGTATTTGGGATTGTTGGCACACCCGCGTTATAGAGAATATAAAATGGCGACCCTAATATCCTACCTTGAGCGACTCATGCAGAGATATTCCCTTTTTTAGAAAATTGATTCTTCGACCGTACTTTAAGCTTGAGTTTGTCCGAGTTCTCAGGTAGATGTAGTGTTATTTTCGCGAGTAGACTTTGTAAAGCGCCTGAGAAATGTCAATAATTAAAGCGGAACAGTATTGCATATTTTCAAGTGCCGAACTAATAAGGGTGACAATTCTATAAACTTGCTCACTGTTGGTACGGGATATGTTTCTTTCATTAACATAATGTTTTAAGCTCCAGCAAACAATGTTTCAAACAACATAGATAAAATTGAGAGTAGGCTAATGGACCTGTAGAACGTAATCTGGCTTAATTATTTTCCTGGTTTAGGGATTGTTACAATTTCAGACATCTTTCAAGAGCATTGGAAAACGCCTACTCGCAACATGGCATTAAATATAAATAAAATAATTCCCACAGATAAATCAGGTAAGTTTCTTATCATTGATCCTGCAACACAATTTTTAATCGTCGTTTTTAATAAGCATAACCGAAATTTTATAGGATCAGCGCAGATAATTGGAGTCGTGCAACTATCAATGTCATGTGGTGTGAAAACCGTTTCTAAATAATTATCGAAAGCATTTACCTTTTCAATTGAATTTTTATCATATGCACGATTTTCAAGTCTTAGTGGTGATTCGTATAAAATAGGATGTTTAAGTATCTTAGAGCATTCCACAGGCTGTACGTTCGGATCCAAATTTTGCAAAAAGCTTTTGATATCGGAGTCCTGTTGCCGCTTCAGTTTGGTACGTAAAGTTGTTTGACATAAGTTCATTTGGGTATTGATGTCAGGAGAACGACTATGTTGTCATAGCCTTTTGATCCTTCTCTATTTCCTAACAATAGTCTGTATATCAGCCGATGATTGGTATACATTTCTTTTAACTGATTGTTTATTAGGAGTAGCAACTCCGGCTGAGACTGTCACGACGTCAGTAAAGTGATATACAGCTACTTAAATAGCACCTGAGCTTATCAAAGGTATGTTCTGAAATTAATTTGATATACAACATACATTTTATATTTCAACCAATTTGTATTTTAATTTGAGTAGGAAATAGGGGTTTTAGGGAGAGTGAAGAAAACTGTCGTATAGCGTAATTATTGTAAGTGAATGGTCAGAAGATTGATTACGTCATATTTTGGTTACAATGACAAAATTAAAAAAGTAGTGGGTTTACTTCCAAATATGACGTCTAGCTTATTTGCTTGAATTGTGTTATACAGCTTTCTTCCTCTAGGATTAAGTAGTATGGACCTCCAAAATGTAAGCTTTGCATTGTTCTCGCCATCTGCAATGCACTTTTGCCCTAGTAAAGCAAAGAATCTGGCTAATAGATCGCGTTCGATTTTGGGCCTAGGTGGACAGTACACAGAGAATTTATAGATGTAGCTTGTATAAAGCCTTTACTAAAGTTTGGCATTAAAAAGGGCCTTACGTTTTTGCGCACGATTGCGGTGCCAACACATGCCCTTGCACTCGGATGTTTAGTGTCGTATGTGAAAACTCCATTGACTTTAAAGCAGTTTTTAGAATGCAATATTTTTCAAATACTAAAAGTATGCATATTTCTTGTGTTATAGTTCATCTTGACGTTGAGAGAACTCATTAGCGTTTCAGGGGCATATTTTCAACTGGTTAATTTTTTGCTTAGCAAAACTTGTAGCAGCATGTTATTTGTCATAAAATTTTTGATTGGTTGTATAAGATTTTCGATTGAGCTCGAATTATTCGTAAATTGTATCTCCACATGCGCTTTTAAGCCGTGACCATATTAATATTTTTGTATGTTAGAACTTTTCGATTCACATTAGGTAAACGTGCATAATTATTCAGTTCATGGGCATACGAGTACATAGTTTTGTTTAGTATGTGGCTGCGTCCTAGTAATAGTACCAGCATGAAACCTAAAGAATTCGGAAGATTTATATTGTTCATTTTCAATTCTACGTACGATTTTTGCATTACTTTTTATATGTTGGAAGACTTTGCAGCCCTTATAATTTGCAGTGTGGTTTTCACCTCAGTTGCTACATTTTTTGTTCTGGAAAAAGTGCATTCCAATGTTCGACGAGCGCCGCTGCAAACAACGCATACTGATGGTAACCTGCAGTAAGTTTTCGCGTGCCCGAATTCTTAACAGCAAGTGTATTAACGGTGACCATAACGCTTTAATGGCTCTTCTACTGTTAACATATTCGTCTATTCAAGAGGTATCGCAAGTTTTTTATGGGTTGAACGAAACTTTTAAATTTTAGCTGAGATGCATTAAATACAATCTCAAAATACAATAGTAAAATGATAAAAAATATTTCCATAAATACCGGATTTTTTAAACTCAGTACTTACAAAATTCCCAGCACAAAATTTCTAAAAAAAAAAAAAAAAAAAAAAAAAAAAAAAAACACTGTATAATACCTGAAAAGGAGAAGTGGTAACACTGCTTCTTCATATGTCATGTACGTTTATAAAGTTACACACTCACACATCTAACCAAACAAAACCCATCGTTGACTGAGGGAGGGGTAAGTAAAGAATGAATAAGAAAATAATAAATAATCGGAACACACTATAGCAATAACTTTTTTCCCCAAATATTTAAAGAAAAATTAAGTTATGCTGAGAAAATAAACAATATTTGAGATAAAACGGCAGAAAATAGAATATACATACGAGTACATACATATGTATGTAGGTTATGTCAAACAAAAAATTTTCTTGTTGCTCTTTGCTTTAACGAAACTCTTATTTTATATACTGTTTGCGTTAAATTTGTTTTAACTTGCTTTCTACATTTACTAAAGAATTTAAACTATGTAGCTTTATTTATTACCTTTTTTGCTTTATCTGAATGATTATAAAGTGATGATGAGGAGAGGCGAAAATAGTAACAAACCAAAAATTTTCTATCTTGTTTTTATATATATATTTTTTAATATAATAAGAGCACTTTATGGTGGAACTTCAAGTATTTTTCAGCGCATAGACATAACTTTGTTAAAATCACCTACACGATATAGATCCTCGTGTATAGGATGTTTCTTTAATTACATTAAGAAAGAACTTTATTTTAATTTTTTATATATGTATGTATCTATACACATACATATGTAAAAACTTTCCCACTAAGCTCTCTATTTAAATTTTAATATTTATTTTCTTAAATTTTTCATATTTTTTATTTTCTTTATTAAAATAATACCTATTTAGACTTTAAAATAAAGTACAACAACTATTTAGGTACGTCGTTTTATTAATTTGCTGCTGCTAGTACGAAGCTTCTCTTGTTGTTGTTGTTTAATTTTATTTTAGTTGCTTACTAATAAAAAGCTGTTAGTTAACACGAAAAAGTAGAAAAATAAAGATAAAAAGAAATTTGAGACATGTTATAATGGATGCCTTGTTTCTTTCAACGTTAATTTTATTTAAACTTTAACACACTTAGCTAATTTCATAAATTTCGCTTCATTTAATTTAAGCACTATTATAATAAATTTTTATAAAAAAATATGTTGTATTTTATTAAGAACCAAAAAAATAAACAAAAAAGCCACGAAACGAACCTTTAATAGGAAACGTCGCGCAACAACTGATTTAACGGCGAATTCGCTTTTGCTTTGTCATAATTTATTTTCTTAATCCGTTATGTTCTGTTTATTCCTATTTTTAATAAACTGAAAACAATAACAACGGACCCAGCAACAACACAATGTTGTATTTAGTTCAATCAATGAATAAATGGCCGTTAATTTGAAATTAATTAGAGTGGGAAAAACTTTACAGTATTATTTACAGCCTTTCTTAGACCAACATACTTAAATATTTTACAAAAGCTAATTTCTAAATTACATCATATGCATGTATGCACGTACATATGTACAAAAGAAAATTATATATATAAAAATAAAATATAAAAACAATAAAATACAAAATAATTAAAGCTAAAAGTATTTACCAGGGAACAAAAATATTATTTTAAAATTTTGTAATAAAAGCTAACTAAGAATATGACAGCTAAAATTCAAATACATAGTATATTAGATGAAAACAGAATAGGCTATATTTTGAGCTGAACTCAGATGAAAAATTTAAAAATGAATTTTAGTCGACTTAAGCTGAAAACCAGTTAATAGCTTCGTCAGCAAAAGTTTACTTATTTAGCTCTAGTTTTCGAGAAATTATGTTAACATGAATTTCTGCTTATAGTTCTCATTTGGAACAGCAACTTAATTTACTAGAATATAATATAGACTTAAAAAGCGATTATCGTCCCTTTTTATATGCCGAGTGAAATAAAAATCTGTGAAATACTTAAATTTATTTTGAAAAATTAATAAAAAAAAAAAACATTTTATATTTCAATACAAAATTGCCATCTTAACATTTAAATAAAGAAAACTAATTTGTTTATTCTAAATAAAAGGAAAGAAATTTTTCAGAAGTGAAATTTTCACTTTAAAATAAAATATTGCGGATTCGGAGTGCAAAAAAGCACTGTATGTTTTTAAAAATCACAATTAAACTTAAAAATTGAAAATATAAAAAAGTTCTAGAGCTCAAACGCGGCGTCACCTATTTCGTCCAGTTATGGAAGTCATCCGGGGACTTACATAGCTACACACAAAATTTTATGAAAATAGGTTCAGCCGTTTAGGAGGTGCAAATGTTGTTCTTAAAACCAGATTACAGCGACACCTACCTATTATTTGTAAAAATTGTCTATATATTGAATTATTACGATTTATATTTTCCTAAAATTTTCATGGAACTAGTAGTTATATGTTTATAAACCCATTTAAAGTAGTTGAAACTGCCATCCCAAAAAATTGTGCGCACATTTTAATTGAGAACTTACTCAACATTATTTTAGTAAAATTTTGTTGCAGTGTTATGTTTGGCATTAGTCAATTTTGTCAAACTAATATCAACACAAACTAAATCATAAATATAACATTTCATGTAAAAATTTGTTCAAGTATTTTCAAAGGCTGGGTAATAAAAGAAAAGGCCAAGCAAAAAAATTGCATTGTAATCAAAATTGATGGGTATTGAATTATTTATAGGATTTTAGTATTTGATCTGACACGTTCTGACAATCGCATATCGCATAAAATTTGCGATGCGATTTCAAATCGCATAATAGGTGTTCTGTAAATCACAATCGCAAGAAATTGGCGACTTCAAATCGCAACAGTATACTCAAGTGAACTGATGTATTTTTTATTAAACTGAGCTTTATATAAGCAATAAAATGAAACACAAATGAAACTTAATACGTTTTCTTTTATTTAGCACAAAAACTATAATAATTTCTAAATATTTGAATTAAAAATATGAATTTAAGAAATTCTTTTTGGTTTTTGCAATTGCTTTAGTCAATTGTTTACTTTTGTACTTGCGATTTACGCAAACAGCTGATCTAAAAGATCTTCGAAACATTAATGTAGTCAGTGCTGCTGAATAAGTGAATGAAGTAATTGGTTATTTTATTTTTTATACTTAACAAAAATATTGGCAACATAAAAAATTTTTAGTTTTATGTTGAAACTTGTAAAAGTAAGTTAATAAATTAGTAAAAGCACCCTTGCGGAGGGTCTGAGCAGTGACACATACTTAAATACTTATTAAAAAGCATTAAACAATTTGCAACACTTCTTTTGCACCGAGTACCTACGATGAAAGTAGTCTATTGTTGTAAAGTGAGTAAATTTGATGTCACTATAAAAGTAAACAATAGTAAACCATTTGCCGGCAAAAATGTTATTAGTGAACTTGCTAAAAATAGAAATTTAAGTTTCTTATTTCAACTCCTTCGTTATTGATATGTAATTCATCAGAGTCTCTATTTCTTCATTTGGTGTGGGTACCATTTCAGGCAAGTCTTCTTTTGGAATGTTAAAATGCTTATAAATGTTGTGGAGAGCGCAACAAACATTTGTAATTTTTACCACTTTTAATGGAATGTAGGGAAGACACATTTGAAGGCATCTAAAACGGCTTTTTAGATAGCCTATTGTTCTTTCTACTATATTTCGTAGAGCTGAATGTTGTAAATTAAATTTGTGTTCCATTGAGCCAAACACAGCAGATTTATGTCACCAAAACATAGGGCTTTAAGGCATATGCCGAGTCGGCTAACAACCAGCAATCACGTTTATAATTGGAATGTCTTTCAGCATTGTACGTATTAGCATCGCTTAAATTCCACACACGAACCTGGCCTAGATGCGTCGACATCACGAATCTTCATTTGATGGTCACAAATCTACGAACAATTATTTCAAACTTTAAAATAAATCTAATAAAGAAGTACTTACAATACGTTTAAGCTGTAATATTCCTTTCTGCAATAATAAAGTTCAGAGCCAGACTGTGGTTTTATTAACCTTACATGTGGACCATCTACAGCTTCAATAACACCTGGGATTTTAATTTTTGGTAGAAATGTAGTTTCGATGCTTTTACTTGTGGTTCGGTCATTTCCAACCGAATCCAAACCTGGTATAGCCTTTGTTCAAAAACATTAAGTACGTCCCATAATACTTTACAAAATGTCGTACGGGACGTACTTATATTCACCGACTGCTAAAAATCTTAGCGTGCCTAACAAACGCACTACGTGAGGAACAGAACTTTTACTTATATGTGCAGCAGTTTCTTCAATAATAATCCTAAATGCACTTTTATTTGACCGATAAATAGCTATGAAACTTAACACAAAAATCACATTGCAACTCCCGAACAATATGTGTACAAATAATATACTTACGCTTCCTCCGGAATTTGCAATGGACCGGAAAAATCCCTTAGAAAACGTTTTTTTAATTTATTCTTTTTTGAAGCCAAAATGTTTAATAAGAACGCTGTTAACATTTTTACTAACAATTTTAAAAATTTTTGATAATTGGTTTTTGTTTTGTATTAGCTAAACAGATGTTCTATTTTTTCGTATACAACTTCGAAAAATGGCGGATCGCAAGCAAAACGCGTGTCTTAGAACACACTGAAATAAATTTGGCGTTTTACAAATCGCCTTGCGATTTGAAATCGTGTGATTGTCAGAACATGCCTGTATATCCAGGAATTAGAAAGCAATATCAAATTATTTTATTTGACTCTATACAAATATACAATAACAATACTCATTTAAACACTTTACTTAAACCATAATCAAACACTTTATTTCATTGGCTCTTGACTGGCCAGTCTGGTCCATTTCTCACTTACTGCCCAGAGCCATTTTCCCAGTGCTTCGTCTTTTGCTTGGCTTGCGACATCTTTTAATTCGCAATCACTAAAGTATTGGCCACTAATGTTAGCTAAATCTTCATCTAAAGCGGCATACAAAACTGTTTGAGCCCCATTTTGAGCAGATTTAAGGAAGGGCCACGCTAAAGGTTTGAATATTAATCTGGCGAAGAAAGATTTAAAGAAGCCCATGTGACGGAAGATTTCAGTATCAACAACTCCGGGATGAAGAGCATTAACAGTAACACCAGTGCCTAAACTTAACACAACAGTTATTAAGCATTGGAAGAAAAACATAACTGTTAAGAACGGCAAAAAGAAAGTATAAATTTGTAATTTAAATTACCCTCTAATTTCTTAGCAAGTTCACGTGTAAACAGCACATTTGCCAATTTACTTTGATTGTAAGCTTTACCCTCATCGTAGGACTTTTCGCTATTCAAATCTCCAATATTGATTTCACCACGAGTATGTGCCAAACTAGACACTACAACAATGCGACTGGGAGACGATTTCTATTTTAAAAATTAGTTACATAAGCCTTACTTAAATATATTTTTTTTAATAAAACCTGATGCAGCTTACCTTAAGCAGATCCAGCAAAAGATTTGTTATTGCAAAGTGTCCCATATGATTAACCCCTAATTGCATTTCAAACCCGTCTTTGGTCAAAGAACGAGGACAGCGCATAATGCCAGCATTATTAATTAAAATATCCAACCGGTTTTCTTCTTTTTTAAAGCTAATGAATTATTGTTAAAAAATTTGTATGACAGCGCTTGGGGTAAGGTACAATTACTTATCAACAAATTTACGTATTGACTCCAAAGAGGCTAAATCACATTCCCTGCAGTAGACATATTTGTTGCGGGTATCTAAGACAATGTCTTCGCGTGACTGGTCAAAAAATGAGCATTTTTATACAATCTTTAACATATTTTTTCAAATATATACATCATATGTATTTATCTAACCTCTTCACATTTCTTTATATCTCTACAAGCCATGTATACTTTTGCTCCTCTTTTAGCTAACTCTCTAACAGTTTCTTTACCAATGCCTGTATTTGAACCGGTAACGATTACTACTTTTCCCTCAGCTTTGGTTTGTTTGGTAAATTTAGCGCCCTGCATTAAGTCTCTAAAATATTACACAAGTTATATTTTGCTTTACGTCTTCCATTGATTACAGTACTTACTTGACGAAACATGTTACACCAAGAGTTGTGCCCGTAACACTTAACCAAAACACGGTACGATCTTTAAAGAAACCTAATAAATGTTTCATTTTGTAAAATATAAAACACTTCTAAAGCGCTAAGCAAAAAAGTTTGATTTATTTAAAAAAAAATGACTTTTTAGATGGAATAAAACAACTCAGCTGTCACAAGTGTTGCCAGCACTAATAAAGGGAAAAATTACACACTGGGGTTGTTCTCAAAATAATAACTACGGACTTCTTCTGTGATTAAACTGATTGGATGTCAAATTCCATATAAAAAAGTATTTCGCCATTGGTGGCACTTTTTTATAGGAGTTTGACATCCACAAAGAAGCCGGAAAGGTAGATCTTTCAAACGAATTTCCGTCATCCCTTGTCAAGTTAGGTTTTCGGCTATGTGCCATCCTCAGTGTCATTTTTCGTTCCCGAAAGGTTAACTGTTAGTCTACCTGTTATCAATTAGCCTTGACTACAATACGTCTTGAGTGACTATAAATTTGTTCGCTTATTGAGAGAGCGTCTTCAAAATAACTGGAGAAAATGTGTTCCAGGTCATCTGTTTAGAGAATACGTGTACATGTTCCTGTTCAGTTTGAGCATAATTTGTTGTCCCTCATAGAGAGAGACTGTTTCGATGTTCTCAGCATAGCTTTTGTATGTGTGTTTACAGACACAAATTTTTTTTATTTGGCCATTTGTATATTGTTTGTATTATGGCAGAACAATTGTTCGGATAACTATCGGCCATCTTCCGACACTCGCATCTCGCACAAAATTTGCGACTGTGATTTCAACTCGCATGTGAGGTGTTTTGTAACTCGCATTCGCAAGAGTTTTGGCGAGTTCAAGTCGCAAGAATATACTGAAGTGAACTGCTGTATTTAAACTAAATTAGTTTTTAAAGAAACTACAAAGGTCTGAATAAATTATATTAATACTGTTTTCTTTTCATTTTAGTCAAAGCTAATTACATTTTGTAACAAATGTTTTCTAAAAACATGAAATTTAAAAACGTTCTTTGCTTCTGCAACTTTTGCCTCTGTATTTCTTCTGTTTGTTTTGGTAAACACACGTTAGAAAAAAAAAACAAATCGGAAGTAAAACGAGTGATTTGCAGAACATGCGAAAATAAGTTTGACGATTTGCTACTCGCATGCGTTTTGACACTCTTGCGAGTGTCAGAACATGCCCGTATGTTTGAACGCAAACCGATCATTAACAGCGACGGTCTTCACTACCCAAATTTGTGTGCGAACAGCAAAATGTAACATAAGTCATGTTAAAGAATATAAATTCTTAACTTGATTTCCCGACAGGGTTATTTGGTATAGATAATTAAAACACATTTCCATCATCCCTTGCCAAATTAGATGAAAAATAGCCAAAACTGGTTCTTCTCTAAACTAAACTTGACATGGGTTGACGAAAATTTGTTCACTTCTTAAAAAAATAAATAAAACATCTTTATTTTTTATATGGAAACAATAAAAATGAACAATAGTTACAAATTAAAAATTATTTGAGGCATATTAAAATGGATAATTTCGAAATAACCGAAAAATATATATACATATTTAATACTACATTTGGAAATGTGATCACTACGTAAGTGATAGAGGAAATGCACCATATTCTATCTCAATTTACTGAGGAGCTTTAACAAAGGCACCCGCAAACAATATATTCTTCTTATTCCAAATCATATACAAGAATGGACGATCAGCTTGAAATTCCAAAGGCATCAAAATCATTCTACACATCATAACCATGGCAGTAGCAGCAGCCGCCTCACAACCTTCTTCGTTCACTTCAATGCAAGCTCTATGGAGAACATTCGATATATAAACATCTTCCGAAGATTCTAACATTTTGCTGAAATTGGCGTCTTTTCCAAAAGCTTTAGTAATGCCCAACTATGAAAGAAAGAAAATAGAGTCTTAAAAAATCTGCAAGTCAACGCCAAAACATGTGGCATAAAAAAAATTATTGTTCCAAATATAAATTCTGGCTTTGCACTAAAAAAAAGGCGAGAAAATGATAAAAGAGCGATGACTTTTAATGTATTAAAACGATACTGAATTCTTCTGTATATTGGACTAGCCAAAAAAAAGTATCGACATACTTTGACAGGAGGAGGCACTGATGTAGGCGAATTAGAGTTATCCGACAGTTTATATGAGGGTATCGCGAAGACTTTTGCCTTAGGGCATATGTTTGGAATGTGACAGCCTATGCGGGACCAAAAGTCAATAAGTATGTGTTTTATGTGGTAGTACTCTTCTCAGTGTGGTCTTCAAGTATAACGTCTATGCGGTAACGTAGCATATATCTCAGTGCACATATCGTATGCGCTCCCTGGTATACAAGAAATGGACACCTCCATAAGGATCTAAAAATTTCCACTATCCGGGAAGAAGCCAAAACATACACGTCCAAGTACGCAATTTATTGCAATGTGACAGGCACCAGAGACTAAAAAGAACTGACAGCCTGGCGAGGCGGCTATCTCTACACAATAGTAGATAGCGTATTAAGTATTGAACACTAAAAATTAGTTATTACATTGGTAAGAACGAGTAAATATTTTAGAAAGATTCAATAAATAAAAATTAAGTAAAAAAAATATCTCCGGGGGACGGCAGCAATTCGCATAATATTCTTTATTGTGTCAAGTTAGAACCAGAATCATATCTTGTCTGATTGCTTACCTGTCAATGCTACCTTATCAATCTGATCCACCCTTCACCCAATTCTTTGATTACCTTACTAATGATATTTTCAAAGCCATTATTATTTTTTCTTGTTTCATGAAACTGATTTCTTGAGGGTAAAACAAAAGAAGAAAGTTTATACCTCTCCCCAATAAGGTAATTTCTTTAGCGACAGTTTACTTACTCGAAACAAATCAAATTATACAATCGTATTCGGTATGAATAGATCTTATCTTACCTCTTTTAAAATGTTACACAATTCCACATTATAGTCGACCTTGAACTTTGGGAACTTGACCACTACCTCTTCGATATCCATTTTTTCCTCCAAATCGATCAAATTAATGTCTTTTAACTTTTCAGCCAAATTCTTCAAACCTTCTCGGTCATTAGGCAACAAAACAAACATACTTAAATCGGAATCATTGTACGGCATTTCCAAAGCTTGACAACTTAACTCCTCAAAGTAACCATAACGAAATTTGGCCTTTTGATTCATATAGTTAACTTTAACAGATTGTTTTTCGGTTATCCAAAAATCACCTTCTTCTGTGCGTGATTCATCGAATTTCCTTTCCCAATCGCCTTTAAAATGTAAAACATTTAATAGCACCAATCGTGTCAGGGAATTGAAAATACCAGGTTGGACAATGTTTGTAATTTTACCAGCCGTTTTATCTTCTACCCAGCAATTGATAGCTTGCGCAGCTGCATCGCTCTCGGTGAAATTAAGTTCCTCCGCTTCTGCATGATAGTTTTCTTTTGTACTGGTGGCATATTTCGCGTTGAGGTTATAACCTGCTTGTACGTATACCTTGTTTGCTATTTTCAACAGATCTCTATTCCTATACTGTTCTAAAACAAATTTGAAAGTTTCTGCAACTTCTGGTGGGCGCTTGGAGACAAATTTCATCGTGGTGGCAATTTCATCTGCAGTTTCTCCTTCAGCACCAGCAAACGCCAATGCTAAACAGGTTTGTATTGAGAAGGGAGAAAATACAACATTCTCTTTAACACCACCACCAGCCAGCTTTTTGAATAGTTCTACGGTGAATTCGGCACTACCACGAGCGAATTCTAAATTGGAATCCAACATTGTAATTTGAATTCTACTTGCAACTAAAAGTAAAATTTTTTACTTGAATACAACTTTTCTTGACCGCGATCTGTTATTGAATGTTTTATATAATAAATTGGAAGTATGAAGTAGTACAAGTTTTTAAGACGTTTAAATGACTCACGCATTGTTTATCTTCTATTTGTATGCCGCTGCCATACTCAACGTACATATTTTTTTATTTGAGCAAAAGCAATATTATTTTAAGGCATACATATTGTAGGTACATCAATAACCACACTAACAATAACTATCAACTTAAACGTTAGTATTAAATGCGGTAAACTTGGTACTGATATTTTAGGTGAGCATATATTTTGGTACAAAATGTAATATAAATAATAGTCTGCATACATAGATACGTACATATGTATGTACATACATACTTATGTACATATGTACAATTTTATAAAGATTTGTTTTCAAAAATTTAAAGCGAACAATTTTGAAAACATTTTAATGATAGAAAATTTGATTACTACGTAACTGCTACAAAAACCGCTTCAGACCTATTGACTTGATGATAAATAGGTAATTCCAGTTTATTGGATATGCCCGACGAATTATATACTACGACAAAGCCTTACACATGTTTTTAAATCACGTCTTTTTAAATTGATTGCGAACGAGGGGTGGTTAAAAGACTCGATCAAAAAGTGATAATAGCATATGTATGTATGTATATAGGTTTGCACATCGTTTGTAATTTCTACAATATTCATTACCGACCCAAAAAAGTATATATATTATTTATCCTTATAGGTGGGAAATTCAATTAACGATGTCCATCTGCCTGTCTGCTCAATATTGAAGTCAACTTTCTAGGCGGCACCAGGACTTTGATAGTTTGACCGTTTAATAAGCCCATACAATATTCGTTCTCATGTTTCTGAGATATTAGGATCAACTTTTGCTGTTTTTTTTGTGAATTTTCCACTCTTACGGGGAAACGATTTTCTGCAAGCCCGTACATCATGCATATTCTGGATCCTTATTAAATTTGCTGTAAAACTCCCCAACAGAAATTATTAACAGAATGTGCTTATGTACATAATTTACGGACCGAAATATTGGACAAAATTATGTTTTTACCTTACTTTAAAAATCTAACAAAAGAACCGAATGCAACAAAAAAACCAATATTTTACAAAAAATTGCAAAAATGTCAATATTATCTCAAAATTTAAAATTCACAATAACACTGAAAAACTAGAATACGACATATATAATTTCCAAAAAAGAAAGATATAATCCAAAAACACCAGAACAAAACTCACCAAATTTTTAAATTTCACTAAAGTCTTGCAATTTTACTTGAACCACTAATTGACAAAAATAAGGATCCATAATTATAGTCAAAAACTAAAGTAGGTTCTTCTTAAGACCTACTGTAAATTTAAAAGTTGTTATTAACAAGTTTGGTACCATAGACAAAAAGTATGTTTTAAGTTTAACCAGCCTCAAATGTGGAATATGTTTGCATACAAACTATAACAAAATAAAAGAAAGTGCCATCTTTGATCAGCTGATGCTAGTTAAAAATCCAAAACGAAGCCGCAAAATGTATTTCCTGTTCGCTGTGACCTTATTAGTTAAATGTTAAAATTGTACTACATATAAAAAAAAATAAGAAACTTTGCCGAGGTAATACCCAGGCATTATCAAACCAACAATAATGGCGGACATTTGATACGCACTTGCGTACAGTCAATAGCTCCAATTACAGTTGGAAATCGAGCCAACTTGCAAAATTTGTTTTTCACGCTTACAAGTTCAGCAATGCTAGAAAATGTTATAAACTGTATGCCCTCGTCTGTAAACACCCATACATAAACTATACAAAAGCATCCATACCACAATGTAACATCCATACAATCTCGATGTGAGTAAAAAAATGATGCTGAAACTGAACGTAAACACCTAACGGTATCTTTAAACAGAAGACCACGAACACATTTTCTCTCGTTATTTTGGAGAGGTTCTCTCAATGTGCGAACATATTTTTTTTTACTAGTAAAGACGTAGTGTTGTATTGTTCAAATATTCGAAATTTTTTTACGAATCCAATTCAGTTAATTTATCAAAAATTTGTAAAGAAAATCCAAAATATGTGTTTAAATCTAGTCAGCTGTCTAACTGTGACTATCTGCTAAAATTGTATCTTCCTTAAATTAGTACATTATGATATACCCTGTTATCATTGAACAGCTGAATGGTTTAATTGAACAAAAAAAAAAAAAAAGAACTTCAAAAATTGAATAATTTTTATTTTTTATTTTACATTGTTGCTAAAAAACAGAAAATTACTCTGATTACTAGTTTATAGTACAGTAAATTAAAATAAACATTATTATGGCAACAAAGAGCCTATTGTTAACATGTTAAATGACTTTGAAAAAGAAATAATTTTTAGAAAGTAATGGAGTTTATAAAATGCAGCGCAAAAGAAGAAAAATTCAATGCATGTTTGTATGAAAGTGACGATTTTCATAACGAATGTATTAGATATGATTGTTTTTCCCCAATTAACCAATTCAAATAAAAAATAATACTAGAAAAAGGAATGTTTATTTAAATAAGAAAGACAAATTATAGTTATTCAACACAACAAAGACTGCAAAAGTTCATAAAGTACATTTACGACGAAACGTAAACATGAGGGGTATTGAGGCCAAAGTCGTAATTTTAGGATCTCGAGGTAAGTCAGGCCATTCCTTAAATATTTCATTAAATCGTAGTATACATATACTCATGTATATAGGTACAATATGTATGTATGTATAAAAATAAATATGAATACTTTGTTTTTATATGTATGTATATATCTGCTCATCCTTGAAAACCTACAAAATTTAATTTTAGCATGTTTGTTTTATTGCGCTTACAAGTATTTGATTTGAGTTTGGTTCAACCAGAATCTACTTTGTAGCCTGCTCTTTTAAATGGTGTGCTTAAGTATAGATGTAAATAGTTCAGCAACGGCCAAATTTTCCTCATTTTTATTTAAAGACACAATGCTTGTTGTTATATATTTAACATCGCTGTAATATTTTGTAAATATGCAATTCTTGGCAAATTGCTTATAATCAAAAGTAATTTCACCCTATAGCTATCAGCAGATCCCGTTTTTGTTAGTTCGTCTGCTGCTTCATTGTAAGATGTGAATATGTGTCCTTTAACCTACATGAACGTTACCTCATTCACCGGGGCACATCTGTATAGTTTTAGAACACATTCCCATACTAGCTTGGAGTACTCGTTTACTAGCCTCATGCGGTTTTATAACCGGTTGATTGTAAAGTGCAATCAGAACCTTCTTTTCTTGCACCCGACTTTTCCGCAGGTGATCCAATGCATGCAGATGGAGAATAGATGACAAGTTCAGCTCAGCTGTGTATACACCTGCTCCTGCCCTGCCATACGTGTATTTTGATTTTCTACGCTCCCAAAAGTCAAATCAAGAGAAAGTGATAAAAGCCAGAACATTATTGCTATTCTCTTGTAGAATAACTACACTACACAATTTTTAAATTAAATAACACGATTTCGTAATTCTATCCCCATTACATTTGAAGATAAAAATTCATACAAATTATTAACCTACTGAAGGGAACAATAAACATAATTTCAAATACATACTCGGAAAACATTCTAGCTGTAAATCTTTCATCGCTATTATTAAATATTGGAGGCAAAACACATTTATTTTAAATTAAAGAAACATTTTTAAAATGTTTTGTCTGAGATTTAAGGATATAATAAAATAATTTAAACTTTTGTTCTTTTTTTGTAATTTTAGGTGTTGGCAAAACATGCCTTGTTACCAAATACATTAAAAATACTTTACACAAAGATATTGGTTCGACAATGGCTGCTTCTTTTTTCACTTGTAAGGTCATCTTGGACAATGTTAAAGTAAAATTACAAGTAAGTAAATTCTAGCGCAAGAATGACAAACTAAAATGAAATGTATCTTGTTTCAGTTATCAGCTAAAAGAAGTAATATTAATAACTATAAATACTTGCTTTCAATGCTAGCTGAGAGGTGGCTAAAGCAAAAACTGCAAAAAAGAATACAACGAATAAAGTTACAGTTCGGTAAATTTTGTTCTAACCGAGAAACTCTCGTATTCACTTTGCATCAATAGGTGGTTAAATGAAGAGTGTTTGCAATAGAACCTACTTAGTAGAAAAGACATAGAGATACGTTACAGAAAAAAATTGAAAAAGATGTTTATTAAGCACATTAACCCCTTCGTATTCATTCTATTTTTATTTTAAGAAAGAAACTTTTTTTTTGCAAACCAATGTTGTTAAAACACATGATTCAGGTCACCTCAACTGATCTCCTGATGAGTGAACTTAAGAAACTGGCTTAAGTAAAAAAAATTGAATTATTAGATTTTTTTAAAATAAATATTAATTGGGAAATAGGAGCGATACAAATTCCTTTAACTTTAATAATAACAGCAGAAATTCGCAAGAAATATTTTTAATAATAACCTTTCATGCATTAATTTTTTAGATTTGGGATACTGCTGGCCAGGAACGCTTCAAAGCCGTTGCTCCAATGTATTATCGCAATGCCAATGCTGCCATATTAGTTTTTGATTTATCGCAATATCGAACATTTAAGGAAATTAAATCGTGGATACAAGAATTGCATCGAAATGTACAGGATCCTTTGATTTTAACATTAGTGGGCAACAAATTAGATTTATATTCCAATCGAGCAGTGTCTCGCGAAGAGGCTAGTCTGTTTGCCAACTCTATAGGGGCAACGTATTTTGAGACTTCTGCTGAAACTGATCAAGGGCTGGAACAAGTTTTTTTCAGTACTGCCTTAGGCTTAGTGCGATTAGCGAAAGAAGGCAAATGTCGTTCCCTAAGACAATTTGATTCGTGTGATTCGATTTCGACGTACACCAACAATAATACCGCGTTTAATCATACAGCTCAAGCGATAGGAAGTCGTTATTTGCATGAAAATGGCTCTATAATATATTTGCCCTCGGTACCTGTAGGTATACCGGTGGAAGGTGATGATATTAAAGCTACAGCAGAAGGTCGTTTAGAAACACCATCTTGGAGCATAGAACACATTGCATTGGGAGAAGTGGAACCAGTCAATTGGTGTTGCTAAATTTAAAATCAAAATCGGAATATAAAAATAGGAAAGTCAAAAACAAAAACAGATACAAGAAAACGATTGTGATTTTTATTAACGAAATAAAAAAAAAATCAACCAACCAAGCAACCAAGAGAAGCAATTTTTTAATACAGACCACAAGAATCTTCAATATTAAAAACACAGATATTTATACTTAAACTATTTTTTTAGGCTAATAAATAACAATTTTTATTTTTAATGGAAATAATTATATAATATTTGAATATAACGTAGAAATATGTATGTAAGTGTTTTTGACCAAAACGGCCCATCGATTTGATTTTTATCATTGTTTTTTTCTTATCACAACTGCTACTGATGGCTTTTAATTAATAAATACATTTTTTTTAATATGAATTGTATTCAAAAATTATTACGTAATTGATTTGCTTATAACTAAATAACATATGTACAAATAATAAAACATATTCATTTGTTTAAATAAACGAGACATTTATTCATCCTCATTATTTTATTAAATCAAATAATAGTATTCATATGAATATACTATGAAATAGAATTTCAAAAATATTATTTTATGTTCATGTTTAATATAATAAAATACAGAATTTATTGTTCAAATCCCATAAATACTTCAATATTGTTGTAATTTAAAAGGATCGTTGTGTTATATCGAAACGAGTAAGAATATTCTGCCCCTATATAAATAAGGAAGTTCATTTAACGATTCGAAAAAAGTACACCATATGAATCCTTATGAAATTCGCTATCAAGTCGCCCTGTAGGAATTTCCTACTCGAAAACCACAGAAAAATTATGGAGCTAAATGTCGGACTATATTGAAATTTACAAAAAATACAAATTCGTGCAAAAATCGAAATTTCATAAAAAATTTATGTAAAATTCAAAACTGAATCTAATGTAAAAAGAATTCTAATTTCACTATAAATAGAAAATTTACCAAAAATTTCAAAAATCATAAAAACTATAAATATATTCATCTCTATTCTGCATTTCGAGTAGGTTTCCGTATTCAGTTACGCAAGAATCGAAAGAAGGTATTCCAACCGAAAACTTAGTCGTAAGAAGAAGAAGAAGACCGAGAGTATTTTCAAAACCAGCTGTTTCACTGTGGAACGTGTGAAATATGAACATAAAAACTAAGCAATTTTATAAACATTGTAATAAACCGTTAAATTTTGTACAATAAAACAGTGATTCAATAATTAAATCAAATAAATACATCAGTTAAGTACGGAAAGGCGAAAAAAAGCCCACAACCTAGGTTAAATGTATTTGGTCCCAAATAGCTCTTACTATTTATTCCAATATAAAGTATTTTGCCGCGCCGGAGTAGATCTTTTACTATCTTTTATATCACTGTAGCACAAAAAAAGTTTATTTATTTTGAATTCAAGAAATTGTGCGATAGCACCGACGTGGTTGTTGGAAGAAAAAAATTAAAAAAAACTCTAATTCCAGTACAAAAGAAAATAATAAAATAAATAAAAAAAGTTATATGGGATCATTATTGAAATCTTTAATTGCATTTTTTTAATTACACATTTCTTGAAGCTAAACAAACTAAAATCGAAAGGCTCCCCGCCAGTAAATAACCAACTTGCAAAAACGTAGCTACGCTCGTAATGCAGAATACACACAACCGTAAAAATTCCAATGGAAACGGAACGCAGAATATCAAAGTAGCCAAACGGAGAAATTTTCAATTCGAATCGAAATGCAGAATAGGGATGATTATTGCAAACCAAATTCAACAAAATTTGGGAATTTACCTATGGTCAAAATTTCTCCACAAAACCAAAGTGTGGCTAAAATTAATTTTCGATTGTAAGAACAACATTTTCCAAATAAACCAAGGCCTCAAAAAATAAACCAAAAGATGAATTTCACCAAAAAATCGAAATCCACCACAAAAACAAAATTTGATGAAAAACGTCGGAATTATATTACACTAAAATGTTATAAATAAACCAAATTTCACCAGAAGGGAATTCGAACGAAAATTTAAGAATTTACAAAAAATTTCAGTCAACTATAATTTTGATTAAAAATCTAAATTTACGAAAAGCTGGAAATTTCATTTACAATCAAAAAGATACCGAAAAATCGCAAATTACCGACCTTCTACCAAAAGGCCGAAATTTAAGTTTCACCATAAGCTTCCCAATTTGTTTTTCTACTATTTAAGAAAGACGTGGATATCTTACGTACTCTGCTAATATAATACTCAAGTTAGCGGCGGTCGGAGAAAGAACATCACCGGACACTTTCTAGTCCTCCACATGGTCGACAAGCTTGTAATACCCAATAGTTCCGTCTATTAGCGACTACAAAGTTAGGTTTTGAACCGTAATTTACTACAATTAAGTTAAGGTTAAGTACAAAATCTGCGATACACTCACCTCTTGTGTGGGTAATGGAACTGCCTCAGAAGGGGTGGTGCCCATTGGTATCTGCTCCACTGATGACTGAAATGTATACGGAGTTTGCTGCCAGCATAATTTTGTGGGCCAGGTGTTTGGGGTGGGTCCACATGATCATGCGACATGTACCTGGAGAGGAGCCAAACAATCCTGCCACCCCTCTCTCAGGCGGAAACTACTATGTCTTCATCATAAAAATCAGAAAGGATGTATATATCAAGCTATTTTATAGCATGAAAGCAGGACCTTTTTTCACCTGTACCGTTTGCGTACAACAGATTATAGCCCCGCGCATTGAAGCCCACAATCATGCCGTTGTGAGTCTGCTTTAGAGTGTGGAATTTATGGGTGGAGAGATCATGTTTACCACCCCGAATGTATACCGCGGATCCTGGTCTACGAGGGATCGCACTGACCTGGATCACGTCCAGCAGAGTGGCAGGCAACACTTCCTCCAAAGGGGGCAAATTAAGGTATTCGATATCGTTCGCAATTTCTATTTTATTCCATTAAATTTCTATTATATTCTATTTAAATTTCGATCGACATCCAAAGCCGTAGTTTGCCCCTAGGTTAGCGGACCGTTCGGTGGTACATGCCATTACCTTAATGTGACCTTGAAACTAGCCTGGTCCTGGAGGATCCACTAACATCATTTGACGGATCATACCCCACTTTCCTTGGAGATGGCTCCGTCGCAATAACTCCTATCGATAATAGCCCGTACTAGTGGGTTTTTGCCGACCTCACTAAACGGTATATTAACAAGAGTAGGCTTGGGCCGCTTCATTTTTGCCGCTGCTTTTCGGCGAAGCTCTGACCGGGTCACCCAAGCAAGTATTGGCTTTTGGTCCGGATTGAGCGATACCAAAGAAGTTTTGTTTGAATATATAGGTCTGTTCTAAGTGCATAACAAAACAGTCGGAACTAGTCCGAGTTAGTCCAAAGGCGTTCCAGATAACAATTTTTGTGCAATTTTGAGAGAAATTGAGAAAGTAAAATTTTTCATTATCTGTACAAAATCGTCCGAACTTTTTCTTTGGGTAAGTTCGGACTAGAATTAAATTATCAGCTGTTTTTTGTTTATATTTAAAAATCATAAAATTTTTGATTAAAGGAAAAAAGTTTTTATTTTAAATTTATTAAAAAGCAAAACGGAAAATTTTTCCAATAAACTTGAAGTTGTATGTACATATATTTGTGCATATTCATCACTTTATTTAATAAAAAAATGCTTTTATCGATCAGTTAAGAAGTTAAACTACTAAAATCAAATTCATTTGAGAAAGTAGGCACCATTTGTGTTTTTTTGCGTTCCAGCAATTCCAGACAACTTAACTTTGGCACATTCAGAGAGTAATTTTCGTTTTACTCTCAATAGTCCGGCCTATTTTGTTATGCACCTGGAACAGAGCTTGTAAATATACATACATACATGCCTGTTGTACTCGTATAATTATTTTCAGTTTTTATTTTATTTGTCTTTGAAATTTTGAAAATACTTTCAAATATAAAATTATTTTCAGAAAAGTTAGCTGTTCTTGACCTTTTTTTAAATTTAATTTATTAAAATTGTCCAAGTTTGAAGGTCTTTTTTAAAAAATTAAGGCAGACACAGATAATGTTGCACAGATATATAGACACTTAGTTCATAGAATTAGATAGTTAATATAAGTATGTTTTTAGGGGTTTTTTGAATTATGTTATATTATTGAAATAAGTTTGGTACACATGTTAATACAATTGTAACATTTTTTTTTTATATTTTTATTTAAATTGCAATCTATCAGTATATACTGATAATAAGCAAATTTGTTGAAACATAAATATGACAATTGAAGTTGAACTTTTACATACAAGTACAACTATAAAAAAAAAATCTTATGGTTAACTAAATTAACAAAAATAAATATATTTGTGTGAATATTACTTGCAAATGATTAATTTATAACATAATTTTATATATCGTATAATATTAAGTGTTAACAATAATTAAACTAAAAAGAAAAACTAAAAGTAAATAAAAAAAAAAAAAAATAAATAAATATGTATTAACATTATTTTTTTTTCTTTGTTAGTTCCAGAATGGAAGATCTAAGATATGATATCTCTTAAATCTGTTTATTTCATCAGTTTCATCTAGCAGAGTAATTGCCAAGGGGTTTACATGATTACTAAGTCTTAATAAATATTTTTCACTAAAGGAATTAATTGTATCTTTTACCGTTTTAATCTTGAGGTCATTGTGAATTGCTTCGTTAGTAATATACCAAGGTGATTGAACTATGAGTCTTAGCGTCTTGGACTGGTATCTTTGTATTATTTCAATATTTGAATGACTTGCAGTTCCCCATAACTGAATTCCGTAGGTCCACACAGGTTTTAAAATAGCTTTATAAAGTTTTAATTTGTTTTCAATATTAAGTTGAGATTTATGACCAATTAACCAGTAGAGTTTTTTATTTGTTAAATTTAAATGCTGACGCTTATTTTTTATATGTTGTTTCCATGTAAGTTGACGATCCATGTACAAGCCAAGATATTTAACATAGTCATTTTTAGGAATCTGAACATTATTAATAAAAAGATTAGGACAATCTCCCTTTCTAAGTGTAAAAGTGACATGTACAGATTTTTCTGCATTTACTTTTATTTTCCATTTCTTTAGCCACAATTCAATTAGATTTAACTCATTCTGTACAATATTAGATGCAATTAAAGCGGAGTTATCTGCTGCTAAAATTGCTGTGTCATCTGCATATGTGCAAACATTACATTTTCTAAAATTGGCAGGTCGGCTGTGAAAATCGTATATAACACCGGACTTAGTACGCTGCCCTGAGGGACCCCTGCTCTAATACCAAAAATATCCGACCTCTCATCTGCGATTTTTACATAAAAGGTTCTGTTTTGTATATAAGATTTTATGATAGAAAAATATGTAGCTGGAAGAAACTTTTTTAATTTAAATAAAAGACCATTATGCCAGACTCTGTCGAATGCCTGTTGAATGTCTAAGAATACTCCAGAGCAGTATTTCTTTTCCTCAAATGATTTACGAATGACGTTGATTACTCTATGGCATTGTTCAGGAGTCCCATGATTTTGTCTAAATCCAAATTGATGATCGGGAACAATATGCAAATCTTCAAGAATTGGTGATAAACGGCTCAAGAAAATTCTTTCAAACATTTTTGAAAAAATACTTAATAGACTAATCGGTCTGTACGAAGTTATTTCATTTTCCGGTTTGCTTGGCTTCTTAAGCATTATAATCTCAGCACATTTCCACTGGGATGGAAAGTGACTTAAGCGCAGAATAGAATTAAAAATTAATGTCAAAAATAGAATGGCCTTTTTTGGTAGATTCTTATCAACTCTGGCATCAATATTATCATATCAAGGAGACTTTTTTGAATTTAGGTTTTTAATTTGAAACTTGACTTCAGAAGGAGAAATATGCTTTAATTGTAACATTATTTAACAACATTTTTAATGTTAAGTTTCGATAACTGTATTTACATTTTTTTAAATATTTTTAAAAAAACCTCATGTTATTTTTGTTTTATGTTAGCTTTGGAAAATTTTTGAATTTTTGTGACAATAATATTTTCATAAATATATAATTTGTTCGTTATTTTTATTTCCTGATGATGCTACACAATGGAGTAGCGAAATATCGAAAAATAAAAATATAATTTTTTAAAAAAGACCTTCAAGCTTGGACAATTTTAATAAATTAAAATATTGTCAGTTTGTGTATTTATTTGTTTTTGAAACGTTAAGCTTTTTTCTTATTATTATGGAAATTTTTTTCATTTTTTATTGATTGTTAATTGAAGATTTTGTAATATAATTTATTTCCATATGATGCCTACACAAAGGCGTAGCGAAATATTAAATTTAATAAATAAAATTGTTTTATTAAATTAATTTTATAAAAGACTTAACATAGTTCTTAAAAATGATTGAACTTAAATTATGTACATGTATATTGAAAAGTTAAAGAAATATAATAAAAAGTAGTAGAAATAAAATTTTTTAATTATAGGATTTCACTAAGAATATCGTCAATTTATTAAACCGCGCTCATTACTAAAAAATTTTGCTATGACCGCACGATGCTAATTGTAAATTAAGTTTTTAGAGAATTATCTGAATATTTTTTATTCGCATAAAAATTTTTTTGGACGTCAAAAACGTCCAAAAGATTAATCGGCATTTTGAAAAAAAACCGGTTATCGAATTGTTCAAATACATAAAATACAGGTTGATTTTTTTTTTAATGAACGAAAATTCTGTTAACCGGGGATTGGAAATAATATTTCTTAACAAAGTCTAAGGGATAAGTAAAATTTGTAACCTGTAACAAATTCGAGCCGAACACCCTGGTAGTCGCAATGCAATCAATGTTATATAATTAAGACTGAAATATAACTGTAACACAGAAGAGTAACGGTCAATTGTTTGCAATTAAAATTTGAACACTCCAAATGTGTTTGCTTAATTCCCGGAATTTTCGGAAAAACATACTTATACGCAAACTGAATTCGGACCTGCAGGAATATTTATCTATATATATATAAAAGTGGATGTGTGTATGTATGTAAAGTATGGACTCCAAAACGGCTGGTCCGATTTTGATAAAATTTTCAGGGAATCTTCAGAATATTCAGGCGGGTAACACTGTGAAGTCTGATTTTTTATTTCCGGTCTGTGGGCGGAGGGGCGTGGCAAAATCCAATTTTCATATTCCACCTCCAGTGACGTGTACATATATTTATTTTTTTTGCCTTTTATTTAATTTTTTTGGAAGCCGTTGTCATGTATCAAACTCTTAAATCGGTTATGTAGTTCCGTAGATATTTACAAAAAACCTACATATGTCAATAATGATCCAATATCAAAATTTTAAAACTTTCGAAATATTTTTTCGGTCTATTTAGAATTGCTCACTGACTGCATTTGATTTGTTTATGTACATTTTTGAGTTTCACTTAAACGCTGGTAGAAAAATAACTGTACATTTAAACAAATTTTGCTTTCAATTGTTTTGTTTTGTGTTCATAAGTTAAAAACCTATAAGTGAAATCAATTAAGTGAATAACAAGTGCTTTGCAATTTGAAATAATAATAAAATAAGTTTTACAAAATATTTTTAGTGCCAATTTATCCAACAGGTAATATGATTATTGTGGTTCCAACAACCAATAAAACGTTATAAAAGTAAAAAACAAAACACATAATTTTTTCTTTAACACGATTACAGTTACTAAAATGCCACCTAAAAAATATCAATGGGTAAAAAAACCACCGCAGAAGAGAAGCAGAGAGAAAGTAGAGCCGCTGAATCCGCAGACGAACGCGGATCACGTCTTCAGGAAAACCGCGAAAGCGCATCTACGCCTAGAGCCGCAGAAATGGAAAGAATCTCGGCTTCAGGAAATGTGTGACAGTGCATCTTCACTTAGAGCTGCTGAAACACCCAAACAGTATGCCGAAAGACTTGCTGCCAATCGCTCCCGTATGGCTCGGTCAAGAGAAAGAATCGATTTAAAGTTGGAGGCATTTCACTACAACAGGGACGTTGACTACCGCAATCACAAGGACGTAGTGATTGGAGCAATGGACAAAGTTTGCCTACATTGTCGTGCTCTGAAATTCGCTAAGGAATCACCGGGAATGTGTTGTTCGAACGGTAAAGTTGCTTTACCACCAATGATTGACCTTTCTGGCGCCAATTTGATTTCCAAGCACTTCCTTCAAAACATCCGAAACTACAACTCATGCTTTCAAATGACGTCCTTCGGAGCAATCAGTACTGAAGTCACACGGGAAATCGTTTCGAGTCTTCAAGTTATGTTACACGAACACAACAGCCTCATCCGTCTTTTCAAAACAGCCCCAGACCAGATGCCGGCAGATAATTACACGGTTATAATAAGAGCTTAAAAAAGACACCGCCTGGTGAGCATGAGCGGCGCTTCAATGCACCGGTGATAGGTGACGTTGCAGTTGTTATGGTCGGTACAGACTTCGAGCGACGCGATATCATCAAAAGTTTCCTGTATGGACTTTTATGCCTATCGCCTTATGATCAGGCCAAACGAATGTAATTATTTGTTGAAATGTCGTGAAGTCTTCCATCATGAAGTCTTGAATCAGCAAAAGCTACGCGTTGAAGAATATGTCCACTTACGTCATGCGATCGTCAATGATGGAAACGCTGCGAATATCGGCCAAATGGTGATCTTGCCAGCGACATACATAGGCAGTCGGCGACAAATGCACCAGTACGCTCAAGATGCAATGACATACGTGCGCAAGTATGGACGGCCAGACCTCTTCATCACTTTCAATGCAACCCAACATGGAAAGACATCACCGACCTTTTATTTACCGGCCAAAAGTCAACACATAGACACGATATCCTCGCCCGAGTATTCAAACAAAAGTTGATAAGGCTGATGGATGTCATCACCAAAAATCACATATTTGGCGAAACTCTGTGCTGGATGTACTCGGTTGAATGGCAGAAGTCTGCCACACGCCCACATTTTAGTCTGGCTAAAACGAAAAATCATGCCAACGCAAATTGATGACGTGATTTCCGCGTGAACTCCCGAATCCCACCGCAGATCCGGTTCTATTTGAATCAATCCGAAAGCACATGATCCACGGGCCTTGCGGTGAACTGAACACAAATTCACCATGCATGAAAGAGGGCAAATGCACAAAGCGCTATCCACGCGAGCTGCTTCAAGAGACTCAAACAGGTGGCGATGGATATCCTCTGTATAGGCGAAGAAAGTTGAATGACGGTGGATATACAACTACAATTAAAATCCGCAATGTAAATATTGACGTAGATAACAGATGGATCGTGCCATACTCACCGCTGCTTTCAAAAATGTTTGATGCCCACATCAATGTTGAGTACTGCAATTCGGTGAAGTCCATTAAATATATTTGCAAATACGTCAACAAAGGCAGCGACATGGCAGTATTCGGGCTTGCCAATCAAACTGACGAAATCACGCAATTCCAGATGGGACGTTACAATAGCAGCAATGAAGAAGTTTGGCGTATACTTTCATTCAACATCCACGAGCGACATCCAACAGTTCAACATCTAGCCGTTCATTTGGAAAATGGCCAGCGTGTTTATTTCACCGAACGAAATGCTGAAAATAGAGCCGAACAGCCGCCACACACTACTCTCACCGGTTTCTTCGAATTGTGTATAACCGACAATTTCGCCAAAACTTTAATATATCCTGAAATTCCCAAATATTATACTTGGAACACTTCCACGAAGAAGTTCATGGGAAGAAAGCATGGTGCGATTGTCGCAGAATATGCTGGTGTCCATTCTTCTAATACTTTGGGACGTGTCTACACCGTTCATCCGAATAATGCTGAATGCTATTACTTGCGATTGCTATTGCATACGATCAAAGGTCCAACATCATTCGCCGCCTTAAAAACCATCCATGGAAATGAATGTCAGACTTATAGAGAAGCGTGTTTCCGATTGGGTCTGCTTGAAAGTGATCAGCATTGGAACACAATGCTAACAGAGGCGTCACGCACGTGCTACCCAAAACAAATACGCACTTTGTTTGCGAGGGACAGGCAAAACATTCCTCCTCAATTTAATATTGGCGTCAGTTCGAATGCAGAATTGGATAGCACTCGCAGTGGCATCATCGGGAATTGCATCAACTTTATTGGACGGCGAACGCACTGCACACTCAGCACTGAAACTTCCATTGAATTTGAATCAGGCAGAAACACCAATTTGCAACATCAGCAAAAATTCCGGCATGGCCACAATCCTTAAAACGTGCAAAATTATCATTTGGGACGAATACACAATGGCCCATAAGAAATCGCTCGAAGCGCTTGACCGGACTCTACGTGATTTTCGAGGAAACAACCAATCGATGGGAGGCGCTCTTATCCTTCTTGCTGGGGATTTCCGTCAAACTTTGCCCGTTAATCCAAGATCAATGGCCGCAGATGAGCTGAACGCATGCTTGAAAGCATCACATCTTTGGAACCGAATCGAGAAAATCACGCTATCGTTACAAGACCCGTCTGCCCAAACATTCTCAAAACAACTTTTGGACATCGGAAATGGAAAAATTCCAATCAATCGCGCCACGAACGATATTTCGTTTCCGCCTAACTTCTGTCAAATGCAAATGAATATTCAAGCCGTTGTCGACAAAGTTTTCTCAAGTCTAACAACCTCCTACAAAAATCCAGACTGGTTGAGCGAACGTGCAATTTTGGCGTCAAAAAATGATGATGTCAACAAGCTTAATGAGCAAATTCAATTGAAACTGCCCGGCAAATTAATCAAATACAAATCCACCGACACATTAATGGATGAAGAACAAGCCGTCCATTACCCCACTGAATTTTTGAATTCATTAGAACCACCCGGAATGCCACCGCATGTACTAACATTAAAGGTTGGATCACCGGTAATTCTTATTCGCAACTTAAACGCACCAAAGTTATGCAACGGAACCAGATTGATTATCAAAAACTGTTCACCAAATTTAATCGAGGCAACAATCATCGGTGGCAGATTCAAAGGCGAAGACGTACTTATTCCACGAATTCCGATGATTTCCAACGATTTACCATTCCATTTCAAGCGGCTCCAATTCCCTTTACGTCTAGCCTTTGCTATTTCCATCAACAAAGCACAAGGCCAATCATTGACTATTATTTTCTTAATTTTGAAAAATTCATGCTTTTCACACGGTATGTGGCTTGCTCCCGAGTTGGCAAGCCAAAAAATTTATACGTTTTTACACAAAATAATAAAACAAAAAACATTGTCTATCCGCTAGCCTTAAGATGAAGTAATAAATAAATATATTTACCAAAAACTTTAAGATATGTATTCCATGGATTCTTACTTAAAGGTGGTAATAGAACACTAGTGTTTGCTTAGGGCCAACAACGCGGGCCGGGTCAGTTAGTAGAAAATAAAAATGAAGTAAGTGTTGCTAAAAACATCTAGCCGTATTGATTCTTATACAAATTCTACTCTTTACTTGGCAACACCCTACATAAACAGAGAAGTCATAGCCGGCTTTTACATAATGGCAATTATATGACAGACATATTTTTGAATTCTCGTTTGAATTTGCCCAAACCTTTTACATATAAGACAGATAGAAGCTCTTTGAGTTCTTTTTTCACTTATTTTTGTTATTGCGATATCTTCAGTAGTACAAATTTGTTAAATTAATTTCTAATTTTTTTGGTCTGATATTAATTAATATAAATTAATTTATCATGTGATTTAATGCAAGTAACCTCATGCAGAGTATCAACCGAAAAAAGTCGACTAAACTATTTAACAAAAGCCAAAAAAAAAGTGTAACACATATTCATCCATACATACAAACACATGTATGTATGCATGTATGCATGTATGCATGTATGTATGTATGTATGTATGAATGTATGTCGGTATAGAGATAGCATGTTCAAGAATATAAAGAGTAATAGCGGGGTTAAAAAGAAAAGCTCTGGAAAAATGAAATAAATATTACTTGTATACAAGTTTTTAGCAGGGCCATGAATATCTTTTCAAACGCAAGAATGAATAGTTACAATGAAATTATGTGATTCATACATTTAGTTAATTTTTTTTCTTTAACATTTTAACAAACATTGCGATTTCTTTTGGCAGCACCCGCATGATGGTGTCAAAAATATAAACAAAACGTAAACACTACTAAAAGGTAAAACAAGAGGGAACCAACGACAAAAAAATACATGTGTAATAGAAAAATCTATTTGGAAACAATGCAGTAAATGGGGGAAAAGTAGCAAGTGGAGAAGACAAATAAATACGAGGTGACTTAAAAAAATTCTTTTTTGGGAAATCAAAAAATGGTATTTGATAATATTTTAAGTTTTGCTGAAAATAGTCAACATAGATGGAAAAAATGGCAAAGCGGTTGCATAAGAATTGGAAGTAATTGAATTGCCATTGTTACCGATTGCGTATTTCCAAATCTCACATAAAGTTTTGCGGTGGAAACTCCAGACCAGACATTTTTCTGGTCTGGTGAATGCCCAAAATCTTTAACCGGTTGCCCTTGGACGCGTATCTTAGATAGTCCTGCACCTTCAGAAAAGTATGACCCAGAAACCTAGCACCAGCCGATGGTATGAATAGCCATAGAAGATTAATACCAAAAGTAATTATTTCTTTAATTACCCCCATTCCAGCTTTGTGATTAGGAGAACGCATCTGAGCCTGGCGTCGGCACTAAACATACCATGCGGCTATTTACACAAAGTCCTGTTTGCGAGGAAAACAACCAGGGCGAGCTGACTTCATAAGGTTGTCAGTTGCAGTAATATCCGTTAAACTACACATTTTCATAATTAAATTATTAAAGCAGAGAATAAACTTGCGAGACGGTAACGGCAAAATTGTGTATTGAAATTTCTTAACGGATTTATGTAGGGAAGTGAAGTAAACGATGAATTAAGTCACTGCTATTATTCATCACGACACTCTCAAAACGGATACTTTCATTGCGCTCTTTGTATTTATGTTAGTGACCTCGTATTCATAGGCTTATAATTTTACCCGTCCATAAAGGCGTGTAACCTAACTTTCAAAAATAATAAACTAGTTACGCCATAAGCCAATACAAAGTGTAAAACGTCTAAAGATTTGTAACTAATAAAAAGATTTGTAACTATAATATTGCAATAAATAGAATACGATAAATTACCATAAAAATATTCGCCATTCGCCTGTCAATTTAAGTGTCTGTTTGCCCAAAAATGGTGTGAAAAGAAGTTTTAATGTTACAAATTTTATAGATTCCGGTGAAAAACAGAACATTAACGGTTTGTTATTCTTCTCATATGACATAAATGTCTCTTTTGATGATGGTGCTAATGGAAGAATTATTTTGAAAGAAATATGGTTAAACAGGTTTGTCCCTAATGAAATATATTAACACTTGTTTTCAAGATTTTGTTGCCCTTTTGGTATTTTAACAATAATCGACCAATGTATATCAAATTAAATGAACCAATTTAAAAATAATAACATGCAAGTAATAGTGTCATATTTGGCTGCAAACATCATAATAAAAAAACAGCAGGAAAGAATATGTTTGTAGCTAAAGAAGTATCTACTGAATTCTTTAGTATTCTAGAAGTCTCGAGAATATACATGACTACTATAACTTCTATCACTTGGGAGGTCACGCAAAAAATTTGTATTCAGTGAAGCGTAAACTGCTGTATTTAAAAGGTTAATACAGTAACAGTGTAATACAGTAATTGTGATTTTTAAATTAAGCTTTCGTAAATGTTATAGTCGTTAGTTGCCTTTAAATATTCGATTAGTTTTTCAATATTTCAAGAATTTAAAATTTTTAGGCGATTTAAAATTGTTTTTGGCAAATTTTCAATTTGTAATAAATTTTAATTTTTTTTATTGAAATATTAAATTTCGACTTCTTTGATAACATTTTGATTTTTTGCTGATGGAATTTTAATTTGTTGACAAAACTTCAAAATTGAATGAAATGTAATTTTTAGTTAGCATCTTTGGACATTTCAGGTTTTTGGTAAAATTTTGGGTTGCATGGTAATTAGTGTTTTTTTTTTGTTGTCAATATTCCAATTTTTGGTGAAATTCCGTTTTTTTTGTGATTTTTTGGTTTAGTGTAGTATTATCCTTAGACAGATATTTTTAAAACCTAATTTGTTTGTTGCCGAAAACTTGAAAATTGCATAGCAATAACGTTGTGCAACTAGTCATGTTTTACCTGGTTTTTATAATTTGGAATTATTTGAACGAATACGTTTCCTAAAACCTACCAAAAATAGATTTAACTTGCCATTCTACCAAACAAACCATAAATTTTCTACCAGATCTGGTAGGAAAATCCCTACAATGGCAACGCTGGTGTTTAATCGACAATACCGTGTTATCGAAGCAAGTACTTTTTCGATATAATCGGCATTTCTAATTGTGCGTTCTCTCACAGACGCGGAGGAATCTGACTTATCCACTATAGCACGAACAGCTTGTCTGGTAAGATGATTAATACGATTGAAATTCGGAGGAATGGTTTTTAAGATTTCGTCACGGAATGTTTTTATTTTTTTTGGCGTTGCCACATCAAAAACAAGTTTGGAGATACATTTACCCAACAACATATTAAAAAATCCTTTAACAGTTTTACAAAATAATATAATTTCCATTTTCAATATTGTGCTAATGCTTAAAACGTAAAATTTTTTATTTCAAGTGCCATGCTAAACTCACTTTAATAAGGAAATAGAATTTCACCAGCTTCGAAATATCTATTAAACTGAATCTTGGAGCAATAAAAATTTTTTACCCAAACAAATTTTATCATGGGAGAATCGTGCATTTCAGCGATTAAAGTTTACAACGAAAATTAAGTCGAAGCCAGCTTTTTTCGCACTGTGTTTTATTTTGAACTCATTTAAATTTGTAGTTGCTCTTAAATTGGAATTGCTACTAGTTGACTAGGAACCAATTAGATGTTGAAAAATATAAATTATTATGTTTTAGAGATTATGAAAATATTTTAACACCGTAAGCTTATAAAAGATCTCCAATCTGTGGGAATAGATGACAAAGAAATCCAGTGCATAAGATACTGGTATTGGCAGCAAACCGCTCATATTACGAGCAACATCGATGGTGATATGACTGAAGTAATATCCATTTCGAGGGGCGTATTTTATCGTAGTTGCTATTCAACATATACTTAGAATTGTTTTTTCAAGAATCATTAACAAGATTGTTCGGGGTGTGCTTATAAATGATATAAGATCTGCTGATGATACCAATCTCATTCTCGATAGTCCAATAGGACTGCAGGAATTAGTAAATAGAATTGTTTCAGTAAGCGAATATTGCGAGCTCCGCATTAATATAAACAACACCAAATATCTGATAATAAGGAATATTATTGCAACTAGCCTTTAAAGTTGACATTAGTAAAATGTGCCTGTAGCTAAAGTGTGGAATAAAGTATTTACAACTTTTTTGTAAAATAAAATTCATATTTTTAAAAATATGGCAGTGCAAGAGCGAAAACTGACTACTTTCGACAAATGAAATTGTTTTTTAAGATTACATAATGGCAACGACTTACTTTTATTTATTTATTTATTTACTGCCAAAAAAACCATTGTGAATATTTTTCTTTTCAAAAATATTGTATGGCTCGTTAATATAAAATATACGCAGTCTCTCTTCCATTTTTTGTTTGCAAACTAAATTAAAATTGTTTTTATTTTTTTATTAAAAATATGGCAACTCCAAATTTATTAACCTCACATTAAAAGTTAAAGGTAGGAACATCTTCCCTTTACCTTATCGGACAGTTTTATCTTAAAGCACACTCATAATAACAAAAAAACGAATAATTTGTCTGATAACATTCTAACTTTAACTATCGGAAAGTTGTAATAATAGCCATAAGTAGAATAAATAATTACAGTTGCACAAAATTGAATGTTAACAATAATGCCACCGAAATAGTACAAAACTTAGTAGTTACCTCCCATGTCATATCAATGGAAACTGAGATTATTTAAATGAAATAAAATGTCGAACAGAAGCAGCTTGAAATGCTTTTCTTAGGTACAACAAAGATTGAACAGTCATGATCTCAATACTAGGATCTGTTTTATGAAATGCTACTTGTATTATGTTACCACCTTTTGATGGATTTACCTTTATTTTCCGTTTTTTTATCCAGTCCTCTTGCTCATTAATATGAGAAGTTATTCGGATGCAAAATTCGGATATTCGTGAACAATTATAAATGCCATGTCGTCTGCAAACAGGACACTTGCATAGATTTTCCCAATTTAAAAAAAAGTTCCTTTGATCTTACTTTAAACGTTCTAACTGTCAGATGGCTCTTCAGAAGCCGTTTAAGTTTCCAGGTAGTACGCGAGTTTTTTTATAACCTTAAAATTGTTGGAAATCCAAAACAGCCCAATCTCATGTATTATTTCCGAGCTCTTACATTGAACTTTTCCAAATGAGGATCGTGCATTTAACGGTTTGCTTTTGGTTCGCCCTTGGCATCTCCTACAGCGCAGATGGGAGGTACAAAAATGACATTTCGGACTACTACCAAGCTGTCAGACCCAATCATGATTTAAAGCCACACTATTAGAGATTTGAACGTTAATAGGGATAGGTTCTTCTTAGTGAATCATAATCGAAATTGCTCAATAAATATTGGTATACTCTTCTAGCAGTTGTTATAACTTTCTAATGTAAAACAAAAGCATTCCAAGTTGCTTGTCACACAAAGTTTGAAACGCGAAAATTTCTGCAAACCAACACAGATACAACAAAAATAAACCGAGACTTCTCCTGAGGAAGGCATGATGAAGGAACAACGATTTATATAAATCGCAATAGTTGTATACAAAGCAAGCTACCAAGAAACGGAGGTTCAAAGTCAACACAATCCATTGTAATAGGCCTGTTCAATCAGAATAACATACTCTACGTTTTTGCGCTCCCTATTGGAAACCCTTATAATTATTGTCAACAGGTCGAATTTCGTTTCATAAGGAATAAGGAGTACTCTGTAGTTAACCCAATTGCATGAAGTATATGTTTTTATAGGAGAACATCATAAAATCCAGCCTTGCATAACATCGGAGTAACTCAAAATTACTCTGTGCCATAATTTTTTGAAGCACTCACAACACAATAATTTTGTTCGTTCAAGCCCGACACATATCGTATAATAAAATGGTCCATGAATGCATAACAATACGCGAGTTATTCATGTCGGACTTTATCGAATGCCTGGGAAATGTCAATAAATAAAGATGAACAGTATTGCTTACTTTCAAATACCGATGTAATAACGGTGAAAATTCAATGAACTTGCTCAATAGTACTTTGCCTTGTTCGAAAACCAAACTGATGGTCTGCGGTAAATAACTCAACAAACAATTTCGTTAGGAATAATATCTTAAAAGAATATAAGGTGCTTTTTAATCGACATTTTTGTCCAAATGCAAAAAGCCATCACTTTATTAAAAACGAACTAGAAAGTTTAAAATTGCTCTCTTGTAAAACTACAAAATTGCACTTAAGAAGTTTTTCCTTATTGACACATAATTCATAAAGTAATTTTTTTAATAAAACTCAAACACATAAAAGTTAACACGTGGATATTTTAACTTTAAGCGAAGAATAAACCAAAATATCACAGCGGATGAAAGTTATGTTATGCATTCATGGACCATTTTATTATACGATATGTGTCGGGCTTGAACGAACAAAATTATTGTGTTGTGAGTGCTTCAAAAAATTATGGCACAGAGTAATTTTGAGTTACTCCGATGTTATGCAAGGCTGGATTTTATGATGTTCTCCTATAAAAACATATACTTCATGCAATTGGGTTAACTACAGAGTACTCCTTATTCCTTATGAAACGAAATTCGACCTGTTGACAATAATTATAAGGGTTTCCAATAGGGAGCGCAAAAACGTAGAGTATGTTATTCTGATTGAACAGGCCTATTACAATGGATTGTGTTGACTTTGAACCTCCGTTTCTTGGTAGCTTGCTTTGTATACAACTATTGCGATTTATATAAATCGTTGTTCCTTCATCATGCCTTCCTCAGGAGAAGTCTCGGTTTATTTTTGTTGTATCTGTGTTGGTTTGCAGAAATTTTCGCGTTTCAAACTTTGTGTGACAAGCAACTTGGAATGCTTTTGTTTTACATTAGAAAGTTATAACAACTGCTAGAAGAGTATACCAATATTTATTGAGCAATTTCGATTATGATTCACTAAGAAGAACCTATCCCTATTAACGTTCAAATCTCTAATAGTGTGGCTTTAAATCATGATTGGGTCTGACAGCTTGGTAGTAGTCCGAAATGTCATTTTTGTACCTCCCATCTGCGCTGTAGGAGATGCCAAGGGCGAACCAAAAGCAAACCGTTAAATGCACGATCCTCATTTGGAAAAGTTCAATGTAAGAGCTCGGAAATAATACATGAGATTGGGCTGTTTTGGATTTCCAACAATTTTAAGGTTATAAAAAAACTGGGGTAAAATATGAGCACCGGTTTCCATATAAAGAAGGGTAAACTATAAAAAAGAGAGCTAGATATCAGAAACACGCAAGAACTACGCAGTTGAGGCTCCTGTGCTTTGTTGTTTATTTAATTTAACAAATTTACAATGTAGGTCCCTTTTTAGACTCCACTTACATATGATTGCTGAAAGTTTTGGAGTATGCAGAGTAATTTTTCGACATTCAAAAAGAGCAAAAAATCATGTAAATAAGTAAATGACCTACATATATTCCGGTGTGCCGAATCATATATATCCTTCAGAAAAGTATGAACTATTAAAAATCGGTGCAAATGATTGTTAGGGATATTTAATGTTGACCAGCGGCATTAGTCGTCTTATTAATATAAATAACGGGTACCTTTATTTGTTTTAATTCCGTTAGTAATTTCTACAAAATTAATTTCCGACCCCACAAAGTATATACTATATGTATATGATGAACCATTATAGGTAGGGAAGCTTAATTAATGATGTCCGTCTGTTCGATGTTGGATTCAATTTTCTAGACAACCTAGGATCTTGAAACTTGGAGCACTTAATCTGTGAGCTTGGCGAATTTTTAAATCAGTCATATAGGTCCACAAGTTTACGATGTATAGGCCAAAAACCATCTTTCTGGGTTTTTTCGGTATTTTCACTCCTTCGGGGACACGCTTATACACAAGCTCATAAAATTCGCATATCCTTATCATATTTGCTATAAAATCCTCCTGCAGAAATTAACATCCCGAGGCACCCAGACAACTTACGGACCAAAATATTGTACTAAATTAAAAAAAAAAAGAAACAAATCAAATATTCTAAAAACTAACAAAGAATTACCGAATTACTTAAAAACCGACATTTTGCAATAAAAAGTTAGAAAAATATTTGCCAAAATTTTGAATTTACCGAAAAATCTAAAAAAAATTTGAATTTAATAAAACCAGAAATTTTAAGAAAAATTTAAATCTGACTACAATTTTGTAATTTCATAAAATCACATAAAATCAAAAAAAAAATTGGTTTTCAAATACATATATTCAAAATGAAGCAAACGAAATTTTATCATAATTTGGGAATTCACTGAAATTCGAAAGTACACCACAAAACCAAATTATAGTTCAAAAATTTTAAATTACAAAAGTATAATATCCCGAAAAATAGAAATTTTAAAGAAACTGAAAATTCACAAAAATTCGAAATTTTTCCTAAATTTTAAATTCACAAATTATAAAATTCGCAACAAAATCAAAAAAACTGGACAATTTTTTTTTTCAAAATTAAAAATTCAATGAAAAACCAACATTTTATGAAAAAAAATAATTCACTAAATTTTAAATATTCACCACAAATAGTCGAAAACTCACAAAAACCCCATATTTACGAAAAACATCAAAATTTTACCAAAATCGATGTTTAACAAAAAAGAAAAATCAAAAGTGATACCCACAAAAAATTTTTAATTAACCAAATTATTTAAAGATCATAAAAATTATAAATTTTATAAAAAATCATAATTCATGTAAAAAATGAAAAAAATTTATCTTAATTTGGTAATTCATCAAAATCCGAAAGTTCACCGAGAAACCTAACTTTAGTTCAAAAATTTTAAATACCACAAATATAATATTCCAAAAAACCGAAATTTTAAAGAAATCGAAGCTGCACGAAAAAAATACAGAGTTCAAAATTTTGCAAAAAAAAAAAAAAATTAAAAATTCACCAAAACTTCAAAAATCGACTATACGATTTAAGAACTGGAATAAAAATAAAAAATTTAATTTGTAAAAAATCAATGTTTAATAAAACATCAAAATTTTACCAAAAAAAAAAAAACAGAGTATACAGATTCACCAAGTATTAAAATTTCACCACAAAAATTTTATTTTCACAAATTTTGTAATTTAACCAAAAAGGTGAATATTCACGAAGAAATCTAAAATATCAAACAAAAAATTCGAATTTCATCTTAACAGGAGCATTCAGTAAAAAAATTTAAATATAAAAATTAAAAAACTTATCAAAATCAAAATTGATCTGAAAACATAAAAAAACAAGTTTCACCATTATTTGGAAATTCATCACAAATCCAAACTATAGTGCAATAATTTTATATTACAAAAGTGACAATATTTACGAAAAAACATTTATTTACAAAAAAAAATATCCAAATATCACCAAAAATTACGAAATTGCCAAAACTTAAAATTCTTCAAAAATTAAAAAATATACCATAAATCGAAGAACTGAAATAAAAATCAATATTTAATAAAAAATTTAAATTTTACAAAATATGCTATAAAAACCAAATTTCGGAATTTTACCACAAAAACTTTAACTTAAAACCAAATTAAAAATGTTTAAATTACCAAATTAATTTTCACGTTATTTCATATAGCTCTCTTACTTGTTCTACATTTAAACCCTCCTTTCGTTAATATAGGCGTTTCGATCGGTTTGTTTTTGCTTAAAAGTTTTCAATAAATTGTAGACTTTTTTGTGATATATAAATAATAGCGGAATTGTATTTTTAGCAATATTTCTAATACTTGATAAAATGTAGAGTTTTTGGGGTTCATTTCTTTCTTAAATTTCAAATTAGGTCAAAGTTGGTTTCAGTTCCTTTTTTGTAAAAATTAGGTTTTTTGGACCTTGTCTAACATCGATTTTGTCGAAATTGCCACGTTTTTTTTTTTTATAAAATTACTGATTTTTGTTTGGCAAAACTGCCAAATTTTTGGGAAATTAAAAATTTATTGTTGAAATTGTAAAGTATGGCAAGTTTGGTTTTTGTTGTATTTTTGGATGGTTTCGGTTTTTCTGGAAATTTTGAGTTTTTTAATTTAGTCTAACATTTGAATCCGTAAGTTATCTGGGTGGGTACTTCAGGATGATAATTTTTGTAGAAGGATTTTATAACAAATTTGATAAAGATTCAGAATATGCAAATTTTTTAACGTATGTATAAGTATTTCCCCACAAGAGTGAAATTACCAAAAAAATCCTTATCTCGGGAACTTGTGGATCAATATGGCTGATTTCAAATAGCGAAAATTCGCAGAAGTTACTGATTAAATAGTTCAAGTTTTAAGATCCTAGGTTGTCTAGTGCCGTCAGAAAGTTGATTACAACATCGGACAGAGGGATAAAATGAAATTGTTAATTGATCCACTACCTATAAGGATCCAGAATATAATTATGATTCTTGATTTGATATTCCTTTTTGATTTGATAATAATATATATTACTTTATTATGTCGTATATGAATATTGTAGTAACTGCAAACGGAATGACAAATCTATATATACCCTTTTCATTTTTGTAAAGACTATAAAAACTACTGAATATTTCTGGCGCTACATTTAAGTAAATGTTGTAATTTTAAATTTCTTTCAACATAACAGCTTTACAGAAACTTTTTCATCTCATGCTTGTCATCATGGTAAGAATTAAAAGCACTTCATATAATAGCGTCGCAGCATTTCCTTTTATAGCGGTAATTCCATGTGGAAGTTTCTTTGTATTTAATCTTCTGAAGTTTTCGTTCCGCCTAAAATTTTTTTTTTTTCGATTAAAGTGAAGATTGCTGTTAAAGTTGCGGATTAATGACTTTTACTATCAACAGCACGAAAAAGTTAGGACCAAATAAATGGATTTCACATAATGATGGGTGTTGACGTAGAATACAATTAGCTTTATGTGAGGTATTAATGAAATTCTTTGTTGACTTTGAGGGCAGTGGTTGATTGGGGGTTGCTGACATACCTGCGACTTCAGAACCCCATAAAAAATCTTGCTGTCGCTTCCATAAAGAACCATACCAATAAGGTGTTGATTTTTGGAACGAATTTCCATCATCCCTTGTTTAATTTTTCGTTCTGAGAAGTTTGCATTAATTTGTTGTCTGGTATCTATTTGTCATGTGAGCTACCTGCTGCCGGTTCACACTTAGCATATGCCTACGTGATAAACGAAATTCACCTGCTACTAGCGCACACCGTTCAAGTAGGATCACAAAAAATTGGCTAACGAAAATCTGAAGCGCTCCCCCTTGACGGTGATGAATTTACCAACGTAGTTTTCATAGTACCAGTGATAAACATACTGTCATCATCGACCCGAACTTATTGGAAAACCCATTATTTCTTACAGAAGTAGTTTTCATTATCTACTATAGTTCCCGCTTATACAGACACAAACATTAGGCAACCTACACACAAACTAACATGCATCTGGAACGCATACATACATATATGGAAATGCAAGAACGGTTGGATGTTGCTTTGAGTATGTGATCTAAGTTTACACTTCTATAGGATGTCTCAATAAGAGTGCACTATGGAATTCTTTGCTGCAATCAATTAACTCTTTTGTGCACGGTGTGGCAGGTCCTGCGGATACCACATGTAGCTCAGATTCATGCCGTCCAGTTGAGGCCGCAAGAATTTCAGAATTTCGTTACCATGTTCCTTGAATTTTGATCGGTAAGTCGAAGCAAAGAATACATACGATTCATAAAAAATCCGTGAAGTTTTGTGTATTATCGAAAAGTTTTCTGCAATTTTAATTATCAAAACAATCATAGATGTCAGCTGGTCAATATCAAAGTTAGCCCTTGTGCGAAAAAAATAAAAATAATAAAATAAATTTAAATAATGCTTTCTTATTGTGATACCCTATAGATGATAATAGAGCGTGCGTGTACTTTTTAATGCATTGCAGATTAATGAATAAGTAAAGAGAACAAAATTGAATTTATTTAAATTGACTAAAATGTGTTTTTGTTTACAAAAACTTAAAAAGAAAAAGTAAGTTCTCTGTAACGAATCTTAAAAGTATGTTGTGAAGAACAATTTTTGTTGTATCTGGATATGTTGTGCCTTTGATTTTTTGAAATAGTACGAAGAAATACCTTTCAAGTTAAGTTCAGTTCCATTTTACGGTCACTACGATAATTAACACAAAATAGAATGAGGTTGAACAACATCCTCATTGACGTTGCTACCGGGTCACAACGTGCCAAAAAAATCAAAATTGTTTGATTTTTTGTACAATCGAGACACAATTTAATACATCGAGCCCACGAACGTTGCAATCTCGTGTACAAGTTGTACCAACCGTCGCAACGTCAGAAGCGAAAACGCGATATCATTTTGTAAAAAATATAACACAACACTTTATTTCGTATAATATGTTGTAATTATTGCAAAGTAAGTTGTGTATTAATTACAGTAAAGATTTTAATAATATGTGTCCAATATTGTTGGAAGAAAAGCAGACTTGGGCGTTGCCAATTATCAATTATTAGCGATTGTAATTGAATTGGCATTGAATTGAATTGAATTGGCAGCTCGCAATTACCAATTACAAGTAATTGTTAATTCGTAATCACGAATTACAAATTATAAATGGCGTGTAATTGGACCTGTAAATAATTACATAAAGTAATGCCCATATCTGAGAAATAGTATTAAATACCGATGAGACATACATAGTTTGAATCGGAAAAAATATAATGAAATTTTCGAAGACCAGAGATACTTTGAGACCTTGCAACACCGCTTCATTAAACAACATAAGGCCCAAGTTCACGACTTGAATTCAACAGTAAAACCTCCTCTATAGCCATGTGAAGTTTCATCATAATAAAATAACTCTAACTAGAAATTGTATTTTTTTGGGTGATTTTTATAGTCATAAAATCCGTTTTTTTGCTAACAGGGCAGGTTTATTAATTTCCGAAGAACAGTGACATACAGAGGAATTTAAAATAGTCAAGGTCATTGTACCCATCTCAGATTAACACCAGTGCACGTATGTAAAACGCTTCAAAGAAAATTTTTAATGACGGTGCAAAAATCTACAAAATTATTATGGGCCAAAGCAAATCTTGACAAAGTTTTATCGAACGAAGACAAAACATATAAAAGTTTGTTGTTAGTTTTACTTTTAAATCGGAAAGATCCGAGAGAAAGAATTATGAAAAAAATTAAATATAAAACTTTCTGGTTTTGGCTGAAGTCTCATTTGGATAAAGTTTTCCTGATGAGCTGGCATAAGCAACAATGTATACTTTCCCACATGACACTAAAACAAAAATTACTCTTTTGTTTAATCACAAAAAAGATTATTTTAAAATTATGATTATGCACTGCAACTGTTCTAAACAATGTGTAATCCTAATTTATTCCTTTTATACTTTTTACCTCATTAGGGAAATTCTCCTTTATGTTTTTCTCTATCTCTAAAATAATAATTATTCTCTTTGACTTTTTAGCGCTTTTATGAGGCAGCCAATTTACATCCGATTCGGTTAAAGTTGCTGCTTGTGGGTCGCTGGTGGTGTAGTTTGCAACTTCTATGCCTTTTGGTTTTAATGACCTTCACTCGCTGTAAAACGATTTATTATGTGTCATCTCATGACATCAAAAGTGAAATAGAAAGACTCCAACTCAAAATAGAAAACTGAAAAAATTAAGACTTGAAAACTAAAGCGTGAAACTTTATAAAAAGACAGCTGTTGCGGGTAACTATCGCCAACGACGTGTGCTAAACATGCAAGTTTTTAATTCATATGGGTCTTTCCATATGCATACATTTCCAAGTATTTGGCAAATCCTCAAAAATTCTTGGAAAAAATATTTATTTGTTTATTTCTATGTACGTATGTATGTTTGTGGCTACACCATTTTGTTAAAATGCTACGCCCACCTCCCATACAACCACAAGGTCTCAGTCTGGTGGGATCAGGAGATTCCGTAAGAGGCAATATTAATTTGGTTTGCGTTTTCTGCAATTGTGATGATTACAGTTTCTATAGTGCTGGAGCCAATACGGTGTATTTAATAATTCTTTTATATCCTGATATGTTCAGCTTACAGTTTAGCGTTTGTGTACCTTTCACCCCATGATATATGGACTGTGCAATCTGTTAATGGAATATCGAAAGATGTTTAGCATAACGTTAATGCTTTTCGAAAAGGTCGCTTTATCTTTTCTATCTGACACATTAATATTAATTCGTAAATCTGAAACTATTGAAGCCCCATTTTGCTTTTCTTGATTATCTGATCTTTACATAGGGGCTGCTTGCTGTGCCACCATTAAGAATGAGTTTGCAATACCCTTCCTTATTTTACTATGTCACTTTTCTATGAAAGTAGTTAGGGATAATGATATTTTTACCTTGAATTTAAATATCTTGTAATGCTCTCTATTTAAAAGAGAAGAAAGAGTTGAAAATATTGTTAAATTTAATTTACATGTTCGCCGTATTATATTTTTTTCATTTCTTAACAAATAACAAGAACAACATTTGGAGTACCAACTGTTTTTACCACTATTGTACGTTTCAAAAGTATTAAAAGGAACCAAAAATTGATTGCATAATTAGGAAATTAAAAATTTTTTTCTTTAATTTTTTCTTTAATAAAACATTGAACATTATCTTTCGAATCAATCATTGTCAAAAGCGGACTGCGACAAACAGCAGTCCCTGAATTCAAAGTGCAATGGCCCATATAAAATTTGGAAGGTTATTTTCTAACTATCTTGTAACGGGTTATCTATTTAGTGGTTTCATAACCGTCGATCTGGCAAGGCTGTGAGCTGTTAAATATCTGTCATCTGAAGTGTAATTTATTTAGTGAAAAGTTTGCCATTTACGAATACGGCGCGTTAAAACTTACTACAAGAGTGGTGGTTCAAACGTGGCCACTTTTCTAGGGCTACGTGATTAGGGTCATCATAATCGACCTACTGTGCAATGAATTGGCATGATTATAAAAATATTTGAATAGACTGGAAGCGTTACAGATGTGGGCATCTGCATCATCGCAATGTGCACACCGCCGAAAGTATCGCTTCTCTTAGTATAATTGGAATTAGTCGATTACACGGCATTCTTAGCAATTGCGCCTACCTTATGGTTCATTATGGATTAATTTGCATTTGGATTTATACCTCTATCCACACAAAAGTCCAACTCACGCAATAAAGAAAGTCGGTTGACCATTCACAACGCCGTAGATATTCTAACTGGGTGCTATTGGCAGCAGGCTTTTAATGCTGATTTTTCGTGTCTACGCGATCAATCCCCTAACGTTGGAGCATTTGTAAAGCAACATTAACCAAGGTATCGCCGAGACAACGTCCGAAATGTGCGAAGAAGTGGTCGAAAAATATCTTAAAAGGATCGACTGCTACAACGGTAATGGCAGGGTCTATACATTATAATAAAACAAAAGTTTCACCGAAATCCTAAGTTTATGTGTGTTTTATTTAACTTTACTTTTGAAACTGGAGTATGAGTTTGAATGAAAATGGAAATGGAATGGAAATTTGTAAAAAAAATCCTTATGGAAATTTTTTTGGGGCTTATTGGGCAACAGGTAAGTGAAATAGAAAAGACTGAAAGCCATAATTTGAAAATTTTCATTAGAGCAAACTTTTATTTTAAATTGTTCAATCGGGGAGTTGAATATATTCCCCATGACTTAACTTTTATTTGCCATATCTAGACTTCCTTTATGAACTCGATTCGTGGGCATTTTGCGTGCAAATTTTTTTAATTGGACATGTTTAGCAGCGTCCAATTTTACCCGTTTTTAGCCCAAATACTTTTTTATGAACTTCCAATGTCATCTCTTAGTACAAAATTTGTATTAAGCACAGTAGGGTAGGATAGAGTAGTATAGAGTCGAGTAGATTAGGGAAGAACAAACTAGGGTAGAGTAGAGTCTAGTAGGTTAGCATAGAGTAAAATAGAGTAGAGTTGAGTAGATTAAAGCAGAGTTAAAAAGACTGGAGTAGTGCAGAGAAAACAGCAGTAGATTAGAGTACAGTAGAGTCGAGAATCATAGGGTAAGGTAGGGTAGCGTAGACTAAGGAAGGGTAGAGTAAAGTAGTGCAGAGTAGAGAAGAGTAGATAAGAGTATGGTAGACAAGAGCCGAATATAGAAGGGTAAGGTAAAATAGAGTAAATTAGAGTAGAGGAGATTAGAGTAGGGTAGTATAAGGTAGGGTAGGTGGATTAGAGTAGAGTAAACTAGAATAAAGTAGAATAGAATAGAGTAGAGAAGAGTAGAGTACAATAGAGTAGAGTACAATATAGTAGAATATAGAAGCAGAGAGTAGAACACAGTAGAGTAAAGTAGAGTAGGATAGAGCAGCGTAAAGTAGAGTAAAATAGAGTTGAAATGATAGAGTCAAATAAAGTAGAATAGAGTAGTGAAGAGTAGAGTAGAGTACATTAGAGTAAACTAGAGTAGAGTAGAATAGAGCAGAATAGGCTAAAGTTGACTACAGTAGATTAGAGTAGAGTAGATTAGAGTAAAGTAAAGTAGAGTAGAATCGAGTAGAGTATAGTAGAGTAGGTTAGGGTAGAGTACAACTCCCATGTATGATTCAAAGTCTATTGAAGCTTCTCGACTGTGAAGAAAGGAGGGCGAAGTTGCTTATCGGTGAAAGTAGGGTATCCAATTCTATTGACTCACTATGTCACTGTTTTAGCGGTACTACAACTGAATATACTGCAATGAAAATAGGGAACTTGTCGCTGATATCCGAACATATGTACGTACAATACGTTCACCCGTTCGCGATAGATTCGGTAGTAGATCACACAACACACTAGAGAGAAACATCGTTATTTAGCTGTACTCTTCGTATGCGGAATAAACATCCTTCGTATGTGTGTTCTGCCATTTTCATTATGGAAGAATGTAAATTAAATGTCAAACACTACTTTTGCTATTTATAACCATTTTTTTCCTTATTACAGCATAATACATTGCATGGGTAGGGATAATCCCCTGCGTGCTGGAACAAATAAACAAACATAGCCCAATGATCTTGCTGTGCTGGAATTGGACCTTTCGGATTCATGCTACTGTGGATAGCCTACACGGACCTTTGAAGTATGATATATCCCATACATAGTGAAATACACGCACTTAACAATTTCACTTATACCTCACACATAGCTTGTTTGATGTCATTCTAACATCGACCCGTCCTTTATTGCGAAAACTTCATTATAGAACTTCATTCATAGGAGCAACAAGGTCGAATTCAAATGATTTGAAGTGACACGTGTGCAAAAGTCAGAATGTTGGCAATTCAAATTTGAAAGTTCACTGTGTTTGGAGAATTAATTATGTAATAAGAAAGAAAATTGTTGTTGTTAAACACAAAGCAGTGGGAGTACATTTGTTGCCACATGGAAGATTAAATCTTCAGATTTACAATTATAATCACTTCCATATCTACGCACACACAATTCTTCTTCCTTCATTCACACTTAGTAATTAAATTCGCTTGGCAAACTGCAGCTTGGAAACATGTGATATATTTTTCAAAGTTCATAACACACTTGCAACATTTGCATTCAAATGATTTAATATCTCGGTCATTAGTCTAAGCATCATCGTATGCCACCGAGGTATGTGCTTATAATCTCATCTCAAATCTATGATTGAAGTAAATAATATTTTGGGGGTTTGGTGTCTGTGAGGGCATTCTACAAATTAGGAACTTTAGAGGAATAATTTTTTTGATTTTCAAAGAAGAATATAATTTTACGAATTATTTTGAATACGAAATGCCTACAAGAATGTACGTATCATCTTTTTCCATCTAACAGTTCAATTCAATCAAACTTGCATCGGAACAACGTCTGCAAATTGTTTAAATTTATTGTAAAAATTGTAGGCCAATTCGTAAAACGCATCGGCTTGTGGGCCGATGGAATCATTAGTAAAAATGTGTTAAAAATTATGATCGTGAAAACGTTAAAGTCAACGGCGAGTGAAATACAAACACGAATACTAACTTTTCCTGGTCTGGATGGTGCACAACTAATTTATTGAAAGATATTTGTTTTACGAATTGGACTTATTAACTAGCCAGCTCGTTCAAGTGTTTTTACGCCATTCGATTACTTTCTCTGAAATGTGTAAAGTTATACGTCTACGTCTTAATTTTTTAATCCCCCATTGGAATCGTAGTAGAAATACGGAACAATGACAAAAGTAATTTGATGAGAGATATTCTACACGGCTCATACTTTGTTTTAATACTTTTTAAACATTGGTTGGGTCTAGGTCTTCGGTTGATAAAAATGTATTCTGACTGCTTGTGACTTCGACACCATCGATACTTCTACACTGACAAACAAATTGCAGGTAAAACATGTTTTGGGACAAAAACAGTTCAACAATTTAAAAAAAGTAAAATTTTGTGACTTTTTTATGTCAGCAAATAAAAAGTATGTGATTTTTCAATAAGGGCTGGTTAATAAAATTATTATTTATTATTTAGCTACGATGCGAAATTATAAGTTATACGATTAAACAGCACGACCAGTGATAAAATTCTATTGTCAAAATTAGCGCAAAAGCTGTCTGCATTGCGCCAATTTCAAAGTCTGTCGATTTCTCACCGTGCAAATTTTACTGCAGGGGAATATCTATGCCGACCCCCGATCCCTTTACAAAGGGGATCTCTTTTCCTTTCTTCAAATTGGTTTTAGGCCACCGATTTGTAATTTACGACTGGCTTACTTTCATTGGGCTTCGTGCTAACACTAGATTTTACTCTTCACTGTAGTGATTTTACACTGTCGACTGGTAACTGCCTTACTCATCACGGATTCTCTTGTAATTGCAAAGATTTGTCTAAGGGTTAGGTCCCCTATGACATCCACACATTATCTTTGGAAACTGATTTATCCAGAATTCCTCCATTGGCAATAAACAGCGCAGTTCCTACACTTCATTTCTTACGAGGCTTCGTAGCCCTCCTCTAACGGAATCGCACGATCCAATGTCTTTAGAGGTCTTAAGAGCAGCTTGAGGGATTAATCCGTCAACCTCTCCGGAGGTATTCCTGTCCATCTCTTCCGGATTCCTCCCTTAAAATTTAACTTCTTTCATAGAATTCATATGATTTCCATGAGTAATGGAGAAAAAGCTTTCCACCCACAAAGAGTTGCATATAGGAAGGAAAGTCTTTATTAAAACCAAAAAGTTGGTTGATATCCAGAATTCACATACTAGATACTAAGCTATTCCACCGTGGATTAAGGATTTTTGTGAGAGAGTTAACTGCTCTTCGGTCGATTTAATTAGCCAGGCTCCTAGCAGAGATAGTATCTGCCGCCACCATGAGGAGGTATAAGTCAGAACTTCTGATAGTTCCGACAAGCTATACTTTTGTTCCTGTCAGTTGAAGACCAGCACCGTGCAAAATATATCTTGGGAAAGTAACGTAAGTCGATCAGTAAGATCGTGCGAATTGATCTATCTTGAGTTTTTCATGTGCAAGAATTTTGAAGCCTACAGTCAACATAACCCAGGACATAACTTGAATTTAGATGTATATATACGGCAGTCATTGAAAATTGGAACTCTCGGTTCAGTGCCACCGCATACGTAACGGCTTACATGGGCTTTGCAAACAGTTACGAAATATCGTTTTATCTCGCACACCGCCTGTATTACTCTGTTTCAAGATTGACCCTGCCTTTGTGGAAAATCCTTTATGAACATTTATTTTTTTAAAAGCCACTTAATTTTTTCTGTTTCTGTAAACCCATTAACAGTTTACAAAGCACCCATTAGTGTTTTTTATGACAACAGTTTGTCCAAGTGAAACCTCAGCGCGAGTATTTACTTTTGACATGCTTCGAAAGTTTGACTTGACCCATTTCTAACAATCAGGATTTATTATAGCGCAACTCTATTCGAAATATATATTTGGCCTTTAGATGAACACATACATACATATGTATGTATGTATGTATGCTGCACAAAAATGTTCTCGCTGCTTAAACACAGATGGCTCTACTGGTGATATATTTTGCACGGGTCGGTATTTTTGCAATTCATGTTGTTCAACTGTGTTTATGGGTAACCAAAAACTTCTTAAGGTATCCAAATCATAATGCATTGCTTTGCTTTTCAACAAGATTCTTAAAAAATAATAAGGGGACTTATGATGATGTTGCTTTTGAATAACTACGCTCCATTTGAGTTTCTGGATTATGGTTTTAGTGGATTAGCTGAGTAGTAGCTTCTGTCTTTAAATAACTATGGCCCCTGCTGAGTAGGTGCTTTTAAATATTGGTTTAATTTCATTCCATTACTTATTTACCTGGGTTACTTCCGCATTCGTGGTTCGCCGCCATTTGAAAGCCACCCACCCGCATTCGAAAGATAAGTCGCACACTTTTTACCTTAATTTAAATATTGACAATTACGAGTATGTATGTTCGATTGGAGAAGACTGTCTGCGGTATTCCAAATAAAAATTTTACGAGCAAAAGTCTTAAAAAAATGTATAATTAATTAATATTAAATTGAACCATGATTATTATTTCTTTTCTACCTCCACTGTTCTTATTTTATTTTTCGTCCATCCATTGTCTTCAATTTTAACCGGGGTTTTATGTGACTTCATAATTCGCTAGAACTGATTATGTCATCTGCTAAAAATATAAACACCCAGTGTTCACAGCTCAAAAATGTTAAACTGCGGCATAAATAGAAGAAACAACATTGACAGAAGGACAAGTGATTGGACAAGTACTAGAAGTGTGTGGCTTTTTAAACACTTACGAAAATGTAATTGCTCACAATAAAAATAATTGCTTTAATCTGTGGAAATATTCATATGGAAATATGCATATGAAAGACAAATGTTTCCATTCATATTTCACCGTTTACTTTCTTTCATTAAAAACTCATTTCCTATTCAAACAAATCACGCTGGACGCTATGCTTTCTTTAGTTGAGCAAAGAGTTCTGGGAAAAATATGGGTTTCCAACACACATCAGAAACATTGAAAACTTTAATAGTATTCTATGGGACACAAGAGTATCAGTGGCATAAAGAGTTTAATGCGGCCCGTACAGTGACTAAAGACTTGACTTGTTCCGGTCGTGTGTTTTTTTTCAAGGAAAACATGCTTGCACATCGTCGTGTAAGCATCATGGAGATATATTTTGGTACGCCTTTTATGGGCGTTATTTGGCCAAAAAGTTGTCGAAAACATATGTATATAGCGGAGGCGAGATATGAGCTTCAAAACTATTTAGAATACAATCTTTTTCGACATTCAAAATAAAGGATTTGTCCTACGTGTTCTTTTACTGCTTTGGAGTGGGCCTCTCCCAATTCCTTCCGTAAGATCAAAAAAGAAATAAGGAATACGCGGCCAATTCTGCCTGCTTTTTGTTCAGAAGACACTTATTTAGAATTTAAAACTAAAAAAAGTACAATTGTGGTACTTAAAATCATAAAATAATCGAAATATTACGAGAAACTTAAAATCGCATTTACACCAAAAAATACATAGCACTGCGATACAAAAGTTGAGAAAAAAAAATTATTCAGGGATTCTAATGTACCAATTCTATTTTGTTGGAGTCCATGGATGACGAAAATACCGTTGGTTTTTTTAGGTCACTTCATAAAGTGATTTCATAACGGTAAATGTAGTGAAAAACGGGTTTTCTTAGATTTTCAGTTTTAAACAACGGATTTCTTCTTAAAGAAAAGGATCGAATATAATCTCTCAATCAAGATATATTTTTTGTAAATCGTTGAAGTATACAAAAAATGCATTAAAAAAGTATTCTTTTGTTTACCTCAGGCTATAAGTTGCTTATGAGTTACCAAACACTATGGATAAAAAATAAAAGACCTATGCCAATTTTTGTGCTTTAACTTTTTGGTTTTTTATTCAGATATTACTTGTTAACTATATTCAATAACAATGTGTGAAAGTCAAAAAAGAGAACAGAATATATCTTAAAATTGGCAACACTAGATAATATTTTTTTTAAATAGTAGCGAAGTAATCGATAGTGAATAAAAATATTTTAAAGAAAAAGTTTTTATTTAAGAGCTTAAAGCTTGGAATAATTAATTGATAAATATAAAAAATGCGAAAAATATTTATAATAAGCCGATATAAAATGAAAAATATTAAATAAAAATTTTATAACAAAATTGGTAAAAATATATAAAATTACTAGATTAAAAATATATAGCTTGAAAAACTAAACTAAAAAACTATTGAATCAAAATCGTGGAAAATTTCTAAAAAAAAAACCTCTTCGCAATTCATCGATCTTTTTTTTTGGATATTCCGCTAAGTACTAAGATTTCATGGTTGCAAACCCAGTGTTGTAATTTTGTGCATATACCACGTCGCCATAAGGCGGCATCGATTTTAGAGATACATTTGTGATGATGATTTTAAAGTAGGTCGAGTTTAAACTGGATTGTTTAAAAAAAAATTACATTTTAAAATTTCCTGCAAATGATCGTTTTTTATTCTTTCACTTACGAAAGAACAAATTTTTTATTTTTATTAATGCGATAACTATTAAAGTATACTGAAAAAGGTAAGATATTACACCGCAGTAGAAGGGAATACATGAATTGTTTGTTTGTGCCTCTATACACGTCATCAGCATTATCTGTGTCATTCTGCTGAGTATTGTATATTGCAAATATATTTAACCCACCTAGTAATAAAAATTTAAATTGAGAAACTTCTAAAATTTTCATAATATATTCGAGCATTTTTCTGTTAGGTCAGAACGAAGTTTGCCCACCGGTACTTTTACTCGTTATGTACGTTATCGTACTACTTCTCACTTTATTTCAATAGTTTAAAAACCTTAAAATTGTCTTTATATTTTCGCTTTCATTACCTGCGTCCTGGAAGACGTTATATATTTTTAAAATTTCTTTAATTTAAGTTGATCAGAAACCTGGTCACGGACAGATCCTTACCTTCTGTCTCTATATTTAGTCGTTACATTTCTCACAGCTTTTTCAACACGATGCCGTTTCCCACAAAGCAATTTGCAGAAGGCGTTGTACCTCTTCAAAGTTAATAAACATGAGGAAGAGAGAAATTTCACTAGGGGGCTTTTCCACAATTACATCACGTAAAGATTTAAGATTTGTTAGGAATACTGAAGTGTGGAGGCTGAGGTGTATTTATGACCTTCATTGGGGGTGTTGATGATCAGTAGTCTTTAAACTCGTCGCTAAGACTTTATGCGATATATTTGAGTAAGGAAAAACTTTTTTGGGGCTTGCTTACAGTTATCTGGAACTGGCCATGTGCGATCTTGTGTGATCCGACAACTTAAGTTCCCATCCGTAACTTCAAAAATGTATATATTTCTAGCGCCAAAGTTTTTTTATACATACCAACTTCAACGAATAAAAGCCTAAAACAAAACTTAAAGTAGATTTACTTTTATTCTGACATCAAGAAAAATCATGCCAATCCCAATAACAAGCTATACCCTTTCAATGACACAGAATGATATCAACACCTCTGTTTACGAGATGGTAATTCAAATCGTAAATTTAATTTATTTCTGTTGTAAAATGGCTTAACAGAGTAAAGTTGCGATGATGGTTAGCTTGCATATTTATGGACATAATCGTATAGTCCACGAAAACAACGGGCTCGATTTGTTTTGGTTATTGTGGACAATTAAAAATTGAAAGCATCACTTAAAGAATTAATCATTTCAGATTTTGTCTGATTAATTGCGTTATTTAACATAACCAACCAATATTTTGCTGACTTTTTTACTTGTTCTGCTTCAATGCTCGTTGTAACCAGAGTGCTACATGCTGCATATTTAATGACTTATGCTGCCTGGTGTAAATCACTTAATCCACACTTTTTCTTTTTTAAGAAAACAAATGTACAATGTACAAATAGTCAAGATTAAATTAATAACTGAATTTAAAAGAATAATTTAAAAAATGCTTCCCTTGATGAAGAAAAATTCGCATTTCATGGAAAAAAGGATTTAAAATAAGCAAAAATACGTGCGACAAATAAAAGCAAATTTAAATACTTCCATTTATTACATCCATATATTTTTCTTTTATACAATTATGCACTTGTACAGCAGCCAGAAATATGGTGTGATAAAAATTATATATTTTTACGGAATATTACAGCACCATTTCCGTTCAAATTTTATAAAATGCACGACAATCTTAATTGAGGTAGATAAGGATACGGAATGAGTGTGCGTTTTGCCTTGAAATTTCTTTCGCAAGTGGTATTTGTTTTCTCATAATTTTAGCCATTTATTTTGAAAGTGGCGTAAGTCGTTTTATTTATTTATTCAATTAAAATATTACAAGTGTTAGTTGCATTGATAGAATAAAAATTAAAAAAAAATCAACACTTCGGAACAAATTTAATTTAATGGACTTCTTTGAGATTTGGGCAGTACCAAGAGGTAAATTACATCAAAACTAAATGTATATGATATAAAATAAAAAAATTTAAACTATTTTATAGACAAATCTATTTAATAAATGAAAGCTATACATTGTGAGTTTCATACTTTCCTGGAAACTTGGCAGTGTCATGCCATTCATTCGCTGACCAGTTTTCCATCAAGAGTGGGCAATGGCCTTTTGTTGGCTAAGCCTTCGGGGCAGAAGCCACTATAAACTGAATTAGCCATGCGCTACAAGTATTTAACGTCTGTCGAAAGTGCCTGTTGGTCTGCAGTTTCCATTGGTGGTGGCATGATTCCCAAACTAATTGGTTGAAAATCGGATACAGCCTACAACAACGTATTTTACATTTAAATAGTTTATAATCGTATTTATATTGTTTACTTGCTTACCTCATGCTGCTCGCATGTTTTTATCAGCTTAGGTCTTATAGGGGTAACTTTATCTGTAACGATATGGCCGGAATTGTTTTTGAAATTTGAGTTTACGAATTTGAGAGTGTTGAAAACTTATTATCTGTTCCAAATTTTTAAACCTTTGTCGTTGTTTGGATATACGAGTATGTTACTGGTTCGTTATTAATAAGCATTGTATATTTTCGTTAATACTGTTTACTTAGCGTTTTAATATTTTTATTGATTAGACTATATATCTGTGCGTTACTCTTGACAGCGGAACGGGGGTTTTTCAAAACGGCCATAATTGGGAAAGCAAAAATTGTTTTTTCCAAGTAAGTTTTTTTGTAAATGAATAGTATGTATGAATGTATAAAGATTCTTTTAACTTATGCGGACTGTTAGGTTATACCATATTTTAACGCTCTGCCTATGATGGAAATGCCACATACAAATCGGGGACATCCTAGTCCCCCTAGATAAGAATTATCCTTCTTCAATATTGTCTGATTCTAAATCGCCAATACCTACCTGTATACCAAATTTCAGCTCCCTAGCTAAAGTGGAAGTGATTGAGTTAGAGCGAAATCATTTTCACGATGGAGTTCTATCTGTCTCTTATTTTGTGAACTAGCTTAAGATCCTTTTTTTCTTGTTCTTATCTGTTAAAGATTATAAAGAAGATCTGTTAAGGATTTTCACAGATCGGAAATATATTAATTTTAAAAATTATTCCCCTCCTTAATTTCAAAAGTATTTGCTCATTTAATTCTGATTATAGAAACGATTATGTTTACAACAGAAATAAGGAGACCCTATATAAATTATACGTTCTTAAAATAAATCCCTTATTATACCAAAATAACCGGTTTGTTCGATATTCGAAAAGTTCATGATTAAAAACAACCGGTCGAATAAAAACCGTTCGATCTCTGTATTGACAGGATCAGTTTCACTCTCAAAGACAGCACTAAAATTTTACCGGATCTATGCGGAAGAGTCATATCTAAGTAGAATTCTCTGTTCAAAGTTGAGACTGACATTTTGACGATCTCATATCCCGTATGAGAAATTAAAAAGAAATTGCCTTGACATCTAATATACAGCTTGTGTTATTCCATTTCAGCATCGATCCGCCGTTATTGAAAACCCATTTAGGTTATCAGCAATTCTATGCAACCAAACGAGAGCGTAGAAACTGAACAGAATTTGGCAGTAAAAATAGTTCCGTATGAAGTTATTCTAACACCCAACCATCGCACCTTTGCTCAGCTGGATTGCTTGAATTTAGTCGTTCATCATTGTACACCTTTTTCTAATATCTTTGCGCAAAGTCGACTAGAACTTTATAGTTAAGCCTGACTTTTTTGTACCAAAATTTAATATGGAGGGGCTGTGGTTTCAGCAAACCAGTGCAATATGCCACACAGCGCATGTACCAATAGATTTCTTGAAAGAAATATTCGGTGAATGAATAATTTCGTGTAATGGACCCTTAACTTTGCTGCCAAAATATTGCAATTTGACCCTGGTGGACTATTTTTTGTGGGGCTATGTGAAGACTCTGGTTATCACTGGCGAAAATCGTACTTCGCGATTAGACTTCCTCCGACCGACCCATCCGAAGTGGCAACTATCCCCCTTCATCTGTGTTCTATTTGAATTTAAAGTTCTATACTCCTAAAAAATCACCTATTATATGCTTGAGAATGGCGAAGGATTAACAAATTTCGGTGCTCACAGTTGATCGATTATGGTGACATTAACATGTACAAAGTGTTTTAAATCTTTCAATACTTACAGATCACGATGTCCTTGCATGATGAAAACCGTTTGAAGTAGATGCACTTATAATAAAATTAAAGTTGTCAAAATTTCTTCTATCTATTCCTTTTAGTATTCCTTCTCTATGAAGTTTAGCTGGAACAAATTTAATATTTCAACCTATATCTTTACATATATGTATCCGAACGAGCTTACAGAACTTGTAGCGCGTAATTACGTCAAAAGTTTGTTGACACTAACTGAGATCGCTTTACCAAAATTCAATTGAAAATGGTGCTGTTTGCCACGCGAATTGTTGAATCACTCCGTGTCGTATTGAATTCACACATTTCCGCCCTCTTTGTCGTTTATCGCTATACAAGCGTATTTAACTTAAAGCTCTGAGAATCTGTTCTGAAAACCAATACAAATATGTTGATGCGTATTCCCAGAAACACATAAACACCCAAACGCACCCACTACTGCCACTAAACATCATTATACATACATACACACACACACACACACACAGTGTTTATTCTCGTTTACATGCTTTGCACAATAAGAAAATAAACACATACATTAAAGCAAATCCTTCTGTTTATATGGCTTTAAGCTACTTAACGCACATGCTCCCCCGTATATGTGGATATGAAATGAATATGTAATACGCACTCACACGCACACATACACATTATATAAAAGCATTTATTCACACATGATCACAAAGCCAGAATAAAAAACTCAGTTTTGAAAACAAAAAATTTTAAAATTTGCATATTCGTTTATAGCGTTTATTATTTGGAGTTAAAGTATAAATGTTAGCCTGCCTGATGGGTGTATATTTATTTCGTTACAGTGGGAACGAAATATGTGCAGAAAATACTTCAAACATCCCAATTACAATTGACACCACACTACTGTCGTCAATGGGTTTACTTTGTATTCAACGTAAAATTTCACAGATTGCTGCCCACAACACTGTCAGAATACAATATATTTTATTTTGCTTGGATTCTCTCATTTTTATACATACTTTCCAAAAATTAGCGAGGCATATACATATATGTACGTGTTTTAAGTTATGTGCCGGGTAGCAGCATTAAGAAAGTTGCTACATTCCGACTACTCGAGTAATCATAACATTTGTGATACAAAATTTTAAAAACTTTGAAAATGTAATAGTACAAGTTTTGTTTGTCACTGTTTTATGTTAATTTAATATCTCTACAAATACTGCTAGCGAGCATACATTTACATACTTACTCACAATTGTGTACATACGAATGTATACGCTTGTGTTTCCTTTGGGCATTTAAATAAGTAAAAGTGTGGCTGTGCACTTTTCTTATATAGCAGATCCTCAGTAATTGATAACGTACAATTTAATGCAATTTTAACGGTTATTTATAGAATTACGTCAGTGTTAAATGATTTAAATTTTAAATTATTGAATTTGATTCAATATAATTCTTCTAGACTTCTTTGCACAACCCACACCTGATTATTTTGCGGGCGAGCACCAGCAACGAGTATTAAAAGCGAACAAAGTTTAATATATTAGAATTGTTTTTGTGTTACTGTTACTTCATGCCTGCTTCGGCGTTAAATTTTGTTCAGTTGTTGAAATTGGCAGCATCACCTTATGATGTAAGTAACTTGAAAATTAATCTGCATATTAATGCGATAAAATGGAACAATAAATAATTTTTACACACCTAAAGTAAGTAATAAAAACGAAAGCTTTATTGTAATATGTTCTCAATCGAAGCTAACAAAAAATGTAGTGACCCATAGATACTAAAAAACCTACCCTTTCTAAATTGGACTGACGGTAATATTACTACTATAGAGAAGTGGAGATTCGAATTGAAATTAAAAATACCTAAGCCTTTTGTCAAAAACCTACGTTTTTTTTAGTAGTAGTACTAATCGTAGTAGTAGTAGTAGTAGTATTAATAGTAGTAGCAGTAGAAGTATTAGTAGTAGTAATATAAGTAGTAGTAGTAGCAGTAGTAATATTATTAGTAGTAGCAGTCGAAGTATTAGTAGTAGTAATAGCAGTAGTAATACAGTAGTAATAGCAGTAGTAGTAGTAGTAGTAGAGAATTTTTTATTAAAATTAGTTTAAAAAATATTCCCCACACGAAAACAGAAAAACATGGTTTTCGCATGGTTACAAAACCTATATTATGTTCTTTGCAACAATAGTTTGTTGTGGAAAACATATAATGGTTACATGAAAATATTTTAAACATTATTTTGGTTGCGAATTGATTAAATAAACCAAATATAAATATTAAAAAAATTCTTGGCAAACTTTTCTATGGCTCTAGGACTATTTTGATTACAACTGTCAAAACTCTGCTGACGGACAGCTTCTGTAGCCGACCAGCTTCCATGGACTGATAACTTTGATATATTTGTTTGGAACGATTTTCCGTCATCCCTTGTCAATTTTGGTTTGGAGACAAACCGGGTTCGGCTAGTTGCCATCTTCAGTGTCATGTTTATCGTTCTGAATTGTTTATGTTAAATCGTCTAAAGCACAACGTGGAAAATGGCAATAAGAGGAAAGAAATCGAACAAGCGATCGTGGACGCTGAAATGGGTATTGCCCTATTACCAGCAGAAGAACAGGAGCATGCAAGACACGTTTGCAGAGAAATATTGTAGAAGGAACCAAAAACAGGAATTAAAAGGAATCTTAACACAGAAGCGAAAGTAGTGAAGCAACTGAAGAAGAAACTTACTACAAACAACGTAGTCGTGACCAAAGCTGACAAGGGCAATACAACTGTATTATTGGGCAAAGATGAATATATAAAGGAAACGGAACAGTTAATTCAGGAAACAAATTGTAGGAAATTACGCAAAGACCCAACGGAGGAGGAGGCTAACATCAAAAAGGCAATAAAGAAAGCATCCAAGATAGTGGACCCAAAATTTTCACATATGCTGACAAACATGAACCCGTCGGCTCCAGCAATAATCGCACTGCCGAAAATTCATAAGTCAAACACGCCAATGAGGCCAATAATTAATTATAAGTCAGCACCATGCTACAAATTACCAAAGCATTTAAAAGGGCTAATGAAAAAGACATTGCATCTTTCAAATGATCACACGGTAACTAACACAACAAAATTGATTGAGAAGCTGAAAACCGTAGAAATTACGGGAGACACAAAATTAATATCGTTCGATATTAAAGACCTATATCCATCAATACCGGTAGCAGAAACCATAAAGATCACACATGGAATATTAATAGAGAACACAAAAGATAAGGATCTTACTTCACAAATCGTATCAACATTAGAAACCACACTACAACAAAATTATTTCCAGTTCAATAACATTATATACAGACAAACAAAAGGACTAGGAATGGGAAACCCGACCTCAGCAATATTGAAGGAAGTATTTATGCAACATTTGAAAAAACAATACATGGAACAAATGTCTAATCTAGAAGTGACATTCTATGCAAGATACGTAGACGACATTATATGCGTAATTACAAAAAACAACGAAGCACAAATACTGGAGTACCTAAACAAGCAACACAAAAACATCAAATTCACAATGGAAACGGAAAAGGATAACCAAAAAAATTATTTAGACCTCACAATAAAGACAAACAAAAACACTAATACGGTCGAATACGAAATATATAGGAAACCCACGGCTACAGATACAATAATACACAACTCCTCCAACCACCCACAGCAACACAAGCTCGCCGCGATCAGACAACTAGTAAGAAGACTGGAAAGAACACCATTAACCAAGGAAGCCTATAAAAAAGAGCTAAGTACGATATGCACGACAGCAACGAACAACGGCTACAAAAAAGAAACTGTAGACAAAATCAGAAAGGACATGCGTAGAACTAAGGAGCGCCACAAGGAAGACAATGTCAATACATGGACAACGTTAACATACACAGGAAAATCAACACACAAAATACAAAACATACAAAACAGACAGGACGGAAAATTAAAACAAGATTCCGCGAACATATAAGAGATTATAACAAAAAAATACGAAATCCCAACTCAACGCTCGAATCTAACTTTGCCAACCATATGTTCAATAACAAATGCCACCCAACGCACATCAGAGAAACCGTTAAAATACTTCATACACAGAGCAAAGGACGACGTTTGAGTATTCTAGAAAACATGGAAATATACAAACAAAAGACCTTTGAGGGACGCATCATAAACGAACAAACAAACTCCAACTCAGATGCTATATTCGATACACTAAAAAAAAATCTACAATACAAAAAACAGAAAAAACGGACAAGGTACACAAAATGATGAAATAATAAAGCCACAATACACAAAGGACAAACAAATTCGTAAAGCAATAATTACGGACTTTTTCCAACCTTTACCGAACAACCAATAAGAAAAGGTACCTGTAAACGCCAAATTGTAGAGTACAAACAACACAGAGAAATAAAGTAATGAAAACATAAGACAACAATCCAAAACAAAAAATCCATAATTCCTAGAATAACATACATAAATCAACCCCTATAAACAATTAAGAGACATATACGTGTTACCTGATACCTACCCATACTATACGGATGACTAGCTAATAACTTAAAACACGTACGAATTAACACACGTCTTACCTGCTACCTGCCCACATAAGACCGATGGCTAACTGACTATAAAACGTGAACAATTTAACATAAACAATTCAGAACGATAAGAATGACACTGAAGATGGCAACTAGCCGAAACCGGTTTGTCTCCAAACCAAAATTGACAAGGGATGATGGAAAATCGTTCCAAGCATATATATCAGAGCACCCTGTCGGAAAAACAAACCAACAAGCAACTGACAACTTTCTTGCTTTTGGATATATTATTGTATTGTAGATAATATCGGAATTGGGTTTATAGGTAAAATTTCTAATAATTAATCAAATTTAGAGTTTTTGGTGCAATTTCAGCATTTTGGTAAATTTTGTTTGCGAAAATTAGATTTTTTGTAAAATACTCGGATTTTGTTTAAAATTTGGTGAATTTTGATTTGTGTGGTATCTTTGGAATTATTTTGTTTTATTCCAGTTTTTCGATTACAAGGTGAATTTCGAAGTTTTGGTGAATATACACGTTTGCCAACTTTTAAATTATTCGTAATCTTTTTTTGCAATTTCGGACTTTTTGAAACTTTGCTATAATTTTGGTTTTGTGTAGAATTTTAAAATTTTACTGAATGACTAATATGTGTTGAAATTTAAATGTTTTTTAATTTTCAATTTAATTTATGTAGATTATTTTTAATATTAAATTTTATGATTTTGAAATTTTTTTTATGAATTCGTAATTTTTTTGTGAATTACAGATTTGTGGTGAAATTATAGACTTTTTATATAATTCTGTAAGATTTATTCCGTTTTGGCGTTTTCAAAAAATTTTGTTGGTTTTAATGTTTGGTTTTTGGTGAATTTGGCAAAAATTTGAAAATTTTGTGCTGAATTATTAAATTTATAATTAATATAAAGATTTGCGCAAAGATACGAGTTTTTTAAAATGATTATGTGAAATTTAGAATATTTTTCTAATTTTTAGTTCGGTCCATTATTTATTTGTGTAGTTCCCCCAGAAACTTGTTTTCAACATTGGACAGACTGATGTTATTTATTAAACTTTTCTACCTATAAGTGTCCAGAATATCAGGATTGTCACAAATTCCGTTCGGAATTTAAATGATTCCGTAGTTACCATTCCGTTCGAAATGGTTTTAGCTTCTATAGATTTCGTTCGGATTCATTAAACCGAAAAAATACAAAATCACTTTTTATGTATTAAATATGGCAATATATCGACGAATGTAGCAAAATAAAAAACAGCTAATTTTAAAGTCAACAAAAATTTTAAAAATATTTGTGTGGAAGTGCCAAAAATCAAAATACTAAAATAACAAATTCCGTTAAATTTTTTTCTTTTTTATAAAGCATTTAGAAAAATATAAATCTTTTATCAAAGTTATATCAAATTAAACTTATTTTGGACAGATAAAATAATAAAACAACATCCTTTAGTAATTAAAAGATGTTCTATGTAATTTATACACCTAGAAAATGCTTATAATATCAATTCCACATAGGAAATTCAAAGTGGTTTCATTCCGGAAAATTTTTTCGTTTTACGTTTTCTATAGAAGCAAAATACGGAATCAATTCCACTTCCGAACGGAATTTAGCTCTGTGACATGGCTGTATATGTATATACGCGTTGGGTTGGAAATTAATATTCAAAACATTATATACTGAATGACAAACCAGCAACTGTGAAAACCACACTGAAAACTATAGGGGCTATAGTGCCTCCCAGCATTTAAAAAAATAAGAAAATAGTAGTAAAACCCACATTTGAACAATATAAGGCTTTACAATTTCACAGACACAAAGCTGGTTCTATTGCAAGTGCAGAGCCTAGTGATGTAAATGCAAAAAGTAATGTGCAAAAACATTCATATGCTAATGTCTTAAAAGAGTGTCATCAGATACGATCTATGAACAGTTTGAGCTAAATCGAGAACCTAATGCAAACAATGAATAATTTAATGACAATAATGCAGGATATGATTTAAGAAATAATGCGCATCCAAAAAATTCTCTTGCAAATTTTATTTAGCAAAAAATGAACCAGTTGAAAATATGCTTCTTGACAGCAAATGGGCTCTCCCAACATAAATACGAAATTGAATATTTCCTGGCAACACAGGAAAATGTTATACTTCTAGTCTTTGAAATGTACTTCACTCTAAAAATGCTTTAGAATTAGATACTCCACGGACGACATTAACCACCCGGGTGGAAGAAGGCATCTAGTGGCAATGCCGTAATAATGCGCAAAAAAGTAAGCCACTTTCCAATGCCGGAATTCTGCGAAGACTTTTTACAGTCTTACCTTTTTACATATCTTACCGATTTTAAACTTGTAATATTATCTGTGTTTTGTCCGCCAACACATAAGATTAAACACAATCAATTTGCCAGGTTCTGTGGCGAACATTAAGGCAAAAGTTTTTTGCAGCTGGCGATAATAACGATAAGCACACCTATTGCGTCTCTAGACTTATTACACCTAGAGGAACCCAAATGTATAACACAGTTCAAGCTAATAAGCTTGATGTTGTATCTGTAGGTAATCCCACTTATTGGCCAAGAGACTAATGACAAGCTGCCAGACCATATCGTATTTGTCGTTGCAAAAAACCTGAGACGGCATCATATATTAAATATAAAGTTTATGTGGACTCTCACTTATCTCAGAACATCCCTCTTAGACACCCGGCTGATATTCAAGAAGCCGTGGCCCATTTTACATACATCGTAACTGTAGCAGAAACAGTTACCAACCAAACTAAATCACCAGTAAAAAGAAATTCATACTAGTCATCAGCTGATATACAGATTCTTGTCAGGGAGAAGAGAAGGCCTATAAATGAATGGCAGAATAGTCGTAAGAGAGAACTTTACGTAATAAATTAAGACAGAAACATGATTCTACAATTGAGAGCTGTGTACGTAAAAAATTTAGATCCAACAAAAAACACGGATTATATCCTGTGGAAAGCTGTAAATCACTTATAATATTCCAGTGTCTACGAATGTCCACTTAGGCTTAAAATCGCACTTAAGCTAAAAACTCGTAAATGCTTTCGCAAACCACTTAGAAAAAGTTTTCCCACCACATGACGTTAATAGTTTCGCTATTCCAAATATTAAAGACACTGCAAAAATCGCATGCAATTTTTGATATCGTTTAAATAAAAAATTAAAATTTTAGATATAAAACAATCAGGCGGGGTTTTTCGTTAATTTTACGGCTGTGGCTGTGTTTCTCTACAGATATTATGCGTATGTATATGCCTAGAGTATAGCAATCAGTACGAGAACACACTTATTTCAAACCGAACTAGACAGCTTGCGTCAGCGTTTGCTTATATACGTTAACGCGACTAAGTTGAAGCTGGTAGAGAAGTCTAGAACAATCTAGAACATTCCACCTCTTTTTTATACAAATTCCAGTTTTATTTATTACCAATCAGTTGTCAGTGGTTGTAAACAGAAAATACGAAAAACATTTTAAATTTAAATGGATTGGAATTTAACCACGAAGTACAGTATTATTAGTATGCTGCTTATGGCAGACCATATTATTATTAATATTATTAATTATATAAGTAATACGCCTCGTGTTAGACTTTAGTTTTGTAACAACATTTCATTTGTGTTGAGAACTTCAACAACACTTTTTTTACTGAAATGGAAATGTCAGTAAAAATATTTGTTAATTAATTCTCTTTCAATAATTACAAAATTCAAACAAAATTAACAGAAAACAATTCAAAATTTTTGAAAATCATAATAAAATAGCCCAAATTCAAAATTAATATATCGTCTTAATTTCGGCCTTGCAAATGTCACAAAACTTTCTCGGGCAGACGTACATCTTAAGAGAGAGCGAAAATTTCGATGAGTACATGAAGGAATTGGGCGTTGGTTTGGTCCTACGCAAGATGGGCAATACCTTGATTTCGAAGTGTGTTTTGAATAAATGTAACCACACCACGTACACATTTACCCTGGAAACTCCTTATCGATGTACTGGCATATATTTTCAATTAGGTAAAGAATTTACTGAACGTACGCTGGATAATCGAGTGGTAGAAACAGTTTGTTATTTGAAGGACAATGTCTTCATACAAAAGCAGGGAGGTCCGAAACCAACTAAAATTGTGCGTGAATTTAAAAATGATAAACTAATAACTACTTTGACTGTGGGAGACGTTAAGGCGATAAGAGTTTATGAAGCTTTACAAATAAAATCTGAAGATAAGTGCAAATTTTTGGCAAAATAAATTTGGATTAGCCTATAAAATACAATTTCAATGAAGTTTCTGTGCAAAAGTTTATTGACAGTGTAGGGAGCAAGATAAATAGGGCTTAGGGCTTAGTATTTCCATTTAGTATGATAAGGAGTGGGGGCTGAAGCAAATTTTGAAAGTTTCACATGAGAATTATGGAATTATCGATCACCAGCAAATTTACTATAACGATAGTTATTTTTATTCTTGTAATCGATTATTCGCTAATTTCCAGAATTTTGAATTATCTTAAATATTTGAAATTTGAAAATTAAAAAATACCCTGGATAATCGGTTTTTGGTAAAACTTTATTTTACCACAAAGACTACTTTACCGAGTTTTATCAAAATTGAATCTCAACGTGCGCTCACTTGCTAGGAGTCGTATTTCGCAAGAAATTTGCATTTACGCTTAGAGGTCGCAAAATAGGTCAACTGGAGTTTTCAATAAAGAAAATTTGGCAATTGTAAGTCAATAGTATTGTTCAACTCACACTTTGAACAATTTTTCAAATGGCGAGTTCAAAAAGCAAAGATTCCGTATTTGGAATTCAATTATTTATACATAACTCTTCAAAAATGATCATGTTCTCACTGCCCTCTGGGTCGCACTTCTTACCAAAAATGGCTTGGGCTTTTCCATCTGTATATGCGTGAAAGTTCCAGTATTCACAACTTACTTGTGTACAATCTCTTTAACAGTATGAAATTCTTATATGTATCTGGATTTTATTAATCAGACAAACCCTAATTTTCAAATTAATATGCAACTTTAGCTACTCGTAGTGGCAGAATATCCCTTTGTGGGATGAAGTTTCTAAAAAGTTTCTAAAAGTGACGAAGAATAGCAAACATTTATAATCCCAGAGAAAAAAAAAATCAAGAGATTAATTCGCGAATAAAGACCGGTTGGTAATGAGCAATTTTGCCCACTCATCTAAGAACTATGTTTTGTTTGCATAACCAGCAAAATTTACATTAACGAATTAAAATTTTCAGACCATCTCGAGACTATCTGTTTCTGAAAATCTGTTTCACAGAAAATCTTCATAGCTAATAATTTAATCCAACTCCTTGTTTTATAAACTGCATCCGCACAAAAAACGTGAATAGGAAAATAAGGCGAATTTCCTATCCAAAAATTTTGGCCGCTAGAAGTACTGAGATCAAAGCAAGGCTCAAGTTCTAGATATGTAAAATACCATCTCATTTCTAGGCAACCTGCTACTTAGGCAACATTTGTCCAATAATTCTTTCTCATAATAGAAAGTTAAGACAATATTGTCAAGAAACGAGATGGTATTATATATTTCAAGAACTTGGTGATCATTTTGATCTTAGGACTTTTACAAGCCGACATTTTTGGATAGGACCTTGACCTTGTTTACACATTTAAAAATTTGTGGAGATCTGAACCCTATTTTTTCAAGTTTTTTTTAAATGTATAAATTTGTATGTTTGAATGTATACAACTTTTTTTTTTAGCTTAACTCTCTACCTATAGTGGAAATGCCGCATACAAATAAGGGTCACCCTACTCCGGTTAAGATAAAAAGTATTCTTGTTCAGATTTGTCTGATTACTTCTTGACCAAGTATACCAAATTTGAGAACTTTAGCTTAAGTGGACGTGTTCAATAATGATGATGAGTGAGTTAGTCAGCAAGTGGGTACTACAAAATGTACTTTTTACACCTTCATACCTCGGGAAGCTTTTGTGGTAAAACTTTCGAATTTGATCTATGGTCCTAATGATTCAAGCTTCATTCTTTTATGATAAAACTAAACGTGTAATATTCACACTGTGTGCATTAGGCCTGAACTGGGCCTGGCGCATTACTAAACTTTCGCATGATTTAGATGTCATCGACTGCTAAAAGATGATATTGTAAATATATATTGTGTGTTACTAAAAAACCCCCTCTAATAACTCAGTTGGTTTTTTATATGCACTGTAACCAAAATGTCTAGAAAAATCTGGCAATACTTTGCAACATTTAGGAACAAGTTCTGGATTGTGATGTAATTATAAACTAAATTTAAAAATTCATACAAAAGTCGAAACTCAAAATTAAATTACCATTTAAATTTTAATCTCTTTCCGATTTACTTATTTAAAAGAGAAATAAATACACTTTTTAATAGTTTAAAAATTTCGATGCGTACTTGAAAGAATAGGGTGTTCGCATGGTTCTACGCAATATGTACAATACTATAATTTCCACATGTGTATTGATACGCCAGTAGGTCTTCTATTCTAAGCTTTTAAAATATTTGCAATATTCTAAATTTTATCATGTTAAACTTCATTCTAATTTCTAAAGGAATAAAACAGAAAAGATATTATTAGCATTTAAATGTCATTTAAACTTTAACATTTATTTCTATGAATACAATTGAGCCTACTTATTTATACTCGTGCATAACCGTTGCGCTCTTTATTGGCAATTCAGCAGTAAAATAGTAGATGAGGGCAAAAATACTATAGCGAATTTTTATATAAATGCTACAAATTTAACAAAATTGCATCCTTTATGGCCTTTTAACACTTTCCGGCGCACTGCAGTAGTGTGCCAGTATTTGTGTTACACGTAAGACCTTTGCGATCCTTTTACACAGTCACATTAATATTAATGGTTAAAAGCTTTTGTTTGTTGTTGTATTTTTATTATGCCCCAGTTGATGTTATCGTCAAAGTGGTTGTCAACATATTGGTGATAATTTGCACAAGAATAATTATGAATATATGGTTGAAAAGCAACCACTAACACTTTCACATATAAAGTAATTACCGAAACATATATTTCTTGCAAAGTATAAAAAGGGGAGTTTTTTGGACGCACGGAAATTTAAATGAAATAACATTTACTTGAAGAATAGTTTTCTGGCATTTTGATTTAAATAAATTTTTCAATGGCGGTGGGAGTTCAATTGGAAGTTCCATTTTTGTGCTTTCGCTTCGAAATGAACCCTCCTCATAGGGGCGTGCGATAAAAAAAGTCTCCTAACAAACAGAGTATGTTTTACTGAATTATTTTGTTTTGGCCTAATTATAAACAGGTTAACGATTTTACAAAACTTAGCCTTAAATTAATTTATTGTGGTGCACGCTGTGCGACGGAGTCCATTCAATTCACTTCTCTCGCCTGACCAAGAATTTTAGCATCATATTAAAGCATATCTCTCTAACCTCAATTCTGGATATAACGTCGCACAATAGTGTGAAATAAAATAAGTGATAAGTTAAGATCTTCTACGGTACTGAATGGATTAATGTGAAAACTGAAATAATTGTAGAAAAAGAGTTAAATTTTCAGAACCATGTCATGTCTGCAGCTGAAGCAGGAACGGAACTACATGGGGCGAAGGTTAACTACCTCGGGTGTAAAAATTGTGTGCGGCTTGCATCTTCCCTAGTTACTGAGCGATATTAAAGGTTTCAGCGTTTTGTATACTGTTAGAAGAGAAAAAATGTTTACAAGTTTAAGAGAAAATAAATTTTGTAATTTTTTGCCTCGACTTGGTTTTTCAGAAATTCTAAACCCAAATTATGAGTATTTTTGTCCTGGTGGCCACATTTATAGATAGAATATCTAAATATAAACGGGTTTTTATCACACAATATGTAAAGTTTTTCACATGTTTTTCTTTCTAGAAGAATATAAAATTCTTCCTTTATTTGTTATACCCAAAATGTGTATACATCCACAAAAGGTGTTGTTTTTTTTTTAATTTTGCCCATAATAATTGCAAAAGGCATTTACTTTTCTGTATAAAATCTTAATTAAGCATGTAACCTTGACACAGATAGGTTATGTGTGCAGCTCGCATACAGCGAGTTCACTCGGAGGACAATAGGCTCATTGTGACGCCCAGGCGACCATTTGTCTATACCTACAGTTCCCTATAGACGAGAACATAGCCAAAACCGGTTTGTCTCCCAACCAATCTTGACAAGGGATGACGGAAATTAGACCCAAAAATCTTTCCTATAGAACTTATAAAACTTCTCGCAAAATTTGTCAGGCTCGTCAGTGTCGCATAGCTAAGGCATCCCAGGTCCTGAAAGAATCTTTGCCCCAAAAATTTGAGCCTCCGTTTTTGCAGTGCAGACAGCCTCTGTAACATTTGTTCACTCATTCTGCATTCCGCTGCGATTCCAACTAGTAGCGACATAGAATTTTCCCCGATGAGCATCATAATTTTTTTTTTATCGATTAAAGACCAAAGAATTTTGGATATTCTGCAAGTGGTTATCGTAGAACACTTACGGGTATTGATGTCGCCCTGTGCATTTAGCTTGTGCAGCTGCGACCCGTTCCTCGCAAATCTGGTTTCCAGAATGCTCTGGAACTTAAACAATCTCCGCACGATTGCGCCCAAGTAGAGCCAGAGATTGAATACATGTACAGATCTCGACTTTACCACTTTCGATTTAAGATCCTTAATGACGGCTAGGCTGTCCATAAAAATTTCAACAGTCGTTTCCGTTATAAGTTTTCCAATTGTCTTTGCCAATATTAATATCGCATATATTTCATACTGAAATACGCTGCAGGTATTAGGTATCCTTAGTGAGAGTGGAAGGTCAAGATCCTAAGAAAAGATACCCGTTCCAGTTCCTGTGTCTGCTTTGGAGCCATCCGTAAAGACCGAAACCGCATTGTTTGAAATTACGAAGTTCTCCTTCCAGTCATGCCTGTTTGGAATTTTTACAACAAATGATTTGTCGAAGTCCATAACAGGCGTCAAATAATCAGTCTGCTTCCTCGACCTTAAAGAAGGAAACATTTTATTTGGAAAACAAAACGCTAACAGACTAATAAAATAAAAATGTATGATTTTCGACCACTGCCAAATGTAGGGTACATATCAAAAATGAGAAAATTATGGTAAACACACCCTTAAAGGAAGAAAGGCCTTCCTTTAAAAGAATTAATATTTTTGACTAATTTTTTTTCCAAATTTAAAAATAATTACGGCATTTGCCTTAAATTAGCGATTTTTCGGTGAATTTAATTTAAAGTTTCGAATTTAGTCATTTTTTAAGACTTAACCTACATGCATATGATATTGAATTATTTCTTTTTGTAAGAAATTCATGTAAAATTCTCACAGAAATTGGATGACGTAGTTTTATTTAAAATCGGACGCTCAGTATCAAAAGAAATAAATAAAAAACTAACCCAAGTCATGCAAGAATGTATTCGAAATTTCCAATTTTTATTTAGTTTAAACTGAAAATTTATATTTTTGGTAAGATTTTAGTTTTTTTTTTGATTTTCGGAAGTATTACTGAACTTCAGATTTTATCTATATGTCATGTGAGCTCGTAGGCATCTGTAAGGTGTGAACAGGTATCAGGTAAAGCTCGTAAGTCGGGTTTTTTGTACGGATTGGTAGATGTAAGTTACGACTGTTTTAATGCTTTGTATTCCCTCAGAATTCGTGCTTGTGGATGCAAGGTAGATGTTTTAGGCCCCATTTTTTCTTATATCACGTAACCACATGTAATTGGACCTGGTAGCACCCGGGTGTTTTTGTATAGATTGGTAGACTATTATGATTACTATATTGTTGCGTTAGAATTGGTGGTGCGGATGGTATGTGAACGTTGTTTATAATTGTTTATAGTGTCTTTTTTTGTTGGGGTTGTAAGAAGTCAGGGATTATTGGATTATGAATTTGTTTAATATTTTTGTAACGTGTTTTTATTGTTTTTCGAGCCTCTTGTTCGTTATTTTTGTTGTGTGTCTTGTAGATTAATTTTAGAGGCTCGAATATAACGTCTGAATCGGAGTTTATTTGTTTGTTTATAATGTGTCCGTCAAATGTCTTATGTTTGTATATTTCCATATTTTCTACGATGTTTAGTCGTCGTCCTTTGCGATGTGTGTGTATTAGTTTTACCGTTTTTCTAATATACGCTGGGTTACATTTGTTGTTGAACATGAGGTTAGCGAAGGTAGGTTCTGGCGACGAGCCGGGATTCACGAAATCTTGTTTTTATTTTGCGTCCTGTTTGTCCTATGTAGCTGGGATGACAGGTGCACGTCATTTTGTAAGCCCCCTGTTTATCTAGCTGGTCGTCTTTGTTTGTATTGGTTTGTAATATTCGTCCTAGGTTGTTTCTTGTTTTGAATGATATATTTATGTTGTATTTCTTGAGAAAGTTGGCTATTTTGTGTGTTGATTTTCCGGTGTAAGTTAAAGTTGTCTATGTTTTTCTTTCGTTCTCGCTGTTGTGAGTCTTTAAAATTCTTTTTTGATTTTGTCTAGTTTAGTTATTAGTTGTCTGATTGCGGCGTGCTTGTGTTGCTGTGGGAGGTTGGAATTGTTATATATTATTGTGTCTGTGGCCCTAGGCTTTCTATATATTTCGTATTCGAATTGCTGACAGCAGTAGGCAAGCTAAGACCATTTCATAGCGAATTTACGCTTTTTGACAAGTCAACCGGGATATGGGTAAAAACCCAATTTACTGGGTGGTTTTGTTTCTAGTCTTGGCAAAAACACTTCTACACGGGCTTTGTCATTTTATTTCCCAAACGAGATCTTACGTTTTGTCTTAATATAAAGATTTTTCGATGGGTTTGTTTTTCCTTTCTCTGAATGCTCATAAATGTTTGATAAATTCTCGATTTGTTGGTGATAATGCCGGAATTGGGGTTATAGTAAAATCTTTAATATTTTACAAAATTTAGAGTTCAGTTGGGTAAATTTTTTCGTTAATTCCAAGACTTGTTAAAGATTGGTTTTGGTTACTTGTTTGTGAAAATTGCGGTTTTTGTAAGGAACTTTGTAATATAGTTTTATGTAAAAATTGCGACGTTTTTTTTTATAAAATATAGATTATTCGCGAATTTTCGGTGAAATCGGAAAATGATGGTCATATTTAAATTTAGCTTTAAATTTTAAAAATCTTGTGAATTTTGCTTTCTCTGGTATTTTTGGAATTATTTTGTTTTATTCCAGCTGTTTAATTTGGTGGTGAATTTTCAAAGTTTTGGTGAATATATAAATAGATCCTCGTTAAGATTTCAGTAGATGGTCATGTTAGGCAATTAGACTTCAAATAATGATGATTTTGAAAAGCAAAAAATTGCCAAATGCACTTATAAATTATTCCGAACTTTGTAGTTCGCCTTAGATTATCAGGGCTTTCAGAAAGATTATGTCTGCTGCAGTCTGTCTCGTAAAATAAAAAACCCTGACTATAAGGATGAAGAATATATACAGTTTATATGGTCGGAAATAAATATTGTAAAAACTGGAAAAAATTATGAGAAAGCGAAACATTTTATAGCTTCTTCAAATTGTGTCGACAACATTTTTAGTCTACGGATGGAAAAAATAATATCCTTGTGTTAGCGTGGTGAATATTTTTCTTTGTTTGTTTACGTAAACGTCTCAGTGGGTGTAACGGAAATTCAAAGTGTAATAAAATAAACATTCCTATTACATAAACATCAAACATTAACTTTTGTTGTCTTCAATTTTTATAATCAAATCATCAATGGTGTGGAAATATTTGGTGTTTTTTTTAGCTTGAAAGATTTTTACATTACAATTACATAAATTTGTATGTAGGTGTGTGTGATCTTTAAAAGAATTTTGTTTTCATTCTATGCTTTCCGCTACTGCAGCTAAAATGAAATTGAAATAAGAAACAATATTTGTCCATAAATTAACAACTTTACTCAGTATAAATGTTTCCTCTATCTTTCAATTTGTATATTTTAATCCCTGCTTTTCATTCTTCATTTTATTTATTTTTTATTGATTTGTTGTAAAATGCATAAAAAACCAATATGAATAAAAAAATGATTATCGAGATGTACAAACTTTTAACGTTATTCGGTTTTTTTGTGCACCCCTTCCAAAAAAAAGCTGTGTGAATTATTTTTGTTTCGTTTTATTATTGTAAACTTTACTTAATATGACAATTTAAGGGTCTTGTTATAAAAAATTAGAAGTTAATATATTTTAAAATTAGAACAACTTACTTACAAAATCGACTACTCGGATCAATTGAACACCTGTTGTGCAACGTTGGCATGAAAATATGATGGTGTTGCTTTGATTATGATTACGAATTTTTACCAAACCCTTTTTAAAGTTAAAATATGTTTTAACTAACCTGTATTTAAAACTTGCATTAACAATCGTCGAATAGGTGTGTTAATCGAACACAAATAATTCGTTAATCTATTGTAAAAAATAATTTTTGCCAATGGTATTTATGCATATATCACCTCTTTGAAAACGTTAAGCCATACTATTGTAAAAGTAATATCAAACCTCTGCCAACTAAATGTATAAGAAGTTTTATGCAAAAAATAAAATCTTTAATTAACACTAGCGTACAAACTGAGATTTACTTTCCCTCTCTTTTAAACGCGATATTGCTAGTTTTGTAAATCATCCATCGATTTCCCGAAATGCATTTCTTATCTTTATCGGGATAGGCTTGATTAAAAATTGTTTAAGTTTTCTCCTTAAAAAAATGTTGATACTTATATTTCAAAAAAGCTCGTAAATTCGAATTTATATTTCTAATTACAGATATGTAAATGTGTGTTTTGTTTTGTGAGCGTTTACTGTACAATTGGCATTATAATTTTAGAAGGTTTACAAGACTCCATCTTCCCAATATTAATTTCCATGTTTTTATACAATTCAAAAAATTTAAAAGGGTATATTAGGTTAGTCATCCCGTTTATAATTTCAAAATCTTAAAAAAATATACATAATCTGGGTCCTTATAGGTAGGGAAGTTCAATTAACGATGTCTGTCTGTCTGATGTTAAAATAAACTTGAAACTTGGACCATCAAAATTTGGAAAATCAAAAATTCATTGTTCTGTTTTTTTTATTTTTATTCTTGCTTGGAAATGTTTATACAAGCCCGAAAAACTCGCGTACTCTGAATTCTTATCAAATTTCCTATAAAGTTGCCACACAGAAATTATTATCCCGAGGCCGAATTAAAAAAATCTCAAAACTTATTTATTTCAAAATTTTTAATATCATCACAATATTCTAAGTTCTCCAAAAATTCGCATTATTAACAAAATCCATATTTTATGAAAAAATTTAAAATTTCAAATTCAAAAAATTAAACTGCTAAAAAATCCATATAAAATAAAAACCGAAATTTTACCAAAAAATACGCAAACAAATTCATTAAATGTTTAAATTTCACGATTAAAATTTAAATATCACCAAATTTTGCAATTTCAGCAAAAAGCCGAAAATTCTAAAAAATCCAAATTTTAACAAAATCTATGCAAAATATTATATCAAACAAAAAAATCTAATTTCTCAAATAAACATTTTAGTAACAAATTTAAATATAAAATTTATCAATTTGACCGAAAATCTAAATTTATCTGAAAATAATTTCACCATAATTTGGAAATTAAATAAAATTCGAAAATTAACTACAAATCAAAACTATATTCGAACATTTTAAATTATGTGAAGAAATTAGCTTAGCAATGGAACTTGCGTAAAATCCAGTACCTAAAGTCCTCGGAAAAATGAAACAAAGTGTCGTATACTTAAAAAATACTTTAATTTTCTGTATACTATAACTGTGTTTTTAAAGAACAGAAGGTTTTCGGTCGAAATGAAGTTAAAAAAGGAATACGCAATAGCTGCAGTATTTTAACGAAAAATTGTAATACAAATTAGAACAGTGTTGTAAGCATTTGAATTGCATTAGGCAGATAACAATTTCCAACCAATTACAATGATAACAAAATTTTCTAAAAATCTAAATTTGCATAAAAATACGAAAAATTTTATATTTGCCAAAATTTGAAATTCACCAAAAATTTGAAAATATACCATAAATAGGAAAATTGGAATCAAAAATGTTATTTGCAACAAAATTAGTATTTAAGTAAAAACCGAGATTTTACCAAAAAATACTACAAAAAAACAAAATTTCCAAATTTCGGAATTTCACCACAAAAACTTTAACTTATTCAAAAATTAAAATAAAACAAATCTAATGAAAAAGTGAAAGTAGAATATATCTTGCCCAATTATGTAAAAAAATCTCTCATTTTATCACAAATCACAATTTATCAAAAAACTTTAAATTTCACCAACAAATTTAAATTTTACCAACCAATTTCAAAATCACAAAAAAAATATTTTACAAACAATCTAAATCTGAGAAGTCAAAATTTTAACACAATTTAAGGATTCTCTAAGATTTAAAAAATCTTCACCAAACTATAGTCTAAATATTTTAAAGTAATAAAATCTTCCCAAAAAGCAAAGTTTAAAAAAACCGAAATTGCACCAAAAAGTTACGAAAAATTCAAAATTTGGCAACATTTTTCATTCACCAAAACTTTGAAAAATCACCACAAAATCAAAAAAAAAACTCAATAAAACATAATAATTCCAAAACCATCACAAACTCTTCAAAACTAAATTAATTTTTAATAAAACAAAATTTTTCAGTTTTACTAAAAATTTACAAAAAACTCAATATTTTATGATCAACGTTGTAATATTAATTAAATTCATGTCAACAAGGCGCAAAAGACCTGTTCACAAACAAGTAACTAAACGAAATTTAACGAAAAAATTTACCCAAAGGCCGAAAATGCGTATATATTAAGACGTCTAAAACCGGTGACTAAAATTAAATATCACAAACAATCCTTTGAAATCTGTATTACATTTTTAGTAGTTCACACATTTGTAAAGGGTGTATAAGATTCGACACTGCCGAATAAAGCCCTCTTACTTGTTTGTTTTTTACTCCTCAAGTAGCGAACTTTGTCGTCATATTTTATGAACTTAATATTAATGTGTCTAATAAAATTTTATGTTGTTAAGAGCACCTACCTAAATGACACTTGTTTATTACAGGAATGTGTCTTGGTACTCGTAGTAACATTAATTTTTATTATACTGACAACACCTGTCTGCCACATTGTGCTTTTATCGCGAGTATTACTTGTGATATTTTATTTACACTCTCACCTTAAATGTTTATTACGGCGGATAATTATAATAAACATATGAATTTAATTTACCTTTTAAATAACATTTTTAGTAAACTGATGGAAAAACACGTACGTTGTGGACAACGAAAAGAAGTGGTCCAAAGAAATTTACAAAACGTCTTTAAAATGTTTTCAAAATTTAAGAGTTTTACTTGTGATGTAACAATTTATTTACTGGCTTCTTTTATTGCATTGAAGACTTTGTAATTGACACTGCACAGTGGTTAAGTAGTTGACTTTTTATTTATTGTAAATAAATCGGCAGCTTATGCACCTGTGAAGATTCTCAATTAAGTTTCACACAGTTGCACGACCCTTTAGTGGATCCGATCTTAGGTAGTGCGTATGCTTGGGTCCAGCCTGATAGGATACATTTGATTCTGATTACGAAACTGTATTTAATCCCAAATTTGAAGTCCTTTGTATAAAAAGTGTATATTTATGGTCTAAAGCTCCTGCAAACGTTGCACTCTATTGGAGTTTTTACCGCGCTTGCCATTTCATTTGCAGTGTAATGTGAATCAACTTACATAACAACCGCCATATGACAGTTCTGGATTGTTCAAATGGATTAACGCCGGAAGAATATTTGCCAGCTGTTCAGATTTTTTTTATAAAATATATTCCATAAATAACAACAAGACTCGAGAAACTCTGCGAAAATTATGTTTTCTGTTAAAGCACAGTTTTCACTAAGTGGCTTAAAGCTACTGCATGGCTTTGTGAAACAGTGGCATCATTAGTTCATTAATCCCCAAAGTTGATAATGATCAGAACGTTCCAGACAAAGAGATGATTACTAACTTTTTGGTACCTCATTAACGCTGCAGACATTGGATTTCAACATGAACTATTTTCAACTTTTTGTGTTCATAAATTTTATACATTGAAAAGGCAAGTTTAATATATAGATAAATCGATATTTAGCAATTAGTGCCTCCTTAAAAAAGATTTAAAGAAAATTTAATAATTAATATTGCAATAGAAGGAAAAAATTTCGAGTTAACATTTATATCTGAAGCGTTTGTTGATATAGACGTCTAAATCATGCTTTTGAAATATTCAAAATTATACATATCCATGAAAATTAAAATTCGTATCCTTTAAACTTAAGAACTTTAGTTACGACGACGTTGCAGCAAATGCGCGGATATGTATAAAGTAAATAATTAAATAAAACAGTTAAAGATTATCCGATAGAAAATTTACAATTCATAAAAATGAATGTTCCATGTTTTTTTAAATTATATTTACCACGCCAAGTGCCGGCCGAAAGATTTGATTTGCAGATTAAATTTACCCATAGTAAGTTTAAAGACTATAGCTATTTTAATGCTCTTGATTTAAGGCACTTTTTGTCAATATTCGCTTTTCTAAGAAGTTCTATAGTGATTTAAAGAAAGTATTTTTTTAAATACATTTTATTACAGTTCTTTGGTCTCTCATTATAATTTTAGTTAAATAAGTTCTAAGCACAAGGATGACATGAATAATCATGATACGTTCAACATTTTTGATTATAATAAATAACATTTCAGCTTTATAAAATGGATTGTAATAAAGAACTAGTGCTTAAAAACTATTAAACTAAAATTTTTTAAAAATAACCATAATCTGTTTGGCGCAACCATATATTGTTGTAGAAAAGTAATATAGTTGTCGTGACCATGCCGATACCATAAATGTTCCCTGCGCGTTTGATATTGCCGTTGATTGTGAAATGAAATATAATTAAAATGTCCAAACGATCAATCTTATCTGCATATAGCTCGCCCTTGTTCGCCAATTCATGTCAACTAAATGTGGCTTTATCGATCAGAGATGATAGCTGGTGGCCACAGTTGCCAGATTTGACGATAATAATTATTTCAAGATTTTTGGGATACCAAACAACACCATTTTTTGTGGTATGTTTTTGTTGGCAACTAAAGTTTGTGTACCAAGTTTGCCGAAAAAATATCTCAGAAATTAGATTTTAGCCGTGCTAGACTGACAAAATATGTCAACAAGAAAATAAGAGAAATCAGTGAATATGGTTACAATAATACCCTAAACTTTTCGGAGTCACAAAGTTCGGGAATGTATCATATGAAAAATTTGATTTGAGATTCGTTATTTTGTTAATAATCATTTTTGCGCATTAACCCCAACACTGTTTCAGTTTTTTCTTTAAGACTGTCTACAAAAATAAGTTAACAATCAAATGATTATTTTAGGACTTAAACAGACATTTGATGTGAAAATTTAATGAAATGTCTCACTGATTGTTGATTAATGCTTTTTAATATTAGCAACAAAATTCGTACTTTTTTATGGCTTCAGTTTTGTTTTCTTTAAGACTTTCAAATCTGTTTAGCAAACAATAAAATGAGACAAAAAGAAAAACAACGAGAAAACAATAATAGTCAAACAAAGTGTAAGGACTTCCAAAGGATTTACACAGTTTAATGCGCTTAAGTCAAGGCAAAGTCATTTATGTAACAATAACAGGAAACTAAATACATACAACCATTCACGCTTACACAGCCACACACACAAACATAAATATTGTAGTGGAAATAAACCAAAAAACCAGCTATTTTTTCGTCAGCATGCTACTCACACAATCACAATAGAAAATGATGGAAGTCTAGGCCATTAATTCAAAGGAGACTTGGAGGATGCTGATGATGACGTCAAACACAAAGAACAAAGTTAAGTTGTCGAATGTAAAAAATTGCCTTACACCGCTTATGATCGTTAAAGAGAAGGCAAAAAAATTTAAAAATATTTCCTAAGTGAATGATTGTAGCAATTCGTTATGGGAAGTAAAAAAGGAGATTGGTCAACCAAAGTAAGCCTCACATACGATTATGAGTATTTTAGAGCTCAGCCACATAAACTAAAAGCAATCAGAGACCTCTGACTAAACTAATATGGGTACTTTTGTACGTGAATTTACTTGTGTGTTATTTATTCAAACACTAAAGGGACATTTTTTATTCCCATATTATACGTCGAGTGCAGTGGGCGAATCAACTAATTTAGCGATTATTTTTTATATTTTGAAAACCCCAACAAACAATTTTGGGCTGTTGACTACAATTCCGGTTTCAGCCTAAGTTTTTGGTGGAAGGAACTTAATTTTATGTCGCCAGCTACAGTTTTACTACCATCGGAAAGAGCACTTTCTTAAGATTGCAAAAAAAAGAAGAACAACACTTAGTTTAACGCAACCGTACTTTGCAGGACCTTTTTAAAAAGTAAAGTATTTTTTGTTCGTATGATTACTTTTCATTTTTAAATGTTTTGCAACTAAACGCAGTTGATTTATACATTGAATTTTCAGGAGAAAAAAATTATTACTTTCTTAATAAAATTACTGAAAACTGGGCCAGAAAACTATATTAAATATGGCGGAAACAACCAAAATCAATGTTTACCGCTCGCAAGGATAATCATACGGGGCTATTGCATGGACAATTGGACGAAATGACCAACTGTGCTGGATACTTAAAAGGTACTGAAAATTATGAAAAGAGTTATAAAGGAAGAATTCCAACCGCTTTAACTCCAACCGAAAAGAGAAAAATCTTGAGAAATTCCTCCAACTCGACTGTTTTAACACCAAGAATCAAGTTTCAAAAATGAGAAAAGAAGAGCTTTCTTAATCACCATCACAACAGAGAGGGTAGAGTTATGTACTGGGGCGCAATAATTTATTACAACACAATTGATTTAGAATTTCAATGTGCAAATACAACTGGAGAAACTTACTAAATTGTTCCTAAAGTATAAGATAGTTTTAGACCAAATTAATGGATTATTCTACAAGGTAATGTTCTCATACATAATGCCGGAGTTGTAAAAAAATTCATTATAAATAAAAATGCTCGACTTGTTATTTGCGCACCATATTCTTCCGTCCTTAACATAATTGAAAATGTTTCAGGTTGGTTTTGCCGCAACTCTTATGAAGGGGAAACACAATTTCACTAAAAGGAATCACTAATTTAGTCCATTACTCACACTCCTGGAATGCGATTCCTTTGGATTATTTGAAGTCATTTTATGATGCAATAAGGAAAGCATGCATTCGGTGGTATAGCCAAAAAACTTAGTATTAATTATTATTAATTTAGAAAGTAATGCATTTTTAATTAAAATTTATTAAATGGTTCTATTTACACAAAAAAAAAATTTAAATTTGTTTGTCTTTTTCTGAAACAGGAACTTGAAGATATTGTAAAACCAAACATTATTTTATGTTGTTAAAGTTTCGTAATGTAAAGAAAATGCTTTTTCCTATGGTAGTCAAATTTAAGCTGTCGATTAAAAATTTCAAAAGATAAGGCCTCCTAGCATTCAGAAATTTAAGTTGTTCTAGTCATCGGATCGAAAGTGTATTATAAAAAATATTAAAATTTGTGTACTGAAAATCGTGCTGGAGAGTAGGATAAATTGTTCTTAAACAAATTTTTGACATTTCGCACGCACTAACAAAGAAAATCAACAAATAGTCAGCTGGGCTAGTGCTATTACCTGGTAAAATAAATATACCTTGAAATCAACTTAGCAGAGAGAAAAACGAACTTTAAATTTGCACAAAAAAGTCATTCAAAAAATCGATTAAAATATAGAAAAATTTATAAATAAAACAGAACAAGGTCGCTTTTTGCCCAGACAGTTGATCAAATCGAACCAAAAATTTATAAAACTCAGGTATCACTCGGAATAATGCTTACCACTTTATTGGAGGACGTAACGTTACACTGTGTAATAAAATAAAAAAATGATTGAAAGTATGGAACTTTGCAAAAACTACCCAATTCATACGAACTTGTGTTCTTTCACTGGTTCAGAATCATTCAAGAAAAAATAATTTTATATAAATTTTCCAAAGCTACTCATTCGTGCATATTAAAATTATAACAATGGCAACATTGACTGACGTTTCGACTTTACCAAGTCATTAGAAATTTAATTTTTGTTCCTCCTGTAGAACACTTTACTTGCTGGCCTCTTTTATGTTGCAAAAAAAAAAATTGTTAAAAAAACAAGAATCACATGTTTTTAAGCTAAATATTTATTTCTTATGCAAGGGACCATCGATAAAACTGGCAAATAATATGAAAGGCCTTAAAACACCCTCAATTTGCATACGAGTTATGGCACAATACAATAGAAGGAAAGGAAGACATATTAAATAATCGGCGGATTTATATACTGAATTTATGTTGCAAATTATTTAAAAAAAAAAACACGACAGACTTTTGCGGTCAAAAAACTTAACATTTCAGTATAAAGAGTTCGGCTCATTTTTACATTTTAAACAAAACATCAATAAACTAGCACCAGCGCGTAAAGTGACTCTGGTGAAGACGATTAATTTTGCTGGTACCTTTACTTCACTTATTTTCTTATTGCATTAAATATAAACGGCCACAATTTCTTGGCTTCAATTTGACTCATCGTAAACTGTATTTTTATTAGCAGGTAAGCAATTCCAATGCTTAATGGCTTGTAGACAATTTACTCGTATATCTAATATCATAAATTATTCTTAACCCTAGTGTTAGGTTTGGAATATTACGGTCCAGTTACTTTTTCTTTAACTTTGCTAAGGTGCAACATTTTCGACTTGAAATGTCACCACATGTGGTACTTTTAACAGACATGGGGAGTATAAATTACATTTTAATTACAATTACGTATGTAAGCCATAATTGTAATTTAAAATTATAATAACAAGTAATTGTAATTGAAATGCAGTTCTGAACTGAATTACATGAATTTTAACTGAAACATCTTAATTACTGCTAGACGTGGTTATTTTTAGAGATATAGAACTATAAGTTGGCAATAATGATTACTGTTACTTATTTCATAGAGTGAACAATGCCTGCAGAGTGAAGATAATACAACAGTCATTACCAAAAAAACATTACATCTAGAGATGTCACCGCCTGATGTGCTTTACGGCTAGTTTGCATTTCTTTACAAACGAAACCGGGCTGAACGTTTCCGTCAATGGTGACCGCTACAAAGCCGTGATTACTAATTTGTTTACCCCAATATGTTTGCTACAACCATACTCTGCTGTAAAGATTGCGTAATGATATAAGTTAGGTTGATGTATCGTTAAGCCTAACAATTTTTACAGCTGTTTGGTAGTGTACCATACCGAAAGCTTTAGAATAATCTGGAATTACTAGGATGTTAATATTAATGTTCTAACCTTGGGCTTATATTTTTTGAAGAATTTCTACAGGAGCCGTAACACATATACAACTCTAACTGGATACGAATTATGGGTACATACTGACATATGGAATCATTTGTACAAAATGTTTTCTAAACCTTTCGCTAGAAGGCATAAGATTGCAATTCCATCGTTATTACAAGGGAATGTGCACCAATGAAATTAGGGAATTTGTTCCTTCACTAAGAACTCATCCGTTTGTAGTAGATTGAGAAAACTCGTTCTTATCAGAAGCATTTCCTTTCCACATATGAAAATTTAAACCGGATACCCCTTTTACACCTTCCTTTAACATTTTTCGCTAGTTCCAGCCCAATGTTTGCATGAGTAGGGATCACTCCATGAGTGCTGGGCCTATTATCATTTCTACTTAGGTAATGGTACAATTTTTATATATTTCGAGTTTATCGTTCACATTAGGACCAAGATGGTACATTAACTCACGACTGGTTAGTTTATTTTCCAATAAACATTTCTCGAACAATATGTATTATTTCTCTTTTTTTATTGCAGCCTATTTTCCAAATGGAAAAACGTTGAAAATTTATTTATTGTTCAACATCATAGATTTCATTAAAGAAAGTGTTTCATTGAGGTTTATGACTCCTCGTTTGCTAAACAATCGTTGAATGTCTAAAAAAAAAATGTAAAAATGGAAATGTTTTTCTATAAAAGTTGAACTTAAAGTTTGATTTAATATTTGAGTTGATTTAATATTCAAACAACTTTTTTCCAGCTTTTGTGTGCTTTTAGGAATTTAAGCAAATAGTGAAGGTGATTGTTGAAAGATTTTTTGTTATCAATATTCCTTTTGTTTGTTTGAAGTAAACTTGGGCAATTTTCATTAAAAGTAACTAAAATTTTAAGTTTTAGAACTTTAAATCTTCAAAGTACCTGATATATTTGAACGTAATTAATTCAACAAATTATGTTAACATAACGACAATACAAATATTTGTACATAATTTATGCGCGCTACCGTCTCAGGCTCTTCCTCAGTAGTATCTATGGATACTGACCCGTCCACCCCTTGCGATGCTTATTTTCCCCTCTAGAATTCCTTCATTGGCCAATAAACACTGGAGTTTCTACAGAGATTAACCTGTCCACCTCTTGCGGGGCTTACTTGCTCATCCCGATCGGAATCTCAAGGCCTTAGAAGTATCTTTAAAGATTGACCCGCCCACCCCTCGCGTGGTAGTCTTGTCCATATCTTTCTGCATCCTCCTTTGGCCAATTAAAATTGAATTTGCTTCAGAGATTAATATCTTCGCCTCTTGCGAGGCTTTTTAATTCATCCCAGTAATGGCGTAAAATATGTCCACCCACACAGAACTCAACATGCACGAGTAAGTCTGTATTAAAACTGGAGATTGACTGGTATCCAGAGTTGGCAAGCTGGAAACCAAGCACACTCTTGGACTCGCATCCTTGGCGTATACTGTTCCCCCATGCATTATTGATATTTCATAAGAGAGTCTTAACTTCTCTCCTCTTTACTAAACGAACTAAACTCTACTAAACGCTATATAATCGAACATTGTAAAAATATCGATGAAGTAGTTATTAAAACTGATAAAATTCCAATCAGATATTATGGTTTACTATTATTATCGAGGACCTATGCACTACGACAGGATAAGGCTACGAGTAAAGCGATTTACCTTGTACAGTGAGAGACCATATGTGTCTTTGGGAGTCAATGAGGACATGTCAATTAACTTTATTCTGAGAGAATCGAGAGCCGGACAAGCGCATAGCATATGCTCAGATGTTTGATTAGACATCGACATAAGAAATCGACGAGTTACACTCTGGAGAGCCTGAGGATACAACAAAAGGGGAACGAGTCATTAAATAGAAAAGAAGACAAACATAATTTAAGTGTAAATTATTCTGTACTGTTAACATAAAGCAGATTCGGGTTTATTGTTTACAGTACAAGTAAGTGTTTAAAAAGCCGCGGTTTTGTATATATGTGTTTTTAGGTTTTAATATTTATAAAAAAGAACATTTAAAATTACGTTTACAATTTAAAGCAAAAGAACATATTAATAAAATGTAAGATTGTTTTATGTGTATATTATTCATTTATTTATCTATTGGTTCGTTGTTTATTAACTTTAACTTAACAAAACAAACAAAATATATGTAAACTAAAAACATTTCTTCTGTATTGCCAGATTTTAATAAAATACCCCTGAAGAAGTTGGGATTATCCAACGAAACGTCGGGAAATAAATGGAAAAACAATTTTAATTGTTTTATTTAAAAATAATCCAATGACCTTGAAAGCCCAAATCGAAATTGGTACATACTAGAAAAGAAATTTAATAAATCAATAAGGTCAAAGTAAATTACATAAACAAAATAAGAAATCGACATTTCCCCACAAGTTCAAAAAGCACAAATTTAAAGTTGAAAACAACACTTTTCATATCGAACTCGATGTGTTCGATGTGGTCAGCTATAAAATTAAGAAATTAAATATTTGCCAACTGAAATTTATTAAAGAATTAAAAAACGTCTAACAATATCAATTATTAGGTTGAAATATGTCATTACAAACCACCTATTATTTCGTTCACCTTGCGATGTTCACCAAAGATATTTAATGGTTATGCACTTCATTTGATTTACTTTTGCAAAATTTGACGGCCGAAATATTTGGCAATCGTAATTTATTTTGTAATATTAGTACTAAAATAAGGGTGTATGTTCGGCTACCCATAAAATCGTTTGTGGAGCAAAAGTCTTCTACATCTATTGCTATTTGCATACTTTAACAAAAACCACATCAAAAATCCAACAACCCCATCTTTCAGCCCATTTGCAGACAAAAGCAAAAGGGGGGAAATTTTCATCTATATTTGTTGTTGCATAAACGAAATAATTGAACATTTATTAAACAACAAACGGGTAGCCATTTTAAAATAACAAAACCGACAATATTTTCATCAATCCCCACAATTATTCAAGGGTTCTTATTTAATATCATCACACACTTCCAACTCAGTGCTTTCTGTCTATCCAACACCTTTTTTCTAACCCCTGCTATTGTTCGATAATAAGAAAAAAATACAAAAGTAATACAAACAAATTTATGTACAAACACACACGCATAAACCCAATAAATTCAGCAATTCTATCCTTTATAAATTAAAAAAAGCAAAAACTTCCAATTTATTGGTAAAATACCAAACTTTCACTAGTAGTTGCTCCACGTTTCTAAGCAAATCCGGTTTTTACGATTGATATTAAATATTTTCTATTAGTAATAAAAAGTTAAAGATGGGGTGACCAGATAAAAACGATAGAAAGGGGAATTAAAATAAAACAACAATTGCTTCTGACTTAATTTTGAAACTACATTTGTCATTATGTTTGGTCTATCACATCGTTCAAATGGCTACTTTGGCTTCGCTGCCAGTGCTTTAGGATAATTTTTTTTATCCAAAATCCAGATCTCCGGTCAACAGTGTTGTTTGTTGCCTTTTGACTTCAGTTTTTGCGTCAGCACAATATGCAAATTAAAATTTCTGAGTGCTGTTCGGTACTGGCCGATACGGCGGTTATGTGTCCTTCACTTCAAGCTTATCTCTATCTAGTTAGTGTTTTAAAGTCAAAGAGAGTGTATGTACGCTCAAACTTTCCATAGTGCGACCCAGTACCTGCGCGAAGATGCCTTGATAAACTGACCTCTCGACCAAATTAATTTCGCGAATATACAACTAAGCAGGAGTTTCGACTGCTTTTGAAATATAATAATTGAAAAATAAATATAACTACCTGGTCACCACCCTATAAAAGCCTGTAAAATGGTAGTGGAAGATACGAATACGATTAAGAATCTTGAAAATTTAAAAACGTGAAAAGAGATATTTTTAAGTTTATTTGAGTTTATATAAGTTTGAGTCGTTGAGTTCTTGCTTGACGCCCACAAATAGTAAAATTTTTAACTCAATTTTTAAACATAGTAAGAATTGTTCATCGTAATTCTAAAGAGGTCTTAGTTCAAAGAATACAAAAGCCGAACAAGATTGTACTATAGCGAAGTCTGCTGCTTCCATATTCTGTAGGAAATCTTTCCAGAGTTGAGTTTAATGTAAATATATATTTATAATTCTAGCTTGATTGATCTGCATCCATCTGCCTGACTTTATAATAAAATGGCCAATAAAAGTAAATCTTCTTTCTACAATTCTTTCATTGATTGAGAAGTTGTATTTGTATCGGAACAACCATGTACAAATTCGGGAATTATGTTTAAAACTTTTTCATTCTACCGTAATATGTCTTGGCTTCATATTGTATTTATCAAGTAACAGACAGTAAAAAATGCATTTAAAAAACCGCCATTTGACACCTACGGAAATGGAAAAATGATACCCCATTAATATTTCGATAGCAATAATATCGATTAACAAGATAAACAAATTGTTTGATGTTTCAATAAGTGAGTATTGGGATATATGAGCAGTTGCCAGGCGTAAATAATTTATGGCTTAGTGACATTTAACGTCTTACAAAAACTGTATATAAGCACACACAAACATACACCAGCATAATTAGCTATAATACTTATTTGTATGCATTCACACACACACATGAAGCGACAATGAAACAGAGTATTATACCGTCACAGCCGGGGATCCGCGAATTTCTGTTCACGGTATCCTACTATTAAATGTAATTTACGACAAGTTTTTAAGGGTCAGAGCACCCAAGAGGTGTTAACTCGTTGGATTTTCTGACGACATTGCCGAAGTCATCATCAAGTTGAAGAAGATACCAACCCCGTTATATCAAAGGAAAAGACGAGGCTGAAATTGGCTTGTTTGGATCTCGTATCACAAAAATACGAAGCAATTATAACTGCAATTATAACAGTACCATAAATATTGTTAAATACATGGACGTCCGAATAGGGATCCAAGCGATAGGACCATCCCGATCAATGAAATATTTTTGAGTAATAATTGATAATATGCTCAAATTCACAGACTAGGTAAGTAAGTGGTAAAGCAGCAAAATTGCAGGCACTGCTAGCCAGCTGGCTATCTAATATGCCAGGTCCTAAAATATCTGCGACATATGTTGGTCTCAATGGTGGTGAATTCAATTATTCTCTACGCCTTGTCGGTATGAGCTTTATAGCGATATCTGACGATGCTGGTTGAGTTATTGTTTCGAGCTGCATGCAAACTCATATGCAACTTTTAAAATAAAGGCAAGATTAAATCATAAACAGCTTGGAATTAGCAAGCTGGCTACTGGTTGTTTAAGAACTGTGTGCGTAAAGTAAACTATTTTAAGTAAACTTGAGATTCGAAATGAAACTTTCTTCAGCATAATGCGACTACTGTTAGAAGTCATTAGAAACCCTGATTATTCCCATCATAAACTTAGTAAGCGATCTTCAAGTTGTGACCAAAAAGAAAAACAATTTGGGTAAACATTTTTAACAACTTTTTTTCTTGAATTTCGCGGTCTACATTGCCGGATCGTATTAAAAGATTTAATAGTAAAATTCAAACTTGCCATATGTTCTTATTAAAACCTCCATTTATGAAGCAATTTTTATATTGAACAATTTATTATTTTGTACTAATAATTAGTTTATGACTTCGGCTTGTCGAGTTTGAACAATAATTCTGTAATTTTGTTAATAAGTATATATTTTTTTTTATATTTTACTTATAAATAGTTACGATGGAAATTAAATGGCAAACACTTTCTCAAGAATCGTTGGTTGCCTTTCATTTATTTTGCTTTAGTAGCATTAATTGAAATAAACTCAATAATGAGGTTATATTTATGCAGCAATATTTTAATGAAGATTTGTAAAGGAATATGAGAATTTAGGTTGATTTTGTAGCTTTCAAACACACTGTACACGAGTAAAACGGCAACAATAGTAACAAAATTTCAAAAATGCCTGCGGTTCCTTGTGACAATGGCAGTGATTGCACTGAAAGAAATCGATTTAATTGTCTACATTGATGACTTTGACTTATTAATGTGGAGTTCGCTTGTGTATTTTGTGACCTTTAAAAGAAACTGGTGGTGTGCTTCTAAAACACTTTCTATGGTCAGGGTGAGGTAAACTTTGATATTTGATTTTAATTTGTAAATACGTTTAACATATTAGTATGTCCGTTACAGGGAAAAGTTTAAACTGTTACTTGCTTCTTAATTGACGTTGGTGACTAGTTTATGTCCTTCTATGTACCCCAATAAAATGTTTATGCGGTACAAATAAAGTTTCTTTAGTTTAACTTTTTGCATTGGATTTACTCATGTTACATTTGGCCCCCATGAAATAAATTTTAAAAGGCAATTTGTGACTTTTTAAGAAGTGTTCCGTGAAGAATTGTTGTGTCGCCGCATTCTTCTAATCTAAAAGTCGTCAAATTATTCAGCAACTATTAGCATTACCAACCTTCCAAAATTTTTATGTATCACTTCTTTTTGTATTAAGTGATTATGTTTTTGTTTTGTTATTTCATGTTTTTAAATATTTACGTCAAACTTTATCGATTTGTTTCTCCCGCGTGGTTTGTCCTTGCGAAACTAAATTAGCATCGTGGCGCATTTTAGCGTATTTTCATTTTCACTTAAGCAATCTTAAAAACTAAGTTTTCTTAACTTTAAAATATTTTTTGAAGCCTGCTCATAAAATCGGATATCATAATCTGATATATAGTGCCATAATTTGTCTTTCTAGTACCATGAAAATGATTAAAACAAAACGAAGAAATCGTACCAATACTAAAATGATTGACTCTATACTGTGCTTACGCTTTTGAATTAGCTGGCGATCTTTACAATGATCCGATACTATAGTGTTGAGGACATTATGATATCTGATATATAAAAAACAAGTTATATAAATACGCATATATTTTTAGTGTATTTCAATTATAATCGATGAATGTTAAGATTTCATAAAAATAAAATATTTTTAAATGTATAGATATAAAACAATTGTTGAACTAGATGGTGAAAAAACTAATTTTATTATTAATTTATTTTTTCAATATTTCGCTAATTTTCGGTTAGCATCATTAGGAAAAATAGTAAAAATAGTTAACACGATATACGAAAGCAAAAGTGAATACACATACTATACTATATATTCAGTTTGTATATTTATTTTAAGATTTCCTGATGATGCTAACCGAAGGTTGGCAAAATATTGAAAAAAAAATTAATAATAAAATTAGTTTTTTGATCTTCAAGCGCTTGCCCTTGCTGGTGATTGCCTGGCTAACCGCGTTTTCAAAGAAATATGGACCGATGAGGCGCCAGCACAAAATGGAGTCTCATATGGATTGGTATCGTCTCAAAGTCGACATCTTTGTTTTTCATCCAGAAATGAACCCTTTCACTTATGATGCTTTTTTGATGATAATTAGAGCGAACACACCACGTTGTCTATGGTAGACTATTTCCCTCAGCTCTTGGGTCAGTTAAATTTTGTATATGCAAGAATTTTATTGCAAGCCCAAAACATGCCGCAAAATTGTCCAAGTTGTTGTATTCAAATGCCGACTTCTTGTGACAGACCTGACATCGACTGCCTCAGATTCGCCTGCACATTCTTACGTACCGCGGCAAGGTTTTTGACTGAACTTGCGTTTTGTTGTCGTACTCATATCGGTCCACTGTTTACGGACCCAGTACTCTAGAGGTTATCCATCACATTGGGGAAAGTCCTCACGTACCGATTATGACAGCCAATGCGACAGATGTAGCTTCAACACTATGGCCGATATGCCCAAATTTGGAAGTCGCTACGGCAAGAAGAGGTTGTAGACAAAGTACATTGGGTAATATTTTTAAATCTCTCGTAGGTTTTATTATGTTATTTTCAAAGAAATGTTACTACATTGTGTGTTTTAACACTATTTTGACATGTGAAAATAAAGTATCTATTTGTTGTTATTTCAATGATGAAGAAAAAAATTTTTGTAATAAAATCTGTTATATAAAAACGAAAGAGTTCAATTAAGATTTCATATTATATGAAGACAACCAACCGAAGCATATACAAACTGATCATTTTATAACGTAAAACAAACAATAAGTCTCGGTACTGGTGACCATAAAATCCATATATTACACACATTTATCCATTCCTGTACTTGTAATGCTTTTGTGAAAATTCATTCTTTTATTCTGTACAAAAGTGAATGAATAAATACTTGGTGTTATTAATCTTAACGTATGTTGTAGATTAGGAACCGGAAAAACGAACTTGTGGGAAGTCATGACATAGTGATTGAATAGATTGATGTTGAACGAGTGAATATTATTGTAATAAAAGAATGAATGAATGAATGTTTAAATAAAGAATTGTATTCTATTGAAATGCACAGACATAGAAGGATTTATCGAATGGAGAATAAACTATAAACATGATTAATAACTATTGTTGGCAGCTGTATGGAATGTGATTGCATTGCATGTTTATTAGTCCAGCATGAAAGTGTTGTAATTCAAAGAGACACTTGCTATTACAGTGACATTAATAATTTAAATTTTGGAAGTTTCTGGCTTAACTTTGTAAAAATATAGAAGGAAAATAGAGCATCCTTTGCTTTGTGCTTCAAAGCAGCAAACAAAATTATTGTAACACTGATCCAGAACAATCCAGCTCAGCACCACGGAGACCCACAAGAAATTTCAAGAAGGCTTCGTATATTTCTGCTCAGTGCCTAGGGAAACTAGAAGCCAGAAATTGTAATCCATATTTTTTTATAATTAAAGACGCCCTTTCCTAATATTTGCCTAAGCGGTTTTCTAAAAGGAGGTAGGTATTATTAAAACTTTCTTTCCTTTAAGAGGTCCATGTATGCCATTTTGTATGGAATACGCTAACGTTTAAATGTCGACCGCGGCCCCGCACGATGCCGTGCCTACCATTGCCGCATAGATTTGGCTAAATTTTACTGATGGCCTGGGCTATGTTAACTTTAAAACTTTAACCAATACCGACAACATAGCAATTAACATGCTACTTCATCAACCAGGGTTATATCGACGACTTTGGTAGTCTACGCTATGTGGCACGATGCCGTTCTGTTTGAACTTCACGTTGATGTCCTCTCCAATTTTATTTTTTTTTGCAGAAAAGCGTACCAATGATTTCGCCGCTTCAAAACCGGTACTAAATTGTACCTTTTTATTGTCACATTGCCACCTGGTGAACCTCATGCAATTTTTGGGACGTGCTGCTCAATTGTGTAACTGGAGTGAAGTTTATACCATGCGCATGATTTCTTGTTAATAACGTAATTTTTCCTTTGTAAGGGCTGACAAGGCTATGAGTCCCTAAGACATAACAATTTCTTTCGAAACGATATATGTATTATATTATAGTTGAAAACCTTGCAATTAAAGTTAATTAAGGAGGCAATCAGCGGTTTGGGACACAGTTCGCGTGCTATTTTTTGCTGCCACTGTATAATAACATCGATCCGCCCTTACTGGATCCCTTTGCGGTTTTCAAAATTGTTTTTAGGCGAAATACACTACTTAAATTGATTACTATTGGCATGTAATGCCAACTATAATATATATTATTTTTAAAATGATTTCTTCCCACAAAACTGTGCTAAAAAAGAAAAATGGCAGAAAAAGTTATATCTTGCACTTTAAAGTTCTTTTTTCCATCTTAGACAACAACGTTATCATCTGACTAATTGACAAAAAAAAGCTAAATTAAACAACTTGAGACACAAAAGTCCTGAGCAATTGTTCGGCCATTCGAAACGACATATTGCGATTAAATGCATTAATGTCTTGCATTTCATTGACATCGTGCTTCATTGTCAGTTTGAACTAAATACACATTACCTTTTGTGTGTTTCAATTGCTCTCAATCAGTTGAAAATTAAACAAATAATAAAACTTCCGTTTTTCGCTATGACCATGATTGTTTTACTAATTTATTAATTAGTCAAAGAGTCATTCACACGTTACACATTTTTCAATGCAAACATTTCGTAAATTGTAATAACAAATATTCGTAAATAGTGGGATGTGAGATAGTTGCAACAAAGACACGTGTGGTGAAGCTTTGAGTTCACAGTAATTATAATTATAATTCGAAAAGCTTTGAAAATTAAGGTTAAACTGGGATATCAGTGGGGTTTGGTTAGATTTCAGCAAGTCATGGCGAATATATAGTTTATATTTTATTAATGGGAGAGGACTTAGGAAAAAAATCAGCATCAACTACAAGGTCGATTTTAGAATAAAGGGTTACATGAACGGCCAAAATTGCCGGCTGCTGTTAGGTCTTCGTTGGTAGCATTAAATTTGCGACGGAGAATGTTTTCTTGGCGATTTTGCTATAATGATGCTAACCAAGTGATATGGGGGAACGAGTCCCCGAGGCTTGTATGGAGCCTGAAAGAAGAAAATAAGAAGAGAACTAAACATTAATATCATAGGTATCAGCAGTCCCCGGAACGTATGTTCCGGATTTGTTGTTGGCTGTGACGTTGTAGTGGAATGGAATTTAATAATAAAGACATATTAAGAGATTAGATAGCTATAAACTCCACAGGAAGATTTAGGTTCACGATCCTGGCAGGCGTGGCATTAAAATGGATGCATATACTATAGACGGTTGTTTGACTGTTTTTTCTGAATTTTCTGAAATGGCGGTTTCGCCATTGTTTTTTCGTACAGCCGAAATTGTTTAGATTATTTTATTTTTGAAATAAAACCTTTATTATGTTAGTGGAAACAATATCCGGTATTATTTTCATATTTTAAATGAAATTGCATATTTTTGTATTATTTATTCTTAATCACTCTGTTAAAAACACACGAGATTACCATTTAATATGTTTCAGTTTTTAGTTTCATTAATCTGTATTTGTGCAATTTCAATTATTTTAATTTTCATTTTTATCATGCGAAAATTGCAGCCACTAAAAGTGGGTTATTACAATTGCAGGGAGCAATGATGTTGCGTCTGCTTTGCTTGACATTAATTACATTAAGTGAATGTAATGAAAGGAAAAGTTAAAGTAGTGTTGCCACCTTAGTATTTTTAGACACATTTAGGGATCTTTTGAAATATCACGTTTCATATGCTGAAATTGATTTGTTAGAATAAAAATCGCTGTTATATATTTGTTTTCATTAAAAGTGCATTGCAAACTTAAGCTCCTCTACTTGCCTTCATGGCGTAACTAATATAGAAAGGCGCTTAGTATTTCACATTGCTCATGGTAATAACTTTAGACCAGGCAATGTTGAGATTCAAAAGCCTTGTAAAAGCCACTGCCTTCACCTAGAACAGAGTGAAAATAAGCCAACAGTTCACTTTTGTTTATCTGCAAATGCTACTAATCATTAGCCAAAAATTGTGAAGCGGAATTTTCTGTAAGCAATTCGGCCACAAGCAGTGTTGTCAACTTTTTATTTTTTTGGAAACATACATTCCCCTACATTTGGAATATAAAATCACCTAAAAATATGCCCACATTTTAACGCAAACAAATTTTATTCACTTTTTATATGTTTGGTGTGAAAGAAAACTATAGAACAGAATAATACTGCGTTTCCATTTACATGATTCAAACCAAAACACTTGATTTGTTTCTATATTTCCCAAACATTTTTCATATGAGCAAGTTAGTTCAAATGACTTCAATTGCTACAAAACATGTCGAAATTTATCTGTACATTACTGTGTTGCATGTGGTAATTACAAATGCAGCTCTGGGTTATCCATTAATTGTGAATAATAAAAAATTACTTTGGTATGAATACACAAATAATTGCGCTCATTTTGTTTTCGAAGAAAATGACAGAAACTGTATATTGTATTGTTATATTGTAGTATTTGAAAAGTAATTACAAAAGTTATCAAATTATTTTAAACACCATTATTTACCATAATCTTACAATTCAATAAATATTAAATGTTTGAGGAAAATAAAATTTTGTTTACTTGAATTGAAAGAAACAAAAACCACATAAACATGAGACGGAATTAAAAAATCCGGACTTATGATGTAATGGAAACAATTTTGAAATCATTTGTTCAAATCAACTCGTTGTGAACATAGTGTTAATTAATCACTTGCAGAGATTAATGGTACATATTTTTTATATATGTATATATATTTAATTTCCTCCAACCATTCTTTAAACTCTTTTTCCTCTAACCAACGTTGACGGAACATTTGTTTTTGATATTTCTTTGCCTGGGCATAACTTTCCTAAAAATAACTAATGGACTCCGGCATTGTTATTTATTTACATATAAAATTCTATTTTTACCTACTATTTTCAACTTAACATTTTCGATCGGTGAGTTTTTCTTTTTTGTGAATTCTTATAAATTTTTGAAAAATTCTCGAGTTGTATAGGCATTCAGAATATACACATTTTATAAGCTTGTGCATGGGCGTTTTCTCGTAAAAGTAAAATGATAAAAAAACAGGAAAATTGTTTTTCACCCATGTCTCAGGAATTTGGGGTCCGATATTGCTAATTTCAAATAGCGAAAATTCGATAAATGCAATGATCAAATGGCAGAAGGATAATTTTAACATCGGACATACTGACAGATGGACATTGTAAATTGAACTTCCCTATCTAGAAAATGAATATTGTGAAAATTATAAGCGGTATGGTAAACCTATATATACCGATTTAATTTTTGTGAAAGGTGTAAAAACCCTATAAAACGTTTAATCTTTCGTGACAGGCAGTGCTGTATAAGAACGATGTAAATTATTTCTTTGCAACTTGGCAACATTGAATGAAAACAACTTGCAAAAACTGTGTGAGTATTCGCGTACTTTGTTTTTATTAAAAGGGATAATCTTGTGTTGATTTTGTTTTTATTTTTTCTGCACTTATTTGGATTTGTTCTTCACATTTATATCATTCATTTATGTTTTCTGCTCTGGTTTAATTTTGTGTAATGAACAAATAATTTCAACTCAAACAATGTGCGAACTTTCATATACACACTACTAAATACACACAGATATTCAGATACACTACGTAAGTACATATTTTTTGTAAATTTATACGACTTTGCACCACTCTAAATATATTGTATCACAATATTGACAACATTCATGAGATTAGCATCTAGCAATTATTTCAGACATTTATGCTAAAAGTTTCAACAAAAATAAAAAGTAAATATAGATAATAAAATCATTCTTTTACTTTTTACTTTTAATATAATCCATAAAATAAAATGTGAGTGTGTTACATACATACTGATAAACACTTTAAGCGATTTTAGTGACAGTGAGATACCATCCCTTAAATCTGAGTAAAATCATCTGCTCATCTATTTCCATGTATGTGGATTATTTTAACTAGAAGCTAATTTTGGTGTTTTGTTAGTAGAAATCCCACTAACTGTTCTCGGGTTATCGAAGAAATAAAATAGTGTAACCGCTCTATTTAGTGTAACAACGCTTATTAAAAAATCTATATATATATAAAAAAAACTGATAACAGATCTTTATTCGGCGCCTTAAATACTTCAACTAATCCGACTTTTATTTAAAGAAGGAAACATTTTTTTGCAGACCAGTAATATTATACATAAATTGAATGGAATAAGAAAAATTAAATGAAAGATCCATGTAGGGGATAGCATGTCGTTCCAATATCCGCTGCGTCATCTTAAGGAGAACGTGATCCAAGAGCTCGAATTCTTAATAACATAAATTAGGCTGAAATGGAATTATGACCCTGGCTATTTTTAAATTGACGGCTTCGGTTGATTGCTATTTATTGATATAGATCCGCGACTTCAACACACAAAAGTCTAGCGTGGCCACATCGCACATTTTTAATGCCCTATTCACCAGAAAACTAGATCCTAAAATCTTTCGTTTATTTGGCAACACCAATGATTTCTTGCAAACATAACGTTAACCAATTTTTACTTACAGATATTTGTGAACATTTTTGTTGCACCATTGACACAAATCTTGGGCACAAGAATTAAGTTTTGTCCGTCTTCTCTATCAAGGGATATAATGTATTCAGCAATGTTTATTTAATTCATGCTGAACTTTTCTCCGTAATTTCTTAACTGTTTAACAGATAAAAAAGATTTAACTTCATTATCAAGACCCTAACATCAATATCCAAATAAAGTGATGCCAAAGAACTTTACGCAATTAACTGAGACCTAATCACGACTCCGCTATAGTTATATATTTGAAAAAATTTGGATCCCACAAAAAACGTGGACTATAGCCTGTAGAAAGCTAATTATCGTTGAAACTGTAACTCATACTATGCAATTTCGGCTATCCTGATTAAAGTCGACAAAGAAAGATTGATATAAGACAAGTACCTGGATCTGATTGTATTACAGGATCAATGACAAGGTGCTTACCTAATTATGGTGTGAGAATTTTAATATACATATTGAATGCAATGCTAAGAGTTGGTTTCTTCAGTTGCTCTTGTTAGATGTCCAGGTAAGACCTTACTCAGATTACGTCATACGTCATATTTTATAATCATCTTTAAATCATTACCTTAATGAATAAAACATTATCCCAGACCATAAGTTTTGTCACCCTTTTTAGATGAGCATTAGAAAATAATCAATACTGTTCAGCCTGGCATGATGCGTTGCTTGCAAAAATAACTCGAGTTCTTCCTGTTAAAACTTCTGAAGAGCTTTCTGACAGATAGAACCTTCAAGGTAAGATCAAAGGATCAGTTTTCTAAAAAAGGGAAAATTTCTGCAGGAATCCCTCAAGGCAGTATACTAGGGCCGTTATTATATATCCTATATGCAACCCCTATACGTTAACGCTTGCAGATGAAACTGCATTTATAAGACCCGAAAGTTGCATTCGAACAACTCAGTCTCATATTAATGAGCTAGAAGATTGACTAAAAAAGTGGAGAATACAGGTAAATCCATCGAAATATCCACCTACAACGAGAATAAATACCACTTTCCAGTGAAAAACCACGTGAAATATTTGGGTATCCACCAAGATTCACGCTAAGCGTGGTCGCGCCATATTGAGACAAAAATAATGGCCATAAAACTGTGAACAATCAACTGCACTGGTTAATAATTCCTCACTTAACATTGGCTTTGAAACAAAGCATATATGGTGGGGTGTGTCTTGTATGGGATACTGCTTGTGCACAAATAAAGTTACAAAGAAAACAGTCTAGGATTTTGCTACGTACCGTGTGCTCCCACTGTTCCCACTATCCTGGAAGAAGCAAAAACATACACGTCAAAATACGTAAACAAACTATAGGTCCACCCTCACGTTCTTGTACGCAAATTATTACAATTTTGCGGGCCCCAGAGGCTAAAAAAGACTGACACATTGAACCTGGCGAGACGGCTCACCTAACCCAATAATAGATAGCTCCTTGAGATTTCAATACACTCAATTAGTTATTTCATTGGTAATAATGAATAAAAAATATTTTGGAGATAAGATTTTAATACTTATTGTAATTTTCTTTTAGAAAGTTTCGATCAAATAAAATTATAGCTTAAACAAAGTGATGAAAGCTCTTGAGAATTCACAACTTTAAGTTATGTTAGAATTGTTATAAGCTTGATTTTAATTTATCGCTTTCGGATGGTGTGAAACTACGGATTACGTTTTACGCCTTTAACCCAGGTACCATTACATAATTTATTTAAAAATCACATTAACTATTTTATATTAAAGTATAAAAACACATATATTTCTTTCAAAAATAATAGATTTAATTTTTTTCAATTTCGGACAGTTCGCCAGGTAGTTATAGACGAAGTTTTAATCGATGATGTATGGAGGACTGTTTATAATTTGTAGTGTATAGTATACTGTTGGATAAAATTCTGAAAACAAAAAAATTGTAACTTGTTTATCTTGCCACTTTGGATAAGAAAATCAAAATATTTAACAATGTTCTTAGAGACGCCGACGTGGTTCAACTGGATATCGGAATATTCGGACTAAAACTATTCAAAAGCAGTTTCGTACAATTTTTTAATTTTTCAGTCCAAATCAGAATTTGAAAAAGAAAGCGCATCATTTCTCCATCGGTATTTATTGCGGAGACAAAAATCCAGCGAGCCTTGACTCGTTTTTACATGCTTTTGTAACTAAAAGAAACGAGTTAAATGTCACAGGAATTTTTATCAAAAATAATGATATTCCTGTGTGTAGCCGCCACTGTTCAAGTACAAAAAATACAGCTCTGAAAAGTACCCGGTATTAGTTTCTCTTTGCATTTATATTATACTTTATATTTTAATTATACTTGCTAAGTTTTTATATCTGCCATTTTGTAAATTTACATCCGGAATTTTTTCTCCTTTTAAAAAAATCTCTTCTCAACCACAAGTAGTAGCGCATAACGTGCCGCATATTTTGTTTAATGAAAAGCTGGTGGTTTGAAACCAAAAAGTAAGTCAAAATATTCTTAACTAAATTCATAAATAAATTTAAAATATATTATTTTAAGGAATTAAAACACAAGGTTGCGTCACAAGTTGACAATAAAGAAATAATTGAATTTTATCAAATTTAACCTGTGTTGTTAATCTCGTCAAACCATCACGAACTACTGTTGTGAACACTGTGATTGTGAGATCATTTATTTTAAAGACTTTGTCGTCAATCATGTAAGTGCTCCTTGTTCGAAATCGTTCTATGTAACTCGAACGCGTCTGCGAGGATAGACATTTGAAAATTTTTTTATAATATAAACCTTTGAAATATTTTGTAAAATTTGATGAATTTTTTAGTAAACATTTAATATAACAAATTAGTATAATATGCAAATACTATTATATTGTATGTGGTGGCCGGATACCCTGTCACAAATAGGGCTAACAACTTTAGGAGGAAAGAAAACCAGTAAAATCGTTCCACAAAACAAAATTTTGTGTGAACCACTGACATACATACACCTGATTTTTATACAAACATATACACATACATATGTCTGCCATAATGAAAGGATGTTTTTGTACTTTTCCCCGGCATTTCGTGTTTTGTTTACGCAACATTGACTTTCGAAAGCACGTGCTTTCATTCTTTTTAAAACAAACACAAACATGCAAATCCATTGTTATTGTCGGCAGGGAATTTTCATGTTTTGTTTATGTTTTCGCTTTTTATACCACAAAGTGGTGAATATCTTTCAAGAGCAACAAACAAGGAGAGTAAAATTATTAAAGGACACTGAAATGAGAGTGAAGAAAGAGCGCAGATGCGTACAGTGCAATATTTTCGGTGCGATGTTTTTTTTTTTTTATTAGAAAGCGGCTATTTAACAAATTTAATTTAAAGCTTGCAAATATGTACATAGTTAAGGAAATCGCCCCACATATTTGTTGCCATTACCCGAATTTGCATGTTTACGTTTGAAAGATCATGAATACATGTATGTGAATATACATATGTTTAAGTACATATGTATGCATTTAAACATTTTTAAGTTTCTTTTAATTTTGGACCTGCCTCAATAATTATGCCTATTATCGTCGTAGTCTTTGGATTTATATTCTATGTTTAAACTTAAATTTGTTGTTGGCACTTTCCCTTTTATTTTAATTTTCCTAGTGATTTGTTAGCACACTTTGTATGCCTTTGTTTAGTTCAAGCAACGTGCCTTATTATTTTTCCTTTCATTAAGTCCTCAATGTAGTTGCGATTGAAAGTGACGCCTGCTGCAGCTTTAATGCTGAGCAAAGTGTTGCCCATCATTATTGTCGTCGTTTATCCCATTTAAAATTTAAAAAGACCGGAATTTTTGTCGATGTGTGATTTTTTTAATACTTGATTTTGCTGTTGTTTTCATATTGCGCCATTTAGCTGAATAATATAATCGCCGTATAAAATAAAGCTATTAATGCAGCAGAAGACAATTAAAACTATAGCTTGGACTTTTATTTATGTATAAATTTCTCGTTTAGTTTTTTTTTTGGCAATCTCCACAGCGTAAAGGGGAACAATTTATGTTTCATTTATTATTTATAAAATATTGATTTGCGAGTATAGAATTTGACTGTCTTTATGATTTCACAGTTTCATAGGCACATTCTCTTACGGCAACTGTGCTAATATAGAGTTAACAACAGCATGTTGATGACGCGGACCCATAAAATTTTACATATTCAAAAACCACACATTGCGCCTAAAAAAGTTTTCCCTCCAATAATTTTTGGTTAGCTGCGTTGGCGGTATTCCAAAATTTATATATTAAAATTGAAATAGCAGAAAACTATATTTTGTCTTAAACCAATTTCATTGTAGTAAATAAACTGGTTTTTCGATCTCCAAGGTCGGAAAAATCTTTGAGAAAACAACACTAATATCTCAATAGATAAATTATAATTTTGAGTGTACTAGACCCTTAGGAGCATATAATACCTTAAATAGCGGCCAAATGTTTCCTTAAGAATTTGTGAAAATATTTGTTAGAAAAACTGGCCATAAAAAATATGGAACGCGTAGGTTATATTAATTTAGCTCTTACATTAAATTCGTAATTTCATGGGCATCAGAGACTGAAAAAAACGGATACATTGAGCCTGGCGAGATGGCACTCCCTAACCCAATAGTAGATAGTTTAGTACGATTTGAATACAGTAAATTATTTATTATATTGGTAATAAGTAATATTATATATATAAGATTTGAATACTTATTGCACTTTTCCTTTAAACGAAAAGATACAATAAAGTAAAAATTAAAGTAAAAAAAAAATTAATTCGTAAAGAGATAGAAACAGTATTTTTAGCTACGCACCCCATTTTTGTTTAATTGGCTTTTTTAACAAGCGAAGCTGCCGTATATGGAAAAAACGCTATCGGAGCTTCATCAGACGACTTTTCGTTTAAAAAAGTTTCAAATAGGTACGGGATTTGGACAGAGCTTCACACCGAACGTCACGATGAACATTTCGTATAAACAGTTTTTGTCTCGCCATATATGGCCTTCCAAATAATAAACAAAATTCGGTGCCACTTTACACACAGGTTTTTTAATTCCGCTTCAATTATCGATTCGCTCTTTTTGCAAAACCCTTTAAAATATATATTACAAAATATATAACACATCTTAATAAAAAGAGTGTTAGAATCCCCTCTTCATTTTGTTTTTTATTGTAAAATTTTTTTTTAATTGAAGAAATAAATTCCTAAATTAAATCGGCCTACACGGCAACTCTGAAAGCGTAAACAATAAACAACAACAGAAATATTTTTAACTTCTATTACTGTGAAGTCGGCAATAACGGTAGTTTGTGTCTGACACTTAAATCAGTACGATGGTAAGCGTAACACGTAACGGTTGTTGTGCTCGGGTGAAAATTAAAAGCGTTTAAAGAGTTTCAACTCAAAACACATAAAAATCTTTCAAATGTTTAAAAGGATTGCAAATTAAATTAAAAAGAAATATTAAAAACAAATTTTGTTAAATAAAAAAAATTTATTGTGTACATATGTATTTGTATAATAATGCTTAACATATTAATTTTAATAATTTAAAAAAAAATAATCAAGTTATTTTAAAAAATCATAAATTGAAAAAGTGTTAAATTCAAATATAAAAAAAATGTAACGTAAATATTTATAAATTTGTTTAAATTAGTGCAATAAAATTAAAAGTTTAATCATAAAAAAAATGTTCAAAAATATTGCAAAGATAAATTAAGAAATATAAATAAATACAATTCATAATAATAGTGTGATAATGAAAGTTTTGTTAAACTATAAAACTAATATAAAAGTAAGATCGCAAACAAAATATTGTAAATTAAACTCCATGATAAAATTTTTAGTTTTTCAAAATAGAGCTGCTACAAAGTGGTTGTGAAACGTTTTTTTTTGTAATAATTTGGTAGCTTCCGATATATTAATGAGTTTTCTCACAGGCGAAACTGAGATCTGATATTGATATGCAATTGCGTGACTAAGAAGGCAGAGGTAGCATTTGGAATTTCCAGGATATAAAAAAAAATATTACATTACGCCTTCTTTCTTCAATGGAATTTACAGCAAAATCTGCAACGCGTCGTTTAGAATTTTTGCATAATCTTATACATATTTCAAGTTATAGAAGCCTTCAATGGATTGAGATAGCATAACATAAAGTTTAAGTTATATAGAAGCAAAACCCTTAAATAAATAGTTGTAGGTGTTGATATTAAAATTCTTAAAACGCAGAAAATATGTTCCAACAAAGAATTTTTTTATAAAAGCGGTCACCCGGCCAAAACGTATCCTGTGAAATTTTAATAACTTTTAATGTGTTTTGGCAAGATACAGGACTTTAAAAAAAATACATGATTTGGGTGCTTGGCGTCACGACGCCATGAAATTTTGATAAATCACCAATTTTGTTTCAAAATCGGTGCAGTTGGCAAATCGATGCAGTTAAGCAGTTAATTGCTTAATTTCCGCTTAGCAAATGTTTCAAATAAGTTGCCTTAAAATAAGTTTTTTTAAAGGGCTAAAAAATAGTTTCACATTTTTAAGTGAAAAGTAAAAATTTTGACATTTTTCACATGTCTTTAAACATATGTAACCTTTTAACGGAGACATTTTATTTAAAAATTATTATAAATACACCATACAAATTCGAAAATATCATATCTTAGGTGAATTTAGGGTTGGTCAAAAAGATTAAGAAAATTCTTTCAACCTCAAATATTTCTTAAACTAAAAAATGTATCCTTCCCGTGTAAGCCTGTTTGTTGTAGACATTTTCAAGGAATACTTAAATATAAATTATCTTACTATTCCGAGAAAAAATCTATTATTTACTTTTTTTAAATATATTACGGAGGAAATCAGTTTTCGAGGCCCCTTCACAAGCAATTTGAAGACACCTCAGACCTGCATCTAAACCGGTTGGCAAACTACCAAATTAATAAAAAAAAAGTTTTCCAGCCACTGTGTGTCTTCTGAGATTATACATTTTTAACAATCAATGATTTTAAGTAACCTCTTCCTAATTTGTTCCAATTAGGGTTTTCCTTCTCGAGGTGCAAAGAAATATGAACAACAAAACATATCGAGGTCTAAAATAAATCATTTATATATACGTTTAAGAGTGGTAATTTAAACGTAACTGAAGTAAAAGACAGTAAGAATTTGGCAATAAATCTTTATTGTTTGCATAAGGGCCATAGGAGTGATTTTCGCATTTAATGAGTCTTAGATTTTGTTTTAAAATATGCAGCATTTTTGAATATTGAGCTTAATTTTAAATCAATTTTAAAATTCAATGTATAAAGGTGCCATATCCATTTTCCACTATTATCAGCTTGGTATTAAAATTATTTAAACAAAGTTTAAAGATTTTTTTTATTGTAGTATTGCGGATATACGTTTTCCGTATCTGACGATTTTTCAATTGATTGCTTGCTGTAGTATCTAGGTTCTTTATACGATAGTTTTTTCTATTCTGTACTAGGAGATGTTATATTTAGTTCTACTGCTAGCAGTAATAGCCATTTAGTAATAAAACTTCGTCGAAGAATCTTTTAGAGCCTTAGTTATGATACGCAGTTGTGTTGTAATAAAGTAAACAATACCTTGTTTGAGAAGAACCAGACACACCGCTTGATTTCTAAAATTTTTTACTCAAGATTAATTACACAAAAAACGATAGAAAAACAATTGTATGCATGTCAAAAAGGTTTCGGCTTTATTTTGAAGCTACATTTCTGCAACTATGTAAAGAAAAGCACGCCATTTGGTTGGCCAAATTCGGATCTCCGGCCAACATTTCCAGCACCCAATTAGTGATATCATGATATTGTCTATGGAAGACAATTCTTGCAGAAGCATAAAGTCTTATACGAACGTGGGCCAAAATCCAACCGTAAAATATCCCGGGATGACTTTTTGGTGAAGCACAATCCAGCTGATCGGCGACGCATCTCAAGTTTAACAATTAGAAAACTATGATTACTGTCTGGACACCCCATACCATTACGCGCGTTACTAACAAAGATAAGCACGCTAAATTTGAAGATGCTAGTTATCCTAGCTCTCTAGCTACATGATGCTTAATAAGTAAGACAACGATATTTTCAGAAAAATAGTTCCATGGCTGTATACCGTTCAGATTTTAAACAAACAGAAAAACGACCAAATACGAATTGATTTCATATGTACAGACTTTCTTTTCTTATACAATAAAGGATTGAAGTTGGCAGTTTATGGCTGCCATGCTATTTTGACAACGTTTGCCAAATCTATTGTTTGATATTCAGTCACTGATATCAAATCACCTACAAATAAGCGCTGAAAATAGTACGCCAATTTTCGATGTAAAACTCGTCTTTGCCGATGTAGCGGTGTGAACAAACAAAATTTCGCCAAGTGAAATTTGGGGGTGTGGTTGACTCCCGCAAAGTGACATATATTAGCCATTAAGGCTATTACTCTGCGAAAATTTTATTTGTGAGGTTTCCTGAAGTCTCAGATCGAGAAAAGTCCGAAATCAGGAATAGCTATTTGTTTAAATTTAGCCGGTTCTACGAGTATACGACAGAGTAATGATATATAAGAACACTCGGGTGCGTCCTGTCATATAAATCCCCGAATGCATTTAAACGTTTTCATATAATATTAAAATAATTTCCTTACTCCCACTCACGCACAGTTTTTTTTTTATTTCATTTCAACATCAACCTGTCCTTGTTGGAAATCTCTTCACTCTTCTTTGTTATCGTTTTTTTATTTTAACTAAAACAAAGTCTTACAAAATATTTTATAATTAATAAAAATTCCTACAGTGAAAATACGCAACTGTGCAAATTACAACTCTTGCTTTAGAAATTCAGCTTCAATAAGACAACGTAATTAATCACTCAGGTGTTTTCAATAGACACCCTTAAGTACTGTTGAAGCTACAAATAACGCAAAATTTATATTCAGTTTAGAAAAATATCTAAACTAAACAAATTTACAAAAACTTAAAAAATCAATGAATTTCCTTTTTAATTAAACTGGGAAATTTCGAATCTCACAGGTCATTTATCATTGTCATAATTTAATATTTTTAAAAAGTGTTGAGGTGTTTCTGTGTAAGATAGCAGCAGCAAATGTTCATTCATAAAATGTTTTCTTTTTACTTAAGCATTTTAAAAGTGCGCCATTGCTTTTATGTACTTGAGTATGAGAAAAAAATGTTTATATTGTTTTAGTACTTCCCAAGTTGGGACCATAAGTGACTAATTGTCATAAAGTTGTACTACAAGCTGCAGTTTACTGTTTAGTTGTTCGTTATGTTTCCTTTGGGTTTTCAGAGCTGATTAAATTCCCTTAACCCTTAAGTTTGCCCCAGAGAATGAGACTGTTGTGTTTTTCTTAAATCTATTTTCTTTTTTCTGAATAAACTCTTCCGAATAAACTTTAATGTTTTAATAATGATTCAAATGAGAATAGGTACATCTTTTTAAAGAACTGCTGCTATAAGGTAGCAACTATTAAACTGCAAATGTATTGGAATTTATAAATTTAACTGAGATTGTCTTATCCTCATTTTGAACGAATGGTTTTGTTTTAGCATCATTTTTAATATTTCATGAATTTAATTAATTTTGGTTTTTTGACGTTCTATGAAAATCTACACCAAAATATTTAAAACAAGAGTTTTCGCTTCAGCCACATGCTTAGAAAATAACCAACAAAATCGCCAATTATTTTATAAATCGCGTAAGAATCGCCATGTTGCCAGATCAAAATGCCAAACACTATTCATGGCATTAAACAAATACACTCATACGTATATGTTCTCTAAAACTAGAACTATTTACATAATAAAGGTCCTAAAATTATACTTGAAACTATTTTTTTTAATGTGTATCGAAGCAGACCGGTAAATTCATGGATCCCTCTTCGACCCCATTCTTTCTTCGAATTGATTTTAGGCAACCGATTTGTAATTTACGATTATCTTAGTCTCAAGTCTCGTGCTATCAGTAGCCTTTACTATCAACTATAATGATTTCAGATTGTCGACTAGTGATTGTCGAACTCCTTCCTCATCACATAGTTTCTTGTAATTGCTAGCATATCTTTAAGGCTTAGGTCCACCGTAGCATTTACACTTAACAAGTGTCTGCCCGTGGTCCTAAGTCTCATATAGCTAGCGTCGGACATTCACACACAATGTGTGCTTCCGTCTCAGCCTCTTCCTCAGGAGCATTTTTCGAAGCTGTCCCGTCCACCCCTTGAGAGGTTTTTTTGTCCAACTCCTCAGAATTCCTCCGTTGGCCAATTAACACCCGAGTTCCTACAGAGATTAGCCCATCTGTTGCGGAGTAAATATACTTTTAAGAGAACCGCTAATTTGTATTAAAATACGTTTTATTTTATTTGAATCAAATTTGAAATTACTGAACTTTGTATTTATGTTACTTGTTAACCTTTTAATGTTACTGTTATGACATTATCGTACACGTATTTGCTAGTTTCATGTTTAGTATAGTTATTATTTAATTGAACGTTGGCAACATTGAATGCAACGATTCGATATAAACCAAAGTTTGCTAGAAAGGAAAAGCGAGGTAGAATTGTGTAAGTAATTTACAATGTAAAATTATTTATGTTCAATATAACTTACGTATATCATTCTTTTTAATAATATTATCTAAATTCTTGTAGATAATAAAACTCAATCACTCACTCAAAACCTACAACTTTAAAAAACACCAGATCTTGAATGAGCACGCGTGTGCGCATTAGATACATAAAATAAATGTATTAATTGAATTTAAGCCGTAAGAGATTTGTTTTATTATAATTCGAAATAAGTGTTACAGCCGTAACACAAAACATGTTGCAGCCGCAATAATTTTTACACCATCCATTTATTGCGAGGATTCATTATCCATCCTTGTCGGTATCTCATGGTCTAACACCCTAGAAGTACCTTTAAAGTTTGACCCGTTCACCTATCGCGAGGCATTCATGTCCATATTTTCCGGATTCCTCCTTTGTCCAAATAAAACTGTAGTTTCTGCTGAGATAAATCTCTTAGCCTCTTGTGAGGCTGCCTTATTCATTCCTCTAATGTAGAACAATATGTCCACCCACATAGAGCTCCATATGCACGAGTAAGTATGCATTAAAACTTTGGATCGAATGGTATCCAGAGTTCACAACCCTGACACCGTGGATTAGGGATTTTTTATACAACAGTGTTAATTTCTGTCCCCTCGACTTATTTAGCAAGACTCATAGCAGAGACATGAACCTGTTACCAGCGGGCACCACGTGAAGGTAAAAATCAGAACTTCCCATAGTGCGCTCAGTTACGGCAAGCCATATCTTTGTGCCTGCCAGCTGACGGCCACTTGAAACTATTACAACATGTTATTAAGTTTCATAAGTAATTTGTAAAAAAAATCATTGTGAGTTAAAACTAAAAAATATTTATACATTTAGGGTGAGTAGAACCTTCGTTATGTAACGATTCTACCAATGGGGGCTCTTTATAAAACAAATTCTTGTTTTATAATTTTTCACTAATGCTCGGGGCTTTGGGGTGGAGATCTTTACACTTTCTTATAGATTACGAACCTAAAATTAAAATAAGATAGGTAGCTAATTTTACCCCTTGCCCACGTTAAATCGGAGAACCTAACAAAAACCACAAAGGTTAAGGTTGATAATATTTCTTGCTATTTTTACTTGCTAACCTACAAGATAGCCCTAACTTCTCAGACTAATTACACATACGCTTTTCGTGGAAATATAAATTACTAATTATTTATTCAAAACAAGTTTGTCTTTCTTAATTGAAAGAATAAATAACTAACTTGAGCCTGAATAAATTATTCGTTTAATTAGTACACATTTCAGTTCGACAAATTTGTTCAAACAAACAAAATTAATTACTTTAAAATTTCATTTTTATTATTTATTGTCTTTTTCCCATCTCACATTTTTTGATCATTTTTCTGTTAGAATGTATAAGAATTTTCTGCATGTGAGTGTGTGCGTAAGGTGGCATTTGCTTTAAAGGTTAATAGAAAATAAGAAATACAGCGTCAACATGGTTTCTAACAAGAAAATATTAGCTGAAATGTTAAAATTATGATTGAAGAATTATATGATCATGTTTATTTATTTTATTTATTTTATTTTTCGATGTCCCATCCGTACAATGCCCCCAATAAATTTATATATTTCATACATATGTAAATATACATGCATAGATGTATGTAATTTGGTTTAAAGCTATATTTTGTCAATAATAAAAAACAAATAAAACGATTTGTTTTCTTACTATTTCCAGTTGTTCATTAAGCAAATAGAAATGAAATTTTCCATAAACAAAATTTTGGCTAGTTTTTTTTAATTTTCTAAAATTTTAAAATGGATATTTCCAAGTGATTAATTTTATATTGACTAGATCTCACAGTTGTTGGCGACGAGCTTAAGGACACGATCTAGAAAACTAAGTAAAAAGATTACACTACTTTTACATTCTAGAATTATATCCTTTTGCTTTCCTGTGTTTCAAGCAAAGAGTTCGCGTGTTGTTGATACTGCTTGAGTTAACAACGTAGCAATTGCAGTGGAATTGTGATACAAGATTAGGCCATACCGTACATAAAATTTTAATATTTCCCGCATGTAACACAAATGACGCAACAAAAACTGTGTTCCTTTTGGATAATTTTTTTCAGCAGTCAAACAAAATAGTTGGGCAAACATAACAGTGGCCAAATTCATTATTTTTCTCCTCAAATTATTAAAAAAAATTTGTTTTATGTTACTTGACTTTATTCAATTTCCTCTTTCGTGGACTGATATTTTCTGCCTTAAGTAGCCTTATTCTAAAGTACATTCTGCATCTAAAAAGTTTTTATCACTTTTGCTTAATTTGCTTCAATGTCCTTTGCTTTCGCGATATATTTCTGCAAATATCCGAGTTCAAGCAATAACTTCTCTTTATTTAAGCTTATGAAAATTATATTGCATTATTTCAGCATTTCCATTAATGAACTTGATGACTTGCTTAACCCACAACTCTCGCATAATATACACATTTAAATGGAAATTTAAGAAAATAATTGCAAAATAATGATGGTCAATGTCAATTAAATTTAAAAAAGTTTTACACGCAAACCTTGTTTTGTATAAGATTAAAGTTTTAAATGAACAGAGGAAAAGTAAGAACTACATATACATATGTATGTTTTGCAATGCTTTCGCATTAAAGTCAACTGATTTGTTATTTAAAAAGTTTTTCAGTTCTGTTCTAATCAGAAAATGTTTGTTCGTGGTAGCAAAGAAAATATTCGAGTGCAAAGTTTTCGATCGACACACTGTCTGAATTTCTGTCTGTTGAAAAAAAAATAGTTGCAAATAGCTCTGGATCTAATACAATTTTTTACATTGATAATCACCACAATAAAAGTGTTGATATTTATGTGCATCTTGACATACACAAATGCCAAATATTCTCTATCCGAGTAAAATGTGTTCGATTGGAAGACATCCTTAAAAATGGCTTAGGAATACATACCTAGCAAAACCTTTAAAAGGGACAAACTACGTAATTTAACGGGAAATCATTCGCATGTCATAATCTATATTTCTATCATTCTGACGTCTGGTTACTAACGTTAATCTGTCCACTAAGAGTTATTCTCTTCCAATGTTTTTATGGTGGGGAAATATTATCGATTTAAAAATCTACTTACGTTATTCTAGTCCAATGTCACATTATTTTTTAGCAATTTCCAAACGTGTCTGTTTGAGCTTAACAAGCTCTCGTGATGCAGACTTTAATTTTGGGTGGCGAACAAATTAAGTCTGCTTTAGCGAAGTCCAACGGAAATCACTGAAGAGACATAGACGAGATATTTCCTTGCCGCTTGCATTTAGTCATGCATTTTCTTGTAGAAGACATATGTATGTAAATTTAAATTTAATTATTTTTTTATAAATGTGAAAAATCTCTGTGTGTTTTACCATCGATCCCATTGCGAAATATAAATGTAGGTATTAAACTAATTCCCCTGATGAGCAAATGTAATTAGAAAATATTTTGTGAAATGACATACATACATAGAAATTATTTATACATCATATGAAATTTGTTGCAAGAATTTAATTTAACATTATTGTTGTCTGCTCAAATAAAATGTTTGTGATATTTTATTTGACATAATTAAGTTAGAATATTGTTATTTTTGTGATTTTACCAATTTATTTTTTCAAGTTATCATTCCCTAGGATTTTGATGTCTGTTTTTAGGATTGATGTGCCATACACAATTACTTTTTTAATGCTTCGTTTTAAAGAAGCCTTTAATTACAGAGGCTTTCACCCAAACTATTACATGAATTTGTGCTTCAATAATAATGGCTTTGTTTTCTTTTTCCAAATCATAACGTTGCGTTTTCTATTATTTATTCTAAGAAAGTTTAGTGCGACGCTATATTTACTTTATAACTTTTAAAACTTTTGTTTATTATACTTACACAATTTCAACTCATAGACATTTAAATTCAAGGTATTTTATAAAATTTCGTTTTATAAAATAATTTATTAAATTCGATTACTTTCAAAATGTATATTTTATTGTATCAAATAAAATCCAACCGAACACATTACGGCATCCTATTTCTCTAACTTCTTCAGGGACGAATTTTATAAAAAATTGTAATAAATTTTTTTACTATTCAATTATTTTATATTAATGGGAATTACATCAATGGGAATCGTAACAGCAAAAAAAAAAAAAACAAGTGTGAAAATAATTCACCACAAAAACGGCCATATTTGTATCGGCTAAGCGTTACTTGTAATTTGTGCCGGCTACTCTACTTATTCGCATTTTTCACAAATGTGAGGATTTCGCCAGCGAGAAATGTCTAGGTCCTTTTTAAGGGTAATGAAAAAAAACAAGGGAATTTTTGCGTAAATAATTTGCTATAAATGATTTGTTCAAATAATCGACCAACACTGGCTTCTGAAAAATGATTTCGCGTTTCTTATTACAAACCTAGTTGTAAACTATCAGAGTAGCCAAATGATAAAACTTTTACGCATCCTGTTGCGGTCCTTTTATTATTGGTGTTAGTTATAATTATAAAATACTAAACGAAGGCAAACAGATGTATGTATATATGCATGTAAGGTTAGCAACGAAATGACTAATCCCTCTCAATTGTTCTTATTCTTATCTTAAAAGTCAAAACATGACGTTTGATACTCTTTAAGATTTAAGTTAAGGTATTTTATTTTATTTATGAACCGCCTAAAAGTATGCTGCCTGATTTTGGTTTTTATTTAACAAGCTATCATTCTGTACGGTATGATAATAAATAAAGGCAAGCATCTGTGCAGACAAAACCCTGAATATAAAACACACATTTCATTTGTATCCGCCTATTGTTAAATAAACACTTAAAATTTCGACAAACATAAATTATATTTAATTTGTCTTTTATTTAAATTTTTTGGAATTTATTAAAGTTCTCAACAATGGAGAAATGCAGCTATAATAATTGCGGTGTCATTACCATGACACTTTAACTAACAAACCATTGGCTTTGTCTGAGTTTTTGCAGGATAATTATTTTCTACGTGCTAATGATCTTTAGAATACAATTAACTATTACCAGAGAGACAAATACTAAAATGGTTAAATGTTATTTACAAATATGTGTTCTTCTTTGTGGTTAAATTTGTTTCCATCTACAGAAATCCCAGAAAAATTATAGAAATTCAACATCTTTTAATGCCATAAGTTTGTTAGAAAGATTGTTAAAAATAAAAATATATTACATAATTTAAAGAAAAATAACCTTAGATAAGGGTCCCTGAAAAGCAATAATGAGATTTAGAGGCCGATCTAATGGAATTTGGGCGATGGCCTGCGGTCGGTTACGGCTTGTTGGTAAATACTTGGAGCACAAGAAAAAATATAACGAGGTTAAATCGCACGATCTTTGTAGTCACATAACCTTTGCGAGGTACATGAAACCGTTCGTGCAGATTGTGATAATTATAGCATTTCTTTTGTAGCACGTTAGGACCGCATATCGTCCATTTCCATATTGTTAAACTCCTGTAGACAAGAAATTGCTTACCATGGACATGTAGAGCTAGCCGTTTGAGGCGATGGTTGTTTTCTTAGGACGATAATTTATGATGCTGGCTGTCTAAAATCTTAATCAAACAGGGATTTGTAGGAGATGCAATATCTCCCGTTGAACCTTATGTGTTCGAAATTTGCGCCTTGTCACCAACAATGCTTCATCGGTTTTCTTCTAAACGTTACGAGGCTGATTGAACGACCCAACCGCATTATATATGGCCATTAACCTTAAGCTTCTGTTTAAGTTGTTGTTAAGTTTTAAATTCCTACGTAAAAGTGACTACCATGGGCTTTCCAGCACACTTCTTAGGACAGCGGTGAAGTTTGTGGTGGATTTGGCATTTCTTTGAGGAGCATTCTCGCTTTCAATCTGTTTCATCAAAAATCTTTTTAATGATGGAAAAAATCAAAAAGCTCTCAAAAAATCAAAGTTGCGTTCTAATTGGCCAATAGAATTTTAACCAGCTTTGTGAGCATTTGATTTTAGAACCATTTCCCTCATCAGTTCAACAGTACGTTGAAACTGCAAAGGGCATTACCAGACAACATTATTGAGTGAATAATAAACAAAACATTTACCAAACACCGTCACAGTCAGGCTACATAGGACCCGTACTTAATGGAAAATCGTTCACTTGTTTATTTCTACAAGAGAAAAAAATATAAGGATACATCAGTCTTCCCTATAAAAATAATCGCATTAAGGCAAATAATATTTTCAGATTTCTTTCTTTAATAATAAAACACAAAAACACAGAAGCGGAAATAATTGTTTCATATAATTTCTTTGTGCATAAATTTCTTTTATTTAAATGATGGGAATTAAATGAGATTTAGCAGAAATTATTATCATAAGCAGAGGATACACATCAGCATTTGCTTATTTCCCAGAAAGCTTTCTCAGCACAGCCATGTGGCAAGATATTTCTACCCAAATACGCGTTTTACGCACAAGACATCTTTATTTATTTTCTGTTGAATGCGGGTGAATCCTACCTTGTGTCCCTTTGTTTGTTGTGTGCTTTAAGTCTGACAATAATTTATTTAATTTGGACACATGTCCATATTTTATATACAATATTAGATGGCTGCATTGTTGCTGTTGTTGTATAAGTATTTGCTAAATCTTATCGTTGTTATTCGTATTCCTTCATATTTTTGTAGAAAATATTTACTCTTGTGTTTCTTCGTAAAAGGCAACGGTTTTCTAAGTTTATCAAATAAATTGAGACTTCAAGCACACATACGAAACAAGTAAAAAGAAAACATGTGTGGCATGTCAGCGTTCAAACGAAACGTTAAAAATTTCTCATAATTTGTTGATGAGGTTAAAGGCAATATTAGTTAAAGTGAACCTCAATGTGACTTTTATTTATTTTTCATTTTTACAAGTTTTTTGTAAAAGAACTTAATAGTTTTGATTATGCTCCCTCCCAAAATTATGACAAATTAATGTTTTCTTATACAATTTGGAAAATTTTACGGTTGGAGATGTGTACTAGTATGTTTGCATGTCCGCCTTAATGCGTAATAACGAGATTTACACAATTAAGACCTTAAGTAGCGTTAATTTACTATATAAGAACACAATTTATAAATTGAACAGTTACTACTTAATTGCACCATAATTAAGTGAGTAGAAAATTCTGTAAGGTTGACGCATTAAATAAGTGGCCACTAAGTACACCCGACAATTTACAACTACATCACCAATATTATATAAAAGAGAGTACAAATCTTATTGATAATAATTTAGCTATATCTTTCATACTGCGGTGGTAATTGGAAACTTTGTACGTAAAAACGTAATTACACACTTTTCCAAATATCACTGTCATGTAACGCAAATTTTACAAGCTATCAAATGCTAATCGAGTAAGCTTAATTGCATATGTGTAAACACCAAGTGCTAAAATTAAAAAATATTAAAATTTGATTGACATAATAATTATATACTAGTCGTGATCGGATTTCGAGAACCGTCTCGCCAGGCTTAATGTGCCTGTCTTTTTATTCTGGTAGCCATGAAATTGCATTAAATCGCGCGTTAGAGTGTTGGGATGGACCACTAGTTTGTTGACATATTGGGACGCATATGTTTTTGCTTCTTCTTGGATAGTGGAAACTTCTACCAGGCGCGCATACGGTAAATTGTAAAATCCTAAACTGCCTTCTTTGAAGATTCTGAGTATTTGTATTCCAAAATCAGGGTTAAGTTAGGACTTATCAACCAGTGTAGTTGATTTGTTATAAGTTTTATTGCCGCTATTAACTTTATTTTTTACTGTAACAGTGGTATTTGCTATTGTTTCTGCTGGACAAATTTTGCTTTTTGAGAGAAAAGTAAAATGTTCCTGTTTAGTTTGAGCAAAATTGTTTCTTTTGCATCGAGATGGTTTTCTTATTCTTGTCGTACTTTTTGTATGGGTTTTTACAGTCATGCGCATGCACACGAACAGTGTTGTGCGAACATCTATTACGACAAATTTCTAGCATGTGAATCGCTCTATGTCTGGGCTATTTTTAGCACAGCTGCTAGAAGAAATAAGTAGAAAATCTAGAAATTATGTAAGCGAATTAAAAAAAATTCTAACCAAAACTTTCGATTATCGCCCACATCAGAAAGTATTTTCCGACAGATTTTTAGACACTTTCAAAAAAATAAATCGTTTTTCATAAGTAAGCCTTAAAGCCGATAAAAATTTAACAAATATTTTTCTGTTTGCAGGACATTATTGTAAAATCGTTCCGATTATGCCATCTGTTTTCTTTCATTTAACATAAGCAATCAAAATAATTTCACGATTAACAATCAAACAATTCATAGATTTAGAACGAATATAATAAAGCTTATATCAGCCTTGGAGTAGTAGTTAATAAAATATATACGAGTAATGGCTTTATATACTGTGTTGTGCGGACTACTGTCCAATCTAATTTCCCTTATCGCATTGAAGTATCTTCCGTTATAGTAATGATAGAACAATGACACGCAAACCACATTGCGTGAAACAAATCGGCAAGTTTTAGATAAATTCGTCAAATCGGTGAAGGGTATCTTTTGTGTGTTAAAATTGCCAAAACGGAAGCTAAAAACTAACAGAGCGAAAGGCGGCTCACTAGCTCTTGCGGGAACTATACAATTCTAGAATGGAACTAAAGAATTTTGTCTTGACGTCAATACGAAATGTTTACGGTTTTGGTACTGCTGCATGCCAGTTAGTGTGTATCATGGTGATATAATACAATATTTTGATCTGACGAAGAGTATAAAAATGAATATTAAAATGTTTTAAAATAATATTTTCTTTTATTAGAAGACCATTCGAAACTTTACACAAAAATATGAAAAAGCTTGGCTGGCTTACACCATAATAACCGTCACTAAAAATATGAATACCAGATTAATTTTCAATAACGAATACCTGTAATTTTTAAAAATGTTTCTTTTTAAAATTTGTAATGGTTTTTTCTAGTAATTTGTACCGGAGTGCCAAATTTAATGTGTCGGTCTGGGATAAATATTTTTATTCTTGTCTAATTGTTATATAGATACGAATGACTGGATGGCTAGTGAGGGCGTATTATTATTATGAATATTTTAAAATATATTCCATACGCCAAGGTAGCTTAATTTTTCTAGAAATTTAAATACTTACTTAAAATTGTTTACCTTCTCCGATTCCTATTAGCATGTGCGATTTTATTAAATAATAATTTTTTGCGCCCAGCTAAGGGACGACGTGTGGTTTTATTGATCACAATTATTATTTCGAAAAATATTTAAAATCATTATTAAATTTTAATTTAATATTTGCTTCACCAACAGCTTATCATTGTATTAAATCGTCTCTTTGTTTAAAAAACACCAAACAAAAAAATTGACTGAAGGGATTTGATGTGATTTTTCACATGAACAGATTTATTGAATTGTAAATTTTTTTGCGCATACGAGTTCATGCGGTTTTAATTGTTATTTGGTTTATTACAGCCTGTTCAGATTTGCATTTTACATGAAATTACGTTTTATAAACGTTAAAAAAATAGATATATTTTTTACAAGAAAGAAAACTCTTTTAAAATCGTATACATTTTCCACTTAATTTCTTTTTTATTTATTTTTTATATTGTTCTAAAATTTAAACCTTTACTATTATTCTCTCTCTCTCTCTCTCTCTATTTAAATTAAGCACAACAATGTGGTATTGTTTCCAATCATTTGCATATATTTTACCTTAACCTAGCGTTTTAACTAAATATCTGCTTCGTGCAGTAATAAATGTCAGAAATTAACTTTATAAAGCAATAATTATTTTACTTTTACTTACAAGAGATAATATTTTACCAGTTGTTTTAAGAGCAGCCCATAAAATAATGCATTTGGAGAAAAGCAAACGATAATTAGACTCAAAAATAGATAACAAACCATGTAGGTAGGTATTTAAAATAAATGTCTTTAGTGGCAGTTAGTAAAAAGTACAAATACGTGTGGGGTAATAAATTTTAATTCCTGTTTGGTTAGTTTTTTTTATGGAGTAATAGGGGCTTCATCTTTTATTAAAGCTTTAAGATTTTTGTATTCAATTTTCCAAAAAGCTCTCCATTGCTACTAAGATATGTAGACTTGGTTTTCATTCAAATCATCGTTAAATCTGTATATTCAAATTACAGTACCTTTATGTATTGTTATTCCCTTTCAAAGGTCATAGTTTGGATCTGCGAAAAATATCTGAAATTACCTCCTACGCTGGTTTTCGTGAAGAAATCCCTTGCTTAGGCTCCGGAATGTTGTAATGGTATCACGTTTTATCCTTCATTATAAAGCGTATTAAAAATCTCTCGCCTTGCGTTTGAAGAACGCCAAACACGTCAGTGTTTTATGGTGACCAGAGAGCAAATACGGCACCTATCTTGCAGAAAACTTTCTGAAGGCTACCTATATTACAAGTCGAATTCTTAGCACTCGAAATTTTTCAAACTACCAAAAGGAAATGTCTTTTAACAGATAGCAGTTGGCGAGCACAGTGTTGATTTTTAATTCGTTACAAGCGCTTCAAAAATCCCAGAGTATTTACTGATAAGCTCTTGTAACTAAACAAAAAGCAGTAAATAACATATTGCCTAGAAATTCAATATTACAGCATATTTAAGTTCAGTACTGTAATGTACGTACTAGTATTATCATCTGTTCTTAATACCCACAACACTTCTGCCAGAGTGGGTCGTAGATGTAATTTATGTTTAAGTGTTTTCGTATTTTTCTAAAAATGTTGACCTCATTTCCTATTTGTAGACAAAAGTCTGTAAATAATTCCACTACATTTTGCACTTGTTTTCTTCGTATTCTTCTTCATAAATTAGAGCCTATTGTTTTCTGCGAAAACACACTTTCAAAAGTGTTGATTCTTATGATCAAAAAGAAATTGCTTGGATTAACGTAACACCCTGATAAAAGCTTATGTTTTCATTATTGAGTTTTGAAATATGATTAATTTTGAGACGCAGAAATTAAATACAACACAAAATCACAATTAAAGTGTTTTTCGTCACTGCGTCAAGTCCGTCAGTCATTCATGCTTTATGAATATATCAGTCAGTTGTAGAAAGAAAAATAAAGTGAAACGAAATAAATTATATCTCTCAACGTTGTTGGTGGTAAGAAAAAAAATATTTTGCATAACATGTTCGGTGGTATCATGATGAAAAGTTAATCCAAGGATAAGTATCACCGTATCGAAATAAGCATGAAACATCAAAACAAAAACAGCTAAAGAAATGAAAATCAAAACAACAACAATCTGTGAAGAAGAGAATAAATTAAAAATAGTCGATTATTTTATGACGCACAGTAGAACCAATATTTAAGTTCGCAGTGTTAAAAAATCACTTTCAGGTTCTTGGGTACTATTGATAATTGTACTCAACTAAAGTACAGCTCTTTTAAAACTTTAAATTCAAAGATTAATGAAACTTTATTCCATGATAAATTTTGATGTTATTTTTGTGAATTTTTAATTTAAGCCAACATTTAGTTCCATAAGTTATAACGAGATACATAAATTTTTACCCATGTATCGGGAATTTGTGGACCGATAGTGCTTACGCTTATGCACCGTGAATAAAGCGTATAAATACGAATGACAAGCAATAGCATCTGAAATGTCGATTTAAGCCAACAACTGGGCTAACAATAATGTACACTGTCCTACAGTGAAAAGAAGTCTCCATATTTACTTACACCTCACCGAGTAAATTCAAAATTTTGTGATATATATTATACCAAATCACAATGCGATTTTTGTCAGACTTGGCAACTTGTCAGTATTTAAAAGATACCTTGTTAAGTAGGGTAGAATTGATATAGTTTGGAAGTAAGACAGCCATTTTAAAGCGACTGACTCGATTAAAATCAAATTAAATAAAAAAAAGGATCTCGAAATAAAACTCCCAAAAATGTTCATTATATAATATGGTCAATTGTATAGATATTTAGAGAATCCCTTAGTAAAAGGAAAAAATATTAAATGAAAAGAATTAATTTTTATTTGTTTGCAGGCTGGGACTCAGCATAATAAAACTGTGCACTTTGAAATACTTACAGATATCACAGTGGCATTGCGAGAAGTAAAAATCACATTTGAGAATAAGTTTTAGGTTAAGAGTCTGTTTTATAAACTTGAAGCAAGTCGGAATTGATTGTTAAGTTAAATCAACAATTCTGACCACTAAACAATTCTTCACGCTCCAGCTAGTTTCGACTTATTTTACTTACACTTAATCCTGTTTATGCGATATTAAAAATAATATAAACGTGCGAGAGGATTGTAAAAAATTATTAAATATTGTAGATTTTTGGAACGAATTTCCGTTATCCCTTGCCAAGTTTGGTTATCCCTGGCGAAGTTTGCATCAATTCGTTAGTGTTTTATTGTGCGTCAGGTATCTATTTGTCATGTGAACTCGTAGGCAAGTGTAAGTGTTTTATGCTTTGTATTGCCTCAGAATTCGTTGATGTGAATGCTAGGTAGATGTTATAGGCACCATTTTTTTCTTATATCACGTAGCCACCTGTAATTGGGACATGGTAGCAGGTCAAAATTGGCGTACGTAGTTGCTAATTGTTTATAGTGTCTTTTTTTTTTTGTTGGGTTTGTAAGAAGTCAGTGATTATTGGATTATGAATTTGTTTAATATTTTTGTAACGTGTTTTTATTGTTTTTCGATCCTCTTGTTCGTTATTTTTGTTGTGTGTTTTGTAGATTAATTTTAGAGGCTCGAATATAATGTCTGAATCGGAGTTTATTTGTTCGTTTATAATGTGTCCGTCAAATGTCTTATGTTTGTATATTTCCATATTTTCTAGGATGTTTAGTCGTCGTCCTTTGCGATGTATGTGTAGTAGTTTTACCGTTTTTCTAATATGCGCTGGATTACATTTGTTGTTGAACATGTGGTTAGCGAAGGTAGGTTCTGGCGACGAGCCGGGATTCACGAAATCTTGTTTTTATTTTGCGTCCTGTTTGTCCTATGTAGCTGTGATGACAGGTGCACGTCAGTTTGTAAGCCCCCTGTTTATCTAGCTGGTCGTCTTTGTTTGTATTGGTTTGTAATAATCGTCCTAGGTTGTTCCTTGTTTTGAGTGCTATGTCTATGTTGTATTTCTTGAGAAAGTTGGCTATTTGGTGTGTTGATTTTCCGGTGTAAGTTAAAGTTGTCCACGTTTTTCTTTCGTTCTCGCTGTTGTGTTCTCTGAGTCTTTGAAATTCTTTCTTGATTTTGTATACCGTGTCTTTCTTGTAACCGTTGTTTGCTGCTATGGTATATATCGTATTTAGTTCTTTGTTGTAGGCTTCTTTTGTTAGTGGTGTTCGTTCTAGTATAGTTATTATTTGTCTGATCGCCGTATATTATTGTGTCTGTGGCCGTAGGCTTTCTGTATATTTCTTATTCGAGTTTGTTGGTATTTTTGTTTACCTTTATTGTGAGGTCCGGATAATTTATTTTGTTATCTTGTTCAGCTTTCATTGTTAATTTTATGTTTTTGTGTTGTTTCTTGCGGTATTCCAGTATTTTCACTACGTTATTTCGCGTAATTGCAGATATTATGTCAGCTTTGTATCGCGCGTAGAATGTTACTCCGAGACCAATCATTTGTTCCATGTATTGTCTTTCCAGATGCTGCATAAATACTTCCATGAGTATTGCTGAGGAAATGGGAAACCCCCATTCCAAGTCAGTTGGTTTGTCTATAGATGACGTTGTTGAATTGGAAGTAGTTCTGTAGTCTTTAAGGTATTTCTGAATTGTAAAACAAGGTCTTTGTGTTTCGTGTTTCTCAGTACTGTTTCATGCACTATGTTTGTAGTTTCTGTTATAGCTATCGATGGATATAGATCCTTAATATCGAATGATATTAATTTCTTGTTTTCTGTGAGCGCTTAGTTTTTCAATTAGTTCTGTCGTGTTGGTTACTGTGTACGTGTTTGGTAGGTCTAAAGTATTCTTCAACACTTCTTTCAAATGCTTGGAGAGTTTGTAGCTCGGGGCTGATTTGTAGTTTACTATTGGTCTCATTGGAGTGTCTGGTTTGTGTATTTTTGATAGTGCGATCATTGGTGGGACTGACGGGTTCATATTTGTCAGTGAATGTGCCATATTTGGTTTCACTATCTTGGTCGCTTTCTTTATAGCTTGTTTGATGCTAGCTTGGTATTTATCAGTAGGGTCTTTTCTAATTTTTCTACAGTTTGTTTCCTCAATTAGTTCTTCCGTTTTTCTTATATATTCCTCCTTGCTGATTAATGCTGTAGTATTGCCTTTGACAACCTTCGTTGTGATCACGGTGTTTCTTACCAGTTTTTGTTTAAGATTCTTGACTCTTTTGCATTTCATGTTCTGATGTCTCTTTCTTTTTGTTTTGGCTTCTCTCAAATAATCTTTAACACCTTTAAGTGACGCACAGGATTGATTAAATATAAAATATTCAAAAGGTGATCCTGCCTTGAAAAACGTATCTATTTCAAAATATTATTACATTGTGAATATATTGAAAAATCACAGCATATATTAAAAGATAAATAACCAAGGATTAAATACAAACCCCAAATGCCTTGCAGCTTTGTGAATAGAATATGAGGCAAAATAAAAAAGGCAATAATCTAGATTTTTTCAACGATTATTCCCACAGAAGTATTTTCTGTATAACAAACAAAAGAGATGAATTAACAAGAAACCTATCAGCATTATTCACAGTTGCGGAACACAATGTTTTGTTATTTCTTTTGAAACCAAAAACAAATAAAAACTATCACAGAGTAAGCATCTGAAATAAAGAAGTCATTTTTATGGAAAAAATAATAAAAAAGTATACCGGAACCTGAAAAGTTAAATCTAAAAGAAGAAGTATAATTAAGATAACAGAAACTTGTTTTACCGTAATGTAAAGTACAGCGAAAAAGAGCACGATTTTGAATGAAAATTTGATCATTTTTGTTTAATATAATGAAATGAATGAGAATGATTTGTGATAAAAAGTGAGTTTAAGAGCGTGACGGAAATTAAGAAATTATCAGCATCCACAAACTAATAGTATTGAAACAAGATAACAGAACGGAAGTTATTTATTTGTAATATAACAAGTGCAAGAGAATTCTATCGCCTGTACGCCGCGCTAGTTGTATATATGAAAAATATATAATCAGAAACAATAATAAAAAAACTTACATATTTTCTCACATTCATCGCAGACGTATCTTATATAACATGATTTGCAAAAAACAAAAAAGTGAATTGGCGGGGAACTTGCCTGAAAATATCTATAAGAAAAGTAAGATCAGACAAGAGAAATGGTGGACGAAATGAACGTGTCAGCTGCATACCATATTTTGTTTTAAACAAATATTAAATAACAAGTTTCCGCTTTACAAAAGAGTCTATAAGAACAGCTTTATAAGATACTTAACTGCATGTTGTCCTACATATGCTATGTAATGTTAAATAAACCTTTGCTAAAAATAGTATTTGCGCTTATTGCGAAAAACTTGTACCAGAGATCTGCATGATTACGAATCAAACGGCATAATTTGGCACTTAATATTAAAAAAGGAAGATGTTAACGCATTGTTCATGTCAACGAGACTATAGTTAACAAATGCATGTCACTGCATGCAATTTCTGTTTATTCTGTTTATGACGTATAAGAGCAATGAATCAGTATGATTGTTTTGAAAACTTCTTTCTATTATACAATAAACTCCATTTCTCACATTTTTTATAAAAAACGTATACTTACATACAATTTTATTAACTTAATCCTTTAGCTATTCAAGGTGCTTTTGTGTGTTTTTTGAGTGTTATACAAAACAATGAAACAACAGTAAGTAAAAATTGAGAGTGCATTTAATAATATCACTAGATACGTCTTTAATGTGGTACCGTGTGACAGCGGGTCACAGTTTGCAAAGAAACTGTTCAACATTTCTTCCGACAATCTCTTAAAATATCGCAATTTAATTTTCTTGCGCAAAATGATCTACACAAGCAATCTAACTATTTGTTTTAAAAATATTATCATTTAGAAGATCGACTAGAGGCAAAGATATATTGCATATCCGATGCAAAAACCAAACGTCGCACAAATGCTGATTTTGCTAAAAATGGCGGCGAAAATCTAAACTGTTGTGGCCGCATAGTAATTTTTTGGACTGTAAATTCTCGACAAAAATTTTAGGATTAAATTTTTTTTATGTAAAATTTGCCACCGATTACTAATTTCATTGTTATTATAAAAAATGTTGCTTATTTTATATTTAAATTCGACTTCAAAAGTTGTTAGATTTAAATTCGCAGGCGGAATTCTTCAAAGGCCCTATATTTGGATGCCCGAGCCTGCCTGTTCACTTGCAAGAAAAAAACTGTCACAAGATCATCATTAAAGCCAAAATACATAGTGTAGTGGATATATATGACTGTTTTGATTAAAAGTGATAAAACTTTTATTTATGACGATTTCGCCAAGATTTCAAGTAAATGGTCACAGATATTTTCACGCCCACAAAGAGCGTAAATACTTTCCGTGAAATATTAAAACTACTTACAATGTTTTAAGTGATAAATAATATAAGATAATTCTAAGCAATTGATTTTTAAAAACCGCAATAAATAATTATTTACTAATTCCGTGAGATTTCAAAATGAGAAAAACTAGTATTTCTGACAACCTGACAGAACTTACTTGGCAAGCCAGTTCACAATAGGAGCCCACTTACACGTACTTACTGAGGTACATATGGCAAAATTAGTATCAGGTTATCTCAGTTTAATCCCATAAGCCAAATTGAGGACACACATGCGTATTATAAATACACACTGTTGTATTGGTTAATATACTTCCTATGATTGTGTAAGCTACTACCTTGTTAGAATAAGGGTTAATTATATTTAGCGTACCGCCTTGTACCTATGTAATCATCTGCACAGGGATAATTAGTATTATATAATTACAGTCCTTAATAGAATGGATGTCCTTTATATAATTTATACGTATTATGATATAAATAAATATATGTACATTATCAAAATAATAGTTTTAACATAATTAATATACTTAAGATCCCGTTTCTTTTGGGGAGTGAATTTCTCAAAAACAAATAAAGAGCCGGAACAAACAACAAGACTTACTGATACACATTTTTAGTTATCGGAATTATGTGGGTTATGTATATTCTTTAAGAAGCAAGCGCAGCAATAAGACGTGTTAAGGCACAAATTAATAAGATAAAAAATAAATTCGTAATTGTCTTTATTTGAATTTTGTTACACAGAAATTAAAAAATCTGAGACGTCTTTAAGAAACTCAGAATTGTTTAAATTATTTAGAAGCTGCGATGCTGACGGTACTTTGAAACTCGCTATTAAAGAAAGGTTAAACATTTTCCCGGAAGCGGAAGAAAACCAGGATATAACAAAAATAAAAGAGAGCACACTTATGCCACCAAATACTTCCCTTACACAGAATACTTCAAAAGACGCCTTGGACTTGGGATGGTAAAAGGAAAAGTCTTCTATTTGACGAAACTCTTTAAAGCATCATAATGTTAATGTACTTCCTTTATATAGCAAAATAGTGATAACTAAAATGCTAGCAGAGGTAATATTTCAATCTTTAATGGGCCATACTGCAATACGCGTAATTGAAAGTATATCTGAAGAACAAACAGAACTACTTCCGGATAAACTCACATTATTCAATAAACGGGGTTGTGTTCGATCATCCGGGCAAAGTTCTCACAAGCCAGTAATAAATATAAACGACATGGGAACTACAGATGCAAATATGTTGATGGCTTCTGTAGTTCCTTTAAAAGCTAGAAGTGAAACGTTAGAGTACTAGAAAAATCCTTGCCCATCATCAGTTAATTTTGTCGCCCAATATTACTTCAATATGCAAGGGAGTCTTCAGAAATATTGAAGTCTGTATTGAACAATATTAAAATTCAAATTGAAACTCTGATTCCTTTTATTTTTGAAATAAGGAATGGAAAAATTGTTACTATCAGCCATACATTTTTTCTTACAATGATTGATGGTAAAGTCTTGAAGAATTGGGCTTATTGTAAACAGGCTAAGAAAGACTTTAAAAATTTGAACGATTCAACCAGTGATGAGAACAACACGAATATGGAATTTGGCATATACAATTCTACGGGTGGAAGAAATTTTTGACGAGAATAAACCACGAATAATTTTTTAAAAAACTTGCACTGAAAGTAGAATATCCAATGAATGGATGTGAAATACAAATAATGGCAATATGGCGAGATCTCTTTTTGATAATGATGAAGTGACTGATCAAGTTACTGGTTTTGGCATTAATATTATAAAAAGGATTGCCATTTTACTTATTGTACTGTCTTGTAAAAGAATACTAGCGGATCATAATTTAAAGGATACACATTAAAAACTGCCCATCTTTTAACCCAAATGTATCCCGAAAAAAAACATACTCCCACGGTACAATGTTGGCTTAGGGGAAAAATTTAATTGAATACAAAAAAATTTAGATATACAAACACTTGCAAGATTTCACGCATTGGAGAGAATGAAGATCTCTTTAAAACATATTGATTTCTTTATCAGAACCACTTATTTCATCACGGAGACATTTTTAGATCACGGAAGGTTTTGGCAAAAAATAACTTTAATTCACAAATGCCAAGTTTATTAGATATTGTTGCCAATGTAGATGAATATTTTGTAAGGAACTAACGACAATATTTTAAAAGTCCAAAAAGACCGTTTTGTATACAAAACTACAAAAAAATATTTATAGCTTTTTAGTTTTTTGCATTAAAAATATTTCTATAATATAAATCTTTGACGCAAATAAGAATAACATTAATAAATTATGCACCTAAAATATTTTTTTAAGCACCTTGTATGAAAGACATAAAATGCGCCGCGGCGTTTCAATGTAGAAAATGTTTTCTTTCAACATTCTTTTGAACTTTTAAAATATCTTCATTACTTCAAAAGTTATGAGTTTTGCAACGGCAAAAGTAAAAACGAGCCACTGTGCGTCGGAACGAACATTTTTTTTTACACACCGTACGGCTCTGGAATTTACTTCCACATAGTATTCAAAACGCAACCATAGCAGCACATTTTAGAAAAGACCTTTTTAATTTTCTTCACTAACACATTTGATATTAAATTTATTGTTAATTTAATCTGTTCAGCCAAATTCTTAAAGTGCATTTTCTTTTATAACATTTAATAAAATTGTATGTGTATGTATGTATGCCAATATTGATGTCCAGTGCTAATTTAAAAGCTATTAAATTCTTATTGCACTGGTGACATATAATAAACAAAGGAACAGTAAGATTTTTTTTAATTGTTTTGCTAACAATTCTTAAAAAACAAGAGTGAGTTAGTGACACGCAGTTGTAAGAGAGTTAACATTTCAAACAATATCATTGGTATATGCTGATGTGTAGAAAACAAGAGAAAATGTGAGTGGAGAGCGAAAGTGAATCAACCCATGCACTTATCTGATGTGTACCCCGTCTGCCCGTACCCTAAGAAGCCACTCCTTAATTCTGAGTGTTTTTCAGAAAAAGAAAGCAGTAGCATAGATTTGGTTCGATTTATTTGGACAGCATTGAGCTGAAATGTTTCCATCTTTTAATCATCGTAAATATGGCCTTGCTTTGTCATTGATATAAATTGGCTTTTAATTGCTTTTTGGTATTTAATTGCAGGAGACAATATTTTTCGTCATTGAAAACACTTTTTTTTTTCGTGGCCTCTACCGCTGCTGCTAATTTTTGTTCACGAAGTTTATGTCAATGGATTCTTAGTCAGTGTATTTAGTGCTCTTAAAAGGGCACTTGTTTTGAGTCGATTTATGATGGTATGCGTTAGCATGGCGAAGATTTGGCTATTATTTAATTTTTTGGCTTTAACCATTGTTCCAAAAACTTCTGACAAAAAAATAGTGTTCAACCATACAGAACAGAATGTCTTTCGTTAGCTAGTGGCAGCAATTTGTTTCCACGTACTTTGAGTGAATGCATATTTTTGTGGGATTAACTCTTAAATTTTTAGTATTAAATAGCTGTTGATGGCTGCATGCTGCTGCAATATTTAACGTACATATGTTACTGAAACTTGTGCTTAAGGTAGCTTCACTGTCATGGTAGCGTACATAATTGCGATATTGTAATATCTGTTATTGAACATCTTTTCTAAACCGCGTACCAAAATAATTTTTCGACTACAAATATAATCAAAAGCCATAAGAATCATTTTTAAAGTGTATTTCATTTCATTTGTTACTAATTTCATTTAATAGAAACGTGACTCATTTTACAAATAATAATAATAGAAATGTGAGCTTGTCAACCTGATATTTCTATTTTTCTAAAATCATCATAAACGTTTCAGTAACAAAAAAGAAAGAAAAAAACAATTACAATTTCAGCACATCATACACACTGATTTTTAAGTAAATTTTTTTTTATGAAAATTAACAAATTTATTTATTACTCGTACTTCCAATGTGTGATTGCCGTACAATTTGAAAATAATTAAAAAAATTATAAGGAGTAGAATTCTTTTTGAGCAATTTTGATTTTTTTTGATTATTATTTAATAGCTATTTCAAGTAATTGAGATTATTTTCAGATGATTTGAAGTCGTAATCAATTAGTAATCAAAAGTTTCCTACCTCTGAATTATTTAATCTCAATTAGAAGAATTATGTAATCCCAAATTCAAAGCTGGGCGGTCCAAGCATTAATTGTGAGTCACTATCGCGAGATGATAACGGATTTTTTGTGGCCAGAAATTGAGGATATGAACCTTCACGATATGTGGTTCCAACAGGATGGTGCCACTTGTCACACCGCCAATAAAGCAATGGCTCTTATGTGAGAAAAATGCAATGGCCGTGTTATCTCAAGTCGTTGGAATTCTTTCTTTGGGGATATTAAAAAGAAATTCAGGAATACTTCAAGGGCTAAAGGATGATATAATTCGGGACATTAACGACATTGATCGGATAGAGGTATGCCACCGAAAATGTGGCGAGCAAATGCCCGATATTTTATTTCACACATAATTCTCATAGACATTTTTATCATAATAAAAAATATTAAGATAATTTTTTAAACTGTTTGTTTTATTTACAACTAATATCTTGTGTTTTGGTTGGACCACCCTATAATATAAAAAGGAAATAAGTGATTCTTGATTTGATATTCCGACAGGGTATTTTGATGTAGATTTTTGAAACGAACTTTCGTCATCCCTTGTCAAGTTTGTTTGGAGACAAACGGGTTTCGGCTATGTGCCATCTTCAGTGTCATTTTTCGTTCTCAGAACGAAACGTTCTCTAGCCGAAACTGGTTTGTCTCCAAACCAAACTTGACAAGGGATGACGAGAATTCGTTCCAAAAATCTACAAGGAAATAAGTTTTAATTGGTTAACTTTTGGTGGATAGATTTCACGCCTTCCCATTTACGGCAATCTTGCATGTTTACGTAGGCAGTCATGCAACTAAAACACATTCACTTCGATATGTACTAAACTTTGATATTACATGCCGTGGTGATTTGACATCAGTGACCGAATAATAGATAACACATACGACAGGGACCAGCAAATCGATATGTCCGCCACGAACTATACTTATAACTTATTGGAAACCCTTTAATCATTCAAACAGAGAAAAATACTTAAAGACGATATTTAATGGACTCCAAATACACACAAATCTTACCTTGTGAATCGGCTACTTGATTGTAAATAATACTTCTCAAAATGAGAAAAACAATTCCAGTATTTTACATTTTTTTTTTTTTTTTCATAAAAATTTTTGGCTTTTTGAAGAGGGAGTGAACGATTTTATGTCGTCGATTTTTTTTAACCCCTAAAATGATATGTAAAGGAAAACCAAATATTAAAAATTTGTAAAATTTGCTTTTCATGTCCCTATAAATTCTGGCGTTGGGATGCGTTTAATAAAAAGTTATGTTTCTAAATTATAGGTTTATCAGGTATGTAATGGAAGTAATTGCAAATTATTGGAACTGAGAACGCAGTGTTGAAGATAAAATTTAATTAAAATAAGAGAAATAATTACTTAATTACATACATTTATAAAAAATAAAGGGACTAAAATAGAAATTCGTAACGTATTTCTTTATAGCTTAAAATAATATACATGAATTAAAATATGCCGGCTTTTGGAAGCTCTTAGCAGAGTGTAGAAAAAATAATACTTGTTATGTTCATTTAACTGGCCTTCTCTTCTACTTTCTACTTTACAAAATGCAGATTCATTCTGTTGCACTAATTTGCCAGGCATATCCTTTGGTACACTAAAATAATTATGACGAAAGAGGAAAAAGGAAAACAAAAAAGCTTTTACCGTATCATGGTTCTTTAAAAGAACTTAATCTCTTCCCTGCCAATTTCCTTTTTTCAAACGAATTAGATTCAGTGCCATAGAAAACGTTAAAATAAAAATTAAAGATCTAAAAAAGGAATTTTAAGCATCTCTAATTTGAACGAAATTGTATAGAAAGAAACACGATACAAAGTGACTGTTAATGCACAAATAGCAGAGAAACTTCAGATATATATACCTAAACTGAGTTGTTAAATTCTTAAGAAGTTTTACTTAAATGAAGAAAATTATGTCAGATACTATTTCACAACACCTGCACTTTTAATTCTCACTGTCATGTAAAAACAGGTTACAGTGCTACTGGCCATGGTTCGCTTATTCGCACATCGTTGTAAACAACTTTTTAAAATTCTGTAGATCCTCCGTTTGATTTCATAGTTTCAAAAATTGGAATTGAGTTTAAAGTTCTTTTATTTTTGAGTTCTTCCATACATCTCTAGAAATAGTGGTCCAAATATTTTCAATAGGCTTTAGGTTCGGACTGCTGGTTGGCTAGTCACGACGTTGTTGTTGATGCGGATATAGCAAGGAGCACTTGACACGTTGAGACTACAGTTATTCAGTTGGAATATAAATTCGCGATCGGAAATAGCATTACACTTACTACCTGAGGGTCACTATTGCAAATTGCCTTTAAATTTCTTATTAATAAAAAGCAACTTTAGTTAACGTGAGGAACAAAGTGACCTCTAACTATTATTCGTTATTACAACTTCCTTGTAAAATAAAATTCATATTTTTGAAAATATGGCATCGCAAGAGCGATAACCGACTACTTTTGACAAACGAATTTTGTTTTTAAAAATACATAGTCGGAACGACTTACTTTTATTTATTTGTGTATTGGCACAAAACCACTGTGATATTTTTTTGCAAAAATATTTTTTAGCTGGTTAATATAAATAATATAATAGCCATAGATGTTGCGATCGTTGCTACAACTCTCTTGGTTACCAAGTTGGGTATTTTGTCCACAATCAATACAACTCACGTTTTAAAACTTAACGTTGCAAACAAGTAATTTTGAGTAAAGATGGCTAATAAAACTTGCACAACATGCTTTTTGCTATGTGGCAGTGAGAAAAATACAATACTATTATACGATTTTCAGAACATCTTGATTTACGAAATACCGTAGTAGTACCTCCACGATAATAAAGGACGTTTTACCAACCTGAAAAGTTAAAAGCTAAATAATATACTACACAAAAAATAAGTGAAGTTCTATACATTTACAAAACCTAAAAAAACATTCGATGTATGCGGATAGAAGAAGTCGTCTCTTTGAATTTTAAAGACAGTACTTCTTATGTGGAAAAAGTACTTTTTAAGTTAAAGTTAAGTGGCATTTAAAAATCTTGATTTTGCATCACAAAATAGTACGTTGCGACCGAGTTCTACAACTTGCCCAAAAAATTTAATTCTTTTGATTTTTCATACAACGGAGACACAATTTATTGCAACGTGCCCACAAACCTTGCAATATCGTGTACAACCTTCTCTAGTTGTTCGAACGATAGCTGGCTTTATAGCAATTTTTTACCGGCAAGGATTTTACAAGAAATAAACATATATTTTTTTAACTTCTTCTAACAAAGATTCACTGATTCTTAATCACACACATTTCCGTCTAGAGACATTTGCTGCCGAATTTAATCCGAAGTCATACATATAGTCAGCACAATTTGGCGCTATATTTATAATGTTTTTGTATTAAAAAGTATATAGACCATGCATTCCAGTGACTAGGAGAAACTTAGACAACTCGGTTTATTGTCTGCTAGCGTTTCCGATAATTTCCCGCATCAGGTACGTCGGCATAATTGTTATTTGGATTGTTTGAACATCGTAAGTTATTGTACTTTCCATACATTGAAAATGCCTTCTCGTGCTAAATTTGTGCAAATTCTTTTTTTTTTAATAATGAACAAGAGCCCAAGAAGCTGCAAAAGATTGCGGCTGATAAAAATAATTCATGTTTTGCACTTTAACAATAAAATATAATTTTTTTTGCGTTTCTTTAACATTTTTTACCAATAGTATTAAGAAAAATTAGGCAAATATATATTATTATACTTTAAAAATATAATTTAGTACACAACAACAAAACACGTAATACACTGTATGAAAATTCTAAACGGCAAATAATTTCATGTGCTTGATAAAATGAGACGCCTTTTAATTTTTTCTTGCTCTTTACAAAGTATTTGGTAACAACACAAAGAAGCGCAAAAAGGTTAAAAATAAATGAGGCGGTGTCTTCTCCTAGTGCACGGTCATCATTGATTTGTGCCTGCGTATTGTACAGAATGTACAATCCGCCTTGTAAATATGACTCCGTTATATTTTTTATTACTTTATAATAGTTTATTTTATGTCGGTAATTTTGATTATTAAATATATTTTAGCTTTATAATTTAATTTAATATAATTTTTTTAATTTCATGCTGCCGATCTAACGTGAGTGCCTACTTGTTACAACGAGAGGAACCAATATAAAAAAAGTTGTTTCTTAGTGGTGGCACATCTGTTAGTCTGTTAGTGTGCGCAAAAATGTATGGCAATTTTCATTGCAGTCAGCGAAGACATGACTGATTTTATTGCAGTCTCAGCTTTGTATTGTCTGTCTTTTCATAAAATCGCGTACCATCTTTGCTACACGGAACAAAAGTATGTGAGGTTTTAATTATTACAGAACATTCCTCTAATAAGCCCGACTGATATTCAACAAGTTGAAGACCATTTTGAAGACGTCGTGACTGCTGCAGTCATCGTACCAATCATTAGCTGACATGTAGAGGAGAAGAGAAGAAGAATAGTAGTTCACCAGACAAAGATCCAAATAAACCTATGCCACGAAACCATACAAAATAAACTGAGACAGAATCATGGTATCTAGAGCTATTTAGAAACTTTGGATTCAGCAACATACACGGATTATAGCCTTTGGAAGCTATAAGGCACTTAAAATATCCTATTGCATACCAATCCCCACTACGACTTGAAAACCGCTCCTAAGCTAAAAACTCCACTTACCGAAGCTTTTTGTACCACGTGACATAACAGTGACACTGTTAATGATTGTATCATATATCGGTTATTCGAAGAAAAATATCACCCGGCCCTGATAGTAAGACAGGATCAATGATAAGAAACTTACCTAATTTTGCTGTAGGTATTTAATGCCATGTTGCATGTTGGAAGATGTCTGAAATTGCTATGATCGCTAAACAAGGAAAGGGCTCAAGCCAGATTACGTCATACAGGCGCATTAGCGTACTTTCAATGTTCATGAAACCAAGTTGGTTTTGTAAATTTCGAATGTAAATAAAACCAATGTTCGAACCAGCTGTTGCTTACATGTGTTTATTTGTTTGCAGTTTTATTTTACTTGTGTCATTGAAATATCAGTAGAAGTTATTGTATTGCACTAAAAAATATCAAAAAGGAAAAAGTCGCCATAAATAAAATAAGATGACATCAGCAGTTGTAGCTTTTTTGTTGTTAGATGAAGAATACTCAGAAAAGGTGAAGAGAACAATTCTGAGAGATTGCAGCAACCCACTTGAGTTGCCACATAAACGTACTATAGTCTCTTCAGTAGCTATCAGCTGATATTTTGCGTAAGGTCCACCGCCAGTTGCCCTAGATTCTGATTTATTGTGCCCAAGCTTTCTCTTAATTTCGTTTTTCCTTTCGCTTTTTTTATGCTTTCCCCTAATATATAAGAACAACAATGGAAAAATACATCTTTTTATTAAGCAAATATTAAAATAAAACAATTCACTTACATTTTTACAAAATATCCCGGAGCAAACAAATAATTCAAAAGGCCGCAAATGAAAACTGACAACTGTTACCTGCTTGGTTTATTTCCAATAACAAAACCGATAACATTGGTTTATGTGATACCTAAAACCGACATAAATTCTAGTTCGAATATAAAACCGATAACATGGTTTTCATGACACCCAAGCTTTTTTTCTTGTCGTTTTCAAAACCAATAGTGACAACATTGGTTTCTATGACAGCCCTGATTATTATCTTGTGCCATGATCCATGATATTTGTCCAAAAATGTTGTTTACTTTAGGGAAAGCTGATTGTCACTGGGGGAAAATAGGGGCACCAGTTCCTGGGTCTTGTCAAGAGCCTGAAACTGGAAGAAGGTATGACTTCTAAGTTCGACCAGTAACGAGAAAGCAAACTGGTACCCCGGGAACCAGTAACCTCTGGAACTTCGATTCCAGACTGATTGTTGGTGAGGCTCCTTCGGGGGTGCACGTGGTGGCTGTGGTTATAGCCAAGGCGGGGAGGTTCAGTGCAGGACCGATGCAACGCAAGCTGTCAATGTCATTCGTTAACGGCATGAGGTTAGATAGCTCCGAACCCTTCAGCAAGGGCTGGGACCGTGGGCCTAACAGCCTCTGTACTAATTTGCTGCCTGTGGGATGCGCATGGTTGCCATTCCGGTGGTGCTTATGCGTGTTGCATAGGGGCGCTGGTCTGGCCGCTCAATGTCCCGTGGTTAGACCACTGTGAGTTTGAGCCATCGTTGGCAGGTACTCACGTGAAGCTAAACAGATCTGTGCCGTAATATTCTTGATTTGGTATTCAAACAGACTATAATCCCACCTTCTCTGCTCTGATGGCGATTTAAAGATGACTCATCTTTCTTATACCGTGAAAATTATAATTGTAGCCATCTAGGCCGTCCAAATTAAATTTCTTTTCGTCATTAAAAACCAGACTACGCCAATCATTAATATGACGTATTACTTTATTGCTCCATGCGATGTGCTCTCTAGAAAATTGTTATCGATTTTCTTGACATTCATTATTCAACGGCTGTTTTTCTTCAGTGTTTTCAATTTTAGGTATTCACGCCTTGCAATGGTTTTAGTCACCGTTGCGACACTTGTGTGGATATTGGCTTAAGATTTGATATTTGGTGCTCGAAGACGCCCTTTTTAAGATTTTTCTCTTTTATTTAAAATACTTTTCTTGGTCGTTTTATTAAATTAATTTTTAATACAAAGTAATATATTTCTTCTACTATTAGTTTATCGTGTAAATCAAAACCGACTAGTTCAAAAAATGTAAAAATGCAAAGTGGTTCTTATCATATGAACGAGAAAATTTGTATTTTTGTTTGGCTTTTTTTGGAAAAGGACCTTTATAATGCTGTTGCATTAAACTTAAGAATGTGTAATCTGTGTAATCTTTGCGATGGTAGTAGCTGTCGGCTAAGTAACAAAAATTTTGGTCTAATCAATTGAACAGGAGTGCAGTACTAAGGATTTACCGCCCCGACCGTATACAGTATATAGCATATGCCCATTGGGAGGTTTCGTTTGACATTTTTCTGAATTTTAGAAAGTCGATAGGTGGTTTCGGAGATTATCACTTACGAACATTTAAACATACAAGTAATACCTTTCTATAATATTAGTATGTAAGTATGTGTGTATATACATACATAGTATAAAGTGAATGAAGGCATTATTTCTTTTTTAAATAATTTTTTCGTTTCTAAATGATTTAACTTAATTTTTACATCGCAAAACAATTCCCAAAATTTCAATACTTCTTTGGAAACATTTTAAAACATTTTATAAAACCAGATTATTTAAAATCATTTATTATTTTTAATAAATCATTGTTTTTATTGCAAAAATTCAATTCAAATTTCTGGTTGGTTGAATTTATACAAAAATTAATTTTCTGTCAACAAATTATTTCCCGTAAATAAAAATTTAATTTATCTTTTAAAAATTTTCTAAAACATATTGAATAGTTATTAGTTTATTTAAATATAAACTGTAATTTTTTATAAATTCACACATATATGTATGGCTACGTATTTCTCTTCTTATAATGTACCCTACGGCCGTTGCAGAAATGAAAACGCTTACCATGTTAATGCCTTTGCAGGCACTGGCGAAGGTGATTACTAATAGATTTTTCATGCAGAGTTTTGCAGTTAAAAATTAAAGAATGAGAAGGAAAACATAGTCAGATGTGTTAATGGTATAACTGCTTAGTCCATCCCAGTACTAAGCTATCAACCTGTGCTTGTTTAGGGTCATGGCTTGGTCCTTATGTCTATGGAAACTCGAAAGTGTACTCAAAAAAGTATGACTGAATCGTACAATTATGTAGAATAGAGATTTGCGGCATTTACAGCTTTAGTAGTTTATTTCATTATAATATTAGGTTTGTTTTATTTCTAGCTAAAAATTTTTAACTCAACTAACTATTTATTCATTTCATTCGAATTTAAAATAAACATATTCTTATAATTTGGATTGCCAAAAAAGATTTGGAATTAAAATAAATAATACGATTGAATGTAAAAAACCGGTAACACTGGTCATTAGTTTTGCTATTTCTACAATATTGATGGATGACCATCTGAAATACTCTAGATTAATTAAATCTAGAAAGTCAATTTGTCCGGATAACGTGCTAATTCTTTACTTTTTGTCTCTTCCTTTTAAGAGTAGAGTGTTTTTGGTCAGATATCCAATTTAGCTTCTTATTTCTTCAGATTCCGGCTACACTGTCTTCTACGTAGAACAGTAATTGGAATTAAAAACCTATAAGTGCATTATTGTGGAAATTCTTATACAGCATCGCATGGTCAAATTTGCCTACAATAAAATGTAAAATAAAAATTTCTTTATTTATGCATTTAAATGTATTTGTCTAAATAAGCCGATTTATTAAAAAAGAAAATTACAAAAAAAAACAGAAATAAATAAAATATTATCCCTCTTATCAAAAGCAGCATTTGTTTAGATTGCTTGAATCCTTTCATGGAAGATACATATTTAATTTATTTTATATATATTTATATTCTGCATTTATAAATGCTTTGTTTTATATTTTTGTTTTGTAAGTTTTTCAACAGAGAATTTCTATATTAGTTTATTTAAATTGAGTTATACTCATGGGCCTTCGAAATGTTTAATCATAAAGAAAGAGTTGAGATTAAAAAGGCTAAAGCTTTTAAATACGTTTTCGTATGCTGACAGGAAAGCTTTTTTAAAGTGTGCATATGAGTTATATTTGATTAGAGTACAATCAAAGGTATACAGGCACTGTGTGCTCTTAGAAGGGCCATATGAATCACCTTTAACCACTTACTCTGAGAAAATTTAATATATGGGTTGTTGGGCTGATAGCTAACACTAAAGAAGCCCGTATATTGGTAATCGTTTTTACGATTCTATGTACACTTCCCACGTACGTAATTTTGATAGCCATGCGACTGCTAAACTTAATATCCCTACTAACTAACTGAATCTTCTATCTAGTCGTTTTCAATATTTACTTTATTTCAGAATACTTGTTTAATGCAATTTTATTCAGGCTGGATTATCTGTCATTAAAGATCGATTAATTAGCTGAGGTACCTCAAGATCCGCAAAAATATAAATTCATTTTGACCAAATCATCGAACAAACTTCGAGTATGCCAGACATCTCTTGATGACGTGGTATATCACTTCAACCCGTAGCTCACGTCTACCCCCGACAGACATATGATTTATATTTTACAATAGTTTGGTGTATTACATGTGGTTCAACATAAATTAGGTACAATTAAACCATCAAACGAAATTACAAAATTGTGGTGAAATATCACTCCTTGTGATGAATATTCAAAATTTTGTGAATTATTTTTTTTTCTAAAATTGTTTCATTAATTTTTTTAAATTGTTTAGTTCCAGTTTTTCGATTTTGTAGTGAATTTTCAAATTGGTGGTGAATTATGGAATTTTTTTTGTTAAATTTCTTTTTTTTAAATTTAGATTTTTTGGAAAATTATTATGTTTTTGTAATTTTTGGTCTATAGTTGGGTGTTGTAGTGAATTTTGGGATTTAGATAAATTCAAAATAAGGTAATATGTCGATTTTCAGATTTATTGAGAATATTTACAACATCTATGGTAGGTAGCTAATATAATATCAAAATAAATAGTTATACCCTTCACAAAAGGTGTAAGAGGTATATATTTTTCTGTTTCTCCCCTCTAATATGTCCTGTTTTCTATAGCAAACAGTGATTCCAGAACTTCTAGTGGTAAATTAGCAAAACATAGTTTTATTATTTGTTTGTGCACTTCTGTTCAATTGATTGAATCGACATATGAACAATTTCTTGAAAGTAAAATACAATTGTATTTTTAGCATAATTATTTCGAAAATGTATGAAAAGAAATAGTCCAATGATATATTTTGCCAACATTCTTTTATGACTAGAATAAGTGACTACTTGTCATTGAATTGTCTTCATATACATACCTTCCGGGTAAGCCAACCTCAAACATTTTCAATTATATTTAGATAAATAACATAAGGCGGCCAATAAAGAAACGAATGTTTATGCATGAAATAAATTCTTTTACAGCTCTGGCGTTATGTGCAAGATCACTGCCCTGTTGTAGAATCCATAGAATCGGTCCAAAAATGGTAAGCCGAATTAAGCACAGTTTTGTATGTTTCCCCAGTCATCCACCGCTTAGAAATTTTAATTCAATAGTTTCATAGTACGATACAGTAGGACTGAACTACTGTGCTCTCTGCTGTAGTGGCGGTCCAGTAACAACTCTTATTTTCTCAAATAATAGTTATATCCCTCTGGTCCGGCCATATTGAATTTTTTCTCAAAAGTTACAACCGCAACTTTCCAATCAGTATAGTGACCCAATTTTTGTGCACGTTATGTCATATGCGCTTCAGGTATCTAAGCACGGTTTTGTGATTTCGTCAACTTTCTCGGTCGATGGCACGACAGGAATGAATAACTTAGCAACAAATACACATTGGTTTTAGATCTTTCCGCTTCACTTAGAACATTGTTTTTACCCATGTAAAGCAGTTGTTGATTAAAAATTTGCAAATTTTTTCAGCATATCAAGACTTATTATTTGCAAAAATGCAAAGTAGATATATTAATATTTTTGTAATTTTTCGAGAAAGATATGCATAAAATAGAATTGAGTTTTACATTCAATATATTCTTGATATGCTTTTGAGCTGGTAGTATAATTTTTGTTCCTCCCATAAAACTTTTCAAATACATGGGCTGCTAAGTAGCAACAATTACATGTGTCTAAACATTTAAACAGGGTGTATATTATTTAAAATAATAATAATAATAAACATAACTTTTCTTCTTAATAAGCCAAATAAAACCAATGTTCCTTTGCATTTGAAGTTCGTTTTTGAACTTTATCCTTTAACTTTGAATGAATTTATGTCTGAGTTATACTCAATTAACATCGTCAGTGCTTTCTTTTCCTTTCGTTTTGCGGTTTCATTTGCGAATGAGTTGTTGTCACTAAAGAGAGAAGAAAACAAAAAATTTCCAAAAACTAACACTAGAGAGATAAGAATGGTACCCAAATAAGTTTCGAATTCCACGAGATTTTTTTTTTTTTTTGTAAAAAAGACATCTCTGCATGCCGGTTTTGATATTTTGGAAGGAGAAAGTCTCCAAAATGCAAATAAATCTGCACTTTTTAATGAACTTCTTTGCTTAGAAATGTTTGTATTTAAATGTATATGTGTGGGTATGTATTTAACCGCTCGATACAATTATTCTTGCAATTTGACCACAATTAACTGCTGCGGTTGCTGCCGCCAACTCATTTAAATGCCAAATATAAGAAAAATGTATCCTTAACACATTCAACAAACCTCAAATTTATTAATAACTTTAATGCAATTAATGTGAAGAACAGTTCAAGAGACAAATAATTTATATTTGCACTTTTATATTTAAAGGCAAGGCTGGTGGATGGATGGTCATAACATAGCCTAAGCCAACAGTCGCTTACAACGTAATTAATTTTTGATAAAATGTCAGCGAGTCTGTACAACAAGCAAAATTCTATTATTGTTATTGGGATTTTTTTTATAATTTTTTTGTACATAATTTTGGCCATAAAATTTGTCATTTTAATTAACTCCAATGCTTTTAAAAATGTTCATGATAATTTAAAATATTTGATGGCAATAAGCGGTAGTTTTATAAATTGGAAAAATGTAGCAAGCTAATGATAACAGCTGAGTTTTTGGAAACATGTGTATATTAGAAATAAGCTAAAGTGGTATATTCGGCTGCCCTTCACTCAAGTGGAAACTACTAAATATATTGAAAGACTATAGATTTTTTTCCGATATAAACCACTTCTAATGGTCTTTAATTTTTGTCCCCTAAATGTTGGCTCCCTTACTCTTCCTATATGTTTAGCCTTTTCTTCATCGGCGTGGGTACCTGTCCGTTTTATTAAATTTTAAATATTTTCTTGAATTTCACATAATAACAAATTTCAACTTTTTGTGAATTATCGAGTTCGTTATGAAATTTAAACCCAAATTTCCAATAATGTTTAAAATGTATGTATTTTTTATTTTTAGTAATGTTGGAAATGTTTGATAATTTTTTTTTAATTTAATTTTGAAGAAATTTAAATCTTGAGATTATTTTAGATTTTTGGTGAGTTTTCGGATTTTTGGTGAAATTTTAAAGTTGAGTGAAGTTTGAGTTTTTTTTTTTTTATAATTTTTTATGATATTTGCATGTGTAATGACTTTTTAGATGCTCATCGAGTTTCGGTAAAATTTTGAAGTTTGGATTAAGGAATTTAAATGTTGGGCTTGAGTTCGTTATTTACTTTTTCTGTTAAAAAAGTAATTTTGGTTTGATATAAAGTTAAAATTTGTATGTGCCTTTTCAACATTTAAACTCCACACTAATAACATAACGAACACAAGCCTAACGAGATTAAGTTACTTAATATTAATAATTATAGTTCGACAAAGTTACATCGAACAATAAATTTTGACGTTTTGTGAATATTTTTTTATTATATTTAGATTTTTGACAATTTAAATGTATTTTTATTGCAATTTTTTTATTTTTTGTTGCATTATAGAGTTTTTGATTCATTTGCGTTTGTTGCATAAGAGTAAAAAATAGTCCCGTCAGTGACATTATTTTCAGTAAAAACTTTGTGTTAGTTGGGGATCGTATCGCACTTGTGCAACTGTAGCGTATTAGTGAACATTTTCCATTTTCACTTTTAGGAAATATCGATACTTTATATTTTTTTCTACCTACTGTAAAAATTGACTGTATTTTTTAATAAAATTTATCATATAAATTTCCATACCATATACCTTCAAGGTAAAGAAGCTCCTTGCTTCTACTGAAAAATTCGAAGTTAATACAATATTGTTGCGCAAGTGCGATATATAATTTGGTTGTACACACCGAACAATTGAACTAAATGCTGCACAATGGGGTGTAAAATTAAAGTAGAAGAGTGTGTGATTATACAACTAACCTTATTCAAAACTACGGATATTTTTCGTTAAGCCTATTAATTTTCTTAAGTAGTTGCATAGAAGAAATTTCTTTGAGTTGATGTTTACTTTTCGTTATTTAACGAACGAAATTTTAATTTGCGTAAAATTTATTAGTTACTTTTAGTAAGATTTAACCATGGCATTCAATTCTACATGGACTTAGTTAAAAAAGGTGGTACTGCTTCTTTAAGAGTCAGGCCAAATGATCGATTAACAAGCAAAAGGAAGGATAACTTCACACGTAACAACGCCTGAATTAAATAAAGTTTCACAAAAAAAAGACACAAGTATTACAATCATAACCAGATGAATAGATGAATAGGCAATCCGAAAAGTATTTTCAGTTCTCAAGTGTAAACAAGTATTCCGTACCTGCTACGCCGGATGAAAAAGAAGCCGAACCCGCTGTCAACAAGCTAAAACCGACAGCAATTTTCTTGCGCGAACAAGCGACAAATGCAATTGCAAAAATGCTGTCCCAGGGAAAATTTCTATGTCGTTTCTATACGAAGAGGACAAATTCAAGAAAACCAAGATACAAGCCCACACAGAGAAAAATTATCGGCTCATCGAAAGTAGACTTGATGCAGAAAATTACAGCTACTCGTATTATATGTATCAAATAAGAAGTGCTAAAGGTTTGATAATTGATTTAAAGGACATTCACAGTTCTGTTTCCACTGAGGAATTATAAAGTGCTATAGAAGCTGAAGAGTAAGATAACTCAGATAAATTCCAAAAACTCCGAGCACCCTATTCTTAACTTACGCTACCTCCTTAGAAGAGCCATTAAAACGTATTTTTCAAGCCAAGTAATATGTTGAAACATTGAAAGTTTTAATGAATTTTTTGTTAAATTATACTTTTTAATAGTAGATATTCTGACTATATATGTACGAATGCCTTTATAATTTCACCTGTTTCCTGAGATTCGTTTTCTTTTCTAATTTTAACTTTTGCAGCTCGAGTGTTTTTTGTACCAAATTTTGCTGATTTTTTCCCGTGTTCTTAAGCAATTTCGAATTATTTGCCATGATTCCAATTTTAATGCGTTTCAGTAATTTGGTATGTTTTAGGAATTGAAATAATTTGTTTTGAAATGCTGTCTTTGTAAGGCAGTTTATCTTGAGCTATTTTTGTGATTTTGGCGATTTGGTAGTCCCACTTTTAATATTTGCTCATTTTACGATTTTAGAGAATTATTTTTAACTTTATAACATTTTCCAATTTTTTTATTTTTTGTCTTTTGCCTGTTTTGGTTTTTCTTTTCCGGTTTCGTAAATTTTGATTTTGTTTGTACCTCGATTTTCAATTCAAATAAGTTGGTTGTCACTTTAAAGAGGCAATTATTAATTAACGTTCTTTTGCATTTTTGTTTTATGCCAAAAACAACTTTTGTTTTTCTTTTATGCGATTTATGCGATTTTTTTCGATTTCAGTATTTGTTGTTGTGGCACTTTTGCCTTCTTTCGGGTTTACTTCATTTTGTAAATTAAAGCAGTTTTTACAGTATTTTGCCAGTTATCCTGTGTTGGGAATATTTTTGCGTTTGCGATTTCTCTTTTAACATTTTTCAGATATTACGATTGTATTTAATCAATTTTTGTTTATTTTACCAGCGTACGCGCAAAGAAACAATATGCTTGTGACATGACCACTACATCCGTAATGACGATCTACAACGATATATTGTTGTGGCAAGCATATAATGGTTGATTGAAAACATTTTACGTTACTTAAGTTGTTATAAACAAGTATTTTTTTACATCTAATCATTAAATGATTCCAATTCCTCAAAATTACAACACGGTTGAGTTGAACAATATAATTTGAAATTAAAAATCGGCTGCAGCAAATAATGTATTTTAATTATACAAAAATAATATAATAACTCTAACCATAAAATGATATGTAGACATGCTATGTGAAATTCTTTTGGTGATTGATCAACAAATGGTACCCTTCATCAACAAATGGTACCCTTCAGATGTCTTTAGTCGTTTGTGTTCGAAGCTCTGCCGTTGCCAAACATAAAATTTGTGCTTTTCTTCCATTTTAAGAGGACCATATTACTATTTTCTGCAACAATAGTATGATTTGTTTACAACCATATAATTAAATCACTTTATGTTGCCCTTAGATTATGAATACATCAACCATAATTTTTCTTTGCACGTAATTGCATAAAATTTTGCATAAAAATTTACGCTCAAAGCTTCTGTTTAGTGAATACGAAGAATACGAATGTAAAAAACAAATATTCTTTTAAATGAATTTGTTAATTTATTTATACGCAATTTACCTATAAAGAAAGAAATTAACAAAAAATGCTAAATGTTTAAAGACGAAAATTCTGATAAAATTGCAGTGATGTTAAAAATCTTTTTTATGCAACAATGGATTCCACTAAGAAGTCACCTTTCCTAGAATCGCAAAAGCAAGAGGAAAACAAAACGCGTTTTCCCTATTAAAGAAATAAATTAACATTTGACCTTTCTCTATTTTTTTTACGTATTTATGTCAGCTGTCTTATTATTTTGTTTCATTTCTTTACGTTCTGTTACTAATCACGTTCCCAAAGGTTGCAGTAAACATTTCGTATTTCATAGATACTTCTTCATGTTTGCTGTTGCCTTATTGAGGCCCTTGAGCATTTGGCAAGTCCTAAGCCCGATGTCGTGGTTGTTACAACTGTAATCTTGCTTGCAAGTATTTTATTCGTTTTCTCAGAGAAGCGGAAAATATTAAAATGCACCAAATGACATAAACAGGGGAATAGAAAAATAAAGAAATCAATAATGAGCATTTTTAAGTAAAAATAAAGAGTTTTACAGCACAGTTGAGTAGATTTAGCAAACTATGCCGACTGTGTTGCTTTACCTTTTGCTAAGTTTTCTTTTTATTTACGTTTCCGACAGTACAAACAAAGCGATAAAACTTTTGTAACGAAGTGTTTTTTTAAATCGTCAATCTTTTTTCATGCGGATTTTTGTCGATATCCTAAACGCAACTTGTTTTAATTACTTTTTACCTCTTCCCGTCCCTATAGGAAAGCCGGGTATATGGCAAATTTTGATTGTTATAACTTATAAATTATTATTTTTGGAATCCACAAGCAATTTTTCAGAGCACTTTTGATAGCCGTATTTCTGACGTATGGAAAATTGAATTTTTAAAATGGCGCACTTTACTAAAATTGAATCTCTTGACATTTAACGTAGGCAAGATTACATATCTCGATAGATATAGAAATGTGAGAAGTTTAGGCTTCAAAAAATATTATTTTTAAACTAAATTTTATGTCTTCCATATTGTTTAAGAAGTCGAGATTGATCAATGATTAACGAAACTGAAATATATTCGATTAACGTTTTTCTACCGAATTTATGTATAATTTGCTCAGCACAGCCCAGTATTGCCAAGTACATCTTAAAAACGGGGTCATTCAGATCTTACTTGACAACCTGCGTGCAGCAGGCTACCATGTTAACCAACATCTTAAAAATGACTCCCAAACTGAAAAGATCTCTAAATTTGAACTAATAACTTTTTATACATATTTTTATACCCTTCACAAAAATTAAAAGGATATGTGTATGTATATACGTTTGTTATTCCGTTTGAAATCGCTACAATATTCATTGCCGACTCAACAAGGTGTATATAATCTGGATCCTTATAACTCGGGAAGTTCAATTAACGATGCCCGTCTGCTTGATGTCGAAATCCACTTCCTGATGACACTACACAGTCTAGGATCTTGCAACTTTTCCAATGTGATTAATGCAGTCAGCGAAAACAAAAAAAAAAATTCAAAATAAACATAAAAAGTTGAAAAAATTCGTAGTTTTGCTAACATTTTAAATTCACGATAAAATCGACAAAATTTAATTAAAAAATTCTGATTGCCTAAAAGACAAAATTCAATAAAAACTGAAATTTTAACCAAAAATACCAACAAAAAACAAAGTTCGCTATACGAGTATTTAGAATATTCCCTACAAAAATTTTAATTTCACCAAAATTTTTTGAATTCACCGAAAAGCAGAAAAGCACTTTATAAAAAGTCTATCGGCCATGTTCCGAGACTCGCATCTCACACGAAATTTGCGATTGTGATTTCAACTCGCATGTGAGGTGTTCTGTAACTCCCATTCGCAAGAGTTTTGTCGAGTTCAAGTCGCAAGAGTATACTGAAGTATTTAAACTAAACTAGTTTTTAAAGAAACTACAAAGTTATAAATAAATTAAATTAATAGTGTTTTATTTTTATTTTAGTCAACACTAAAGACATTTTGTAAAAAATTTTTTCTAAAAACATGAAATTTAAAAACGTTCTTTGCTTCTGCAACTTTTGCCTCTGTATTTCGTCTTTTGCACTGGCGATTTCAATAAACAGCTGACACTAGTCAACTTCGAAAAATATACGCAGCGAGTGCTCTAATTAATTCAAATGAAATGACTGGGTATTTTTTTTAATATTATAGGTTCAGGTATTAGAAATATTACAAATACTGAGTTTTCTTTTAAAACTTTTCAAAAGCAAATCGCAAGTAAAACGCGTGAGTTGCAGGACATGCAGAAATAAGTTTGGCGATTTGCTACTCGCTTGCGATTTTACACTCTTGCGAGTGTCAGAACATGCTCGTATATTTTATGAAAAACCTCAAAATTCTAACAAAATTGATGTCAAATAAATATGTTTATCGAAAACAAAAAGATTAAATTTCACCACAAATGGGGAATTCACAAAAAAAAAAACAAAATTTTGTTTGGTTGTTTTTATTTTATTGGAACTTTCCAAAAGAAATCTTATCTCTTGATTATTATTTATAATTTTTCACCAATGTTGTGACCAACTTATTTTATTTATATCTTAATTTATTGTCTACTATTGGTTTCGGAGAGCCATCTCACCAGGTTCAATGTGTCTGGTCTTCTGAGTCTGTGGTGACCGCGAAATTGTAACAAATAGCGTACGAGAATTTTGTGATGTACGACTAGTTCCTTTAGGTATTATTATTATTTTTTTTTTGATATACTTTATTTTATTTTATTGAATCTTTCTATTAAAAGAAATTCAGAATAAGTATTCAAATCTTATTTCTAAATTATTATTTACTAGTTAGTACCAATGTAGTAACTCATTTTTTGTGTTCAAATCTTAAAAATCTATCTTCTATTGTGTAGAGAGAGCCGCCTCGCCAGGCTCAATGTGTCAGTTCTTTTTCGTCTCTGGTGGCCGTCAAATTTCAATAAATTGCGTGCTAGAGTGTTGGGATGTGCGACTAGTTTGTTTACGTATTTGGACGTGTACGTTTTAACTTCTTCATGGATTGTGGGAACTTTGAGATCCCTATGTATATTTTCATTTCTTATGTACCAGGGGGCGCATACGATATGACGTAAAATCCTAGACTATCTTCTCTGTAACTTCTGGATGTTTGATGCACAGGCAGTACCCCACAGCTCAATACCATATGACCATATTGGCTTTATAACGGATTTGTATAAAAGGACTTTATATTCCAAAGCCAAAGTTGAGTTAGGACTTATTAGCCAATGCAGTTGATTTATTCGAAGCTTTATGGACGTTATTTTTGCCTCAATGTGACGGGACCAAGTCAGGCGCCGATCTACGTGGATACCTAAATATTTAACGTGCGTTTCCGCTGGAACCGTGGTATTAGTTATTGTGATTGGTGGACAATTTTGCCTTCTAAGGGAAAACGTTACAGGAGCACATTTTGCATAGTTGTCATGAAATTATTCATTGCCTGTATTAAGTTCTCGATCGAGCTCGAATTGTTGGTGAGGGGTGTCTGAGCACCCCTCTTTTAAGACGTGGGCATATGAATGTTTATGCGCATTAGAACTTTTGGCATTCGCATTAGGTAAATCATTTCTCAATGTTTGGGCATATGAAAAGTTTGGCTTAGTGTGTGGCTGTGTAGCTGGTGTACTAGCAATAGAACCAGCATGAAGCCGAGGGAATTAGGAAGCTTTATATTGCTCATATTCAGGTTTACGTAAGTCCTTACCATTATTTTTTACATATTGAATTACTTTGCAGCCCCTGTAATTTGCTGTATGGTTTTCACCACAGCTGCTGCATTTTTTGACCTTGGGGTCTGTTTTGGAAGAAGTGCATTCCAAAGTCCGGTGCGCATCACCGCAAACAACGCATACAGATGGTAGCTTGCAGTAGGTTTTCGTGTGTCCGAATTCCCGGCAGTTGGTACACTGACGGGGACCGTTACGTTTTAGAGGCTCTTCCACCGTTATTCTTCTGTTTAAAATGTAGCGCAGATTATATATAGGATGAACCGAGGTTTTTGATTTCAACACGATGCATAGGTTGGGGAACTTTGTTCTTATTTAGAATATTGTGCACTGACCTTACGACATAGCCTTCCACCTCTATGGCACTTTTTATTTCCTCAGTGGGAACAGAACTGTCAATGCCCTTTACGATGACAATCAAACCTTTAGCACTTTTGAGTTTATACGCATAATAGCTCTTATTATCTGCATCGAGGCGACTTGCGATTAGGCGATAATTCTTCTCAGTGTGAGCTTGGATCTTTGTTTCTTGAATTTGACCTCTTCGTATAGAAACTACATGCTTTCCTCACCTACAAGCTGAGACAACATGTTAACAATTTCGTTAGATGTTTGTTCAGCTTTATCATCCGCTGTAGCAAGTACAGAGAATCTGTTTTCGTTTACCGGCATTACAGTACTTTGGGAGCTTTTATATTGTTTAGCAATGCGCTCTTGCTGCGAATACTTAGGACTGGCCTTCCTTTTGGTTATGGTTATATAACGATCCATACCTGTTTGCACTTTTTTTACGGGATTTTTCAAATTACCTGTTTCGTTTGTTTGTTGCAAAAAAAGTCACCTTAAATGAATTTAAATTATGCGCTTAAAGTGAAGTACGTCTTTACTCAAACGAATTTTACGAACGAAATTGGATTTTGGCAAAATTTATGATTTCTGGTGATTTAAAATTTTTTGATAAATTTTCGGTTCGATTTTTTACGGAATTCGTGTTTTAAAATTGTGGTAAGTTTTTTTGATTAAAAATTTTTAGTAAACTTTCGTATTCTGTTTTTTTAAATTTCATTTTTCATGATTTTTCGAAATAAGTTCAGTTTTTGGCGAAATTTTATTCTTGATGGTTTTCAAATTTCTTAATTTTCGTTTTTTTGTAGTGAAATTTCAATTCTTTGAGCATAACACCGTTCTTTGGTGGGTAAAATCACAAAATTGGATGAAATAAAATTTGTTGATTTTTTATAGTTTTCCGGGTTCTTTGTGAATTGTTTATTCTATGGTAAAAATTATATTATTGTTGTGAAATATCAAATTTTTTTATAATATCGAATATTTTAATTCAAAACTCACAATATTTTAGTAGTTTTTACTTTTTGGTGAAATTTAAAATTTTTGTTGAAAATTTTTTGTGAAATTCTATTTTCTATGAAATATTCTTTTGGCCAATTTGCTAGCAGTCAATTCTCGATGTTAGGTGAATTCCTGAAAAACGATGAAGTTAAATTTTTTTTAATGATTTTATATTTTGTTCCGATTAATGTTAAAATTTATAAATTTCTTGATTCTTTGATTTTTTTTTGTGAATTTTATATATTATTTTTTTTTTTTGATTAACAGATTAATTTTAATGTTATTGTGTACTTCGGTAACGAATTTGATTGGTTTTCGGTATATGATTTCTTGGTAAAATGTTAAAACTTTGGTGAAATTTAAAATTTTCTGGTCAAATTTGACGATGTGGTGAATTTTGGTTTCTCTGTTATTTTTTTTGGTAACAAAACGCATGCAAATGGTTGTTTGTACATAAATAAAATACCCGATCGCATCTGAAGTGAAGTTTTCAGAACGCGTAATTTTACATTTTGGTGAAGTCTGTTGGCTACCAATATCATGCGATTCTACGCCGTTAGACTTTTCTGTTGGAGAATTTTAAGGCAACATAAATCTAGTTATCGCCGAGAACGCCCAAAATGTGCGAAAAGCTGATCAAAACTACCTCAAAAGGATCGACTGCTGTAACCAATCTAGATGCGGCCATTTAAGTGACATTGTATTTCGTACGTATTGGCGAGGTCCAAGAATTATAATGAAATAAAAGTTTCATCGAAATAATAGCTTTATGTGTGTTCTATTTAACTTTACTTTTGAAAAGAAAAATAAACGAAATAAAAATCTTATTTGTACCGTTTACACCTTTGGTAAAGGGTACAAATTGCAATCTTTGCCTTAGTTACGCCCATTTGACTGTAGATAAGGTGGCTTTCCAACGCCCGAACCAACACTCGTATGCGCGTGGTCGATTCTCCAACGTGCACAAGAATTTTGACTTTCAGAGACTTCAACTTTTTTTCTGCGCCAGGACGCCAAACTATACGTGATTGTTTGTCGTAACGTTCCGGTCACACGTATAAATAATAAAACTGTTTAAACATATGGAAGGCGGGTGTATCCTTGGTCCAAATTTTGCCAGAGTCATTATTATTCCTAACTAAAGTATTTTATGTTCTTGTACCAAAATTCCAAAGTTTACAGCAATTTATATTATTGTCCCATCGTTGTAAGGAATTAATTATTGAATGGACGTTCTGTATGAAAGATTTGATGCTATGGTTATCCTTTGTGAAGGTATCGTCAATTGGCTTGACTCTTTTTTGCGGCGTTTACTGAAGGCTATGTCATTGAGTCTTTATTGGGCGATAACTTCAAAGTCAGCTTAACTCAGGCCATCGCTCAAGTTCAGCCGAATATATGATGAAAATGCCAATAAACTGAATCGCTTGGAACCATGCACGTGATCGTCCTAAGCTTCTTGTGTGTCCGTTATTCACCCAAAATCGATAACAATTAATAATTCCTCTTATCCAGCTCTAAACATACAACCAAACTTTGTGTTTACTTAATTTGTACTATAAAACTTAAAATCTTCTAATCTGTGGACAAGTGTTTTTATTTAAAACATTAAAATTGATTTATTTTTAGCTCTCTCTCTCTCTTGTTCAAATTTATTTTATTCTTATCTTATGCTTTCAAGTGCTTGCAGCCGTACGATTTCAAAGAATTTAAAAAGTTTTCATTTTTAATGTTTTTTTTTTTTTTTTTTATTAATTTTAGTTTCTGAAGCATAGAAGCGCTTTTCAATGCATTCAAACATTTTCATCTATTTTTACTCTTTCTTTTCTAAGTTTTATTCTTTGCCTTGCTTCAACTGCTGAATTAATGACACAATTCTGGGAAAATTGTTAAAAGGGGAAATTGATAAAAATTTAAAAAAAGAGGAAAATCTTAAAAATTAAAGAAACAATTTAAGCATCACAGGTTTTCGACATCAACATTTTTTTAATTTTATTTTCGGGTCTATCGACCTTGTAAAGCAAGCGAGTATTTTCTTGATGATAGAAATATTGTAAAGTTTAAATTTGCATTTTCGTTTACTATTTGTATAAAGTTTATGGCAGAGATAAAATATGAAATGAAATTAAACTAATTTACATTATAATTTTGCCCTAAAAACTGTTGACATTGTAAAATGGCAGTCGTAATTGAATGCCGCAAAGACTAAGTTGAAGTGTCAGCACACAAGTGCACACAAACACATTTAAAGAGGACTTGAATAGGTTTTTTTTTTTGGTTTGTCAACAAACAGTTCCCAGCCAACAAATTTATTCCGACATCCTTCTGAAAGAAACATCCACAAAAAGTCAGAATTCTATATGAATTATATATAATTGTGGAAGTCGTGGAAAATTCAAAATTTGTTTTCTGTCATTTCTGACAGAAATCTAATGAAAAATTCATGGCAAATTCGGATATATAAGCTGGCATTCTCCGAAAGAATGTCGGATGTTATTTTTATCGGCCAGTCGTATAGATTTTTTACAGAAAATAAAGAGATTGTCGCGAGAAATTTGCATAGTTTTGCATAGACATTTATTCAACGTATAATGAAATTCGGTATTATATAAATTGTTTTTAATCATTTTGCTTAATAAGTATTCTCAAATATATGTAGGTACATATACTTAAAAAAAAACATGATTGCGGCATGGTCACGACAACTATATTATCTTATATACAACAATATATTGTTGCGGCCAACATATAATGGTTATATGAAAATTATTTAAGCAATATAGTTATTACATTTAATCATTCAGTGTGATGCACTTTGCAAACATGGTTAAGTGAACAAATACAATTTTTACTAAAATTCCAGCCACAAAGTATTTTATAAACACCAAAATAATGTAATATCTATAACCATAAAATGATCTTTATAGACATAATATATAAAATTCTTTTAGCTCATGTCCTTGTCTTCATATCACCATTTTTAAAAATGATCTTTAAATTTCTCCAATAAAATTTGTCCATATTGTCCTGCGGTTGGTTGTCGAAGTAGGCGAAAATAAAATGTCATTAGATCTAAAACTTACTAGCTTTAGTTTTTTTTCTTTTATCTCGACTTAGTTGCTGGTCAAATTGAAAGGAAGGAATATTGTACAGAAAATAAAATATTCTGTACAATATTCTGTTGTGCAATAAAGTTTTCTGTACAGAGTGTCAATATTTTTATATTTTCTTTCCTTCAACTCCTCCTGTAGACAACTATAAAAAATTCCGTCGCACTTATAACAAGAGAAATAAAACAAAATTCAATTGAAATAACTTAGACGTGTGTGTCTCTATCGGTCAGAAGCCTATCCAATATTTTGGTACACAATGATAACCCTTTCGACATATCCATACGGAATCGATCTGAAAGCAACCAGATACATAAATTGAATGCATTTGGTAAGTATTACGAAGTGGTTTAGACCTGTCGTTTCACAGACAGATATCTTTCAAAATTATATGATTCAGACCATGTCTAACTATTTTGTTGGCTAGGTTGAATTCTTTTCGTATGGGTTGATTTGTGTGTGTATGTGTGAATTTTATGCTTTCCTGTTCCTTTTAAGCTTTCTTGCATCTTAGTTGAAGAAAAGACGTCATAACAAGGAGTCAAGTAAGGCAACCCGTGATATCTAAGTTGGTGAAATTCTTCTGAGCACCACTAGAGTTGATGATAAACCTCTGTTGTATTTAAGTCAAGAGTATTAAAATGTTAAAATTGTTAATAATTATTCCTTGATGAATTAATGGGGACCTGATTCGTTTTAGATTTTGAATTTGATGCAATTCTTTCAACTGTGGAAAAAAATATTATTTTTATTTTAGTTTGCAGACATTTTGTTTATAAACTTTATATTGGAAGCATCCAAACTGTCTGGCTTTTGAGGAAACATCTTCAAATAGTTGCCAAAATAACACTAATAAGATTCAACGCGAGAAAATCAAAAAAATCACTCTTTATACGACAACACTTTTACTGTTTTTTACCAGTCGCAACCACCGCGACTCAATACTTTCACGTTTATAATCTGACGGATTTTAATGTTCGCAGGCAGGCTCTTGCTTCAATATCCAGAATTATTTCTAAATTGTACTCAAACTCTACATACAATTTATTTGCGAAATTTAAGTTATTTTTTTCGATGTTTGCATAGGCTATGATTTGGGGCTTGGTCATCTTGGGAAAACACCACAAAGGAATGACGAAAACAGGAAGAGAAAAAAACATATAAGAAAAAATTTGGAACTATTATTATCGACCACCGAAAACGAGGACACAGAGAAGCCGGAGATGTAAACTTTAACGTTTGTAAATCGCCAGAATCAGCTTTTTTGGCCATGTCCAGTCCCTAAAGGGAGAGATAAATATAACTCTCCCTAAAGGGAGAGTTAAATATAACTCTTTTGGTTTGATTGTTGTAAAGCGCGTTTGTACAATAGCAGAAGCTTAAAATGTTTTAATTTAAAAGCTAAGCTACTTGTGTTACTATTGTTTGTTTGTTTATATGCTTATGTGGGTGTGTGTGCTTAGGTTTTTTTAAACATTTTATTTCTGATAGAAGATTTCTACAACGCATTAAAATCATACGCATAAATACAGCAAAATATGAATCGTAAAGATAATATAGCAAGATAGACATCAACCTCTGGTCTTCTCTTTGACGAGGAGATTAAAACACAAATGATGAAAATACTGCAAGAGATTTTTGGTGGCAACCGGATGCTACTGCATCCAATACAAAACTGGACGCCAATAAAACAACAAAACTATATAATGTTAAAAATATTTAACACAACATATTGCTAATTAGAGATCTTTCTGAACAACTCAACACAAGATAAAACATCATGATGTAGTACCAATAAAAATATTTCCACTATTTTGCTATATATTTCATATCGCTACATGTCTAGTATTAGCCAAAGGGCTTGAATGTGAATATACGCAATGAATAAATCCAATAATAATGTTAATATAATAATCATATATTTATTATCTGAATCGATTTTCATAAAATTTTTCTCTGATCAAGTGGTTCCAAGAATGGTTTAGATTTATAATTTGTCTGGGTAAGGGGCGATGCAAACACGCTCAATGCAACCCCATGATATGGATATCAAATGAACTGGTGTGTTGTAAAGAATACGAATAATAAATTGACGTCAAACTAAATTCAATAATGGCAGACGCCATACTGGTGCAATCTCACGAAATGAGTGTCAATGGAATGGGTCTGTTGAGAAAAATTTGAAAACCATCAAAAGAACGGCAGTCTATATAAAATGGGGTCTACTTAAAAGCCGGCCTGTGGCAAAAAATTTATGGCTGGACCGCTAGTATTATTTTCAATAAATATTTTTTCTGAAAATGATTTGTAATGCTGAAGACAATTTATTTATATTAAAGATTTTCGGGGATTTTAAAAAAATTTTGGATATTGTTCTACATCCTATTATGGACTCATGTTCAAAGCCTTGTGTCTGAACAAAATTCTCGAATCAAATGCTCGATTAGTATTGAACCGCGTTTTACAAAATAAATTTTAAGAGTTCGCAAATATAGCTCAACCGTGAGCCTATCATGAATGGATAAACCAAACTAAACCCAAAATAATCGGCAAGTATGACATCTGTGGTCACAGCAACTAGACTACAATGTGACTACAATTACTTGAAGAGGGTATTGGAGTCATCGCAGCTTTCTAATTCATTTATACACTTAGTGAAGTTTTGCACCTCCTTATCCAAGTTTTCAGTTTTTAGATTTTTATTTATTTTTTAGTTCTTTTTGTCACCAATAATATTAATGACATAATTATAAAAACAATATTCTCCTTAATTAAAATAATGATTTCGTTAACAACCAGCAGTACCAATGAATTTCAAGCTAAAGAACGTAAAATGAAGTGGTCAAAAAGGAAATGGTAGAAATAAAAATTTCTTTTTATCTGGAATTAGAACATTTTTCTCGTATTTTATTTTAAATCAAAAACAGTTTTCTTTGTTGCTCAAATTGCAAAATTTATAAAAGACTTGGCGCTGTTTTTTAAATCAAAAGGAAACTTGATTAAAATAAAAAAAATTTTATAAAAAGTTAAAAATTTTCAACTGCTTTAGAAGAAAGCCAGATTTGGTTGTCTAAAGTGATAACTGAACAATAGAACTCTTATCTTGTAATGAATTATGATATACAATAACTAAAAAATGTCTGCAGAAATATGCAAACGCTTTAGAGGTTCTTTTATTAAATTGTAATTCCTTTTGATCGAAAAGTCCCAGGTATTTTACCCCAAAAACTAAGTTGAAATTCAATTAGCAAAAACAATTTTCGCCGAATCCAAAATAAAAAACATAAAAAAATACAACAATTTAAGAAACATTCATTACTTTAACTAAAAATTGTAATGAAGTTTTAACAAACAGACTGTTGAAAGACCCATGAAATCGCAGCAAAGGTCAACCATTGCAAGAAACATGTATTAACCAGTTAAAAAAGTTGTCACATTTTTCGTAGTTCACACTTGTGTGAAGGATATATAAGATTTGGCTAAACCGAATATGGAATTCTTTCTTGTCTTATTCAAAATTTCTAATTTTTTTAAATTGCAATAAAATACAGTTAAATTGTGTTAATCGCTATAAATTGGGCTTTATTTGCAAAATAATTTGTTGCGATTTTATTTCGATATGTATTCCCGCATATGGTCACCTCGGACGGATGGGAGGAAGCCTCATTTAAGATCATTTTTTGCAGCAATAGAGACGGTAGGCCAGTGATAATGTAGTGCATGTTGTATGCCAGGGACTTTCAGTAGCCGTACAAAAAATAATCCAGTGATATTAAATCACGCGATCTTGGCGGCAACCACAGGTCCTCCAAAAAAGTCAATGAGCATGGCTCTGTAGTGGTCACCATTCATTGTAAAGTTCGGAAGAAGTACACATCAATTATATCACCGGCCCATAAAGCACATCAAGCAGTGAATTTATCTAGATGTAATGATTTTCCGGTAATAGCTTGTGAAATGTATCTATTCTACCAAAAATGTGCCTTATCTCTGAATTCTGAATTTTCTTGTAAAAATCACGATGGTTATTCTATTCATGACAAAATGGCAAACCAAGTTGAGCACAAAACAGGTAAAAGCCGTCAAACTGGCGCACATGTCAAGCAGTATGGCCAACTTAAAGTTCTATACCTTTAAAAAACGTGATAGAATAACTATTTAACTCTGCTTTATTTTTTTGAACAGCAAAACTGGCAACTATAAGCCCCTGTGTAAAGCCCTTACAAATCCCAACAAGGCGAAATGTTTAAGTATGTTATGTCAGCGATAAAAAAGCTTAAGTTGTAAAAGAAAAATCTGAAAACGTTCAGAATAAATTAACATTTCGGGCTAAAAGCGTTGCATTATTCTGCTCTTAATTCACTCGAATAAGCAGTTGCGTTATATTTTTAGTAACTTTGCTTTAGCGTTGCATAAGGCACCATTGTAGGAAAAAATTGGACCGTTCGTTTACATTGTTAGTAAATTACACTCAGAAAGTACTTTTGTACCTAAAAGTACGCGAACGGAAAACTTGTAAACACTAGTAAACCAATCAAAACGACTGTTACTCAGAGGTGTAAGTAAATATGTTGTTTGATACTTTTTAATACGAAGTTTGTATTTTTTCAAAAACCTACCGGTCTAACCTGCATTCACTTTCTTTGTATGTAAAGGATTTATTTTACTGGATTTTACTACAAAAAATGTATCCAGTAAAAACTTGTAAATACTTTGAACTAATACTTTACTCTCTCAATTTATGCTCTCACTTACTAAATTTAGGGTAAGCGAACGCAATACTCGAAAGCCTAGACAAATTTAACTAAACGAACAGAGTGAATATAAAAATTAAAGACAAAAATGTGTCGTTTGTGTTTTATATATCCTTTCCTTTCTTAAATTGCATGGTTCACCCTTTTAATCCTGTAGTGTTTTCGTTTCTAGAAAAAATGAAATATTTTTGGCCTTTTGGGTTTACTCGAAATATGTATACACCGACAAAAGGTGCTGTTTTTTTTTACTTTACCGAAGTTGCAAGTGTCATAAGGACTTAAGTATTATTATTGTGTAAATCGCATATTCTCAATTACAATTAGAAATACTTTTATTGGGACATTTCAATTACCATTAGAAGTAAATGAGTTTCACATTAGTCCTTTTTTTACTTGTAATTGTTATTGGAAATTACAATCAAATAAAATATGTATTTATATTTAAAATTTTCGTGCAAAAAGTCAACCTTATTCGAATGCTTTCTATTAGTCATTTTGTTACTTGCCAACATACATATGAATAAAAATCTATATTATTTTTTCTTTGTGGCATTTTCCCTTTAAAATAAAAATTCAATCTTTTCCTATGAAATAATTCAAATGCGGCTTTTCGTAAGAAGCCACAAAAAGAATACTCCACAAATTACAAGAATTCTTTTGGTTGTGGTATGTGAAGTTAAATTTAAAACATAAACAAGCGAGAGATGAAACCGCAAAGAGGAATGACCGACACAACTCACAAACACGCGTTGGAGAACAATTTGATTGATGAGCTCTCAAAATAAATAGACGGAGCATAAGGAGGGAAGATTTCTTTCACTATTAATCAAAATTTGCTTTGAATTTTATTCATTTATTTATTCTGTGCATTTTGTGATTGTCAACTTGTACCAAAAGTTATCGTTGCTAGAAGTAAAAGAAAAAATTATTTCCTATTCATATCATTCAGTATCTAAATTAACATAGAAATCTGTTTATTATAATGTAACCCTACAATATAGATAAGGTATGTTAAATTTGGACGCGTTATTGGCAGGGAGTACTACAGTTAAAAAGGTATGAATAATAGTTTCAATGAAAATTGGGGCATAATTGCTTAAAAAGCTCATGTACTCTTTTTTTATACAGGGGACAAATACATAAATTTCCATAAGAGCTCAACAATATCCTTGTAAATTAGTTTATTTGAATCAGTAAAAGGCGAACAGTTTATTTTATGGATTACAAACACCATTTTTTTCTAGTAAAGAAAATATAAATATATTCTATATGCGAATTAGACCTACTAATTTCTAAAAGTTCAGCAAATGTAAAGAATCCTAACTGGTTTTAACGGTTTATACCACAGTCCTCGAGATTCACACAAGAAATGTTTAACTATTTAACTATTAAAATTTTTCGCTCAAATTTTGGCTTTGGATTAGAAAGTGCTTATATAAATATCCTTTATAAAATCAATATGGCATTCAACTGTGGGATACTGCTTGTGCATTAAATATCTAGAAGTTACAAAGCAGACAGTCTAGGATTTTATGTCTTGAAGTATGCGCCCCATCGTATATTAAAAATAAAAATATCCATATCGAAGTTCCCTCTATCCAAGAAGAAACAAAAACACTCGTCCAATTACGTAAATAAGCTAGTGGTTCATCCAAACACCCTAGCGCGCGAGTTACTGCAATTTCGTGGGCACCATGGACTGAAAAAACAGACACATTAATAATGGCGAGACGGCACTCCCATACCCAATAGTAGATAGTTTATTAGAATTTGAATAAAGTAAATTAGTTATTACATTGGTAATAATTAATAAGTAATATTTTAGGTAAAAGATTTTAATACTTATTGAAAATTTTCCTTTAAAAAAAAAGATTCAAGACAACAAAAATTAAAGTAAAAAAAGGTATTAAATATTTTATTGAGGACAGGCCTAAAAGAGTTTCGGCAACATATTAAAATCGCGTAGGAAATGAAGGGAGTTGCACCTACTTAATGGCTCGTGAGAGATGTTTTGAGAACATTTTCAGATTCAGAAAGTCTAGAAATCTAATTTTAAATAAAATATTAAAAATTGCTTTACGTAATATGCTGCAAATTTTATAATTTCTGAAGCCCTTCTTCAAAAACCGAAATTTCACAAAAAATTTCCAAAAATTAAAAATGTTGCCACAATTTTAAATTCACTACACAATTGATATAATAATAAGTTTTTTTAAATCAAAAAGAAAAACCAAAAAAAAAAACAAATTTTACCAAAATTTTAATATTTACCACAAAAATGTAAATATTATTAAAATTTTGTAATTTCGCAAAGAACCCGGAAATTCACAAAAAAGCTATATTTTATGAAAAAGTCAAGAGTTTAACTAAATCGATGTTGAAAAAATATGTAAAAAAATTACAACCTGAAAATTTCTGAAATAATTAAAAAATACCGAAAAAATTTTAAATTCACCAAAATATTGAACATCAAAAAATTATAAATCTTATAAAAAATTAGTTTAAAAAAATTTTTTACTATAACTAGAAATAATCTATTTTTTATGAAAGAAAGTACACAATTTTAACAAAATCGATGTTAACCAACCATTTAAAAACAAAAATTTATCATAAGTATTGTATTTCTAAAAAGTCTAAGTCAGAAAAAATTAAAAATTCACCAAAATATTTTAAAATCAAGAAAATTTTAAAAATCACCATAAATCAGTATTTTATGGAAAACGTCAAAATTTTAACAAAATCAAGGTTTAGCAATATTATAAAAACTAAAATCAAAGAACTTCCAAAATTATTAACAGTTTCAACAAAATATTAAAAATTCATCGAAGTCTTAAAAAATTGTAAATTTTATCGGAAATCTCAATTAAACTAAGAAATGAAAAAAATTATTATTTTACCATAATTTGGAAATCCATCATATTACATAAAATCGAAATTAAACCAAAAAAAGAAGATAAAGAATTCGCAATTTTGATAAAATTCTAAATTCACCGCAAAGTCGTTATAATATATAAGAACTCGAATAAACAAATTTAATTGTTAAATAATTAATATTTCAAAAAATTTTTAATTTAACAAAAAGCCGGAAATTCACAAAAATTTGTATTTTATCAAACAAAAAAAAAATTAAATTAAATTTCATCACAACTGGGAATTGGTAAAAAACTAAAAAATTCCCCAAAAAATTTTAAATTTCAAATTTAAATCAAAACAACAATAAACTATAATTCACCATAATTTTGAAATTTACCAAATTCAAAAGTTCGCAAAAATTCCAAGTTATAGTCCAGAAATTTTAAATCACAAAAAAACCGAAATTGCACCAAAAACTTACGAAATCGCCAAAATTTAAAATTTACCAAAATTCAAAAAAATATATATATAAATCTATAAACAGGAGTAAAATAATTTCATTCATCAAAAAAAAGTTGAAAAAATCGAAGTTGCCCAAAAAAAATCTTAGGTTCACCAAAACTTCGGAATTTCACCACAACATCCATAAAAACCTAAATTTTTAAATTTCAAAACTAATTTTCGCGTTCGTTAAACATTTTTAAGTTTCACCAAAGATTTGCACAAGAAAAAGTATTTTATGAAAAATGTATCAATTTTAACGAAATCGACGTTACACACAAGGTCCCAAAAACCAACTTTTCACAAACAAGCAACAAAAACATATTTTGAAATTCAAAGTCAAAATTAAACCAAAGGCTGAAATTGCACCAAAAATTTTAAATTTAATCAAATACTAAAAAAGAACAAATCCCTTGCACAGGGAAAGATCTGTAGTTTATATTTAGTAATTCATAATTTTGTGAAGGGTGTAAAAGATTCAGCACAGCCGATTACAGCTGTCTTACTTGTTACTTTTCGTTGCGCTTATGCTACGTTGTTGTTTGATGGAGTGTCTAACAGGAGACCACTTTTGGTTACGGTTGCAGTTTCCATTGTGGGCCTTCTCTCTAACACAGTATTTGGTTGCTGGTTGAAATTGAAATCGTATTGCGTTTCGCCATTTACATATAATTTCTAACTCAACATTACCTCCGTAATAGCTAATAATGAATGAAAAATAGCAGTATTTATGAACTTATTTAATTAAGTTAATTTTACTCTAATTGAAAGCTAAACCGAGCTGACCACCCACGTAACTAGCGGTCTTTATCTTGCATAATTAGCTTCATCACTTTAATTACGTATAGTCAATTTTGTAAATGAATAAATAAATATTAATGAACGAACAATTAAATTACATTGAGGGGATAATATTGACTTAATGAGCATTTCTGACTCGTCTTTATTTATGAAAACAACTCTAAAGTAATTAGAGTAGTTGCAAAAATTAGAAAGAGGAGAGTGGAAATCCAGTGCTTTGTTTGTTGTAAATTTTTCAGAATGAATAGATGCTTCATGCATTTATTTTCGATGATGTCTAGACGTCATTAGTTATGCCACTCTTGTGGTAAACGAGTGTTTGCAATCAGTATTCTTTGTGGCTTCATGGTTTCTACAACTTAAGCGATTACATATTTCTAATGAAAACTTAAATATGGTCAAGAAATAGTTAAGTGAGTTCAGTAACTTTCATTATTCCTTATATTTGGTTTGTCTCCAAACCAAACTTGACAAGGGATAATGGAAATTCGTTCCAAAATTCTACATCAAAAATTGCTTTCATTTCATATGATAATTTCTATAGCACAATAGAAGTAATGTTTCTGCGCCGCTAAACACTTTACCAGCATAATTTGCGTCTTTCTACTAAGTTAGCTTCAACTGTAAACATCATCTTCTTCACCCAACTATTCATGAAAATTGAATATTATATATATTTCATCTCTAATTCTGTTAGGTTGTGTACTTCACTTTTACTTTTATCCATTTGCTGTTGTATTCTTAGTTAGTTATTTAGATGTTCGAATTGCGAACATGTCTTTATAAGTTTTGTATCAAAAATGTGTTAATTTTTTGCTTATATCCAAAAAATTGCAGGTGGAGGTGAAATTTTTAATACAATTTATTAAGAATGCACGCTATAGAAAATTTGCGTCAGTCTTGGCCAATTTCGAAGCAAAATTTGTATGTTTAATAAATTTTCGTCTGCGCCTGAAATTTCCGATTTCCAACCAAAAATTGGTTTGTAAAGCTTTACGAATTGATAACATAAACAAAAACTTAGGCAAGGAGCCACTTTTATAAAAAAACCTGTGTTTTTGAAAAAAATGTTCCTGGCTTTAGGGATTTGGATATTAAACGAAAAAATTCAATCACTTATTCAACTATACTCGTATATATAGAAGGCTTCAGAACCTATAAATGTAAATGTTTCTTACAAGATTTTAATCCGCGGAAATTCAGAATCATTATTTGAGGTATTGTAATCATTGTTATTACTGTCAATGACCAGTAATGTTAACGATCGTTGGCAAACACTTAATTGTCGATTAATTGGGGAAAAGTATCCTTCTAATGATATATGAAACGCTTAATCGAATGACAATGGGAAAGAAAAATCATTATATTGTTTGACTACACTATCTCACTTTTCTCTTGCCTCTGTAAAAACGCAACGCTGATAAAGTGGAAAGTCTTAGAGTTTAAAATTTGTTCTATTAATAATGAGAGCGTACGACTGTCATATTTACATCCGAATTTTTACAGTCATATTGCTTCGTATTTTATTTAAATCCTTTTGACTAAATCCAAAAGTGTGAAACGACCATTATAATTCATTAATGCTAGACGTCAAGAGGCCCCAGTAACCACGTAAAAGTAAGGGGTCGACTGACTCGCGTTCTTAAGCACAAAAGGTCACAGCTCTGCTGTAAAACATTTAGTGTATCGAACAGTCATGTCATATGGGAGTGCTGCTTGCTCATTCCTGTAATTTGACATATTAATTGGGTATCAGCGACTGCATAATAAACAACAGATACCGTCAAAACAACATGGCACCACAGATTGCCGACATTAAATTGCCCTGATTGGAAATCTCGTCAGTTTTTAGGACCTCATCATCACCAAATACGTTAGTGTTCAAAGAGCTGATGAACCCATTCAACGTTCAATGGCCCAGTAGCTCAGTAGAGTGTTTTGTGTCAGTAGCTCTTGTTTCAGTAGCTCAAGCGTCAATATAATTGTTCTGAAACGACTCTGTCCGAGCTGCTTTCAATAGAAATGCTACAACAGGAAAGAGAAAAATCTTAAATAATTTTACAAGAAAAATACAAGTTAATAAAGTTGTTTAAAAAACATTGCAAATAATACTATAATTCCCTTTGGTTACTGTATCTATTTTTTATTATTAAATTGTGTGATAAACAAGAATTACAAAAAAATCAGCTTAAAATCAAATGGCTTAGTAACAAGAAATAAGTTTTTGTTTTTAATAAAGGAAATAAACAGTTTCAAATTTTACCTAGTGAAAGAGCAAAATAGAGCAGCTTAAGCAAAGTAATACATATGTAAGTCGCTTCTGTGAGAGCGACTCACAGAAGAAACAGAAAACAGCAAGAAAAAGGTATGTTTTAAATTAATTGATACAGTAACATAGGAAGAATAAAAATAGGTTCTCGTTTAAAAATAAGTTTTAGTTTTGATTCAAACTTAAAAACGAACGAACACCAATTCTACATAGTAGAAGAGTAAAATAATTTTTGTGAATTAAAGTGCTGCTTTCTTAACTAAAATTTATAAAATAAAAATTCTACATAGTAGAAAAATTTAAATGGTTACAGATTAACTTGAATTTTTAATATCCATATAAAACCATAATAAATTAAGGATAATAAATTGAAAACAGAAACAAATTTTACATTTACTTGGACAACTGTTTGCAATAAAAAGCCTCAAGGAAGCAATCTGAAAATAACTATTAATATATTTAATTTCAAATAAAATAAATAAAATATTATTAAATAAAACAATTTTAAAAAGTGTTTTCAAATTTTCCCGAACATTTTTTTATAACAAAACCCTCAGCAAGAATAACTTACACAAACATAAAACAACTAGATTTTAGTACTGAACTATAAACTAAAGCAAATAAGCGAAAAAGAAACATGAGCACTGAACTACGGTGGTAAAAACGCTGATGCGATGAGCGGCTCATATAGTAGAGTTGCGTGAATAGTTCAATTGAACTGGTTCGTTCATGAAATACACAATTCTAAAATTTGTTCCTAAATGGCTGAAAACGATCACGGAATCTTGTTGAATTTACGACAAAAAATAAACGACAAAAATATACTATATATACACATTTTTAAAAGAATATTGACATTTTAAGAAAATTGCGACTTTTCACATTGTCATACCCCCTAAACAATGCACTATGGGAGTTTTTTTAAGTTTAGATATGAAAAAATTAATAAGGAAAAATAAATATATCAATCGCCAACCCTGTTTACGAGTAAACAGCTGCTAATGTTTACATCGTTAATATTGTGCACGTGTTATCAGATGTGAAGCAACCGCTGGTGCTTCGTCTACGTTTTCGTATATTCAATAGGTTATGTTTTCCTCGTGAAATTGTCAATAGTTCTGTCGTCTTTTGTAAATTAGAACTGACGTTGTTACGTTGAAGTTTTGGCAAATATAATTCGGGCGTAACTATAAAAAAAGAAGGCGTCGACGTCAGGCTTTTTTCATATCATATATTTTTGAAAGGGAAGGCTGCATAATAAATGTGGTGATGATAGCTTGTTGCTAAATATTTGTTTCCGCGATGCGGGATTTTTCGCCCATAGTGCGATATTACACAATAAATAAAATGATGAACCCAACGCAAGTGCCCTTGTATTTGTACACAAAAAAAAAAAAACGTTTAATTCAAGCAAAACACTTGAAAATGTGTGTTGAGTATAACGATAAACTCGTGCTATTGTCGTACCTTTTGTTCCTTCTCTTCCTTTGTTTGTTTTAATTTTGTAATTGTTGTTGTTTTAACTGTATTTCATTCATATGAAAACAAAGCCTTGTTTGTACATTCGTTAAATATTTTATTTTTCTTCAAGAGTGAAAATTGTAAAAAAGTTGAACACAAATTCATTTTTATGACATGCTCTTGCGAGCATGAAAGAATTAAATTGTGAATTTGAATGCGAGGACCCGATTTCCATAAACTCTCATAACTGCAAACACATTTACTAGTATTTTCACAGTAATAGATACTACTTCAAGCTTCAGGCCTATAAAGTAACATTCAAATAGAATTCATTTCTTCTATGAAATGACTTAGAATTAACATCAGTATCTCAAGGGAGCAAGTGTGGTGTAGTATAGTTGACATATTAATTTTTAAAACAAAGACACCAGTTATATTTTTAATGACAGTTTTTATACCCTTTACAAAAATGAAAAGATGGATAAGTTTGTTATTCCTTTTGTGATTTCTACAATATTAATTTCCGGTCAAACAAAGTATACATGAATATTCTGGGTGTTGAACTGTATAATTTTTTTTATAACCTCAAAATTTCAAAAACCAACAAACAAGACCGAATTCTTCAAAAACTGAAATTTCATAACTTTAACCCAAATGCGAAAAATCACAAAAAATCAATATTTATCGAAAGACTTAAAAATTTGATCAAAATCGACGTTAAACAAATATGTAAAAGAAACAAATTTTACCACATATGAGAATTTCGCCAAAAAAAATATAAAAATCGTAAAAAGTCTATAAATATTATAGAGTATTGATATTTACACGCCACCCTAATACTACGAATATGAGGAATAACTTCAGATAATGCTACAAAACTAATAACATCTACATAGTTGTTGTAATTCTTTAACTTGAAAAAATCAAAATTAGTCTAAAAAAGAAACGCAATTTGGCCACAATTTGGAAGTTCATCAAAATTCACCACGAACCAAACTTTAGTCACACAATTTTAAATTAGTTAACAACTTTTTTCAAAAAGAAAACTCGTTTATCAATCCGTTTGTAGTTTCTGCAATAATCGTTTCTGAAAAAAACCGCAAAAAAACAATATTTCCAAATTTTGAAATTTCACCGAAAAGGCAAAAAATCCATACTTTAAAAAAACACTAACATTTTAGCAAAATCGACGTTTTACAAGTAGAAAAAAAACCAAATTTCACTACAAATGGGGAATTCACAAATAATTGAAAAACCATATAACAAAAAATTTAAACTCAACTGAAAAGTAAAAAAAGACGAATTAATTGCAAAAATATCGCAGAAAGAAAAATTCACCAAAATTTTGCAATTTCGCCAAAAAAATTGGAAAAAAATCAATATTTTATGAAAACTTCACAATTTTATCAAACTATTTTCCACATTAACATCTTTTAAAGATTGAACAAATCGTTTATGAGGACTTTGACTATATTGTACAAATTTCAATTGATAACTCAGAGTGTAATTCTCTTTCCGTTATGTGGCAATGAATGTATTCGATGGATTAGAAATAATTGAAAATCTGCTTAGCCCAAGCCGATGACAAAACTTGCTTGATACACAGATAGAAAAAATAGACCATGTTTTAACCACAAACTGAGATATGAGAATATTACAAACTCTGAATTTTTGGTGTCAAAATTGGTATCTTAAATAGACACTTTTCTCTCGACTCTCATAATGTATACACTGCCTAAAAATTTTGTTTGCTTTCAGCCGGAAATTTAATTAAGTTTTGAACTGAATAAATTATTTTTTAACAGAAAAAAAAATATTTTGAAATATGCTTCCGATTCATACTTACTAAGAAATAGATAATTACATTTTTATTATATAACTAGATGACTAGATGAACTTAGTTTTACCTGCAATTTATTTAATTATCACTTCTGATTAGCAATTATTAGTCTTACATAACATGTAGCTCCAATTTGAGTTTATTAATAGTGACTGCATCCCAGGTGGTTGAAACATTATTGGGTATTTAATGAAACTCGGTTGTAATACATTCAATGTAATTTTATTTAATTGACTGATAAATAATACATTTCTTTAATGTATTATTTATCACGTTGTTTGGTTATTATGCCGTGCGTGGATATACAGTGATTTCCAACAAGCGAATCAAAACAATCTTCGTATTCTCTTTACATAATTCTGGCTTCGATGACGTTATTCGTCAACTTTTGCACAGATGAGGTTGATTGATCTTACGCTGCATAATGATGACTAAGCCTTTCTTTAACTTCAAATTGCGAAATGGCAGTTGAGCTATTTAAAGCGACATCTTTGTTTTTTGCTTGTTCGCTTAGCCGATAACTGAGTTTTTCTTTCGATTACGTCGGTCGAGGTATACGCTCTACTTAGCGATGTCCAAGAGTTATTTTGAAACTACATCTGGTTAGATCGAAAAGAACAGGATGAATCTGATGAAAACCGCTTAGCAAAAGATTCACGCACGAAGGATATTGGTCAATTTAACATAGCTTCGTCACAGGAGGAGTAAATTGATATCCTTTAGACACTGTGTGACAGGCCAATGAATATACGGAATGAATCTTATACAGCTTCGATTACAAAGGACTGTTCTCAGTTATAATTTGTATCAAATATGCCTATCTATAAGTACATCTGTACGTAAACATATGCTAAAAGTTATACACAAAAAAAATATTATCTAAGTCTTACAAGTTAAGTGCTATGTGCTGTTTTCTCTGGGCACGAACAGTTTGGCCAGATCTTGAAAAATGTGGTAGCTAAATCCGTTATGAGAATAATGGTACAAAATGCCTAAATGCTAAAAAACAAAGCTAACATTTTAAAACTTTTTTTAAATCATATTTTTTATTTAATCGAATCTTTCTAATAACGGAAATTTACAATAATTATTCGAATCTTATATTTAAAATATTTTTCATGAATTTTTACTACTGCAGTAACTGATTTACTAGCTACTATTGGACAGGGAAAGCCGTCTCGGCGGGTTCAAAGTGTTTGTTGTTTTCAGTCTCTGTTGCCTATGAAATCGCGCGCTAAAGTGTTTTGATGAACCATTAGCTTGTTTACGAGTTTGGACGTGTGTGTTTTTACTTCTATCTGGATAGTGGGAACTTCTAGATATCTGTGGATATTTTCATTTCTTATATACGAAGGCGCGCATACGATAAGACGTAAAATCCTAGATATTCTTGATTGCAACTGCTGGGTGTTTGATGCACAAGCAGTATTGCACAGCTAAATGCCGTATGTCGATATTGGTTTTATAACTGATTTGTTTATCAAGAACCTATTATCCAGTGTAGTTGAATGGTTCTAAGTTTTATGGCCGCAATTTTTGCCTCAATATGACGGGAAAAAGTTATATGTTTATCTAGGTGGATGGCCAAATATTTAGCGTGTGCTTTTGCTAGAACAGTGGTATTTGTTATGGTTATTGGAGTACAATTTCGCGTCCTGAGGGAAAACATTACGTGAGCACATTTCGAAGGATTTACCATAATTCTTTCCTTTTTTAACCAGTCCTCTGGCTCATAAATGTGGGACTGAAGTTTTTCGGATGCAACCTTTTGATCACTATTGATACTTATAAATGTAGTGTCGTTTGCAAACGTGGATGTGTGTGTATACGGGCTTGTTGGCATATCGGCTATATAGATGATGCATTAAATCGGGCCTAGATACTTTAAATATACTTTAAATGTTTTATCAATCAAATAGCTCTTATTAAATAATATGAATATCTTTTAGCAGTTTAATTTTAAATAGTTTGCGCATTACGTTTCCCTACAAATTTCCTAAAAATATAATTCAAATTTCTTACACTTCTAAATATACAAATTAATTTTTCAGTAATTTGCCGTAGAAAATTTAGAATTGAAACATAACACAGGATAATATGTAATTTTCATATCTATACTATATATAATTTTTACAAAGAGTTCTGGAAAAAATAGTATTCAATAGGTGTCACAATTTATTACAGAAATACCTATGGTAAAGTGGCCAAAAATCTGGATATCCTAAATGTTAAGGGCAATTAGCAATATACTCAAAAGAGTTGAAATAATTTTATAATTTTTCATTTTTCAGAAATTATATTGATGCGTTCAGAAATTCAATGTTTATGGCTGCAGGTTTTAGATTCTTACGAATTCTTCAAGAAAGTCATAAAAGTGTTATGCAGAGTTTCTACTTAAATTTTAATGAGATTTTATTCATTCATTCAATTCGCTATTTGCAATCATACTAACATGGAAAGCAATAAAATTTTTGCTATTTTAAGTACAAGAACGATTATAATAATCGATTTTAAGAAGCCGAATTTTTCGAATTTTAATTTTGAATACAATTGTAACAGATCATTAATTTATATAAATGTTACCTTAGATGAGTCCACGTTTCTTTTTTCTTTAAATTTTATTTTAAAAAGTAGAACAAATTAAAGAGTTAATGGTTCTAAAATGCATGTATTTATAGTCTTATGATAGTTTAGTATTATTAAAATGTGTTAAACACTCTATTTTACCTAATGCATTAATTATTATCCGTCCGCGTATTTGCTGGACGGGTATTCCTGTCTCATTGCCGACTAAGTAAAAGAGCATAAGAATATGTGCAGCCTCCGCAAAATTGTGCTATGAAATGGCTACCTCTATGCTAGAGCTATTTTCCAAGCTACGGGACAAATGCGTCTATACCGGTAGACACAAAGTTCATGCACATCAATTTAAAACGATCCCTTAAGTCAGGTACACTCACACTCGTTGTCTGGTACGAGTTAAAACTCTAAATGATAAAGCGTCGCAATTTAGTTCATCAGAATAATTATATTGTTAAAAAACCAGCAAGTTTTTTAATTATATAAATTCATGCAGGTAATGCAACATACATATGCAACAGAGTTAACACAATGTTCCAGCTTTAGAAATACTTAATTTTAGAATATAACCAACCCAATAGCACTATAAATTATTATGACAATTTCTAGTCAAACAAGTTTAAAACTGAATTTTAAAGCAGAAAACTTTTAATCATTTTCCAGCTTTTTAATATTTTCCTGATTCATGTTGTGGCTGTGCAAATATATAACTTTTTTTTATAATAGTTAATATTTTTTTGCAATATTTCTTTTTGTATTGCTGTACACTATTGTTTCTGATAGCAATTTGCGAAACTAATTATTTAAAAAGCCTTTGCCTTTGTTTATTTCGAAAACTATTGCTGTAATTAGCGTAAATGACTAGCATTATTAAAATAATATTATTGTAAAATTTACGTTTGAGCGAGGTGAATTTTCTAATACAAAGAAATCCACATGTTAAAATTAAAACTATTTAAAATAGCAGTTAGCAAAGGAGGCGATCATCACCGAGCTCAGCAAGGATCAAAGTTTGTCCTGCCTTTGCACTGACGGAATTATAAAGACGTTCCCAACCACATCCATTAGGGCCATATGAGGTTAAATTTCTATAAACGATTCTATCACAGGATAAGCGTATATAATTCCGTGCTGTGCGAATGACAACGGGCTTATATACAGCGTGGATATGATATTATACAGATACTACAGAGTATACCAAAGGACGGAGTGAAATCTGTCTAAACTCTGGTAGGAGATCCAATGTCCATGTCCAACGAACGAAGATGAAATTGATACAGCCGTTCTTAAACCGAACATGAGATTGTCGAAGATCATGAGCAAGTAGCCCACAGCAATGTAAGCGCAAAGTAGGCAATCTTCTCCGGTGTTCGCGTTCATTTTGATAAGATAATTTTTGATACGATGCGCAAAAGTGTTAAAATTTGTTTAGATAGCAAGGCTGGCATTTGCGAAGCAAGTGTATTTTATAGCGTTTCAATTCACTCTAAAAATAATGTTTTCTGAATATCCGGCAACAATAGCCATGAAAGTAATAATTATAATGGATGATTGGCTGTGTAAGAAGCTTGTAATGTTTCTCTGTGTATTGACGGGATTGGTCTTTGGTTACACCCTTTTGATACGCAAAATCCTTGGAATTAAAACGGAATAAAATAAGAATTTTACAACTTTTTTTTAATATCTTTCAGCAGTTTGTAATAAATTTTAAGTTCATGTAAATGTTTTCTCTCTCACGGTTTTTGTTTTATTTTTTGTTTGCTCTACGCTGGGTTCTACAATATTAATTTTTCCTAAAACTTGTTTATGATTGATTGTTGCTAAAATAAATTCCAAACAAATTCATGCTGAGAATATTTGAGAAGACGCAAGCAGAATTTAAAACTTTCCTTATGCTCAAAGAGCTTTGGTAAAAATACTTTGACTCCTCCATACATTAACATATAGTACATGTACCATTTCCTGATTTAACAGCTGTGATAATAAAGGAATAAAAACATAAGTATGACGGGGAGATTTGTACTTAACTTTTAAAAACGGATTTATAAAAGTCATTCGGATTCATTTTTCAAATAAATTAATTTTTAGAAATTGCCTAGTAATGGCAAAATATCGTTCTTAAAATTCGTAAAAAATTCTTGAAATTTATATTCATGAAATAATTTAATGTATCAAATATCACATATGTTTATTTACAACTTTATTTGATTTACTGGTTTTTTTCCTTTTGTAAAGCCTTAAGTTCCTGTGACAAATTTATTCAAAAGGTATGACTATAGTCGAGCTTCTCATGACTTTTTGAAGATACTTCAGTTGATTCTTTTATTATTTTTTTTACTAAATTATATACTTAGCATTTGGTAAAATACACACATACACAGAATTTTACAGAATTATTCGTATATCGCAATAGCGATGTCGTATCTTTACCGTCATCGTTGTTAGTTCTTTTATTTTTTATTTGTTTTGGCATTGAAGTTGCTTTGAAAATGCTGAATGTTTATTGCATGTATTTTTTCTTGCAGACAGGTAACCACCTTGATTCTACGATTTCTTTCGAAGCACTTTTAACATTATTTTTATTATTATTATTTTGCAATGCTGAACAATTCTTTATTTGCGTTCTTTTATTTGTCAATAAAATTTGCATTATTTTCTTAAATAGTAAAAGAAATATGCATGTGTTTGTCGTCAGCTACAATTTTACAACTGAAAGCGAGAGTATTGAGTGCATTTTGTGAAAGAAGAAAAAGTAGAAGTCAAAAGGCATTTATTTATTGTGAAATTTATCACAAATATTGTTATAAACATAAGAAATGTGAACTATTCGTATGACTTTTGGTTCCTGTATTTCAAATTATTATAATAAGAGACATTAAAAGCCAATCACTGAAGTAGCGATTGAAGGAACTTATTTTTAATGTCAAGGTTTGCTGCACTTACAAAGCAGAATTGCTAACGGACTTTTGTTAGCACAATATTGTGTTACGGTTTTATTTGGCCCGTATCCGTAATTAGAATGTATTATGAAGGAGGTAGTTTTTAAAATAATAAAACAATGAACTGGTTAGATAGTGTTCGAACAAGAGATCTGCTAAGATTTTAAAAGACGAAATTAAGGGTCGTCCTGACAACAATTACTGGACGTTACAGATTCCACCGTCACCCTAAGAGATTCGGATTGCCTGCAAATAACTGCTATAGAGCTTCTACTTGAAAAAGCAGGACGAGATGAGACGGTGTATCAGCTCCTGTACTTCTATTCAACCCTAGAGTCCCAACGCCACACTCATTTTCTGCAAATGTCCTTGGGCAGCCTCTCCGATGTATCGTAGGGTGGTATATGAGAACATTATTACTTCATAAGAAGCAGCAACAGGTTTAGGAATGATTCCACACTGGCCCAGGTATAGTGAGCTTTAAACCACCGCTTCTAAGCTTACCTTCTTCACTCTTCTTCAATCCTTACTTTTCAACTCTTCTGTTTCTCATCACCTCTTAAGCATGTTACACAAAGGAACTGGACTTACGTACCAAATATTGATTTTTTCGCAGAAGGCTCGACAAATGTATAAAAAATGTTGGGAGATTATAGATTAATTTCTAATTTTTGGAAATGTTTAAGTCCTGAAAACTAAGCTAAGTTATGTATTTGTTGTCATAATGAATTTTATGTTTGATATAGCGGCTTATTGCTACAGTGAGAGGCAAAAAAGGATGAAACCGAAGCAGACCAACGCCAATAGGTAGATACGCACGTTTAATTTCATTAAACTTGTTTAATTTTTCGCAGGTTCTTTTAGTTATAGAGTTTCGTTTAAATAATACACGGCAGCACTTTATTTTACGCAGTGTTACTTTATTTACTTTTTTTTCACTTAAATACAACACAACCGTTACTTCTCTATGTATAGTGTTCGCACTTTAATGTTTTAGTCAATACTAATTTTGACCTTCACCAACCAAGTCTATTTATGACTACTATAAATCTATTTTCTTGACTCTTCTAGAATACTTAGGCAGCCAGGGGATAGTTCTTTAGTTACAAACATCTTTTTTCTTTATTATGATGATTGTTTTTGTAAATACTGTCATCTTTTTTACTTATGGTGGTGGTTTCTTTGCATTGGTATTGCTTCCCCACAGTATTCTATTCCTGGTTTTCGTCTGTACGTGTTGATGTTATGCCGTTGTTGTTTTTCTTGATGTATTCAATTTCCTGGTATGAGCTTGTACGAAATTATGGCTGTTGTGCTTGTTGTTGAATGATAGCGCTTCATATGCAGTGAGTGCCAAAAGTATTCGTACCCTTTAATTTTGGAACTTTCTGTGCAGTGAGTGCGACAAGTATTCGTGCAAATTCTTACAAGCAAAAGTACTGGTTTGCACTTATCTTCGTAACAATATTAAATATAAATGTTTGTAATGAAATAAATTCGATATTTGCCAAACGTAAAAATATTATGTTAAAACTGCCATTTTAAGTTTAGAACTAAAAAGTTTAAAATTACTTTTATGATGCTCCATCGTTTGACTTTCTTTCCCGTGTAAAGAGTGCTTACAGTGTTTTGGGCAACACTATACATCAAATGGTACGATTCGTAGTGAAATCAAATTAAAGTGATGAATTTGTTTAATAAAATTGTTGGTACGCATCTTTATTTATAATAACTTGCTCCTTTTAATAAAGAAAATAATCGCACAGTGGAAACCTCTTGTGAAGTCAAATTTTTAATTTCAGCCGTATACATTCGGTATGTTGACTTTGAAAAATGGGTAGGTAACAAAATCATAACGTTGCCTAGGTCTAATTACACATAATCCTCGTTAATATTAAGCAAGCCGGGATAAAAGTAATTGATCTAACCACTCGCTATAAACGTCGATGGTATCACTAATGTTGGCTTCTATACAATATCGATCAAAGATACGAAGATACGACTTACATATATTCTCGGCACATCAGATAGGTCTTTAGAGTTCGGATATTTGTTAATTGTTTGTCGATCCAGAGGTTTTGAATCGAACTCCCACTTGTTCGAGAGTTGCCTTTTAAAGGCCATCAATTGCGTTATAAAATAGGTTCAACACGAACAACTTTTGCGCTAACGAACACAAGAACAAGTTCTATCATTTGAACGATATGAGAGGCGCCAGAACCCTTGATTGAAAATCCGTAAGATTTTAAAAAGTACAATATTCAAGAAATCGTTCAGCGGTAAACGTTCTTCCCAGTGCATAATTTGAATGAGTTTTAATTATTTTTCTAGACTTCAAATATATTTTGATCTATTATAAACGCTGTAACATACTCGTCAATAATAATTTGTTACGGTCAACATATTTATATTTTGCCGTACGTATGTGGTGTTTTAAAAGATCTTTTTAAAGTTTAAACTTCAGATTGTTTCTACTTCCTTCTTCACACGCATTTAAACTCTGACAAACCATGTACGACAGTGAGTCTCAACGGCGCATACAGATTACTGGCATTGAAAATATGTTTTTATTTTTATTATAATTCAAGTTGAAAAACTATTTTGGTTGCAATCACTTTTATAAATCATCAAATAATATTCTTGTTTATAAAGCAACAGAATTGAAAGATTGAGAAAGACAACAAAAAAAAGACGGAAATCGTTATCTATTGTTTCGATGTGAAAATGTTGCAGCCAAAACCAAAGGAAAATAGAAAAGTTTTGGAGTTTATGTAGTTCAAACTTTTCAAAAAGAATAATGACACACAAAGAAGATAAAAAAGGAAACAAAATTCTTGATTACATTGGTAATTCTAAAACAAAAAAGTGGAAAACTTTCAGCAGCAAATGCAGCACATTTCCGTTAAATAGAGATTTCGATAATAAACTTTTCGTTGTTATCCCCAAGAAAGCAATTTCAAAAGTAATATTCCTACGTACTTTTTACACAAACTTAAAGCCAAATTAAAATAATCATCTTGAAGAGAAGAAAGGGAGTAAAGTGCAAGCAAAAGAGCACGGGAAAAATTAGCTGTCGTTTAAATTGCCATTCAATTATCACTTCATTTATTTGCTGTAAAATATCAAAAGTGCGTGTTTGTGAAATCGTTCTTACAAAATCTGCAGTCCTCAATACATCGGCTTTCAACTACGAAATTGCGATCGGATTAATTTTGTAGGCATCTAAATGAGTTTACTTTGAGCCTCTTTGGCGCCGCTCACTTTAACAACATAAGGTCCAACCAAAGTCCATATTAAATTTGAATATCTGTTTAAGGAATAGAATAGAATATACATATTCTAAATCCTAATCGACTCGACTATTATGGCCACATTTCTATTCGTTCGCACTAAAATGAAAGGAAAATAGGATACGCCAAAGTCGAACATAGCGCTTTAGTAGCTTTTTTTTTCAACACTGGAAGTAAAGGGGATTTCTTTGTTCTTTTGAACGAAATGCAAATTATACTTTCCACGCGCTCCCATTAATTTAACTGTTTATTTTTGAAGATAAAATAAATAAATTACTATGACGCAATAATAAAATATGTGCGAGTATAATTAAATAAAACGGCTAATTACCATATTCAGGGAAAACATAAAGGAGACGGAGATAGGAATTTATTCTTTAACTTGTTAGAAAGCTAAACAATCCTCTATTTACTTGTATTAGAAAAAATAAAGCTATTTTTGGCACAAAAATTTCCAATGTAAAAATATCTAAAGACAAAGTTAGATGAGGCAAATAGTTAACGAATTAAGCGCAGCCTTTAACTAGTGGACAACGTTATGTGTAGAATAAAATGAATAAACTTAGCCAGCTTAATTAGTATTTGCTTAAAAAAATCGAGAGATTACCCATTAAGTAGTTACCCGAATTTTGCCTAATATTTTCCTTGTGTGATCTTATCATAAATATAAGAGTGTTTGCTCGCTCAATTGAATACGCGATTGTGTGTGTTCTTTGCATAAACTTGGATTCGAGAAGCTAAAATTATAGCTACCGAGTAACTAAAATAACAACTATAAGGTTAGAAGGATGCACGTTTTTCATACAACCACCTATTGATATTATTATTGGGTTGCCAGCGGAGCCACCCACTACAAACAAACAATTTTACACAAAAACCAAAATTAAACTGAAAAATAAAAATAAACAATTCCACTAAAATCGCCAAGTGCCAACTTCCGAAAAATCTATATTTTTAGGAGAAAACCGAAATTCCACAAAAAAAAACCAAAGCCAAATTGTAATATTCATATTTCGAACTTTCTACCAAAATTCGATATTACAGCAACATATTGAAAATTTTAAATCACCAAACAATCGAAATTAAAAATAATGTTTGTATAAATTTGAAATTATATTCAGAGCAGCCCATTCACAAAAACGCAACGCTTTTATTACTAAATCGAAATTGTACTAAAATTCCATTTATTAAATTGTTCAAAACTACGAACTTTGGTTATTTTGGTTGATATAAAAAATATTTTATTTCCTGATGATGCTACTACACAGAATAAAGCAGCAAAATATCGATAAAAATAACAGATTTTTTTATAAAATATTTTCAAGCCTGAATAATTTAATAAATAAAATTTTTAAAAATGTCAAGAAAATTCATAATTTGAATATACAAAAATTCGATATTTTACGAAAACTGATTAAAAAATGTCAAATAAAACAAATTTGAAGTTAAAAAAGAGCCTTTTCTTATGACTACGAAAATATCAGCAACGAAAAATAAAGTTTGTCCCAATAATATCTTAAAGTTCCTTTTCCAGAAAATTACAAACAATTTACTAATTATTTTTTATTCATTAAACTAATTATAATTAAAAATACATTATTTTAAAAATTTAATAATAAGAAAAATGAACACTAAATTTATGGATAATTTTTTAAATATTTCAATAGTTTGTGCTATCTCTCTTGTTTAAAATAACTTTAAATATATGTTTTTTTATTGAGTCACAAAGTGACTTCAAATAATCCAAAGAAGTATCATTCCGGGAGTCCTTAATGGCTTGAGTTAGTGAGTCCTTATCGTGAACACAAAATATTTTCAATTATGTTTAGGTCTTTCACAACTCTGGCAATAAGTATTCATGGAATTAGTCCAAAAATAATATTTAATTTAAGATAAGCTTATGGTGGCAAAGTCTTGTAAGTAAGTCAATGTTACACTTTGAAATTTTAAATCGATTGTGCCATAATATGTTACAGCACCCCAGACCATAACTCCACTCTCGCTGCTGTGGTGGCGATTTAAAAATAGCTCCTCCTATTTCTCATATCGTAAAATTAATAATTATAGCCCACTGGAAGTCCAAATTAAATTTCTCTTTTTTACTATAAACCCCAATGCGCCATAATACTGGTCTCTTACTTCAATGTCTCGTGTCATCTGCTCTCTAGCAAATTGTCCTCAATTGTCTTTGCACACATTACACAGCGGCTCGTACCTTCTTAAATTGTTCAATTTCAGGTATTTATAGCTTGCAGTGACTCGTTTCACCGTTGATACATTTGACTATATTGCAAATTCTGTGTTGAACGCAATTCTCAAGATTTTTCTCTTTTCGGTTGGAGCTAAATCGGTTGCAATTTCGTTTATAATTCTTTCAATAGCTATCAGTATCTTTTAAGTAGCAGAGCATAGTTTTGCGACCGCTGAATTCCCCGCGCCAAAACGGATTTTGGGTGTTTCCGCTATATTTAAAATACTTATAATATATTTTCTCTAATGTTATTCATGAATCAAATCCGACTAGTTTTTTTTTTAAATTATTTCTGATTTGATATTCCGAGAGGGTGATTTGATGTAGATTTGCAGATCGAACTTCCGTCATCCCTTGTCAAGTTTGGTTTGGAGAAAAACCAAAATATGGCACATAGCCGAAATCGGTTTGTTTCAAAACCAAACTTGACAAGGGATGACGGAAATTCGTTCCAAAGACCTTTAACTCAAACTTTAATGCTGTTGTTCTTATTTTTGTAGACAAAAAATTAAAAGGATATTACGATCATCTGATGGGAAGAGTGTGTATGTATATATATATATATATATATATATATATATATATATATATATGTACGTAGATATGTTTGTTGGAACTTAAATGGATTTAAATTTATCAGATATTTATAATAGTTTTTCAAATTGTTATCTTTCAAAATCTGTCAAAGTTATCAAGTCAGCTGTTAATATTCAGAATAAAAAAATATGGAAATTCCAGCTAGTTATAAATATGCAATGCGAATTAAGTCGTGAAGTAGGTCGTAATCATGACTATAGCGTGCAGGAAATTCACCACAGCGTGGAAAACACTGAACGTGAGTACACGTTTTTGGAACTTAAGCCACCAATCAAACAGAGATTGGTGCAAAGGAAACAAAACATAGCTACTGCAGCGGCCAGTATCGAACACGTTTCAGAAATGTATATTCTCCGTCGACCAGCTGTATTGGAGTTGAGAGAGTCAAGCCTCTTTTTCTGCGATTGGATCTGGGCACACTTTTATATAATAATGTGATGAAGTAGGATTTCCAACGAGAAGAATATAAACTATTCTGCGAGATATCTAATCGGGTAATGAATATGTTGGCCGGCAATCCGAAATCTGACCAAAAATTACTCTTCTCCGACGAGATACATACTTAGCTCAGCGGCCATCTTAGCAGGCAAAATTACTATTATTGAAGCGCACTCAATCGACAAATGTTTCACAATCATCACCTGACTGTATTATATTCGATATGACGAAGGATACACATTTACGGTCAGTGGTTTGTGGCCAGATTTCGACGATGTCTATAAAACCGAGTTGTAAAATTAAAGTAAAGTTAAAAAAATATTCCAAATTAGGCCACACATATTGGACCAAATTATAAACAGTTGGACTGGCTGATTGGAACCAATGCGGTTATATCAATAATGGCACAGTTGTGGCTTCAAAATAAAGCCAAAATTATATTGTTTTTATATTTACATTTATTTTCCTATCGATTTTATTTGGTTACCCTATCTTTAATTGAGCCTGAAAACACACTGTTTGGGAGGTAGGAGGAAGTCTCTAAGGATTTGTTTTAGTACCTTTTTTAAAAAGTACTTTTATCCAATATAGCATTTTTATTGATACCGTTTATAAAACACAGTTTTCATTATTAATAAGGAAGTTTAAATTTGAATGAAACTTTTTACGTAAACATTTAGTGGAACAAAGAAAGTGGGGGTTGAATGTTCAAACTTTCCCGAAATAAAAGTAATGCCAAATGTTTTGGGAAAGAATTAAGGCTACTGTTTATTCCATGCCGAGAGGCTTTACAAACTGGTTTATTTGGAATGTAATACTTACACTACCACATCTTTGCTTTTTTTTTTATTAAAAAAAGAAAACAAATAAATATAACTAAACAAAGTCGGCAACAAAAAATCTTTTGTATATTTTTCGTTAGCAATTAAAAGTTTTCACATTTTACACCTTTTCTTGAATTATTTCTCTAACAGCGTTTTTTTTTTGTGTACTCGTATATCGCCTTTTCCTTTGCACGAATTTGCCTTCAGAATGAAATGTAATAAAACCAACAACAGTTTTATTTAATTTTGGTTTAAACATTGAAAAGGAGGAAAATGGAAAACAATAGATGCGGGAGCTTAACACTCGCAAGTGATAAGTGATTGAGAATTGGTAAATTCAGGGGAGCAAAAGATGTTGGCTAATACGCCTTTACTCACTATAAACAATTTAATAAAGAAGTGAATAAAGGCTTTTGAGCGTTAAACTTAATTTTGCAATACTTTGCGTTATTTTCGAACTTCGAATGAAAATTGAGAAAAAGTCGGATGTTTTTTTTTTAATTCAAATATTTAATATGAAAATTATTTTAATGATTTGGTAGACATTTTTTTCTTTAAATCTTAACTACATCAGCAGACGTGGTAAGGGTGTAATGAACTTGTGTTTAAAAGTCAAATCAACCAATCAATTAAAACGAATTTCTTGTTGATGATATATTTTGCTTTGATGATCTTAGTTGGTCTTGGCTTTTTTTTATTTTGACGCTGAAAGGTTTCCTTCTGGCACTAAAGATGTTGAGTCAATTTTATTTTTAAGTGGTTCCCAATAACTCGTATCTGCTCAATGACTTTGCCATTGGAGAAATAACTTCTTGATGATCGATATTTTGATGTGTTGTTAAAAGGGGAAATCACGGAACCAGTCCCGCAGGCTTGTCTGGTACCTACAACTGGAAGAAGGTAGGACTTTCTAAATTCGTTATAAACACTGGTACAACGGGAACCAGTATCCCGTGGGACGCAAGTCTCAAATGGGTTGCTGGTGATCCTGCTTCCGGAGTACATGTGGTAGCCATTGATAGGAGGAGCTTCAACCCCTCAGTAAGAAGTACGATCAGGGTCCAGGCAGCGATGGTCTCTAATTGCTAACTATACGAGTACGTATAGGAGCGTTAGCGGTTTCAATAATACATCCAGTGCTAAGAGTACCGTCGGTATGGGTCGTAAGACTGGTGCCGGCATATGTCACGCCATATCTGTCCATGTTGGCTTCACCTAGAGGCTGCTTGAATTTCAGCGATGACCTGTGTTATCTTGTGTTCGAGCAAATCAGTCGATTGCGGCTTATTTAGAAAACTCTAGGGAGGCCAATGGCAAATTCATGACATCTCCGCGAAGGTAGGCGGAGATAGGCGGATATTCTTGCAGAATATCCATTGTGACGTTACTGTTGGAACTATATACTAGTTACGTTCATGTCGCATGATTCGGTGCAAACAATTTATTCAAACTTTTTTTTTCTAGCAAAGTAGTGTGCAAGCTTACTTGTTGACGTATATGAACATTATTCGTAGCTAAAGATGAAACCAACTCAGCGAACAACTGGCGTTCTGTCTGATCATTAAGTTGAAGTTTGGTAAAGTATAAGTTATTGTACACGGTCAAGAAGCATCTGCTGGCTGATCTGCACACTTATATATATATATATATAACTTTTATATATATATATATATATATATATATAGTCAGCGACTATGTTTTCTGCCGATCTGACGGCTAGTTATATAGTGTATAGGGAATCAATCCCTGTCACCAAGCTTTGCACATCCGACCTTGAAATGCTCCCGCATCAGTTTTAAAACATGCACAATTCGCGCAGCTCTTGCACTGACGATCCCTACTTTTTATAATTAAGATCTATCATTTGGAGATGCTGATCAATTGTGTAACTTGAATGATAAGCACCAGAATTGCCTCATATTATTAATATCGAAATGCTCGTATTGAAAAAAACATCATATATGTTTTCAGGTACGCCCACGCAAAATTGATGCATTAAACCCAAAGCATTGAGAGAAAACAATGTGAACCAATTTACGTAATCTTCTATTGGTAGTGTCGACATAAAATTAGACGAAAATTACTTTACCAACAGCATTTTGCAAAAGGTCAGTTTAGAAATAATTTATGGGTCTTATTGCGGAGACCCGGTTGGACTCTCTCCTTCTTAGAGAATAATTCATGTGTTTACTCGTATAAAACGCACAGAAGCTGAAAACTTGTTTTACGAAGCTATGACCATCTCCCACCTTCATTGCAAATAAAAATATTTGAAATGTCAAGAGTACAAACCCTTTAATCATGTTTGATATAAAAAGTGTGTAATTAAATCCAAACATAAACATGTCTGGATGTGTGAATACGTATATGTGTGTGTTTTACTTTTACATTTTTCTTCCTCTCGAAGGTCTTTAATGCAGGCGTATATAATGTTAAACTAAGTGCAAAACAGAAATGTAATAAATATTTATTTATGTCCCTCACACCAACTCCTCCTCCTCCACCTTTTTCATGTAGTAAAATAAAACAAGACTAATTTTTTTTGAGTTACACACTCAAACTTATAAGTGCGGAAGATCATACAATGTTAACATTTTCTGAGGACATTTGGGGATGCTGGTAAAAAATTTCAGTTTGTGTGCAAAACTAAATTATTTTATTGTTTGTTTATGAATTTTAAAAATTTTCTGTAGGTTTTTAATTAAATTTTAGAATGTTTGGATTTTAAATTAATTCAGAGATGAATTTCAGAATAAATTAAGCTTGTTCAAGCAGGTGCTTTAAGTAACATTTTTAAAATTATTATCTGGAATTTATGTTTTCGTACTAAAACTTCTTGAAGTTAACTATTATTATGATGTAGGAGTATATGGGTCCCTTTTCAACTCACCTCTTAAATAAATAATGATCGTCAACACCGACAAAAATCAGCAGTCTTCCAATAAATACGTTAAGTAGTTCGTACTTGGGTGAAAGGTAAAAAAGCTTTGGCACAACCGAATACTCACTTGTTTCTTTTTTCTTTTACCAATGAGTAGAAAAATTATGTTGTGTGTGATTGCTTTGTTTGCTGATTTAAAATAAGTTTAAGGAGAATAAACGAAAATATTTTTTCCTCCCACGCTGAATTAAAAAATAGCATTGGTTGATATTCCTGACCGTTATAACTTGTGGTTGCCGTAAAATGAAATGTTCTGCTACTAGACATTTATACATATGTATGTTTGTATTATGTTTGCAAATGTATGTGAAGTATTGTATAGAATGGAAACAACCTTCAGCATCACACTGGCACGCGAAATCGTTTAAATAAAAATTTTCAACTTGAGAGGATTTTGTAGATGAATTTTGGCCATCAAAAAAGTATCTTTCTGATTTGTACCCCAATGCCAACATTTAATAGGGATTTGTTATAATAAAAATTGTTATTTGGCAAGAATATTTATAACAAATTATGTTCCTTATTTGGCAATTTATTCGAAAGTTTTAAAAAAGAGACGTTTTACTCACTCGCTCTATATTTAGGTGAAATTAGGTGGGGGATTTAAGGAAGATTTAATTTTTAATTCACTGCTGAGTTAATATACACTTTGATCCTGGAAGTTAATGTTACACATTATTCGGCGTATTAAATTTTTTATATATTTGTTTGGACAATTATCAATAATTTAATGGCGTGTTTCGGGACAAGACAATTTGTGCCGTATTTTTTTTGGCATAGTTCTTGAAAATGTCTTATGTTATCTTGGGACTGGTACCAGCTTCACTTAAGGGGTTTATTTCTCAGGTATTTTAATAAAAAAAATAATGTACAGACGGTAAGAATTATTCAAGAAATAACGATACTGATATTGAAAATTGACAGCTAAAAATTTCTGGTTAACAAATATTATATCGAAAATATTTCATATTTTTCAGAAAAAATAGTCCTGAAGATACGTAGAGTTTAAAATAGGAAATGGGAATCCAAAGTTCTAAGAATTATTACCGAGTATGTAAATGCTGTAAAATTTGCGCGTTCAGATGTCATTAAAGTCTTATCATTAAGGTACTAAAATTCTTTTCGAAATACCTTAGTTGAACTTGTTTTATATTAGGAACACTACTAGCTGTTATTGGAAAATCATGCGACGATTGTGATTAAATGACCGTCCTTTTAGGCAACTTACCATATTACTCTGAGGTTTCATCCAAACTACGAAGTATTTCATGATAATAAAGCTACCACGAAAAACTTGCCAGCACACGCAAGGCAAAAACTATAGTTGAGATAACCATAATCTACTAGAAATATATTATTGAATTATATAGTTGTAATCCAAACACATTTTCATTGCACATAATAATATGATAGAAAATTATTCAACCGAGTTCAAGAACAAAATTTGTTTAAAGAGAAAGATTGTATGATTGCTTCTTAGCTATACTTTCATTAAACACCAAACAATCATTCTATTTATTATGATTGCTAATTGCATTTTATTGTTAGAACTATAATATTTTATTTGTTTATTTAAAATACTTTAGTTGTGACTGGAATTCCGTCCATGCCCCCATGTTTAATTTATTTGTGAATGGTAATCATTTAACTTGTTTATTGCAACTGAAGTTAGGTTTGAATTGTTTTCAAATAATCATAATAAGTTCGTCAGAATAATATACTGTTGCAGGGTATAAAATATGATTGCCGTGACCATACTACAAGTTTTTACTTTAAATAAAATATCTTTTTCGTATAAAATATTGACGCCCTAAAAATCGAAAGGTGACGATAAAAAAACCGAGTTTTTGTGACTTCGTGGACAAAAATAAGTAATTTTGTATCAGGTTTTACAATTTAATATTGCGATCATCTTCTATTGAGTACACCTAATGATGGAAAAATGGAATATATTTCGATAATTTTTCTGTTGTGTTAGAATGAAGCTTTGAGGCACTAGTTAAATCAGAAATTGAAAAAAATACCATAAACAATGCATCTAGTAATAGTTACACTGGCGCAAAACTTCATCCTAACTCAACAGAAAAATTATCGAAAAATAAATTATTCAATTTTTAAATAGATGATGTTGGCAACAGACACTAATCATCATAATCATAATCATGTATTGCATTCTGCTAGTGTTTAAAACTTAACTTCATTGTCCCATTCGTAAAAATTAAACTTTTCTTTCTTAATTTAAAATAAATGAAATTTTTATCTTAAATAAATAAAACTAATAATAAAAAATGACTCTCACACACATGGATTCTGCACAGTGGTTGGGAAACTTGAATTTTCGGATATAATTCAATCCGTATAAAAACGAAATTTTATACTGATAAACTAGAGGTGTTTCTAACTTTAATTTTAAATATTTTAATCAAAGTTGTATTGTTTTTCATACAAATGTTGGGGTTTTTGAAAGGGATATTCAACTTTATGTTTTATAATTTTTAAATTTGTCTTGTGTTCCTTATAAACTCTGGCGCTGCATTGCGTTTTATAAAATAAGGCCCTTACTTTTGAGACTTGTAATGGAATATAATCTTTTTGCTTTTGGAATTTTCGTACAATATAATAATATAAAATTTGGACATTTATTCAGTCCTTTATTCAAGAATTGCTGTATATGTGTAATTTAAATTTTTATTACGTTATTTTAATCTCTTTTTCAATAAGGGATAAATGTAGCTTCCGTCCAGCGCCGCAAGTATTCATCGGCGTATATTCTGTATAAAAATCTTAAACGAAACTTTAAAAAAGTTTGCAAGAGGTAAAAGAATTTCTTATATAGGGGAAGAAACAGTAACACCTTTTTAGAGAAAAGCGACGTTTTTTTTTGTCGATAATATCTGAGGCAATGGACCACCAGTCAAGGCATATTTTTTGATAGAACTGATGTTAGCCTTAGTTACAAAATGTTCACTCTGCTACGACAGGAGCCCATAGAACTCAGTTTCCAGAATGATGATGATGCAGCCATATTCAAATGGATAGTTTTAAATTGATCGAGGCATTGTTTTCACTCACTCTTGACAGCTATCCATAAAGATTTCATAAACTAAACCAAATAACACAAATATATTTATGTAAAAGTATTACCGATGAAATTTTCAAGGACTTCTTACACATAAACAATTTTAACATTCGAATTATAAATGCATTTTGTTTTTATTTTTAAGCCGAGGTTACCAAATAAATTAAGAAATAAATATCTCTGCTCTCCGAGTGCACAATTTCATTAACACATTTTACTGGTTTAAAAGCTACCGAATTAAAAAAAAATGTTTCCAACCACTTCATGCTGCATGAATTCAACAAACATGAAAAAACATGCATACATTTGGTACTGCATATATGGGCGGTTTTTTTCTTTCGTTTTAATGGTGGAAAATATATTCAATTAATTTTTATAGCATGAATGTGTAAATATTATTTCGGCCTTCTGTCGACTGCGGCTGGAGCGTACATGGTGTACATGGCTACAGACACAATTTTCACCCACTATCCAGCATTTCGAAATCAAGTGATATTTTGGATTTCAAAGTAGTTATTTAAGACGAAGTATTTGATACAAGTTTCTCGAACCTAATAAAATTATAAATACAGATATCATTCGGCAATTTAATTTTTTATAAAATTTTATTTATTAAGACATTCAGGTCTTTTTCGCATGTCTCCAACTATTATGGTTTTGACGTATACGTAATATTTAACTAACTGAAGGAGAAATATTGCTCATACAACACGTGCATATACATGTTTACATAACGAGTAGCGGCTAAAGCTGCTGCTGCACAGTGGGATCGGTCGCAGCAATAATGGCTTTAAATATGTATGTTCTAAACTATTGATACAAATACACGTGGATGTAAATGCGATACTAGAAGGGAATAAAACAACCTGTGTGTGAAAAGCGCATGTTTATCAATTTGTATGGAATATGCTATCTCGCAAATAATCGTCGCGGCTTCGCACAGTAGCGCAGATACGAGAGGACCAATCTTGATGGAAGAATAATACTAGGAACAATATTTCCAATATTGTTGCTAATAATTTGTTTCAACAGTGTTGATTTTTTAAGAAGTTCAACAATCGAAAATCGAAAAAAATTATTTTCAAAATCATTAATCGAATATTCTTTTCTTAAAGCTATAATTTTTATAAAAAATATAAGTAATTTGCAGCGTTCATATAGTTGATTTAAAAAAATTTCTCGAAAAAAAATGAATCGAATAATCGAATCGATTACGAATAAGATTTTGTTCTAAAATGAAAATATTTACATATAATAGAAAACGTATTTTCTATAGATCAGTCGAACAATGTCCTGCCGAATCAAACTTTAAACAATAAATAAAAAATAAAAAAAACAATAATTCAAGTAATCAAACCATAAATGCTAGCAAATCTTCCTCGAAGGAGGAGGGGTATAAAGGTTGAATCCTTAATACTTTTCGGATAGGAAATCAATGTGTCCAGGACGGCTAAATATCTAGATATTACCCTAGATAAAGGGCATACCTGGAATGGACACATTGAATTGAAGATACGGAAAGCAAAAAGGATCTTGCACCAATACAAATGAAAGTGTGGCCGTAGATGAAGAATATCGCCAAAGGCTGTATATCTGGCTTACTACAATAATGGTGCGACAGATAATAGCTCATGTATCTGAGGTACAATTAAACTTAAGTTGGATGGAGCTCAAAGGATTATCTGTATGAATATATGTGGTGCAATGGGCACAGCATTAACACAACCAATCGAGACAATGTTGGAATTACTATTACATGTAAACAGGTTCGAATGGCGTTCAAAAAGCCTCTCGTCAGGAAGACAAATAAGGTGGTTAGATATAATTGGAGTATCTTAAGCTGGATGACTGCGTAAGTGGTCATGAAAACTTCTGGTATCATCTGGCCAAGATAAAAATCACAGAAAACGATATTTTCAGACTGTGCCTGGAAGAGCCTGAGACGGCAGTACACATTGTGGGTGAATGTCCAGCACTGGCTAGCATGAGACTTAGGACCACGGGCAGACACTTTTTAATTTGAATGCCATGTGGGACCTAAGCGTTAGAGATACTGTGATAAAGAAGAAGGTCGACAGTTACCAGTCCATAGTCTGAAATCACTACACTCAAGAGTAAAGGCTAGTGTTAGCAGGAGACTCAATGAATTACAAGTCTGTTACCAAGTTAATTGGAGTGTTGAAGAGGATCGAATAGGGACCCATAAAGTAAGTGTTCTGATTCGATATCCCCACTATATTTTTATATAATCGATTATTAAAAGAAAAACATTTATGCTAAAAAGTTTATTATTCAACGAAAAAAAAAAAACTCTACAACATCTGAGAATAACATAATAAAGCACAACTTTTTTTCTAATGCAAATAATTAGTCAAATAATCGGTTTAGTTTTCGAGATATGCCGTTATGTCAACAAGGAAGCAGTTGTGTGACAAATATCATTTTATTCAGTCAAATCAAATATTAAAAATTCGACAAGAGTATTATCTTTAAGCTTGTGCAAAAAAAATTCCAATCAAATTTCCGTTTTATAAAAAAACAATGACGATTTTTCTACAATCATATAGTTAAATATAGTTTAAACAAACGAACCAAATTTCAAAAAAATCGATGCACAACTTTTGATTTAATTCATATTTTATTGAAATTTATGTGAATGTAGATCACTTTGAAAAAAGTTCCAGTATTCACACAACAGTAAGCTCCTCTGTAATAAAGTTTGTTAATGTCATATTGTTGTATGCATGTGACAAACGTTTTCAAAATTAGATAAAATTTGACTCGATTTGTTTTGACTCGAATTTTGTGTTCCAACAATTTCTTCGATATCTCTAAAACTACTGAGCAGTTGTAAGTACAACCTCTGCAAACTTGATGCTAATGTTAATGCGAATTTTTTTGGCCAACCAAAGAGAACAAACCGTTATTGATTCAGCATCCCCAACATTCTGTTGCTCTATTTCAAAACCTTGTATGGTTGTGTAGTTAACGCAAAAAGACCATGTCGTCATCGTGATTGTCATTGTTATCACAGAAATTCGCTTAAAGTTTTGCTTATCCAATTTCGTTTTATATTGGAAGCCTACACACTTCAACCACTCTAATATTTGTAGATCTACTTAACAAATGTTTATTTAACAAAGAATTATCCTCGTAAGTTTTCTCTAATCACTTTCAAATAGTAGTTAAATTTAAATTACTCACGTGCAGGAAGTATTCTTACAAATTTCTTTACTTTTAATCCTAAAGCCTTCACAGATGAGCTTTTAATTTGGCAGATTGTAATTTTTAAGGTAAGATACGATTTATTTCGAACGAGCAATCTGTAATGTAAAGGAAAACAAACAGAATTCATTGTATAATAAACTTGCAATTGATGTCTCAGCAGACCGTAGTACTTTAAATAATATTTGTCAACGTTCTACCAGTAAAAGTCTAATCAATGAGGCGGCTTTAAATATTATTTCCTATTTATAAGCTAACGAAACACTCTTTGCCACTTACAAAACCTAGAATTGCGAATTGAGTATGGCAATATATATTTAAAGGGGCTCCAATATATCTTGGTAAAGCTTCTTTGTCTTTCTTTAATGCCTCCGCCACATGGACCCGGCCTCAGCTATTTTAAACTTTCATTGCAGTTTTTTGGTTTACATCAGAAAATACAAAGGAAGAAGTCTAGCAGTGGACAATTGACATTCTATTGTAACGTTTATAGCGTGACAATTAGTAGCATTCTACTAGCAGCGCATATCCCATCGTAAGGCAGATTTTGAATTTTGAGTTGTGTCTCGATGTATTGTATCTGTGTTGCCAACATTTTATTGAATTCCCCTCTGCGGTAGTCTTTAGTTGAACATTAATCACGGCTTTGCACTTGTATGAAATACTCCTTAAAACGTAGAGACTTATAAACTCAAATAAGAATTCCTTACACATTAAAAGATTTGCGTAAAATCTTCTTTAAAAACGAAAAGCTTATATTAGAAGTATCACTCAGTCATAAAACACTTTTATTTTCAAAACACTCAAGAAGTCTTCTACTAATCGTATTAAAGGTGACATTTTCGTTCAATAGCTGTTTCTAGTGACAACATGTCAACAAAAACAAAAACTTAAATAATCCGATAATAAATAGAAATTGAAAGCTTGAAAGGAAAGAAAAGAAAATCCAAAGAGATTTGTAAATAAACAACTCTCTATCAAAACAAGCAACCTAGAAGTACAATTAAAGGGTCATGGAGTAAGGACTTATTATAGTCCTTAAATCTGCAAATGCAATTGAAAAACAACAAAATACAATACGTAAACAAAGGCAATTTGGAGATGAAGTATGTTCTTCGTGGTCTTAAATTAGCTGCCAAAGTAAATGATTTCTGTTCAAATTTAAATGGACATAGAAGCTTAAGTACGTACATATGTAAGGCTACTAACACACAGATTAACATGCCAACTGTGCTACTCACAATTTTCGCTTTCCGTAATGACTTTCCTTTCATTCACTAAGTTAGTGCCTTCTTTTATTTTGAATTGTTAGACTCGCCATTATGATAAACTTACCATATTCGATAGACTGAAAGCCAAAAAGGTGTCATTCATTCAATGCTGGTCTTTGGGTACTGGCTTAAGCCAGGCTAAACATGCGAAAATCTCGCCTCTAAGCAAACAATAATGACTTATGTTATGTGTTATGTTGTTTAATAGTTTAACGTCACTGACTCTAATTATACCCTGATTAATTTAGGAATTTCTACGTTAATGGACAAATAAGAAAGAAATAGTTTGCACTACGAAAATAATATGTGGAATGAACCATTGCACCACCATGATGATTGCCATTTATATTTATAGGAACATAACTGGAAAAATCGAGTTGTATAGACGTATGCTACACCTGAGACTACCCTATGGCTACACCTAAACCTCAAGCTGATGCTTCACAAGAAGAACCGATTTGGCTCTGAAAAGAAATTTGACAGTAGTTATTAGTATATATTGAAAATGAGCTGGAAACGCCAAAACCATTGAACCAAGGTGAATTAAACGACCTAATCAGAGGTCTGCAACTGTCGAAGTCTGATTCCGAAATTTCGGCTTCTAGGCTAATGAATGACATTTCGTAATAAGAGATGCTGAAATTTCTTACTGTCGCCCAAGAGAACAGGATCTACTCAAATGTTATCTGAAGAAGTTGATTAATGGCAGAAATAGGATTATGAAATTACGTTTCTAGTAGGCATTTATACGAAAACTCGTCATAATGGAGTCTAAAATGTGTTCTCTAAAATAATGAGTATAAATTAGGGTCGCTGTCTATTGCACATTCTACTAAAGTAGAAGAAGAACATGCATCTATTGCTCTGGGGTTGGACGAAATTAAATATGTTGAAAATATATACTTGTTTTAAAAATGGTCAAATTTCTTTTAAGCCAACGTGATAACTCAAAGCATCCCTGTTTTCATTGTTTGTGGGATAGTAAAGCCTATTCGAGAAGTGCTACTCCAGAACAACAAAACGTAATCAACTTGCCTTTAGTAACACGGAATCGTATAATTTTTTCCGCCGTTGCATATAAAATTAGTGCAGAAACTGAGTGTAGAAAATATAAAAGCGGAAATTTTTTAAAAGTCACAGATAAGATCGTTAATAAAAGATAAACCTTTTAAGGACACTATGGCAGAGATTAAGAAAATTGCAAGCAATAATTTCGTTTGACGTGTTAAAACTTTTAGGGAAATAACAAATACACTGACTATTCTCAACACGTTGAAGAACCAATGAGTCACTTTGATATACTTAGATGCAAGATGAGCATCAAATAACACTTTGCACACAACCATTAATCTTTGGCTGGATGAACGCTATTAAGGCTAGTAAAACGCAAACATGATGACTGACTATTGCACGGAAGTCGTATAAAAAAGTTTTTTATTCAATTTAACAACTTAAAAAAATACGGTTAACTTTAAACTTATTGTATTTTATTAGAAAAAGGCTCATATGCCAAATTTTTCAGACTAGAAACCGTCATTGAAAAATAGGCTAGCATTATGTAGCATAACCCAATCATCAGAAATGCTGTTCTGCAGTGTAATACTACCAACAGCAACCTCGTAATTATGGTGGTCGATTACCGGTTTTTGGTTTTTAAAATTATTAAAAAACCGGATAAGCGGTTTTTTAACACTAAATTTGTTTTATTTATATTTATTTCTAGTTAAAATACAAACACGTACAATATTATCTAAGCACAAAATTTAACATTTGTCAAAAGCAGAAAACCAGGTCGACATTGTAAAAATCGCCACTTTAAAAAATTCGAACTTTACAGGCCCGCTCGATTAGCTACGTCGATCATCCTACTCGTAATACAGCCCAGGGCTATTACGTATGTTAACAGTTCTTTTTACCTGGGATTAGTAATAATGACTTGGAGCAGAACTACTAAAGTTCACGTCGTCCTGGCCGACCGAAACACAAGGTGCGCAGCACAATTCTCTCTGAATTAAAAAAGCATGAAGCAAGATATTGTTGACTTAAAAAACAAAAACTTCAAGGATAGATTAAGTTGAAACTTTCTTGAAGTAGGCCTGTTTGCTTGTGAAATAAATCAAGGTATTGAAAAGAGTGAATGCTGCTCCAATAATGAAACCATGTTTATAGAATATCGTATGCAATCAGAGTTGCACAACTTTGTTTTGGGTTTAATTTGCAGGATACTGTTATTATTATTCTTTTGTAATTAAAAGGAAAGTATGACGCAAATAATATTCGTTTTTTTGTTTGCAAGAACATTCGAGTTACTAAAAGTTATTTGAAGTCAATAATTTACGCAATCAAATCAGCATATTTTGGTGATTGGGATGAAAACATTGTGCAGAATGGGACTTTCGAAATGCTCTACATCCGAGCCCTGCCCGAAATCGTGCATCTTACAATAAAAAAATTAACTTTTGATTTTAGTTGGAATAGTAAACTTAGCATTTAACATGTAAACGCATTCGTTATATATTTCACAGCTTCAATATCCTGCGTCGGAATATGTGTTTTAGAAGTTTTATAGAATTTTATTTCAAAGAATAAGTAATTGCTACACACGTCCTTGCTCAGATGGGAGTAAATAGAACGTTGCTGCAAGCAACTGATCGTTTCGCTGATATTTTCCAATTTTTTTTCATTTTCAGTTATAACTGCATTCTCAAGCGATTTGTATACCCTTCACAAAAAGTGAAAACTGTATTGTAATTCCCTTAAGAATTTCTACAACATGTATTTCTTTTCGAACCAACATAGTATATATACTCTAGATCTTTATAGGTATGGAAATTTGATTAACGATGCGCGGTCCAAAAGTTTCCGAGATATGGGCAAAAACCCTTTTTCTCAGTTTTCTTTTTTAGTGAATTCAATCTTACGGGGAAACAATTATCCGGAACCTCATAAAATTTGCAAATTCTTATAAAATTTTCTATAAAGTCTCCCTAAAGAAATTACCAACCCAAGGCCGCCAGATAACTAATGTGGATCTTAATGCTGGACCGAACTAAAAATTTAAAAAATTTACAAAGAAATGAAAAAAAATACGAGTTTGTGTCAAAATTTCATATTCATAAAAAAATTCAGCATAAAACTGGAACAAATAAAATCGAAATTCTAACTAAAAATACCTCAAAAATCCAAGCATGTTTGTATTATATTTTACAAAAAAGGCGCCACATTTCAAAAACTCAACAGCAAATTAAAAACTAACAAAATGTTTAAAAATCAAAGCAGAAAAAATAGAGGTGTAATTTTACGTTACAGGCTGGTTCACTATATTGATTGCGCTTTTTCTACTTTAAACCCTATAGGCAGCCTAATTGGAAATGTTAAAGGATATCGAAGGATTAACTCCTTTCCCATGAGTGATAAAAAATGTTTGCATTAAAAAGCCATGACTTTCATTTTTTATATGGTTGCAATCAAAAGTACGTATTTGGAAGGATTTATTGGAAAATGTTATTTGTTGAAACTTTGAAGTTCTTTAAATTGAAAACGAGAGGTAAACTGGAAAAGTATAAGCACAGTTTTGCTCCATACAATAGTAAGCTGGAGAATTTTATAAACAGAATCAAGTGATCAATGTATTGTAGGACACATTAATACGAGTGTTTATTTTGATTTCCTTAACACGTTTGCGGACGTAAAAGCTACATTATTCATTTTCATAGTAATAGAAAACATTCGAATTTTAAAGTCGAAAATTGTCTGCCTATTTTTGAAGCCCACTGAAATTTATACTTCACTTATGTCATTTTAAATCAATATAAAAATGAGTGCTATGGCATGCAACTAAATGTAGAATTCTAAAATTCTTATTTAGCCCAAAGTCTAGTTAAATTTCAAAAGAGTTTTTGTCAATTATTTTCTGTTTTCCACTGTCTGGAGAAAGTAGATTAATGTTAACTTTAATTTTTTTGTTGAATCTTTTTTCTAACACAAATGTTAAATAAGTATCCAAATCTTAGCTCTAAAATATTATTTATTAATTATTACTAATTTAATAGTTTATTTGTTGTATTTAAATTTTAATATACTACCAGTGATTGATTGGGTTGAAAGAGTCGCAGCCTGTTATATAATGAAGTTGTTTTATCCATGATTTTAGTCTGATTTTAAATTTTATAAATCAAATATCTAAAAAGCTCCAAAAATTTTTCTGTGCTAATACAAGTAACATTTTTTACAATAAATTTGATGGCTAGCTTTTAAATATGTTTTTAGGTTTTTGAGTTTCAACAAATGGTTGACCATTTCAAACGCAAACTGACTTTGTTTGGTATAAAAATAAATTTGAACTAAAAGTTTGTTTTTATTTGTGCAAATCCAAAATAAAATTACTCATGAATTTTTAACGAACCAAATGTTAGCATATTTTAGTTCTTTGGTTTGTTTTTTGTTACATACAAATATAAAATTTTAAATACGTTTCCTTAACGGGTGGTACAATGGGGAATGTTATGACTAATACAGCACAAAGATTTGTTAAAAAAATTTATGGAAGTTTACTTATGATACAATTTGGCTTGAGGACCCATTTCCATCTGCGGGTTAGAAAGAAATAACACAAAAATAACACGGCGTAAGCTTTGGCCTGTTGAAAAAATTGATCGACATAAATTTGTTAATTTTATGTCAGGGCAATATTTATAAACAGCGAAATAATAATTCTTTACGCAGGTAAATAATAATCGCATGCATGCCATAGTGCGCTGAAATTAACACAATTGCATAAAATGTTAATCGCAAGCTGGCTTGAATTTGGTTGTTCGATTTTAACAGTAAACACTTTTATCTTTTCATTTTACATGCTGTACTAAGCCAGCAGCTTTAATTGCCCTACTGTCATTGTTAAGCACCATCTCCCAGTTTTGTACGCTATCGAATATAACTAATATAGATTTCGCAGCACATTTGCTGATATATTAAAAGTTTACTGCGATGTAGTTGTTCTAAAGGGTGAAGAGGTCAACTGGAATGGATAAATTGTAAGCTGTTTAAAAACCTAAGATTTCCGAGACCTTAGAAATATTTTCAGCTCCAAGGATATCACAAATATTAATTATTCGTACGACATTAAAAGCTTACAAGTTCCCCATATTTATATCACTTAAAACTAAATAAATTTTGATCTATCATACGTCTATCTATAGCGACTGCAGATATTGATACCACCATGAGCAAATTGTTTTCATAATAGAGCAAAATGTTCAACTCTATCAAGAGCTTTATTTATTCATTATTAGTTATTATTTTAACTAGGTTGCCTGAAAATATAAACCAACTTCCCTAGTAGTTAAGTAGGTATGGAGCGTCATCGAGGGTAAACGTCTTTTAAATTAAATAAATTAACTGTTGGACTCTAAACAATAAAAATAGCCGAAGGTAAAAAGCAGACCTTTAGAAGGTCGGATAAATAGTCACGGTAAAAAATCAGTGTTTATAATCAATTATTGAAATTGCAATAACAACAGTTCAAATATGACAGCAAACCCTCCGCTGTACTATGCTGTAATCATTTTTTAGCAGCACGCTAAAAGCAAATTTGAAAAAATAACAATTAATTTATAAACAGCAGCAGCCAAAGCAAAAAATTTGCGATAGTATTTTTATAGCTTTTCTGCTGTTGAAAAAAAAACAGCACAGCTTTGCCAAATATTTCTAGCACCCATCTTGCACTTTATATTTGTTAATTTTTAAATTGTATAATCGAAAATCTTAAACTTGTCATTAAATATTATAAGGTAAAGATTGGTTTCTTTACCTACCTTAATGTTTAGACAAGAAAACTAAAGCACAAAAAGTATTATCGAATTACCAGTACTTAAAATTATGTGTATACACAAATTCTTTATTAGTGCCAAGCATGTTTGTTGCGCCATTTTACAATGCTGCCAGTGTGATTGCTGTCATATTTGTGTTGGTGCTCTTTCTGTTGTTGCCCTCTTTGAAAGACCCTTTATACTTGCGTATGCCGGCATAAACATGCATACTTTATCATACTGTGTAAATCACCATGGTTTTTGTGTTTGTTATCGTTAGTATCTTTTGCTCATAATTTATGTGACTTTATTAAAACAATTTTATCTCATATGATTTTATTACATGTTATTTATCTTGCATATTTTTATTTTTGGTACTGTAGTTACTCGCTTAAGTTAAGCTAAATGAATTTGAAACATTTAAAATAAGTTAGAAAAAGCAAATAAATTCATTATTTCGCGTTTGTGAAGGGGTGGTTTCTTTTTGATAGCAGAACACATTAAAACCAAATGAGACATAAATGAGTTGCTAGTGATCGCAAGATTAATCGAAAAACGAATACTAATCGATTATTTTCCTGCGATTAACGATTTAATTATTCGATTCACGGAGTAATTAATTATTTCCAAAATAATCGATAAAAATATATAAATATGCAGAATTTTGGAACGTATTTCCGTCATCCCTTGTCAAGTTTGGTTTGGAGACAAACCGGTTTCGGCTATGTGCCATCTTCAATGTCATTTTTCGTTCTGTTTTATTGTGTGTCAGGTGTCTATTTATCATGTGAGCTCGTAGGCATGGTGTGAACAGGTAGCAGGTAAAGCTCGTAAGCCGGGTGTTTTGTACGGATTGGTAGATGTAAGTGTTGACTGTTTTATTGCTTTGTATTGCATCAGCATTTGTGTTTTTGGATGCCAGTGAGATGTTATAGGTACATGATTCGTCTCGGAGTAACGTTTTACGCACGATACGTAGATGACATAATATGTGCAATTACGGGAAATAACGAAGTTGAAATACTAGAATACCTCAACAAACAATACAAAAACATCAAATTCACAATGGAAGCGGAAGAAGATAATAAAATAAATTATCTGGACCTGACAATAAAGATAAACAAAAATACCAACAAACTCGAATATGAAATATTCCAACCACCCACAACAACACAAGCACGCGGCGGTCAGACAAATAATAACTATACTAGAACGAACACAACTAACAAAAGAAGTCTACAAGAAAGAATTAAATACGATATATACCATAGCAGCAAGCAACGGTTACAAGAACGACACGGTAGACAAAATCAAGAAAGAATTTCAAAGACTCAACTAGACAAACTGACGTGCACCTGCCATCACAGCTACATAGGACAAACAGGACGCAAAGTAAAAACAAGATTTCGTGAACGTATAAGAGACTATAACAAGAAGATGCATTATCCCGGCTTGACGCCAGAATCTAACTTCGCGAACCACTTGTTCAACAACAAATGTAATCCAGCGCATTTTAGAAAAACGGTACAACTACTACACACACAGAGAAAAGGACTACGACTAAACACCCTAGAAACATGGAAATATATAAACATAAGACTTATGACAAACGCTTCATAAATGAACAAACAAACTACGATTCAGACGTTATATTCGCACCTCTAAAATTAATCTACAAGACACACAATAATAACGAACAAGACGCTCCAAAAACAATAAAAACACATTACAAAAATAATAAACAAATTCATAATCCAATAATCACTGACTCCTTTCAACCCCAACAAAAAACACTATAAAGAATTAAAAACAAAGTACACATACCGTCCGCACCACAAATTCTGACGTAATAAAATAGTAATCCCAATCGTCTAATATATACAAAAACACCAGGACCCAATTAGAGGCAGCTGGGGGGGGGGAGTGGGAAATGTACCTATAACATCTACCTGGCATCCAAAAACACAAATTCTGATGCAATACAAAGCAATAAATCAATCATCACTTACATCTACCAATCCGTACAAAACACCTGGCTTTCGAGCTTTACCCGCTACCTGTTCACATCTTACAGATGTTTACGAGCTCACATGATAAATAGATACCTGACACACAATAAAACACTAACGATGCAAACTTCTCAGAACGAAAAATGACACTGAAGATGGCACTTAGCCGAAACCGATTTGTCTCCAAACCAAACTTGACAAGGGATGACGGAAATTCGTTCCAAAATTCTACATCAAAACACCCTGTCGGAATATCAAATCAAGAATTAATAAATATGCCATTAAAAAGTTTTCTCTGGTGGCAAATATGTTAAAAATAACCATTTTGAGGCAGTTTAAGTGACGGCTTAGCAGTATGAACAAATATTTTAATTGGCAACATCAACTCCACTAGAATACAGCTCTCTCTGTGATTATGAGAGAGATAAGAAGCGAAAATGTTGAAAATTCTCGTTCACACGACAGTATTGGTGGTGAAAGCGATAACTCTTCTATTGATATTGAATTCGATTTACGATCACACAAGTCTTTGGCACACAAGTGAAAAATAATTCTCAATATGAGCTAAGTTACTTTCTCAACGCCCCTGTTCTCGTACCAGAATGACTATCGACTAACGAATATATCAAAAAAAATTGTTTTCTGACAAAAAAAGGTATAAATTTACTACAAGGCGTCTTTCAAAAGGCTTACTTTTGATCAATCGACCTCAAAATAAAATATATTCTATCTCACGACTGTATAGATTAGATTTGTTATTTATTATAATGAAAAAATTATTTACGCGCCTGTTCGGTTTCATCATTTACTCTAAATCATAAAGTAGGGCGATGTAATAATTATTAGAATGTGGGCCTTTGTTCACAATTGGCCACATTTTTAATAATGTTAAATCGGTCCAAAAAAATATCTTAGCGAATTATTTATTAAAATTTTAGGTAATTTGACGTATTCAACAATTGCCCAAAATTTTAGGCGATTATTTTACATTTTACAAGATTTTCAAATGGATGTTTAGTTATACTAACCGGCATCGCTTAACAACGCTTTTCGGTATTGCCGGTCTTGGGCTAGAATTAGGGATTATCTCATCTGCGGTACTTATACAGTTTACTGTTTTGGGCGATTTTTAGTACAGCCCTTAATAAAGGCTTGAACATTATTCTTACTTCAAATGTAACAGTTTTGTTTATAAGAACAGCAGTCTTAATTTCAGCTGTGTCGCTCACTTGCTAGTATTTATATTTAAAGAAAAATCTCTTTAAACTCTCTTCCAAATGAAGATAATTTGATTAAGAAATCACCCTTTACTTATTTATAAATATTTTGGTATTCCATAAAGTGACTAGGACTTTTCATTTTCATACACACAAAATAAAATAACGCTGGTCATATTATCAGCATTTTCAAATGATATAAATTATTTATATATTGGTTCAGTTTTTCTTTCCCATGATTTATTGAAAATAATTTTAGCACTTTTTTTTTTGTATATTATGACGCTCGCGACGTGTACGTATGTGTACAGGCTCCCGCATTTTATGTGTATAGAAAAAATGCTGTCATACTAGTTTTTATTACAACTGGACCAATAAGGATTTGACAAGAATAAAATTATTTTAATTGTTGCAAATAAGACATGAAATTATGGTATAAATTTTTGGGTTCGAATTTTTTACTGTTTAGCTTTTTACTATAGAGTGTTTGACAGAACCGACTTTCGACAAACCGCCATCGATACTTATCGGTTCTAAAAATTTGTTGAGAAGATTGACTCGAATTATGACCTTGGGGGGCAAATTAATGTCACCATACCATCAATTCGTGCATACAGAGAAAATACTAGTTATCATTGATCTGTAGCGCGTACCCGCCATTTTTAAATGTCAAATTGTATGCTATTTATGCCATCATAAAGCCTAGAACATACCACCAACACCAACGTACGAGTAGTACATGGTTGACGCTACACTTTTCTTTTGCATTTTTGTATTTGGTTTGGTTAATCTAAGCTTACAGTTAATTACATTGCGGATTTTCTACCAGCATAAGAATTATTTCTTTTCAGGCACTTCAGAATTTTTCAAATTTAAGCTAGCTTGCAATCACGTATAAATCTCTTAACAAAACATTAAGCCCTCATTACTGAAGTTGTCGAGTCCTGCCTCAGACTTCTGTGAGTTGCTTGTGAAAAAAGAACATGATTTTGCAAATATAGGAAACACAATTTGGAAAAAGGGAACAAACGCCAGTTTTTGCGAAATCCACTTTACAAATTTTAGTTTACTGTAAGCCGAGCTCTACATTGTGAGTTAAAATACTAAGAATACTGCGCTTTCATTTCATAAAGTTTCACGTCTACGAACAACTTATATTTGGAATCCGTCTTTTATTTATTTCTTCCAATTGTTACGCTTATATGAATAGGAATATAGTTGGCAGGCCTGTGTTGGAAATCCCTATTCAGACAACTCCATTCAATATTTCATAATACAGAGGCTTTGAGTACAGTTCAAGTCATAAAGGTTATTTAACATGATTCTTGATTTGATATTCCGGCAGGGTGATTTGAAGTAGAATTTCCATCATCTCTTGTTAAGTTTCGTTTGAAGACAATCTGATTTCAGCTATCTGCCATCTCCAGTGTTTTATTCCGAACGTAGCCAAACAGGTTTGTCTTCAAACCAAAGTTGGCAAGAGATGACGGAAATTCCTTCCAAAAATCTACGTTACTTAACATGTTCGTCTTAAACACTTACCATAGGGAAAACTCTTTAGGAGCGCTACACAAAGATTTGATATCAAATCCATCAGATCTCGCATGACCCAAAAACAGTAAAACGTATTGCAAACGGAAATGTACTAGAAATAAAAAAATATGTTCTATATAACTAAAGACAAAAAATTATTATTATGTAAAGTTATGCGAAAAAAAAATTTTTTTTTATGGTAGTCCACTAAAAAGGGCTTTGATGGTATAGAAGCTAAAGGATAAAAGTTTCCAGTCGAGAAATTTATAGATGTCAGTCTTATGTATTAACCCCCTGCGACCTTTCCTAAAATGGAAAATAGATCTTACTTAGTTACTAGAAGTGGATTAGAACTTGCCCCTCTGTATCACAATAACCTGACGTGACTTTGAAAACATTTAAAACCGTCATGAAACATTACGGGACTCCTGGACTGGTGTACAGTGTAGTATTTATACCAGCACATAATATTTTTGAAAAGGGAATAAATCCATATACCTGTATATATGCATATATATTTCTTAGCCCGTATTTAATTTTCCAAGTGGGTTTTTCGGTAATCAATTAGTTTTTTTAATAATCTGTATTCGACACTCTTGGCTTTATTTCCTTTTTCCAAATGATGGTTCATTGATACTTTTCTTTAAACTAGAAGTATTACATTTACATTTTCAATATAGAAAGATTCATTTTTATTTCTATTTGACACTAATTTTAATTTTACTCCATATATTTCTTGCAGATTCAAGCACTAAATAAAGAACAACTCCCACCATTAATATGTGGTTGCGCACAAAACAAAAATTGAACATCGTTTATAGTTTTTTCCTTCAATTCAACTCCAAAGCAAATGTGGCGCCATGTTAAGAATGATTAATGAAACAACAAACAATAAAGATAAAAAATGTCCTGAAATATTACAAAATTATTTCGAGTTTATGGTGAAATTGAAACGTTTAAAAATTCAAAGATAGTTTTATTTCTAATAATAAAAATAAAAAAATTATACATGAAAATCTCATATAGTAACCCGTTAACAAGATAAGAAAAAGGGAAACGGTTATACCAAACTTATATTTGTCCAAGTTTTATGTCAACCCTTTAAATTCTTTCTTTGATCCACAACAAACGAACAATGCTGGCTATTGAGATTGTCATGAATTTGGCAAAAATTATGCTAATCCTGAATGGTGTTAATGTAACACTGAGCAAAGCAGATGCCAACACCAGCGCCAGTATAGAAATGGGAAAACAAGATGACCTAAAGAAACTAAAGCAGGAAGAAAACACCAAATATGATGCTCGTAGTGTTTTAGTAGGTGGCATAGATTTCTTAATAATACGACATGAACGTTCAAAACAACGCAGGCATGCCAACACTGTAAACGAGCAACATTTCCAAACCCATTTACCAAAAAAATCATTCCAAGCCCAACCAGAGCACAAAGCATTAGAAATGCAATACAAACACCCAGATCAAAAGGCTAAAACTATCAAAAACATTCATGATAATATAACAGATGAGCAACGATTATCATTTCCTACCAACCAGGAATTGAACAACCACTCACAAAATGTTCATTTATCCAAAAGAAAAGAAAACAATAGTGGTGTTACTGGTGTAGCTGACGTTAAATTGCTCAGCATTGTAGCAAGTAATTTGAATAACACAAATGGTGGCAAGAGCAGAAACGACAGCAACATTCAGAAAATAGTTCACGCTACAGTGGCAACACATCATGTGCCATCTTCTGCATCAGTAACTACCACAACTCTTGAGGCTGTGACCCACAAAATACGAAAATTGCATAAAAAGAAAATTGTGGAAAGTTTGCGACAATTGAATATTGACAAATTCAATACAAATAGTGGTCATTTGACCAAAAACCATCATCGAAGTTTACTAGAAGCCGAACATCTGCAGCAGCAGCATGTTCAGTTGAAAGATACAAATATAATTGCCCACACAGCAGGCAGCGCCAGTACACAGCTACAGCGACAGCAACAACAAAAAAATACAACTATTGCCAGCATAGATGCCAATAGCAATCATCAAGTGGCCAATCAGTCCAATAGAAATAAAGCTCATATGGCTACAAATGACATTGACACAAATGAAAGTGTAAATGATGGTGACTTAACAAACAGAATGGAAGCAGATGATGCTGGCGACAATGATGACGATGATGATAATATTAATGACGATGATAATGACGCAGTACAAGAAAGCGACGACAGTCTGTCTGATGGTTTCTATCAAAATGATGACTTTAATTCAAATGGTGGCTTTGATGCTGTCGATTTATTCTATGTCACTACACTTGCTTCACTCTTCGATGATAAACAATTTAAAAATTTCTCCTCGCAATCCATCAAAGACATTGACAATAATGTTGATTCAGATGACAGTGAAATAAACAATGAAACCGTATTCACTACCTGGCAGCAAATAAAGGGTACAAAATTGCACTCATTAAATTTATCCAACGGCTTTAAAACCTACTCTCATCTAAGCGCGTTAACGAGTTTATATAACTTAACTGAAGATGCCTTTTTGAATAATGATTCCGCTTCGCTACAGTCTCCTTATGATATGCGAGGTATTTCTAAACAACTTTCGCTGGAGCCTTCTGAATTAGCTAGCATTGGTCAAGATCAAGCTTTATTCTATGAAAAAGAGGAATTAAGTTTCAATGACTCATCTGATTTAATACAAAGTGTTGCCTCTTCTTCCAAGGATCTTGTAATGGATGAGGCAGGAAGTGACGATGCTAATGATGTTAGTGGTCAGACTAACGGTTTTCCCTTAAGTGAATTGGAAGAGTCGGACTCAGATACTGACACTGAAACTGAAACTTTTGAGGTGGCCAGTGAGGGCGATACCAATCATTTTCTCGAGGGTGTCGTAGATGCTGCTAATTCGGCAGAGATTTATGATTGGGATGAAATTTCGCGCAGTAATCGCCGTGATTTAATGCATGGCCGTGATGTTGTAACGAAATTTCTTCAAATTGTCGAAACGCAACATTCGCTAGGATCGAATTGTGAGGCTGGCACGTCGTTGAATTTGGGCGAAGGCGTCGTTGATCGTTATGCGCAAGATCGTTTTCGCGTAGAAGCAGAAGTGGCAGTAAATCGTGCCAATATGTTGACTAGGTAAGTGATTTTTATTTTAAACTTTTGCATAATTTATTTTTTATTCTTTGTTAGAAAATAATGTAACCCAACTTATGTCTATGTAACACTTTTCTGCCGCTCTGCGAATTTATTTATTTTTTAACATTCCTCTCTTAATGATTTTCTTAAAAATTTAAATCACATGTAAATACGAAAGTAGTTCTTTTTTGACACCAGGTTATAGAAAACTGTTCAGTACGCTTAATTACGTGTGAACACTCTCCGTACTTATAGTCATATCAAATAACTACCTCAGTGCATCAACCATCACTTATTTAAACTTTTCAACCAATTTTCTAGAATAATTTTAAGTGAATTTTACCGCCCATGACTGACTCTTATAGCGATATCAATTCACTTAAGAGCCCTCTAAATACGAAGCCAAGGACCTGCGTTAGCTACGGTACATGAACGCATTTCTTCTGTACATTCTAATGCGTGATTTACGTATGGTAGTATATATTAAACCTGGGCAAGGATCCATATTTTTGGCGTACTTTTTATATGCCCCGTATTTACAATTATTTGCTCCTACTTATCTGAGTAGATTGCTATGCTTGGTCCGTCTTGCTCGTCAATCCGACGGTGGTATTAGTATCGGGTGTATTAAAATTCCAGAATGCTGCTTTCAGCACTTGTATAGGTGGCAATTGAAGAACATGGAAGTCTGTACCCTGACTCTAACTGTTTTTGAGGGACTTAGACATTACAGCCTACGTTGCATTGCAATGCCACGTTGACCTTACATCATTATTTTCCCGCGATTCATATATAAACCACACAGAGTATTCCTGGAAGAGCCTCATTAACAAACAGTCCGGGACTTGCGTCCCAGGGGATACTAGTTCCTGTGGTACCATTGTTTATATCGTTACTCGTAGATCGTAAAAAATATTACCTTCTTTCAGTTTCAGACCCCGACAAACCTCGGCGATTGGTTTGCCCATCTTCCCTAGTAAGAACACATCGACGTGGCGGAATCACCAAAAAAGTGATGGCTCCGTGGCATCCTAATTGTTGCAGATTCGCACCCGTAAAAGCAATTGCGTCTTACTCTCTTTTGGCTGCACAGCTTCTATATTTCCGGTCGTGTAGCTTCGAAGGCTTCTTTGTTTTAAAAGTTTCCTGCTTTAAGTTTTCTCGCGTTGACGGCCAGTCTGTTTGATCGAGTATACGAATACTTTAACTTCGGGTTCACGCTCTGTTGTTTAGGATGAATTTGGTTTTGGTCATTTTATATAGATTCTGTATAGGACCCTCCTTTAGGATTAGAGGTAGAGGGTAAGTATATTCCGTAAAAATTTTGGAATAGAGAACTGAAAGTGGGTCAATCCTGCAATTCACCCCTGAGAGCGGTAGGAACTGACTTCATAAAAAAGTACAAATTTCACCGTCGTAGTGACGTCTGCGCTGCAGTTGTAGCATTTTAGGCCCCGATGAGGCGTCACTTAACCACATCACCTCATGCATTTGTCGAACCTCATTAAATTAGGGGTTCTATCATATCCAAGTTACTAAGCGCCTCCATACAACACTATCCCATCCCTAATGAGCACTTTAGATTTAAATGCAATCCTAGTTGTGGCAACACTGATTTACATCTTGCGGTTTTTGGCACCGGTGGCAACGTGGTAGTTGAATATAAGTGTGTGGTGGCTGGATTAACAAAGTGGGCGTTGGTTGATAAATATAATTAAATAAAACATTTACACAAATATAATATCTGTGTTCGTCCATTTATTTAAGTGGTATTACATTGGCGACGAGTGGAAAAAAGGAGAAATCACATTTAATTGTGTCTAGGAGGTGAAAAATTGAAGTACGAAAGGGATCAGTAAATTGATCAGGAAGAGGTTTTCATTAAATTGGGGAACCGAGGTAACATTTAATTTTGGAACTGAAATTGTGAAATTGGGCGCACATTCAATTGTGGAACGGTCGCACATTAAAAAAAAAAGTTTGAAGTTGATGGTACATTAAATTGTGTATTGGTATGTAATTTGATTACATTGAATTGGGTAGCACCTGGCTATAAAATGTTTTCTTTTCTCCTTCTGGTTGTTTCTCAGGCATAATATAGGAAGCGTTGGTTGTTGTAAAGAACAACAATGTCCGACATAAAGCCATTTATGTGTGACGCTATTGACAAATCGTTGGTGCGGCTAGAATGGGAAAAGTGGTTCCGATCTTTTAAGCTGTATCTTGCGTCGGAGGAAATAGACGATGCAGTCAAAAAGAAAAATAAGTTGCTTCATTTAGGAGGCCCACAGCTACAGGAAGTCGTCTACAATCTCCCAGGGGCATTAGTTGACACAACTGCAGAATCTAATGAAACCGTATTTACGATATTAGTCAAAAAGTTTGACGAATATTTTTCTCCCAAAAGAAATTCAACCTTTGAAAGGCATCTTTATAGAGGCTTAAGACCTTCCGAGGGGGAATCTTTAAACAAATTTCTATTACGTTTAAGGCAACAAGTCGCGAAATGTTCCTTCGGAAATAGAAGAAATCTGTATTAAAGACAAAATAATCGATTCATGGGCTCCTATGGAGCTGAAAAGGAGGCTATTATAAAAAGAGCAGAGCCTTAATGACGTCATTTAAGCTTGCCAGGTATATGAGCAAATTAATAAACAATCACAAAGCATGCTGGCAAAAGTCGACTAGGAACTTGTCAATAAGATTACGTCAAAAAAGAGATTTGCCCAAAATTCTGAAGTGGAATGTTTTAGATGTGGTCGAAGTGGTCACATTGGTATGTCATTAAATTGCCCAGCTCGGAATGCAAAGTGCAACAAATGTTCCCTTGTAGGACATTTCGCTGTCAAGTGCAAAACTGAAAACTTGTAGAGAAGATTTTCGGAGTATGAAGATAGTGGTGGTAAACGTTAGACAGGCAAAAGTACATTGTATACAGAACAAAGAAGGGGATGGTTCAGGTGATGAAGACGCATTGCACGAATTTGCCTGTTTCAAAATCGATGACAACTGCCAAAGTGAGGAAATAATAGAATGTCGCATCGGGGGACAATCTGTAGTATTGGTAATCGACTCCGGGTCACGATTCAATCTCCTAAGTGAAAACGATTGGATTATGTTGAAAAATAAAAAAGCGGTTATGTGGTATACCAGATCTAATTCATCAAATCAATTTAAGCCATATGCATCTAACCATATCCTAAATGTTATTTGCGTTTTTGACTCTCCAATCACAGTAAACAACAATTCCGAAATGATTGCTACATTTTACGTTATAGAAAATGGAAGTCAGTCTCTATTAGGTCGCGAATCAGCAATCAAACTTAAAGTACTACGCCTTGGGTTAAATGTCAATCACATTGAAATTACAAAACCATTTCCGAAAATGGAGAACATTCAATCGATAGGTCTGTTAAACCTGTGCAACAACCACTCCGACGAATACCGATTGCGCTTGAGGAAAAAGTGGCAGATAAGCTAGAAGAAGCAATTAATCTAGACATAATTGAACCTGTTTACGGACCAAGTCCATGGATTTCACCAGTGGTTATCGTATTCAAGGGAAATGGTGACATGAGGTTATGCATTGATATGCGGCGAGCTAATAAAGCGGTTTTGAGGGAGAATTATCCGTTGCCTACATTTGATTCGTTTATGACAAAATTAAAAAGTGCAAATTTCTTTTCAAGGTTAGATCTTAAAAATGCGTACCATCAACTCGAACTACATGAAAGCAGTCGTGAAATTACCACTTTCATTACACACAAAGGATTATTTAGATATAAAAGGTTGATGTTTGGTGTAAATTCAGCCCCTGAAATTTTTCAAAAGACCCTGGAATGGATATTGGCAAACTGTGATAATTGTCTTAATTATATCGATGATGTTATCGTTTTTGGTAGCACAGAAGAAGAACATGATAAAGCTATTAAGGAAGTCCTCCAAGTATTTAAGGAAAATAACCTCATTCTTAACGAAAACAACGTTTGGAAAACTCAAAAATTAAAATTTTTGGGACACATTCTTTCTAAAAAGGGCTTCACAGCAGATCCAGAAAAAATTAAAGTCATTGCCGATTTTCGAGCTCCAAACACTAGGGAAGAACTCAGAAGTTTTTTGGGTCTGATTACATATGTTGGCAAATTTATACCTGATTTGGCAGACGTCACCGAACCACTAAGGATGTTGTTAAAATTGGACACAAAATTTGTATGGGGCCCAAATCAGGACACCGCTTTTCATCATCTTAAAACACAGCTGTCGCAAATTCCAAATTTATCGTACTTTGACCCAAAGAGGAGAACCCGGGTAGTAGCTGATGCTAGCCCGGTCGCGTTAGGCGCAGTCCTTATACAGTTTGATTCTAATGATGATCCAAAAATAATATGTTTTGCCAGCAAGAGTTTGTCAGACGTTGAGAAAAGATACTCACAAACTGAGAAGGAAAGTTTGGCTCTGGTCTGGTCAGTGGAAAAATTCTACTACTATTTAGCCGGTTTGGAATTTGAATTGGTCACAAACCACAAACCACTAGAGGCAATTTTTAAACCAACATCTAAGCCTCCAGCCAGAATAGAAAGGTGGTTGCTGCGTTTACAAGCATTTAAATTTAAAGTAATTTACCGAGCCGGAAAGGAGAACATTGCGGATTCTGTTTCTAGGCTGTGCAAAATTTATAACACAAGTTCATTTGATGGAAATTGTGAAGATAATATATTTCATATTGTGTCAAATTCAACCCCATCGTCTCTTGGAATCACTGATATATCTAAGAAAAGTGCTGAATATGAAGAAATTGGAAATGTTATAACACATATCCAAAATGAGTCGTGGGATTCGGACAAAACAAGTAATTATTATCCGTTCCGATCAGAGCTTTCGTCTATTGGTAACATTGTTTTGCGAGGAACTCGTATAGTAATACCTAAGTCATTGCGTGAAAGAGTGCTTCAGCTGTCCCATGAGGGGCACCCAGGAGAGTCAGCCATGAAACGTAGGCTAAGGGCTATAGTCTGGTGGCCATTGATAGATAAGGAAGCCGAAAATTTTGTAAAGAATTGTCGTGATTGCTTGCTTGTTTCGCAAGTATCTAATCCTCCTCCTATGCAGAGGCATGCGTTTCCAAACGGTCCATGGCAATGTGTGGCAACGGATTTACTTGGACCACTGCCAAATAATGAGTATGTTTTGGTTTTAATAGACTACTACTCACGATACCAGGAAGTTGTGTTTTTAAAAAACATATCCCCTGAGAAAATAATTAAAGCGATGGAGGAAATATTTTGTAGACTTGGTTTGCCCAAAACTCTGCGAACGGACAATGGCCGGCAGTATGTTAGTTCTGAATTTGAAAATTTCTGCAAATTGAACAATATCAAACATATTACTACGCCACCATATTCGCCACAGGCAAATGGTGAGGTCGAAAACATGAACAAGTCTCTGGTCAAACGGTTGAAGATTGCCAGCGCCAACAAGGTCAACTATAAACAGGAAATACAAAAATTCATTCTTATGTACAATGTAACACCCCACGGCACGACAGGATCACCTCCGTCTGAGCTAATGTTTAATCGAATTATACGATATAAAATGCCAAGTATTCAGGACATAACAGAAGACATGATAGATTCGGCAGCTATAGATTTAGATTGCATTAATAAAAAAAAAGGAAAGGAAAGAGGTGACAAGAGAAGAAAATCTAAAGAGTCAGAAATAGCTGTCGGAGATAAAGTGCTCCTTAAGAATGTAGTTTTTCCGCACAAACTGACAACAAACTTCGATGTAACGGAATACGAAGTAAAAGACATAAATGGAAATGTTGTGGAAATTACTGGTAATGGAAAAACATTCAAAAGGAACGTCAGCCATGTAAAAAAGATACCAACGTCAACCACTTCCGTAAATACGCCTCAAGGACATTTAACTTCTTCACAGAAACCGATATCAGCATCAACCTCTCCTGCAGATACAGCCACAAGACATTTAACTTATTTACAGGAACCTTCTCCAGTGCCAGGTAACACAGCGGTACCGGATTACCCAAAGGAATCACCAGAAGACTTAAGGCAACAAGATGATTCCGTGATGAAATTGAAGCTCAAAAAGATAGGAGGGATGTGGCAACACTGATTTACATCTTGCGGTTTTTGGCACCGGTGGCAACGTGGTAGTTTAATATAAGTGTGTGGTGGCTGGATTAACAAAGTGGGCGTTGGTTGATAAATATAATTAAATAAAACATTTACACAAATATAATATCTGTGTTCGTCCATTTATTTAAGTGGTATTACACTAGTCAAAAAATATTAGATAATGGCAATTTCCTGCAGTTTATATTATACATTACGTGAAAGTAATATAGGAATGAGAGAGAATGATTTCGTTCTGCTATCAAGCAATGCTAGAAACCATCATCGAACTTGTGTATTATGGCTGGTATTCGTATTCATGTACAAGTTTTAGCCATTAATTTCTATGACAAAACTTACGCCCTTCTAATTTATTTTATGTGCTGTAACCGAGTTACAAAAGTGTAAAGTGTCAACATCATAAAAATATAAAGCAAGAGGAAAAACGTTAAAGTAACAACAAAATATCAGATTTTTCCTAAAAGAATTATGTGTCAAAGTACTAACACATGCATACATATGTGTTGGTGTTGACACGTATTAGGCTTTGGCAGGCACGGAAACACTTTAAGTTCTGGCAAGGAAAATTTCGAAGAAAACAAATAAATTTTAAATTTTATTTAAATTCCATTTTCCCTCTCCCTGTATAACCACACCAAAACTTTGAAACGTGTCGCATGCTATTTGAGTATTTAGGAAATGTTTCGACTCAATTAAGCAAAGTTATTTCCCATTAAACTTGTTTATCCAAAGCAACTGAGAGACATTATGCGCCCTTAAAATACATGTGCTTTAGCTGCTGTTACTTATGTTGGAGTATTTTTAGACCTGTTTGTATATATGTCAACTCAAGTTACTCGCACCTATTAGTTCAGGATAATCTTGTTACTTTGGTAGCAGAGTTAATAAAACGCAGCACAGCATTGGAGAGGGAAGTGCGGTGTTTGTTTGTTTTCAAGTGCGCATGTTGCCTATTTCTATTACATTATTATTGAAATTTTTTTTGCCTCATTGATAACATTTTGCTACGTGAGCTGTGTTGAATGTCTAAAACTAAAACAGAATTTGTCATTTTATGTTTAATAACTTTAACCTGTTTGACGAGCGATTTTGATTAAGAATAGGAAATGTGCATTTGTAGGCTTGTGTTGTAACGGGTGTTTTTTTTTAGCATAGAATATTAAATTGAAGTAAAACACAGATAAATGGTGTTAGTTGCCATGAGTTTGGCTTTATTCAAAAAATAATTGTTTGATATTTATATTTAAATATGACTATCTCGGCTGACTCAGAGATTGTAACAAATGATTTGAGTTATTAGATTGGCATTTGAAAATAAGCAATACTATTCAGCTTTATTTAATGGCATTTCCCAGACGTTTGATAAAGTCTGGCATGATGGGCTATTTACGAAATTAACTCGAGTTCTACCCGGAAAGCTTCTGAGGAGCTGTTAGCCAAGTAGAACGCTTAGAGTAAGGTCAAAATATCAATTTTCCCTGAAGGAAGTATACTAGCGCCGATTTCATACAAGTACATATATATTGCGGATATGCCAACAATACCAAATATACGTGGGTAAATGTTTACAGATTTTTTTTTACTTTAATTTTGTTTTATTGAATCTTTCTATTTATAGAAATTTACAATAGGTATTCAAATCTTATCTCTAAGTTCTAAATGTAATAACTAGTTTATTGCTTTAAAATCTTAATAAACTATCTACTATGGGGTAAGGAAAGCTGTCTCGCCAGGCTGAATGTCTCTGGTTTTTTAGTCTACGGTGCCCATAAAATTGCAGTAAATCGCGCGCTATAATTGACCTGATGGACCACTAGTTTGTTAATATATTTGGACGCGTATATTTTTGATTCTTATAGATAGTGGAAAGTGTCCTCTTTGAAGCTTTTGGATGTTTAACGCACAAGTAGTACCCCACAGCTGAATGCCATATGCCCATAGTGGTTTTATAATAGATTTGTATATTTTACCTCCTGAGAGAAGACGTTAAGGGGGTACGAACGATTTACCATAAATCTTCTTTTTTTTAACCAGTCCTCTAGCTGAGGAATGTGGGACTGTAATTTTTCAGAAGCAACCTTTGTATCACTATTGATACTTATAAATACAGTGTCGTTTGCAAACGTGGATGTATATATTTTTTGGCTTGGTGGCGGCCCTAGGGACCCTGCAGATATTTACCCTTTTTTTAAATGGATCTTTTGACCTTACTTTAAATGTTTTATCCGTCATATAGCTCTCCAAAAGCTTGTGATAGTTTGCAGGGAGTACTCGAGTTATTTTCGTAAGTAGCCCATCATGTCAGACTTTATCAAACGGCTGGGAAATTTCAATAAACAAAGCTGAACAATATTACTAATTTTTAAATGCAGATCTAACAACGGTGACAATTCTACGGACTTGCTCAATTGTGCTATGATTTGCTCGAAAACCACAAAACATTTAAACACAAAAAGCATCATATTTCAAAAAGATTGGATAAAATTGACAAACGTGCCTGTACGACGTAATCCGACTTAAGTCCTTGTCTTGTTTGGGGATTATTACAATTTCAGTCATCTTCCAAGAGCGTGGGAAGAAGCCAATTTGCAACATTGCATTAGATACGAACAGTAAAGTTCTCACAGCATAATTAGGTAAACATGTTATTAATGTTTACAGATGACATTGCATTTATAAGTGTTAACGAAGACCCGAACATTGCATCCGAACACCTTTAGTATCATATTAATTAGCTAAAAAATTCGCAAAAAAAAAATTATAAATATGAATTTGTCCAACAATAACTAATACCACTGTTCCAGCTTCGTCAGTTGGATTTTGTATAAACGCAGACCGAATTCCCGACGCTTAGGGAGCTGCACAACGTTTGCACTAATGAACTCTTATTTGGAGATTAAAGTTTTACCGTTTAAATATCCTGCTCAATTGTGCAACCAGTTATAGCGATTTGGCTTCAGTGGGTGATTAAATAATAGTAAGCGACAGATATGGCAGACTTAATTTAATATTTGGTGCTGTCGTATCAAAATTTACTAGTGCACATCTTTTTTCAATTGGGGTCAAATATAATTAATTTTTGTCTAAGAGTGTAGCGTATTCAAATTCGTATTTGGGCAGGAATAATTCCACCCAAAATATTTTAAATACATAAGGGCATTACATTTTTTGCTCTCCTATTTTCGCGTGTATCTCACAAGTATGGGGTTTAACAATTTTGATTTCGTGCCGCGTTTGTATGAAAAGAATACCAAATTATTTAAAGAGTATCAAAACTACTAAATATCAATGCCTATGTATATCAAAGAAGTAAGAGTGCTATATTCAGATGTGCCGAATCTTATGTACCCTTTACAAAAGTATGAACTACTAAATATATAATACAGACTTTTTCCCGCTGCAAAGGATTTGTGTTCTTAATATTTGATAAAATGTAGCGCTTTCGGTGCAATATCAGCCCTTGCGTAAATTTTTTCGTTTTTGTTCCTTGTATGTGAAAAGTAGATTTTTTGGACCTGACTGTCGAATCGTTAAAAGTTAGTGAATCGCACTACTGGTGTAACATTGAATTTGTTAAAATTGCGACATTTTTCTTAAAGTACATATTTTTTTTAAACCATAAAATTTTGCCAAACTTGAAATTTAAAAATTTGGTGATTTTGGTATTTTTGGAATTATGAACTTAAATTTTTTTGGAACAATTTCGGTTTTTTGGTAATTTAAACATTTTTAACTTATTGTTTGCTTTTAAATAATTCTATTTAAATTTTTAGACTTAGGGTGTTTACATTTTTTGTGAATTTTAACTTTTGGTAATTTCGGAATTTTTTAGTGAAATTCTTATTTTTTTAAATTTCGAACTTCTAATTTTTTTTTTCTAATTTAAAATTTTTAGACTATCGTTTGGATTTGTGGTGAATTTTCAAATTATGGTGAACTTTATTTCTTGTTGTTTTCAGATTAATTTAGATTTTTGGCAAAACTTTTATGATGTTTAGATTTTGTGAAGAATTTGTTAATTTTTTACTAAATTTCCCAGTTGTGATGAAATTTGTTTTTTTGTTTTAAATATTTGATTTTTTTACTTTGTGCATTATCCCTTTTTTGGTGAAATTACAAAGTTTGGTGAAACTAATATTTTTGTTATGAAAATTATTTTTAATCAACTTTTTCGATTTCAAAGTAAATTTAGCGAATTTCTGGTGAATTTAAAATTTTTAACTTTTTATACAATTATGTTTTCTTTTAAATTTCGACTATGATATTTATGTACTTTAAAATTTTTCGGATTTTGGTAAATTCATAATTATGGTAAAATGTCATTTGCATGTCTCGGATTAAATGACATTTTAAATAAAATTTAGTTTTTTAATACTTTGGTGATTTTTTTCGGAATTCTTTGATCTTAGTTTTAAAATGTTTTTTTAACATCCATTTTGTTAAAGTTTCGACGTTTTCAATTTAAATTTTTGTGGTGAATTTTTAAAAATTTGTGAATTTTTTTTTTTAAATTTCTGTTTTTAATAGAATTTTAATTTTTTGACAAAAAAAATTATTTAAGTTTTTCGTTCTTGTGGTGAATTTATGTTGCGCTTAAAAATTTGGCAAAAATTTGAATTATTTGAAATTTTTTTTGTTTAGCTTCGGTTTTTTTGAAAATTTAGATTTGTTGGGAAATTATATTTTTGTAACATAAAATTTTTGAACTGCAGATTGACTTTTGTGGTAAATTTTCGAATTTTGATGAACTCCAAAATTATTGTAAAATTATTTTGATAAAATTTGTTGTTCGATCTGATTTTATCGAACTATAATTATTAAAGTAATTGAACTTTTAAGCGTAAGTACTTTATTTAAAATTTAGTTAAATTAATTTTTTTTTTTTGTAAAATTCCGGTTTTTATTGGATTTAGATTTAAAAAAAAAATAGTATTTCAGTTTTAAACTTTGCTGAATTTTCAAATATGTTGTGAATTGAAAATTTTTGCAAATTTCTAATTTTTCTTCAAATTTCGGTTCTTGGAGGAGTTTGTGTTTTGTTGTTAGTTTTTGAAATTTTGAGGTTTCTTAAGAAGAATGAAAATACCAAAAAAACCCAGTTCTATATCTCGGGAACTTTTGGACCTATTTAGCTGGTTTCAAATAGCGAAAATTCACCAAGCTCACTGATCAAGTCGTCCAAGTTTCAAGGTCCTAGGTTGTCTAGTGCCGTCAGAAAGACCAGACGGACATCGTTATTGGTCTTCTCTAGTTATAAGGATCCAGAATATGTAGATTTTCGTTCTCACGAAAAATTACACTGAAGATGGCACATAGCCGAAATCGGTTTGTCTCTAAACCATACTTGACAAGGGATGACGGAAATTCGTTCCAAAAATCTACATTAAAACACACTGTCGGAATATCAAATCAAAGGCCCAGAATATATATACTCTGTTGAATTTTGTAGAAATTACAACGGAATGACAAACCCATATATACCCTTTTCATTTTTGCGAAGGGTATAAAGATGTTCCCCGAAAGGAGTGATAGTGCACCGGTGCTATACAACATGCAACAGTGCCAAAAATCCCATCACTGTTTCAGAAAAAAAATTAGTATTGAAACTTAAACGAGAAAAAAGTCGTGATATTAGCAACGAAAACAGTCTACAATACAAGTAGCAGCCATAAAACTGAATTGAGAAAACACGCTAACAAGAAACCCTCTGTGTGAATTGGCACTAAAGAATGGTCAGTGTAATTTTAAATACATTTTCGATAATAATTTAGAATTAACGATTCTTTATTTCTCTAACTTTATAGCGAGTGTAATTCTTTACATAAAATAATCTAAAATTGGAGAATAACATTTAAAATAGACAAATGTATCTTTTTATTCCCAGGTCATGGACTGACAGAGATATAAAAGTAGAATGCATTATTTATATGTTCAATTGTCTAAGGATATAGCGGAAAATGTATGAAGAGTATCCTGAAATGTGATACCTCTTCAAACTGCTACTCAGTAATATTTATAGACAATAAGCCGTGAGGAATATGTTTATACCAGAACAGATGTATGCTCATTTTTCGTTTCAGCCATAAAAATATAGAATTATATTTACAAATGCATAAAATTTCATTTTAGCACAATATTAAGCCAACAAAGTGTAGAAGACATTAGACAAAATTTATATTCCAAACAAAACATGTTCATTCAATAAAATTCACAAATGAATTCTGTGAGGATCTCCGTGGATGTAATAGCACACAAACGACTCTCCTAATGATATTGGAGCTTCTACTGAAGCTACGTTATTTCAAAATGTTTAGGAAAACAAAAAGTAAACAATAAAACATCTAAAGATTATTCTAAAAAGGGCGGGTCGACATTCGAATACGAAGGCGGATTAATAAGACCGTGACTTTTCGAACTTCTCTCTTAGTTATATGAAATGCAACACTCTTCCCATCAAGTGCCACCTGTTAATAGACTACTCTCAAATTTTGAGCAAGTGTCATCATTTACTTTGCGTTTAACAGCTGTTCAAAACATACAACCTCGTGTATTTGTCTAAAAATGAAAAAAGTGAATTTCGAGTATTGATTAAACAAAAAAAAACCGTCAATCAACCCAAGGAAAAGCTCGATAAATACTATGGGGACCATCGATTTCAATGGCAAAAAAAGTGGTTTACTGATGATGACGCTGAACGTTCTGGACGTCCGATTGAGGTCAGTACACCCGAAAATGCTGTTGGCCGATCGAAGAGTAAAAGTGCGTGAGATTGTTGATGCCATAGGCATTTCAAATGGTAGTGTGGTTTCGATTTTAAATGATCAGCTGGGTTTATGAAAACTTGTCTGCAAGATGGGTGCCGCGATTGCTCTCAATTGACCATAAACCTAAACGTGTGACAACTTCAATGGATTGTTTGGAGTTGTTTAACCGCAATCCGAATGAGTTTTTGCGGCGTTTTTTAACTGTGGATGAAACATGGATCCATTACTGTACCTCTGAGGCCAAGCACCAGTCTAAACAATCGGTTTTTCCAGATGAACCTGCTCCGAAGTAGGCTAAGGTAAGTTTTTTGGCCAATAAGGTGATGGCAATAGTTTTTTTGGAATGCACGCGGAATAATCCACATCAATTATCTTCAAAAGGGAAAAACAATAAACGGCGAATATTATGCCAACTTATTAGACCGATTAATGAGGATTTAGAAAGAAAACGACCACATATGGCTTTTTCATCACTATAAAGCACGGGTGTACACGTGTTCAGTCTCAATGGCAAAACTTTATGAATTAAGCTACGAATTGGTACCTCATCCGCCGAATTCTCCGCATTTAGCCTCTAGTGACTACTTCCTATTTCGAAACCTAAAGAAATGGCTCGGTGGAAAGAGATTTAGCTCCAACGATAAAATTATTAACCAAACAAATGCCTATTTTAAGGACCACGAAAAATCCTATTTTTTGGAAGGAGTAAAAAAAACTGGAGAAAGGTTGGACTAAGTATATTGAGACAAAAGGAGATTATGTTGAAAAATAAATTTTTGTTTTGCAAAACAAAACTGTGTTTCATTCAAAAAGTTAAGGACTTATTGAGCCGCCCTCGTATAATACAGATATGTTTTGTTTTTCTTTCAGAGACTCATGTACACCGTCGTCGAATAATAAATAATAAAAAAGTTTTTCTACCCAGACTTGCTGAAATCGCTCGCACTTTATCACCTCTCCTTATCACTTTAGTAAAAAGTAACCATACGCCAAAATTGTACATGCTGAATGTATATTGGGCGTTCGTTTGGGGAACTATTCCCCGAGGCTTCTCTGACACCTTAAAATAGGGAGAGGGTAGATCATTCTAATTTCCACCAGTAACACTATTAACATGGAAACTAGTTGTTCTTGGGACGCAAGTCCCCGACTGGTTGTTGGTGAGGCTCCCTCCGGAGTTCACGTGCTGACTATAAACAATGTGACATTGCATTCCAACGCAGGCTGTCAATACAATAGCTATTGACAGCAGGAGAATGGATAGCTACAAAATCCTTAGAAATAGGTGGGATCAGGGTCCAGGCCATTGTTTTGAATTGCTACATATACAAGTACATTGTACTTTAATACACCCGGTGCTAAGACCATTGCATATCTGAATATATGTGGCATAAGTACTGTGCTACTTACTTCCGTTCATGCTTACGTATGACATGCTATTTATTCGCGATGTCATACTTTGGAATTTCGTTTTAAGTGTTTGTTTTAAAGCCAATATGGTTTGATGCTTGTGCATCCAGAAGTTACAAGGAAGACATCAACATTTTTGCACGAAATTTTATTGCAATTAAACAGGCACCAGAGGCTAAAAAGAACTGACACATTAAGCCTGACGAGGCGGATCTCTGTGCACAATGGTAGATAGGTTGGTAAGATTTTAATACAAAAAATAGTTATTACATTGGTAGTAACTAGTAGATAATATTTTAGAAATTTTACTTGGATACTTATTTTAAATTTCTTCTTTTAATATATTGAGTTTGCTTTTCTTTTGAAGCTGACAGAAGGTACCATCAAAAGTTTTAGTAACATACTCTAAATGGTCTCAGAAAGTAATTATTGATTGAAGAATCTTATATATCTTTCGGCCCTTTCCCACTTTTATATTTGTGAGGTATTTGGAATTCTCTATCTTCTTTTTTATTTTCAGTAACAGGATATCCCTGTGGACACGTAACGCAGCTGAGGCTTTTCGCAAATTAAATTTCAATTTCTGCAGAATCACATCGTTTAATCGACTTTAATTTCTATTCGGAATAAGAATAATTGTATTTATATACAATGTATGAGATGGGATTGTTAGAAAATATAAACCAGAGTTTTACAACAGCAAAACAATGCTATTGTTATCAATGCTATTGTAGGAAATGAGTGCTCCAGTATGTGTGCAGGAGCGCAAAGGTTTTTGTAAAAGTTTTCATATGCTTGCGGAAGCGTGTTTGTGAGTTTAAATTTATTAAGGTTTCACATACAACGTATACATTTTAGTGAATTCCAATTTAAAAGAAAAACCAAATGCTATTTTCATGTGTGGGTGGGTGGGTACGTCTTTATCTGAGTTTAATAACAGAAATGGAAGTAAACAGTCTTTATGACATCAAACATATTTAGTAATTGAATTTATAAATTTTTTTTTCATTCTTCTGTACAAACTTTGACGATATTTTCCTGGTTTCTCTCAGCTTTGTTTGTTTTTTTCGTTATCAGTACAAAAAAACAACCGAAACACTTTTCTATTTTCAGCATAAAAAAAGTAGTTAAAGAAACAAGAAACTAAATATAAATTTGAAAATAGCCAACCCATTAAAGTCAGTTGCTTTGATAATGGAAAGTAAAATGCAGTATTTACTATAAATTAAGAGGTAAATCCACAAAGTTTGTATGAAATATCAAAGTCACTTTTTATGAAAGCCATATGCAGTGCATCCGTTGACACAACTCTGTTAAGTTGAGTGTTTTGGCCACAAGCGATGCAACTTTGTTGTATCACTTTATTTTGCAGTTATATTGAGTAAAGGTGGCAAATGAAACTCGGACAATATTTTTTTTTTGCTATGGACATTAATCGAAAATTCAGTACTCTTGTATTATCTTTAGTATATTTTTTGTAGATTATACCGTAGTACACCTACGATATTAAAAGTATTTTTTTCCCTCTGAAACGTTGAATAATATATTGCAAAAAATTATAGTAAAATCATATACAAAACCGGTTTAAGTTTGCTACTTCAAATAATTAAAAACAATCTAAAAAGCATTATATACAAAACGGAAAAAGTTGTCTCATTGAACTTTTGACATAGTACTTTTAATGTTTTGAAGGGACATTTGAAGTTGAAGTTCAGTACCATTTTATCTTGAATTCCATTACTACTAGGCGAGCACTACAGAAATAAGCACAAAGTCGAGTTGTACAATTTGCCAAAACATCAAAAGTTTTTGATTTTTCGTACAACCAAGACACAACTTTATACAACTAGCCCACAACCTTTACAATCTCGAACAACCTCCTCAAGTTGTCGCATCCTCTATGAATTGCTTTGCAGTTAAAATTTTCTCCATTACCAATACAAAACAAAAAAAAAAAACACATTAAGTTGTGCATAAAAATAAAATGTACCTTATTTGAAGGGTATCGTTTCAAAGCCAGCATTTTACACTTTTATGGTTTCTGTAATAAAGAACAAAAGCCTGAAAGCTCTATGGATGCTCATATTTAATTATTGTGTGTTTTGCTATTCAGTAAACAAGAATAGGACGAAGGCTTAAGAACAAGTTTAAACGAGATTGACATTGAGGTTTGCAGGCAATTATAATAAGCGAATCGGAGATTGTTCTGTTTGAAATAATCGAATATTAAATTTGTACTTTTTGAGTTGCTTTGAAATAAATAATTCTGGTTTAGTTTGGATTAAAGTTTTTTATTATATCATTAACAATTAAAAGAAAAAGAGTAGTTATGAACATTAAAAAAAAACTTCGCTTCAGCCAAATTTAGATTTTTAAACTCAAAACATCCAAAATACTATAAAATGGTAGCAGAACTAAATTGAACGAAATAAAATATTCAATAATGCTGTTTCTTCTATTAATTTTGAGCAGCATTCACTTCTCTTGAAGAGTTAATAATCTGATTTAATAACAAAATCGGTATACAATTTTAGATTTTCATCATTCTGCCAGGGTTTGTTTTTTTTTATTAATTTACCAAAGTCCTTAATTTCACTATGCAACAACCAAAAAAAACATTGGAGAACCACTGTATTTTTTTGATGAGTTATGGTTGCCTAACTACAAAAATTGCCTATGAAAAGGTTTTTTTTTAAATTTTTTTTTTAAATATGAGATTTTTGAAAAGGCCGCTTTACATATCTTATCATAACTTTCAAACGCCTTGTTCAATTTCGTTGTGCTATATGTCCACAAATTCCAAATTACAACAGCCATAAGTCATTCTAATCCCATTTTTTACTATACCCGTTGGTTTTTTAAATATTTCATTTCGAAAAATTGTAAAATTTTTCATTTTCAAAAATTTATAAAAAATATAAAACCGCAAATATTAACCAGTTGTATTATTTTATGATGAAGCTACATACGAGTATAATAAAAATAAAATGAGCCATCATTTATGAAAATCAGTTGGTGAATACTTATCCAGATGTACCAAGTTTAGCACAAAAATCGTTCTCTTGTGTAATGATACTTTAAATTTTTATGTATGCACGTACGTATGTATGCGTGAATTGTTTATAAGTTTGATCGGACGACAAAGTTTTTTTCTATGAAATTGTTGGTTTTTCCCATCGACTTTTTTTGCAATTGTATATAGTAAAACGAAGATTTTGTGAAAAAGCAATGGTAAATCATAAAATCCTAGACTGCATGCTTGGTGGTTTCTCGATGTTTGATGCACAAGCAGTACCCCACAACTGATTGCCATATGCCCATATTGGTTTTATATTGATTTTATATAAAAGCACTTTGTAATCCAAAGCCAGGGTTGAGTTAGAACCTATTAACCAGAAATTTTGTGGCTCAATATGGTGGGACCAAGCTAAGCGTCTAACTAGGTGGATACCTAAATATTTAACGTGTGTTCCTACTGGAACAGTGGTATTATTGTCGTTATTTAACCGGTCCTTTAGCTCATGAATGTGGGGCTGCAGTTTTTCAGATGCAACCTTTCCATCATTATTAATACTTATAAATGCAGTATCGTCTACAAAAGTTGATGTATATGGGCTTGTTGGCATATCCGTTGTATAGATGAAGTATACTAGCGGCTCTAGTATACTAGCTAGAGGACCTCCTGCAGAGATACTGCAGTTTTTAGAACATACTTTAAACGTTTTATCTATGAATTAGCTCTTAAAAAGCTTGTGGCAGTTTTCAGGATAAACTCAAGTTATTTTTGTGAGTAGAATGTTCCCTCTCTTATATTTTATGTATACCACTTTTTTATTCTTTCATCTGTAGTGTTCTTTACCAAGCTCGTTTGTCTTAATGTCATAATTGTTAAAGCTTGGCTAACACGGTAGGACTTTACGTTCGAAAAGTCTCAGAGAAAATATTATCAAATTCCATCCGTGTTTTAAAATTGAATGCAAAAATATTTTTTGCTTTTACATCATCAGTGTAGAAATACTTTGCAGAAGAATGCATCCCGGATGCACTTTCTCTCAATATCTTGCATTTTGATTACATATTATGTTTAGAAGATTCCACCAGTACTCGTGTGCGCAAGAGGTTGACATGCGCTTCCTATAACATGATCTCGCCCTAACTCGTTTTAATTCGTGAAACGTAATCGCTTTTCATGCGAAATGTCCATTGTAATACGGCATATTAAACTGTTTTTTTGTTTTGTTTGTATTATACCTTTTTGTACCAGCAGAGATCGTAGAACGTGTTCGGTCTATGTTATAGGGTTTGAACGCAATAGTACCGGAGATATTCGAAGCTTATGGAGCTGAGCTACAAATTGATTAATAACATTTTCGGAATTACCAAGCATTAGTAGGAGCTAAAAAAGCCCGACATAAATGCACTTGAGAGCTGCAATTCTTTTTGTTCAGATTTGTCATACCGTTTAAAATTGTACCGCTTAATGCGGGTGTATCAAAGAACCCATCACCCCTGCTATGGTGTCTACGAGTACTTATCTTAATTTTATTTCTCTGTAGCTTTTTGGCATCTTTCAGTTTCTTTAATTTAACGTTCTCTTGTGTTTTATACCCTGTCATTGACAGATATTGCATGCAGTTGCAGAGTGGTACAGTTCAGGACAAATAATAACACATTCACCCCTAGGTTCAATGTTAATGACTGTTCCAAGCAGATTACTTTTCATCCACTAATTTCGGATATGCTTACTTTTAGCTAGCTCTTCGCTTTTCTACGTTTGGAAAAACCTTTTGTCATATTGGCTACGGTTTATTTATTCCGCAATTCAAAACTAAAAACATTTTGCATTCGCTAAGTTTACTGCTCGCAGTAGCATGTTGCTTAATGTGAAACGAATATTATAGACATAGTTTTCTGCTTTAGGAATTATAGAAATATTATTCTAAAGTGCTGGTTCTCATAAATGTACATATGTGTTTTTTTATAAGTGTAACTCGATTTTATAAGGTATGGCGGCATTGAAATCTTCACTATACCTTCCAACGGTGATGTTAAGATGAGAGGGTAAATTTTCAATGAATCAATGCACTCACATTTGTTTATAAATACAACCACGGTTAGTTAGACTACTTGCGACTGAGCGAACAATGATATATTCAAGCCAGTGAATTTCTTACAATTCATGCAAGTAAACTGACAAAACTAAAAATAGTGTTGCCTACTACTGCGTTTTTTATTAATTTACAAACATTGGTGGCAATAATAGCTAGTATTATGTTTGATTTTGTACATATATATAAAAAGGATATTGAGAAAGGATACAAAGGCGTCTTTTAGAGGTAATTATAACAAGAAATTTTACGTTTTTATAAAGGATATATGATAAGATATGCATGTGCCCATAGATATAGATGCGTGTTGAATATTTAGCAATACTGTTTTAGTAATAATTTGCTACAAGTTTTGTCGTCTGACCACATTTTCAAATTGATCATGCACTGTGCAGTGTATTCACTCAAAAATGTGCGTGTTTTTTCTTACAATTCTCCTGATTTTCGTTGATAATGCTAAAAAATAATAAAACTTATGCGGCAACATTGCACAAAAACTTGCCCGCCACACCAAGTTACGACATGCTCGCATCATATAGTATGTGCGTTTTTCCAGCACAAGAAAATAAATGGCTCCTATATCAAGAAAAAATTTACTTTTTAGAATATTGGTTTAGTATAGTGCTGCTCTGAGACATACCCTGTTTTCTTTAAAACTCGTTTGAGAAGGATGTAGTAATATTTGACTTTAACATTTTATAGGTTCAACAGAATTTGAGTATTTGGGCGTTTTAAACTTTTGTTTTAATTTGCAGTATTACGACTCTGCGAAATTTGTTGACCTTAATGCCCACACATTTTTTCTAGATCCTTTTTAAATCAGCTATGGTAGTTTGCGAAAAGCCGTGAGAAACCTTTATCCTGCCCTCGTATGTTGTGTTAAATAAACAAACTAACTTTAGTATGTTATCTTTTTTCAATTTAATATCGCGCTTTCTCATTGCAAGATTAAATGAGAAGAAGAAATGTTTTCTAGTTTTATTTCCGGACACTGCTTTTGTCAACGTGGTTTTTTTCCTATTAATTGAGAAGTATGAAGTGAAAGCAGGAGATAATGTAGTTTTATAAAAAATAATTTCTTTGTTAAATATATACACATTATCACTTTAACCCATTAGGGGCTAGGATTTATTTGCAGCTTCTCGTTCACAATTAGAAAATAAATAGATGAAAACCATGATTTATTTTTTAATGAAATTAAATGCAGAACATTTTTTTATTTGCTTTGAAATTGATAATAAATAAAAAACAATTATCTGCCACCTTTCATTGGTTGGTCGAAAAAACATGCACCGGTTGGCGCCTAGAAAGGAAGGTAAGTCAATGACGATTTTAAAACGCCCACTAACAACTCTTGCCACGCCCTATGTACACCCCAATTAAGTCCGGTAACAAAATATAGCATCTCGTTGTTAAAAGTTTAAAAACGGCTACAAAATCGTCCGTGGTGGTTTCTCAATCGAACTTTGAATGCTAGATAGAACCTCTTAGATCTCGTATCCTTCCCTTCCTAATAACAAACCATTGGATGTGTTCCTAGTTTTTTGCCCCTCCCGTAAATACAGTTTAAAACGACGAGAATCTTGTTTCCGAAATGTTATTGGACAATGTTGTAAACAAAGCTGTTGCCTTTTTGTTGTTGCTGCGTTCACAACGGTAAGTGCTTTAGTTAGAGGAAGCCGTTGTTGACCCTCTGTTGTTGGGACGATATTACATCGGAACATCAAGAGCCTGTCCTAGTTGCTTTTTGAAATTTACTTCTGGAAACTCTTTAAAATTGGCCCATAATTGAATCTTTCTTTGCAAATAAATTAGAGCAAACGAGTCATATGTCAATATTTCTATTGCAGTCGAAATTTAAAACAAATTATCCTTCCAAACCAAATTAGTTGCATCTTATAACATTTTTTTGTAACACACGCATCAATGAGGCGACCAAATTTGGACCTAAGGACAAACATTTGTTTTCGTCCCATACGTTTTAATCACAAACATTCGTTTTTTTATATTCTCTCTAATTGTTTTTGTAAAACAAGCTTAAGTCAATTGCCGTTCTTCTTTGCCTTATTATAGATGACATAACAGCACGTGCCAAATTCTAAGACAGAACAGTAGTAAGATCTGTTTTTAATAGGACGAAATTTAAGTTTGCGTATTTAATTAAAAAATCTAAGCAAATTAATGCGCTTTAAGAATTTTAAAAAGATGAAGGAAAAGCAAAATTATAGTGCAAAAAAAACATCTGTGTTCTAGACAAGAAGCTCAATAAAATGCATTAATACACTATGACTCATGCAGATATTCAGCCCAGTTAACAGTAGGAACACCCACACAGTTTGCTTGTGGTTAAATACAGCAATCTGTCTTGTCGCAAATTTGTTAATGCGAGCAAGAGAAAAAAAGGCAAACCTCTCAGTATGCAAAATTCATAACTTTAAACAACTGAAAAAGAAGTTACAACCAAACAAAACAGAAATTCCTGAAAGAGAGAAAAACTTGAATATCCCCAAAAACACTTAGAGTCTTCATAAGAGTTCCTTTTACTACTTTTTTCTTAAAATATGCATCATACTCGCATTTTTGTCGTAAGCCCGACGAACTATTAAGAATTTAAAACTTTCCACAAAAAAAAAAATAATAATTATAAAAACTTTTATCTTAAATGGCCAGCATCAGTTGCAAGATAATTTGTAAGTGTATATTATTTTAGGTATTATCTAAGCTCTTTGCTTAATTAGGCAACATTTTCTAAATTCACGATAAGACAACAATTAAATGTACACAAACTAATACAGATATGAACAGCATGCGCGCAACTTCCTGCATTACTGCAATAGATTAGATACTCGTACAAGTTGCGAAAGTACCAAACTTCCGTTTTGTTGCAGTTGCAGTTGCAGTAAGTTTACAATTTACGAGGCTGACATTGTAACTATTTGGAAATGAAAATGTAAAAAGATTTGAAAGAAAGTAAGAAATAATAACCGACATCTACAGAGAAATAGAGTTGAAGTAAAGAAATGCGCAAAAAATACCTAAGAGTTTTTCAGCTGCCTCTTGAATAAGTTTACCCCCTTTGTTGCTTATGTTGCAAACTTAAAAGTTATGCAACACGCAGGAGCCTAAAACATTTTTAGTTTTACTACAAACATTGTAAAACTTATGAAGAAAGTGTAGAAGTAGCAGTTGTTTTTGTCACGCCAATGTAGGCGAAAAAAACAACTTTTGCAAGTTGTTTCCGTATTACAAGAATGAGTCTTAAATATACTGATTTTGACGTGCTCGCTCGTCTTTTAACAAAACGACAATGCCTCTAGTGCAGGATGTTGTTTTTTAAACTTATAAAATTTATTATTTACTCAGCGCCTTATAGGCATCGTTTGCTATTATTAGGATGAATAATATAAAGGGTGTTTTTTTAATGTACAACTTTGAATTGTAATTAAGAATTGGAAGAATATCTTTGTGGCAATAGTGGTGGTAGAGCATCACACAAGTCCAAATTCCTAGCACTTGGTGCAGTATCTCGTCCAAAGTAGTTTACATATGCCGATGATTTCACGCCACGTAGAAAAAATAATCCAAAGGCGTTAAATCGCACGATTATGGTGTCGAATTATTTAACGTGCTGAATCGCATATGGCGCCGTCCTATTGGTAAAACATGTTTTCAGTAAGGTTATTAGGGTGATCGATTATTCGGCATGTTTCAAAAATCCGCTTTTTGAATAGTTCGAATATTTGAAATTTTTATTAAACCGGTTTCGGTTGTTAATTCAGAAACAAACTGGTTAAAAAATCCTCAATAGTTGTTTATTTATATTTATTGCTGTTTATAAATATGTTACGTTACTTAGTACAAATAGATCTAAAAAATATAATTTTATAATCATAACATGACGAATAACATTCACTAACCAAGAACAAATTGCTTTTTTATAAAATGAACTAGATGTTAAAGTATTTGTTGCTATACTAAAAAATATGAAAATCCTTTACACTGGGGAGTAGCATAAGTGAGTATACACGTACTTTCTCAGCTTGTTTCTGCTTTAAAATGTTGTGTTAAATTTTGTAAGAAATGACTGTTTAAGTAAGTTTGCTTTCAAAATTTGCCGCGAAATAATCATTTAAATTTTATAAAGAAATACGAGTATGATTAGAAACTCGAAAAGTTATTATAGATTTAAGAGGAAAGGCAAATTATTTTCTGAAATCGCGAAAATTGTTGAAAAACACCATTATTCTGTGAACAAAATTATTGACGAATCGAAAAACTTCAAGAAAATCTAAAATTTTAAGAGAACAGACGCAAATTACATAAATATGGATTTTATGCGTTTTATTTCTAAAGTGAATAAAATGGAGCGACTAGACTACGTTTAAATGTATGGAAAAAATACTTTTGGAAAACTGTACTCTTCACCGATGAGAATAACTTTGAGATATTTGGTGGAGAAAGACACCGAAAAATTTGTAAAAGACAGAATGAGGAGTTGGCGGACAATGAATGCTCAAGGCTACATACAGGTTTTGAACAAAAACGCTCCACCTAGCGTCGTCAAATAGGTTTTGCTTGGACATTGGATCTTTCAGCAAGACAATAATCCTAAGCATACATCCCGTCTAGCGAAAGAACGACTGCTATATCGGACTATAAACTACCTTTATCATTCACCACAGTCTCTGTATCTCAATCCTATTGAGAATAGTTTGGACTATTTGGACCGCTAAATATGTATAAAAAGCATCACGAGTAAAAATTCCAACGTAATTAACAAAAAAGTTAGTGAGTCTATGCAAAATAAAATAAGATATTTAAAAAATAGCTAAAGGAAGCCACACAAAATATTAATTTCAAAATTGTTTGTGTTTGTTAGGTTTTTTATTTTTGTTAATCACATTATTAAATTATTTCATTTTGTTTAGTATTAAAAAAACCTAATAATTCAACGGTGTTTACTCACTTTTGAAATAGGAATTTCAAAAATTAAGTTAAAAATAAAAAATTCCCCAAACAATTAATAACTGATAATTTTACCAATAATTTTAATTAAACTCTAAAATAAAAAATGCTGAAAATTAAAAAAAAAAATTACGTTTTCGCTTGAAAACCAGAAAATTGGCAAAAAAAACCTATTACCAACAATTTTAAATTTTCCAAAAAAACGAAATTTTTCCAAATATAATTCAAAACTCGAATTTTGAAAAAATTTGGAATTTCACAACAATTTACTCCCAAAACTTCAAATTTTACCGAAAAAAGTTTTCTAAGACAGAAATTTTGTCACTACTATAAAAGGCAAAAATCAGAAATGTACCAAAATTGGAAAAATAAAAAATACCCACAAGTTTAACTTGTGTTTAACCACATTTCCTAAACTAAAAAGATTCAATTTAAAAAACTACTAATAAAAAGAATTTCATTGAGAAATTTAGGAACAATTACAAAATACAACAGTCGCCACAATTCTCAAATTCAATAGAAAATTTAAAACTTACCCAAAAAAATTAAAATTACTAAATAGTTAAAAAAATATTTACAATTTAGAAAGAAATTTATCAAAAATTTATAAACAATCAGAACAATCAGAGTAAAAGGTGGAACACAAAAACAAAATAAAAGAGAAAAGGCATTTCATATTCTAACCGAACGAAATAAGAGTTTAAATGCAAAATAAGAGACCTAAAACCGTAGGCCAAAATTAAAGATCGGTAAGGATCCTTTGCACCGGGAAAAATCTATATTACATTCTTAGTAGTTCATACTTTTGTGAAGGGTATATAAGATGCGGTACAACCGACTATAGCTAGCTCTCTTACTTGTTTAACCCTTTTGGCTTCTTTTGTGTCAAATTACCAAATTTTACTTTTCACCTTATTTTTTTGTGTATCGTAATGGTCTTGTATCAAACTGAAATATTATTTTATCCTAAGTTTTATACCCATTTGTGATCTTGTTGGGTTAATTTTACGCAACACAATTTCGGCCAACCTTCCATTCAGAAATGTTGTACTTATTACACTATGTTGATATTGCAGCCCAAACTGCGCCTATATTAGTATAGCAACGACTATATTTTGATCCCCTTTTACCATACAAACGAAACTTGAAGTGTCATATGAATATTTTCTTTCAAGAATTTGGTTTCAGTTATGAGTGTTCTAGTGTTTTTCACATATTTTGCAAAAAGGGGTACGAAGATAAGTAAGTAGTATGATGAATAATTTTAAAGTTTATTTGTGCTCTAATCGATTTTTGATTGCAACAAATAATTCAAATATTGGGTGTAATTGAACCAAAATATCATGTATGTGAAATAATTCATAAAACTGTTTCAAAACTTATTACAAACTGTCGATTATGGTTAGAAGCATCCTTACCAGTTTTACCCAAGGAACTCTTCCCCTGGTTGCTGGGTATGATCTGCGGAGTCCAGAGTCGTGGAATAAAGCACACAAAAGTTGACATATCCGCTATATAGATGAGATATAATAGCGACCCTAGTATATTGCCTTGATGGATCCCTGCAGAGATTTGCCCTCTATCTGTTTAATAGCTCTCACAGGATTCTGATAAACATATAAACAAAGATTTACTACATAGTTGAATTCTTTCACTAGATATAACCAACAACGATTTACAACTTTATTTTCCATCACTTTAAATAAAAAATAAAAGTTTCTCTTAAGTACTTTTCCACACAAATTGTCAGTTTAAGTTTTGGCTTTGTTAACAGTCTGTTGCTCACTTGCCAACAAATGAGGCATGACAGTTCAGACACCACCAAAATAGCAACAGCTATAAATAATGTTGCCATTGGCTGTTATGCAGACGACTAAGGAGTATTGTCAAACTGACATTCAACTTAAAATAGTCATGTAAATGTTGGGGAGCTATACATTTAAAGATAATAAATTATATTTTATTAAACTTTCGCATGTCAATAACCTTGAGAGTAGAAAGAGAAAAATAGTAAAAAAAGCAAACGGCAAAAACTTAAGTAACATGAACTTGCGCTTCTAATCACATATCATGTAGGGGGGAATATCAAAGCAGACCCCTACTTTATAGGCCCCTTTTCGATCCCCTTCCTTCCCCAAATTCAGGCAACCGATTTGTAATTTACGATCACCACACTCTCATTCAAGTCCCGTGCGTAATGTTTCACCTAAATTTGCGTTAAATGCACACCATCACTGGTTAAATCAGAGAGATTTCGGAAAATATTATTCTCAGCATTCTACAATAACTAAAAGAATAAAAATATATACTTTAATATTTTATTTAATAGACGTTCATGAAAAAGAGAGCAAAATACTTTGCTAACTTTTTGAAGTTTCAATACCTGTCATTGAACAAGTATGATATGAATAGACTCAAGGATGCACTGACATAAACATTTGTTACCGCAACAGATATGTGTAGTGGGTGAGTAAGTGGCTTTTACTGCTGCTTTTATTGTTGTTATTGTAATAATAGTTGTCATTACAACAACACACAGAAAAGATGCAAAAGAAATTGCAACCCCGGTCTTTCAGAACATATTTTCTTAATTTTTTTTTTTTCAAAATATTAACAAATCGGCAAAATCAGTAATACACATTTACTTTTTCAAACTTTTTCGCCAATCATAAGATTTTGGATAGAGCTAACACTAATTAGTAGAAAAATGTTTTAGAATTCCAGTTTAAATTTCTGATACGCACGATGGAACCAGAGAGGAATCTTTAAACAAAACAGCCGTTCTGTATAAATGTAACACACACTCATACTATCTAAGTAAATATATACGAAATAAAAGTAATTGATGTTAGCAATGTATGCAAATTAATATAATAGTAGTACTGCGCTTAACGAACTAAGTCGTAAAAATTAGTAAACATTGATACAGACGATGCAGCATAGTATTTAGAAAATGAATATGCAACATGCCAAAGTTTTCTCTAGTGGTCGACTAAATACGACTGCATCTTATATCTATAGTGAATCTTAGGCTTTAAAGACGTTATATTTTTTTGACAACATAAACTGGTTTTTTAGAGTGACAGCTAGCATAGGCGATACTTATCACTTCTACGGCATTGATTGCTTGTTCGGTACAAACATCAACATTTCTCGTCATAGTTGACAAATTGTATTTTTTTCAAAATTAAAATTCGAATAATTTTTTAACACGAATTATTATTTTGTTTTATAAATTACAAAACAAATTAGGATTATTCTAAAAATGTTGTTGAAAATATACAAGTAGCATAACGGTACTTTTATGAATCAATGAACAAAAAATTAATAGCGCACAAGTACAAAATAATTGGTACTGCAACTAGCACTTGATTGCATATAAATGAATTAGTTTTGGGCTCGCATGACAACCCAATGTTAAAATCGATTAGTTGTCGTTATATAAAAAAGAAAAAACAAATAAGAAGCTTGAAGAAAAAGGCAACTACTTAGAATATTTGAAACCACATATCGCTCATTTACTCAAACAACGTCAACTCAATAAATACATTTTTAGAGTTAATGATGCAGACTAGTTCGTTAAGTCATGATTTGTATTGCATATAAATTCCACCTTTATATCTCTCCTACTTTCCACGCTTTTTTATAGGTAGCGGAAGCAAAGAGAAAAATTCATCTGCGTTTATCTCCAAAGCCATTTTTCAGTTTTGAGGTTGTTATTTGTTACTTTAGCTGCCGGGTATATCCCAATGTATTTCCCTATATTCATATATCATATTGTTAAAGTATTGCATTTATAGATTGTTAGGAGTAAAGTAGATCAAATGGACAATGCTTCTTTTTACGGTTGCAATCTGCACTTGGAAATAATTACAATAAGAACAAGCTTTGTGAAAATTGTTCATTCCCCATTTCGAATTTGCTCAAGCATTTCTTTGTAAATGTTTTACTCCTTTTTACCTTTGGTCTTTGTACCACATCCAGCTTGCAAAAAAAAAAATTGAAATTTGAATACGAGCTTAACACAAAGAAATAGATATAGAATTGCCAGATAAAAAGTTGGAAAAATGAACTAGATTGCACTCTGACGGCTTTGTGGTTACAAATCTTGCAATACTTGGCCTTGTTATTTGAACTTGATACCGCAAGACTTCACCTATTTGGGTTTTCTATGCTAATAAAACGCACTACCCCATTTCGACGCTTTTTGTAAAATATTGATTTATTGTGAATTTTCGGCTGTTTGGTGAAATAAAAAAAATTTTATGTAATTTAAACTTTTTGGTAGTAAAGTTAAAAAATTTGGTAAACTTTAGGTTTTTTTGGGGTTCGTTGAAAAAATTATTCCATTTATTTTTCTAATTTCTGTTGAGTTTTAAGTCGCATTTCATACGTAGTAACAAACCTATTTAAAAATTACCCCCCTTTATTAGAAAACTCTATATATTTACAAGAGTTTATTTCCAAATTGAAATGATTGTTTAACACTAACTAAGTAAAGAATTTCTGTTTTAAAATTTTTCTGAGGTTCTCAAACAGTTAAGCATTTTGACCAACTAGCATTTGTCAATGGAAACTAAAACAAATGAAAGGATATTTGACATATGTTCTTTTTCGACTAACTTCAAAGTTTTTCAAGCTCCTTAGTTAAACGCTCTTACTAATTGGTTTAAAATAAGGTTTTGTATTCGTAACTGGGGTGCGGCAGCCTACAGCTGAACTTGCGAATATAATTGTCCACTTACTTCATTCTGTACAATTTTCTTAACTTGTTATAATATTGGCATTGCCAATATTAGTGCGTCGATTTTACAAATACGCAATATCCACACACTACAGATACGGAACGGAGGAAGCAGGGATTTTAATAATAAACGGAAGAGTTTTTAATCGTTTCTTTCTTTCTATTCTTTTATACGACAAATTTATCTGCGTTTGGATTAAATGCATTTATGCTTTTTAATAAACTTGACTTGCAAGTGGGTAAAAGGAAGAAACAATAAAAGAAATTGAAGGTAAACGTTCAAAGTGTAAGTTTTTTATTTATTGAACTTTTTATAATTTCCGCTACTGCTTCCTTTTTATTAAATTTTAATAGGTTTCGTCGCAAAAGCCTTAAGTGTTTTGCTGGATTTTATCTGAGTCTGCTTAATAATCTTACTGCACTTTTTGTTTTTACTATTTTCATATTTGTGTGTTAACTATGTTGATTAAGAAAGTTTTTCCAATTGGTTTTTACCACTGGCCTTATCGCAGCTTTATGGGGTATGTGTTCGAGTTCTGAAAATAGCCAGCCGTCAGAGTACTAATTAGCATTACCTCATTTGTTATGCATTTTAGTATTTTTAATGAGGCCACACGTATCCTCCCTACTAGCATGAGTTACTTTTTCAGTTACATTTATCTAGTTTTTATCATATTCTTTTATGTTATATGTATATAGTTGTTGCTGCAGGCAGATAAGTATGTTATTATACATTTATTTTCACTCTACATGTAAGTAAAAATCGATGCATACTTAAGGAATTTTCCAATAAGTCCGTATCGATGTTGGCAGTCTATCGCGCACATGTTGGTTTGGAGGCGTCTGTTAAATCTGTTGTTTGTTATCCAGCCACGGATCTCAAATTATCGTGGCATGTTACTTGAGTCAGCAGCACGTTCAAGTAATAAAATATTATTATCAAATAGAGTTTTCGTTTAATGCGAAAGTTGCGCGGGTTGAGATAAATTATCATTTAGTACCGATGTTTCAAAGTAAATCCAGATAAACATAGAATAAGGGTGCTATTCAATAGAATGAGCAGGATAACTCGAGGCCATTGAGTGGTCGTCGTGGACACGAACCCAGACCTTCAAGGTGGTGAATTTTCACTCAAGAATTGATCCTGCACTCGCACATTATACAGCTGAGGAGGAGCACTGCAAGGCAAGTAGTTAATAGTGCGACGGGACTTAAAATAGCTTTAAACTACCCCGTAAGTTTATGGTGTGGGCGGTCATAGCGTTTCTATAACACGTTGGTGTGAGACTAAAGAGATATTATAATTACTACTCAAGGGAAAACACTTACAATAATAATCGAAACGGGTTCAAGATTTCTCGCAAACACCGCATTTATAACTTCTGATTGTTAACAGTCTTTAATTGTATTTTTCTTAAAAATCGTGGAAAACATAATCGGTGCAACTCTTCTTAATTTGATTTAAAGCAGCAATTTTATTAAATATATCATTTGCTACGTACACCACAACTACAATGCATTTCTTTTGTATTTACAATGTATAGAACAAGTGTGTCACTTATGTACTTTACATTCTATACACACTTTAAACTCAAGTGCTTAAACAGGCGGAATGACAGACAGACAGATTGACAAAGGGATGCACACTGACTGGGAGATAAATATAACAATGCATAAACTTGCTTGGTGCGAGAGATATGTGTTAAGTGAAATACGTTTATTTTAATTTGGAGATAGTGGAAAACAACAAATCAACACCTTTTAAGGGGTGAATCGAGATTTTGCAAACAGCTTTAGTGGTTGACATACAACCTTCACTGAAATTTAATAAAATTCCAAATTTAAGAATAACGCCTAAGATTTTAAATCTTAGTATATTTTTCATTGAAGAAAACAAAATCAAAAATAAAACGAAATAATAAATTTTGGAATACAGTTGACTCCCGATAATTTGAATTTAAGTGTGTTAACAAAAAAAAAAAAATTATATAATCGAGAGTACAAATTAAGAAGAGTTCAAATTCATGATCTATATAACTTTGTTTTCCTTCGAGCAAAAGCCATAAGAAAGGGCCATAGCGCGATTTAGTGAGGAAAGCAGAAAACAAAACAACGATTTTTAGTTACAAAGTTATCTGCAGCCAGTTGAAATTTTTTGGCCTACGATAGTTGATCTGAGGATTGCCTCCATAAGAGTCACTATGGAAATCGTTGCTGCAGTAAGTCGCGTGTTTCATGCACCGTTCTGCTGAAACCAAATCTCGTTTAGATCCATGCCGTCAAAATGAGGCCAAAGTAACTCCTTTATCATCCTCCTGTGATGAATGCAATGCATAGTCGCTGCCGTATTGATGTTTTCGAGTTTTCGGAAAAAGTCTGGATTACAGCAACAATGTTTTCTAGAAACCGATTGGTAAGTCGCACAGTGGTCCAGAAGCATTTTTCATTGGCCAAAACTTTGTAAAATTTGAACTAATAAAGATTTTTATGTAATTCTATCATTAGTGAATAAATAACATGTTAAGCTTTTAGCTTAATTAAAATTAGTTCAGTGGTACATAACCAGCGTCCTGGATTGAAAGACAACAATTGCCATGACATTACCAGAATATGGTTCCAAATTCGGATGCTATAAAACAGTCGTTTCTCCTTTAACTCTAGTAAATTTTTTTGCTCGTGACCAGAATTTTATAATTCCATACCAAAATTCTTAGTTTCTTTAAGTTTGGCTACTGAACCAACAATGATAATCTGTGTTATTTTTACAACTCCTTTTCAAAGAAATGCACTTCAAATTGTTTTTAAGTTTTATTCTCATTATGTGAATAGCAATGATTTCCCAAATATTGCATTTTGTAAACAAAATTTATTCGTATAAAAAGTGTAAAAATATTTTACTCGTATATGCCAACAAAAATATTTTTGTGATTTATAGTCGCATTTTAACATATATTTGACTGAATTAAAATATTTAAGCAAATATTTCCGTTCTTACCCACATGAGAAATAGCTGGCAGAAAATATTTTCTTTCATTTTGCTGCTCTTTTACATAAGGACGTACACGAGATGTTGGTGCATACTTTACTTCATAAGTAATGCAATTGAATATGTTTATCCCTAAAAGTAGGCCATAGAATTTTGTGCATAAACAATTATTTTCTTTATATTCTCTCTTATTTGTTCTCTCAAGAACACACTCAGAGAATGAAAAACTTCCGTTTGAGGCAATTTACATAAACTTATTTCACACACAGGAAAGAAATATTTATTATTAAAAAAAGATTTTTGTTTTTTACTGGTTGGCAAATGTTTTACAAAGTTTAGAAAAAAAAGATGTATTTTGCTCATTAAATTTTACATAATTGTTTTTTAGCTGATTGGTTGTTTTAAGGTCGAGGTGCTGTGTGAAACGAATTAATTTTAAAAACCAAAGACAATCTTTATAATACAAGGGAAATGTTTTTGGCAGATCATTTAATTATATTCAATTATATTTTTTTAACAAAAAATTTCCTTTTTACAACAACGGCCAAGTTTTAGTTGAAAAGGGATAGATCAGAGAAAACAGATATATTGTACCAACGAATGCGTAATACTAAGCCACAATATACATTACAATATACATTACGATATACATTTATTATGCCTGCTTCGGTATTATATGAAAACTAACAGGAAATTTTATATTTAAATGTTTGTCACCTGTCCAATAAAAAGTAAATTGTATACCATTTGCTGAATAAGCTGTGAGCGAGCTATTCGCAAATATCTGTCCCATAAATTATTCGTAGATATTTTTAGTATTCAGTAAAAATCAGACACTATGGGCTTTCAGTACATTTTGTATTAATTCTCATGAAATGTATGTTTTATTCTTTCCAGCAGTTGTATGTAATGAGAATGTAAGGAAAGCAAAGGTTTTAGAAAGTATTGGAAATTAACAGGAAATTTCTTACAATTTCAAAAGCTTAATTAAAAATTATTTAGCCAGAAAAGTTTGCTTTTTTAGTATTAATTTAATTTGCATTGGCATACAAGTACATTGTGTTTAACATATGCCATTCAATTTAGTTTGCCTACAACAAGGCAACAGGAATAATTTTAACAAGAAATAATAATTAACAAGAACAGAGAGAAGAAAGATGATGCTTCACCTGAAAACCTCAACAAATTATTTAAAATTTTTGAAGTTGTTAGTTTCAACCTGATATATTTTTATTTCATAGATTGTTTCAGGTTTTACTGGACAAATAAGTTAAGTTTTATTATTTTAATGGTCAGTGAACTTTACTGCTGTACTACTACTGGCGCGTTTAGCTGAAACTTTTAGTTTTTCACCTTAAATGAAGAGAACACATTCAAAGGAGATTGTTAATGTTAACAATAATTGTTGTTTTCTCTCTTTCTTTTTGGGGTTTTTTCTTTTTATATCCTTTACAAAAATCAAGGGGGTCTATATAGAGTTGTCGTTGCGCTTGTAATTTCTACAAGATCAATCAGAAATTTCGCGAGATATGGAAAAAACATTTTTCTGGGTTCTTTTGGTATTTTCACCTATAAAATGTACATTTTCCTAATCTTCATCAAATTCGCTTTAAAGTTTCCTCACAGAGTTTCGAACTAATACAAAAATCTAATTATTGTAAAAACCAAAATAACGCAAATTCAACGTAGAATCGATAAAAACTAAATATTTTACATAAAACCAACAACATCAAATTTTAAAACTCCCCACAAAAACGTAGTTATCACCAAAACTTTGCAATAACCCCAACAAAACAAAAATAAACAAAAACCTTATTAAATGAAAACGTCAAAATTTTAATAGAATTTAAATTACACAATTGTATAAAAAATCCAATTTCACCACAAACCCGGAGTTCCTACGGACATTAACCTCTGCATCTCTTGCGGAAGTTTTTTGCCCATCCCTTTCGGAATCGCAAGGTTCAACGTTTGAAAGGTAGTTTTAAAGATTGAACCGTCCACGCCATGCGACTCGCGAGGCATCCTTGTCCATCTCTTCCCGACACCTTTTTTGGCCAACTAAAGCCGTCGTTTTTTTAGATATTAACCTCTTTGTCCCCTGCGATGCTTCGTGATTCATCCCTATAGTGAAGGAAAAGATGTCCAATCACACAGAGCTCCATATGCATGGACTGGTATCCAAATTTCGCATATTAAAGGCCAAGAGCCCTCTTGGCCACACATCCCTGGTGTACGCTCTTCCACCTTGAATTAGGATTTTTATAAGAAAGTGTTAACTACTCTCAGCTCGAATTATTTAGGTGAACTACCTGCAGATACAGGTACCTGTTATCGGCCGCCAACACAAGGAGGTATAAATCAAAACTTCTGACCATGTAGTCAGTTACGGCAAGCTGTATCATTATGCCTGCCAGCTGACGGCAAAATTTTGAAAGTTAACAAAAAACCCTAACTTCACCAAATTATAGGAATTCATAAAAATGAAACAAAATTAAATTACCAAAACAGCAAAATTTTCGAACAGAGCGATATTTACCCAAGAGTACGGCGAAAACGAATTTTACTAAATTAAAAAATTTGAAAAATTTCGGAAATTAAAAAAAATATCCAAGACCAAAAAAAAAAATATGAAAATTGCTACAAAATCTGAAATTAAACCGAAAGGAGTTAAATTTTACAAAAAATTGGATGTTCCTCAAAACTCGAAAATCGTAATTTTAAAAGAACCAAATTACGAGTAGTTTAAAGTTCCAAAAAGCCTTAGTTTAAAAGATTTACCAATTTACATTTACCAATTGTACCGAAAACTATAAATTGTATAAATTATTCTTTTATTTACAAGAAATGTAATTTGGGTATTATCAACAATTCACCAGGAAATCAAAAATTGATAAGCAGAGAAAAGAAAACCCAACGAAAGGAGAGTTTAAATGTAAAATACGCTGACTAAAACCGAAGGCCAAAATTCAAGCTCGCAAACAATCCCTTGCACCACGAAACATCTGAAGTTCATACTTTTGTGAAGGGTATATAACATTCGGCACAGCAGAACATAATTCTCTACTTCTTCATTCTTGGTTCTAAAACAAAAAAAAAATATAATCTTCTCAAGTAAATGATGAAAAAAACTTTCAGCTTTTTGCAGTCAAATCAAGAAAAGAACCCACAAGGCACAAAATATTAAACTAGCTTTTTGTCTGCTTGGACACGTACAAATGCTTAGCCACGAATATAAAACTGTTAGGTACTGTAACATTTTTCACTGTCGTCATTATTGTGAATGCACAGTAGAATAACAAGGCCAAAAAGAATGCATTCTGAAATGACTTTATTTGTCTCAAACAAAACAATTTGTTTGCTCTTTCAAAAAAATCAAACAAAATATTCTTGTAAGTTATAGAATATTAATTGTTCATCTTTTTTATACTGTTCTATCGAATTTTAATAATGTTAGAGAAGTTTTAACTGCACTCGAGTTTCCTTCCATCCCTGAACACTTCAGGGTGCGTTAATAAATTTAAACATTTACTTAGTTATCTTTACTTACATATGTGTGTAGTCAAAGAGGAAAGATTTTTCAGTCTTATCAAGGCGAAATTAATAAAGCAATAAACTTTTATTTTACTCGCGTCGTTCGAAAGTGATGTCCAAGAAATCCTTCAGTATAAAGGTTGGCGGAAGAAACCATTTAACTTGTATATTTATTACAGCAAATTGTTAAACTACTAGTTGTAATTCGCCCACTATTTTGTAATTCCACTTGACCACGTCTGTTAAAAGTAAAATTACTTTCTAAAACATTCCCTCGGGGTGTTGATTTCTTCCAGATAATTAGTACAAGATTGTAATACTTTGAACTAGAAGGTACAGCGTTGTAACTTTCTGGCAAACACAAACATGCATAGAAGCATGAATTGAACAACATTTCATTTTATATGTCCAGACATCATTTTTATTTCTTTTATCAACACACAGTCTTACAAAATTAAATTTGTTAATACTTGATAAACGACTTATCGTGACTTGTAGGTCTATCTAAGGAGATTATATATCAGTTTTCAAAAGTTCTTCTTAGTTACTTTAAAAGGACATGTATGAAAGTTCGTTGGATGTTTTAAGAAGAAGAAAGATGAATGTCGCTAGAAATATACATACAACCCTTGGTACGTGTGTTAAAACTAAGTGGCGATTTTAAAAAGAATATATACGCATTTTAGTTGAATTTTTAGGTTTAAGTTTGTTTTTTATACTTTCTGTTATGAAAGAAAATTTTATTTGAAGTGATAATTTTGAATACAGTAAAAGTTAACATTTTTATTTGGTAACTGGCAGATTGCAATGGATTTTCTATGCTGCTACGCACGTTATCAACTTACTTGTATCTTTCTACTAAATTTGGTGCCCACTGTAAGCATCATCTATTTAACCCAATACTCAAAATACGATTTTTTTCAAATTTCATGTTCTTGCCTTTTTCTTGGGTTAGAGCAAAATTTACAATAAGATTTAAAAGACAAGAATTTTTTTCTAAAAAATTAAATGTAGCCTACTAACGCGCTTATGCAAATTAATATCTCTAAAGTCAAACATAAACTATAACTGAAGGTCAAAGAGTCAAGCATAATCACACTGGGTCATGCTTGATTGGGAAACAATTTTTGTTTCGATCAAGAAATCGTACATGAACGTGAGTATAAAAAATTCGCATGCGAGAGCGGGTATGGGTTCAATTTTTTCGTGATAACTTCGAATTGGAATTTTTAATTTTTTGTATTTAAAACATCTGATAACCAATTAAAAAATTACAAAACGTAAATAAATGCTTTGATAGTAAAAATACACAAATGATTTCGTTAAATTTTTTTCGTGATTATCTCGTGACTCTTAGTTTTTGTAGCCGTGCTTCACTTGTCTTTATAATCACTTGAGCGTACATTCGGGTAAGCAAAAAAAAGCCAATGTTTTTGTCGTTAGTGACAAGTTATTCACGGTTCCATCTCCCATAAACTATGAAAAATAAACCGTGAAGCAGAAAATTTTGTTTCATTTAAAACTTAACTAGATGTGGCAATATTGAGGTCAGCTCTGTTCAACATGGCTCTGAATCAGTTATATGCACAGATTTACATATTGCTGTTAATAACTATAAACGATTTTTTCAGTCGAGTGGCAATAAGGACTACAGGAATAATAAAGTGCAGGATTTGTTTTAGTGTCTGGTTTCGTCTTTACATGCGATTTATGATTAAGATGAGTTGATTTATTTTTTCTCTTTCTTATAAATAAAAATGTTAACATCTAAATAATTTGTATTTTGTTGTTTTCTTCTGTCGTCTGCTTTTCTTCAGTTTTACAACGTTGGCAGCGAGAGACAACACAGACAAACAAATATGCAAAGAGAGAAGCGACGCTAAGGCGCGAAATAAAAAATGGCTATGAAAAAATATAAATGAATAAACATAAAACTTTCAACTCTTAATCAATTAACCCATTTCGGGGCTGAGAACACACCTAAGTTTTTCAACTATTATATTTTTACACATCGTGTCTTAGCAGAGCGTAGCACCCTAGGACGTGAAAATCGATAACCACGAATATGTGAAATTCATTCCCTGACACCATGCTCCTATGTTAAACATATATCCACAACTCTTATCCCCTAATTTGTCTCTCAAATATAAAATCTAATATTTTGGTATAACTCTATTTCTCTAACAAAGAGTAAAAAAAAATGTTTTTATGAACCTAGAATGCCTATCGCATAGAAAATAAATTGTAATAAACATTTCTTTGTTACCTTGAATGCTTTAGCGTTGAAATTACTTCAGAGTTCAAAAATAGTTTTCTTGTCCAAATACTTTTCTTGGTTTATTTTTTACTTTTTGGAATTTTCTTAAAGAGTTCATATAACTTGTTATTTTTTTTCTATAAAACTCTGAGGATAAAGTTATTTACAAGCACTCATGTAAAATGGGGTGAGTTTTAAATCTCTAAAGCATTTTGCAGCGATTTTTACTGTAATAACTCATGGCCTGTAAAGGGTATTATTTAAATTAGGTTCAGTTGGAACGTGCATTTTTCTACCAAAAAATATAGCATTAACCGGTAGAAAGAAATGCTTTAATATTCTAACGAATAAAAGTAATAAACTTAATTTTTCTTGTCGGGCATTGTTAAAAGTAAACAGTTTTTTTTGTACACTTTTTGGAACTTATCCTATTATAGATTATTGACAAAAAATTTAAATTTTGGTTATAATTTTCGTAAAAAAAACACTTTTGTTAACATATATTACAAAGCGGTTGGAATCCCTCCCAAACGCCATCTGCTTTACTGTTGTGCCAAACTTTTGAAAAGCCATCTTGCTATCATTTTAACACTAGTTTCTAATTTATTTTTGGTCAATATTTAGGGGTCACGCTGTACTCTCCACTAAGGTAAGTTCTACTTATATAGTCGTATCTGGTTTGAGCGGGTTCGATAAAATAGGTTATAAGATATTTCAAAATACTTGGTTAATTTATGAATGCACTGAAGTCTCTGACTGGATAATTAATTTTTGCACGATTTTAAAGGCTGAAGTTTTAGGCCTTTTTTGAAAAATGTATATGTATATGTAATAATGTAGAGGGGGTATCGAAGCAGATCACTTACATTTAGAACCCTTTTTTGACCCTCTTCGTTCCTCGAATTAATATCCGGCTACCGATTTTTGTTCCACTACTTTCTAGTCAGACCTCATGACAGAGTCTCAAATCCTTACGCTAACCAGTGCTGGACATTCACACATAATGTGCGCTAGCGTCACAGCCTCTTCCTGGCACTGTCTGCAAGTATCATCTTCTCCGATTTTCATCTTAGGCAGACGATACTTGAAATTTTCATAACTTGTTACTAACGCAGTAATTCGGCTTAAGGCATTCCGATTATATCTAAGCACTTTCAAGGTGTTCCTACCAAGGGGCTCTTTGAACACCATTCGAGCATCTCTACATGTGAAGTCCACCCATTGTAGGACCTGTACTCGCACTAGGCCATTCCCCAGTGCAACTCTGGGTTCTGGTCCACAGAAATTCACAGCAGAGTCCGTTTTTGCTTGCCCCATTATCAGCTGGGCATCTTAGTCCTTTAACCTACACCAACTTTAGCTCATTCACCGAAGCCCATTTGATCAGTTTTAAAACACATTCCAGCACTAGTTTGGAACACACGTTCACTTGCATCATGTGATTGTTAAGTGCATTAAAAACCTTTCCGCCATGCATCCGACTTTTCAGCAGGTGATCTAACGCATGCAGCACCCCAAGCAATTCTGCCTGGCAAACGGACATGTACTCTCCCAGGCATAGACTACAGAACAACTTCAGCTCAGCTGCGTATATATCTGCTCCTTCCATACAGTCCATAAGAGAACCACTAGTAAAAGTACTGATGTCGTTTTCCATACACTCATTGTGTGTATTTAGGCCTTCCGCAATTAGTGTCCGATGTAGGCTCCCTACTATCTTTCGTCGCCTCATGCGTTCCATCAGCATATGAGTCTCCATAACCTCTTTTTTATTTTTTCCAGAATACTCTTACGCCCGATATTCGGGGCAACGAATCTAAGTAATCGTATTATCTTGAACATACTATAGGGGTTAGTCTGTTATTGATAAGTTTGTGGGAGCGGATTTCGGTTTATCTAGTCTTGAATCATTTTCATCAAATTTCTTCACCCATTTTCACCCATCATTTGAGTTGCATGAACAACCAGGGCTGCTTAATTAATTGCATGTTTTATTCGGTAAATCAACGAACGGTCCGCTTCCGAGCAATAAAATATCTTTCGAATATAGTTTATTTTATTTATTCCATATATAATATATATAATTCATAAAATAATAAAGTGAAAGCAGGTATGTAAATTTAGAACTAAATTCAAGTCCATTTTTTTAAGAAACAATGATTATGAAACGAATCACAAAGAAACTTTCAAGAATTATACGCCGTCAAAAAGGTTTAACATTCCTAAAAAAATCAAGTTAAATATTAATTTTAAGGTTCAATACTTATTATTTCACATTAATCGATCAACAACATGAACCATTTACATAAATTTCTTTCTTGTAAAGCGAACGAGAAGCAAAAAAGGAAGAAAACCCCTCTTTTCCCAACAAAGTCGCAACAAAGATGAGTTGCATTCATTTAGAAGTTGTAGGAAATGCGAAATAAATCTTAATTAAGTAAAACGAACGCAAAGCAACAAAGCATTAAAAATGCTAAAAAAAAGTGCAGAAGTCAAAATAATAATATGCAGTTAAAAAATTTAATTAATTCAATGAAGTTAATTATACAACGAGAATATTTAATTAAACAAGAACATAACTTTTTTTTTGCTTTTCCACTGTTTATGTTTTGAAATAAATTTTTTTATACTGAAACTAATTTCGAATTTTTAAGGGATAAATATTTGACTAAGTGAAATGAAGAGAAAACTAAAAAATTGCAAGACTGCACATTGGGTTCAATTACTAGTTGTGTAGGCAAAATGTTTAAAGTAACTACACATCACGAAATAATTTACATTTTGCAAGCAGTGTGCATACTTTTTCTGTATGGCGGAAAATGTAATATTGTATATATTTATAATTATATTTAAGTTTATTTTTTTTAGCATTGTAGTAAATAAACGTTTTTATACATTCGCTTACATTTACAGTTGTCAACTACACGACATATTAAAAAAATTGTTTCCGAATACTAGTTTCAAAGCTGCTCATTTTTAGAAGCCTTTTTTCTGATATTTATTTGAAAACCGGTTATTGGTTTTTTCTTAATGTAGGGGTGATATCGAAGCACACTGCGAACTTTAGGGATTCCTTTTCGATCCCCTTCTTTCCTCAAATTGATTTCAGTCAACCGATTTGTAATTTACGATTACCTTAGTCTCAACCAAATCTCGTTCTACCACTAGCTTTTAATATCGACTATACTGATTTTAGACTGTCGACTGCTGACTGTCGACCTTGTTTCTCATCCTGGACTCTCTTGTAATTTGCTAGCTTTTGTTTAAAGCGTATAAGGGGATTATCCAAGGAATATGACTTATAATAAAGAAAGGTTCTCGTACAACCAAAATTAATTGTATAAACATATATTTTTGAAAACTTATGTTTATGAATTTTGAAATTTTGGGAGTGAGAAATTTCTTTCAGTAATGAATTACTTTGAAAAGAAATTAATCACTCAAAACCTACTTACGTACTTTCGTTAAAAATGTCCTCAAATTTTTGTTTTAATTTTTTAAATAGAGAGCTTGGCAATTGTCATGAATAATAAAATGTAGTTGTATTAGCTATGAAGTCACCTTGTTGAATACATATGCCCTGATTTTGTCATTGTCCAGAGCCTTTTTTCTCACTGAACAGACTTCAGCAGACTTGCATTTGCAATTTGAGTCAACTTATGGTGCAATTAAGTAGTAATTGCTTAATTTATTAATTGAGTTCTTGTATGATAAATTAAGCTCATTTGGTGTGAGTGTTACACGCCATTTTGGCACATTTTTAATGAATAATTTTACTTACAAGCAAAATTGTCGTCTATGAGATATCAAGGCATACGAGGTCCACCAAGTGGATACAAAAAGTAGCGGTTTGTTTCGGATTTTCGGCAGCCGATAACATTGATCTCTAGTTCTTTAAAAACAATATTGGTGTGGCCATCACCATCAGTTTTTCTTGTGCCCAAATTTAATAATATGGATGCGGACGACTTGTGGTTACGTGAATTTATTATTAAATCATGATAAAAGATGTGACTTAAATTAAAAGAAAAATCTTTTAGCTGCCATATTGTTCGTATAATTCAATTAATTTGCATTAACGTGCAAACAAATAATTCTCTTTTTTATAGTTCAGTTATTAAAAAACGCTCAGTTGAATTTGCTTTAAGACTCCAACTTTCATGGGACAAGGTGTCATAAACTTATACGAACTTTTGCTTTTATTTGTTGTATTTTAATATTTTAATAATCAAAAAACGTCACTGCTACATCAAACAGGTTATTACCTTGTTTTATTAAAATCTTTTTTAATCCTTTTTAGTGCCGGTTCATACGCAGCAATTTGTTTAGCGGCAATCTTATTGTGATCACACATTAAAATTGTTTTCACCGCTTGCGGTTTACATTTACAAAAAATCAATTTTAATTACAGGCTCGTTTGTGCATATTTACACATTTTTCTTTTGCCTTAGATTTGCGGCAACAAAACCTGCTGTGTGTAACCTGGCACTTACTTGGCAAGTTTTTGTTAATTGATTTAATTGTTTTTTTTTATTGCAGAATTTTCAAAATGACGTCAGCAGCGGCACAGGCCGATATTAATCTACTGCATGCTTCCGTTTTATCAATGGTTGAATTCGATGATGACATATTTGCTGCTGGCAATTGTTTCGATTGGAATGAACATCCTGCACAACAAGGGCTGTTCTGTCCATTCGCCTATCGTTTGCCACCGCCCAATTTGGGTGCAATTTTAGCAAAAGATTTAGCGATGGAATATCATTATTTGGGAAATACATCCGAATGGTTTTTTCAGGCTCGCAAAAATGCTGAAAAAGTTATAGCGCGCAATGAACAATATTTGAAAGGTAAGTTCCTTCACACAAACCCTCATACGTACATATGCAGTAATCCCCCCTATAACATGGTAGATTAGTTCCGCATTATAGGAAAACGCTTTGTTGGTGTATTTTCGTATAACGCGCCTGTATGACCTAATTATGAATTGTACAAATCATTACAAATTTCACAGTACAGAAATATAACGTGGGAAATCCCCATGTAATACGAGGGACTGAAATCGCGTAATATGAAAATGCGTTACAAGAGTATCCTTTTATAAGGGGGATTACTGTATCTGCGTATATAAATAAATATTTTTATATGTGAAAGCATTTGTGAAATTTATTGTTTTTTCCCATGGATGTAGTTTATTAAGTTATTATTTTGTTGAAATAATTATTTGAGGAAAAAATTCGCGTAGTAAGTTTTACGAGAAACAATTTATTTTTATTAAAATTCAATAACTTTTGAACTGTTGTTGTCATGGTTGTTGCTGTTAAGCATATATGAATGGAATTTTGCCAATATGTAAATAATAAAAGCGTCCATTTTCTGGAGAATCATTTGCCTTTGCCTGGCTTTGCCCCAAATTGAATTTTTATTGGGAAGCAAGTGGTGCATATTTCTTATAACGTAAAAATCAAATAAATTCTTGTTTATAACAGCATTTAAAATTAAAAAAGAATGTTGTTTTATGTTCCAGATTTTTCAGAATTTTGATGAATTTCATTTGAATCAACTATTTTTCGCCGTGTGAGAGGTGCTACAGTCCTACTGATTCGGACCAAAAATAATTAATTATCACTGATCTAATGGTCGCCGGCATTAAACATTACGCCAAGTGGAGATCAAGACAATATTGTTTATTAAAATAGATAGTTGCCCTCCGAAGTCTATTCAGCGAACAAGCATAGTTGTCGATTGTAATTAGCCTTTAGCCCCTGGGCTTCGTTCATCTTGTACGAATTCACGTCCAAGTTACGAATAAAAATTTTGCAGGTGTAATTTTTCTAGTATCTTGCCACTGCCTTGACACTGCCTCCACATTTCAATGAGCAGCTGCGATTTTCTCGGCCTAACGTAGGAAACTCGACTTTGGATCGGGTCTACCGTAATATAGACATAATATAGTCATCATGACTATAGTTTGAAACTTTCCAAAATGCAGTATATCCGGATTTTAACACTTCCTCAATCTAAACAATTGTATCATAACTTAAACACGTAATGCATTCGCACACCAAGAAAGATACTGGAAAATTTACTGCTTAGTTTTTTTGATAAATATTTGAGGATGGTTTATTTCTTTTAGCCAAGTTACTTTTCCCCACTCCCCAATTTCTCGCACATTTTTCTTTTCTAAAGAGCTCTTCTTTATTAAGGATTTCGTATTCATTTTATGTAATCAAAGTTCGTCAATTTCTAGCAACCCGTTTAATGCTGCTACATTATTATTTCTATAAATTCAGCTTAACATAGCAGAATTTTATGAAGGGGTCTTAAGGGGTCACCTGTTGAAATTTAAAGTAACCTTACCATTACAGTGTGAAACAAATGAGCTTAGATTTTTCCCCTTTTGCAAACTGTTATAGTATAAGGTGAGTTGAGAACTTTTATGTAAGATAGCACATGGAACATTGTAACCCTCTAACTCTTCTATGTATGGGCCTCTTATGCCCCTTTTATGAATAAGGCCAAAAAACGTCTCTTAAAGCTTTTTTATGCGGAATTTTTTCCTTTTTCAGGAAATAGACAAACAACAATCTTAAAGAAAATGACAAGACGGGTAAAATGTTCCACAAAAAGTGAAAACGTATGCCGATTTACTATAACAATGTGCAAAATGGGAGCAGTTTATCTCACCCTTGAACAAGAGCCAAACGTAAATTTTCAAAACGCTGATACACGTACATATATAATTTGTTGATCCCATCTGCCCAAATCCGTTGCGTTAACCTTCTTATATTTTTTGGAGTTGTACAGTGAATTTCTGCTCTAATAAAGTCGGTTATTTTCGTATTAGTTCACAAACTAATTGCAATTCACTTAAAAATTATTGCTTTTGGTTAAAGGTTTGTAAGAGCAAAAATATAACCCCAATCTAATAAACTCGTAAAAGTAAACACAAAATTTTAATTCACTTCAAACACTCGTTTATACCTTCAGAACGAACCCGCAAAGAAATTAATTTAAAAAAAAGAGGCGAAAGTAATGAAAACCAATTAAAGTGTTTGCTAATGAAAAAGAGGAAATAAACAACTTTGTTCCCTTCTTTTCTTCTTTAATTTTTTCTGCCTTTTTGTTTGGAAACATATAACCATTTGAGCCATTGTAGGAAATACAAAAAGTAGAGGATAAAGAAGGAAAAAATTTTCCAAAAAACCACATGAAAGTTTTCCCAAAATAAAATTTATTAAAAAAACGACTTAAGTTTTTTGCCTCTCAAGTTAACACGTTTCAATTAACAAGTTGAACCGCAACATGACTTTAAAGGTATCTTTTCTTGTAGAATGATGAACGATGAAGGTAATAGGAATAGTTGGCAGAGTAGATAAGCAACTGTACTTGTGACGAAAGAAAATAATCTAATCGCGTTAAATAACCAGGTAGAGTTCATGATATGAATCGTAGGTAAAATGTTCTAAGATTTGCTTTCAGATAGTCGTATGTTGTATGCTATGTGCATGCAAGAACCATGGCATGGTCACGGTAACTATATACTGCTGTGGCAAACATATAATGGCTTATTCAAAAGATATTGAGCACTTTTGAGCAAAATTTATTGATTTCTACTCTTAAAACTTGCAAATTTTTTTTAACGAAAATTCTAACTACGACTAAAGTATTTTAACTGTACAAAACCAAACCAACTGACAACCAATTAAGAATTCTTTTCCTCCAAGAAGCTCGCATTACATATATAGGGTGTCTCAATAAGAAAGAAGTATTTCGTGTAGACGGTAAACACATATTTTTTTGACGAGTTGGAATATTTTTATTGTATTGTAAATTAGACATTATTCGATTAAGTATGGAATAAAATAACTGGCAAATTGCGCACGCAGCTCTGATGAGAGGCCTTTTTATTTTCACGAGCTTTTCAGTAGCTGTGTTTCAGCGCTGAACTCAGGAAATCTTTCTGGTTTATTTACATAATCCCGAAATTTCACAATACTTAAAAGACCTAAAAGAAAGAGGTAAATTGCATGATCCTGATGGCCTGTTCAGATCAGAATTCCCTGTGATAGCAGGGAACGTCGTCCTGCAATTCCGGTGACGTCGTCCTGCAATTCCGGCCACATTTTCAATCGCACCGGCTGACCAGTTGATCGCTGTAGATGCATTGGTTTCTCATGGATCGCATGCAGACTTTCTAAGCCATCTAAATCGACAAGTTTGCTGGAAAATGTAAATCATTGCTTTATCGGTGTATATTAATTTTTTATTGGATGAATTTCCGGTGCTTCGCATGGCTTGATGGTGTTTGTTCCTGTGGAACCTGAATCTTGTACAAGTAGAGATAGGGCTATTTTATGAAGATTCGCTGCGTGGGGTTTCGTGAAGTTTGAAGTCATTTGGAACGATGCTTAATTGATGTTTTTGAGTTTTCGGGAAGACTTTCGTTTACAGTAACGATGTATTCAAGCGTGACTTACCATACTTAACTAATTCAGTTTTATGTTTAATTTGCTGTAGCCTTTCCGAATCGCTCACACATTGGGTGCAATTTTTCGACTGAAAATTTCGGAAAGTTTCGAGTTTCGATCTTTTAACATGTTGTAATACATGCCCCTAACATATGTCGACTATATCAGCCATCTCACATACTCGTGTTTTTTACAGCCAAAACAAAAAGTGACTATCAAGAGAATTTTTGTCGTTTTAAAAAATGGAGTAAAGAAGTTCTATTACAGTTTTCGTAAAAAACTAAATTAAGTGCTATGATTTCTTGAAAATGTTATCTCTGGAATTTGGCGAATCTATGAGTAGAAAAAAATATTTACAAGTAAATATCTTCAAACAGTTTCAAAAAGGTCTAGAATATATCAATGATTATTCTCGTCCAGTGCGTCCTAGCACGTAACCGTGAAAGTAGAGAAGGAAATGATTCTTAAATCGTCGCGTAACTAGTAGTGAGATTGCTGAGTAAGTCGGACCAAGTTGATCAAAACAATTGAATTTATTAATTAAAAAAACACATCGTATATCTTTATGGGCCGAAAGAATTATTCTGCGTTTCATTTTGATACAAATCTGCAATCGAATTAGTTATTTCATTGCGAAGATTCTTTCTATTGTCCAATAAAAACTTATAAATCTGCAAAATACATTCTCTACACTTTTGAATAAAATTTCCCAGTGTCTTGCGGGTCCTTAATTCTATTCGTCAAATAACTACGTCGTTATACACCTGTTGTTTTCATATAAATTATTTTTCATTTATAATAAACATTGATTATTTTCCATGTCTACTTTCAGCATTTCATTTGTATTCCAACAAAACTGACGAACGTATCGAAGAGGATACGCTGGCTGTAAAATATGAAGATGGCAGATGGTCGAAGCCTTACTATGACTGCGGTGGTGGTAATATTTGGATGTTGACATATACTGTTCCCTTCTTTGGTTACGAAAATTCTACCTATCACTTCAAGTAAGTTTACAACTTATGATACTTTCTGGGGACGTATTAAATTTACTACGGAAAAAACTTAATTAAAAGTCAGTTGTTGTTTTAAAACAACACATGGAAGGGAATAAAAAGAACACAACATTTCTTACTTTGTAGCTTTTCAATTTTAACATGCATAACACAGCAAGGTAAAGAATATGATAAAATGTAATTTTCCTATTGCTTGCACCTTTGCTACAGTGTAACGCCAAACATCCTAAGGACTTGCAAGTTAAATTGCGAGGAAAAATATACGGGCACATCATGCATTATAAACTCATTAAGATATTTTTTTCGGTTCGTTATGTTAATAAAACCTTTTAGTCATGTTTGTGGGAAAAATGAAGGAATTATAATATAAAAAAATGCTCACAAAGAGTGAGCAGGTAAAAGGAAAATAGAAAATTATTATTGTTTGAGTGAATAAAAAGCTTGTTAGAACTCAAATACAAGTTTGTAGGTTTTTTTTTTCATTTTAACATTAAGCGAATAAAAATCTGTAGTTGTTCCGAAACTAAACAGCAAAACTAAACTTTTTAAAGGCTTTTAAAGACCGTTGAAGCTAGTCGGCCTAGCTGCAGGTATAAGTTAATAATTTAATTTATAACATTCTAAATATATCTCGTAATAATTCAACGTATCATTTAACCTGAAATAAATAAATGATTGCAATAAATAACTAATTTAAATTTCTGCGTCTCGTTAGCTATTGTACGTGGTTACTCTTATAAAGACCACAACACTTCTTCAGTTTTTCATAGCATCTCACATGTTCTTACCAAAACCCTGGTCTTATGAATAAAACGGCGTTGTTAATTGTCAAAATGTGACAGTTATTGATCGCGTCAAAATTTGTTAAACGTAGTAAAGAAGATCAACTTCTCTTCTATTCAACGCCGTTTAAAATTTCATTATCAGTGCAAATCGAAAAGAAATCTAAGTTATTCCACGAGAAATGTTACAACATCTGGAAATATATCTTCAAACGTAAGGGCGCTATCTACGCGATTGTAATTTTGCGCTACTTAATTTTTTGTACAATTTTCATAAAATTACGCGTTTGTGCTACACATTGTATACATAATTTATTCTTCAATTTTCTTACATTAACGTCCTGTCAAAACACCACATTAGTAAAATACATCAGGCAAAATTAATATATGTCAGCATTTTTTTCGAAACAATAAACAAAGTGACTTATGCCACTTTCAAAATTAACAAATCAAAATTAACATCTCATATATAATGGGTTCGAAGCGTGGTCAGTGATTTTATGTCTTAGTTATTCCTAAAACGTTCCTTCTGCGCGTTGTCTGATGTGTTGTGCGTGGCTTGTGGATGCAAAAACCAACGATCAAGGTAAAACTGGTTGACTAACGTTACGTATAAAGGCTCTTACTGTTCAGAATTTCCAAAGAGTTTGCAATGTTGTTGTAGTTGTTTGCGATATTCAACTAAGTGTTGTTTGTGTTGATTATGAAAATTATAATATATTTCGCGTTGCGTTGCGTGTGTGTTGTAAGCTTTGACGTTGTTTGTGGTTATTATGTCGTTTTTGTGTGTTTGTAGTTCTTTGAGTTGCGGTAATTAGTTTCTGTTATATTTATGTTATTGTTGTTAACGTTGGCGTTATTGACTTTAAAGCGTTCATGGCTTTGCCTTATTGTGTTGTTGTTGACAATGTTATTGTTTCTGTTATTGTTAGTGTGCGTGTTAACACAGTTTATACGGGTGTGTATATAATATGTGTTAACGATGTTTGGATTATTATCGACATTAAATATTCATGTTATTCATGTTGAGTCGTATCGTAGAATAGTCATGTTTTTATTGGTGCTGAAGTTGGATCAGCTCATGTAATCTAAAACGCTTATGTTGCAGTCTGTGTTTTTTGACATGTTGTTGCCATGGTTTCTGTGGTTTTGTTTTCAAAACTTCAGTTATTGTTACTGCTGTGCCTACCTATGTTGTTATTGATGCGTGAACTGTTCAATACAATCGAATTGTTGCCTGGGTTATTAGAGAAAATGTCGTTAGTACTATTTGTAATTGTTGTTGGTTATTTGGATTGCTTTTTTTGGGTTTGGGGCAACGATCTACAACATAATGAGTTTCGCTTTGCTGTAATCAAGTAAGCGATAAATTCTATGGGCAACTGCTGAACGTTTTCTAAAGGGTTGTTGTCTATTGGTCAACCATTTAGGACCATTATCACCACTTGCCAATAGCTAAAGCAAGAATGTTACAAAAAATTCGTTTTTAGTTAAAACTGATAAACTAAAAACAATTTTAATTAAATTTTGCAATTCAAAAGTTAAAAAGTGAAATAAGCTAGAGATATTACTTTTTTGCCCATACCGAATGCTTTGTTTGCTTTTTGCGAGTAAACAAAAAAACTACACCGTTACCTTTGTGTATTTTTACGAACCAATTTAACTTGGCAAAAGTCGAAAAGATTAATTTTATTCTACAAGGAAGGAAGTTATAATAAGGAATAATAGTTAAAGTTCACTTTATTCTTTATTTTAGTTACAGTTTAATAAGAGCTTTAAAGGCATTGTGTAAAATACTAGCCCTTAAAGGTTTCATCGATGTATACTCCGAGGTATTTGAAAGGCTTCACTTGCTCTGTGTCGGTAGTGAATGTATCCCTATGCCCAGAACGTTTATTCTGTGTAGACATTGATAGCTGTGGAATCTGATGTTAGTAACTGTGTTTGTGAGATCTATCTAGTAGTTTATTATGGAATGTTTTAGTTTTAAAAGCATTTAGAGGAGATCTATTATCACGACACCACTTTGGGATTTCAGCTGTTTTTGCGTAACTTTAAGGACATCGGCTTATTGGCATATACCTACGAATTCAAAAATCCTAAAAATTAATGTGTAGTGTGATCAAATTGAACGTCATTCGTGGCCAATATATGTTACCTGCTCAAGAGACAACACTGCTCTTAAAGCCACATCTTACTGGATGTATCGACTTTGGCCAGCAAAAATAGGTTATCTTTGATCTGGGATGATCGCCTTTAATGGTTTTGCCTTCACCGATATTGTTTAAAAAAAGAAATGGGTGCCAATAGCCAATCCAAGCACTAGTTTTATACATTGGTACCTATGTGTATGCATTACTATCCCATGCATGGTAATATTTCTATATTGATTTGGCATCATTGACTGCAAAATCAATAAGAGATTCGACAGTTGTAGCTAAAACAATATGACCCGGCCTTATTGGAAACAACTTTATTGGCCTTATTTTCTACAGTGATTTAAATACTAATTTAATGTGCTCTTTTCAAAATGAAACTTGTTAATATTTTTTACATTTACTGCATTCACGCACTGCTGCTGCTAGCCAGCGATACAAAAGCAGAGTGTTACTCATATCGTTTATAAGTTGAACTTAAAATTTTTTCAGGTGATGCCACACATTAGATAGTTTCGATAAATCGCAAATTGCAGTTGAGTTGCTTTAACCGTATAAATTTAAAGATGTCCTTTTTAGAACCGTAAAGCGTATGAAATTACACGTTAATATTTTCATTGCTCAGGGATATTCAAGTCGTTGTCCGTTTAATATCCCGGCATAGCTGCAAGTTCAAGTGATTAGTAACGTCGATTTTACCCCAGAACGCTCTATGAACCACAGTGAACTTTTCTGTGTCATTATAGTTGTATAGTAGGAAGCACTTTAATAAGAATTTTTTTTTTTGAGCGCACACAACGGTTAGACTTTTCCTGCTTGTGTTACAGGCAACACGATAACGCAACCATTTGAACATATTTGTCTGTTTGTTAACTTTTGCTCTATTAATCTATCTGCGTGTAACTTGAAGTAAAAATGTAAATTGTTCCCCTTTACTGTCTTTTGGTTCCTGGTGTAAAATTCTTGGTTGCAATTTTATTCGTTGATTAATTATCAGTATTGATAAGTACGCTGCACCATACAGGCAATAGTCTATTAGGCTGCGAAGAAACTCCTTTTGAACAGACCCCACATCGTTGAACCAGTCCAGTCTGAATAGTGGATATAACGAAGACTCCATGGAAAAAATATTCCACATGCTCCTTCTCAACTTATTAAACTCTTTGGAGCATCGTCTGTTAAGTCTCTATTCTGTCAGTACTAATCATTAAAAATAACAGGATAGGATGACATTCAGTCAGGTTATGACCACATTTGCTTTTAGCCGTACGCCAACGCTTAAGAAGACATACAATTATACAAAGTGTCTTAGGATTATCTGCCTTAGAATTCCCGTATAACTTTACGAGTAGAACTTAAATAATTTAGATGTTAAAATGCTCAGATGTAGAACCACTCAGCCGCTACATTATTCGCATTGCCCCAACGGAGGTGTAAATATGGAAATGCATATTTCCGACAGTTTTAGATGTGCAATTTTTCCTACCAATTTCTAGTGAAAAAATTTTGAAAATATCGTAAAGTAAAATCCTTAGAGTTAATGCATCCATTAACTTAGTCCGAGACACTGAAGACAACTGTGTGAAAGTCCCGGGTGTTTCTTTAGTAGTATTATGATTAAAATTGAAATAACACACAGATTAATAGTGTTAATTGCCATTAAACTGTTTCTATGCGAACAAAATTCTGTGCAACTTTTATTTGACGAAGTCCAATTTTCGATAACCTTTTGCAGCAATGGTGGCCGTATGACAGTGATAAGTGCCTCAATCATCGTTGCAATGTCGGCGTATGTGACGGACTTCACATAGCCCCACAAAAAATAGTCCAGCTGTGCTAAATCTCATGCTCTTGGAGATCAATTTACGAGTCTATTAAGCGAAATCATTCGTTTACCGAACGTGTATAGCAATTATTCAATTGTGACACGCAATGTGTGGCATGATGCACCGATGTTATAGCCATAGTTTCTCCATATAAAGAACATTCAGTATTGGTACAAAAGAGACACTGATCATGACCCTATAGGGGTCACTATTAATTGAAACGAAAATGCGACCAATTCGTTTATTAACATCATCGCTAAACAAAATTTTCTAATGAACAGTAATTTTCTAAACAGCAATTTCGTTTTAATTTGCTCAATTTGCAGCCGTAGTTCAGGTATTGCTCTATTCAAGGTGAAGTCGTCAGCTAAACTTAACATACCTTAATTGCGCAATTAAGAAATTTGCGGAAATAATGCCTGAATTGAGTGCAATTTATCATACTATTAATAAATTGAGAAATTTATTAATAGTATGATATGATGAGAAATTTATTAATAGTATGATAAATTGCATAAATAACCATTCGGTGAGGTGTGTTTAGTGAGCAGAAAATGAACACATGAAATAATATATACCACTAACTAGACCCAACAACTTAAAACAATATTACCACGATTATGTAAAAACGACAACAAATCTTACTTTTCAAAACGTCATTGTCGGGTCATGAATACATTTAGCTTTCAAATAAATGCTAACTGAGTAAGCTAAATTACATATGTGTGATCATCAAAGTCTATCACTCGATTTATAATTTGAATGACTCCATTACAATAAGTGAGTTCGTCATTGTGTTATATATATTTGTAAGCCAAACTCTATTTCGTTTGTATTGTTTCTAAGTGCACCCGAAGTTTCAATACAGTGACTTTCACTTTGTCAGTTTCTGATAAATTTTATCAATTTCATTCAATTTTAAAATTTCACTTTAAATCCTTTTTTTAAGAATTCATTTTAACAAAAGCACCATATTTGAATGCTACACTACACAGTAGCTGTGAATATACTTCTGTATTTTAACAATTTGCATAACTTAATTGCAAGTGGTAGCTACTCTATTAAATATATCAATTTAATTAAACTTTATGATTTCCGAATTTCCCCAAAATACTATGGGAACAAACATAAGCAAATAAATTTTTTAGTTAAACATCAATTATGTAAACCAAAATGCATATGAACTCTTTAACTAATTTACACTGTTTATTATCTTAAAGACTTGTGCAGAACATAAAAACGATTTAAAAGGACATTTTGCAAAACTAACATTTTAGAGCACAATAAATATCAAACGACTTAAATCAATTTAAATATCATTTCAATTTATTTTTGAAGATTAATTTTGAGCAGATAAAGATAAAACTCGAATTGCAAAAGATGCAATAGTAGTTGTTTGGATAAATTTGTAATTAAGTGTAGGCATTACATAATCCATAAAGGGTGTATATGTATAGAACTTAAATAACGAAATCGAGTCCAACAAGCTGTTTTAATTTTCCAGAATTTTTAATTTAATGCAGCTCGTATGCAGATCAAGCGGGAACAAAAGAATTGGGATTCACTCTCGGTAATGACAAAGCAAATGTTGTATTTTAGGTCGTACAATCTTTTTTCGAACCGTCGCCATAGATCAACCGTTCCACAGATATGAAGTCAATTGAAAAGAAATCAAGGCCTTTACCAATAATTCTATTATTCTAATTGATCCAAAGTCTTCACCCTTTTTCCAATACCTAGGTGTTATTTTTGTAAAATAATTAAAATAATATAAACTTTTAACCTAAACGAGTTTAATCGCTAAAAAATTTTTTCTTAAGAAATTCTGAAAAATTTACACTCTCTTCCCAACCGGAGCAAAGAAACAATACTAATCTCAAATATGGTAGCTTGTCTTACAAATAAATCTATTTTGATTTCACTTAAGAAGTTCCTTTGTATTGTATTTAGTTTTAAATAGCCTGAGCATATAACATTTCACCCTTTGTTGGAATTTCATTACTTTGTTGCAATAAAAGTACTATTCGACTCACGACAAAAACCATTTGGCAATAACTACCAATGCATACATTTACACAAATATTTGTCTTCTTATACATGCATATGCATGTTACACATATACCTTGTTAGATATGTTACTCGGAACTAATTGCATGAGTATCATTCGTGTTGGCTACAAAAGCCATATACTCGTACATACCCATACATATTTCACTCCTCCTCACAAAGGGATCTGCAAATGAAGAATTCGTTGCCATGCCGCTTATAAACTAACAGCAGAAGAAACAACTAAGAGCGTTATATACAGCTGTGCCGAATCTTATATACCCTTCACCAAACTCTGAACTGCTAAAAATGTGTTACATATTTTTCCCAGTGCAAAGGGAATTATTTTGCATTTAAATTCTCCTTTCGTTTTAATATACACAAACATTTTCAATAGGTCAAAAGAAGAGATGTTTTTACAATTTCGGCTCTTCTAATTTGTTTCTTTGTTTTACCTTTTCTCTGAATGTTTTATGAATTTTTGACACAATAAAATATTTTGGTGAATTATAGATAATGTCAAAATTTGATATTTAGTAAAATTTTTAATATTTCATAAAATTTTAAGCTTTCGATGCAATTTCGGCCTTTGGGTAAATTTTCTATTTAAATTCCAAAGTATGGTGATGTGTGTTTTTGTTTACTTGTTTGTCGAAATTAGTTTTTTTTTGTGAGATAGGTCTTTCTGAACTTGAGCAATATCGGTTTTGTTAAAATTACGACGTTTTTCATAAAATATTGATTTTATGCAAATTTTGTGGAAAACTGCAATATGTTGGTGAAATGAAAAATTGAGTTTTAAACTTTCAAAATTTGGTGAATCTTCGTTTTTGTGGTATTTATCCAATTATTTTGTTTTATTGCAGTTTTTCGATTTTGTGGTTACGAATTTTTTGTGAATAAAAAATTTAGGCCAAAAATTTAATTTTTGGGTGAAAATTCAGTTTTCTTGAAACTTTTTTTTCGAGAAGTCTGTTAATTTGGTAGTCAGAAATATATAATTTTGAATATTCAAAATTTTGTGAATTTTATGTTGTTTTTGGTAAATTTTGGGTTTCATATTGAATTTTGTATACTGGCGAATAAAATTCGTTGTGTTCCTTATTTTCGGTTTTTGGGCGTTCTGGTTTCCTAGTTAGTTTCTGATACTTTGGGGATTCGTTTAAATTGAAAAATTCGGTCCAGCATTTAGGGAGACTTTATAGCAAATTTGATAAATATTCAGGATAGGCAAATTTTATGGGTTTGTGTATAAGCGTTTCCCCGCAAGAGTGCAAATACAAAAAAAAGAAAGTGGTTTTTTGACCAAGTTTCCAAGGTTGTTTAATTCCATCACAAAGTTAATTTCAACATCGGTAATTGAACTTCTTACACATAAGGAAACGAATATTGTAGAATTTACAACCGGAATAAAAACTTATATACTTCTTTATTTTTGTGAGATTTAACAGAATTTAAAAAAAAAATTGAATGAAGTTTAATCCGTATACGTATGTACTCGTATATGTGCTGCACTTGTTAAAACCAGATTGCCACAAATACCGACTGTAGAGCAACGGAAGGGAGGGATAAAATTGTTAATTTTTTTTTCAATTGTTATCTTCATGGTTACAACAATGAGCTGTTATTTTTCTGTAACAAATGTAATAAAATTATTTTTTTTCTGTTACTTAGAAAATGGAATTTAAACATACATAACTACTGTGCAAAAGTAAAATTAATGAAGAGAATTTCATCACAACTCTATTTTTATATACAATTTGTGTCATTTTAATTAATTAGTTTGTTTCATAGTAATACAAAGGTAAAGTTATCACCAACATATAAATTCTTCAATTTTTTAACACAGAAAATATATCAATTGCTTTTAGCTTATGATTACGTGAGGGGATTCAAAATTAAGTAATTTTACTTGAAAAAAAGATGATGTATTAATTTTTCTTTCCCTTTGTAACAACTTTTAAATGCAATTGATGGATCGCAGAAGAACAACAAGAAATCTTTAACTAAAGCCAAAACCTAATTGCTCTGAGTTAAGAGGCATAAGGTACACACAGTATTCAAGCTCGGGTTCTAGCACCAGAAGGCAGGGATGCTGTTGTAATTTTATAACATCGGCTCACCACGATGCCATGGTACTCCAGTCATTATCCTAAAAACTTTCCATTGGGTCCTTTCATTAATGGATTTCGTATGTTGTCCAAATTGCCTTTAAAACAGTCTAAAATCGGATGGCTTTACTTAAAAGTCTTAAATTCTTTCGAGTGTTAATTAGGGACGCCAAATATTACACGTATTTAGTAAATATTAAGATATGTGATATGAAGAGCTGCCGGAGTTTGAATAGAATTATTTAGAAATAATTTTTGGAACAGAAAGTAAAATGTTGACTCTTAAGTTCGTTTAATCTTATTCTTCAGTTTTTTAACCAAAACTTCTAGCGTAAGAGCTGAGTATTTTAGAAGTTTTTAATTAAACTCGAACAGGGGATCGACTCCATATTTTTGCTGTACTTTGCCCCAAACAAACAATTCGATATCTAGATTTCCAGAAATTTTTGTATTAAATCATTGTGCCAAATTTTGTTAAAAGTCTGTGCTATGCCAAGAAAGTCAAAGAGATTTTCTCACGTCTCCAGTTAAGCGATTGGCTTAGTCGAGGGTTCCACAGTGTTCAGAAAAGCCAAGCTAGTGAACTGAAATAATACCGATTGTAATTTTATTTTGTTTTGATTGGTCAAAGCGAAATAATTAAAGTCGTAAACACATTAACTGATTGTATAGGTCTTCCACAGTGTCACCATAATTTGGAGGGACGAAAGTGTGTACCTTAAAGACGTGTAAAGTGACTCTATGATTTATATCTGGACTAAAAATTTTGATAACCTAAAAATATTAATACCAAGTCCATGCGCCATTTTTGTAGTTTGACAACACTATTGCCTGGAAATTTATCTCTTTTTTTTAGTTTTAGTCTTTTTTAATTTTATCCCTAACTTCGTTTTTGCAAGAAAAAAATATAATACAGCCCCATCTACCTTAGAATTCCTTACATATGGTGATCTTATGGTGATCATCCCCCTCTTATTCAATATTCAAGACGGATTTTGATGCAACATTCCATATCAAATTTTTCCAAAAAATCGCTTCAATAGTTTGGAGAAATTCTTAATAATGATTCAAGTAACTTTAATTAACGAAGACACATTGAAGTGGGTAATTTTGGGTGACAGCTCATAAGCTGACTATCATCAAGAGTGAGTTCGTAATAGTAGGCTTTGTTAGTCAAATTGATCTCCAAATATTCCCTAATATTTGATTATTCTAAACAAAGAATGAAGAAGAAACACCAACATATCCAATAATTTTACTAATATAAATTTACGATACTTACTCCCTTTCTACTTATTGTCGTTATATTTCAAAGTATATTGTAACTTTAACAGAGAATCGTCTCATTATGGCTTACTTTCTAAATATATAATGCCTAAAATTCCAAATTGTATTAAAGTGTCATAGCATTATTTTTATCACTGTCATTTATTAAGGTTCTGCTAACGTTAATCTATTGTGGAAAAATAAATTAGGCATTTAATGAACAAAAGATAAAGAAACTCGCTATAAGCACAAACTTAACTATTTAGTCAAACCACAAGATACCCACAGAGTACCATGCCAACAAACTGTTCGTGCACAAAGACCATTGTGGCGTTTGCTGTGTGGCACATTGCACCATTCTACTTGTACTGTGTGTCTTCCGTGTATACACTATATAATTTGTACTGCTTGCCACACCAACGTGGTTTCCAAAGAAATATGTACCATTGATATCGCCGACGCAAAGTAGCTGCCAACTTCGCCACAAGTGCAAAATATATCTTCCGCCAGTTCTAACTTTCAAATGTTCTCTGGGATACTTAAGCACGCAATGTAATAACTTTTTTAGAAATTGTAACAAATACTTCTATGCATACATTCATACATACATTTCAACAAAGTTGTTGTTGTTGATAAATCTAAAAGCTAAAAAAATCACACACATAAGTGCAATTACGAGTATTACACGAGTTTTGTTTTTTACTGTTGCTCACTCATTTATTGTTAGAATTTTTCATATGAGAAAACTTTACCACTACCATTGCTTTGTTTGTTTATTTTTTTTTTTAATTTTTTTGTTTTTTATTGTTGTTCCTTTGAACAATCATACGAACACATGTTTTAAAGTGGCCACATGTGTAATGCGTGTTGCCAGATTTGGTACTTTTATCTTAATTTTGGAAGTTTTTTTTTTGTTGGTGTGGAAATATTTGTATATTTTTTTCGAAAGTCGAAACTTTTATAAAGAGATATGCAGCTTTGTAAGGAAAGCGAATCCACCACAACCGAGTTGTTAAAAACTTTCGTCAAAAAATATTGTAAGAAATTTATCCTTTTTAATTTATTTTTTTACAATTTGAATCGAAGAACAATATAAACAAAAATTTGGTTTCCCTTGTGTATTTTGAATGACCTTAGTGCTTCTACCTTCTACCAAGAAAAAAAATGATTGTTTGTACAGTGCTAGCGAATTGTCAAAAACGAAAAATGAATAATACGAGTATTCTAACAAATTCTAAGAATTAATGTTGGTGAATATATTTTTTTTAATTTTACGATTTTTATATTCTTTTGATATTAAAAATTTAAAAATATTTAAAAAATTTTGACATTTCTATGTCACGAACAAAGAAAAGCATCAAATTGTCTGCTGGTCGGACAGGGACTTCACCTCGTAAACAAATAATGCCTTGACTAATACATTTCATATATAAAAACATTCTCGGGGAAACGCAAGCCCATACATTGCTATTCAGTCTCCTTATATAAAATATCTACTCTAGATAGCCTACGGCCCAAAATAGCTCACGAATCTAAATGCTCGACTGAATTAAAAATTTACTTAAAACACACAACATTTTCTAAGTTTACAAGTCGAAATTCCTACCAAACCCAAAACTCCCCACGAATGCAATAATATGCTACAGAATTAAATGTTGCATTAAATTTGACAGAAAATGTCTACGTATAAAAGCAAAAAAAAAAAAAACACACGTAAAAGAAGTTCATACAAATTTTGAAACTTCACCACAATTTTAAAAATTAACCCAAATTTTTACATTTCACAATAAATATAAAATAATATATCATAACAAATTTAAATTTGCGACAAGTCGAGAATCCACCAAATATTAGCAGTTTCATAATTTTGTCAAAAATTCAATTTGGACCATATGATCATAAAGAGTTTTTTTTAACTTCTCTAAAATTCGCGAATTCAACAAAAATTTCATTTTGGCCCCGGTTTTGATCGTATTATTCTATATTTAAACTCTCTATTTATTTTAATAAATGGCGAAGTTTGTTTTTGGTTACTTGTTTATGAAACTTAGGTTTTTTGTAAGATGTTCGTCTTTTAGAAGTTGTGCAACATCGATTTTGTTAGAATTGCCACGTTTCTCGTAAAATATTAATTTTTTTTGCCAATTTTTGGTGAAAGTAGAAAATTTTTGTGAACTTGAAATTTAGTTTTGAAATTTTAAAAGTTGATGAATTTTGGTTTTCGTAGTATTTTTTGATTAATTTTGTTTTATTCCAGTCTTTTTTATTTTCAGGTTAATTTCGATTTTGTAAAATTTATAGTTTTATATATATATATATTTTTGTTGGCATTTTTTGACTTTTTACTGAATTTCCCATTTGCGGTGAAATTTAATTTTGTTGTTTCATACATTTGTTTCACATAGAATTTGTTTAAATTTCATAAGACATTATTTTTGGAAATTTTCGACATTTTGATGAAATTACAAGATTTGGTGAAATTAAAATTTTCAATATTTTTGGCATTTGTTTTTTTAACATATTTTTTTTTTTTGGTAAAGTTTCGGTTATTGTTATATATTGATTTTTCAGCAATTATGTGTTTTGCTCCAGTTTTTGATTTTATGACGGTTTTTCGAAAATGTGGCGTATTAGCAATTTGGTAATTTCGGTTTTTTGAAATATTATGTTATTTTTGTAACTTAAATTTTTTTGTTCTCGTCTTTAATGAATTCCCAAATTATGGTAAAACTTGTTTTTTTTTTATTTTTCAGACCAATTGATTTGCAAATATATTGGTAATTTTCGAGGCGAATTTTCAATTTTTGTGTGAATTCAGCATTTGTTGTGAATTTTTTTATGCATTTGCTTAACATCGATTTTGTGAAAACTTTGAAGTTTTCTATAAGACATTGATTTCTGTAATTTTTCGGCTTTTTCATAAAATTAAAAAATTGTGTAAAAATTTAAATTTTTGTAGTGAATATTCGAAATTTAGTAAATTTTGGGGGTTTTGTAACATTTTGGTTTTTCATTAAATTTGATGAAATTTTTTTCAGTTTTTCGGTTTTAGGGTGAATTAAAATTGTTTACCAAATTTTAATTTTTTTTTGGAATTTTTTGTGAAACTCATTTTTGGTAATTTTTAAATTTTGGGTTTTTTTTTAATTTTTCAATTCGGTAAACCAATTATGTGCGTAAGTTGCGTTGAGGGCCTGCAGATAATAATTTTTAAAGGGGGACTTAATAGCAAATTTGATAAGGATTCAGAATATGCCAATTTTATACGCCTATGTATAAAACGTTTCTCCGCAAGAGTAAAAATACACAAAACCTCCGAAAATTGGTTTTTGACCCGCATCTCGGGAACTTGTCGACAGATATTGGTGATTTGAAATTACAGAAATGCACTGTTCAAATAGATGTCAAGTGCGGTCACCAACAATTTTAGAAATTGCCAAAATCATTTTAAGTTTGAAAAGACTTCTAAAACAAAAAAAAAATCAAAATTAAATTTCACAATATTTTAAAATTTAGTGACTATTTGTAGTTTTGCCGAAAAATCAAAATTTTATTAAACAATTTGAAGTTATATCAAAATTGTACATTTCAGTAAAAACCAGAAAATAATTAAATTTCACCATAAATAAAAAATTAACCAAAAAATTTCAAGGTCGAAATTTCACAAAATTTAAAAATTTTAACAAAATTATACAAATTTCACAAAAGAAAACAAGTTTTGTTATTTTCAAAAATTACAAAAATCACAAATTTAACAAAAAGGCTTTCCAAAAAAGTTAAAACAGATAAACAAACTAAAAGAGCTTAAATAAGGTGAATACAACCTCTATTAACCGACTGAAAAAGCTTATAATAAAACTAAAAGAGAGTTAAAAAACACATTAAGACGCACGGTACAAAAAATTACACTGTAATGACGCCTTTGCCGAAAGCAGTTTTTTCGAACTATATCAGCCTCTTTTTTATGGTAAATGGATTTACTGGAAACGCTGCTCAGTCCTAAAATGAATTAAGTTTATATCTGTCTACTTATTTTCGAATAAAAACGTCCTTTCACAGATGCGTTGTTATTTGTGAATACATTAGAAAAATAGTGTTTGTTTCATTTTAAAAATGATTGACGAATTCTGCGCATCCTAAAATCGTCATAGGTAGCCGAAGTAATTCCGTTTTTGTTTACCCAAAACCAACTGTGTTGACATAAGCGGTTTTATTATTTGCACATATAACAGCTAAAGAATAATTTTTTTCAAGCTGTTTTCCATATAAACTTTTCTTTTATTTATAGGATTTTTCATGCAAAAATTTCATACGGAAAGCGCAGATTCAAAGCCTTTTTTTCTTTTTTTCGCGCTACTGCGATGTCTAATTTTAAATCGTATGCGATTATTCATACAAACAACAGAATTATAATACAGACCAACTATATTAAAAGCTTTTCAATATTGGGATTTCTGTTTAGAAAGTCGATGGCAGGCCTGTTGCTTAGAAGAATATGTATGTATGTATGTAAGTATGTATATGACATTTTAATGAAAAAGCTTTTGCTTTTTTTTTCTTTCATGTTTGATTTTGCGTTAAACAAAAAACAAACCGAGCAAAGGAAAACTAAATCTAATTTCTCAAACAAACAGAAAGTTTTTTTAAGTCGGTATGCATGTCTGCTTTTTGATTAAATGGGAAATGAGGGAGGGACCATGTAAACCAGTGCTTAACACCTGCTTTTAATGTTGTTGTTAAAGGCAATTTAGAAAATGAATAATTTATTTAAATTACATTATAAGACAACTTCAAACACTGTAATTTTTTTCTTTGGCACATGGTTGATAATTGAACATACATAAATAATTTATTACCTTGGGAGCTTAAGGCACACATTTTTGGTGGCCTGTTTATTTTAAATTTGTCAAGCAATTTTTTTAACATAATCGCTTATGCGGAAAGAATATAAATTCATTTAAATTTGTTTTAATAAATTCCCCAGAGACGTTTAAAAACTTTTTTGAAATTAAAAATTTATTGCCGCATTTTACACGTGCTTTGTTATAGGACGAAAGTAGTCGGAACTGCCAAAGCCCCTTTCACACTATTGTGACGACACAAAACTCCGGGGTCCAAAATAAAATAAATATTGTTTTGAATAAACTGTACTTTTATAAATACTTTATATATACATACGTATTGTAAGATGAAATTTTAAAGAAAAAGACGAAAAGAACAGAGATTAACGTCAAGGTTAAATGTATCACATTATAAGAGTACCGCTAAGTGACAACAACAATCACACAACGGAGAAGGTATAAATAGCCGGCCAAACTCTATTTCGTTTTCAGTTGTGTCTAAACCATAGGAGAGATCACGTCGCACATTCGGGAGAGACACAAGTAAATCAAATCATTGTTGGCATATAGCTGGACATAGAGAAGTTATTATTTATAAGACATACCGCCAGGAGCCAAGATCATTATACTAGTTTTCCTAGTTCACCGAGAATTGTAAAACAAAATATAAAAAAATTAAAACAACAACATTAAATAAATCACAAACCATACAAATTACAATTTCGGAACTGCGATTATAAATTTTCTTTGAAAACCGACCCTGGACAGCCCTGAGTATATCCTGGCTATAGACCAGAAAAACCGGAGTCGTTTCACTATTATACAAGTGCTTAGATTTCGTTGGATATTTGAAGAGGGAAATCGAATGATTGTCGTTCCTACTACCAAAAAATATTCCAATGACATTATTACGCAGCAAAATAAATTAATTGTTACGCGCTCACAAAATATTATAAAATTATCTACACAGTGTATCAATACCGTATTAATAATTATATACACTGTAAAATTTTGTTTTAAATTTAATTTAATTTTAATAAACTTTATTCTAGTTTTTTAACCTTTATTATTATTATTCTTGTCTAATAATAATACACAAAGGTGTAGCTACACAAAGGCGTAGCGAAATATTGGAGAAAATAAAATTAATATTTATTATAATTAATAATAAAGAGGATTTTATTGATGACCTGGAGCTCGGAAAAATTAGACAAGCATAATTTAATTTTATTTTATGTTTCCTAAAGAAATTTACAATAAATATGTATTCAAATCTGAGCTCTAGATTATTATTTATTAATTATCACGAATGTAATGATAATTTATTGTATTTTTATTTTAAATTATTGGTTGGGATATCGGAGTCGACAGGCTCAAAATAGCTGCCATTTTTAGGTTGTGTTGCCCATCAAATTGTAATAAATCTAGTGTAAGACAATTTGGATGGCCGTCTCGCTTGCTTACCAATTTGCATCAGTATTTTTTTGTGTTTTCTTAAATAGTGGGAATATTCAGTTCTCTGTGGATATTTTCGTTTCTTACACACTTAGGACCCCAGGCGATAAGTTGTAAAATCGTATACTATCTTTTTTGTAACTTCGGGATGTTTGTAATTTATTTGTCGTAAGTTTCACGGCCGTAATACCTGTCTCAATATGATTACCCAAATATCTTACGTGTGTTTTTCCCCCCCTGAAATAGTGGTATTTGTTATGGTTATCTGTGGACTATTTTTCCATCGATTTACTTTCATTCTCGAATTTTTTAGGCAACTGTTTAGCTGATTTCTATGAGACTGATGTTGTTCGGATGTAACCTATAGATTCTGATTAATCTTTAAAAACGCAGTGTCATCTGCAAACGTTGACATATATTTAATTGGGCTTGGTGGCATGCCCGCTGTATAGAGGAGCGGCTTCAGTATACTTTTAGGCAAATTATCCATTGACCTCACTTTAAACGTTCTATCTGTCAAATAGTTTCAGAGACATTTGTGCCCAAACGTGTGAGAAATTTCAATAAATAAAGCTGAACAGTGATGCCTCTGTTTAAGTGCCGACCTAATAACTGTGAACATTTTTCGGGCTTGCTCAATAGTACTGTACCTTGCTTGAAAATATTTTAAATGGGAATCCAATTAGTCGGCAACCCAATAAAGAAGGCCATTCGCATATAGTGACGAAACGCTCGATATATCCGAGAAATGCAAAAGGTATATTCCGCTGTACCGATTTATAAACCCTTTTTGAACTCCCTTTTCGTTTTAAAATAAGCATTTTCGATCAGTTAAATGATGGGCTGCTGTTTTTCCTTATTACTGCTCTTTTAATTTATTTTCCTTTTCTCTGAATGCTTATCGATTTTGGATAAACTCTCGATTATTTAGTGAATTATAGATAATAGTGGAATTGGAAGTTTAGTAAAATGTATAATATTTGCTAAAATTTAAATTTCATAATATGGAGAAGTTTGTTCTTGGTTACTTGATTGAGAAAATTAGATTTTCGTGTAACCTTTACATAGGAGTTTTGGAGCATAAACTTATGTTGGTGATTTTAAGATTTTAAAATTTGGATTTTAGTGAGCTTCCGATTTGTTGCGTTTTTTTTTTAATTTCAAAAATTATTTCTAGCTAATTTAGTCGCAACTCAGTCTTTACCCAACCTTTTAGAAAAACGTAAACGCGTTATGCTCGAAATTCCGTAGACCAAATGGCAATTCCAAAGAAAATTAATTCAAAATAATTAAAGTTTTGACAAAAAGCCCCCACAACAAACAAATTGTTATTTTATATTTCTTACTTGCTTTACTGCCTTTGGTTGGTTATTTGCCAACCCTAAATATAGCTGTAGGCGGGAAAACAACAGAAAAACAACACAACTATGATTTGCTTTAGGTAGAGAAGCAAAAATAATAACACGCACAGTCAATGTTTGCACAATCTATTTTATAGTTATTATAAGAATAATTTTTGTAGTTGAGTAAAGTTTTCTAATGAGCTGGCCTAACCAACCTCGCTGGTTACACATAGAGTCTAGCATATTCAATCTCAACAAATGAATTGAATTTTTGTAAAAAAAAAAATAGTTGGGATAAAATTAGCTAGAAATAGTTTTTTAAATAGAAATAATAAAAAATGCAACAGCTTGGCAACAGTTCCAACTCTTCGGTTTTCTATATACAATTTCGGTTTTCGTTGTCAGTTTTTAAAATACTTTTATTTCGGAATAAAATTTATCTGATGGCTTCACGTTAATAATTTCGTTATAAACAATTTTATAATGGTTCCTTATATACAAATTTGATTGGTTTAATAATTCCCTGTGATAGTGAAAATACCCCAAAATATTTTGGTACGTATTTCTGAAACTAGTGATGTGACATAGTTGATTTGAAATTGCGAAAATTCCCATCCGCGCTGTTCAAATGTTCAAAGTTTCAAGATAGTAGGTTGTTTAGTGCCGTCGGAAGCTTGACAGACAGACATAGTTAATTGAACTTCCCTACATATAACAAACCAGAATATATGTACTTCGTTGCGTCGGAAAGGCATGATGTAGATATTATAAACCGTATATAGAAAAATCACCAATGGCCGGTGAACTATCAAAACCAAGAAGAAAATACTTGATAAAAACGGACAAAGACCTTAAAATCGGCAAAATCACACAAAATTACAAACATTGAATAATTTTCCACAAAATCGCTTAGAGCAGAAAACAAATGAAATTTTGAAAACGAGAGCAGTTAAAAAATTACTCGATTAATTGATACAAAGTGCAAGAATAGTCCCTCAAACTTCTAAAATTTCACTTTAATACGCCAAAGTGAACAAATATTGTTGACAAAAACTTGCCTCATAAGATAATTTCGAGTATAGTAATGAAGAGGGTGTGTATAATTATGTGGGTCGTTGCACAAGAAATGTTAGTATCCCACGAAATTATATTTTGGTGTTTTTTAGAAGAAAACCAATATTTTTGCGACAACTCTGGGTGAGCAGCATTTTTTTTTAAACTGTTAAAAATTAGGCATCAATTAAAATCCTTTTGGGGTCCACTTATTAAATATCTAACATAATACTGTAGCAAAACCCGAAGTAGAATTCCCTTCCAATTACATGTAATTGTCACTTGGGATTTACAATTAAAATTTTAAACTTTTGCACTAGTAGTTTTAATTGGTACAAAGCATTGAACTCAATTGCAATCAAAAGTGATTTTAAAAATCACGACAAGAACTTCGTATAACTTTAATTTAGAATAATACCGTTCTCGTCCTTAACAAGAAAATGTAATTTAAATGTTAAATTGCAAATTAGGCAAGGAAAAGTGTGGAAAAAATAAAGTTAAAAATTAAAGGGTGCTCTCTACGTAAAAAGATTGAATTTTAACTTACATTTTTTTGGCGGTCAGAAAAATATACAATCTGTGAATTTTTAGTTACTTTAAAATTAATTCGTTCATAACAAATGAGATAGAACGCAAAAAGTGGTCGATAAACAAAAGTCTTTCGTTTTAATTTTAGTAAATCAGTAAGTGCTCTTAAAAAACATACAAAATTAATACAAAGTTTGATGTTTTAAAGAACAATATTTAAATATTAATTATATTCGTATAACATATCATCCATACAAATTAAGCTTGAACAGTTTCAGAAACAAAAGAGCTACGCCCAGTTTGAAAAGTTTTTTTGAATTCCATATTTCGAATAAAATACATAAAATTAAATTTATGCATAAAGTTGTTTCCCAACAACAAAATGGAAATTTTATTTTAAACGCCATTTATAAATATTCTTAGGATTTACAAATTGAATTGTATTTTATTATTTTATAATAAATTGTTAGAAAAGTTAAAATTTTGTTGTTTGTGTTCTACATTTGTTTATTTCTTTGTTACAAAAATTAAATATTTACAAACTACAAAACTTGTTCTGTGCAACAATATCAGATTGTTTTAATAATTTTTGTTTTGATTTATTTTTGACATTTAAAAATCGTAGGAGAGTAAAATAAACAAATTACAGCTGTCGAGAAATAAATACTTATTTACAAATATTTTAATAATGATAAAAGTTAATTTTTTATTTAATTTTTAAACTAGTTTTCTCGGTTTTAAATACCTGTCGATATGTTATCAGGAATAAATACACACATACATATACACATATACATATATGTATATTTCGCACTCTAAATACAAAAGGGTCACAACTCAAAATTTTCCAAAACTGACTTTTTTTCCATAAATTAATTCAGAGTAAATATCTCTAACTACTGCAAAAATTTATTTCACATCACTATCTGCTTTAACTGGAAAAATACAGGTATATCTATTTTTATATTAAGTGTATTTCTTCTGCACGATGAACTAAACAGAATTAAATTATTTTGAGTCATAAATCAAAATTTTATTTTATTTTCGCAAACATAATATAAAATTGAAAAAAGTATAACAGAAGCTTCTTCAATATTGAATTTTTTCATAAGGGAATAATATTTTCTTTAAATATTACAATCATTATGTTTGTCTAATTTTCCCGAGCTCCAGGTCATCAATAAAGGAAATTTATTACACTAGAATTGAGAGAGGCATATTTTTACGTATTCTTAAATTCTGTAATGAGAACAATAGATATTTTCAATATAACGGGAAGGTCTTCCAATGGGATCTCCAGCTTCACTAATTGTAGCGGACATAGTTATGGAGAAGTTACTGGACACATGTATTCAAAACCTCAACATTAAACCGAAAATAATGACTAAGTACGTAGATGATTTGTTTTGCATAATTCCTGAGTGTGAAATTGATAAAGTATTGGAGACGTTTAATGCATTTAATACGAACATTAAATTTACAATAGAGAAGGAACATGATTCTAAACTTCCTTATTTAGATACATTAATAATTAGACGGGGCAACAATTTAATATTGGATTGGTATCAAAAGCCAACAGCATCTGGGAGAATCATTAACTACTTTTCTAAGCATATTAAAGAATTATTATGAATACAGCTCGAAATTTTGTACAAAGGGTGTTAACGATAAGTGACAAGAAGTTTCATAGGAAGAACAAGGAAAGGATCAGGAATATATTAATTGAAAATAGTTTTCCCGAGCAACTTTCTTATAAACTAATAAATCCTTTTAGAAATAGTAGAAATGTTAACACAAGAAGCGTTATAGAGCCCAAGATTTATAAGTCTTTAGCTAAAGTGCCAGGAATATCAGAGCGACTTGAAAAATCAAAAATCTTCAATAACGATAAATACAAAATTGCTCATAAATCTTAGGTTATTCAGTAAAACTAAAGATAGAATTAAGAAAATGGAAATGTCGAATGTGGTTTATAAAATACCTTGTAATGGTAATGATCAGGAGAATTGTAGTAAAGTATATGTGGGTACAACGAAAAATATGCTAAAAACTAGAATAGAGGGACATAAGTCGGACCATAGATGTAGAAATTCAAATAAAATGTGTCAGTGCTAAATATTGAGAAAAATTATAAGAAACGTTACATATTTGAAATGTTACAAATTTGTAAAACACCAATGTCTCAAAGAATTAATTATAAAGCGGATACAGATAATGTCGCTCATATATATAGGCATTTAATACATAATATAGTATGATGTAATTTAGGATTATACATATGTATTGTTTATACATATGTACATATATACATCGACACATTAATATAAAACATTTTTTAGTTTTTAGTTTTTTAGTTTTTATGATTTGTATGTATTTGTGTTTTTGAAAATTTGAAATATTTTTCATTGTATATGGAAAAATGTTTCAATAATTTTCACAATTTGATTTTTGTTTTGAAGTTTGTAAAATATAATTTTATTTTATTTCCTGACGATGCTACACAAAGGCGTAGCGAAATATTAGATAAAATAAAATTAATATTTATTATAATTTATAATAAAGGAAATTTTATTGATGACCTGGAGCTCGGGAAAATTAGACAAACATAATAATAATAAAGGTCAAAAAACTAGAATAAAGTTTATTACAATAATTTTTATATAAACAGTTTTTTGTCTCTCCTAAAAATTTTAGTATTTTGAGTTGTGACCCTTTTGTATTTAGGGTGCGATATGTATATATGGCAAGCATATTATTAACAAAAAATTGCTAATAAACTTTTGCTGCTGGGCATAAATATTTGGTCTTAAGTATTATTAAAAATACAAATTATAACTAATAATAAAAGTAAGTTTAAACATGTCATTCAAATGTGTATCCACCATTAGATGATGTTACTATATGGAGCCGTTTTATACTATTCCCGTCAAAGTTATTACTGTATTTACAAAGTTGTTTTATATCTACTACGAGTTAAGCAAGTCATGTTCTTTATTTCATACTCGTATACCCAAATATTATTTTAATCGGGCCTTTGGTGGTGGCCAGTTTATCTTTTAAAGCTAGCAGTCTACCGTACTTTATAATAATGGACTCTCCAATAATTGTATCTCTACAGACGAATAAGTGATTGTGTAGTACATGCAGGTTCGTTCTTTTAACTGAGACTAAGTTGAAACACCGATTAAAATGGTCCCACCCTGTTGAATTGCTTCAGTTATTGGAGTTAATTTCTTTCTAATTATAAACGAACATATGTTTTTCGGTGAGCCATGTAACTCAAAAGTACTCATCTGCGCCTAAAAATGCTGTCGTTTTTCTTATTGTGTACATATACATGGTACTATTCTTATCAAATATGTTTTTAGTACATTTACTAAGTGCAGTTTCCTAATTCCATAGGTTTTGGTGTTAAATAGGGTTTCTTTTAAAATTTTTGCACTATATGCTGGCCTGTCTTAACAATTGTCAATCTGTTTCTATCAGTACGTAGTTTAATTCTTACAGAATCAGGCTGTTTTTCTTATTAGGCTGGTCCGTTTCTCTCGACAGTTTTCTCCCTATTTTTTATCAAAATATATTTAAACAACTACAGACGTAATGCTGTTATTGCAGGCCTGGCAGTTAACGCTAAAGTGGTGCTTTTAAACTAGTAAAATAAATTAATGAAAATAATTATACCGAATACGAAATTTATTTTCACCATATTTTATCGTTGATTTTAAATTTTTGCGATAATATTTATTTAAATTGGAAGAAGTAACGCAATATCGGTTGTAAATAATTAAGTTACGTTGGAGAATTTTATTAAAGATCTTGAGTGTTAATAAATTATTTAAATAAGATTAAAATTTTGGTGAAATTTAACAATTTGCTTAAATGAAGAGTTTTGAGGTGAATTTCCATTATCCGATGTATATCGGTTTTAGTTGTATTTTAAATAAAAAAAAAAATTATTGTAGTTTTTCGACTTTAAGGGGAATTTAAAATTTCTCGAATTTTTTGTGTGGGAAATTTCGGTTTTTAGACGGTTTTCTTTGTAAATTTTAAATTTTGAGGTTTTTAGTTCGGTCCAACACTTATGCCCATAGATTATCTTGGAGCACCGGGATAATAATTTCTGTAGGTTGACTTTAAAGCAAATTCGCTAAAAATTTAGAATATTCGAATTTTACGGGTGTTGCGAAAATACCAAAAAAAACTCATATTTCCAGAACTATATATGGCTCTTTTCAAATAGCAAAAATCTCCCAAAAATCTCCACTGATCAAGTAGTCTAAGTAGCAAGATCCTAGGTTGTCTAGTGCAGTCAGATAGTTTCAACATCAGACAAATGGATAGACGAGCAGATGATCAGGCGGACATTGTTCATTGAGCATCCCTACCTATAAGGAACCTATATATACCCTTTTCATTTTTGTTAAAACAAAAAGCCGATTTGTGTAATTAAATGTATTTCAAAATACAATTAGAAGTAACCTTAATTGGGACTTTTCAACTATTACATATAATTGTAACTTCAAATACAATTACACATTTATTTAATTACAAATTGTAATTGAAACGTAGTTGATCTCAGCCCGCAAGTCTATTAAGAACAAGGTTAAGACTAATGTGTAGCACTAGACTAATAGTAATTAGTTTTTAATTTGACTGTACCAAATTTAATTTGTAGTATTTGAATTGAAATGCATATCTTTTCTTAATTTTTTTTAAATAGTTAACATTGCCACAACTGCTGTTAATTAAGTTAGCTGGTAGGCCCTGATATGGGAATTATATAATAAACATATAAGTAATTTCATGTAAACAGCAAAAATCGGAATTTCAGCAGTATTTTTGTTTCGCCAGAAAGAACTCAAGGACTAAAGACTAAATTGAAATAATCATAACCCTTTGGTTTTGTGATGCTTCGCAATTTGTGCAAACTCATTTTTTTACGAATATTCCAATTTATTTGGCCACTTATACTAATGCAGTGTTTGTCTGCTAATTGTCAAATCATGATTGAAGTCATAATGAGCGCTGATATACTTACAAAGGTAATTATGCCGTCGTTAATTTTCAGTTGAATTGTAACTCTATTGTTACTGCATCGCATTCGTTACACAAAGTGCTTACCCGCAAAATGCCACTACACATCTACATTAGACAGTAACAAAAGAGCGAAATGTTTTGTATACATCATATGATGCTTTGCATTCGACAGAGTGAAATTGATTTGGCATAATTGTATTGCACTGCAATGCCTCAAATAAGTTGAAACCCGCAGTGTTTCTTTACTGTTGGAACAAAATTGCATGTTTCCAAGTTAATAATAATTCATTCATACCATACTTTAGCAAAGTCCTTAAAAGACAGAATCATGGCTACTTTTCCTTTGCAAGTTTGAACGTAAAAATTTCTGCCAGAGGATTTCATTAAATATTTAAGGATGTCCTTTTGAAAAGCTGTGGTTAGTTTTAGCTTTAAAAGTGATTTACAAGGAACTAAATTCTACTCGATTCGACGACGAGTGTCATTAACGTGCATCATGGTAAACAATTTTTAAAATGTCGTTGTCATTAAAGCACTACATTTACAACCAAGAAAAGTAATAAATGCGTCTGTTTTTATCTAAAGAGGCAAATGGAAAATAGTAACCAGAACAAAACATAGAAATAACCTAAATAAAATCGGTGTGCTCAGGTGTGTTTGTGAATGATCTGTAATCAAAGCAATAACCATAACAGTTTTATTTGAAAATATATCAACTGGGATTATTACTGCATTCAGATGCAATGCCGACGTTTGAAGAGTTTTTAAGAGAATCAGCCAAACAAAGCAAAATCGATTTCTTTAGATTAGATTTTACCATTTTTATGAACCCAAAGAGAAGATTTTAGAGCAACATATTATGATTGATGAATTAATAAATTATGATTGATTGATGAATTAATCCAATCATACTTTTATTGTATATAATAATAATATTACCCCTCTTAAAAATATAGAAAATCATTAGAGTGACAACAATATTTTTACGTTAACAAGCATTATATGATTGGTTAAAACACAAATATTATGTTTGTTAAAAATATTTTATTGCTAGGATTATTATGTTATTTTTATTACAACAAGTATTAACATTTTATGTCTTAAATAATAATTTTTAATTATCCAATTTATTGTATTTAAATCTTAATAAACTATCTAAACTATCAATGCAATTGCAATAAATTGCATGAAATAGTGTTAGGATGGACCATAAGTTTGTGTACGTGTTTGCACGTGTTTTACCTCTTCCTGGATAGTGGGAACTTCTGGAATTTTCATTTCTTATATGTATACCGAGGTGCGCCGACGTAAAATCCTAGACTGTCTTCTTTGCAACTTCAAAGTGTTTGATGCGCAAACCGTACCCTACTGCTGAGTGCCATACATCCATATTGGCTTTATAAAAAATTTGCATAACAGGACTTTTTATTTTACTACCAGGGAGAGTTGGGACATATTAAATAGTGGAGTTGATTTATTCTAAGTAGTATAGACGTTGTTTTGGTCTGAATATGACGAGTGCAATTAAATCCTATATATTCGTTGTTACTCAAATATTTAACGTAGATTTGTTACTGTTTTAGTGGATTTACCTTTACTCTCATCGTCTACAGCCAGCCTTAAAGCTCATTAATATGAGACTCAAGTTGTTCGTATGCAACTTTCGGTTGTTTGTTAAATACAGTGTGATCTGCAGATATTATATATATGTGTGCTCCCTGATATTGATATGTAATAGCGGTTCTTGTATACTACTTTGATGGACTCCAGCAGAGACTTACCCACTTTTAGAAAACTGGCCCTTTGACCCTACTTTAAACGTTCTGTCTTGTAAATAGTTCTGAAGAAGCTTGTTGGAGTTTTCAGGAAGAACTGACGGTATTTTATTGAGTAGCCAATCATGCCAGGCTTTTTCGAAAGCTGAACGTTATTGTTTACCTTTAAATCCCGATCTAATTATTGACTTGCTTGCTAGTACTATGTCCTGTTTGAAATTCAAACTGATGGTCCAGAATTATGTTTTATTCGTTAAGATAAGAAGTTAATCTCGAGACGAATAATTTTTCAAATTACATTGATAAATTTCAGCGTAGGCTAATGGGCCTGTGCGACGTAAGCTGTTAAAAATCCTTTCCCGCTTAAGGGATCATAAAAATGGAAAGAAACTTACCCGCAACATGGCAGTAAATATAAATGATAAAAATCTCACAGCATAATTATATAAGTTTCTTATATAAAACACTTTCTTAATAAGACATTATAAGAGCCTTACAAACCTGCACAGATTACAATCCGCGTTTTTTGTTGAGTTCAAGTTTTTGGTTGGGTCAATTATAAACAATGGTTTGTTTATCACAACTATAGTAATGTTTATAATATTTTCTAATTACCATAATATGTTCACGGCATAAGGAAAATTGTTGCAGATTTGTCATTACTATGATTTTTCTTTGCGTGAGTAAGAAAATGCACCAGCGAACACAGTGTAATCAGAACTTGTTGTTTTTAATTAATTTTATGAGTTTAGCCATTTAGCCTGAACATTGAAGAACATTTTCATTTAACCAAAATTTCTTATTTTAACCGAATGTTTGTTTTATTATCTGCGGGACCCACATTGTAAAAAATACAAATCGATGGTATCATCAGATACCACGAGATGAAGTGAAGCATCGATAGGACTCATATGTCAACAGCTTACTTTTTAGACCGAACTTTCCGGTCATATATTTTTGGGAAAAAAGGGGTGGTAATATGACACCGAAACTTGGCACACTTGCTACACTAACAAGAGAAACCAAAAATTATTTAAATTTGATCACTAATAGGGATAGAGTTATCCCTTGGAGCCATATATAGAGTTTTGCATGCAGCTCCACCTAAAGGGCAATAGATACTAAATAGCCTGAGGTAGAATGTCGGCAGTGCGAATAATGGACATGTAGTAAAAATGGTTGAAATCGGACAGTCAAGGACAAGGTACCCCTTGTCCTGGATCCATATCATTTTTTTATATAATTTTCTGTTTTCCTTTAAGTACTAACAAAATTAGTCCAAAATATAAAAGTTTTATTCTTCAATTAACAATTCTTCAACTACGTTATATAATTATAAATGTTGGTTGTGAAGTAGACGCCTTATACTACTTCTGACAGGATCAAATGATGCAAGTGCTCGTTGGTGTTCTATTGCATTCCTGTAGTCTTTATTGCGTGCTTCTTTTGCTTCGTCGGTCAGCGTGCTACTAGGTAGTACATGTTCATCAATTATAGTTTTTTTTTCATTCACCAATGTTTTATGTTTAGTAACAGGCATGAATTAACATGTTTAATTTTCAAGATAATGTTTAATATAACATAATGATATCTTTCTTGGTGTTTAAGTCTCGCATATTCCCGCTCTGCTTTCTACATTTTTTCTTTCTTGGTTCTGGTTTTATTCTTTATTCTTAACTTCGCTTGCATTACCTGGTATCTCGTCACAACTACCAGACAGCTACATGATAAACGTGGTTCATTTGCTACCAGTTCACATGCCAAATAGGCACTTGGTCAACAATAAAACACCAATGAACTGGCACAAATTTCTCAGAACGAAAAATGACACTGAAGTCTCCAAACCAAAATTGACAAGGCGTGGAGGAAATTCGTTTTGAGAAACTACTTCTGCTATGTATCACCATCTAATTTCTTACAGCATGTTATTATTCGAAGAGGATTTAAGGCTAAACTGCAAGCTTCACTATCATTTGCTCGGCCTATATTATTTTGCAGATTATTAATTTCGGTAGGGGTTTAAATTTTGTATGAAAATATTTTCCAGAAATTCTATGGGACAAAAATATGGTTCAATTTGTATAATAATACATGGCTTCTCTTTCTTGTCTCCACTGCGACTTGTTTCCCTCATGTTTTTATGGTAGTATGTAGGTAAAATTTGACATAAGGTACTTACCAGTTTTATAACATTTTTTGCTTCCTAGAAATATGTTCAATCGAGGAAAGTAGCTTAATGTCTCAACCACGTATCTTTATTACCAAGAATGTCTGCTAGTTTTGTTAAATGTGTCTGCAAGGTTTGCTAGAATAAAAAATAACTATCGATTTGTAACTTATTTCTCTTAATGTCAGCACTAACAATAGCAGGTGCGGAACGTTCTTACACTTTTGGGGGTAAATTGTATAAAATCTAATAAAAATTGTTAAATTTATTCTATGGAAAAACATTTATTCTTTGTTTGGTGAAGGAGTGTGAGGAGCGTGTATATTCCACTCCCACTCTGCATCTGCCCTTGCCCAACAGTTAATATTAAATCCCTTTTAGTGTCATTGCTCCGTCCCTCCCAATCACCTTCGTTTTATTTTCTCAACTTGCAGTAAACCTTGAAATGGGGCCGAATTTGTAAAAGTTTTTTTTTTTCAACTTAAAGCTTTAATTTTAAGTGGTTTACTAAACTGTTACGACAGCTACATATATGTTGTTTCCCAACAACATGAAAGAAAGACATATATCTAAGTTTCCGAAACACATGTTAAATCGAATTTCTTCGGATTAAAGCCATAGAACATCAAAAAATAAAATTTGACTACAAAAGACTTGCATCTTGATACATACGAGTAGTGAGTAAGTAGTTGTTTCATTACAAAGTTGTAACTTGAAGATAAACGCTTGTTTCCGTACGATTGTTATATATATATATATATATATATATTAAAGGGTCATTAATTAAATGTTGCGAAATGAGAGTAAGCTTTTTAATTTCACGTAAGAGACTGAACTTTGAAACGTAAGGTACACTGCCGACCAGTTGATTAGGTTCACATTTTTTAAACATTCAATATGAGTTTTTTCGGCACATAATAAATTTATTGATTATTTTCGATTTTTTAATGGTAAAATATGGCATTATATATGATTAAAAATGCAAAAATTTAATCAATAATCAATCACTTTTTAGTATATTTTTTTTTTTGAAAATAACATGCTTTTAAACATCGAATTTTTGGCTCACTTGAATAGGTTCAACGCCATTAATTGAAAAAATCTACACTACCCTCACAGCTATGCAGACGACTAAGGTAACTTTCCTCTTTTCGCAAATCGTGTAAATAATAATTATATTCATCTGGACCTTCTAAATTGATCAGAAAAAACAACACGATGTCATTCCTTTTTTTAACTCATGTGTTTGTGTACAAACCGGAGTCGTTTTTCTTTCTGAGCAGCATTTAGAGGTGTTTCTTTTTCAATTTTGATTGTTTTCAAATGCTTGGCACTTCGATTGATACGATTTACTGTGACTAAACTAGCAGTAACACCTGTTCTTTCTTCTATTTTTGCAGCCGAATCGCTAGAATTGGAGGCAGCTCTTACGACAGCCCTTCTGTCCGCTTCTGTTGTGACTTTGCTCGTACGCCCTTTCATGTTTTTTCCATAATCTGATTGCTGTCTTATAAAATTAATCACAACATTTTCGCTTCGTCCATGTTTTTTTGCAATTTTTCTATGGCTTAGGCCAGTTTCTACAAACGCTTTAATGTTGGTTTTTTCTTCTTCATTTAATGACGTGTTGCGTCCCATCTTTAATAAAAAAACCTTTAAATATAATGCAAATACTCACAAACACTTAAATTCAGATAAATTTTAAATTATCCGGTGCTAACGGCAAACTGATTATTTGTTTAATGAACCTATTCAAGTGAGCTAAAGTTTAGTTAGTTTTTTGTTATATCAATTTGACCATAAACAATATGTTCTCTTAAAGCGTAAATTAAGAGAAATTTAAATAAAAATGTAATAATTTGTGAACCTATTTAACTGAGCGGCAGTGTAAATAGTGGTGTGTTTTTATACTGAGTTTTGTCACTTTTGCGTGATAGCAACAACCGAGCTCCATATATAAGTTAACAAAAACAGGGTCTTAGTTTTTGTTAGGTTTTTATTAAAAAATAAAATTATAAAATCAACTTTATTCTTTTACTAGTTAACTCATTCTTTTTAATACTTAAAAACAACTAACTTAAAACTAAATTACCAAAATATAGTAAGCAACCTCATATCCAATTTATGCTGACTCTGCGTCTGCTTATTGCTTATCCATAATAAATGTTTATTTATTTCATTCTTTCGCAATTCAGAAAATATAGCTGACAAAGCGCAATGAGGCCGTTGGCTTTTAGTATTTTAAATATTTTAAACACCCTCTTGGAAATGTGGTGTTGTGTTAACTCCTCCCTCACTTAAGTGAAAGGCGTCCCCGGACTTCTTCAGATCTTCAATAGCAGTTTGAATGACATGCTGACGACGGCTTTTCTTTATTTTTTGATGGGCCTTAAAGCAGGCAAAACTGATAATTAGAACAATGAAAACGAAAGTGGTAGACAGCAAAGGGACAGTTATCACCTTCATTTTTATATTTTCTATATGCCGCAAGTTTTCTGCGTTTAAGCTTTGAAGATACGGTAAGCTTAATATTTCCTGATGGTCCGTAATGTTCAAAAGAGCGGATGTTGGTGATCCTGGTAATTTCTTTACAATATTCCTTTGATTTCTATATAGGGTCCCATTAATTCTTGTTTCGTCACTAAAGGTGAGTAAAAATGTACCAGTGACAGTCTTCTCTACACCATCATTTGTTTCAATTGTGACAGTTTGATCATTGATGATGATTACGCCCTCGTCAATAACTGTAATGGGTTCTAGATGAGATGGCCGAGTGGTACAACAAGCGTGACCGCCAGAATGAAGTTGTTGAGCGCATGTTGAATAATTCAGTCTTCTACAGAATGATGTTGTCAGCGTAGCACTGCAATTTCCGATTGCTAGAATTCGATTTCCACAGTCCGCCACACTGTTTGCGTCATCGAAATGGAGAATTGTATTGTTGTGTTGAACCGGATACAAGGTTACTTTTTTACAAACTATATCTGGTTTAGGATACTTAATTAAAAAATGTAAAAACTTATTATCTAATAAGACTCTTATATTAGCAACTTCCATTAAATCTGTTATAGTTATATTTGTAGAGTGCTCATTAATCATAATATTTAAATCATTAGAGTCCAAAATCTGTGGATTAACAATGCCAACTTTTGTGAGAGTAATCGAAAGCATAAGGCTTTCTAGTTCTGAGATCAAAATTCTATTTCTTGCAAGCAGAGTCTCGTATAAGTGCTCTGTATCAATTACCTTATCTTTTGCTTTGTTAATAATAATATTTACAATGTCTGTTAAGTTATTTATTTTTTGCTGTAGCTTTGTGTTTATTAAAATCTGCCTATTTTCTGCGTCGATGAGCTCCCTCTGTTTAAATTCTAAATTTTCAAAATCATCATGCTCTGGTGTCCCGGCGACTATCTTTAGAGCAGTACCCAAGATGTTTATACTTCTTGCGTTCCTGTGATGGACATTTATTGTGGCTAGTAATGTGTTTATGTGCCCTATGTCTGCATCCAGTATCTTTTTCATATGCGACTGAGGAAAATGGTTCTTTAATTTTTCTGTATTCTCAACCATCTCAGCATACATTGTAAGATTTGTTGTGTGCCGTAAATAATCAAAACTTTGCCAAATCATTGCGGAGCCGTCAGAAACAGGTATGTAGTCTGAACCAGAATAATCAGTTAATTTTGCAGTTGCTTGCGCAATAAAAAGTAGCACCATAAGAGTCCTAGGATTATATAAAAATAAAAATGAATAAAACTAAACTATCTTAAATTGTCCTTATGGACCACCCTCCCTTTAATGAGAACGGTTGTCCCCAAATCGGCTTCTACAGTTTCCTCAATATATAATGGTGTAAGCTTATTGCCTAATCTTCTATTTGTTTTAACAAGAACTTTTTCACCTACTTCAAATGTTCGATTCTGTCGTGTTTCATTTAATCGTCTCATTTGAGACTCTTGGGCTTTCTGTACCTTGTTTCTCACATCAATTTCAAGCTCCAATGAATTAGAATGAATTACATCAATAGGCCTTTTGTTTGTGACCGTATGAATTGTTTTATTATATTCTATAGTTGCTAGTAATATTAATTGTACTGTATTACTAATGGATTTTTCTAGCTTAAGGCATCTAGCAATTTATAAAATAGTACTATGTAATCTCTCGACCTGTCCATTCGAAGTACTATGAAGCGGTGGTGCATTGACAATTTCCACACCAAAATTATTACTCAGCATTGATTTTATTGTTTCAGAATTAAATGACGGTTCATTGTCACAAAATATTACTTTCGTACGAGGGAAAAAATTCATCAGCTGTAGAATCGGTGATTCTACATCTATTATAGTTCTCGAATCTATAGGTTGAACAATTGCAAACTTGGAGAGTTTGTCTGCACAAGTTAAAAAATATTTTTTATCTGTTGAGAATATATCAATATGTAAAATTTCCCCTACATATGATGGAATTGGTGTTGCACCAATCACTTGTTTTTGCGGATGGCGATCGTATTTAGCTTTTTTGCAAACTTTACAATTTATGACCACCTCCTTTGCTATCTGTGTCATTTTTGGGAAAAAATAGTCTTCCAAAATTTGTTTGGAATTTTCTTGCGCTGCTCTATGAGCTCTATTATGTTCAGTTACAACAATTTCCCTTTGCTCATCTTTATTTGTGATATCCACAACTAAATTTTTTGCATAACGAAATGTTGTTGAGGGAAATGTTTCAATTAGTCTGTGTTGTATTAAAGCCAAAATTGGTAGTTCGCAATGAATTGCATTCACTACATCTTCTTTTACAGCATCAAAAATTTTATCCATTAAAAGTGCCCTATCTGTAAAGTTTATTATGTGTCTCGTTTTTGTTCCAAACAAAACAAATGTTCTTGTTGGCAGCTCTGTACCCTCTTCAATCACTATCTGATTTCTAAAACAATTAATCGGTTTATCAGTTGATTCAATAGTATAAGATAAAGAGACTTCGCTATGTATTGTTGCAATATCAGAGCTTGAACTCTTACCAAAAGTGTTATTTTGTAGGGTATGAACACCCTGCAAAGTAAGCAGGTTTTGTCGCGATAAAGCATCGGCGACGTGATTTTCCTTTCCCGGTTTATAATAAATTTGAGCGTTGTGCTCATCGATAAATGCTTTCCACCTTTTTATTTTCGAATTAGGGTTACGATCCGAAACCGCAAATGTAAGCGGTTGGTGGTCTGTAAAGATATTCAGATTCCCAACGCCATATAAATAATTCCTAAGGCTTTTCAAAGCCCATACAATTGCCAGTAACTCCCGTTCATTGGTGGCAAAATTTAATTCCCTATCCTTCAGAGTTCTTGAAATCATGGTTATTGGTTTGCCATTTTGAGACAAAACCGCACCAAGTCCATAGGCCGAAGCATCAGTCGTTAGGTCAAACGATTTTCCGTAATCGGGGTAAAGTAAAATAACATCTTCGGATGCTAAGACCTCTTTAAGTTTATTAAAAGCCTGAAGTTGCTTTTCGTCAAAATTCACAACTATTTTTTTAGACTGACTGGCGCTAACCTTGCCATTTTCACCTTTCAGTATATCGGTCAAAGGCCTTGCAATCGATGCAAAGTTCTTAATGAAGCATCTATAATAGCTTGCCAGTCCCAAGAAGGATCTTAACTCAAAAACTGTACAGGGTAGTTTATAGTTTTTTATTGCATATATCTTACTAGGGCTCGTTGTTATGCCACCTCGCGATACTACAAATCCTAAAAACTCAACCTTTTCTTTGAAGAAGTTTGATTTTTCGCGAGAAACTCTCATATTGGCATCACAGAGTTTATCCAAGACCCAAGCGATGTGGTCGACATGGGTTTCCATATCTTTTGAAAAAATTATAACGTCGTCAACGTAAACGTGGCACGACTTTCCTATTTGTTCCCTAAGAACATCGTCAATGGCTCTCTGAAAAATGCTCGGTGCATTTTTAAGCCCAAACGGTAATCTGCAAAATTCATATTTCCCGTTTCCTACTGAAAAGGCTGTTTTTTCACGGTCCTTTTCTGCCAATAATATTTGATGAAATCCCGATTTAAGGTCTAGAGTAGTAAAATATCTAGCCGTACCCAAATTTGATAATATAACACTTACATTTGGAATGGGATACCTATCAGACACAGTTTTCGAATTTAGTTTTCTGAAATCCATAACAAGTCGTTTTTTAATGTTTCCATATTCATCAGTCCCTTTTTTATCTACCACCCAGACAGGGTTATTGTAGGGTGATCTGGATGGGCGGATGATGCCATCCTTTAAAAGGTTACGAACTTCTGTATTTACGAAATCTGCTACACCCATTGGATATGGGTATAACTTTGAATATATTGGATTTTCATCCTCAGTGCGAATAGTCGCAATGATATTTGTGTTAAAGGGTAATGCTTCATCAGGTTCAGCGAAGACACCCTTTCTTTTTCCTATCATATTTCGAAATCTCTCGGATACCTCCTGAGGTACCTCAATTTTTTCCACACTTGTAAAATTTACATTCCTACATTTAAAAAACTGAATTGGTTCTGATCCAGTCTTGTATATCAGCTTTTTATTTTTCAAATCGAGCTTAGAGTCTGCGATTTTTAATAAATCAAGTCCTATAATTCCGTCAAACGACGTCAGGTTTGGAAGAATGAAAAAGGTAGTATTTATATTGAAAAGATTAATAGTGCATTTATGTTTTATGGAATTAAAGCCATGAAGTGACTTCACCATAAATGTCTCATCAACATTCCTCACATGTTTTAATTCTGGTAATGGTCTTATATAGTTTTTTGACGCGCCTGTATCTATCAATAATTTAATTTTCCTCCCTGCTATAATCCTTTCTATGTACGGGAGCAGGGAGTCGTGACTAAAAAATTAATTTGGTCATATTCTGAAATTTCATTTTCTATATTAGACACTTCTGTATCAGCCTCATACTGATAATTATTATCTACATGACCATTTTTTTCATGCGCCATATGATTGACCCGCTGCTGCTTCAAGCCTGTGAACCTGGTGGCACCACTATTTGGTCTTTTTATTGCCGGGCTCACGTTTATGTTCGGTTGTGCTCGCCATTGATTGTTAATTTTTTGGGGCTGTTTGAACCTTGATGATGGATCGATATCCATCGGTTCCACCTCCTGCTTTCGTTCTTTTGAGCTATCCTGTCGTCTGTCATAATAAGGATTTTTCCTTTGTGTGTTATTATTATTAGCAAACCTAGCGTTTTTAGAAAAAAATTTCTGTTGTGTTTTTTCCTCCATACTTTTAGCATAATTGCTAGCAAAATTATAGCGCACATGGTTTGATTCAACCTCTTGGGCCAATGCCAGCGCTGATGGAAGATCCTTTGGCTTTGCCGAAAAAAGAATGTCGCTTAAAGATTTTTTTGCCCCTGAAATGAACACGCGTAATGCATCCATTCGATATTTTTCATTTAATGATGCAGCCAGATCACTATCATAACTCATTATTGTTTTATTTGTTAGAAGTGTGAGTTTCCGCTCCACTTCATCATAATACTCTAAAAGACTTAGATTTCCCTGTCGAAGGGTAGACATCTCTTGTTCTACTAAATAAATGGGTCTCTTGTCCGCATAGGTGAAATCGAGTCTATTAATAATGGCCTTAAAATTCAGAGGGGTGTCGAAAGAAGCCAAAATCATGTCGGCCGTACCCCTAACTTTATTTCTAATGATTCCCAAAGCCTGAAAATGGGTGGAACTCCCATCAAATTTTTCATAAACTTTATAAGCGGTGTGTGCCGCCTTTCGCCATGAAACATAAGTTTCATGCTTTCCTTCAAAATCCGGCAAAGATTTGGCAATGTCTAGGGTCTCTTTGCACACTACGTTGTCCCTAATTTGAGCCTCTTCGTAAGTCTCAATTTCTGGAGCACTAATGTTCAGATTATTTATTGTCTGTTGTAGTTCACCTAACTTTTTTTCAAACTGCCTTTCCTGCACCACAAGAGCACTGGAAACGGCACTTTCCACAATAGCCTTCAGTTGCTCGGGTGTTATAGACATTTCGCTTGAAACCACTAATTTTTCGAATTTTTCCAACAGTGCGCTAATTTCACTGTTCATAAAACTAACAAAACTTTCACAAAAAGTTTGCTTATAAAATAAACTCCTTCTGAAGGAGCCAACAACTCGTTAAAAAAAAATTTTAATTATTTAAAAATTATAGACATATACAAATGTTAGGCCTCACCAGCTAATTAACAAATATTACACAAATACAAAACAAATAACGTTGGCCAATAATTAATAAACAAGAAACAATTCTCGTTTGCACTAAATTATTTGTTTATTTTCTCACAGTTCAAAAACCCTATCTTTACACAGATATTATTAATTTTCTTTATTTATGTCAAAAACAAAAATGAGCACTCTACTTACATTGAAACAAAATAAATTTTAATTTATTGGTAAGTTTTCTTCAATAGTTGATTCCTCTGTTGGTTGCAGTTTAGCTATTAAGTTGATAGTTGATTCCTTTATATTCAGTTGCTGGGTTTTTAACTCTCGTTGGGCGCCAGTTAACAAAAACAGGGTCTTAGTTTTTGTTAGGTTTTTATTAAAAAATAAAATTATAAAATCAACTTTATTCTTTTACTAGTTAACTCATTCTTTTTAATACTTAAAAACAACTAACTTAAAACTAAATTACCAAAATATAGTAAGCAACCTCATATCCAATTTATGCTGACTCTGCGTCTGCTTATTGCTTATCCATAATAAATGTTTATTTATTTCATTCTTTCGCAATTCAGAAAATATAGCTGACAAAGCGCAATGAGGCCGTTGGCTTTTAGTATTTTAAATATTTTAAACACCCTCTTGGAAATGTGGTGTTGTGTTAACTTATATACAAATGTAGCTATAATAACAATTTTAAAATTTATTTGGTCCTAGTGTTCTTGCATTATTGGCCGAGTCTCAAAACGTAATATGCAATAATAAGCCCGCCATTTGAATAGAATTTATATGCTATTAAAAAGAGCTTGCATAATATTTTGTGTGTTGAGTAAACCTGGACCCGACGACAAATGCAAGTCCTTATCGACGCAGCCGTGTAATTGTATTGACAAACAGTGTTTTAAAATTTCTGTGAGATTCACTCGAAGTCATTCCACTGTAAATTGATTATGTGAGGTGTTTTTATATGACGAAATAGCATATTCGACTTTGACGAATTATTATTAAAAATTGTGTTTGAATGAAAAACTGGCAGCAAACAATCACCCTATGAAATTGAACAAGCGAAAATTAGCAGGAATGTTTTTTATTGAAATAAATAACGGCTGTAAAAAATAGATTGTAGCTAAAATTTGGCATTTTAATAAACTTTTTTGGGAAAGACATACAAATACGAAACTTAAAGCTACAAATTCAAAGGTCTGCATTAATTTATTGATGACAAAATATGCCAGAATGACTTATGATGAGGCAATGCAAGCAGAGTTAAAGGGGGAAGAATTTTATATAAATCAAAGGAATATAAATATAGCGAATGTTTTTGTAAAAAACGTTGCTCATGTGGTAGGCTTTCTTTTAAAGTAGAATCTTAATTTAAAACTCAACAGTTGTGTTTAAAAGTTTCCCTCAATACTGCCACCTAAATTTAAAATATACGAGGACGGATCAATAAGCCCGTGATTTATTTTTCAACATAATCTCCTTTTGACTCAATACACTTAGTCCAACCTTTCTCCAGTTTTTTACTCCTTCCAAAAAATAGGATTTTTCGTGGTCCTTAAAATAGGCATTTGTTTGGTTAATAATTTTATCGTTGGAGCTAAATCTCTTTCCACCGAGCCATTTCCTTAGGTTTGAAAATAGGAAGTAGTCACTAGAGGCTAAATGAGGAGAATTTGGCGGATGAGGTACCAATTCGTACCTTAATTCATAAAGTTTTGCCATTGAGACTGAACACGTGTACAGCCGTGCTTTATAGTGATGAAAAAGCCATATGTGGTCGTTTTCTTTCTAAATCCTCATTAATCGGTCTAATAAGTTGGCATAATATTCGCCGTTTATTGTTTTTCCCTTTTGAAGATAATTGATGTGGATTATTCCGCGTGCATTCCAAAAACACTATTGCCATCACCTTATTGGCCAAAAAACTTACCTTAGCCTACTTCGGAGCAGGTTCATCTGGAAAAACCGATTGTTTAGACTGGTGCTTGGCCTCAGAGGTACAGTAATGGATCCATGTTTCATCCACAGTTAAAAAACGCCGCAAAAACTCATTCGGATTGCGGTTAAACAACTCTAAACTATCCTTTGACGTTGTCACACGTTTAGGTTTATGGTGATCATTTAAAATCGAAACCACACTGCCATATGAAATGCCTATGGCATCAACAATCTCACGCACTTTTACTCTTCGATCGGCCAACACCATATCGTGGATTTATCGAGCTTTTCCTTGGTTTGATTGACGGTTTTTTTCGCAAAAAATAATGTTTAATGAGCACTCGAAATTCACTTTTTTCCATTTTTAGCCAAATACTCGAGGTTGTATATTTTGAACAGCTGTTAAGCGCAAAATAAATGACGACACTTGCTCAAAATTTGACAATAGTCTATTATCAGGTGGTACTTGATGGGAACAAAATTCCTTAGTAACCTTAATTGCACTCGAAATACAAGGAAATATAAGGAATAACCCCTAATTATTGGTTGTTGGGAGGCAGCGTAATCGATTATTCGACATTTTCCAATAACCGAAAAAAACACCGTTCCGGATTTATATAATCATGAAAAACCAGAAAGCTCGGTTTAATGAAATTTTAAAATATATTTATTGCTTTCTAAAGTACATACATGGAACAAAGTCATCGTCGCTTTGCTTATCCAACGTTTAAAGAACACAGTGATTTTCATTTATTACGTCCTATCGTTGTTAATAGTTTAAAAACGACTTTAGTTACATCCTTGGTGGTTTTTCAAGCGGATGTTAAATTCTACGTACGATCTCTACTATTTCGAATACTTCACACCCAGTAACCACTCCCAAAATGCTGCCCCTTTTGCTTTATTTTTATCAAATTCTTGGGATCACTTCTAGTATCTCGGATCCTTGCAAAATATTTTTTTTAGCTTAGTTAAGCTGAAGTCATAACGCATGCATGGGATGAACCCGTATCCTTGTGCGATTTTTTCCAAAACTTTAATATTTTCATAGCTTGATGATACAAACTACACCACCACTTTTTTTAACCTCACGCTTCTGGTTCTATTTTTGTCCAATTTGGTTCGACAACAAAGCACTCTGTGTCCTGCGCACAAATTCATCCCAGCACAAAACTTAAAAACTGTCAATGTTTACGTCATGTATTTATCTAATTATGACTGTCAAAAAACTGACTTCAGACTATTTTGTTTAAAAATAAATAACAAATAAGAATTAAAATCGTTCATATTTCATCTAGACAAAAGTGTGCGTCACTTACAGTAGTGAGTGAACAACATTTAAAATTATATATTTCTTTACATGGGTTGTTATTTTGTTTGTTAACCTAGATCTGCCTTGAATGTATTCATAACTTTTACACTTTCGATCCAAGTTTTGCTGGTTGTTTCCTTACAACTTCTTTTCGTCTAATTTTTTTCGTTTTATGTGGTGTTCTGTTATATTTTAAACTTAATAATGCCATAAATGTGTAGAGTTCGCTGATACCAGCAGCCGACAAGCAACCCTACACCATGACTCCAGCATGACCATGTTTGTTTCTTTTGCTGGAAAGCATTTTGCTGGAGAGCAACTGAATACGACAAATACCTATAGGGACAATGTGTTATTCTCTAATGGGAACTTGTTCCGTGTATATCGTTCGGTTTGATGACGATTAATCGACTGTTTCCAAAATAATCATAAGAAGACCATAAATGATAATACCCTCTAATAAGCCGCAAAATTTTGTTTTCTGAGTGGAACTTCATATTACCAGAACCCCATTTTTACAAAACAAGGCAACCGCCACAGAAAAAGGGAAAAATTTGCATCAAACCGACTTTCTAACCTTTTATTTTTAAACTCTGTTTTTAATCAAATCAATTAAAAAAACTCTTTAACACCCTGAACCAAAGCAGCAATTTTAATAAACTCATTTATATTTTGTTCCATAAATATAATTGTTTAGGTCATTTATGATTAATTTTAACGTTAGCTAAATTAATCGATTAATCGATTATTTTTTTCATTTTATTTATGAAACCACAAGGATAAGATACAATATTTCTAGTTTTCCTACAAATTTGGTAGAATGTATTCTGTCGAGCTGGCGTAAGCAACCAGCGATATGCACTGGAGACCAGCTTATCACCTAGCAATAGTTTTGTGAATTGTTTGTTAATTAACTACTTGGGAAATTAGTAAGTTTGAATTATACAAATTCATTATGTTTGTGATGACAATTTCCACGGCTTCGGTAGGGAACATTTCTCTCACCGCCTGTTGCTGAGCACTAGGCATGATGTCTCGAGCACAGCACTACAGTAAGTGTGACGTCCCCCATAAAAATCACACACAGTGGTGAAAGATTGTTTGTAATATTTATTGCGGTATATTTGGAAACATATAAGCAAGTTTCCGACAGTTGTATTGCTAACACTGTTTTGAAAATTATACCAAGACAAGAAAAAAATTGAAAGTCGCTTTATTAATAAAAATTTAACAAATATATATTGCGCTGAAGCAGTTTTTAATGAAAATGTTATTGATTTTATTTATTTATTTTGTTTACATCTTTTTTGTTTTATATCTTTTAATTATAAAACAATTATTATCAATCTGCATGCTGTGCCTTTGTTAATGTTCAAAATATACTGTTTGGTTTTCCACTCACTTATTTTATAATTAATAATTGTATATTTTTTGTAAGAGGCATTTTAGTTTAAAAAATGAAAATATTGTTACGTTTATTACTACAATAAACGTTAATTTGTAGGGTTCGATTAATTGCAAATATTAAAATACACAGTCCTTAATGATTTTATCAGCTCTCAACTTTATTCGGAAATTACGACTCTTATATAAGTTAACACGTTAAATATTTTTCTTTTTACTTTTTGTTTATTGTATTGTCATGTTTGCATATTTCCCTTTTGTTTGTTCTATTTACGAAATCTAAATGCTGACACCATGTCTGCAGTTTATTGCATTCTTGTATGATCATATTACTTACCTGAATTGTCATTAAAATAAAACACAATTTCATAAAGAATTATGTTAAATTACTTTTTAGCAATTAAGCGCATCATTTATTTTTTTTAATTTGCGGCTTAGTAGTCTTGTATATGTGTTCGTGTGTGTGTGTGCATCTTTTGTTTACTTTTTATTTCTGTAGAAGTTGTTTTTGTTTCTACTTTGAATCGCGGTTTGTAGTGTTTCCGCTACGCAATTGTTTTTGCTTTATGTTTATGACATTGCGTATTTGTACAATAGGTCATTTCACACATCTTCGATCATTACTTCGTAACAATATTTTCCATGTGTACAAGAAATATAAACGTTGCAAAATAAATCTTTCAAAGGTTGAATTAAACAAGTAGGTATAAGATTTTATTTCAAAAAAAGCTTTAATTCAAAGTTTATTTTGATTCAAAATTATATTTGTTAAAGTTAAAAAATGGTTAGGAAAATGTCGGTAGTTCTGTCCGTCCGACTCCAAACAACTTTTCAACTTAGCACAACTTCGCAAAAACTACTTTACGACTTTTATTGGTACACGCTCATTAAAGACAGACTTATTGTCTGTCTTCTTTAATTATTCGTCTGTGCTGTATCATTTCGTATGTAAGTACGTATTGTCTGTAATTTATGGATTCTACCCTTTTATCCTACCTAATTTTCATTTTGAATCACAGTCTCTTTTCACGGTTATTTATCGTACCCAAAAAAAGTTATTAACTAAAACATAAAGTAACAGCATCGCTTTATCAACCTCTTTTATTAATAAAAAAAGTCAAATTATAGTAGGAACTTGAAAAGTCCCGGATTTGAAGTTAACACTACTTTATCGAATTTAAATCTTTTTCTTGCTCTCATTTTTCCTTTAACTTATTCTCCCTAAAGTTATGCGCCATAATTTTATTTCTGAACATTTAATTTTAGCGCTTTTAATCGACCCACCATCTTAAATGAAGATTTCCGTTTAGCCAACAATGAAATCGTTGGCAGGAAAGCGGAAAGTAAAATTAAGTAATTTGACTTGAGGCGATATTTGAATAAAAACTGTGAGTAGCCGAGTTCAGTTTTTGAATTGTTTTCTTTTGGCAAATGTTTGGCTTAACACCCGAATGTTGAAACTCCCGGAAATAATTTTATTCGTTTGGCTTGTTGTTGTCTATTTGCGGGATTGTCTGCTACTTGTTTGTTTTGTTTTTTGTTTTTTTTTTTTTTGTAGGGAAGTTTGTGTGCATTTTATTGAAACTGAAAGTCAAGTATTTCATTGCAATTTTCTACTGCTTTTACTTTTACACTCCGATTCAATTGAATAGATTCACATTATTTTTGTTACTTAGATGGCGATATATTTTGGCATTTTATAATGAGAATAACTATTTTACTCACAGTAAACAGAGTTATTGCTGTTTGAAAGCTGATGGCTGCATTTGTGGGATATTGTTATAGATTACACCAAATTTTACCGATAATTTTAGACATCCGTAAAGTACCGCAAATAGTATTTGTGATAATAGCATAGTTTTACAATAGAGTAGTTTTTATCGCATTGAATGTGGAACATTCTGAAACGAAAAAGTGATTTTCGGAGCAATTTTTCTTTGTCACATTCTTCCGTATGTTGCTTAAAACGCGCAGTTTTTCTCTGAAACCAGAGATTGCATTTCTAATCTTCAAAGAGGGGAATTTTAATGTTAGGAACGAAAAACATTCTGGACGGTTACAAAAATTGTCTGTTCGGTTTTGTTAAATTTGCCACTTTTTCGTTCTGAGGATCTCTAAGAATGTCACTTGGTATGAAGAGTTGTAACTATAAGTCATTTTTAGTTTTTCTAAAGATTTTTACAAAACTGGCAAACTAAATCGTATTCGGACAATTTTTATTGTAAACAGATACAACCTGGTCAGACTACGATTTAAGAGCTCTACAGATATAAGCTGTTCCGTTTGAATAGGCCAACCAACGAAATTATCTTACCAGACGCAAAGCGTAAATAAAGAGCTCGTCCAAATGTTGCTGTACCAGTAAAAAACTGTTTGGAAAACAGCGGTTGGAAATTTCTTTCGAACGGTGCCGAACAAACTGTCACTGCAATAAGCTACGCTTCACTGGAGGGTGTTAAAAAGATGTCAGCAGTTCTTTCTGTACCGTTTTTTCCCGAAGGAGATCTTTAAAAGAAGAGTTTTAATAGCTTTATAATCTAATTGATTTGAACTGCTAAAAATATATTACAGATATTTCCGGATGCAAGGGATTGTTCGCGATCTTTAATTTTGTGCTGCGGTTTTAGTCGTTTTATTTTACATTTAAAATCTCCTTTCGTTTTAGTATAAATAATTTCAAGCAGTTAAAAGATGAGATGGTTATTTAAATTTCGGCTCTGTTTATCTTTTTTCTGACTGAATTTTTGTAAATTCTGAACTTTTGGTGAATTTTAGATAATAGAGTTTGAATTTTAATGAAATTCCGAATTTTTGATCAAATTTAGTTTTTGGTGTAATTTCAGGATTTGGGTCGAATTTGTTGTAGCATCCTCAAATATGTTTTTTGGTCATTTAAAATTATTTTGGGCATTTTCGGATTGTGGCGAAATGGCTTTTTGGTAGAATTAAATTTGTTGGTAAATTTTATATTTTTTTGGTAAATTTTTCAACTTTTTTTTTTACATAATCGGTTAACTGTTTAACTTTTGTGATTTTTTATCAAATAAAGTTTTTTTTTAACTTTCGGTGAAATTACATAATTTTTCCAAATTAAAAAATTATTGCCAAGACTTCAGAATTTGATGATTTACAGTTTATTTTTAATTTGCTGTTAAATATTCTACACGTACATCGGTTTTAGATTTTTTCGATTCACTAAAATGTTTTTTGGTATTTACACATTTTTACGATTTTTAACTAAAAACTAATAAATTTCATCAACGCATAATTAAATCCGATTAACATAAAAAGAAACATATTTCTTTTACGTTTCAGGAAAAATTTATGTTATAAATGGAAAACATACATTTACTGTATCTAAACAATTGAACAGGAGTGTATATTGCTGCATTTTACTTTTTTACGGAATTAATATTGTATTTGAATAAAAAAGGAAATAAAAGAAAGCATCAAGAAATGGTCAATTGCAATAGATTCCGAATTAATTAAATGGATTTCAGGACTCTTACATAAAACTTCTTAATTTCTCTAGAAATTACTTCGGTTCAAGGACAAATAGGATAAAAGTTTCTCAGCAAATGTTTTAGGTGATACAGCTACACCTAGTTTATTCTAGCCCATTGCTGTTAATTTCAGCAAATTGAGTTTTGAAATTTAAGAATGCAAATGCACAACACAGTAATGATATATACAATTCTGCCCTCTTTTAGAACACATACTCGCTTAAAGTTTCGTTCATACTCTGACATTTGTTAGTGACGGCATAATGCCGCATAAAATTGCTTTTAGCATCACGTCTTGTGTAGCACGCACTCTGACATCCTCCGTATAGCAGTTTGAATAAAATATGCAATTTGGTACAATGTTCATTTTCCTTTGTACTGGTAAATTTATTTCAACGCCAAGCTAAACTTTAATTGTGTGGGAAATATGGTGCTATGATATGAAGTGAAGTATTTTCTTTAAACAAAATTGTTGTTTTGGTTTTAGGGCTTAGGAATTGCTTGGAGTTGTAGGAAAAATTGGAACTTATGTCCATTTTGGCGTTTTACAGCTGGTTTCGAGTGAAAAAATCCTTCCAGCTTTACTTAATATCTTCTAATTGCTACAGATTGCTATTTTTACCGACAGTACTTTTGTTTACAAGTTCGTCGCTATTTTTTGAATTTGTTAACTTTTTGTCTTGTTTTGCTGTTTCTGTTTGACAAGAAATCGTCTAAATAAAATGCTTTGGTTTATGGATCTCAGTGAAGAATTCGTATGTGTGGTTTTTCTATAAATGAAAAAAAGCATAAAAAGCATAAAACAGCTTAAAAAGGCAACATTAATATAATTAATATAATTATTGTTCTGTCGAGTCATATTTTAGACTGTTGTGTAATTAAAATTATATTTACATTCATATTAAATAGTTATTATATTTAAATACATATGTAATCAATATCTAAATATTACCTGAACCACCCTATTATTACTAGCTTATAACTCATGATAAAACTTAGTCAATAAACTCTGTACTTTTATTATTCAATAAAGAATGATTGATTGAACGCTTAACATAGTCCATCTTCTTTACCAAATATAAAGTTTATTTCTCGTTGTATGTAAATAAAGGTGTTTAAAGACAAGTCATATATCTACAACAAAGCGGGAGTCAAGATCCTTTAAGATTTTATCAGTAACAAAACGACTTGCATACAGCAATCAGTATCCGATTGTGTTGGATTGTTATGAGGCTTTGTTGGGAATATAACGCGTTGTTTGTGTTTAGGAAAAAATCGGTGCAAGATTGGATTGTGGTGAGTCATCGTTGTGATGTTACATTGCAATGCAAACCGGCATTTGTACATTAGAAAAATTTAAAGTTCCGAACTCCATAGCAAAGGCTAAAATTTATGAAACATTTTATTTTTCTTAATGTAAAAGTACCTGCCAACAAGTGATTAAACATATTTCGTCTTCAAGACCATTGTCGCTTCCATTCAGCTGAAAATACTTTTCATTGCAAAACAATATTTTGTTATTAAAATCAAGATCAGCAGCAATCGTGATTTGAATTCTCTCTCAAATTATCATTGTAAAAAAAAGTTTGTCTTTTTATTTCTTTGCTTGAAATAATTTAGGAAATTTATCTCCTTCTGTATGTTTATTTAAAAATAATTTTCATTTTGCGTTGTGATTTTTTGTTGTTGCATGTTTTGCCTTTTCTCTTTATTTTGTTTTAAGTAATTTCTAAAGAATTGTAACTTTTTCATTTTTTTAAGATATATTCAAATTCATTTTAAATAATCTACTCTACTGTTTGCATAGAAAATGATTTCTGTTGGGTCAGTAGTAAAACACAAATTTAACAAGAAAACCTTTTTATTATTCATCACAAAACTTTGTCAAGTTCTTAAACAAAGAAAAAAGAACAGTACTGAGAACATCATTCTTTCCTTTTATTTGAAAATGTCATGACCTAATGATTTATTTAGGTTTTTTTATACAAGCTTGTTGTCAGCTTAAATCGAGTTCAGTGAACATCAGAGAATTTTTCTTTTAATAAGTTTTCTATTAAGACCTTAAGAATTCCCGACAAGATTAAAATATAGGCATTTTAAATAGTGCTGTTGGTCATAGCAAAGCTGCGCACAAGGTGGATTGCAGACAGTCTCATATTCTGGGATAATATACGCAGTGGTAGCCGTATTGCAGTCAAGCGCTGAGGGACTGACTTTTTGTGATGTTTTATAACCCCAAATGACTTCTAAATTTATCAACTCACAGGCATCCAGTAGACAAAATCCGACATTTTCAAAATACCGGGTTTTGAATAGTTTAAAGCCCGCATTGTTTAGTAATGCGGTTTTCGGTTTTTTTAATTAAAACCGGTATTAAATATCCGTGTTTCGCGGGTTTCCTCATTAATAAAATTATATATGATTTTATTTTCTTCCTTTTCATTTCAGTTTAAATAGAAAATAAACTAAAATTTCTACACATTTCAGTCAGCATTGAGCTGGCTTAATTTCAAAACTTTAGCCACGATGTGATGATTTATAGCTCATTTACTCCAATCACATCATAACTTGTAAATGCATTTTACAGAGGTGTTTGTTATGTCATGCTTCATATTATGTATAGGTTTCGTGTTTATATCTTTTTTACAAATATGCCATTATTTTTTTCAACCGTGTTTATCTCGAAATGGCATATGTTGATTTATGACGATGGTTGAGTTAACGCATGTCTTATCTTAAATATAGAACACAATTTATGCTTACGTTACACGTTTAATTACTGTTGCATGTGGGAAGATTGTTAATGATGCTGCGTACAATTGATTTAATATTATATTTTTTTTAGAAAATTTTCCTAAGCAAACAAAGTTTTCATTTAAATTTCTAGTTTTTATTTCAAAGTTGTTTCTTTTTGTATTAAATATAAGACAAATTTTCTAATTATCTGTAAAATTAATGGTTAAGATTTTCCTTTATATTGTTGGTCATAATTCAATGAACATACAGAAAATACTCTTGCGTAAGCAATTTATTTGTGATAGCAAACAAACTTTTAAATGTAGTATACCCACATATTCGACAATACGTCGACACTGAAAAGACGGTTTCTCGACTAACCCGAAGATCTCCACTCTTTACTAACCGGTTTAAGACCTAGGGAAAATAAATAAAACACGTTTACAGAATAACTCGATATGCGGTTTTGACAAATAAGTATCTTCCTCACTTTTTTTAAGCTGCGACCGTTGATACAGCTCGATTGGTAAACAACTTGGGTGTGTTGCCCGCAACCAATAAAACTTTGTGCATAACTTCATTTATCAAACAAGTCTTGTTAAGTAAATATGACAAATAATATATATTCAAGATGCTTTTTACTATGTAGCAGTAATAGAAAGAGTAATGCTATAGTACTATTTTCGATACTGTTTGATTTAAAAATATTAAAAAAGGTTAAATAATATGCTGCACAAAGTGATAGCCATTTCATATAAATTTACAAAAACCATTTAAATTTTCTTCCCTATATAATTAAAAAACAACTCTTAAGGCAATACATATATATATATATATATATATATATATATATATTATTGATATAATATTCCGACAGGGTGTTTTGATGTAGAAGTTAAGTTCAGTTCCAATTTTAAATCTGGATTTTCCTTGACTGCTATTTGGTCACTATTATAGTAGGCACAAAATATGTTGTGCAACACCCTCATTAACGTTACGACCGGGAAACAACTTGCTAAAAAAAACAAAATCTTTTGACAAAAAGCCTATACAACCTCCTCAAGAAGTACCAACGGTCGCAATGTCTATGGCGTGCTTTATATCTTCACCACTGTATATTACGCATACGTACCCACTAGTATATGCACTCCATTTTTTTCTCATCAACATTTTGCATATAAGTTATATTCGGTTAACGATGAAATTAAATATTACGTATACGTACGTACATACTACATCATTATAAATGACACAGGGGAAAAACGGTGGTCCATTAATAAACAGAGTGTGATAACATTGGTCGACGATTTGGGAGTACTCATAGTAACCCAAATTCTTAAAAGCTCTGTTGTAAAATGGTGTTGAAAACAGCACTTTTAAATAGGAAGTTCAGGGAAAGTACGATGAGGTAACCAAAAACTTGTTAACTGGAAGAACGCTGCTTCTCTTATAGTTACCTCATTATTATCGTCTAATTAGTTTGCTATGGCTCAGTTGCTATTTTTTAATGCTTTTTGTTACTTTAAGATTTTCCTTGTTAAATTTCTATATGTTTTTAAATCAATTTATTTATGGTGCAGCATTTTTCAGTGCTCTTGTTAAAACTTTATTCAAGAGTAAGATTGGCTATAATCAAGGTGTAACAGATAAGCAACCGCGAAGATAAGTTAACAAGGCAGGATAAAGGATGTTATGCAGCTCACTCCGCAGGTCACGAATGCCAATGTAAACTTTAAGTCCAACTTGTTAATGCATTAGAGAGACGCCAATATAATACTGAACTTAATAATATATTAACGTTTGATGCACAAAACTACAAAGGCCAACAATGTTGAAGAGAACGAATTTACCGCAAATTACAGCTAAAGGGTAAGAGTGACTGAAAATAACGCAGTTTTCTTTAAACACTGCCTTGGCTTTGATTTTTCTAAGTCCGAAGGATTAAAAGGGAAAACATGAAAATTTACCTCAAAAATTATCACAAGCAAAAATTATTCTAATGACTTTTTTTTATTAAATCACTGAAATGTCGAAAGTCCCATTACGCACTGTAAGATTCACATAAAACTTTTATTTGTAAAATGAATTTTAACATTTCCTTTGAGTAATCGCGTATGGATACATGCAGCTCGTCCGACTTGTATACATCTAATCCAGCTATCCTAACAGTAACCAATAACGAGATTATAGCAACTGTTACAACACTGGGGAAAAAAACGAACAAGTGCTTAATAGACGCATTATTGAACAAAAAGTTTACTTGACTAGAGCAGAGAAGTTTTATATTATTAAAAGAGGCGCTACAGTTCAATGTAGAAGTTGAACTACAGTGAAAGCCATCGAAATTAATTTAAAAATTTTCCAATGCTGCATAACACTACAACCAATAAAGAGTATTAATAGCGGCAGTTGCATTTCAATTATTTATATATATATATTCATATTCTTTACAGAAATGAAGCCATTTTTTATACAAATAATGAAACAGTAGAGAGAAGAGGTTTAGATCATATGAGGTCTTTCCTTGATCGCTTGTTTAACAAACCTGTAAAAAAAAATTATAATTTTTTGTGACTCCTGGGCTGTGAGACCTGAGCTGGGCTATTCGTTCACCTTCATTATCTTGTTGAATGAAAAGAAGATTACAATGAGCTGAAGTGTACTTTCCAATTCGTATATAATCTATAATAGCATAAACAGCCTATCCCCTTTTGTTGTAATTAACAGCAAATGAGAAATTTTAGCTTCAGACTCCCCAAATTATGTTCTAACCTGCACTTCTTTCAATGGTAATTTCTACCAGAATATGTTTTTGTAAGAATCGCCTAAGAAAGGGAAAAATAAAGAAATGGAAACAGCACCATGGGTGGAGATATAAAGCTTGTATAACCGATCTTCACCATTCCTCAAAGCAAAATTTATCGCCCTAAAACACCTTGGATCTTCTTTTGTGAACCAAGAATCCAAAATATTTTATTAAAGCCTCTACACGATCAATACTGTAGAAGAACATTGAGATGATGTATATTTAAATTACCACGAAGAACAGTAAAAGTGATCAAGGGTAAAAAGCAATAATATTTTTTAACAAAATATAAAATGTATGGTACACTTTTTATGCACCTTTATGTAATAACAATATTTTTTTCTTTGTAAATTAAAATAATTTCTCTTTTCACGCAAAATTATACAATGTACAGTATTGCGGATCGCGGTACAATAGTTCCTGAATTAATGTAAAGGGAAATTTTTTTCATTGCTTTAAAATGCACACTCTACACTAAGTGGGGTTCATATTATGTACTGTTTGAATAAAATCCAAGAAAAACACACAATACAATTTATATTTGAGGCGTAAAAGCTTTTCTCTTTTCTCGGAATCACGAAACGTTGATCGTTTCTCCATGTGCTTTCATATATTTTCTCAGCATTTAAAGCCATGAAAGAAGAGTGACGCTTTGCCGAATCTTATATACTCTTCACCCAAGTATAAACTATTTAAAATGTACTACAGATTTTCACGGTGCAAATGATTGTTTACAGCCTTCAATTTTGGTTCTCTGGTTTTACCCGTCTTGTTTTCGCATTTTCAATCGCAAATAGAAGGATTTTTTTTCAAATGTGTTTCTATGTTGTACCTTTTCCTGAGTGCTAATGAACTTTTAATAAATTCTAATTTTGTTGTTGTGCATTTTAGTTAATAACAGAATTTTATCATTTATGAAGTTTCATATTTTCTTTTAGGTAAAATTTACAGTTTTCAGCCTTTTGGTGAAGGTACATATTTTAAAATTTTTTTTTTTTTTTTGTTAATTTCAACATTTTGGCTGTTGTTTTTGCAAATTTTATATTTTTGCTAAATTTTCAAAGATTGAAGAAATTTCGCTTTTTTATGATTTTTTAGCTTAATTTAGATTTTTGGTAATATTTGTAGGCTTTATTAAATGTCATGGTGCATTTTTTTTTTTAATTTTTGGTTAATTCACATTTCGCATTATGTGTAATATAAAATTTTGGTAAAATTTCAAAATATTGTTGATATTTAAATTTCTATGATGAATTTTGAAAATTTAGTGAATTTCTGTCGCTCATTTGGTCATGTTACTTAAATGGGCCATATGCTAAAGTGATTTGGAATCACTGACTGAATAATAACAAATTTGACAAATGCCTCAGAGACAACATGGTCGCCGCATAATTTTAGCATTGACTTGTTCTTTTATATTATTTCATAATTACATCGATTTAGAGCAGTATTCAGCGTTTAAGCAAGAACGTTTGTGTGCGTTTTTAGTTATGGCCTTCTATTCTAAATGTACGCTAATAAATATTTCGCATTTACAAAACGCTACAAGCCCAGTTTTTGAATTTTTGTAAAGATTACGCTAATTATGTTTAATAAATTTCTTTAGCTGCCCGATGATAAATTTTCAATTCAATCGCTTAGAGCTACGAAGTAAGATAATAAAAGTTAATTTGTAAGGGGATTTAAGAAATAAAATAAAGCTCACTGCACGAAAAGGAATTATACAGCTTAAGTTTGAAAAATTTAAAACGACATGCGAAAACTCTTCAAATATAATTTACGGCTGCGACGTGTAATAAAGTAGTTAGTGTACTTTAGAAGACTTCAATCGTAATATACAACTGATAACAGTTGTTTCCTAAATAGACCCATATTTGATTTCAAAGAAAAAAATTACACAAAGTTTGCGTTAAGATATTTTCTTTAATTAAAATTTATTTCTAATAAATTTTTTTACAATGAAATAAACATTTAAATTTAAACGAATTTTAATTTCTTAATTATTTTTGGCCAACAATAGAGCTTTCAAAAACTCTTTACGTTTTTCATTTAACTTTTTAATTGAATTTTGGCGATGGCAGTGTTATTAATTTGTAACTGTTGTAACTTCTTTACGAAATTGAATAAACATCACGCGCGCAATGGGATTCTGATTGCTACCGACAAATGCAAATTCATGTCTTTGCTTGCTAATAATTTCTAAAACAACAAGTGAAAAATAATTTAAATCAAACTGATTTATTTATCCTAAAAGTGACTGGTAGATAGGATCATTTTATGAAAGGAAATATATGATTAATTTCATAGAAAATGCATGGGACTTGTATTTAAAAGGATAAGTTGTCGAAAATCTAAAACAGGCTTTAAGTAGAGTTACTGTTCAGCTTCCTATCTTTCACATTTTTTGCAGATTGGAGCTGATAATAAATTTCGCAATGTCGAATTTCACTCAACATAAACTTTGCATAAAACACAATAATTTGCCATAAGCGCCCGAGTGTCATACATAGTTGATGATTTGCGTCTTTCGATTCCTGTACCCGCCCCTGCAAACAACACAAATAGCGAAAGAGTTAAAAAAAATGACTTTATGTTCTTCGGTAAAGAATCAGAGAGATATCAGCTGATTCGTGCGGCTCTTTTAAAACGCTGCATCAAGAAGCCATCATTGTTGGTAATAGTGATAACAGGACATGTTTGTGTGAATAAGACGAGCCTAAGACTCAAAGAACTTTTGCTCGTTTTCTTGGAATATATGGGAATATATTTTGAAGTGAAGACTGCAATTGTATATTTACGTATTTACATCAGTCTCCTCTTCCGGAAGCCCAAGTAGAAGCTTGGCGATAGATATTTAAAATGAATTTCAACAAGAGGATGAAAGCAATGTAAAAATCAGCTCTTAAAAAGGGTTTTAATGTTTTCGTTGCATTGCTGGTACTACGGACTATATAGAAGTGAACAAAATTAACGTCGCTAAAAAACTGGGTACTAGCGATCAAGGTTCAGCCCTCATTGCCACATTGTACTGTTTTGTTCGTCGTACACCGGCGAAAGAAATAGAAATAAATCTAATGACGAATTTCGACCGACGTCATAATTGTGTGCATTTTGGTATACACAAATGTGTTCTATTTTTAGCGACGAATATTCGCGGCGAAAAATTCGTCGTTCGTCCCAGTTGTGTCCAGCATTATACTCAAATATATGTTTAAATTTTAGTATAAATAAATATAGCAACTTTTAAACTTCTTATAAGCACAATTGTGGAGCCTATTAAAAGAAAGGTTCTAAACTACTTGCAATATCTGTTTTCTGTCAATATTCATTACACTAAATGAAACAGCTGGGCAAATAGGTACTGCATATTTTCATCTTAATCTCTTTCTCATTTACTCTATAACAATATTGATAGTTGCAATTGTATTAGTTACAACTCACATACACTAACGAATACGAATTACAGAACAAACTGATTATGAGCTTTGTAGTTGTATCTGCTTCCTTAATACTTGCTAGAGTATAATTTTGGAAAATCATAAGGACGTACAAATACAAGCGAATATCCAAGTATACATATGTGTGTATGTGTATATTTGTGTACGGCTGTGTGGTTTGTATTTTCTAAGAAATCTGTTTTGCTAAATTATTTGCTAAAGCTCAATTTAATTGTTCAAATATCTGTTTTGTAAGATTTGAAAATAATTTGAATTTGTTCATTCTTAAACGTTGAGAAGTAAATTGAAGATAAAAGTAGACTTTAGTTATTCTTGGAACGAATTTATTAAACAAATGTTTTTATAATTCACTGAATAGTATTATTCTGGCTTAAGTTCATTTTATTCCTTCTGTTAAGAAAGAAAAATGTGTTTTTATCGGTACAATAATTTTTAGAAAATTTAAAAGGATTTCGTTATTAGACACTAGCATTTTCATTGCCGCTGCGGACTTAATCAGCATTATATGGCTTTTTCTACCGAGTTTGTGTCGACGGTAGAACATCATCTAATTCACCCAACTATTAATGGACATTGAATTTGAATAACCTTCTCCTATTTTGCATATTTCACTGGTACGCCGAACAATATTTTTGTACCTCCGTTGGATAAAAATATGATAAATGAATTTTAAAACGGCACGCCTTTTATAATTTTGCAGAAATGAAATTGTTTCAGAATAACTCTGAAACTGTTCAAGATGTATGAAAATTGGTAATTTTATGCCGCATACTCTGCGCCAACTGTGCTCGAGTTGTAATGAAATAAACTCGAGTAGCCGGCCTAATAAAGAGGTCATATTAACGAAATCCATTTAAAAAACCTGCACGTGGTAGAAAAAACTGAAATCAGATTTATATGCAGTTGTTTAAGCTCTTCATAATTATCCCAATTTTTATTTAAGGTGGAGGAGGATCTAATAGCACATGAGTGTAATATAATGCCTACAAACTGACAAAATTAATTATATAGAATCTCCAGTGTTATTTACTGGGCCTTTAAAACTATTTGCTTTCTCACGTGGTAACGTAGTAACTATACAAATCTACGTTATGAATGTCGCTTACGTGTGTATCATTAACTGTTTTCACTTTTACTTTTTCCCTTTCCTCTTGCGTTGTTACTCTAACTGAAAATAGCGAACAACATTTATTTTCACCCCTGGTTAAAGCATAATAGAGCAGATTTTTGAAACGAATTTCCGTCATCCCTTGTCAAATTTGGTTTGGAGACAAACCAGTTTCGGCTATGTGCCATCTTCAGTGTTATTTTTCGAAAAATGTTACCAGGAGTGAAAATAAATATTGTTCGCTATTTTCAGGATTGATCAAAAAATATTAGTAATACGAGGTGTGGCTATTAAATAACGATACTGACGCAGTAAAACATTTTATGTTTATTTCATACATTTTTACTTATTATCACCTTCAATATACACTCCTCCTTTATCCCTACAACGCTCCATGCGAATCTTCCATTGTTCGAAACAGTGCTGGAAGTCTTTTTCTGTCAGCTCCTTCAGGACGCGTGCCGCTTTCTCTTTCACAGCTTCATCAGACTCAAATCTTGTTCCTTTTAATGCAGATTTCACCTTAGGAAACATATAGAAGTCGCACGGCGCAAGATCCGGCGAATAAGGCGGATGGTCTAACACTAGGATGCTGAATTTGGCTAGAAACCTCTTAACAGTTGTTCAAATGTGAGAATTTTAGGCACCATTTTAGCACACACTTTTTGCATGTTAAAACTGTTATGTAATATTTGCCGTACGGATTCTTTATCAATTCCTACAGTTTCAGCAGTCGCACGAATACTTAACCGACGGTCAGATCGAATCAGATTACCGATTTTTTCGATATTGTCATCCGTTTTCGACGTGGAAGGGCGACCCGGGCGTGAATCTCGGCCATCTTGAAAACGCTTAAACCACTCAAAAATACGTGCAAGCGATAAACATTCATTGCCATACACTTCTTTCAATAAATTATAAGTTTCAGTAGCGGTTTTTTCAAGTTTCACATGAAATTTCACAACAATTCGTTGCTCTACTGTTGCACTTAACATTTTTCCGGCGAAACAAAAAACACCTCTAATGCGAACGAAGGCTACGGCTGTACTGATTTGTTCACAGAAGCGAGAGGTACTACAATCGAAAGAAAAGGCTTCACGATAACAGCTGTTGGCTGCTGGCGTTCGGCGCATGCGCACTTCTTCTGTAACAGCGTCAGTCTCGTTATTTAATAGCCACACCTCGTATTTGCAGATGTAACAAGGAAGTTAAACATCTTTCAATACATTTATTTTGATTTAATTTGTGGGAAAGACTTAATAATTTTATGAACTCAAAACGACTCGAAATTGCGGATTTACCCATTAGACCTGGTCGATAACATACAAATATGAACGATACTTCAATGAGGATTATAAAGCGTACATTATATTTTTGCCACGCTTCTAATTAAAACCCATTCAGATTTTTTGTGTATTTTGCTTACATTTTAAGTCAGGTATTCTTTTGGTTTTAAACCGCCTTCAATTTCGTCCATGATGGTTTTTCAGTCGGACGTCAAATACGACCTTTAATACTTCGGATCCTATCCTCCACTAATAACCAAGAGAAGCTTCTTGTCGTTAAAAAAACACATGTTAGAAGAGAACAATCAGCGACTCACAAATGAAATCAAGATTTTGATACAAAACTTAAAGGGTGGAGTTTTGGGAGTAGGAAAAAAGAAAATTCTGCACATCTAGAAAGAGATATAGTCTGGTGCGCTTTGTAAATGGTAGAATTATTGTGTTCAACAGGAATGGATGTAGCTTAAATTTTTCAGGAGAGAATTCAAAATAAAACAAAACTTTCGCCTAATTTCTATACACATGGTTTCGTTACTGGTCTTCAAAACTGATGATGGGCAGAATATTTCAAGTATAATAGAGACATGGTCACCGACTATTTCGCGCCTTAAAGAAATTTTATTTTAATCAGATTGTGTTTTTATATTGCGAGATTTGGCGAATTTAACTAACTTACTCTCAGAACTTCCTAATAAATATATTAAATCCAGAATAGAGTCGCTTTTTTCTACTTTCAACAGAGCATACAATATACATATAAGCATGAAATTGATTACATATAATTTTGACAGAAGTTGTTGCATGTTACAACGCAAGAAATTCTTAATAAAGAGAGATTCATTTTCTAGCTAACGATGTTTAAAATAGCAAAACCTGACATTGTAGTGTTATCAGCAGTACTTACGTCTTTTGAACGAAAGAACAGTTAGTTTTGTGATGCATACATGCCCCACACATACAAGCTGAGTTATGCGTGAGTGAAATAGTAATAGTGATATTTTCTTAAGTAGTTGAAGTGAGAGTGTGTGAAAGAACGTGTTGTGTAAAATGTTGCCCCTTTTTCAAGCTTATGTGTTATTCACACTCTCCCAAAATATGTTCGTCAACTCCAGCTACACCACCTTAATCGAGATTCAAATTCTCTTTGAAGTTAAGACCAATAAAGAGGACAATATGTGTATTTATGGTCTTTTATTTAATGAACTATTTAAACTTTCAAAGTTCTTATTTATTTTTGAATTTGCATCCAAGCAATTTTAAAAATTATTATAGTAACCGGAATTCCTTTCACATATGCTTCAGTACCTTCAAAGTAATTTCAATAGCAATTACCACAAGGACAACGAGGCATCCTTAAGTTTTCAATACACCTGGGATTGGGGCCTGATTGTACCACTAGGTCTGACAGACGTTTTAAAAGGGTTAAGTTTGATTTAAGTTATGTGCTGAATCACAGAAAACTCTAGATATACACGATAGTAGCCATGGGATAGAAAGGGACTGTTAATTGTTTTATAGAGATCTTATTTATAAGGACAGAGACAAATATATTGATGGTTTGAAGAGTTTAGAATCTAAGATAAACGAGTATGCGTTTTATGAATTTGTCTCTGAAATCAGTTGACCTGCAACAGTCAAGACACAGGGTAACCAGAGGTGAAGACTTTGACACATAAAAAATAAAAAACTCAGTTTTTTTTACTATGGGTTCTGTTAGAAAGAGACAAATATATCATTTTGTGACGAAATACAGGAAAACACGGCAAGAAAATCAAAATAACAAAAATCTAAATACAAAACTAAGGCTCTGAGGGAACGAGACGGATAGAGAAAAAGATCACTATACTGTCGGTTCACCTCTGTTTACTACTTTGTGGTCAAGAAGTAAAGTTTAAAGAATCAAAAGTTGTAAAGAAGTAAAGTAGTGCAAAGTGTTAAAATGTAGTTAAGAATTCAAGAAGCAAAAGTAGTTGAGTTTCAGTAATAAGTAAAAATTTTAAAGTAAAGTGTCTGACCAAAACAATAAAGCCATCAAAATTATATCAACGTTTTTAAATAATGTGTTCGAGCTTTATAGTGCGTTTACACTGAGATGATTTAACGCAAAAAAACTTGATTTGCTGAAAACAACTGTTTTGCAACATGTTTTCCCATTCATATATTATATTATCTAACCACTTTAAACGACTTGATTGGCTCCAAATATGTCGAGATCTATCCGTACAACACTGTGTTGCTTGTATGGTTACAAATGTAACTCTGGCCCAATTAATAGTGAACGAAAAATTTCACATTTTTCTTTGGTGTGAATATACAAATATTTGCCCTCATGTTGTTTTCCAACAAATAGAGAAAAAGTATAATTAGAAACACAAAATAACTTCTCTTAAAAAACTTGTATATTGCAGCCTTTGAAAAGTAATTACATAACTTAGTCATTACATTATTATTATATACGAGTACAATATTATTTGTCAGAACCTTGCACTTTTAAACATTTTTCATTTAACAAATATTAAATTGTTGTTGAAAACATCAAATTTAATTCGAAAATTCGAGCACAAAAACTCTTTCAGCTCAGTGGAAACACTTGGAAATGATTTGCTCAAAACAACTTGTTTTGTTGTCAGTGGAAACGTATTATTATTCATCGAAACCATACAACGAAAAGAATCAGGCCTACACTTTAAAGTATTTGGAATTATCTTTTACTCCTTCAATAACATTTTCTTCATTTCGGACGACATATTTATTCAGCTCCACCTCGCCACCACTAGAATGTGTTAGTAGGACCTCTAATGGAGGTTGTTTGGGTTGTTTCAGATTTTATTTGGATGCTGGAGTTTCGTTACTAAATTATTAAAATTTGTTTTAAAACACATGCTTCTATTTGAGCATTTAATTTTAGTATGTCCTTCATTGTTGGAACTCACTCTGGATTAAGCGAACACGACCATAAGAAAAATTGTTCCATTTGCAATGACGACAAGCCACAGACAGTTTTATAAATATCACTCGATATAGAGAAAGTAATCTCGTGATGCGCTTTATTAAATTATTAATTTTAAATATTCGCCTCCAACGATATCCACTGAGTCAGTTTCTATTAATTGTGTTCTGGTTTACATAAGAGTATAAAAATTATTTATGTTACAAAATACATATGCAGTATATTTATTAATAATTGACTTATACCACGAATGAAAGAATACCTTGCGATTTGCTGAAAATTAACGTTTAGCTGAGCAGGTATAGCTGGGATATTGAATTGTTCTCTTCTACTAATCCCGAAGTGTGCTCATATTTACATTTGTCACCATCCATTTCCTTAGTGTCACAACGGTTAAGACTTATGTACATTGCATCAACTGTTTATTTCGAATAGCAGAATATTTAGATTTGACTATCATTTTAAGAATTAGACTACATTTAATTTATAAGTGCTAAGCGCATCTCTACACCTCTTGTTTAGAAAGTGAGAATTTAATAATACTGTTCGTCAGTTAACTGCATAACCCTACATATTGAAACCGCATAAGAAGTTTCTCGCTTCTATAGGAAAATATGAAAAGAATGAAATTAAAACCATGAAATTAAAACAAACCAGGACCCCTCACATTAGTAACGTTTGGTCTAGCAGGATATTCCAACAGTTACCTGGCATGAAAGAATATTGATTTCAACGACGCACATACAGAAATTATATTCCATTGCAAGTTAAATGAAAATAAATTTTATCGTAATATTGCTAGGTGGTTTTATTTTAAGATAATTGATCCCTACTAATTAGTTCTGCAATAGTCGCTTTACTTTAGACAGAATAATGAAGACTGGTAGTGTAGTAGTAAAGTAGAAGAATAAAAAAGCTTCATCGTTTTTAACAGCTCTGCAAATGCATGCTTTGTTTATTTTTAGAACAGTGGTTCAACGCCTCTAGTGTTATATACGTTTATTTCTTAAAGCTGGTACAGACATTTTATTAGTTATTTCACTTCGTGCTATAGAGTAATATCATCAAAGAAGGGCGCTAGTAGTATGAATAGAAGTTAGTAGATATCCAAAAAATTTGTGTTATTGATTGGCAGAGGCTGCGATACGAACCCAGCTAATTCACTTTCATAGTTGTATGTAATAATAAGCCTAAACGTCTCGCACAGAAGTATGTCGATTTGTTAAAACCAGAAATCCCTACTGACAATGTCATGATTAATAGACAGAAAAACAAAAAGGGTTGTTCGTAACTTTTATTCACACCGAAAAACTAATAAGATCTCGACAAAAAAGGAATGGCATTTAAAAAAGTAGAACATTATCTAATAAAAAAGGTACAACATAGAGAGAAGTATAGGAGTAGTATATGGAAAGTAGAATGTTTGTGTGTTGGTGTCATAAAAAACAGATATTTTTATTGTTGGAAAAACAAATTTTAGGTCTCAATATGAGACCTCTGCATGCTTTTAAGGGTTGACTATAAAAAGACAGAATATCCTTATTATGATTTAAGGTCAATGTATTCATTTATCTTCAAGAAATAGGTCAATATTTATATATTTTTCTCCAAAGAAATTCACACATAATATCGAGTTTCCAGTAAAAAAAATTCGAATTTTATTGCATAACAAACTTTACATAAATATGGAATCCTTTAAAAATATAATACCAACCACTGATGTTATCTAATCCCATAAGGTTTTAAATGTTTCTGACTTAAAAAAACATTTGATAGAATGCAGAACTTTGGAAGGCCCTTTTGAGAAGTGGACGTTGGCGAGTTGTAAATTGAATTAAAATAAATTGAAAGTTAAAGAGACGAAAACAAAAAATAAAACAATTTCAAAAAAATTTAACTCAAATGTATCAAGACTAATTACAATCAAGTAAGAGAGCTATATTCGGTCGCGCTGAATCTTATACACACTTCACCCAAGTAAGAAAAATATTAAACCCATAAAAACACAATTATTTCGTATCTGGAGCGGTCTTTTTTTTTAATTTTTCGTCAAATTAGTATTTCTTGTCATGTGGATACCTTTCGAATTTAAAGACTATTACGTAGGAGGATATTTAACCCGAAGCTGTAAATAATGTTCAGTGTATTTTTGAATTTTGTACTACAACTTTTATCTGTTGCTTTTATATTTTGGATTTGTAATATTTAATTAATTTGTACTTTATTTATATTCTTTTTAATTAACATTTAAATGAAGTAATAATATAATGTTTTTGTTAATTAAATTCGATTTTGCATTTAGAGTCCCTTTTTGAAAATTCTTAGAAACTGAAGATAAGCTTTTGGGGATCAAAGAACACCAACAACTTCTAAAGAGATTAGGGCAAGTCAGATGTCGATGTCGAAACCATGAGTATAAGAAAAATTATCGAAAGGCTGAATGGGAAACTCAGTGCGGAAGGCGTCACACACAATAAGTTTATAGAGCACAATCTTAGCGTTTTTACTGATAGTTGTGTTGTGGATGGCAGGATAACAGCAAGTGTGTAATTAGCTGCGTTGAAAACGCTGCCTCGTCTGTAATAATGAGTAATATCGATGCTGAGGAATTAGAACCTCTTGATGTTCTCGGCATGAAAATTCAGTGCGATGTTCGATGGACTAAGCACATTTTTCAAGTCGCAAAAGACGCTTTTAAGTGCCTCGGCTTTTTAAAGCGGTGCAAGAGATACCCCATCTGATCTTCTCAACATTTATATTACTTACATCCGACCGAAAATGGATTACAACTCTTATGTATGGGCCGGGGCTCCAAAGTTTATTTTAGAGTTACTCGACAGCGTACAGGAGATGGCGAAGAGGCTTATCGGCGACAGTAGGATAACCAACTCTATTGATTCGTTGGAGCATCGACGTCACGTGGGGTGTGTTTCACTGTTCTATCGTTATTACAATGGGAGGTGCTCCAATGAGATCAGGGAACTTGTTCCCGAAACCCGGACCTTTTTGCGCGAGACAAGATACTCATCAAGAACTCACCCATTTGTAGTCGATTGGCCAGTGAACCCCACTACGCATTACCGAGAGAATTCGTTTTTTGGCCGTACAGTTCGTATGTGGAATAGACTCCTTTGCGGAGGTATTTCCTGCCACTTCCAATATTAAGAAGTTCAAATCAAACGTCCACAAACACTACTCCCTCTTTCCCCCCTCCCGTAACCATTTTCCTAGTTCCGGCACAATACACTTCATGAGTAGGGGTCATCCCCTGAGTGTTGGTCCAACAAAAAAAAGAACTTTTCCTATTGTCAGCGTCTGGAGGAGAATGTGCCCGTTTACTAGGCAGTATTTCTTGGGTTGATGCATCCGTTGGATCACCTGCTGGAAAGTCGGGTGCATATCAGAAAGGTGCTCATTTCACTTGACTATTAGTTGGTCAAAAAACGCATCAGGCAATTGGTAGATTTCTTAATCCTGAAAAGGTTTAAGTTTGGAGAAGCAATAACTTTAGAGAAGCAATATATGTATTATAAATCCTAACTGGACTTATGACATTTAAGTTTGGGAGAAAGCAAGTAATTTTAATATTGAAATCCTGCAGAGATTCCAGTCAACAATACTAAGCAATAAGATATCTTCAAAGGTTAAGCAATCACAATAATTAATTCGTTGGCAATCTAACTGTTAGATGGAAGCGAGGATATCAGAAGTTTAAGATCTCATATGTAACTTTTTTGTAACTTTCTGATATGAGAAAAGATTATGGGGGAAATGTTGCCAAATAAATATGGCAAAATCATAGACAATTACATCTCTTGCATCCGTGACTCAGCACAGCGTCACACCAGACATTTCCTCTTAATTCGTATAAATAAACTTTTAAATCAAAATATAAAAGTTTGAAACATTATTGTGGGTTAAATAAAGAAATTGTAGTGGTCAGGTCAGTAGCCACTAGGATTCAGTCAAGTATACTTTACACTTGCCGATTGGGTCGCATGTACTTACGTTTTTCCCTTTTATTAAATAATAATAAATAATATTTATAAATTTTGGTTTGCAGTGTTTCTGCAAACTTTTTAGCTTCATTGTATTATTATTATTAATAGACAAAAATATTTCCTACAACACTTTGTGTAGAATCGTAAACATTTCTGTAGTAAATTAAATTATTTTATATTTGAACATGAATACATATTACACACAATAGACATTTATTCTAATTTTTATTTAATAATATTATTTTAGCTGTCAGTTAGAGAAGCAGTGAAATGAAAGTGGACTTTAATAACAGCAATACAAAAAAAAAGTTGAAAAATTAAATTAAGACGAACTGAGACTGTAATAAAAGCAGGCAGAGTGGGAAATAGGATTATGGAATGATTCATACAATACAATTTACAGAATATAAAATTAATTTGCTTATGTGCACAACAACATAGCCGTACATACACACTCCCCTGTCATACATATATACACTAATGTACATGGTATTTCTCTCCCTCTCACTCTCTATTTCCTTTATATTTAATATTTGAAAAACATTTGTTTTTTTACTTTCGAAAGTTTTAAAATTTTATTCAAAGTTCTAACTGGGCTCGTTCCATATTCAGTACTTCTTCTTATGAGCAACATAGCAGACAAAATTATAATATTACTTACAGGCCAATTATAGACATTTACATAAGTTTTTATTGAAAATATATAACTATAAAGGACGTAACAAAAAACGTAAAGGGAAACAGATACAATGTATACAAATATAGATATGTAGCTATGAATATTTAATAAACTGATTGGGCTATTAATAAAATTTAAAAATAATTTAAGTTGCCTAAATGTATTTTAAAAATTATCTCCGGGTTCCTATTTGTTACCTGCAAAGAAGAGGAAAAAAATAAAAAGCACTCATATGGGCCTAGTTATATGAAAACAAGGGAGAATATTATTAAGCATCGCGTAGAACTAAGTGTTTTTGACAAAAGTTGTTAGAGGAGATGTGACTTTTTTGCAGTTACTGTACCAGCAGAAGCACTGTAAAGCCAATTACAAGTTCTGATAAAAGAATAAAACTTTAAGTTGTAAAAAAGATAAATATAAATAATTAAACTTTATTAAAAAAATAAAATTTTTATTTAAAGGATCAACAAATTAATATTTGAAAATGATAGCGGTGTTATGGTCACCGCGGCCGTTCTTGATGACGCGCGTTCTGAACGTCCAATTTTGGAGACATAAGGTCCACTGATGCACCAGCGTATAGACTACACCTAACGGTGTATTTTCCTAAATGTATTGAAATCTGTATAGCCTGTTGTGGATTGTTTCCACTCCATATGCGGTAATTTTATTTATTAACTTATAACAATTTTGCGTCTATAGGTGCGCAAATTTTTTTTTTATACTGTATTTTATTTTATTGAATCTTTCTATTAAAAGAAATTCACAATAAGTATTCAAATCTTATTTCTAAATTATTATTTACTACTTATTACCAATGTAGTAACTAATTTTTTGTATTCAAATCTTAAAAATCTATCTTCTATTCTGTAGAGAGAGCCGCCTCGCCAGGCTCAATGTGTCAGTTCTTTTTAGTCTCTGGTGGCCGTCAAATTGCAATAAATTGCGTGCTAGAGTGTTGGGATGTGCGACTAGTTTGTTCACGTATTTGGACGTGTACGTTTTAACTTCTTCATGGATTGTGGGAACTTTGAGATCCCTATGTATATTTTCATTTCTTATGTACCAGGGGGCGCATACGATATGACGTAAAATCCTAGACCGTCTTCTCTGTAACTTCTGGATGTTTGATGCACAGGCAGTACCCCACAGCTGAATACCATATGACCATATTGGCTTTATAACGGATTTGTATAATAGGACTTTATATTCCAAAGCCAAAGTTGAGTTATGACTTATTAGCCAATGTAGTTGATTTGTTCGAAGCTTTATGGACGTTATTTTTGCCTCAATGTGACGGGTCCAAGTTAGGCGCCGATCTAGATGGATACCTAAATATTTGACGTGCGTTTCCGCTGGAACCGTGGTATTAGTTATTGTGATTGGTGGACAATTTTGCCTTCTAAGGGAAAACGTTACATGAGCACATTTTGATGGATTTAGCTTATGAATATGGGACTGCAGCTTTTCATATGCATCCTTTGGATCATTACTGACACTTATAATTGCAGTGCAAAGGTTGATGTATATGTATGTGGGCTTGTCGGCATATCCGCTGTATAGATAATATATAATAGCGGCCCTAGCACACTACCTTGAGGTACTCCTGCACTGATTTTCCCACATCTTGAAAGCTGTTCCTTTGACCTTACTTTAAAAGTTCTACCGGACAAATTGCTTGTTATAAGCTTGTGCGTGTTTTCAGGTAGAACCCGAACTATTTGAGTAAGTAGCCCATCATGGCAGACTTTATCAAATGCTTGGGAAATATCTATAAATAAAGCTGAACAGTATTGCTTTCTTTCAAAAGCCGATCTAATAATGGTAACGATTCTATGGACTTGTTCAATCGTACTACCAAACTGATGATCTGGGATAACGTTTTGTTCATTTAGAAAAGGAGTTACACTCGAGACGAATAATTTTTCAAATATCTTTCACAAAATTGACAGTAGGCTAATTGGCCTGTAGGATGTAATCTGGCTTGAGTCCTTTCCAGGTTTCGGGATCATAACAATTTCAGACATCTTCCAAGAGCATGGGAAAAAGCCGACGCGCAACATGGCATTAAATATGTAAAGTAAAATTCTTACAGCTGAATTAGGTAAGTTTCTTATCATTGATCCTGTTATACGATCATGTCCAGGTGATTTCTTCATATCCGTATTTTTAATTGTCGATTTTGAAGAAGACAACCGAAATTTCATAGGAATAATTGGAACAGTGGAATTACTTATATCATGTGGTGCGAAAACCTTCTCTAAGTGATTTGCGAACGCATTTGCCTTTTCACTTGAGTTTTTAGCCGAAGTACGGTTTTCAAGTCTTAGTGGGGATTTGTAAGCAATAGGACATTGTAAGTGCTTTACAGCTTTCCACAGACTATAATCCGTGTTTTTCATTAGATCCAAGTTTTTTAAAAAGTTGTCGATAGCGAGTTGGTGTTTCTGTCTCAATTTACTCCGTAAGTTTTTTTGGCATAAGTTCATTTGCATTTTTATGTGTGGTGAACGACTATTTTGCCATTGTCTTCTTAGTCTTCTTTTCTCAATGACGAGCATCTGAATATCTGCTGTTGCCTGGTACGTTATTATTTTAGCTGATGGCTTTGTTGGCGTTGCAGATATGGCTGCCGCAGTCACGACGTCTGTAAAATGGTCTACAGCTGCTTGAATATTAGCTGGATTTCTCAGTGGGATGTTCAAAGGTAAGTGAGAGCTCACATACATTTTATATTTTAACCAATTCGTGTTTCTGTTCGGGTAGAAGCTAAGGGTTTTAGGTGCAGTGACAAAACTGTCGTGTAAAATAACAATTGTAGGTGAATGATCAGAAGATAGGTCATAGGATGAATTAACTAAGAGTTGATCGCGTTTGATGTTTTTTACTATAGCAAAATCAATAAGGTCTGGCAACTTATTAAAGTCTGTGGGCCAATAGGTGGGTTTACCGGCAGATACGACGTCAAGCTTGTTTGTTTCAACTGTATAATACAACTGCCTACCTCTAGGACTAAGGAGTCTGGATCCCCAATATGTGTGCTTTGCATTGTAATCGCCAGCGGCAATAAATTTTTGCCCTAGCGTAGCAAAGAACCTGGCAAATTCATGGTGTTCGATTTTATGCCTAGGTGGGCAATACACTGAGGAGACTACAATTTTAAAATCAGTAAGATTTATGGTCGTGGCTTGCAAAAAATCTTCGTTGAATTCAGGCAATGGAAAATGCCTTACGTTTTTTCAGACTATAATGGCAGTCCCACCACATGCACTTTCGCTTGGGTGTTTGGTGTCATATATAAAATACCCATCAATTCTAAAGTAGTTTTTTATAGTGAAGTGTGTTTCAGAGACTAATAGTATGTCTATATCATGTTCTAACAGGAAGTGTTCTACTTCATATTTATGTTGGGAGAGCCCGTTAGCGTTCCAGAAGCTTATTTTTAACTGGTTCATTTTTTGCCAAGCAAAACCTGCAGAAGCATTTTTTGGGTTCGCATCATTTCCTTAAACATACCCTGCATAGTTGTCATGAAATTATTCATTGTCTGTATTAAGTTCTCGATCGAGCTCGAATTGTTGGTGGGGGGTGTCTGAGCACCCTCTTTTAAGACGTGGGCATATGAATGTTTATGCGCATTAGAACTTTTGGCATTCACATTAGGTAAATCATTTCTCAATGTTTGGGCATATGAAAAGTTTGGCTTAGTGTGTGGCTGTGTAGCTTGTGTACTAGCAACCAGCATGAAGCCGAGGAAATTGGGAAGCTTTATATTGCTCATAATCAGGTTTGCGTACGACTTTCGCATTATCTTTTACATATTGAAATACTTTGCAGCCCCTGTAATTTGCTGTATGGTTTTCACCACAGTTGCTGCATTTTTTGACCTTGGGGTCTGTTTTGGAAGAAGTGCATTCCAAAGTCCGGTGCGCATCACCGCAAACAACGCATACGGATGGTAGCTTGCAGTAGGTTTTCGTGTGCCCGAATTCCTGACAATTAGTACACTGACGGGGACCGCTACGTTTTAGAGGCTCTTCCACCGTTATTCTTCTGTTCAAAAGGTAGCGCAAATTATATATAGGATGAACCGAGTTTTTTGATTTAAGCTGCGATGCATTAAACACGATTTCAACACGATGCATAGGTTGGGGAACTTTGTTCTTATTTAGAATATTGTGCACTGACCTTACGACATAGCCTTCCACCTCTATGGCACTTTTTATTTCATCAGTGGGAACAGAACTGTCAATGCCCTTTACGATGACAATCAAACCTTTAGCACTTTTGAGTTGATATGTATAATAGCTCTTATTATCGGCATCGAGACGACTTGCGATTAGGCGATAATTCTTCTCAGTGTGGGCTTGGATCTTCGTTTCTTGTATCTGTCCTCTTCGTACAGAAGCCACATAGAAATTTTCTTTGCCTACGAGTTGGGACAGCATATTTACAATGGCATTTGATGTTTGTTCGCGCAAGTAGATTGGTGGGGGTTTTTGTTCCCTTACAGTGGGTTCGGCATTTTCATTATCCGGGGTAGCAAGGACAGAAAATCTATTTTCACTTACCGATGTTGCAGCTACTTGATGAGAACCTTTATATTGCTTGGCGGTTCGCTCTGGTTGTGAAGACTTAGGACTCGCCTTCCACTTCGTTATGGTTATGTACCGATCCATACCAGTTTGCACGCGTTTAGATTCAGTACCTGGTTCTTTTTCTTGTGCGATTTTTTGTGTATTATTTGTTTCTTTAGTTTTATTTGTTGAATTCGTTGTTTCTGTAGCAGATATATTTATATTTGCTGATAATGAACGCGTTCGGTCAATTTGCCTGGCGGTTAAAAAAGCACTGTCATCTTTTTTTTTATTGTTTATATTGTTTATTGCATTATTAGAATTTGTGTAAGAAAAAGAGTAATAAGCATTGTTGTTATTACCTTTTGTATTTTTTTCGTTAATGTTTGGTGCGCTCATGCACTCACTATTAATTGTTTAAACAGGTTTAACCATGCACTTTGTTATTGTATTTTTTATCACACACTATATTATAATGCTTTTTATTTTTTGTTATTTATTTTGTTGTTGTTACTAACTGTTAACTGTGTCTCTGCACTTGTTCAATTTTTAAAATAAAAAAAGTCACCTTAAATGAATATAAATTATGGGCTTAAAGTGAAGTACGTCTTTACTCAAACGAAGTTGATGACTGATTTGCAAAGTAAATTCGAGTAATTTGGTAGCGCTGTTCAAGCGTCAATATACATATACACGATGAAGAGTATACTAAGCATTAATGTCGAAAAGTGAGCTCAGTTCGTTTGACAGTTAACCGTTTCGTAATTGTTATCGGACCAACTAGAGACTCGCCCCTCAATTGGCGTTAATTTTTCGACGCAAGAAATGGGAAAACAATATGTAAAATTATCGCCTCTTTCTTCTTTTATGGCGGCTTCTTTAGTACTTATTCGACAGAAAATATGTTTCGAGCTTCCTGGCAATTTTCAAAATAGTTTTAAAATGTTTCGATATCTGTGAGAGGATAATAGTGTAGCAGTTTATGAAGTTTTTGCACGTGTACACAAAAAATTTGGATCGAATGACTAGTCTGAAATGCAAGTCACTCTCTTTTTCACTTTTTTAAATAAGAATTTTTTATTCAAATAGTTTTATTCACTATCGAAATTACCAGTGGTCAACTTATGTAACGGAAATTTCGGACCGGTTAAAGATATCCAAATCTTCGATAATGAAAAATACAATATGGCTGGCAACATTTATAAAAAATTGAATAGATTGTATAGTAAAACTAAGGATAGAATCAAAAAATGGGATGATAAGTCAAAGAGAGTTTATAAAATACGTTATAGTGGAAATGACTAAAACTCGTTTAGCTGGATATTCACTTAATACAGCATTACCTTCGCACTGTATTTTAATGAAATCACTATTCTAACTTTGAAAATGCATCAGTTTTAAATACAGAAATTACTTATAAGCATCAATAACTCAAAGATTCCATTTTAAAGCAGATGGGAAAATGCTGCTTAGTTCATAAAATAACATAATTGATATCATAATTGGTATCATTTATTGCAATTTGATTTATGTTATTCAAATAAGTTTCGTATACACACATGTAAAATTATTTTTAAGCATCTTATCGTTTTTGTTTGTGTAAACAATATATTGAAACTTGTTTGAATTTTTTTGGATATTTTGTGACAAACATTTTTCATACACATATAATGTGTTTATGGGTAAAGTGTGGTTAACTGGGAAGGAACAGAAATTATTCTCGCTAAAGCCTAGTACTCTGTTCGAATTTGCGAAAAGTGTTGAGCAACATTTATTATTTGGCTTGAAAAATTTGACTATACGCTAGTGGTGGCAATACTGTATATGTAAACAAAAAATATATGTTTATATATTTCGTGTCTTTTCAAAAAGTGAACAGAGTACTACTTCAGCAACATTATTTCTTTTTTATTTCGCACAAAGTTTTTTATATGGGCTTTTGACAGCATTTCGCACGAAATCATGAACAGAGTACCATGCTTAAGATATAAATATATATAAAACTACGGCAGCACTTACGGCCACACTTTTATATCGAAAATACTAGTCATGAACTTAAAATGTAAATTTTGTTCAATTTAATTACTTGTTTAATAAAAAACAACAAATACAATTGAATTGTAAGAAAATAAGCTAAATAAGTGTTATCTTTAATTTTTTAAGACCTTTCCTGCCTTTATTTAAATTTTCGTTAATATTTTATTTTGAATTTCAATTTTGTATTTTTATGTATTCAAATTGCTCTATTTTAGTTTTTATTATTTATTTTTTAAACCTTTAAATCCCAAAGAAGAACGACTGTGCCGTTTCGTGCAGGAACAAGAAGCACTTCCATTTACATAAGCGTGCTCTCAATGTGGAATACGGGAACACACATATTATTCGTTTGTTATTTGAATATTTTTATAAAATATTTTACTTCCTGATAATGCCACACAAAAGCGTAACGAAACGAAACAGCTATAGTGAGTAAAATTGTTTCAAGGAAAAAAAATTTTTTAAGGCCTTAATCAAATAATTGCTAAAAAAAATTTTAAAAAAATGTATAGTCAACTACAATTACAAATTAAATTCTAACTTCAATTTCCGAGCAGAGTAACGCTGACTTTCACTCGCTCTAGTGAAACACACCAGAGTCGCTAGTGTGAAGGAAATGTCGACTGATAGAGTAGAACAGACTAGTAACTAGACCACTGGGGTACCCTCAATAACTTCTAATGATTCGACAGTCGCAATATTAGTCGAAAATTGTTTTGTTTATAGTAACCATTGTGTGATTCACTAACTACTCGTGGACGATAGCAGACATTGTTAATTTTCTGTTTATTCAAATTGATACCAATAGCCATCTCTTTTAAATGAAATGTTTAAGATTTCTGCAAAAGTTAGGTGAAAAAGATGTGAGGCTTGTTCCACTTACTGTGCTCTTCATAAAAAAGAATTTCAGGTTATAAAATGGTTATAAAACAATTAACAGTGTCCGTAAAATGTGCCATGAATTTTAGATTGTCGTCAGAGCCAACAACACAAAAATATTCATCGTTTAGTTTTCTCGATAATCGTTTAGTTTAGACAACAACAGCTGACTTAAAGTTAGTGGATATCGTTTAAAAATTGCTACTGAATAGCTAGGAAAAGTGGGTTATTCCGCACAGTAATTTGATATGTGTCTATTCAGATATGTCTGTAATTAATTCGGGGAAAAGGCGATATTTCCAAGCCCCCAAAACGATTGAAATATATCTCAAAAATAATTAACAGAAATGCTTTTACAACCCTAGAAAATCTTTAGGGTGTTTTGTCTCCTTCTAAATTTATACCTTTCCCACTCTCCACTAGCAACTCTCCTGATCACAAGTGTAACCACTTTTATCAGGCTCTTTCTTTGTTACTTTAATACTCAAATTCCAATCAGATTTATTTTATGTAAAATTTAAATTAAATATATAAATATAAATTTTTTATAAGAAAAATTAAAAAGCAACTCTAAGAAAAATATTATTTATTATTTGTAAGAAGCAGCTACTCAAACAACAAGGATTTGTTTCCTACTCTTCTAAATATTAGTGCCAATAGGAAACGAATTTTCCAAAAGTCATTTGTAAAGGTTTTCTCTTTTGATTTTTTGGATGTGTGTTTCTATTCGTACGAGTATGTGCTATCGCATATTTGTGGCGGGCGGCTTTAAAGATTTCAGATGCTTTGGAGTGAGCTTCGTTTGCTAAAGTCTCAAACTGGAGCCACATTTGCAAATCATTAAATTGTATTTTAAATCAATAGATTAAATTTAAAAAGTGCCCTTGAAGAGGTGGCGTAATTATTGGTCTAGGTTATCTTACCAACAGGTAAACACAATGCATTTGCAGTTTTTAAAATTTTAACTTTTCACAGCTAACTGGACAAAGGGCTGAGTGATTTTAAGATAATGATTCTTGTGCCACCACTGTTGGCTGGCATTACCATGCAAAGCTATATCCAAACCCCAAGCACCAAATCAGGGGACCTCATCAACAAGCACTCTAGGGCTCGTCGTCCGCGATATATGTCTATGATATCAGTCGTTAAGTGACTGGTGAAAAGCTACGGGGACAAGTTCAGTGTGATCCACCGAACAGCAATACAACAACGTGGTGGCCACACCAAGAACACATGCCCCTGCTTCAGGGTGCGAAGATTACAAAAATCCATACAGAGGCATAATTACTAACGTTCTCGTGCCTCAATTCTGAAATGGAATAATTTACTGATGGAAACGACAGATTACGGAGTGAACGTTACCGAAATCTGACTAATAAGTTACGGAAGCTTCTGTACCAGGAAAACCAAGCTATAATTATACTACCGACGGGAAGGTTCTGAAGTTCAAAGAGTCAAGCAACCACAGAAAAACAAATATTATTTAGCCTATAATGGCTGTATACATTCCTTAACCCGAAATTGGTTTTGAATAATTGTGTGTTCCGTACTATAAATTTAGAACAGTTAGCCTATATGAATCAGGGTGCAGCTACTTTCAAGATACGTTCGAATTGCACTGAAGAAGATCTTAGCCAATGAGGCCTTGAACAAAATCGAAGCTCTGCTGACAAGACACCGTCTGATGACTTCAATTACTATCTGACCGAAGTCGACATCCAGGAACAGGCACCTTTTGATAGACATAATCACCAAAGGTAAAAGGTTCCGTAGCACAAATAGTTGAATAGGGAGGACAATAAGTACCAGGCAGAAGTCAGCAACTAAAAGCAAGGGCATTGGTAAGGGCCTAATAACTGACTTGCTACTACACTCCGTAAAACACTTAAAATTTCTCTTTATATTTTGAACATAGTTTGTGCGTATGCAAGCTAAACCTAAATAATATATTTGCCTTTCATGGCCATGGGAGTGTGTTTCAATACAAAATATAATAGATTATGGATATTGAAATGCTTTTTGTATTATTGCGTCTATATACAACTATAAACACACCAGCGCTTTAGCGGCAAATGCATACAAACAAAGAATATTTCTTAGTGCCACTTTAATCAAAAATTCTATAAAACAAAACAAGAAACTAACTGCATTGAAAGTTTTGCAATTTTTTGGCAACATGGCGTGAAATATGTTTCATTTTGACACTCAGATAGATTTACTTAGAAATTCCATTTTCAGCTTATTTTACTGGGTACCAGAGAGAGACATATTTTATTTACAAACAAACAAATATATACTTTTCTATTTGACGTATGTATTTCTTACATCCTTATCCAGGATTATAATGCAATTTAGTTCATAATAAAGAATAAGCTGTGGATATTTGCCTGGTTTTTGAAGTACCGGCATGGATCCTGCAGGAGGGAAAATAATTGTTTCAACTAATATATTTGCTGGCAGTTAAGATCTTAAATTGGAGAGCCTACAATAACTAAGTTCCTTAAAAGAAGTGAAAGTTATATAAATCAGTCAAAAACAACGCAAAAGTCTTTAAAATAAGTAAGAATTCGAAAAAAAAATTGAATTTGAAGTAAACTAATGACTATGGAGTTCAACTAACCAAAAATGTTCGATAGGCCGTTTATGAAGTTTAATATGATTTTTAGAAGCGTTTCATGAAGGCGGGATTTGCTTACTTCTCCTCAAACTTTATAGAGGCTTTTGTACTGTTTTTTGTTTAAGCTACGGCCAAGTTTTGACCGACCAGTACATTTTTTTATTAATTAAACAAGTGAAATAGATCTTTAGCTTCTAGGTCACATAGTGATACATCGAAATTAACAACAATTTTCAATGAATCAGCCGCATAGATCTGTCTAAATTTGAGTAGTGATCTGAGTTATGTTCACTTGAAAGATGTCATTGTTGGAATCGCATTTCGTAAATACCGAAACCGTTCAATTCAGACAAAAGGTTTTGCATGCCTTTGATGGTAATTTCCTCCCCGATACCGAAGTTGCTACCTTCTCAAACTCATGTGGGTTGGCATTGTCTTATTTACCGCAATTTTGATTGTAGTTTTGGTTATACATACGTATTTTACTAAAATACTTTTGGCGTTTTAGCACTACAATTAAATAATATTAATCAATATTCTTTTAGTCTTCACCAAAAATATATAAATAACTTAAGAGCATAATGTTCCATATTGGTCTACTACTATTTGCTATCCATATGTAATTCCTTATGATAAAAAATTCGAACATTTACCAATAACATCCCAGAATCAGCCAAAAACCAATATTTCACAAAAAATCATAAATTTAGTGGAAATCTAATATATTTTACTAGAAAGGATAAATTTTAAGAACCAAGTTTTATCTAAAAACAAAACATATTTAATTTAATCGGTAAAAAAAGTCAATTATTGTTGACATTTCATTAAATCAAAAAAGTCACAATAAAAAATTGCTAAAGTTACAACAAAATAGTGTAAGAATTTCTTATCTCGCAGAAAGTATTAAATGTAAATCTTTAAATTAGGAAACTACCAAGAATAACATTAAAAATTCATGAAGTTCAATTAAGAATAACCTCATAATCTTTAAGATTTGACACAGCTGAACAAACGCGAAATAAAAAAGTGTACCGTAAAAAAGAACCCCTTTTAAAGGGTTAAATTTCCCTGTGTTGAAATTATTACTCAGTTTACGACTTGATCCTAAAAACACAAAACAGTTTTATTCATTTGTTTATTTAAATTCTTCTTTTCATTTTCTTTTTTACAGAGGCACATCTGGCATTGATATCGATTTGAGACGTGTCGATATTGATCAGTGTCCCCAGCGCCATATACCAGGTTCAACCAAACCGCTTAACATTTTTGCAGGCACGGATAAATGTAAACAACGTACAACAATGGTAGGTAAAGATAATAAAACAACAGCAATTATGAAGACATAAATAAACCACAAAAAAGTAGAAAAGGAATAAAAGCATAATAAACCACAAAGAAAATAACATTAATGGGTCTTCTTTTCAAATTTTTTATGTTCAATTGGATTTTTATGATCGATTCATACACTCCTTGTCATTTCTACATAAATATATCTTCCCATACACAAATACTTTTTTAACACCTTTCGTTTTTATTCCTTTCAAACACCATTACTCTACGACAGTGTGAGGCCATACAAGGATTGGGCTTTCGGCGAGGTTCATATAAATGTGTTTGCCGCAAAGGTTATTATTTTCCGGATACTACAAGTCAACATAAATATTTTAATGGCAGCCTTTTAGAGGAAGAATACGAAAAGCTCATGTTGGTATGTATGACATTTTTGCATGTGACATAAGGTTGAGATTTGTACACAAAAGAAGAATCCTCAAAGGATACAGTGGCCAATTTAACCCAAAGAGTGAAGGTATGCGTGTTTGTTATTTAATTTACTGGCATTTCTAAACAACGAGTAGTTTATAACTTCCGTAAAACAAATTGATGATTTTTTCTTTTAATGGTTTCATAACAACGATATAGTTGTACGAAAATATCTAAAATGCACCAAAAACTGATATTTAAAAACGTTTGTTTTTACTCACACCCAGCTCGTTCTTTTTAATTTAAACATTGACCCATCGAATTTAAAACTCTTTTATTTTCTAAGAGTATTATAGACCAAATATTATTATCTTCGTTCTTTTGCTAGTTATACCTTTCACTAAAGGTCTTAAATTTGTCTTCCTGTTTGCAATTTCTACTGTCATCAACCTTTTTACGGCCGTAGATAAGCTAGGAATTGGAAAAATGGATCATCTAATCGGCGAGTTGTCGCTACTTGAAATCAGCAACATCGATCGACAATAAACGGGGATAATCCCGCTTTTCTATAGTTTTTTTTTCATTTTCACTCTTGAGGGGAAACGTGTATCTACTTCAGAACCTAAACGCTTGAGCGAATTAAAATTCGCTAGAGAAACCTATAAGCTTAACAAAATTTGCAAACAAACTATATTGCTGCAACAACAGAAGTTTCACTAAAAAGTTACCAAATTAAAAAATCCAATCAAAAATTCACCAATAAATTTAAAAAAACTACAATAGAAAAATTGCAGTTGCCAAAAATTTGAAATTTAATACAAAAATCGTACCATAAATCTTGAAACATTTAACAAATTAAAAATATATTAACAAAATACCGCAAAAACTGAAGTTTATGAAATTTTAAAATTTCATCATAAATAAACGTTTTATGAAAGTTATGTTAGTCAACATTTTCTGTAAAATTGTGCTCTAGCAGCACATTATTATGAATTAATATTTATTACCATTGTTACGGTGATAAGTGCGAACAAAGAAGTATAATGGCCTGTATGAATTGAGTGCTATGACTACTTGTGGCACTTACTGTACAGAAAGTACCAGAAATAAAGAGTACGACGACATTTTGGCACCCACTGTACTCAACACCTATAAGTTTAGACAAGTTTCCAGGAAAGTAAATACACACAGAACAACAACAACGCTACTACTTCAAAACAAAAAGACGAATTTCAGGAAATGAGTAGTATGGGTAAACAAGAACAATGCAAAGAAACCACCACCATAAGTAACAAAGCAGACAGTAGTTGGTACCGAGTGAAACGTGTTAAAATGAAGTGTTAAATAAAGTAAATAAAGTACCAGTGTGTATAGACAATATTCTCCCGTGTGTATTCTTTAAATAAACTTTATAATTTAAAGAACCTGCGAATAAATAATCTGGTTAAAAAAGCTTTAAACGTAACATTGCACCGAACAGCAATATGCAAGTTTTCGTTTCCTTATCTGTGAGTTGCTGTGATTTGCTAATGTGTGTGGAAGTAAGATACCTGTTAGTAATTCGCTTTGCAGTATACATTACACAAATACAAACCCACACATATGCAATACAAATTAGCAAATCACAATAACTAAAATTCACAAAAAAAATCTTTATAACTAAAAATTAGGCTAAAAGCTAAAGTTAAGCCGAAAATTTTATAAAAAATTAAAAATTTCAGCAAAGTCGAACAGTATTTACGATCGGTTAAAAAAGTAGATGCTTTTCGAAATCGCGGTTTTTTCCTTTGTTCGATATTTTGGTGAATTGTAGATAATAGCGGAATTAGATTTTTGGTAAAACTTTGAGTTTTCGGGGCAAATTGAGCATTTGAGTAAATTTTGTCGTTAAATTTCAAAATATGGTGACGTTGGTTTTGGTGCTTGTGTAACATCGATTTTGTTAAAATTGTAACGTTTTTCGTAAAATAGTGATTTATTTTAAAATTGTTGGCACACTGCGAAATTTTGGTAAAATTAAAAATTTAGTTTTGAAATGTTGATGTTAAGTAATTTTTAAATCCAAAAAATTACGTCAAACAATATGTTTGAAATTGCGGCGAATTTGGTGTTTGTTGTATTCTTGAAATTATTTTGTTTTATTCCAGTTTTTCGATGTTATGGTGAATTTTTGAACTTTTGGTCAATTTGAAATCTCTGTGAATTTGTAAAAGGTGCTGAAATTTCGGTTTTCGTTTGATTTTTCGTTTTAATTTACATTTTTTGCTTATGTATTAAATTTTTATGATTTTGAAAATGTTTGGTGAGTCTTTCAAACTTTTGGTGAAATCTCGTTTTGTGGTGAAATAATATGTTTAATATAATTATGTAAAATTTTTATTTTTCGTAAATTTTCAATGCAACTTCGGTTTCTTTTAATTTAGATTTTTCGGAAATTGTTGATTTTTTTGTATTTTAAAATTTTCGGATGGTTGTGTGAGTTTGTGGTGAAATTTTATATATTTTTGAGAATTATGATTTTTTGGTAAAATTTTTTAATTATTTATTTTTTTTATAAATATTAGTTTTCTAGTTTTTATTTATTATATTCTTTTTGTTTTAGTTTCTCGATTTTTTTGTTAATTTTCAAAATGTGATGAATTTTTAATTTTTGGCAACATTTCGAATTTTTTTGTAGTTTCAGTTTTAAAAATTTCGATTTTTTGGATTAATATTTTAGTATTGTAATTTAAAATTTTTAAACTATAGTTAGTTTTCGTAGTGAATTTCCAAGTTATGATAAAATGTCGTATATTTTATTCTTCAGATTAATTGAGTTTTTGGTAAAATTTATAATTTATATGATTTTTAAATATTTTGTTTTATTTTTAATTTTTTACTGACTTTTAAATGTTTTGTGAATTTACCACTTCTGTTGAAATTTCGGGTTTCCATTGAATTTTGATTTTTTGCCAAGAAAAAAACTTTTTTATTCAAGTATTTTGATTTTATGAGCTTGTGTGAAATCATTTCCCCACTAGAGTAAAAGCACTAAAAAAACCGAGAAAAATAGTTTTTATATTGTGAAAATTCGGCAAAGTCACTGGTTAACTGGTTAAAATTTCAAGATCGTAACTTGCCGAATGCCGTCAGAAAGTTGATTTTAACATGGACAGACGGACAGGCGGTCAGACAGACATTGAACTTCCCTACTTAGAAGGACCCAAAATATATGTACTTTTTTGGGTCAAAATTTAATATCGAAAAAATTATAAACGGAATGACAAACCTATTAATTTTCGTGTAGGGTATAAAAAACCACATTGTATCTTTAATAAATATTTGTACACTTTCTTTACTTTTTTATATGTATCCTTCACGGATGCAATTTGCCTGCTGCTTTCCAACGTCTGTCTACTATAATATCGTTTATACGTGAATAAATCTTCCGATATATGTATGTTTAAAAACAAATGACGATTATTGACAGGATACGACTAAAAGGAAAACATATCCTCATTGGAATGTTATTGAAGACAAAGCCAAATGTCTTAGCAGGGTTAATAATTGTTGTGTCTGGCCAAGTATTTACTGGAAAACCATAAAAGATTGTTTTTTCAACATTTGTGTAGAAAGTATTGATAATAATTTTTACGAATTTAAATAAAAATAGAATGAATACAAAGAGGTTATCTTGTTTAATAATAGCCTGTTCTCAGATTTTTTCTATCTCGTATACATTTTGTTTAAATGAGTGTGATTTCACTAGTTTATTTCATCCTATAGAGCAGTTAGTCCGATACCTACAAACAATTGTTTACCTAAACTTGCGTTTTATTTCAAACTTTTCAATAAACCGTAATTAAAGTAAAAAAATAATCAAAATATGGAATTTCACCCGATTTATAAATTTTACCTACCAAAAATTCCCAATCTCGTCAAAAATGTTATATTTCACCAAAAAGTCGTTAATGATATAAAATTTTACTATAAACCGTAATCAAATATAACCTAAAAATTTTAAATCAAAAACAAAAAAAAATTATAAATTCAATATTTTACCACCAAAACAAGAAAGAAATGAACAAAATCATAAAAAATTTATGATAAATAAAAAAAGTAAATTTTCTCTAAAATCCAATATTAATCCGAAGTATGAAAAAATATACAAACAACACAAAAAAAAAATGGCAAAAAAATGCCACAAATTACTGAAATTATTATGAAAATTTAATATCCTTAAAAAATGGAAATACCATAAGCAATTTGAAATTTCACCCCAAAGTTCAGAATTCCATAATTCTGAAAAATTTTGCAAAAATATCTATATATTGCAAGCAGTGGAAAGTATGTGTCAAGTCTGGAAAAGGGTTTAACCAAAAGCGTTCGAAATAACAAAAATTGCAAAAATATACTCGTATATTAACCGATTGAAAAGGCTTAAAATATAACAAAGGAGGAGTAAAAATATAAATTATAACGAATAAAATCGGAGCTCAAAATTTAATTTTGTTAACATCATTTAATACTAGAAAAATTTGTTTCAGTTTTTTTTTGTTGCGCAGAGGGTATTAAGATTCAATACCGTCATATCTAACGACAATGTAAGATATTGGGCTAGTTTTTATGGAAATTGATAGTGTGTTTCTTTTAACAACAGCTGTTTGCGAAACATACAAATATAAGCAAGAAAACTTTTGTACAATTGCAATTTACATTTAAGTAACTGAACTACAACTATTTAATTAAATCGCAACATAAACTAGAAAATGTAAATTGTATTTAAAAATTGTTCTTCGGTGTTTGTCGCCAGATATGCCAATAACCACACCGGCACAATTCAGAAGAATGCCCTTGCTGGTAGAACAAGTCGGTAAAGAATAAAAACTGAAATACAAAAATATTAAAGAAGAAAAATAAACATAAATTGTTGGGTTTTACACACTCTGGCTTTATGTCGCATTTAAAACTATTTTGCATTCTTTTTAGCCACTCGATGGCTTGGCTTAAATGTTGCATTAATTTAAATTTCATTGTTTTATAATCCTTTGCTTTTAGGGCAAAAATTCAACCTACAATATTATCAACGAATATGAGTGCTTGCCCTGTGCCGAAGGCTGTGATTCCTGTGAGGATGGTTCGCCCTGCATTGCTGCCTTAAACTGGCCAATGCGTACAAGCATCTTGGCATTGGCTTGTGTTGTAATTGGTTTGTTACCGCCAGCTGCCTGGTTTACATTTCGCTATCAACAAGTCAAGGTACGTATGCACAGCAATTATTTTTCATTATTGTGTGTTGGTAGCGCGGTTAGGAGAGAAAATAATATTGAAGCTACATATATTAACACAAAAGGCAAATATGGTGTTTTAATAAACAAAACAATACAAAAAGATACACTCTTATTTATGGCCTTATACCAAATGTCGCAAAACTTATAAAAACGGAATCATATATTTTTAATGTGAACACATTTTATGAAAAGAAATGTTTTTCTCTGTTCGCTCCTTCCTCACGTTGCAAAAAATAAGATTTTGTACATCTCTAAACATTTTGTTGGTATATTTTAATTTATAATATATTTTTAGATTTAAAGACTTTGAATTCGAAGAGATATAAAAAAAATTTACAAGAAACTTTTCTGTGCTGAATGCGTGCCAACCAATTTTGTAATACTTCTCTGAGGATTACAGCTGGTTCTTTACTACTAAAACGTGTAAATTTGTCGCCATTGGCTTAGCAGTACAGAGGTGTGGCCGCTCATTGTCTCACACATACATTATTTAGAAGCGTTTACTGGCACGACTAGGTGTACCACATATGCCACAAAGTTGAAAGTCGGCACCTGTCCTGCGACTGAATCCGACGGTAGATTTACAATGCGACCGCCAACGCCAACGTTACCTGAAGCATGAACGTGTTTAAAAGTTTTGATCGTGCACCATAATTATCCCGGCGATTTCGGTATAAACCATAGCTACCACGTTACTCTCCCACAATTAATCAGTCCGGGAATTCGTTTCGGGGGCTATAGTGTCAGTCATTTAGTCATAATAAATAAAATAACAATAAAAACATATTCCTGCAAAGCCTAGCACAAGATTTATTGCAATTTCATGTGTACCAGAGAATGAGACACATTGACCCTGGCAAGATGGCTGTCTCGACGCAATCATAGATTGGACATTACGATTTTCATACCAAAAATTAGTTATTACTTTGTTAATAACTAACAAATAATATATTAGAGATAAGATTTGAATATTTATTGTAAATTTCCTTCAGCAGGACGACTCATTAAACGAACAATAAAGTTAAAAAAAAAATAGTCGTTATACATCCCCCGACTGGAATCCGAAAAGGTTATAAGTAACCCTATAGTTACAAAGCACTTATAAAACATTTAAAGAACTACTATTTTCCTAGGCTCTGGTTCTTACTTTGTCTCTACTTCATCTCTATGGGGCTATCTGATGAGGAATGCATAAGTAATAATTTTTCATTCGAAAGCCAGTAAACCCAAAGAGAGAATGCAAAATTGGGATAAGTTGATTTCTAACTACCACTCTAATTCCCTGCTAATTTATTCCACCCGGTTGGACAGTAGACTAATTGAACAACCTTCGTTTCGCTAGAGATGTCCGAACACTTTTTGATTAGGAAATAAATTTGTTTATCAATTTAAGCTGCGAAATTCATTCTTTCTATTCTGAATTACTAATACAACTGCAACACTCTTCTCAACAAATGCACAGAAGATTTTACGTTACAAATTGGCTGCACCAATTTCAATAATTTGTTTTTACTCTGTTCGTTATAATGCAGGAATGGTTTATGCCGGAAACTCGTTCCAAAAATTTACATCAAAACAGCCTGTCGGAATAACAAATCAAGGAAAAATCGAAAAAGCCAATATACAATTAAAAATGTATATTCAAACGAAATCTATTGTAAGTTCTTCCAGGAGAAGTTAAAAGACGATGTTGTTTCACGTTAGAATATTTTATTACGACTAAATATAAAAATGTCCATAAATTCAAATATAGGAAAAAAGTAACTGACATAAATTCAAAAGGTAGAATAGATATATACATTGTTATTAAATATGAATGTTGTAACCTAGGTAACATTCGAATTCAATATTTCAACAAAATCGAATCAGAATCACTTAAAAAATCACCTTCAAAGTAAGACATCTACATTTTACGAAAGATAAAATAGAATTTTAACTTAAAAATAGACAAGAAAATAATATCTATATTAGTGCCGAGAATGCGGCATGAATCTTAAATCTCCTCATTTAATCACTAAAATTTCATAATTCATCGAAATTCGAAAAATCGTTAAAAGTTCAATAATTAAAACAAAACGAAAATTTTTAGCAAAAAATTATGATTTTACAAACAAAAAGCGAATTTCTATTTAAATCGAGCAATATTAACGGCAAAGAATTTAAAACTTTATTCCGGGACAGTTGTTTTTTTTTCAATTCGGTCGACATAGTTATCAACAAAGATGAAGTGGTGTACTATTCCACTGAATTTTAGAACTCGCTTAAATTACATTGACTACAACCCAACAATTTACTATTGAAGGCAGGCTCAGTCGTCACTATGCTACGTAACATCAAACAACCTCAGCTATGCAATAAAATGCGACCGGCTGTGAAAAAGTTGATGAATAACGTCATCGAGACAACGATCATAAAAAAAAGTACGAGTGAGAGGATATTTTGATGCCGCTTTTATCGGTGGTTCCAACCGACTTGTGATGAACATAAATAAATGAGAGGAACAGTCCTTCGAAGTTTGCGGGATTAAATGGGAGTTCGCGTCTTTCGCGCATAAACAATTCTATATCGTATGTCAATCATCATTCACGCATTGAATTCATTTTAATTACAACCAAATTTTATTTAATAAACAAAACCATGTTTCATCCTTACGCGAAGTATACGCAAATAAAATAATAATAATATTTATTTTAGTTAAACAAAAATTAAACGTAAACTCACATATTCCCAGTTCATTTTTATAAAATATTTCTTTGTCATTTTATTTGGGATTTCAATTAACTCTTATTTGTTTTTTGAATTCTTCATAATTTGTGTAAATTAGATGCCAATTTTTATTTAGCTTTTCATTTTGCTTAATTGAATTTATAAATTATTAAGTGTTTTTGTTGTTGTAATTTTCAGGTTGTACGTGCTGCCAGTCCTGCCCTATTACGTGTGATTGCATTGGGTGCCTTTTTCATTTACTGCACGGTGAGTTTTTATATTTCTTTAACAAAAAATAAATAAAGCTGCAACAAAAAATATTACGGTAAAATGTTGCAAATACCTCAATTAAATAAACCGATCAAATTTATCATTATTGTTACCAAATATGATGAGGCTGACAACGTCAGAGATGGATATGAGTAACAAGAATTAATTAATTAGATCAAAAATAGTTTTAATAAATAAAAAAAAATATTATCTGTGATTCGTATACGAGTATTAATTATGGCATATGGCATCCGATTTTCATAGAAAAATTGTGCTTAATTAGCTTTTCGAAAAGCAAAAGTGTTGTAGATCAATGACAAACGACTTCTGTATCGATTTAATGATGAAACGCAGCAGCATCAACATAACGCCCTAATACGCCATTCGGCACAATATCATGCGATTTAACACTGCTAGGGTGAATTAAATCACTAGACCACCGAAATAGGCCATATTGAATCTACAATGTTCTGATAAGCTTCAATTTAAATAAAAAATTTATCTACTTCAAATATACTTTTAGTTCAATGACATAATTCAATATTAAAGCTATTGCATTCTTTTTAGTTTTATTTATTGCCTTTTTAGTGAGAAGACAATATCGGTTTGTTTGACAATAAATCATCGTCATTTTATACTTTTTTTAGTTTTTATATGTATCTTTCTTTCATGCAATTTTTCTGTTGTTATACAACGTCTGTCTACCATAATATCGTTTATAGGTAGATAAATATTCCTATATATGTATAAGACTATATAATGATTATTGACAGGATACGACTAGAAGGAAAACATATCCTCATTGGAATGTTATTGAAGACAAAGCTAAATATCTCAGTTTTATTTGAAAATCTCCAAGGTTAATAATTGTTATGTCTGGCCAAGTATTTACTGTAAAACCGTAAAAGATTGTTTTTTTCAACATTTGTTCTCGAGTTAGAAACTAATAAATATAGAAAACTAATAAATATTTGAAATTTATTTTATTTTCTTACAAGGAGGATTTTATAGTAAATCAGTGTACTCAAAGACAGCCGTGTCTGAAAAATGCATTGCGGTCGTTTCGATCTTAATGCTCGGTACATGTGCTTGTGGTTAGTTAAATCGACTTTAATGGGTTTTCGAAACAGTAAGGTTTCTTAAGATCATACACAAAAAAAAAAACAAAAACAAAAGCACTTTTGGTGTATGATCTTAAGAAACCCCTCAAAGACGCAGATATGCTTTAAAGGCTTTTAGGTCCTGTAGGATTTGAAATACAAAATCATTATTTCGATGGAGAACTAATTTTTCCGAAAACCCAAAATTACAGGTATATTTTTTTTGTGTTAAATTGGATTGTTTTTTTAAAAAATAATAATGACGATCATTTGCATGTTTGATGCAACCATACAGTCTGGAGTGATCAATGAAGCTATTCGACCGGTTTTTCCACGGGTTTTTTTCTTGCTTCCAGCGGTCGAACATGTTGAAATGGCGACTTTTCGAATATTTGAAATATACGGTTTTCGATTATTTTTACTTAAGTAAAACTTATAGTACAACTCCTCTTCTCCCACTGTGAAGGCGTTTGATAACACAACAGATGCACCCGGCCTTTGCTTACTTAACATTTAAAGCCCTGCTTTCTATAGTTACAAATTCGCAGACGCCAGCAGCTGACATAATAGCTCACATCCAGAGTAAATTTGGCTGTGCTGGAGTCATAATTTAGGTTGTTTGTCAGCTGCAGGTATCGGCGAACTTGTAGTGATATGTATAAAACATAAGAGACAGGAAAGTATTTATAAATATTAAAAGAAAATTGTAAGCAAGTGTACGTACTTTCATTTCAGTATTTCTTTTTTTATTAAAAATTAAGATGTGAATTCATAATTTTTGGAAACTAGAAAAATAATTAACGTATTCGCAAAAGTCGGAAATCCAAGTAACTTATAGCATTTTAATGCTTGCGAACTAGATTTTCATAAAATGTCATGTCAATCTTTAAATAGCTTTTGATATTTTTTTTTTAAGTAGAAATAATTTATACAAAAGCTTTTTAATACGTTTTTTTTTTTAATTTATTGTAATTTAATCATTCAAAAGATGGCTAAATAATTTTTGGCGAATACATATTTTGGTATTCTCAAGCACTATTAGGTAAGTAGTCAGATTATTTGACTTTATGGCATAAACAAAAAATGTGTTCAAATCATGATACTTCCGAGTATAAATGTTGTAGACAAGTAAATAATAATTAAAAACGCTGAGTTAAGCAAAAGTTATTGAATATGAAATTAATAATTGGAGATAAAAAATAACCAATTTAAGTTCAAAATAACCAAAGACACCAACTCTATTCGAGTATAACTACTCTCTCTCTCCTTGTTTTATTTTAATTATTTGTGTTTTGACATTTCGCACCACAAATGCAACAATAAAATGTCTTTTTGTTTTGCAATGTTTTAATTGTTGTAGAGTAACTTCTATCTGGTACACTAATGTACCGTAATCTGATTTATTAGAAATGCCGTATAATCGATTATCGATCGACCTTAATAAAACAGTCATTTGATGTTTATGACTTAAGAAATCATAATACTGTTGACGAATGGATCAGGAAGTATCGTTGTTTCTTTCGTACTCGTCTTTAATCCATAAGCTGTTAACTAACGGTTGGTAATCGTGTGAACTATTTAAATAAATGACTATTATTTTAGTTTAGTTTCGCATGATAACAAATGGATATTACAATTAATCTAAAAATGATCAGGATTACTTGAGATTACTTATCAACTAAAAAAAATTTAATAAAAAAAATATAAACTTGAAGATTTGTATTTAAAACAGTTTTCAAGCTCATATTTTTTCTTTTTCCAAAAATATGCCACACTTTTCCGTAACAACACAATAATTAAAATTTAAGTAATTCACATATGCTGACCGAAAATAGCTAAACATAAATAACGAATGTTAAAATTTTTGAACTATAGGTTCATATGTTTATACAAAAATTTAAAAATTCAATGCGTATAAGAAGAATACATTATAAAAATTATCAAAAAGAATCAAATTATGGGAGATATTTTTTTTTAACTACTTTTGATTTGATTAATAATCAACAATTTCTTACCAGAGAATAACGTAGTCAGTGCGATCCTTTTTTAGAATTTAATTTAATTGATTACAAATCGTAATAGAAATTTAACAGTTATGCCTTAATCTACGTTGAAATTATAGTTTTCAACAAATTACTTAACGACAAAAATTCCATATGGGTGTGAAGAAATTGTTAAGCATATGTTTGTTGTTAATCGAAATTGCGTGGCTTGTCTAGGAACATATTTACCAGAGGGTAAATTTATGTTTTGTTTTCATTGAAACACAAACAGTCCGAATATCCTGTAATAAAACAAAATTAATTGACTTGAAATTGATTTAAATGGTCAATAAAGTAGCATGTAACGTTTGGCTTTGCAATAATATTTGCTCATGTTTTAAAAGCATTCGAGGAATTTTCCACCAAAAATAATTGCGAGGATAAACGTATCAAAATATTAGCAACAAAAAGGCATTTAGATAAATAAGGAGCAAACATGTTTATTTATTACACAAAGCACTTAAATATGGCATTTTTGAGATTTATTGCATAAAAAGTACAGTTCTATAAAATTGTAGTGGGCGCCTAGAATATTGTCTATATGTACTCGTATTTATTTTATTGCTTGGAAATCTCATAAAAAATAAACATTGAGCAATTGTAAACAGTGTTACCCTTTCGGTGCTTTCAGCTGCTCTCGCTCATATTTTGATGCTATGTTTTCTCAATACTCTTTTTATTAAAGCTTGTATTCATAGAGTTTTATATAATTTTTCATAGTGCTGCTGTTTTTCGCCGAATTTTTGTAACTTTTGTACTTTTAAGCGTTGCCAACACTTTATAGCTTTTAATCAACAGACTTTGGAGACTAAACAATTTTTAATTCTACAAGGATGGTGCGAAAGGTACCAGCATTTCCAAACAACTGTAGCTATGAGTGGTGCCAGTATTATCATAATAATAGCCTTTAGGGTAGTCTAGATCTGTTATTTCATATTATTCTAAGGCCTGTTCAGTTTTCTCAAGTTTATTAATATTTGTGCCCAGTCTGGTTTGCTATTTTATCATGACGAGAATAACGCCAGCACAACGCTTGCAAATTATGGAATTTTATTTCTAAGGTTGTGGTTCATTTTGGAAATGTTACCGGTGCACAACGTCCATTTCAGGTAGACACAATCGTTCATCCGTCCAAATTATTCTGTTATCATCGTGCACTCTAAGTCTATATAAACATGTAAGTGTTTGTAAGTTTGTATGTACCTTATAAATTGCCAAACGGCTGGACCGATCGTTAAAAAAATTTTAAATCGTTTCAATATTGATCCGGGAATTAGAAAAGGCTAATTGTGGCCTTTAAACTCCGAGGGAAGGACACCACCATACAGAGTATATATTGTTTTCTCTAGTCTTCAAATTGTATGTGAGGCATTTTGAAAACCAATTGCGTTGTAGATAAAAATGTCGAGAAGAATAGTAGCATGCAGATGGTTCTGCATACAGTTTTTCACACCTGAGTTAGTCAACTAATTCTTCAGTTCACTTATTCAGGGATTCTAATGTACCTTTTCTATTTTGTTGGAGTCCATGGATGACGAAAATACCGTTGGTTTTTTTAGGTCACTTCATAAAGTGATTTTACAATGGTAAATGTAGTGAAAAACGGGTTTTCTTAGATTTTCAGTTTTAAACAGTGGTAAGTTTTCGTTGTTTAAAAGGACCGAATATTATTTTCAACCCAGATATATTTTTTGTAAATCGAAAATGTTTAAACTAACAATTTGTATTTATTCACTTATTAATAGTACTTTTATCAAATACCACTATTGTTTGTATCAAAATCACTCGGACGCTTACTGTTCACTTGCAGAAATTAAATTGTGCAAGCTTTGCAACTGTAGCCCTTTTATACAAAATTCAGCAGTATAAAAGCGCAATAAAAAAAGAAAAGGAAAATACTTTACATTTTTATGACAGATGCATATCTGGCAAAATTAAAGAAAATCGGATAATATAATTGGGTTTTATTCACATATTACCCCAGGTACTCAAATCGATAAAATTGTATTCATACAGAAATACAAGTTGTTTCTAAATAAAAAACCAAAAAGTTAAAACACAAAAATTTGCATAGGTCTTTTATTTTTTATCCGATTTTACCGGTATTACCCATTTTGGAAAGCTCATTTAGTTTCCTTTTTTTGCAATCATAAATATCTATAGTGTTTGGTACCTCATAAGCAACTTATAGCCTGAGGAAACAAAAGAATACTTTTTTAATACGTTTTTTGTACACTTCAACGACTGTAACTTAGCCATTTGTTAATCGATTTACAAAAAGTATATCTGGGTTGAAAATAATATTCGGTCCTTTTAAACAACGAAAATCTAAGAAAACCCGTTTTTCACTACATTTACCGTTGTAAAATCACTTTATGAAGTGACCTAAAAAAAACCAACGGTATTTTCGTCATCCATGGACTCCAACAAAATAGAATTGGTACATTAGAATCCCTGAATAATTTTTTCTCAACTTTTGTATCACAGTGTTATTTATATCTTCAGGCATATCCATTTACCAGATTTTATATTTTACACCCGTGTGCGTTCGGCAGTGCGTCCCAAAGAAGCAATTGTTACTGTAGAGCGCAGTGTATGGCAGAACCCATAAACGTCGACATGCAACCGCGTGCTGCAATTGCAACTGCGACTATTATAATTATACGCAAATGTCTCTGCCTACGACTTTATAAGATCAAACAGTCGACTTACCAAAGGAAACATTTTCAGTTATTCAGGCAGACTGCCACCAAGATCATGCGATTAAATTACTATTTCTGGTGTTACGTGTGACCATTAGATTATGCGAACAAATCAGCAATTTTAGAAGAATGAAAAGACAATATTTTTGGGAGTATTTTAATCGAGAAATGGACTTCCAGTGTTTACTACTCATGAGCCAGCTGCGGCATAAAGTTATCCTTAAAGCCAATCTTTTGCATTGAATTATGTGTCCCAGTAAATTATTTCTACTCAAATTTTTACATCCTTAAAAAGCTCCTATTAAAATTAATGAGTTTTCTATTAATATTTTTTTTATTAAGGATATCAAATTGAAGCAGCGCCTCGTCGCTATTCCTGTTAAAGGGTAAAAGATTTATTATTTTTTGTCGCTACATTCGCCCATCTAGTGGGATTTTATTCTTTTAATACTCGAGTTGAAAAGAAGGTGGACCATAAGTGAAAAAGCTACAATTTAAATTTCTTATTTTATATATAATTTTATGTACATCCATCGAAATATTAAAATTTCTTGTTTTTGTTGTAAAATTAGTACAGCAATCTATTCGATTGAATTAAATCATTCTAGTTCCTAATGAACTTTAAGTCCCATTGTTAATCTTGGCAAAAATGGTCTGGTCTATATTAAATATTGTGTGAAAAACATTTGAAAACATTTAAATTGTCTAATGGCCAGAAAAGACGTGGCAAATATTTGAAGAATGACGAGATAAAAAATTTTATAAAATAATTTTTTTATATACAAATCTTAATTATTTATTCTCATCATATGGTTACATTTTACGTAATACATACTTATGGTCAGAATTAGTGAAGACGACTGCTAGTTATTTAAATATTAAAGAAGCTTTAGCTCCATAAGTAATCAGCCTTAATAAGTCTTATTAGTCAAATTAACCTCACAGCAAGCAATAAGTTTTAGTGAATACACTAGTCATTGAATTAAACTCACAATCCATATTATTCTCGAACAGATCTAAAGGATTTTCAATACATTTCAATTACAAGTATGTGTAAAAATTGGAAACCTAGCAGGAGTCTTCAAAGTACAGCGGATATTTCAATAGTCCCAAATACATATACATTACTCTTTGCAAACGAAACAGCATTTATTATCCAAAGACTGCATCCAAGCAACTCCAGTATAATATTAATGAGCTAAAGGACTGGCTAAATAATGGAGAATAAAGGGTAATTTATCGAGATTTACTCACGTAATGTTTTCCCTCAGAAATGGAAGCCCACGTCAAATATTTCGGTATTCACCTTGATTGACGACAAAATAACGCCCATGAATCTTAGAACAATATCATTGCACTAATTAACAGGTCGTAACTCAACCCTGGCTTTGTAATACAAAGTGGTGTACCGTCGTAAAACCAATATGGCATTCAGCTGTGAAGTACTGCTTGCACATCAAAGCCAAAAATTACAAAGAAGACAGTCAAGTATTTTACGTCTTACCGTTTGCATTTGAAGACAGTCAAGTATTTTACGTCTTACCGTTTGCATCGCCTGGTATATAACAATTGAAACATACACGTCCGAATACGTAAACAAACTAGTCGTCCATCCCTAGACTCTTTACGCAATTTATTAATTTTTTTTTACTTTTTTACTCTTATATCGCCCCATGATGAATATGTTGTTGTTATCTACAATAATGATATGATTTGTTAACAACCATATAATTCAGTCATAATAGGTTGCTCTTAGATTATGGTGTAACCTCAACCATGTTTGCTTTTTGCGCATAGGCAATTGTGGAATTTCATTTACAAGTAATTGTTATTGTAATTACGCAACAATTAATTACTCGCAACTGAAAAAAATTTTAACGAAAACAAAAATTGTTAACATTTTTTTTGCATAGAAAACAAAAATTTTAATTATAAAAAAATAAACGTCCCGAATGTATGGAAGATTTTATTATGATGGACTTTCATTCTTCTCGCTTTCTTAACAACAGAAACAACCAATTAACAGATTTACAACAAAAAAAAAAAAAAAAAAAACAGATGACTTCTTTAAATTTTTATTATTTTTCAATTTAATTTAATTATACTTACACACATCTCTTTAAACAGTTTATAATAAACTTTTCCATAGATTTTATAGGCCATCTGTAATGATTTTGTATTTAACAGCATATAATTTTCTTTCTCCTTTCATTTTGCCTCTTCTTTGTCCTGGAAATAACAAAAATGCCAGAATATTGTTATGTATCCGAATCCAAATTTATACACATGTACAGCACGTATATGGCTGAGAGAAATTGGATTTTCCTTAACATATGGAGCATTAATGCTGAAAACGTGGAGGTAAGTATTAAAGTTTGGAATGTATTCGACTTTAGTTGATACGAATGAAGATTATTATTGTTTCGTAAGGTACGCGATAAATGAATAACGTTACTTTCTGCTTGTTATTTGACATGTTGCTCTGATGTTTTATTTTATTTATTTACTTTTTTTACCTTCACTGCTCTCGCTTTTTTAATATATCTTATATTGTTTTTAAATGCTGTTGCAAAACAAAATGATTCGCGCTTCTACTCTTTCATTCTGCAAAGTATTCAAAATTCCTACAGCGCTCATACGCTGACTCATAACAGACGGATATGAGTCGATTAAAGCTGGTGTCTACCTTTCTGCATTATTCGATTGTAGTTTTAGCACTGGGTGAAAATAATCAAACGACCACAAACGTCCGTGTACGCCTGTCTAGACCTTGTAAAAACATTAAAATCTCTTGGTGTCAGGGGCTATTTAAAGTATTGACAGCTAGCGTTGCAATACAACGTCACGTCTGAGTCACAGTCACCACACGCACTGCCAAACGAGCTTCACCAAGAACAATTCCAGAACATACTACATCCTGGAGGCTACATGTTTCCGTAGTACCAGTGCTAAGTTGCTGGTCGAGCTTCGAAAGTTTTTTCTTTCAGTTCGTACATGATGATTGAATCTTAATTAAAATTTAATTGATTCAATTATTTATAACTAAATTAAAGCATAATCGATTCAATTAATTATGCTTTATCATATTATTTGGTTAAATTAAAAAATTTAATTAAAAAATATATAAAAACCCTTTTTAACTGATTTAGTTCATAATTGCATTAACTTCTAAGCTAAAACCAATCGATAGTATTAATGGAAGCAAAAATGTGCAAGCAATAAATAAATAAAATATCCAAATAACCAATTTATAACATTTAAATATGCCTTACCTGAATGAGAAGAAGAAAGGAAAGTAAAAAAATTAAAGAGTACACTCGAAGGCAAGAGGTTAGTATAGAGAGTAGGGGTTGATTAGTTACCATATTGCTCCCGTGCTGGAGTCACTACTAAGCCAGTTGGTGGTCCCTATAATGGAATATAATGCCTGCGTCCATTCTCTAATATCTTCGAGTGGCTAGTACACGTCGGAGTTGAGTTTCACGGATGCCCTCTAATGCAGGACAGATGATTAGTATATGAACTACTGTTTTCTCTTCGTGTCCCCTGTGACAACTTCTACCGTAGGCATATAGAGGCAACCCCATTTTCTTCGAATGATTGCCTAATCTGCAATGTCTGGTGATCGTTGCCACGTTATGCCATAAGTGTGTATTCTGAATTCCTATTTAATCTCTGGTTCGAATTCTGTCTAAACTGGGGCAAATTTATTTAGTGTTATCACATGTGGGTTCCTCCGACCACCTGGCCTAAGCTATATCATATATAACATTGTTGAACAACTTTTGTTGCTATAGAGACTCCTATCAAAAACCTAATCGGTCGAGTAAAATCCGAACTTTCCTTTTGAATATTCTATAGAACCCAGCCATTTCATCGTGCCTATAAGGCACTAGATTCACTGGGGATTCTAAAATGCCGCCAATTCTCCTATTTTGATACCGCCGCCTACTGCGTTATCCAATTTATATACATCTGTGTATATGTCAAAACGGTTTGAATGGAAAGCCGTACACTACGATGTTGAGAATACAAAACCTCTAAGGAAGCAAGGTTTCGGAGTGGCTTGTTATATGAGGTCAGGGAGATTAAATCCGGTCTCAACTATACTGGAATGTCCCTACGCGTGGACAGCGATCAATCGAACAACTCTAGTTAGTGCCAGCTTTCTGATCAGTAGGTCCACAGATATCCAGTTCAGAATATAAAAGAGTACCTTCGTTGGCTAGACTAAATATATTACAAACCTGATTTCTCTAATACCGTTACTAATGCAGCGCTGAATTTCAAAATCCGAAGTTGGAAATCGTTGAATTCATAGTAGGAAACCTCACCTCCAGCACAACTTTCGATTTACCAGTTCATGAAAACTATAATTATAGTCATCTCGTCTTCTAAATTTTATTTTTTATTTTTTTCACCAAAGAACAGCTGTTAACAAAAATATAGTCGTGTTTGAATGTTTTGCTAATTTTCAATTTCTTTATGATTGGTAACTTTTTTATTGAGTTATCTAAAGTGGCTGAGTTTTGTTTGAAAACAGTTGCAGCCTTGATTTTAGAGGCTACTGTTGACATTTCGAAGCACTTCTCAATACATCTCCTTTATTTGTAGATTTAAAAAAAAAACTATTGCTCTCAGCATATTTAATCATTATCCAAATCAGGTGTAATATTGTATATAAGACTTTAAAACAAATCTTAAATAGAATTTACACAAATATATTTGAAAACTCTCCTTTTTAATTTTAAAAGAAGGGATCAATCTTCAAATGAAAACTATATTACGTTTAATTGATTAGCACTGCGATGCTATTATTTAAGATATTTTGATAAATCGGAATTTTTTATAAACATAAAGAAGGTAAGTAACCTTATCACTTGGACGCACATCTTATATAAAACGCCTTCTTAAACAAATGGAACTTGAAACGTTGCTTTTTGTTAAAGAAACCATAAAAAACTTAATAAAATACTTCGTAAAATTGTGTTCATTTCTCGAAAACATGCGGACACAATTCTTCTGAACTATAACTTGAGCAGGATTTTTTTTTTAAATTAATTAAGAAACTTTTGTGATTGTAACATACAGAAGCACCATTCTTTAGCACTTAATTGAGTTCTTCTTACCTCAAAAATGTTACACTTGAATGTCTTTTTGTTTAAACAGTTTTTTATTGTTTTCATTTATATGCGTTTGTTATAAGTGACTTTAACTTTATTTCCAGGATATCTGTGATATTTCGTGTACGTTCAGCAAAAGCTGTTAAAATAACAGATGCTGCTTTACTTAAACGTCTGGGTTGTATTTGTGGCGCCATTGGAACATGTTTGTTGGTGCGTACATTGGTTTCGCCCCCCGATGTGGTTGTCGGACGTACGGCAGATGATTTAAAGGCATTTTTATGTAAAACCGACTGGTGGGATTATACTTTTACATCAAGTAAGTAAAACCATCCACTTGTCAGTAGTGAAACATGTTAAATACTTAAGTAAAATTGCATAAGGTTATGACTATTGGTAAAGTCCTACTACACGTAAAGAAAATATGATGATGGTTATATGGTCACGACAAATTTCTTATGATCTCGGCAACAATATGTAGTTATTGTAAAATAAAATTTTTAACATTATTTTACTTACGACGTAGGAGGTTCTGGTTATATTTCATCACCTAATCAGCGCCAATCATAAGATATCCAGTTGGATTAATCAATAATCTTTTAAGAAAAACTCTAACCACAATCAAAGTTTGCCAAGCAATTTTTTAATTACTGTTTAATTAGGAAGTAAAATTTTGTGAAAATAAAAATTGGAAAATGGTGATAAATCAAAAATATCAGAAAAAATTAGCGTAGATGGTATCTACGCTTCGAATTATATAATGATCATATTTAATTTCATAATTCGTACGAGAGAATGTATTTTGAACACATTAAGATAATTTTAAATTAATTAAATTAGTGAGACCGGGCAAACGTTGTCCTCCTATTCTAATATTTAGTTTAGGAACTCCGTTTTAATATTATGACATTCCCATCGTCGTTGGAAAAAAGAAATCATGAAACACATATTCTGGAACGTGAAAATAAACGTGAACGTGATAAACCATAAAAGGAACTAATGAAAACCCACGTAAAAAGTATGGTTCCTTTGGGAGGAGTTTAATGACACACACGTACAGAGCAATTATATATGTATATGAAGTTAAGTTTTTAGCTATAAGTATGCGTGACGTCAGCTATCAATTTCGGAAGATGTAGGATTCTAAACCGGCTTTTTAAACTTATTTTCTGTATACATTTTTTTCGTGCAGTTTTGCCATATTTGAATAGCTTTTGGGAGCGAAGACTAATAGAGAGGTCAGCCATTCTAGCGTTATAGATGACATAACCCGAATTGTTTGAAGTATTAACCCTTTCGCTACAAATTTTTATTTGGCGGTTCAAAAAATCAAATTTTTAGCATTCGTACTAATATTGCCCCTAGAAGCAATAAACAATTAATAAACTTTGGATCCTAAGTGTGTTTGTAGAAATGTATTCACGTAGTTTGTGCTAAGAAAAATAATGCTGTGCTCAAGTATGATTTTTATTTGCATTTTAATTGCTTTTTTTAATTTTTACAAATGATTGAATTTTGATTATTATAATTATATTATAATGTAAATACGTTGTGTACAATGTTGTGGTTATATGGTATCGCTTATCATTATTATTTTATTGGACAATAATACTTTTCTAGAACGGCCTATTTCTATCTACAAGAACAATATGACTTCACTTCAACCATATTATTTACTAATAATATATTGCTATTATATTATGATTACCTCAATAACGATTTTTCTTTGCGTGTTTTATTTAATCTTGAATCCCGTGGGTGTAATGCATAAAAAAATTTATATAAGGGATATGTACAGCTTAGTACAATTTGATGGCAGGTTATTTCGTATAAACTTGGCCAAGTAAGGTAAGAGAATGGCATACAGGGGGTTATGCAGAAATTTGTTATTTAAAACATATATTGATAAAAGTAATATGATGACTCAGATGAAGTTATTGGTGGTATGCGGTCACAAGAATTGTAAAAGTGCTCAACAATTCGACACAAGACAAGTTACTGGGTCATATGCCAGTAAATATATTCAAGTAAAAAATCGCAGATAATCTGACTTTTATCGCATTTGCATTAGATTTATTTAATTCCTCGTTTGTTTTTTAAGTTCATTTTACATTTCGCAAAAATAGGCAAAATAAAATATTTACGTTTTTCAAAAACCAAATTCTGGCATTTAATTGCCCCAAAAGCCAAAGCTTTGTCAAAAAATAAATATTAAAAAAAGTTCTTTTAAAGCTGAACTTCTCTCCATTTTCCCAAATCCACAAACACAAGTTTTCACGAACAAAATGTATAAATTTTTAGATGTCAAACGTTAATTGAGGTAGCTAAATTTCATATGTGTGAATAACAAAGTCTATAACTCAGTTAATATTTATTTGCCTCAATTAAGGTATATCTCTAAACAAAGAGTAACGCTGAATTTTTCTAAGAAGAACATGATCCAAATCGCAAAACTAATAGATGATTATATTCGCGTTATGTTTCTCGTTCATAATCGTCCACCAGAAGAATTAATTCGCGTCAAGATTTCAAAATATATAAGTGTGCATACAAAAAGCGACCTATAGCCTGCAGAATAGTGTTGATTATGATTCAAATGCGTTAAGTTGTCATAGTTCTAAATCACTAAACTCTTGTCCTTCTACTGTAAAGGCAATTTAGCTGAACGATTTTTTCAGGTGCTTAAAGACTGAGCTTGCACAGGAACTGACCCATGATCATCATTCGCGCTGTATATTTTATGAATGGGCCAAAGTAAAATTTTTATTATGCCTCTATTTTAGTTGAAAATGTGGTTCAGTGATAAAATACATTTTTTGTTTAATTTGCGTGTCAGTAGGTAGAATGGAGTTGTCTCTTGATAATTATTATTTCCATAATACCTATAACGCTACTATCAATGGTAAGCGGTGCAGGGACCTGTTTGCTTTCTTTCTGCAGTATTTAAAATGGTATCTGTGAAATAGCTCAGAAAAAGCTCAAGACAGCACTTTATTCTCGGTAATGTATTGATACTACTGCTTCACTCGTACTGTTGAAGATATGACAGTAACGAAAATAGCACAAGTATAAATACGAAATAATACAGAAACCGTGCTTTACACTAAGAGAGAGTTTTGAATACACATAATATAATTTATTATTTTTAAATACCAGGAATTGCATTCCAATTTGTGTTCCTCATTTAGTTTTCTTTTTTGAGTATTAAAGTTGGTAAAAAGTCAAATCTACCATATAAGAATTCATGACAGAACGAATTAAACAAATAACAGGAGCAAGAAATCAGGCAAAAAAAAATTGCCCATGCTATGCTGTTTCCTTTTGCTGCTGCTGTTTAATAACTAACTTTTACTTTCTTTAATGGCTTTTAGTAAGCTGCAAAAGGTTTGCTGTCATACCTTAAACGTTGCTATTTTTTATTTCTGTCACTGTTTTAACTTTAATACAAGCATAGCCCCATTATAATAATTTTAATCTGGGGACTTTTATAAACCCCGAACTTTTGATGCGTCCTCAATCAAAAGGCACGACTGTTGTAAAAATAAGGATTCAGTAGGACGTCACTATATAAATAAATAATGAAATTCTTTACGACATATTAACTTCAAGAAGTAGACCTGCTGACACTATTGTTATTCGGGCGATTTGACGCCTATAAACAATAATTTAGCTCCTGAAAACCACCATTAGACCCGTTGAAAGGCAAATACACCCTAATTTACTGCGAATGTTTGATAATTCTACTTGCATATTACTAATAAAGAAAATGTTTTAATATGAGACAGCGTTATAGGATCAATAAATGCACAAAAGTAATCTATAGCTGTGATGTCACCTGACTGAACATGGATTAATAATAAATACGACAATGCGTACGGAAATCTCCATACATCGATACATGTTGTCATGCATGTTTAGCCTCTCTCTCTAAATTGCTATGTACGTTTTGCTGAATATTGCTCACATCATGTGCCGGTAATTAAATAAGGAACTGAAGACAATGTCCCGCATGCAGAGATAAGGCTGGGTAATTATCCTGTGAATTGACGCCTATATTTGCAACGTTGGTAGTTTCTTTTAAATGTGTGTAAATAATTGAACTGGAAAGGAATAAAACACAAACAGTAGGAAGATATTAAATCACAATGCACGAGGAAAGATAAAATTAAGTGCTTTTAATAAGTAGAGCAATAAAGAAAACATAAGAAATAAACACATTTACTTTCCTTCAGTCATCTTTAAGAAGCAGTACAGATATACGATTATGCTCTATTTTTAATAAGATTCTGGTAAATTCCGAGGTTATGCTTTTCTCAAGTGAATTTGTTTAGAAATAACTTTGTGCTGGAACACTTAATCGTAATTGAATTATTTAATGCTTCAGTCGTTAAGTCTTCGCGACATAACACGACTTGATACATAAATTAATAAAAAAAATATATCATTCATTCTACGTTGTTGTTTTCTTTGATTTTCCGCCAAAGTTTGTTTTGGCAATTCAGTAGCGATAAACGTAAGATGAATGAATTAATCGGCCAATTCACATATCAATTTGTCTCCTGTTTAAGTGGGGACAAAACAGTGTCGGAATAACGAAAGTTTTGGCTTAGCTACGATGTATCTATCTGTAGGCCATCTGGTCTACGTACCGAGAACTTTATAATATATTTCTGCCTTTCGTCTTCAGTTATTATTTTAATACAAGTGCGTTTTTATAACATGGCTGCGAACTTCAATAATTTTCAAATTAGCATTAATGTTCGATAAGCACTGTGCAGATTATCTATTAAAAACTTAATATTTGCGCAGCTTTCTTTGATGTCGATTTTTGGAAAGGAATTCGTCATCCCTTGCAGTGTCATTTTTCGTTCTCTAATCCGATTCTTTGATGGATGCATTTATATTGGAAGAACGGACAAAATTAACTTCTACTGTAATGTCTCCGTCGAGTTACAACTGTAATGTCTAAAAATAGAAGTGGTAGGGCATTCAATTCACTCCCTCGAACCTCCATTTACTCCCACAAACATGAGAGGTATAAAAATTATTAGACCTGGCTAAAACCTTTTTTAATGTTTTTGGAGTGTGAAATTGTATGAAAATGGACGTAGTTGAGCAACTACATGTCCACTACCAGCCACAAAAATACCCGTATTATCTTAATTTTATATGTATAAAGTAAACTATAAAGTAAAAGTATAACAATAGCAAATATTCCGAGCTCAAAAATAAGGAACTAATAAAAAGATATCCATTATTAAAAGTCTTAATCTTCCGTTTTGAAATTTGTTCACTACGAGTATAATATCATCTGGATAGCTTTTAGTTTAGTCTTCAGAACCTTTTACTCGCTCGGTAGTAAAGGAGATAAATCTTAGATTTTATGAATGTACATCTAATTTTGCTTCCATCGAAAGCGAGCGATTTGCTTGGGAAAACAAAAAACGGGATTGAAAATCAGAAAAACACAAAACGGAAGCAGCTCAGGTCTAATATATCTTGCAAGTTTGGCTATTCTCAGCAAAAACTATTGGTTGAAAGCCATATTTTAACAAAATTATTTTTTATTGTCGGGTCAACAAGAAGGAATGATTTTTCAAAACTGCTTATTTTTTGCGCTTGCAGTCTTGCAAAAACAATGCAAATTTCTTACGTAAATAGTACAATTTTGCCAACTCATGTGGATCTGCCGTTCACTGTGGCACCCAGCATTATCCAAACTCTTTCAGAATGCGTACCACTTTCTTCAAATCAAATCTCAAAATCATGCGAAGGAGAAAGAAGAGAACTGCTTCAAAACAAAAATCTTGGGATACGTTATCGAATAATAATCGACCCTCTGCAGATCACTGCAGCTAAGCTGCCAACTTTTTTAATATTAAAAGATTAAAAAATAATATGTAAAAAATATTGAAGGATTATAAGGAGAACAAAACCTTCACTAAACAATTGAAATATAAAGGAAGAAAACAAAAAAATGTACTCAACTAAAACAGCGATTGGCCTAAAACGCAACATCAATTCTCTACAAATTGCATTTCAGAAATAATGTCAATATTTTTGTATACAACATTCATTATATTAGATTTGCATTGAAATAAGTTTTTAAAATAATCTTATTATAGCACACAAAGTTTAAATTTCTCGATGAACAAAGCAAATGAGCAAATGATGTTTTTAGAAATCAAAGTTATAATAAAAACAACCAAATATGACAAGATGAAGTTTAGACAAAAAGTTGTTAGCAAAGCCTGTTTTGGTTTTAAGATTTCGACATTAATTTTTGGCCCATGGCACGAACCATTGTGCGGTCGGTACTTATTGCTGTTAGGAAGTAACAGATCTTTAAAGCTAATTTTGGACGACTCAACAAAACAATTTGCTACTTCTCAGACATTTCAGGAAAACACAGGTCTCGTAAAACTCCCTCAGCATTATTAAAAAACACAAATTCAAGAATTAAAAAATAAATAGTTATTATACTTGAGATGCCGTTCCACAATTTTTGTCTTCACTTAATTGTGAATAAAATCAATATATTAATTGTTAAGTAATTTCAATCTTTAGGCATGAGTTCGTGTTTTCTTTCTATTCAGAAAGAGAATTATTTATTTACTGTTTTCAAAAAAAGGTTGTCCATATTAAATAAATAATTCTCGTTCTGAATAGAAAGAACAACGAACTCATGCCTAAAGATTGAAATTACTTAACAATTAATAATATTTGTAGTTCGGAAAAAACAATAAAAACTTAAAATCAATATATATCCATCGGCTTCTATAATATGAACGAGTATTTTATTTGTAATTTGCCTATTATGATTACTTAAGAAAATCAAACATTTTTGTGGTTTAATTTTATTTTATTTCTGAATAACTCTAAAACTGCTGGGTATACATGTATAAAGAATTAATGTAGAGTTAACTGGAAAATAATTTTATGCCGCATCTTTCGTTGTTTCGTTTTATCGAGTATAACCGCCCTAGTAAAACGCCCATTAAAAACATCTGTACGTGATGGAAAAAACTGAAAACAGATTTCTAGTCTGCACCTTAAACACTCCAAATTCATCCTTTTTTTAATTAAAGTAGGATTTCATTGCAGACCAGTGTTTTACTGGGTTGCTTTTGATCATTTATAAAAACTTGTAAGACGAGTGCAAGAGCGACAGTTTGATGACAGAGAACTTTCAGAATTTTCTTTATAAATTTCTTTGCGCTAAGGTACAAATGATGGCCGATTAAGTAGACAGGAGTTAAAACACAGGCGATTTTATCTCATTAATGTTAATGTCTGGCACCACAAATAAGAAAGATTTTATGAAAGGAAACTAAGGCTCGTTTTTGAGTCTTGGACACTATACGATCGGTATCAAGAGGCAAAATACTTCGATGTTGAAGTTTTATGTTCTACAACTAAAAAATAAGTAAATATTTTTTAGAACAATTAATTTTTTTCAAATGTAATAAAAATACTCTAGTCCATCATAAATTGGCAGTTTCAGAAGATAAACTATGTGTATGGCTTTTAAAAGGACACAATCCTTATATAAAAGAACATTTTTCGCATATATAATACAAATAAATAATGAAGAAAACCTAATGAAGGTCTCAAGGTCTTAATGAAATTTTTTAAATTATTGAATAACTTTTGTTTATTATGTCCTCTGTAAGCAAATGATGTCGCATTCCCTCAAATATTTTAAAGTATTCCATTTACATTATTTAATTAGTTTAAACAAAAAACATCGCAAAAATTATAAACTTAAATAAAAAAATATAGAATAGCAATTTAATTTCAGATAAAAATCTATATTCAGTCTTGTTGTTAGTGGATGTTTTTGTGGTTGCTTCTTTTGAGGTTATTGTTGAGGTTTTTGCTGTTCTTATTTGGGCTGGTATTGGGTTTCCGTGGTGGTTGCTGTTGTGACTGGTTTTATTCCTGTTTGGATTGCTGACTCGAATACAGCTTACTCCAATTTTAAATGTAAATTAATGACATTTGGTGAAATTAATTGCTTAACAAATATTTCCTTCCTATCGCGCGCTGTGTGTCATATGGAGCTGTCATGCTAAAGCACATGAATGTCTCCCAATGTGCATGAAATACTAATAGTTTTGTCACTGTATTGCTAACCATTCATGACCATTTTGAACACATATGTAATGCACTAATGACTGCGCCGGTGTTATCCTTTAAACGCAATATTTTTCATTTAACCAAAATAATAAATAGCAATCTTTTCGTCGAAGATCATCGTTTGGTTTTAATGCCTTTGCGAATTAAATTTTGTAAGCTAGCTAAGCAAGATTAAAATTGATATTATTGTTGCTACGAAGCTTGTAAATATGACAGCAAACAATGCGGTCTTCTGGCTATCAATCATTTGTAACAGCACGCTAAAAGCCAATTAAAAAAAAAACAAACATTTATTTCTAATAAGCAGCAGAAGTAGCAAAACATTTAAAAAATGATTTTGCCGATTTTATGCTGTTGAAAAAAAAACAGCATAGCAATACCAAATGTTTGCTGGCATCTCTCGGGCTTTTGTAATTGTTCATTTCTAAATGTTATAATTGTAAATCTTAAACAAATCCAATATACCTACATTTGCATTTAGTGCTGTTAAAAATTTATATAATTTTTAGAAAATAAAATTAAAGGATAAATAAAAAGTATAATGGAATTAATTGAAAATTAATAAATAAAATTATGTGTATTTAAAAACACCCTATTAGCGCAAAAAATGATTTCTGTAACATTTCATAATGTTATCAGTGAAATTGGTGTATTAAAGCTGTATTTGTGTATTAACAGTACGAGAATAGCAACAGCATAAGTAAATTATCTAGAAAGAAGTACTTTTTATGACACCACAAATTTTTGGTTTTTGTACTGTAGTTGTTTTTAACAGCACAGTAACGACATAACACTGTTAATAAAACACTACTTTTGCTGCGTATTGCTACTTCGCAGCTAACATTTCAAACACTGTTTAGCTGTTGTGTCCGATAGCAAACTTAAACATTTGGACTATCATCAACACTATGCAGCAGTAATTGCTGCATGTTCTCGTTTAGAGTAAGCTTGTTGTGATATTGCTCCGCTGAACGACGAGTTTCTCGCCAATGATTAAGTTCTTGAAAGGTAATTTGAACAAATTGCAAACCCTGCTCCGTCAAGTAGATAATCTGACGAATTGAATCTGAAAACAGTTTTGACATTCTTACTAAATATTCTCTCATTCTTACTAAATATCTCTCACAGTTAAAAGAAACTGCAATAAATTCTACATTAAGCAACAACAAAATTTTATTGAAGACTAGAATATTTTTACATAGAAAAGAATACGAGAAAACTCGCCAGTTTACAAATTAGAAAGAAAAAATTGGGGTTCTTCGTCAGTACGGAAATATAATCAATTAATGCAAAAAGCATAAATTGACTTCTCCACTTTTTTGAAGGAGTTAATAAATTTTACTACAATGATGATAAACTTCGCAAAAGATTACTTGCATTTTAACTTCATATATAGTATACTACAGTTAAATTGTTTAGCAATCTAAAAGCGAATTGCACTATAAAGTTCATGGTACAATATTGCAACATTTGCACCGCCAGACACTAAAATTTAAAATTACAACTTATAGCCCTTCAAGTGATAAATTAAACTGCTACCAACGCATCATGTTTTATTTACCCCACCTTCAGCATCTGTTTGACTTCATGGCATGAGAAATTTTATAACAAGTAAATGAATTAGCAGCAGGAGCTTCAGTTGCGTTTGTAGTTGTAGCAGTTGGTACATGAAAACATAGCTTGAGGGCTTTTTACAAAAGATCAAAATTGTTTAGGTCAAGATTATGCTGTCTGTATTATTGCAGATGATTTCGCAAGGATGGTTGTCTAAGAGTTCTATTAGTTACCAAACATCTTTCTACGAATGCGAGGAAAGGCAAGGAAAGGAAATGACATAACTTTAAGTGTAATGGCAAACATAATGAATGAACATTTTCTAAGAACTTTTCGAGTGGGAGTAATAATAGCAATGGATTTAACGGAAAGGTAAATATTCGCCTTCGGTTATTCTATTATTTTGAGAAATTTTTAAGTAAAGCAGCTGTTAAGTTTTAGGCTTAGAAGCTACATACTTTTGGTTATCCCATACATATGTATGTATGTGTCACCGCCGTTATCATTGATTTCAAACTCCCTTAAATTTGCATTAAATTTCAATATTTCAGTTAGATTGACTGGGTTCCAAATGAATCCTCCCTTTTCTAAGCGTTAACAACACTTTCTATAGATTCAATAATACGATCTTTAATACGCTATCGAGCAATACGCTATCACATAAACAAGTTACTTTTCCATCTACTGAGTTGCTTAACAAAAATCTTGCAGTTGGGCTCTTTCAATCTTAATATATAGTAGACACTGTGGTGGCTGCGTTCTGTTTTATTAGCGTCTGTTCGGCAGACGAGGTCGCCCTTCTAAGTCGATGTTCCAATTTATATGGAATGACGCATACCATCAATACAATTCAGTCGGATTCACGCAGCAGGGTCATGGAAACTCGAATATGTTGAATCCGCATCACCATGTGAAGTCGCAGCGGATATTGGAACTATGTTAATAATTCATTAGAGTATCAAAAACCGTTTTAGTTGTTTTTTTACTAAAAAAATTATTGCTTAATTATTGCGTTGTTATACTGAATAAATGCAAACAAAGAAGAGAAGATTTAAATAATTTGCTCTATTGACAATTTGTCTAACATTGTCAAGTATCCTTGAAATTTTGCTACGCATCTCTTTTTTCCAATTCACTCCAATCACAGAATTACAAAATATAATTGTGAGCGAATTACGATAACCCGCACGGGCATCTTATCAAAATTTGAACATGGGAGTTAGAGTAAAAGCTATAGAAGGATTTTAGAACATACTGTTTAATTAGTAAATAAAATATGGTTTTACATATACTTGTTTCTTTATTTCTTTATTAAATATTTATCATTATTTATAAAATGTTCTTTTTAAAGTTAACAGACAGGATACAAATATATCTCTGTGTTCTTGTCCGCCCGCAACGCAGTCAAATAAAAATGAAATAAATTAAAATATATACAAATAAATTAAATGGGTTTCTGCTGGCAGCTGTTAAGTATCTGTCATCCAAGGTGTCATTTATTAAGTGAATGGTTTGCCATTTACCAATAAGGATCGTTTTACATCGGAAAAAGTCATAAAAATAGTTAAGACTTCTTACACAAGTGGTGATTAAAATGTGGCCACTTTTCGAGCATTACGGGGTGATTATATGTCGTTATAATCTGCATACTGTGTAAGGAATTGCCTATATTATAAAGAAATTTTAAGAGACTGGCACTACAGATGTGATCAGGCCTGTGCATAATCGCAATATTTTGTAACCAGAAGTTAGATTTTAATCGTTCGAAATTTTCTTTTATGTGATTTTAGGCTGAAACTTAAACATTTTCACCGAATTTGATGAATTTAAAAGCAACTGCAATTAAACTTTGATTTTAGAAAGCTTAAACCATCTTTAAAACTGTTATAAATATATACGAGGTGTGGCTATTAAATAACGAGATTGACGCTGTTACAGAAGAAGTGCGCATGCGCCAAACGCCAGCAACCAACAGCTGTTATCGTGAAGCCTTCTCTTTCGAATGTAGTGCCTCTCGCTTCTGTGAACAAATCAGTACAGCCGTAGCCTTCGTTCGCATTAGAGGTAAGTTTTTTGGTTTCGCCGGAAAAATGTTAAGTGTAACAGTAGAGCAACGAATTGTTGTGAAATTTCATGTGAAACTTGGAAAAACCGCTACTGAAACAATTTATTGAAAGAAGTGTATGGCAATGAATGTTTATCGCTTGGTTTAAGCGTTTTCAAGATGGCCTAGAAAACGTTCAAGATGATTCACACCCGGGTCGCCCTTCCACGTCGAAAACGGATGACAATATCGAAAAAACCGGTAATCTGATTCGATCCGACCGTCGGTTAAGTATTCGTGCGATTACTGAAACTGTACGAATTGATAAAGAATCCGTACGACAAATATTACATAACAATTTTAACATGCAAAAAGTGTGTGCCAAAATGGTGCCTAAAATTCTCACATTTGAACAACTGTTAAGAGGTTTCTAGCCAAATTCAGCATCCCAGTGTTAGACCATCCGCCTTATTCGCCGGATCTTGCGCCGTGCGACTTCTATCTGTTTCCTAAGGTGAAATCTGCATTGAAAGGAACAAGATTTCAGTCTGTTGAAGCTGTGAAAGAGAAAGCGGCACGCGTCCTGAAGGAGCTGACAGAAAAAGACTTCCAGCACTGTTTCGAACAATGGAAGATTCGCATGGAGCGTTGTAGGGATAAAGGAGGGGTGTATATTGAAGGTGATAATAAGTAAAAATGTATGAAATAAAAATAAAATGTTTTACAGCGTCAGTCTCGTTATTTAATAGCCACACCTCGTATAAGATGCGGGCTATTCAAGTTCCATTTTCTTCGTTTTAAAGGAAAATAAATATTTTTATTAATTTCCCATTATATATTTCTTATTTTCAGTGGAAGTTGTGTTTTTAGCCTGGGGTGTAAGGCTGTGTATCATGGTGCGCAAGGCTCCCTCCGAATTTAACGAAAGTCGCTTCATTTCGATGGCCATATACAATGAGTTTCTACTGACGTGCTTTTTAAATGTTTCTATGTAAGTTCTCTTTCTCCTATTTAGTATATATTTTTTTATTACATTTAATAACCAACTCCTTTTGATTGCCGTTGGCTCTGTTGGTTTTTGCAGGCTCTTCCTACAATCTCCAGCTAATCCCGATTTGTTGTACATCATCTTTTTCTGTCACACTCAATTAACAATTACTTTATTGTTGGCATTAATATTTGGCAGTAAGGTGAGTTTTACTTTATTTATGACGAAAGTTTCGGCTAATTGTTTTTAATTTTTAACTAATGCTACGCAGAAGTTTGAAATGAAAAGAGATTTTCTTTTTTGGAATAATGCCGCAGAAAGAAAAGAAGTACAGGGTGGCCCCAACGACACCTAGTGATGTGAAACACAAATAACTTTTTTATTTTTTAACATAATTTATTTTTTCTTTTTGCAGATTATAACTGAACTCTTGGAAATTTAAAATGAATACGTACAGTCCACAACAACGCATTAAAATTATCGATTTTTATTATTTTTCTCAACGATCAATTGTTCTGACGCAGCGAAATTATCGCCATTTTTTTTAACATAAAATCAGCGCCCACATCTTCCATGATTACATGTTAAGTTCGCCGTTTTGAGGAACTGGGTTCAGTTGCCGACCGTCCATGGAAGCTGTGCAGCAGAGTATTGCAAACGATCCATCTGTCTCAACTCGTCGCCGTTCCGGCCAATTGCGTATACCCAGAACAACATTACAGAGAATTTTAAAGTTGGATCTTAAGATGTATCCATACAAGGTTCAAATTGTGCAACAGCTTCTACCGCAAGACCCCCAACAACGACTACAATACGCTATTCGCTTTACACAATTAGCCACACAAAATGATTTTTTAAATTATCTTTTGATGACGGATGAAGCGCATTTCCATTTAAGTGGTTATGTGAATAAACAAAACTGTAGGTTGTGGGGCACCGAAAATCCAAGGGCAATACATCAGCATCAGTCACACCCAATTAGATGCACTGTTTGGTGCGGTGTTATGGCCACAAAAATCATCGGCCCATATTTCTTTAAGAATGAGGATGAAACGCCAGAAACGGTCTCCGGGGCTTCTTACAGCACAATGATCGACAACTTTTTGCGGCCAATGGTGGAGCGACATCCTAATTTGTGGTTTCAACAAGATGGAGCCACTGCGCATACTGCTAGGCAAACTATGGACATGATGCGTGAAATTTTTGGTGAACGCGTAATTTCAAAAAACTCAGATCTCCCTTGGCCTCCTCGTTCACCAGATTTAACTGCTCCCGATTTTTTGTTATGGGGTTATTTAAAAGACAAAGTGTATGTTAACAAACCACAGACACTTGGACAGCTGAAGCTGAATATTCGAGACGAAATACGGCGCCTGCAACCAGAAACATTACGCCGTGTAGTGCAAAATGCGCTAAAAAGACCCAATGCCTGTATCGAGCAAAATGGTGGTCATTTGCCTGATGTCATATTTCACACATAGTCACGTTAAATTTCCAAAAAATGTATTTAAAATATAAAAATAGATCATTTAAAAAACCGTTATTACAAGAGTTATACGTGTTTAACATCACTAGGTCTCATTTGAGCCTCCCTGTATTTCAAAAGTTTGATGCCTCTTTCATATTTTTTTAATTATTCTCTATTTAGTGCAAAAAAAACAATAATTAAAATTAAGATAAAGTACAATCACAGGATGAAAATGTTTAATTTCAATTTCATTTCATAGAATAAATTTTGATCCGGTCAAGTCTGCTTGGCTATTTGTTAAGACTTGCAAACTGTTTGTCTTTTTTGTTCAATTTTAACTGGTTGATCGGTTTAGCCAATAAAAAAAACAAAAAGGCAATATTGGAATGTTGGCAATTTGTAGGAACAAGCTGGTAGATTAGCAAGTAAATTTTTTGTAATGCGCTGGGGGCTCTCGTGATGCCCATTGGGACTCGAAAAAGTAAGCCATTACGCCTCTATACTACCATTCATACATGGGCCAATGACGCAACCGGCCGGCCTATAAAGCCAAACAAACGGAGACATATTGTAGTTGTATCTTTTAGCATATATCCAAATGTGTGCTTTATTACTGAAAATAGTTTAAATTAAATTAAAAATTGAGATCCTTGAATGGAGCCATGGTGTTTTCAACAAAAGCAACACCGAAGTAATCTAGAACTGTCAACACGACAAAATAAATCAAAAAGAGTGTTTGCAACTTAAAGTTCTCTGCATCCAGGGAAAAATCCCTCGATCTCATATAAACAACTAGATAATAGAAATAATCGAACAATTTCATTATCATGATTACAATCAATATAAGAGTGGCGAATTCGAATGCTTTAATAACTGTTCAAAGTTATTGAAGTTATATTAAAGCACAAATGATGCCATACATTTGCATTTGACGTCTAAGATTTGCACGAAACTTCTTAAATATAATTTAAATTCGTTACCGTTCTAATTTTATTGCGGTTAAAAGTTAAAGATTTAAGGGAAGAAATTTAATTGTACTTTTACCGTGCCAATTCTCCAAGATGTCGGGGAATAAGAGCTTGTTCGGAAATTTCGTTCGTTGCCTTTGACAGCAAAACAGGAAACTTTAATCATTTTTAATTAATAAAAGTTTTATATCAACGTTTTAAAAGCACTTTTGTTATATTTTTTAACTTTTTCCGTTAAAACAATCACATGTGTATATTCAACTGATCATCACTTTGGAACTAGTACATCAATTGTGGATTTTTTCACTTAAGGAGATAAGAACTGAAAAAATCGTTTATACGCGAATCGGACATTTTAAGGGTTTCATATTACACACACAATGACATACATGGGCCGTTGCAGTACGTTTAAGTATGTTTTAGTGTGCCCGCATTCTTGATAATGAGTGCACTGACGGGGACCAATACGTTTTAATGGCTCTTCTACAGTTATTCACCTGTTGAGGAGGTAGCGTAAATTATAAATACTTTTCTTGACAGCAGGTGCGGCTTCATCATCTGGGGTAGCAAGTACAGGGAATCTATTTTCACTCACTGGAGAACTTTAGTATTGTTTAGAGATGTGCACCAGCTGGAAATACTTAGGACTAGTCTTTCTCATGGTTATGATTATGTACCTATCCATACCTCTTTGCACTTTTGTATTGGTTTTATTATATTACCTGTATCTATTTTCTGTAGCTCTGTTTCTGAATTTTATTTGATTTGATTCATATGTTTGATGTATTTATGCTTGCAGACAATGAACGAGTTCGATCAATGGCCATGGCGATTAAAAAAGCACTATTATCACTTTTTATAGTTTTCAAATTATTCAATACAATATTAGTTTCGGGTTCGGTAAAAGAGTAATAAACATTTATCTCCTTATTAAAGGAATTGTGCGAACCGGTTTAGATTACCATGTTTTTGTTTAAAACAACACCCAATATTTAATATATTGTTTGAGTACCTTTTGTTTTTTTATGTATCTCTTCACCATGTTTAATTATTTATGGATGAAAAAAAAATACAGTATTACACTCAAATGGCCTTTAATAAGAAACACAATAATACATCCACACAGCTTATTATAAGCGATTTCTATATCTAACCGTCGCTTATTGGAAACCCTTTCATCCAGATATGAATTAATTTAATTAAGCTGCCCCTAAAAAATGCCACTTATTTGAGTTTGTCAATTGAGTTTACAAGACAGAAGTTTATTTCGTTTAATTTTCTCGACAATCGTTTAGATAACAATACCAGCTGACTTAACTTTAGCGTATTTCGTTTAGGAAAGGTTACTGAATAGCAACATCGCTTGTTTTTGTTTAAATTGTTTACCTATACAATAATTGCGAAGTGTTTCTTTCAAAAGGTCTTATTTCCGCTTACGGCATTAAACATCCCTGAGATTGGCATTAATAGAAAACGCACGCTGATTGTTCTTTCGTATACAACGACAAATTTTTACCTAATTTTTGGAGTTTAATACATACAGGCGTTTACCCAAACCTTTAAATGGTTTCATATTACAAAGAAATTTAAACAGAGGTCACAGAATGCTTTGATTTGTGTGGAGACATCATATGAAAATATAAAACTTCGAACAGGTGAAGAAGTGTGTATTTCACAAAACTAATGAAAAAACAGTGCGGTGAAGACTGGGGGAATTTAGCAGAGTTCTCATGGCACAATAGTATAATTGGTGATTCAAACAGAGGAACAAAAGTGGAGCCCCTAACGATGTATGTGATGGTAACTAAGTTGAGTGGATTGACTTAAGAATATAATCAGCGCTAATAATATTGGCAATAAATTTTGATACAATGTTTTGTTTCTAAAATTTAAAAGCAAAACGGCATATTTCCAAATGTTTCATAACAACCAGATTTTTTTTCTGTACTTTATTCCAAAGGAGCACATTACCAATAAATAAACACACTATAAGACTGGAGTCATTAAAAACAAATAAGTTACTGTAAACAGCTCTTATAGGTTTTTCCCACAAATGAAATCTTGTTTAACGTGAGAAATCACTAGTAAATTGTTGAAAAATAATAGTGAATTACATTTTGTATCTTGCATCGTAACTTTGAAATTTCTGCTTACAGGTCTATATTGTTCTACGTAGTGGCAAGTCCCACCAGGAGAATATTGGCTTGGGTGCCAAGGCCTCGGGCGCTAAGTTTAATTTTCGTCCTCAAGTGCGTACTTTTGCTAACCCCAGTTCAGTAACAACATCAACTGTTCCTATGGCAGCCACTACTTCAGCAGGTAAGTCTCCGATGCAATGTATCCAAATTATATAATATTGAAAAAAACCACACAGTTAATATCTGATAACCTAGCAATTGCCTTATTTTGACGTTTCTTTATTTTATTCTCGGCAATTGTTTTGTGTTCGAAAAAGACCATGGTGCCTACTGTATCTTACAGAACGCAATAATACACTTGCTTTTATTGTAAGCGAACTTCTTAGAAATTGTAATACCCAACCACACAAAAACCCTTCACACCGCAAAGTATTTTGTGAAAACTCGGCCTTTTCTAAAGGCTTGAGCAGTGTTGCCTGAATTTTTATAGTTAAAATCTGACATTCTGAATAAAAAATCTTCAAAATCTGCAAAATCTGCAAACCACATTTAAATAATTTTATCCATAATTTAAAACAAAAGCATTTCTTTTTCATCAAATAAATTAAATGAAATAAATGTTGATTTGTATGTGAAATTCGATTTTGAACCTTAAGGCGGGCTGCCAAGGCCTTAAAAAAATATTATTTATTTTTAGTTTTATCATTGTAAAATATATAAAAATTATTTTAATTAAAGTTTAAGCTTTCAATATAAAATATATTTCCGGCTGGAAGAGACCGCAGTTATGGGGTATCCTTATTGAGAATGATGACCGTGACTACCTTGGAGCCATCCGTAATGATCGAAACTGCATTATCCCAAAGTCCATAACAGGGGTCAAATAATCAGCACCTTATCTTCTTCCAAAGGTCCTTTTGCACGCATAGAATGCACATAGGCCTCTGCATTACGTATCTACGAATGCCATGCGTCCAGCATTACGCCAAGGTATTTGGCCAGGTTCGCTGATTCAAGAGTAACGCTGCCCATTTTTACCAGCCTAAACTACGGAATTTTATATCTCCCAACCGAGTAATTAATCCAGTTCTATGAGCTAAATTATCGTGGATGGAAATTTCCTCCTGATAAGGATCACAACGTTATCTACATATAGTACTACCTTTACTTCTCTATTGCATTCCATAAAAAGGATTTTATTTACGACAAGGTTCCCTAGAATTGGGAATATAACACTTCCCTGCTATGTGCCCTTTATCACGAGCTTCCGCGTCATGCTCGATCCCAGACCAGAGATTATGCTTAAACATAATGGTATTAATAGGTATTAAATTAAATTATTTTAAAAAGAATCACTACCAAAGATTGCTTAGTTTTATTCGCGTTTAAGTGCCAAAATAGCGTCTCGAAATTTGACTACAAATGTGGTGAAATCATACCTTCTCGGATATGTTCTGCAACCCGACTGGGTTTGAAGTCCCCAAATTTTAGATATTTAAAAAATTTTATCCGAACTTAAATTCAATTGCACTATTTGGACCGATTAACAGAAGCCTGTTTTGTTGGGATTTTATTCTTTTTGGTGAAAAATAGAATTAATTAATTTTTAAGCTAATTATTTTACTCCCAACTCATTTTTATTATGAAATAATTCAATTTATTGTAGACGGTGGGTAAGTTAGTCTCCTTTACCTTTACCCAACTTTTTAGAAAAACTTAAAAGTTGTAGGCCTGAACTTCCTTAGACCAAATGAGAAATCGAAGAAAAACATATTAAAGTTTTAACAAAAAGACCCACAAAAATGTTTACGCATAAAACAAATCGCAAATTTAAGATTCACCAAAAATTCTAAAATAACCTATAAATCAAAAAACTGGAATGAAAAAATTTAATTGGAACAAATCAATATTTATAAAAAACCGAAATTTCACTGAAAATATCACAAAATCCAAAACTTACCGAATTTTCGAATTTCAATATACAAACTTTAATTTCACTATAATTTTGAAAACTTACTAAAAAATCGAAAATATAACACAAGAGAAAACAATATTTTATGAAAACGTAAAAATTCTATGATTACACCATGAATCACCAAATTTAATAATTCACCAAAATATTTTAAAATCCAAAAAATTTTATATATTACCAAAAATCTTAGTTAAACTGAAAAATAAAAACCAAATTTTCATCACAATTTATAAATTCGGCAAAACTATAGTCGAAGAATTTTAAATTACTAATATGACAAAATTTTCAACAAAAAAAGGCGAAGTTTCACAGCAACCAAAATTCCAATAAAATAATTAAAAATTTTGCAAGAATAAAATCGAAAAACTGGAAAAAAACAAAGTAATTGCAAACTAAGTTTTAATTTCATCAAAAGAAATTTGACAAAAAAAAAAAAAATGTATTTTTACAAACCAATAACCAAAAACAAACTTTACCATGTTTTGGTTAAAACCTTACCTTACATATCATCCCGGACCATCAGTTTGGTTTTCGTGCGAGGCATAGTACTATTGAGCAAGTACACAGAATTGTCGCAGTTATCAGATCTGGCATGATAGGCTACTTACGAAACGAAACTCGAATACTACCTGGAAACTCTCACAAGCTTCTGAAGAGCTATCTAATGGATAGAACATTTAAAGTAAAGTCAAAAGATTAATTTCCAATACAAGGAAAATCTCTGCAGGAGTACCCCAGGGTAGTATACTACGACGCTATGACACATCATTTAAACAGCGGATATGCCAACAAGCGTAAATACCTAATGTAAACAGCTGTGGGGTACTGCTAGCGCATCAAACATTCAAAAGTTACAAAGAAGACAGTCTAGGATTTTACGGCTAATCGTATGCACCCCCTTGTACTCGTATGTAAGAAACGAAAATATCCACAGATATCTAGAAGGTGCCACTATCCAGGAAGAAGTAAAAACATACACGTCAAAATACGTAAACAAACTAGAGGTCCACCCTAACACTCTTGTTCGCAATTTAATACAATTTCGCGGGCACCATAGACTTAGAAAGACTGACTCATTGAGCCTGGCGGGACGGCTAACCCAACCTAATAATAGATAGTTTATTAGTATTTGCATACAATTGATTAGTTATTATTTACATTGGTAATAATTAATAAATAATATTTTAGAGATACGATTTTAATACTTATTGTAATTTTCTTTTAGAAAGATTCAACGATCACAACTTGAATTTCATTTGGCATAATTATTAAACATCCATTTTTATGAAATATAGATTTTTGATTTTTCGGCTTCTTGTTGAAATTAAAAAATTCTGGCGAAATATAAACCGATATAAGCGATAAATACTGTAGGAGCCCTTTATAGCAAATTTGATAAGGACTCATTAAATGAAAATAGGCGTATATGCAAGCGTTTCTCCGCAAAAGTGAAAATAGCAACAACAACAACAACAACAGAGTTTTTGGTCCTATATCTTGGGAACTTGTGGACTGATATGGCTTATTTTAAGTAGCGAAAATTCGCCGACTTCGCTGATCAGTTGGCTACAACATCAAGTCCCTAGATTGTGTAGTGCCGTCTGAAATTTGATTTCAAGATCAAAGAGGCAGGCATCGTTAATAGAATTTCCCTACCTATAAGGATCCAGAATATATGTACTTTGTTGTGTCGGAAATGAATATTCTAGAAACTACATGCGGAATGACAAACCTATAAACACGCTTTTCATGTTTGTGAATGTTATAATAATTACGAACACTAAAAATACTTATATCGACAAAGATGCTTAGCGTTGGAGAAAAATGCTTCCTATACAGCCATCCATGAAGGTTTTGATGCACACTATAGCAATTCTAACGCAAACCTAAGCAAAATATAATTTTGAAATGATACATTGATATGATAAGAGAATGTTTTCTTTTTAACCAAATCTGTATTAGAAGTAAATTGTTCAATTATTGGACCCACTAAAATGAAATGCTTATTCTTTTTGTAGTTGGTATACAGTTGATCTCACCTTTGCAACGAAATCCCTCAAGGCAGCGATTACTGTAATGCTTTGTTTTTGCATGATCATGCATGTTGTACACTAATCCAAACTATTCGTTCTTTAAGATTCATCGCACATTTCGATTTGTATATTACAAAGAAGAAAGCGTGCGTACTTAATTTCACCGCCTGTAAAAAATTTAAAAATTTGGAAATTTACTTTTGAAAAAAATTTAAAATACAAATATGTATGTATCAATTTTACAGATGCAATGGGAAATAAAGAGGGGCATGTGTGTATGTTTGTCATACTAATCTGCTAGTCTGTGGTACTCTTTACTAACATTAGTTTAATTCTTTTACGTACGATTTGTATTATAGAACAAATTTCTGTCATCCCTTGGCAAGATTGTTTTAGAACAAACTAGTTTCGGCTATGTGTCATCTTCAGTATTTTTAATTTTTGAGCAGAATAGAAATTTGTGCCAAATATTGATATCAAATCGCCCAGTCAGAATATCAAATCAAGAATCAATTTAGTGTTATTTCTTGTAGGGTTTCTCTTCCAGGGGTTTCTTGTTACCAATTTTATTGCAATACAAGAAAAATATCCCCGTTTCCCTGGAATTATTTTAAAGCTTTATGTATATAATAGGCAATACTTTTTTCTTATTCCTGTTCAAGACCACAATTTCTTTTCCACTAGAAGTAAAGTTAACGTTCGAAGCATTATATCGACGTGTTATGGATTTTACAAAAAGTTAGAGCATTCTGTTGTTTTAAACGCGTTCGATAATTCAATATATCGAGAACTAAGATAAATATTTAGAACGAGATTTTAGTTTTGCCTGAAAGAAAAATTACACATAGTCGAAACCGGTTTGTCAACAAACCAAACTAAGAGACTCCAATTTATTGTAAGATAATGGAAAATTAAACAAAAATTGCAAAATACAAAGTTATCAAAATTAAGAATAAAATAGTTTGCCTGTAAAAACACTATTTTAATGTAAGATATTTATTGCTTTTAGTTGACCAGACAAAGTAGTACTATAATGGAATACGCTTCGCGTTAGTAATTTTGCTTTAAGCAGCGATAGGGTATTGTACTTTACGTTACTCTCCTCTAATCCAAAGCCATAGTTGAGTTAGGCCCTGTAATGCATTGTACGGTACTGTGCTCTATTTTACTATACTGTAAAATACTGAACTGTATTTTGATTTACTCTACTCTGCTCTACTCACTAGTCTATTCTACCGTCGTCTACTCTATTGTACTCTACTCTATAGCACTTAAGTTAATGTGCTATAGTTTATCGCAGAACTGCTTTCAAGAGCTCTTCCCCGAAATATCTGCTAAATTTTCTTGTTTTCCGGAATTTTTCATAAGTATAAGCAATCCTAATTTCTTGGGTATTTCCATTTAATATTGAATAATCAGTTTCAGTCGTCAATGACAACCAACACATATATTCTCCTTGCATAATTATATCTCTAATATACTGCTATCAAGCAATTTTATCTCACAGCGGAAATTTCCACACAATTTTGTGGTTAGCTCTATTTAGATGCATGCGGAATTTTCATTGTGGGTCAATGTATTTTTAGGTAATAATAATTGACAATGTAACCACAAATAGTTATGAGAGGGTTTAAATCAAACTCATTTTAACTACTTGACGTCAGCTGACTGTGAATAATGCAAGATTTAATGAGCCTTGATGCATTTGATAGTTTAACGTTCGAATTTTAGCCAATTGTGTTACCTAAGCCGCAGTAATCTGTACAAAATCAAGAATTTCAATATAAAATTAAATTTTATTCGAAATGTGATTTGTTAAAATCCAGTTTATGCAAAAAAAAAACAAAAACAAAAACAAATTTATTTATTTAATTGGTGGTTGAATGAAACGAAATAATACACATATGAATTTATTAATCCACAGAAAGTAATCTAGACGTATTGAATTCCAATTCTTGGTTCTGATTTGCTCTTATATAACCCGTAATGATATAATCATATGGGTTTTATGGGGAAAGTTATCACACAGACTATTGAAACAATACCGCTATAGTTTAAGGTTTCAAAAATTTTCTTATGATAAGGAATATATAAAATACTATAATCGTGGAACCGGAAACATTTCGCGTGCTAAGTTGCAGTCAAAGCACAGCAGCTGGCAGCCAGTTATACAAGGAAACAAAAAATTTCAAACTTTTCGTTTGGAAAAACGTTTAAGTGCACTATTCGCAGCAAAAAATGTTCTGGATTGTTTGGTACACGAACGCACTTCACAGGAAGCCTTATTGATTACAGCAGAACATGTAAAATTTTTTATATTTGTAGGTAAATATTTTTTTACAATGCAGAAGAAAACTAGCATTTTTACACAATCGCTTACAAACGTGCATCTCTGAAAACACTACTAAGTCAATGAACACATACAAACACATAAAAACAAATATAATGCCTTACATAAGGGTTGGTTACAAATCTGCGGACGCAGTAGTTTTTGCTGGGTTAACTAATTTTCCATCGCACTGGCGCCACACCACGCCTAATCTAAAAACCTTATAAATATTATTTAATTACTTTTTTTAAATGTGCCCATTTAGACAAAATTCACCACAAGTAATTATTTTCCTCAGAATGAGCCGTTCACAAGCAGAAAGAGATATTTTTTTTATGTGGAGCGGCGCTAACTTTATGGATCCCTTTTCGACCCCCTTCTTTCCACGAATTGATTGCAGACAACCAATTTCTAACTTATGAAGACCTTACTCTCAATCAAGTCTCGTGCTACCATTAGCCTTTACTATCGACTATATCAGACTGTCGACTGGTGACTATCGACCTTCTTCCTCATCACGTAGTATTTTGTAATTGCTAGCATTTTTTTAAGGCTTAGGTCCACCAACAAATGTCTTCCCGTGGTCCTAAGTCTTATGCTAGCGACTGCTGGACATTCACATAAGAGTATTTTTTGAAGCTGTCCCACCAACCCCTTGCGAGGTGTTCTTGTCCAACCCTTCAAATTCCCTCCATTGGTCAAAAAGCACCAGAGTTGCTACATAGATTAACTCCTCCACCTAGTGCGAAGCTTCATTATCCATCCCTGTCAGAATCTCACGGTTTAACACCATAGAAGTACCTTTAAAGATTGACCCGTCCACCCTCGTGAGGCATTCTTGCCCATCTTTGGCTAATTAAAACCGTAGTTTCTGCAGAGATTAACCGCTCCGCCTCTTGCGAGGCTTCCTGCTTCATCCCTCTAATGGACAAAAATATGTCCTTCCCCACAGAGCTTCATATGTACGGGTAAGTATGTATTAAAACTGGATCTCGACTGGTATTCAGAGTTCGCATACTTGAGACCAAGCACCCTCTTGGCCACGCGTCTCTGGAGTATGCTGTTCTACCGTATATTAGGGTTTTTTTTTACAAGAACCTGTTACCGTCCACCACCACGTAGACGTATAAGTCCGAACTTCTAAAAGTGCACAGAATTACGGCAAGCCATATCTTTTTTCCTGCCAGCTTACGACCAGAGAAAGATATTAATTTTGCTGGGTATGTTGTAATAGATTTTTTAAAATTGAACTTAAAAGATTGGCAGCATTAAATGCTAATAGTGCTTCCAATCATAAAAACGAAATATAAGCTTGTCTTAAAATTAATTAATTGGATATTAATTAATTCGATATATTATTGAAAGACACTTCCCAACCTTAAACATTGTTTGAAATAAAAAGTTATGATCTTGTACAAGCCAATCATCCTGATGCCGAAGCCCATGCTGGCTCAGCAATTTTAGTTAAATCCTGTATATTACAGCCAATTAACAAACCATCAATATGTGTGTGTGCTCCGTACTATGACAACTTTTTCAAAATGCTAGGTCAAAGATTTATCATTGGCTGAGATTTCATTTCCAAACGACCCGAACACAATACTGCACCTGTTGGATTCCTTTAGTTACTAAGTATAAATAACGATCTCAGCACTAAATATACTCCTATAATTGCGTGCTATAATACTGCTTTGCAGACTATAATTCGCACAAAAATCTGTTCGTGCAAATCAGATATGAAATACTTTCAACATTGGATGGAAGAAAATACAAACTAATATACGTATAAGATCTAGGGATACGCTTGAAGAAAAGCTTCACAACATTAATACATGAAGCAGCATGTTTGCCTACTCCACAAAATTTGCCACGTAATGGTAAAAATTACGTAATGTCCACAGAACTACAAGAAATAATAAGGAATAAAAGAGGACTCAGAAGGGTATGGCAACAAAGTAAAAATGTGACAGATCAAGCTAATTATAACCAAGCATTCAAACACCTAAGAAAACCTATTGCAGAAATTGAAAATGGACAGTTGCCAAAATTCCTAAAGATAACAAAAATAATAACGAGAACAAATTATGGAAAGCAAAACATTATCTTAAGATACCAACAAAGAGAATCGTTCCAATAAATTCTCTAAACGGAGATTGGTACCGAAACAATAAAATTAAAACTGACGAATTTTCAAACACCATGATCAAACTTTTCAAACACGCCCAATGGCGAATTCGGAAGAAAAAGACTTAAATCTTTATACTCTGTCTTCCCTATGGACTTTTTTATAAAACCGTTTTTACCTACAGAAATGCAACAATAAATTTCTAAGCTTAACAACTCCAGTAGTGCGATTCACTAACTTTTAACAATTCGACATTCGCAAAATTTGTCGACAATTTTTGTTGTTTGCATTAACGATTGTGTGATTCACTAACTACTCGTAAACGACATTAGACATAGTTAATTTTTTGTTTATTCAAATTGATATCAAGCGGCATCACTGTCAAAAAATATCAAATAAACGAAAAGTACAAAGAAGAATGGAAAAAACATAGACTTATTGGAAAATAATTTTTTGAGCGTTTAGCTATTTTTTGCAAAAGCTTAGTAAAAAACATTTGAGGCTTTTTCTACATGTAGTATAAACATGCTACGTACGTACCTAGTGCCTTGTTTATTACACTGTTATGAATTAACTTATATAATATTAGTCTTTCTCATTTTGATAAGCACGATGCGTAATTAATTATAAATTTATGTAATTAAAATAATACTTTATAGTTTTAAGTTATCTAAAATGTTATGTGGGTAAATCTTGTATTATGAAAAAACTAAGACTCAATAAAAAAAACTAAACTAACTGCCTTGTTTATTAAAAATATGGTGTATAAATGATTTTTAATCAAAATAAAAGTGCCCCTAAAAGATGCCATGAATTTTAGTTTGTCGAAAAAATAAACAACACAAAATCGTTAAGCTATCAACAACAGCTGACTAAACGATTGCGAATGTTGTTTCAGGAAAGCTACTGAATAGCAACATCGTTAATTTTGTTGTTAACATTTTTTATCGATGCGATTGTCGTTAAAGAAGAATATTGAATCGCACTGCAGGTCTATAAGTTACGATAAAATCAAAAATCTAGAAAAAATGTGTTGTTTATTTAACGCTCTTATCTAAATTATGATTAGGTTAATACAGTTTCCTATGAAATAGAAATGCGCAGAAATTACGAACAAACGAATTCTCTTCGTACAGGCCCATTCAATCTAAAATGTCACAGTATAGTAAAGGCTCACTACGCAAAAACTTTTCCTGTTCTGCAGTCTTTATCGATGTAAACAAGCATTTGATAGAATGTAGCACGAAGGACTCTTGTTGAAATTCCAAACGTGCCACAGTGGCCTCTAAAAAGGAAAATAAGCATTAATATTGACAAATCTGAATATGTCAAATTTACGTTAAGAAATGAAGAATGCTCCTTGCGGTGTATATGAATGGGATCACCAATACCTAAACCTAATACAGTTAAATACTTAGGAATACACCTCGACAATAGGTTGACGTGGAAACAATATAGTATAAAATCTATATTTTGGCTACAAGGATCAGTTAGAACTCAGCCTTGAAAACAAAATTAAAATTTACAAAGCTATATTGAAACCAGTATGGACTAATGGAATTCAATTAAAAACACCTGGAATGATAGCAAATGATCCATGGTTTATAACGAATAAAAAAAGTTATGAGGATCTCAACGTTCCTCTATTCCTTAATGAAATAGACAGATTCAGTCGTAGGTATTTAGATCATCTAACCAAATAGTGAAATACATTAGCAATAATCTATTAGGTGAAACAGAGGAAGTCAGAAAAGGCTGAATGTAATGTAGTTTCCTTATTTAAATTTCTTAAATTCAAAGTTCTGTTTCATATTTCTCTCTCTCTCTCTCTCTCTCTCTTTCTAACCGATTAGTAGTTAAAGTTGCAGTCATATTCTGATCCAACATTAAAAAAAATTATTTCTAAAATTAGGCAAATCACAATTCGAACTAATTCATAACGATATTTATAGAAGGTGATCAGATAATACTGACTGTTATAATTCAAAAGATATCAAAGTCAAAGATGCTACCAGCTACCGAATAATTCGCCGCTTCCGAAAGTATTGAATTTTCTGCTCAGTTATAAATCATGACTTCAGTGCGTAGAGAAATCGTCACAACGAAGAAATGTCTGAGCGTAACTATAATCTGTTGGTTTTAGGGAACTAACAAACAAGGTGATGAAATTATAGCCGCCGTAATGGCCAGTATCGAAGAGCACCCAGATATGTCCACTTAATATATCAACCCGGCTTATGTTTGGGTTAAAATTGACATAAATTTTACATTCTGATAGTCCCGGAAATCCGAATTTTAGACAAAATTCATTTTGAAGCACTGCCAGCAAAAATGCAGCTTGAAAGACAAAATAAATTTGATGACTCACGCCGTTGCGGTCTTATTAAAATTTGAGAAAAACCGCCAATTTTTAACTAGAATTGTTATGGTTTTATTAGTCATCAGTTTGCTGTAGACTCATCAGTTGATGTCATCTACGAATACGAAATCCAATACGAGTATAGCTGCCTACAACAAAAAGCAAGGGGCAGGCAAATAGAGAACAATATGCGTATTAAACCTGGAATTAATTACTACCGAATATTATTTATTTACTTGGAACTAGGCGATAACTAGAAACTGATATAATACTTAAAACTAAATCCATATTTCCTATTACATAAGATTAGTTATTCTCTAGTCGTTTAAGAATTATTAATTTTTAAATTATTATTACTGCAAGATAATAATACAACATCATTTGTTCCACTACATAGCGCACATGCCTGGCGTATAAAATAGCAATTAATCAGTTTGTATCTAATCACACAAACACATTTTTAAATTTATGAATACGAAGCATTCGAATACGAAGTAGTTAATAAGATGTGCAAATGTAGATAAAACGTAGTTATGGTAGCCATAACCTAGAAATAAATAAAGGCTGTGCTTTTTAAACTGTTATACCGTTATCGTATCTAGCAACTCTTTTACGATTTGTGCTCAGTTTGATTTGACAGTTTATCATGACAAGACATACGTCAGAAGGCCTGGGGATTGTTATCCACTGTTTCATTGCACAATGCTGTATAGTAATGTTGCTCATTTTTGGTCCAATAGACAGGTCAACAAGCAAAATTTGCCGCATTTGGCAATTTTCGAGGTAGTTACATGCTCAAATATTACAAACTTGGAAAAGTACTCATCGAATTTAAAAAAGCTATTGCTCTAAAACTTCATATGAGAAACAAACCCTTTCAAGTTGGGTCGCCAAGGTGTAATCGTACATTTTGATACTTTCAAGAAAGCGGAAGCCGAGGACATTATGCACTATGGTCTTCAAAATATCTGTGAGTCAATAATTAATAAGAAATTATTCGCTTGACAGAATATCTTAACTAGCAGAAGTTTTTAAAATATTTACTGAGTTGTAGGATGGTGGCCTGTAAACTTTTTCTCTGATATTAAAGGTTTTAAATTTTTATATGTAAGCTATTGCTGTGAACTATTTGCTTTTTTTCTTTATGATAGCAGAACTTATGTCCTATGGAAATTTTATTGTAATTTCTGAATCAGTTCGTTGAAGAAAACTGAATGCGGGGTTTATTATTAATGTATGGGGGGATATCGAAGTATACCACTTACTTTCTGGGTCCCTTTTCGACCCCCATTTCGCTCCTCAAATTGATTTCAGGGAACCGATCCGTAATCACAACCACCTTACTTTCAATTGAGTCTCGTGCTAGCCCTAGCCTTTACTCTTGACTAAAGTGATTTCAGACTGTCGACTGGTAACTGTCGGCAATCTTCCTCATCACGGAGTCTTTTGTGAGTGTCTGCCCGTGGTCTTAAGCCTTATACTAGCCAGTGCTGGACATTCACACACAATGTGCGCTACCGTCTCAGCCTTTCCAAGGCATAGTCTGCAAGTATCATCTTCTACGACTTTCATCTTAGCCAGATGCTACTTGAAGTTTTCATGTCCTGTTACTAACGCAGTGATCCAGCTTAAAGTAGCCCTATTATATGCGAGCACCTTGCTGGCCTTCCTGCCGAGGGGCTCTTTGAACACCATTCTAGCCTGTCTACATGTGGTATTCTCCCTCCACCTATTCAGGTGTAATGAGTTTACCCATTGAAGAACTTTAACTCGCACTAGGCCATTCCCCAGGGCAACCCTGGGTTCTGGTCCACAGAAATCCACATCAGATCCCCTTTTTGCTAGTTTGTCTGCTGCTTCATTCCCAGCTGTGCCTATGTGTCCCTTAACACACATCAAAGTTACCTCATTCAACGAGGCACATCTGTTGAGTTTCAGAACACATTCCAGCACCAGTTTGGAATAGACGTTCACTTGCCTCGTGCGTTTTATAACTGACAGATTTGTCAAGTGCATGTAGAACCCTTTTCCCATGCACTCGGCTTTCAAGCAAGTGATCCAAAGCATGCAACAACCCAAGCAGTTCTGCCTGGTAAACTGATACGTACCTCCCCAGACACAGACTACAGGACAAGTTCAGCTCAACTGAGAATACACCTGCTCCTGCCCTGCCACTCATAAGAGAACAATCATAAAAATGCTGATGTCGTTCTCCATACACTCATTGCATATAATGCCTTCCGCAATGAGTGTCCGATGCAGCCTCTCGACTACCTTTCTTCTACTCATGCGTTCCATCGACATCTGAGCAGCGCTAACCTCTTTCCCAACGAGGTGTAGGATACTCTTATGCCCGATGTTCGGCCCAAAGCTATGCCAAACCTCATCGCTCCTCATTCGCAAAGCTGACAATGCGGCCATTGACCGGCAGCAATCCCAACATTGCCTCGATTGCCGGTGTTGGCGCCGTGCGCATTGCACCACTTATACCAACAACCCTCTGAATCCCATACAATTTACGCTTAATTGTGCCCTGAGAGGCCTTCGGCCACCCCACCGCGGATGCGTAAGTTATAATGGGTCTCACCATCATTTTGTAAATCCAGAATGCATCCTTTGCACCTACGGCCTCACTCTCGTTTACATTGATGCATAATCCTTTTTACTTTCCGGACCTTTGTTTCGATGTGTTCATTCCAGGTAAGTTCCTTATCCAGGGTAACGCCCAGATAATTCACCTTCCTGGACACAATTACTTCCGATCCGAAAAGCTTTAAGGCTTCAACCTCTACACCCTTCCTCTTACGAGTGAAAAGCATAGCGTCGGATTTACTGGCATTTATGGTTAGACCCTGGTCACTGCACCATGTCTCAGTCACCATGAGAGCCTGTCTCATGCAACCTTGAATGGCCTCGATGAACTTACCACCAACCATTAGTGCCAGATCGTCTGAATGCGGGGTTAAGAGATATTTCTTTTGTAAGCAAATGTGCTATAGCAAAAAGTGAACAAATTCCCTTTTTGACCCAATGGAATCATGGCTACCTTCTATTCAGAAAAAGGAACATTTCAGGTTTCAAGTAAACAAAAGAAAGGCAAGGCATGCCAGCAATTTTACAGGTGCTTTCACTATCATCATTCTAATAAAATAAAACAAAAATATATTTCCTTCCCCACTTTACAGTGTATTCCATGAACGATTTAAAATTCAAAAATTTTAAATATAAATTACTTAATGCATTAATAAATCTTACTTACAATTACTTGTATTTGAACTATTAAACTTCTTGAATGTTTTAATTATATTTATTAGATAATGTTTGTAATTAATAATTACAAATTGGTAATTACTTAATGAAGCCAATATTTTTCAATTGTATTTAATTGCAAATTGGAATTTTTATCTACAATTTCCATTATTAAAATGTTCTTAATTTAATTACTTCCATTTTATTTACAACATCTTGATTGAGGTAACCATAAGCTCAGAACTTATCACGAATGAATTATACGGTTTTTATTATATCATATTATTATATCACATGATGTACTATAACTTAGACGAGATGTCTCCGAGTCAGTATTAATTTCGTGCATAGTAAGTCGTAAAATAGAAATATAGCGTATCAGACTCCTAGCCAATTACAACGTGCTCTAATGGATGTGGGCATCAACACGGTAACCATTATTTATCTAATGAGCTTTCCACATTTGCGTTAGACGAAAACAAAGAACTTTTTGATTTTTCTAAACTTTTTGTAATTGCTTTTTATTTTTTAATGGTTTTGGTGGGAAAAATGTTTTTTATTCACACCACAACCCCCTCCCCCTCTCTAAATCCGGCTCTGCTTACGTATATAGGTCATACTGAAGTAAAACTTGCTAATCTGTTCCAGTCGCAATACGGACAAATAAATGCACTAATTTAAAAGGTCTAAAAATATAATTCCAACTGAATACCACTTTTTTGCAATAGTTTATATAATTCGAGGCTCAAAGCCTCAAGGCTATAGTGTTATGGTTTTTTTTTAATTTTTGGTATTATTATAATATAATATCGTAACTATTGAAATAAAGATGTCAACAATTTGCAGAATTAATAAAATATTTTTTTTATCACTTTCCAAAATCGCCGTCCACTAAATTGGCAACTATGTGCAAAACGTTAATAATTAATTGTATGTACATATGACTCAGTTCCCGATCTTAAAATGTATAGCTGCAAAAGGTTTCAAAATGTCCAAGTAATAGTTGTAGTTCTAAGTATAGAAGTTTTTGAACACAAGTCGATATTTTATATTGATATACATATGCCAAACAAATATACCTAGTAAAGTAAGATTCTGATGTTCGAAGAGTTGCGATTTCTGTTATCTGTATTAATTTATCCTGTTTCATTCTTTTCTATATTATAGGGTGGATATCGAAGTAGATAGCTAAATTCATAGGTCCGTTTTCTAATCCATTCTTTTCTCGAATTGATTTTAGGCAACCGATTTGTAATTTAATACTACCTTAGTCTCATTCAAGTCTCGTGCTATTACTAGCCTTCGCTCTTGACTGTAGTGACTCCAGGCTGTTGACTGGTGACTGTTGATCTTCTCTTGTTAATTTTTAGCATTTATCGAAGGTCCACCATGACCTTCACATTTAACAAGTGTCTGTCCATGTTCCCAAGCCTTATGATAGCCAGTGCTGGACATTCACACACAATGTGCGCTACCGTCTAAGCCCCTTCTGAGGGGTATCTTCGAGACTGACCCGTCCACCCCTGGCGAGGTTCTATTGTCCATCTTTTCATTCATTGACCATTCTTAGTCATACTTTGATTAAAACGAAAATAGTTACACATATTAATGGTACTCATGAATACGATTAAAAGCCTCGCAAACTGTGAATACTTACAAGCTCACAAATGAATTGTCCAAAATTGTTTAAAATTTTAATTGCACATCACTCCTAACTTTGCACAATTAGGCTCGTAATCTTCCAACGTTGAATTGCACATTTCATTAACTAGTTATTTTTTGTTTAGTATTCATAGAAAAATACATTAGTGGTATAAAAAGAAAATAGCTGGTATATTGAGTTCTTAAATAAAAATATTCAAGCTACTCAAAATTGAGGCACTTCTTCAATGAATTTGAAGCCTTAATTGACCGGAATAATGTTATGCAAATATTTTTCTCCGCTCTTCCATGTAAGAGGCGATGCTCTTTTAAATATTTATTATATTATGTAATTATTAAAGAAGTGATTTTAATTTAATTCTTAAACTTTTCAATATTTACTTTCTTTAATCTTGGAAGAGCGGGGAAAATTTTATCAAGCATATTTTTTTTATGGCAGCGGTATTCTTATTGGCTTAATTATTATTTGCTGATGTTTTCAACAGCCAGCTACCGTAGAGCTATAAAATACCGATACCAAAGAGAGACTCCTGAACAAACCCTGGCGTAGATACCTTTGGTGACCAGTAGCTACACGAACGGCTCTATACTAGGAGCAAAATAGAATTGGGAATCATTATAAAGCAACTAGAGACTGAAATTTACATCTTACTACGTGACCATAACACGGTCCTCCAAGCAGATATACGCTACTCACGGAATGTATAGGATGATTTAGTCCGACCGCAAGGCTACAAAGGCAATTGAACCCTAAGGAGTAACAACAGAAGGTCGTTATAAGACTGCAGTACCAGGCTAACAGGAAGTATTTGCTGATGAAAGAGAAAATTCTATGCCAATCAAAGTCAGAACTTGACTGAAAAAATTTTATTATGCAAAGCATAATGTTGAATACTACTAGGATTGAATTAAAAAATTGGGCAAATAAGGCATATATCGCACGGTGGTGGCAAAAGTAACTATATTTGGTTGGGTGACCCGGACCCAGATAAAAGAAAGAGCCTGCTGAAACTGGACAAGGTCTAAATTAGTATGGTTGTAAGGAGGAACTTCGATCGAAGCAACGAGAAGCAACGTTTATTACCACTCTAAACGTTAGTTTGTAGGGTTTGTTTGATTGCAAATATTAAAATACACAGTCCTTAATGATTTTATCAGTATACAACTTTATTCAGCAACTACAACTCTTATTTACAACTCTTCAGTACTACTTTACACTGTACACTTAACACTCTTTGGTACACACAGATATTCACTATATAAAATCTCAAAGTCAACTCTCTGCGGTGGTGGCGCCTTTATATACAGATCACGGCCGGTTCTTGAAATGTCTCGAACATACGTAATATTGCGCATAATTTATTTCATTTACGGGCTTAGTAGTCTTGTATATGTGTGTGTGTGTTGTTGTTGTTTTTGTTTCTACTTTTAATCACGGTTCGGGGAATTTTCGCTGTGTTATTGATTTTGCTTTATGTTTATAACATTGCGTACTTGTCCAGTAGGTCGTTTCTGTTAGAAATTAATTATCTGCTCCAAATTATGTAACCATTTATATTTCTTATATTTGCATTCCGAAATATGTATTGTGTAATACTTTTTATTATTTAATGAACGATAACACTTTTTCTTTCCTTTGAGTTAACTTTCATTTATAATTTTTTGGAATATATATCTGTGCTTTTACGAGCATACAAAATAAAAACTTCTTAAAATAAAAAGTATTCCTTCATTTCTAAGAGTTTCACACCAATTTCTTGCTGACAATTATTTTTTATGATTTAAATATCTTCGATCATTACTTCGACTTTTTCTGGTTTCGTAGTGGAGAGCGCACATTATGAAAAGGAGCCAATAAACTACCAATAACGACTTTTTCAAGCAACTTTTTTTCCTCATTTTGCAGAATTTTTTACGTGTAAATTTAAGTTTTCTACAGTATTGACATTAGTTGTTCAAAGTTACACAAAGACTGAAAAGGGAGCTTCATGACACAAGTCTCGTAAATTTCTTTAAATGAGAACTCTTATTATGTTCGTTATCAATAGACTGCCACAAACTTCAATTAGACATAAATTTTGGTGTAAATATCAAATTTCACCTTTAAAATCTGTAACAGGTTTTGTATTTTGTACTATTTTGTAGTTCGAAATAAACATTATTTTTGTTCGTTTAGAACCATAAGCGAATTTTAAAAGCCAACCATTACATAGATGTTCAACTATTCTTAATATTAACCAAATAGCGGATAAAATCGGAGGATCTCGCTGTTAGGTCAATAACTTACTGCACAAACCAACCAGTTATGGAAAGAATATTTAAGGCGTTGATTTAGCAGCACATACAAGATTTATCATCAGGAGTGCCTCAAACTTTCAAGAATTTGCAGCTACTGAAAATGTGCGATAAAAGAAGTCGGCTTTTTGGTTGGAATTATTTAACGCGGGAATAACATTGGCACCCAGTACTCTTATACGATGAAAAATTGAGTTTAGAGCTACAAGATTACTACAGATATTAATTACATAACTGGCGTAAGAGCAACACTTGTTTGGATCGTCTTCACAGTTGTTCTGTAGGTATAATGGCTTAGAGACCAATTTTGTACTATGTAATGAGTCCTAGCTCGTACATAATTGTTTGATAAAAAGCATAACTCGACTTTTCAAATATTTTTAATTCCCTATTATGGACATATTAACATGACGGGTGCATTACCCGTACATACTGCAAAAGTAGCAAGAAAGTGGATTAAATGCAAAATCTGACATTACTCTATTGGCCGCCATAATCAACAGGCTTAAATATATTTCAAACACTATGGCAAAGGTCAGTGCAAGAAGTATATGGGTCCGAAAATCAATCATAAGTAAATTTGTATGACTCCATTTCAATACCGCATTTTCGAAATTATCTTCCACAATTATTATAAATTTTATTGTTTGTGTAAAAATATTTCAAAATAAACGTTATTTTTAACTTTAAACGTGTGTGTGCCATTAAAATAAAGCAAATTTGGAATTAATGAGATGTGACAAGCAGCAAAAACAAAACAAAAGTTAACTTTTTAGCACTTTAAATTGATTTAGTTTTCAGAAAATTATTTGATGAATTCTGGAATTTAAGGCCCAGTTAACTGTTGCGGAATAAAAGCTCAGAGTTCTGTACTTCTAAAGAAAATTTCTCTGAAATGCTTTTCTATGTAATATTTGCTTTAGACAGTATCTTATGAAAGTTTTTCCATTTGAAAAAAATCTGAAAACTAAATTTCGTGCACAGGTCTACGTATTTTCTTTTATACCAACTGCTGTTTTCAGCAATTAACTTTTTGTAGACAAACAAAACAAGCCTTCAGTAACCAGCATTTGTCTTTTGCTTTTGTTTTCAGATGCGAAACTATCAGATCAAGAGGCTTTAGAGGAAATACGACAATTGAGCAAGCAATTGCAGCGAATACAGGAAATGGCACCACCCATGGGAGTTGCTGTAATGACGATATCCAGTTTACTAGATGGTTTGAAAACTCCCACTAACATGTTAATGGCAACAGCTGCAGTCACACAAGGATCAGGTAGTGGTGGTCTGGATAAAAATCAATTAACTTTACGTACACAAAAGCCGGAACCACTGCCCCTGCTATCGCTGAGTGCAGAAATGCAAAATTACCAGCAACTGCCAGTAGAACCAAATACAGAAACAGCAGTAGCAACGACAAGAGTGATGTCGACTACGACAACAAACAATAATATTGTCGTTTTGAAATCACTACCAGCCATAACAATGCCGGCCACACAAGCCTTGGTAAGAACACCAACATCTACAGCTACTAGACGTTGTGAGGAAAAGGCTGTAAATACAGAAATAGCAGGATTCTGCATTGTGGAGGAAAAGCCTAAACAGCAGCATTTGCGGGAACACATCGTATGCCAACGTTGCTATGAGAAGTGCAAAAAGCAACAACATCATCAAAGTTGCTCAACCAAACTCGATAAATGTCAAATCTTGGGTTCACCACAACAAGAGGGCAGCATAAGTTTTAAGAATATCAAGTTGGATTGTATGTGCTCACAATCCGATGATTTGGGTCAGCTCTCACAGCCAAAACAACAGCAGCACACACTAAGAAGGATAACAAAACGTACTGCGGCTACTAACACGCCACCAAGTACAACGCGCAAACGTGCACAACATCCGACATTATTAGAACGAGCCCGTGATGTAAAAGCCTTGAGTTGTGTCAGTTTGCCCAGCGACGAAAGTCACAGTAGAACCACACAAAACCCCACTAGTTATTTAAGACAACCACAGCAACAGACAAAACAACAGGTTTGTGATAATTGTAAAAATAAATTTAAAACAAAAACATCGTTCGGAAAAACCTCAACCGCTGGAAAAAAGCCACAAGCTCAGCAGCACATAAAATTAAGCAGATTAAGCAATAAATGTAGTAAATTAATAGCAGATATTGAAAAATCCAAAAGAGACTCTGCCGTTACAGTAAAAGAAACAACTTCGTCTAATACAACTACAAAGCCACAAGAGCAAAAATCATATGACTGTGATGAGGAAACTCAATATTCCACCGATGATATAATTTTCTACACAACAACTGATACTAGTGACAACGACGATGAAGATGACGATGACGAGGACGATGAAGATAACCGTGCTGACGACAGTGACGATGATGGGACTGATGATGGCGAAAATATCAAGGAAGAGAGTGATTTGTGTTCCACTCTTTCGCACAGTAGAAGTGAAAGCCGTGTGCCGCTAAAGCTGAAACCCCATCTAGCCACTATAGAACTTAAGTGCATATCATTATCATTGGGCAATATAACAACGACCAGTACAGCGACAGCAACGTCTTCAACATCCTCTACATCGCAGCCAGATTCGATTAAATCAAAAAATGCCTTATCAGCACTAGCAGCCGCCTCAGCGAAGTCTCATCAAAGCCACATGCCAACACAGTCACACCAACAGACATCGCCTACACCACCACTACAGCCACCAACAAATAGTTCCAATGGCAGCAACAACAGCAAGCCAAAGCGTCCTGACAAGCTAGTATTGAATTTAAGTGCTCGTTCGAAATTTACCAAAGAAGTTTCCGTCTGAGGAAGTAAAAATATTGATATTTGGTTTCAATTATTGTAAGATAAATACATTTTTCAATTATGTTACATAATTTCTGTTTAGGCCAGATTAGGAAATGAATATTTTAACAAAATTATTTTAAATTAATTATTAATTATTTAAAGTCTGTTAGGTACTTGATAAAGTAAAGGTAGATCGTTAAGATGAAAAGTAAGACTTATGAGTATGTTTTTGAATATTAAAAAATGTTCCTAATTTTTTGGTGGTCCAATTTAATTCTAGCTTTTATTACTTAGGCTTTTAAAAGGTTGACCAAAGATTTCCAGACGCGAAGTGGCAACGCGTTCACAAAATCTCTATCGGTAAATTTAAAAAATAAAATACAACCAAGCCTATGTGCATACCTACTTCCCTTCTGCTCCCATTTTCAATGACTCTAATGCAAAGCACTATATAAGCCCAAGTAATATTGACTTCAAAAAACCCTACAAGAAACTTCTAGCGGGGCCAAACAGTACTACATATATTGTTGGCCAATTATCTTCATCCCCGTCAGAGTTCCCCATACCCTTAAATTGTTCGTGTAAAACGACCATTGTAACGTTTTGCTGGAACCATATATAGTTCACGTCCATATTATTCTCGGGCAGTGTCTTTTGACATTAACTCTCTACGTTAAGGGCTGCGAAATTTCAAGTTCTTGTACGAGTTCATTTGTATTAATAAAATTAAAAAAAGTCGGTTCAGCTCGAATATAAAAAACTAAATAATAAATTAATTTTTTCGATACTCATCATTCTGCGATACAATAATGGGAATCGCTTATTACCATTCTATTCAATGTGCAAAATATCAAAATTCGGAAAATGTCTCCTTTGAAAACCAAAGACTGCTAGAAAATCGCATAAGACGCCCGTAACTTTATCACGTATATCTATTAGTAAATGTTCAGTAGAAATCTTAAGAAGGTATCTGTCTTGCCAGCTCACCTGCACTAGCATATTAATTGTTCTGAAGACTATTGAAGCCTCTATCGTCCACAAAAAAGATTATACCGAGGCCCAGATACAGAGCTTCAAATAAAAACGTTTTTCTAACGAAAAATGTGAAAATTTATTATACCTTTTTATAATTCTTCTAATTTTTAGTAAAGAAACGGACAAATTATAGATTTTTGTTGGTTCTTAATAACATAATTCTTAAATTTAAGGTTTATTTATTTAATTTATATTTACCTATTAATTTATTTTTAGCCCAACACTTCTTTTTCAATGCAAAATATAAATATAATTAACACCATAGAACATAAATTTATGCATTTTATAATGAGCCCTAAGGTGCAAAAATGTTATGATTTTAATAGAGAAAAGCGCAATTTAATGAAAAGTATCTAGAAAAAGTTTTACATTGCTAAACAAGTGTTGAAACGTTTTAATAAAAGGCTGTTGTTCAAAACATGACACAAAAAATATTCCAAAAGGAAGAAAAAGTGTATCATATTTCAAAGGTTCACAGTTTATGAACAAATAAAGCATGCTTTAAGTATTTGTTATATGATAACGTGACGCTTATATGAAAGATGAAAAAAAAATTTGTAGTACTCGATGAAGATGTTGAAACTAAATTTTAAAAAACACAAAGGAGAGACGATTCAGCTCATTTTTCATTGAATTAACTAATACTCGAGAAAGCGTATCGCTCTTCGTTTGGTATTTTAACTCTTATTGGATGAAGAATAGCGCTAGTGTGAATTTAACTAATTTTGATTGTTCACAATAGTATGTTTCTATCAGTTGAAACTAATGGTCTGCGTCTATATAACAACCAGGAGATTCGTCTAGAAAATGTTTATAGAAATTGACAACGAAAATTTTTTTATTTTCTTCACCATCGAGAATTGTAATCTTTTGGGTTGTTTTACATTTTATTACTTCCAGGTTTTTCTTATCACTGCAGTCAATCATAATATCACCAACGTAAACCGCTATTAAGTCGGGGTTCGCTCTTAAATAGAACAAAACCGATTTTACGAATACCTGCATCAAGAGTCCAGACAGTTTAATACCATAAATAGTAGACTTTAATTTGAGTACCTTATTTGACTTGATCTTGTCTTCAATTCCATCAGGCAGCTGCATATACATGCACACTTCTAATCGACCATTACAATAGGCAGTAGAAATATTGATGTGATGTAAATACAAGTTTTGCTCTGCTGTTAATGCTAACATTATTCTAATGGTTGAGTACAGTACAATTGGGAAAACGTCTCATTAAACTTAATACCAAATTGCTGTACACAGCCGTTGGAAAGCAGCCGTAATTTAATACTTGGAATGGTAACATTGGAATGGCTCATCAGAGGCGGGATGTGCGAAGTTGCGCTGCTCTCAGTCCGCCATTCTTGTATGGCCATAACAAAGCAAATCGACCTTGTGAAGTGAAGCATTTTATGGCCTGCTTTTTAAAACAGTTTTTTTGTATTTAATTTCAACACAAATGCTTCTTGTCCGGCAATGGTTTCTTGTTTTTCGTTAAACTGATGTCGCTATTCCCACTCTTCTAAAAGTTTGACTTTCTCAATATCATATAATGTATCTCTAGTCTCTATGGATATTACACAATTTTCCAAATCTTTAAGAAGACAGGATAGTAAAATTATCTGTAGCAGCTCATCAGCCCTTGACATTCCAACTAAACTAAGTTGTTCAGCAATTTCGACAAACGAATTTACAAAATTGCGCCATAGGTCAGCTTCAGACGTGCGGAGTGATAATAACTTTTTATCTTGGTGGCCCACGTGGCTGTATATACCAACCAGTTTTTGAGGTAGCCCAGTTGAAATGGTGACACTGAAATCAAAACGATACTTAATGCTTTTTCATTCAGTTGCTCCCATTTGTTAGCCTCTATTGCATCTTCTAGTTTTTGCATATGCACATTAGGTTCACACCACATCTCGGAGTGTCTAAGTGTCATAAAATTCTTCATCAAGTTTGTAAATTTGGTAAAGGGAATTCATTTTTAAATAAATATCATGACCAACGCCAAGTAACGCAACTAAACAATTTTTTAATGGTACAAAACTAACGAGCTCCGGGCCCACCTGTTCATTCAAAGGTTTATTTCGAATGGCAAGAAAGTATTTAATAAAATGTTTAAAAAATTAAAAAAATGGTTTTATACATATATAAAAAACTAAAATACGCACAGGTTAGAAAATATGAACAAATGAGGAGTAGTACGATTTCACGATTAGCCCTGCATAAAATTAATTAAAATTAATGTTATGTATCCATAAAAAAAACAAATGCACTTTTAATAATTTGCCATACTACAGCGCCGAGAGTAGGATTCTCTGCGAGAGAAAAATCCGATGCGCAATGAATATTTCGAAGTTCGAATGTCAGATGCAATATATAACAAGGGCCTTAAATTCAGCGCAAACAATGTAAATTTTGTTTCAAAACAAATTTATTCATAACTGTTGCCATATAGGGACCACTCAGCCAGAATGCTTTTGCAGCGACTTTTTGATAAACAATTAATGTTGGTATGAATTTTAGTGTTGAAAATATTTAATAGAAAACACTACTATTTGTTTCATTTACTAGTAACTATAGTGAAAAAATTCTGCATTAATTTAGTTTTAATACTTTTACATTATTTAATTCATTGCTATATGGATGTAGTCATGTTAAGTGCACAAGTTAGATGCAACCTTCCGAATATATTCAATATTGACTTTTCACTTCACTACAGCAAAAACTAATTTGCCATAAAATAACATTTAGTTTGATTTTGCTCGAATTTCATTATTTTGAATAGCTTTCTATAGAGCAAATATTTCGATGCTTATATGGTGCTACTAATTTTACTTCTTTTTCCAAACATGATTTAAATTCTGTTACGTGCACAATATTGTTATGAAATTTATTTACCCTTCACAATAATTAAAAGGGTATATAGATTTTTCATTCCGTTTGTAACTTCTACAATGTTGATTTCGATCTGGATACTTATACGATGGTGAAATCAACTTTTTGACGGCAACCTAGGATCTTAAAACTTGAAACACTTGATGAGTGGGTTTAAATTTGAATTTTTGCTATATGAAATCAGCCATATAGGACCACAAGTTCGCGAGATATATGACCCTTTTTCCTGGGTGCTTTTTTCTCATTATCAATCTTGCGGGAAAATGCTTATAAAAAAGCAAAAAAAAAAAAAATCGCATGGTCTGAATGCTTTTTAAATTTGTTATAAAGATGCCCTATAGAAATTATCATTGCGAGGCCTGCAGATAACTTACAGACCTAATTGTTGGGGCCGAATTAACAAATTGAAAGAAAACTGTCAAAAATTCAAAAACTAACAAAGAAACCCGAATTTGTCCATAAACCCGATATGTCAAAAAAAAATTTAAACGTAAATTTTACGAAAAAAACGAAACTCACCAATTTTTGAATACTCACCTCAAAAGTTTAAATTTCATCACAATCTTGTAATATCTCCAACACTTTGAAAATTTGAAAATTAAATTTCAATTTCTCCAAAATTTCAGTTTTAACACAAATTTCCAAAAAATCAATATTTTATAAAAATGTCGTAATTTTAACAAGTTCCAGAAAAACTATAAAACAAACTTCACCTAATTCTAAAAATTAACGAAAAATCTTCCTAAAGGCTGAATTTGCACCAAAATCACTAAATTTGTATCAAATGTTAATACTTTACTATAATAAAAACAACAAACCGATCGATAATACTTATATTAAGACGAAAGGGGCGTTTAAATGTAAAATTAGACGACTAAAACTGAAGGTCAACATTAAATATCGTAAACACTCCATAGTAGCTCATAGATTCGGCATTATAGGGTATTCTTGAAGTAGTCGCTTCTATGAATAATTACTCTTTATAAGTTAAAATACTTTATTGTAATTTCTAAATTTGCCTGACATGATAAAAATATCCCACTTGTGCAACAAAATTGTATTAAGACAACATATAAACATTTTCAGTAGATGCAAAAATACTTGTTGATTTTGTATTAAAGGAAAATTTAAATGATACATTTTTTAAAAAGTAGTGGGTGGGCACAACTGCAGTGATTTTTTTGTCGATTTTTTCTAAAAAGTATAAAAACTTTGAGTTAAAACGCTATTGTTTTGATATTTTACCAACAATTGAAAAAAGCTCAATTAAATTTTTTAATCATAAAAAACAAATATTCCTGAAATTTCTTTTAAAAATAATTATCCTTAATTATAAAAAATCGAATTGGTATTTTTAATCCCAATTTTAAAAACACTTTCATAGACCGAATTTAACACTCCTGTTGACTCTAGTTTATAGTTGTTACCTATTAATTTTTCAATTTATCACCCCTTAAACTAGTTCAAGGCATATTAGTAGAAACCCAATCGACTTTATTTGAATAGCTTAATTTTAAAATATTATTCTCGCAACTAAATCTTTTTCTAATAAGAGCGGGTCGATGTTGACAGTCTGTGGCAGCCAGGTTGTCTTGGGGGTTTTATCAAATATATTTGTATAATCAGTCACTGATGACATGGCAAGTAAGCGGGATGACCAAATGGCATTTGGAATCCCCAATTCTTGTGGAAATCATCTTAAGTGATAAAAAATCCTTTTTCGATAGATCCAGTCGCGGATACAGCTTTAGCCCTTGGCGGTAGATGTTTTATATGAAACAAAAAGTTTTCGAAATGTTGTTGTGACAAAAGCTTATTTTTAATTGGTTACATCCGAACTTGTATGAATAGCCATTTTAGCAAACAAAGTTGTATCTGGGGCGAAGCCATGCACTGAAGGTACAACCACAAAAAATGCGGTTTGGTGCGGACTTGGACCCTCGGCATCACCCTTCTGTACTTTCTCGAAAACAATGTTTGAAATTTTCACAAATTGCTCTTGGCAATTCAGCAAAACCGATTTAAGGGTATGATTATAATTCGCGGAGGTGACATATCATGATCTTGCGATTTGACCTCGCTAGAATTTTTGTTCTTGAGTTTTTAAAGACAAAAGTCTCTGCCAATAAGCACGAATCGAACGACACCAAGAACGTCACCACGAACGTCAATATATCGAAGATCTTCGCTTAGTGTTATCTGAATTCTTGCGGAACACCTGAACCCATACTTGAGCCATTGTAATAAAAAAATTACTTAGTTAATACCTCACACACATCGTAAATTATATCGCTTTAACATAGACCCGGATGTGTCACCAATTATTTAGAACGAATTGTATCAGTGTTGTTTGATATGTATTCGCCTCCTCCGATTTAACTATTCGATAATACTTTTACAATTGTTAAATCATTGGCAAACAGTATTATTTAAATTCAAGCAATTAACTTACAACGTTTTGTAACACAATTTTCTTCGAAACTTAAATATGAGGGAAACTTTAAGCGTCAAAGTTAGAAAATTTTAATAATGAAAGCATGCCTAAAAGTATGCTATTATTTATTGTGCACTTAATCAAAACAACTGTGAGTCCTTTTAATTACAAATAAACTGTTGAGTTTTTGTTTTGGAAAATTGTACGTGTTAGAAAATAATTTGGGGTTAATGAAAAACACTGATTAAAAGTAACAATATTTTTTGCATTAAAAATAACAAATGATAGCCAATAGACGCCAAATAAAGCCACCATGTATGGTCGTTTATTTTATATTAAAATAACAAAATATTAACATATCTTATCCTTCATAACGAAAACTAAATTGTTTCTAGTTGTAAAATATTAAATTTTTTTAAATAAATCCCTTTTTATAAAACACTTTAAATTAAAATTCTGTAATCAAAACTGATTCATTAGACATAGCAAAATTAACACGTAGATGTAAAATAAAAAATTTTTCATTATTAAGTCAATGAATATAAAAAGTTACTAAATAAAAATAATCATTAAGAAATATAAAAAAAAATTATAATAATAATAAAGGAGGTTATTTGCTTTCGTAAGCACTGTACAAAAATAATAATTATTCGTTGTTTATAATTCACTGTAATTAATGTTCGCACTTTTTTCCATATATGTAGCTTTACAATTTTTTTGATTATTGATCCACGACATATTTAAGTCCGTTTGTTGTTATTTCCTGAGGCTGTAAATAATTTGTATATAAAAATCTAATTAGTTTTGTTAGATTCAATTGGAATTACATTTACTATTTATATAAACAATAGAAATTATGTTTTAAAAATGTCAATAAATAAAATTATATAAATACAAATATGTATATTAATTGCAGTTTGTGGTTTAAATTGCAAAAGGGTTTTCAGGGCAAATGCAAACCAGTAGCAGTGCCGAATTTTGTATACAATTTATTCAAATATGAGGTTTTAAAAACGTATGTTGCAACAACATAACTTTGTAGTTCCTTGTTTTTCATTAACGATTTCTGGCTCCAGACTAATTAATCTTAGAGGGAGACACCTGTATAACACAATTCAAGCTAATAAGCCAGACGTCATATATTATTGATTAACAGACTTCAATAAGCTGCCAGACCTTATTGATTCTGCTATTATAAAAAAAATAGCAGGCGTAATGAAATATTAGTCAGTTCATTCTATGATCTACCTACGCTACACGACAATTTCTTCACTCTACCTGAAACCCTTATTTTCCGAGATCTCACAAAATTCAGAACATCTCTCTGAGAAGCTAAGGTGATATTTAAGTACCTGGGGTATTTAAGTACCTGGGGATAACTTTACGAAGGTCATGACGGCCGCAGCTAGAGTGGCAACACCAAACAAACGATCAGCTGAAACAAAATGTATACCGATCATTGGCTGATATACACTCTTGTTGGGGAAAAGAGAAGGTTCAGAAGACAATGCCAACATTATCTTTCTTCTGACATCAAGACCCAAATGAACTTGTGTCCAAGACCTTACTTAAAGACGTACTAAATTGAGATAGCAACAAGTTGCGCTATTGTGATCTATTTAAAATGGAACAAAAAGCACGGATAATAGCCTTTGGAAAGCTGCACGATCCTTGAAATGTCCTATTGCCTACGAATCACCAATAACACTTAAAAACCGCACGTGGGTTAAATCCTCAACTGAAGAGGTAAATGATGTCGCTAATCAATTACAGAAGGTTATCACACAGCATGACATACATAATTGCACCACTTCAATTATCAGCTGGATAATCCTATTAAGCTTCAGATTTGTTTATTAAAAACGACAATTAAAAATTTGTATATGAAAAAATTGCCCGGACTTGATCGTGATAAAAAAAACTTAGCTGATTCAGTTGCGAATATTATATTATTTATGTTGCGAGAAGACTTCTTTCCATGCTCTTAGAAGATATCTAAAATTTGCAAGATTTCTAAACTAGAAAAGCACTGTGGTCAGATTACGAAATACAGGCGCACTAGCCTACTCTCAGTTTTATCCAAGTTATTTGAAAAATTGTCCGTCTCGAGCTTAAAACCTTATTTTAATGAAAGGAATAGTATCTCGGGCCATCTGTTTGGCCTTCATAGAATTGCCACCGTTATTAGAATGGCATTTGAAAAAAGCAATACTGTTCAGATTTAGTTATTAATATTTCTCAGGTGTTAGATAAAGTCTGGCGTGACGGGCTATTCACAAAAGTAAATCAAGCTCTATCTGAAAACACCTACAAGCTCCTCAAGAGCCATAGAGTGTTTAAAGTTAGGTTAATTGGTCAATTTTCTAAAGGAAAAATCTCTGTAAGAGGCCGTCAATGTAGTATATTAGGGCCGCTTTTATCATTAATCTATACAGCGGATATGCCAACAAGCCCAAAAGCATTAACGACAACTCAGCCTTGGCTTTAGAATAAAAAGTCTTTTATACAAATCCGTTATAAAGCCAATATGGACATATGACATTCAGATGTGAGGTACTGCCTGTGAACCAAACATTCGGAAGTTACAAAGAAGACATTCAAGGATTTTACGACTTATCGTATGCGCCCTCTGGTATATAAGTTCCCACTATCCAAGAAAAAGGACCTAAAAAATACCCGTCCAATACGTAAACAAACTAGTAGTACATTCCAACACTCTAGCACAAGAGATTAAAAAACACACATAGAGATGGCTCCCTCTACCTAATTAAATTAAGATTTTAATACAATAAATTAGTTATTACAGTAATAGTAATTATTATAATTAATATTTTAGAGACGATAATTGAATACTTGTTGTGAATTTATTTAAGAAAGGTTTAAAAATATATAACTAAAGTCTAATAAAAATTTGCAACACATTTTTCTATAGCAGTCGGTTTTGCAGCTGCCATATTATAGTATTCGAAATCGATACAAATTTCCACTAAAATTCTATTATAGTGTCGATCACTACGGAATGCCCCAATTTTATTATTAAATTTTGTTGAGTAGTGTAAAACACTATTGTCACATGCAAGCTTAATTGCAACAAACTACACTTATGCATTAAACAGATAGAAGACAACAGACTGTCAAAATGAAAATGCACATGTTTAAATAAGAATGATTATTTTGACTAGAACAAGGCAACACACACGGCTGCAGGTTGCTGTCCAAGCTGCTTTTGCCGTTGCAGCTAAAATAAACTAATTTCTCTTTTTTTGGATTAGAAATATTTTTTATTGTTAAAGAAAATTACAAAATTTAAACGTTACAAGAGTTTTTAAATAAATAAATTTGTTTTATTCTTATGTACTGCTACATGTATTCAAAATATGTAATTCTATTTTCATTATATTAAGTGGGATTTGGAGTGCATGTCTGGAATCGTGTCTGTTTTTTGGATAAATTAATAAATCTTTTTGAATATATGGCAGTGCAAGAGCGATAACCGACTACTTTTGTCAAATGAATTTGGTTTTTAAGAATACATAGTGGCAACAACTTACTTTTATATATTTGTTTACTGGCCAAAAACCATTGGGATATTTTCATTTAAAAAAATATTTTTAGCTGGTTAATATAAAATAAACGGGGTTTCTTTTCCTTTTCTATTTGTGATTTGTAAACTAAATTAAAATTGTGTTTTTTTTTTGTTCATACTAAGGCAACTCCAAATCTATATATCTCACGTTAACGGCAACAGCAATTTCCCTTCAGCTGCTTGTGTAGATGTTCAGAATTTTGTGTTTGTACATAGCTGAAATAACATTTTGAGTTTTAAGGACATATGGCAGCGTGTTCTTGGTCCGAAGGGGGATCAAAGCACTGTAGGGTGGCGAAATAAAAAATAATTTACTATAATGAAATGGCAAACTGCGTTAGTGCAAGCAAATGTCATTTGATTTTTTACTCTGGAGAAATGTAAAATCACCTGTCTGCGCCAATACAGCAGGAACAATTAAACAATATTCGGCGCCATTTACGGCCATTAAATTGTTTTTTAATCAAAGGCAACTCGTTAGTATTAAAAACCCACTACATGAATTTCAATAGCACATAATTTGTTAGTGACTAATTTAAGCGATTTTAAGTACGTGATTTCATTTTTACATTCATGTCATGGCACGTATTGTCAGAACAAATGTTGATCTCAACCATTAACCCAAATGTATGGCAAAAGAATGCATGAGACGGAATTTCTATTACGTTGGTGGTATCTATTGCGAATAAATACCGTTATTCAAGAACTTGGGGTAAAGAATCTTAAGAAAATTCATTTTTTTAAAGTTCGTTTATTTATTTACAACTTATAATATGCTTACACCATAATAAACAATAGTATACATATTTACATATTTACATAAATACATTGGCCCGAGAACGGGCACTCGAGTATTTTTTATATACATAAGTAAATTTTTATTTTGAAATAAAATATATTGAAATCGTATTTAACGAGGGATTTTATAAATTTGTAATGAAAAAATATAAAAAAACATTACATATATATGACGTTAGTATAAAAAGTTATAGACTAAGCTTAAAAATAAAACCAAAATATAAAAAGAAAAAGTTCTATAGAACACTATTCATCCAACCACCAGAATTTTCTAGTATTTTTGTTTCGAAGTTCTCTATTACTTAAATTTCTATCGTATCTATTTGAATTATACAAAAAATTAGAGTTGATAGCTTTATAATTAGCCCGTCTATATTTGTGGTAAAATATCGGAACATTATTGTCATCTTGTATTATGTTTATTGTATCTAGGCACAAGACTGACTCTGGTGAACCTAGTACCTTTTCAAGAGCATTTGATATGTAAGCAAAACTTGTGTAGTATGGTGCCATTATTAAATTATTTTCAGTGCAGTTTGAGCTCCTCAAAATGTAATTTCTAATTAGGTTAATGATAAAGTTATCGATTCTTATAATATTTGATTTATTATATAAATTTTTGTTTGAAACATATTTTAAATAGTTGCTATGTGCTGATCTAAATCTTAAATATTTTCTTTCAAATACCCGCAGTTTTTCTATATAAAAAGGTGAGATGTTGAACCATATAGGACATGCATATGTAAGCATTGGTCTTATGAGCGATTGATTTTGAAGAAAACAGAGATTTATACATGAAAAACGCTTTTTGTGCTTTTCTAATGACTAATTTAACATGTTCATTATAGTATAAAAATTTATCTACATGTATGCCCAAGTATCGGACACATTGATTCTTCAAAATTGTTCTTTGAGTCAAACTTGATCTTATTCCAAAGGATTTCCAATTCTTCTTTATGTTGCTATTACATTTGTCTACCGGGGGTCTAAATAACGGTGTCTCATATTTTTTATATATAACTTCATAAGCCAATACACTGAAAACTGTTCTAGAATATCAAATGACTCTTGAAGCTTTGTATTTATTTTTTCAATTGTTTTGTCGGCGTGATATATAACGATATCATCAGCAAAAGCGATCACATTTCCAACTTTTTTAAGTAAGTCTAAAATGAAAATGTTAAACAGAATTGGGGAGTTAACAGTGCTTTGTTGTAACCCATTAATTATTTTAAATGCAATATTGCTTTCGTGGTTTTGGTAATATGTTCTAAAGGATTTGTCGCTAATCATATTATATATAAAAACTATCATATTGACTTGAAATTCAAGTGTAATAAGTCGGTAAATTATACCCTGTATCCATACATTATCAAAAGCTTTCTCAATATCTATGAAACATGCTCCTGTACATAACTTTCTATTCCAATTCCAGTAAATGTTTGATGTGAAACAATTTACTGCGTTAGTCGTCGAGTGCTTATGCTTAAACTCGAATTGTTTTTCATTTTCCAGTTTCATTTCCTTAAAAAACTTTATAATATTATTATTAATACATATTTCAGACTTTGCTTATATTAGGCAGTAAGCTTTTGGCTCGAACATTATTTGGATCACTTACTTCTTTGTCCCTTTTTGGTAATAGGATTACTTTTGACCTTTTCCATTTAACAGGAAAATATGAATTATTCAGCATATTATTAAACAGACCACAGTAGTCGAAAAGTAAAGTTTCAGGAATGTTTTTCAAAACTATATTCGGAATTCCGTCAATTCCTGTCGACAGTTTAGCCCTAAGGTTAGCAAAGATATACATTATTTTTCTTTTTGTAATGAAAAAATTATCTGCCTGCAAATCAGTTAAATTATTTGATTAGTTGGTTTGGTTTGGTAACTTTCAAATTCTGTTTTTGTGTCCAAAAAATTATTGAAAGTGTCCACAACCTGTACTTGCGTCGTGCTGTTTCTGTTTATTTGCTTCTCAGAGTGAACGGATTCCAAAAAAGCGTCTACGGCATCCAACATTTGGCGCTTTTCCCTTAAGATAAAATTATTTACATTGTCTCTCTCTAAAGTATCTGTATCGATTGCAACGTTATGAAGTAAATGCCTCATCTGTTGTGGTATTTTTATCTCCTCTAGTTTTGACGGTTTTAGTTTTATAATTTTTTTTCTTCGTACATTTTTTTGGAATCTTTAGGGTCTATTTGCGTTAACGTATTTTGTATATTTTCATTTAAAAGTCTCACAATGTTTTCATTCATGAGTTTTTTGATTAGTTTCAGTTTTGCTTTACATACATTTATTTCGTTTTCAGGTATTGTATGTTGAAGTCTATTATGCTTTTTAATTATTGTTAATATCTTACTTTTTTCTTTATGCAGTTTTTTTATAATTGGTCTTTTCAGTTTATTAAAGTTGTCTTGTTTTCGGAACTTGGGTGTAATTTTTTCTACAGCTTTTAAAATTCTTTCATTGAGTTTGTCGATATGGAAGTCTATTTCTGAGTTGGAAAGATTTCTTTCTGATGGTATAGGTTCGGTATTATTCAGTTGTCTTTTAATATTATTTTTAAATGTTTTCCAATTTATTCTTTTATAGTCATATACTACCTTAGGACTTTCTTCCATAAAAGAAAAAAGTTCACGTTCGGTATTCATGTAAGCGAAAATTTTTAAGTCTTGGTGATCACTGTCATAATCCAAAGTTGTTATTTTCTGTGTCAACGTGTAGTCTACAGTCAGCAATACATACATCTATATATGTCCTAGACCTAGGCAATGATGGTAAACTAGAGGCGTAAAATTTACATCTGAAAGATATTTCGTTATCAGTTAACCAGTCTTTCAGTTTCCTTCCCTTTGTATTGTCAGTGGTGTTATTCCAGTCTCCTCGACGTCCGCTTAAGTCCCCTGCTGGGATATAGTAACTGTTTATATTTTGTGTACCTAAGGATAGAAATAGATTGCTCAGTTCACTACTAAAGTTAACGTCATTGTTGCCTGAAGCGCAATAAACAGAAATAATAGCCATGTTTTTATTTTCTGACATAGGTATACGCACTACACACGTTTCTAAAAACTGAAAGGCATTGATGACACTGTTAGAACATGTGTGATACTTAATATTATTTTTAATTAAAATTGCTGTTCCACCAACTCTTGTTGCTCCTGTTCTATCCTTTCTTATTATATTATAATTGTTAAAGCTAATTTTATGTCTTGCATTTAGTTTTGTTTCGTTAAGAACAACAATGTCGGGATTATGTTTTTCCCAAAAAAAGTTGAAGTTCTAATCCTCTACTTACAAATATTAGTGAATTAACGTTTATATGAATAATTTTGAGATTCTTTGTCCAGAATATTCTCTGGTTAGTAGCCATTTTTATACTCCTACGATAGAAAATATAGCATCAATGCGTGATGCCTGCAGATTTAATTGTTTTTGGAGGCTTGTCATTTGGTTATTTAGAATTATCATCATATTTTTTAATTCGAATAAGAAAGTATTATTATCATAATTTATACCTACATATGTATATTATTAGTATTTTCTTTAACTACATTTGCAAAACTTGTTGTTGGGTTATAATTCCTATTAATATTATTTTGAGTATACTTATTTTCTTGTATTAAATTCTTCTTATCTCTAATTTTTTGCTGTAACTCTTTATATAGTTCGCAACCTTTGTATGAGGCTGGATGCCCATATCTGTTGCATAGAACGCAGTATAATTTATACCTATCTTCTTCTGGAATGTTGGTTATTTCGTATTCTCCTCTTTTGTGGTTATTGTTACATTTAACTCATCTGGTAGGTAGATAACAATTAGCTGCGCTATGGAAAAATCCTTGGCAGTTACGGCATTGGGGAATCTCCGGTCGTCGTAATTGCTCCCATTTGACTATTCTATAAAAAAGAGTTTTTATGTTCCTAAGCTAGTTGATGTTACTTTCTGGGGTAATTTGTACCAAAAAGAAAGGAAAGTTACAACCGCCCTTTTGGGACTTTGTTGTTTGACTTTTACAAATTTTAAATCTTCAGTTTCATAAGTACTTAGTTCATTTAGTATATCTTCTGTTTTGATGTACGAATCAAGACCTTTCAATAGAAGTGTTTTTGTTTTTGTTGCTTTTGGTGTGAAAGTTACAAAGCTCGTATTTGTTTTGACTAAATAAGTTTTTACTTTAGAATAATCTTCAAGAGAGTTCATAAATAAAGTGTTTTTATTTCTAAATTCTTTTATCCTGAAGTCTTTTATTTTAAGAGCATTTTTAATAAAATCTATTAATTCCATTGTGTCTATGTCATTGGTAATCTATGTCTATAACGAACAAATTATATGTTTATGAAAAAATTATTGTCACAAAAATTCAAACAAAATTTTTTTTTTTTGGAAAAATTTTTGAATTTTTGTGACAATAATTTTTTCATAAACATATAATTTGTTCGTTATTTTTATTTCTTGATGATGCTACACAATGGAGTAGCGAAATATCGAAAATAAAAATATAATTAAAAAAAAAAAACCTTCAAGCTTGGACAATTTTAATAAATTATCTTTATCTATGTTACTCAATATTCTGGCACTCAATCTCAAAGGGTGCATTATTGTAATTGCGGCTTAGCGGCCGATACAAATGATTATGTCGATAGTCTTCGATATCCTGCTTTATGAAATCAACACTGAACCTTGTTCTTTTTCGGAAACGATCCGTGCAGACACAAAGAGTTCGCAGTTGAGGTTGGTATCACTCTGCCGTATACCACTATGTATTATTGTGATCTTTATGTAAAAAAAAATATTTTAAAGCCTACAGCATCTGCAAATAAGCGAATGCATTTTTGTGCTTGTATTCTTTTGCGTGAGCTCGCATTCTCAAGTATTTACTTGTGCTAGAAACTGTTGTTTTGCTCTACTTTTACATGGCTGTTTTGGCGTTTGCTGCCGCCTTTGGCCTTATTTGTTGGTACAAGTTTTGCATAAACAATAACATAAATCCTTCTCTCGTTGACTATTTTTTTCTGCTAAAATAAACAGAATTCGTTGAAGAAATGAAAGTAATATGAAAGTAAATTGTTTTTCTTGAATATTTTCACTAAATGTTGTTGACTTTATGTTTCCGCTGTTGCCATACTTGACTTGTCTTATATTTAATTGAAAGTTACGTGCCTGTCAGTTTGGTTATGCGATTTATTGTACGTTTCCACATTTATAAAAAAAACTTTTTTCAGTTATGCAGAAAACGTACTTTAAACATGTTTAATTTGCTAATGTAATTGAGCATTTCAATCAGAAGTGCTCGTAGAATAAATAGAAAGTGTGACAAAACATAAATAAATTAATTGATGTTTGGCAAAGAGTAAGAGTTTCGCTCGCCACAATTTACGACTCATTATTGCCAAATGCAAACATAAATGCGAAACAAGGTTGAATTTAAATTGAGTTCATTTCATTATTTTCTCCTTTTAAATTTTAGTAGTAGCATAAATAGATTCCATGAAATAACTTCCAAATGAAATAACTCCCATCGAATAAAATTAAATGATCTTTAATTAAGTTCCCATGAAATTCAATTTATTTGCTTTCGCCTAGAAATTAGAAATGAATTCACTTTTACGAAACAAAACTGTCAGGAATCCATTAAAGACACTCTCCAATATGTTTAAACGTATGCTCGTCCGAGACTAAAATGAACAAGAGGCGAAAAAGTTGGATGAATATTTTTCAATAGAGATCTAGAAGTTCCCACCATCAAGGAAAAATCATAAACAATTTATTGCAAATTGATGACCACCAGAGACAAAAGGAAACACATTGGTAATAATTAATGAATACAATTGTAGACATAAGACTTGAATACTTATTGTAATTTGCTTCAAAAAAGATTCAATAATTTAAAATGAAAGGTTAAATAAAAACAATTATAGCAGCAACGAGTTCCCTAGACATAGGCCAAGTTTTTTGATAAATCTGTTACCACTTTCCTTCATACAAGCCCATAAAATATACATATTCTGAATTCATGTCAAACTGTCTATCATGTTCCCTATAGAAATGAAAACTATAGAAATAAAAACTACAAATTTTTCCAAAAATTTAAATTAAACTAAGAAGTCATAGCAAAATCTAAATTTTAACAAATTTCGCAAGTTTAGCTGAAGTTTAATTTTATACTTTGAAACTTTTCCACAAATTGAACCAACAACTCCAAATTTTACCGAAAAGTGAAAATTTCACTTCGGAAAAAGTCGAAATTGTATTTAAATTCCATATTTAACCTAAAAATCGTACAACATTTTAATTTCACCAAAAAATTTTAAGTTCACCATATAATAGGTCTGTTGCAGGTGCATAACAACACAGTCCGAACGATTTAGTCCAAACGCCGTCCAGATAACAATTTTTGTGCAATTTTGAGAGAAAATGAGAGAGTAAAATTTTTCATTTCCTGTACAAAGTCGTACGAACTTTTTCTTTGGGTAGGTTCGGACTAGAATTAAATTACCAGCTGTTATTTGTTTATATACAAAAATCAAAAAATTTTTAAAATAAAATTAAAATTTATTAAAAAGCAAAACGGAAAATTTTTCCAATAAACTTGAAATTGTAAGTACATATATTTCTGCATATTTATCACTTTATTTAATAAAAAAAATGCTTTTATCGATCAGTTAAGAAGTTATGGACAGCTGCTGCCAATGATGCAAATGTTTTGGTTTTAAAATATTATGCATTTTAAGCGTATAAAATTACTAAAATAAAATTTATTTGAGAAAGTAGGTACCATTAGTATTTAAAGATGTTCAATTGTGGTTTTTTACGTTCCAGCAATAGTCCGGACTATTTTGTTATGCACCTGGAACAGACCTAATAATCGCCAAACAATCAATAGCACTAGGAATTTAATATTTCGCAATCACCCGAATTGAAACGTTCTAAATATTGTAAAAAAAAAACAAACTAAACGAAAATTAGCCAAATACAAGTTTTTACCGTGATTTAAAAATTAACTAAAACTATAAATTTTACCAAAAAGTTGAAACTATACCGAAATCGAGATTTCACAAAGAATTCGAGAACTTTATAATAAAACCGAAGATGCACAAAAACTATCAAAAAAATTAAATTTCACCGAATTAAAAATTCGATATTTCACCAAAATGTCAATGATTTGAAATTTCAAAACAAATAGAAAATTCACCATAAAATATTTGCTATTACTAGAATTTATAAATTTCATTAAACCTCAATACTAAACCGGAGTATATAGTATTTAAATAAATTAATTCACATTCAAATAAATAATTCACTGCAAAAAGTATTGAAAATTTTTAAAATAAAGTTAAAGAAAATTTTAAAAATAAACAATCATTTATGTCGGATAAAAGTCAGTAGTAGTCCAACATTTTTTGTTGTTTTTACTTTCGTTAATGGTAAATATGATTCGTCTAAGCCAAATATAGCATTCATACCTGCTGTGTTGATATTTGCAGCAATGTAGACTGTTTTGCGTTTAGAGTTATTTATGCTAGGATGGTATTGGCAATAAATAATGATCAAACCTGGTAAAGCTTTGGTGGATATAAATTTATTAGCACTTTGTTTATTCAGGATAATGTTACCGTCGCGAACTTGTAAATCTGACCAGATTTTAGTTCATTTCAACTGTAACGCTTCGTGCATCATGAAGCATGAACATCCTTGAATATTTTTGCAAACAATTGCAAAAAGAATGACATATTTATGGTTCCGCTTCCGCATTATTGGTAATTTATACATAATTGTTCGTTTTTTTAGGATGTTGGCCATCCGCTAATAATTCAAATCGGTTATCCCCCAAAGAGGGAGGATCTGACATATCCACTAACTACTATCCACGAATTAATTGAACGTCGAAAAGTTTTTGCAAAGTATAGTCGATGATTGCAAAATGTTTTAATTTTATTTAAAAAATATATTCAGCACAATATGAAAAATTCGCTGAGATAGCATAATTTTAGCAAGAAATCGACGTTTAGAAACAAAATCCAGAAAAATATTAAAATTCAAATGAAAATATGAAGCAAATTTATATTTTACTAAAATGAAGATTTTATCAAAAATATCGAAATTTCGCTTCTCTTTTATTCGTTGCTTTTTTTTTTTTTTGTTTAGAACATATTAATTTAGAGAGAATACTTATTTTTTATTTCTCTATTTACCAAACGTGTATCAAAGGTTGCATAAAATATATCAAAATGTTATTAATAATTTGCGTTTCAATAAAAAGAAGACAACAAACGTTTATCTTAAAAAAATGCTCCAGCAACATTTAATGGCAAAAATTCTATCATATTTGAAAATGAAACTCAAAAAAACGTTTAATTTCCGACTATCACACAGCAGTTTCTGTTGAGAGATAAATTTTAAGCTAAACTCAATTAAATTCAACCACCAAATAGTAGTTACATTTCTGGGAAATAAAATATACCTACTATACTTCAGCGTTTTCCCAAAAATATTTACTACCACGGAAATTTTTTTTATACGTTTACGGCAATAGCCACAGGAAACATAAGTTTTGTGTCTATTCGTACAAATAACACTGGGCTGCAATGAAATACTCACTTTGAACGAAAATATGATGAGTTTAGAGTATTTAAAATACTGAATAAAAATATTTTTTAATGCGCGTGGTTAATATTAATTCCTGAATAGGGCCGACTTTTAGTCCGAATTCCATAAACAAAGCTTAACGCATTCGCTGCCATGGCTGTTTGTATAAAACCAACCCCTGAAGCCAGTTCAAGTTTTTGGGTTATAATGATAAACAATGCGATAATATTGCATAAGAAACACAAAATTTTTTTTTAAAGTTGTAGTTTGTTATTTATGGGTAGTTTTATGTACTACGAGATATCTCGTAGATGGCACCACTAAAAAATAATAAATTAAAATTAGTAGCTAACGCCGACCTACAATATATCTCGTAGTGTTCTTTTTGAATAAAATTTGTTTGTTGTGGTAATAAAAAAAATTGTAATATAATGAAAACAAAATTATCTTTATTCATGACAATAAAAATTCAATTTAAACACAAAAATTTCATTGATAGTATTAGTGTTATACATATAAAACAGGCATCCACGCAAAGAGCTGGCTTTTCTGAACATACTGCGCATATATACCTAGACTCTTTGCTTAGTTGGAATTTTTTTCATTTCAGGTGGTGGAATAGCTTCCAGGAAGTGAAATTTATTGGAATTCTCAAATACTGAAGGTTTTTCATTTTCACCAGCTAAGCTTTCCACCAACTTTTCTCTGAACTGCAGTCTCGTCAAGTTTGGAAGTGACTGATTTTTTTCTGTGTAAAGCAAATATGGATGAACATTTTGAAAAACTGGAAACCCAATTTCTTATACCATCAAAGAGATTTTCTTTGGATGATTAGTACGAAATATTTTGATCTCCGCGATCAAGTCCTGCCATTCCTAAGATATAGTCACGTATAATATCAGGCTTTATAGAAACTTTTTTATTTCTGTTAGTGACTTCAACCATGTCGCCGTAATGCATGTTTGATCTTGTTAGTACTTCACATTTGTCTTTCCATTTGCATACGATTACTAGTCTGACCGACCCCAATTTGATTCTCCTTTTTTTAGTTTCTTTTCAGTTACATTTTTTGGATTTTCCACTCTATTAGAACGTAGAGTACCACAAGCATAGGTAGACCTCTCTGTAAGTTCTTTTGCTAAACTAACAGAATTAAAAAATTGTCCATATATAATACATGCCCCTTGTCGAGAAATCCTTGATTTTTTCCGGAGAATACATCAAGTTTTTTCCCTTCATATATTTGGAATCTTAAAACCATTCCCTTTGATTCGCAAAGCTCAAATAACTTGATGCCATATTTACCTTTCTTGCTTTTTATGTACTGACGGAAAATTAACCTTCCCCTCCAGAGAACCATAGACTCATCAATACACAAGTCTTGCCCAGGAATATATATACGGTTCATTGTTTCGTTAAAGTGTTTCAAAACAGGATTTATTTTAAATAATGATTGTTCCTCATTATTTAAAAAGTGAAGGAACCTAAGAAGCATTTGAAACCGATTTCTTAACATTCTGTTCTTAAAAAATTTCAAGTCGTAAAGCTTATTTGTGCTCCAGTAATGGGATATTGTAGGTAAATTTATCGTCCCCATATGAAGTAGTAGACCGAAAAACACTCGAAGCTCTGAAGTGTTTGTTTCCTTCCAAGAATTAAATCGAGACGATCTCAATAACTGGGTCTTATCAATTTCTTGAGCAGCATAAATATTAGTTTGATCAACTGAATATTTTAAAAAGTTTTCTGTCAGAAATAACTTAAAGAAATCACCAGGTGTTGTGCAACTTTCTGGAATATTTACTGACAATTTCCTTGCGAAACTGAATTGTGGAGGATCCTGCCGTATTTCATTCCAATTATGTAATAATATAGAACTTTGGTTTACTTGGAATTGCGATACACAAACTCTTTTTGCTGGCATTGCATCAATTTCGTCTCCAGAGCTACTATCTTCATCAGCACTTTCATAAACATATTCAGTCTCATCCGCAGAAAAATCGCCTTCGTTATCACTTTGATTCTATATTATCTAGATATTCTTCTATAGCTTTGCCATCCATTTTATTTTCTCGTATCAAAAACACAAAACTTAAAAACCTTTCTTGTAAGTTCACTTAACTTGAATGATTACAATAGTATTTCAAATAGTGCAATGTACGAAATAAACAGAAAACAAAGGGAGATCATAACGGTACTAAATTTTCGTCAATAAAATAGCTACTGCTACGAGTTATCCCGTACGGTTTGTTTCAGTAGTTTAATCAGACAATTCTCTATGCCAAAACATATAAATGAAGTCAACTCCACATGTCATGTTAAAATAATATTATGTGTAATGAAATCATAATTACTACGAGGCATCTCGTAGCTGGCCTTATCGATACGGATGTCGACTACGAGATAACTCGTAGTTGGCAGTGAAGGCGTTAACAAATTGTGGTATAAAAATATGTTTCCCTCATCTCAACATTTCTTGTGCTCATCTGTTTCGGAGTTATTCCGAAATTATTTATGAAAAAAGATTTTAACACAAAAAAGTGTAAGACCTCAAAACTTTCAAGTTATCCGTATGTAACGCGTTTGCTTCCTACAAATTTTGGCAAAATCTTCCATGTAAAATAATGATTTTTTTAAGATTCTTGGCATTATTGTTAAACCATAATACTAAGGAACTTTTACAAGAACTGGGTTTTCCTGAAAATTCTGAGAAGTTGCGATTTTTAATAAATTCGTCCAACACTTGAAGCTGTATCAGTTCATAATGTCAATGCACACCAGCCAGTTCCACTCGCATCTGCAACAAAAATAAAAAACTACGGAAATATAAAGTTATTATTCGATCAATATGACACTGTTGTGCTGATTTGAAAGCTTTGGTGCCTTGTATGCGCCAAACAAATATAAAATTGGCCAAGAACTTCTCGAGAAACAAAAAAACTATCGAAGCAATATTATTTTAAAAGGAAAAAATGCTTTAATTATTTTTTAATATAAACCTACATTTAATGAAGGCTTTCAATACCTTGAAAGTAAATTATTCCGAATCAGCGATGCAAAACAAATATGAGACCTTATTTATGAGGGAGTCAACCCTTAAAATATAGTTGAATGAAGCTGTAGAGGAAATGGCTTCAGTAAATATGTGGGTCCTAGTTTTGGGGAAACAAAAACGAACAAAATTATCACGAAATCATTCAAGAACTGCTTTCTTACTGGTTAATTATTTACTCTCTCTCTCTCTCTCTCTCTCTCTCTTTCTTTACTTAACTCCAAGTTATATAGCCTAGCTTTACTATTATTGAGAAAACCGAAAATTTTAGCTGTGTTAATTTTAAGCAAAACGTTGAATGAAATCAAAAATTTTTTTCGCCATCAGCTCTTAATAGCTCTGAAACTATTGAGCATATCCACACATCCTCCAGCGTTTTGCTTATCAAAATCGGTCCAGATGTTATCTTGTTATTGTGAAATAAATTAATGCATTTAATGCCCTATTTAAGAGCAACATACTAACACGGTCATTGAAAGAAATTGTACGTGATAGACAGAAACTAAAATCATATTTTTCATATTCGACCTGTTATTTAAAAGAGAAACAACAAAAAAATGTTCGCTGCTTAGTGTAGTCAACGAAATCATGTATGCATTTCCAGTGCAATGCATTTCTCACTTTGTATTTCATTTCGCTTGTGCCCATTTGTAATATTTATTATTCGATTCCAATTTCGTCGTTTGTTGATTGTGTTCATTTCAGGGTTACAAAAAGAGTAAACGTTGAATATGCTCCCTTGCATTTGTAAGGAATGCTGTCAAATGTATAGGAAATATGCCAACAGCCATGGGCTTTGTTATTTTGAGCGCTCGTTCCGATAATAATAACAAATATGGCTGGAAATATTTTGATTGCCCAGTCCAGTTCGATGAGAATACGTTATAAAGAAGATTCTCGAAAAATATTACAAAAATACTGCCACAGTAACGGACAGGCAAGATTTGGAGTATCATACACAGGAAGCACATGCCATAATAGATGCGATATAAAATGTCAGTTACAAAGAAAACAAGGGCCACCATGGCGCGTAATTGGCTAAATAATTGTAATAATTTTTACCCAGAAGCAATAATTTAATGAAAACATTTAAATATTTTGCTGACTAACAGTTTTTATACCCATCACCCAAATGAAAAGAAGATATTTAGGTATGTCTTCTACAATATTTATTTCCGACCTAACAAAGTATCTATATTCTGGATTCTTACAGGTTGGGAAGTTCAATTACCGATATCCATCTGTCCGATGATAAAATCAACTTTCTGACGACACTAGACAACCTAGAATCTTTACACTTTGAACCACGTGCTCAGTGAGCTTGGCGCATTTTCGAGATCAGCCATATAGGTCTATAAGTTCCGAGATATGGGTCAAAAATCATGGTTTTCTTTGTGTTTTCACTTTAGAGGGGAAACGCTTATAGAGAAGCCCATAAAATGCACTTATTCTGAATCCGTAGCAAATTTGCTATAAAGCCTCACTACAGACCTAAATTTTCGACCAAATTAAAAAAAATAAAAAAAGTCTCCGAATTTTAAAAACTGAAAGAAATTATACCCACCAAAATCAAAACTTTACAAAAAATTACAAAAACTACGAATTTTTTCAAAATTTTGAATTCATCACCAGTTCGAAAATTAAGCACAAAATCGGAAAACGGGACTAAAATATTGTTTATTGTAAAAAAATTAAAATTTTATAAAAAACCGAAATTTTACGAAAAAAAAACACCAATATTCAAAAAATGATGTCATGAATATTCACCACAAAAATGTAAATTTCACCAGAATTTTGTATTTTGCTGAAAAGCTGAAAAATCACAAAAAATCAATATTTCATGAAAAACTTAAAATTTTATGGTGGATTTCAAAAAATACCCAAAAAATTAAAGATTTTTTCTAAATATTAAAAAACACAAATATGGTAAAATTTTATGAAAAATCTTAATTAATCTAAAAAATGAAAAAAAACGAAATTTTACCATAACTTGGGAATTAACCAAAATCCGAATATTTTACACAACACAAAATTTAGTTTAAAAAAAATAAATTATATTAATACAAAAAATCAACTTGAAAAAAAACTCGATGAAAAATATTTATATTTATTAAAAAACCGACATTTTATAAAAAAAAATACGAAAAAACACATTTTAAAATTTCAACCCAAAAATATTAATTCACCAAATGTTTTAATTTCACTAAAAAGCGGAAAAATCACAAAAATTTGTATTTTACAAAAATTTAAAAAATTCTACATTTAACATGTACATCATAGCAAAAAAAAAATAAAATTTCATCACTAATGGGGAATTCAGAAAAAAATTAAAAAACGTACCAAAATATATGTTATCATAATTATAAATTTTAGCAATAATCTAAATTAATCTAAATAATTTCGATAACACAGCATAAATCAAAAATTGGAATAAGAAATTTAATTGCTCAAAAATCAAATTAAAATTAAATAAAACTGAAGCTTTACAAAAAATACTACAAAACAAAAATTTTGGAGTTTCACCTAAAAAACCTTAACTTTAAAAAACTTTGAAAATTGGCCAAAAATCCAAAAAAACCAAATTTTATGAAAACCTCAAAATTCTATAACAAATCTCTAATTTCACCACAAATCGGATATTAATAAAAAAAATTTTAAAAATCACCAAAAAGTTTAAAATTTGCCAACAAATTTTCAAGTCATAAAAAATCTTAACACAATTTAGAATTCACTAAAATTTTAAAATTCTTCACAAAGTAACATGTTTCAATTATCAAAATAACTAAATTTTCCAAAACTAAGCAGCGGTTAAAGGAAGCCGAAATTGCACCCAAAAATTACGAATAATTTAAATTTTGTCAAAAATTTTTATTCACCAAAGCTTCCAAAATTCACCACAAAATCGGAGAACGAATATGACAAAATAATTTCAAAAATTAAAGAAAAACCAAAATGGACCAAATTTTAACATTTTAAAATTTTATGTCAATTTTACGAAAATTTTGCAGTTTCACCAAAAATTCACAAAATATCATAATTTTATGAAAAACTTCGCAATTTATAGAAAACCGATATTACACAAGTTCCAAAAGGCCTTTATATATAAAAACTTAATTTTCACAGACAAGTAACCAAAAACAAACTTCACCAAAACTCTAAATTTTACCAAATTCTACAATTACTACAATTCTGCTTTTATCTACAATTCACCAAAAAATCGAGAATTTATCAAATATTTATACGCATTCGGAAAAAGAAATACACAGCGATCAACGAAAATGTAAAATAATACGACTAAAACCGGAGGCCAAAATTAAATATCTCAAACAATACTTTTCACAGAACAAAAATCTGTAGTACGTTTTTAGCAGTTTATACTTTTGTGAAGGGTATATAAGATTCGGCACATCCGAATATAGCTCTCTTACTTGTTTTTATGTAAATTTTAGATTTTTCAAAGAATTTTAAACCTTATGGTGGTTATTTTATTGTTGCCGAAATTAAAAGTTTTGTCTTTTTAATGAAAAGAATTCTAAGGATCGCATTGTTTATTTAAAAATTCTCTTGCTAATTTGTATACCAATTATTTAATAGTAGTTGAACTGTCGATATATATATATCTACCTCTAACACTGATTAGATTTATAGTAAATACTTGCCCTGTGTTTTTTTTAAATCTATTTCCCATACATGAAAATTTTAAATTGTGTCCATTTAGCAATCGTTACGGTTTCTTAAAACCTGAAGAGCAAGTGTAAAATGTCTTCGAGGTCTTTAAGAGTATAAAGAAAATTTGGTGAGCCACTCTTCAAGGTTGATGTTTAGCCAGAATATCACTAGTGTCAACAAAATCCAAATTGTAATATGTCAAAAGATTGCCCCTTGATTCCCTTTGTCGTCCACGTTAGTACAATCATAGTACGTTCAGCTTGCGTTTTTAGTCATAGACATCTCTAATAATATCCAGGTCTGTGTGGAATTATAAAAATTAGAAAGCTAAAAATGGATCTTCCTTACAGTTAAATTGTATAAATTCACAAGATTAATAAGACGAAAGTTTTAACACTACAAAGTTATATTAAATATCCTGCACCAATGTAAATGTTGAATTTTATAAATTCCTAGCCATAGAGAAGTACTAACATAAGACCAATTGATATGTCAAAAGTATAACACATGAGAATATATTCGTAGAAAACTTTGTATTACTGTAGGTGAAAATGTGGGATGATTCCCCACAGCAACTAATCCATAGGAAGTTGTTAAAAAGTTTTACAACAATTTCTAGATGTGGAAACAAATATTCGTTTGGAAACATGTATGAATTTAAAATTGGTTTAACAGAGAACATTTTTTTTTATCTATTTCCTATTGTAAAGTTCAACTCTTTACGCGCACAAAATGGCGTTCTTTTGTAGTTCATGAATTTGAATTTCACCTACTAGATTGCAAGAATATGAAAAATGATTTCATTGTTGGGTTTATAAAATTTAAAATTCTTAATTAAAAATGTTACAACATTCAATTGCCAATAAATTTGATGTGTTTTAACAATAACCACTGCCAGAATACTGTGTATTGTAATGCAAATATTATTCTTTTATGATTGTTGATATCACACAGCAGCCTTATGTGTGGATATGTAAAGAGAGTAATTTTTGTAATTGCTTAAAATCCAGAGTTGAGTTTCAATGAATATATCCTTCTAAGTTTTATAAATTTTTAGGTGGAGACGTTATATTTTTTGTAAAAGAACCGTAACACCGGGCAATTAATGCCTACTAATTACTTTTTAGAATAATTGTGCTACTATCTTTGGAAAAGGATAGACTAGTGGAAACAAGTAGTGATGTAGAGGGGCAGAAAAGCTTCAGGGTTTAATATTGTATGTAATTTCTACAACATGTATTTCCGACCCCATTAAGTACATTAAGTCAGTGCACTGATTGCCAAGAATTCTGGCACACTAAAACACAGTGCATGTTACCTTCAGAATGCGTGGTTTACGGCGATGCCCACCTTCCTTCGGAATGCACTTTTTCCAAAACAGACTTCCGAAGTAAAAATATGCAACAACTATAGAGAAAACGACACTGCAAACTATACGGGCTGTAAGTTTCTTTAAGCATTTTAGCAGTAGAAGGATTCCACATTTCCCAACGCCCGTGCTGGTTCTACTGCTAGTATACAACCGAATAACGTACCATACAATACACCGAAACGTACGTATGCACAAACATGGAAAAATGATTTACCTAATGGTAATGTCAAACTTAATGCGCAAGAAGCTACATGTGTCTTAAAAGAGGGTGCAGAGATACCTATTACGAATAATTCGAGCTCAATCGAAAATCTTATAAAAACAATTAACACTTTTTTAAAAATCCTATGTGTGTTTTGAGAAATGATGCGCACCCATAACATGCTTTTGCAAATTTTCCTTAGCAACAAATGAACTAGTTGAAAATATGCTTCTGGAACGAGCCCTCCCAGACAAACATCCAAGTTGAAGCGCATATGGTGGAACCGCCGTCAAAGCGAGCAAAAGTGTAAGGCATTTTCCAATGCCTGAAGTCAGCGAAGACCTTTTACAAGCTACCACTATAAATATTACTGATTTTAAAATTTCAGTCTGTTCTGTGTATTGTCCCCCTAGACATAAGATTAAACGCGATCACTTTGCCAGATTTTTTGCTACATTGGGACAAAAGCATTTGCGGCTGGCTATTACAATGTTAAGCACATATTGGGACACTAGACTCATTAGCCCTAGATGGAGGCAGATGTATAACACAGTTCAAGATAATAAGCTGCACGTTTTATCTGAAGGCAAACCCACCTATTGGTCAACATATCCGCAGAAGCAGCCAGACCTAAACAATGTTGCCATTGTAAAAAACATAAGACGTGATCAAATATTAATGAGTTCATTTTTTGACCATTCACCTACGAGCTTTGTTTTGCAGGACAGTTGCTTAACTTCACTTGGAACTCTTACCTCTTACCCAAAATATAAAATTTATGTGAGCTCTCACGTTTTTCAGAACATTGTTCTGAGGAATTCGGCTGATAATCAAGAAGCTGCGAATCATTTTTCAGACGTCGTGACTTGAATCGTTCTGTTTTAGTTCGATTCCCTCAAGCGACGAATTTTCATACTTTTCAGATAAATATGTACCAGTTTTCCTGATTTGAAACAGAATAATTTCCAGAAGTATATCTGGCATGTCTATGTTTTGTAATAATTTGTGTTCATATACTATTTTCCACTTTATTTAATTTATTAAAACAAGTTTTACATTACAAAAAAAATCATTACTATGCAGTTTGGAAAAGTAATTTCAAAATTACTTTACAGTTGACAGATTTATTCAAATTTGAATAATAATTTCCAAATTAATTTTCGCATATGCAACCGTAAAGAAAAAGCATGTATATTAAGTTAATTCCGTAGTAAATCTTTGACGTCCCGAATGCCTTTTTTATTTAAAAAAAGCGAATAAGTGTTTTTTGAATTTGCTTTGTTTTATGTAATTGTGGATAAGTGTCAATTAAAATAACTATTGCCTGCTGCTGACGTACGAGGTGCATTTGTTATGGGGTTTTTATTGCTCAAAAAATTTTTTATTTTAAAGCACACTTAGGCTGAATATTAACAAAACAAAATAAAGACAATTGCATTATATTACACAGTAGGCGCGGTTAAAAAATAAATGTCATCATACACGATATTTTTTTTAACAATGTGTCAAGTCACTCTAAGTTTTAATTTCATAAAAAAGACCATCAGACCGTCAAAAAAATTCAAAAGTTAAAACTCACCAAACATTCAAGAACTCAAGGCTTTAACCGATTGGAGAGACCAAAAAAATATCCAAACTCTGGGACTATCCGAAAAAATTTTTGGGATCTCTAGTTTGGGATTTGGGAAAATAGCCTTTGGAGTATCTTATGACATCTGATTGGAGTAGCTATGCCTTGCTCTGGCTATAATGTTGTCCTCAACTTCCGCGGTATGTTTTTTTATTTTATTAAAATTGTTATAAAACCTAATTTAATTGTTAAGATTTTCTAAAAATGATCTTACAATATGCACGAAAACACATCTCTAACTCATATCAAATCATAAAGAAAGCAAACACACCTATCGGTTAATTTTGATATCGGCTCGAACGTACGGGTGCAAGACTGAGTCATGCGAGTTATTTACATCTTATTTGTGTTTCTTAAAATTTCTTATTTTTCCAACTCTATATTCATATTGAATTTAAGTTACAACAAAATTAATAACAAAATAAGCGACATAGATTGAAATTAAACGAAATAAAACATTAGACTGACATCAATCTTTATGTAAATATCCAACTGATAGATCATGCTTGGATGTGTTATTTTTATAGGAAACTTTTTTATGTTCCTTTATTGTTTTTATGGTTGAAGTCCCATCGTCGCATGTCAAACATTATATTTCAATTTTCAATTCAATTGAATAAAAAACGTGTGCGCAAAGAAAATTTTACACATCCTTATTCTTTGTTTTTCATCAAATATGTTTGTTTAATTTTATTCCCACGTGCCCCTGTGTGAGTGTGTGTGTGTGTGTTTGTGTTTATACCCAGAAAACATATTTAGCCTACGCCTCTGATGGCCAAAATAATCTGAAACTTTATCATACAGAAACTGGGTGGTCTAGATTTATCTTCAACATTGAAATTACTCTGCATTTACAAAGGAAAGTACTTTCATGAAATTTCTGTATACATATTACAAATAAAAATTTCAATGAAATCTTCAACTTTTATGAAAATTTCTTGTCACTTTCAAAGGAAAGTGAAAGTTCATTTGTAAAATATTTTCGAAGATAAAAGTTGTTGCAATAATTCTACAAATGAAAAGACTAGAATTGGAAAATGATAATAAAACAAGAGTGATGTTTTATGTGTATGTGTACAAAATAATTAAATTTTGCAATTATTATTTTACCACAATCCCGCAAATTTGTATATCTCTCTTAGTAGGTAACAGTGTTAAGCCCTTGTCATTTTACTTTCAATAAAACGTCAAAAAATCGCTTTTAGCTAAATTTTGTTGAAAGCTTAGTGGAAAGTAAAAAAACTTTGAGTGTGTTAGTGAAAAAGTGTTAGTGTATTGCGACTTTCTTACAATTACTTTCCTGTGTAAACGGTAGGTTAATCATTTCACTCTTGACATTTTGTGAAATGTTAACCGATTAATGTGGGACTATTCTGCACATTGTTGGAAAGAAACTGGAATATTTTTAGAAAGGAAAAGTATGATTTTGCTCGTCAGCTACTGACCAGAATTTTTTTTACATCATTCGGACATACCGACAATTCCTTCAGAATTTCTCAAAGAGATTCTATCAGATTACTTATAGAATTTTGTCGGATAAGTTGAAATGCTTCCGAATTCCTCAGGCAACAAGTTGCACTTTCTTTCAAAATACCCATGTTGCTTTCGTTTCGTTGTCTCGCCGATTATGCATGTGAAATCGACAACTTGTGCAAAAGTCAAACTAAATTCGGCAAAGAAATGTTCACTGGGTAGTGGTGATACACATAATCATGTGTTATTATGCCCTTGGAACGTAGTATGTTTTTATGTAGAAACCTGATGCCATAAACATTTTATCAATTCCATTTTTCTACAGTTGAATGTCATTTATGAAATATGTTTTGTAAACAAAAGTATTATTACAGTTGTGTTTGTATAAATAGCCCAAAAACAGATAACATTGTTATTGCAGTTAAGTGTCAAACACACAACAATATGCTCAAAATAAAGTGCCTTAATAATTGAGATGTGTCGTACATTCGCGAGGTCGGATTTTAGATCTCATTAGTTTGTTTGTAATTTCAGTCGCAGTCGAAATAAGTCTACTAAAATTTTAGAGAGTTTTTCAAAATTTATTTTAAAGAAATCATTTTTTACAACTTTTAAAGTTGTTTGTTTTGCACCTGGGATTTAATAAAATTTATACATTTTTATAAATATTTGCTAGTGGACAAATATTTCGGTGTTTTTTTCTTTTTTAGTTCGTGAACTTCTACTCAATACAAAAAATATAAAAATTTATTTCGAAACGGCAATAGCAAAGGCAAAATATTTACGACATAGCATTTGATGTTTTTGTGCTGTTGAAAACAAATACTACACCGCATTAGTAGATGTCTGCTGTGACATTTGTTCAGTATGTGCTGTCTTGAAATGTGATTGCTATCATATGAGTGCTGCTGCTACTTTTGTTACTGGCATATCTTCGACACCACGAGCCTAACAAAAGCATAAATAAACTAACGAGGTTTTTTGATTTTCATTATTGTTGGAATATTTTGAACAGGACAATAGCTGCAAAATTACTTGTAATAAAACTTGTTTGAAGTTATGCTATAGTACTGTATTTTTTCGTGAATTTGCTATTTTGCAGCTCTCATTTTAAATACTGATTCTGGTATTTGCACATACAAAGCTGTTTTTAATTATGACACTATTTTTCATGTGGATTGCACGAGTGCGTGCGCAAAAAACACTTTGTTTTTATTTACGTTATGTGTTTTTTCAGATAAGATTAAATCTTATCATTTTTTGTTGTTGTTGTCATATGATGCATATTTATTGACGCACGTGTCTGTATGTAGTTATGTGTGTGTGTATGTATCTGCAGGTTTTTTGTCGTAGTAACTGGAAATATGATTTAGGAATGAACTCGTGCTGTTCATAACAAAATAATATGGTTGCAAAATTAAATTTAATACAAATTATTTCAGATTTCACTTGTTTCATTGGCTCTTCCAAACCAGAAGCCTTTTACCAAAAAATACTTCCCCAAGTAGTCAAGTAAGTGTCCTTAAAATGCGTATGCTCCAAAACACCATCAAATCCTCCCAAGGTCTGGATCGTATCCGTACGATAATTGTCCAAGTTCCATAATAAAATCTGGAAAAGTATATTAATACAGCATATGCCACGATCTCTTGAATCCTCCAAGATTTAAACGTCTATTTTGCGTGCTGGCCTCTTGAATTTTTAGGCCGCATTCAGCACATATACGCTGAAAATAAATATATTCACTCTCCCAGGGCTGCATGTAACAATGGAGGTGAATTCATCTTTATTATGGGTTTGTTTATTGTTTTTTTCGATCATTATTCTTGGATAGTTATTTTATGCGATGTCTGCTGTGTTTTATCGATTTAAATTTTAGCATTACTTTATTTTTAAAAATTATATTTTTGTTCTTTAAATTAACGAATTTGGGTTAACCGTTCATTCTTATTTAATAAATTTCATTGTTTTTGCCCGATTTAAGAAGGCGTTTTTGTCGATTTTGAATAATCCGAAGCAATATAAAAATTTGGTCAATAACAAAATGCTATAATTGTATGTAATATAGCCTTTTGTCATTTCTCGGCCTATAGTGCAATTACAAAATAGCGGTTATTTTAAAATTTTTGCGGTGAATATTCGATTTTTTGTGAAATTTGATTTGATTGGAATTAAATACTGGGTGGCGCAAAAGTAATCCTCCTATCAGAAAATGCTATAAATTTTGCAATTGGCCCCTAATGTCAATTCTGTTTTGACATTTGTGTAGTAAACACTTGCGAAATACACGTTAATAAACAATGTTACGCTACAGTGCTCCAGAACGCGGAATATTGGTGACTATTTATTTGACCAATAATCGGTCGGTGACTTTGGCACAACGTGAATTTCGTCGCAGATTTCCTGGCCGTCCAACGCCTACTGGTGAAACACTGCGACGTTTAGCCGCTCGCCTCGAAGAGATTGGCACAACACGAGGTGCTGCCAGGCGCGGCAGACCCCGGAGTAGCCGTTCTGCAGAGAATATTGCTGCTGTAGCCAAGGATGTCATGGTAAAAGATTTGAAGATGTTTCCGTACAAAGTCCAGACGGTGCATTAGCTGTTAGCTGCTGACCGCCAATCGCGTCTAACATACGCTCAAGCCATCTTTAATCACCACCAAGAGGAAGATGATTTTTCATCAAAAATTATCATGAGAGATGAGGCCCATTTCCACCTTAGCGGGTACGTAAATAAGCAAAATTTACGCTTCTGGGGCACTGAAAATCCGCGTGTAACCCACGAAGAGCCATTACACCCGCTCAAAGTCACTGTATGGTGTGCTGTTTTCGCTGGAGGAGTCATCGGACCTTTTTTCTTCGAAGACGTCGCGGGCCAAACGGTTGCTGTGAATGGTGAGCGCTACAGAGCAATGATTAACGAGTTGTTTTTGCCGCAACTTGATGAATTGGGATTGGAAAACATGTGGTTCCAACAGGACGGTGCAACGGCACACACTGCACGTGCCACAACCGATATGCTGAAGGATGCATTTCCCGGGCGCCTAATCTCCCGTTTTGGCGATTTGCACTGGCCAGCAAGATCGCTTGATTTGACCGCTGCAGACTTCTTTTTGTGGGGCTTTTTGAAGTCGCGGGTTTATGTCAACAAGCCTCAGACTCTTGTAGCTCTTAAAGACAATATTCGTCAAGAATGTGAGGACCTATCGCCGGAAAGTGATGGAAAATGCCATAAAAAGGGCTCAAATGACAATCAACTGTGGCGGCGGCCATTTACATGACATCATATTCTCGACTTGATGTAAAAAAATTAAAAGACCAAATAACAATAATCCACAAGAAGAATCAAAGTTTTTCATTTTTTTTTAAATTACAGCAAAAAAACATCGGAAGGTTATTTTTGCACCACTCTGTATTATAGAAACTACAAACGAAATTGCGAATCTATATATATATATCCCCTTTTCATTTTTGTGATTTTGTAGCATTTAATTTTTTTGATCCAGTTTTTCGATTTATGTGTGTATTTTAGAATTTTTTTAAATTTTGTTATTTTTGCAATTTAGAGTTTTTGAATTTGTGGCGTATTTTCGAATTTTGGTGAATTTCCATATTACGGTAAAATTTAGATTTTGTATTTTCATATTAACTTATATTTTTGTTAAAATATATAATTAATGAGTTCGTTTTTCTTTCTATTCAGAAAGAGAATTATTTATTTAATATGGACAACCTTGAAAACAGTAAAAGTTTTTAATTTTATTAGACATCTAGCTGAATGGAATGCATTTTTTATGCCGCTACACACGCTATCAACATTCTTCGTGTCTTATCTACAACTTATGTGTCTAAACATCTTCTACTTATACCAACATTTGAGACAAATGGAATACGAAATTTATAATTTTTATAATTTTTATAATATTTAAATGTTTTGGTGAATATTTAATTCTTTACTGAATTCCACTTTTGTAATAAAAATGGATTTTTGTATATACTTGTTGAACAGAGTTTGTTAAAATTGTGTAAAATACTAATTTTTGTGATTTTTCGTCCTTGTAGTAAAATTTGGTAAATTTAAATTTTTTGAGGTGAAATTTTAATAAATTTATTTGTTTTTAATTTTTCAGTTTAATAGAGAATTTTGATAAAATGTAATATTTTGGAAAGATTCTAATTTTTTTGAAGATGTTTTTAAATATCTTGGGAACTTTTTTTTTGTATCAAATTTTTTTGTATAGATTTGTTTTAGCCTTTTTCATAACTTAATTTTTCTTTTGAGTTATACGTTTTCTACAGTACAATAGCACTACTTTTTTCTGGATTTGGCCAACCGTTTGTGAATCAGAATAATTAATACACAAGAACGTATAATTAATATTAATTATGTCAATTGTAGCGTAGTAATTCGGACGCACTAAGGTATACTTTGATTTTAAGTATAATTTGCAGTATCAGAAATATTTAAAAAGTTACTGTTCAGACACAACGTAGTGTTTGCAAAATGAATTCATTATATCTTTTGTGATATTCGAAATAAAGTTAATTTATTTAATTTTGCCGAAATTAAAGTATACAACTTGAAGTTAAAGTATACAACTATTGAGTTGTTGTTCGCAGAAATAGCTAAAAAAAGATATAGAATTAAAGCAATTGTTATGCGAAGTATGGTATATGTGCTTTAATGATTCTTGACTGGTTTGAATTCGGTCTAGTTGAATTAAAATTGGAAATCCCCGTTATCATTTTGCAAGACCTTATAACAGAATTAATCTAAACATCACACCATAAATTACCTGTGCTTAAACTTTAATTGCTTAACTATCACACCCTCCGGTTAGGCGATAGAGACAAAACAATTTAAACATCCGTTAGTTACTTTTGGAAACCGTACGCACGTTCTGCAATACCAAGCCAGTTCGGGATCTTGTTCTGGTTATCCCAAATTAACGTGCGATAGCCCTAAAAAATCAAACGACCTTCCTTTTTTATTTTGTTGCAATTATCTTATAACTGGTAATTAAAGCTCAGATGTTTTATCTTAAATTCTTACAAAAACCCCTAATGAAATATATGATCGCAAAAACAAACAAAAAAACAATGAGAGGTCAGTAGTGGAAGCAAACATTTTTTTTTAATAAACACAGATGTATGCGCATGTGTATATATTTTTACTTTCAACTTTCTGTTCATATTACTTAACCCTTGTTAAACCAACACTACCAATTCAAACTTAAACTTAAGTTGTTGGGCACAGAAAAAATATGGAATTTTTAGAAATTCTATTATTACGTTAGCAGTCGATTTTCGTATCGGTTCCAGAAAATTAAAAAACAAATTTTTAAATTTATTGCTTGATATAAACTTTGTCGAATTACAATTTTGTTAACTAAGTAACTTAATTGCTAGGCTCAAGGTCATTATTTACTATCTCTTTTAAGAAAGAAAATTCGCTGCTGAGACTGGGCAAATCAGAAAGTGGGGATGGTGAGTGTACTGAAGGCCTTGTACGCTCAGGCTTGCAGGCATATCAACGCTGTACATGGTGTGGGGATAGTGTGGAATGCAGGTCATGCAGGAAGACGTCTAGATGATGGAACACTTCCTGTGTCACTGCCTGGCTTTTGCACATCTAAGGACCTTATATTTTGCGATCAGCACTTTGCCGGACGTGTGTCATATAAGAGGGATTAACTAACAGAGTGCTTATGAGGGCGGAAACTTTTTCAGAACGGAATGCGCAGAACGAGCCGAAGTACTGGCCTAGGTGTATGCCTACGAGCAAGTGCCAAATCTTCCTCTCCAGAAAGAAAGAAATCTTCAGGGGTATATAACATTTCCAAAATTGCCAAACTCACCAATTGAGTTTATTGTAGTGATTTTTAAAGATAAGAAAAGTTTCCATAAGTCCCGGCAAACAGAAAATTTTCTCTGCTCAAAAAAAAAAGCCAACTAATTTTAAAATTCACCATTCTCGTTACAAAGAAATAATTTCTTACATTTGAAATTTGTTTTAGAAATTTCATAATACAAAACATTGGAAATAGTTTTAAATTGAGAACCCAAAAGTGTACTGGGGCAATTTCAGTGGATTTTGCGAAGGCTTTTTTTCAACCAATTAAAGCTTTTGTCTAAATATGTAAAACTGAAAGAAATTGTAAGTACTTGGCGCTTTTTATTAGAAACAATTTAAAATTTTTATAATATAATGATTAAAAAGTAAGGATTACTTTTATTTTTATATTACAATTGAGTTGTAATAGTTCAAAAAGTATAAAATGTAATATCTCCCAGGCGTGGCTACAATTTTGCTTTTATAAACAAATTTCTCGTAACAATTCTTCCCTAGCAGACCTGAGGGATCGCAATTACATTTCAACTACAATCACATGTAAGGTGCATTTCTACTTAGAATTTACAATTACAAGTAATTCAAACTGATGTAAAGGGCTGAAATCAAATACAATTACTTGTAATTGTAATTAAATATTTCAACTACAATTACATGTAATATATTTATATACTTTATTTGTGATACTTTTTCTCTATAAATGTAATTACAATTTTTTGCCTAATCTGGTTTTCCAGTATTAGTAATTTACTTCATTGTCGTTATAACTGTCAATAGGGAATATGCTCCCCGGCAAGTTGCAAAGAAGGTATCCAAATGTATGCGCACCATGCCACCAGCTAAAAGTTCATTCTGCTTCAGAGATCTTTCCGTAAAGAACAGCATATGTTTTTTGTACTTCATTGTTTGATCTGGCCAATTACTGGCGTATACTGAACGATAGAGTTGATCGAATAGATATTGTATATCGCTGCCATAATAACATGTTGGAAATGTTTGCAGTTCCATAGAAACGCTGTAAACTACATAGTATAAAATATCTAGCGGTGCCGAAACAAAAAATAGCAGAGCAGCAATGGCAAAGCAAAGATTCATAGCACTAACACAAAACTGTATAAAGATGGGCCATGAGATAATGTTTTCGATGATGACGTACAGTCTGAGAGAAGAAATTTGGATAATAAAAATATTAATTATTAATAGGCAGGTGAATAGTCCAGAAATATTATTGTAGAAAAATTAAAAAAGGGACTTATTTTATAAAACGCAAGGCTACGCAAGACTTTATATGGAAAACAAAATTCAACAAATTTTAAATATTTTTTATTTTTTTTTATTGTTGTTCATTCAAATTTTTATGTTTTGGAAAGGAAATCAAACGCTTCATGTTATGTTAAAAAATCTAGGGGAAAAATTGAATTATTTTTTATAGAGAATTGACATCCAATAAGTTCAAAAAAAGAACTTGTGTTGGTGAATGTACCTATTTAGCCTACCCTGATTTGAAATTGGTTTTCTTTCCCATATAAATTTTGACGCTGCCATGCGTTTTAAAAAATAAAGCCAAAAGTATTGATTTTATTATTTTATACCTTTTTATAAAACTTTAAAAGTTTTCAAATCGTTTTCAACGAGCTATAAATGTCTATTCTACGTGAACTTAGTTTAATTTAAAAATTTTATTCAAAACGACACTTTTTTAGTACCTGTTATCATTCTTTTAGTTAACAGTTCAGTTAATCAAATAAATGATCAACATCCTTTTAGGATCTTACAATTGTTCGTATGTGTTGTTTTTGATACTATGCCTCACTGCAGTTTTACTCCCGTCTTAAATAAACAGAATTTCAGTTTAAGTCTTATTGAAATTTTTTTTAGCCAATTTAGAGAACAGCTTTTTAATCTGCATAATTAAGAGGCAAGCCGATTTTGGTTATCGTTTTTACGCCCTCGATTTTAACAAAGAAATGTGCGTCATCTATATTTGTTGTTTTAATACACAATATATGTATGTTTAGCTAATGGTTGTTGGCGTAACTAAGCGTAGCACAAAATGGTTGCATGCTTTCTTCTGTGTTATTTATTCCGTTAGCTAATGTGGGTAACATTAGAAAAATATAGAGTGGTGGAATTCCAGAACGATTATATAACGGTTTGTTACAAAGATATAATTTTAAACTTGAATCCTAACGGAAAAGAGACTCGTACAAAATTCATCAAAGTCGACAAAAGTAGGACCTACCACCTGGCACATACGCTGTCATTTCTAAATTCATTAGAAAACTATTCATTCCTTAATATTCAGTTTCGAAGAACTCAAAAATTATTCATGGGTGTCCGAATCGGTACCACTTTTGCACAACGAAAATCACCTGTGTGGCTTAAGCGGTTTTACTCTTAGAGTATATTTGCTAAAAGAATTTATACAAAATGCTTATGATGTGTGTGTTGCAAAGAAAAGTACAATAAAATTCCTACTGAGCGCCCAGCGTTTACCTTTGTCACAAACTTGTTACTTATAATATGTTGTCGTTTATGAATTTATTTTTGTTCCACTGCAAGCGTTAAAAGTGTATTACGTTAAGGGCGTTTTGGCAATCTAAAATATGTTCTAAAGGCAACACCTTTTTCGAGAAAGGAGAACGCCATTAAGGAATTTTACCTCAAGACCATAAAAATATCCAATGTAACTATAATTTCAATTTATTTTTAAAGCGAGAATTTTTCTGTTCCAGATCCTATCAGTGTTTTATTATTTATTACTCACTCATGCAATCGCTGGTGGTCCTCCACACAACGATTTAATTCGTCCTCATTTTCAAGCAACGACTTTTTGTCATATCCAATGTTCGACACTCTAATGGAAAGAATCTTTATATGCCCCGATACCATACACAAAGCCATAGCCGGAAATGTGTCATTTACAAAATTTTGTAGCAACAAAAAGCAAATGCCCACAATCTGATAGAGATTTGCCAAAATAAAGAAACCGGTTGATTCCATCCAGTTGAAAGGAAACCAAGCCGGATACAACAAACTCCTTCCGTCACGAAATATAAAGGACAATTCAGCTGTTATGCCCACTGGCAAGTAGATGCTTAGAAACAGTATACAAATATTGCGCAAACGGGAACGCAATTTCTTAAAGTAATTCACTTCTACCTCGTTTATTATACGTTCATCCAAACGTCGCAGAATTTCCTCAAATTTTCGTATAGTTGCAAGTTTAGTGGCATAGATAAGGAATTTTGTACTACATGCTATACAAGTAACAGAAACAGCCACATTCTTAATGTTATCAGCCATTGAGTCACTGCGAAAGAGTTGCAAGGCCAAGTGCAATGGATAACAAATGGTTACCATTGCATTTAATACGATGCTATACAACAAATATTTGCCTGTATGGCTATGATTGTTATCAATATTTAACGTAATACCCAATATTTTCCAGCAAATCCAGTGAGGCTTAAAGAATACACAACTGTTGGGCTTTCCATTGCGTGCAACAAAGACTTTAACCTTCTGTATGGCCATTTGTTTTGTATAAATATTTTCTAACAGTTTGGTTGTCGCTCCTGCAACGAGTATTGTTTATATTTGGAGAGGTGTCCTTGTTGATATCCTTCCTCTCTAACGGATAACTTAGTAGCATATGCTACTGTAGCGCTTTTATATACCAAATAATTTATTTGTTATGCACCCTATAGTCCTCAGTATTCACTAAATTATTTGATAAAAAGTGTCGTATTTTTAACCTGATTTTTAAAAGCTTTAAAGTAAAAGTTGTTGTAATTTATTTTCGTAGAGTGTCATAATGTTGCTGTGTATGGATATTTTTACATTTTATATTATATATTTTGACTTTCTATTCAACAAGTAGTTAATTGCATTTTCCAAATACAGTGGGCATAAAGGATGTAACAGTGAGAGGTATATTTCAGCGTATGCTAAAGTATTAATATCAAAGGGAGAATACTGATGTAGAAAACATGGCTCAACATAATTTAACCTGTGCAAGTATTTTCAGTTTGCATCAACTTTTAGGTATAGCACCAGGTTTGGAATCTATTTGACTGTATGCACATAATGCTGTCTGTAGTCTTAAAATAGCTGGAGCCGGAGCTAGGGTTGCCTCTTAATCCTCAATTGCTTTATTAACATTAAGCTAAGTTTTTAAAGAAAGCTATTTCTTTAATATTCTTATTTTTCAAAATGGTTTGTCTTACTTAAAAAATAAAAAATTCTCATCTTAACAGTGATCCCGTCCGTCTAGCTAATTTTTACTTTCAAATAGGGGAAAGCATAACAATAGCACGCAACGCTAAATAATTATGGAGCTTATAGAAAATATTGAGACATTGCGAGGGGATTCACAAGGCATGATAAGCCAATTGAACATTCCCTTTGGCAACAGTTGGCTGAATCACTAACGGAGTAGGCCCAATGCTTTGTGTCGCCTACCAGATTTTCTTAGTGAATTGTGTTGTTTTATTTTACACAGACATGAAATGAGTGGAAAAGCGATGTCAAGAGAACACAAAGCAGAGTCCAGAGCAACTGGTGGAGAACCGTTTTCAAAGCATCAGCTGACAAACAGTGAAGAAGTAATAATACGCGTATATGGTATTGCACAATCGGTTGAAGCTGTTGCTGGTATTGCAATTGGCTTGATTGAAAATGTAGGTGGTGAGACTGAAGAAGAAATGCTATCAACATCGTCAAAACGTCAACTATCACCACTTTTGATAAGTAGCACTCCAAAAAGGCTCAAAACGGAAAACACTAGCGAGCGATTAAGTTAAGTTGTTGAATGAAGACAGTAATATTAAGCTGGATATGAATGAAAAATTAAACGAGGTATTAAAACTTTAAAAGGCGAACGCAAGCAGCTTAAGGTGATGGTATAGAGCGATTAAGAAGGGGCACAAGCCTCTCGTAAAAGCAGTCCAAGCACCAAAAACTAACGAGTTAACAGAGGAATTTTGCAAGAAATGCAAGAAAATTTGAACTAAAAAGAAACTGTTGGATCTCGAAATAATGGAATTTGAATAACAATTAAACATATATATGTAGCTTTCAACTATATAAGATTTTCAATGACTGTGAATTTCAGTAAATTGTTTGTTTTGTTGTTTTTGCTACAGGAAATGTAAGGTGTTAGCTTTTGTATATCTGATCGTCTGACCTTCACTTTGTATATACCTATTTGATGGCAATTTATAATTATCCTCCTCATTGTTTTGCACAATGTAGCTTCTGCAGATGTTGTGCAATGCAAAGAAATAATTTATAATTTTCAAATATTTTTTCTGGATGGCAATGAATTGTGATTGTTAAGCAACGAAGCCGGCATTTTCAAATTCTTATGGTTGTTTCCACAAAATAACCGGCTGATGAATGAACCATATTGAATTTATACTATCCTCAGTTGTAGGGTGTATCTTTGTTAACAAGAAAGGAAGCCGGGGTACATATTCCTTAATCTGTTCATTTCAATAGAGTCCATTTCAAGTTGCGCTCTGCTGAGAGACACTGAACCACTCTATAACACATTTAAATAATTATTAAATACAAAAGAATTATTAAATAAAAAAAATACAAAATTATTATTTTATTCTCATTAATGCAAAAATGTTACGTTGAGCAAATTTAATATTTATGATATTTGCAGCAAAAGTTTTTAAGAATAAAGTTTTGAGCATTTGGAAACACTAAAACATGATTGAGGTAACCATAACCTAAGAGCAACATAGTAATAATAATATGTAACAATTGTAAAGAGAGCTTTCGATAGATTAAGCGCTGCATTAAAATTCCTCTTGGTCCTTAAACATTTTCAACAACAACTAAAACACCATCAAATGATCTTGGCTTCATTACACGCAAAGAAAAAATATGATCGAGGTAATTTTCACCTTAGAGCAACATTGTTTGGTTGAACTATATGGTTGTAAACAAATCAAATCCATATTGTAGATAGTAATTAAGAAACTTTTATGGTTATTATATTATATTTTTATTATTAATATATCCTGTTTGAGGTTAGAAATTGAGTAAAAATTGTATTGCTCAACTCAATCATATTGCGGTTTTTATTGATGGAAATCATTAAGTAAATAAATGTAAAGTTTTTTTTTTAGCAACTAAAGTAATGTTTAAAATTAATTGTTGTAAAAAACATAATAAGATTGTCGTAACCATGCCCCAGCCATGTTTTTCTTTTCATGCACCTGATGAAAGATCCTCTTAATTGGCCCTAAGCTTAAACCGCAATTACGACTACATAATAACATTCTAAAATGCTCGGCACAGCTCAAGATACTCAGATTTATTAAGTTAAGCTTACGTGATGGGAAGCTTCGCCTTTTGCATACTAACCTTAGGCACAAAGCATTGTCCGAAACTTAAACTTGAAAATTGTTTCGAAAACTGAGTGCATGCATACATTTTGAAATTGTTTTCAGTAAATAAAAGTTGTGTTTTTCTACAAATCAGTCACTGTGTTTATTTGTTTACCCTGCAAATACCTTAATTGGATGACTTATTGACTATAGAAAGAGTTAAAAAATAGTTTTCTATTTAATAGGTTTTATTATTTTAATAGCCCTCTCTATTAGAAAATATTTCTGGAATGTTTATTTATAAGTAAATATTTTCTTTAGTTTTAATTTTTGACAAATTAAGCAATTATTTCCAATTAAGCCCCTACAAAATAACGACAAACCTACATGATTGTTTATTTATTCATTAGTTCAGATAAAGTCAAGGAAGAAGTTGAAACAATGTATGAAAAGCTACAACATCTGCTGTTTATTAATAAATAAATTTCAATAGTTTAATATTGTGGTAAATTGTAAAATTGTTTTATTACACTCCAAACAAGGACACATTTCAAAAATTACGAATTCACTTCAGCAACAACAGGTGACAGTATTTCTGAACATCAAATTTCAAATTTACGTGGGGAAATTGATTTACAACAGGTTATTGCAACAAAATATTTTCTAAATTAGAATTATTAATATTTATTGCATTAAAAAGACACAACTTATGTTTTCAAGGTATCTTTTTGAAGCGAAAAAATTTGTATATAAAACAATCACAACAAGTGGTGACTCACACCCTCGTGAGAACACTTATGGCACTGTACTTCTTTCGTATATAAAACTGGTGTCTCAGAATTGACAATAATTTTTTTATTGCAACCGGTGCGAAGATCGGTAGAGGCTATGATAAAATATATGGTTTCAAATGGCTACTCGCGATACTGACCGTAGGTTAGAACTTAACCCTCGCTGCTGATGCTTAAATGAATTTACCGAAGACCACAATGATATTTTCTGGAGGTTAATATAACTAAGTCAATTGACCAAGTCTTGGTATATTCTAGAAGAGTCTGTGTGTGGCAAATAATATTATAGTATTTATTCCTAGAGCATTTACGTAACGTAACATAATCTTATTCAGTGGGCAAATTTCGGTATTCCGTATCGATCCATGAAGCAACAACAACGGATCTTTTCAAACTCGGTACTTGTGTTTATTGAATTATATATGAACACCGTGCAAACACAAAGATCTTTGCCTATGTCACTTTAAAACTAACGTATCTGTGAAATGCGCAATATTATTCTCCTTGAATCATTTAAATTTCATTGACTTTGGTAACGAATTGATCGCATTCGTATAAACATAAACTCCTTGAAATACTTTTTTTGACAAGCATCTGAATATATTTGATTAGAGTTTCACATGTATAACTCGTTTCTTAATTTCCAAACACAATACATTCTCTATAGCATATTTACTGAGTAACAAATGAATGAAATCAGCTTTAGAGTTTTTGATTTAGTTTTAATTTTCGAAATATACCGTTATATCTAAAACGGTCAAACGTAGAGAAAATACATACATATAGTAGCATACTCGAGAAGGGTTTGTGCTATTTGATAAATTAAGTATATCCGATAATCCCCAATAATTACGATGTTTATACAATAGTAGCACACTTGCATCCTTGTTCGGCCTGAAATTGAAGATTATGAACTGGACGATGTGTGATTTCAAAAGACACACGATACTCTATTGCTTGGGAAGTTTCCAGAACACATAATTTCACGCATTGGTAACTTCAATTGATCACCTACGACAAAGACTTCGCGCATAATATCCTAACGTTGGAGCATTTGAAAAACAACATTCGTCAAGTTATCGCTAAAATATTGCTCAAAATGTGTGCAAAGGCGGTGGAAGGCTACCTCAAAGGATCGACTGCCGCTACCAGTTTAGAGGCGGCCATTGACACGACATTCCTACGTAATGGCAAGGTTCAGACATATTAATGAATTAAAAGTTTCATTGAAATCATAGCTTTATGCATGTTTTATTTAAATTTACATTTGAAACCGGAAAGTGGATAATGTAGATATTAAGCGAAAAGTATTATTCAGAATGTTTATCCATCTCCACTTCTCTTAGGTTTTGAAGCAGTGTTATTCTACAATAAGAATCATTTTGCATCAGTTCTAATAGCGCCACATAATAAAATTGTAACTCTCATTTGAAAAATATATATGTTTAATATAATTAAAACGTGCTAATTTTTTTAAGAAGTTTCTTAAGTAGGCGCATCAGGAAACCTTTACCAAAATTTTTAGAAAAAATAAAAATTGAGTATTTTTTGCTTGGAGTTATATGAAAAAAATAAGAATTGTTAATAAAACTCAGCACACGATGTTAAAGTTTTACCAAAAACTTAGCAACTATTTCGAGATTTTATTTCTGTTACTTTTATTCCCTTCAAAAGTGTAGCTGGCTTCAGTAACCAGCGAAATGCGCCTAGAGAAAAAAAATTAAAATAACTCAGAAAAGTGTAGAGAATTACGTTTAAATAATTTGCAAAAATTATCAAAAAAGAGATCCCTATCTTTTTCCGGAATGGGGAATCAAATTCATGATATGGTGTGAGTCTTTCTCCTACCTCATGAGTCTCGTCTATCGAAGATATTGCCAATGTGTTGCAATGATAAAAGTCTTTTCAGATAGTTTGCCCTGAATTTATTAATCTTGTCTTTAATTTTTGGGATTAATAAATCAAAGTACCGTTGGAGAATGCCATTTGACTACATCGGCTTGAGTGCGGTCTTATATAATGCAATATTTTAGTTTCACGATGTAACCAAGACTTAGAGGCTGGCTAATTTCTTTTCACTTTCATATGGCCTTTTCAAATCAATCGTTTGTCCAAGATATTTTACACTCCGTTTTTAAGGAATTTAAGTGTTGCTTAAGGACAGACTTGAAAAACTTCTTTATGAATCCACTTATTGCCTTTAATGTTCTATCTGTTTAGCCTGTTTTGAATTTGATTCAGTTCATATTGAACGAGATTTGAAGCGCCTGTTGGACAAGAATGCGAAGCACGATCCTTGCTTCTCATTACAATTAGGACGTTATTAGTTACATTATTGTTCTACTTCGTTTGAGTAAAGACGTACTTCACTTTAAGCGCATAATTTATATTCATTTAAGGTGACTTTTTTTATTTTAAAAATTGAACAAGTGCAGAGACACAGTTAACAGTTAGTAACAACAACAAAATAACAAGCGTGCAAACTGGTATGGATCGGTACATAACCATAACGAAGAGGAAGGCGAGTCCTTAGTCTTCACAACCAGAGCGAACCGCCAAGCAATATAAAGGTTCTCATCAAGTAGCTGCAACATCAGTAAATGAAAATAGATTTTCTGTCCTTGCTACCCCGGATAATGAAAATGCCGAACCCACTGTAAGGGAACAAAAACCCCCACTAATCTACTTGCGCGAACAAACATCAAATGCCAATAAATATGCTGTCCGAACTCGTAGGCAAAGAAAATTTCTATGTGGCTTCTGTACGAAGAGGCCAGATACAAGAAACGAAGATCCAAGCCCACACTGAGAAGAATTATCGTCTAATCGCAAGTCGTCTCGATGCAGATAATAAGAGCTATTATACGTATCAACTAAAAAGTGCTAAAGGTTTGATCGTCATTATAAAGGGCATAGACAGTTCTGTTCCCACTGAGGAGATACAAAGTGCCATAGAGGTAGAAGGTTATGTCGTAAGGTCAGTGCACAATATTCTAAATAAGAATAAAGTTCCCCAACCTATGCATCGTGTTGAAATCGTGTTTAATGCATCGCAACTTAAATCAAAAAACTCGGTTCATCCAATATATAATTGCGCTACCTTTTGAACAGAAGAATAACGGTGGAAGAGCCTCTAAAACGTACCGGTCCCCGTCAGTATACTAATTGCCAGGAATTCGGACACACGAAAACCTACTGCAAGCTACCATCTGTATGCGTTGTTTACGGTGATGCGCACCGGACTTTGGAATGCACCTCTTCCAAAACAGACCCAAAGGTCAAAAAATGCAGCAACTGTGGTGAAAACCATACAGCAAATTACAGGGGCTGCAAAGTATTTCAATATGTAAAAGATAATGCGAAAGCCGTACGCAAACCTGATTATGAGCAATATAAAGCTTCCCAATTTCCTCGGCTTCATGCTGGTTCTGTTACTAGTACACAAGCTACACAGCCACACACTAAGCCAAACTTTTCATATGCCCAAACATTGAGAAATGATTTACCTAATGTGAATGCCAAAAGTTCTAATGCGCATAAACATTCATATGCCCACGTCTTAAAAGAGGGTGCTCAGACACCCCTCACCAACAATTCGAGCTCGATCGGGAACTTAATACAGACATTGAATAATTTCATGACAACTATACAGGGTATGTTTCAGGAAATGATGCGAACCCAAAACATGCTTCTGCAAGTTTTGCTTGGCAAAAAATGAACCAGTTAAAAATATGCTTCTGGAACGCTAACGGGCTCTCCCAACATAAATATGACGTAGAACACTTCCTGTTAGCACATGATATAGACATACTATTAGTCTCTGAAACACACTTCACTATAAAAAACTGCTTTAGAATTGATGGGTATTTTATATATGACACCAAACACCCAAGCGAAAGTGCATGTGGTGGGACTACCATTATAGTCCGAAAAAACGTAAGGCATTTTCCATTGCCTGAATTCAACGAAGACTTTTTGCAAGCCACGACCATAAATCTTACTGATTTTAAAATTGTAGTCTCCTCAGTGTATTGCCCACCTAGGCATAAAATCGAACACCATGCATTTGCCAGGTTCTTTGCTACGCTAGGGCAAAAATTTATTGCCGCTGGCGATTACAATGCAAAGCACACATATTGGGGATCCAGACTCCTTAGTCCTAGAGGTAGGCAGTTGTATTATACAGTTGAAACAAACAAGCTTGACGTCGTATCTGCCGGTAAACCCACCTATTGGCCCACAGACTTTAATAAGTTGCCAGACCTTATTGATTTTGCTATAGTAAAAAACATCAAACGCGATCAACTCTTAGTTAATTCATCCTATGACCTATCTTCTGATCATTCACCTACAATTGTTATTTTACACGACAGTTTTGTCACTGCACCTAAAACCCCTAGTCTCTACCCGAACAGAAACACGATTTGGTTAAAATATAAATTGTATGTGAGCTCTCACTTACCTTCGAATATCCCACTGAGAAATCCAGCTGATATTCAAGCAGCTGTAGACCATTTTACAGACGTCGTGACTGCCGCAGCTATAGCTGCAACGCCAACAAAGCTATCAGCTAAAATAATAACGTACCAGGCAACAGCAGATATACAGATGCTCGTCATTGAGAAGAGAAGGCTAAGAAGGCAATGGCATAATAGTCGTTCGCCACACATAAAAATGCAAATGAACTTATGCCAAAAAAACTTACGGAGTAAATTGAGACAGAAACACGAATTCGCTATCGACAACTTTTTAAAAAACTTGGATCTAATGAAAAACACGGATTATAGTCTGTGGAAAGCTGTAAAGCACTTACGATGTCCTATTGCTTACAAATCCCCACTAAGACTTGAAAACCGTACTTGGGCTAAAAACTCAAGTGAAAAGGCAAATGCGTTCGCAAAGCACTTAGAGAAGGTTTTCGCACCACATGATATAAGTAATTCCACTGTTCCAATTATTAGCGACATTGTGAATGATCCTATGAAATTTCGGTTGTCTTCTTTAAAATCGACAATTAAAAATACGGATATGAAGAAATCACCTGGACATGATCGTATAACAGGATCAATGATAAGAAACTTACCTAATTCAGGTGTAAGAATTTTACTTTACATATTTAATGCCATGTTGCGCGTCGGCTTCTTCCCATGCTCTTGGAAGATGTCTGAAATTGCTATGATCCCGAAACCGGGAAAGGACTCAAGCCAGATTACATCCTACAGGCCAATTAGCCTACTGTCAGTTTTGTCAAAAATATTTGAAAAATTATTCGTCTCGAGTGTAACTCCTTTTCTAAATGAACAAAACGTTATCCCAGATCATCAGTTTGGTTTTCGAGCAAGGCATAGTACGATTGAACAAGTCCATAGAATCGTTACCATTATTAGATCGGCTTTTGAAAGAAAGCAATACTGTTCAGCTTTATTTATAGACATTTCCCAAGCATTTGATAAAGTCTGCCATGATGGGATACTTACTAAAATAGTTCGGGTTCTACCTGAAAACACCCACAAGCTTATAAAAAGCTATTTGTCCGATAGAACTTTTAAAGTAAGGTCAGAGGACCAGTTTTCAAGATGTGGGAAAATCAGTGCAGGAGTAACTCAAGGTAGTGTGCTAGGGCCGCTGTTATATATCATCTATACAGCGGATATGCCGACAAGCCCACATACATATACATCAACCTTTGCAGACGACACTGCAATTATAAGTGTCAGTAATGATCCAAAGGATGCATCTAAAATACTACAGTCCCAGTCATAAGCTAGAAGGCTGGCTAAAACAGTGGAGAATAAAGGTAAATCCATCAAAATGTGCTCCTGTAACGTTTTCCCTTAGAAGGCAAAATTGTCCACCAATCACAATAACTAATACCACGGTTCCAGCGGAAACGCACGTTAAATATTTAGGTATCCACGTAGATCGGCGCCTAACTTGGTCCCGTCATATTGAGGCAAAAATAACGTCCATAAAGCTTCGAACAAACCAACTGCATTGGCTAATAAGTCCTAACTCAACTTTGGCTTTGGAATATAAAGTCCTATTATACAAATCCGTTATAAAGCCAATATGGTCATATGGTATTCAGCTGTGGGGTACTGCCTGTGCATCAAACATCCAGAAGTTACAGAGAAGACGGTCTAGGATTTTACGCCATATCGTATGCGCCCCCTGGTACATAAGAAATGAAAACATACATAGGGATCTCAAAGTTCCGACTATCCACGAAGAAGTTAAAACATACACGTCCAAATACGTAAACAAACTAGTCGAACATCCCAACACTCTAGCACGCAATCTGTTGCAATTTGATGGTCACCAGAGACTAAAAAGAACTGACACATTGAGCCTGGCGAGGCGGCTCTCTCTACACAATAGAAGATAATTTATTAAGATTGGAATACGAAAAATTAGTTATTACATTGGTAATAACTAGTAAATAATAATTTAGAAATAAGATTTGAATACTTATTGTGATTTTCTTTTAATAGAAAGATTCAATAAAATAAAATACAGTATAAAAAAAAAATTAGTTACAGGCTTGTCTGAAGTAAATATTGTACATTGGCGCAATAACATCACCTTGTAAAACTCCTTCATTTATGTTATATATTCGTGACATTTCGTAATTAACTTCTGTAGGATTTAGAATGGTGTAGGTAATAGTTTTTGAGTTTACAAAATCCATTATGCCAGACTTTGTCAAATGCTTTTTTGGACACCTTAGAATACTGCAGAACAATATTTTCTCTCTTCCAACATGTGTCTTAATAAAGATATGATACGATGCTATTGCTCACTAAACTAGTGTCCAGGTTTTTTGCGGCTGACAAGCACAATGATATGGCTTGTCATAACTGAGTGCAATGTCAGAAGATCTGACTTGTGCCTCCGGTATCAGGTTCCTGGTTTGCAAAAATTCTTAAACAACGGAGGAACAGCATATGGCAGGGATGCGTGGCACAGAGGGTTCTTGGCCTCTGGTATACAAAGTCTGGACACCAGTCGATATCCAGTTTGAATACAGACTTTTTTTCGTTAGATCAGAAAGCCTCGCATTAGGCGATGAGGTAAATTTTTGCAGTCACTCCGGTTTTAATTAGGAGGCGCGCAAGAATGCCTCGCGAGGGTTACACTGGTCAATTTTTAAAGGTACTCCTAAGACATTGGACAGGCAATAAAGCCCTGCAAGAGGTGGAGAGGTTAATCTTTGTATAAATGTTGGTGTTTGTTGGCTAATGAAGATAAAGGGGTGGACTGGTCAGTCTTTAAAGATACACCTGATGAATAGACTCAAACGGCAGCGCACATGGTGTATGAATGTCCAGTACTGGCTGGCATTAGGCTTATGACCACGAACGGACACTTTTTATAAGTGAATGCCATGGTAGACGTAAGCCTGAGATAAATGCCAGCAATTACAAGAGATTCCGCAATGGGGAACAAGGCCGATAGTCACCAGTCGACAGTCTGAAAACATGGGCATAAACTAGTGGTAACACGAAACTTAATTTAGATTAAACGAATCCTAAATTACAAATCGGTTGCCTGAAATCAATTCGTGGTGGTGTATAAAGTTGTGTTCAGGTACAAAGATGATTTTGTCCAAAATTGGTAACAATTTACTCATTTCTTTAAATAATTTGAAGAATGTAACCCGGAATTTTGTCTGCAAGATGTTCTGGCTTAATGGCGAATTGATTTTTAGTTTACTACTTGGGGAAATTAGTGTATTTAAATTATAGTAATTATAATATAAATTCTCAAATAATATTTTAGTAAAAATACATGTATATCTTCAAAAATACCATTCCGATTTAAACAGAACTGTTCGTATTTTTCCTAATACTAAATACTCTTTTAAAGAAAATTAAAACAGAAATACGATTTTAAGCAAAGTGTTGTCAAAAAAGCCGCCAAAGTTGGTTAAATTGTTTCTTCAAAAGGTTCCAAATTGTTTACACGTACTAAAGAAGCCTAACTTCTCCTCTATTCAAAACCATGTCAAGTCGGCGCAAAAATGACTTAGTTTATCTACGAAGTCGCAATAAATCGTGTTTTATAAATATCCTTCGATTTTGGGGGAGTAATATAATTTCAATAAATTACAAAATTGTCTCTTCTCGGCATACAGCCTGCCTGAACTAGGTAATTTTAAGGGTCAAAGTCATAATTTGTTATTAAAAAACAAACATGTTGTAATTTGCATGAACTGTCACTTCTTCCTCCTCCTCCTTTCGAACTCTTGAGTTAACAGGATATGATGGAATATCTCAGAAAGGAGCACACATTAAAAAGAAATGGATTTCAGATTTATATTCAACGCCCGAAATAACCTAAGAGACCACGCTCCGTTGCTTTAGCACACAATTTCAACCTTAATTCGTAAACTTACGTAACATAGCTAACGCGCTTGTTTAGGCATTAGCATATTAAGGCCGTGGTTCACTATCCTATATAGTCGTACGATTCAATCAGAAAATATTCTAACAGAAAAGATACGAGACAAAATCTTTATTGCAGAGAAAATATTATTTTATGCAATTTTGCAAAAAATCAGGAAGTCGGACAGACGTATCTTAAATCTCTCACACACTCACTGTTCAGACTGACATACTTTTTGAGCACACGTACTATTTTTGACACTGCTACTGAATTTTTCCAATCTGTCTTTGCTCTGCGGAAAATTTATGTATAGACGCACCTGTCCCGTGTCTTGTGCAAGCCATAATACAAGAAGTAATGTACACGATTCTTTACGTCTGCTCAGTGTCCTGTTACACAGTGTCCATATTAGAGTGAGAGATCGCTTTGATGCAGAATTAGATCTCGAACTGGCTTTTATAACCAAAGAATCAGACACGTGACAAGTTTTGTGACATTTCCGTTCCCTCTAGGGCATATGTATTTCAATTCTTTTGGAATCATTTATGGTGCGGGTGCTAAAATTACAGGAATTTGAATTATTATGTAAGTAGCTCCGATGGAACTAATCATAAAGAGACCTTGTAGGGGCTGTCATGTCACTTATTATATAAAACTGAGGCCAGTGTTGGAGTCACCGCAACTGAACAAGTTTCTTTACGCCTATTCCCTTCAATAACAACATCATGTTAGGTGCCTTGCCCCTAAGAAAATTAGCGCAACGCAAAATCTTATCAACTCAAAATTATTTTTCTAACATTTCAGGAAAAAGTTCATTTGATTAATTAATTACAATAAACAATATCATTTTGATTGTATCGCAAAAGTTCGTAACAGAATTCTTGGAAACAACTACATAATATTTACCATGAACTTAAAATTTTACACTTTTCCAAGTTACAATCACAGAGGAAAACAAAGTGCAAATAATTTAATTGCTTGTTACAATCACTCGTGCTTCGCCTGCACTGATAACGACTATTACTTAAAATGATAAAAGTGCTGCAGTTCACGAACCTCACCTTGGCCTAGAAAAGCATATATAAGTTGGTTCAAAATCGGTAGTGACACTTATTGGAAATAGAATCAAATTAAGTAAAATGTTTTTTAAAGAATTATTTTTAGTGAATTTAATCGGTGCGTTTTGTATTTTTGGCGCGGTGTATGCAGATCATTGCAATGATGGGACCACGTCGCAATTAACATTATGTCAGGAATTCCAACTGATACAAGATTTGGCACCTGAGGACTCTGTCGTCAGGTTGGTGCAAAGTCACATGGAAAATGACATAAGATTTCGTAAGGCCGTGCAGTACATGCTTTCTTCAGAATTTAAAAGGACCACTGCTAAAATCGATGCTACAGCTACTTTCCAGAGCTTATTAAGGCACCTTGCCAGAGCTGGCGTTAATACGACAGACATTAATAGTATTGGCAAAATATTTGATTGTATTCTCATACCAATCCTTGAAGAGGCCACTTCTGAGTCCAGATCCTCCCTCCAGGCTAAAGATATTGTTGAGACGCGATCATTGAATACTTTTGTGCAGGAAGTTGCTCGCTTAATACCCAGAGAGGAATTGAGACAAACCTTAAAGGATCAAGTGGCTAAAAACCAACAATTTGCTGCATTTTATAAAGCGGTTCGTGATACTTCATTTCGTACAAAGGTTATGCAAGGATTTGTAAGTGTTACAGGATTTTCAACGGTAAAGTGGAGATCTAATTTCTTTTTATAATTTATTTTTTTCCTCTAGATAAACCGTGATATTTCGCGCCCTATTAAAACATTGCGTCGCTTCCAAATCAACTTGGCCAAAATGGTAGAATGTGTGTTCAATCTCTTATATTTGGGACCAGATGTATAAACGAAATTTGTTGGGAAAACTTAAATTTGTTTATTGTATAAAATTTAAAAGAAAATGAAAACTGTGAAGAACTTAATGCTTTTTTTTATAATGTAGGGGGATATCCTTTTCGACCTCTGCTTTCTTCGAATTGATTTTAGGCACCCAATTTGTAATTACCGACTACCTTCCTCTCATTAAAGTCTCTTGCTATCAGTAGCATTTACATTTGATTTCAGACTGTCTGCTGCTAACATGGACCTGGCATTCATTTATATTTAACAAATGTCTGCCCGTGGTCTTCAGCCCTATGCTAGCCACTGTTACACATTCACACACAATGTGCGCTACCGGCTAACCCTCTTCCACGAGACTGATCCATACACCCTTAACGCGGGTCCAATTTTTCAAAATTCCTCCATTAGCCAATAAATATCGGAGATCCTACAGAGATTAGCCTCTTCAGCTCTTGCGTGGCTGCATTTTTCTTCCCTATCTGAATATTGCGGCCAAACGTCTTAAAACGTCTTTTTTAAGACATTGCGTGGCAGTCTTGTCCATCTCTTCCGGATTCCTCCCTAGGCTTATTAAAGTCGTAGTTTCTTCAGAGAATAAACTCTCCGCCTCTTGCGAGGCTTCCTGAGTCATCCCTGCAATGGAGAAAAATATGCCAGTTCAACTACAGAGAGCTCTATATGCACTGGTTAGTCTGTATTAAAACGCAAGATCATCTAGTATTCAGAGCTCGCGTAGTAGAATCCCAGCACCCCCTTGGCCACGTATCCCTGAAGTATGATGTCCCACCGATTCGACTTATTTAGCCAGACTCCTTGCGGAGAGAGGAACCTGTTACCGGCCGCCACCACGTGCAGGTATGATTCCAGACTTCTGACATGCTTTTTTTATTACCAACATAATTCTTATCGAGGTCATATGCATCACCACCCATTGAAACTTATGTGTGGCCTTTATCTATCACTGGAACAGCTTTAGGCTACATATAAGTCCAGTTACTTTTATAAACTATATAAACCTATTGGAGTTAATGAGGCTGTGTCAAAAATCTGTCCCTACGAGAATCAGGAGTTGGAAAATCACAAAGATAACTATCAGATGTCTTATTAATGAGATCTCGAAATCTATATTAGATGGTGTACGGTACATCATTCTGTAATTATCCTGATCATATTCTTATCTAGCCTCAAAATCCTTTGGAATTTTCTCCAAGACACGGCAATGAACCTTTTTGAGTGGTTGAGTCCGACTATAGCTGTCAATAGTATAACTACAATTATTCTCGAAAAGTTTGGACCGTAAAACAAACACGTTGGACTCCTCAGTTTCCTGAGAAATCAGCCCGTTCGTTCCAGCAATGCGTTCTATGACAACCTCTGACTCCATGTGATATTAAGGCCTTCAGTGTTTCAAAAACAAATTTTTAAATGTTGCTTTTGCAGGTATGCTTGCCCAGGAGTTATAAGTGACGAAGCTCATTGTACCTTAAATAAGCAAAACTGCAACTACACTCTCTTAACTGAAGAGTTTGATGTAGAATAATCGTTTGCTGAGATATCTTTGACCAACGCTGCTGCTCTACACCGCAGCATGTTGGAAAAATTGTTGAAGCAAGATGTGGAGCCACAGCGCATACTCCAAGAAAATCAATGACACTATTAAGGCATATTTTTGGTAAACTCATTGTTTCAAAAAGCAGAAATTTTAGTTCGCCGGTTGTAACCACTCACGAGTTATACCATTGAGGGTATTTAAAATAACGTGTACTTTAATAAGCCTAGACTGTACCACAATTCTTAAAGAAATTCAAGTGATTGTTTCGAAAATCTTGAAATAACTCAAAGAAAAACGTCTTGGAAAAAGAGCAACCATATGAAGCTGATAAGGTGCTCCACTTACGGAACGTTATTTTTTACAATTAAATGAATCAAGCTCCCCATTAATAAAGTACAACACCAAATTTAACAAATTTTAGTTGGTTTGAAATAAAGTATGGACTATTCAGTCCTCTTTGTTACTTTCGCCTCCTTGTAGTTCCCAGGTGTTATAAAAACACAAGATCAGCGTAACACGTAAAACATACAAAGAAAACTTTGTAGCACACACTCTTTTTCTAACTTTTTTTGTACCTCTTGGAAAAATATTATTCTCATGAAAGAGTCAAGAACAAAGTAACGAAAAACAAGTGTTTTCGCTGCAGTTAACATTGACTCTTTTTAGTATAATAAATGCGTTGGCTCTATTATCTATATTCTTTTAGTTACTTAAGTCCACTTGACGATTATCAGCCACTTAAAGATCAGAAAACCTAACTCACAATGGTTCCTAAGAGAACAATCGTGACCTCATAAGCTCATGTGCGGGAATCTATGAACCCTCAGAAAAAAAACCTGCAGGCTAAATTAAGCTGTCGTGCACTTTATTTTATGATTGTTTAATTTTGTAAAAATTAATTCTTCACAGTCTTAAAGAAATCTAAATCGAGAATATTGAAACAAAATAAGTACGAGAGCTATATTCGGCTGTGCCGAATCTTATATACGCTTCACAAAAGTATTAATTACTAAAAATGTACTACAGATTTTTCCCGGTTCAACGGATTGTTTGCGATCTTGAATTCTGGCCTCTGGTTTAAGTCATCTTATTTTACATGTAAACTCTCCTTTTGTTTTAATATAAGCATTTTCGATCGATTTGTTGTTTCTTTTCTCTGAATACCTATAAATTTTAGTTTTTTTTGGTTAATTGTAAATAACAGCGGAATTGAGTTTTTGTTTAAGATTTAGTTAGAATTTTTAGTTAAATTTCACAATATGATGAACCTTGTTTTGGTTACTTGTTTGTCAAAAATTACTTTTTGGAATTTGTGTTAAAATTGTGACGATTTCCATAAAAGTTTTTGCGGATATAAAATTTTTCCAAATTTGGAATTTTGCGAAATTTTCTAGTGCAATTTCGATATTCTTGAAACTATAAATTGACTATAATTTGGTTTTGTGAAAAACTTTGAAATTTTAGTGAATTGCTTAATTATGCTGAAATATTATAATGTTTTCATTTTTCAGTTTCATTTAAATTTTTTGTGAAATGATAAAGATTTGTTGGCAAATTCCTAATTTTTTAGTAATTATTAAATTTTTTTGGTGATTTCCCGATTGGTGGTACAATGAGAGATTTTTGTATATATTTGTGTAACATTTATTTTATTTTGACGTTTTCGCAAATTTTTTTTTTTAATTTTCTGTTTTTTTGTGAATTTGCAAAATTTTGATTAAATAAATGTTTTTGTGGTAAAATTCCAAACTTTGTAAATTATATTTTTGTGGTATTTTTTTTTTTTGGAAAATTTCGGTTTTGTTATATATTTATATTTTAGCAATTAATCTTTTTATTCCAGCAAATCGATTTATAATAAATTTTCAAATATTTGGTAAATTTTGTTGTAAATATTGTTATTTTTATAATTTAAATTTTTTCGACTATAGCTCGGATTTATGGTGAACTTTCGAATCGGTTAATTTCCAAATTATGGGGTTTTTTTAAGTTTCAGATTAATTTAAATTTTTTGCTAAAATTGATATTTTTATCATATTTAAATATGTTGCTTATTATTTAATAAATGTTCCATTTGTGTTAAAATTTGATTGTTTTTTATATTAGTTTAGCGTAGATTTTGTTTCAATTTCGTAAACAATTTATTTTTACGAAATTTGTGGCTCTTTGGTGAAATTTTAAAATTTTTTTGTAATTAAAATTTTATGGCGAAATTTCAGTACTTGTTGAATTTGTTTTTTTCGATTTTTTTTGGTAAAATTACGTTCTTTTTCATTACATGTTGGTTTTTTAGCAGTCACACTTTCTTCATCCAATTTTTTGAATTCGTGGTGAATTTAAAATATTGACATTATTTCGATCTGCGAGAAATTTTTTTTTTATAGTTTTTGTTTTTTATAATTCATGTTTTCTGTAAAATTATGATATTTTTGTAATTTAAAATTTTTTAACTAAATTTTGGTGAATTCTAAAATTATGGTAAAGTTTGGTTTTTTCCAAATTAATTGCGAGCAATTGTAAAATTTATATTTTTGTTTATATATTTGTTAAACATTAAATTCGGTAAAATTTTTTGAAATTACAAAATATTGGTGAAAGTTTCTTGGTGTATATTCAAGATATGGCGAATTATGTTTTTTTTTCTAAATGTCGGTTTTTGGAGGAATTTAGCTTTCTTTGCTAGGTTTTGAAATTTGGAGTTTTTTTTTAAACTTGATGAACTTAAGTCTGTAAATTTTCTGGGGGCCTTGTGTGATAGTCATTTTTGTAGAGGTACTTTATAGCAAATTTTATAAGGCTTCAGAATATGAGAATTCCATGGGCTTGTGTATAAGCGTTTATCCGCAAGGTTGAAAATACAAATCTCGGGAGCTTGTAGAACAATATTGCTGATTAAAAATGCCGAAAATTCGCCGAACGCACCGATCGAATGGTCCAAGCATCATGCAAATGCAGAAATGCTAGTAAGAAAATAAAATAATTTAACAATTTGTTGGTTGAGGGAGCTTTTTGTTTAAATTTTAAAATTTTTGTTTGCAGGTTCTATAGATTTCTCATTTGGTTTAAGAAATTTCGAGTCTAGGAAGTCTAAAAAGTTAGGTAAAGACCGGCTGATCCATCCTTCCAACAAGTAAATTGCATTTTTATAATAAAATGAGTTTGGATAAAATTTGCAAGAATTAATTTTTGAAATGAAAAGAAAAAATCCAAAAAATCTTTGTCCTCAAAATATCTAATACTAACTTTTCATTCTGTTTACTGGGGTTGTCGGGTTAAAATGCTTTTTTACTTCGAAAAAACGTGGAATTAAGAGGAAATTAAGAGGAAATACTTTTGAAATATTATTTACGATTCTAAAGTTAATTATGAAGTTTACATTACGTATTTTCAATAATAAAAAACTATTAAAAGAAAAATTTTTACTCTCAGTCATAGATTGCAGCAATATAAAAATTAGTGTTCTAAAATAAAGCTTATCATCGTGATATTAGAATTTCAAGCTCAACAGCCTTTTTAGACGTATTCGGCTTGTTTTAACGCCGCACAGTGGCACATTTGGCGAGAAGGCGGTCAAAAATCCGTAACTTTTGATTGGATTGGAATTTTGATATGCGTTTTCTGTTTGGTAGGCGGGATTTTAAACTTTAATTTTTGACAAAAAGCATAAAAATCGACCGACAAAAAAAGTTACGAAAGGTTTAATATTCGTAACCATTATTAATTGAATTTGAGTATAAAAGAGGAGAGTTGAAACATTTAAAAACAATTTGTCTTTTCATATGTCCTATTCTTATTGTTACAAATTATAATTATTAATAGTTTTGTAAACTAAATCTTGTCATGAAACGCAAAATTTTGGACCCCGTAATGTTTTTAAGCTTAAAAGCAACAAGGGCCCGCCTTTTGAAATAGAAAATTATTAAAAAGTTAAAATTTTCTTAATTACGAAAAGTTTTAATGAAAAAATCCTATTTTAGTTAAAGTTTTATTTTATTTTTAAATATTTCTATAACAATTTATAAAATAAATATTGATTAATTTATATACATACGTATACTTTCAAATCAAAGGGCACCTATACATTAAACAATTTTAGTAAAAAATTCTTCTAAATAGCATTGATTTTCATCTTCTAATAGTTGTTAGGCTCCTCTTTTAATTCGACTGGAGTTGTTTTCCATTTTTGTCGAATGTTGGACATATGTATATGGATCTGAAGTACACAACAAAATGATGATAAGGTCTTCATTAGTACAACATCTAGACAATTTTCTTGTGCTATGTTCGCGAAAGAATCTGTAGTCTTTGTTCCTTTTTTCTTGCGCCTCTTCAGACAGATCTCCTATTGGTAGCATATTATGTTGCATGATTTGTTCTCCATGATAAAAAAAAATTATGAACCGTTGAAGACATATATCTCCAAGAGTATTTTTCATTGTAAAATGAAGCTCTTTTATTGGCGTAATCTCCAATTTTTTTTTGCATTTATCTTTCTGCTGCATGATAAGACTTGTAATATGATTTTGAATCGTCTTATTAACTCATAATCTACACCTGTGATAGATGCTGCAGTTTCTGGATCAGAAAAAAATCTTCTTGCAGTATTTCCATCATTCGAATTTCCTTCTCCTTGTTTAGGTTGGTCAATTATAAGGCCTAGCTGAAGATATCATTCTTGAATTTGTTCTTTTTTTCCTTCGTTTTTCAGCATTTTCTTTACTGTTTCCAAATCATACCCCAATTTAAGAATGTGCTCCATAAAACGAATTCTAGTATGAAGAGGCGACAATCCAAATTCGGAAGCTTCCCTAAAGCTATCGTCTTGTGCTGGAGGTTGATTTAATTGGTTTGATGTCTTTTGGCCTATAATGCAGCTTGACGACGACTTTGTTTCCGTTAAAACTTGGGCAACTTTTCCATCAATCATTATTAGACACATTATAAAATTTACTTCGATGGCTTTTTTTGTTAAATAAAAAATTTCTGCCCTAATTTGTATGTTCGTATATTTTTGTGCAATTAGTATGTGTATCTCGTTTTGCGAACACTTTAAGAATAATACGGACACGATTTTTTAAATATTGATATAATAATTTTACCCACATGCAGTTACACATTATAACCTTTGTGGCAAAAATAAACAGGTACTAATAATAATCAGGTACAGATCGTCCCATGGAGTGTGGGCGCATATCTTTTGTGTACAAAATTGTGTTATTCAATTAAGCAAGGAATAAGCTTACATTTCCTTACCTATGTGATAATAAAACTTACATTTAAAAGAATGCCATAATAAACATGTGCATTAACGTATTTTATTTAAGACTTCCTTTTTAATTATTTTATTATTCTGGATTCATAATTCTTTATGATAAGTACAATATAGTGCATTTGTATATTACTAGATTCAATCGCGAAAGTTATAAACGCCATCTTTCAAGGAGATTTGAAAAAAATTTTGCTTTACCTTTGTGTTAAAAAGTTAAAATAATTCAAAAATAACTCTGTAGAAAAAAAGTTTTTTTTTAAATTTCGTATGTATTGATAATTTTTGTACAAAATACCTGACCTTTGGTCAGAAAAATTCCTTTGGTGCACACGGGCTCAATCTGGCGCACATAAAATTCAGTATAGGTGCGTCGGGGAGGTTTTGGGCTATAACACAGAGAAATATCTTTTGGCCTGGTTTTACGGGAGGGAGTTATGCCCTATTAAGCACGAGATTTTTGAAGAATTTTAACCTTTTTTAAAACAAAATATTTAAAAACTAGCACTGATAACTAACAAACTGCATAATTAAAAGCAATTTATTTTGATTTGATATCTTTTAAAACAAAAAAGTTATAGTAATTTGAAAATTAGAATTTACCAAAATAAAGTTCATTTTAACAAAGTATTCAGAAAGTCTATTTTGGATCACCCTGTTAAAGTGTGTTATAGTTGGAACAGAGGTCTAAATTTTTGCCTCTCGAGGTTTACTGGTATTTACTTTCAAATGAATAAGAAAACACAAAAAAATGATTTTTGGCCGCCTTCTCAAAATATGTGCCACTGTGCGCCGTTTAGCTTAAATATAGCTTGTTTTGTCGCTGAATGTATGAATGGTTATATACCTGCAAACGCTTTTGGCTTAAGAGGATTTATTATATCCGGTTATGTTCATAAATACTTAAATACGTAATTACATATACACTTCCATACAAACAAAAATACATTTATGCATATGTAAGTGTAGGAATACTTTTGCACTTATGCTTTTGGAATAGAATTTGCTGATTGTTGTCTCTTTGTATGAACTTTAATGCTTAAGTACGCTTTTATTTTCTTGCTGCTAATGAAGGCTGCTTGTTATCGAATTTTATTAATTTTTCTTCTGTTTTGGTGCTGTTTCAACTATATTCTGTTTGTTTGCAACGTCTGGTATTTGTGCTGTGAGGGGAAGGATAACTACAGATAGTATTAGTTGTTGTTATATCTATTTTATATATTTACGTTCATACGTTTGAAGAAAGGAACCCCATAAGTTTCATATGTAGAGAACAAATCTTAATAGAAAAACAACATTTTATTTTTTCAATTGAAAGATGGCAGTATATGTCCTTCACATCTCTGCTATGGTAACAACTGTGATGGCGGTATTTGTACAACATTGTAACAAATTGTTTAGCTGGTTGACTTGCCAGATTTCTGTCTTTAATTAAATATGTTTAATCACTTCTGCAACGTCCACCATAAATTGCAGTTATATATCCTAATTAAGAAAACTTCTTGTTATTGACGACGGAAGGTCAATTATTATGGGATATAAAAGCGTAACAGAATGCGCAGGTATGCGCAACATATTCCGTTATCACATCATTGAAATTGGCTACACGAAAAGAAAACACATGGTTGTGGCATGTTTTGATCATATTTTGATCGCTACAACAGTATATTGTTCTAGCAAACATAAAAAGTTATCTTAAAACATTTTAATCATTTAGTTGCGATAAACCAGTTATTGTTTACATTCAATTAATAAATGATTTCCATCCATAAAAATGGAAATATGGTCAAGTTGAACAATACAGTTTTTACTCCAACAACATTCACAAACGAAAATAAAATTTACAAATGTTCGTTATAGACATAATATGAAAATTAGTTTAGTTAATAAAAGTATGAAGTTGATGTAGCTTAAGTGGCTAGCGCGTTGAGTGTTAAAAATTCGCGATGGATTTAGCTGCGTTGGAACCTCAGCCGCTGCGAACCGGTATCATACATTTTTTAATTTTCTCTTATTTTATACGAGTGGTTACGGAACACACACTACTGACAAGTCATTTATTAAGATTATGATAAAGCATATTCATTAAGTTAAAGCATATGTATCGTATCGTCGTAATAGTACTAGCACATTCAAAGCAGCGAGATTTCCTGTTAGGCATTCTGAAACATATGCGGAACCATCTGGCCTTGTTTTGCCGTTGTTATAAATCGAACCATCGGTAATTCAAAGTTAAGTCCAAAGTTTTGTTCAGACATAAGGTTTCTTTATACATCTGTTGCCGCTATAACTCGAGAGTCCATATTTTTGGCTATCAGCTAGGAGAATTTGAGTTGGAGCGCTGTGGCAATAGATATATACATTTTATGAACTTCTGGTATTTTTACCATTCGAAGTCTACATGTTATTGAGTCAGGGCTTGAACTTTAAATAGAAATTTCTATTCTAGAAAGTCCGTTTAAAGTTATTATTCTAAGATCATAGGTTTTAAATAGAATAATAATAATAGCGTTAATAAAAAAATTATTGTAAATTATAAAAAAGTTAGGTGATAAAGAGAATTGCCATTTTATCAAATGTTGCCACTTTTCTCGACTTTTTTCCAACTTTCTTTGCTTTACGCAAAGTTTGTTATGTAAAAGCATTTAAAGTAACTAAAGTAAAGTACCTCTATATAACAACAGACGGTTGTGTGTTGTTGTGTGCTGCGTATTTGAGTTGCCAAAGGACATTTACTAGAAACTGCCACATTTTGCCAGATAATCATAACAAGGCAAATCTGGCCATATTATTTTTAGGTGTGATATGTAAAACTAATTGATGTTCCGAAACAGAACAAGAGACTCTGAAAGAAGTCCTGCTGTATTGATCATTTGCACAGATTCCTAGCATCATTTTCTGTCCTTCCGCGTATATTTGTTTAATAGCAATAGTATATTTACACAGAACTGATGTTTCGTTAATGCTTTACTCTGTGATTGCATCGTTTTTTCCAGTTTGAAATAAAAATTTATTGCAATAACCGTTTGTGTACGATTTAGGTTGGTTACAGAGTGTTAGACCCTTCATCGTTTGCCGCCTGCCGCCTACCGCTAATATTTATAATTACTTTTAGTTATTAAATTGTTTTATTTCCCCTTGAGTAATTAGTTCTGATTCTAAGCTGCCGAAAATCTCATTCATTTCATCAACTTTCATATTCACTTTTACAAAACTGAAGCAAATCGAATTGTATCACAGCAATTTCTTTTAGTGATCGTGTGAGAAATATGGTTAAAAAATGCTACTAGTGATGCCGAAATATATGACTTCGACCCAGTCATGTGGTTGAGAACTATGTCTACAATTTAAATAGTTGAAAAAAGTTTTCAGGAGCGGTGGGATTAGATAAGTGACTTGTACTTACTGGCTGCTTAAAGCTCGAGATTTTATACAAGAGTGTTAAGTAAATACAATTTTCTTTAGAGTTACAAAATAAGCCATCTGAGCCAAAATGGGTTAAGAGAATAATAAAATAGAGTTTATTTGTTTATTTTCTAAAGTGAGTGTTTTGTGTTAATTTCTGTTGCATCATTGTGGAAGTATGAGATAAATACTTTTGCATATCTCCTTAATAAGGACGGGAGATAAAATCAGACTACAAGTAGAAATATTTAAATATTTTAAGGTGTAAAATAATTCTTATGAAATATTTGCCTTTAAAAACGGAAACATAAACAAAGTTTGTTATTTTTCCTTAAAAACCATTAATTTATTTATGCAGTAAAAACTTTTGAAAACAAGGATTGTTTAGCAGTAACTTTGCTTTAAGATAATAAAGTTCTATGACAAGTAATAAGATTTCATCTACAAACTATTTTCACTCATCTTAAGGTACGGATAGATTAGACAAGCATTTCACCAACAAAGTGTCACCGCTAAGAGATTAATATCACATTTTCCTAGTAATAAATATTCACTTAGTAAGAAAAGCTTAGACTTAACAGGCAGGGCATTGTTATATTATTTATCCTCATTTTGTTCTATATATGCCGTTTAATATTGAGAAAATATTTGATTAAAAAAATAGTGGTTACGCTTTCTTCGTCAAATATTTGACTAATCTGACCGTACCTTTACTCTTTACCAACGTGTGTATGGCATTCGTATTTTGTGACTTAAGAAACTCTATTGCGTGAAGAATCTCTTGGGAAATTCATTAAAATTCACAACTTAACTCTATATAATGGCAAACCACATAAGAGTCCTACACGCAATAATTATTATATCCACTTTAAAACAAAGTTATCAAATTTTACACTTACCGTAACAAAATATTGCCAACAGACCCATTAGGTATTTTTCTCTGAAATTTTAGACAAAATATTTCGAACACCGTCCCTTTTTGTGACTTTTAAAAGCAATACCGGTCGTATGAAAGATGGCATAGAGAAATAAAGTTACTTCAGATTTTCTGTGGCGCGTATTTGTTTATTTTTAAGAATTTACAATCTGCCTGTGGCCTTTTCAGTTATAAAGTCCGCCTTTTCAATGCATTCGTGCCCCTCGCCTCACGGTACCATATTGGAAATGCTGACTTCTTTGCTGCTGATTAAGTATCTAGAAGTTTACAGATTTCTTTCTTATGGTACGCCAGTGTCCTTACGTAACCATTTTCTTGCACAGAGATTAAAAATTGCTTTTCGGAAATGAGACTCTATAATTTCCTCCCAGCACCGCCATCTTTAATTTTTACCTAATTAGTGTACAACAACTATGAGTCCTGTGCTAATAAAATATCATTTGTTTCCTAAGCTGAGCGGTCGCTGACAACTTTGTTGTGGTTGCGAAAGCTAAGTTCTGTATTCATCTGATCAAATACAACGAGACATGATTACATTCATACCCGATAAGATTACATTCCTCAAGATGAGCCAAATTGGAAGACTTTAAAGCTGCACTGCATTATTAACTAAGAGATGCGGCGAAGTGAGTTCAGTGATTATACCTAAGACTGGTATGGGTTACGTAATCATTGATTCCGTTACACCCATTTTGTTGAGGATCATCTGACGCTGTACTTATCCTACCTTTGGCCATAATGCCAGAGAGGCATAGGTGATTATTGGTAATGTTATGGTTTTGTACGACCATGCTGTCATTTTGGTTTTAGACCCTATGTTTTAGAATAAAGCCTTTGAGACGCAAAAGTGGCTCATAACGCTTTATTTGTTTATATGATAATATCTGGATGGAGTTTGCTAAAGTCACAAGCTTATGCTAATAAACTTCGATCAACTCATGTCCTTAAAGTCCATACAAATCAGATTGTTTCTTAAACTCATCTGGCTCGATATGGCAGAGCGTTCAAAAGTAAGAGCTCTCAGATCTTTGCTACTGTGTGAGGCCACGGCAACCATTGGACACATATTCCATAATGGGAACTTTATTTGCGATGAAATTAGCTTTTTTTTGAACATTGATTTTGTTAAATTTACGTAAGATTTTTTTCTTGTATTATAAATAAGATTACAAAATTCGGTGTAGTAAATTTAGATTTCAAAATTAGTAAATTTAGATTTTTTTTTTAATTTATTCATGAAATTTCAGTTTTTTATTGAATTTTGACTTTTTGGCAATCTAATTTTTTTAAGTTTTTCGATTGCATAGTGTGGTGGATTTTTGAATTTAAGGTGATTTTTAAAGAAGGCAATTTTTTGTGTTTATAATAGCTTCGTTCGAGAACCCAATAATTATCAATAATTATGCCTAAACATTACTAAACTGCGTTCGAGTACACAAAGTTTAGTAGATGAGAACACAGTTTGAGAGCGTAAAATGACAGTTCGATGACTGCGCAATTGCAAAATCTGCTAAACAAATTTTTGTTAGTAGAATTTAGTCGACTGAAAAAAACATATATTTTAAAATGTAAACAAACAAAAAATTTTTACGGAGTTGTTAAAATTTTTGTGAAAATAAGGAAAACTAAAGCAAACACAAGTAAATAGGGATTTGAAAACAGTAAAGTGTACTAATTTACGTTTGCATACAAGAATAAGTGTTTTTTGCTTAAGTTACCCTTTCCACAGCAGTTTAATTAGGATTTAGGAAAAAAATATTTTGTTTCATTGTTTATTTACTTCTTTAGTGTTGTAGAAGTGATGAATACTTTGGAATATAGTAATTGGATATTCATACTAATCAATAACAAAAACGAGTAATAATGAACTATTTAACAAATTTAATCAGGAAAAACTTACAATATAAATAAACTAAAAAGAAAAAACTTATAAAGCAACACAGACAATAAATTGTGCTGTACCGAGTACGAACAACAAAAAGAGTCGAGTAGTCAAAGGAATACATTTTTGACAACACTGCATTCATTTTCAATCAGCTGTTGGATAAATTTTACTAAATTTCCATTCGCGTACTTTTTGGACAAAATTTATTTTGGGAGAGTACATTGAAAAATTTACTCAGTTACTAAACTCTATTAAAAAAGTACTCGAATGAGCCTAATATAAAATTTTTTGATTATAATTTGGTTTTTCGGCAAATTAGAAAATCGTGGTGAAATTAACAATTTTGTGGTAACTCTTCAAAATTTAGTGAATTTTGAGTTTTCGGTATTTTTTTGGTAAAACTTCGGTTCTTAGCTGAATTATGATTTTTTGGCAAACAATAGTTTTATTCAAGTTTTTTTAATTTTATGGTGAACGTAAAATATTGACAAAATTTCGAATTTCGTGAATTTTTTTTTTTTTTTTGTGAAATTTGGGTTTTGGAAGAATATAGTCTTATTTTGGAGGATTAGTAAGAACTCGTTGATTCAGTCCAGCATTTAGGTCTACAAGTTATTTGGAGGCCTCGGGATAATAATAATTTTTATCAAATTTTATAAGACTTCAGAGTTTGAAAGTATGTTAAAAAATTTAATTAAAATAACAAATAAAAAAGTTTAAAATTAAAATGAGTGTTAAAGTATACACATCCATATACTATACAAATCAATTTGTAACATAAACTATTGGCTAACATAATGTAGAACAGCGCTCGGTATATTATTAGCTGTTTTTATTTGATTTTTTTTATTTGTATTATAGTATTTCGGTTTAGAAAAGTTTTATTTAATTTAAAAATAAAAAGTTTAAAAGACAAGTTACTCTATGAATAGCACAGAATATAAACAGAATACCCAACAATGACATTAGAAAAAGCGTGTAATCAGGTGTTATGCGTTTTTACGTACAAAATTTTAAATTACCCCGATTATATGAAAGAGATAGCTTAATTAGAAACGTTAAGGTTTTTTATCTCTCTTATATAATCGAGGTAATGTTGTTGTGAGTTGTCGCGTCTAGTTAGTAGTCTATGATGAATAGTTAACAAGAGAATGAAAAAATAATTATTTTTTCCAATAACATAAAACAGGCATAGGGTTTTATGATTGTTATTCTACAACAATTTGTTTACAAAAAAAAAAAAAAAACAATGGGTGTCATACAATAGTCATATTTTAATCAGTAGTTTCCTCAATATTGTTCTGTTCATTACATATTATGTTTCGACGATACCAAGGCATATTTAACTAGGTGGCATCACTACTGTAGGTGATTTTTCCCCCAACTTTTCATTTTTTCTTTGTTTCCACTTTTTTAATGTCAAAGTGTTTGGTTTTGTTTACCAGCAAACTTTTTTCAACTATTTTCCTTTTAATTTGCTTTTTGTTGTCACATGTTTTTGACAGTAATCATTGATTTTACACAAACAAAGTTGCCTGCTGTTCTTGTATTTGTTGTCGTAGCAATGCCACCTAGTTAGATACGCATTGGACGATAATCCACCCTTTAGGAGTATCACACGTCATATACGTATTTTATAGTGGGAAATTTGGCAGTTTAAATGTAAAAAACATATCATTTTTTAGTCGCTTAAGTGGCGTTGTGGTCTTATTCAAACATTTTAGTAGTATATTTGGTACTTTTGAAGGAAATCGCTATACAAAATTAAAATTCCACATTATTTGTTAATACACAAAACACAAGAGTTGACAGAATCCCAAATTTTTTTTATTCGAGTGACTCTCTTTCAATATTTTGAAAGCGTGGAAAGGACTATTTATATATTTGGTCAAAAACAACTTTAAATAATTTAATTTGCCATACTTTCTGATATTTGACAAATAAACTTATTTTCCCTAATAGTGTCGAACACAATGCCTTTACTCTAACCGAGAACATATTCACAACCTTGAACGAAAAATTTGTAGCAGCAATTTCGTTTGAAAATAAAAATATACGAAATTAACCGAGTAAATTTTCTTATGACAAATAAAGAAAACAACTATGAGTTGTTTTAGGCCCAGTGCGGTATTCCCTACTTTAGTAATAATAACCTCCAACTTAATGAAAATTAAATGCTTTTTATTGTTTTCCATTATCTATACGAGTTTTCTCAAATAAAAAGATACACATATGTTAAAAAAGAGATGTCAGCGGTTTTGTGAAAATCATTCCATTTAGTTCCAACATGCACAACTCACATAGTTTCCGTACGTAATTTCGGCTTAAAATTAATTTGGTTGGCAGCAGGCTGAATGTGCTTTTAAAACATCCGTCAAAAACTTAACAATAACAGCTTAAACTTTAATCGGAACCACTGTCGTCCAACCATATTTAAAAATGTAACAACAAATTGTATCTAAGCGATTACCGACGGTATTTTACAATCACTTAACGATTTATTTAGAACGCATCGCTACTTCTTCGAAATATTGATCAGAACCCCTAGAGAAAGCAACAAAAATAGATTGTATTCTGATTTTGTTTTTTAATTAATTTAAAAAAGTTTTGCTTTGCTTCTTAAGAATAATTTTTCGTTGAAAAATAAAGAATCAGTTTACTAATTCATTTGAAAATTGCTGCATGGAATTCGTTTTAAGCTAACTATCATACGTGGATGTTTTTCTATCTTAGGGAATTGATTTCATTAAGTAGAGGAAGGCTTTACAAATGAAGCTACCGAAACAATTTATATGAAATAAGATTGTGGAATTAATAATTCTGTAAAATTCATCTCTTTTTTTAAAAAGTAAAGGAGCGAAGGACTTTTAAAAGGTCCTTAAATTAATAGCCTTTCACAATCAATAACCAGTTATACCTTAGAACGCAAACAAATATAAGAATTGTTATGTTGCAAAATATTATTCGTTTATTCATATCGAAACCATGTCATCCCTTTTACGAAACCCAACACAAAATAAATCCAATCACAAACAAATCAATGTATTCAAGCCACACTTTACTACATTAATATTCATTTGCGAAATTCTTTAACACTGCGAAGGAAGAGATTTCGTGGGCACCAAGAGGAGTTGCAATATCAAGTGTTTTTGTAAAGAATCGACAAATTTCGTATTTTTTAGTATGCTCCGATTTACATTAGTTTCTCTCGATTTATAAATAAGAATCATCGGGAATTATAAAAAGTAAGAACACAATGTTCGAATAAGCTGCATACGAAACACATAACCACTACCTCTAAAATACAACTTTAAAGCAATAAAAACGACGGAGCGTGGTAGTTTCAGAACTTGTAGGCATGTTTACTGCTTTTCAAGCAGTTTATTTATTTACTCGCAAATTCGTCCTAAAATGAACTTCGAACGTTTTTAATTAAGACAGATTATTTCAAGTTAAAAATAAAAAAACGGTATTAATATATTTATTTTTATTTTTATACATTTATAGAAATATTAAAACTAAATTTGAATTTTTTAAGATATTAAAAATTGTATCAATTGACCTTTTATCATAGCATTATATTTGCATAGCAACAAATTGAATTTCTTATACAGTAAATAGTCTTCCTTTGTTAAAAAGTAAGCGGTCTGCTTTGATTTCACACCCTACATTTGTCTTCCTCATTCCTAGAAATCGCCTAACTTAATTATTATAATCCAGTCAATCTCGTATAGTGCAGAAGACTGTTTTCTGAATATAGAATACAAGTTTTAAAAATTAACAAAAACTTAAAATTTATATTCTAAATATTTTAGAAACTAAATTTGATATTCAAAATTTTTACAAAATTATACAAAATATTTCATTTAATGGAAAACTTCTCTGTAAGTAAAATGTAGACTACAAGAAATACACTTTAATAAATAATTAAAGTACTAAAAATAATAAAAAAAAATGATTTGGACATAAACATTTCAACAGTTTTCTTAAAAACAATACAATCTTTTTTAAAAAATGAATAGCATTAGCGATGATATAGGGCGGACAGAAAGTAATGATAGTTTTTCCACAGTCTTCAGAAACTGTCAACTTTACCAAGGCTATCCAGCTGTCATGTTTGTCATTTAACATGAATCGTTTCACGCCTGCCGAGCGTGTGAAACTTATATGTAACAATCGTGAAATTCCATTCGTCGCACCGTGGAAAAGTTTAAGTGAGTACCTTCTTTTGGACCTTAAGCCCCCAAACACACAGATTTCGGTGCCAAGTGAAGAAACATAGCCGCCGCGGCTACGGCGCGCCGTAGCGGCCAGTACTGAAGAAGGTAAAAACATGACGATTTTGCCCGGCCACAAAATTTTAGCATCTCGTGAGAGAAAACCTGGCTTACTCTGCAGTAATATGAGGGCCTACATTCGTATAAGAATTTGCCGCAAGAACTGAAGCCGAACGACCATAGAAAACACCGTGAATTCGCTAATATCACTGAAAACGGTGGCCGGAGATTCTAATTTCGCATCTCCATAAATAATGCCATAAACAAATGAACTGAAATACAATAAACACTAAATCAATTTGATAATTCACGCAAATTTGCAAGAATAATTTTCTTAAATTAATAAATGATATTTAATTTAGGTGTCTAAAAAGTAGAAAACAATTACTTGTCGCTTGATTTATCAGTTGTTAACAATGAGGTACATAACTATTGAGAGGGAATCTAGTAATATGTACAAAACTATCGACATCATATCAACAAAAAATATCCAACATTTGTTTACCTTGCTAAGAAGAGAAAGGACCCCCGTCTTTTATTTGAAAGAAAGCGCTTCCACTGTTTTTATAATACTTGCGGTTAGTTCAACAAATTCAGTAGCATATGGGCCACCATATAACTCAATTCGAAATATACAGTAGAACTCTGTAATATAAAGAGGAAAGAAATGATCAAAAATATGATGACATGATTTAAAAATAAAATAATAGATTATAGTAAATACAGGGTCATTCATACGTACACTCGTATGATATTTTTGGCAAAATTACGGTCTTTTGGAAAACTTAAAATTGTTTGTGGTTTTTAGATTTTTAGTTTTTGGTGAATTCCAAATTGGTTTGCTTAATTTTAGTTGTAAGTAAAATGTCTGGATTTTAACAACTTTTAAATTTGTATGGTGGTTTTAAAATTTTATAGTGAAATTTCACATTTTGATAACGTTTGATAACTGAGGATTTTGCGGTTAAATTTTTTGGGTGAAATTTCTAAGTATAGTAAATTTTGTTGACCATATTTTGATTTTGAGGTGAATTTTCAATTTCTGTGATATTTTTATTTTTTTTTCACAAAAATAAAAACTGAATAAATATGAAGGTTTGTCAATCTGTTTGTAATTTCTAGAACATTCACATCCGACCCAGCATTGCATACATATAGTATATTTTGATTCCTTATAGATATGGAAGTTCAATTAACGATATCCGTATAATCGATGGTGAAAACAACTTTCTGATGCCACTAGTAAACTTAAAATTCTAAAACTTAGGTCACTTGATTAGCTCGTTAGAGTTTTCGCTATGTGAAATCAGACCTATGTATCCAAGAGATATTGCAAAACTCTTGTTTTTTTTATTGTTTTGAATCCCTTCTAAATTTTCTTTAAAATCTCCCTACAGAAATGATCATCGCGAGGCCCCCAGATAACTTATGAACCTAAACGCCTAATACCTCCAAAAACCGACATTTTACAAACATGTGGCAAATAATTTTTCAAAATTTTTTATATTGACTACAAACGCTAAAATTCATAATATCGAAATTCGAAATAAAAAATGTACAATATTTTCTGGAATAAGAGTCAAATCTCACCACACTGGTTAACATAATTTGGCAAGTCAGCAATATTTAAAATACACAAATTTACCAGCAAACTATAGTCCAAAAAATTTAATTCCAAAAACAATATAATTTTTCTAAATATCGAAATTATAGAAAAACCGTATCAAATAAAATTTTAACTCAGCCAAAATTTTAAAATTCACTATAAAAGCGAAAAACATATACTTTGGTATAACTATCACAATTTATACTTAAAGAATATTTCTTCCACAAAACAAAAAAATCAAACAAAACAAACTGAAAAAATTAATATTTTATAAAAAAATAAGTAATAACAAATTCACCAAGTATTGAAGTTTCACTCCAAAAGATTAAACTTCACAATCAACAATTATATAAAAAAAATTGTATCACAAATGGGGAATTCACTAAAAATTCACTAAATGTAGCCCAAAAAAAAAATAAAAAAATATTTTATGAAAACGTCAAAATCAGAAAATAAAAAATTTTTTATAACAAACCAACAATAAAATTCAAAATTTACAGAAATCAAAAGCATTTAAAATAATTTTATATCGCACCCTAAATACAAAAGGGTCACAACTCAAAATTTTCCAAAACTGACTTTTTTCCATAAATTAATTCAGAGTAAATATCTCTAACTACTGCAAAAATTTCTTTCACATCACTATCTTCGTTAACTGGAAAAATACAGGTATATCTATTTTTATGTTAAGTGTATTTCTTCTGCACGATGAACTAAACAGAATTATTTTGAGTCATAAATCCAAATTTTATTGTATTTTCGCAAACATAATATAAAATTGAAAAAAGTATAGCAGAAGCTTCTTCAATATTGAATTTTTTCATAATTGAACAATATTTTCTTTAAATATTCCAATAATTTTTACATAAACAATTTTTTGTCTCTCCTGAAAATTTTAGTATTTTGAGTTGTGACCCTTTTGTATTTAGGGTGCGATATATCCTTAAACCAATTTAAAAATGTTTCATGCCGAATTTTATTATTAACCTAACTTTTAACACAGAGATTATTTAGAAGTGTCATTATATATTGGAAATGTTGCATGTTGTTAACAGACTACATAAAGTGTTGTGAATGTATATAACATTCTTTTATAAAAAATTTTAAAAATTGATTTACATGATTATAAGAAAGTCTCTAATCAGGAATTCATAAAAAAAATGAAATTTTCCAATAAATTTTAAAACTATAAAAATTAAATATTTTACAAAAAAAAAAAATATAAAACTGAAAAATAAAAAAAATTAAAAATTTCAATTCAGGAATTAATTAAAATTTACAAGTCTTTAAGAAAACGAAACTATAGTTTAAAATTTTTAAGTTGTCAAAATAACAATATTTTCCATAAAGCAAAATTTCCAGAAAACACGAAAAGTTCAAAATTTAATAAATTTTAATCTATCAAATGTTGGAGAATTCACTTTAGAATCGAAAAATGTGTAGTAAGACAAAATAATGGCAGAAATACCAGAAAAACTAATATTCACCAAATTTTAAAATTTCAAAACTAAATGTTTGATTTTACCAAAATTTTGCAGATTCGCCAAAAATTTGCATAAAATCAATATTTTATAAGAAACGTATCAATTTAAAAAAATCGGTGTTACACAAGGGCCAAAAGACCTATGTATGTATACCTGAAAAAAACTAATTTGCTGAAACAAGTAAGCAAAATTTACCCTATTATCTTTCATTCACCAAATAATTGAGAATTTAAAAAAAAAATCATTAACTTTCTCGACTAAATAAATTTTTTGTTTAAACCAGCCACTGGCGCATGGCAGTGATAAAGTAAGCATCGGCTACTGAAGCGGAGACTCTGTGAACAGGAGTTTGGGGTTAAATCATTCCAGTGTATAAACTGCAACTGTTTAAAGGATAAAAACGTACAAAATTGATATAGTGCTTCTCTAGGTTAACACATCTTAGAGAACCAATGAAAAATTTTAAAACCTCCCAAGAGTCCACAATAAATATATGAAGTTGCCGTAAATTGTTAAAGGAACATAAAGCTATGTATCTATTCGTATTTACAGCAGTTTTCTTCAACATAAAACTCCAAAGGGACTTTGGTGCAGTAAATTACAAATTTTAACTATTTATGAGCAAAAAATACGTAAAAACGCAAAATCCTTACTTAAATTGGCATTTGCTTATGATTTCATTTCTTACTCAGTGAAGTAAAATTCTTCAAGGCATTTTATAACTTTAAATGTTGCAAGCGCATTTACAAATTTCAACACTTATTAAATCCATAATGCGCTGACAAATCGCAAGCACGTATTCCCAAATTGTTACTTTTTCGAGTTCATTTTTCATTTTTAATTGAAAGATTTTACACGATGCAGTTAAATTCTTTGAAAGTTTGTTTTAAAGTACCTTGAGAACAATTTTATGCAGATATAATAATGTGTATGTACGTATATATTAGAGTAGAGTAATTGCATGCACTCTAAGAATTCATGAAATGCGGCATGTGGAATCACAGGGGTCTACAGATTGTGGCCATAATATTTCATTCTATATTATATATGCGTATGCACTGTATAAACCCGTACGTAGACTATGCTGAGAACAAGGAAACAATTTCGATGACAACCAAGAAAATATACTCAAACTGAACTCGAATATCCACTCGATTTTACTGAGCACCTCAGTAGGTGTATTTAAAACAATCCGATCGTAGTACGATCCTATTTTAATACATTCTAGAGAAGTAAAACCGAAGATTGCGATAATTTATAGACGATTGTCATATAAGTTAACAACAATTTTATTATCTTTCTTACCTTTACATGTTTCTGGTTCATTGAACTTTAACTAAGTAAAACTCCAATTTCATTTTATTTCATAATAATTATATTTATGGGAAAGTGCCCAATAAGCAAAATATTGTAATTGTATTTATTATGATAAATAAAATATGACTAACTATGAATTCTTCAGTGGTAGTCAAGCACTCGAAATCAAAAGTATTTTAATAATAAACTTTAAAATAACTTATATAACTGCCTCCATTATAGGCTGCATTGGGTTGAAATTTCGAAATACGAGTATTTGTTTCGTAAAATTATGATGGTTTGTTTTGTGGCGAAATGTTCTACTTTTTTGTATACGTTTATGCTAAGTGTTAACGTCTACTTAGAAATATTTATAATGTTTCAATAATTAAACAGATTGCGAATATAACTTTAAGCGCTTATCGCTATAAGGAAGTTAAATGCTATAATGACAGCTTGGTTATCGCTTTTACCACAACTACTCTCTCGACAAATCGTATAAGCATACATGCTTCCACAATAAATGTTTCATTATTAAAAATCTTAAGAGCAAATAAGCACTTACATTTTGACGTACGCAAGTTTTGTGAATGATTGTTGTGACATATATTTCACCCCCTGAAACGATTACCGTATTTCCAAGTATTAAGTTAAAATTGTTCACTTTCTGTTTCAGATGATTGGCTGAAGCAAAATGCATATGATAGCAAAGCAATAATGATAGCCACAGCAAAAAGTTAGAGTGGTGTAAACTTCGTTCTAACCCAAGGCAAGAATATGAAATTAGAAAAAAAGCCCCTCTCATATACCATTTGGCTTGACTAGTGCTTAACGCATAAACGCATAAATGAAATTTACTGTGGACACAAAGAACGTTGACAACGTTTGTAGCGGCATAGATAATGCATTACATTCAGCTAGTTGTCTAATAAAGAAGTATAACTTTTATTGTACTCAAAGTTATAACATAAATCAAAAATTTGTCTTTCGTAACAGAAAGAATATAGAAACGAACTTAAGCCTAACAATTAAATGACTTAATTGTTTCCAGTTTCTTTAAGAATTTTCCCCAAAGGCTTAAGTTAGCTGCGTTTTTTCGTCTATTTTCGCATTGATTCACTGTCGAATTCAGTTCATTTTTAAATTGTCGAAGGACATAGTTTATATACTAAGTTATAAGTTTACTGGTACTTCTCGCAGGACGAACTTTTTATAGCTATTAAAACCAAATTCCATCATCCTTTTTCAGGTTTGGTGGTTGAAGACAAACGGGTTTCGGCTATATGCCATCTCTAATGTAATTTTTCATTCTCAGTAGTTTGTGTAAATTCGTTATAGTTTTATTCTTCGTCAAGTATCAATTTGTTTTGTATACCAGCTCATACAAAACTAATTAGTTAACAGGTAAATCTCGTTGGTCTGTTGTTGTTGATCAAGTAGTAGATGAAGCTGGTAGGTCGAAGGTTTTTCTCTAAAAAAAACTTTTATTCAACAGTCTACTCGTTTCCTTTTTAAATATTTCTGTAATTTATATAAGCATCTACCCGTAAACCACATGGACTAGTTACAACTTCGTAATGAAGGTGCCACGACTACTGTGACATCTTGCCTCATTTTGAAATTAATTGCACTAGCCTTAAACCCCTCATTATTATAGTTCCACAAATATAAGGTATTGTTTATTTATTTAATGTGTCAAGTATCACGCTCTTTGTCCCAATAAGTCGCAACAAATTTGAAGACTACCGCCGTTCCAGGTGTAGAGATGGTGGGCGCAGCAATGAAAATACCTAAAGATATATAGAGCCAACAATAACAAAACAATGTAGCATCCTGTAGACCACAAATATACAAATAGTCGCAAATTTACTTTCATCTGTATATACGCTGATTTTTTTAACGACATTTAAACTATATAAAATTTCATAGAAACATTTTAGGACTCTTCTAATAAATCACTTTAATGTCAATGTTGAAATAGGTTTCGTATAGAAAGACAGTTTCCCTTAATAATTTTTTTTATTACACATTTAATACACGCACCAGTACTTGTGATCCTTGTGGCATTTTTATTTTTACAAATTTCTTCAGTTTAAAAGTTTTTTAAAACTCGTTATGTTTTATGTGTTTGGTGTCATTCAGTTTTATTTAATTCTTTATTTCAAAATAGTTGTTATACCAAAACTTTTTAATTTAAATAAACTGTAAAACTTTGTTTTTAGTCCTGCATGGTCTGCTTTCCTTAAAGTTTTAAACAATTTTGTTGTTTTCTTAAAGGTCCTTTAAATAATAGAGCAGTATTTATTATAACAACTATGACATTATGATCTTGTCATATCGTTTGTTAAACAAACATTTGTCACTGAAAGAATTAGGACGTGACTACTGAGAAGACATTTATTCAGCCAAGTGCAAGACCCTGACAGGAAAGAATTGGATTTAGTAAAAGCTACAACAGAAGATATTGGTCTACATAATTTTGATCGCGAGGATTCTGATGTGGGGAGTGAAAATGCTGAATTAAAGACAGAGTAAAACATGGTTATGGCACGGTTGCGACTATTGCGGTATATTCTTGACAACAATATATAGTTGTAGCAATCATATTATGGTTGTTTTTAGAATATTTTTAACATTACTTTCGTTACGATACAATATATTTTTGATAACATTTAATTACTAAACGATTGACAGCCATAAAATTGATTGGATATGACTAAAGTTCACGCTAATGCCAGCGATTTTTACATTACTTTAAAATAATATAATTGTTCAATTCAGAAACTTAGCCGTTTAAAAAAAGACGACATTTTATTATGTGCTTGTGAACAGAAAATTTGTTGTGTCGTTATTTTATCGTATTTTCGAAATGTCCAAAATTAAAAATATCAAATCAATGTGCATAGTAATTTGAGAAAATTATTTAAAACATGTTGTTTTACCAAAAAAAAAAAAAAAAATGAAAAGTGAAAGCCGAAAAAGAAAATTAATTAACACCTTATGAGAACAATATAGCTGTAATGTGTTGATAGCATGAAACTAAAGCAGGTATGGGAGTCGTAACTTAATACAAAATGACAATAAAATTTTTTTGCGATAAGCAATTTTAATAAAAATAGTTTAGGAATTAAATTAAAATTAATTAAATATGTTCATTGACCTTTAAGGCGCATAATATTATTGATGATAGTTACCACATACTAAAAATACTATCACAAATTCAACAAACAACTGAAACATTCCCAGTTCTGGGAATATGAACAACATTTTCCAAACACATAAAATTCAATCGTATAATGAGAACACACTATTGTGTGTTCTTTTACCAACATTACCAACAACAAAAATACAATACCGTTTAATTAGACGATTTGACGACACATACGACGTTAATACGAGCTTGTGAATTGAGTCAATATTTGTAAACACAATATAATATTAAAAAACATTTCTTTCATTATTCTTTTATTGAATCTTTCCGCTAAGACTATATACTTATGTACATAGACGCTGCTTCTCAGACTGCTGCCGTATATCTTCTTATCTTTTCGCAGTCTTTTAGAAAATTTAAAGTTTTATTATTTTAAATGATTATTGGCTTTTTTCGTAATACCTTTTACACAGCCGTTTTACAATTATGTCATAGACGATATGTGCAGATGTGTTTAATTAAATTTATGCTGACACTCAGGTATTAGACACTCAATATTGTAATTTTTGTAAATATATAATTTCTGTTGTCACATATTTCTTGTGTAAAACGTTACGCTCTTGGTATAGTTGCGTCCTATTCTAGCTTCTTAGCGTCACTTGAAAGTGTATAGTATGTAAACTTATAAGCCTTTGAAAAGGTTATACGAGAATTTCAACTTCTCTTTACTTTTAAATTCATTTATGAACAATTAGACAATATTTTTAAAATTAACGTTTCTTAAGCACACAAACAAAATAAATTTTGTTAACCTTAAACAATAGAAACCAAAATAAATTTGTTGACCTATTTAAAACCACCTCAAATATTTGCATTCTTTAATAGTTGTTCGTATTCACCAGTTTAAACTAAGTTGTTCCCTTATTATATTTCAAATCTTCTAAATACTTTAAAAAGTGTTAGAATATTTAAATTCAATTTGAAAACAATTTAATTTAATAATAAACAATTTAATTTAATGATAAATTGATACTCATTTAGGATTCTACAATTACAATACAAATATTGTATTTGATGTTACAAATTGCAGACTTAATAATGGAAATGCACAATCAAACTTGATACTCGAGATGTATGTATTATTTTATTCAACAATGGTTTCGTTAATACTCTGTCTTCATCTGGAATTATTCAAGAAAATAAAATCGAATTGTCAACTAAAACGAAGAAATGTAATAGAAATTTGTAAAACAGTGTAAAATGTAAGGAATGATGCACAAACACACGAACACATACAACCGCTATTGTAATGTTACAATACATATACACACATATGTATGCATACGTGTGTGCTGCCAGTACAAGCACAACGTAATCTGAAACCAATTACGAAGAAATGTGGAAACACATTATAAAGAGGCCTATCTGTAGGCCTTTAAAAATATTTTTAAGTTACAACACTTTAATTTTTTTTTTCATAAAAGATCTTTAATAACTGCAAACAAAATGAACAGAAGTAAGCACCGGCTGTATGAAAATCTCAAAAAAAAAACAAAATAAACAAACGTCCGAGAGAAAAAAAATTAATAAATACCCAAAATAAATAACGAATAATCGTCGAAAACTTTGGGCAATTATTTATTACATCAGATGACTCAAACTTCGTATGAATAAATGCAAAAGAAATTTGTTGCCCAACTTCTAATTTGTCAAAATCTCAGCATTTGTTCACCAAAGTTGGTTTTATGTCAGAACGAAACTGAAACCTCGAATAGCTGGCTTTAAACGTGCCTAAGCAGAAAAGTTTTTGCTACTAAAGCAAGAACTTTGAACTATTGTTCGTGTTCAAATCCTTCGGCTCAAAATTTTGGGAAGTCAAGGTCAGAATTCACACTGTATCAGAAATATTTTATTTACATATGTATGGCAGCGAGTGGCGTAAAAGTGTCTTCCCAATAAGTAGATCACGTGGAAAGTATTAAGGGTTTAGATTCTTGTAGAATAAAATCGCTACTCTATTTGAACATGTATGATTTTGAAATATAACGGAGAACTGACGATATTCTACCCGTTACGGTGTATGCCTCAATAGTAAAGTTTTCACTAGACACGATTTTAAAAAGGTCTTAGCATTGAGAGCCTATCTATTTTTTCACTAGAAGTACTCCGGCATAATATCACGTACATATATAAAATCGAAATAAAAGCAACTGAAGCGTATGATTTTAAATTGGACTGCTTTATTCATATTTTTGTTCAGATTTCTTAAACTTTATGTTTTCCAGTTCTATTTATTTATAATGGATTTCATTCCATGTGTGGAACAGCGCACATGTTTAAGCAAACACAAGAGTAATTTATCCAATATTTCATAAGGTCTGCAAAGTTTTCATAAAAGGAAAATATAATTTTCACATTAGAAACATTTATGAATTTCCTTTTAGAGTTGTTAGATCAAATAGTGCAGTGAAGTTTACGTTAACAACGTCCAGTATATTTTGTTAGTTATGTCTATGTTTCTTATCAATAACATCATAATTATTAAATCCAAATTTGCAAGAAAATCCCCAAAAAATTAGATACTGAAAACCACTGCTTTAACAGTTTTAAAGAAAATGTTGGTGATAAAACTGAGTGCCAGTATGTGCAGTGTCTGAATAGATATTTAATCGAAAATATTTTGCTATTGGCCACTCACCCTACTTATGCCATGCATAAGAAACCAGGTTGTAGGGAAATTAATAGCGATTTATTTTGTGAAAGTTAAAAGGAACATTTTAATACTGGTCTTTATGGATACATTGTGCACCGAAGAACGGATATTTTGTGCTGTGGTAGGGTACCCGGTATAAGGAAACCTTGTAACCAATTTTGTGTTTTCCTACTACATTAGTGTCCATTGCAAACATTATCTATTTAACCTAGCTCATGATGCTTTTGTTCTGGTATTATCTTTTTTTATTAATAAATAATAAAAAAACGAATAATGAGTCGTTTGAATGTTTCTTTCGTGATTTAAATTTAGTCTGCCGAACACCACAGTGACTTTTTATACGACTTAAGAAATTCACAAGAATGAGCTTGACTGTACTTTCCGAAGCTTTACAAAGTCAATAGCGATTAGAAATTGAATAGTATGGACGAGGATTATATTGCATGGAGGCCAAGTTGGTGCAATAACGCACTTTTCAAGTTAAATCGTGCATTTTTTGTCTTTATTACACAGCAGCCCCAATTAGTAATAACCTGATTTGCTCCAACGATTAAATTAGTAAGATTTTTAATTATATTTAGGTACAACCGTGGGTACTTCTACTGGTAAATGATAGCTTCCCTTCAAGAAGGCTTAGCAGAAAGGTACGATTAATAAAAAAAAAAAATAATTAAATAAATCCTACTACAAGCTACATTCATAGTGAACATTCTTTATTTATAAATTAGATAGATTTATTTTTTAAACACAAAAATCAAATACTCCGTCGAGGCTCTGCAATGACTCCGTTTCATAGACTAGGCTGAACATAACCGATGTACCTAGTGGTTTTCCAAAATACTGCATACGGTAATTTGGCTTGTAGCGTCTTTCAAAAATTGACGTTCTCTTCCCAACGCCGATCAGATCTTGTACGCGTTCAGGTTCAAATTTCACGTACATTTCTTGCAATCCGATATCCAAATTTTTGTGCACTGCGAAGAGGGAACAAACGTTACAAAACCGATTTAGCACGACATTTTATAATGAAAATCGTCAACAGCGACCAGCCCTTACTAAAAACCACTAATCTATTATTTGTTTATATGCGTGAAGTTGTTTGAAATTTTATACAAAATATTTTCCAGTCTTTTGTCGATAAATAAACTTGATTATTATCTGCTTCAGATTAAAATTTTTTTTTTACATGTTACTTTCTTTGTTTTCAATGCAAAAATTTTATATTTTGCTTTATCGTTTTTTTCCCACCTTTCTGGATCCGCCCTTGCATTTGTCGTAAATCCAACTAAAATTACTTCATATGTCTTAGCAAAACGGCATATATTGAAATCGCCATTACAACAATTTGATATGAATTCTACTAGTTGCGTAAATCAAAGTAGCAATGCAAAAAGAAACAATGCATATAAATGCACCATTGAAACCGACCAATGCGCTCAACGTCGCGTTGTGGCAAAATTGATTACAGTTATTACTAGGTTCATCAACCAACGCAGGAAGTTAGTGGCGGGTAAGACATAATGAAAGCCATGATATAATTAAAGCCGACAAATTTTAGAGTTATCTGACCACAGACAATTGGGAAAAGGTAGTCGAGAGCTAAGCTTAAATTAAAATAAAAATGTTTAAACGGAAAAAGTGACACGTCAGCTAGAAAAGTCCTTCATGCGATTATACTTTTTGGAACGTTCTAGAAAAAAAACCACCTGTGGATGGATGTCAGAAATAGTTGAGGGCACAAAAACAGCCACAAAAATTATCTTGTCACAACCACAATAAACAACAACAATATTTAATAAAACGCTCGAGCAAAATTCGAAGTAGCCCAGAGAGTTTTAAGTAAAACAATAGCCAGTTTTAAGTAGTGATACATAATCCGGAAAGTTTAAAACGTATCGAAAGCGACAATAAGCCCAACCAGTGAAAGCAAAGTAATAGGCTAGCTTACACAGCACATATATTATGACACTGCCACCAAATATACATTATGCTTTTAGATGTGCAATAACAAACTATGCTCACATAAAGTTAACCACCGCCCGAGTCACACACTCAGCTTTACCCAGAGTTAGCAATCAATTTTACAACCAAACAACGAAAAATTCGTCCACAGACATCTTCAGGACGGCGACACCATCTACCGCCTATATCTGCATATAAGCCCAAGTGCTGGAAATAACCCTCAGCACCCTAGCAACCATTAGCGTACCTACAAGGACAGCTTTAATTTTGGAGCAACCAATAGAAAATGCCTAGATTAAAATTTCATTAATGCCCAGTTTTTGACTCTATATTTAAATGTCATTTAGCTTTAAATTCTATTTAAATACGAAATACAGTTTTCAAGGCTTATTTCATTGCAACTTAAATGAGCAACATTGGGCATTTAAAGTTTATTTAAAGTCCAGAAAGTTATCATATGACTTTGACGTTTGTTTACCTCTCAATTTCTTGGTTAAAAAATATTTTTCAGAAATTAAAAGTTATTAAATATAAAAAGTATATATATGTATGTAAATTAAATTAAAAACTATAGATATCTGAATTTATAAGTACATATATATTTACATATACGTATATACATCAATTAATAAATAAAAAAGGCTACAAAATGAATTCCGATCAAAAAGACATGGGTGATGCTGAATTGTCTACAACTTTATTTATAGTGCACAGCTGTTTTCTTTAAAACTATCGATACATTTTTACATTTCATAGTGCTACCATATTTCTATTGCGATTTAATACGAAGAATTATTTAACACTGAAAAACTGAAGCTGTATTTAAATACAATTTAAATTTAAGTAAAAATTAATTAATTGCATATTTAAATATCAACTCAAAAACTGGGCATAAGATTGGTTTTTATTGAAGACATTTAAATTTTATATATTTTAATGAGTCTTCATGAAAAAAAAAAAATTAATGAATTTAAAATTAAATTTTTACTACATAAAGCAACAGCGTTTTCGCTTTTTTTCTTCTTTCATTGAGGTCACCCAAACACTCGCAAAGTATTACACTCTTTACCGGTTACAAGGGAACAAGTTTTAACAGGTGGTACTTTACCCGAAATAAAAATCTTGTTTGTAAGGGTGTCTGCCAGGAAGGTATACTACACTGTTTTTCCACCATTTTGGTAAGCATTAGTCTTAATAGTTCATATTTGGCAGTCGTGAAGTAGAGACATGGCAAATTTATTATGGAAAAATATTCGGTAAACCAGCGTGTTTTAATCGTTAAAACATTTTAACAAAATCAATCATCGATTACTGTGACGATGAGAAAGTTACGTGAAATTTTAGTGAATGATTTCGAAGAAAGAGGGACTGTAGCTAGTAGGCCCAAGCATGGACCACAACGTATGTAAGATATGCTGAAAACATTACTGCTGTTCAAGAAAGTGTTCAAAACAATCCATCAACCTCAATTCGACACCGTGCTCAGGAGCTTGATCTTCAAAGAACAACTTTGGCCACAAATTTGCACAAAGATTTGCATTTGTTTCCATTTAAGATTCAGTCGACACATGAGCTTCTTCCAGAAGACCATTTACGCCATCGTACATATGTCAATAGGATGCTACAGCTCGCCCATGACAACCCCGATTTTCATGAAAAATTCATAATGAGTGACGAGGCACATTTTCGTTTGAATGGATATGTCAATAAACAGAATGGTCGGTTCTGGGCAATGGAAATCTCTCAAATTGTTCATCAGTCACCTTTCCGTCCATTAAAAGTGACAGTCTGGTTTGCAATTTGGTCAGGCGTAATCATTGAATTTTACTTCTTTTAAATTACAAACCGTAACTGTCAATGGGGAGCGATATCGTGATATGATTGAAAACTTTTTAACTCCACAACTGTATGCTTTGGGTTTGACTAATATGTGGTTTCAACAAGACGGTGCCACATCGCATACAGCCAGGATTACAATGGAATTACTGCGATACCTCTTTCCAGAACAAGTTATTTCAAGGAATGGTGATGTTGATTGGCCTCCACGGCCCCCTGGTTTGACTGCTCCGGCCTCCTTTTCGTGGGGATATCTGAAAAGCAAGGTTTATGTAAACAAAGCAGAAACGCTGGAGCAACTCAAACAAAATATTCGTGATGAAATTAATGAAATGCCGCGTGAAATGTGTGAGAATGTAATGAAAAATGTGTTCAAAAGGGCTCGCATTTGTGATGCTAACAGAGGCGGACATTTATCTGATATTGTATTCCATACATAATTGCCGACATTAAATAAAATATTTATCAATACGATCCATTCTCTTTCAAAAATTATAAACAAACAAAGTAGTATACCTTCCCGGCGGAAGGGTACTGAAAGGATTGAAAAATTTACATATTTTTATTATATATTTTTCATTTAGCTATTTGAGTACTGTCAAAGATACACAACTTAATTGTCACAAATACTGATGTAAGCCGTCTAATATATGAAACTTGTTTTTGATCAAAAACTAACTAGAGAAGTCGTAGTGTAAGTTCAGTTTTACATTTTGTGTGCGGTTCATATTCCAATGAAATGTAGGGTAAACTTGCTTTACTTATTTCAATTTTAATACAAGTGCGAAAAAAGTTCGTTTTTGAATTTTGCTATCTATAAAAAATCTTAGTTTTTAGTCAAGAACCGCAGAGGAGAGCATTTAGTGTGAAGGGATAGATAGCTCCATGTATGTGCATACGAAGAAATTGTTAAAGCGAATGTATCATAGTTTAAAAACGATTCTGTGGTTTTTATCATGAAAATGTTCCAAATATTTAAACAAAATTTTCTGATCTTTTTTCAGTTCTAAAATTTACAATTATCTGGCTTTTCAGTGTGTGTGTGTGTGTGTGTATAAGCGTACGAATATAAAACTGGACACCTGGAAAGACATTGTCTCTTATTCAACTTAAATACTCAAAGTATTTTTCAATCAGCATTTTTTTTTTTCAAATGCACATCAGCAAGCGAAGCATGTCATATAAAGGGTTTTCTAACAAGGACTGGTACATGTTGTTAGTCAATTTTCTTGGTAGAGCGTCAAATTTGTTGCTACTATTTAATCACTGATAACAAGTCATTCTATCGATAAAGCTGCATTTTCAAAGCACAAAATTTTAAATTCATCTTTAACAACCAAAAGTGTCATATAAGTATGGCGCCAAATCCACACATTTGACATGGTGGCAAGGCAAACCCAAAAAGTTATGCAACAGAATTATTAAATATTGTACTTCTGGGTTCTGAAGCCGTATTGAACATTGAACGATGTCATATTCTAGACACAGCCATTTTGTTTTGTTGCATCTCAAGCTTGAACTTCCTTATTGGGAACCTCTTTACATACTTATCGACATGAGAGAAAAAAGTGGCTTTTAAAGTTCTTAGTTTTATAATTTTATTTTAATTAATACGAGTACCTAGAAATGTATCAGCACCCTAAGGAAATGTAGTGTTAGTGATTTATTGACAGGAGTTCTAACCAGATTCAATTCATTTCATGCGAAGGGGCATAAATATGTACATGAAATTTTTTCTTGCTCTAGGAATGTTGTACTCAAACGTAAAAATATGTCCAAATGAAAATCTTTATTTTTCCACAGATACTAAGGAGAGTTTTATAGTTGTCGTCATAAAATGAAATTTGTGCTGCATTCAGACATAGAATGGTTTTATGGAGTTTAACATCCCACACAGACAATAAGCATGAGTTTTTACTTTTAATTGCACGTTTCATTACAACCACAAGGATGTGTGGGATTTCATTGCACACGTGGAAAGTTGTCTTTTGAAAGGAAATCATGGCAGGCTACCGCCTGTTCTGATATAAGCTTTCCTTTTGTGTTATTATAAGAATTTTTAATTTTCGAATGCTCGTTCTCGTTTTGTTGGTGAATCGTAGATAAAAATCTAGTACAATTTTTTGAATCAAATCTAGAGTTTTCGGTTACTTTACGGCCGTTGGGTAAAATTTAAAAATTTGTTGAAATTCCGTTCTTTGGTTATTATTTTGAGAAGTTTAGGTTTTGTTTTTGGTAAAATTTTCGATTGCTTATCGAATTTTGAATTTTAGTTTTTTTAATAAATTTGGTTTTTTTAAACCTAAAATTATTAGCAGGATTTTAAAATTGCTAATGGATATTAGAGTTTTGGGTGATTTTCGATTTGTGGAACTTAGTTTTTTTATTATTTTGGCAAAATTGTTAGGCTTTATTGATTTTGAAATATTAGGATGAATTTCCGAATTGTGATGACTTTCCGGTCAAATAACCGAATTTTTATAACAGTTTTAAGTTTTTGATAAAATTTCGGCAGGGTGAAATTTGAATAATTGATGCAATTTCGTGAAATTTTAATTACGGGTAATTTATTTGTGAAGTTTCGGTATTTCGATGATTTAAATTTTTTGGTAATATTTTTTTGAGTTTTAATACCTTTTATTATCTAAACCGATTTAATTACTTGCTCCATTTATTAAAAATTAATGAGAAACTAAAGAATAATAGGTTGCAAGAAAAATTATTTCATCGATAAACTATTTGTAATTAATATTCATATATGTTGAAAAAATAAATAATTAAAAAGAAAACTTTTCTAGAATCTACTCTGCAATTAAAGATATTTTGCATATTGAAAGCTCAATTAATTAAATCGTTTCTTATATTCCTAGTAATATGTTTCTTTAATAATAATTCCTCTGCTCTTAATAAGTCTTGTCAATTTCAATATGCGTTTCGGAAACTTGGTTTCCTTTCGATGTAAATGATTCTGTGTTTAATTTAACAGGCTTTAAACTTTTCCGCGCAGATAGAAGGATTCTAATTGATAATGTTGAAACAAGGGCTAGAGGTGGTGGAGTCGCTGTGTATATTCGGGATGGTATATCGTGTAGGGAGAAGTTTAGGACGATAACTGGTAGCGATATAGAATATTTATTTCTTGAGATATCTAGTATGGATAGGAGGAAAATGCTTCTAGGTTGTGTATATAGGGCTATCCTTGCGGATTTATCTGTCCAATACGAGGATATAGTAATAGCAGGTGACTTTAATAATAACCTGTTAAACGCTAATCCATTAATTGAACCCATGCGTACTATTGACCTTTATCCAGTAAACACTTATTATCCAACACACTTTCACACTACTTCGAATAGCCTAATTGACTTGATATTTGTCAACCACAAGTCTAGAGTACTCATGTATGACCAACTTTCAGCCTCAGCTTTCTCAAGGCATGATATTCTATTCTTAACCTATGATATGTCCATGAATAAGAATGATACAATTATTTCTTATCGTGATTATAATAATATTGATTACATTTTGCTTAATCATTACGTCGACAATATCTCTTGGGATCAAATTTACACTTTTGTGAGTGCTGATGATCAATTGTCGTTTATTAATGGAAATATTAAATACTTGTTTGAATTATGTGTCCCAATAAAGACCAAGCGAATAAGAGCCAGCCAACAACCTTGGTTTGGTCCTGAAATAAAATTGTTAATCGAGAAGCGAGATGCTGCTTATGCTAGATGGAAAAGGTTTAAAACTAATGATCTTGAAATTAGCTATAAATCTGCGCGAAACGATGTCACGAAACGAATCAAACTTGCAAAGTCCTCGTTTTATCGAAGCAAATTTTCGTCCGCTATTGATAGCAAATCTAAATGGAAAGAGATACGTAAAATTGGAGTAGGTCAGAAACTCTCTTTATTATGTAACCCTGACATTGATGTAAATATTTTGAACAATAAGTTTGTAATTTTTGATGCTCCTTCACCTTCAGATAAAGTATATGATGACCTATGTTACGTTTCAATGGAAAATCCTTTTAGTTTTCGTTGTGTGGATCAGCTGGAAGTCTTCAAAGCTTTTTCGGCAATCAAGTCGACTGCAGTTGGTATGGATGATATAAGTCCTATTTTTCTGAAGGTCCTAACTCCAAGACTGCTGCCCTACCTTACACATCTATTTAATACAATTCTCACAAAATCAAGTTTTGCGGAAGAGTGGAAGCTATCGAAAATAGTCCCCATTCCCAAGGCGAACAAAGAATATCGGCCAATTGCCATTCTCTCCTTTTTATCCAAGGTGGTTGAAAATCTGATGAGCAAGCAAATAAGTGAATATTTGATATCTGGAAATTTTTTATCTGATAAGCAATCGGGTTTTATGAAGGGCAGAAGTTGCATTACGGCATTGGTCGACGTAGTCGAAGATCTAAGATCGAAACTCGATGGAAATATGGTAGCTTTTTTGGTACTTCTTGATCACAGTAAAGCGTTCGATACTGTTGTCCATTCGGTTCTGTTGAAAAAACTTCAAAAACTATTCTATTTTTCTAGCTCAGCATGCAGTCTTCTACATTCATATTTGAGCAATAGATCCCAAACAGTCTATCTTAACGGTAACAGATCAGAGCCAATTAACGTTAGTAGGGGAGTTCCACAAGGCTCTATTCTTGGGCCTCTTCTTTTCTGTCTTTACATCAATGATTTGCCTGATATTTCAATTAACAGTAAAATCCATATGTATGCTGACGACGTGCAACTTTATCTTAGCACTAATCTCGATGATATTAATTTTTGTGTAGAAATAATCAATGATGATTTGAACGAGATAAGTAAGTGGGCAAGTTCTAATGGGTTGTGCATTAATCCACTGAAATCTAAGTGCATCATAGTGTCCAAGTCCAAGAACAATTTTTCTAACATTCTTATAAAAATAGATGATAAGGATATTGCTCTTGTGGATTCTGCATCGAACCTGGGAGTCACTTTCAATAATAGACTTACTTGGTCGAATCACATTAGTATTGTAGTGGGCAGAGTACATAGCATGCTTCGTAGCCTATGGGCTGTCAAAGATTCAACGCCATTTTCTATACGTATGCTGTTAGCGAAGACATACCTTGTTCCAGCTCTTCTTTTGCAAACTGTGGTAGTAATGACTTAGGTAAACTTAGAGATGCATATAATATATTTTCCAAAAGGGCCGTCGTGACAATATTTCGTTATATTCTAACCAGATTTTTCACATGAAATTCGATGACCTTTTGAAATTTAAATGCCTTGTCTTAATGCATAAGATAATCACAACTGAACAACCACCATATTTATATGGCAGGATCCAGTTTGCCAGATCTAACCGTGGAAGGATTATAATTCAACAAAAATACAAGAGCCTTTTGTCACAACGTCAATTTATAATATACACCACAAGTCTATGGAACTCTTTACCGCATTATATTCAAAACTTAGGCAACGCAAACTTATTTAAAAGAGAGTTAGCTAAAACATATGCTTGAAAATTTTTGTGTTATATTTATATGTGTTTTGTATTATTTTAATTATACACTTTTATCATATTACTTTGTTTTATGTGTACTATGTTCTCCTTTTTGTCTTTTTTTATATGTAACAACTAATTTGCTTTACTCACGAGCACTCTAACTTATAAGATTATTATCTTGTTGTGCTAGTTCTACAATTTAATAAATAAATAAATAAATAAATAAATAAATCTTGAGAAATTTTTGGATAATTTTATTAACATCAATAACAAAGAAGTCTTGTGGAATTGACATAATTGACATTAAATTATTAAAAACTGACAATAGCGATTTCTCTAGATGCTAAAAGAGCTTTCGTTCATTTACAGTTCTCTGACTTAGGTAACATATACTCTAATGTTCCCCATTAGCATGTAGGCTATCCTCACTTTAGATCGAATTATCTCAGTTTGCTTATGACTGTCTTGTTTACTCTCATAATTAATCTCCTCTTTGGACATTAAATCAGGTTTCAGAACACTTGAATACTCGAAGTGTGAGCCTATCTGTTTACGTATTGCTGAGAGTATGCAATTGGGACTTTGCATTAGTAATATTGAAATTTCTTTTAAGGATGACATTAAATAGCTTTTAATATTTAACAAACATGTCCGTTTAGTTTACTAAACTTTTACTTTGAATCGTTCTGCAGGCGATATTAAAATATTCAAATAACTCCTCTGGAGTAACACCCATAGGTCATTACGATTGTGATATTATTATTAGATTTATTTCAAGATCCGCCTTTCAGATATATATGAAAATCGGAAATCTTCTAGTTGGTTACATGTAAATTATATATCTTCATTTCCATTGCCTTCGTGAATGAAGCTGCACAGCCTTCTGATGTATCTATTTCTTTGAGATATATTTTTTCCTCATAATGTGCAGGGCATTCATAGAGGTTAGTTCAAATTTTTGTTAATTTTTTATACCTAGTTTTAAGATTAATTAAGTTAGGTGATTTAGTCTCAAATCATGCTCAGCACAGGGGGCAAGGGCATTCGATTTCTTCATTATTTCCTTACAAGAATTGTATAAAAATTTGTTACATTCTAGTCCTAGGTTTTTTTCATCATGTTTTATACTGTACTATTACATGTTGTCATAAAGAATCAATAAAATCTGCCAATACGAAATTTTTAATTGTTTTAATTTATTTGTGAATTTTTTTCCTGGTGGATTTTTGTAGTTTCGGTTTTTAAAGTTTTTTGTTAAATTTTTAATTTATTAGTACATTTTTTCGGCAAAATATCGAAATTAAGCAAACTTTAGACTTTTTTATTGAAATTTTGATTTTAGTTAATTTTTTCAGTTTAGTTAATTTGATTTTTGTTTTTTTTTATGAGTTTTCTTAAATATTTTGTTATGTTTTCTTATCGACAATTCACTGGTTCTGTGGTAAATTTTAGATTTTGTGTCAACTCTCAAATTTTGGTGAAATATCCATTTTTCTATGATTTTTCATAATATTTATAACTTTTATGATTTTTAATTCATTAATGGATTTATAATTTTTGGAAATTTGTAATTTAATATTTAAAATTTTTACAATATTTTTGTGCTGCTGCAAATATTTGCGTTATTTGAGGTTTTTCAAATTTGGATTTTTCTTCAAATTACGATTTCTTAGTAAAGTTCCAAAATTTGGTTAAATTTCAAATTTTTTGTGGTGAAATTTTGATGAATTTTATGAACCCCTCCTTTTTGATGAAATTTTTATTTTGCTGATATTTAAGAGCTGAGTGAAATTCTATGTTTTTTTTTAAATTTCGGTATATTAGAATCTTTGTTCTCTTCTTACTTAAATTTTTGGATGTTATGTTATTTTGGTGAATTTTCGAATTATTGCGAATTGCCACATTTTTGCGAAACATAGTTTCTTTTCAAAATTTTCAGTTCCGTTTCGCTATTTGATAAAATTTATAAAATTTATAGTTTTTATGACTTTTATTTGTGGTAGAATTTTTAAATTTCGTTCAATTCTAAAATTGTGATGAAATTAAAATTATTATTTAATATTTCACTTTAATTTCGATTGTTGGTAGAATTTATAGTCTTCAATGATAAGAATGATGAATTATAATTTATTTGTTCGTTTTTTTCTTTTAATTTGCGGATTTTTGGATTGCGGTGATATTTAATTTTTTTATTATTTTGTTTACGATTTTATCGAATTGAAAACTATAGTAATTAATCGAAAAATTTCTCCCGGCTCAACTACATTTTTCATTATGTTTATTAAGAAAAAACAAGTTTTATTTTATTAATACGGAAATATTTATAAAATACTAAAAAAATAAATTTTGAACACTAGCGGAATACATGCATTTTCTGTTTTTTTTTTTACAATTAATGTTACGTGTTCAGTTAAAAACCACGTATCAACTGCAGGGCACCGGGAAATGTGTTCACTTCATCGTACCTGCTTTCATGCTATCTCTGAGCTGGAAATTGATAATCTTAAAAGAATATAATGACTAAAGTTACAGTGGAGTTAACTTCGCTCTAACCAAAGAGAGAAAGTTTCGAAAAATATGAAAATTATGAGAAGCTTTCGTATTCAAGTTTTCATCGTTCAAAACTTAACTTTTCAGTATTGAAATTGCCCCTGAATTGGTTATTTGTTTAATTTTATATCTTTTGAAACTCATACATATTTGAGTGAGGAGTTCTTTTAATTTGGACTTTAACGTAAAATGATGATTTTTTACTTTATTTTTGTGAGATTGAAAAACGTATGGTGAAAATTTAGGTGATGTTCGAATTTGTAGCATTTTTTGATTTTTAATTTTTGGTCTTTGGCAAATTTTGTAAGGATTCAGAATCTGTATATTTTGTGGAATTATTCAAATTATTTTCCCGTTTTCAAATGTCTTTAAAATCTTCAATATACTTCCTGCCCTAAGTACATTAAGAATAATACACCCTTATTAAAGGATGAAAATTACACGAGAAGTATAAACTTCTACACGTTCTATTTCTAATCAATTCCTACTTGTGTGTGTGTTATTTTTGGGAATGGACAAAATTGTTGAACAATACATTTATAAATGAGTTATGTGCCTCTTTCCTCTAAAAATAGCTATTTCGTTACGTTATTATGAAAAGCAATGTTCTTAAAATAAGAAATACTGGAAGTAGTGAAGGCAAAACATGAATTTTTTTAAATATAAAGTAAAGTTATTAAATCTAAGTGCGTGTTGCATTCTGCAACAAAATTTTTTATGTATGGCAGGGATGGTGAAGTATCGTATTGCAAATTACACTCAAAGAAAAAACATTGTCGAGGTAACCGCAAGAGCAAGATATTATGATTAAATTACAATATATATATCGAATCAGTCCGTATTATTAAAGTGGAAAATAAAAATATAGTCGTTTTGGAACCATAAAAATGATTCAACCGACTCTAACATTTCATCTTTTTATCACAAAGCATTGTTTGATTGATTCTTAATTATACTTTGAATGCCAACAAAAATTACGTATAATCTTTATTGACAACATTTTATGATTGAAGTTATTATAATATTTTATCACGCTCATAATACTTCGGTTGTGGTTAGAAGTCTACTAACTTTAACTCTCAACTTAACCATTTATGTTATCATTTTTATAGATGGCTGTCAAACCCATCTACTAAACAGCGTTTGTTGGTTCAGATGCAGTATGACCGCGCTTTTGTTCTTTTTTTTTTCAGGCATAAGCAGACTCTAAAAAGACTCTAATTTTTGCCACGGTTTGTGCCACGTAGCTTTATAATAAGCAAAAGCTTTTAAATAAGTGAGCAAATGTTAATAATTTTAGGTAAAATTATTAAGTTTCAGAGGTAAGTTATATAAATTATTAAATTAACAGCCAAATTAAAAACCTAAAGCTACTATTGAGAACTTTATTCGGCAGTATAGGTTAGGTTAGGATGAGTGGCTGCCTGCAACGCAGGCACCTTTGGTCCACATATCCGGTGCTTTTGTGTCTTATAAGAAGCATATTTCGTTAGGCAAATTTAAAGTAATCGTTTAAGATACATATTAGTTACAACTATAGCTTTCTTTGTAACTTAAATAAACAAGATCTATTAAATAAATTGTATATCAAGTGTAGTTGATACTTAAATGCCAGGAATGAGAAAATCAAAAATCGATAAAGAAAACCCTAACCCGGATACAAATACCCAATATCTTACTTAAATGCACCAGACGGGTTTATTCATAAATTCTTTATAATACAAGTATCGAAATTATTGAATTGAAATTTCTTGAAGCACTCTCTATGGATTTATTATATTTAATTTATGTTTTAACATGTTTCAACATATTTTCCTTTGCTATCCAATTTATAAATTTCATTTGTCTTAATGTAGAAAATATATTTAGTTGTTTTTGAGATAAAAGTTTAATAAAAATGTATATCATACAGTCAGGCAACATTACTAAAGACACGTAAACATACATATGTGGAGAAAAATGGACATACCTACGTATTCCCAATAGTTGGGTTAAACATTATTTTTCTTTTCATCTTCACTCATATTGTGTTAATGTAATTAAAACACTTAAGAGTTAATTTAGACTTTACGACAATCTTAAAAGATGAAATACGAATATTAAAAACTCCAGTAATATAACATCACTAAAACAAGAAAGTGCGTAAAAAGTTACAAAAAATTTTATATTAGTCTACTGAACTAAACTTCACAAAACTATTGTATAGGTCTTAAATCGAGTATAGCTTTCAAAAACTTGCTTTTTCAGTTAGAAAATAGAACTATTAACAAATTTAATTCTCTTAGAATTGGTATTAAAATATAGATAATGACAGGTCAATGTTAAAATCATACGTTATCCCTCAAATCGGACTAGTTTATGGTAAAAAAAAACCAAGATGCGACCACTTCATGACGGCGTATGATAAATGAGTAATTTGAATAAAAATTGCTCATACGCAAAATTGTGAAAGACAAAACAATCAACAAAAACGAAAATTAAGCAATATGTAATATCTTTAGGGTATGATAAATTTAAATTCAGGATGATATCAGTGCTTATTTCTGCTGCCAGCACTGTTTAAAATAATCATTCAGGAACAATCTGTCAACACGTTTGTTATGAAATCAGCAAGTCGATGGTTGCTATGATCAGTAATATGATTCAAATCCAGGTATCGGCGTACACTTTTAAATTGGTATTGTTTTCGAACATAAAAATCTGATATGAATTGTTGTAATCAAATACAATTGGCTTTATATAAAATACCATTTTTGACGTGTAATTTCCGGCACATGGCCATTTTTCTTGTCGCAAAATATATCCTGTTTATATCCGCAATTGCAAGAACATCGTTTGTACGACTGAAGCTCGTGCACGGTTAAATGGTTACCAGTTAATATAGATGAGGACAAAAAAGTAACATCCAACAGTGTTGGTAGCTGCAGATCCATGATTAATGCCTTTATTTCAACGAAGCATTATTGATGTGTGACCTTTGTACTTTCAACAAGATTACCCGTCATGCAATATAGTTTGGAATAATATATTGGCTAAGTATCTACTTTAAGTTTGCCCTGCATCAGAAGTTTTAAAATTTACGGTTTTATTTTCTTTTAATTCATTCACAATCGCTCGTTTATGCCGATAGTTCAGAGACTCATTTCATTTGCAAATTCATCTTTATTTATCATTTACATATTTAATAAATACATTTTTAATATTCGAGATTTTGTCTACGTATTTAGATATTACAGCGAATTACATTTGTTTATCACAGATATTGCTATTTGCTTGTTGGTAACATTATGATAATTTTTAAAGGCAAAAGTAGGAAAAAACTTTTATTTGAAATATAAAAAGAAAATTCAAACAGTAATAAATATATATGCATACAGTATATTATACGAAGATAATACCTCTTACGGTTTGATGATTTAACTTATAGACACTATTTAAGCTGACTCTCTGCATTCCCCTATCAAACGAGAGGGAGAATTTTCTATATTTTCAAAGTATTTGCTATTAAGTTTTCTTATAAAATCGGCAAGGAGCTCGTGACCAGATTCATTATGTAGAAGTTGAGTGGAGTATTTCCAATGTTTTTTTATATATAATTTTAAGGCATTTGTTTTGTATTATTTGGAGTTTCTTGAAATGAGTCTTGGCTGCCTTAGACCATACAGGGCAGACGTATGTCAGGGTTGGTCTTAATACACTCTTGAAAATTAAATTTTTGTTTCGGATATTTAGAGTTGAGCGTTTGTTTAATATTGGCCACAAGGCCCTAATCGATATAAAACATTTTTTACATACTTCTTGGATATGTTTTCCGAAATTGAGTTTTTTATCTAAATGCATGTCTAAGTATTTGACATCATTTAGTATTGAAACATGCTCATTTTTGAAACATACATTGCGATTCGGGTGGCGTTTGGGTGACTAGTTATATGGGAATATAATAGCCTGAGTTTTCGAGGGATTTATTTTTATTTTCCATTTGTAAAAGTATTTTGCACAGGCCGAAATACCCTTTTCCATTTTTTTTTATTAGAGCTTTAGTAAGTTTGCTAGATGTTATGAGAGCTGTATTATCTGCATAGTATGCCACTGTTAAGAACGAGGGGGGTTTGAAGTCAGAGCAGAAAATTGAGTACAACATTGGAGATAATATTGAGCCTTGTGGAAGCCCTGATTTATAAGATTTAGGAGAATATTGAGTGTCGTTGATCGCCACAACAAATGTTCTATCGCTAAGTAAGTCTGCAATAATATTGCACAAATGTTTCGGTATATTGGAGTGTATTAGATTATATATAAGGCCGTCATGCCAAACTGTGTCAAATGCTTTTACAACGTCTAATATAATTAGGCCAGTCGATTTTTTAGTCTGCTTGTTTGCCTTGATGATGTTTGTTATTCTATTAATTTGGTGTACAGCGCTGTGGTATTTTTTGAATCCGAATTGTTCGCTGGCTATTAATGACGTGTTTTCAATAACTACACTAATACGGTTTTGTATAACTTCTTCATACGGTTTTCCTAAATTACTTAACAAACTAATTGGCCTGTAGCTATTCGGATTAGTTTTAGGTTTATTAGGCTTCGGAATTGCCATAATTTTAGCACTTTTAAAATGTTTCGGAAAATAGTTTAGTTTTAAACAGCTATTGTAAATAGCTCTTAATAGTTGTATAGCTTGCAAGGGTAGATTTTTAATTAAAATATTAGAGACATCATCAAGCCCGGGCGATTTAGATGGTTTTAGAGTTGAAATTAATGTAGTTATTTCGTTGAGCGATACCAAAGAGAAATTGTCGTCATATGCATTTATTACTTTAAATCTCTTGAGCTTAGAGGTAACCGTTTTGTCGATAGAGAGCTTGTAATTAGATGTAAGACCGTTGGCACTTGAAAATGTGTTAGAAAGTATTTACGCTTTTTCATGATCCGTAATAATTTTTGTATTACCTTGGATGAAATTTGGAATTTTTTTTTTACCTCTTAGGCTCCTGCTAATCTTCCAGAATGATTTATCCCCTGGTTTTAGTTTTGACAGCATTTTGTTCCATCTTTCATTACGAAAGACATTTATTTCCTTATCGATCATAGTGGTCAAAAATTTTATACATTGTTCATAGAACTGAAGATCTGATCTATTCGATGTACGCTTACATCTCCTTTTAAATAATCTTCTTGTTTTTATTAATCTCATAGTACTTTCGGGTAAAACTGTTTGACCGGGGGAACTCAATATTGGAGAGCAGCTGTTACGGGCCTCCAGTAATGTTTTAACAAATTTTGTTATTTCAGAGTCGACGGACGTTTTCGAGTTGTGGTGCGATAAATTATATCGGATTTTATTATTTAATATGTAACGAAATTTAGTCCAATCCGTAAGTTTGTAATTGTAGTGTATTGTCTCTGTTTCATAGACTGTTGCATTTAAAATATTGCAGACAATAGGTCTGTGGTCGGAGGGGATGTCATACTCGAGTACCTCTAAGTTTATGTTAAGTGTGCTGTTGCTTAACGCCAAGTCAATAACTGAAGCATTTCTATTTCTTTGTGATGGATAAAAAGTCGGTTTATTGGGGTAAAGTATAAAAAAGTTATTTGATTGTTCTAGGTTAAATAAAACATTGCCAGCCGTATTGTTGTTGATGCAATTCCATGCAGAGTGTTTTGCGTTCAAGTCGCCTAGTAAAAGAAAATCTTTATTTAGCGAGATTAATTTCAAAATATCGTTGGCAAAACTGTTTTTATATTTCGGAGAATATGCAAGTTAACAACATTGCTGACAATGATTGCACCAAAACATTATGGCGAAACTATAAATGATAAATTCTTGTGAAACATTTGACTCAGCAGTTTCCAAACATGCGCAGACGTAACCCGATATGATATCCGGTTACGACATGTGAATTAAGCTGGTCAGCGGTTTCCACGATTGAGGTGCAAAGCAGCAGTGAAAGCAGCGAGGCTAAAAAGATTGATGTGAGGCAATGTTGAAGTTAGTCTTGGCTACGGATCGTTCGCGTTTAGTTTAATTGTGTTAGAACTAAATAATTTAAAAATAAAAAATATAAATTCCTTGAACTAATAAATACGAGTTTTTATTTCTAAAAGGCACCGTTGACCGCGCTTAATTTTATATTTTTTTATAAACCCGATTACGAATTCCTTAACTGGCGCCCGAGCAGGGACCGGTATAATAACAGTGAAGAAAATCTTGCCGCAGTAGGAAGCATCGGTAGCGAACTTGACAACTACCACTGTTGCTTCCAAAAAGAACTAACAGGATTCTTCCGGTACCGGTCGTCGCGAACGTTCCGTGTGCTAAGGCTCAAAAATAGCCTTAAGAAAAATAATTTACTAATTTTTGAATTTTTTAAATAAAAAGAATTTCCAAAAAATAAAACACAAAAAAGAAAGGAAAAAAATACTTAAATTTGAAAACGAGAAATTTTTAAAAAAAATAAAAAAAGTGAATCTTAAACGAAAAAATTTTTCCTCTAGAAATAAAAAAGGAAGAATTCAGAAAAATATTAAAATTAAAAAAAAAATCCTTTGAGATAAAAGAAATTAAAAAAAAGAAAAATCTTTAAATTTAAATAAAAAAAGGGTGAACCTAAAAGGGAAAATTTTCCTCTATAAATAAAAAAGAAAAACTCAAAAAAATATTAAAATTGAAAAAAATCCTTTGAGATAATAAAATTTAAAAAGCGAAAAAATAGAAACTTTTAAATTTGGTAAAAAGGTTCAGTGAAACTAGGAAATCAAAAAAAGAAAAAAAACGAGACTTCTGTGTATTGTGTATGTGTCAAGCCGATTATGTGCAGCGTTTTCTTACTGTAAGTACACGACCTTTTCTTTATTTTTCATACATATAAAAAAAATAAGAGGACATAGACAATTTTTTTTTTCGATATGGAGGATTTAAAAAAAGCGGTGACGAAATTGTCGGGTGCTGTAAACGCAATGATTAATCAATTCAGAAGCGTTGAGGCACGGCTGGGTAATATAGAAGAGTTAAACGGTGAAAATACTCAGGTCCTGAACACATTCAACAGTGGGGTCGCCAGCATGTCACACCGGGTCGAAGGAATAGAAGGAAGGATTGCCACTTTAGAGGCACTATCCTGTGCTGCCCTCGAAACATCCTTATCGGTTCAATCAAGGGCTCCTTCAACAGAAGAAGAACTGCAGGCAATAACCCGACTGCCAAACACCGTAAAAGAACTCCAGGTTTTTGAAGGTGATCCGACCGAGTATGTATCCTGGGTCCAAAACGTCCAGGATATACTAGCGGATTATCGAATTATGGAAGGCAAACCGCTGTATCGCGCAATTCTAAAAAGTATACGAAACAAGGTGCGACGGGGCGCGAATGCGGCATTAGTTTCGTACAACGTATCTACCTATGCTTGGAAAGGGATGAAGAGGTGCTTATCATTACACTACGCCGACAAGCGTGACATACGGACACTCGACCATCAATTAGGACAACTAGCCCAAAGGGGTCGCACTGTGGACGCATTTTACGCCGCAGTTAATCACCAATTTTCCCTGATCGTAAATAAATTACAGACGGAAACTTACTCGACCGAAACTGTAGAAGCTCTGATAGAAACCTACCGAAATAAGGCACTGGACGTGTTCATCCGGGGATTGGATGGAGGACTTTCCACTCTGCTATTGGTCCAAAAACCAAGCACCTTGCCGGAGGCATATAATGCTTGTTTAACCCTACAGAACCTGATTCCTGTACCAGTAAATCACATGCCAAAGGTACATATATCTGCCAGGGCCACGCCACAGGCAACTAATTATATAAATTACCCACATCCCCTTAGGAACATATTCATACCTAGGGGAGAACAAAACTTTGCTAGGGGCGGAAACAACCAATACCGTCAAAATATACCACCACCGCGTCGTTGGGAATGAAATGGCGCGAAGCGGCATTAGAGGGGAAATTAGAACAACCACGGATGAACCAATTTATACCAAGAGCTATCCCTACCCAGTCAACATGCGAGATGAGGTGAACAAGCAAATAAAGGAGCTCCTAGATAATGGCATAATTAGGCCATCAAAAAGCCCCTACAACTCACCCATCTGGATCGTCCCCAAGAAGGCAAAGGCAAATGGGGAAAGACAATATCGAGTAGTGATCGACTATAAAAGACTGAATGCGGTCACAATAGCAGACACTTATCCCATACCTGATATTTCTTCAACTCTAGCCAGCCTCGGGAATGCCGCTTTCTTCACAACACTTGACCTTACTTCCGGATTCCATCAAATCGCCATGAAGCAAAGCGATATTCCAAAAACCGCTTTTTCTACGATGAATGGCAAGTTCGAATTTTTAAGGCTATATTCCAGCGTATGATTGACGATGTATTAAGGGCAAAAAATGCTATGTGTACATTGACGACATCATCATTGAGTAAGACTGAAGAAAATTATGCTACCAACGAAAAGGAAATGTTGGCAATCGTATGGGCACTCGACAATCTCCGGAACTACCTCTATGGTGCAAAAAAGATAAGAATATATACAGACCATCAGCCGCTTACCTACGCTTTGGGTAACCGGAACTTTAACGCAAAGTTGAAGAGATGGAAAGCCCGCATTGAAGAATACAGTCACGAATTGATTTACAAGCCAGGTAAATCAAATTACGTGGCTGATGCACTATCACGCCTGAAGACTCAAACTAACCATCTGACGTCGAGCACAGGTACTGCTAGCGAAGGTGCTGACTCAAAAACTGAAACTGCATCAGAGGGAGCCGTGAGCGACTCTGCAACAATATCGGCATCCAAGGGTCGCGACGAGAATGAAACAGCTTACAACGATCCACGGGCAGCGACACTGCGGCAACAGTGCATAGTGCTGAAGAGGGCAGTTCGGATTTGGTACCACATGTAGAAGCCCCCATCAATGTCTTTCGAAATCAACTAATATTTAGCGGAAGCATATGCGCCCACGAAGAACCACATCCTGGGTACACACGGCACTACATCCCCGTCAATAGCCTTTCCAGGGAACACCTAACAGAAATATTAAAGCAAAAGTTAAGACCTAATATACTTAACGGAATTAAAATGCCCGAGGAAAAACTTTCACTTTTTCAAGATGTGTTTCGCGATAATTTCTCAAGGTACAAAGCACGAATCAAACAAAGAATCGTCGAAGATCTCAGGAATAATGACCACATTTTAGAGATAATGGCCAAGGAACATAGAAGGGCACACCGAAACCTCGCCGAAAACAGGCAGCAAATTTTAGAAAAATATTATTTCCCCAGAATGAGCAGCCTCATCTGCAAAATTCGTATCAACCTGTGATGTTTGCAAATTAAACAAATACGACAGGCACCCATCCGTTCCTCAGTTACAAGCAACCCCGATACCGTCGTACCCCTGCGAAATCCAGCATATCGATATTTTCGAAATTCAGGGCGAAAAATGTATTTCATGTTTGGACAAATTTTCTAAATTCGCCAAACTTTTTCACATAAAAAATCGGTCGACGCTGCATCTACGCGAAAAAATTATAAAACTATTGCATTATTTCACAGCTCCGAAGGTCATAGTTACGGATAACGAAAGTGCTTTTCTGAGTCCAATCATTCAAAACTTTATCAAAATTTTAGGAATTCCTAAGAGCCGAATATAAGAATCTCAAGCTAAGAGAGTTGTTAAATATTACAGTAGACCGCCACAATGACACACACCCACTCGGAAAAAACCGAACGACGTATTCTTTAATAGGTCCGAAAGGATAAATTTTCAGAAACTGCTAAACTTTAAACAAAAGATTAATAATGACCTCTCCTCTGAGTTAAAAAGAATCCAAAAACTCCAGCGAGAGCGACATAATACTAACCGCAAAAGCCAAAAAAAATTTAGAAAAGGGCAAATCGTTTATGTAGCTCGCAAACAGAGGCAGGGTAAACAGAAACCCCTTTACGTGAAAGAAAGGATTTTAAAAGACAATAGGGTCACGGTTTCAACCGAGAGCGGCCGAAGAATTCATAAAAACCATATTAGAAACGAAATCTTGCCGAGCTCCTCTATCTAAGCTGAAATAGATTTTATTTTCTACACAAAAAATACATGTTTTTGTCTCCTTTTTTTACCTCTTTCACTGAACCTATCAATAGAAAAATTTAAAATGCACCTGAAAGTGAACTAAGGGCCCTGCAAATAATGGCAATGTCAAAGCTTGGGCAACTCAGCAATGGCATAAGGCTGAGGTGGCATCGGTAGTGACATTGCACATTTAAGACAAGCCTTGTTGGAAGTACGGTGTTATTATTTGAAAAACCACAATTGGCAAAAAAGCTAAGAAACCAATCAGGAAGTTACTTTTTCCACAAAAAAAAAATGGAAAAAAAAACTTTATGAAAAAGAAATAAAATACTATCACTTAGAATCAAAGAAAGTAAAAGCGTTTAGCCAAAGGCGGCGTTTCATCTCAAAATAACTAACGAAACAAGAAATAAAATGTTAATACCTAGAATGTAAGGAAACTAAAACGTTCAAACAAAAAACGATGTTTAACCTTTCTAGCACAAAAATATTTTATAAATTTATATTTTAAATATAATTTTTTTTTCTTCTCTGAATCTTAAAAATCTATTTTCCTCTCACAAACAAAAAAGTGATACTGTTAACTCAATTATTACATGAAACTAACACGACTAACCCATAAAAAATATAAAAAAACACATGTGCTAATGGATTAATTCCAGATTGATGCTGTTAGCAGCAACAAGCACCATGCGCCTTTTCAAATATACAGCTCCCATTATCTCCATTAAAGAAGGCAGAGGCTCCATAGTGGATGGCCACTTTAGAATGGTACATGCGGCAAACCTGACGGAGTATGAGTCGGTACTGGGCACGGATAGGCACCAAATGATCGAATTTCACCTACAACAAATAAAGGTTCATATCCGCATCCTGAAGGGCAACACTCTAAGGGAGAAGCGCGCTATCGAATGGTTAGGCTCTGCATGGAAATGGCTGGCTGGGAGTCCTGACGCTTCCGACTGGAGCTCGATTGTCGACAACAACAACCAACAACATTACGTGAACAAGAAAATAATCAGCCTGACACACACTATAACTAATCGTATGAACCAAATTGTGCAAAGAATGACAAACGAATCTGATGAGGTTGGAGACGAAAGGTTGAGCTCAATCCTGCTGAACAAGGTACTAGTGCTGAAGGAAGAAGTCCATGAACTAACGCGAGCATGCCAGATGGCCAAAGCTGGTATAATTAACACCAACCTTCTCGACAGCGATGAATTAAGGAGAGCAATCTCGGAGGTCGCCACTTTACCATACGTCAACGACATTGAGGCTCTGGAATACAGTATGCCCTCCGTTTATACAAACGGATCCATGCTACTCTACGTCATATCAATACCAAAAATTAGAGACGAAATCTACAACATGCAAAAGAATCGACCTGCCGTTCAAAAAATTGCTGCTTAATGAAGCCGAAGCATATGGTGGCGCGGGCAACTGCAACACATTCAGTAATCTAACAGTCTGCCAGCAAGAAGACTTAGTAGAACTAGAGAAGGAGGAATGTAGCCCGAAGCTGCTGAGAGGCGGACAAGCTGAATGCATCCACGAGACGAAGACTGGAAACGAAGTTGAACTCCTTGAACAAAGTACGTTATTTGTCACGAACTTCAACGGCAGCATTACATGGGCCGGAGGAGAAGAACATCTAACAGGGACTTACGTGATACAGCTAAACAATGAAACGGTGACATTAAACAATCATACTTACACAAGTGTCACCTTAACCACTCATCTAGAAGCACTGCCCGCAGTCCTGTCAAACATTACGAGTTCCAATCATAAAGTGAACCTGAAATACGTTCATCAACTTAGCCTACAAAATATTAGGACGCTCGTTCACTTCAGTAGGAATTTTCATATTTCCATATTCACGGGAATCGTCTTAGTTATAGTCCTAATCACATCTACCATAGCCATGGCCCGAAAATTTTTTCCCGAACGGTTCTACCACCTATCAGATCAACCGTAGTCGGAGACAGCAAGCAATGTCTGGGAAACTGGTCCATCATTGGCCATGGAGATTCCAAGCCCAACTCCAGGTCAATGACGAATCAGCGAGACGCAGATGCTTAAGAGGGGAGGAGTTAACAACATTGCTGACAATGAAATTGCTGATTGCACCAAAACATTATGGCGAAACTATAAATGATAAATTCTTGTGAAACATTTGACTCAGCAGTTTCCAAACATGCGCAGACGTAACCCGATATGATATCCGGTTACAACATGTGAATTAAGCTGGTCAGCGGTTTCCACGATTGAGGTGCAAAGCAGCAGTGAAAGCAGCGAGGCTAAAAAGATTGATGTGAGGCAATGTTGAAGTTAGTCTTGGCTACGGATCGTTCGCGTTTAGTTTAATTGTGTTAGAACTAAATAATTTAAAAATAAAAAATATAAATTCCTTGAACTAATAAATACGAGTTTTTATTTCTAAAAGGCGCCGTTGACCGCGCTTAATTTTATATTTTTTTATAAACCCGATTACGAATTCCTTAACTTGCAGAGATAATAATGTCTCTGTTGTTTATTTTTGTATGGATGGAAATATTTTCTATTCCAAGAGTGTTTATAATAGGAAGTACTTTATGTTGAACAGATCTGTGAACAACCAAAGCAACACCACCTCCGCGTGAATCTTCTCTATCGTTATGATATATAAAAAAAATTTTGAAATACGTATTGTGCGTATTGTTGAGATGAGTTTCATTTAGAGAGGCAATATGAATGCCCTCTCTCTCCAATAGGGTTTCGAATTGAAGTAAATAAGAAAAAGTAGAAATGCCATTAGCATTCCAGTGAAGAAATTTTAATCCATTGTATTTACCGAAGACCATATGCATATTTTACCATTGACATAACAATTTGTACTTGTTGTATTTTTGTTTTGCATTTTTGCAGATCACCCAATGCAGTAGTAAATATATTGAAATGTTCATATGAAAGAGAATTTCGGACATTGTTATTATTGTTGCGAATTATGTGCATATCGGTGTTTAGGTACTGAGATGCAATTTTTTTTTTTTTGTTATTTAAATTGTAAGAATTTTTTTGTGTTGCTTTTGCTCTTGTTTCTAAATAAATTGCTCGTAGAGGGTAATTAATATCATTTACAGCATGATCAGTGCGCTCTTCACCATATTTTTTACAATTAAAGCATGCAAAAACTGCTGGTATTTTATCTTGACCCCGTAGTGGGCAATCATTAGTGTGATGTTGCTTGGCGCATATCATACATGCTGAAAGCCGATTGTAATGTTCGCCTCCGTGGCCATACATTAAACAATTCCAACATTGTGTTGGGTTGCTGGTTTTTTTTTTGGCTTGTATTTTTTCCAAGATACAATTCTATTGCATATTGAAGACACATTTTGTAACGATTTTGGGTTAAAGTTTTTTCGTAAGAATTGTACCTTTTAGACAGCATTATTTACTGAGCTAAATTTTGTATTTATTTCAGTAATAGAAAAAGGTGTTAAGTTATAGCTTAGGATCTCATTTTTAATATCCTCAGTACAAATTTTTGGTAGACCATACAAAAATACTGTGTAGAGTCGATTTTCCTTTAAGTTAAAAGTATGGAACTCGGTCTTTTTCTCCAATAGAATTTTTTTACATTTTTCATAGCATTCAGAGCTCTGTGGAAAGACTTTTGTGCCAATGGATGTGCGCTTAAGAATTGGATCTTTACCCAATTAAACTTGTATTTCCTTTAGGGAAATTTTGTCATCAATTACCAACGGAGGAGGTTTTACCTTCTTCTCCTCTCTTATGTTAGATACTGGGTCAAAATCCATATCATAAGATTTGCAAGAGTGCTAAACCGATTTTTAGACGATGTAGGAAGGTCACTAAATATGCCTATTGGAGTGGCTCGAGACGTTTTATGTCTCTTCATGATGGGTTTTTGAAATTTAGGTTCTTACTTTTGGGCCCCGGGGACATAATAGTGTTGCTATCCCTGCAGGTATATTGTAATTGTTACACACGAGAGTTCAGTTATAACAAAAGACAACTACAACAATAGAGTTTATTTATTTTTTTTTTTTAATCTGAATTTGTTTGTTAATATCAACGATCCGCTATGATTTGGTGACAACGTCCTCACGTAATAAGTAGATCAGAACTCCGTTCAGAGACTAAGATTTGATAACCAAGAAGATAAAACCGTTGATAAAGTTGATTAAGTACCCTCTTTTCGCCAGCATGACATATATTTTACTCAAACCGGAATAACTCAAATAAAAAATCTTTGCATGAAATAAATCTCTGCGTAGTTTCGCAAATTCTTTAAATTGTAAATAAAAAAACACCCTTCTTAGCGCTCCCACGGCCAATATTTTGAATAAAAATCAAACAATCCCTTAGCGATGCCAGATGCAGATTTTACCATAATTTTGAAGATTTTTTAATCAAAATAAGACTTGAAGATATTTGTCCCAAAATTATTATTTTTTTTTTACATTCAGTTGCTTAAAACCTGTTGTTGTTACACGCCTCGTAAAAATTTATTATTAAGGCGCACGGTATAAGGTCCCCCCTTATTTGTATGGGACACTTCCGCTATAACTAGAGAGCTGAAATTCGGTACACGGGTAAGCATTTGAGAATAAGTAATGAGAAATATGGCCACTTTTCATCTAGGGGACAAGAGTTCCCCCTTTTTTGTATGGAGGTAGAGAGCTGAAATTTTATATAACCCAACCGTCTGTAAGCGTTAAGTTAAATATGAAAATAAGGACAAGTTCATATGCAAAAATTTCGGACGTAGAGATCAAAACTTTTTATTATGAGAAAGGATTATACGAAAAATTTTGCTAAGCTAGCTTAGAAATGGATGGTATGGTACATATAAAGAATTTGGTCCTCATTGTGATCTCAGTACTTTTTACGGCCGAAATTTTTAGATAGGATCATGGCCTTATTTTCACATTTATGCTTTTGTGCGGATATGTATTTACACTATGCCACACAAGTCTAAGGACGTCCTCGAATTTCAGTCTAAAATATATGTTTTTCATATGCTTATTGTTATTTGTTTGTTATCTAAATATTTTTATAAAATATTTTATTTCCTGATGATGCTACACGAACGTGTAGCAAAATGTCGAGTGTGAATAAAAATATTACCAAAAAAATTTGCTGTTAAAGATCTTAAATCTCAAATACTTAATTAAATTAATAATTTAAAATCAAAGCAAAGCAAGTAACAATTCCATTTTACTTTTGTAAAGAATGAGCGAAATAACTGAAGAACTTGTCAATATGTTAAATTTCTCCAAGTCCACAGCTAATACTATAAATAGAAATTACAATGCCACCGGAATATATGCTAGTCCGCCCAGAAGTGGCCGTCAAAAAATATGAGCAAGCGAATTGAACGAATTATAATCAGAAAATTTACCGAAATTCCCAAGCTAAGTGACATCAATATATAAAAATATATACTGAAACATAATGCAGTCGATTCAAAACGTAAGAAACATTTTAGGCTCTCATGTTGCCAGAAAGAAACCATTTATAACTCAGGTTATTATAAAGATAAAGCTGTACTATGCATAAAAGTATCAAGGCATATGTATGCAGGTACATTGACTGTAGTGACATGTATAGTAAAAGGGCTTCTGGTCGCACTCAGTTTGATTTTATTTGTTTGAATTGAATTTTTATGTTTTTGTATATATATTAATATTAAAATATTAATTGTTCACGAATGAAATCTTGATTTGCTTTGCAGCGTCCACGACAGAAACTTCATTCAGCTATTTGTATTTCCCCCTCACACGAAAGAATGTTTCTTGCCTTTTTGTTTTCGTTAATGTTCGTATTTTCTTTCTGTTATGAATGAACGTAAACGATTTTTTTTTTTGTATTTTACAAAATGATTACGAAAGATGAAAAGTGTTTAGTTCCAGGCAGATGCAAATAAAAAGTAAGAGCAAAATTATCCATTTAATTACACATCATACACATGCATATATTGGTAGGAACACAATGAATGAAATATTTTTGTTTTTTTCGTAATAATTTCGTGAAAAGAAATAAATATCGAACACGTCCTGAGAAGAATCAGAAGCAAAACAAGGTTTCCTTCATGAGTTGCGAACAGTGAACAGTAAGAAAACGCAAGCATTCACGAAATTAAAAAAACAAGTAACATTCATTCGTGTGCGCTAAAACAAAAAGCTAAATATAGTTTTATTCGTGTAAAATGAAACAAGAATGAACAAAAGTGTACTGTTCATGGTATACACATACGTATGTATGCTGCATATTTGTGCATATGTATGTGTATAGTAACTTCATTTTACAAGCATAAATAATAATTTTTAATACACATAACATAAATTAAAAAAAATTTTTCAAGATTTTTTTATCTAAATATTTTTTTTTTTTGTGAAATAAATATTTTTCTTCAAAACTTTCTGGCGCCACTACAAATCCGACTGTTATAGACTTTTCGTGTAAAAAAAATGTTACTACAAAAAACGGGACAAAATTAATTATTTGTGTTTCTTACAGTTAGTTATAGTTGTGTTATGTTTAACATGTTCATAAGGGTTATGCTTTTTTATATTTAATGCGAAAATGAAAAATTCCATATCCTTGTCAAAAAGAGCATAAAAGAGCGAAAGTGGCCGTGGTATATATCCGCAGTCATTAATAAGTTCTCGCCCCAAACGCATTTACGGTTTTAATTTAAACGCCGGGGAACATAGAGCTAAAAAAGTGCAGACAATTCTGCATATCCCATCGTGATCTTAATTTAACATTTACAGCGCCCTTCTTTATTTCGCAACCGCAATATTTTACTCCAATGATCAATATTACGAATATTTTCGTTGTTATGTATTCCGCTTCCGAATAATTTCTTTCGCTGCAATTAGCATACACAAATTGGTGGAAACCATTACAATCAGATTTTTTTCATTGATTCATTAATTAAAACGTTGTAATATCAATCTTGTACTAAAATTTTAAAGGTTTTCTTTAAATTTTAAATTTTTAAAGTGCCCTTGGGAGGCCTAAACATACTTGTTTGAGGACTCTTGCTTATTAAATAATAATGAAAAGAAATACAAATTTTATATTTTTATTAAAACTATAGAGGTATTTAGTGTTTGGTGCAAATGGTCTTGCAAAAGTGCAAATGCACAATGTCGTAGCTTTTTTATGGAAGACCAAACACTGAATACAAGTAATAATTTTTATAGAATACTAAAAAAGATATCTTTTGAAGAGTAGTAGTGTGGAATACATTAATTTCTTGTGCCACTACTGAGTAGTGTCTACTACAAATTAAAAATTTTATTTTATTTAAAATTGTCCAAGCTTGAAGGTCTTTTTTAAAAAATTATATTTTTATTTTTCGATATTTCGCTACTCCATTGTGTAGCATCATCAGGAAATAAAAATAACGAACCAATTATATATTCATGAAAAAAAATATTGTCACAAAAATTCAAAAATTTTCCAAAGTTAACATAAAACAAAAATAACATGAGGTTTTTTAAATATTTTAAAAAATGTAAATACAGTTAAAGAAACTTAACATTAATTCAAAAACCCCTAAAAACATACTTATATTAACTATCTTATTCTATGAACTAAGTGTCTATAAATCTGTGCAACATTATCCGTGGTTCGTTATTTTTATTTCCTGATGATGCTACACAATGTAGGAGCGAAATATCGAAAAATAAAAATATAATTTTTTAAAAAAGACCTTCAAGCTTGGACAATTTTAAATAAATTAAATTTAAAAAAAGGTCAAGAACAGCTATAATTTTTATTGAAAATTTTCTTTTAAACAAAAGTTGAGAAAAAAACATTTATTTTTTGTAAAATGCGATAGAGGCACTTAAGTGACAATTTCGGTTAGCTCAATTTTCGCAATCTTAATTCTTACTAATGCCTTAGGGATAAACAGTGCAAAAAAAATTCACACTTTGCTATCAGGGACTCTTCTAACCGCCATGTGGCTTGCTGAATCTACATGTCGGTCATATGCATACCACTTAAAGCGAAGCAAACGAATTTGATTGATATTGATGGCGAAGACGGCCTAACACAGAGTTTGGCGCATGTCTGGGCACCTGGATAAGCTTGTGTGAGTTGAAGTCACCTCAAAATGCGCTTTGTCACTAAAGATGATATCCCCGAAGGGACACCGGTTCTGCTATCAAAAAGATCATGCCCGCTACAGACTACCAACACTGATTTGCCCTTATTGGAAGCCCAGCAACGAAGCAATAATCCGTAATACTTATACAAACAATGATAATTTTATGTAAATTGACGAAACTAAAACAAGTTGGAAGCAGTGTCTGGTTTCTGTGTTTGTTTTGTCGCTCTAATGCATTGGTTTGTTAGAAGCAATGACATTAATTATTAGTCTAACATATTTAAAATCTGCATTGCGATAAAGTAACTTTGTTAATAACTGTTCACAGAGTCATTTAAGAATTTAAGTTGATATTGCGAATGTAAAGGGAGAGGGACCAACCGACTACACTTGTGTGTGTAAGATTGTGTGTGTCATTTTACATAATGAGCCTTAGGACATAAAACATTGTCTTAATTACAACGACAGTCTTTGGATAACTACAATAAATTTTAATACTTATGGTGACAGCTAAAGCATTTCAAACTGTCAGAAAAACGTACATACATACATACACATCTGCCATTAAACAACAACAGAAATATTATCACAAGAGAAATTAAATTTTATTGTACTGCAGTAATACTTTCCTTCTTTTAGCTGAAAATGTTACAAACTATTTTGAATCGGTTTTTTCTTATTATAAAAGCTTAGCAAAAGTAACTTATTTATCTGGATTTGAAGCTTTTAACTTCACAAAAAACGCAAATACTTTCAAAGCGCAAATATTCCAAATGATAAACACTAACCTCCAGGCGTTTACTTTAAAACCAGAAAGATATGCTTAAATTATATTATATTACCCTTTAGGTAATTCCCAAACTTAAGAGGAATTTTAATCAAATACAGATGTGTAACCCTCCACCCATTTGCGCCAAAAAAAGCGTTTAAATCAGATGATATAAAGGATGAATTTCAATCAATGAAATGAGACAGTACAAGACCAAGAAATGTAGAAATTTAATTGTTTCGTTAGGCACGTTTGTGTATGTGTCATCGCATCAATACTATCCAGATCATGTGACATTAACTCAGGCATGACACTTGCTGATTGAGTAGGAGTATGATCCACATAAGCTTCTTTCCGAAAATATAAGTCAAACAGTAACATAATATGGATATGATTGGTTTTCAATTATCACATTTGGTTGCTCTGTAACAAAAGTGCTGAAATTTTGGCGATTTGTCAGCTGCTAACTCTTAAGGTACAGTTCACTCTCGATAATTTGATACTCGCAATACAAAGCGAATTGCTGGGTTCAAAACGGTAAATTTTTTTATTTTGTTTAAATTCCATTTAAGAACTTAAATAATTTTGTTTGATATCGAGCAATAGCGCAATTTATCGACGAAAAGTAGAAAAAAACCAAATATTACAGTCACATTACAAGATAAATCTTTCGAGTGCAGAAACGAAAAAATCAAAATAATAGTGTGCCAATGGCCAAGATGCCATTTCAATAATTTCAAATCAAATTACTTGAATTTCTTGTCAATATATCGCATGTTTTTAAAGGACCTGGAAATTAAAATTATCGAGAGTTGTCTGTCTAATATACAAATATGCTGGAGTTTTCTCAAAGCGCTGTGATGGATAAAAACAGTCTATTCATTACAAAACAAATAGATTTCAAATTCAGATTGTAAATAAAATTTTACTTAACCAAAAAACCAAACTTTTACAAAAATTTACAAAACGCAGAATTTTACAAAAAATTACAAAAATTTAAAAAAAAATTAATAAATTAAAAAAATATCAAAGAATATAAATAAATAGACAAAATTAAAAGTTTTACCAAAACTAATATTTTGTAAAAAAAAGGACCGAAATCTTTGAGAAAAAAATATAAATTAAGAAAAACCTTCAAAACACAAAGAAGTGAAACACTAAAAAAAATATTGTATTTGAATTCTACCGAAGAAAGAAATTATTAAAATATTTTGGGATTAAAAATTAATAAATAGTTTTTTTGTTCATTTTGTGTAAAAAATAACTGGTTTATAACCAACAAAAAAATATAAAATATTCTGACTCTTCCCTTTTTGTCGACCTCAAATTCCTCCTGAAATTTTGGTAACATATCATTTTGCTTGCACTATCCACAATAACAATTTGTGTCTTAAACATATAATACCATTTCTTAGTAGAAGACTTATTTCTGAAGGGTTATTTACAAGGTATTTAGTAGCGTGATCGACAAAGCCATTCGACCGGTTATTCGACCGTTTTTTTGGAGAAGGGGGGCTTAGAATGGTGAAATTTTTTAGCTATAAAAAATCCCATTTCCGATTTATTATTTTCATTTGTTTTACTTTACTACCACCTGTCATCCCTCATATTGAGACGCCCTATACAAGTAATCTTCCCCCAGTGGAAAGGACTTTTATATAATTTTGGTATGCTAAGAGCTAAAGTTCCCAGTGCTCCTACAACCACCTTGTCCGAGGTGCTAGCGGATTTGAATATGGTTGATAAATTAGATTTTCAAAGTTGTACTTGTTAAATTCCAAAGGAATGTAGAACTTTTTTAACTGGTTAACCGGTATATTCCTGATCTTAAATACCGATAACGGTTATTAAAAATTTTCAACTATTCTAAAACCGATTTTTGAAAAATATACAATAATCGATCATTCGAGTTTTTATCAATCCTTGTATATAAATAGTTCACACGAATCATATTGTTGAGAAGCATTCACAAACAGAATCTGAATAACTACTTTACACACGCAACGAAATTTCAATTATGAAAACGTACCTCGAAATTTTCTCTATAAATTTAATATTTGTGATTTTTGTTGTTAAGCAAAATATCAAACAAAAATAGTTAAGGAAAACTTCAAATTACTTGCAGTTTGCCAAACTTACGCTAAACGGGAAAGAAGTCGTTGTTACAAGTAACAATTTACTGTTAAAGTTTTTGTGTAAAAACTTTTGCGTCTTCATGCAACTATGTAGGTATGTACACGTATGACATTGGCAACGGCCAACAACTCGAAACTCATTGGTGACTATGTTCATAGTTTTATACAAGATTTAATGATATTTTACGTAAGCGACAGCTGTCTCTGTCAAACAAGTTACAAAGTAAATTCACATGCTAAACGTTAAAAATGTTGACACAAAATATTTCAAGTTTCTCGTTGTTGTTGTTGTTGTTTATTGATGCTATTGGATATTTACGTTACTTGAAGTTAGTGCGAAATGCCAAAAACATTATTCATATATAAAATAAAAAAGAAAATTGCAAATTAAAAGTTCTTGCATAGTTCAATGTATACAGACATGAACTGGCAGAGAGGCCAAGTCAATGACTGACTTAATGACAAATTAATAAGCGCAACTAATTGAAAGGGAGCGAATTGCTTACTTTATATTGGTTTTACTTTTGTTGTTGGAAACTCTAATTGGAAATAGTTACGGCTACGCAACTATTTTCATAAACTTGATGAGAAAAAATAAGTGAAAAAGGAAAAATAAAAATAAAGTATTTTATTAGTTGTTGTTAGACCAGCACTCAGGGCATGACCCCTACTTATGCAATACGTTGTGATCTAACAAGGAAAATAGGTTAAAGGAATGGCGATAACGAATTGTCCCATATATGAAGGTTGTGTTCCATTTTCGGCCACATATTGGTAATGTAAATACAAACAATATCAGATGGAGTGAAGTATTTCTTACACCAAATGAAGAAACTGAGGCCCTTCAGTACTTCTTTGGCCATCTGAGAGATGTGTTTGGTCCAACGAATATCACACTGGATTTTCGTGCCAAGAACATCAAGACATTTTGATTCTTGAATACCTCTACCACCCATAACTACAGATAAAGCAACATAATATATCATGCGTCTGTTAATTAGCACACAACATTAGGTCTTACATACATTAAAATCGACCGCGTTCATTCGAAGATTATCGCAGTTCGAGGTAAAAGGTCATTTAAAAGTAAAAAAAATTTGTAGGAGAAAGTACGGAGACTTGCAGTACCCCTGATAAATTCAACTCGTTTGATAAAACCCCATGTATAACAACTTTTATAATGCGATCCCTGAGATATCTTGATAAGAATCGAACAAAGATCTCACCCACACAAAAAACAATAAGTTGAGACACTACTTTACTTCCGAAGGATATGCTATAGGGAACAATCCTATCTTTCCAGTAGGAAAACTAGCAGGTCTCCCGCAAAGCGCCCTCTACGATGATGAAGGTTTGCTAATGGAAGTACGTACGTTTGTCAAGACCAGTGCCAGAATGCCGCCACACCCGGGAGGGGAGCTTATTTTATTGCTATCCGCTGGCAAGCCTTTAATTGCATTCTCTCGAAATATTATTTATTTATTTATTTCCTATTATGATAATAACACTTGGCATAGTTATCTGATACTTTGTCGATTACGAGCAGTAGCTGAGTGCTCTCCGGCAAGCAAGAGTTAAAATAATTTAGCCACAAGTTTTGGTTTACCAACCGGGTCTATAAATACCTAGTCAACTTTTTAAAAGAGTTTGGAATTGAGGAACTGGTATTATTATTTACCCTATGAAACATTTATAAGTAAATATATGTTTGAACCCAGCAAACAAACAAAACGAACAAAAGACAACGTAAGACAGGCCTGGACGGCCTTTTCTAGTTATATTGCAAACAATTTTAATACTATAAATATCGGGGCCTACGTCCTAGTATCTCTGGATGCGGAATTTGCAGAGTCTCCAGGTTATACATCTAAAGAAGAAGGGCACTTGTGTGGATCCATGGTATCAGTTAGGCATTTAACGAGCGAATTTCTAAAATTCGTACATATGTCCCCGCATTTAAGTACCAAAGACAACCGGCCGCAGACTAATCATTTTAGAAAACACATAAATAATAGAGCAAGAGTTTTAATCGATTTTAAAAAAAAATATTTATTAGACTTTCATTATTACGTAATAGACTAGAACCAGGTCAGCATGACGATGCTGCTACTTATAACGGCTGCTTACCTAGCAACAATTCAATTAGAATAGGTAAAGAAGAAGTGTGAATCCATAAATCCATAAATAACTCTAGCCTATTAGCTAATAATCAGAGCCTCATTGTGTTTTATAGATGTTTTGCTGTTGAAAACATACCTTTATGTTTACAAATAATATGGTTGGCGCTAACATACCAGAATGAATCATATAGTAATAATCATATTCAAAAAATAAGATATTTTCAATAAAACTGTAATAAATATGCAAATACTCTCTTAAATACCCAAACTTGCTTTCTTCCATTCTTAAATACATATATCTACAGGCTTCTTTGGTATAGTGACCAATAGTGAAAACATATTTTCAATACAAACTAGCCTCATAAAATTGTGAATAAGTACTAAATTAACCCTTAAACGCATTTTAAGTTTTGACTTATTTAACTTAAATTTTGTGGCTTGAAGTGTTTGAAAACATAAGGTAGAATTTTTCAGCAAATATTTTTGTAAAACATTTTAGACCACTTTATTGCTGTATAAAGAAAGAAAGGGACGAAAAAGACACATACAACAAAGAGGTAGAAGGATAAACTGTTTCATAAAAATGTTTCCCGTAGTATTGAGAATCGAACCGTTAAAATAAGAACATAGTGAAAAACATTTAAATACAAATTCACTTTAGAATTATAAATCATAACAAACGTTTAAATTTCTTTAATAAATTATTAAATTTATATATTTTATGTTTTCCAAATAAAAATAAATCCCTCTCGAAATGACGCTGTATAAATTGCCAGAGTAATGAAAAATGTCTTCACTAGGACACCCACCAACGTACAGACACAAACGTCTGTTTTGAAAAGTGGTCGACCGTGTCAGAAGGAAACATTGTCATTGTTGTCATCTTCATCATTATGCTCGTTTTTAGTTCCCATCATGTTTGATAAATGAGTTAAAGCATTCGGGCGGATATGATTTTTTATTCCGCTTTGTTTTCTTTATTTTATTCATTCATTATTTCCTTGTGTCTTCGGAGTAGCTAAACTTGTTTTTGTTTGAAGTACAAGAAGAGGATAATCTTGACTTATTCTGCCACTTTAGAAACAACAAAAATTATAACTTATTGTTCAAAGCAAAATAATACTTGCGAAAGCACACAGGCAGCATTGTGAAGATGCTTCAGAGGGTGCAGTACAGCAGCTGGAATTTAGAATTTTTAGCTACTAGCGTATTAGAGATGACTGCAGTTTATGGTCAGAAACAGATAAGAGAACTTAATGCAGTAAATTGGCGATAGTAGAATGCCGCATTTGCCACTAGAAAATATTTTTATTCTAATGCACAATACTTTCAGTTAATTTTTTCTAAAATCCAAGTATTTCAAGTCCCAAATACTTGTGCTATTCGCAACTAACGATGAAGCACTAAACCGCAAAAGGTCCAATGAAATCAAAGCCAAAAGTTGTTTCCGCAAAACTACCGATCAATGATGCCGTCGGTTCAAAATCTACACAAAACAATAACTTATGGTTAAGGTTTAGGCAACTGGGGAATTTCGGGTTGTGTATGGTAATTTTGATTCTTCATATAGCTCTTCATCTAAAAATGCACTTTATCGCTGAATATGATTCATCGACTGAAATTAGGATCCTCTCTCAAACTACCTTGAGCTCACAGAGTCTCTTCTCTCTCCGTCATGATTTTGCATTAGCAACTGAATGGCTAATAACTGATCTAACAGACACCGCCAACCAAATATGCCGACAGAGTAACAACATCTATCCGGCCTTATTGGCAATTAATTAATAGTTTTGTCTCTCTATGAGAAACGTATAATAATATATTTAAATAAGACTCACAAAGAATCGATATTGAATCAAGCGTAGATATAACAAAAGTGCCATACAAAGGTCCCAACTTAACTAGTACGTATTTGGTGGCAATGTCTTCAACCAAAGCCAAAAGATTAGGTAGGGTGCTACACAGGTCGACTGCGACATTGGCAAAGCCGGTCCCTTGGTGTCACTTGGAAAACAGGAAAGGGAGAATGAAAAAATCGAAAGGTGGACAGTGAAGAAGACTATAAAGATTTGAGAAAATTAGTAGAAGGAGTACATAGGGGGAGTCACTATAACTGCGCCGGTTTGAAGTCATTTTCGAACCAGTCACTGCTCCTAATAAATGAATGGTTCCCCCTCCGACAGATCAGAGAGTCTGACAATGGACCACCTCCCGAAGTAAGCCTAGTGTTAGTACTCCAACGCAGAACAGAAGCATTGAAGATGAAATACTGCCTCATCTTTGTCCTATTTGTAACAAGTTCTACGCTGTTAATTTACTGGCACCCTCATTCTTTTATAGGATTTGCAATTATTGTACAAACAATTAGTGAATTAGAAAATTCTATCAAATAGTTCTAAAACAGCAAAATGTGTTAGGAGCTAAAAGCTCTCAGATTTAATTTTGCACCTCGCTTCGCTGTAATAAACTTGGTTTTGTTTTGGCACCACCGAATCCCATCGCTTTTTTAATAATGGATATACATATATATACCCAGAATTGCAGCTGATTTAAACACGGTCATGCCATATGTTGCCTATTTACTTCATTAATTACAGTTTCATGGTTTGTGATTTCCAGGCTCTTGTACAATGTGGTGATAATTTTTGGGAATTGCGTTTGCTTGTGTTTCAGATATTTTATCTTTTTATCATAATGTCTCGAAACTTTTCTGTCCTGTAATTTTGTTTCTCGTTAGAAGCAATGTCAGCACGAAAAATTATTCATTCTGAACGAAAAATGACACTGAAGATCGCACATGGCCGAAACCGGCTTGTTTCCAAACTAAACATAACAAGGGATGATGTAAATTCGTTCCAAAAATCTACAATTAATGGATCCTTTCAAAAACGGCACAACTGGGCTGATCGTAATATTAACGGTAATATATAAATATAAAGGTCCCACAGATGGTTCTAGACTTTCCGAAAATTCATTTCTCGACGACCAGAATGCCGTTCAACCCGGGTTCACAAACCCCTTTAGAGCGACTAATATCTAAGAATTAACCCTGTAGAATTTTTAAAAATAATTTTGTTTGAATTTTGTAACTTTTAGTTTTAAACCTGACCTTATTTTGCATTTCGCAAATATCCTCCGTAAAAATTATTCGAACGTTTTTGTAAAATCGCTGTTAAGAATGTTCCATATTACCAAAGGTGAATTAAGTGGTTTCCGTGCAGCAAAACAATTTCAAAACTTTGCCAGAACTTAGAAGCATTAACTACAATTGATTTAACGCAAAGCAAGTGAATAACAAATTTTTTTGTTGATGATGAAATTGCATTTTCATTGCGCAGTTATTGGGGGTTGGTATTGAAATGTATGGTTGGCAATCGTTAAGAATGATCAAGCCTCAGAAGAAGGAATTTATCCTTTCACCATTAGTTTGGTACCCCATATAAATAAACATTTGGACACTCTGCAAATGTTTCTACTTTAGTGGAAACTTTTCCGACCGCCGTCATTGTTATTTCTGCTAGTAAATAGTTGTTGTACAATACGTTTTCATCATTATACAGCCAACCGCTACTTATGGTTTATGCAAGGCGATTGTCTTTAACAAACCAAAAAAACGAGTATGTATGTCAGCATGTACATCTGAGTGATTTCTTTTATCCTGTTGGTGCACACAAACTGCTGACTTGGGAAATTGAATTTTAAATTGAAAGAGAAATAATAAAAAAATGCACAGGTTATTTAATTTCAAATTTAAGTTAACTGGAATTATGGTGAAGATATTTTAAATGAGTTTAAAAACTATATTGCATGTATTATATAAAGTATACTTACAGGTGTATTAGACCCTTAGTTTAACTGTATTAATTCTGTTGAAAAAGCAATTATTTTTCAAATGAATAAGAATACAATGTTTAAGGTCGGATAAAGTTCCAGCTGTAGCCGATGACAGTTCGCTGCATTCCACCGAAAACAAGTGTTATTTTTTACCAGTCGTTTCAGTTGTATCGCTATAGAATTAAGCCAGCTGTGCTGTTTAAGGTAGAAATATATGATAGAAGGCTATTGCAACATACGTCGATACCTGTCTTTCAATATTACCCGGGGGTGGTATAAGCAGCGAGTGAAAACTATGCCACCAACAACGCCCCTATAATCATTTCTATAGGAAGCAATCTTGGACCATAATTCTGTGGACCGTGAATTCACCGCTTACTGAAGGGTTCGGAGCAATGTATTATCCAGCCATCAACAGGATCTTCGTTATGGCTTGTATTACAAAGTAACGCTATATTGAGCACACACCAAAATCTTCTCCTGATTTGAGTCTAAGGCACACCGCATTATCTTCACAAGCAGCCAGTCTAAAGCTTACGTTATGAAGTCGACAGGTTCCCATATTACTAATTGTATGGTTACTGGTCCAAAGTTCTTTGAATCCAATTTAAGACCCAGACATACCTCGGGGGCTAGTTGCTCCGTACCCCACGGCTAGCGATACATCAAGATGGCAAGATCACCAAGAAGATATGCCCCCGGAAGTATACGAGTATATTAGAAGAGTAAGGAAAATATCGTTCTACCCATTCGCAGGAGCCGTTAGGTTTTACAATGATATTTGCATGGATATTAACAACGGCATTGGAACTCTGCTAAACTTAAATGTTTTCTATTAAGGCGCCTATTTAGGCCTGAAGCATAAAGCGAACGAAACCATTCGCGCTGTGTTTGCTCCATCATAACTTTGCTTCCTTTAATCATAAAATTATGAAATATGAAAAATAAAGAGTATACGTATAGCTAACCTCATGGGCCAAGTTTGAAAGTTTCCCGGGGCTAAGGTTCTCCTGTATTTGTATGTAACACTTACCCTGTAACTAGAGAGCTAAAATTTTGGTTTATCGGTAGGCCTTGGTGAATTAGTAAACAACAAACAAAGCAACTCCGAATTCCTTAGTCCTAGAGGTAAGCAATTGTATTATACAGTTCAAGTAAACGAGCTGGACATCGTATCCGCAAGTACACCCACCTATTGGCCCACAGACTTTAATAAGTTGCCAGACCTTACTGATTTTGCTATAGTAAAAAACATCAAACGCGACCAACTGTTACTTTACACGACAGTTATGTCACTGCACCTGAATCCCTTAATTTCTATTGGTTAAAATATATGTTCTCATATATCTTTCATCTCTCATATATCTTTGAATATCCCACTGAGAAATCCAGCTGATATTCAAGCAGCTGTAGATCATTCTACAGACGTCGTAACTGCCGCAGCCATAGCTGCAACGCTAAGAAAGCCATCAGCTAAAATAATATCGTACTAGGCAACAGCAGATATTCAGATGCTCGTCATTGAGAAAAGAAGACAATGGCAATATAGTCGTTCTCCACACATAAAAATGCAAATGAACTTATGCCAAAAAAACTTACGGAGTAAATTGAGACAGATGAAAAACACGGATTATAGTCTGTGGAAAGCTGTAAAGCACTTACAATGTCCTATTGCCTACGAATCCCCACTAAGACTTGAAGACCGTACTTGGGCTAAAAACTCAAGTGAAAAGGCAAATGCGTGCTGACGACACTGCAATTATAGGGGTCAGTATTGATCCAAAGGATGCATCTGAATAACTGCAGTCCCATATTCATAAGCTGGCTAAACAGTGGAGAGTAAAGGTAAATCCATCGAAATGTGCTCATGTAACGTTTTCTCTTAGAAGCAAAAATTGTCCACGAATCACAATAACAAATGCCACGGTTCCAGCGAAAACCCAAGTTGTATGTTAAGTTATCCACCTAGGTCGGCGCCTAACTTGGTCCCGTCACATTGAGGGAAAAATAACGTCCATAAAGCTTCGAATAAATCAACTACATTGGCTAATAAGTCCTAACTCAACTTTGGCTTTGGGGTATAAAGTCCTTTTATACAAAATCGTTATTCACGGCATTCATCTGTGGGGCACTGCCTGTGCATCAAACATCCAAAAGTTACACAGAAGACAGTCTACGATTTTCCATCTTATCGTATGATCTCCCTGGTATATAAGAAATGAAAACATCCATAGGTATCAAAAAGTTACCACTATTCAGGAGGAAGTTAAAGCACACACGTACAAATACGTAAACAAACTAGTCCTACAACCCAACACTCTTGGACGCAATTTATTGCAATTTGACGACCACCAGAGTCTAAAAAAACTGACACATTGAACCTGGCGAACCGGATCTTTCTATACAATTGAAGATACACTTTGTTTGTTTATAATTTTTGATTAAATTAAAGAGAATGAATCATATATTGATAAATGTTTTATTTAATGTCGGCAATTATGTATGGAATACAATATCAGATAAATGTCCGCCTCTGTTAGCATCACAAATGCGAGCCCTTTTGAACACATTTTTCATTACATTCTCACACATTTCACGCGGCATTTCATTAATTTCATCACGAATATTTTGTTTGAGTTGCTCCAGCGTTTCTGGTTTGATTACATAAACCTTGCTTTTCAGATATCCCCACAAAAAGGAGGCCGGAGCAGTCAAATCAGGGGGCCGTGGAGGCCAATCAACATCACCATTCCTTGAAATAACTTGTTGTGGAAAGAGGTATCGCAGTAATTCCATTGTAATTCTGGCTGTATGTGATGTGGCACCGTCTTGTTGAAACCACATGTTAGTCAAGCCCAAAGCATGCAGTTGTGGCATTAAAAGGTTTTCAATCATATCACGATATCGCTACCCATTGACAGTTACCGTTACGCCGTTGTCAGTTGCAAAGAGTAAGGTCCAATGATTCCTCCTGACCAAACTGCACACCAGACTGTCACTTTTAATGAATGCAAAGGTGAATGATGAATAATTTGAGGGTTTTCCATTGCCCAGAACCGACTATTCTGTTTATTCACAAATCGGTGTTGTCATGGGCGAGCTGTAGCATCCTATTGACATATGTACGACGGCGTAAATGGTCTTCTGGAAGAAGCTCATGTGTCGACTGTATCTTAAGTGGAAACAAATGCAAATCTTTGTGCAAATTTGTGGCCAAAGTTGTTCTTTGAAGACCAAGCTCCTGAGCACGGTGTAGAATTGAGGTTGATGGATTGCTTTAAACACTATTTTGAACAGCAGTAATGTTTTCAGTCGATCTTGCAGTACGTTGTTTTCCATGCTTGGGCCTATCAGCTACAGTCCCTCTTTCTTCGAAATCATTCACGACACGATAAGCAGTGCATCTGGTTGGCACGTTCTTTCTCCCAAAAATTTCACGTCACTTTTTCATCGTCACAGTAATCGATGATTGATTTTGATAAAATGTTTTAACGATTAAAACACGTTGGTTTACCGAATATTTTTCATAATAAATTTGCCACGTCTCTACTTCACGACTGCCAAATATGAACTGTCAAGCCTAATGTTTATCAAAATGGCGGCAAAACAAAGTAGTTTACCTTCCAGGCGGACACCCTGTAGTTTATTAAGAGTTGAATACAAAAAATTAATTATTACATTGGTAATAACTAGTAAATAATAATTTAGAAATAAGATTTGAATACTTATTGTAAATTTCTTTTAGTAGAAAGATTCAATAAAATAAAATTAAGTATAAAGAAAACAAGGTAGTTGGCTAGTTTGCCAAAATTTTTTTATCTTTTTATATGGGAAAGGTTTATGGGGAAACTGTTACCAAACTAGCAAGTTGCCTACAAATGGGACGGTTTTGTACATATGAAGAACTTGGTTCTCTTTTTAATCCCAGTACTTTTTACCGCTGTAATTTTTGGATAGGAACTTGTCCTTATTTTTACATTTATGTTTTTGTACGGATATCGTTTACTGGACGTGTTCTAAATTCTTTGCTTAATTTTGTTCATCTAATTTTAATTTTTGATTAAATTGGATTCAATATTATCATTTGCTGTAGCATAATGGAAATACAAATCTTTTACAGGTTATAAATTGTACTTTATTGTATCAAAATACAGACTCATTAGGTCGGTTGGGACATTTTAATTAATTTTAACTTACAATTTAACAAATTTTTTCCTAACTGCTAAAATTTATGTATTTTACATTACCATATCGTGTATATAACCATTGTTTTATATTTTGCCACTGAATGAATTGATAAAGTATCATAGGCTTGAAAAGAGGACGGGTGCGATATCGAATGAATGCACTTGTCTATGTCAACACCTACAACTAGAAAGCGGTACAAACCAGACACCTTTTGTTCCAGAACTTTTTTATACAAGCGGTATTCTGTGTTTCGTGCAAATTGTCCTGCAAAAGTGCAAATGCAAAATATCATAGATATCTTATGAAATTTGACAGAAATGTTGTTGTTGGATTTCATTAAAAAACTACGATGTTTTATACTTGCCCTTTTGTAAGACCTTTTGGACGAAACACTGAAATTGTAGTTAATATTTATTGAAATCAATTAAGGAAAAGTTTTCTAAAATGTCATTAGCCACTCGTGTTGTAGCTGGGTGGGACATGAAACATTAATGCCACCTGCACAACCGCAGTGGCTACGTAAAATATATCACATGCTATACATTATTGGCCCGTGTTCATTGAAACCACCATACATTTTCTGCAATGTTTATAAAACAGGGCGGCGGATGAAATCCGCTACCAAAAGAAAATATAATAACTTTTTTTCGATCAAAGTAATCTGGATTTTTGTTTTGTTTTTGTAGATTGATCCTTAGATTTCATAAACACTGAAAAAAGACTTTCGATTGTCTGCCGCTATCTATCACGAATTGGAGTCTGTAATTTTGGTTCAAAGAGAATACAGGCGTACGTTTGGCGACGATCCTCCGAGTAGATGGAGCATTATGAAACTAGTGAATCATTTTGAAGAGCATGGGACAGTCGCTAGAAGGCCTTGTAATCGAAACCTGATCGAACAGAAAAAACTATTGTTGCCGTAGCTGCTACCATACAAAACAACCCCAGTATTCCAACAAGGGGATTGATTATCTGCTCAAATAGGTGTCTGATGAGGCAAATTTCCTAAAAGGCTCATTTCAAGGCACTCAACCTTCCATTGTCCCCCTGCTCTCAGGTCGCCTGGTCTTACTGCACTGGACTTTTTCTTGTGAGGTTATTGTAAACAGGAAGTGCACAAATCGCAACCAATAAATGTGGATCAACTAAAACAATCGATTCGAGCGACAATAGCTGTAATTTCAGCCTCAACTTTGCAGGCAGTAATCAACAACTTTTTTCTGAGATGCCGCACCTTCACCAACGAGCAGGGCGGGCATTTAAATTTAATTATCTTTAAGATTAACTAAACTATTTTTAATACAAATCAATCGGCTTTCAAACGAAAAAGGATTGAATGAATTCCATGCATTACAAAAAAAGTGTTTCCAGTTCCTTAATGTGTCATCATACTCCCTTTTTTTAGACGCATTATTGTGTAAATGAGTTGTAATTACTGGCGGTTATGCTTTAAGTATTGAGGTTAATTCGTGACACAAATGAGAGGTAAAAAGTTTTTTTTTTAACGAGTAAAAAAAGTTATTGTACAATTTTAATTACTTTACAATTTCTTCGGCTTTATTAATTGAAATTTGCTACACAGAGAAAAATTTGGAAACCAATTTAAGGGTTTGTTTGCTTTTAGCTTCGAATTTATTTAATTTTCAATTATGTAGTTAATCCAAAATTTATGCAAACTAGTTGAATAATTTAAAAATGTAACTAAATTCAAAGTTGATTTCAAGCAAAACTTTTAATAATTGGAGGTATTTTTGTCTGTGTATTGAAAAATAAAATGTTCACAATGGCATTTTTAATAGTCACTGCAAAATTGCTGGCAGCTGAAGAAAAGCAATTATTTATTTCACCTGTTGTTGCTGAAAGTTTACATCGCTTAACAAACATCATCAGATGTTTCTGGCACATTTTAAGTAAATCACCTGTAAATATCTTCAAAGTATTTGCTGTAATTTTGGCATATTTATCAATTGATGTTTGCAAAGAAATTTACGGAAATTTATTAATTTGTAAATGGTCGATGTTTTCGTCAGTTTCTCTTCTTCATTGAGGTCGTTTAATAAATTATGGCTGATTGCTTAAATTGAAAATGTATTTACGAAACGTGTTCTTATTCAATCGTTAAATTATTTAGTGTGAACCCCATAAAAAATGCTGTAATTTATGCATTCTTTTGCTAGAGAGAAGTAGTATAACACATTTTCAGTTGCATAAACTGCCAGGGATAAAATACTTTGCAATATTTCACACTTCAAATGCCATAAAGTTCATCAAGCAAACCAAAAAAAAAGTAATACATTTTACAAATGCAATTTTTCTATAAAATTTCGCAAATAAACTTCAATGTCGAACAAACACTATATGCAGTTTGCTTTCTCAAATACTAAAATCATTGGTGCACAAAATATCAGTGCACTTTAGGCAAAGCGATTAGTAAAAGGTAGAACGTTCGTAGTTATTTAAAAAAAGAAAAATAAATAAAGAGCAAAAAAGTTAAAAGCAAATTCAGTGGATAAAAATTTATTTACTACAAAATTTCAAAGAGTCATGCAACATGACTGAGTAATGCAGATGGTAGTTGCAGGGATCAAAGTTAATAATCTCTAAACAAGCAGATTTATGCTATTCTATTTGAAGGACGCTATTCCAAGTTGGGGAGGTTTGTTGGCCAAAGCAAATAATTCTTTTAACGATTTTCTCTGCTTCGAACTGCTGGAAGTTAAACCTCCCTTGCATATAGAACAAAGATCTTAGTCCAGATCAAAAAATCGAGCGAAATAAGTCCCGGGGTTTTGAAAATTCGTACAGTTTGTTCTTGGCTCATCTATTTAGAGCAATCTGGAGGCAGGGTTCACTCTTGAGGTGTTTTTTTTTGTTTTTTGCTAATCGGTCCGACGCTATAACTATTAGCTACAATTCCTACATATAAAAATCAAAGCTGGCAAGATTGAAAAAAAGTTTATATTACATCCATTTCTTTAGATCTTTTGGTTTTTCTCGACTTTATAACTCCAAAATAATTAATCTTACAAAGACATTCTTCGAAACATTTTTATTGTAAATCATTACCAGATACAGTCGAACGTTCGTTTAATGGCTGGCAAGTGGAGCTAACTTGTTTTTTTTAATTAATCGCTAAAGTTACAAATTTCAAGTAAATTACCATTAATACTCTGTAACATATCATTAGTTTTTACTTCATAAATAATCATCATGACCACAGAGTGCAAAAAGTGATTACTAAACCTGAAAATATGTTTAGTCCTGGTTTGGACTGTTCACTCAGTTAAATTTAGCATTCATCCAAATGTAGCATGGTGACGACAACCATATTATGTTCTCCACATTAGCATATTTTTCTAGGAAACATATAAGAGTTATTTGACAACTTTTTAAACAATTCTTAGCCAATTCTAAATGAATTAGACAAGAGATTCAACCATATACAAAATGAAATACAACAAATTAGTGATAGAGTGTCTAGTTTAGAAACAGCTACGGTTGAATTCAAAAGTATTAAAGACGAACTTGCATCTTTGAAATTAAAAATTAAGCATCAGGAAAACAACGCTGTTGCATGCGAGTTGCGTCTAAACGAAATACCGTATAATGAAAATGAAAACTTAATGAATATATTCGGCTCGATTTGTGATACAATAAAAACTGCAATTCCTGCAATTAAAAATATATATCGTCTGCAGAATGTAAACAATAAACACAAAACCTTTTCCAAAGATGCAGTAATCATTGTAAAAATGTGGTCACCCTATGACAAAAATAGTTTCTTAAAATCACTTCGCAATTTTAAAAACACCAACAAAGATTTTTATTTTCGCTTAAGGCATCTGGGCATTAACTCTGACAGCAAATTCTATGTTAATGAGAATTTAACAAAAACCAATTTTCAAATATTACGTGCAGCTGTTCGCCTTAAAAAGAAAAAACTCATTCACGGCGCTTTCTCCATGCGAGGCTTTGTATATATTAGGAAAAACTCCAATGATAACATCCTGCAAATCGACGAAATTGGGCATCTTCATGCGTTATTTCCTGGTGCTAATGTATTGGACGTCGCTCATGGCCGCAATTATACTCCACAATCTCATCATGCCAATATATCAACACAATAATTCAACAACAATTCAACATGATATACTCAACTCACCGGAACTATATTTTTTGAGTATTATTTTTTTATTGCACAAACTCTTACTATTTGCTTATATTTTTTATATTTATGTTTCAATTATACTTTTACTATTAACTCAATTATGTATGTACAACTCCTTTTTAAGCTGGAAGATAAATAGCTCTCATATAATTATTTTCTCATTTTTTGCGTGCGTTGCCAATTCCACAACAATATATGTTCGATTTAAGTAGTCGTGGTTCCAATAACTGTGTGTATAGTATGCTCAGGGTTCTTTCCAGACAAAAAACTGGTCTTAAAATTGTTCACTTAAATGTTTGTGTAATAAAATGGATGAATTTCGGTACCTATTTCCCCAAACAGATATAGATATTATATGCGTTTCGGAAACTTGGTTTCCTTTCGATGTAAATGATTCTGTGTTTAATTTAACAGGCTTTAAACTTTTCCGCGCAGATAGAAGGATTCTAATTGATAATGTTGAAACAAGGGCTAGAGGTGGTGGAGTCGCTGTGTATATTCGGGATGGTATATCGTGTAGGGAGAAGTTTAGGACGATAACTGGTAGCGATATAGAATATTTATTTCTTGAGATATCTAGTATGGATAGGAGGAAAATGCTTCTAGGTTGTGTATATAGGGCACGTAGTGACATGGATGTTGATCCCTTCATTGCTATCCTTGCGGATTTATCTGTCCAATACGAGGATATAGTAATAGCAGGTGACTTTAATAATAACCTGTTAAACGCTAATCCATTAATTGAACCCATGCGTACTATTGACCTTTATCCAGTAAACACTTATTATCCAACACACTTTCACACTACTTCGAATAGCCTAATTGACTTGATATTTGTCAACCACAAGTCTAGAGTACTCATGTATGACCAACTTTCAGCCTCAGCTTTCTCAAGGCATGATATTCTATTCTTAACCTATGATATGTCCATGAATAAGAATGATACAATTATTTCTTATCGTGATTATAATAATATTGATTACATTTTGCTTAATCATTACGTCGACAATATCTCTTGGGATCAAATTTACACTTTTGTGAGTGCTGATGATCAATTGTCGTTTATTAATGGAAATATTAAATACTTGTTTGAATTATGTGTCCCAATAAAGACCAAGCGAATAAGAGCCAGCCAACAACCTTGGTTTGGTCCTGAAATAAAATTGTTAATTGAGAAGCGAGATGCTGCTTATGCTAGATGGAAAAGGTTTAAAACTAATGATCTTGAAATTAGCTATAAATCTGCGCGAAACGATGTCACGAAACGAATCAAACTTGCAAAGTCCTCGTTTTATCGAAGCAAATTTTCGTCCGCTATTGATAGCAAATCTAAATGGAAAGAGATACGTAAAATTGGAGTAGGTCAGAAACTCTCTTTATTATGTAACCCTGACATTGATGTAAATATTTTGAACAATAAGTTTGTAATTTTTGATGCTCCTTCACCTTCAGATAAAGTATATGATGACCTATGTTACGTTTCAATGGAAAATCCTTTTAGTTTTCGTTGTGTGGATCAGCTGGAAGTCTTCAAAGCTTTTTCGGCAATCAAGTCGACTGCAGTTGGTATGGATGATATAAGTCCTATTTTTCTGAAGGTCCTAACTCCAAGACTGCTGCCCTACCTTACACATCTATTTAATACAATTCTCACAAAATCAAGTTTTCCGGAAGAGTGGAAGCTATCGAAAATAGTCCCCATTCCCAAGGCGAACAAAGAATATCGGCCAATTGCCATTCTCTCCTTTTTATCCAAGGTGGTTGAAAATCTGATGAGCAAGCAAATAAGTGAATATTTGATATCTGGAAATTTTTTATCTGATAAGCAATCGGGTTTTATGAAGGGCAGAAGTTGCATTACGGCATTGGTCGACGTAGTCGAAGATCTAAGATCGAAACTCGATGGAAATATGGTAGCTTTTTTGGTACTTCTTGATCACAGTAAAGCGTTCGATACTGTTGTCCATTCGGTTCTGTTGAAAAAACTTCAAAAACTATTCTATTTTTCTAGCTCAGCATGCAGTCTTCTACATTCATATTTGAGCAACAGATCCCAAACAGTCTATCTTAACGGTAACAGATCAGAGCCAATTAACGTTAGTAGGGGAGTTCCACAAGGCTCTATTCTTGGGCCTCTTCTTTTCTGTCTTTACATCAATGATTTGCCTGATATTTCAATTAACAGTAAAATCCATATGTATGCTGACGACGTGCAACTTTATCTTAGCACTAATCTCGATGATATTAATTTTTGTGTAGAAATGATCAATGATGATTTGAACGAGATAAGTAAGTGGGCAAGTTCTAATGGGTTGTGCATTAATCCACTGAAATCTAAGTGCATCATAGTGTCCAAGTCCAAGAACAATTTTTCTAACATTCTTATAAAAATAGATGATAAGGATATTGCTCTTGTGGATTCTGCATCGAACCTGGGAGTCACTTTCAATAATAGACTTACTTGGTCGAATCACATTAGTATTGTAGTGGGCAGAGTACATAGCATGCTTCGTAGCCTATGGGCTGTCAAAGATTCAACGCCATTTTCTATACGTACGCTGTTAGCGAAGACATACCTTGTTCCAGCTCTTCTATACGGATGTGAAATCTTTGCAAACTGTGGTAGTAATGACTTAGGTAAACTTAGAGTTGCATATAATAATGTTGCAAGATATATTTTCCAAAAGGGCCGTCGTGACAATATTTCGTTATATTCTAACCAGATTTTTCACATGAAATTCGATGACCTTTTGAAATTTAAATGCCTTGTCTTAATGCATAAGATAATCACAACTGAACAACCACCATATTTATATGGCAGGATCCAGTTTGCCAGATCTAACCGTGGAAGGATTATAATTCAACAAAAATACAAGAGCCTTTTGTCACAACGTCAATTTATAATATACACCACAAGTCTATGGAACTCTTTACCGCATTATATTCAAAACTTAGGCAACGCAAACTTATTTAAAAGAGAGTTAGCTAAAACATATGCTTGAAAATGTTTGTGTAATAATTATATGTGTTTTGTATTATTTTAATTATACACTTTTATCATATTACTTTGTTTTATGTATACTATGTTCTCCTTTTTGTCTTTTTTTTTTATATGTAACAACTAATTTGCTTTACTCACTAGCACTCTAACTTATAAGATTATTATCTTGTTGTGCTAGTTCTACAATTTAATAAATAAATAAATAAATAAATAAATAAATATGATTTTTAGTAAAATTGTTATTACAAATGTAAGCGCGTAATAAAACAACTTTGCTCTTTGGTTGACAGGAATAAACTGCCCAATATTCTTTATTATTAGAACGTTTAGCCTGTGATTGGAAAAGAGTACAACTGTTACAAAATATGTATATTGGAATGACTTATATGTATGTAGGTATACAAATTCATATATTCTTAGCATAATATAATACACTTGTTGGACAAGGGAAACATGCCAAGCGGGAAGTGTGCCACAACATTGGCTATACAAAGTATTTCAATTACATAGAAATAATTTAATAACAATAAAATGTTCTTAGTAAACATAATATGTAAAATTCTTTTGGTGTTTATGCGTGGCTTATGCGGTTATTCGACTGTGTTTGTACCTCAGCTTCTGTCAAACAATAATATCAATATTATACCTTTCTATCATTTTAAGAGTAGCATTATTATTATTATTATCTTCAATAATAATTTAATTTATTTGTTGCTCATAAATTATGGTTATTTGAAACCGTTAACCAACACCATGACTACAATATATTCGTCTTGAGATTTTTACTATAATTATCTACATTTAATAAATAAACTAGGCAAGATGGTTTCTATTTTAGAAACACCCAAATTAAGAAGATTCGACAGCTATCACTCTCACTTATATACGCCAATTAAGAAATTCGACTCCTGAAACGACAGCAGTTTTATAAATTGGGGTTATTTACTTTGTACGTAGTAGAAAAAAGCTATGCCTTTAAAATGCCGTACCAATGTAAGTAGATGCGCGACAACACTAGTATTGTGGAGAAAAGATTTTGTGAATGCATCTTTAGTTTATATTAGGCATCACTAGATTATTTTGTTTTTTTTTTTTTTTTGGTATATGACCACGCTAGGCTACGAGCACCAATGAACTGCAACTTCATGAGTGATGGAAGATTAGAACTGGTAGTTTGACTACTTTTAGAAAGTTTCCCTTTTTCTAGTTTTTTCATGCAGCAACATTGCCGTTCATCATCTATAACAAATAGAATTATTTTGCTGTAGCAATACAGACACATTAACGTCAAAGTATCATATGCTCTTTCAGCCAGAAAAACACATGCACAAAATGAAAATATTTAATATCAAAACTACATATTGAACTAACGAAACAGGAACGAATCTACAGTCATGTGAATGTACAGAGTCGTAGTATAAAAATAAAATATTCAATAGAATGGGCAAACATGAACAAACAATATTTAAATTCTAAATTAACATACAATTTACAAACCAACAGGCGTGTTCTGAGACCTTTTATAGGCTTGTAGCAAGAATCGTACTGATGGCATCGCAATGATTGGGCTCTAAAAGGTGGCAGGACCCAGCTGCTTGTATACATGTTCGAATATTTCTCAATTAGCTCGTGCGCAAAATTCAAAAAATGTAGTGAAAATACAATACAGGACTTGACCTGCAGACCACGTCAACCCACATTCAAAAAATATATTGCACCAGACAGCCCCCTTGGGAAAAAAGTTATTTCAATGGCGATTCTAAAACATTCAGCCAATTTAGTTGTTTATAATGTGAACATTTTGTGTCCGATCATATCATATAGCATATCGTTGTTAATCTCTAATTGTCTACCATCGAAATTCTAGGTGCAACGTTTTTTTTAATAACTAATATTTTGCGCACCGTAGGGTAACCCTCTTAAAACTATGTAATCGTGGCTTTTTAAGTATTTATTTCTCACCAATAGTTTTTTATTTTCACTATTAAAAAATCATGTTCTTAGAAAACCAAAAATTGACTTGGATTAACCGATATGTGGTTCATAAAGTACGGAATATCAGAAAAAGGATTGAAATCTCAAAAAACCTTAAACATTACCAAAGAATCCTTCATAAACAAAATCGATAATTCACAAAAAATAACAAAAAAAATTTATTTCCCATTCAATTACACTAAAAACAACTCAGTTCACCAAAAAGTTGGAATTTCCCCGAAAAATCTGTAATGCACCAAAAAGTCACACAAAATCTTTAAATCCCAAAAAAAAGTATATTTTAAAAAAAACCAAAAAAAACTTTTTAAAGAATTTCACTATATATTATACTATGATGCAATATTTGACCAAAAATGTGAGAAACAAATTCAAATCACACCACAAACCGGAAACCGCGAAATACTAAAAGTTTTGCCAAAAACCAAAGTCATGAAAAACTGGAAATACCTTAAGAATTTGAAAATCACAAACAATTGGTAATTTGCCTTAAAAGCCTTAAATTTTACCATACAAGTTTCGCGAAAAATAAAATCATAGAAACATCTATTTCACCAAAAACCCCAATTTAATAAACCAAAAATATCAATAGCTACCAACAAATTTAAAGTGACTAACAAATCTACATTTTGCCCAAAACCCGGAATTTCAAATACATTTGATAAAGAAATATCACAATTTACTGAAAATATTAAGAAAATTTAATTTTCACAAAAAACTCGAAATATCATTAAAAGGTGAAGATTTCTCTAAAAATCTAAATATATTATTAGTATCTAAAATTCAAAACAGTCGAGAATTTACCATAAACTCGTAATCATACCAAAGTGTAGAACATACGGGTTAGATCGGGAAAAACGTAGATCCTCTAAGCAAGGTAAAAAGACACAAAAGTGACAAATTTAAACGGTGAATTAAACGAGTTAAATCGGACACCAAAATTAATGATACGAGTAATTAACAAAAAATTAGGCAAAAGTCTGTAGTCTTTCCAAATTTTTAGTGGTTTTTTCTTTTCTTAAATCAAATCAAGTTAACCTGGTGGCATGTACAAAAGAAGGTTGGCCACATATGATGTCAAGTAAAACGTGGGTTTAAAAATAAGTAAGAAAGTGTAACCGGCTTTTAAGAATTTCGAAAGCTTCGTATTAAGCAATGTCCTGATAGCCGGATATAGTAAATTCTTAAGTAATATAAAACTTATTTCCAAACCGATAAAAAAATATGCTTCTGAAAGCAACTTTCGACTGTAAGGCTCTAATGATGTACGAGTAGTTACGTATGTGTGCTAAAGAATTATTCCGAAATGGCATTTGCTACTTTGTGATGACGGTATTTTTGGCTACGCCACTTCATTTATTGTGAGAAAACTAAAACGTAAAAGCAGTTTATCACTTTGCTTTTTATTGAACAAGTTTTGACAGCTGAAACGTGAATGTTAAGTTGATCAAAATGATGAATATGTTGGCATTATAAAAGTTGTTCTGCAATGGACATGTGAAATCAATTTTAGGCATTTTAAACTGACTTCTAAAGCTATTGTTATGAGAATTATAAAAGAATGTTAGTTGGCCAAGACCAATAATATGGTACATTAAAGCAGTTACGTTTGTTATTGCAAGAGAAGTTTCTAAAATTGTGCTTCTTATGCTAAAGTTTATTCCTACGGTTGCATTCATGGGCTTGGGCAGCTTATAATAACTTTTTTAAGAGAAACCTGAAAGTCACTGATGTGGATTAAAGAAAGTTTATACTGAATATATTCGTAGAAGCAGTTCTTACAATAGCCGTATTCAGTGTTTGGAGCAAATGGTCTTGCAAAAGTGCAAGTGAAAAATATCGTAGCTTTTTAACAAAATCCAACAACAAAATACACAAAATATCTGTTTTGCAAGACCATTTGCGAAAACTACTGAATATCTTTACTATAGCCTTTAATACTGAAACTAAATTTCACAGACTTTTTACTTTCCTCAGGCCATTGATGGAAAAACATGATTGCAGTACTGGTATTATACAAATGACTACAATATTTTAATATCCTGGTTTCAAACAAATTTATAAACTTATTTCTTTTTTCCTTGTCTAAGAGAAAATTAAATGCACATGTTGGTTTGCTTTTGGAATTTAAATGCTTCGAAAATATTCATATTTTTAAGGTGCAGCGTTTGAAATAAATATAAAACTTTCTGTAGAGTGTTGCCAATCGAATTTTTGCAAAACAAAACAGAAAATTTAAAATTAAATTTCCCAAGACAAACTACAGAGTAACTAACGTATTACCTGCTTACAGTAGTGTTGAAAATATTTCCAAATGAGATCGCATGTATGATAAATAAAACTTATACATTTAAACTAATAACACAGGCCAACACTCAATTTGCTTCTTTGAATTTATCAACTGATTCTAGTTAATTTGGGTGTACTGAATTCAAATCTGTAATCAGTTTGTCTCTTTCATGATATAGGTTTTTCATACCCTCCACTCATGACCTCCAATTATGACCTCCAATCTGCCCGTCTGTCAGAATTTTTTTTTCAATTCAAAGAAGCAAAAATCTTTTTTAATTTTGTCGGGCTGTGTAATCAATTCAAAGTTTCGCCGTTTAAGGTACGTAAAGTGCATAATATGGAACCGCTCTTTGTTGTGCTTCAATAAACAGCGGTTACTGATTTTAAAGTCACAGTTGTTGAAAGCTGTCAAGTTCTTTAAACAGGGTTAACCCGCTCCAGTTCACTAGAGAGAGAATTGTCTCAAATTATGGCCTAAGTACTAACTTTTGAAAAGGTATGGAAACATGTTTCTTAGAATGCCGAGTCTAACTTAAACCTCCGATGATCACATGAAAGAAATAGCCAATCGCCGGCGTTGTGGTAAATATTTTGGTTGCTGGTAAAAAATATCAAGATGTGCTAAAGATGCAATGGCGAACACAATCTGCAAAGACTTTTTAAGCTCAGTAATGTCAAGTTCTTCACGTTCCTTTATTGTAAGAATTCTAAACAGTGGACAAAGTTCAATGCGAAAACTTTGTGATGTCATGACACTCACTGTCTACCGACTTCAAAACCATTAATAATGTGAAGTATTTCAAAGGTGTCCGAGTGACCCTGGGTTCTTGAAATATTTGTAAATGTAATAAACAAAACGAAAACAACAAACGGAAGCACTGCGTTATATTAAAAGTTCCATCGAAAAGCTCATTGCTCGCAAGCTCAAAAGAGATTTGAAAGTAATAGAATACCATGAACTGCACTTGAAAACTTAAATTGAAACTTATTTTCTTACAATTTAATCATCCTTAGAAGTGGCTGTCAATCTTAGTTGGGAACTACACTTTTACAAAGCTTACATATCTAGCAAGTCTGGCAAAAATTCCGTCGGGGGTGGCCAATACGAAAAATTATATTTATTTTCCTTGCTAATTATAATTTTTTACAATTTTGAATACAAAAATGTTCAATTTTACCCGTTTCACTTTACATCTTAACTCTATTTTCCGCTTAATTTTTCACACTTCCAATCGGTTAATTTAAGTATTTTATTTAAGGGCAGTGCACTATCTCATAAATAAGATTAAATTTCGGCAACAAATGCATCGTGTCGAGATTTTATTTAATACAACTCAGGTAAAATTAAAGAATTCCGTTCATCCTATCTACAACTTGCGTTACCTCTTGAATAAAAGAATAACTGTAAAGGAGCCGTTAAAACGTAATAGTCCTCGTCGGTGCACTAATTGCCAAGAATTCAGGCCCAGAAAAACTTACTGTAAGCAACCATCCCTTTGTGTTGTTTGCGACGACGCCCACCCAACTTCGCAAGGCAAATCTTCCAAAACTAATTCTAAAATTAAAAAATGCTGCAACTGCGGTGAAAATCATATTGCAAACTACATAAGCTGTAACGTCTTCCAATACGCAAAAAATAATTCGAAAATAGTACGTATGCCTGAAGATGAACAATATAAAGCTTCCGAATTTCCTAGGCTTCGTGATAATCAATAGCTAGTACACAACCTAGTAACGTACCACACACTACACCAAATTACACGTGTGCCCAAGCACTGAAAAATTATGCACAATTACCTAATGCTAATAGTGAGGCGAAAAGTGAGTTCGCGCGACAACTCTCTTATTCCCACATCTTAAAAGAGGGTCCACAGACACCGTTTAAAAACAATTGGAATTCAATCGATAACTTGATACAAACAATGAACAAGTTAATGACAACAATGCAGGATATGTTTCAAGAAATAATGCGCACCCACAACATGCTTCTGGAAGTTTTGCTAAGCAAAAAAATAACCAGTTGAAAATATACTTCTGGAGCTCAAACGGGCTCTCCCAATATAAATATGAAGTTGAACAGTTAAACATTTCACTATAAAAAACTGCTTTCTAGTCCATGGATTTTTCACATACGACACTAAACATCCGAGTGGAAAGGCATGTGGTGGCACCGCCGTCACAGTGCGCACAAACGTAAGGAACTTTCCAATACCAGAACTCAGCGAAGATTTTATACAAGCTACGTCTATAAATCTTACTGATTTCGAAACAGAGTCATCTGTGTACTATCCGCCCAGACACAAAATCTAACACCATCATCTCGCCACGTATTTTGCCACACTAGGACTAAATTTAATTGCAGTGAGCGATTACAATGCAAAGCACACCTTTTGGGGATCCAAACGCACCTATTGGTTAACAGACTTTAATAATCTGCCAGATCTCATTGATTTTGCCATCGTAAAAAAATAGACGTGATAATTTATTTGTGAGTTCATCCTATGACCTATCTTCTGATCATTTACCAACAATCGTTATTTTACAGGACAGTGTTGCCACTGCACATGAAACCCTTATTGTCCATCCAAATAAGTACAGAAATTATTTGAGATTTAAAATGTATGTAAGCTCTCACTTGCCTCCGAACATCGCGCCGAAAAATCCGGCTGATATTCATGCAGGTAGAAATGCAATACCAAGCAAACGATCCGAGAAAAGAAATTCATACCAATCCTCGCCTGATATACGAACTCTCGTCAGTGAAAAGGGAAGGCTCTGGAAGCAATGTCAACATAGTAGTTCTCCCGACATCAAAACCCAAGTGAACATTTGTTAAATAACTTTACGCATGAAACTGAGACAGAAACACGACTCCGCTATAGAGATCTATTTTAAAAATTTGGATTAAAAAAAACACTGACTATAGCCTGTGGAAAGCTGTAAGGCACTTAAATGTCCTATTGCCTACGAATCCCCATTAAAACTTGAAAACCCCACATGGGCTAAGAGCTCAACGCAAATCACTTAGAAAAGGTTTTCACACCACATAAGTAGATTCACTATTCCAAATATTGGTGACACTGTGATTGTTCCTATTAAATTTCGGCCATCTCTATTAAAGAACACAATTAAAAATATAGACATGAAAATCTCACCCGGACCTGATCGTATTATAGGATCCATGATAAGAAATTTACCTAATTATGCTCTGAGAATTTTAATCTTGGTATTTAATGCAATGTTGCGAATTGGCTTCTTCCCATGCTCTTGAAAGATGTCTGAAATTGTTAAGATCTCCAAACCAGGTAAGGCCCTTACTAAGATTACGTATTACCAGCCCATTAGCCTACTGTCAATTTTATCGGAATTGTTTGAAAAATTATTCGTTTTATCTTCAGAACTTTACCTTATGAGAGGCATAGTACTATTGAGCAAGTCCACATAATTGACACCGTTATAAGATCTGCACTTGAAAATAAGCAATATTGTTCAGCTTTATTTATTGACATTTCCCACGCGTCTGGCATATGGGGTTACTGGCGAAAATAACTCAAGTTCTTCCTGGAAACTTTCACAAGCTTATGAAGAGCTGTCCGACGGATAGAACATTTAAAGTAAGGTAAAAATATTAATTTAAAAAAAGGGAAAATCTCTGCAAGAGTACCACGAGGTAGTATACTATGGCCGCTATTATACATTGTTTATACAGAAATGCCAACAAGCCCAAATACGTATACGCCAACGTTTGCAGATGACACTGCATTTATAAGTGTTAACAAAGACCCGAAAGTGGCATCCGAACATCTTCAGTCTCATGTTAATGACCTAGAACATTGGCTAATAAGTGGAGAATAAAGGTAAATCCATCGAAATGTGTTCACATAACGTTTTCCCTCGGAAGAAAAAATTGTCCACATATAACAATAACAAATGCCACTGTTCTAGTGGAAGCCCAGGTGAAATATTTGGGTATCCACCTTGATCGACGCCTAACTTGGTCCCATCATATTGAGGTAAAAATAACTGCCATAAAACTTCGAACAACTAAACTACACTAGTTAATAGGTCCTCACTCAACCTTGGGTTTGGAATACAAAGTTGTCTTATACAAAACCGTTATAAAGCCAATATGGTCATATGGCATTAAGCTGATGGGTACTGCTTACGCATCAAACATTCAGAAGTTACAAAGAAGACAGTCTAGGATTTTACGATTTGTCGTATGCGCCCCCTGGTATATAAGAAATGAATATATCCAAAGAAATCTAGAAATTCCCACTATCCAGGAAGAAGTAAAAACATACACGTCAAAATACATAAACAAACTATAGGTTCACCCTAACCCTTGACCGCAAATTATTAAAATTTCGCGGACATCAGAGACTAACAAAAGACTGACATATGGTACGAGACGACTCACCTAATAATAGATAGTATATTAAGATTTGAATAGAATAGATTAGTTACTACTTTGGTAATAATTATTAATCTTTAACCTATATCTATATATAAAAATCAATTGCTGTTCGTTAGTCTCGCTAAAACTCGAGAATGGTTTAACGGATTTATCTTATGTGGGTCTTGAAATGTTCGTGGAGGTCTAGGGAAGGTTTAAACGGTGAGAAAAATTCGAATAATTACCGGGAAAACCCTAAAAACGGCCCTTTTCTTTTCCCCATATATCTATCAAAATAGTCTTCGCGTGCGCGTTGGATGATATAATGTCAGTGATAATATCGCGAATGCGACCAATAGTACTGATTTCCAATTTGGTCTGCTTCGCGAAACTTAATTTTAGCCAACTTCAGTTGCTAAAAGTTATAATTTTGAGCTACTTGCACTGGGCCGATTTTTCTTAAACTTTGCACACATATTAAACTGTCATAACTATATAATTTCGTGATTAGAAAAGTGGGCAGGGCCACGCCCATAAAAAAGTTATAATTTTGAGGTACTTGCACTGGACCGATTTTTCTGAAACTTTGCACACATATTGTGCTCATTAGAGGGCGTAGCATCGCGCGCCGTGCTTGGCTAGTATATAATATTTTAGAGATAAGATTTTAATACTTCTTGTAATTTTATTTTAGAAAGATGCAATCAAATTAAAGCTTAAAAAATATTTTCGACATTCCGGTGAGTTCTGGTTAATAATGGAACTAGGATATTTTTAATTCCAATGTTTCGCTCGTTTTTCTTTAAAATTCCGCTCTTTGGTGTGATTTTCATTTTCAATTCCGTTCAACAATTAGCTCGCCAAGTTATCGGATGGCCCGGAGTACGTATAATTTAAGGGGTCGCAGAAGAACATTTCTTCGTATGGGTAAAATAACTACAAGTTTAGTTAGTTTAAGGATTCAGAATATTAGGTTTATGGTTTCGAAAATGAATAATATAAAAATCACCAGCGGAATTATAGATAAGAAAAAATAGTATTTTGGTATGTTTGATACATCATTTTTACTAAAAATAACAACACACCAACTTGACTTTTAAATGTTTCAAGAAAGTAAAATCAAGATTCTTATCTTTTTAAAAAAATTTAAAAAGAAAACAATCAGTTCATTAAATTTGTAAGCAAATAATTTAAAATAGTAATATTTTGGGTCAAAATACTAGTTGATTATTCGTTACTATTTAGAACTGCTTTGCCTATTTTTTATTTTCCAATGAGCTCTCAGTCATGATAAGATCAAGCACTATGAGGACTTAATATGCTTCCAAACATACTTTCGCATTACTAAACGTATAGCTGCTACAATATTTTCCAGTCAGATGGTGGCAATCATTCCAAGAGTAGCGCGCCGCATTGGAGGTTCTCCAATTCCTTGCAGCGTTGTGACTATTGTGCGCCACTGGGTCGTGTAATCTTAGTGGGTTTCGTCGCCTTGATGTTGTTTGGAGCAATCTGACTATCAAAATTTCACTGATAATCAGGTTACAATGCAAGAGGTAGTATTCAAGTCCTACTGTTAAAAAATTCAGCTATAATGCGTTTATATACAGTGACCCCATTGAGTTTTCCCGGTTGTATATTTTGTCGATGCAAATATTAATGTTAGTTTTAAGCTTAATTCTGCGTTTGTTGACTTAAGTTTTTCGTCAAACCCTTAAGCTTGTGAGTTCATAATAGATATTTAATTGTTATTTAGTTTAATTCGAATTGAATTATGCATTTTTAACCCAAATTTTTAGGCATTTTTTAAGATTTCATACGATAATTGTAGGTTAAAATAAACATCCAATGAAAATTCAGTTTGAATTTTTTCAAGTTTGCAGTCTCGATTTTTCGACACGATAACAATACCTTGTAATTCATACACTGTTCGGGTCAAATAAACTCTACATCGAAATAAAATAAAATTTAAAGAGCTGTTCCTGTAATTAGACTTGCCCGGTGATTATCTGATATTCTGGGAAATTTAATGGAATTCAATTAGTACGTTTGTTTTTTAAAGTCTCTACAAAATTTAAATTTTAAAATTTACAATTTCTTCTCAAACTTTTTATTACATACTGTTGCACATCGTGCTTCATACAAATTATTCACTTCCTTGAATCTTTAACTTCGCCTCAGTGGATTGTTTGCCTTGTCAACTTTATGAAAAATGAAAGAGTACTGCCTCTTCGTTAAATGTTTAACGCAAATCTTGAATATAATCACACTATAAAAACTGCTAAAGAAGCAAGTGTTGCATAAGTAGTAATAGAACACAAGCAACTATGGTGATGAGCAGCCACATTTAGTGGAAAAAATATAAAAAATAAAAATTAACTTAAAGTAAAGGAAAATGTAAGAACAATAAAATCATACGTAGATAATATTACAAACAGAAAGAGATACATAATTTGTATAATTCTAAAGGGTGTTTTTGATAAAGGCTTTGAATTGAAATAACACCCAGATTCTATAATTTCACACGAGAAATTGGCTTCACTACAAGCATAACTTTATGCAGTTACTGTTTGAATATGATTCGGAGCCACGGCTGGCTCGGATGTAGCGCTTTCTGAAAGTCCAATTTTCTACCACAAAATATTGTTTCCTCTACCTCGCACGATCCCTTCAGCTTAGAAGGTCGTGTAGCTGTGGCTATCTAATTACGCAGCCACTAATATGATGGAATGATTTGCCAGATATGGGTTCAAGGAATTAGCTATTAAAAATTCCAAAAATTGGTTAATTTGTTAGCAATTTAACAAATATGCAGAAATAAATTCTGTCTCTTCCTACTAAGACTGTGAAATACTTTTCAGAATATATAACGAGAAAATAGAGGCCGCTTTTGCCAAAAGGCAGATAAATAAAGTTCTCTTTGAAATCTCCTGTGTCACTATGAAGATTATCCCAGAAAAAGGATTTGAAAATTCGCGACGAGATGCTTCTTCTTCGATTTTCAACTGAAAGCTACAATATTCGACAACGATGTGTTAGAAAGGTACATAACTGTCACAGTAAAAATACTTTAGTATATCAGAGTGCAAAAAAAATAAATAAATAAAACACTCGAAGCAAAATCGACAAAAAATATGACTATCAAAGTGGATTTCTATCGAAACAAAATTCTTATTTGTATTGGGGCAACTACTGATTATATTTTAGGGATATAAAATATACAAAACCAAGTGCAAAAGTAAACCATTCAAACCTTTTGAAAAGTATTCCCATTTAATATTTGGCAACCAATTAAAAATTGCTTCCATTAGGTTTTAATGACGAAGTTTTGCCAATTATAAAAAAAAATTATATTTTAATTGTTCCAAATTACGTCACATGTTCTATCAAATATTGTGATTTAAATGAAGGAGATTCTATTGGGAACCTTGAATTTAAGTACAAATATATGAGGTAGGTTTGAAATTTTGTCAAATGTGTTGAGAAAATTAATTGCATGTCCAACCGCCATAAATCCATAATTATTTTTGCTTATAACTCTGAAAATAAGACAGATGGTTCAACTTTTCTCCGTTCAAATAAAACTACAACTGAACAATGTCCTTGTGAAGGTACATAGCACTGGAGAGGGGGTTTTAACTTGTTATAGCAGTGTTTTAGCCAAAAAAACACCAGAGCATTCAGCTGGTCATTTACAGAATTTTAGTGGTTTTCCTGACCATTTTAATTTTATTTTATGGAATTTTTTCGTCAAGAAATTCACAATAAGTATTGAAATCTTAGCTCTGCATTACTATTTATTAATTATTGCCAATGAAATAACTAATAGATTGTATTCGAATTTTAATTTACTACCTACGATTGGTTTCACGCTCAATGCGGCTGTTTTTCTTGCAACCTGGCGCCCATCGAATTTCAGTAATTCCTGTAAAAGAGAGTTAAGGAGGACCAGTAGTTCGTTTACGCATTTGATTCACCGACGCGCAGTAGATTAACCGTATAAACCTAGATTGATTTCTTTATAACTTCTGGAATTTGGATGCGCAAGCAGTACCCCACAGCTGAATGCTATATGACCATATTGGCTTTATAACGATTTTGTATAAAAGTACTTTGTATTCCAATCCAAGGTTGAATTAGGTGCTATTAAGCAGTGTAATTGATTTGGTTTATTATGGTATAATGTCCGTTATTTTTGCTTCAGTATGACGGAATTAAGTTAGACGCTGATCTGGGTGGATACCCAAATAATTAACGTGAGCTTTCAGTGAAACAGTGCTATTTATTATTGTTATTGGTGGACAATTTTGCTTTCTAAGGGTAAACCCCACGTGATCACATTTCAATGGTTTTGCATTTATTCTCTTCAGTTTAGCCAGCTCATGAATGTAAGACTGCAGCTGTTCGGATACAACTTTCGGATTTTAATTAACACTCAAAAATGCAGCGTCGTATGCAAACGTTTGTATATTTGTATTTGGACTAGAGTAAGTTATTGTTGTACATGTGAAGTTCTTTTACTTTTCAAGTACAGAGTATACTTTGTCTTTCTCTCAGAACACAGGCAGCAAAGAGAACTGAATGGTTACTTGTCAAATACCAAAAATAATGTAGCCGCAGACTAATATGTTCCTAAGAAAATTATCATACAAAAAAAGGAACACCCATATAAAGTTGTGAAAATGAAAACAGGAGTACTGCAAAAATTATGTTCATTTTTTGTGGTACAATGAAAACTCGTATATGACAGAACTGAAAATAGTGCAGTAAATAGACGATGACATCTACAATCCTACAGTTTTATTTATGTATATCCATAACTATTGGATGGAAAAATAATAGTTTTTGTTGGTTGTAATTACCATATGATTTTGGTATCAATTAGATTTTATTTTCACTGTCAAATTTATTTAACAAAACCTTCATAAACCAAAAATATTTTAAAATTATTCTCTGTTTTGTAAATTTAAAGCAACTTATTTATTGCATGTCCATGTCACATTAGAAGACAAAAGTCGCCAAGATCAAATTGAATTAATAAAAACAACTGACCTCTTTGCCGATCTGAACGAGGAACATTTGCTTCATGTTGTACTTGCAATATGAGCAGTACATGTAAAATTTCGGGGTGGTATCATGTACCTAAAACGAACACAGCGAAGTACATAAGGATAAAATGCACTTCGTACCAGCTACCTACAAATAGAAGAACAACTAATCTTATTTTACTGTAATAATTTGAGTAAATGTTCATGCTTTGCCGCTACACATGTACTTCACATATGTAAATGTAATTGTGCAGACCTCTAATTTGGGCGCTAGTGTACTACCTTGAGGAACTCCTGCAGAACATTATCCATTGATAGAAAATCTATCCTTTACCACAAATGACCTTCGACATATCTTTATTTTGCAATTTTTTACTGGTTGTTTTTCATAGCGTATTGTAATGATGGCACGTAGTTAGTCAGCACCTGCCAAGCTGAATGAACAAGATAACGGATTTGTTTTTTTTTTGTTCTCTACCTTCCTCAAATCTTTGAAGCCAACGAAAAGCTCTCAAGAAAAAAAAAACATAACTCTTCTTCTACTGTTAAACCTCTTTCATTTCGACACTTTCAATAAGTATTCGCCCCAATAAATACAAATCGATTTATCCACACCTTTAGTACAAATCATGATGTGTACTAAAGGTTCATTCTTGTCGTTATTTTCTTAAATTTCGTTAATTTCAAACATATCTGTAACGCCCCTCGACTTTTTACAAATCATTTACTATCTGTTCGCTTCAGTTAACAAAATTTGTCTAAACTATTCATTTGTTGTAAAATAGTTGGGGTATTATGCAATACAAAAACAAATAAATCATTGTTAATCGGAGTTCATAATCAAATAATATTAAAACCCAATTATTCCTACACCCTTCATCCTAACGCAAGTGTATGTTTAGTTATTCATTATGTTTGTTATTTCTATATTTTAATCTATCAATCTCGTATACGAATACGTACATATGAATATGCAGAACCAATCTGAGTAGTATAAGGAAATAAAATATTTTAGCTCTAAGTTACTAGCACAAAGTTACAATGGATAGCAACAGAGGGGTTGACACCTCTCCTACAAAGAAAATAATAAACGTAGTTTTTATTTCATTATAGTGAAGCGTATTTTCCGTCGGCATTGCCGTCATTTTTATTGGTTCGTAGCTAAACCCCGATGTACTTCGGTAACTCCACCGTAAAAGTATAAAAAAAAAACAAACGGTTCTGACAACGGATTCCGGCAGGGAAAACCAAAAAGAAAATTTATTTGTATGCGCATTTTGAAAGTTCCCCCCTTCTGCACATTGCTATAAGGAATCGATATAGAAAGTCTTGTAATCCTTACATTTCAGGTATAAGATGAGTTCATCACTCTTATATAAAACAAATTTTAACCGTCTAACGTTTCGCTGTATTACTCTGATTTGTCCTGTACTTGAAAAAGGACAAAAAAGTCTCTTAAAGAGCAAGACACCTATTTTGTTTTTTATTTTAGCACTAAGTGTGAATAAGTGCGAAATTAACCGTTACGCGCAATTTAAGTTTTGACTTGTGAATTTCTAATGTTATAGTTGAATTTCGAGCTTTAGAGTCTTTAAAGACTTATAATAGATGTCTAGGACCAGTAGGGCATTTGCTGTATTGCAGTTTAAGAATGATACCGTACGCCGGTCCAATATAACATGTCAAAAATATGGGAACTTTTGCTATGAGTTTATTTCACAATCATGTCGGTATTGCAGAAATGTTAGTTTGAGTACCGGTATTGGTGTCATATCGGAAAAAAGAGTGTCGAGGCATCCTTAAAAACATCAATATTTTCGTACAGTGTAATTTATATTGAAGCCCAGAAAAGATATAGGATATTTCATATTCACTTTATTTTATTATAGGTTCCTAGCTACACAATGATAAATATTTAATTTGTATGGGAAGTTTCACGGCCACTTACAACATAATTATATACATATATTTTCTTTTTTCTTTATGCGGTTACTAAAATGCTGTGAAACTTTCAATAAGAATAGTTGGTCCTCTTGTACAGGCTCCCATAACTTTCAAACCAATAAACAAAATCAAATTCAATTATATATCCAATTAATGATAATAACTAGTCTATATGATATGAGCAGCGTTTAGCGGCGACGTGCTTTTGCTATTGTCAAGCTTTGTTGAAAAAAAATTTCATTGCACGCGTTACTCCTATTTTACGACAAATGCTGTGACCATATATAGTCAACGTTCTAGTATTTATGTTCCAATAAATAATGAGTGATTCGGATCAGCCGTGAATATTGTCACTGCTCGTAAATTTTTCCAAGAAAGTTTCGCATATTTCAAAGTTAAAGACCTCAAGAACGCTATTTGTTCACTGAGCAGGATCGAGGCGCCTGGAAACAGAATCCCAATTCGAAATGAGTCCACAAATTATAACTCTTTGTAGCGGATTTCGTACCGCCGATAGTCTGTACAACGTTAGTGTGGCTATCAACATTAGTGAGCGCTACAATTCAATTATTGATTATACTATTCTAGCACAAATTGAACGGTATGAACGTGACCATATTCTGCATAAAAAAGGTATAGTTATCGCTCACGGAGGTGACGTGAATTGATCAATAATAACAAGTGATTTGGCTGCACTAGCATTTGTCATGTCGGGTTTTATGAAAACGCAGCAGTGTATGTGTTATTAATCTAAAATCGATTGCCTCGATGTCCTAAGATTCAACATCGCTGTGTTCCGTGCCAAACGAACAAAGCTACTGTCGATATTTGAACGATGGCGTTATCCAAACACACATGAGCATTTACAACAAATTTACAATTCATTATTATATCGACCGGGATGTATTCGTAAACCCTTTATATATGTACATATGTATGCACCTGTAAGCAGATTAAAAGATAAAAAAATAATTAAAGCTTTAAAATATTAAATAAACAGGCCGACAAGAACAACAATTTCATCTATAAATTGTTGTTCACTTTTATTATTTGTTTTAGTTTTCACAAAATATCTAAATGAATTTATGTTTATTTTATCTAAATGTGAAAGTTTGTTATTTTAAACGAAATCTGTTTTACGCCGCGGGTAAATATTTTTGCACTTAAGTTTTAATTACCGTAAAATAAATATTTAAGTATATTTCAATGAAACTAAATTAAAAAACTCACAATAGAACAACAACAAAAAAAAGATATATTTTGTTTATTTGACCAGCAGAAAAGTTACATAAATCGCAAATTTTAGAGTTACTTACAGTGGACTGCTGAGTAAAAATATTTTTCAATAAATACAGAAAGATATAATGAAATTTTAATAATATTTTGATTCAAGTAAAAGGTAATTACAATTTATTTTCCTATGTAATAAAAAAAAGGTACTTAAATGTAGGTTGAAGTAGGAATATGAACGAATTTAAAAAGTTCTAATTAATGCAGAAATTCGTTTTTAAATGAATACGTCAGTGATTTTCAATAACCTTTAATAACTTCAAATCAATGGGTCCAGAAATGCGATGGCAACGCTATGTCATTGATTTTGTTCAATGCAGTAATGAATATGTGAATATTAGTTAAAAGCTCTAAATTCTTCATATAGAATTCGAGTATTTATTTAAACCAAACGCAAATTAATTTAAACCAAAAACTTTCAGTAATCCTAGCAATTCCTTACCTGAAGTTTCACCGACTTACTTTGGTTACAACTATAGAATTAGATTCAACAAACTTTACTGGGATTATACGTGTTCGATTAATTGTAGTATGTTGCTGATATTTTGTTATTTTGTTCAAGAACTTGTTTTTAAAGCTCCAAGATAAAACACCATATCGATAAGATATAGTCATCCACTTTGAATAAAAAGTGTGTTTTATAGAAAAGTTCTTATTGAACGAATTATTCACCATAAATTTATTCTCGTGAAATCTTAATCTATTTAAAACCCTGCTCAGCATATTGCAAATAGGAAGGCCAATAGGTTTTATATTCAATTACTTATAAACAAATATTTTTTAGTGGCGTTTTGAAAAGTATTCAAAATGTTTTCCAATATTGCACCTTAAAAATTTCTGTTTTAAAATTTTAAACTCTTTTATTAATATCGGGGAAATATTAAACGAAATCGGAAAACCGTACCGTGCATATGTTAATAGTTATTATGAGCCCATTCTGTAGCCGATTAGAACGCAATGATATGGTGAGGCCTACGAAATTAAATTTCGGTCCATGGATCTTCAGTTTGGAGTCCGAATTCCGTTTGAGCAGAAGTGCCTATCCGATACCAAGGTTTCCTCCCTAATTTCCAATTTGAGCAAAATACAGACATACCGCAGACATCATGCAAAGTTTACATTTATCTAGCGCAAAACTTAATAAAAGGAAATCAAAAAACAAGTAAGAGTTTTTATATAAAAAAAAATGTCACATATTCTTATATAATGCCATTCCCGGCATCAAAAGTTACCATTAATTCCTAAAAGTTGGTCTGTATCACAATACGGTTGGTTTTGTTTGTGAATTTCAATTCTTATTAGAGTTGACGTTTATCGTGCTGACAATAAGATCACTGAAACTTAATTTTAAGTATTGCGGCAGCATTTCAATTTTTTTTAATATCCAAATTGGCACTAGATTCGAAATTTTTTTTTACACCCTTCACCGAAAGTTTGTCTTTGAAATATTAATTTCCAACCGTATACACGTATAGATGGGGAATTCGTTAAACTATATCCGTCTGTCCGGTGTTAAAGTCAGTTTTTGAAGGCCCCCGAAAACCTACGGTCTTCATATGCAAATTAAAATTCAGTTCATTAATTTTATTAAAAAAATTTATTTCACGTTGACCATACTCGTCAACGCGTCAAACCAAACTTAAAAACTAACTTACAAAAATGCTTCTTATATCTCTAAAGCTTAACAGCAAAAAGCATTATTTTAGTTGTTTATTTATATTTGCTTATTTGGCAAATAACTGCAAATGCTGCAAGCATTCATTCAACGTGTTGGAACCCTAAACCGTTCATATTTAGCAGACATATCGTCAGCATATTTGGTGGGAAAGAATTTTATAATAAGTTCATATCTTAACTTGCACATACTTGTGCTTATCAATTCCCAAAATGTTGAAAATTTTAAATTACATCAAAATTTCAAATTCACTAAAAACCGCAAAACTTACCTAAGAACGACAAATTAAAATTAAAGTATTTTTAATTGCCAAAATATCTGAATTTAAAAAAAAAACAACTGTAAAATTTACCGAAATTCGATGTCAGCTGGGGTTGTTATCTAAACGATTATCGAGTAAACGACTACCGGCAAATCCTTTTGCGTTGTTTATTTATTCGACAAACTAAAATTCATAACATCTTTTAGGAGTAGTGTTAGTTGGTTTATAAATCATTTATATACCATAAATATTTGTATACATCACTTGTGGAAAAAGCCTTACATATTTTAATTTATTAATTCTTCAATCCTTCTTTGTGCTGTTCATTCTGTTGACAGAACTTGGTATCAATTTGATTAAACAGCAAATTGACGATGTCTAATATCGTTTATGAGTAGTTCGTGTATCACATAATCGTTACTGCAAGCAATAAAAATTGTCGACAACTTTTGAAAATGTCGAATCGTTAAAAGTAGTGAATTGTAATACAGATATCGCAAAGATTTCTGAGAAACTTTGACATCAGGGTGTAATACATAAAATCATTTGCGTGCCTTGCTTATGGAACAGTAGAGATGTGAATAAGTTTTCTTGAGGCCAAAAATTTATATAGTCCTATAAAACCCCATAACTGTATTCCAGTTAAAGAGATTAGATTTTAAATATAGTTTCGATTGTTTTTAACCCCAATAATAAATACAGTTTTTAGCGGAAACGAAAGGCAATATTTAACTTCTAAATTTCGGAAATTCAATTTCAATAAATTCATCGGAAATTCAATTTTACAAATTCAATTCAATTTTAGAAATTCTTTTCTGAAAATGGCAACTGAACAATTTTAACTACGTTGTCATACAAACAAGAGTTTTCTTTCATGCGCTAAAATTTAAATATTTCTGTTCGATTGGAATCATGAATAGTGTATCCTTGTGTACTTTGCGAAAGTACTACCTATTTAGATGGCAACATTTTTTTCTAGAAAGGAAGCCGCCATAAGTTATTGAAAAGCCTGAGCCATTTAACTGACTGCAGATGACACAAACTTTTAAGTCTCTTATTATTTAAGCTGCGCCTTAGCACATTAAATATTACGTGTATCGCGTGCTGATATTTGTTTGGCATTCAGTTTTAAAACAAGCTATATAAATACAATGTGTATAAAATAATTGTAATAATTTCAGTTATTTACATTTTTTTCAACGACGGCGTTTTTTTTTTTTTGCACAATGCGAAAAGTTCAATAAAAAATTTTACCTGCTTACACAAATAACACATTGATGTTAGTTTTATTTATCAATTATAACAATTTATTATTTATTTAATTAACTCAGGAAAATCTGAAGTGTTTTGATAGAAAGTAACGCACACGCCCTATTTTATAAATGCAGTTGAGAGTGCTGACATATGAAAGGTACTCCAAAGCATGTAATTTTTTTCCAAACACTGTCTTGTAAAAAATTAAACAGTTATATTCACGAAAAAATATGATTAAGGTAATCATAATCTATGGCTATGGCAGTTATTAGATCACATTTCTGTGGGAGTACGAGCCCGTTTACCAAGTAGAATTGCTTGGGTTGCTGCACGTGTTAGATCATCTGGTGGAAATTCGGTTGCATGGCAGTAAGGTTCTTATTGCACTTTACAATCAAACAGTTATAAAAGCGTGATGGAAGTGAACGTATACTCCAAGCTAGTACTACAATGTATTCTGAAAGTAAACAGATGTGCCTCGGTGAACAAGGTAACGTTAAATGAAGAAGCAGATGAAGAAAAAGTGGGTATCTGCTGTGTAATTTTGTGGAATAGAACCCAGAGTTGCACTGGGCAATGGAATCATGACCGAATGGTGCTCCAAGAGCTCATCGGCAGGAAAGGCAGGACAGTGACCAGTCGATAGTCTAAAATCAGAACAGTTAAGAGTAAAAGCTATTGTTAGCACGAGACTCGATGAAAGTAATGTAGTGGAGAATTCCGAATTGGTTACCTGAAATCAATGGGATGGTATTGTACATATCAAAACTTAGTCCCCATTTTGATCTCAGTACTTTTAATTGCCGAAACTTTGCCTTATTTTCACATTTATAATTGTGTACGGATCTGAATCCTTTTCTTTTTGGATTACATAAAGTTTCACCTCTTTACCTATAGAGGAAATGCTCCATAGAAATAAGGGAGCATTCTTGTTCCCCCCAGATACAAAGTGTCAATTTTCAGATCTGTCTCTTTTTCTTCCAGGCCTACCTGTATACCATATTTCTTCTCTGTAGCTATATTGGAAGTGCTTAATATTGAAGAGTGAGCCAGTGATTAGGTACCAAAATATGCTTTTTTTACATCTTCGTGTCTTGAGCAGCTGCTTTTTCAAACTTGACCTATGAGGTTACTTATACATTGAATACTTATGTTTCAAGTGTTATTATTGCATGGTTTAAGAAAGCAAAGTTATGAGGAGGGTAAAATCAGCGCGAATGGTTTCGAGTAATATACACATTGTGTGCGTTAGGCCTGAATTTGGCCTGGCGCACTATCGTGCGCTTTAATATGTACTTTATACTAGGCAAAAAATCAACACAAAACCAAAAAAACTATGGTTGTGATAACCACAATAAGCAACATGTTATGATTAAATTGTTTGGTTGTAATTAATTCATTATTGACATAGACATGCATTCAAAAGTACTTGAAAACGAAATGTTTTCGAAAACAAGCATTATATGGTTACTTCTTACACATGCTTAAACACGAAACAAAAGTGGCATATTGTATTTATTAATAATATATTTTGATTAAAATTATTGTATTAATTTAATATAGTTGAAACACTTTGGTTAGGGTTAGAGTTATAGTGAAAATGTATTGTTCAAGCCAACTATGTTGGAATTTTTATTATTAGTAATTTAATGATAAAATCTAAACAATAACTGGCTTTCGCATGTAAAGAAATGCGTGAAATATTTTCCAATAACCATGATATGGTTGCTTACACAATACATTATTCTCATTGACATAGTACTGTTGTTCTGAACGTGTCACAACCATGTTTTTTTCTTTGCTTATCAATGCCTGTGAACGAAATAAGAATTTAAAACGCTTTAAACAATAAATTAATTTCGAAGAACAGCAAATATTATTTAAATCTAAATTGCAGCAATTATTATTATTAAACATTTCACAAATGTTAAAACCCATATCCTTAAGCTTTAAACACATTCACGACAGCAGACTACCGCCTACAATCTGTCAAAATTAAAATACACACGTTTATATGAGAATGATTATTTTGACGTCAACAAGGCAACATGGCTGCAGGTTGTTGTCCATGCTGCTTTTGTCGTTGTTGTCAAATTAAACTAATTTCTATTTTTGTTAGCTACAAAATAAAAATAATGTTGACAATAGATCAAAATATATTAAGCAAATTAGTGCTTAGATATATTTTTTATTGTAAACTAAAAGAAGAAATTATAAAATTTAAATGTTACAATAAATATGCATCAAAAGTTTTTAAATAAATAAATTCATTTGTTTTATTTTTATATACATGTATTCAAAATATTTAATTGTATTTTTATAATATTGAGGAAGTTTATGTACATGTCTGAAATCATGTATAATTTTTTTTTTTTTTGCTTAAGTCTCGTTTATGTAAACCCCTCCGATTATACTCCAACTTTCAGCGCTAAACAATACTTGACAGTATTGGCAACACGTACATTAGAGCGAGGGTACAACAGTTGAAAACTCTTCGCCCCTATATCTCAGCACGTTTTTTCTTTTAGTTATTAGCTACTCTATAATATTACACATCAAATCTTTGCTTTTAAAATATATACACAGTATGAACAGTACCTCTTTTGGGTACACACTTCGAAGAGCTTGATGCATCGCATCTATTATATATCTACAGGGCTTGTTTCATGCAAAAAAAACCAAGCTTTAGAAACGTAAAAATCTAAAGTGGCATCACTGAAATAGAAATTAATTGTTGCAACAGCTGTTATTATTTTAACAATACTATGTAGCTGCCGTTTTCAAAATAATTAAGTAGCTGGCTACAGGGCGTCATTGGTAGCCAGCGGCATTTGTAGTCGTGTGGCCTGATGTGGTCAATGTGTTTAATGCCTTAAGCTGGATTTGCTCTTCGTGTACTGTTCTGCTGTTCTGTTCACATGGCTTGCTAATTTCTTAGGTGGACGAGTTTAGGTAACGAATCCTTTCTGCTCGATAGTCCAAAGATGATATCGTAACTCTGCAGAACACAGAAAACTAAACAAAATTATTGACAAAACAAGTAATATGAAATTTTCGACTTTTGCGTTGCGTCACAATTATGTAGAACGATCTCGGGGTGAAATATAGGTCTATGTTCTAAAATCTATGTTCTAAACGGTGAAACGCTTATGCACAAGCTCACAAAATTTGCATATTCCGAATCCCTATCATAATTGCTATAAAGTCCTCCTACAAAAATGATCAACGTTAAGCCTTCAAATAACTTATGGACCAAAATTTTGGACCGAATTAAAAATAAAAAACTCAAGACTTTAAAAACTAAAAAAAAAATCATCCTAAGCCGAATGTTCGCAAAAAATTTGAGAAAAAATCGATATATTGACAAAATTTTAAATTCACCACAAAATCAAGAAACGGGAATAAAAAATTTAATTGCCAAAAAACCAAATTAAATAAAAACTGAAATTTAACCATACAACCATAATTAACAAACTTTTAAAATTAACAAGAAAATTCAAATTTTAAGAAATTTTTTTTTAATTCACCAAGAAGTCGAGTAGTCACCGAAAACCAATATTTTGCAAGGTTTTTACGAAATTGATGTTACACAAATGTATAAAAAAATTTAAAGATCATAAAAATTATAAACATGAAAATAAAAGAAAAAAATTTTACCATCATTTGGAACTTTATCAAAATTTTAAAATTCACCATAAAACCAAACTATAGTCTAACGATTTTAAAATTTAGCAAATAATTTAAAAACTATAAATATTAACAGCCAGGCGCACGATGACGTAAGCATGAATTATTATAGCAAATAAGCTGCCTAGCGACCTTCTCTTTATGATTTATTTACTTATTTACGGGATAAATAAACAACGAATTCATAAAAGAGTTTATTAGCGAGTTCTGTTAGAATTTATCATCATAAATTAAACCGAAACTGTTTTTCGTTTTTTTTAATGACAATTAAAGTGTTTTAATTCCGATTTTGACGAAATTCTAATTTTTCGCGATTTGTTGTTGCAGTTTCGGCGTTCATTAAATTTCCTTTTTTAGGAATATTAGGTGATTTTCGTTATTTAAAATATTTGAACAGATTGGTTTTGTGGTGAATTCTCGAATTTGTTGAATTACCAAATTATGGTAATATTTTTTTTATATTAATTTAGATTTTTGGTAAAACTTATAATATATTCTGTGAATTGTTTTTTATTTTATGTTGACTTTTGATATTTCTTATGTATAATTTTTTTATAAAATTTTGATTTTTCTGCCAGTTTAAATTTTGTGTGTTCAAGTTTCTCATTTTTCGATTTTGTGGTGGGTTTTGAATTTTTTTTCAGTTTTTTCTTTTAATTTTGATATATATGTAAAACAATACATATGTATAATCCTAAATTACATCATACTATCTTATGTATTAAATGCCTATATATATGAGCGATATTATCTGTATCCGCTTTGTAATTAAATCTTTGAGACATTAGTGTTTTACAAATTTGTAACATTTCCAATATGTAACGTTTCTTATAATTTTTCTCAATATTTAGCACTGACACATTTTCAAATTTGTAAAACACCAATGTCTCGAAGAATTAATTACAAAGCGGATACAGATAATGTCGCTCATATATATAGGCATTTAATACATAAGATAGTATGATGTAATTTAGAATTATACATATGTATTGTTTTACATATGTACATACATACATCTACACATTAATGTAAAACATTTTTTAGTTTCTATGATATGTATGTATGTTTTTGTGTTTTTGAAAATTTGAAACATTTTTCATAGTATATGAAAAATGTTTCAATAATTTTCACAATTTGATTTTTGTTTTGAAGTTTGTAAAATATAATTTTATTTTATTTCCTGACGATGCTACACAAAGGCGTAGCGAAATATTGGATAAAATAAAATTAATATTTATTATAATTTATAATAAAGGAAAATTTATTGGAGACCTGGAGCTCGGGAAAATTAGGCAAACATAATAATAATAAAGGTCAAAAAACTAGAATAAAGTTTATTTTTTGATTTTTTTACACAATTTAATACATACCAAAAGTTAGAAAATGCACTACAAAATCGAAAAATTTTAGTAAAAGAAAATAATTCCAAAAATAACACAAAACCAAAAAAGCACCACTTATTTAAAATTTATTGCTAATTTTGAATTTCACAAAAATTTGCAGTTTGATGTTATAAGTTGCAAATGACCTAGTATATCTTAAAAAATGATACGAAAACTTTAAATTTTGATCAAATATTAGAATTTATCAAAAATTCCTAAGCGTTCAGAGAAAAGAATAATAAACCAATCGATAATGCTTATATTAAGACGAAAGGAGAGTTTAAATGTTAAATAATAGGACTAAATCAGGAAGCCAGAAATAAATATGTGAAACAATCCTTTGCACCTGCAAAAATCTGTAGTACATTTTAAATACTTTTTTGAAGGGCACTTAGGTTCCGCACAGCCAAATATTTGTAGCTCTCTTACTTGTTCAATATAATTTTGAACAAATTCCAAACGAAGGGTTTTTCGTATATCCTAGCAGAAATAGAACTGATTTACTTTTTCTGGCACTCGAGTAGTCAGCAGTAATATATTGGCTTAATAAACGCAATACTTGCTGGCAGAAAATGGGAATTATTTTTTTTACTTGTAGGTGTATTTTTAGCTAGTGAAAATTTTCTCAATATTACTAGACGCGAAAATAGTGCAAAAATTGCTCCACACTCAATTATTACAAAAAAAAAAATAACCAACACGAAAGAAAAAGCTGAAGTTAAACAGTCTTAATAATTTTCAAAAATTAGTGATCATGAAATACTTCATTTCTGCTATTTTGCTTTTTACTTCTTTCGTGTTATTTTTTAATTTCTTGATACTTTTATTTAATGCCGTTACTTCGAATGAATTAAAATATAGTGAAAAACTTCTGCGTTGCATTAAAGTTAGTGAAATAAAAGGTTGCAATAAACTGTTCATAATTTTTTTACATCACTATCACTTAAGTTTAGTGGGGCTTATAATTTTGCATTAACCACTAAACTTTGTGCTATCAATAAATATTAGTGTAATATTAGTGCATTAGCCCCATTTATGCTACTGATGGCGAAGAAGTAATTTTTGCTGGATAGATATTTTTCACCTGTCACTGAGTAACTATAAATAAAGCATTTTTTAATACGAATTTAATCTACAACATGAATCGGTAAATATACAAACAAATATGTAAATAGAAAATTAATTCTGTATTTCATTAAGCCGGTGTTTAAAGTAATCGTGCTGCTCATCCCAAAATCACCAAGCCCATTACTGCTCAACGTCTCATGTTCAAATGTAGTCGTTATATATTTTTTACTGTTGTAAAAACTTCTATCATGTTTTAACTACGATCGGTTGATAGTTGAGGTGTTGTTTGAGTTGCTACAGCACATGTTTGATTAAGCTGGAGTTACAAAATAATGGGATAAAATACACATATCGTTACCTAAAATTTAAAAAGACTATTTTTTTTTTAAAAAGAAGCAAGAAACAAAACTTGTCGTTTAATAGCTACTAGTCCATGAGTTTTCAGCCAACTTTTTCTTTCTAACAATTAGGTTAAGAATTCGGGTCAACATTTGGACTGAAACAACGGAAAGGTGTTTCTTATGTTATTTGGGGTGCTGAATGCAAATCTGCACTCGTGTTGTTCCACTTGGATATTGGTTTTCGAGATATAACGTTATGTCAAAATGGAAGCAGCTGGAGAACTGCTTGCACTATTCAGTGAAATAAAAAATACGAAATTCGAAAATTTTATTAACTAGCATATAGGCAAATAGTATCTTCCAATCAAAACAAGCCCTATTTTATGAAAATCGATGCATAACTTTTAATTTTGTTTACTGTTGTGCACAACAGTAAGTGTCTTACTGTTGTATGCATATGGCAACTGTACTCGTATACACAAACGCGACTAATACCATGAGTTGTAAATCGATTTTCATAAAATATGATTGGGTTTGTTTGAAACTTTCAAAGCTGTGCGCTTAAAAAAATTGACGAGATTTTCATCGTTTTCTCTCCTTTAGAATTTTTTTAAACATTTAAAGTTTTTCAAATTTTGGACACAAATTTCCTTTTATTGTTACAATTTCCCCGGCACCACTGAAACCACTGGGCTGATTTAAAGTCAATATTAATATATAAAATTTAATAACTTAAAGGTAAATACTGAGAATTTTCTAATTTTGTCTATGCCAAAAATAATAATCTGCTCTTAGGTTATACTAATTAATGTCAGATAGAATAAAATTTATGTTCTTTATGTAAATAATATTAGTTACCTTTTGTTAAAAAAGTTATTTTTAATTTATTTCTTAAATTAAAAAAAGCTAAAATAAACATTCCATTCCGTTTCCAATTGAATATTTTTATTCTTTTGGTAGAATTGTACAAATTCTTAAACGTAGCACGTTATGGGTAAACCTATATATTTTTCAGGACATTTCTTCGGATAATATGCCAGCAGCCGTCTTATATTTTCAGAGTTTTGGATGTTAAATTTACTAGTAAATCCTGTCGAATTCCGTTATAAAAATGAATGCTTTTAAGCACAAATGTTCTGCAAATGTATTTTGGTTGACTTCAATGACATCAATGAAGACCTTAATTATTGGAACAATGCATAATTTGTTTCTGTCTTGTAATCGTAAGTCTGATTAACGGGATAAAAATTAAGGATATAATTTGATTTAATATTAAAAATGTATATGCAACGGTGTATTATTGTTCGGTTTACTTCTAGAGTTATAGTGAAATTTGGCGAACAGTATTTAAGCAGCATACGCCTTACTCGTTGGAAACACCAAGTTTTCCAACAAGGCTGTAAAAGAAAGTAGCTTAAAGACAGCACATAGTGAAAGAACGGTCGTGGAAACTGTAACTTGGCCTTAAACAGAACCAGTTTGCAGCTCTTGCGTGATACCAATGGGTCTTTAGCACTAAGGGAGTGGAACAACTGAAAATGATAATAATAAACCAATGGTCAAAGGCTTATATCTATATCATATAGGTTAGTAATAATTAATAGTAATTACTACAAATAAATGAATAATTTTATTTTATTTATAATTACGTCCGTTCTTGTAAACATTTTTTTTTTTTGTGTTAAAACTGCAAGTTAATTAATTAACAACATATCGCTACTTTCCTATGCTGCATTCCATTCAACTAGTCGAAGAATTAAATTTGTTTGCATTGTAATAAAAATTATTTTAAAAAAAATAAACTTAATTCATAAAACCTGATCCAGCAACATGCAAGCAATTTTTTTCCTGCAAAACAATATAAAGACAACTATTTTACGTGCAAATTCAAAAAACAAATGTTCAAGCGCTTGTTTTAAGTAGTGCATTTGACATTATTTATTAACTGTCAAACTTTTCAATCGTTATAATCAATAATAAAAATGAACAAACTTATTAATTTAATTATAAATTTTAATTAATTGTTTACACCGATATGAAAACTTTTGATGAATTTCGATTAATTTAGGGACTCCAATATCAAATTATTTGAACTCAAAATGCAGACCAAAAGATGAAATTTAAATAATATAAAAGAATTTAGATAAAAGAAGTTATCAGATATTTATTAAATTATATTAAAATAAAGTTTAAGCCAAATGCAAAGCTAGAATAAGGAGATCATTACAACCTTCTTCGGATTTAAATCTTTTTACTTTTAATATCAATTATCATCCTAGAATATCCTTAGTAATGAAATTTTATTTTAATTTATATTATTTTCTCTACACTTATGCATGTCCGTGATTTACCGCACAATCTTCTACTTTTTTCCGTGTGATTGACATCACTGGTACATTTTTTAAATTGCTATTGTAATTATGCTGCATAAAACAATTTCAACTCTTTTGGAATCCCACTCCTATTTAAAATATTATATTGAAACACAAACTTTACAGTATTTTTTATTTTTTAATTACAAACATAATTTAAAGATCAGCCGTTTTAGGACTTTTATGTTTGTTTCCAACGACGAGAGGTTATATCATATGTACGTAACATAAGTACGTCTCAACATACAAACTATCTGGTTAGTAATTTTGACAATCCATATGGCTTGTACACGTAATGTAAACACAGCTTAAGTGAACTTAGTGATTTTAGGAATTGCAGCATTCAGTTTGAATATTGTCGTTAACCAAGTTAGCTTCTCTTATGCGTCAACCCTCAAAAGCGAACCCTAAAGAAAAGTAAAGAAATGTTAGTGTGTATGTTTTATACACACTTGCATAAAAACCAAAGTTGCGTTCGACGTTCTTACATAATTCGACGTTCTTACATAATTCGATTTGCTATGCTTACTTAACACTTCGTATTGTTAACAAATTTAAAGAGCAATTTTGCTAATTTTAATTTAAGGAGGCATTTTCTTCTAAGCAATTTTAAAAAATTATTTGTATATTCGCCACAAATCTTTCGAATAATTTTTTATTCGAAAATGAAAAATTTTACTCGTTAAACAAAATCTAAAAAAGAAGTATTCTAATATAATAATTAGTCTTGTTCAAATGACAACTCTATCTCTTGCACATCTAATTGTTCTTTGAAGCTTTGTATGCAGTAACCTATCATATGCGGACCCTTTAGTACTAATAATTTGTCTCGGTATTTACTTGCGTACCTCACTAATTAAATCTACTAATGCTCTCGTTGGGATCTTCGTCCAATGGTATTACTTTTATTTTCGTTTTTGGAAAAAATAAGTACAAAAATTATTTAAGAACTTGAGTCTGTACATTTTTGGAACTAATTTCCGTCATCCCTTGTCAAGTTTGGTTTGTAGACAAACCGGTTTCGGCTATGTGCCATCTTTAGTGTCATTTTTCGTTCTGTCTTCAAACCAAACATGTCAAGGGATGACGGAAATTTTTTCCAAAAATCTACATCGAAACATCCTGTCGGAATATCAAATCAAGAATCAACTTAGAGTCTATTTACGGTTTTTATGAGAATTCATTTGCCTCTTTATATTGCAAATTTGTCCCTATATACATACTAAAGAACACAATGGATGCTTCATAATGTAAAACTTAACAAAGAAACGTCATAAAATTTTCACGTCGCTATACTTCTATGCTGGGAAGCGCACTAATAATACACAGGAGTTTTACATTTTTCAATTATATTGTCCGTAATATTTCTTCATAAATTGCTTTTTTTTGTTTAATAATTGTAAAGATAATTATTGCATATCAAGGTCGCGATTGTTCACCTCCTTAATAGTCGCTATATAAAAAATATTTAAATATATTATAGATTCAAAAGCAGTCACAACATAATAAGAAAGTGTATTGAACCAAAGAGAATCTCCGTCAGTTTCTAAAGTGTTCGACAGTTAGTTGTTTGCTTTAAGCGATTAGTGTGCCAATGGCAATATACGAACGGGTTAGAATTTGGCGGGGAAGCTAAATAAAAGTTCTGGCAACACTACTTGTATGTTCGTTGATTAATCGGACTGACTGTGTTGTATGATGGTTGGAAGCTTAGTTGTTTGATTAGAGTTAATTGTACAAACCTGACTTGTATTGACAACAAATACTCTTTTGTTAACTCTGAATGTATTAAATGTGTTTGTGTGTAGTTTTCTCACTTTATTCTCAGCTTAAAATCAGGCATGGAAAATTAATTTTTAATGTTCGATTTTATTAACTAAAATAGTACTTTTTTGATCTTGAAAGTATCGAATTATATTTACATATATTTTTTATATACTTATTAAACTTTACAGTAAGTTTTAAAATACAGCGAACCATTTTCCAAAGACTTTTTAAGAAGTGAAAAAAATTTATTATTTTTCAGCCTTTATTTTATTTGTTTACACAACCGTATAATTGAAAGTGTGCCTCATCACTAAAGTTTGATAAAAAAAATGCTCTCTCATAGTTCACTAAATATGCACACACTTAAAAGAGTCGTGAAGATTTCTCCATGAGCTCGCTTAAGCTACTAGCGAAGTGCGCTTAGGGGCTAGCTTATCCACCCTCGGCAAACAAATTGCATTTTTATAAAAAATGAGTTGGAATACATCCACTCAAATGGCCGTTCATTTAGATTTCATCTTGCAAAAAGTACCGAAATAAGCACAATAGAACCGAACAATCCAACCCTGGTATGAACCACACACCAATTGTTTATTTTATTAAAAAATATAAGTAACATTTTTGTATTTGTATCTTTTTTTATTACTGTTTCTGTGGTTGGCTTTATTTTTTTCAAATTTTGTTGTTGTTATTTTATTTTATTTTTTAAGCTTCAGTTTAAGCCTGCCGATGTTACCCAGTATTTAGTAATGAATTTTATACAAAACGAAACGGTTGTTTAAAATCACAACAAATTTTAAATTTAACCAGAAATGGTCGGAATTTAATACGTGTGTTATTAAATTAAAAAAAAAAGCAAATAAACATCATTTAGTCAAATGATGATTACTAAGTTCTAAAAATAAAATATTTTAAGAAAATATTTTGAAAAAAAAAAATTACGTTTAAACAACCAATTTGTTAATAATACAAAAGTTTGGAGAAAAGAATTCATGTGAATCCCCTAAAATATTTTTAATTTAAAACAAGTCCTAGAATTTTTAATTAAAGCTTCATAAATTTTCAACGTGTATAACGATTTGAATGAGAAAAAGTAAAAATTTACGGCTACATGTTAAATATGCGTAATCAACTGGACAAGGTAAGTAATTGACTGCTTGTTTTTCCTCTGCCTTTACGGATGTGTGTATGCATACATGTGTTAGATACCGGTTGCAAGAAAACAGTTTTTCTTTTTGAGTAGTAAAAACGCGAATTTTCCAATCGTTTGGGTATATGTACGCTTTCTTAGCTCCGTCCAACGAACTCTTTTTCTACTTTCTGTCTTGTATCATTTCAGCTGGAAATTGCTTGTGTTTATTTTTCCCTTTTGTGTTTTTCGTACGTAATATTAAATTAAATTTCCAAATATGGCTAATTACGGTTAGAGCGTGTGTTAATACATAATTTAAATAGATAACACAAACATTCAGTTGCCAAAACATTATGAAAGAGTAATCTGTAGGTATAAACTATATTTGGAAAAAACCAAAATAAATTAAAATAATTTTGCAAGTATGTATTCCAAACTAAGATGGAAACGGGAAAACTGTGTCATGTTTATAGTGGACGACATTTGACGGTGTCGCGAGTTGTTTAAATTACACTTTCTTTTCATCAGGCAATAAATGTGCCACCTACATTTGTTATTTATTTATTTGATTTAACTTTCATCTTAAAATTATAACAATAAAAGTTATATGCACTAGATTTGAGATATTACTAATTAGTATTGCAGTTAATAAAGAATTGTAATTAATTTATGAATTAACATTTATAATTAATTAAGGATTTAAGGAAAAAGATAGAAAATATCTTATTTTTTTACCATCTTCATTCCTAAAGTTAATTCTAGAAATTTATTATTAACTCGTAGTGAGAAAATCTGTTGAGAATTTCTAACTTTTGTGTGTTAATTTACTAATTATTTTACAAACGGATCCTCCTTAACACCTGTAATTTGCCCTAAGCTGGCTTGGAAGCAAATATCGAATGTCATTGCATAGGAACCTGCTTACTTATGACATGATATTTGCTTATATCAGCGCTTCGTAGGCTTTCGGATATTCACTGAATGCCTACTGTCGGTTATTCGTGTTACGTTCCTAACTCATCGTAGAATGTAGATTAGTTTCTGCTGGGTCACTAAGGACACAATAAGTTTTTTTTTGGGTATCTTGTTAGAGATGCGTCCATTATATTATTATTAGTACTAGTAATAGGCACCACGATCTTATAGACTTATTGTTATAAATCTAGTAATTATTGTGGGCTTTATTTTAACGAGGTTGTCTGCAACAAGTAGCTTACTGCTTAGGGAGAATTCCATGCAACATGTTCTAATATTTCTTGCGCCCCTGCTGGAGTCACATTACAATGATTATTAAGTCTATAACGTCATGGTAACACTTCGGGGTAGAGTTTATTATCATTTCTGCTTAGGTTTAGAATAGACTCTTCCTTAATACTTTCAATGATTTTTTTCGACTGTCGCATGGCTGTTAGGGCTCTCGAATATTCGAACAGACCTCGTTTTTCCCCTTCGCGTATTAAGTTGTTCGTAAAGCTATTGTTTGTCCTATGCAAGTGCTCTGGATAGTCTGAAATTTTATTGCTTTCAAGCATCGAGTGCCTCGGTACTTATAGTAGTGTAAGTAAATTCCTCGCTGCTAAGGTATCGAGAAGTATAAAGCAATCCCAAAACAACTCTGATTGGAACGAATACACTGCCTGGCACAGAGCTCTAAGACATGGACCATCACCTAAAAAATTACGCCTATTTTCCTTTGTTTTTCGGTTATATACAATATAATTACCGCTCCAGGACTGCCATATTTCAGCAAGAACCCATCAGTCCTGTTCTAGTACTATCTCATTGTCGAGCTTGGAAAGGGTTATTAGAGACAGCCAGAGCACGAAGAGTTCCACACGGAGTCCAGAATCTTCCCATGTAAAGTAAGATTGCCTTTCTTAAGACGAGCTTGAGTGGTAGCCTTAAAGTCGCTCAGACTGCTATCCTTATAACCACGTGATGCAAAGGAGTGAGTTCAGTGATCATTCCTAAGGCTGGTGTGAGGCATGGTCTCATTGTTACCGTTAAACTCAAGCAGGCTATTCGATCTAAATTGTTGGTGCTCATCTAAACCTGTATTTTTTTTTTTTAATTCTGGCCACCATGCTAGAGAGACATACGTGATCATTACTATGGTTTTGTAAGACCACGCCATCTTTTTCGGTAATAGGCTCCATGTTTTGACGTGCATAATTACTCTTATCCATAATAACACAACATCTGTTCAACTAGAGTTGTGTAGTTTATCATCGAACTAGTTCAATGGAAATATTTACACAACTCCTCACTTTGTGCATTTTCAGGTCCGTAGTGTAGTGTTCATGGTGCTTTTTCATTTGTGCTCTTTAGTTATAGTACTAAAGACCAAAACTACTAAAAAAACTTCCAGCAGTACGTCGTTCATTGTATGTAGTTGTTATAATCAGAAAGTGATATACTTACATGCAGTTACAGTTAGATAATGGTAGTCATTATGTATTAGCACACTATTCACTATTATTCCCAATAAGAGGTTTTATTAAAATTTGCACTGTGTGAAAAAACTGTGCTTTTGCTTTCTTTTTTTATTTAAACTTAGTTTTAAGTGTAAACTAACTAACATGTTAGATTTGTTAAATATTTCAATGAAAAAAAAAAAATTCTTTCAAACTGAAATAATTTTACACTAGTACGATTTAAGAAAAAATGATAAAATCACTCAAAAAGTCAACGTAAAAAGAGACGTAAGAAAAATAGATTTTATTAGAAAACATCAAGATGACAACAAAGTCTTCAATTTCATGTTAATATTGATCATGTAGGCACTTAAGGACTATTTCAAAACTATCCAAAACCAAGATGACGTGAAACTCTTGCAAATTCTGAACTTATGTAATACAAAACTCAGCAGGCATAAATTTTATAATATAGTAAACGGCCATTTTCAAAATCAGAATTTCGGACATATGTATGCCCTATATTAGCTCAACCTTGGAAAATCATTCTTGATTTCATATTCCGCCAGAGTGATTTGAAGTAGATTTTTGGAACGAATTTCCGTCATTTCTTGTCTAGTTTGCTTTGGAGATAAACCGACTATGTGCCATCTCCAGAGTCATATTTCGCTTCACTTTAACGAGCACATCTGTTTCAGAGCTTGCAAGTCTAAAGCAATAAATCGGAGTCGAACGATTCCCTCATGGTAAACGTAACACCGGCCACCGCTCAAACTCAACCGTCATTGAAAATTATACGTGTCACCGTGCGAAGCCGTTGCGAATAAATAATGGCTCAAATGAGCCGACCCACAGTGGCACATATTTTGAGAAGGCGGCCAAAAATCATTTTTTTTGTGGTTACCAATCTTAGTGTTTTCTTATTCATTTGAAAGTAAATACCAGTAAACCTCGAGAGGCAAAAATTTAGAACTCTGTTCCAACTATAACACACTGAACAGGGTGATCCAAAATATACTTTCTGAATATTTTGTTAAAATGAAATTTTTTATAGTAAATTCTAATTTTAAAAGATATCAAATCAAAATAAATTGTTTTTAATTATGCAGTTTGTTAGTTATCAGTGCTAGCAAAATAAAGTCGTTACGTTTTTTAGAAGTTTTTAAATATTTTGTTTTAAAAAAGGTCAAAATTCTTCAAAAATCTCATGCTTAATAGGGTATAACTCCCTCCCGTCAAACCACGTCAAAAAGATATTTCTCAGCGTTATAGCCCAAAACCTCCCCTACACACCTATACACCATTATATGTGCGCCAGGTTGCGCCCGTGTGCACCAGAGGCATTTTTCTGACCAAAGGTCAGGTATTTTGAAGAAAAATTATCAATACATACGAAATTTTTCAAAAAAACTTTTTTTCTACAGAGTTATTTTTGAATTATTTTAACTTTTTAACACAAAGGTAAAGCCAAATTTTTTTCAAATCTCCTTGAAAGATGGCGTTTATAATTTTTGCGATGGAATCTAGTAATATACAAATGCACTATATTGTACTTATCATAAAGAATTATGAATCCAGAATAATAAAATAATTAAAAAGGAAGTCTTAAATAAAATACGTTAATGCACATGTTTATTATGGCATTCTTTCAAATGTAAGTTTTATTATCACATAGGTGAGGAAATGTAAGCTAATGCCTTGCTTAATTGAATAACACAATTTTGTACACAAAAGATGTGCCCACACACTGCATGGGATGATCTGTACCTGATTATTCTTAGTACCTGTTTATTTTTGCCACAAAGGTTATAATGTGTAACTGCATGTGGGTAAAATTATTATATCAATATTTAAAAAATCGTGTCCGTATTATTCTTAAAGTGTTCGCAAAACGAGATACGCATACTAATTGCACAAAAATATACGAACACACAAATTAGAAAATTTGTATTTAACAAAAAAGCCATCGAAGTAAATTTTAAAATGTGTCTAACAATGACTGATGGAAAAGTTGCGCAAGTTTTAACGGAAACAAAGTCGTCGTCAAGCTGCATTATAGGCCAAAAGACATCCAACCAATTAAATCAACCTCCAGCACAAGACGATAGCTTTAAGGAAGCTTACGAATTCGGATTGTCGCCTCTTCATACTAGAATTCGTTTTATGGAGCACATTCTTAAATTGGGGTATGATTTGGAAACAGTAAAGAAAATGCAGAAAAACGAAAGAAAAAAAGAACAAATTCAAGAATATTATCTTCAGCTAGGCCTTATAATTGACCAACCTAAACAAGAAGAAGGAAATTCGAATGATGGAAATACTGCAAGAAGATATTTTTTCCGATCCAGAAACTGCAGCATCTATCACAGGTGTAAATTATGAGTTAATAAGACGATTCAAAATCATATTACAAGTCCTAGCATGCAGCAGAAAGATAAATGCAAAAAAATTTGGAGATCTTTAACGGTTCATAAAATTTTGTAACATGGGGAACAAATCATTCAACATAATATGCTACCAATAGGAGATCTGTCTGAAGAAAAGCAAGAAAAAAGGAACAAAGACTACAGATTCTTTCCTTATCACCATTCTGTTGTGTAATTCAAATCCATATATGTCCAACATTCGACAAAAAAGGAAAACAACTCCAGTCGAATTAGAAGAGGAGGCTAAATAACTATAAGAAGATGAAAATCAATGCTATTTAGAATAGATGTTTACTAAAATTTCTTAATGTATAGTGGCTCCTTGATTTGAAAGTATACGTATGTACGTATGTAAATTAATCAATATTTATTTTATAAATTGTTATAGAAATATTTAAAAATAAAATAAAACTTTAACTAAAATAGGATTTTTTCATTAAAACTTTTCGTAATTAAGAAAATTTTAACTTTTTAAAAATTTTCTATTTCAAAAGGCGGTTTAAAAAAAACCAACCTTTGGCCCTTGTTGCTTTTAAGCTTAAAAACATTACGGGGTCCAAAATTTTGCGTTTCATGACAAGATTTAGTTTACAAAACTATTAATAATTATAATTTGTAACAATAAGAATAGGACATATACAAATTTTTTTTTTAATGTTTCAACTCTACTCTTTTATACTCAAATTCAATTAATAATGGTAACGAATATTAAACCATTCGTAACTTTTTTTGTCGGTCGGCTTTTATGCTTTTTATCAAAAATTAAAGTTTAAAATCCCACCTACCAAACAGAAAAAAACGCATATCAAAAGTTACGGATTTTTGACCGCCTTCTCGCCAAATGTGCCACTGTGCGACCCCTCTAATAATTATACAAACGAATTTCTTCAATACCTCATGCACAACTTTTTTGTTTCATTTGCACATCGCCCCAGACTTATTAGAAAACCCTTAAGAACGCTGTTTTCTGACATGTTTCTTAAGGTCTATTTAAATTTTGCCGTTTCTTGTAGATAATAATAAAAAAAATATTTTATTTTCATACTAATGTCTTTTTTATTAATGCAAATTCATGTATTAATAAGAAGTTATGTTCGAATATTAGTAAAAAACGTTATGCCGTTTCACAACTTCAAGTCGTTTCCGAATGCGTTGCAATTAGCCGGAGTTGTAAATGTATAATAATCACAATTACAATTAATCGTTGGTATGATTCTAATACTTTACCAGGGTTTAAATTTGCAGCAGTAGCAACGTCTTTGTTATATACGACTATGCAATATATAAAGCTTTCTATTGAGTAATTTGTTCGAGTAAAAGTAAAAATTTTATTAGATAACTAGCAGCATGGATTTCTGTTTTAATATCAGACCGGATATACGACAATTGTAGAATTAATGTCGCTAGTATGTATTTCCATTTTGCTTAGTGCTGCTGCAGTACTAAACAAAGTTTCGTTTTTTTTAACTGCTAGTAGCTATTATTTTTGAAACGAAAATTTGGTTACTGCTATTCGCAGCAGCACTAAGCAAAATAAAAAAATAAAAATACTAGGGTTATGAATTCAAAAAATTGCGTGTATGCTGCTAGAGCATCATAAACATATTTTGAATATTGTAAAACAAAAATGACGGATATGAAAATGTTGACCAACATATCAGAAATGTTAAGCCCTGGTTAACACATATATACGTATGAGCACCAACCAGCTACGCTACAGTAAAACGGCTTGTAGGCTCTCGTTCGCATCGCTAGATTCACTTTACAAAAGCGAATTTTATCAACAAGCAAGAATTTTATCATATTTTAAGCAAAGCTAAAATTGGCTACAGCTGAAGCTAAGTCCAAGAGTGGATTTTTATCCAAATCAATATGTGCTGCGATTATAGTAAGAGTTTGCTACAAACCTTATAGTTATCAGGTAAATTTAAATTAAGGAATTTCAAGCGTCATCGTCAGAATATCATCATGTTTTACAATTACCGATTATTATCGACTTGTAAATCCTACCACCAGTATCACAAAAAAAATTTATTCAACTTTGACGGCTTCAGTTGTTTTACTTATTAAGCCGCGCGATTAATTCTTCTACTGAAATGGGTAATGAAAATATTATTGCCAAAGTATGAATGCTTCACTTGCGTTAGTAAAACTTAAAAATTGCCTGCGAACTTCATTGAAATCTGAATGTTAAATATAAAACGGAAAAATAAAAAGGCGATAAAAAAATAATGAATTCCTAATAAATAAACATGACATGTATGCAATTCAACCATAACGACCGACAGAATTAAGACACTATGAAACTGCTAAAAAAAATGTTTTTTTATTTATGTATTTATTTTTGTAATGACGTTAATATTTCAGTCATTTAGCACTCGTGGCAGACACGTAAAGGGCGTAATTTTTATTACGACAATTGGCGACTTTCAACAGATTTGCAAAGAATATAAAGTAAGATCTTCAAATACTACGCACAATATGACAAATCTTTCGCACTGACCTTCGTAATTTTTGAAATAATACACACCAATTACCGAACCGTCATTTGTTCTGGATTTAATGGGGTTTCGCCCTGAACACAGAATATAAACAGAATACCCAACAATGACATTTGAAAAAGCGTGTAATCAGGTGTCATGCGTTTTTACGTACAAAATTTCAAATTAACCCGATTACATGAAAGAGATAGCTTAATTAGAAACGATAAGGTTTTTATCTCTCTTATATAATCGAGGTAATGTTGTTGTGAGTTGTCGCGTCTAATTAGTAGTCTATGGCCCTGAGTTTATCGAATTAAATAAGGCATTGTCAACCCAAATTAAGCGAGACGTGACAAATCGGTTCTACCAGAAAACGGTGTTGCCAATGTCAATTTTATCCGCACATCTATTTATGTATCAAACTTCAGGTCGTTAGCTATAGTGGAAGTGTCTCATAATATTGATGTGTGAGTCAGTAAATAGTTACTAAAATATGTACTTTTTACAGCTGCATATCTCGGGAAGCTTTTATTCCAAATTTGGCCTATAAGATTACCAATATATAGAGTTCTTATGTTTCAAGTTCCATTATTATATGATTAAATGAAGCAAAGTTATGAGGGGGTAAAAACAGCGCGAATGGTTTCGTGTAATATGCACACTGTGTAAATTAGGCCTGAACTTGGCTGGCCCACGCACTACCGTGTGCCCTAATATGAAAGAAACAATTTTAGATTTTTTTAAACTCTTCTTTTTAATTATTTTGGGGAGGAAAATATCCTATTTTCCTGCATCCGCATTGTTATACAATTCCTGGATGATCCATTATGGGAATATTTTCCCAATATTGATTTTTTGACAAAAAAAAAAAAGCTTGAGGTATGATCAGTGTTAAATTTGTAATTTTTAAGAACTTAAAAAAGTTTGAAAACCCTCTTTTTTTAATACAATAGAAAAAAACAACAAAAAACGTTTCACATAGCAAAATGACGGTTAACTTGACTTTTTTATTCAAATGAATCAAAGTGTTATATATTTTCTGCTAAATCTTTAATTATAGCATCAATACCTAACGTTGTTAATATTTATGAGGACACTTGTAATTAAAATGTTTTGTATGTTCAAGTATTTGCATGAAGAAAGAACGCAGGACGTGAGAGCAATATTTTGTAGTGCCAAATCATATTTGAAGTAGACGAATGGAAGACGTTAAGCGTGATTGTGGGCAATATTTTGAATAACAAATATTTTATTTAATTTAAAAGTTTATTAAAAGTTACAAATACGAGTACTTGAGACTTTTTGTATTCTCTTAACTACCTGCATATGAACAAGCCGCCAATTTAATTTATATAAAGAATTTATATGAATGAAACAATTACGAAAAAAGTGCCAAAGATGGAATACTCTTGTTTAGAAGCAAATACTTCTTAAAAGCATTTCTCCCCTCATCAAATAATTGTTTACTTAAAATTGGTAATTTACATAAACCCCATAGTTTACAAAAGGCATTTAAAAGAGGCTATTTTTCAAGCATAATATATCTGAAATCGACTTCTAATTTAGAGATGTTTTGACAATATTTCTTTGAAAGGGAACTTTTTTAAAAAGAGACTTCAATGTTCCCTTAAGTACTTTAAGAAAGAACTAATTCCTGAAAAATTGTAAGTATTAAAGAAGTCCTATTCTCTTGATAGAGGCACTATGCTCCGATAGGTCTTGAGTGGACTGAAGAAGTGGTTTTGATTTTGAGGTTTTGACATTTTGAATAATTATTAAAAATTACGAATTTTTATCTGGTAATTTTTTAAGTATTCATTTGAAAGTTACTTTCTTAGGTTTGTCCTCTTTTAATACAGGAAAAAGAGATATTTTTCAGTCACTTTTTTGTCAAAATGCTATTACAAAAGGACAGTTTTTATATGTTCTTAATTGAAAACCCCTTTTTTCAATAAATACACACTAGAAATGTTAAATTAAATGAAGTAATTTTTTAAGGGTACTTTTCGAAATGGTACTTTTAAAATAGATTGGATTATAAACGCAACTTTTTTCAAAGTAGGTAACCATTTTCAAGGTCAACGATGTTAAAATTGACTTTTGGCAAGATTGGTTTTTGGTTTGAATCTGTTAAAATTACTTTAAAAACTACAAACAGTATAAAATTCATTATTTTAATAAGATTTTTACAAAAAAATTGTTAGTATGCTAAAAAGAAGCCAAGCCAAAATATATAAGTATAAAGTTTCCATCTCTGATAACAATATGTATAAAACAAACACTGATGAACTTTGTAAATATACCTACTTGCTTTTCCGCATCACCTTCTTACGAAACTAAATTCGCTAATTGTAAAGCAACTGTCATTGTATCACCGTCACGTTTACGGATATTGGAATCCACAATTAATTATTTTTACTGGGTCTCTGGGTGAAACTGCAAACAACTTATTCATACAATACAACAACAGCAACAAAATTGCAACAAAGCAAAACAATATATATATATTTTTTTTTATTTTTTTAAAACGATAACATAAATGCGCTAAAAATAATTGATGGGTACAGTGGTTCACATAAGTGTTTGAATTTTACTACACTTTTAAGCAAAAGCGCTATTGGGTGTCTGGCAAATTGGTCGACATTGAAAGTTATTAACGTACCAGAAATAGCTTATGTCTGTTCATTTAAAAAAAAATCCCTGCTGGGCTTAAAATCAAAGAGGCTTAACATGGCTTAACATCAAAGAAATATAAAATACATTTTTTTATTTCCTGGCGAGGATCAAGTTCTGTTCTGCTCATAATGAAATGTTCAATCGGTATAACATTATGGGAAAAATTACAAATATATTTCCCTGGTTCCAATATGAAAAACAGGGTAGTGCAAGACAAACTAATACGCTGTCTGCGAAAAATATTAACATTATTAAGATATTCCAATTTTCCTATTGTGAGATATTTTTTTATATTTGTATTCATTACACTGTGCACATTTTTTGTAATTAGATTATGTCGTGCGTTTACTTTACGTAGAAAATAATTCGTTTCAATGGTTTCCGAAGTAAAACTTCTAAGTTTGCATCATATTAAAAGCAATTCTGCTATGACCTATTTTTCACTATCAACGATCGAAATATATATATTTGAGTTTGACATTAAATAATTTAATGTTGCTTCATAAATAACTCCCAAAATTAACGAAACTCATCCAACCTTTTTATATTGTTTTTAATATTTGATAAAAATAATTTTGGTTTTATCTGTCGAACTATATTCGTAATAAGTAAATGAATAAGCCTTTCCATTTTTCACTCTTTTATATTAAGCCTAGTACTCTGTTCCAATGATAAAATATGTAGAGAAACATTGTTTATATCGCCTGAAAAATTTGACGGTCAACAAGAATTCACAAACAGCTGCTTTTTATTTTCGCGTAAAACAATTGTTCTTCATATTATTTCGTATGGAACAAATTTTGATTGCATGTTTCTGTACCAGGTTTTAAGCACGACATTCATTTTTTTTTTTTTTTTTGTTAATTTTTATTACAATACAGAAAACCTCAAATCTTCGGCTGGTTGAATGGAATGCAGCATATTCTGCACTCGCAATACCTCACTAGCGTACTTTGTGTCCAATTGAAGATACTTATTTAATATGCATTCTTTATAAAAAAAATTAAATGAGCGAACTTAATTATAAATAAAATAAAATTTATAATCATAATTATAAATATCGTTTTTTTACGTATAAGATATAGGTAGAAATCTCTGCCCATTAGATTATAAACAGAAATTAGAAATATATTGGGTACTTTTGCCTGCGTTATTCTTATAAAAATGCGGTGTGCAGGCATTTGAAAACAAAAGTTACCAGCACTGAAAAATGCTGATGGCTCATCGTTTTTCTCACGCAAATAAAACATGCTCTACATAAAAAATAACACATATGATATTTCATAGAGATGACACGGTGTGTACGATTTACATAATATATATATATGTAATTTTGACATTCCATATCACTTGTACACGTAATGTAAACACAGCGTAAGCAACTAATCGGAAAGATAGCACTGCCGTGTCAAGTTTGATTTGGAGACAAACCAGTTTGGCTACGTGTAATCTCTAGTGTCATTTTTCGTTCAAAATTTATATTCAAGTCACACTGTCGGAATAACAAATCAAGAATCAATTAAAAATTTATTTATTATTACTAAATGGTTCAGTGACCCTTACGTAACGAATAGTCTCTATTCTGGAGTACGGATCTATAGGTTGCGATCCTATATATAAAACACATTCCAGCTTTCTTGAATCAGGGTGAAAACCGTTCCTGCCCTCCTGCCTTCGTAGATTAAATTTAAACCCAATGGACCTACCTGCTATAATTTCTCTGATCAAGCTGCCAACTCTAAACCCCTGTAGATCTGTCTTAAATATATCGTTGCTCTACAAAGTAAATAATGCGAACCTCTGAAAAGACCGTCGAACGATTTCAACATATTTTATAATCTTACTGATTTTTCGATGTTATACACATATGTAGTTATTCAATTTTATCGATGAACAAATAAATAAATAAACTATTGTTTTAGGGAAAAAAAAATTTTTGAGATTAATTTTTATTAGGGATTTTTTACACTGAGTTAATAGGAATATCTTTGAATATAATTATTTCCTATTTTATTTAAAACAATTACTAAAGTAGTGAAACAAAAAATTTTCAGAAATTATAAGAAAAAAATACCTACTAAAAATTAGAGACAACTTCTACTAATTTCGCCCCATTGTTAAATGGGAACAAAACACTGTGCAATTTCTATTTCTAATCTATAAATACAACTACTTACATTGTGGTTGGTTTTATATATAAATATTTTAATTTAATACTCACGTACAATATTATTTTCAAAGTTGTGCCGAAAAGTCACGTAAAATTAGCAGAAAAACTATTTGTTTTCATAAAGAAAATTGAACCTTTTATCAAAAACAAACAGCTGCACAATTATAATTTTTTAATAAAAGTTAACATGCAAACAATTATATTTTGTTTTCATATTTTATATTTTTTTTTATAAAAATATAACATGAGACTTTTTTTCTGCCAATAAAAATCTCATTAGTTGTTTGATTGAATGACCTTTAAACTTAAGAAAAATATTATAAACCGACTTGAGACATATGTTACTTATTGCTAAAATCCATCTGTTAGATAAATTAACATAAAAACGTGCCCCTCATTAAGTGTTTAATATGTTTTTAATTTTCTTTCTAACTTATTTAGTAACATGCGATCAGAAAAACACAATTAATTCAATTTAATTCGATAAAAATTGGCGGTATTTAAATGCCTTTTTACAGTATTTGAAAGTCATTAAGTGGTTTAAATAATTTATTTACATATTTTTGTTACTGCGCACCCTATATGAAGTACATATGGCATCGGTTCAGTTGATTGTCCGCTTCTTTCCATCAATTATGAAGTTTATCACACCATCATATAGGTTCAAGTGTCTTCAACTCATACCCGGGGTATAGTCGAATTATCAGAAACAAATAGAAATTTGTATAAAGAAATATAAAACTAATTTTTTGTTTCAATAGTCGTCGTGCAACACAGCTTCTCACTGCGGCACGGTTCCGAGAATTCTAATTTTCAAAGACTCTCCCACAAAGATAAACTTTTAGTAGGGCTCCGATTGCGGCATTGTTGAGTGCTATCGAATGCCGTAAGTTGCTCCAAGCCTGTCATTAGAGAAAGTCTAGCGGGATCATATCGCAAGAAATGTCGCTGAAATGTCGTTATTGTGCAATTCGAACCAACAGAAATTGGCAATCATAAAATCCATACCGGTCGTCGTGGGCGGCAATAAATTCACCAACATCTGTTTTCGGCCGTAAAATAGGCACACAGCTTGCAATAAGCAACACAATTGGTGTTTTCGTTTCAAAAAAAATTTTTGCATTTTGTGCCCTTTTTGTTATAACGCAAAAATATGTACGCCCACAAAAGGTGTTTTTTTTTTTAATTTTACCCTTAATAATGCCGAATTTCACTGCCCTTTCTGATATGTATAAAGTTCCAAATAATAAGGGTATGTTAGGCGTGTATAAGGCAACATTTTATTTTAGAAACAAAAGTGCCATTACAGTCACTGCTTGACCCTTGTAAAGAAATATGCCGACACGTTGTAGATGAATTTGTATTTTGACAATTACATACATTTTAACGTATTTAACGTGCTGCTCGTATGATGCATTTGGTTCCACATTACTTTACATACGCTCACTCTAACATTAACATTCTAATAAATAATTTGCCTATCAGTTAGTCTGTCTCTCAATACTGTTAACAATTAAGTGAATATTAATTATATAAATCAACAAATGGCATAAACGATTTAACTTAAATATTCACGTGTTTATTTGTTTAGTATCAATAACTAATTTTAGAAGCCAATTAATTTTAAATTGACATTTGTTTAATTTATTTATAAAAATGTCAGGAAGTGAGAAATAAACTGTTAATAAATCAAATTTATGTGTAAGCATATTTATTTACGGTTTAAATGTATGTGCATAGAAGCAATGAAAAACAAGTAAGAGAGCTATATCCGGCTGTGCCGAATCTTATATACCCTTTACAAAAGCTTGAACTTCTAAAAACGTACTACAGATTCTTCCTGGTGTAAAAGATTGTTTGAAATATTCAATTTTGGTTGTATTATTTTACATTTAAACTCCCCTTTCGTCTTAATATAATAATTTTTTTATCTGTGTGTTTCTTTCCTCTTTTAGCACTTTTATAGTGTCTTAATTCTTTCGGTACTTATATAATAAGTAAAACAACTGAAGCCGTCAAAGTTGAATAAATTTTTTTTGTGATACTGGTGGTAGGATTTACAAGTCGATAATAATCGGTAATTGTAAAACATGATGATATTCTGACGATTACGCTTAAAATTCCTTAATTTAAATTTACCTGATAACTATAAGGTTTGTAGCAAACTCTTACTATAATCGCAGTACATATTGATTTGGATAAAAATCCACTCTTTAACTTAGCTTCAGCTGAAGCCAATTTTAGCTTTGCTTACAATACGATAAAATTCTTGCTTGTCGATAAAATTCACTTTTGGAAGCTGTATCTAATAAAAGGACGTTGAAGCTGCTTGCGAACGAGAGCATACAAGCCGTTGTACTGAGGTGTAGCAGATCGGTGCTAAAGCATGTGGTGGCCTTAGTCGTCGTTATGACATCGTTGCTAAGCAATTTTAATTACCAGAACGAATAGTATCCATCCTTTTTGTTTTACAATATTCAAAATATTTTTATGATTTAGCAGCATACACGCTAATTTTTGAATTCATATCCCTGGTATTTTTTTTATTTTCTACTTTGCTTAGTGCTGCTGCGAACAGCAAATTCAAAAAATTGTTTGTTCCTTTAACTGCGAGTACCAGCTACAAGCAGTTAAAAGTACAGAACTATGTTTAGTACAGCAGCAGCACTAAGCAAAATGGAAATACATACTAGCGGCATTAATTCTACAATTTTCGTATCTAGTGCTACAACACCACAAAAATATTTGAATGTTCATGCCTACTAATATAAATTACAAACACGCGTTAATATTTTAGTATTAACACAAACATTTAGAACTAATTTTGTAGCACAATGTTGAAAAATGACAAAGTTACGCTAAACAATAAATTTTCTAATCGCAGAATGGAATGCATTTTCTATGCGGCTACACACGTTGTCACCATTCTTCGTGTCTTTAGTTTTGTGTTAAACTGCAAACATTATCTATTTAACCCAATACTAAAGACAAATAGAATACGAGAATGAATATTTTCATGGTCTTGCTTTTTTCCTTGCGCGAGAACGAAGTTTTACAACACTCTAACTTTTTTTGATATAGTATTGACCTATAAGCATACTACCATCTCTATCGGAAGCGTTTGAACGATAAGGGGATCATCGTACTTATTGACTTGCAAAAAGCTGCTGATACAGTCAATCGTGTTGTGTTATAATTTAAGCTTTAGTAAATCTGCTGCTAATCTTTTAAGTCGTATCAAACAGATCATTACCAGCCAGTTGGTTTCAAGTCGTCATTCTCCACTCTAAGCCCCGATTCTTGTGGAGTTTATCAAGGATCGATTGGTCCTTGGTCCTTTACTTTAAGCATATTCATCAACGATGTCGTCCATTGCTATAAGGACTCTAGCATTATTTCTTGGGGCTCGTAGAAGACTTACGTTTCAATGATGTATCGACAATGAATTCAAAATAAACACCTCGAAAACACAGGCTCTATAAATTCATGTTGGAGGTATTCAAATAATATCTTGCCTGAAATTCTCAACCAAAATAAAATTTTAAATTATGTTAAAGTTGTAAAAAATCTTGATTTTGTTAAAAATTCTGTACTTACTCTTCGAAAATCTTGGTGTTCATCATAAAAACGTTAATTGTACTCATTTTAACATACATATCGCGCTGCTATTTTTGGCGAGCTTTATGTATCTTTTTCACAGTACAAATTGGAAAAAAAAAGAAAAGTTAAATAGCTGTGCTGGATATGTTTTTAATAAAAGAAAATTTTGAATATCTCAATACTCCATACAACTATTGGGTTGTAGTTCGACTACAGATCTTAACATTCGTAGTTTAATAATCCTGCATAAATCTAGTTACTCGCAAGAACCTGCTTATGTATTAAAGAAATTATGCTATTTAGGTCTAGTCTGACATTAATTTTATTTATACCCAAGCAGATCTATCGACTTCAAGAAAGTTTTTATTAAGTAAGCTACTTTAAAAGCGAACCCCATGCGTAGTTTTTCAAAATGGCAGTTAAAAATTTATGTTTTACTTTAATTAAAGTCATTAATCTATATTTTAAATTTATATTATTTGAAGTACTCTACCAGACTCTAAGAGTGTTTTCTTTTCTGGAACAAATGTAAAATAGTTTACTCTCTCTGTTGAACTCGAAATGGTGGATATTTTTTTCACAATGTCGAAAGGTATTGCCCTTTTAGATCTGTATAAAATCCCACACAATAACGTTGTGTTTAGCATGTACCTTTAACAAGGTAACATTTTATTTAGAAAACAAAAACATCATAAGATATCATAATTTTTGTAAATAAATAAATAAATTTAGAGTGATTACATGTTTCTTTCATGTCTATATCGAAGGTGGTCTGCTGCAAAACAACATCTGCCCGGGCCACTAGTTTACGATGGAGGTTACTCTTAAGCATTAATTTCACACCCTTTTGAGATTTTTGGTTTTTTGTTACCAATTTTAACCGTTTGACAGATTTTGTTTTCCAAATATTAACATTTTAAAAATTTTTCAAAATTAGTTTTTTTTTTATCTTGTCACATATTTTGATTGCATAAGAGCACTAACGGAACAAGTAATATAAATCCATACATAAGAGTATTTAAGCCAAATCAATAACAACACGAAATCAAGATGGACCGAACTTGATGATTTACAATGGCAAACATTTATTCTATGTCTGGCAGATGAGTGCAACATAAAGGTGCTTCGGTTATCTTGAATCTTTAGCCAACCGCAACTGATGTCAATGAATTGAGAAATAAAAACAATTAAAATTATTTTTTAATTCAACGAAAGTGAAAGTAATTCATCTTTTAAAATTTAAAATCCAATTCGCCGGAACGAACTCATGATCAAAAAAAACATAAAAACAAAAAATTCAATACATAAATACAATGACTTGAAACGAATAATTGGTAAAAATATAAAAATTATAAAAACGCACATGTTGGGTTCAATAAACTTTTGCCGGCATTCGTATTGGTTTTCAAATAAAATTTATAAACAATTGTTTTTTATAAATATTATTTAATTGTTTTTTATAAATAATTGTTTTTTATAAATAAAAATTCAAAATAAAATTATTGATTGGAATTAAACGATAAAAAAAAGGTTAAAATTCTCATACAACTCATGCCTGTCCATTAAAGTTGAATATCAAGCAGATTTTGTTGTTTGTGAATTAACCTGCCCCATTCCTCTTATTTTGTTACTGTAATTTTTTTACACTTATATTTATCCACCAACTATTCTTATAAACCTATGGATTGGCGTCATATATGATCCAACTACAAATTATAACCCCTGTTACATTAAAAGCCGGACCAAGGTAACGAATGTATACCTAATTAGCCATTGCAGGAAGCGCGGCCCAATCTGCTTTTATCAATTTCTTGGGTGGTAATTTATTAAGCCAATGTCTGAAGGCCTACCTACTTAATGCTAATATCAGCACTGTAGAGTATTCTCTCGGCGCAAAGAAAGTATTCAAGAGCTAATTTTTTATACGTTATTTAACCACAATTATTAACCGGAAAAACTTTTTATTTAAAAAATATAAACGCCAAAATTATGATAGTTATATTTCAGAAGCTGACAAAGTTACCAATGTCATCCAGTTGTCAAAATATTCAGAAAGGTTGGATATTAGTCATGCAATTTCATAAATGTAGCATCAAAATAAATCGCAAATTTATTTGATGGTTGATACCGCAGTTGCTGTATTTTAATTTATTTATCTATCGTCCTCAGATGTTCATCTTATAGTTCCCTTTCCATTAAGACAGGTTAGTTTTTTGTTAGTATGTATTGTCACCTGGTGCATCACTTCGTGTGCCTTGTGTGGTTTGGCGCCGTCCCATATATAACAATTTTGTTTGTTCGCAAAGCTATTCATGGTGAAACTAACCTCTTCGATAAAGATGCCACACTTTTACAGACAGCAGTGAACTTCTTTGTGCATCTGGCTTTCCTTTGACGTTCTGTTTGGTTGAGTATTTATAGGTTTGTTATTTACTGAACCGGCCGCCTCGAATATGGGCAACAAAATTTCAAGAGTTAACTTTGAAAGGCCGTAAACAAACATTTATATTGATTTTAAAGACTTATAATTTTAACATTTTATAGACGCCAAGAAAGCAAACTGCCCGGGCCCAATGAGAGACCCATTTATACTTACGTATATATCTGAATTTATTTAAGTGTTCTAATGTAACAAATATTTGAATGTTATAATTTATTCAACGAAAGAATAGGGCAAGTAAATCTGGTAGTAGATATAAACACATACATACATAAACACATACTCGAATGTATGTGTATCTTTGTTCTAAGCACAGATTATCAAAATCATAATTATATGATAAATTTGAACCTTTGCATACATAAATCAATGAAAATATATTTATATTTAAATCTGAAACCGGTTTCAATATTTAATACAGCTTTTGATTTGATATACGAGTATTATAGATTTACGTCATCCATATTCCATCTGGTGCAACTCTGACGTTTATCGAGGAAAATTTTTGCTTTAATATTTTATTCTTTATTTATTTTATTTGCAATTTCTTCTATATTCAATATCGATCCGATCCGGATCTTCGTAAGTACGACATTTCATTTTACGATATCTGTGTGTAGAAATCAGTCCTTAAAGGCCCCAGATAACTCACGTACTTTTGTTTGTGCTCAATCTGTAATAAATCGTTGGCAACACAGCCTAATTAGGCCTAGGTCTGCGATATGCGTGCCAAACACTTATTTTCGTAGTGTTAGTTATATTTTGTCGTACGGAAATACATTAATTTGGAAACTCATATATGGGCCGAATTGTTATTTAACTTACTTAAGAACTCAAAGAACTTACGGACGTAAATGCTGTAGCGTGTTGAATATTTATTAAAAAAGTATTAATTACGAAAATTATTACAAAATCCAAGAGTTAGTCAAAAAAAATCCCAATGATATTGCCAATCATTTTAAGTTTCATGAAATAAATACAAGATTGTTTTAAGGAAAGTAATTCTCAGGTAAATAATGTCTACTAATTAATTGAATTGATTATCTTTTTCTTGTGCTTTCTTTGAAACGTGATAGTCTAGAGAAGCCAAGTAGACCGTGATGTATAGTTTTAGAAAAGCTTAAGTATTTGACAAATCTGCCTTTGCGAGTAATGTTTAGTTTTAGAAGCGTGATCAACCAGGGGCACCTGTAGGAACACTACTTGAAGCTAGTAAAGCGATATCAATAAATATATTACTTAAGTGCTTCGTAGTTAACGCCTTATCACCCTCATATCGGTAAAAAAAAAAAACTTGCTACTTCACCATAAATAGAAATTTACGGAAAAATCACCAAAAATCACAAATTGACCAAAAAATTTGAAAACGTTAAAAATTCTAAGTTTCACATGAAAAAATTAAAGTGTTCTTAAAACATCTAAATACTATCAAAAACTTATTTTATTATTTTGTTATAAATTAGAGTTTTACAAAAAAAACTGCCATGTTAAGATTTCACAAAAAAAAAATTCCTAAAAAATGTTGAATTCTTGAAAGACTCAAAAATTTTACAAGAATTTTAAAGAGATACCGATTAATTTAAGTTAATCCAAAAACCAACAAAATTAAAACTGAAACAATATATGTTGCATATGTTTTTTTAAATATCCAAATTTTTTAACAAAAAAAATAAATTTTACTAAAAAAGCAAAGTTTTCCAGAAAAAATTAGGATTCTACCAAAATGTAAAAAATTCATTAAAAGCTAATAAAATATGTATCACAAAAAATGTCTAATTCCGCCATAAACCAAAAGATCATCTTAAAACTAAATTTCCCCAACATTTTAGTATTACCGAAAAATTAAAATAATGTTTTTTTTATCGGTGTAAAGTTTCACAGGGTCAAGTTTACCAAAAATTACAACCGCAAAGACGGAATGTATTCGAAATATTATTTTAAGCTTGCCAAAAGCTATAAAAAATCGACAACTTACAAAAAAAATCTAACATTCACACAAAAATCTATATTCCTATTAAAAAAGTAATTAAATTTTCGAAACAAAAAAATATTTGACCAAAAATTTTGGCGGAACAATTTAAGTCTAACAAACAATTAAATTAAATTTAAAAAAAAAATCTAAATTTTAACGAAAAAACTTTAACTTGTAAAACTCAAAACCTTTGACAAAAATCTAAATTTACTAAAAAAAATTTAACATTTTCAAAAAAATTAAATTGATGCTACTACACACGAAAATATAAATCTTACCTAAACTTGAAATTCGCAAAAAAAAAAGTTATATATATAAATAAAACAGTCGTTATAAGCAAAATTTTAAACAACAAAAACAGAGAAAAAGTTATCAATAGATGAACGTGACAAATATGAAAAAAACGGGTAAAATCAAGCAATTAAGTTGATCGTAAAAATCACTGGTCTTTAGAAATCTTCAAAATCCAGCCAAAAATCTACATGTATATTGTTCTTCTCGCAACATAAATTATTATTATTTCGTGCTTGGCTAAAGGGTATATAAGATTCGCCACAGACGAATGTAGCGCTCTTACTTGTGTTCATATTAAAACTGCTAAAGTCAACAACATTTTAATTTATACGAATAAAGATATTTTAAAAAATGTGTGTCGTTCGAGTAATTTTGAAGCCTACATTCCCAATATACATATGTATGTATATTTATTATGAATCTGAAGAATACAAATAAATGAGTGGAATCGGGTTTAAGAGTTTAGGTTTGGATTGTTTCAGTATACAGTAGTGGTAAAAAAGTTCATGCGTTTTGCTTTCACTTTTTATGTTCAATACGCAAATTTATATCAAAATATTCATTATTACTGTCAGAAAAAAATGTAGTGGAATAAACACAGTTTTTGAATTTAAATGAAAAATCTTTAAATTTTTTTATAAAACAGTTGCTTTCAAAACTAAATTTCTGTAAAATATATTATGGTGTTTCCATATTAACGATTTTCAATATTTGCCACATCCACACGTAAGTCCATAAAGAAAAGGAAAAAAGAATAAATTATCCCACAATCATCGAAAGCAAGTTCTGGGCATATAAGGCCTGAAATCCTTTAAGACGGTTATATTTACACTGTCAAGCAAAAAACACCAAAACTAAAAATTTTTGAATAAAGAAACACCGAATAGTTTTAATCAGTTTTAGCTCCATTAGATTCACACCTGTATACAACAAAAATTTTAAGTTCCGAAAACATTGGCAAGCTTGGCTTAGATATGCCCGAACACAATTGAATTTCACTAACAAATCGAAATTCAACTTTCGAAAAGCAGGCGAATAATTTCATAGGCCTCAACTTGAAAAGCTTACACTTTTGTGCTCAGATTCTGCTTCCATAAACGAATCCAGAAATAAATCTGCTTAATTTGAAAACCCCCAAACCTAGTAAAGCACCACGACTTCCACAACCTACTTAGTGTAATCGCGAAAAGAATATATGCTTAATTACAAATCGCGATATCAGTGGTAAAGTAGGCCGAAATGTGCGAGAAATTATAAAACAGTGGAATGAAAATTCTATATTTTATTGAACATTTGTATGGTTTTAGAAGCAAGAAGATACTGAATTGTTTTGACCATAACTGCTGCATTGAAAAACATCAATACAAGCTCTTGGAATGTTTATAAAAATTTCAAAATGAAACCAGTTAATTAATTAAATCTTTTTGAATCAAGCATTCAAATTTGCAGGCGCGGATTCACCTTCCGCTTTTGGGGGGGAAATTTTAATGGAAACATAAATTTTCATATTTTTTTTTTTTGGCGAAACTTTATTTTATTTATTTTTCATTTTTAGGTAGGGGAATCTACTCCCCCATTTCCCTTTCTCTTGAATCCGCTCCTAAATTTGTAATTTATTAAATACAATTGTTTGTCATACCTTTTTCTTTTACAAGTCAAGTTACCTGAATGGCCTTTTTCATATTTCAATGTCAAAGTCATTCACTTTTTAAGCTTCTTATACGATTTTTACTTCTTTTTTCTTTTTTGTTTCCTTTTCATTCTTGTTTTTTTTTTCGTTAAACGTTGGGAGAACTTTCGGCAAAATGTTTTAGAGTTTTGTGAAAACAAGGTCATCTAGTTTAAGATTTATGTGCTGAAAACTAAACTGAGATTAAGATTCTTTTTCCTGTTGAATATTATGTTGCTTAATCATGATAATAAAATATTTATTTGTATAGAAGTTTTAAAAGGCTTTTAATTAAAAACACTTTTCAGTTCCTATTTGCCTGATGCTGTAGCATCAAATAAAGGGTGTACAAAATTAAAACGAAAATAGAATACTGCGCGTAAGAAGAAAGAAAGCCTTGTCATTCTTAAAAAAATATTATTAAAGGTCCGTATATTGATTTAACTTCGATAACTTTAAAGAAGTTGGTAAAACGTTGATTGTTGGAGCGAAGTCATTTTCATCACAAGTGATGAAAAATATATTAACCTTGAACTTCGTTTGTCCTCAAATAAGTGGCGAACGAAAGATAATTGCATCTACAGTGTGTTACTTTTTATGTGTGAATTCTGGATACAGAAGTCATAGAAGACGTAAAGCTTATGTGGTAGTGACTGTTCCATCTGCCATGTGGCTTCTTCGTATTTTGCAATCTAATGATCTTTCTAGAATAAGCTTAGAACTTATATTTCTAAGACGGGGAACATTTTTCACCTATGAGTCTTGCGATGAAGAAATAAAATAAAATTATTTTTGTTCGAAAAAAGGAGATTTGCAGAATTTTTTGTAAATGAAATATTTTTTTAATTTAACTTAGTGAATCTATAAATTAAAAAAAAATTGGAAAAGTTAACTTATTTGCTTTACTAAAATTTTATAACATATTCCAAATTAAATAAGGGTATGTAGGTAGAACTGAATAAAGAACTGAGGAAATGAAGAAATTTTAATATTTTTTAATCATGAACAGTCGTTTATGGTTCAAAAAAATTTCAGAAGTTTTGGCGAAAATATATCTGAATATGTGAAAACATAGAACCGCAGTATATTTTTATCACGTGCACACATACACACATACATATATACTAAGTATTGTAGCGAAGCACAAAAATATGAATTTTAATAAATTTTTCTTCGAAATAAAAAATAATTCAAATTAACTAAATTTATTAGTTATTATGAATAAAATGTCTTAAATATTAATCAACTTAAACTAAAATTATTAGTTAGTGTAGTATATTTGTTGCCGAATTTAGCCAGTTCTGTGTTATTTGCAGGAAATTTTGAGTTTTTAATATTTCATTTAAAGTAACTATTAACATTAACTCGGACTTTATAAAGCCAAATGACATTCTATTGATTTTTTTAGAATACAAATAATCGAAAGTTTGTAAACTATTGCAAGTTATTGAATTAGCATAATTTTTTTATATTATGAAAAAGAGTTAAAAAACATTTAAATTAATTTTGGCGTTGACAAATGACTTGCCATTATGAAAATAAATAGTTTACAGAAAATTACTTACCTTTATTTATTTTGTCAGATATATTTTTCAGAAATGATGGTTTGAAAGGACAGTGATTTATTTCACATTTATGTTTGTAGATGAGGACTCCGAACTCTTGTTTCTTCTTTTGTCAAAGATTTTCTTGGTTCCTCTTTTCAGGATTTAAATTTTCAAAATCAAGTAGGAATCTTCAAATAATATGTCATCGTATAGATTCATCAATCTATGAAAGATCAGTACATGTAAGAATTACTGGAGCTTGGAATTCCCTTCTCATCAAACTTATATTGTGTTCGGTATCAAATTTCACATTTAAGTTTAGGTTAATAATTTTTTTTTTCTAGAATTTATATAAATAGATTGTTTATACCTATTAAATATTTTATATTGTTTTGTAGAATGTGAATTATATTTGGCCGTATATGCTTCATTCCAATGTGTTCTAAATAAAGGTTTAGTTAGAAAATTTTTGCTTTAATCATCATAGAATATAAAATTTTGAAATATTAAATATAACGTATTTCACATACAAGTACATTTCAATTAACCATCATGATTAATGGGAGTGACTTAGCACTTGGAAATCGGATTTTGTTCAAAATTTTTTGAAAAAATTCGTCTTATTAAGAGATACAATGGAGCAAGTCCATCATGACTTTATATATTGCTATTCGTATTTTAAACACTTTTTGTCGTATCTTTATTAAGGTTCAAACTATAAATTATTTCATTTCTGCTTCCTTTGTGCCAGTGTCTTTTGTAATGTGACTTTCTTTTTCTAATGACTTCATAGAAGTTGCTCATCGGATGCTTTATCCCTTTTTTGTGGGGTTAACGCTTTTTCATATTAAAGAGAATACTTTTATGAAATAATAATGCATATTGAAAGCCACGTTATTTTTTATATAAATGAATATATCTCATCTAATCCACTATCTGCTAATATTATATAAAAGACTGTCAAAAAATACGGATGGAAGTATGACAGGCGATTATTTTTAGAAACATTTTTAGACGTTGGGACCTTTCATGTGATCGAAGTTGCATTTTCTACAGAAGTAAACGACGAAAATACCAAAAGCAACTATTGAACCGAGGAGCAAGTTAACTAGTTCGCTGCCAAAAGCTCGCAGCCGCAGATGTTTTTCGTATCAGCTGGCACCGATAAAAAAACGGTCACTGCCCTTATCGGTTGTGAATGTGTTTTGTGCACTCTTTACCACTTTATTGTTATGTAAATCTAAAAATTCACTTGTAGAAAATTGTAAAAGGGGATCATAAGTTCTGATAGAAACTTTTTTTATGATAATAGCAGAAAGTGGACTTATGCCACTTTCAAAATAAACGGCACATATGTAGTTGTCTAGCTTGTTTTCTCTTCAATTGAACCTAAAGATGCATGCATATATAAATACATACATACCAACTAAATATCTATATAAAGATATAAAATAATACAAAAAGAAATGTTAATGATGGTCATCGGCTGCAGCTTAAACATAATAATGAGAATAATGCACTGCAGCAAGTTCAATACTTTATTTGTAGAGTTTTAGCACGCTTTTTGAGTTCATTAATTTAACCTTATTTTTGTTAAATTATGAAGCCGGTGGTCGGTCGTTCGGTCGCTTGCTTGTAGGAATATATTTGCGAGCTTATGTGTTTGTTAAATAAATTCACACGATTTTTAAATTATAAGAAAAAAAAGCTTTTGTTTATACAAAATAAAAGAAGAGGCAACAACACACACCGGAACTACCTTGAACTCGAAATATATACATACAGCTGTTGACAACTAATTAGAAACGATATTTCTTTAAACGAAAATTTTAAACATTTTATTAATAAAAATTCATATTCTACATCTACTATAAAAATAAAATATATGAGTACATATTTTTCCTTATATTATTTAACTTAAAACACTTCAAATCTTAACAATATATGGGCGTATTGCGTAGTTTCGCCTACTTTCTTCTAATAACTCTAAAAAAGAAAATGTTGCGCCAACTAATTAGAAACGGCAGTTAAAAAAGGAGAAAAAATGTGGTTACTTTTATCAATATTTTGTAGCAAAACCCTTTTGCTTGATTACAGCGTCGCAACGCTTACGCATGCAGCAAATAAGCCTTGCGACATAGCTCTACAGGAATTGTCTCCCACGCAGCCTTTATTTCAGTGAATAGATTTGCCATTTTTGTGAAATCTTTTCCATTCAATGCCGGTTTTACGTCACCCCCCAAAAAGCTTTATGGGTTTGAGATCTGCGCTTGACGATGGCCAATCCAAAACATCGATGAATTTATTATCAACTAATTTTTTCGTGGCCTTGGATATATGCTTACGATCATTATCCTGTTGGAATTTCCAAACAACAGGCAAATTTTTCTCATCCGGTGGCACCAAATTGGTTTTAAGGATGTCCAAGTACTGCTCCTTTGTTAAAATTCCATGGATCTTATGAATTGGCCCAACACCATTCCAAGAAAATCAACCCCAGACCATAATCGATCCTCCACCATGCCTCACAACACGTGAAACACAGCGAGGATTAAATTCTTCAATAACAGGCCGCCTGCCGTAACGGTTTCCATCTGGACCAATTCAATTTATTTTGGTCACTTCACTCCAGACCTCTGCCTTCCACTCACATTCAGTCTAGACCCAATGTGACGTCGCAAACTCAAGCCGTCGCTTCCGCTTTATTTATGTAAAAAGCGGTATTTTTCTTGCTGCTCTACCATGTAAACCAGCTACCACTAAACGGCGGGATATGGTGCGAGACTACACTTGGACATTTTGCAGCTCCTTTATTTCGCGCTGAATTTGTCTGGACGTCTTTCTTGGGTCGGCTCTCGATATATTGACAATTTTTATGTCCACGTCAGCAGTTCTTTTTCTTGACTTATTTTTCGGAGCAGTGGAGTTGTGCAGCAATCCCCCTATATGTTTTGGCATCATCACGAAGTGTTAATATAGCTCTTCTCTCCTCTGGAGTACAACTTTTACGTTTTCCCATGTCAAATCTTGAAAAAAGGTATTAAAAATATGTATGCTCTAAAAAACACAAAATTATTTACCAATATTTAATTTTTTATTAATCTTTCACAATTTTTAATAAAAGTTTTAAAAACTTTTTACTTTAAACAGTGTCACTCATCAAAAATTTTTACGTTTCTAATTAGTTGTCGCAAATAACAAAAAGTAAGAAGACACGCAAATTTTAAAAAAAGATAACAGTACACATAACGAACCGCGCAGACAATTGCTTGAATTTAGTCATTAATAGATCAGTAATCGTAAACAAAAATAAAAGACAGGACATTTGTTGAAATGTTAAACAGATTCTTCAAAATAAGTGCGTTTCTAATTAGTTGTTAACAGCTGTATATATAATTGTGCCGTAACGTGCTTTGATTTCGTTTTTTGCATTTATTAATTATTATCTGCATTTTAATATCGTTTACCTCTGCTTTTAAAATTTATGTTTTTGCTTTTTTTTTCTACTTCTGTTTTTTGCCACATGAGTTTTAAAATTAAACAGAAAACAACTATAAACAATTCATATCCAGTTTATTTATTTGTACAAAACTTTTTCTTAAAACCGTAATTATTTAAATGCTTGTACTTATACAGACATGCACTGCGACTTAATAAAAATCGGTCAAGTTCAGGTTTAATTATGTTTAATAATTTTTGTTTGCTACGAAAACCAAAAAACTTTGTCATTATTTAAAACTACAAAATTTTCAAGTGCAAAGAATGACTGAAACATTAAATCGTGTCATTTGTTAGAAAAGTGTTTGCACGTAAACGTAATAACGAACGCCGCAATGTAAAAATTACGGTTTTGAAATAAAGGGAGGTAGAAAAGCTTCACTGTTTACAACTCTTTAATTACGCGTTGTCGTTTACTTCTTGAACAACATTGCAGCGCCTCTGGTGTTATGAAGCCACATTACTTTAAGCTAGTGCATTCATTTAGTCGATGACTTAGGGACGAAGGAGAGCGCTGTGATATATTTAGGTAAAAATTGAAGCTATATCATATTAGACAAGTTGATGGCAGCAGCTTAGACGCGAACCTAGACAACTACAGCCATCAAATGCTTTAATAGTCAACGTGCTAACTACTTGATCAAAAAATGTTAACTCATCGTCGTGCTTTTTGCTTTACTCTGTGTAGAGAGACACACTGGAGTCTGAACAGCAGTGCCGTTTCGGTTACTTTTTTCAAAATTTGTTATAATGAATTGTTAACTTACGGACTTAAATGTTAAACGTCCTTTGATTCGAGTTAAAAACTAAACAAAAAAACTTCAAAATTTAAAAAATTAACAAACAAAAAAACAAAAACTTCACAACTATCAAAAATGAAAAAATCTCCATAAAATCGAAACACTTGAATAAAAAAACTTAAATGCCAAAAAATAAATATTCAATAAAAAATTTCACCCGAAAAATATAAATTTCACTAAAATTTTGTAGTTTTGCCAAAAGCCGAAAAATTACCAAAAATCAATACTTTAAGGAAAACGTAAAAATTTTTACAAAATCGATGTTAAAATTTTCTATTTAATCCAATAAAATTTCACCACAAATAGTGAATTCACTAAAAATTAAAAAATTGACCAAACAGTGAAAAATTTAACAAAATATTTAAAAATCATTAAAATTATACATCAACCAAAAATCTCAATTAGTTAGGAAAATACATAGTTTTCCAAACAAGCGAAATTTAAAAAAAATACAAAGCTGCACCAAAAAATAGCCAAAAATGCAAAATTTTTCCAAAATTTAAAACTCACATAAAAACTGAAATAAAAAAATTTATTTGCCAAAAAATCAAAACACAATACAAAACCGAAATTTTACTGAAATAAAATACATTGAAATTTCACCATAAAAAAAATAAATTGAAAAATCACCAAAAGTCAATATTTTATATAAAACTTCAAAATTTTAACAAAATCGATGTTAAACTAATGTAAAAAAAACACATTTTACCACCAATAATGAATTCACAAAATAAAAAAAAAATTCCAGAATTTGAATTAAAAATTTTACTAAAAATATCAATTAAGATGAAAAATAAAATAAATTTTATCTTACCTGTAGTTCAACAATTTTAAATTTCAAAAATAACATAATAATCCAAAAAATCGAAATTTTAAATAAAAACTGAAACTGCACAAAAAATTGCCAAAAAAATTTTAAATTCACCATACACTCGAAAATGCACCATAAAATAAAAACATTCGAATACAACAAATTTTATTAAATTTAAGCTAAAAAATCAGCTTTAATCAACGAACCAAAATCTTACGAAAATATACAAAAAAACCAAATTTACAATATATTGAAATTTCAAACTAAAAATTTTAATTTTACAAAGTTTTAGCAAAAAATCAATATTTTACGAAATTTTAACAAAAACTAGGTCAGACAAATATATTAAACATAAAATTTTACTACAAATGGGGAATTCTATAAAAAATTCTCTACAAAACCAAACTATACTCCAAAAGTTTTAAATTACAAAAATAGCAAAATTTTCCTAAATTTTCAACAAAAATAAAATAAAATTCAAAATTGTTCAATATGTTCAAAATTTAAAATTCATCAAAAATTAGAAAATATACCATAAATTTAAAAACTCGAATAAAAAATTATCGATGACAAAAAATCGTTATTTAAACCGTTAATCGATATTTATATCGATATTTAAATCGATGTAAAACCGAAATTTTATTTTAAAAAAATGCTACAAAATCCAAAATTCACCATATTTTGGAATTTTTCCACAAAAACTATAATTATACCAAACCTCTTAATTTAACTAAATATAAAAATTAAAAAAAAATATTAAATCTTTAACAAAAAATAAATAATCTAAATTTCAACGCAAATTCATCGGAATTTCAAAATTCTTTTTAAAACCAAACTATAATCTAATCGTTTTAGAAAACCGAAAATGCACAAAAATATTACGACAAATTAAAATTTGCGAAAAGCACCACAAAATCGAAGCACTAGAATTAAGAAAATTAATTGCAAACTTTTAGTTTCACCAAAATTTTGTAGTTTCACCAAAAACGTGGTAATTTTAACAAAACATTAATAATGTAACAAAGTCCTAGTAAATTCAAGTTTGAATAATAATGATAGTCACATTACATTAAATATTCTGTATAATAACCAATGATCGTCGACAGTACAGTAATGCTCCCAATTTACAAAATATTGAACACACAACTTAACACCTCTTCGCGAGATTCTGAAGTATCCCAACATACTTAGGAAGACCATGCCTCAAGCTTACGTAGAACTTAGGGAGTTAATTCAATGAACGAGGCATAAAGGTAATCGAGTTAAATTCCGTAAAATATTCAGGCTTTTATTACCCGTAAATACACATTAGAACTATTGTTGCTAAAAGTCAGCTGCCAGTATTCGCTGAGAGCCTTAAGCGGAGCTTGCTGCAATAAGTGCAACTATTTTTTGGGAAATTCAAAAGAATACAAAAACAATCATATTTGTTTGAAGGCGGGAAAAATATTTTTTGCGATAAGGATAGAGTTTTTAACACATACAGAGCCCCTTAAGTTGAGGACTTAAGGGGCTCAGTATCGCCTCTGTTGGTAGAAGTTCAGTGGGCTTTTTTCAAGCACAATATTTATGATATTTAAATCTTACTTCTTAATTTCTTCCACATTTTTAAAGTTAATTGATATGTTAAATCTTATAAAGAATTTATTCTTATTTTAAAGTTTTATATACATGGTACCGGCATTTTGTATTAGTAGTTGGTACAAAAACTCAAAAGCCAATTTTCATCGCTGGTGTACAAATAAAAAATCCCGTAACTTTTTTCTATTATTACACCAAACGAGTATGTTTTGCTAAAACCATGATCATATTTTTTACGAACTTCGAACACAATTCATTGTTTTTAACCAAGGAAAACCAAAAACAAATAGCGCAACATTTATATTTCGAGACTTTGCCGAAACAATTGCGATAATATGAGTATTATTATTTTCAATACTACCAATACCTTTTCGTACATTTGTTGTCGAGAAAATGTTAATAATTTTTCAAAGAAACGAAAATTGGTTTTATTAGGTTTTACAGGTTTTATTAGGTTTACAGATTCTTCACTTTAGAGAACTTTCATTATTTTCAAATCCTAGTTGAGGTGCGTTACCTTAGGGTTATATAAGTGTCAAGAGTTTTGTTGCTCAACTCATAATGCTGAATATTATCTATGCAATACTTTCTGAATTGTATTTTTCCTTAAATCATAAAATTTTGTTAATTGAAATCTGTAATAACAAAATATATAAATATTGTTTTTTAGTTTTGTCGCATTGTTTAGAATTAATAGGGTTATTTTACCAACATTATAATTGTTATTTGATTTTAAAATCTTGCAAGAATAATATTGTAAATATATATTTCACTCTCTCATCGCGAAAACACACCTAATGCTTGTGTACAAATAAACTACCCCACCTCTCTGTTCAGATGGTGCAAGAAATTTAAAACTTAAGCTTGGCGTGCGTTTGAGCATAAAATAATGAAATATCTAAGAAATTGACAGTTTACTTTGACCGTGTGCTCCGCACGTATACTTTCTGTGTTAGCAATAGAATTATGAGCATGGATTTCCATACAGATAGCTCGTGTACGCTATTGATTAAAAAAGGTTTACCAAGATTTCCGAGAAGAAAAATGCGATCTTTTTGAAAACTTAAATCAAGTTTAAAAATTTACCTTATTAAAAATATGTTTATTTAAAACAGCAGTGACTGCAGGGACTCGTCGTAAAATACCAAAACAATCGTGAAATAAAAAAAATATTATAATAGAACTTTGATCCAAACTATGCTAAAAAAACATGATCACGACAATCATATTATGTTTTCTACAGCAATACATCGTTGTGGAAAATATATAAAGGTTATTTGAAAACATTATTTTAGTTGCGATAAACATGTTATTGTAAACATTTAACCATAAAATGATTTTCATCCGATGGCTTTAGTAACCTGTGTAATCTTTTTGCATTTCTATCGTTGTAAGTGGACCTATTACGATTATTACCTACAATAATATTATGATTTGCTAACAACCATATAACTCAACAATGTTTTTACTTTGTGTGGTTTTTCGAAGAATTGAAATTATGAGCGAGTAAAAATCGATTGAAGATTATTTTAGCTACGCATAGGGCGCCGCATTTGTTTTTCCCGTCTCGAATCTGTGACATTCTTCTGTAAAATTTAAATATTTATTTCTTATAACAAACGGTAGCCAAAAATTGTTTGCGTCATCACGTCTGTATTTAATTTATTCAAACGTTTTTATGGTAAGTTCAACATTAACGATGATGGTTTGGTTTATTGTGGTTTGTTTTGTTTTGCTTTTATCTTTCTATTCTTTACTTTAATGTGCTGTTCCAATAGCACAAAGAGTAAATATTTAAGCCGAAATTAGAAAAAAAAAATTTCGAAGAAACAATTTTTGAAAACTTTAAAACTAGTATTCAAATAAAAGATAAAAAACCTAATGGATTTAAATTCTATTGGCGCCGGATTGACGAATTCAAATTAAACACCGGCTGAACTTAATGATCGCATTCTTAGATAAAAGGAAATTAATTTTTTAGAATACATTTTACTTGATTAATATTAAATTCTTTAAATTTTGACACACATGATATAAAAACAAGTAGGAGGGCAAAATTCTGAGCCGAATCTTTTACACTCTTCAATATATTGTAAAGTGAAAAAAATATGTGTGAGTGAGTGAAAGATACTTTTGTGGTTTCTGGAGAATGTTACTTTTTTTTCTTAATTTAAATATTCGATGCAATATTAGTATTCTTGTGGTTTTTAGATTATTTGGTGAAAATGGAGTTTTATTTTTAGGTGTAATGGTAATTTTTGTATATTTTTGTGTATTCGAATTTTAACGGAATTTAGGTTTAATGTTTGTTGGAATTTTCAGAATAACTTTAATTATTGTTGAAATGTGAATTTTTCGTGAAACCTTATTACCTTGAGTTTTTTGTAACCATTCTACTACTCCAATCAAGTTCAAGGTGTCAGTAGCCTTTGGAATGTTGATTTGGAATTTTTTTAATGGATTCACAAACAAATATATGCTGACCAGAAGAAACCGATAGAGAAAGAACAACAACGGGTTAAGATATCTAATTGATGCTGCATTTATTTTAAAGCCTCGGTCTCCTTGACTTCTCTAGTAGTGCTTCAAGTGGTCAAATTTTTGATGCTAGCGACTAAGAACTTAATACAGAGAATATAATCGAATGCTGTCAAGTCGCCTGATTGATAAACTCTTGCCGTCTTTCTAGAACTACAGCTCGGATATATCAATGTTGTCCAGCCCTGGCTACAGAAAGCCGTTTAACATCGCATAGCGAGGACCACTGACGGTAACGCTATTTTCGTGTGTTCGTTCCAATAACGAGAATTGTGCTTATTCTCATAGCCGTTGAGCCGAAAATAGACCTCGTCTGATAACATGATTCACCGAAATCCGGATAACGGAGCAACATTTCCAGCGCCCAATTCATAGTGTTGCCTATGATCGTCCAGATTCAGTTCTTGCCTTAGCTCAATCTTATAAGCATGTAAGACCAAACCCAAATGCAAAATAGATGCGTGAAAAATCGACATTTCTCGTTTTTTTCAGCACTGGCCACTACGGAGGCTATTTTTTCTTCACTTTGCACCAGTTTCTATCTGAGGGCAAAAAGAGACTACTCACGCTTAAACACTTTCACAGTGAGACGAGTCGACAGCGCATTTAAATAATGATGTCGACCGACCTCACAACGAAATATATGTCGCATAGTTACAACTCAGCCAGAATTTGATCATATTTTTTTAATATTTTCTACATGTTCGGCAGGCGTGAAACCATGAATTATAAAATTGCAAATTAAATATTTTGATAGGAGCATGTCGTTGGTACTTCCAACAACTTTTGAAATATAACTATCATTACTATTTACTTCAACATTTATTGGTGTAAAAAATCCCGATAAATCCATTAAGGAAATGAAGGATCGGTTTTCATAGTTTGCAGTACCAAAAATTCGCCATGGTTATATTGGGTCTTATGAAACTTTAGCGGCTAAATCGGACCCACTACCTTTAAAGCAAATTACGGCTGAACATATACGTTTGCCTTGTTGTTTTAATTAAAAATTTCAATCACCCCACCAAATGCCTGCCTTTAATGGGGGCTTTAACAAATGGGTGGGTTTCCTAACGAATTGATTATAAAGCAAGTAGCATCAGTTTGAGCACCAGTAGCCTTAATTTGATTTCTGGAATCTACTAACTAGCTATTGAGTAGAAGACATTTACATATATAGGGTGTTTTTCTAGTTCTTTGGTCTTTCATTGTAGAACTTTTGCGATTCATGATATTTAGAAGATCAAATCATTCCAAACATATATATCAAACGCGCTTATTTGGTACGGTAACTTCATAATTCAAAGGCGCTTATAAATTATTAAGTTTTGTTGTCAAAAGTCATGACATGTTATCACTTACTCGAGAATATTGATATAAAATCGTATTCATTTTCGGGACATTGGAAGACGTTCCGTACTTTTACAGGACAGCTGTGTTTTGCTCATTTCAGAAGAAATTATATGATTAGCTAAGACGTATCATTCTCCGTGATTAGTAAGTAGAAGTCATAAAAATCCTATCAACAATTAAAGTAAAGTCTCTGCCAGTTCCTTCTGATTTCATGAATTTTTATTTCTCTCATGTTTAGCATCTAGATTGTACGATTTTACTCAATCAATGCTATTGTTCTAAGACCACGTGAACTCACACATTCAGTCACGATAAACAAGAAAAGGAGCTTTCAGATGCAGAAATAATTTTTTTTTTTAAATGAACTCTCTTTTAGCTCAATACGAAACGATCCCTTAATTATAAGAACCCAACCTTAAAAAAATTCGCTTTTATTTACAAATCTTATATCGCTTGCAAATCATTGCCGCTTGTTAAAACAACTTAACATATTGACTTTTAAATGTTAATTATATTATTTTAAATTTTTAATGACTATTCGCAAACAAATAATTACAGTAACGAAAGCAAACACAGATGAATAAATAAACAATTCTCACATGTAAATTAGCACTAATTAATCTACATCGTTCAACAGGTAGTTTATTGAAAAAAAGGGCTTTATCAATTTTTACGCGTTACTGTTTCAGGCGAATTAACATTAGTATAATTGTTAAATATTTACAAACATAAAAATGTATTTTAACAAAAACTTAAATTTATTTATTAAATTTTACAATGTAACTGAGAGCAAATAATGCAGAGCCCTACCTTAGGTAAAATATTATTATATAATTTGCATTTCTTCAAAGCAATTTTATTTTAATGGTAAAAATTAAAAAAATTTGCAATAGAATTTTGTTTAACATTTCAATAATTCTGCTTAACCTTGAGTGTATAGTCACACTTACTTTTTAGTACGCGCGCAACTTTATTTCTGCCGTTTCCCTATACAGAAAGAATGCCGATTTTTGTCGGTAACGTTACTATTGGATTAAAACCTCACTTCGAAAACAAATGGCACCTTATCTTGACATGTTTCATTTTCTGGTACACAGGAGGCGGCCACTGGAAAAGCAAGCAAACAGTATTAAAGCTGAATAAACAGAATAGTCCGTTCTGGGCAATAGAAACCCTTCAAATTATTCATCATTCACCTTTGCATTCATTAAAAGTGACACTCTGGTGTGCAGTTTGGTCAGGAGGAATCATTGGACCTTACTCTTTGCAACTGACAACGGCGTCACGGTAACTGTCAATGGGGAGCGATATCGTGATACGATTGAAAAATTTTTAATGCCACAAGTGCATGGTTTGGGCTTAACTAACATGTGGTCCGGCTCCGGCCTCCTTTTTGTGGGGATATCTGAAAAGCAAGGTTTATGCAATCAAACCACAAACGCTGGACCAACTCAAACAAATTATTTGTGATGAAATTAATGAAATACCGCATGAAATGTGTGAGAATTGAATGAAAAATGTGTTCAAAAGGGCTCGCATTTGTGATGCTATCAGAGGCGGACATTTATATGATATTGTATTCCATACATAATTGCCGACATTAAATAAAACATTTATAATTAAATCCATTCTCTTTCATTTAATCAAAAATTATAAACAAACAAAGTAGTATACCTTCCCTTCGGACACCCTGTATTATTATTAAAAGTCAAAGAGCTTTAAAAATAAACAGACTCTAAGTAAACTATGGCAGGCTGATAATTAATTAGTTTTTGTTTATTTATTGGTTTTTATAATTAACATTTGTTGTATTCTTACTATGTAAGAATTTATGAGTGAGAATTATTATTGTTCTTGCTTTATAACATTTAAAATATCAACTTATTCGATAGATAGTGAGAGTTGTTGTCATCCTGTGCGTGTATGATTCTTTTGAAAAGAGAAACAATAGTGAAAAGTAGGGGACTATCAGCTTTGCAAGCACTCAACAAAAGCAAAGCACTATGTTGAAATAGAAAATGAAGTTTGTAGAAATGTAGGGTAGGTAAGAAGGTAGTATTCCATTTAAATATATTCCAACATTAAAAGTGACAGGAAAGGCCATCCCAGGTAGTGCTTTTTTATTGCATTAAGTTAATTACTGGTTACTGGCCAATTGCAATGCGCAAAAACGTTTGAAATAATTTGTGAAACTCCAATTTAGTCATACGTGCACGTTGTATTTCTTTTGAGAGCAACTAACATCGCAACGAATTTGCATACCAAGAGCATTCAGATCGTGTGATTCGTCAATACTTATATCAGCCGTAACTAAAGAGAAAGCAATATGGTCTGCAATGGCGCTGCTCTTGAGTGGGCGATCAACTTTAGTGAAAAACCATTGTATTTTTGGCAGGTCAGATAAATGTTACGAACGCGAATAATATACCACAACGTCGCTTAAATTGGGAACTTGTAGGAAAAGGCAAGCGTTTTCCCAAATCGTATTATCGATTTTTCGTATACTAAAACTATTTTCGTTTTAACTTTTTATAAGGCAACTTAGTTGAAGTGCATATTAAATACCATAAATTTTTGGTAATTAAAGGAACAGCAAAATTTCGGATTTCTTAAAATTATGTAATTCCTTGGCTACCAAAATTTTAGAGTTTTAGACTGGTTCCTGTGTAAAATAGGCATAAGTGTGCTGGGCGACTGTGAAGATTTTCCGGATGAAGTTTTTGGTGAATTGTGCTTAATTAAAGCCCTCAATTACGTAAAATTCAAGCAAAGTGCCACAGTTCCACCGAGCAGAGTATAGACACGCAGCATGATTTTAATTTCTTTTCACTTTCCGATAGTTAACAGTTACTTATTTAATGTGTGTTAGAGATATTGAGAATAATTCTTGTTTAATATTCTATTTTAGTATCAGCACTGGACTCAGTACCACTTTATATATAAATATGATCAGCCTTTAATAATATATTCTGCCCTAGTATGCTGAATGTTTCTTTAAACAATTTATATGACAGTCTCTTTACATGAGCAAAAAATTGTTTAACTTAATTCTTATTTGAAGAAGGGTAAAGCAAATATTAACATTTTTAACCGCAATGGCGAGATTACGATAATCGATTTTTAAATTCTAGTATACACAAATACATACACATCCACGAATATTAAACATACACAGTTTTACATAAGGATACACATCCATGCCTTCTATACATAAACTTCCATAACAATTTCAATGATAAATTATGGCGAATGCATTTCGAATCATTCGGCTTAAAAATAAAATAAAAATTCATCCCTTCGTTGGGATGTGATGAAGAAGTACTCAATCGTTTCTTGATACTCGTACGACCCTGAAGAGAAAAAGCAATATCAAGCTTTTACTTTACTTTTTTACTCGTTTAGTAGCTTAAAAACCAAGACATTTTTGCAAAAAAGGCAGGATAATTTTTTGATTTTACACATCAAAAATAATTTTTTGCTAAATGTTGAAATTTTTATAAAACAAATAAAAGTAAAATATGTGTTAGAGTTGTTAAAAGAATCTAATACTAAATATGATCAGACAAGTATCTTAACTGAGGCAATTAAATTTTAAATAGAACTATAGACTTTGGTGTTCACACATATGCAATTTACCTTAATCAGTTAGCATTTTACAGCCGGAAATGTTTTCATTTTGTTCGTGAAACCTTGTATTAGTGAATTTTAAAAAAAAGCAGAGAAATTCGGCTTTAACAGCAATTTTTTAAAGAAATGAATTATTAAAAATGCAAAATTGTTAAAAATTTCATGAAATTTATTTTGTCCTTTATAAAGTTTGACAACTGCCATGAAGAATAATTTGTAGTTGTATTGGTGATGTAGTAACTTGTATTGGTGATGTGCCTTGATTTTGTCATTGAAAAGCGTGTTTTCTGCACAATAAACACACTTCTCCAATGCTGCATTGGTTATTCGACTAAATTAAATATTGCAATTAAGTACTAATTGCTCAATTTATTAGTTGAGTTTTTGTATGGTGAATTGAGCTTAATGAAAGCCTCAATTACGTAAATTTCCCAAATGCGCAATTAAGATTCCATACATGTACCTGAAGCTTTACCCATAATGAAAAAGAATTAAAGTTGATTAGAAATGCGTATTTTGGTTGAGAAACCCGTCTTTTCCATTTATTATTTGCATATATTTAATTTGTTTTCAATATCATTCATTCTTTTTTAATTTTATTTTATCAATGCTGAGGTGCACTACGATAAAGCCATAGGCTTTCACTCGATGATAGGAGTGAAATAAAGCAATTAAGATATTGTTGAACATATAACAGTTTTTAGTTTAATGTTCATCTAGCGTACAATGGAGGTTATGGGTATTAGATATAATTTTAAAGTGCAAGGAAATTTTTCTCAATTGAAAAGAGAAAAGAGCCAATCTGGTAAAACTTTTCACGCCCAACTATGAAGAAAAAGTGTTATTAGTGAAGTCGGTGTTCGAAATAACATAGATTTTATAACATCGTGTTTGGAATAGAGGACATCAATTAAATAGCCGCCTTGGCTTCGCTGGCAGTGTTTCAAGATAATTTGTCGCCAAAATGCAGATTCCCGACCAACATATCTAGCGCCCATTTAGTTAACTCACGGCGTTTCCGATGGTCGGCCGGCTTCAATTCTTGCGTCAGCAGAATTTCATAGGCATGTAGTACCAAATTCAACCGCAAAATCAGCCGATGTAACTTCTGGCGATATCCAATACATTTGATTGCAGCCGAATCGACGTTACTGGACATTACGGAGGTTATGTTTCTTCACTTTGTTCCTATCTCTCTGGTTAGTTGCCTAAGTCCCAAGAGTGTACTCACGCCTGAACTTTTCCATGGTGCGACGAATAGTCAGCGCACAGAAGTCATGATAACGACCGACCTCTCGACGAAATTCACGTTACGCATTTACAACTAAGTGGGGATTTCGTTAATATTTTTAATATTTTTAATATTTTCTACTCGTTCGGCAGACGGGAATATTTTGACATCTGGATGGCATTGCAAATCTGAGAACTATTGAAATATAAAAATTGAAGAAAAAACTATTATTACTGTCTGTTTTCTGAAATTGATTAAGCTAAGGAGATTTTTCTTTCTGACAAAAATGTTACATATTCGTATGTTGCCAGTTCTACATGCTTGTGTTTCTTTCTAAAAAAAATATGCAACATTTACTAAAAACAGAACGTTCTTTTCTAAATAAGTTGTATAAAAAACTGACGAATATGGAACTTCTTTTGCACTCAATTTTACAACTCACTATTAACTACATTCTTTGTACAGACAAGAATAAATACTACTTATTTAAAAAGCAAAATTTTATTCAGAAGGAAAAACATCATAAGAGCTCATTGTATCAAGACCACAATCATTTGGCAGAGAATATTGAGTTTTACAAATGCTGGGACAAACTTTTTCTTAAAGCTCTAAACACATAGACGACAACAGACAGCAAGCAGCAATATGTCAAAAATAAAATACATGTGTTTAAATGAAAACGATTATTTTGACGGCAGCACGACTGCACAACAGCATTTGCTGCTGCTGCCAACTTAGGCTATTTTTTATTTTGACGAGCAGCAATATAAATTGGAAAAATAAGAACATTTTTTTTATATAAAACATAAAAGAACATTACAAAAATACAATAAAGAAATAAATTTATGTGTTTTTTATAGTTTCTCGTGATATTATTACATTTTTTATAAATAAATTCAGTTTTATTCCTTATAAAATATATATGCGGCATCCCTGAAATTTGTATTGCTAAAATACACAGCTGTTCATATTTAAAGTTAAGAAGCACTATGGTGGCCAGCACAATTGTATCTGCATTTTTTGGACTCCTATGTATTGTTGTGTGTAACACTGGCTAATATGCCAAAAGCATTTTCAATATGAACTCGAGCTTTAGATAATATTGTATTGAACTTATCTTTATCTTGAGGCAAGTTATTTCGAGGAAATGGACGCATTAAATTATGTTTCAATGAGAATGCGTTTTCGCCAACAAAATAGTAAGGGAAATTCATTGAAGATCCTAGTAAATTTGAGCTTTGAGGAATTTCTAAAGTGTTATTCAATAATTTTTTCCCAAAGACCCTTCGGGCAAATACGCCACCATCACTCTACGTATGTAAAAACGTTTTCTTGTAATTATAATACAATGAACCGCTTCTGTTTGGACAAACTATGCGCACATGTTTTCCATCAATAGCTCCTAAGCAATTTGGCATACCAGTTTTTACATAAAATTTGTCCGATATTGTTTTAAACTCATGAACCGTTGGAGGTGACAGGTACACAGCATGCAGCTTATCCCAAATTGGTTTCATAAACGACTTTCCGAGTAGTTTAAATCCCCATTTTATAAGCCCAGGCAAGAATTTGGATGTTACAGACCTGCGCCAAGTACCTAGAACTGTTTTGAGTACAATATCAAAAAGAAAGAAAGTAATCTATTTACATAATTGTTACAGCCAAACGTGTCTCGACATCAATAGGTTTTCTGTTCGAAAATCGCTCCGGTTTTTCCTTTACAATAGTAAATTGAAACTACCTATGTTCATCCTGGTTGCTTTAAAAAAGTGTTCTACATCTTTTTCTTTAAGCTGTTGTACACATGCTTTGTAAAAGCCCTCTTCATCACGGGTTATATTTACTGGGCGAACCCACCATCTTCGGTTTCTTGTACTGTTCGACTTATGGGCTTTATACACTTCAGCTGTAGTCTGACCTATTTTAGCAATTGTTGTGATAAAATTCACTCAATTTTCTTCACTCATTTTTTATATTTTTAAACTTTGAAGTAAATTTTAATATTTTAAAATTGAAATTGATTTACACATCAGCTGATTATTATGTTGTTGCTGTCTTCAAAATAATTATGAAGCTGACTTCAGAGCAGCATTTGTAGTTGGCAGCATTTGAAGTTGGCAGCATTTGAAGTCGTGAAGTTGTGAAGTCTGCTGTCGTCTATGTGTTTAGAGCTTAAGAAAGTCCTCATTTTTTCATAAAATGCATATTTAAACATTTTTAAGTTCATTTTTAAAAAAGTTTTTAATTAATTTTTATTTTTAAGAGATTTTATCTATAAAAAAGAATTAAAAGTATTTCTTTCAAAAAATTTTATTTTATTTATTTAAACAACCGAATGGTAAGCAAGTCTGCCATATCCGGCTATGTCGAATCGTTAGTACCCTTTGCAAGATGTTAACAAAAAATAACACGTTATAAATTTTACAGTTTTGTGGAATCGTAAGTTTTCAAAATAAAATCATCCTGTAATGGCGATTTTCAATGATTTTATAATGAATCTTTGACGTTTTCATGTATTTTCGACTTTTTGATGAATTAAATAAAGTTGTTATATATTTTTTTCTAATGTCGTATTTTTTTACTAATTTCGATTTTTTGGTATTAATGTTGAAGCTATTTGAAATGAAAAACGTCATTTCAAAAACAGGTTAAATTTTTATTTTTGTTTTTTTGCCATTTTTCGGGGATTTCAGATTCTTTAATGAAGTTGCGAAAACTAATTTTATTATTTTATTAATTTTACCAGTACTTTATGGTTTTGCAACTTTAATGCAATTGAGGATTTGGTAATCCCGTGTGTCTTTTGGGAAATTTTTTTTATTATTGTAATTGGCCCATGTCTCACTCACTGATTGATAAATATTTCTAATTTTTAACAAAAACTATATCTGAATAATGGTCCCTCATAGTGATTCATAAGCCATTTCAACATACACATGCTCAGATGAATATTGCGGGAATATTATCGTGAAGGGTCCAAAAAGAATAATCACAAGAAACCTCGTAAGGTTGTATAGTATTTTTTTAATGCAACCAAGAATGAAAGGCAGACAGTTGTGTGTCATACCGCAGTTTGGTTTGAATGTCTGTCAAATTAATATTTTTTGTTAAGATTTTGTTTCCATCGGTTTACGAAAATTGAATTTTATTAAGCAAATAGTAATGAAAACTTTAAAGTGCCTGCTTACAGTTGTTGGTTTTGATGAACAAATAATGAAGAAAAATACAAACATGTTTATAGTTGGTTTACTTACAACATGTTGCGGCAAGATGACCTTGTGGTAACCCAGATTTTCTTCAATAAACTCGTTGTAGCTTAGAAAAAGTGAGTTGAAAAATGCATTGAAATACGACTAATAAGAATTTTTTATTTAAAAATATTTTGTAAAACAAACCAACAAAAACAAATTTAAGCTACGACTTGAAATGATCAAAATTGTATAAAAAATTGTTAAACTTCAAGTTTAGCTTTTCAATACTACGGGTACCAGCACTGTAATGGAAACTTATTTATTTGAATGGTGTAATTTTTGTAGCTGTGTGGTGTGTGTTTTCAAAACTTCTAATTATATGCTTGACTTATTTTATGCTGAATTTTAAGTTCTAGACATTCGAAAAAAAACGCAAAAAAATCTAAATGTATGGGAATGGCTTTGAAACGCTATGGCTAAAATAGTTTTAAGCTATTAATTATTAGTTTGATTTATGGATATTTATTTTGTGCTCAGAGGTTTGAATACTACCAATAAAAGTTACAAATATCTGAGAAAATTGGGAAGTAAACTATGTGAAATACCTACTCATCATAAAAGTATGTATTACTTTCATGGCAAGTTAAATGTATGAACTGCATTTAACTTCCCTCATCCAGCGATATTTCTATCTCACTGCGTGATAGTAAGTGCGCTAACTATTATGACACTTATTTTTTATTTTCAGTAACATTTGAAATTTCAGCTCGGATAAAACACAGTTTTTGGGATTTTAAATAAATTATGTTTATGGTAACCTAGATTTGAATAACAAAAAGTTAGAACGTTGTGGTAAAACTTCCTTCTTACCCAAGGAGAAAAAAGCATGAACATGAAAATTGAAATATTCATTCTCGTATTCTATTTGTGTTTAGTAGTGGGTTAAACAGATGATGTTTACAGTTAAACACAAAATTAGTAGAAAAGACACGAAGAATGTTGAAGACGTGCGTAGCGGCATAGAAAATTCTGCTAGTTGTCTAATAAAATCTCATCTTTTACTGTATTCAAAGTTATTATATCAAATAAACTTTCTTTCTGAATATAAGGAATAAAGATAACAAACTTATGCTTATACATTATTTTTAGCTAATTTGCTTAATCCCAACTGATTTTATTATAAAATGGTTGCACTTTCTTATTGAGGGTGGATAAGCTAGTCTCTATGCGCATTTCGCTGGTTGTTTAGGCCAGCTCATCAGAAAACCTTTACTCAACTTTTTAGAAATTCAAAGAAAATAGAGACAAAAATATTAAAGATGTAACAAAAAGCCCCACAACAAAAATTGTTAAATTATTTTTCTTACTTGCCTTGCTACGTTTGGTTGGTTGTTTGCCAACTTTAAATCTGTTGTTTAGCATAACTTCTTTTTCTATGTGGGCTTTAAAGGTTTTTCTTGATTTGATATTCCGACAGGGTGTTTTGATGTAGATTTTTGGAACGATTTTCTGTCATCCCTTGTCAAGTTTGGTTTGGAGACGAACCGGTATCGGCTATCTTCAGTGTTATTTTTCGTTCTGAGAGTAACTTAGTCGGGAGGGGATGCATATTTGAAAGAAAAGCAAACATACATTTTTAAAATTTCAAACACATTTTCAGGAAAATAGACACAAAGTCTCAGCAAAAAAATATACTAGCGGCTTTTCATATAGAAATGTCTCCAAAATAATGCTCGATTTAAAATGTGTAACATTTATTTTTCGTGCAAATGACAACTCTGATATTTATCAGCTGTCACCTGTGATTGTTTCTATAATAAAAACTCAGCGCTACACAAATGAAAACTACTAAAACTGCAACCGGAAACTTCAAGGAATTTTTGGTTGACAACACAGAGCTGCGAAACTACCGATGATACTTATTTTTATTGGACAATCGATGTTATATTTTTTTTTTTGGCGAATTTCCCATTCGTGGTGAAATTTTATTTTTTATGTATTTGTTTCACATCGATTTTATTAAAACTTTCTTGTTTTCGGCTTTTTGGTAAAATTAAATAATTCAGGTGAAATTTGAATTTGTTTAGTGAAATTTTGAAATTAGGTTTTCTTTGGTATTTTTGTGGCAAATAAAAAATATCGAGTTTTTTTTAAACTTTTGAATTCTGGTTTATAATTTTTTTTATAATAAATGTCATAAGAATTCAGAATATGAAAAAACAGTGTTTTTGCCCGTACCTTAGCATCTCTTATCAAATGGTTAAAGTGTCAAGATTATAGGTGGACTAGTGCCGTCAGAAAGGTTTTGCAACATCGGACAGCCGGGCATCCTTAATCGAACTGCCCTACCTAAAGGAATCCCGAATATATATATATACTTTGTTGGGACAAGCCTAGGGAAAGCTCTTTTCATTTTTGTAAAGGGATATAAAAAAAACAATAGTGTTGGCTTTTGTAGGCGATTTATTTGTCGACGGGTTGTTTTTCGTTTTCTTCTTTACAAATATTAATTAATTCTATTAAAAATTGCTTACTGCCCATCTCCGCGATTCATAGTAAACTAAAATGAAGAAATTATCAACTGGTTGCGTACAAGCCCACTAGCATATCGAACAAAGCACAAGGAATTGCAAATTTTCATTTTGTGCGCCCAGATTAACTTTTAACAGGACGTCTAACACGAACAAATCTCACGCACATATGCAACGTGTTTAGGCAGTTTAAGTAAATAGTTATCAAAAATACATTTTTGTCATAGTGACATAGATCTTTACTCAATGTAGTGTAGTGGTGGGAATCAAACTCAATAATCCCAGATTGATACTGCACACTGCACTGACAAGACTATCAGGACACCCAGGAAAATATATAAAAATATAAAAAAGTTTTAATGTAAGAATTGTTTCATAAATCAAAACCTGTTTTATAGATGTACTATCGGTACTATCGACGGTTTCATAATAAACTATCGATAGTTTTTCATCTCTATGAGAAAGTGCACCTAATGTGTCTACAATTCAAAGACTGGTAAACGATTTGAGACACATGATCGATAATGGGAAGAAAGTAAATTTTAAAGGAATCAAAGACAGTGGGACACAGAATTGAATAAAAAAAAAGAGAGAAAAAGGAGAGTGAGACTTGATTTAAAGTTTTTCGCCAATGAAACAAGTTTTTACACCGAACAAATTTGTGATATTTAAAAATTTAATAAATATAATTGACAACATACAATAGGAAAATTTGTATAAGAAAGATTCGATGCTTAGTAAATTTTCAGTTGTTTTAGAGAAAATTGTGTATTCAGAATAATTCGAATTTTTATTAATATTATTTAGACTTTATAATTTAGAAAGTCTTTACGAAAAAGTAAAGTTACATATCAAATTAATAATTTCGATTATTCTGCTATTTTAATTTCACATCCTGTCATACTTCGAATTTCTGAATATGGTTACCCTCCCTCTAAAAACGTACATGTCGATGTGTATTTTTATTCGTGACTAAGTCAATGTTAACCGCAACAAAAAGAACAGCAAGTAAGGCTTCAATTTCCATACTTCATCTTCGCCTTTTTCTAAACTAATATTTTCAACAACAAATGTTTTGGTTTTCATCATTTCTCATTTGCTCATTTTCTGTTAAAGTTTTTTGAATTAAATTGAAATGTCAGAATGTTTGCAACAATCAAACGGTTAAGTTCGCTGAAACATAAAACGCGCAGTGGTGGCACAGTGTAACGATCAATACAACGTGCTCAATAAATAAATTGTTGTTGGCAGTTTAACTCCTTTTTCGTTAGACAGACAGCAGAAACAACTTTTGCTACAGAAATTAAAACCTCACCTCAAAATACTCGTATCAAAACATGCTGCTCGGTTACAACAAAAGAGTGGTCCATGAAATACGAGTACATTTTTGTTGCACATACATAAATTGCTGAAAATGCCACAGTCACGTTAAGGCACTAGTGTCTTTTGTATCTAATATCTTGAGCTTGACTTTGCAGAGAATCAGCAGAACGATAAAAAATTTAAAAATATCTAAAACAACTTTGAAAAGTTGTAACTAAAATACTGAAGCAGCAACAAAACACAAATTTAAAATTAAGTCTTAGACAAACTCGCGTACAAGATCAATGTGGCATTTGATTTTTATTTAAACTGTTGTGAGACGAGTGTGTGCGAGTGTGTTAAGTGATCCTCAATTAGTTTCATTTGATATCATCGATTTTATAAAAGATTTTTGTAAAAATTTTCGACTTTTATATTGTGTTACATTAACATTTTGTTGTTATTTGTGCTGTATCATCCAAAATGAGTTTTAATAATGATGTTTGTATATTTTGAATACCAATTGTTGTCAGAGTTTTAAGAGAATGAATTGACAATAGAGAAAGAAATAGTAACCGGCTGTCGACTGGTAGTTGTCGACCTGCTTTTTCAGCACTTAATTTGCGTCGTAGCTAGAAAACTTACGTGTTACATGGCGTCTTTGGTGGATGTATTCAAAGAGATCCTACCATATTGATATATTGCTCGCTCGTCTGGAACCTGAAAGTGCAATATAAAAACTGGGAACGTTTAACCCCGGGAACGATTAATCCCGAAATGGTTTTGGTATGAGTCTTCCGGGGATGACCCATATCTTGGGAATATTGTGGTGCGTGATTGATATAACATTGGATATCAATTTAAGTCGTTTAAGGCAGGTGAATAAGTAACCTCAAACCCCTCATGGTTTTAGGTATTGTTGTGTGAATGTGAGCGGCCCCTCAGTTTAATACCATCCTGTTTAATACATTCACTGTCATATCAGCCTCTTCTACGGTCTGACTGTATCCTGTCATATATACCTTTTCCAGATTCTGGTTTTAGACATGTCCATAATCATAGAAGACCGTAGCTTATATACTGCTTTATTTCTTTACCTGAGAATATTCCCTCAGATGCACTTGAAGTTCCCAGAGTTGTAGCCCGTCAAACCTACCACTATCGCGTCAACCTACTCGCACAAATTCGGCCAATTTACCATATGGACCTTTGCAAACTTAGTTTTGCAACTCATGTTGATCTTTCTGATCCAATAAAGCAGAACTAAAGTCAGCACAGATTGTTTATATATGAAATAAGTATGTATTAAACTAGAGGTAGACTGGTAACGTAAGCCTGCACACAAACTGCTCTTGTTTTCTAGTTCCGAAAACGCCAACTTCATGTCAGCATGTGCTGACATTCACGAGTTTTTTTTAACTAAAAAAATTAAAATAATCGACACATTGGATATTATTTTGACAATTTTTATTGTACATACGCTGAGAGCTAATTATAGATTCACCGGTTCGTTAATAGGATTACACACAAAAAATGCGATGTGTCCTCGAGTACTCCATGGCTTATATATCTTTACGAAGTAGTGCGCGATTCTATTCGTAACCTGCCCCCGCACCACCCCTTTACAACTTCAATACAAAAACAAAACCCTGATATCATTTTTGCATACCTTATATATGTTCCGACTTTTATTTTTAAATCAAAAGTTTTTGAATTTTAAACTTCTTAAATATTTATGACAAATGAGTTTACATATGTATAAAAACGCTTGAATTTTAAAGTGTTTTAACGTAGAATTTTTATCAAAAAATGTCGTATATTTTTCACATTTCATTAATGCATTATTTTAAGACTCTGACGTTATATCAATAGGTAGCATTAAATTATGTTTTCTCCTTTCACCCGTATCATCTTAATCTACAATTTAATTCAATTTTATTTAACTTTTTTCCAGATAATTATAACCGCAATGGATCGTTTCGTATGGTTTCTTTTATTGGTGGTCATTTCGCATCTTGTGACAGAATTTACTCGTGCCACTGGTTACACCAGAGGCCCTCGCCAAGATGAGGTCATGGTTAACGACGTAAGTAAGTAAATGTTTTATTTTTGTTGTTTGCTCTTTGTTTTATTTTTTTTTTATTTTTCTTGGATCTTTAAATATTGGGAAAATATATGAATTGCAGGTATTTCTTTTTTGCAATTTCATTATTTGTAGTGGTTCTTACACATGAGTTGCAACTTATCGATATTTATTATGCACTTGAAATAAAATGTTTTTTCTTTGCATAAATGGCTTAAACAGAAAATCATAGGAGTGACAAATAATACTGCACCATGATATTTGCGATGCGATATCTTCGTTCAGTTTAACATTTAGATGGTGATAATTAAGTTTGTTGACCTCACTTGCTAAGAGCAGCGGTATTCAAACTGTAAATCGAAATTTGTACCATTTGTTTCTTAAATTGTAAGACTTTTGGCATTCTTCTTCTTGTAACGCCAAAAGTCTCTGCTTCCTTTTTTGCCCGCACCGTGAATCAATGTAATTCGTTTTAATTATTTCTTATATTATTACTACATATTATGAATGCTGTTTGTTTTGTATTATTAAAATTATATATATTAAGTCTCTTTGTTGCTTTATATTTGAATTTTGAACTAACGTCTTTAATTATAAATAATAATGCCAGCAATTTGTGAGACGACGTACGTAATAATACAACTCAATATACATGAAGATGGAACTTCGTGCGAACATGCTGTGGGCCCGAACATATACGAGTATATTGATGTAAGAGCTCGAGCATCCGGGTTAATGTTAGTTCACAGCGTTGTTAATGAATGATCAGTCTGCAGCCAAGTGGTAAGATATATATTTTATACGGAGGTTAAACCGCCAAATTGTAAATCTAACCATCGCTATTGGAGTCGCTTGTGACTGTGCCTCGTAGTATCTAACTGCGGTTAAATATCTTTCTGGCTCAATTAGTATTACATACGGCTTTGACTATCTCATCCTTAAACCCCTTCCTGGCACTGAGGGCGTCTACACCAATGTGTTAAGTACACTCACGTGGAACGTCTGTTGTAGTTGTGTGAGTAACGTTACCGCGTTTTTTTAATAAGATTTCTGATTATATTTGTGAACAGTTCAATGCCTGTCCAGGTTTGAATATTACAAAGCTATAATAACTGCTTTCTTCCGATTGCTTTTCTTTATTCGAATTTAAGTAAAGTGCAACATTTATGTCATCATGTTTGGAATAGAACATCATTCCAATAATCTCTTTGATACAGGCTAAGGTCCAAGATAGTGTACTCACACTCAATCTTTTCCAGTTCACGTTGCATATTTTCCAACTGAGCCTTACAAACCTTACTGAATGTTTTGACAGCTGAATGGCATCTTGTTCAGTTTCAGAAATATAACAACTGCAGATGCTATTATATTTATGTGGTCAACCTACATATGCTTTTTCTCTGATCGTTTTCTATAGTCAAATAAAAATAAGTTGTAGAAAGTTGTTTTTTTTTGTTGTGTACGAAGTACAATGTATGCCGTATATCAGTGATAATGTTGCAAATGTTGAAGACTCACAGTCAATTGTCTGTGGCATATCGGCGTAGACCAGAGACTTTACATAGCACCGCAAAGAAAAAGTCCAGCGGCTTGCAAATTGACGGGGTCATTATGCGAAATTGTTAGTTCACCGAAGGTTTCTCTTAATAAAACAATTCTGGCAGGCGCTGATGCACCATCTTGTTACATCCAAAGCTCGTACACATTAAGGGCCCTCAATTGTGTTACAAAAAAGCCAGTAATTAACTGTATCATTCTAACCGGTATGGTTTTTCAAGAAATACACACTAAACCGTGATTTTTCTGGATGTAGCGGTGCCTACAAATTAGGAAAAAATGGGTCTCATCACTGAACAGATGTTCAGTTGTTGCGATAAAACAGTCGGTTGAATTGTAGTTTATTTTCGAAATAAATTTCCACAATTTGCAGGCGTTGTGCAGGTGTCACTCCATTTATGGTGAAATGGCAAACCAAACTAAACTTGTCTTTTTACCAAGTCCCAACTGTCAAAATGGCGCGCATATCAAGCAGTATTGGCAACTTAGAGTTGATAGCTCCAAAATATAGCGCAATAGGTACAGTACGGATTTAATTATATCCACCTTCCCAAAGTTGAAATCAGCTTTCTCAAAGCCACAGAAACCTTGTGAACCGAGTTTGAAATTTTTTTTTTAATAAATCAAAATTTTCCAAAAATAAAAAAATTTACTATAAACAAAAATTTTCGAAAAATGTAACAATAATTAATAAAATATTTTAAGTTTATAAAAAGCACCAACAAATTTAAATGTTGCTAAATCAGCACAAAATCTTAACTTGAACGAAAAGTCACCCAAAGATTCTTATTAAAAAAATATAAAACGCACCAAAAAGACAACATTTAAAAAAATTTCTCACACGATATTCATTTTCTTAATAAATCGATAAATCGCCGATTGTAACGGGGAAAATGTACATATGGAAACAAATTTAAAGAGCTTAAATTACATTTTAACTCGATGAGGCATGAGAAGGTGTTTTATTTGTAACTACATGAGCTGGGTTATTTCAGTACAATAGCGTACGCCCTATTGTACTGCAAGTGTGCCTATAGTGAAACATATCTAGACCACTTGTTACATGGTATTGCAAAATTTTTTAATCACTTGGATGTCATCATTATTTCTCCTTTTTCCGATATATCGCCTCTGTTAGTGAAAGTGTGGCGGATAATACGAATTTGTCGTTTATACAGGGTTCTCAGCAATCAAGCCTATCTTAATCCTCATTATAGCGTATTTTGTATTTGGATTCGCACCTCTATCCATAAAAAGTCCAACTCAAGCATCAATTAAAGCCGGCTCAACTATCACAACGTCGTAGATATGATAACTGGGTGCTAGAGCAACAAATAAATTTATAATTTTATTCGGACTGGAAGAGTTAAGTTATTATACACTAGCAGAAGGAAGTGAATTTTCTGTGCTGCTACGTACGTCATGAGCATTCTGTATCTTTTTACCGAGTTAGTATCTCTTGTAAACTTCGCCTATTTAGTATGCAGTATACTAAAAATTATCGTATTAATAAATATAAACTTACTTAACGAATGAAATAAAATGAACTAAGGCCTGAATAAAACATTTTTTTATTCACGTATAGAAATTAAGTATTTGAAAATCTATTTTCGTTAAAAATTTCTTAAAGTTTACGGTTATTTCATCTGAAAATTGTATACCTTTTGCAAAAATTAGAAGGGTATATTTAGGTTTGTCATTCCGTTTGTAATATCTATAATATTAATTTCCGCATCAACAGAGTATATATATCGAATCAAGATTCATGAAAAACCGAAATATTACAAAAAAAAAAACAAATTCACCAAATATAAAATTTCGCCACAATTTCGTAATTTTGCTGAAAAACCACAAAAAAGTCAGTATTTTATGCAAAACACTGCAATTTTAACGAAACTTACGTTTAAAAACATTTAAAACCATAAATTCAATACAAGTGGTGAATTCCGAAAAAAAGAATCCAAAAAATCTAAATTCACCAAAATATTTAAAAATTATAAATTTTATCAAAAATCTTTATTAATCTGAAAAATGAAAAAAAATAAATTTTACCATAGTTTAGGAATTCATCTGAATCCAATAATTCACCACAGAACCAAATTATAGTTCAAAAGTTTTAAAGTACAAAAATATTCTAAAAACCCGAAATTAAAAAAAAACCGAAACTGCACAAAAAAGGTAAAAAAATTTAAATTTTTCCAAATTAAACAATTTTGTAAGAACAGTAAAAATTATAAATTAATTAATAATTATTAAGTAATTTTTCTTTCTATTCAGAAAGATAACTAAAAATTAAAATTACTTATTAATTAATAATATTTGTAGTACGAAAAAAACAATGAGACTTATAAATTAATTAATTTTATGTCAGTTAATTTTTAAGTTATTAATATAACAAATTTGGTAATGTTGCGTTTTGGTCCGTCACATAGTATTTATTTCGTTTTGCTATGAACCCTACGGAGATGTTGCGTTTTGATATGAACTAGATTTGGAATTAATGCTTTTTGTTCTGAATAGATTTTTATTCACATCTTTTTGATTTTAATTGCATAATTTTTGTACGAAAATTGCAAACTCTATCATTATATGTATATATTTATTACATTGAAATCCTTACTTTACATTTATTATGAAAAATAAACATTGTGTTATACTCTCATTCCAGTGTCCTCCTCCAAACAATCACATAATTTATGTCGTTGGCACTATTTCCTTGTTGGTCTATTATATCCTAACTCCGAAATGTTTGACCACTCTCAGCCAAAGTGTTTTTCCAAGAGTTTAACAACATCTTTTTTCTTTTGTGGATTAATTGCTTTACCAAGAGGAATTTAATCAAGCAAACGGAAAGGTTTTTTGCCTTTTTTAAGATAGCTAGTAAATTTTTTTTTGCCTTCAACCTTGTAGGTTTCAAAAATTTTGACTAAACATTGTTGTAGCTTATTTGAGGGTAGTTTAAAATATATTCTTTTCATATTCTGTATGCCGTTTATGGGACAGTAATATTCTGCCATCATTTTTAAATCCCTAAGTTGCCAATCCCTTCCTAAAACCTTAACTTGGCCATGAGAAGAATAAATTTGGTGATAATCTTCTTTAAAAAAAATTTTAGTATTTTTGCGAATATCTTTTTCAATGCGTCCAAAAACTCTGTCAGCTGGCAAAAAACTATGACCTCGGACAGGAAAATATAATTTTACTATTTACATCATTTACATATTTAGCATCCAATGCATTAAAGCGTGAACGATATGCATATTTTTATTTTGTCCACCACAACCGTCGCAAAATAATCGTAAGGTATTCACATCTAGCAAATTAAATGCATCCAAATGTGCCAACAAAGCAGAACCAACACACACAGCCCCTCTTCCTGCTTGATCTTCTGTCCAGTTATAAAACACTGGATCCTTAGATTGCATATCGACAACACATAAACAGTAGTAGCCTATTTGTCTTGAATAAAAAGCATCTTGAATAGAGGTGCGTGGCAATGGTTGAACTTGCTGCATATCGAGACACATGCTCACAGATCTGCTATTTCATAAAACGTGTTAGCTCTAACCTGTTAGAATCCTTTGTTGAGTAATTAGTTGCTGTTTTAAGTCCAAATTTTTTCCATCTATATTTAAGTTTATTTAAAACGCATTGAGCACACACATCTTCCGCAGGGGAAGAGAATCCTATGTTGAAAATATTCCAAAAATATGATTTTTTAACATTCAGAGAATTATCTACTGAATCATTATAAATCCGCCATAATTTCTTTATATTGAGTTCAGGTGAAACATAGTATCTTTGAGATTTATTTCAATTGTAATGGCTCTCTTTTGCTGGTAATTTTTGTAGGAATTTCAATATACTATCTTTTTTTTTTTTGTTTAAACTTAGCGGTAAGCCTATCTCCACCTCTATTCTCTTTAGGAATATTGCCGCGAAATATAGTTTTTGCAATAGTATTCACTCTCCGACCTGTAACGGACAATGTTTTCAAAAAGAAGGCTTGACACACCCTTTTTGATTTCTTTTTGTGTTTCAGAAAATAGTGGCATGAGAAATTCTTCTTTTTGTTTTCTGGTGTATACTTGTGGCGCTTGGCTATATATGGAACTATTAGCCGTGTCAAGAAATGATCCTCGTCAATTTTTAATTTATTTTTATACAACAATTCACGATTGAGAATAATCAACTGAGTGTTAAATTGCTCACATCTGTAACCGCTTTGTTTTTTGTGTCTGCACGGTTTGTGAAAGGACAGAGCCAGGGGATCCTTATCAGCTTATCTATGAAAAAAATATAAATGTTTTTAGATAGGACAAAATACCAAGACATCAAAATTACTTTTTATGACGATTGGCGCGTCTATTATTCGTTCTCTGTATAGGATCATTTTTTTTCTTTTCCCACGTTTCTACTCCCTACTGTTGCTTCTGCCATTGTTATTTTTTATACACTGTACTCGATTCACAACTTACTAATTAAAAATATGTAGAAGGTATTTAAAGTGCAATAATATTCCTATCGTTTTACAGTTATTGTAGAGTTACCATAACAATAAAACCTGTTTTCCCTTAAATTTTTACTAATATGTATCTCCAATAACAATGGATACATAGATTTTAATATATAGAATTAGATTCAGTCCAAAAATTTAAAAAGTGGAATTATTGCGTTTTGTTATGGACCTCCTTCTGCACGTGCCGATATTTCGCCCTCTTTCCGTATGGTTCAACGTACTAAATAGGTTTTTTTTATACAAAATTGCTTCTGTTAAACGAGGATTGCTAATTATTCCGCTAAAACATCCCATTCTGACACTGTATATTGATCCGATTTGCTTAAAAATGGCACAACATTAGAAATATTAAGTGCAACGTCTTTGTTATTAACTTCCATAGTTCAAGAAAATAACAAAATAATAAATATTTATTATCGCATATCTAGAGAATTATATTAGCGAGAATATTCAAACTTTGTCTGAATAATTTTGCTATCAAGCCATAGATGTCGGCTAAATATTGTCACAAAAACTTATAATTCTATTAAAAAATCATATCTGGACGTGAATTAGACTTTCGAAACTCTACAATGATACACTTTCTCTCTTATTTCAGGGTGCTTAGTTATTACAGTACCAGCCTATCTACTTCTTTCCAGGTTAATAAACACACATATATTTCTATTCCATTGCAGACCTTAATTCAACCTATAAGAGTACAGAATCTAGTAGTGCATCCTGGTCAGAAATATTTACTACACGAGCAGCAAAACCAGCAGTATTACAACGACAACAATCCCTACAGCAACTCCGTCAGTAGCAACAAATTCGCCTATATTAAAAATAGTAATTTTTTAAGCTATTTTTTTAATCTGTTAACCATTAACTACCCAAATGGACAACAGCAGCCCCAACAATCAAACAGTGGCAGTGGCAACAACAACAACATTCCTAATGTTCGTTCCATTATCGAGAGCATATTTGAGGTGAGTGCGCTGTTAGAAAATGAAAGAAATAGTCTAATAAAACTTGTAGTGCTTTTACAAAGAAAACTATGACGCAGCTGGATAGTAAAATAAAAGAAATAAAATTTAAATAAAATTATATTTTTGAATTGTAGAAAAATGTGTTTTTAATTAATGCCTAAAGGACAATATTAATGTATTTGCGTTTTTTTTTTTGTATTTTCCATTACCACAGATTCCCATATCAACATTGCGCGCTGTCAATGATTTGGTGGGGCGTTTAATGGGTGGTTTTCTAACGTCCCAGCATCAGCAATTAATTCCACAGCAGAAACCAAAATATTGGTATTTTTCTTCCTATCAAACATCAGCTTCATCACAATCCTCATACCCATTCTATGCCAAGCAAAAAGCTGCAGATGCGTTGCAACTAAAATAAGAAATTTGAAATGTTGAATCGTAAGCATCCAATGTCTGAAGCCCTGTCAGCAGTAGCAGCAAGGCGAAATGTTACCTCCTCTGTAACATTAAACAAATCTTCTCCCTATGGCGGTGTACAACGTTAAAAAGAAATCTTCAAAGAAACCTCCAAGAAAACTTGTTTTATTAAGAAAATGTTTGCCAGACCTCAAGGTATTCAGTACCAGCAGCAATGCGTAGCAAGTGTTCCTGTTGTTCTTAGTAATAAGTTTTAATTAAATTCATTTTATTTTAAAGAACTTTTTCTTTTCACTATCGCTGAAATTAAATTTTTTTTATTATTTCAACGCAAACTATTTAGAAGTTTCCGGAAAATGTTGCAAAAATCAATGCATTTTGCTATGTTAAAGAACATTAAAGGAAAACTAAGTATAAACTAAATGTAGTCTTGAATACATAAAACAAACATAGGCACTATGGGAAGCAGAAAATTGTAAAATTTTTTATTGAGCGAAAATTAACTTCTAAGACTTAATGTAAAGAAAATTATATGCAACTAAAATTACTTGTTCACCCACTGCTAGTTTTTGTAATCAGAGCTTTTTTTCGAATGTTGGTCATTTATGAATTAACCTAAAAGGAAATGAAGTTTTTTTGAAAGTAATGGCAACTCTGAAATATATTATTGAGGCATTCGACTGTAGAATAGAGCTCCGAAACTATCGAAACCATTGATTGTATCGAGTTCTTAGAAAATCCATAAAAGGATTTTGATTTATTAAATAAATTTTAAATGGAAACTTCTAGTTATGTTGACCTGGTTTAAAATAGAAAACAAATTACTTGGGAAATTTTAATCGTGATGTCTTTTGGTCTAGCAGCCATGGGTTCGATTTTCACCAAAAACGCTAGTCTCTATCACTATAACGAGTGTAGATCCTTGTTACTGTGTTCGGTAATTTATGTTAGAATATAAAATAAAAAAGCTGCCCCAACGCTTATGATCTGTGCGTGTGATTTGTTCGTGCTCGACGTCCAAATTAATGTGGGCGCACAAAGTGTAAATGTTGAATGCCTTGCAAATTGTTCGATATGTTAGTGGGCTTGTGCGCGAGCATTTGTAAGTTTTAGTTTACTATGAAACGTCAAAGTTCATGTATCGCGTAGATGGGTAGCAAAGCAATTTTTAATCCAATTTGTTGAAATTTCGCGCACAAATGGCTCTCGTAAATCATGAGTGAATGCGGCAGCTTACTATTAAAAATTGCCTCATCGTCGATTTTTTACACGAAAGCGGAGACGATGGTCTGGCAACATTTTTTTATGTAACTAGACGCGACAACTCACAACAACATTACCTCGATTATATAAGAGAGATAAAAAAACCTTATCGTTTCTAATTAAGCTATCTCTTTCATATAATCGGGTTAATTTAAAATTTTCTACGTGAAAACGCATAACACCTGATTACACTCTTTTTCTAATGTCATTGTTGGGTATTCTGTTTATATTCTGTGGTTTTTTCGATTGTTTGATTTGGAAACAGAATATTTTTCCGATTTTGGACAGTCTTTTCAAACATGTAATGATAATTGCTTTGTTAAGAGTTACTCATGTTTTGAACACTTTACTTTAAAGTATATCTTTCTTCTTTTCTTGCTGCAAGTTAATAAAATTAATTTTTTTCTGGTTATTTAACAAAACTAATAAGTTAACTTAGGGCGAAGGTCAAAATCAACAAAGAGGTGTTCGAAGAAAATAATCAATGATAGTTGTTCCATGAACAACCGTGTATATTTTATAACCAATTCCTTCAGCCGATATTAAAAGCAGCTAAAAGAGGTTTTCAATGAAGAGGGATGGATGTTGGCAATCTGCTTATCAGTCATCACCGGTGTTAATTGCATATTTTCGCTTCACAAATGTTTCGCGCCTAAAAATCCTCTTTATCGATGTGGCCATTCTTTTGCCGGTCAATTGGGCGACGCCAATCTATACGAGGATTACCTGATGACAATGTATCCATAAAAAGTTACTGTTCTATACGGAGTTCGGGTCAGGATCATAATTAATTCGTACTTTATTGAGAAGGCAATCATCATCAACGGCAGGCGTCCTCTACAACTCCATGCGTCGTATAGGTGACAATTTCAGAAACATGGCTGCCTTGGCCTTAAACTAACTCTAGCTAAAGACCTTACAGCGACCCATTCTCCCAGTACGACAATGACTGCTTGCGTTGCAATCACAATCCTTCTGAGATTTGAGTCTTAACCACAGCAACCAAATTATTTTCTCAAATGAGCCTCACTAGTCCTCTCGGGACCCACTGGTTCTAGTGGTATCAGTCGTTTAGTTACTGGTTCTTATCTTCCAATTTCAGGCCCTAGTTAGGCCGCAGAGACTGGATCTCTCAAATCCTGTGAAAAGCAATACATCAAGCTGATGTGACCAAGACATGCCTCCGGGGGTAGGCAAGCTTTACAGGTCAAAGATTACCAAATTTGTTATGTAGTTATTTCTGGTCGAGGCAATACGATTTCAACTCTAAACTTTTTCTTTCGTAGTTTTCTGAACTCACAGCAGAATAAAAAGTACCACCAATGAAGGGATACAAAGCCGCTGCAGTGCAGCGATGGTGTATCCTATATATAGTGGTATAAAACATTCAGTTTTAACGTCAACTAAAAAGGCAAAAAGTAATGTATTATCGAAAATAAAATTATGGCTGCTAAAACAACTTATGTGAATGCAGGTAGTTTTTGTTGACAACAATGTTATTGATATTGCCAAAGGTTCTTATAAACTGGAAAATATTTAAAAAGCAACATTAAATTGTGTTCAGGAAGAATAATATTTCCAATCAAACAGTTGTTTGCCGACGTACGTTTTTAATTTCAAATATATTAACCACTGTTATAGAACAGATTTTATCCGTTACACAGTATTCAATTAAACATAACATATTCCAACTATTTTATCATTTGGAACATGCTGTCCCACTTAATGCCAAACAATTATAATGGCAGTCTCCATTAAAAGGGTGTCCATAAATGCTTCTTTTTTAATTTTTATTTAAAAGTTTATGTATGTGTAGTTTGCATATATTCATTCCTTTCCTAGTTCTATGTCCGTGTGAGTTTTTGTTTTGCGTTCATTATAAATAGCATACGCATGTGTATGTAGTTGTAATTTTAGTTGTAGATAGTTTTAAGCTTGTTATAAAGTTTAGATGTATGTATATTTCCGCCGTACATTGTCGATGTAATTTTATACACAACAACAATATATTTTATCATTGTATGTATATACATTTCTGTGTATATATATGCATGTGTTTCTATTTGTTCTCCTGTATGTATATAAAATATTACATATGATTTATTGGGTAAAGTACATACTTCATGTATCCTAGTAGTTTGTAAAAGTCGTAGTCCGGCTAGTAATAATAACTAATTGTAGTAATTATAATAGTTTATGCATGTTTAACTTAGTACTTATGAGAATGTATTTGTATGAGTTTATATTTAAGATGATTATGAAAATTAAAGAATGATTTCATTGAACCAAGGATTTATTAAAAATGTATTACTTTGTAAGAAAAACAAGAAGAAAACAATAAATACAAAGAAAAATATTTATATATTTTGTAAAACACTTTAAATGAACTTTTGTCATTTTAGTAGAGTTAAGTTTAATGAAAAGTATTAAAATGTAAAATGTCGAAACACTTTGATAACATTCTGAGGTCACCCCCACATTAATGAATATGTTTATGATACATGCTGGAGGAAACCAAGCTCGCTGTAAATCAGATGACAGAAAGACTTTTTTTGTAACGATGTAGTTCATTTCTTTACTATGATCCACTATTCACGATAGGATGTATCGTAAACAATTTTATCGAGAAAATAACCGATATTGCTATTCTGTGTCCTCTTTGAAGCGATATTGGCGATCATTAAGATAGCTGTTGCTGTTATCTTAACGATTATAGAGGAAACCAAACGACAAATATTTTTGTGTTGTTTACTCAATCGATAAACTAAAATTCATGGATTCTTGATTTGACGAAAAATGATACTGAAGATGGCACATAGCCAAAACCGGATTGTCACCAAACCAAACTTGAGAAGGGATGACGGAAATTCGTTCCAAAAATCTACATAAAATTCATGGCTTCTTTTAGGGGTAGAGTTAGTTGCTTTATAAATCTTGTACTAAAACAAGTCAGTCAATTCATGTGAAAAAAGCGGCACATATTTTTTACTTAACTTTTGCAAAAATGGCTAAACGCATGAAACATTTTATCAATAAAATATTTGGCTAACACAAGTTTATTTGTTGTTAAGATGTGACACGATATCAATTTGAATAAACAGAAAATTTACGATGTCTACTATCGAATACGAGTAGTTTGTAAATCGTTACTGCAAACAACAAAAATTGTCGACAAATGTTGAGAATATCGAATCGTTAAATTCCTTAAAGGTACTCCTAAGTCGTTGGACCGTAATATTAGAATACGAATGAGCAATGAAGCCTCGCAAGAGGTGGATAGGTTAATCTCAGTAAGAAAACCTGGCAAGCGCTGGACCAGTTAGTCTCCAAAGATGCTCCTGAGAGAGAGGCTGAGACGGTAGCGCACATTGTGTGTGAATGTCCAGTCGCGCTGCATCGTTAAAATAAGTAAGAAAATGTGGCAACAGTGATTACTAAACAACAGATTTTATTGGCGTCGCACCACTACATATTCTCAGCATTAATGCGCCCTTATTGGGAAACCTTTTGTTTTGAACATTTGACCTTTTTATTCCAATGAAAAAGAACCTCGAAATTTATTGAACGCCTATAGATGTTTTGCAAACTATTTTTTGTGTAGGTTGGTACATTCACCCTCAACTTCGCACTTCACGAAAGCCAGTTTGAAAAGTTTGAGGGATAAGCACAAAATTCCCGAGTTGAAGGCGTTACCAAAAGTCGGTCCATGATATTTGCTTCATTTGGGAATTAGCAAAACACAAGACACTATTTAACAGACTTTTAAAAGAGAGCAAATTAATGAATTCATACTTTAACACACAATCATTATCCTTAGGGCTTCAGCAAACAAAACTTTGTTTTTTTTTAAGGTTTCCTTCCTTTAACATAATTGGGAACAGCATCCAAACGTATTAATTGAAGTTGGAATTTTACATGTTTTATGGTTTTTATATTTTTTCTGCAAAACAAGTACAAAATTATTATTTTATTTTTTTTTTTTTTTTGTAAGTTTTAATATTTGTTTGAAATATCAGGATGTTTTTAATTATACCCGTATGATTAAATATTCAAGTTGACTTCCGAAAACGTGTTGATATTCCAGGCGCTATATATTCAACCCCCACCAATTAAAAACAAAAAGATTGCCGAGAATATCTGCTGGTTATGAACCAAAGTACAAGAAATGAGCAAGAGCACCATGTTCGGTGGTGCCGAATCCCGCACCCTTTATCCGGGTATAAGGTATTACAAATATATGTTTGTGGAAAAGTTTTTTTTCATGAATCCAAATTTTCTACTTGATGATTTATATTTAAGTGAATATTAGTTTTTATTTTTTAAAAGAAAAAAACGCAGATGTATAAAAGATTGTCGACAACTCTTAACGTTGGGCTCCGATTTGTATACCCATTTTTTACATTTTAATTCTTTTTTAGTTTATTTATTTTAATTTTAGACTCCTTTCATTTGATTGTATGTAAATTTTACATATTCCATGGTTTAAATCATATTATCGACAGTTGTTATGCTTTCGAAATTTCGGTGATATATCGACTTTTTTAAATATGTAATTTTAAAATTAATTTTTTTAACTTTAGATTTTTCGTGAATTATCCATTCTAAATCATATTTATATTTGTTTGAAAATAAGTTTAAAATTTTAACTTAGATTATTATTTAGGTTCGTTTTTTCGTATGTTGAACATTCGATTTTTTTGTGAAATTTCCGTTTTTGTGATTCTTTAATGAATTTTCTATTTTTGGGTAGTATTTCGACGTTTAAGAGAATTTTTAATTTTTGGTAAACTTTTTATATTTGTAAAACTACAATTTTTTGCTCAAGATTCGGTTTGGTTGAAATTTATTTTTTTGTTCGGTTTTAATTTAATTTAATTTATGTTTTTAAATGAAGTTGTATTTTTAACAAATTTTTAACCTTTTGGTGATTTTTCAGTTCTTTGGTGACTTTTGCATTTTTAGTCAATAGTATTAATGATTTTTTGTTTTTCGGATTTTTGATTAAATTTTAATTTTTCGGTTAAATGAGACATTTTTATTTTTTGTCAAATTTGAATTTTTGAGTAAAATATTACGAAGATATTTATAAAAAAAACTTACCTTAGGTTTAAAATACATATTAGTTAACAAACACTTATTGGCTATTAAATATTTAAAAAGAAACGGTATTCATAAACAGTTTTTAACAAATATATACATTTTGTATGCTAATGTTGCACAAAAATCGATTCGAGTAATCGGATTTATAAATATTTTATTATTGTTTTAAAATAAATTTACTTTTAATTATTGATAAAAATTAATATAAATTGTTGTATCATGCAAAATTACCTCAAATAAAACCAATAACTAAAAATATATACAACTTATTTTTGTAAAGATTAAAGATTGCATTCTAATAACGTGCCTATTTTATTCGTTTGATTGTATATGGGTATTTCCATGAAATAGTCCACCGTGACTTAAAAAATCAAAACGCTCGCATAATTTTTTAAGCACAGAAAATTGGAAAAAACTATTGCGATTTTACTATGTAAAAAAAATTTTCAGCTTATCATAATTTTAAATTAAAAAAAAAATGGTATGTAAAACGAATGACTCTTTAATTCAATTTAAAAGCTATAGCATGCATTACTTGTCATTGCTGCTGACGAAAATAGTATATATGTAATATCGCAGTTTGGTATATAAATAATTGATACAACAACAAATGAATATAAAAATGTATATAAAAATATGTATGAAGGTAAAAAGAGTGCGTAATGTAACGTGCGTAATCAACAATTTATTTTTTTCTTAGCCAACCCATGCATAGTTGTTTTTGAACAAAACATTATTATAAAGGTCCATTATTAACCTTTATAAAAACATTTTTTCCGAAATAAAAATCTCCTACAATCCGCTTACTTTCGCACTTTTTCTTACGGCTCTAAAAGGTACTTCCATTTTTTGTCACGTGCGTAAGTCAACTTTGATTGCATGGAACTTGGGTACCCATTGCTCAATTTTCCAATATATATACTTTTTGCAAAGACTCATCACATACAATGTAACGATTCAAAATTCCATTCTAAAATTCCAATCCATTTCTATTTTCACAATATTCAAAGACAATTAAACGTGTACAAATGTCGCGTGCATAACCATGGAAACACCCATATACAACACTATATTAGTTTTAATACTTAGATTGATTTTTTTATAATTTATGAAAAAGCAATAAAAATTAAAATAGCGAGTGAAATGTAAGACTTTAAAATAAAAAGATGCAAAATTTCTGAGGAATATGTATACTGGTTACGAAGTTGTTAGTTTCTGGAAGAATAGTGCGTCGAAAATAATATTTTCCCAAAAAAAAAAACTAACATGTCAGTTTATTGTCTAACCTTACGATAAAATTCTTCCCTAATAATCGTTTTTAAATACAATTTTGCTTATTAATGGCTTATTTGGCTGTTGTAAGTTTTTACAAATACGGTCGTCAGTGTTTTCTAAAATTTTTTTTTTTATCTTTTGTTGAAGGGTTGAAGTTTTGTTAAATTGAGGTATTGAATTTTATTGAATTGAATTTTGAATTATTTTGTAGGACTTGAGGAAGAATTTAAAAATTTGTTGTGTATTTTCACTGTTTCTATTTTTTAGATAATTTCCGGTTTTTGTTTAAATTTAGATTTTTGATTAATTTTGATAAATATTTTATTTTATATACATAAGATGTCTGAGGCTGTAGCAAAGGTGACTTGAATATGCTAAAATGGTAGTCGATGCAATAAGAATCCCGAACATTTATATTAATGGATTTCATAACAACAAAATTTTATATGGATCCAGAATACATATATGTAAATAATTTATGGAGTCGAAAATTAATTATTGTACACCTTTGTCAAATAGTAAAAAAACAAACAAACAAACCTAGAATAGCAAAACAGATCAAACCTCACAGAGCCAAAATCTTACCTCCCCAACTTGCCATGGTCACGTGGGTGTGTACATTATGTTTTAGTAAGCTCTTTTATATGTAAACGAGTTATTCAGGCAATACCATCCCTATAATATCCTTCACTAATTGCAAGAATAAAGTAGATGCTTTCCATATACTCATCATAAAAAAAAAATTGAGTTACTTTTTAAATAATGCTTTTTATCTCTTAAAGATAATTCCAGACAAATGTTGGCCAGCAAGTGATCAAAACAGGTTGTTCTACTTTAAGCACATTATGGAGCATTTTAATCAACTGCCGCTGATTTATCGGAATATATCTAGGAGTGTAACGATAAATACACCTTTCGACAGAATGATAAAAGTAACTTAATTCAGTTTTTACATTTTAAGTAAACAAAAATTTCGGATCATTATCATTATCACGAAACTTTACACTGTGATTAAAGCTGTTTAATCTTGGTTCCTTGGAAAGTTTTTACATCGGCTTGTTTTAAGACGGACGAAAAAAGGGAACGAAAAATAACACTGAACCAGCAAACTTAAAAAGGAATGGCAAATATATATAATAAATATTTGTCATCCCGACAGGTAGTATATAAAAAAATCAGTATCTGCATTGCATTGAAAGGATTGTGACCGTCATCCAAAATATTTAAAACGAATTAAAGAGATATGTTCAACAACTAATATTTCAGAATAAGAATAAAAATATGATTATGAATTTATTAAATTAATAAGTTCTTTATTAAAACTAATTATTTTAGTTGAAGGAAATTTTTAATTTGTGAATGCCTTTACTTTTATTATGTTCAATTATGTTCACAGTTAAAATTAAAACTAGGAGAACACGTTTACTTAAAGAATCTTGTCAGATGTTTTATTGCTCTTAAATATTTAAAAGGCTCTACTTTCCGACCATGTGCAAACGTAAGGAGTATATTTTAATATTGAATCATGCCTCGTCATATTTGAAGATGTTATCCATATCTAAGGAATATAAGCATTTACGGTTTAATATGATTTGCAATAATAAATTCAATTATAAATTAAAACAAACCAAAACAGACATTTGATTTTAAAATAAGTAAATTGGAGATGAATTAATTAGGATTTATTTTTTTAAATTTCAAATAAAAAAATTTGTGATCTTGACGGTCCAAAGGAAACTTTTTATTAAAAAGGAAATGTTTGGTGTCTGCAGTTTCATAGAAATTAGCAATTTTTGATATATTTAGTTTTATTGGATTTTAAAATTTTAATATTTTCTGTGTCTGGGAAAAAATATTTAAGCATCCAGCTGTTTTGTTTATAAATTAATACCAAAAATTGAATATTCATCTAATTAGAGTGACCTTAAGAAATTTATTTCCTCTTTGTTTTAGTACAAATCTACTAAAACTATAAAAACGATAAAAAAAAGCTTGAATTGTGCAGTTGCAAAAAAATCACAAAATAAAGTTTTAAAAATATAAATTAAATATAAAAATAACCCAGCTCTAATGAAACTTCAAACAAGTACCAAAATCTTAAAAGTTCGAAACAAACACATGAAAAAGCTAAAAAAAAATACTAAACAACAAAGAGAAATAAATGACTTAAGTTGAATAAAGGAATTAAAAGTGAATACTTCAATATAAGCGATCAAATAACGCTGAAAAAGAACAACGGAATACTCAGAGAATAACTAAAGTTTTAACAAAATCTCAATATATAATCGAAATCGAAAAAAAAATTTCGAAAAAATAAAGCCTAAAAGTAAAATCTTGAACTAAGCATAAAAGATAACGTTATTAAAATTAATGAAAAGTGGTTTGTCAATAAGACTGATATAGATATTCCTAATGAAGTACAATGTACTCTCTCACGAGGCATAAACATGCTTTGCCTATAAAAAAAGAGGAATTTCCGGTTTTAAAAATTATAACGGACGGAGAAATTTTCAAACAGATGCTACAACGAAAGAAAAAGCAGGAAATAGCCAGAACTAAGTTAACTGTAATGGTAGATAACTGGGATTGACAAATAGGGATAGGTTTATATTGGATAAAGTTCGAAGTTAGAGAACTAGAAATATAAGCATTTTAAAAGCGGATAAAGGTAACACTATAGTAGCTTTAAATAAACAAGATTATGACCTAAGAAATAACAGTATTGTAGGAGACATTACGAGTTAGTAAGTTAGGATCAACGAATAAACTGCAGAAGAAAAATAATGAAATGGTTACTGCTACTGCACCTACGTTGTCAATTTACCATCATACGAATTATGCAAATATATTACTGACATTTTAAAGAGGATTACTCAGTTTTCTAAGTATAATGTTAAGGACTCTTTAGAATTAAGCAATAGGGTTATAGAATGGAAAATAATAATTGGTTTCTGTTGACAATACGTGATTATTAATAAAAAAAAAATGCATATAATAAAGAAATACAGCAAAATGGGGAAGGGCTTATTTCTACGTCTTCCTAAATTTTGTATAGAGGACAATATACATTTTCAATGAAAAGATATATGTCCAAAAGGCAGGTCTTCCGATGCGATCTCCAGCATAGCCAATTGTAGCAGAAAATGTATGCAAAAGTTACTTGGCACTTGTATTGGAAAATTAAATAGTAAATCTAAAATAATGACAAAGTATGTAGATGATTTGTTTTACATTATTTCTGAATGTAAAATTGATCACGTTAAAATTGATCATGTTAATAGTAACATTATATTTACTAAAAAAAATTAATATGATTCCAAAATTCCTTATTTGGGCATTTGGGGGAATGTTAAGTTAGTTTTCTAACAGTTAAAAATTTGGTAAAAATAGATTTAACGATAAGTGACAACGAGGTTCACAGGAAGCATGAAGAGCAGGAATTATAAGCGACATTATATATTAGAAATAATACATATTTGTAAAAAACCAACATCTGAAATAATTAATTACAAGGCAGATGCTATCATGCTCGTATATAGGTATTTAATATATTAAATAATATTATTTAAACCAATTTTCTTATAGTTTTTACAAATAAGGTTTGTTAGATATTTACACATTCACACGTACACATGATTGTAAAATTGTGTTTTTAAAAATTTTGAGACTTTTCTTTTGTATTATAATTTTTGCATATTTTTTATGTATTATTAACTGATTGTAAAATAATTTATTCCCTGATGATGCTACACAAAAGCGTAACGAAATTTCGAATATAAATAATACCATTTTGGTGCAAGAAATTTTATTAAAGACCTAAATTAAACAAAATTTACTGATTATTAATTTTATTTCCCAAAAAACTTCTAAGTGATTATTGCCTGCCCCTAAACATATGCATCAAATTTTATTAGAAGGGTTATGAAAGCTTTGTGCCTTTAAACAACATTATAAAATACATCCACGCCCTAAAACATGCTACGATTCAGTAATTTCGTATTAAAATATTTCTGCCAAATGATTGAATAAGAAATATATGTCCTATTCTTATTGTTACAATTTATAATTATTAATAGTTACATATGTAAACTAAATCTTGTCAGGAAACGCCAAATTTTGGCCACCATAATATTTTTATGCTTAAAAGCAACAATGGCCAAAGGTTGGTTTTTTAAACAGCTTTTTGAAGTAAAAAATTTAAAATTTTTTAATTTTCTTAATAACGAAAAGTTTTAGTGAAAAAATCCTATTTTAGTTAAAGGTTTATTTTTAAATATTTCTATAACAATTTATAAAATAAATATTGATTAATTTACATGCAAATCAAAGAGCCACTATACATTAAGCAATTTTAGTAAAAATTTCCTCTAAATAGCATTCATTTTCATCTTCTAATAGTTGTTTAGCCTCCTCTTCTAATTCGACTGAAGTTGTTTTACATTTTTGTCGAATGTGGGACATATGTATATGGATCTGAAGTACACAACAAAATGGTGATAAGGTCTTCATTAGTACAACATCTAGACATTTTTCTTGTGCTGCGAATGAATCTGTAGCCTTTGTTCCTTTTTTCTTGCTCTTCTTCAGACAGATCTCCTATTGGTAGCATATTATGTTGAATGATTTGATCCCCATGATACAAAATATTATGAACCATTGAAGATATATATCTTCAAGAGTATTTTTCATTGTAAAGTGCAGCTCTTTTATTGGCGTAATCTCCAAATTTTTTTGCATTTATCTTTCTGCTGCATGCTAAGACTTGTAATATGATTTTGAATCGTCTTATTAACTCATCATCTACACCTGTGATAGATGCTGCAGTTTCTGGATCGGAAAAAAATCTGCTTGCAGTATTTCCATCATTCGAATTTCCTTCTCCTTGTTTAGGTTGGTCGATTATAAGGCCTAGCTGAATATATCTTTCTTGAATTTGTTCTTTTTTTTCTTTCGTTTTTCTGCATTTTCTTTACTGTTTCTTATTGTTTCGCCTGAATAACCAAATTCCAAATCATAACCCAATTTAAGAATATGCTACATAAAACGAATCCTAGTATGAAGAGGCGACAATCCAAATTCGTAAGCTTCCTTAAAGCTATCGTCTTGTGCTGGAGGTTGATTTAATTGGTTGGATGTCTTTTGGCCTATAATGCAGCTTGACGACGGCTTTATTTCCGTTAAAACTTGCGCAACTTTTCTATCAACCATTGTTAGACACATTTTAAAATTTACTTTGATGTCTTTTTTTGTTAAATAGAAATTTTCTGCCCTAATTTGTGTGTTCGTATATTTTTGTGCAATTAGTATGCGTATCTTGTTTTGCGGTCACTTTAAGAATAATATGGACACGATTTTTTTAAATATTTATATAATAATTTTACCCACATGCAGTTACACATTATAACCTTTGTGGCTAAAATAAACAGGTACTAAGAATAATCAGGTACAGATCGTCCCATGCAGTGTGGGCGCACATCTTTTGTGTACAAAATTGTGTTATTCAATTAAGCAAGGAATTAGCTTACATTTCCTCACCTATGTGATAATAAAACTCACATTTGAAAGAATGCCATAATAAACATGTGCATTCACGTATTTTATTTAAGACTTCCTTTTTAGCTATTTCTTTATTCTGGATTCATAAGTCTTTATGATCTTATTGTTTTATGATATATTTGCCATTACCAACTCTAATGGGTAACCAAAATTTCATTGAATATTTAGATTTTGAAAAAGTGATAGGTACAATATAGTACATTTGTATATTACTAGATTCTATCGCAAAAGTTATAAACGCCATGTTTCACGGAGATTTGAAAAAAATTTGGCTTTACCTTTGTGTTAAAAAGTTAAAATAATTCAAAAATAACTCTGTAGAAAAAAAGTTTTTTTTTTTAAATTTCGTATGTATTGATCATTTTTCTTCAAAATACCTGACCTTTGGTCAGAAAAATTTCTCTGGTGCACACGGGCGCAACCTGACGCACATATAATGGGGTATAGGTGTGTAGGGGACATTTTGGGCTATAACACAGAGAAATATCTTTTTGACGTGGTTTGACGTGGGAGTTATGCCCTATTAAGCATGGGATTTTTGAAGGATTTTGACCTTTTTTAAAACAAAATATTTAAAAACTTCTTAACCCTTATCCTGTATTAATGGGTCAAAATTGCCCAAACAGTTTTTATTGCTCATTTATTCTTTAAGTACTCAGCGGATTTTTATGAAACTTTTATACAATTATTTTTTTAGTGAATACTATTAAAATTTAAAATATAATTTTTGTAGATCGTTCCAGAAAGAATATGTAAAAAAACTTACGCAACTGGTACTTTTAGGTCAAAATTGCCCAATGCAACAAAATCAATTTACGCATGTGATACGAGCTTAGTAACAATTTCGTGTGCCTTGACAACATCATTACTAGCAACAGAAGAAAGAAATAAATAAAAGCGTTGCTATTTTATAATAACACACAAGTGTTTTTTTTTGTTGTTTTTGTTTTTTATAACGGTATTACAAACAGCAAGAAAACCAAAAAAGAGTACAAGTAGTGTAAAAATTTCATTAGTTTATGCGCTTTTGAACTGAATACAAGTGACAAAACCTTTACTTATTTTGAAAGAATGAAACCAGAGGATATAAGAAGTTTTCTTATGCAATCAGACTCAGGCGATGAAAGCCCCCAGGACACACCAAGCGAAGATGAAAACGATTTCGTTTCTGAACCTGCATCTGACTATGACCCCAACTCTTCGTCAGGAGCTAGCATGGAGATTTCTGAAACTCTCGATCAAAATACAGATGAAGTTTTACTGTATCCATCCAAAAATGGAAAATATTTATGGTCAGAAACATCAACCATAAATAAAATTGGAAGATTATCTAAAGCGGACGTAATAAATTTAACTCCTGGCCCAACGCGTTATGCTATTTCAAGAGCTGATGATATAAAATCTGTTTTTCTGTTATTTATGCCTAGTGATATTATGAAATTAGTTGTTGATATGACTAATTTACAAGGTGACTATAAGTGGTAATGTATTTATAAGAGTAAAACTAATTCAATCGGTTCATTTAGGTCAATCTGTATTTGGAAATAATTGGATTGCTGTAGACGACATAACAATTGAAGCATATATAGGTCTACTTTTGTTGGCGGGTGTATTTAGATCTCATGGCGAAGCTTTAGAATCCTTATGGGACGACCGCAAAGGCAGACCGATATTCAAATCCACCATGAGCTTGCGCCGATTTCAAAATATATCTCGAGTGTTACGATTTGATAAAAAGTCAGACAGGAGCGAAAGACGATCCCGTGACAAACTTGCTCCCATAAGAGATTATTGGAACCGCTGGGAAGCGAACCTACGAAATATATATAATCCCGGCGAATGTGTGACAGTGGATGAGCAGCTTGTAACGTATCGTGGACGATGCCCATTCAAGCAATATATACCATCAAAGCCAGGAAAATATGGTATAAAAATTTGGGCGTTGTGTGATGTAGAAACAAATTATGCATGGTCTCTACAGGTTTATACGGGCAAAGACAGAAACTGTAAGCCAGAGAAAGATCAAGGACGTCGCGTTGTCTTAGACCTAATAAAAGATTTGAAAGGACATAATGTGACATGTGACAATTTTTTTACTTCCCATGAATTGGGTATTGAGTTGCTAAAACGAAATATTACAATTGTTGGTACTGTCCGCAAAAATAAAACTTTTTTGCCAATTTTGCAACTAAAAAACAAACCTGAAAACTATGCTCACTTCCTCTTCGACAATGAAAACAAAACAACTTTAGTAGGATATGTACCTAAAAAAAATCGATCAGTGTTTTTGCTTAGCACATTACATCATGACGAAAAAATAAGAGCAAACTCCAAAAAGCCAGAAATAATTCACTTCTATAATGAAACGAAATCAGGGGTCGACACATTAGATCAATTAATAAGGACTTACACATGTAAACGGAGAACTAATCGATGGCCTCAAGCAATATTTTACAATATGATGGATATATCTGCCTATAATGCATATGTAGTTTTTTTAAAAATTAATCCACACTGGAACGAAAATAAGAAATATAGGCGACGCATATTCTTGGAAAGCTTAGGTATGGAGCTTATAAGTGGAGAAATATCTCGTAGAAAAAACATGCCGCAAAGTAGTCCTGCTAAAGCAGTCGTAAGAAGCCTTCAAAAGGATTCTGCTGAAGTTCCTCAAACAAAAAATTTAAAAAGGGGACGTTGTTACTTTTGTCCAAATCGTTCTAATAGCACAAAATATTCAAACAAATGTTCCGAATGTCAAAAATTTATTTGCAAAAATCATTCCGAGACTAATATTATATGCAATGAATGTAAAAAAAATAAAAAGACTGAATAAATATTAGAATTTTTGTATTGGGCAAATTTGACCCACTAATGTGATATGCGTTTTATTTTTGAAGTACAGGATAAGGGTTAAAAACGTAACGACTTTATTTTGCTACCACTGATAACTAACAAACTGCATAATTAAAAACAATTTATTTTGATTTGATATCTTTTAAATTTACTAAAATAAATTTCATTTTAACAAAATATTCACAAAGTCTATTTTGGATCACCCTGTTCAGTGTGTTATAGTTGGAACAGAGTTCTAAATTTTTGCCTCTCGAGGTTTACTAGTATTTACTTTCAAATGAATAAGAAAACACTAAGATCGGTAACCACAAAAAAAATTATTTTTGGCCGCCTTCTCAAAATATGTGCCACTGTGCGGCGGTCCAGATGATACAATTGCTTGCTTTAACAAGAGTTTGTTACTTGTCTTGACAAAAGATTTGCTAGTCCAGATGTAGTGTTGTTACGGATTGCCTTTAAAGTTCTTTAGCTAAAGTGACGAAACCTCAAATCCATAAACCTTACGATAAAAGTGAGAGAGTTAAATGATCTTCCCTGTAGCTACGACAATTAACAGAACTCAAGAACTTAGGAAGTGGCCTTTACATCTATTAAATATTGCCTTCTAGTATGCTTTTTGGGCTGCTGTCTGTGCCATCTGGCACATGTAGCAAACGAGAGAAGTCCGAAGAAAATTATTACTCCCATTCTCTACCCCTCTCAAACTGTTTCCCTCTCCCTATCTCTCATACATATAGGTAAATCCGCCTCTAGATCTATAATTAACTCGTCTTTAATAATAATTAATAATAATTAACTCGTCTTTGTCTGACACATAAAGCGATCATTGATCACAGAAATTCATTGTAAATGATAAGAATTATTGCAATTTGGCTACTTTAAAAATAGTTAAATGAACAACGAATTTCATATTTTTATAAATAACTTTTTGATAAGAAATACTTATGTATGTATGTAAGTATGTATGCGTATTTCTTTTACTTTTTTACACAATTTACAAATTTTTTATCAAAAATCACAAATTTAAATAACTGCCAAAAAGAAGTATGTAAATATATTTTTTATGATTAAAAATAGCAATATTAATCAAATAATAACTAGCCAGTTGAATACCGACATCGTTAAGTTCGCATCAAAGAAGTGCTTAGTTGCTCTTGTACACTGCAATCAGCACCAGTGGATTAATTTTCTAAAACGTTTAAATTTAATTAAAGAAGAAAAAATAAACAAAAAACAATTTGGTGCCGTTAGCGTGTCTTGTTGGTACTACACCTTTTGGGACACCTGTCATAACTTTTTGGTCTCAAGATTCATTAATGTGTCATTACCTCGGTTGGGCAAAGTCTTAGTAAATGTAAACGTGTTATATACAGAACTAAATTTGCTGCTATGAAAATGTTTGAAATGACGACAACACATTGTAGACAAAAATTAATAATTTATGTCTTTCTATATTGGCCGTGTGCATATATAAGCTTTAAATTTAAAAACTCCACCGAGTAAAAAACCATAAGATGAACCTTTTTAGGTGTTTTCCATGGAACAACGCCAATTTTATGTAATTAGAATATCACGTAAATGAAGTCTCCTTCAGGAACTGCCACACCACCTTAACCTTTTCATAGAAGAAGGAAGTCCGGGAAGTTCTGAGTTCTAAAGTGTTAGCAATAACACAAAAGATTAATAAAATTATATTCACATTGTTGTATACGAAATATTTACAAATATCAAGGTGGAAGCAAAATTTTATTTCATAATCAAAAAGTTCAAAGCAAAATTTAACTAGAACTTGCAAAAAATATTACAATAGAGATTACAGAGTATTTTAATGCAAAAGCTGCAAAAACTCACATTGTCGCTCTTGCGATTCGATTTCTCACAAACACACATGCGATTGAGTTTCATGCAGGTTATAAGACCGATTCAGCCTTTTTATTGTATTCTTACATCAGAAATAAAACTAGTAATTACTGTGTAGCTTCGATACTTATTTCTAAAAGGTTTACTACTACTTACTTTACAACTCCTTATATCAAATTTTAGTATGCCGCTATGCCTGACTGCATTTGACCAAGACCAAAGACGAATATGTTGCAACAAAGAAAAAATAATAGTGTATTTTAGTGGTTCAATTACACAAAACAACCTTTTATTATTATTTTTTTTTATTTTATGTTTAATAAACTCAAGCAGTTTTAGTGCTAGTGATCATTGCAAACTCAACTTTGCGTCCACCTTGAACATATAAAAAATACAATTATAAACAAATGAATGAAATAAAATCTTAAATACATGGTTAACCATTTCGTACGGCAGGCCAGCGCAATTAAAATACAAACTTTTTTGCTAACCATGTGAATGCCCGCGTCGGCTGGCGCAAACTTTACAGATACGCAAGGAAAATACCCTAGTGGCTGTAAGCCACATAACGATGTGGCCAATTAGCATTTATTAGCAAAATTTTAAAACTTGTTTATCTCCCCTTCCCTTCCCTTCCCAGCATACAAAAGGCTTATGGGGGATTCTTATCTGTATTTGAGAGTTAATTTTTGGTCACGCTTATTTAAATGTAATATATGACATTTGAACCCTTCAGCTGGGCCTTTTCAGAAATAGCAAATTGATTGTGAAACAGCTACGACAATAACCAAAAACTACCGCATTAGGTGGAGAGACGAGATTTTGAAGCTGATCTTACCTAGCGTTTACAACTGCAAGTTAAAGTTCGAAGAGCACGATACATACTTTCATCTCCACTGACATAAAATTTTAGAAGACAGTAAGTATTTGATACTTTTAACTTAGGGTTTTTTATCCCAATATTTTTACTTTCCTGCTTTCCTGAGAATTTTATGCGAGAATTCCAGGGATTTAATATTTTCCATCTAAATTAAAATGTTTATTTTGAAATTGAAAATATATTAATGAAAACATATTTTTTTGCCTGGAAAATTGTAAGAATTTGGCGGAACCAACGGAAAAAGTACCAAAAATATTGACAACTTCTTAATTATTCCTTCTTAATTATTCCTGCGAATTCTTTCGAAGACGAAAGAGTAATGTCAGAAACTGAAAATTCTGAAAATAAAATAATAACCCTTTTATAAGATGACACAATCAATGGCTACAATTATTGTTTTCACGACATCGTCAACACAGCAGAGATGGTGTAGTTATGGTCTGGGGTTATATAACATATCACGACACAATCGATTTAGAATTTGCTAGTGCAAAAATGTCTTGGCAATCGATTTAGACTTTCAAAAAATGCAAAAATGTTGTAGAAGAATTTATTACTCTCCCTAAACTAAATGATATTTTTAGAACAAAATAATACTCCTGTACCTAAACTCAAATGTTCGCCTTCTTAATTGGCTACCTATTCTCCTGTCGTAACATAATTGCTAATGTTTGGGGATGGTATTCCCGCAAGATTTATGAAGGGGAAGATAACTCGATGAGAAGAAAGTACTAATTCAAGCTATTAAGGGCTCCTCGATTAAGGTTTCTATGTATTATTTGAAGTCAGCTAATAATTCCATAAAATATGTAAAGTATTATCAATATTATTATCAAAAAATTTATATTAATTGTTCTGATTATTAAATTATAAAGAATGTAGTTTTAATTAAAACTAGTTAACTGGTTCTAATCAAATGAACGAAACAAAATTGTACATATTTCGTATTTTGCTGGAAACTGAAGTTTAAAATAAACTTTTTTTGATGTTGACATATTTGTAACCCTAAGAAAATGATCTTTCAGATGGTAGTAAAATCTTAGATGTCGACGAAAAATTTTAAAAGACATGGCCTATTGAACAGAATTTTAAGTAGTTCTAATCAACTGATGGAGAGTGTATGGAAATGAACTGAATTGTTAAGTTTTCTTTTCTTTTTATCTCATTCCTTTATAAAAGGTTTTTTTTTATTTTATATAGTGTGGTCCAACCAAAACGAACGGTGTTAATTATAAATAAAACAAATAGTTTTACGACAATTATCTTAATATTCTTTATTTTAATAGAAAGATCTATGAAATCCAACGATGTCAAATCACATGATCGTGGCGTCCAATTAACATCACCACGACGTAAAATAATAATACCACTGAATTTCTCGCGCAAAAGAGACATTGCTTCGTTGGCTAAGCAGCCTATCCTGTTGGAACCACATATCGTCCAGATCCATATCCTCAATTTCTGGCCACAAGAATTTCCGCGAGATGGGGTGTGACCTATAGTAAAATAAAATATAAATAAAACAAGAACCATTTACCAAGTTTTTATCAAAAAATTTTTTATTTTTCCCCGCTTCGCGTTCAAGAAATTCCGGGAAAATAGGATCCCTATTTTGACTAGAAAATTGTTAAAAAGATAAACCGTGTGGCCCATATAAAAAAAAAACATGGCTATGGCATGGTCGCCATATTAAAATATTAAAATATTAAACCAGAAAAACATGATAAAATTTATTCTTCTCATCCAATCCTGTTGGATGTAAACAACCAGCCTTTCGTATATTTCCAGTTATTTAAATCCTAGAACTGAATAAACTTTTGCATGAAGTTTACACTCCGACGAAAATAAAATAAAATTTTACTGGACTGTGTAAGCACTAGTACAACACACAACTAGGGCTAACGACGAATTTTTTGGAAGGCATATTTGGTGCCGAAAATAAAATATATTTGTGTATATGAAAAGATACACAATCAGTGTGTCGACAGATATACGTCGTGCAGAAACTCTGTGATATGTTTATTTCTTATGTCAACAAACAAATTTTGGATTTTTTAGAAGTTTCAGTAAGTAAAGTTACTTTTTACTTTAACAGTTGTTTTCTTATACCATGACAGTGAGACATTATTTTTTCGCGTAAAACTTTTAATGCACAATATACGTTAGAATTTATTTCGGCACTATTTTACTATGCAAACTTGCCAGCAATGGTTTGCCACTCATGGTGATTAGGCTGGCCAATATACACATATCACATGGAGCTCCTTTCAGATCGCACCGCAGATTTCGTAAATAATTTTCCTTACGATTGATATGTTTGTCTTTTAAGTCGTTGCCAAGATTCTTTGTCTTAAAACAGCGTTAAACTTTTCCACTGTCATTCTCGTTACTTGAAAGAAGTGTTGATACCCTTCTCACTTTACTTATGCTAAACAGATTCTAGGGAAATTAAGTCGTTTTCTAGTAATGTTTACAGGCCGCACCCGTTATGTCTTCTTATACCCTGCCATACAATTGATTTTCGCAAAGCGCAACATTTTTTGATTCCATATTCTTGGAATATATGGTTAAAAGTTTTAAATTTCGGTAAAATATGTTTTTCTTGTCCCAATTGTGTTGCAGTCGACAAGTTTAAGCTTTGAATTTTTGTCGACAAGCCCGTCGTGCTGGACGAAAATCGTCCTTCGTCAGAGTTGTGTTTATACCATAATACGTGTACACAACTCTTAAAAAAGTAACTGGGAGTGTAAATGCAGGGTTAGACCTAAAAAAAAACTTGATTTTTGGAATCTTTTGTGGGCTGGTAATATCATTGGTCCGACCACAATTAATAATGATTGCAGAGAAGCAACGATCAATAACTTCTTCCTTGCTGAATTGACTCCGTTAATAAGCCAAATACTGATGACTTGGAGGATATAATTCGTAGTATTATTGTCGATCTTGTTCCGAATTCAAACCCTGCTAAAAGTCAACGATTATAAGAAATTATAATTGGGGTAAAGCTAAAGGTGGTGCAAATTAAATAACAATAAGTTATTCGACATTCAATTTCATTTTATTTATTGCGAAATTATCTTATTTAATTTACTTCCAGGTGGTATTCTCTCGCGCCTAACAATTTTACCTTCGTGTAGGATTCATTTCTATCTGCACTACTTTTTAGAAGTATAAATATATTTAAAACATACAGTGTCTGTCAAATCTGTTAATTATTATTCAGTTACTGATCCCAAATCGTCATAGCAAGTTTTACGATTGAGCAGCTCGAGAAATTACCATCTCACACCAGGTTTCCGAGAAGGAAATGCATTCATAAAAATGTTCTTCTTTGGAAACTACGATACTGAGGCCATCCTTCTTATGTGTTTCCATCAGAATGCCGCTATATGTCACACAAGGCAGGTTTAAAATGCTAGAATGTTCATGAAAAAGGATATGTCACCCTCTTCACCCTTTACCCCAGCTTGTTTTATTCAATTTAACCAACTATACGCCCTTAATGGGAACCCAGCTATCAGCAAATGTGCGATTTGAACTTTGATAACTCCGATGGACAGTATTGTCTGAAGTACAGATTTATCTGCATTTTGCAGACTTTTACTCTCGAACATTTATTAATGAAGATTTCCCACCGAAAAATTCAGACTTTATATTACTGTAAACAATTGACGGCTTATTTGACTTTAAAATTTTTTTTTGGTACTATTATATTCTCTAGAGTTTGTTAGTACCTAATACTTTTTTTTTGTTTTAATTTTTCCTTAATATTAAAACGAAAGATATCAATCAAGCAAGAGAAGATCTAAAACAAAAGAAGAGCAAAGCAACAACTTTAAAAGTTGATATTTTCGGTACTTAATGAGTTTTACCTGTGTAAAGTACAAAAAAACCAAGATCCCACAAAATGTTTAAAGGAAATACTATTTGAATTTAAGCACGTTGGTTTTGAATATGTTGTTCCAAGATCGTGCAATATACCTATGTCTTTACGGCTTTCATCAACAAATGTCGACACAATATTTTTTAAACCCTAAACATTACCCCTGTTCCATATTATTAGTACATCCAGATTCGATTAAAATGGTACCATATAATATTTATGTTTGAAAGTATAAAATTATAAATGTTTTGTAATTGTAAACTTCAATCTCTTCATGATTTACCTTGACTAAACTTTAATTAAATTAAATTTATATTATGCAAAGATCAGAGTGAGAATAAATAAAATTTTCGTTTAATTTTTATAGACTTTGAAAGCCCACTTAAAGGTTTAAAACGAATTTCGCATACAAATGAACACTTTTTTTTATAAAATATAAAAAATTAATAAAAATGTATTTTGAAAATTTTTTGCACACTTTTCAGTCAAAAACTCATCATTTACACAGATATTGTAACACTGACGATGACAGATATGAATCAGGTCCACTAATAATGTATTTCTGAGACAATCGGTGTACAATGCGTTAGATGGAAAGGGGTTGTTATTTCCTGTAGTTGCAAACTAACTAATGCACCTTTCACACTATTTAATCGAGTAAAACGACTTGTCAAAAATTCGAGTGCAATGAGATATTATTATAGTTTAAAAAAATATGTTTAAAAAATATGGATGGAATTTTTAGACAAATTTCAAAATGATGGGAATTTTCATATTACCAGGTCCCCTTTTTACTGAGGCAAACGAAGAAAATTTTAAAAGCAACTGTTGAACCAATAAACTAGTCGACTGGTTCGCCAGCATACGCCGGCACAAAAACGGTTAGTGGGTCGGGTAGGTTATAAATGCTTTTTGCTTAGTGTTGTACATAAAGCCACTTCCATTTTTTATTTAAAAATAAAATCAATTAAGACCTTGAGCCGCTGTAAATTTCAAAATTACTTCCGAAATTGACCAGGCATCTCCGTCTAAAATATAGTTTCGGCTACTTTCCCTGCTACTTACTCGAAGTGAATACATTCTTTTAATTTTTTTTTTTCAAGTGACACAATTTTTTAATTTAAATTCTTTTGACAGTCAGAACGATTGACATTAGATTTCTCTTCAGCGAACACCTTCTGTAGAATAGTGTGAAATGTGCTTAACGTACTCAACGGGGACTAAGTCGAATGAAGTAAACAAGTTATATAATTGAAATATTTAAAGAACAAAAAACACAACAAAAATCTTCCCCACAAAAACTCTGAGAGCAACAATTTTTCAAGAATTCTTCACTTGTAAAAAGTTTTATATTATTGTATTATTTATAAATACAGAATAATTAATTGAAGTACAACTACCACCCAGTCTTAAAAAAGCATTGTTTGTCGACTATAAATTATTTGTTGTTAAAAATCTCCAAAGCTCATATTTCTTCAAAATGATCGGAACAGATTAGAAGCTCTCCTATTCCTTACTCTCTCAACAAATCGGAGATTAACGTATTCGTAATTGAGTAGGTTTAAGCTTCTGTACAACAGCTACTGCAATAGCACTTTATAATGGACGTATTTTAAAAAGCCTTTTGGTTCCATGTACAAAAAACGTTGACCAATCTCCAAAACAGCAACAGTGTGCACTCAACCACCACTAAAGCCAGCTGTCGAATATTAAATTTAAAAAAAAAATTAATAAATAAAATTAAGCAAGCGAAAAAACAACGTTTCGCAAAGTATCGCCACAAAATAAACCACAACAAACAGATTTGGTTGTTGCATGAATCGAAACAGAAACAAACAGCTAAAGAATCGTAAAACCTGTTCAAAAAATGTTGTATTTTTCCTCTTAACATATTTCATTAGTTGTAAATTAACAACACGTATAAATATAAATATTTTATTCAAAGAACGTAAAATAAAATTTATTAAACAAACTGAGAAGAAATTCATTTAAACGTGTTAAGCATCAATAAATAAATTATTTAAATAAACTCTATTAAAACGAACAAAGCTCATAAAAAAACTCCACAACACTGGCAGGAAAAAACAGTAGAAGCGAACAATAATAAGGATTCAGGGCGTTATAATTCTTGAACAAACAAAAAAAGAAAATAAAATAAATTACAACGATACTGTGATCAAATTCAATTACTGTTCTTAATACGAAGTTAAATATAAAAATATTGAAAAAAACCACTCACTTAAATAAACAACGTTCAAATGAAAAGTTTAATTTTACTAACGTATTTGTTGCACGCGGCACTTGCAGCTCCACAGGTAAGTACAAAACTTTAAGTGTAACTTATTATGACGGCCATAATGTACCGAAGGATGTTGGTTGAAATGTTATTATTCGTTTTATTATGCAATTTTTTTAAACCCTTCAGTCATCAACGGTTGGATGGTTATATTCTTACATACGTATCTGTAAGTTTGTCATTTTTTTGAACAGCCATAGTGCATAATGGACATAATGTATACATATATATGTATTTTGGCCGCTGAGACTTTGTTGACAAATTTTAAAAATTATATCGCATGAAGTCGGTTCTGAGATTAAGGTTAAATATGCATTTAATGCAAATGTTGAAATTTTAGATGAAGTAGGTAAAAACTTCTCTCATTAATAGTACAAAAATTAATTTCAGAGAGCATATGTCCGATCTAGGAAACTTCTTAGCATATATTAATCAGAAAATTAGAAACCTTTAGAAAAGTTTACATTATCTTGTCGTCATTCTAATCTCAACATCTTGAATTTCAAAAGATGGTCAAAGCGTTTTCCATGCGTTAAAAAAAATTAAAACGATTAGGTTTTTTATAGTACCAGTCATATCTGATTCGCTAGCTAGAATTCTAAAATTTAAATTTCAGATTAAAAATTGATGATGCCAGAAACCCCCGATGGAAAATCTTTGTGAAGCATTCAATATTCTATACATAGGTGAAATTCTTACATAATTGGCCCATCGTACAATAAAAAAATGTTAAAATAAATATGGCTCTTTTAAGGTTTTGGGCTGATTGACGCATATGAAAATTGTCAGTTCGTAGCAGAAGACTCAAGACAAGGTTCGTTTCTAAATGTGAACCGTCTTAAATTATTTTTTGTCTATTCATAAGATAAGGAAATAGCAAGCGTTTAGTGTAAATGTTTAGTTTTGTATGATGACTTTGAATACAGGAGAAGTTAAAATTTTTACTAGACTGTAGCAAAAAGGAATTCATTTTCTATGTCGGTACTCACTTCCTAACCATGCGTTGTGTCTTTCTTCTTAGTTATTGATCACTCTGAAACTATCTGACTATCTCTGCCACATGGCAAAAAGCATGTTGTGTGTATATTATTTGACATTTTTACTCAACAAGACTTGTTTGCAAACTGAAGTTGTATTATTTGTGGGCATTACCCCTAACTTAATCATCAATCGAGTTTTTCCAACGGTTACAACGCCTATGGCTTGTATTAGATACTTATAATTTTAACGAGTATGTGACATTTTTGAGAAACATTTTAAGTCGCTTTGTGCTAAAAAGATGGAATACATTTTTGGGAAATTTTTCTTTTCAAAATAACTATATGAAATTATATGAAAAACAAATACCAAAATTTGCATTTAAATTACCTCAAAGTTATACTAATATCAATTTTTCAATTGAAAACAAATATATTTGGTACGTTAATGAAAGATCGAAAAACCTGAATCGAAATCGCGTTTTTATTGTAATTGAATAAACGTAGATATATAAAAATTAAATAATCATTAAAGTTGGTAATTTTGTATGACAATCGCTTCTACTAAGAAAAAAATTAAAAATTTCTATACCCATTAACAAAATGTTTCTAACATAAATAAAACCCACGTAAAACTAAAGAAATATTCAAAATTCATCAGTAGTTTCAAAAATCATATGAAAGTTGCCAAAACTGACTGCATAGTCGAATAAACGCCAAAGTTTTAAAATTCATCAAATAATCGAAAAACTTAAATAAAACTTAATATCAACTCAGAAATATTTAATAACACAAAATATTTATTTAAATCAAAATTATCTGAACCAAAAAAATTACAATATTAAAAAATAGCTTTCAAGGTAATATATTACAAAAAATCTTCATTTTGGAAAATAAACAATTTTAACTTAAAAATATCCAAGAACTCAATGTTTTATTTAAAGACCAAAAATGCCGCAACCATTTTAAAATTCCTCACCAAATCGCAAAATTGTATAATGCCAACAAATTAAAAAATCGCAAAAATATCAATATTTATAACAAAATCAAAAACTTTTTAAAATTGAACAAAATATTTCGATTTTAACAACAAAAAACAAATTCGTAAAAAAATTTAAAAATTAAAAAATTACAAAAATATTACAATTCACCGCAAAATCTTCAAATCAAAGTGAAAAATTATCAACAATTCTAAATTAAAAAAAACACATTTTTACTTAAATAAAACCTAGAATATAAATTTATTACATAAGCGAAATTTCATAAAAATCTATGATTATGCTAAAAATTTTAAGTACTCCGCAAAATTGAAAATCGCCAAGAAAAGTGAACAATACCAAAAACAAATTCAAGTTTTATAAAATAAATACAAATTTACGGCAATCGATCGATATCGAACGAAATTTTAATAGGATTTGGATGATAATTTCAATGAATATCGAAAGCCTTAATTGGATCGTAATTTTTTATAAAATATATGAATTAAAGACAATCTTTCGACCATGAAATATCTGTAGACATTACAATTAAATTAAATAAAAAGCCTAAGTTCGTATAATATCAGAATTGAAGAAGTTGATGAATAACGTCATCGATGCAACGAACAATAAGGAATAATACTAAAAGACATGTCATTCGATTTGAATCGACCGCGATTCCCCGTTCATCCGGCCTTTGCCATGGCCATAAATAAATCACAGGGATAGTCCTTAAAAGCTTGATTAACTTGGAGTTACCGTTTTTCAGCCATGGACGGCTGTATGCCGCATGTTCGCGTGTTATATTTTGTATATTTACGCACCGAATAATTAAACGCAAAACGTAGATTTTCAGAAAGCTATACTTGAAATAGCTACATTTATTCTTCAATTAGATAAAATTAAGCAATATTTTAAAGAAATGGGACGCATTCAATATCATTAACCTCAATAAATTGGAGATGTAGTTTATATATTGGTTCCAAGTTAAAAGAAAGGGCCGTAACGAAATTCTTCCATCGGGATCTGTCCTGTACCATTAGTTTTATTTCAGGCAACGTTATTCCAGTTATTTCTGCTGCCTTGAGGGTTCCACTGAATCGCCATCTTAGATATATGTAATCAGGAGTTGCAGGTTAACAATGTTTAATATTGCTGATCAAAAATTTTATTTAAATAAGTTTTAGTCGAAACTACCTTAACCAGGTGGGTGATCTAGTTATAATTAAAACAAGCCTTAATTCATTGAAGTCGATGCACAAGTCTTATTTTATTCACAATTAAGTGGCGGTACTTTATTTTAAAAAAATTTTATTTATGGCATTCATGCAAACAACATTACTACACTTGTATTATACGGCAGGGATTTTTGTAACCATACCAAATTCCAGATTCACGTTTTGTTTATCATATAATTTTTAGCATTGCCTTGCGTTTTATAAAATAAGGACCTTAATTGTAATCATCACCCCCACAAATTTCCTTTAGGTGCGTTAAGTTCTATGTAGACAATTCCAATTGTAAATGAAATTTGGTGCGGTTATTTAAGCTTTACTTTCTTCGTATCACGACAATTATTTATTTATCATGACAATTTAAAAACGTCAATTGTTAACCTTAAAGAACAAAAGCTTTATTATTTAATTGCCACAATCTCTCTTATTGATGTTAATTAAGCATCAACAGCAACAACACTAATTAACCAGGTTATAGATTGATGAAGATTAATTTGCATTCACTGGAAAAGCAATGATTATTTTTACCTTTTCGCAATTGATGAATGATGAATAACGTATGTACTTGCATGATTATTAACACTTACATATATGTGTGTGTATGTATATACTCGTATGTATATGTGGATGTGATTACAATACATATTGATAACGCACACTACACATTTACATATATTTAACTCTCCTATAAATGGAAAATTTTAAATGGAAACAGAATTTTAATTAATTAAATTCTATTAAATTTACAAAAGAAATCATGGAGTTTTTGTTTAATCGTTAATCAACAAAGCTGCCTATTAACTATTCTTTCGTTTGCTTGAATTAATCTTAAAGAACATTTATAATTACTTACGCATACTGAACCAAAAAATATGTTTTCTCCATTTGGCACTAAAGTGATTTTGCCGTCTATCTTATTGCTGACTGATATGATAGATATTGCATAATAAGTATATGGTTATGTATTACGCAATGTTCTTATAGTTTGTACTTCTTAATTAGTGCTAGAGTCAATGCATCAGCTTGCATACTTTGAAAATAATTTCAATACCATTTTAACCATGATTTTGCCATAAATACACTAATTCCGATTATAACTTTGGCTGATACCTGTCTAATCAAAATAAATAACAGTCTGAGGGTCGGTTTAAAAGTGAGTAACAATACTTGCCGAACACATCCCTCAATAGATTCTTTTAGATGAAATAACGCAAACAAAAAACGTGGTCAACCATAATATATTCTATCAACAATATATCGTTGTGACAACGTAATGGTTATTTCAAAACATATTAATTATCATTTTATGAATTTGTATTCATAAAAACTGCAACATGGTTGAGTTAAAAAAATTAAAATTTTTACTAGAATTCTAACCACAAACAAATTACTTTAACTATACAAAAATAATATAATAACTCTAACCATAAAATGTTCTAAATAATCATGTATCGTTCAAAGTGCATATTAATATTATACTAGTAATATGATTTGTATATATTATGGTAGCCTCAGCCAAGTTTTTCCTTTATGTGTTGAAGATAGATTTGCCACTTGCACATTTTTAGCTAAGCAAACAGTTAGAAATAAATTATCGTATGATAGCATGACAGCATTGCTACTTTAGAGGAATATAGGCTGATGTGTTAAATACCCTGTAAGCCCTAGTAACTTTATGCTGCAAGCATGAACAGGTCGTGTATTCCCTTTGACTACCTAATACGCCATATCATACAATTTAAAGCAAAAAGACAATTCGTTTCTGAACAAAACTTTTCCTCAAGGCTTCTCAAAAATTTTGACGCTGTAAGTAGTTGATGTCCTTGAGTGCGCTGTACCTTATATATAAATCTTTCTACGATATCGAGTTTCAAAATTATTAACAATACATGACCAATTTCCCTGCAATATTCTATTTGGTTAGAATTATTATTCGAAATAATAAACTGTATTACATCGAAGTTTGTATCCGTTGTTCGGATGGAGAACTTTGTATGGAGAAATTGTTATTCCATTCAAGCATTTTTCACTTTGACAAATGTCACTTATCACTTTGGAAAAGTAAAATGCAGAAGTTTTTCTACAGCCCTGGACAAACTTAAGTACTGGCATTAATTGCTTCCCTTAAATGAAATTTCTTTTCTAAAAGCCGTAAATTGAATTTAAATTATATCGTCTGATCATTACAACTGCAACATTTTATTTGTTTAAATTATTATTCCTACTTCGCAAAATCACTGATTTGCATATATTCGCGCAATAAAAATATTTAAATCATTATCCCACCCGTTTGAATAATAACTATCCTGCTGCTAAACTGATACCTAAATAATACTGTTAGGCGCCGCACAGTGGCACATATTTTTTTTGTGGTTACCGATCTTAGTGTTTTCTTATTCATTTGAAAGCAAATACTAGTAAACCTCGAGAGGCAAAAATTTAGAACTCTGTTCCAACTATATCACACTGTACAGGGTGATCCAAAATAGACTTTCTGAATATTTTGTTAAAATGAAATTTATTTTAGTAAATTCTAATTTTCAAATTACTATAACGTTTTTGTTTTAAAAGATATCAAATCAAAATAAATTGTTTTTAATTACGCAGTTTGTTAGTTATCAGTGCTAGCAAAATAAAGTCGTTGCGTTTTTTAGAAGTTTTTAAATATTTTGTTTTAAAAAAAATCAAAATTGTTCAACAATCGCGTGCTTAATAGGGCATAACTCCCTCTCGTCAAACCACGTCAAAAAGATATTTCTCTGTGTTATAGCCCAAAACCTCCCCTACACACCTGTACACCATTATATGTGCGCCAGGCTGCGCCCGTGTGCACCAGAGGAATTTTTCTGACCAAAGGTCAGGTATTTTGTACAAAAATTATCAATACATACGAAATTTAAAAAAAAAAACTTTTTTCTACAGAGTTATTTTTGAATTATTTTAACTTTTTAACACAAAGGTAAAGCCAAATTTTTTTCAAATCTCCTTGAAAGATGGCGTTTAGAACTTTTGCGATGGAATCTAGTAATATACAAATGCACTATATTGTACTTATCATAAAGAATTATGAATCCAGAATAATAAAATAATTAAAAAGGAAGTATTAAATAAAATACGTGAATGCACATGTTTATTATGGCATTCTATCAAATGTAAGTTTTATTATCGCATAGGTAAGGAAATGTAAGCTAATTCCTTGCTTAATTGAATAACACAATTTTGTACACAAAAGATGTGCGCCCACACTGCATGGGACGATCTATACCTGATTATTCTTAGTACCTGTTTATTTTTGCCACAAAGGTTATAATGTGTAACTGCATGTGGGTAAAATTATTATATAAATATTTAAAAAAATCGTGTCCATATTATTCTTAAAGTGTTCGCAAAACGAGATACGCATACTAATTGCACAAAAATATACGAACACACAAATTAGGGCAGAAAATTTCTGTTTAACAAAAAAAGACATCGAAATGTTTGATGGAAAAGTTGCGCAAGTTTTAACGGAAACAGAGTCAATGCCAAAAGACATCAAACCAATTAAATCAACCTCCAGCACAAGACGATAGCTTTAAGGAAGCTTACGAATTTGGATTGTCGCCTCTTCATCCTAGGATTCGCTTTATGGAGCATATTCTAAAATTGGGTTATGATTTGGAATTTGCTTCTTCAGACGAAACCGTAAGAAATAGTGAAGAAAATGCAGAAAAACGAAAGAAAAAAAAAGAACAAATTCAAGAAAGATATCTTCAGCTAGGCCTTATAATCGACCAACCTAAACAAGGAGAAGGAAATTCGAATGATGGAAATACTGCAAGAAGATTTTTTTCCTATCCAGAAACTGCAACATCTATCACAGGTGTAGATTAGACGATTCAAAATCATATTACAAGTCTTAGCATGCAGCAGAAAGATAAATGCAAAAAAATTTGGAGATTACGCCAATAAAAGAGCTGCATGAAAAATACTCTTGGAGATATATGTCTTCAACGGTTCATAAAATTTTGTATCATGGGGAACAAATCATTCAACATAATATGCTACCAATAGGAGATCTGTCTGAAGAAGAGCAAGAAAAAAGGAACAAAGACTACAGATTCCTTCGCGAACATAGCACAAGAAAAATGTCTAGATGTTGTACTAATGAAGACCGTATCACCATTTTGTTGTGTACTTCAGATCCATATACATATGTCCAATATTCGACAAAAATGAAAACAACTCCAGTCGAATTAGAAGAGGAGGCTAAACAACTATTAGAAGATGAAAGTCAATGCTATTTAGAAGAAATTTTTACTAAAATTTTTTAATGTATAGTGGCTCTTTGATTTGTATGTAAATTAATCAATATTTATTTTATAAATTGTTATAGAAATATTTAAAAATAAAACTTTAACTAAAATAGGATTTTTTCGTTAAAACTTTTCGTAATTAAGAAAATTTTAACTTTTTAAAAATTTTCTATTTCAAAAGGCGGTTTTAAAAAACCAACCTTTGGCCCTTGTTGCTTTTAAGCTTAAAAACATTACGGGGTCCTACATTTTGCGTTTCATGGTAAGATTTAGTTTACAAAACTATTAATAATTATAATTTGTAACAATAAGAATAGGACATATGAAAAAAAAATTTTTTTTAAATGTTTCAACTCTTCTCTTTTATACTCAAATTCATTTAATAGTGATAACGAATATTAAACCATTCATAACTTTTTTTTTGTCGGTCGACTTTTATGCTTTTTATCAAAAGTTAAAGTTTAAAATCCCACCCACAAAACAGAAAAAAACGCATATCAAAATTCCAATCCAATCAAAAGTTACGGATTTTTGACCGCCTTCTCGCCAAATGTGCCACAGTGCGCCGGCAGTGGAACTGGTTGAAACACAGAGTGCAGCATAAGTACCACACTCATACCAGTCGAAAGCGGACACATAAGTATAAACAAAATGAGTATTGATCGGCCACGCTGCTTAATAACAAAGGCTCTCTATTAAGGAAAATATAAAACACAAGGCGATTTATTACAGACGCAACATCAGTAAGTGCAGTGTTTGGGCCAAAAACAAAAACTTTTCGTTGATTTGACTCATCGTTTTCATAGTTGGTATGGCTCAATTATTATGCACGTATGTATATGCAACTATTCTGAAAATGCAATAAAAATAATGCTACTGGCACAGTGGTACAAAATAAATAGTATTGCAACTGACGCGTAAGTACAAGGAACTAGTTGGGCTCCTATGGCAACTCAATATTAGAATCAAGTGTTAGGCTATCAACCTCATAGCAAAACCAGTTAATGCGTTGCTAACTGCAACTTTGCTATAAGTTAAAATTTAAGTGAATTGAAACACATAAATAAAAAAACCAAAAATACGCACAACAATATTGAGCGATTTATTAACATTTAATTGAGGCTAATAAAAATTAATAAATATGTGACAGTAAATTTAGAAATTAAATCTAGTATTCCAGAGGGTATTCTTTTTTCTTAATTTAACACACAATTTAGATCTCTCGGTGTGCAATAAATTTAGACAATCACAAAATTAACCCCAAAGATTGGAAACCTGTAGAATATCAATACGCAAAAAAGCAACATTGTTGCGGCATGGTCAGGACAACCATATTTCTCTACAACAATATTATTATTGTGGTAAAGACATAATGTTTATACCAAAACATTTTAAAAATTACTTTACTTGCGGTAAACATTAACTAAACAAAAATAATGTAATAACTCTAACCATAAAATGTTCTTAATAAATATAATATGTAAAGTTGTTTTTGAGTCAAGTGGTAAGCGCGTTGCTATACCCGGCCGCGTTTGTATCTCCGCCGCTGCCAATCAGTAACAGCTTTTTGTGGCTTTTCTACCGTTCTTAAATTATCTACAACAATATTGTATTTTACAATCATATAATTCAATCATAACATTTTGCTGTTAGTTTATGGTTACCTTAACCATGTCTTTTCTTTGCTTAAGTCTAAGAGTAAACACTGAGCTGGGAAAATTGTCACCCTATTACTCTCAATAACATAAACATCCCTCAGTTTGATCAGCGGCATATACCTTGGTAATCACTCAGATAAACGTCGTCCTAGGCTTCGATATTATAGACTGGCTCAATGGGCAATAAAAATTAAAACTTATTCTCTGTAATTCCAATAATGGCGTGAGCAAATACAGCCAATATAAATTTTCGCAGAGGACCTATTCGGAAATTCCTAAAAGAGAACAGCAACAGAAGAGCCTGCGGAACCAAGTGCCCTTGATCACATATAGAGTGGTAAGGGATACGGTAAAAAGCTTCTTTGCATATAAATTCTTGGCGCTTCCACAAGATGAGGTATATTTAATATTAATTGGTCCGAACTTTTACCGCACACCGAACTTTTATATACAGTGAAGGTGATAACTTCTGTTGATTTGAGTTTTAACTAAGCCATCTTCTACGCTTCGTTATTGCCCGCACTTCCGTCCTTGTTATGGTCAAGAAGGCTTAAGTACATTTCGTTGTTTCTCTTCAATTACTTTCACTTCATTCTTATCTCCTACCTTAAAGCCATATGTGTACCGATTTGAACGTGCGCTAGGTTTCAGCGTATTACGTCAGGTATTACGTCAGAAATTTCCGCCAAATTATTATATGCAAAACAATTTAGTAAATTTTTCAGTTGCAAGTACAAGATGATCTAAACGCACTGTGATCCAAGAAGATGCTGGTAAAAAAATAAAACGTATGAGGTGGACCAAACGTAGATGAAACATGGCCTTTAGTAGGATACCAATATTCTGAAAAGACATACAAACCTGCAAACATATCTGCTCCGGGCAGGCAGAGCAGAGAATAATGTCTGCAGTATCACACGGTTAACATTTTACAGGATATAATCTATCTTAGAAACGTTGACTAGAAATCCTTAAGAAACTTTGCTAAAATATACTACGAGGGAGGATCAATAAGTCCGTGACTTTTCAAACTTCTCTCGTAGTTATATGAAGCGCAACACTGTTACCATCAAGTACCACCTGTTAGTAGACTACTTAAGCAAGTGTTGTCATTTACTTTGCGTTTAACAGCTGTTCAAAACATACAACCTCGTATATTTGTCCAAAAATGAAAAAAAGTGAATTTCGAGTGCTCATTAAACATTATTTTTTGCTAAAAACACCGTCAATCAAAACCAAGGAAAAGCTCGATAAATACTATGGAGACTCTGCACCATCGATTTCAATGGTAAAAAAGTGGTTTACTGACTTTCGTTGTGATCGCACAAGTACAAATGACGCTGAACGTTCTGGACGGCTACGATATGGTGTTGGCCGATCGAAGAGTAAAAGTGCGTGAGATTAACTTCATGTAAAACAACCCAACTCCGCTCATACGATTACGTGCCGTGCCGTAGACCTTTTTCTCACTTTATATATTAAAATGGATTTATTTATATTAACGGTCGGTAAATTCAAAATTATTTAATTAAAAATCTTAAATTTTTTTAAATTGTATATGGTAACCTAGAATTCAATAACAGAAAAAGTTAGAGTGTTGTAAAACTTCATTCTCAAGCAAGGAAAAAGACTATAATTTGAAAAATTCAAAAATTGAGAAATAACTCATTCTCCTATTCCATTTGTTTTAAATGTTGGTAAAAGTAGAAGATGTTTAGACACACAGTTTGTAGATAAGACACGAAGAATGTTGATAACGTGTGTAGCGGCATAGAAAATGCATTCCATTCAGCTAGATGTCTAATAAAATTAAAACTTTTACTGTTTTCAAGGTTGTCCATATTAAATAAATAATTCTCTTTCTGAATAGAAAGAAAAACGAACTCATGCCGAAAAATTAAAATTACTTAATAATTAATAATATTTGTTGTTCGAAAAAAAAACAATAAAACTTAAAATTTTTAATTCACAAAACATACGATATCGGGCTATATATGACATAGAATACCATCATTTTTTTTAAAGAATACCATCCTGTTGGACCGGTTTTTTTCTGAAAGTCTATAAACATTTTGCAAAGTTTTATGTGATGTATTTAATCTAATGTTATTCTCGTTTGTAGAACAAATTTTATATTATTTGGCCTGTTGTTATAATCGAATTATATTTACGTCCACAAGATAGTGTTTTTTATATTTTGCTCTTAAAAATTCCGAAAAACATTCCTCGTTTAACAGGGCCACATTTCGTTTAAAAAATGAAAAAATTGTGTTTTTATGTTTTCAAGAAACATGATCTTTCACGTGATGTATGTTTTGTTTGCGATTTCACAAAGCAAATGGCTGCCCAACAATCACGATTTTAACAACAACATATTATTGAACGATTAAGCTCATTTTTGAGTAAACAGCTCCATATGCTAAGGATTCTATTCAGATTAAAATGACAGAAATGTAAGGGATGGAGGATAGCGATGAATTTTTCTACATTGAATGTGGCTCTGTTTATTCCACATAAAAAACCGAAGCAGTTTAATGCTTCTTTTTTGAACAGAAAAATGTGATTAGTCTATAGAACATGTCACTTGATTGACAAGAACATCAGGAGCTCCTGATTTCTTAATACGTATATCACCCATAACTAGAGATGAAGCAACATCATCTGTCCTACGCCTGTGCGCACAATTTATTGGTGCGGAATTTCGAAGGGCTCTGCTTTTTACTGAATGAAACCGAATGGCGAATGACATTGAAACTGTTCTCGAAAAATAAGGAAGAAAAAGCTTAACATTAATCGAGGGACATCCTTATACACACCAAAAGAAATACGTTCTGACTAAACTGTACTAGGCCACACCCTATCAAACTCCTTAAGGTCACAATGCACTATCAGATTTAGTCGCTAGATTGGTCACAAATCGTAGATGTGCTCAAGTATAATAGTATAGATTCAAAGTGAATGTGTGTGGCAGATTCTCTAACAGATCTTGAACAATTCTATAAAATAATATTTTCTATGTGATCAAAGTTGCAAAGTGGCAAGGAAAAAGTGTTTCCAATTTATATAGAACGCAACCTAATTATCAGCATATATTTGGTTAATACCCTCTATCTTTTCTTTCTTGATGATGCCAATTTCGTGCAGTTTTTAATTTTGAAGGGTACGGCATAATAAAAACTTGATATTAATTTAATATTACAACACTCGTACTTGCTCTCATTAAAACATTTCCAGTACAACCTCAAAGAAAACACGTTTAAATCTCTGTATATTTCTTTGTTTGTCAGCGAATTGATATATGTATTCTAATTAATTTAAAACACACACCTAAGACATTTGATTTATTTTTGAATAAAATTAAAAACAAAAGCCACAACTTGTCCATATAAATGTGAAATTAAAGTGTGTATAAATAAGTAACAACAAAATCCGTACATACGTTCTTTCAGAATTTCATAGACATTTTAGTTCACAATTTGTCTCTAAACATAACGTAATCCCAGACAATTTCCTGTTTAAATTTGATTAGGATAAATTAAATAATAAAAAGTCCATAGTTTATTCAGGTAATAAACTTGATTTGCTTAACAAATGTCACATAAGTAAAGGGTATTCCAAAATTAGCAGCATTAGTGCAGTCAAGTGTTGGCAACCCGAAAACAACAATTTGACCGAAGGCAGTTTAGCGTAAGTATAAGTAGCTTTACACTATAGAAAAACGTATTTTGGTTATTGAACAATATCTCGAAAATGTTGAAAATTTGGCTGAAACAGTGCTACTGTTATTTATGCTTGATATCGCGACATGATAACAAAGTAGTTTCCACCGAAATTGATGTGGCCAATATGTGGTTTCATCAAGACGGTTGTACATAGTACAAAGTACATAGTTATACTATGAACTTTCTGAATACAAAAATATCAACCTCAAAGCTAAGAGCTGTGTATTTTGTTCATTATAATCTTGCGTTTTTTTTTTATCACCCTTTACATACATACGTTTATTGTGAGGGCTTTCTAAACCAGGGAAAAAAGTGCACAGAGGTTCTTTGATTGGACGCTTAAAAATTCCCAAATCATTTCTAATAGTATATTCAGACATGATTGCATAATAACGAAGGTTTCACAATCAAGGGCTTAATTAAGCTCAATTTACCATATAAACACTTAACTAAAAAATTGAGCAAATAGCACTTAATTGTACAATAAATAGCATCGAATTTCCCATGCAACGCTAGTGAACTGTGTTTAAGGATTCTCTAAAATGAACACATTAAATGTAGTAGACCGCCAACTAGACCCCATAATTTACAACAACTTAACGACGATTATATTTTTCACAAATCATTGTCAGGTCATGAAATCATTTTTAGCTAATTGAGTAAGCTAAATTGCATATGAAGGAACACCAAGTTTTATAACTCAATTTAAAATTTAATTGACTTACTACATGTCTGAACATTCTATTACACAGTTCTGAAGGAAGGAGACAAATATAGGCTATTAGTTCCATAAAAAATTTAAGAACGTTCGTAAATTTAAAAATTTTAAAAAGTATTATTTATTTGATTTAATATAAAAATTGATACTACACCATTCCAAAGTGTGTTCATGTGCTTGTTTCTTGTTAGACAGAACAACAAAAGAGTAATAAAAATAAATCTAAAACAAATTGCCTTTTTATAATCGTCATGGTGATAATTTTAAACATACACACATACAGTTCTAATAAAATATTGCCATCATATTCATATAATGAGAGTTAGGAAAACTGTTCAACTAATGCCAAATATATGAAAGAGAAAAAATATGTTAAATTTAACAAACTTTAAAAGAAATATCAAAATTCTACCCTTCGTCTTGAAAAAGAAAAACTCATATTGTTGTGGGCAACAACCACTCATTACCTTTTCTTTATCCGAAGCCCCATCTTTATATCTTACGGCAGAAAAGATTTTTCAAAAAGAATTAGTCTTGTGAATTGTGTGCGCAAAGAAGCAGTTCCTTCCCAAAAGTATATCTGCAACCTGCGTTTTTTTTTCTAATCACAAAATACTAAGGGCGTAATGTTGGTATCATATGAAACCACGAAAAGTGCTCACCCTTTCTGTCTACTGTTAGGAATGTTTCCTCGTTGGAGGTATGAAATGATAGAACCACACTTCATCCGTAATTATAAATAGGATTTAATCGTGTAAACTGTTCCGAACAGCCGATTACATCCTCAAATCGCTATAATCCAAAAAGCATCTTGCTAGCTAGCCCAGTCGTTCCCGTGGATTAGTTTTCCCATTCTTTAATCCCCACATTAATTCGTCTGCAACCTTAAGGGTCGCGTCCTTCCGGGGGTATGTCTTCTTGGTGTTCCCGCTACCTTGATGTATTGCTGTGTGATGTATATAGAGAAACCAGAGCCCGTGACCTGTCTGGGGTCTCAAACAGCAAGGTGGGAAGATAAGGACCTTCGAGGTTCGACTAGTTGTGAATTATACCTAAATAACAGAAAGATTGCGATGAATGATCGCTGTGGCGTTGCACGAAAATGTAGGAGCTTACATACCTACAAACTCTGCAGCAATTGGTCAATTCAAAGTCCAGGTCTATAACTGGCACCTATACAAGTGTGGCCGCATTGTTTTCGCCTAGTGAACCATCGTCGGATATGGTCAAAGCATAGGTGATTAAGTTACAAACTATGACATATATGAAGATCTCGTTCGCATCATTTAGGAAGGTGTCTAAAATTATTATGATACCTAAACCAGGTTAGATTACGTTATTCCCGTACAAGCGCATTAGCCTGCTGTCAATTTTATCAAAATTGTTCGAAAAGTCATTCGTTTCATGAATAAAGACTTAGCTTACCGAAAAAACCCTGATCCCGGACCATACGTTTCAGCTTTATTTACTGACAATTCCTAGGCATTCGCCAAGGTCTGGCATGATGGGCTATTCAATGAATCCCTCGAAATGTGCTCATGTAACGGGTCTCCACACAAAACAGTAACAAATACCACGGTTCTAGTGGAAACTTACATTAAATATTTCATCAACTTGACTGGTTAGTAGCTCCAAACTAACCCCAGCTTTGGAATACAAAGTCATTTTAAATGAATCTGTTATAAAGTCAACAACTATATATCTATATGAAACATCCAGAGGTTACATGGAGATCTACAAGTTCCAACTATCCAGGTTATTTACTGTAATTTGATGGGCACACGAGACTAAAAAATGATACACATTAATCCCGGCAAGCCGACTCTCCTTACCCGATATTAGATATTTTATTAAGGTTTTAATACAATAAATTAGTTATTACATTGGAAATAATTAGTAAATAATATTCTACAGATAAGATTTGAACACATATTGTAAATTTCTCATTAGACAGATTCAACAAAATAAAACTAAAGCCATTTAGCAAATAAGTTATTGTGCCAAATGAGGAAGCAGGCCTCCTAGATTAAAAATATAGTAGGGCATGCACATTGGTAAGACTTAGATGTATTAAATTAATTCAGTGTATAACATAACGCTGATAATCATAAATTAATTTTGAATTTTCATTGCCAATTTTTACACTGTCACAATCTATAGTTCAATTTTGTTAGTTTTGAAATTATAATACAATAAATAATTTCTAAAAATAAATTAATATGCAAACAAAGTAAAGAAAGAGCATTAGAATTTGATTTTAAATTCGTAAAATTTGTCAACATAGTTTGGATGTCACCATCATTATCTATAGCAACAATGAAAGGAACATATTTTATTGTCATATTTTTATGCGATAATATAATAATAATAATTATTATCATCATCAGTGTCATTAATTTCACACAATTTAGATTTCGAAAGCATTGTAAAACTTATCATTAAAACAAAAATTTCAACAAATAAAAATAATTGAATAAATGAAACCAAATGTTAAAAATAATTGCGTCCGAAAACATTTCAACAAAAGTGTCAATTTTGGTTGACTTTATAATGGCGTAATTTACTGTCAACAACTAACATGGAACTAAAATTTAAGTCACTAGTTCACCATAATAAAAGTAACTGTTTTTATCTGTAACTTAAACGGTCGAATTGTCTCACACTACAAAGAGCGTTATCCAAAAGTGTTCAATTCATATTTGAGAGATTCCGTGCGAAATCAACACACTACAATAAAAATAAAATTACTTGAGCACCACAGAATTTGAAAAAATTTCGTATGAAAATTGTCATCAAAGATGTTAATAAAAATTCCAATTTTTTTCTAATACAAATGATTTTAAAATTATGGCTATGTAAAGTTTTCCAAAATACGGGAACAACAATATTTTAATATCACCTTTCCTTCTACTTGAGCTAGAGTGATGGGAAAAGATGTCGGTTTCATTCTTTGATGTATTTTGGGAAACTTGACACAGCCATAATTTGGAAACCGCTACAAATATTAGAAAATAATTGTAATGATTTGATATTTAATGATCCTTTTGCCTTCGTTTAGGAATAACGAACCTGAATTTCGTCTTCTCCTTCCAATTCAAAACGCTTTTGTTTGATTCTCCACTAGGTATAAAGTTTATTTTAATATGTAATAATTGTGACCGATTGAAAGTGTTTGTCAATAAGGGCGGGTTGGGGTTGCCAGGCTGTGGCGGCCTTGTTGCTTCAGCGGTGGCGGTAAAATCTTTTGGTTAACATTCAGACACTGATGCTAAGACAACACCAAACAAAATCGAGCAAAACGTCCAGATGATCAAACTTTATTATCAAAATTAGTTTTCGTTAGTGCAAACGCTATGTGCGATGCGCTTATTTAAGGAAGAGGCTATGGCCCTTAAATTTAGTTCGCTAAAAAAAATAGCCAATACCCATAAGTCTAAGGAATGGAAGATCGGCTGACTTTCGAGTCCTTTGCAGACTTCAACTTTGAGAATTTTGCACCAGGACTTTGGCTTGCAATCGTACAAGGTCCAACTAACCCAGGAGCATAGGCAACATCCTTTACTCGCTTGCCCATAGACAACGTCGCTTACTTGGCTCAAAATTCATCCTTAGCGGCAGGGCACTTTAAGCATGAATGGCTATGTTAAAAACCAAATTGCAACGATAACTCACACTTGGCCCACCAGATACCAAATTTTTAAATAACCAATTTCGTAGCTTTTGCTGGTCGGCATGTAACGCATGATTTCAACAACACAATGCACATTCTGCATGCACGATTCCTGGCTATGTTTATCTCTTGCGGGGATGTAGTGAATTCCACACCAAGTTCGTGCGATTTGATCTCGGTGTCAATAAGCGGCAATCGACCAATGCCCTCCAAATTGTTGTAACTAACGCGATCCCTCAAATTCATACGGATCTATGTGGCAGTCACAGAAAGTTAGAGACCTTATTGTATAAAACGCAACGCAAGAAAACGTTAGAATTTGTATTACCGTGGCAGGCATTGAAATGCTGTCATATTTCATACAAAATTCCATTAATACCCCATAATGTTTGTTTTATTACATTTAATAACGACCCGGCCCTATTAGAAAACCTTTTAAAAAAGTAATTTCTAGCAACATAAATATACGAAAAGAAGAAACATGGTCGAGCTATGATAAATATACAAGTATATGGTTGTAAGAAATCATATTATTGTTGTAAATTGATATTACTGATTAAAAGCGGCTGAGGTGAAAACGCAATCGGTCAAAGCTGTGATATGCTTAATAATCAACGCGCACTTGTGGCACAGCTTTGATTCATGCTTTGACTAAATATCCAAACAATTTTACATTTATTAAAAATATTTGGTGGTTAGGGTTAATATTTGTATTGTTCAACTCAACCCTGTTGCAGTTAATATAGATAAAAATCATTTAATGAATGATTAAATGCAAATAAGTTATTATTTATCGCAACTAAAGAAAGTTATGAAATGTTTTCAAATAAGCATTACATGTTTGCGACAACAATATATTGATGTAGAGAAAATGACATGGTTGTCGTGACCATGCCAAAACCACGTTTTTTCTTTGCATGTGACTATTACTTCATACTTCGGTGAATGGCATATAAGATTCGCATAGTCATAATGTAGTTAACGAAAGTGCTTTTTATAAATGAGATTTTCCACCAAACTTTGCAGCGAAGAATTTGTTTCACTTTGTTGTATTTTATAATATATTTTATTTCGATGCTCTTGATTTCAGAGCCTCTCCTAAACCAAAAACGACGTAACATAACCTAAGCTAATATAATCTGGATGAATAATTTCCTTCTAAATCAAAATTATCTCTAGTAGAAGAGACCTACCAACTGTTTAGGGAGGACAATTGTATAGAGACTAAACAAAATTATTAACTTATTGTCATTAGTTTTGCAAAAACTAAAGTTTATGAGACTCGGTATATAATGAAGATTTAATATCTTTAAACCCCTGAAACTTATTAAGGCTAAAACTAGTTAATGAATTTATAAGGTCATAATTACAAATGACTTGATTTAGTATTACATTACTTCGTAGAACACAGCTACGACACACTTAGCAAAACGTGTTTCGAGTGGCCTTTGGGAACTCGTTTTAGTTTTAATTATTTCAAGCTAAAACATTAAGTGTCAGTAGTAAAAGCGTTAAGAACGAAGAGGAAATTTGCAAATTAATTAAATCAGGAAATCGTACGGATTTAACTTAAGATCACAATCTGTCAAGTAAGTCATTAGATGAGTCATGAAAAAATGTAAAATGCGAAAAAAGAAATGTTGCCCCTTTAGTAATTTACTAACTCTCCATAACATGACGATATAATAAAAAATCAATGTAATTTGTACAGAATAATAACGAATGGAAAATTTTATATTTTAATTTAACAAAAAATCTCCTTAAAACGTGTCATTAAATGCAATAGTTCTAAATAAGATACGGTCTCCAATCATAGGGCGTTTACACTAGCATGAAATTACCTTCCAGCTGTATCAAAAATATTTAATTAGAAAAAAATTGTAGTTTTTGTCATTAGTCATAAAACTAGGTATATAGGTTATTTTAATGATGCTGATGGGCTTTAAGTAGAACTGGATTTCCATAAAAAGTCTAAGAAATAGCACAATGGTAACAAGTACCAATTGGTACCATCCGCAAACGCGGCACAAATCGAAGAAAATTATGGAAATTTGAAGTTATTACTCGATAAATTCAAAGTCATTGTATTCGAAAGATTTGTATTCGTTAGAGTATTCGAAAATCCGCCAATTTCAAGCAACCGATTGTCGGATTTAAAAAAAAACCGGGTTGACTTTACAAAAAAACCGGCTAATCGGTTTAGTATAAATGTATATGTATAATAAATAATAAATTAATTTTTATATGCTTTTATTAGACAAAAACAGACAAATGAGCACAGTGATATTTTATAAGCACTTTTTGCTTTCAAACACATTTTTTTTCATTATTTTATTACTAATTGTATTAAGAAATTATCATTGAAATTACTATTTAATTTTGCTTTCTTTAATCAAAGTTTAGAAATAAAATGCAATTAAACTGAAATTAAAATGAAAAACTTTCATACGATTATTTTGCTTATTTTTTTATAAAACTTGTTGATGAGCAAACTCATTAAAAGAACATATTAAAGAAATTTTAAAACTTTCTGCTCTTTGCATGCTGTTATCCAAGAAGAGTGTTTATTTCTTTTTTTGTGCTTTCAATATTTTTTTATAATATTATATAAATCTTATAGTTAATTTATTACACCAATACATAAATCATAATCGGAGCTTTCAGTCTATTATATCTCCATTTTTAAACAAATGATTTTATAAGCGAATAAAACTTAGAAGTGTTAAAGACTTTTACTCAGAACGAAAAATGACGCTGAAAATGGCACATAGACGAAAGCGGTTTGTCTTCAAACCAAACTTTATAACGGATGACGGAAATTCATTCCAAAAATCTACATCAAAACACCCTGTCGGAATATCAAATCAAGAATCAACCTTTACACTTCTTTCATCTGGTCTTTATTTTTTCGGTCACAGAATTCAAATTTTATTAATCACCTTAAAAAAAAATTGTGATGTGGTAGTGCTTGTATGGAGATGGGGGTCAAAAATACTTCTAGTTGAGATGTCAATGTCAAACGGGTGGACTTAGAGCATTCATTTCCTCCTCCTACCACTCCCTGTAGCCCATAAGTTTTAGGCACTTCGATTTTTAAGTTAAGTTTGTAACATTTAGGTTATACAAAAAAAAAGAATTAATTCAATTAAATATTATTATAATAAATCAAAAACAGATTTTTTAGAAAATAATCTATGCTAAAAATAACCGATTCAACAAATCAGTATGTGTTTCAACGCATATAGTAAAGTTTTACGCGTGTGTGTGCTGGTCGGAATTTGTTTATGTCCATATTTCTATATTAAACAGCTTCTTCAGAGAGCTTTACGGACAGAGGGTGGAACCAGGTATCTTAAGTATTTTTGTGTCAACACCTTAGCAGTAACCAGCGTATATTTTCTAAAAATTTTCGACATTTCGGCTTGCAGCAATGGCGAGTTATCTGAAGAACACATTACTGCAGAACTCTCGTACCGTCCATTATCAACAGACGCACTCCCTCTAGTTTTAGACTTATTGACTAAATATCAATTTTTATAGAAATGATTAAGAAAGTGTTTTTTTTTAAAGCTAATTTGTTGTTGTTTGAGTTCACGTCTATACGATAAATGAAGGAAGTTTTAGAAAAAAATAAGCAAATAAGAACAGTCGAAAAACAAAATCATGTTAGATTCACGTGCAGAATTTATAACTAAACTATTACTATAACTTGTTTTTAATCAAAATGTTCAGAAAACATTGATAAATGTATCAATGTTTAGTTTAGTTTATTTATCATGTTGACTAAAAAATATGTTAAGAATTACTGATGAATATAAAAACATACATTTACATTATTTAAAAAAAAAATAAAACTTTAAGTGAAATTAAAGTATATAGACGAAAAAGTACTAAAAAGGGCACTAGGAAAAAATAATTTGTTTATATGTTCACACTGAAATAAACCCATAAAAATTATTTCAGAATATAGCTAATGTCGGTGTTTTGAATATTCAATTTAATATATTTCAACATAAAACAGTTTTCTATATATATTTTTTTTTATATTAAATGTTTTCATCCTGCTGACACTTTGAAAACCCAGGTATTATGAGTTCTATCCTTTGAATAAACAAAACAAAAACAACTTTATGTTTAAAAATCTTAATCTTGTATGAGATTTTTTGGCAGCAACCACACTGCACTGAAGTGGGAATACTGTAGAGATCTTGAATATAAGTAGACACTTCAAAAATAAATTTTGATTATTGTGAGATTTAACTTTAATGTTTTATATATATATCAAAAAATTAAAAAATTATTTTAAATACAGAAATTTTAAAAGGAATTGTTATAAAATAGAAATCAATAAATTGTTGAAAATAGAAATCAAATAATCAAAATAAAATAGAATCAAAGTAAAAACGGAAAAAAACAGTTAACCGAGTTAGAAAACTTGAAACAGGTTGGGTTTTTGAGTTAAATCGCTAAACCGGTTTTCGGTTTCAAGTATTCTACGCTACATACAAAGCTATATCTAATGAACATTCTTTTTAAAGCTGTAGGCAATGTTGGCGAAGGCTCTAAAACCTTCAAAATAAATTTCCTCTTATCTTATAAAAGACTCGACCATGAAAATCAAGATTAATGAAACTTTTGGATATGTGTCACTGTTCTTCTTTCTTTTTTTGGACTTGTACTTTCTTTTTTGAAAATCTTGCTGCTGTATCATATAACCATGGTAAAAGGTTTTACCAAGACTTCTGTGTCTATAAGAAAAAAGTGCTTAAGTGTAATTGTTGTTGTTGTTTTACAGCAGAGCAATTTTACACTATTAAGTTAATTTTTAAAAATATTGAACGCTTTTTAAGACATGCGTTTATAAAAATTTATTTTAAAAACCAACTTATGTTCTTTTGAGATCTTATTCCAAGCTCACAATAGAGCTATTAACTCGATTTCAACTTAAGTGGACTTAAGCACTTATATCTTGTCGCCACAAAATATTTGGAATCGAAAAAAATGCAAAATACCAGACAAATGGAAATGAATTTTTTTAAATTTCATTTAAATATTTTAAATGATAAATATCATTTTTACGACCACAAGATTTTGCAGTAAAATTTCCATTTGCCAACAACAATTAAAATGAAAATTTATTAATCAGATTCTCATCCAAAGAAGGTGGGAAGCAAAATAAGTACCTTAATAATTTTTATTTGAATCTCCAGCCTCTGGTTAAAGGAGTAAGTAAATAAATTGGGTACAACTTTTGACTTGAGTTTTTTTTATCATGAAAACAATAAATATCCCAAAAATGTTTTGCATATAATTCTACTGGTAAACAGAAAAAAACCATGAAAATTCTATCAAAACTCCATTTTGTTGCTGGTACCAAACCTCAAATTTGTTTGTTCATGGTCTCTGCTGGTCATATGCCTACAAATTACATAACAAGATTTGTGTCTGCTCGTTCCCAAAGGCACATTGAGAAATTGTAATTGGAGTGGAAGAAAAATTTATTTTATTTTAATGTATTTTAATCTTAGGAATGTTAGATTCAGCCTATTTTCGAACAAATATGTATTATTTTAATTTGAAAATTTCAAGTATTTATTTTTAATAACTGCAACAAGTTGAAGTATAACAGAAAATAAGCTTTGCAGTTCTGCTTTATTGCCAACTGTCGGCAGATTTAACTTACTCGGTTCCTTTTTTGCTGCTTCACCTTTAATCCTCAAACTTTATTTTTTATTTATTCGTTTTTAATTTTAATTCAGACACCAATTGTTACGTTTAACCTTTTTAAACGTGTTTAATTTTTCACAGGGTTTTCCTATCCTAGAGTTTCATTCAAATAATAAACTGCAGAATTTTACTTTACACACTGTTACTTTATTTAACAATTAAATAAAACATAATGGTTGTTACTTCTTTATTACGATGGTCGCACTTTAACACTTCACTTGATTCTAACTATAGTCGACGTCCATTTTCTAGAAACTTGTAGAATACGCAAGAATCCAGCAGACAATTATTTTGCTACAAACTCTTATGGTGGTAGTTTTCTTCCGTTGTTATTGTTTACCAATAGTTTTTAATTCCTCGAATTTTTTATACATGTTAATGTTATATCGTTGTTATGTGTGTATTCACTTTCCTGCCAACTTGTATGAGTTCATGGCTGTTGTGCTTGTTGTTGTTATATCGCTACGCTGACTGTGCAGTGGATACCAAAAGTATTAGTAATCTTTAATTCTGGAACAATTTACAACAACATTTTATGAAAAACGTCGAAATTTTAACAAAATCGACAAATATATATAAAACCAAAATTCACCACAAATTTTGTATTCACAAAAAAAAATTCAATTTTTACCAAAAAATAAAAATAATAAATATGATAAAAATTATAAATATTACCAAAAATCTAAATTAATCTGAAAACAACAATAATTAGTTCCATCACAATTTGGAAATTTTCCAAAATTCGAAAATTTATCATAAATCGAAAAACTAGAATAATTAAAAACCAAAATTTTGCCAAAAAAATACCTGTTGGAAAATACTACTTCTTGTTTACACACATATAGCATACATTATAAAATAAGTAAGAACCTTTTTTCCGAACTTTATAATACATTTGTTTTTTTTTTTTTTTTTTTTTGTTCGTAATAAACCTTTAAATTAACAATCCCGGAACACTAAAAAGCTGAAAATGAAAAAGATTATGGAAACTTCAAGACAGAATATAAGTATGTTACACAATTATATGAAAAAAACTCTAATTTCACCACAAACTTTACAAATTGACGAAGAATATTTTAAAATGATAAAATTTAAATATTTTTCGCAAAATTAAAAATTAAAGTGAAAAATAAATAAAAAATACAAATTTCATCACAATTTATGAATTGAGAAGTTAAAAATTCTTCACAAGTCCAAACTCTAGTCTAAAAATTTTAAATTGCCAAGATAACAAAATTTTCTAAAAAAAAAAAGAAGAGATCAAGAAAACGAAAATTGCATAAAAAATATAAAAAAATTGGTAATGTTTTATATTAATAAAATTTCTAAAATTCGCCACTAAATTGAAAGAGTGGAATAAAACAAAATAAATGGAAAATTACCACGAAAACACAATTCACTAAATTTTGAAATTTCAAAACTTAATTTTTAATTTCACCAAAATGTTCCAGTTTCACCAAAAATTTTCAAAAAATCCATATATTATGAAAAACGTCGCTGTGACCCAAGGTCCAAAAGGCCTATATCCTACAGAAAACTAAATTTTCACAAACCAGTGACCAAAAACAAATTTCACCATATGTATTTTGAAATTTAACTACAAAATTTACCCAAATTTTATCATATACGTGTACAAAAGTTTACTAAAAATCCAATTATTGAAGATATGAGTGATACAATGAGTGATTTAAAATTAATCACTTAAGGCAGTAATTCACTATCCTTCATAGTCGTGTGATTAAATCCGGAAAAAAGCTGACAGAATTCTCTGCGACAACAAAATTATTTGTCGATGCCAGACTATCGCTCACAAAATTGGGAAAAAAGTTGCAACTCCAGTCCCATAGAAAATGTATATTATAAAATTTATCAAAACATAAAAATTACCACAACATTTGTTACACACATTCACTTTAAATCTACATAACTATCGCTTCTGGAGCACACATACGATTTATATCGCCAAAACTTTAACTTTCCTCAGCACTTTTTACATAAAATTTTTCGAAAATTTTCATAACATTTTTGTTTAATTTTGAGTGGTCTAACTGAGTTTTTGTAAAATAATAAGTAATAAAGCAAAGAGGAGCAAAATTCAAAATTATTGTACTTCGTTTTTGAAGAATAACGTGATGCATTACTAGGAAGTGTCATCTCTTATACTAGTTACTCTCGAACCCTTGACCTCCAAGCTACATTTTTTACTTTTTATATATAAAGAAGATTGAAATGCGACTTATAGCGTTACTTTAATTCGTCGCTTGTCCTAAAGTTTGAAGTAACTAGAATTCAACTTTTTAGTAACTTTTTCGTAAATTAAGAGTTTGTTAGAAATTGTAAAATGTAGTTAAAAATTCTTGTTCATGTAAAATTTTCCTAATAGCATTAAGTAGTGATGTAAACGTTACTTTTTAGTCAATGGCTCGAAAATTCATCCTCCGTATTCTTGCAGGGACATATTTTCAGGCTAATAAATTTTGAATTTCAGTTGTTGACAGCAAACACAAAATTCTTTAATAATGTATTTTTGATTGTTTTGGCAACAAATCCATAATTATTGTTATAGTAATTCCAGAATAGCTATTTAAAATGCCAGTGACAAGAAATGCTGTAATAACAACTAAACAATGATGAATTCGTGAATAGCAGTGTAAATAAAAAAAATTAACTATTATGTTATTTTACATTTGTTATGATAACCCCGATACCACCAAAGTGTTCGTTGTATCTCAAACAACGTTTCCACCAAATTTTTTAAAACTTTTTGAAAACAAACATGAATATTCATTTAACATTAAATGTGTCTTTTATTCAAGAAAAATTGTAAAATTGTGCAAGTACTAAATTAAAAAATGATTAACAAGTTGAGTGCCACGTGGTTTTATAGTGACTTCCCGTCAGGCCGCGCGAGTTTCAGCAGTGCGAAAATATTGCAAATCGTGCGATGAAGAAAATGTGGCACAGATTGGCAGAAAAATAGCACGAAATTTGAACAACCAGGTTATAATATTTTGTGATACTTGCAAGGGACAATCATTTTTATGTTTACCTTGTTTCAATAAAATCCATTAAAATTTTCTAAACAAATGTTTAATTTTTATTATCATATTTCATACTGTCAGTCACCGGTGACTAAACGGAAAGTTCGGTATCAGTCACTGGTGACTGACGTGGCACTCAACGTGTTAAATAAATATAACGAAAACAAAAAGTATAAAAAACACATTTAATAACGTTCATCAACTAAAAATTAATACATTAAATATTTATGCACAAACAATTGCAAATTGTAAAGGAGCCAGTCGAAAGAATGAACCATTCTGGTATAGATTGGTTAAATTGTTTCATCGCCGTTAACCACAAGTAAATTAAATATAAAAATTTTTTATTTTTATTTTTTTTTAAACAATAGTTTTTTTTTTTAACAACAATCTAAAAAATTAAATATTTTTAAAGTCTACATATGTGTGCATATGTATGCTCGAAAATAAAAACTAAATATAATTTAGCAAAAGGCAACTAACTGGCTTTAGTTTTGACATGTTTACAAGCAATCCGTAGTAAGAATACAAAGTCATCTTTTACCAATGGCTTCTTATGGTAAAATTAATCAAGAACTTGTATAATTGTTTTGATCAGTCTTTTTACATTTAACGTGGTATGGCACAGACGTTATTTTTAAAATGCACTAAGAAAAAAACATGAAGCAAAATTCCTTTATTTCCTTTTATTTTCTGTTGCTGTTGTGTGCAGTTTTGGATAATTATTATTTTTGCAACTTGCTTTAAAATTTAATAGCAACGTAGTTGTGCATAAAGTTTTTTATTAGCTTTTTGAAATTTCTTTGAATGAATAATACATTTTCGCAAACCTACTAATAGTATGTTTAAGGTTTCCTACCAGATTTGATACGAAAAGCCCAACAATGGCAACGCTGATCTCAAAGGCACTTTTGAATTAGAATTCTCTAAAACATAAAGCAAATAACTCATATAAAATACGATGTTGACATGAACTCTTATAAATTTAAACTTCCGGTGTCAACATGTGCATGTGTGCATTTCTATGGCTGTGTCTTCACTGTTTGCCTTCTGTACGCTGATTTCGCTTTTGTGCGGAACGAGTGTGAAAAAGTTCAAAAGCTACACACTGCTCAGAGGCAAATTTACATTGTTAGTGTTGTTCTAGTTATTATTTATTTAACCTAATGATATACATGCATACATATGTGCATACACACAAACGCATGCTAACATTTTTTATCGTTGCATTATTATGTTAAAAATCATCGCAGATGTTATCAATTTTTACCTCACCATTTTGGAGAAAACAAGCACTGAGTGATCGCAACTATTTTAGTGTCCACTGTCGTGCATAAATAGTGCCCTTTATAAGTGACGAATTATTGTTTCTTATAAGCGCAGTACTGTGCTGTTTGGACGTTTCGTAATGGAAATGAAAACGTTCCAAAATGAAGTCGCTTTTTGTAAAATTAACTCTATTCTAAGAACTTATATTATTCGACCCTTAATGACACTTATTTAACATATACCAGATAATGCAATTTATAGGATAAAATAAAATTAATGCAGTTATTTACTATTTTACATAATCATACGACTCAATCCGAAAAAATTCGACAGAATTCTCAACCACTTTAAAAATATCGCAACAACATGATTTTTCGATACCACATTATCCTACGTAAATTCGAAAGCAAAATGCAACTCCAATCCTACAAAAAATATTGTGTTATAAAATTTACTAAAATATGAAGTATACCAAAACATCTGCTACATACAATTACTTTTAATCCACACTATCACTTTTTGAGCACACATGCGTAAGATTTTTGACAGAGCCAAGCGCTAAATATGTTACGATTGATAAGCACAATCTTTTTGTTAAAATTTTTTTATCATATGCAAGCCATATACACTGCGACCGTCAGTACAACTACGTTCGTAATCAAGTTGGGTGCTTTGCTCAAAACAATACAACTTCGTTGCACAACTTCATTTTCCAAACAGGTCTTGTTGAGTAAAGATAAAAAAATAAAACACATACGCGTTTTAGGCTATGTGACAGTAATGGAAATTTCAGTGATATTGTACTATTATTAGTACTTTTTGATTTGCGAATTACAGTAGTACCCTTACTTATACTTATTAAAAATGTAAAAGTTTAAAAAATATACTGCACAAAAGTACAGTGATATCAAGTGATGTACTTTTAAAAAAAACTTTTCACAAACGTTGCATTGCCGTCCAAGTTGTACCAATGCTTGTAACGTTTATGGCTTGCCTTATACTGCTTAGTCTCGAATTATAAAATGGAATAAGTAAAGAAGACCAAAAGTTAAGTTATGGAGTTACTTTAATTTGTCGGTTTGGTTTCAAGTAACTAAAAATCAACTTTTTATTAACTTTTTCGTTCATAAAATGTTCATCAGAAGTTCTAAAAAGGAGAAACAAATTCGAAACTAATGTATTTCTGCTTGTAAAATATGCCAAACTACATGAAGTAGCAACAAAAACGTTACTTTTTAGTTAATGGCTCAAAATTTAACTACCATTTGCTTGCTGTACACTCGCTTGCACACCAGTCCATTACCTACAATGTGTACGGTGTAGCCAAGATTTTGTGTTCTATGAACTTGTGCTTATAGCAAAAAACATGCTGGGATGTGTTTTATGTGTAAATTGCTCCTGTAGGAAAGCAAGGAAATACTGCTTGTGCAAATACAGTATAAATTACATTTCTTTTTCTAAGTACTATTACGACTATTTGATACATAAAATATACATCTGTATATATGTATGTAGAAATTAGAATTAATATGTACATAAATTGCTAACTCTGTTGAAGTAATTTAATTGGTTCTCTGCATTTATTCAGTGCCAATATACGCGCTATAACAGTAAAATTTCAATAAATATCTACGACTTTTACGATTTGATAACAGAAACGAAGAGTATGGCGAATCGGAATAATGAGCGACAGGTCGCAACCCTGGCAAACTCGTTGATGGAAAAATGATGTGGCAATTTTCCACGCATATAAGTGCATATTAATTACACGTTGCATGAACCAATTTGAAAGACCTTCCACGTAAAAAAATGTGTTATGTTTGGATGCATGCATACATGTGTATTCTGCGCGAACTTCAGTTGCACCTTTAGCAGAGTGTTAACAACCTGATTCATTTAAGAACATTGAGTGATTATGAATTTGCTTAATTCCGTGCCATAAATTGCAAGTGTGTGGTGGTACAATTTGCTGCATACGGCTAGTTTTGTCAAAAAGATATGCCTTCATTTAATTGTGAATAAACACACAAAAATTGGGCCTCTAACTGGTGGAAAATCTTAGAAATATAGCTTCCCTGAACCCATCCGCGTACTCCACGGTGCATCGATACTCATAACAGGTGTTTTCACAGTTGGCTGGAGTGGAGGTCACGGCCCCCAGGTTCATTACAAAAAGATTTTTTTATGTTTTTCAGGTAAACTTAAATTTATTAGTAAACTTAAATCACTGGATACAGCACGGCACGATGTACGCGTTCGGCCTCCGTTAGGCATGGACGTATTGATTAATACTTTTACCAGCCTTTCGCACCATTTGACGCTCTCAGAATATAGCTACAATTCGAGTGGACACTAGCCGACGATCTTTCTCTCTTCGAATAAAATTCTTGCCGGAAGGTGCGCCTAAACCAATTAGACCGAACAAAATTCTGGCCCAAGGGTATAGGGTTACCTCACGCACTGGCTTCTATTGCCAGGGCGAATAAAATTCTGGCCTGACACAACAACACGAGTAGTTGCAATATCAGATCGTGGCTTGTAAGACTACCTTAACTAGATTGAATAGAACTCGAAGATAATTAAGCGACAACTAATTTAGTTGTAGCCCAACTAGTTGTCATCTGTTAAGACTTAATAAAATTATTAAGTAGGTCTTACCGCGTTGCCAGCCACAGGCTGAATGATTGTTCTATTGAATACACATTGTTTCTATAGAATATATATTTGTTTGGCTATGCCTCACAGCCAACACACCACCGCACAATACAGAGCAACTGATCATTTGACAGTCAGAGCAGTGTGGTATCGTATGGCGGTGTTGCCTTAGCATTTCCGTTAAATTTAAAGATAATTTCTTATTAATGTAAACTACGATTTCAATATGTTAAACAAAATACTTAAAATTGCTTGTGACACAAGTGGAGAGATTTTTAATTGCCAAACTCAGATTTTTGTTGCATCGAAGAAAAAATCCAAAATATTAAGAAAATAGCTCTAGCACATCAAGATTTTAAAAAGTTCAAAATTTTTAAGAGCAGATAGAAAGTTATGGCAATTAAGAAAAGTAAAAAACTTCAAGTTACAAATTAAAGGGTGCATCCATATATGCTAAAATTTTGCCTTTCAAGTTACAATACAGTCACACTTTTGCAAATTTATCTTGATTTCAATTTTTCTATCAAATGCGACGCACAGTGGCTGAAAATCTTTCATTGGCCAAAATTCTGTAAAATTGATTGAGGACTTTTTAAGGACTTCTAGGTCAAAGTTGAACTTTTGATTTTTTTTAACTTGTGGAGTGAAATATGGGTTTATTTTTTTATTTACATATTAAAAAACTTAATATTTGGAACTTAATAATAATTATAATTATTTTTTGTGATAATGGAATTTTTTTAATATTACACTCAAAAAAAAATAGTAAAATTAACTGGAGATTTTGCTGTTACTACAGAAAAATTTATTATTTTTTGCTGTCAAATTTGATCATTTTAAAAAACATTTTAAAAATAAAATCTGCAATAGATTTTAATAGTATTTGTAACAATGGTAGGTTCTATTTATTATTATTTTCTACTAATAATATGTTTTTCGTACTTAAATAACAATGAAAAGCAATTATAATTATTATTCATTTGACACAAATATTGATTGCAAATATTCTATATTTTGTTCTGTGCTATTTCTGTTATTTAGTAGTTTTTTGGCTTCTTCATCTAAATCCAGATGTTCCACTTTCCATTGATTTCGAATATTGGAGATGAACGGATCTGACGTTGCCAATGATATATTAAATAGATCTTCATTTGTGGAATTTCGTGAAATTTTTCTAGTATTGTGCTCTCTACAAAATTTGTAATCCTTGTTCCTTTTTTCCTGAGCCTCCTCTGATAGATCTCCAAGTGGCACTAAATGATATTTAATGATATCTTCTCCATGATAAAGGATTTTGTGAACTGTTGCAGACATATTTCTCCATGGGTAGTTGGTTGTATATATTTTTGCAGTTTCCTTAGCATAATCTCCAAATTGTCTAGAGTAAATTTCTTCATTGCACGCAAGTACTTCTAGGATTATTTTAAATCTGAAAATAAGGTTTAAATCCACTCCTGTTATTTCAGATGCTGTTTCTGGATCTGAAAAGAATCTTCGTGCGGTATTGCCTGACCCTTGTTTCGGCGATATTCAATTTTGCGATATTCATCTTGAACATGTTTCTTTTTGAACTTCTTAACTCTTTGTTGGTTTCATTGTTTCTTATGGATCCCGAATACCCGAAATCCAAATCATAACTGATTTTTGGTATATGTTCCATAAGTCGTATTCTTGCAAGTAGTGGTGATAATTCAAATTCATATGCATCGGGATTATCTAAGGATTTTCTCGGAACTTGGTTTAATTGGGTTGATACTGCTTGGCATATAATGCAGCTTGATACAGCCTTCGTGTTAGTCAAAGCCGGACCTACTTTCCAAATATCCATTGTTTGCGTTGTACTAGTACAAGGCTCTGAATCTTCCAAAATCAGTTTCAATCGCAGTGGTACATATGATACCATGAACATATCTGAGTCCGAAATATTTTCACATACAACTTGTTTGTATTGTTTTTGTCCCGAAGAACCATCACATCCCCATTTGCAAAAAAGAATTAGCTTTGTGTTTCCATATTTCTTTAACGCATTTATTGGTATTGATTGTAGCAAGCGTTCGGTTGTGTGATCAAGTAGAGATTGTAGTTGTACCTCTGCCGAAGTTGGTGTGATTGTAATAGTGATGGCAAACAGTTCTTTGTAGCAGCGGTTATGTGATTATATGCTGGATAGATATTTGAGCCCTTTTCAATCGCATGCAATCTGAGCTTAATATATTGCTGTTTTGGTCATTTCAAATCCAGAAATAAGGCTAATGCCTCATTTGTGTAGTGTTTTGCATCGCTCGGAGTTGGTATACTTTTAAGAATTCGTTTTGTTCTCACTGGACTAGCTTTAATAACTTTTTCAATGATAACCACTTTTGTTAATTGTTTCTGTGATCGTAATTGATGTAGGAAAGATTATTTTATATTTCTACAACCAATTGCATGGTTAACATCTTTAAGTTTCCGCCTTTTAGATCTATCGCTGCAGTTGTCCAATGATTTGCGTGGTCTTCCAACCATATCTTGCTTTGCTGTTTCTGCAGCGACAGTAAGTTGGCCTTCTAACCACTTTTCACTTTTTATATAAAACTTTTGTTTACTGTAGCTAACTTCTTTCACTTGCAAATATACGTCCGTACACGTAAAGCATTAACTTATTATTGAGTAATCCCTGATCGAATCCGTAGTTTTATACATTTTTAGATACATCTTATTCACACATTCATCTTCAATTTCATACCAGGTAGTACTTAAATTGAATAAAACTGCACTTGTTATCCAGACCTTAATATCAGGTAAAACTAATTAGTATCTCGCCAATATGGGATTGTTTTTTATCTTTAGTGGTTTAATGTCGCGATTATTATTAAAAAATTGTATATGACTTTGGTTGACCCTAACAGTTGATAACAGGTATATTAGAAAGAGATCATATGTTTACTGTAGAAGCTATTGTGATATTTTTATGACTTACGTTTTTGCTGATCAAAACAAAGCCATAAAACCCTTTCGCAGGTATTATATTTAATTATTTGAGTTTTACGTAGTCTAAAGTAAAAAATATAAACCTTTAAGCAAAAAAGTAAAAAGAAAATTTAATACACCACTGTATACGAGTAATTATAGGGCTGTTTACATTATCGTAATTTGTATTTTTTTTAGAGTAATTTCATTAAAATTAAAAAAGTGTTCTACCCGCGGGTCGTGGCGTGTGCAAAAGTATATATAGGGTTAAAGAAGACACTTTCACCTTTCTTCGGGTGGTATACGTTTCTTGTTCCCTAGAAGTTCTATTCCACTAAAATTTTAATTTCAGAAAAATATAGTAGTTTCATAAATATTTCATAACGCCCCTAATATTAAACGCTAGAGCGGTAACCAAAAATTTCGACTTTTGGCCAATGAAAAACGATTTTCAGCCACTGTGCGACGGCCATATGATGGTCAAGCTAGCTGATCACAACTTCATGTGTGTTTGAGAAACCAACAAGTTACCTACGTCACAGCTATTAATTCGAGTAAATTTGTACAAGCACTATGTGCACTTGAAAGCAAAAGCTTGAAAGTGTAACTGCAACACATTTCAAGAGCTCTACCCGATTGTCAAAATCACTGAAATCGATAACGCAAGTGGAAAAAAGTCTCACGATTGATTTACAAATAAGTTAACTAATCAGTGTTCGTTCTTATTTATCTGCATGTAAAATATTAACTCAGCGTTTATGCGGGAAGATTTACTATTTGCAATATTTTTAATTGCAAATATTTTTTTCACAATTTTGGCAAAACTAAAAAATCGACAAATTTAAAATGGTGTAAAAATATTGTTGAAAATCACATAACAAACACGTTCAAATTCTAACTATTCAAGCTCTTTTATGCCTGTTTTTCACACTCGAGCTCATGCAGCAGGCTTTTTAATTAAAATGAAGAAATATTTCAAGAAATTACAAATTCCACTTGCAGGAATTTAACGGCAAATTTTCTTTTTATGGTAACGTAATTTAGTTACCATCAAAAGCAAAAAATGCCGTTGAATTCCTGAGGTTTTAGTTCATTGAGTTTTATTTAAAAGTCCGAGTATTCTCGCATTCTACAAAAAATTGCATCGTTTTAAATGCAAAAAATTTCTTCAAATCAAATTATGCTACTTCGGCTTTTAGTGGAGTAACAACTTCTTCATAAGCATAAAAACTTTTGTTAAAAATCCTCACCAATCGGCAAATGTTAGCTAGTTTTGATAGACCGATTCTCCCTCCACAAAATTTTGGAAAACCCAACATTTCATAAACTCAAAAATTCGACAAACATTTTTGGAGATTGAATTTGGAACTTTTATTCATACATTTACACCAAATATTTTTAAATTAAACAAAACATCATACGCAGATTTTGAAACAAAACGTATTTTACCAAATTTGCTTCCAATGCCGCCCTCTATAATAAACACCGAAATATCACTTGCCAACATTCCTCCCATTTCTGTAGCCAACTTATCAATGTCTTGTGCATATATGCCAATTATTGTATGTTGATCCTGGAAAGGGAAGCAGGAAATAATTAAAACAAACAAACATAATTGCTGTCAAATGCCAAAATCTTTTTACAATCTACATATGTACTCGTATATATAACTCACATGGCTGGAATATTTAATATCCAATAAAGAAGATGCCTTGACAATAATATTTTCATCCAAAACTATTGTTGAATATTTGGTATTGTAGCCCCAGGCATAAGCAGTTGATAATTTAGAGGTGTTTGTTGTTGGGGGTATTGCAGGACCTTCAGCTCGCTTGTTCACATTTGTTGTTGCAGTAAATTTAGTTGCTGTTGCATTATAGCCACCGGCCCAACTTGTTGCTAGTGCTGATAACAATATAAACAACATTAAAAGTTGAGTTGTTTTCATTTTCCCAAAATATTTATATTTAAACCATAAGGTTGATGTGAACATTTTAAAAATATTAAGTGAAATATTAAATATGCTATTTTATGTTAGTTGTTGAATTATATACTAGTATGTTGTTGCCAAATACACTGAGCTTTAAAGTTAAACAACTTGTTGACACCCTTAAATAAATTTTACTGGTACAAGCATTTCAACACATTACAATTTTTGGTAAGAAATTCTTTTTAAATGCCACTCATAAATGACTAAAGCCATTCGAAAAAAATATTTTTAATAATAAATGTATGTCAACGACCAATGTTGGTCGACTATTTGGATGCTCTACATCATTTGTATTATTTTAAAAGGCATCAATTGTTTTACAGGTCTATTGTTATATAATCGGCTGTGTGGGAAATACTAACGAAACCCCTTCTAGGAATATGAAATCGTTCTAATGTCCGCTTTAGAATTGATAAGTCTCTTAAATGAAATATAACTATTTCATATACTACTACTATACTACAAAAGCCACCAAATAAAAAGCAAGACTTATTCATTGGGCTTTTATCAGGACAATAAGACCAACACTCACTTATGTAGCATTCGTATGGTGGCCGAAAGTAGAACAGGTTACAAGAGCAATGCTTGACAAGGTCTATCGGCTCATCTGTGTGTCGACCACGGGAGCAATGAGATCGTGTCCCACTTATACCCTAGGTACGGTTCTGCACATACCCCTTTTACATGTCTATGTGAAGAAGGAAGTTTACAAAAGTGCACTTCGGTTACAGGGCATTTCCAGCGTGAAGGCTGGCGATATCATAGAGCATATTCTATGAGAATGAGCCATGAATATGTTGTCGGACCATTTGAAACCAACTCTAGTGTGTCAAAAAAATTATCAAGTCCTCATTCGTAGCAGAGACCAATGGCTTAACCGTTCTGAGTTTCACATAGATACCGAGCAGATGTCTTTCACTGGCGGGTCCACGCAGAGAAATGGCGGCACTGGAGTGGAGTTAATCGACCCAAATTTTAAAAGGGCAAGTCCAATAGACTAGGAAGCGCCTGAGAAGAAGAAAAGGGGTATAAAGGACAGCCAGGCAGCTTTCAAGGCCTTATCATCGTCTAAGGTCAGGTGTAGTTATGGATTACATTAAAAATTTAAAAAAAACACAAAATATTCTATATTTAACGAAGTAAGTGCGGCAAGTAAAGTTAAAACATGCATAACGGTTACTCTTTTTGATTTAGTGTGCGATGTGTACAACACACATTATAAATTTGTTTTAATTTTCTCGAATATCGGCAAATATCTGGGAATCGATAAATCTCTAATTTCAATGACGATTTTCAAACGCCAATTAAAATTGTTTTTCCACGGGCCTAAATACAGCCCAATAAGTTTTTTATATATTGACCTTTAGAGAATCCCTAATGAAAAAGTCTAGCGAAATTACATCGCAAGATCTTAATGGCCAATTCACGATACTTCTCCGCATGTTGCTGAAGTCCCATGGTACGGCCATATCGTTCAATTCAGGTCAAATGAAACCGTTTATCGAACTTGCCATTGAAAGGATTGGCCTTATAATCGCTCCAAACGCTCCGAATAATCGGCGCTGTGTATGATCAGTAATTTTACGCTCCCAGGTCAGCTGAATCACGTACGGATCTCGCCGCTTACACGAAGTCCTCGAATATCCCAGTACTTGTAAGATTTCCATGGTGATTTTGCTTGAGTGAATAAATAACAAACGACAAATTTGCCAGGCGCCGCCAACACATTAAAGATCAATTTGCCCTAATTGTAAGCCCCTTTATTTGTGAAAATGTGTGTTTTTTCAATATTTCCACATTTTAAGTACTCAAGAATTCAGAATTTTGTTTCGTTGTGTCAGTTTGGCCAGTTTTCTATTTTTTCTTTGGTTTTTGTTATGCTCTTAAAACAGGCGAATATTGGGTTTAAAGTACTTCGAGTGCGAAGTATTTTAACACGGTTGAAAAAGTAGTAGATATAACCAACTTTTATAATTTTTAAACTTTTATGTCACAAATGAAACGAAATTGTTGAACTAAATATTTATTTAAGGTAGACCTCCAACAAATGTCATACCATTCTTATCAAGTTTGTTACACTTTTCGTTATGTTCTTTCAAGTTTTTATCACTTGAAAATTGAAAATAATTAGTAGGTATTTGTAAAACAAACGTACAGTGGTTCAATTAAACAATCAGGCACCAAAACTTTCTACATGTCTATTTTATATTCAAAATTAAAAGAAATTTAATTCACCAATTTTTGTTTATAAAACTTAAGGCTGTCGCAACATATACGCAAGATTTTTTAAATAGAAAATTCAAATAGAATTTATAATTGATGGCATATAGCACCAACGATAATCTTGTAACATATATTACTATTTCTGTAAGATTTGTAAATAACATATCCAACTTTTAGCACAGTGTTCTTTACAATATTTCTAACCTCCTCATATACGAGTATGTTGTTTAGACATTTTGGATGCTTTTACAAGCTTTATTGCATAAAAGCACGATAAAGCCACATGAACACAGTACAATTACTACATTTTATTTTTTCGGTATTGACGCTTATTTCCGATTAAATAAAATTTTATATAAAGTGAAAATTTCTACACATCCGATTACTTTATTGAGGCACTATTTTTATAATGATGATTATTCATAAGCAATAAATTTTTCTTATCAATACAAAGCAAATGATAACAACCGTTTTGAGGAGCGCTTAATGCCTTAACCTGTGGCTATTTTGACAATTAGGTGTTTAACATTACGAGCAGTCTAGTAGAGCTTATGAAGTACGTTTGTATTTAATAGTAAAACAATAAAATGTCTCGTCAATTTATATGTAATATTGTACACTCTCAATATGAAAATGCGTCGCACTGTATAGCGTCTTTTAAAAATTTCGTTTTTTAAGTGCTGCTCAATCTTGCGAATCGCCAATTTTTCATACGGAAGTGGACGATTCTTGCTGTTGTATTCTCCATTTTCCAATACCATTTTGCTCGTTTAATTTAGAGTGTGAAAAGGTTGAGGGAATTTTATAGAATTTACGTTTCTGTCGTGTATTACATAGTTATTCGCCGAAGATTTACACTGAGGCTACATTTACACAATGGGTTATCCAAATGTATTGAGTTATGTGTTTTACATGAGCAATTTTTCAATATAAATAATTCATAAATTTATGAATAGCCAGGACAATAGATATCATAATGAATTAGAAGTTGTGCATTATGAAACGTATGTAAAATCTCAATTTTAGGATACAAGTGTATGGAATTCCATATGTATCGAATACATATGGAAAACATGTTGTGTAAACGTAGCTTAAATTGTAATACGTTAGTAATACTAGCATTACACCAAGCGCCTTAATTTACCATTTAAAATTTTTTCAATTTTTTTTTTAACTTTCTTAATTTAAAATTTAAATTATCAACTTTATTTCGAATTTTCTCAATTTGATTAAGAGTTTTGTCAATTACAAATTGAAATTCTTCATTTCATTTGAAACTTTTTCAATTTTATTTGGAATTTTCCTAATTTCAATGAAAAAAGTGTGTAGTAAAATTTTCACATGTATTTTTTAAAGATTTAATTTTCTAACAAAATAACCATCAGTAACATCTGCTACTTCTGCCTCTAAATACTGCCTTCTCATTCTACAGTCTAGAATATTGTAGTTTTGTTCCTTTTGCGGTATTTTAGCAACAATTGGCCACAATAAAATGACTATTAAGCAATTGCCCAAAAATTAAATTCCGATTTTCCTTTTAAACTCGTTGTGCTCATATTGTTTCTTGTTTCTTGCTTTTAAATAAATAATTGTCCGAATCACGGCACGCACAAAGAAGCAAATGTTACTTTATACTTACTGATTCTTCATTATTCATTCCGACCAGGTGATTTGATGTAAAATTTTGGAACGAATTCCCGTCACCCTGGTCAATTTTTGGTTTGGAGACAAACTGGTTTCGGCTATGTGCCATCACTGTCATTTTTTGTTGTCTCCAAACCAAACTTGACAGGGAATGACGAACATTTTAAACTTTTATTTATATCCGAATTATATATTTTTTTATTTTAATTTGGCTCTTTAGTTTTTGTACTTTTTAAGACAAGAAAAAATATTTTTTCCCCGCTACGACCTTTACCGTCTTCTTTCTATCTACCCAAAATTTAACTAATAAGATGAGCGAATTTTAATTTGTATGTTTGATTAGAGGAAATACTTTTTTATCCCTCCGGGGTTAAATGTTCACTTTACAATTAACACAACATCACAACCATATGAATCCCATGATTTTTTATCAGTATAGACAATATGCCTGTTTTAAGCTTTTTAAAGCCCTTACGCAGGTTTTTTAAACTTCGAACCAGCTGGCCGTTAATAGTCCTTTATATACAACACATATAAAAATTACATTATTATTTTAGTATTGGCGACCGAAAGCCACTGGGACGGATACAATAAGCTATACCATAGCCGCGCAGTATACGCAAAAAAGTGAGAAATTTGCCCGCTAGTATACGGCCTCTACATACCAGATGTATAATACAGATTTTATTGTACTGGAGAGTACCGAGTGAGACTCACTTGAAGCTTTGCAAATGTGGAATAGTTTATTCTATATAACTCTTGCACTATAGCTATAGAGAATAAAGGGTTAATATTAGCGGAAAAGAAAAATCTGACCAAGTTCAAGAAACTTTAGTTTGTACATGAAATACTTGTGGGCTTAAAGTCGCTTGATTAGGTATGAAAGGCCGCTGGTGAAAATATTTATTTCAAGATGTGTAATTATAGGGGGACATGAAAGAAGTATAGAGAAAGGAGTTCGACAACTGCCAGTTATTACTAAGCCTAAATTAATGACGACTGCCTTTGACTAAGTGATAAATAAGGAGGTCGACAAATTATAGGCGAAAATTTGGGAATCAGTGAAAAAGGAAATGAGTTAATGATCGAATATATGCGTATAGAGATTTCCTGATCCAACCCACTTTTAGGAAATTTTTTGGCGCTAAAAATTGTCCCATGTTACGCATATGTTGGCCAGATCTTCAACACTTGGCTAGTAAAGGGTGTTTCTTTTAACGTATAGAATTTTAACATAAAATAAAGTGCAGATAAACTTATTATTTGCAAAGAACATTGATAAAATAATCACCGTTGTTTTTTATTACATTACATTAATAAAAAATACTATAAAAAACCTCTACAAAGAGAACTTGGTCGTACTTGAAAGACAATTTTATTCAATATGCTCCGCGGTCGAATCAAAAACACGGAAAAATAGTGAGTAGATAAACAGAGCTAGGATACTTTAAACAACAATTATAGTAATGCAGACTTAAGATGAAAAAACTTATAGAAGTAATTTTAAGTTGCTGTAAACTAAAAAAAATTATACAACATTTATTTTAAAATGTTTTTAGAAACAACAACGTGTGTATTTGTATTTGTTCCAAATATTTGCCCAAACATTTCTTTCAGTGAAAAGAACATCGAAAACAAATTCATTATGCTTCAGCTACTTAAAATCTAGTCAGAAACACCACATTATTAGCTATACGAGCTTGTGCTATCGTTAGTCTGTGGCCACATCCATGTCCGGTTTTAATATTCCAACAAATATGTGCTAAATTGCAAATAAGAAATATGCATCTGCTAATATCAGGTTCAAAAGACTGAAAAAAACACCCTTTACTACAAAAATAAGCCACACAAATATTTGGCCAATTTTTCCATTTGTTTTTGCAACAAAATTAAGTTTGTTTTGTTGGACGTTAAAAGTTAACAAACAACAATTGTTACAAATCACTTTAAAAATTACATTTTTTGTGCCCTAAATCAATTTATCCTTTCTTCAACCAAAGAAAAGTTGCTAAAGAACCAGCAATAGAAGAAAGAAGAAGTGCTTAGTTACAATAAAATCCCATATTTTTTTATTTACTTTTTAACTCATTTTTACTTGAATGTTACGAGGCATCTGATGCTACACCAACTACATGTATCGTAATACATTTTACGTTAATGTAACTTGTGTGTAAAAATAATTTTATAAGATTTTTTTGTTCAGAAAGTTTTCTTACTTGCTTTTTTATTAAATTTTTCACTTAAGTTTTATTCCCACTTAACTCTGGGCATGCTCGCTCAGCATGTAATAAGTATGTTAGTGTAAACAATGGGTTGACTTACATACTTACATTGTCTGTCGGTGAAGGCTAAAGGTAACTTTCTTCATCGCAAAGTTAACAAAAATGGTGTTAGTCGCCCCAAACTTTTATTTTTTGCTCGCAACTTTTGTATTTTGCCTAACACTTACGGATAAGGACTTGTTCTTCAGTTGTTGTTTTAGTCCTTTGTGGTATTAATGAAAGGAAGCAACGAAATTGTAACGAAACAATTGTAGTTTTAAATAGAGTTTTGTTTGCTTTGAATTAGAAGAAAAATTCTGGTGATATGAAAGTTTTTGATTTGTTAACTTTGTTTTATTGCTTTTATTTTCAAATATCCTGACAGTTTTAAACTTTTTAGTTACAGTAGGGTTAATGAAAAAATGTGCATCTTTAACCCACAGGTTGCTTATAAACAACTAGAATTATTTTAACATTATTTGAAACCCTCTATGGTTCCGTATGCTGGTCGTATTGAAGTATGTAAAACATTTTATTAAAGGTGACATGTCTAGTGCTGCTATTCTAATCATTATACGCTTGATAGTAAAATTAGTTACACAAAGTATAAAAATGATCACTCGCTTTAAAGATATGCGATCATAAAAGGGAGGCCCACTATTTCGATTTTGCTAGTTTTTAGCTGGACTATCCGAAGTAATAACAAATTAATTCCCACACAATGTGAAGCTATAATTTTGCAATTATTGAATAGAAAATTATATTTAATTTTTGTATGAACTGCCACGCCCATTGTTTGGATATCTTTTTTTTTACTAGACTATGCAATCTTAAAAAACGGTGTCTGTCCCAACTATTATGTATGATAAGAAATATATACTTTTTATGACAGATGTAGCGTGCACCGTTCCTATCATGCTTATTTTTACATTGACTATACGGGCTAATCACAAAGTGCCGCGTTTAAAGATTATCGCTTTAAAAAATTCCTCCATGTATGCGATAACGAACACTTACTTCGTGTGGAACGTGCCATATGCACAGTTTCATTCACGTGCGTTATAGCAAACAAAATTTGTTTGAGTGGAGCTGCTATGCCTATCGATTCGACTATTATGCGGACTGATAGCAAATTTATTCGTAACACTTTACTAATTTACTACTTTTCCATGTACACGATAATACATACTGGTATATGCGAAAAATTACGAAAATGCATGCGGATAAACACAAATATAATTTTAGAATAATATAGTCTGATTTGCCAACAAACGTTTGTACTTACACATCGACATTTCTAGGCAATGCTAATGTCTTAAATCTAGCCTGCAAGATCACATCGCCTATTTTGAAGGTTTGTTTAGAAAATGGCAGGTAATAAACAATCACTTTTAATTCGTATAGGGAAACATGCTCTTCTGTAGAAATTAAGACCACATCATCCCGCAAGATACACACTAATATAAAGTATCTCGACATCTTATATACACAAAGAAAAAACATGGTTGATGTAACCATAATAATATTATCTTATTATTGTACATACAAATAAAATGGTCCATTTAGAATAATAGAAAGGCAAAAAATGTATGTTACTGATTGGCAGCGGCTGGGCACGAACGCAAACGACTTAAACCATCTAATGCTTAATAGTCACAAGATTTTGTATATCATTTCTGTTAAGAACATTTTATAGTTGTTTTTATATAGTTAAAATACTTTGTTTGTGGTCAGAATTTTATTAAAATTTGTAGTAATTAACTGAAGCATGTTGCAAATTTTGTAAATAGAAAGCATTTAGTGATGGGATGTAAGCAATAACTTGTTTATGGCAACTAAAGGAATGCATAAAATGTCTTCGAATAACCGTTATACATATGTTTGCGACAACAATATATGGTTGACGTAACCATACCAAACCTATATGTTGTCGGGGAAGCTAGCTTTGTGAATTTGCTTCTGATTCAAATGCAGAAAATTTCAAAGTCGACAGAACGGAATGTTACGGAAGTTTATGGGAGCCTCATGGAATATAAAATTATGTGCATAAATATAGAAATCTAAGCCTTTCTTTAGTATAATCTGAAGTTATAAAAAATTTGGGAGCATGTTTAAGAGAGTATGAAAACTACACAAATCCTTTAGGTCGGATATTAAAATTACTGGATACGTTAGAACAAAAAGGAGACACCCTACCTACTTGGCGGTATTTATCATCCCGCCGGATGCACTCCCCATCCAAAACGAATAAAAATAAATTCTTTCTAAAGTATAACTTAAAAAATTATATTTAATCAATTGTCCCTTAAACGTTGATGTTTACGACAAAAGTCAAAGACATAAATAAATCGTATTTTTCAAACTGAACGTTATTTGAATGATAATTTTCTGGCATTTAGTGTATTTCTTCAATTTTCCGTTCATTAAAGTTTAATACTAGAAAGAATTTTTAATGAATCAACACTGGGAAACGTTGTAAACATTGTTGATCCCAGTATTAAAAAAATTTGTGATCACATTTTTGTGATGGCAAATACAGCTACAGAAAGAATTTTCTGAACCATACATCACGAAACACTTATATACATACGTCTCTTGTTCGTCGAATTTTTGAATGCGTATTTGTTATATGGAATCCTTACTTTAGTACGTATATTAACAGCATTGAATCTATACAAAAACATTTCCTTTCATTTTGCTTAAGAGGACTTGGATGGAATTCGTATGTGATACCTCTAATGAGATTATTAAGATATCACAAATCAAAAAACCCAAAGTATTCTTTAGTTTACGAGGTAAGCGAGGCAAGTAAACCAAAAAAAAAAAATACGTATCTGTGACTGTTCTTGATTTAGTGTGCGATATGTACGTCATACATTATAAATTTTATTAAGGTGCACGGTAGTGCGCCAGGTCAAGTTCAGCCGTAAAGCACACAGTGTGTATATTACACGAAACCATTCGCGCTGTATCTACATCACGTAATCATAAAATAATAAAACTTAAAACATAAGCACTCTACGTATAGGTTACCTCATAGGCCAAGTTTGCAATAAAAGCTTCCCAAAATATGAAGGTGTAAAAAGTTCATATTTTAGTACATATTCACTGGCTCACTCATCAATATAATGGGGCACTTCCACAGTAGCTAGAGAGCTGAAATTTGGCATACAGGTAGACCTTATTTATATAAGACACTTCCGCTATAGGTAGAGAGTTGGAATTTGGTATATAGATAGGCCTTGGAGAATAAATAATGAGAAAATGTTCATTTAGGGGACTAGAGTTTCCTCTTATTTTTATGGCGCATTTTCACAGTAGGTAAATAACTGAAATTTGATATAACCCAACCGTCTGTAAGTGCTAAGTTTAAAGAGGTTTTATACATACAATAACAAATAAAAGTAACTTAGAAAAAACGACTCAGATCCGCACAAAAACATAAATATGAAAATAATTCCAAGTTCCTATCCAAAAACGTCGGTCGTGAAAAGTACTGAGATCAAAATGAGGACCAAGTTTTTCATATGTACAATACCATCCCATTTCTAGGCAACTTGCTAGCTTGGCAAAATTGTTTTTAACTTTCTAATATGGGAAAGAATTGTGGGAAAAATGTAACCAAACTAGTAAATTGCCTAGAAATGGGATGGTATTGAACATATGCAGAACTTGGTAATTTTGATCTCAGTACTTTTTATGCCCGAAATTTTTGGATAGAAACTTGGCCTTGTATTCACATTTATGTTTTTGTGAGGATTTACTTTTAGTATTACTCTACTATCATATCCGTATTGGTATCACCGATATTTTTGTTTGCGTATCGGCATCGCATCGGCAAAAGGTGTACCGATGCATTCCTACTAAGCACCTCGTTTCTGCTGGTTTAATACGTAGTGATGTTGAAGTACCTGCTGTGAAAAATTAACTTTAATTTCTCAACTAGACCAACTCGCAACTCTCACCTGTTAAGTTTAAAATATCACCGATCTCATCATGCTAACAACGATTCATTTCGTGAAATATGCTTAAATTGTAACAATCTTTATTACTTAAAGTATAGACCTAAATAAATAAATATATAAATAATGATATTTATACCTGTGGTGTCCATCTTTTTCCATTTATAAAATTTAAAAAATATTTGTAGGAATGTGAGAAAACTTGACTTTATGGAAGAATATTTTTACTTTTGTACAAGTATGTAAATTTATTCTCTATGGCAACTTTTTTGTTCTTGTTTATTCCAGCTCATCAGCTTTAAAGATGGCAAAGTGGGTGTAAACTTTCTTGGTTATCATGCTGAGGCTGGTTTAGGTGGTGGCCAAAATGGTGGTGGCTTATTAGGTGGTCTGCATGCCTCGGCTGGCACACCATGGGGCCAAAATGCTGCTGCTGGCTTGGGTGGAAATGTTAATGGTAAGTTTTCAATTTAAACATTATTAAGCAAATGTTTATTATAAAGTTATTGATCTGCTTCTTAAGAAACGAGCTATGAAATTTCATAACACAATATTAAAACGAAATAGATATATACGTAGGGGTCCAACATAAGAGTGCTGTGAGAAGTGAGGCTAGTTTTTAGTTATTTACAATATACAATACCATATTTGGGGCCCTTATGCATCACATAGACTTTGCAACCATTGGTATAACTCAGTTGGTAATCAAGTCGGGTCTTTTGCCCGCAAACAATGCAAACAAAAAACATGTTGAGTAAAGACGGTATATAAAATTCGCAAAACATGATTTTTGTTTTGTCGCATAGATGGAAGTTCTACTATACTTTCTTCAGTAATTATTGATTTGCGAATTACGGTAGTACCTCTTTTTTCCAATCTGAATCGTTAAAAACTACACTGCACAAAATAATTCTACAATCATTTGCTTCTACATGCATCCAGTTTAAAGTTTTTAAATACGAGTAGTATTTTTATACTCTGGAAGTTGACTTCAGTTCCTTATCAAAATCTGTCATTGCTATGCTGCCACTACTACAATAAGCACAACATGGAATGGCCGGATTCCAACTTGCCAAAAAAAATCACAATTCATTGATTTTTCGTACAACCGGGTCACAATTTAATGCATCGGACCAACAAACGTTACAATCTCGTGTACCAACTCCTCAAGTTGTACCAACGGACACAACGTATGTGGCTTGTTTTATGATACTTGCTTTATTTCGCCCTTTCGTTATCTAGGACTGAAAGAGTAAAATAGGCAATGTAAGAACGAGAAGATTTATGTTTAAATCTACAAAGTCATTGTCTTTGCGACCGCTTTACCAAAATAATAGCATTTCGACCAGGCTTATGAAAAACTGTTATACAGTGTGAGGTCGAATGCTCCAATACAACTTTTATCCATAAAACTTATAGATTATGGCAACGAGAAACCACATGACCACAATAATCAAAAATACCAACGTATTTCCTTGCCGACTTGAGAATTTAACACTTATAACACACTTCTTAAAAAAGGGCTTTTTAACGTTCTTTCAAATGTTTTGGACTAGACAATGCGATAGGTAAACTTTCGAAAATATTTGCAGGGCCAATTGGTAAGCGAAACTTTGACTGTGTTTTTTTTTGTACCCGTTTTTAAAGGTTTAGCGGGCAAAAATTGTTTATTTTAGGTAGAAAAATATATATTAAGCAAAAGGAATGAAAAGGCATTAATAAATTTGCGTCTTGTTTAAGTTTTTCGCTATTTTGTTGTTTTTTAATTTCCGCTATAAAGGTTTGCTAATTACTTCTTGCATTTATTGCAACACACACTCGTTTATTATTTAATTTTCTTCGCCATTTAATTTTTTTATTCTTTCACACTTATGTGACTTTTCTTACTCCTTGCAACTAGTCGCTATCTTTTCTATCATTTTCTTTATTATTACTCTCTATTATTTCCACGAAAAATATGAAACTATTATTGCATAATTAATTTTACTGACACACTGAGAAATGTGCCCTGTGCCATCCATTTATAAAGAAAAACGTTGCATGCCATTTTTCTTTTTATCGATAAGACATACTGAAAAATAAATCCTTCTCCGGCGATAAGACACACAAAACGAAAAATTTTAATGCAACCAATTTTATCGTGTGTATTTGAACTTAGGATAATAGGGTTAAACATTTAAATTTTAAAGAGAACTGGCGACTTCATATTGCTTTAATATTATAAACATTGAAATTTATTATCATCTCATTGACTGGTGAAAGGCGCAAACAAAAAAAAACATGACTGTGGTAATAATACTTTCGAGAAATATGTTTTGATCAGGTCCCCCCTGACCATATTATGGTTGCAAATGTTATCATTAATATAATGCTTAAATAAGATAGGAATACTGTCTCTTGGTAACGCTATGTGATCATTATTTGATTTTATTAAACTTAAGAGTTTTTCCGCTTTTAGTTTACTTGTACTACACACATATTAAAACAATGAAAAATAATGCGTGGCTGTTCTCAAACATTATTTTATTTCACTTTACAGATACGATAGTCTACCTTATCATCGAGTATTTTAAATGTTTTAACGAGGACCGTACCCTTACCTTCACGTTGTTCTCGACGTGTCTAGAATACGTCCTTTAACACAGTTCAATTAATCCTTTTATACCCTTCAAAAGATTGAAAAGGGTTTATATAGTTTTGTTATTCCGTTTGTAATTTCTACAGTATTCATTTCAGACGTAACCAAGTATATATATTATGGATCCTTATAAGTAAGGAATTTCAATTACCAATGTCCGTCTGTCCGTCTGTCCGAACTTTCTGATGGCACTAGGCAACCCAGGATCTTGAAACTTGAACCACTTGATCAGTGCGTTTTCTTATTTTCACTCTTGCCGGGAAACGCTTATACACAAGCCCATTAACTTCGCATATTCTGAATACTTATCAAATTTGCTACAAAGTTCCCCTACAGAAATTATCATTCGGAGGCTGTCAGATAACCTACTGACTTAAATGTTGAACCGAATTAAAAAATTAAAAACTCATAATTTCAAAAACTAACAAAGAAAACCTACTTCCTCAAAAACCCGAAATTTCACAAAAAAATTTCAAAATTCAAAATGTTTTTAAATTTTAAATCAACACAAAATCGAAAAATTGGATTATAATTTTTTTTTTTTGCCAAAAAATTCAATGAAAATCGAAATTTTATGAAAAAATAAAGTTTACTAAAATTGAAATTTCACCACATTCTTTAATTTGGCAGAAGAGCTCAATAAGCAAAAACGTCGAAATTGCAACAATATCATTGTTTAGAAAACACAAAAACAAAAATCCAAAATTCACCACAAGTGGTGAATTCCAAAATAAATTACAATTTCAACTAGAAATTAAAAAGTCGTCAAAATCTTGAAAAACCATAAAAAATATAATTTAAAAAAAAAATTATTTACTCTGAAAAAAACGAAATTTTAGCATAACTTGGAAATTTACCAAAATTGAAAACTCAGCACAAACCCAAACATAGTTCAAAAATTTTAAATCACAAAAGTATAAAAATTTTATCAAAATCTTTAAATTAAAAAAACCTGATCTGCACACAAACCTTCAAAAAAAAATTTCGAAATTTTTCAACATTTGAAATTCACCACACATTCGAAAGTTTAACATAAAATCGAAATCTGGAATAAAAAATATTGTTTCAATTAAGACAAAAAATATAAAAATTCCTCGAAATATTTAAAAATCAAAAAAATATATACATATATAAATTCTGTAAAAAATCTCAATTAATCTGAAAAATGCAAACAACACAATTTTACCATAATCTTGGAATACACCGAAATCCGAAAAATCACCTCAATACCAAACTGTATTCGATAAATGTTAAATTAAAAATAAAAAAGAATGTTCCAAAAAATTTAAATTAAAAAAACCTGAAATTGCACCAACAAATTAAGAAATTGCACAAAATTTATAATTCACCATCGAAAGCCTGAAATAAAAAATTTATTTTCTGCAAAATCAATATTTAATAAAAAACCGAAAATTTACCAAAAAAAAAAAAAAAAAAAATACGGAAAAGCAGATTCAAAAAATTTTGTATTTTCACCACAACGCCTAAAATTCACAAAAACCAGTATTTAACGAAATCTGTGTTAAAAAAATGTATAACAAAATATCAAATTTCATAAGAAATGTGGAATCCAGTAAAATATTAAAAATTCTCTACAAAATTTTAATTTCATAAAAATTATAACTAACCACAAATCTAAATTAATCTAAAAATAAAAAAATTCCATAATTTGGAAACTCACCAAAATTTAAAAATTCATTACAAATCCAAACTATAGTCCAAGAATTTAAAATTAGAATATTAAAAAAAATGCCGAAAAAATTTAAATTTACAAAAAAAAAAATTAGGAAATCGCACAAAATATCAAATTTTGGAATTTCAACACAAAAACTTTAACTTAACCAAAATTTTTAAAATTTACCAAAAAGCCGAAAATTAAAAAAAAAACAAAATTTTACGAAAAAAGAACCTAAGTTTAAAGAAACCGTCATCCCTTGTCAAGTTTGGTTTGGAGACAAGGGATGACGGAAATTCGTTCCAAAATTCTACATCAAAACACCCTGTTGGAATATCAAATCAAGAATCATTTAAAGAAACCCGTAATTGCACAAAAAATTACGATTAATGTAAAATTTTGCAAAATTTTATATTCACAAAAGCTTTGAAAATTCACTACAAAGTCAAATAAAACTAAATAATTCACAAAGTAACACAGAAACTAAAATTCACGATATATCAAAACAAAACTTCAATTTTACAAAATTTTTGCAGTTTCACCACAAATTTGCAAAAAATCAATATTTTATGAAAAACGTCGCAATTTTTACAAAATTTACCAAAAAATCGAGAATTTATAAGCATTCAGAAAAAAAACTAATCGATCGAAAATGCTTATATTAAGATGTAAGGACTAAGCCGGAGGCCAAAATTAAATATCCCGAACAATCCTTTGCACCGGGAAAAATCTGAAGTACATTTTTAGTAGTTCATACTTTTGCAAAGGGTATATAAGATTCGGCACAGCCGAATACAGATGTTTTACTTGTTCATATTCTTTTGATTTTGCAACAGATCTGCTACGAGGCAACACATACATGTTCGAAATGTAACTTAACACTTGAATTGGATCATTACAAGGCAATATAATTTTTCTTTTTCAAGATTCAATCGACTTATGTTCCCCTGCATTTATTTGCAAAAAAAAAATAACTTTAACAAAAATGAGTTTATAAGTTCCGAATCCACAATATTTTATTCGAAAATCGAGACTCCCAAACGTTTTAACTGTTTTGTATTCATCATATATATATTTTTACTTTTTGTTTAGAATAAAAAACATTGCTGGAATAAATTACAATAAGCTTTTTTTCAATTAAAGCTTTGTTTAAATGCCCAAATGATAAATTTTATGTTAAAATTTTGGAAATTTTCTTTCAATTTTTATTTATTTTCCACAAATATGGGACATCACAGACTTGTGTTTTCATAAACGTTGTCCAAATTTTCGAGCAGCTAATTTCCAAATTATTCGCTTTTGCAAATCCTCATTCTAATTTCACTCGGAATACAGTGCAGGGACGTTTATCAGCATTAAGTAAAACATCAGCTTAAGAATATGAACTTTCATTGTTATTTCTAACTAATCATTCCAGCGTCATCATGGGTCGCTCAGTATAATCCTTTTTATGGAAGAAATATCACACTACATCTCATCTTGGATATCTATTCACTCCTTCTTTGCCGAAACAAATAGGTAGACTCAATAATGGCGGATCGATATTGGCAATCTGTAGCAGTCATGTTGTTTTGGCGGCGTCTGCTAAATCATAATCGGAAGTTGCATTATTACAAACAACGTCGATTTCTTGTCGTGCACGATCCAGCGATTTGTATACCTTACCGTAGACCTACTTACGTACAGGAATCCGGAGCTTATAGATAATGATCATAGACAACGCCGTCTGATCGCTGAGGGTCTTTGCGTTGGGAAAAGGTATGAATGGTTAGATAAAATACTACATTACCGTATACGGGACGACACCAACCCACTCGAGTTTCACCAGATAGCGCTGCTACTACTAAAGTTACTGTTCTCTGCAAATTTAAAGCCGACTACATTTGAATGATGTCATACATAATAGCATTCATTTCTACATCAACCCGTTTCTATTGGGAAACACTTTCTACCATATTCTACCTTCTCGACATAATGATTGTGATTACTATTTGACACTGTCTATATCATCTGTAAGTTTATAGTCGAGAAAACTATGTCTTTCCGTTGTGAGAATAAGAGTTTTATCACACTGACCTACTCCCTCGCCAAAGATGATATATTCCATAGTTTAAAATTTGACACGAATAGAATGGCAAATATATCACTGTGTTAAGCTCTATACTTTTTCGTGATAATCGGACTAAATCTGCAGAATTAATATAACTACTTTTACCTCCCCATATTTTAAAGCATTCTGGAAAAAATCGATGCTTATGCAAAAAACTTAAAATTTTATCCTGTTATCTACAGTCGAATTTCTCTTGTCTCAGCTTTAGGAAGAAATTTAAGATTTGTCATACAATATTTTTTTGGTATTACTTTAGTTAAACCCAAAGGCGTCAAATGTTCTAACATTTTTAAAACAATTCATGCGAATTGGGTTGGTATTAAATTTTTGGGAGTTAATAACAAAAGTAGTGATGGCAAAAAAATCGAATGAAAATATTCGACAAAAAATTATTTACAGTGTAGCAAAAAACATATGAGTTTACTTAAATTCTTAATTGGGTTCAGTGTTTAAGGCTTTTTAATTGATTTTTTTAAAACAGAATTTAAAAATAAGAGTTTGGAAAGGCGTTTTGTAGTCAAAATATTCCTTTTTCCTCGCGAGTGCGCCTGCTTTGGTACATACATTTAAATCAGGAAACAATATTTTTGTAGTTAGGGTACCACTGTTCCACTCCCAATACTCTCGTCTTAATGAGCTTTCTCAACCATTTCTATTCATACACCATAATCACTGATAGCGCAAATTATTCTCCGAAATGATTTTTTTTAATCTTGATTAATGCGGGCGTTCACATTGATTTGACACCAAATTTTCTACCATTATGCCAGAAAAATATTTTTAGCGGCATTTAGTGGTTGTCTGTTGGTTCGATTACTTTGGAAATAATTGATTGATCGAAAGAGAAATTTCGACACAATTAAATTGTTAATTGCAAAAAAAGAATCGATTAATAATAGTTCTTCGCTTAATCTTACCATCACTAAACACAAATTCACAAGGTTGTTGGTTCTTATGTCATTGGGAGCTGATTTAAAAACTGCACTTCATTACTTTAATCTGGTTTTGCTTTCCGACATAAACCGTTATATCTAAAGTGAAGAAGTGGCATAATATACTGGTATAACTTGAGAACGGTTTGTTCGATTTCGAAAATCCGTTAAAACATTGTTATTAAACACCTTCACTTTATTGTGAATAACATGAAAAATTGTGCATCGAATTTAATGAAATATGGCTCGTTTTGTTTGGAAGATGCTAACATATGTACGAGTAGGAAAGCAACGGAATTTTTATTGTTGTTTTATTCTCTATGAATTTTGTTGTCACAAGTTTCACAATATTTCTGAAACTTCTAAGCAGATTGAAAAACAATGTTGACACGGCATGAAAATAATAGGGGAACTCACTCTTGATTGCAAACAACCCTTGCAAACCTTGCAAATGTAGCAAGTCTAGCAATACCATAACAACAAAATGTATGAAACTAAGATTTGCTACACTTGAGCAAATATGCTATGGCAAAAATCGTTGCAGATTGGTAATTTGCAATGCTAAAACAACTGTTTATTACATTTTATTATTATTAAATCAAAACAAATAGACAACTGCGCTAACAAAGTTTCACGGCGGTAGAACCGTCTCAACAATTGCCTATGAAGAATTAAAATTGAAGCTAAAAGTGTTAAAAAATATTTGCTAAAATAGTAAGAATTAAAATATCAAACAAAACTCCATTGATTGATAAAAGTTTTTAGGAAGTTTATGCACACACAAAATACTTTCTTTGTGTAAACATTTTAGAGGCGGCGTTAGCGTTTATATACTGACTGCGGCTTAGCTTATTGCATGCGGCAAAGTTACTTTATGCAACTCTGTAATAAATTTGCTAAACGCTTAAAAATGACACTCACGCTTTGTGGCAGAAAATCATACTAAGTGTGCAAAATTGCAGATATGCAACGAAGAGTGATTTCCGCTAATGTTATGGAGTTTTGCAGTTTTTACATAACTGAATAACACAAACCGTTCTCCAGTTATGATAATATTTTTCGTGCTCTCGTTTTGTTTCTGACATAACTGGATACATCGAACTATATAATCGACGAGGATTAGTTTGAAAAAAATCGAGTAGAGATTCGAATTCAGCACCCGAAATAGCATTGAAACAACTTTCCTTTGCTTCAGTGTAAAAGCTTACCTGAATTTGTAAGGTTGTGTAATTCTATCGTGAGAGTTACATTGTTTGGTTTTTTTTATAATGATAGAATATGAACGGGAATGCAAAAAGTTTTTCTAAGAACTTACAAAATTGTAATAGGCATTTTTAATTTCCTTTCTAGGATACCGGACATTGGTTGTTTCCACGAATAACAATCTTTAGCCTTTTAAAATACTTTTCAACCAGTTCTCGTATTATATGCATCATAACTATCAGATGAAATATGAAATAAACCGCCAGTACAACTACATGTATATGCTGACACACAGTTCAAACTAATATTCCATTTTTTACAGGACGTGCTGCTGGTGTTCTATATGCCGGAGCACAGGCAACACCGGATGTTGGTGCCAGCGCTTTATTAGGTGGTGATACATCGCAAGGTGGTTTTAGTGGCTCTGAAGCACATGCAAACGGTAAAGTTAACAGCCATACACGTACCGTTGTGGCCAGTAATACACAGAAGGGATATGACAGTGCAGTGCCCCAATATCCACCACAACCTGCAGCTGAAAATGACAATGCCATACAAAAGATACGACCACCCAAAAAATATCATTCATCAGAACCGGTAAGAAAGTGAAATAAAAAATAAAATTAATTTCCTTGATTTAAGCAGGTTGTTGCAGATGTTTATAGTCCTCCAATTTATTGACAAATTAACGCAGATTTTAAATTGCAATTTCTTTATTATTTAATAATTTGTTTTTTAATTTTTTAGTTTGATAATGCAAATATACATGAGTATAGTGTTAATAATAACGGTGTTAAAACACCGGCAGCTACAGCAATTGTGTTAACAAAAACCATTACCAAAACCATATTTGCAACACCACACCCCAATAATGGAAAGTACCATATTGCACTGGATGCAAACGAAAATAATAATCATAATCATTTTACTACTTATAAACTCAATACGACATCATCTGCATTATCAGCAACACCTTCAGTCATTCCTCCATCCGTTTCATTAGGCCATTCTTTAAATGGGGACAACTTAAATGGTGCTAATAATCCAACAGCCATAATAATAACAAGAGATAGAACTAAACCCCGTACCCATGCTCATAAACATCGCCGTAATCATCAACCAAAGCGCATTATTTCTAACCGACAACGTCAACGTTCTAAAACAATTGTTAAGAGTATAGACCACAAACAAGAACAACAATTACCTGTAGCAGAGCTTCAAAACAATGCCTCGACACTGGGGTTGTTTCCTATAGATGAACAACAACAAAGCATTCCTAAAATTAACCACGATGAGGTAGCAAACCACATTTAATTTAAAGCAGGGGACCGCACGGCAGCAAGAGAAAAGAATACAAAAATAAATAATAATAAATTACTGGTGTAATTGTGGTGTTATTTTTATATAAAAGGGTTTCTAATAAGGGCGGTTCGATGTTGAAGTGGAAATTCTCTTTCCAGTTGATGCCCTATATATGGAATGTCCACTGCGGCTTATCACAGTGGCACGAACACGAGCAGTCCAACTTTCAAAGAATCTGCCACATAGATACGACTGAGTTTTAGCAATGTGACTTATTGGCATAAGAAAAAATTGTAGCTAGTACGATCTGAATGGCCAATCTACATGACATTTATAATAACGTACACTCAAATCAGTCATACATAATGTGCACTTTGGTGACGTAACATCGGCCTTCTAGAACAACATGTCGTCACTTTAAGGCTAAAGAAATTGGTTATCATTATTTTGCAGCGCCCGTCGTTGCCGGTGACTCCAGGTGATTTGAAGAAATTGCGGACCAATGTTGACGTCGTCCATAAATCCGCATCAAAAAAAAAATTTTTTTAATATATTGCCATCTGCGGACAATCGTGTCTGTTCATATGCAGCAATTAAGCTTGTTAACCATAACAATTCATTCAAAAATGCCCCTTGTCTCTAAAGAGGATTATCTGAACAACATTTGCCAAACTGTTTTGGCATCAATCTATAAATAATAAACAACATACTTGACTCACGCCGCCATAACAACATAGCCGCCTCATACTGTCAAAACCGATCCGCCATTATTGAAATACCCTTTAAATATGCGCTTTATTGGTTTCTAACCACCGCAAATATTATAAAATTATATATTTCTATTACTTAATTTATCTTTAAGGCTTGAGTTAGTTATGAACGGGTAATAAAAGGATATATCAAAATACACGCAAATTAAATAGAAAACATAGTTTTAAGTCTTTCGAATGTTTTATTTTATGGAATTATAAAGTACTTGAGATAGGAGTATTACATCACGCAAACAGTGGAGTTGAAAATTTAATTTTTAAAAGTGGTTATATTATTAAATACTTTCCTAAATAATCTTTATAAAGTTATTTTTAAAAAGTGTACTTTTTACAATATTACAAAGTCAAAAGATAATTTTAAATGTACTTCTTTGGAAATAAATTTTAAGAGGGTATATGTAAGGATTATACTTATTAGATATTAAATTTCAAATGATGCCTCTTTAAATGTACCTTTAAAATATGATATTTTAATAAGTACTTTTTTAAAAGAACTTGTTCGCAAAGTACTTAAAAAACTTGTGGAAAAGTATTTTTATAAGAAGCCGGAGTTTAGGATTTTTTTCCTAAAAGCCCTTGCGATTATTTTTTAAGCCATTTTCTACGAGGTACCTTATTAAGGATTGTTTTTCAAAGGTGTTTTTTAAACAATACTTTTTAATGCGATTTTTGAAAATTCTTTAATAGGTTACTTTTGTATGTTTTTGTAAGAAACTTTTTCAAAAATTACTTTCCCAATATGCATTTTCTCAGAGATTTTTTTGAGATATAATTTTTATAAGCTACCTTTCAGAAGCAATTCTTTCGTTTAGCACCTGTTTTCTGGAGGTACTTTTGTCATAATTTATTTAAAAATACTTTCTTCTTACGATAATTATATATCCGCATAAAACATAGATATGAAAACAAGGCCAATTTCGTCCGCAAAAAGTACTGGGATGTACAATACCATTTCTAGGCAAGTTGCTAGTTTGGTATTAGAAAGTTACAAAAAATGTTGTCAAGCTAGCAAGTTGCCTAGAAATGGTATGGTATTGTACATACATATAAAAATCTTGGCCCTCATTTTGATCTCGATACTTTTGACGGCCGAAATTTTTGTATAGGAACTTGGCGTTGTATTCTCATTTATGTTTTTGTTGGATCTGAGTCCTTTTTTCCATGTTATTTTTATTCGTTAATGTATGTATAAAACCTGTTTTAACTTAAAGCTTACAGGTGGTTAGATTATATCAAATTTCAGCTCTCTAGCTATAGTGGATGTGTCCCATATAGATAAAAAGTGTCCGTTTTCAGATTTTTTCTGTTTAGTTGTGCGCTAAGGCCTACCTGTATACCAAATTTCAACTTTTAATGTAAAACTTTCAAACTTGGCCTATGAGGTTACCTATACGTAAAGTCCTTATGTTTCATTATTTTATCTTATAAGTGGAGTAAAAACAGCGCGAACGGTTTTGTTTAGGCCTGAACTTGGCCTGGCAAACTACTATGCGCCTTAAATAGTACTTTCTATAAGGTAAACTTTTAAAGGCCTACTTTTCAAGAGTCATTGCTTAGAATGGTATTTTAAAACTTTTGTTCTTAAAGAGTGTACATTTGAAAACTAATATATGGGACAATATGTATATTAAACCCTTCCATAAAGTATTCTTATGAGTATATTTTTGTATAAATATAAATTAAACTAATTTAATTTATTAAAATTGTCCAAGCTTGAAGGTCTTTTTTAAATTAAATTTAATAAAAGGTCAAGAACAGCTATAATTTTAATAAATTAAATTAATTAAACTAAATATTTGAAATTAAACATCTAATTTTAAGTTTTTTTGCTCACCAACTGCTGGCTGGATTAGTAAATTAAACATTTATTAAGTTAAAAACACACAAGAACATACATACTCGTACACAGCTCTGGAATCTGGTAGAATTGTATGGTTTTGGCACATTATAAAACATTAACAAATCAACATGACGGTATCTTTTGGACCACAAGCTGTTTTTTTTTTTTTTTGTTTCGGTTATTTTGAAAACATAGAAATACTGGGAGAAAACAATATAATTGTGGTTTAATTCACATGGAAATATGTATGTTTTTGGCATGTTAAAATTTAATAATTTAGAAATAATTTTAAGTAAGAAAGGTTTATTTTAAACTCCATTAAAAATGATTAAACTTATATTTCTTTCACTTTGCAATTACAGCAACGGACCGGCACGCGTAAATTGGTAGCACCAACACCTGGTCCTTATGATTTACCAGCACCTGTTTGTGATAAAAATAAACAAGAATGCAAGAATGTGCACAGAGAAGTACGCTCCGATGTAGTACAAAATGCTTTGCAGGTTAAAATTTTAAATAAATATCAATTCTAAAAGTTTTCTTTAAAAAAGTATATTCTCCATTTCGACAGATTCCCATTGGTATTTTGCAATCTCTACAGAAAAGTCTTGGCAATCTAGGATCCCACTAGATGCAATTTTTAAATTTGGTGGAGAAATTACTCAACATTTTTACTAAATGGCATGAAAATAGGGTAGAGTTATAATAATCTTTAAAATATTTTTTGATCAGTAAAATTCGTTTTTTTTCACTTTTTTTGTATAAAATATTTAATAAAGAAATTCCATGTTTGGTCTTAATATTTAAGTGTTTAATAATTTTTGTTTACTTAAATGTTGGTATTTTCTGGAAATGGATATGTTTCATAATTAAAAATGCCAGCAAAATAGACGTAAGGATATTTTAGTTAAGGTAAACAAAAATATAGCTTTATAGCACTTGTTAGGCAATCGAATAGACAGTGCAATATTATACAGAATATATATAAGGAGCATAATTTTTAATATTATTAAAATTTATTTAAAAAAAATAACCCAAAAGCAATAAGATTAACCGCTATTATCAGTGTTGCGTTTAGAAAAACTAAGTTGCTTAACCCTTTGAGGAACAGACTTTTCTGACGACTCAATTATGTTTTTTTTTTTATTAATATATTCCCCAATCATAGTTATGTCAAAAACAATTGGCTACCCAGGTCCACTCCTGGGCCCTCATTTTGCTTGGGAAATATAGTTGCCTCTGGGTTAAAACTGAATGTTTTGACCTAACATTTTTTATTGAAAAGTATGATGATTTATGTATTTTTTATTTATTTAAACTTTTAAAAAGTAATTTATAAAGATTATGAAAAACTTTAAGATAATAGGTGCTAACGTGGTATTCGCCAAAGCAGTCAAGTAATGATGTGAAGCAAAGGAATACATTGCATAAAGTACAAAATACATTTGTTTGGCTATATTTACCATAGCTGGCGCAACGGACGCATCGTTTCCAATTTTCACCCTTTTTCATTTGATGTAAAGATTTCGGCTTACTTAAAGAGATACTTCCAGGTGTGGTTGCTTCTGGGAATATGGGTGATTGTGAACAGAATTCACTAATTAAATACTTTGCTAGAGCTGCCCGTAAATTAATCGAAGTCACCTTAGTCGCAGTAATGTTAGCCAACATGAGTTTGTTGTATATCACGTTGCTATTATGGACGCATAATTCGAAAAGGTCAAAGAACAATTGAATATAAAATCGGCATTTGCTTCTGCGATCGTACTCATAGTAAACATTTTTTTGGTTCATCAGATCGACACCTCCCATTCCCTTGTTTTAATGCTGGTCAATTTTAACTGTTTGGAATGCAATTTGTATACCGCAGTTGGTTCAATAAAAGTTGATGCCAGGTAAACAGCGCGAGTATCCACCTATTTAACTAAGGATATGCTATCGGATGTAAAATAACTTATGTCCTCACGCTTCATATTTTTATCGACCGGAAACTGCTTTGGTATCTGTTTTATATTGGTTTGATTTGTTCCGCATGTCATCATGTCATTTTGCTGTAGAATATTCAGCAAGGAAACGCTAGTAAAGAAGTTGTCGCAGTAAATTTCAAATCCTTCTTTTACTAGTGGTTTACATTCAAAACGACAGATTCACCAAGACCGTGCTCCACAGACGTCTTTTTAACGGAGTATATGTCCACGTTATACAGGTGTCTGACTCACACAAACACCTAAGTTTGAAGCCCCATATCACGGGCTTGTTCTTCATATACTGTTTCATGGCGTTATGTCCCTTTAACTTCACCATATATTCGTCAATTGATAACTTTTTGGAATATCTGTATGCGTCCGGCATAGCTGTATTTACATACTAGTTTATAATATATAGTTTATAATTATAATAAAACTGCACGCGCACACAATAATGAAAATAACAAAAACTGTAGTATATTTTTAGGCGATATATTTCAGTTTCAACCCACTGGCAAACACTTGCCAAACATGCTTAGGGTCATTCTGCGCAGGTTGAAACTTACACAAACTTCTCCATTATATATATTTGTGAAAGGTAAGAGTTGCCCCTAAAATATTCCCGAGTTTTAGCCATAAAGTCATAGGTTTTTTATAAACACTCGTCATCCAAAATTCAATTGTTGAATTGTTGTATCTCTAGTTATGTATATGCCGAATTGAAGATCAATTAAAGAAGTTTCAGTTTCTGTATATTTGAATTTTTTATTTTCAATAGAAAAAAATATTTGATTTAATTCTTTTAAGAAAGTTTTCAACTAAAAAATTTTTTTTTTTTAAATTTCCATATTGGCTGACAGTCTATGTTGCAACTATTCAATTAATTTAGTTAAACATATTTCGTAATTTTGACGTATAAATTCCTACGTTGCTCCACTTATTAAACTTGTTTAAATTTTGCTTTTTTAAACTTTATCAACCTCGTGAGAAAAAATTGGAAAAGGTCTTAAAAATGGTTGTTTTAAGGACGGAAACAAATTAAATTCTTCACTGTCGTCAGAGCAGAGGCTGCTGAGTAAGCCTGATTTATGCTTTGAGTAATTTAGTAATGTTGTTAGATTATTTGAGCATTATTTAACAAAACTACGCTTGAAGTGATAATTAAAAAAAGTTAATAAAAGCCCAGAACCCAAAACACAATTCTCGACCGTATGAAAGAAAAAAGAGTCATATTCAGCCTCAAAATGGTTAAAATGGCACTTCTGTTTGTAATAGCTCTAAATATGGAAACTTACGTGAGGATTCATAAACTAAATTATCAACAACCGATTCGCAGGGGGACATTACGGAAAGGTTGTGAAGAGTATATAACTTTTCATGGTTACTTTTATTTGGTTAGTCCGCCTAAAGACGTGACTCTACCGATGTTCTTATACAAGTGCCCTCCTTTCCAAAGCGATAGCTTTATATCTCATAAATTTTCTACTATAAACAATAGGCTAGCCTAATAAAACTCGGAAAGCGAATAATATGAACAAAAATCGCCCTCCTAAATATTGTAAGAATCGGCCCATAATTGGATGTTTTAATGTTGAATAAAGTTATATATTCTGAAAGGTAAAGAACACCAATAGCTAATATGGTGTTGCCATATGGAATAGAAATTACTAAAGTTAACAATCTACTAGGTATTTAATTTTCCGACTCTTTTTTAACTATCGGGAGTCAGGATTTCTTTTTTAAGTTCTTTCTGAAATATCCAAGATTTTGAAATTACGTCGTTATTGAATACTAATATATAGAACAAAACATTATTGGCAATAAATTTAATTTAAAAATACTTCAATATGTTTTTAAAAATGGAAATTTTAAATTTTTCGTCTCGAGCTTAAAACTTTATCTTAATTAATAAAGCCTCTTCCCGCACCGTCAGTTCGGTTTTCGAGCAAGACATAGTACTATTGAGCAAGTCCATAGGATGGTCACTATCATTAGATCGGCATTACAAAATTAGCAATCTTGTTCAGCTCTTTTTTGTGACATTTCCCAGGCATTTGATAAAGTCTGGCATGATGGGCTACTCACGAAAAGACCTCGAGTTCTAGGTGAAAACTGGCACAAGTTTCTTAAGAGGTAATTGACAGATAGAACGTTAAAGTAAGTTCAAAGCATCAAATTTCTAAAGAGGGGAATATCCCTTCAGGAGTCCCTGAAGGTACTATACTAGAGCCACTTTTATATATCAATTATACAGCGAATATGCCAACAAGCCCAAATACACATACGTCAAAGTTTGCAGACGACACTGCATTTAGAAATGTTCACCAGGATCCGAAGATTGCATTCGAACAACTTCAGTCTCATATTAACGGGCAAGAGGACTAGCTAATAAATTGGAGAATAAAGATTTATCTCTCGAAATGTGCTCATGTAACGCTTTCGCATAGAATGCAAAATTCTTCACCAATAAAAATAACAAATACCACTGTTGCAGTAGATGAACATGTTAAATATTTTCGTTTCCACCTTGATAGACGCATAACTTGGTTACGCATTATTGAGGCAAAAATCGCGCCCGTACAACATAGAACAATTCAACTACAGTAGTTTGTAGGAACCAATTCAACCCTGGTTTGATGGGGCATTGCTTGTGTATTAAACATTCAAAAGCTACAAAGGAGACAGGCTAGAATTTTACGACCCATTGGCATATAAGAAATGAAAATATCCATAGAGATCTAGAAGTCCCCCTATCCAGGAAGAAGCAAAAACATACACTACCAAATACGTAAAGAAACTAGTGGTCCAAAATTTTAATACAATAAATTTGTTATTACATTGGCAATAATAAATAAAGGAATTTTTAGAAATAAGATTTGAATAATTTTCTTTAAGAAAGATTCAATAAAATAAAATTAAAGCTCAACAAAAATCGCTATTGGGTCACGGCTAAAATATTTAAAACAATATACATATATTTTCACTAAAACAGTTTTTATTTCTTAGTTTTTATAATTTGGCTGTAACATTTCTCTCCATTTTGTTCTCGTCACATGATAGTAAGAGTATTATTTGGAAAAAGATCAAAGTATTATTTTCTGTTGTTTTTATATCACAACATTTTCGACAAAACAATCTAGGGAATAAAAAACTAACCGAATATGACCGTCATTTCGTACCGGCAACTTGCTCAAAATATTAATTTAATGAATCACTTGTTTTTATCGTCACTAACTACGAACGGTTACCAAAGGTAATCACTAAGTGTAAATAAACACTGCTCAGGTAGCAAAACTTAAGAATATTTCTAGTTTTATTAGAATTTCAGATTATTGTAGTAACTTTTGTATTTTATGTAGAATGAATACATACATATGCATGTATTTCCCGAATTCACAAACTGTCATAAAGTCATAGGTTTTATAATAATAACATAAAGAAATATGGCATGTAAAGAAAATAATAAAAAAAATTTTAACCAGATTTAAAAATTAGAGAAAATTTGCTAAAGTGAGTGAAATAATTAGTTGGGTAGATAAGTGAATATCTGGCAATTACTTTTTTAAGATTATTTCATTTAAAAGTTGCTCGCGGCCACGCCGTAGGTATTGGTATACTTACATACACCAATGGCAGATGTAATGTTGTCCTCCAGGGCTCAATTTGTGGCCGGATTGTGCCTGGATACGAAAGACTTCACAAAAAATAGGTTAGTGAAGTCAAATCGTATGATCTTGGCGGCCAAGGGACTGCTCCAAAACGTGGCGCAATGTTTTTGAAACCACGTGTCAAGCAAGTCTAATTGGTCTTCAATTTTGGGCAAACAAGTTGGTAATCAATGCACGGTACCTTGCTACACTGACTGGAAACAGTGTATCTGTCAGGGTGAATTTTGATAATAAAATTGAATGTTTTGGAAGCGTTGTTCCTTTCTTAGTCTATTCATGGTAAAATGGCTTTTTTCGAATTGTCACATGTCACGACTTTTTTTCTTACAATGAAAAAAGTTACTCTTAAAACCCGAATAGCACAAAATAACCCGGTACATTGCAACAGGAAATTGATTAAATGAAACAAGTTTTAGGCCGTAGCAAAATGAAATAATTTCATATTTTATGCCGGAGAGAACTTGTGGGTCTATTATATATAGGAGCGGAACTTCGGTTCAGTTGCCTACTTGCAACTAAAAATTTTCCGTTGTCAGAAATAGTATTATTTGGCAACTAGCATTACCAGCTGTCAGTTGGCATCTGTAATACATTTGCGGGCAACTAGCAACGCAACTGAAGTTTGGTTGCTATCCATAATCGGCCCATTGAAATTACAATTGGCATCTTTGTTTTATTTACAGATCTGAAAAGCAATCAAAAAGTTGTTAGCAGCCGTTTCCTTTGAATACGTGAGCCACGACCTATTCGTAGCTGATCCACACCCAGAATCCTATATTTGCTCATTACTGGAGAGATTGGAGCTTGCGTGGGAATCTAGAAGGTCGTTTTCTTACATTTTCACGCGCTAGGCAATACTCAGGGACATTATATTAGGATGGCTGGAGTGGCTCCCAATTAATGCTAGTTTATCTACTTTAAATATTTGCGGAGAAAATAATGCTGTGGCGTCAAATCGTACGCGTAAAGTAGCCAGTTTACAGGTCCATTAAGCATTGGTATAGGGTACATGCAAGAAAATAATTCCATTAGGTGCTGTGGGAAATATGCAAACATTGCTCAGTACCTGTTAAATCAGCTATCGCGAACAAGAAGTTGCCAATTTAAAGTTCTCCGTTCAAAAAAAACCCGTCCAGTAATAATAAAGGCATTACTTGAGTACTTTCTAGTAATACAGACGATTGAGATACCTGTCATAAAAAATGGTATTAATTGGTATTCAATGGTATTTTTTTTATTTTTTTGATTTGCAACTGGCAATTGAAACTAATATAATTTTTTTTGATTTGATTATTAGTCCCCGAAACTAAATCATACCCCAAGTTTGTCCGTTCATTTTTAATTTTTTTTTTATTTTCATCCTATTCAGTTCAAAAATGTCAAGCTTAAACAGTGAATGAATTTACCATGAAACTTGTTCACCCACTCTTGCCACCCACTACAATCATTTGTAATATAATTGCAGAATATCAAATATTTGTAAACCATTTTATTAGAAAGTTTGCCCTTTTTGTTACTGCTTTAATTTTTTCTTTCAAATTATTGTGGGGGCACCAATTCGCGAAACTGTAATAATAATAAATCAACATTAAAGCATAATTTCAAATTTCTTTGTTCATATACACGTATGTAGGTGTTATGAAAACTGTATCAAAGATACTACATTGTATTCGTACTCTGTAAGAGTACATTGGGAGAAATTACATCTTTCGAGAGTGAGGTTATGAGGAAACAACCCCAAGCAAATATTTATTGTGATTTATGTTTAAGTATCCATGGTTATTATTACGTCGATACGAACATACAAAAAATGTAGGCCATTCGACTTACGAGTATTATTGTGATAAAGTTTACTACAATATAAATAATTACATAAATATTTATTGTCAAAGAAAAAAGTCTATCTTAAATTACAGCCGTCATAGCATTGAAAACCGGTGGTAGTGAAACAGACTAGAGGCTTTGGTGGAACTCGAAACTACTACCCCCAATTATGCTATTAATCGGCCTAACATATTTCATGTGAATTTAGGCACAAACATGTTTCGAAATCACGGTGATTTTTTTGGTGTTCTGAAAATCCCAATTTTAAATCCAGACTCTCATTGCTCTAAACCCAGGTCTAACAGCTAATTTGCTTTGTTTTCAATTAAAAATTGTTATATGCTTCAGCTATTTGACAGAAAAATATAATAAATTGGCAATGTCAGACGTATTTTTTTGCTATGAAAAACAATACCATATCTGCCTAATAAAAAGGAAAAGTAATTTAAAAAAAGTAAACAAAACCACAAAAACTACAGCGTCTTCGTAAATTTTTAAATTTGAATGTTTTTCTGTGTAAAATCATTAATTTTATTATAAAAGTAAATAAAGAACACATTATATTGTTTACGATTTTAAAGCAATATGATTAAAATGTCAAGTGATTTGAAATCGGCAGCTAACTGACCGGTTAAAAAAATGTTTGTGCGCAGAAAACCTTTTCAGTGATTTCAAATCACATACGATAAAGTGATTTTCAGAATAAACTTATTTTATCACAATTTGCTGTCCTGCTTTGATTTATATGCACACACAAGGGAAGCAGTTGATCATAAGATCATTAGATCATTAGATCATAATTTCGGTGGATAACTGAAGAAGTTACGAGCCCTAAAAAACTTGATAACATGAGTTTATCGCCTTCGACTACCTTAATGAAATCGCAGGTTCATTATAAATTATTATAAATAAAGATTTTGCCATATCTTTTTAAATTATTTTTTATTTAAGCGAATATATATTTAAGGATTCCAAGTATTTGCAACTCTTAAAGAAACTACCAAAAAGTTCGCATTCTCTTCAGCCTTTTGTTCGACATTTGCTGTTTAGGGATTAAAGCATTTGAAGGTCTCGTCAAATCGAATCAAATTACATCAATGTATTGGAATATTTGTCATCCAGTATCTGAAGTAATAGAGAATGTTGACCAATTTTGAAAGTTGATTATCATGTGTAAATACATTTTTATACATATATACGAGTATTAAAGTTCTTTATACTAAACGCAGTTTGCCTGCTTAATTTATGTAACTTTCGAGTTCCCAAGCCTATAGACTTAGAACCTGACGTGTTTAAAAATGAATTATAATATGGAAATTTGTATTTTTAGGCAATATTTCCAAAAGGTTTCGGTGTTGACTTTCGATAAGGGTCTTCATTATACCAAGCTTTTTAGGCCAATCCGTAAGTATTGCTCGTGGTCGATAGCGCTAGATAATAACCAAAATCTTTCTTCCGAAATTGAATCATACTGTTCTGAACGGACTCTGCAAACATTTCGTAAACGAGTTTAAATACTCTATGAGGCATTTTCTCATCATGTCCCTCTCTCTCTCGTTTCGGTAATCAGAATTTCCCCCTAGATTTAAATCTGTAATATTTCTGTTAATAAGGATAAAGTTCTTAAACCTAATCTTACTAACATATGTCTGTGAGACACATGTCGGTAAGATTTGCAACGTTTTATGTTAAGATTAAGTCTGATTTTGTCGTTTTAAAGGAGAGAAATGAAGCTTTAAAGTTGATGTTTAAAGCAGGCTAATATATACGTTTGGAAAAAAATTTTATTTTAAAAAACAACTTCTATTCTTTTAAGATTTTATTCTTAACGAACGTTAACGTTACTGTCTCAAATAAAAAGACAATCGGAAATTCGTTTCAATATAACTTCTTGGAAAATAGTCCTAAATAATTTTTGGAATGAATTTCCGTCATCCCTTGTCAAGTTTGGTTTGGAGACAAACCGGTTTCGGCTATGTTCCATCTTCAATGTCAGCTCAGTTGTCTTCAAACCAAACTTGACAAGGGATGACGGAAATTCGTTCAAAAAATCTACATCAAAACACCCTGTCGGAATATCAAATCAAGAGTCCAAAATAAGTTAAATTTGGCTGAGGGGTACTTCTGAATAGGGAAATTACAATTATTAACTCGTTTTCAGCTTAACTTGACTTATGTACTTATTCCTTATTGCCACAGATATTTTCTTTCAGTCTAATTGAATATAGGTATGTACATAAAGGAAATAATTATTAAAACGTAACCACAAAATGTTTCCTTAAACAATAATAACAAAAAATACAGAAACGTTTAGACCTAAATTCAACAAAAGTCAACGAGGGAAAATTAAGAGAAAAGTTTTGTGAACATTGATTGGTATGAAAGTCGATATCTAAATCGTTTTAAGGTAATTTTTCTGAAAAGTAGAGAAAAAGGTACAAAATAAACACTCAAATTAAAACGTCTAACAGAAACACTCTACTCGTATTAACACATTGTTGACCGGCAATTTTACGCTGAAACTATCTCATGCCACCGGCTATTAATTTGCAATTCAATATGGAACTGGAACCTTCAATAAACTTTATTTATACATAATGAATTGAAATTAAATTTTATACATATCTTTTAGATAACTTTTAATATTTTTATTAGTATGATATGCTGTATAGCAATCACCTACGTGTAATGATACACATCAGATTTTGCAAATATATTTTGGTTCGCTCAAAAGATCCATTGACCAATAATCTCTCCAATGGGATTCTTTAGTTTGTCCCATCAATATCACTCATCCGAGAAACTTCTTCATATCCCTAGTGGAAGCATCCTCCCATGATAACATTTTATATAACTCTTTCAATTGGCAATGGCATACATTTTTTTGAGAAACTAGTAAATTAAACAAATCATTATCGAAAAGTAAATCCGTTACTTTACTTTGCATCACTAAGTTCGATAGATATACCCGAAATATTTAAAAAATCCTTCAAAGTTGGTGTAATATTACTTTCAATCCACTTATCTTCAAAATCACTTTTACTATCAGATTCTAGTACGTTTATATTTTGCCGTTTTGCTAGTTTAATCTTAGATTCATAACTGTCTTCCGATAAACTATCATTTTCCGAATCACTACAATTTATTTCCAAATCACTCGGACAATCGGATAACTCATCCGTGTATAATTCATTGAAAAATTCTTCGTTATCACTGTTAATGCCAAAAGGCCTTTCATAGCCGTTGACATTAATTATAACGAGGGACGAAAATTTCCCCCTTGTAACTAGTATATATATGCAGGCTGATTGTTACCTAATCTGCCTGTCTATTTCGCCCATAACGTCTAAGTGTGCCTGTCATATTGGCAAAACTGTCAAAATTGCTGTTTCCGGTTTGGTAAACTGAAAAAAGCTTCCTTGTTCTTCTAGCCGCCGAATAGAAAGGTAACCACAGCATTACTCAATAAATTCTTTGTCCAAACTACTAATTTCATTGTTTTATTTTTTCTTCACTGCTTTCTGTCATTTCCTACTGGGTTTGGAGACTTCCGACCAAACAAAATAGAAAACATAAATTTTATTTTGTTTCACCGATTGGCTCAGAGTCTAATTGATACATTGATAACATTTCATTTGCCATGTTTTCAAACCTTCCTGACATTCAGTTAGCTGATCCTAAGTTCTATTGCAGTTCCAAGATAGATATGTTGATTGCAGGTGACATCTTCCCTTCCATCGTTCGTACAGGCATAATCCATAATGTTTGTGAATCCTTAATAGCACAAGAAACCATTTTCGGCTGGATCCTTACAGGTCCGGTCTCAAGAAACTCAAATCACTCGTGTCACATTTTTGTGAAATCTCCTTAGATAAGCAGATTTCACGATTTTGGGAGGTGGAGAATCTTCCGAAGAAGAACTTAATGTCTCCCGCTTATAAATCATGTGAGGATTTATATTTAAGGACGACAACGAGAAATCCTGACGGAAGGTATACAGTTTCTTTGCCCTTTAAGGAAGGGTTTCCTGATAATTTAAATATCGGCCATTCGCGATCCAATGCAATGGCACAGTTCTTCCGAAATGAGGCCAGACTTCTTCGATCTCCGAATCTTAAACGTACTTATGACAACGTGGTTCAAGAGTATGAAGATTTAGGTCATATGGTTAAAATTAAAGTACCTACCTCCTTTGAATTTTCAAAAGTTTACTATTTACCACATCATCCGGTAGTAAAACCCGATAGTACTACCACGAAAGTGCGGGTGGTATTTAATGCTTCCGCTCTTTCATCCAATGGACTAAGCCTAAATTCATTACTTCACACCGGACCAGTTCTTCAAAATGATATAACAATTCTAATGTTAAAATGGCGATTTTTCCGATTTGTTTTTAATTCGGACATACAGCAGATGTACAGACAGATTTTAGTGAGTCACAAGCATACTCCTTACCAGCGAATTTTATTTCGAAGTAATCCAAATAATCCGATTTGCCATTACGAGCTGAAAACGGTAACGTTCGGTGTCAATTGCGCACCATATCTATCTATTCGGACCTTACTACTGTTAGCCAATGATGTCGAAACTATTTATCCTATAGCAAGTTCCATACTTCGAAGTTCTATGTATGTTGATGATGTAATTGCCGGATCTCACACAAAACATGAGGCCATAAAAGCAAAAACTGAGCTTGTCCATACTCTAAATTCTGCGGGATTTTCACTAAGAAAGTGGACGTCCAATTCCAAAGATATCTTAGCGGATATTCCATCCGGCCATCTTCTAAATGAAGACTTCCTGAAGTTTACGGATAGCAGTTGAGCGAAAACATTGGGCATCAGATGGAATGCGCGCTTGGATGAATTCTACTTCTCTGCTAATCCATGGACAGAGAATTCACCCTATACTAAAAGAGAAGTTCTATCCAACATTGCCAAACTCTTTGATCCTGCTGGTTGGTTGGCACCATGTGTGGTACAAGCGAAAATCTTGATGCAGCAAATATGGGTGGATCGTAACGATTGGGATGAAATTTTAGCTCCAAATACACTTTCACAATGGAAAGCTTTTCAATCCAATTTTTCAGTGATCAATACCATTCGAATTCCTCGATGGGTTGATTTTTGTCCAAATGCCGATGTCCAATTCCATGGATTCTGTGATGCTTCTGAGAAAGCATACGCAGCGGCATTATATGTACGTATATCACATGCTGGCTCCGTTTCTACCCATTTATTATTGTCAAAAACTAAAGTAGCTCCTATAAAAACACTCTCTATTCCGAGATTAGAATTATGCGGGGCGGTTCTCCTAGCCGAAATGGTGGATAACCTAATACCACAATTAGATGTCGAAAAGTACGTTGTATATTGTTGGACGGATTCAACGATAGTGTTATCATGGCTTGCAAAACCACCCTGTAGCTGGTTGACCTTTGTGGCGAACCGAGTCTCAAAAATATCTCAGGTTCTAAATTATTCACAATGGAATCATGTTAGCTCGGAACTGAATCCTGCAGATCTCGCCAGTCGCGGTGTTTGTCCAAAGGAACTAATAGACAATGAGCTTTGGTGGTTTGGGCCGCAATGGCTTAGAAGTTCCAAATCACATTGGCCCTGTTCTACCTTATCCGATATTCCTAATACTAACCTCGAAATTAAACCAATTAAGGTATATTTCTCATATTTTGCGAATTTCGAGGATTTACTAGATAGATTTTCCTCATTTCATAAAGCGCTGCGCGTAATGGCATACGTTTACAGGTTTCTCCACCGCACTCATCATCGTTACAAACTAGATTTTTCTCAGAACACCCATATATTATCTAGCTCTGAAATTACTCTGGTTAAGTGCAAGCTTATATCTGTCTCTCAAAAGGCATGGTATCCCAATGAGTACCAAGCTCTTTAAGCCAGGCAAACCATACCAAAATCCAGCACTATATTGAATTTAAACCCATTTTTGGACTCTGAAGGGATAATGCGTTCTTGTGGTCGACTGCATTCTTCACCTGGACTTACGTATAATGAAAAAAAAATCCAATCATCATCCCTTACAATTCGCAATATTCAAGGCTTTAGTCCTGAGATTACTGAGAACACAATTCTGGATTCCGAAGGCAAAAAACTTAATAAAAGCAACTATCAACAAATGTAAGATTTGCCTTATTTACAAGAAAAGATGTCAAAAGCAAATAATGGCGGCACTTCCTGCAGAAAGAACTGAAATAACGCGACCATTTACCCATACTGGTTTAGATTTTACTGGTCCATTCGACGTAAAAACTTATTCTGGACGTTCTCGTCGCATTTCAAAAGGATACGTGTGCGTTTTCGTGTGCTTCGCGACCAAAGCCATACACTTGGAAGCTACTTCTGATTTGTCCACACAATCGTTTTTAGCAGCGTTTAGTCGTTTCGTCTCACGCCGATAACGGGTCAAACTTCGTTGGTGCCTCTAAAGTCTTAGCCAGAGAATTTCTTACCACTTCCAAACAGCGTATACAAAGTAATTACGCTCACCAAAATATTTCCTGGCACTTTATTCCACCAGGGTCCCCTCACATGGGCGGATTATGAGTTTTAAGGCCCACTTCCGAAAGATCGCCGGTAGCTGCAAATATACCTATGAGGAACTTTCAACTCTATTATCCAAGGTTGAGTCCTGTTTGAATTCCAGACCTATTTCCCGTATCTCGACGGATCCTACCGATCTTTGTGCGTTGACCCTAGGACACTTTCTCATAGGTTCGCCAATATTAGCTCCAGTGGATCCTGAGATAAAGAACTCATCAATGTCTATGATAAATCGATGGCAAAGACTAAAATTAATTCAGCAGAACTTCTGTTCAAGATGGAAAAACGAATATTTAAGAGAAATTAATAAGAGAGTTAAATGGCAACGACCAGAAGAGAATATTAAAGAGGGAGCTATGGTATTGATTACCAGGCCTATAGTCAAACTCATATTGTTACCCGTTTCATTTTATGGTTCCTTTAAAGTATACTTTTTTACAGCATATCTCTTTTTTTCCAGCCCAAGATGCCAAAAATTTTCACTGGATCTACAAAATCCAAAAGTTTTCTTGATACCTACAACTCTTTTCCTTGCCGTCTTTGTTACCGCCCTCATCCGCTCCGTGCCTGCAGAAAATTCCGGCCATGAATATGTCCGATCGTATTCGTGCGGTACGAGAGAACCAATATTGTCCTAACTGTTTGGCACACGACCATTCACAGGGAAAATGTTTCGCTATATATGGATGTAAATACTGTAAAAAATTCCATCATACTTTGCTGCATGTCCACCCTAAGCTGGTGAAAGGTCTTTTAACGTCGCGTTCTGAATCCCGCTCAAGATCTAGGTCGCCGCAATCAAGACCATCTACATCGTCCAAAAATCGTGGTTTGCCAGCCGCTAAGCCGACAACCGTATTATCGCCAGCAACAAGTACGAAAGCATCTTCTTTGACGTCTATACTATACCAAAATACGCTAGTCCTTCTACCTACCGTACTGGTGAAAGTGGGTTCCACCACGTCACACGCGAGTTAAGTCAACCAGCCATTCTAATAACACCTCAACCCATTCCCTGCCTATTAATTGGCAACGACAAATTATTTCCTTGATCAGCAAAATTAATAAACTGAATGCCCAATTTCAAAAAGTTCAGCGAACTAATTTCGCAATCCAATTTTAAAGAGTTCAGTAAACTTATTTCGCAAGTAACACTTCCTCATTGAAACACTTGTTATTTTTATTTCAAGAAACTATACCTGAGTAAACACTTTGTAAGCATTTTTAATTATTGATTTAACTTTGAACTTTTACTTCATGAAACAATAGCTGAGTAAACACTTTGTAAACATTTTAATTATTGATTAAATATTTAACTTTTAACTTTTAAGTCTCAGTTTTATGAAAGAAGTGATATAATAAAGAACCATAAAAAAATTTAAAACTTATTATTATTATTATTTTTTTTTTAACTCAACCTAACTCGGTCTCGTTAGTGGCGCAGTCGATATAAAAGAACCTAGTAACGGAAAAATAAGTGATTATCCTGAAGGACACTATTAAACCGTTAAACATAAAAAAAGAAAAAAATAAAATAAAAAAAATTGTACGAACCTTTTCGACGTCTAAAGACAATATAGCACCAAAGAGCTATATCGAAAAAAAAACAAAAAACCCACAAAAGAAAAAACAAACGTTACATTGTGAAGTGCTTAAAGACATCATTTCTATAAAGAAAAAACTAGTCGATATAAAAATGTCTACACCACAAAGCACCAATAACTTACCAGCACCAACCGTACTATCTGGATCTGACTTGATAAAGGAAGCAGCCCGGATAAAAGAATTCCATGGTACAAAAGACTATGATCTATCATCTTTTATAAGAGAAGTGGAGCTGATATTGCCACTATTCCAAGAAGGACCGGCTCTACAGGTAGTAAGGGCCCTACGACCAGAATCAACATGGGATAGAATAAAGGAAGAACTAATAAAAAACTTTGGCATCAAGGAAGGGTATCACAACCTCTACCATCAGGCGATTAATATGAAAAACTTCAATAACGTAAGCGAATATTTTAAGAACCCTAGAAATATATTAGACAAATTGAATACTAAGTATGAATTTGACATAAATAAACCTCTGGAGTTCTCACCTCCTACAAATGAATCAATTGTACTAAAAACATTTTTGAACGGTATCCATCCAAATTTGGCTAGCATTGTTTATAGTAGAAATATATCCACCCTTAGGGAGGCTTATTACGTTTTGGAAGAGACAGGAATACTAAGACAATATGACAATAGGTTTTAGAAATACACATATACACATCAGCGATACCAACAACAGGGAAACCATAACGAAAACGGACAGAACAGGACATACCAACAGAAACAAACCTTTACACATCAATCACCCCAATATTCGAACAGAACTTTTGAACATAATAATAATGGGGCTACCCCAATGGAAGTAGACCATATCGAGAATAATAATACAGGAGAGGTAAATTTTCAGTGTCAAGCCCTAAAATTCGTTTACCGATAGTAGAATTAAGTATAGGAAACACGAGCATTAAATGTCTACTTGATACAGAATCAACGACCTCATTGCTTAACGGAAAATTATTACCAAAATTTGAAAGGACAAAACTAGAAAAACCTATATTCTTTAATACGATAAATGGTAAATTTTGTATTAACGAGGAAATTATTACACCCCTTCCTAGGGAATTTAAAGAAGACAATCTTATGTGCTGGAAATTAACTAACTTTAATGGAAAAAATTTCGATGCTTTAATAGGGCAGAATATATTGAAAGCTTTTTCAGCAATCATAAATCTTGAGGAAGACTTCTTACAAATAAACGGCAATAAAATCAAATTTATAGATTCTTGTCCATACAATTTAGAGGAAATTCAATCCTTAGAAATACAATCAGATAACATTTTAGATAAATTAAAACGTAATGATATGAACAAAGAAGAAGAAACATTTTTAACGGAACTTATTCAGAAAAATTCTGATCTATTTTTCCAAGAGGGTAACTTACTTACTCACACTCACGAAGTACAACACGAGATTACAACAACGATTAACAAACCGGTATATTCAAAGATATATAGGTACCCTCAAATCCATGAAGAAGAAATCAATAAGCAAATGCGGGAAATGTTGGAACAAGGGATAATTAGGGAAAGTATATCTCCATACAATTCTCCTTTATGGATTGTACCCAAGAAGTCGGACAATTCAATGAAAAAAAAATGGAGAATAGTGATAGACTATAGGGCTTTGAATGAAATAACTGTCAGTGATAAATTTCCCATCCCAAATATTGACACAATTTTGGAAAAGCTTGATCGAGCACAGTACTTCACGACTCTCGACTTAGCCAAAGGCTTTCATCAGATCCTTATCAAAGAGGAAGATAGGAAGAAAACAGCATTTTCTACTCCATTAGGACATTACGAATTCGTTCGTTTGCCTTTTGGACTAAAAAACGCCCCTGCTACTTTTCAAAGATTAATAAATTCAGTACTAAGGGAGTACATTAATAAAATATGTGTTGTATATCTTGACGATATTTTAATTTTTAGTAGTACAATACAGGAACATAAGGATAGTATATAGAAAATTTTCAATGCTCTTAGAAAACATAATCTCAAGATTCAAGTTGATAAGTGCAGTTTTTTCGCAAAATCTACCGAATATCTAGGACACATTCTTACCACTGAGGGAATCAAACCTAATCCGAACAAAATCGAGACTATCCAGAAACTAAAACTTCCAGAAAATCAGAAACAGATAAAGTCATTCCCAGGTATAACAGGATATTATAGGAAATTCATAAAGGACTACGCTAAAATTACCCATGGTTTAACAAAATATTTAAAAAAGGACACCAAGATAAATAAAAATGATCCTCAATATACAGATGCATTCTACAAACTTAAGAGACTACTGACCGATACACCCATTCTTAAATACCAAGATTTTAAACGGAAATTTAGATTAGCAACAGATGCCAGCGAATTCGCAATAGGTGCAGTAATAACACAGGATAATCATCCTATCAGTTACGCAAGTAGAACTCTAAATGAACACGAAAGAAGATACTCAACAACAGAAAAGGAATTGTTGGCTATCGTTTGGGGAGTAAATTACTTCAGGCCATACGTATATGGAAGAAGCTTTGACCTTATGACAGATCACCAACCACTAAAATGGCTACAAACAAAATATAAAGGAAAAGACATAAATCCTAGAATTCAACGTTGGTTACTCAAGCTTGGCGAATACGATATTAACATCGGGTATATCAAAGGCAAGGAGAATACTCTAGCCGATTTTCTCAGTAGAATTAATGCAGATACTGGCGAAATTTGTGCAGTAGATGAAAATACAAGGGACATGGAACTAGACAATATAAGTACAACCGCTACTATTCACTCTCAAGAAGAGGAACTAAACGCTCATTTTCCCATATTAGAGTCAGTCGTTAACCGTTTTTATACCCAAATAATCCTGACAGAGAATAAGACGGAAGAAATTAGAATAGTTGACAATAAAAGAAAAATTTTTGTATGTCTAGACGATATTAGGAGTGGATTTATGTCGGACATTTTCAGAAGATTTATAAAAACGGGGAAAGTAGGTATTTATTCAGGCATTTCAGATTCAGACTATAATATTGTGCAACAGAAGCTAATAGAGTTATTTAATGGTAGTGTAAAATTCTACAGATGCTCATATCATGCTAAGGATATGAGAACTGAGGAAGAAGCTTACAGATATATTCAAAAATATCACAAAGAAGAAACTGGACATGCAGGGATAAATGAAAATTATCAGGGTTTAAAAAATACAATATACTTCAAAAATATATTAACAATTGCGACATTTGTTGTAGAGGTAAATACGACAGAAAACCATACAAACCGAAATTCTTTATAACGGAAACACCCACAGATACAAATAAGATAATACACATGGACACTTACGTAATTAAGAAACATAGTTTTCTAACCATCATAGACAAATTTTCGAAACAAGCTACCACTATTCACTTAGAAGACAGAAACAGTATAACACTTATAGAAAAACTTCGTTTATATTTCTCTCTCACCTCAAAACCGAAACGCATAGTAGCTGACAACGAATTCAACTCAACAAACGTAAAAGATTTTCTTAGGCAAGAACAAGTGGAAATTCATTTTACAAAGCCAAATTCTCATACCGGAAATGCGGATATCGAAAGGTTTCACAGCACCTTAGCAGAAAGATTTCGAACGTTAGAAATAGAAAATTCAGGTTTAACAGTCCAGGAAAAAATATATAAATGTACTGAATGGTACAACAGATCCATCCATTCCGTAACCAAGACAAGACCAATAGACATAGCAAATGGAAAAGTAGAAAAGAACAAAATTTATAATTTACTACGGACCACAAAAGAGAGAAAAATTACAAAGTTGAATATCGACAGGGAGGAATATCAAAACACAAATCAGGAAGGGTACGTGAAGAACTATAAGGCTGTTAGACATAAACAAGAACCTAAATACAAGAAAATGAAATTATCAAATATTCACCCAACTAACATAAAAAGGACTACTCAATTTTCAGGTACATATGACACTGTTAATAACCATAATAATGACGCTCTTCACTGTAAATAACACCACATTAATTGTTGAAAACATCAATAGTACCAATGGCTTCGCTGAAATCGCACTAGATGACGTAGACATAACTTACAACTACAACACTATTCTACACATCATTGACCCAAAGGAAATTCAATACGTCATAGAAGGACTCGAAGAAAATACAAAAGTAATATCAAATATCAACGACAAACACTTCCTTCATATAGAACTGGAAAAAGCAAAATCAAAACTCAAGACAATCATTCCTACCAGACATCCGAGAGGACTAATAAACTTTATTGGAACAGGCATGAAATGGCTATATGGCACAATGGACGATTTCGACAGGACGGAAATAGAAAGACATTTACTAACAATTTACAACAACAATAATGCAATAATAGAAAACCTTAACGGAAACATAGAGATAAACCACGTATTTAACAAAACAATTTCAAAACTAAAAGGCGCAATAGAAAGTGACAGAACACAGATTACCACAAAATTAAATCAAATATCCAAGAATGACGAAGAATTCGAAAATAAGCTCCTACATATATTTGGATATATTGCTAAAAATTAAAATTCTGCTAGACAATATTGAACACATACAAAATAATCTTGTAGCCACAAAAACAAATACTATGAATAATAATGTATTAACAAGCGAAGAAATAATTCGTTACAACATCGATCTCTACAAAATGCAAAATACAAGATTAAGTGCAGGGCAGTATAAAGAAAATAAAATAATTTTTATAATACAAATACCTAAAGATATAAGAAAAGTCAAAATATCAATTTTTGTACCTATACCTAATGAAAACAAAAAAGAACTTGTTTTTGAAAAACGAGAAATCTTAAAAATAAACAATTCAATTTATGATTTTAATAATGAAGTAAAAAGAAGTAATTTAAGAAAATCAAATTTATGCATTTTTACCAACAAATGTTTAAGAAGAACTAACAAGCAAATAGAAACCATAGAAATAAAACCAGACTTAATAATTACAAAAAATCACGTAAATTCTATAGTCAATAGCAGCTGTAATAATAGAATATTCAATTTGAATGGAAATCAATTAATAACATTTAATAAATGTAAACTAGATATAAATGAAGACCTTTATCATAATTCAGAGGATAGGTTTGAACAACATTTTCTGGTTAACAATAAATTTAACTTAAATAATCTCACATCTCAGCTAACGTTTGATGAAATAGTATCCAATCAAATCGAAAATATTCAGAAAATCGAGGAAATTAGATTTCATAAAAAATGCAACTATGCTTTTAATGGCCTAGCTTTGGCGTTTAGTTTATTAGCCCTGACAATAGTAATTATACTTTACATATATAAGAAAATAAAAAATCAAAAAACCAAAAAAACTCAGGAGAGTTTTCAGTCGAACGGGGGAGGAGTTAAGTCAACCAGCCATTCTAATAACACCTCAACCCATTCCCTGCCTATTAATTGGCAACGATAAATTATTTCCTTGATCAGCAAAATTAATAAACTGAATACCCAATTTCAAAAAGTTCAGCGAACTAATTTCGCAATCCAATTTTAAAGAGTTCAGTAAACTTACTTCGCAAGTAACACTTCCTCATTGAAACACTTGTTATTTTTATTTCAAGAAACTATAGCTGAGTAAACACTTTGTAAACATTTTAATTATTGATTAAATATTTAACTTTTAAGTCTCAGTTTTAAAAAAGAAGTGATATAATAAAGAACCATAAACAAATTTAAAACTTATTATTATTATTTTTTTCTTTTTAACTCAACCTAACTCGGTCTCCTTAGTCGCGCGATGCTTATTAGATTCAGGATCACCGATAAGTCGAGTTTCGAAAGCGTTAATTGATAAACTGCACTTAACTGCTTACACCCTACGCGATGAGACATTATGTCCGATGATACTAAAGTAAAGATTTGATTCCACTTCCAAGATCGAGGGTACCTTCAGGGTAGACCATCGTATAGCAATCCGAACCCCTTCGCAGTCCCTTCCTGAATCCTACAAAAAACACTTTAAGGATTTATTTTTAGCGGACTCCCATTTTCATGAGTCTGCTGCAATAGATATAGTCATTGGAGTTGATTTATATCCTAAGATCATGTTCCAGGGAGTTTTCTCGAGAACTGGATTTCCAACAGCTCAAAGCACCTTATTTGGATGGACAATTTATGGTCCATGCAGTCTGTAGATTTCCGAATAATGCACTTTAACTTTCTATCTATAACATATGGTCAGTAACAAGCAAATAACAAAACGAAATCCTGTAGTTTAAGTTTACTCATACATTTTAATTTCTGAGATTATTTGAATTAAAATCTTATTATTATAATTAATTTCTATTGTATACGTACACCACATTTAAAGAATTCCTTGTAGTCAATTAAGAACAAAAATTAATTATACTTACTCCTAAGATTACCTTTTTAAATCTGTTTATAGTTTCTTCTGAACAGCATTTTTGACAGGACCAAAATTGACATCTATTTTTTAATGCCAAAAGGCCTTTCATAGCCGTTGACATTAGTTATAACGAGGGACGAAAATTTCCCCCTTGTAACTAGTATATATATGCAGGCTGATTGTCGCCTAATCTGCCTGTCTATTTCGCCCATAACGTCTAAGTGTGCCTGTCATATTGGCAAAACTGTCAAAATTGCTGTTTCCGGTTTGGTAAACTGAAAAAAGCTTCCTTGTTCTTCTAGCCGCCGAATAGAAAGGTAACCACAGCATTACTCAAAAAATTCTTTATCCAAACTACTAATTTCATTGTTTTATTTTTTCTTCACTGCTTTCTGTGATTTCCTACTGGGTTTGGAGACTTCCGAGCAAACAAAATAGAAAACATAAATTTTATTTTGTTTCATCGATTGGCTCAGAGTCTAATTGATGCAATCATTTTCCAGCCAGATTTCATCCCTGTATTCCGACAGAAACAATCACCATCTGCCATGGTTGCAATTTTTACAGAACAAAAATTGTTATAAAAATCTGAATATCTAGAAAAATAACTGTTTTTTATAATTAAAGAGACACGTCTAAGCACGTTGAACAAAGCTTTTGTAGTATTCGCTATTGCTAGTGCAATGACGAGTTAACTCGTGATCGGTCAACAACGTTTGGGCATGACAATACGAGTGAACTCGTGACCGATGTGTTAACAAGTAAAGTTGATATATTTGGCTATACCGAATCTAACTTCATACTCAACAAATTCTGAAAAAGGTGCTTAGCAGATGTGACGACTGTGTAGGTTCGTAAATTATAAGTGATCTTCGTAAAAGTGATTTTAAACTCAAACAAATTGACATATTTAGATCGATGAACATTGTTTTATGTATTCAGAATAGATATATGTACTAGATGTTGTAAATAGGAAAAATTCTTGAAAGGATATTTAAGACATCGATCCAATAATTATATCCGTATATTATGTCGGGCCTTCGGAAAGAGAACCCAAAATACATGTTTGTAATGTACGATGCATAAAACAAATATTTTCAAGTTTGCTGAAGAATAAAACGTCGTTTTCGTCCATACTCGAGAACGGCGGAAATATTGCTAAATCCACTTCTCTAAATATTAATTTGTAGAGATTACAAACGTAACGATAAACTTATATATCGTCTATAACATTGCTGAAGGGTATAATAATATTTTTGAGTAGATAACTGCACGCCAATTTACCAGGAGCTCACAGAGATGTATTCAAAACTAAACACACAAAAGCACAAAGCAACAAATGTGAAAATGTCCCAAATGTGAAATAATAAACGAAAGCAAGCAAAAATAATTAACAAAACATACTACACAAAAACAATTAAAAGAAATTATAATCAGAAAGTTGAAATGGCAGAGGGGCAAATGAGCCATCTACATACAACAAACCAAAATTACGTCAGGCATTATGTACTGCAGCTAGTGTGTAAGCATGCATGCATACAAACATACATACATATGTATGTGTAAATGGCTGCGTATGGCTTTGTGTGTGCTTGGTGGTTTTGAAATAGTATTTATCGCTGACAGCTTGTAATCCTAACGATGTATTAATTCGTACATTCCACAAGTCACAAAGTATGTAAATAAATGTTAGAAAAATATTAAAAACACGTGCCAATTTTTTATACGCATTTGACGGAACGTATGGTATATTAGTCACATGGTAAATAGCAAACAGTGTACAGGACAGTTGACTTAGTTGTGTAAGCTGTCATTACATTGTCTGCATTTGCGTCTGGTTAGTTAACTCTAAGAATATGAGAGCTAAAATTGATATCACATAATAGATGAAAATAGCAAAGGTTCTATATATAGAAATGTGATGTTATTGTACATATGAAGAATTTAGTCCACATTTTGATCTCAGTGCTTTTTACAGCCGAAATTTTTGGATAGGAACTTGACCTTATTTTTCGACATTTATGTTTTTGAGGGGATCTGAGTCCTTTTATCCAAATTATTTGCGTTTGTTAATGTATGTATAAAACCTCTTTTCAATTAAAGCTTACAGACGGTTGGGTTATATCAAATTTCAGCTATATACCTATAGTGGAAGAGTCCCTTACAAATAAGAGGGAACCCTAGTCCCCCAGATAAAATACTCCCGCTTTCAGATTGTCCTGTTTATTGTGCCCTAAGGCTAAAGTGGAAGTACCCCCATAATACTGATGAGTGAGCCAGTGAATATGTACTAAAATATGCTCTTTTTACACCTTCAAATTATGGGAAGCTTTTATTGCAAACTTGGCCTAGGAGGTAACCTATACGTAGATTGCTTATATATTAAGTTTTATTATTTTATGATTACGTGATGCAAAGTTATGAGGGGGGGGGGGGGGGGGGGGGGGGGGGGGGTGGGGGGGTAGATACAGCGCGAATGGTTTCGTGTAATATACACTGTGTGCTCTACGCCTGAACTTGGCCAGGCGAAATACCGTGCGACTTAATACCCCAAACAGCAATTGGAAGTTTTTTTTTTGTAAAAAATCACTAAACAAAGTATATAAAGTGTTTCTCAGACCCGATTGAACATGGAAAAGTATAACTTTCAAACAAACTATCATGCTGCGTTCACATAAATTGATTGAAACTTGCACAGCGGTTTCAAATTATTCCGGTTTACTTTGAAAGTTAGCCATCTTTTCCGAAGTTTCATGGCAATTTCCGTATATGGAGTGAAACCAATCCACAATAGACCCCATTACACACATCAATACATCATTGGACCTTATTTCTATAAAAATGAAATAAATGTTACGATCGATAGAGATCGTTACCGCACCATGATCAATGTTTTTTGTTAAAAAATGGCATTGATCCATTGTAGAGGATGGCGCTACGTGCCATACGGCCACCGCAAACATCGACTTATTGAAATCAAAATTCGGCGATAAGATGATTTCGAGAAATGGAGCTGTCAATTCGGATCCAAGATCTTACGATTTGACACCTCTCGATTAGTTCCTATGGGCCACCTGAAGTCAATGGTGCATGCCGATAAACAAGCAACAAATGGCGCTTTGGAGGCCACCATTGCTCGTATTATTCGTGACTTACGGCCAGCAATGTTCGAAAAAGTGCCCCAAAATGGACGGTCAGAATGCGCTTCGCCAAGAACAGCCGCGGTTAAAATGTATTTTTGTGTCTTGTTTTTTACAATTTCAAATTCTATTGCGCTTAACAAAACACCCTATATTTCTATTTTATATGTACTGAAATATGTACTCTGCAGCCTACGCTACGCTTGACGCGCTAAATTAGGTTTGGCTGTAAAAAACGAACTGTAAACAATTAGAAATACGACTAAAATATGATTTAAAAAAGACTATTCTACCTAACTACCGACAAATTACTCAAAAAGACACTTAAAAATAAAACAGGATATAAATACAGTTTTGCCATTAATTAAGCCCCAGTGTGCAGTGATATTCGTTTCGTTGAATTGAGACTATGTATATATATACTAGAATGTTCTTTTTTTTGCCTGTACGTAGAAAGTGCCAAAGAAATGAGATTCGTCATGACAAGCAAATTTTTCGGTTCTGTGTACCAACCCACAATTTTATTATAGCTGCTGAATGGATCGGTAAATAGGACTGAATATAAGACACAAACCACTCACAAAAATTATATCTGTTGTGAATAGTTTATTTTTATAGTTTATTTTTCTGACACAGGACCCAATTATGATTTATACAAAAACAAGAATAAATCAGTTAAATATTTGTAAAATACAAGTGTTGATGATATACATATATGTTTTGAGGTTCTTTAACCTTTCTCATTGGGTTTGAAGAGATTTGGGCATAAGATGTTTAAGATTTTTTAAAAAGTTCAGGAAATGTTTTCTGATGAACTGGCTTAAGCAATTAGCTAAATGCGCGAAGAGACTGCGAAAATATCGCTTCCGTTAGTGAAAGTTTAGCGGTTGATCCGAATTTGTCGATTCCACGGCGGTCGTTTTTTTTTTTTGTAAAAAATCACTAAACAAAGTATATAGAGTGTTTCTCAGACCCGATTGAATATAGAAAAGTGTAACTTTCAAACGAACTATCATGCTGCGTTCACTTTTTGATATTTATGATCAGTATACTCTGGCCTATCTTACGGCTCATCATGGCGTATTGTGCATTTGTAGAGGCACGTCCATCCATATAAGGTGCAACTCACGCAACAATTTAAGCTGGCTAACCATTCAAAATGCCGTAGATATGCTGATTGGGTGCTAGTGCATCATGCTTTTAATGCTGATTTTTGAACAACATTTTCTTCAGCAATAAAGCTAATTTCTTACGCGGTGGCTACGTAAACATGCAAAATTGTCGCATATGGGGCTCGAAGATCCCCGAAGTGTGGGAAATCCATTATACCCGGGAAATGTGACTATTTGGTGCGTCTTATCGTCTGGAGGTATCAATGGTCCGTATTTGTTCAAAAAGACACTGGAAGAACCGTTACTGTCAATTCAGAGTTCTATGCCCGTATGATAAACCACTTTTTTTGGCTTGCAATTGAAGAAATGAACTGAACGATGTATTTTCAACAAGACATAATAGGATCGATTAGTCGTTTATTGCATGGGAAGTTTCCAAAACGCGTAATTTCACGTTTTAGCGACGTCAAGTGGCCACTAAGATCATGCGATTTCACGCCGTTCTACTTTTTTGTGAAGCAACTTTAAACACCGTGTCTACCGTGTCAATAAGAGACAAAAAGATTTTAAACAGGAAAATTATATTGTAATAGAATATTTTACCAAAATAGAAGAGTGCAGCTGCAAGAGTGCAAGTTGTAAAAAAAAATATGAAAAATGTGGATTCAAATTGACTTTTTGAGATTAAATCGTTACAGTGCTATTAATTCACTCACTTTATAAGGGAATGTAGCGGTTTCGTATTCTATCTTTTAGTAACTTTGCGTTTACCAGCAGAACAAAAAAGTTGCCTCTTTTGTGAATGAACAATTACTTGGTATTTGAGAAGATACCTTTGTACCACAGACTACTAACAAGACGCGACAACTTACAAGAACATTACCTCGATTGTATAAAAGAGGTAATGTTTATAGCAGTTGTTTCGTTACGGGACGAGAACGTTCGCCTAACTCTGCCTTTAGTTGCAACATGAATGAGCCGCGTGAATGGACATTACATGATAATGAACATGATTCGTTCAACATTTTATTACTAATGCACTAATGTACAGGGTGTCTGGTAGCAGATTTATATTTTCAAACTTAAATAAAAAACGTAATAATTGACACAAAGTTTTATTGAGAGCATTGAACGATAGAATGGATATGAGGATTTTATTTTTTGAAGAGTATGTCATCCAGATATCTTCCGTCGAGTTGAACACACGGCTCAAAACGGAGCCTTGTGTTTTGCGCCACACGCTGCAGTAAACTTGAATCAATTGAGCTGATTTCACTTTAAAGCCACCAGAGATTGGGGATTATCATTATAAACCCTCCCTTTGAGGTAGCCCCATAAAAAATGGGAGTTATATCGGACGACCTCGGTGGCCATGCGATGTCCCCAAAGCGACTGATCAGTTTTTGGGAGAAATTTTCCCGAAGCAAATTCATAGAAGCTTTGGGTGTGTGTGTAGTCGCCTCATCCTGTAGAAACCACGTGTGGGAAAAGTACGATGAATGAGCTTGCAGGTGTGGCAAAAAGAATTCCGTAATCATGCGTTGATCATTTTTACCATTGGCCTCGAGAATTTTCGAAAAAAATGGCCCAATTATCTCATGCGTGGGTAAGGCACACCAAACAGTTACCCTGGGGCAATGCAATGAGTTTTGATGTTTCAATCAAGGGTTGCGGATTCTTGGAGAGAGTAACGTCAGTTTTGCTTGTTGACGTGGCCGTTTAAGTAAAAATGAGCCTCGCCGCTCCAAAAAATGGAATTTACAGTGCGAAAACGCTGCAACATCGTTTCACAATAATGTTTGCATAAATCGAAGTCACTTACTTTCAGTTCTTAAACGATTTGAATTTATAAGGATGGAACTTCAGATCCTTTCCTGAATAATCGCTCGTGGAAGTCCCAGTGAGGCTGCTCTTTTCCGTATCGAAAGTCGCGGATTTTCACTAAACTGCTTTCAACCAGTTCAATGTTTTCGGGCGTCCTTGAAGATCGACTGGGCCCTGGCCATGGGACATTCGTAGCCGAAGCAGTTGCGCGGAATCTCTGCACCTACGAACGAATTAAATTTACACTCGGTCCATCACGTATTCGCCGAATACCGAACTTTGAGAAAATTGTGGACGAGCAATTAAGTAAGAATCATTACTCTTAAAAAATGTCTCCACAGCGAACGCGCGATGCTTACTCGACTACTGCGACATCGTGACTGACGAATCCGCACAATCGAAAATTCCAAAGGCACCACCCTCCCTACACACCGTTTAATACTTTTTGAAATAATCGTATTTAAAAATATAAATTTGCCACCAGACACCCTGTATATAATGAGCTCTTCAACGGTTCACAAGTCGAACAAATAGCCTTTTATTTACATGCACTATTTCTGTTCTAGTATTATTTTACTCCTTAAAGTATCTAAAACATACCAAATGTTCTTGTGGTTTGCATAAACCTAAACATGGTATGTATGTACATATGTACATACATACTCCTTTGTACAAATACGCCTACAATTGTACGTTCGTACGTACACATATGTATGTATTGGCAAATATTTAAACATTCCTTGTTTGGAATATGACATCTGCAAGGGTTAAAAATTTGCTATTTACATTCACTTAAAGTGCCGGTTTTAGACACATCCTTTTTGGAATACTTGGGATATTGGAGAAATCAGCAAAACAAGTGACTAATAAAAAAGGTTTAATTTACGTTTAATAAATATTTTGGTTACACTGATAGAAATTCAATTATGAATTAAAAATTGTTCCAAATAGTGAAATTGAGGCTCCAATTCTATTTTTGTCGATGCAATATGTATCCATTACAACGAAAAAATATCACACATTATTTTGAAAAACCATCTATACAAAACTTTTTCTTTATTTAGTTAGTTTGTAGGGTTCGTTTATTTGCATGAATTAAAATACACAGTCCTTAATGATTTTATCAGTACACAACTTTATTCGGCAATTACGACTCTTATTTACAACTCTTCAGTACTAAATTACACTGTAAGCTTAACATGCTTATGCACACATATCAGTGTTCACTCTATGAAATCTCAAAGTCAACTCTTTTCTCTGCGGTGGATGACGCCTTCATATAGAGATCACGGCCGCTTTTGGAAATGTCCCGAACATACGTGAAATTTACTTTTTCTTTCTTTCTGGGAATTTTCGCTAGGCAATTGTTTTTGCTTTATGTTTATAACATTGCGTATTTGTACAATAGGTCGTTTCACACATTTTCGATTATTACTTCGTAACAATATTTTATGTGCGGTGCAAATGCTTGCAAGGTAAAGCACACTTAGGCACTATTTGTATTGAAATTTATTTCCCAAAGAAAACGCATGTTTGTAAAATGGTCACGACAATCAAATTATTGTTCTCCACAACAATATTTCGTTGTGGCAAACTTATAATGGTTACTTGAAAACATTTCAAACAGTACTTTAGTTGTGATAATCTAAGTGTTATTTACACTTAATAACACTGTTCTGCAAAGAAAATGTGTTTGCCTTCTTTGAAAAAAATATGACGGATTAGAACGGCTTAAGGGCGGCTACACTAGTTCATTTCCATTTAAATCAAGAACAGCTAATCCGATTGCAACAAACGAAGCACCAAAAGATTCGGTATGAAAGAGCCCATTAGACATTTTTTGTATGCTGAACAGTTTCAATGTTATTTTAAAATTAGTAGCGTAAAAAAATTAAAAAAAATTTGTTCTTCAAAAACTCATAAAACAAGTTATTCATAACAAATCATTGCTTAACTTGTGATAGTTTTACTAAAATCTATAAAATGCGTCACATGCTGATAAATACATTACGCAAATTTTGTCAAACTATGATACCTTCGCTTGTGAAAAAACCAAAATCTGTGCATCGATTTTTATGATATATGGCTTATTTTATTCGTAATATACTTGTACCTAGTCTTATAATTAATTAGAAAAACCAAACATTTTTGCTCTTCAAAGTTTTTTATGAGCTTTTGAAATGCAAAATTTGTTTCGCCATTAATTTCAAAATAACTTTAAAACTATTTCATACAGTATCTTTTGGTGCTTCGTTTGTTGCAATCATATTAGTTGTTCTTGAGTTATATGGAAATGAACTAGTGTAGCCACCCTATTAAGTGGATGTATTTGCCATGGCGGAGGATTTCATTGCAGAACAGTGTAATCAAATGATTTCCATACATGCATGTTTTATTTTGAGTTGAACAATACAATTTTTACTAAAGCATTCCACAACAGATTTAAAATTTATCTTAAGTAATTTCCAAGTACGAGTATGTTATAATCACCTTTATTCTATTTGGCTTCGGCAACATCGTTGTCACTTTTTAGCCGACATCATTTTGTATCGACGTTGTCATCGATTCTACTATAATTTGGTATTTCATAAAAATTTTATGACAACGTCGACGATTCATGGACATTTTATGTAAAGTAAAATACAGATATCTAATATTTGAGCTCATTTATTTTGTTTACAATTTTTATTAAATAATTTTCAAGCACTAGGTCTTAATTATTTAACTGAAATTATAATAAAACGCCAAAGAAATATAATAAAATTCCAGTGAGGAAAAAACAAGAAAAAACTTGTACAAAGATGAAGATACCCGACAGAACTCTGATATATATATACTTGTATTTCATTTGCCGGATCACACGGAAGTATATAACGCACAAATTGTTTGAAGGAATCGTGTTATATTTCTTCAAGAGGTTTAAAAATTATTTCATATTAAATAAGTCAGCCTTTGGGAACGTGTTACAAATATCGTCAAATTTAGAAAGTGGAGTTAAATTCACACTAATTGGGAAGAGAGTCAAGAAGATATCAATGCTAGGGCTTTAAGGCAATGGTTCTTACCAGGGTTAAAAATTGCTGCTATATTAGCCAACATTTTCTGTAAAATGTACATATTTATTAATATAATATTTATTTCTATTAAGTCTGCTGCTACAAATATTTGTGCTGTGTTCAGAAATTACATTAAAAATTGCACCTTAGCACAGTGATTCAGTAGTAGGACATAGTGGTCAAATGACGATGTTCGATTTTTTCACAGTTAGTTCGCTCTAATACTCACTATTAGTGGTACTACAAAAACATGCAAAAAGATTTGCAATCAGTTGTTTTTTACATTTACTTTTGTGCATCGGAAGTAAACAAATCAAAACAACTTTCCTTATCTTTTTCAGCAGTGCTAATAAAATTAGTTTCTAGTGCGTGTTTTTCAAAGAAAAAAAACATTTTTGACGTATTGTTTTACAATTGATATTTAAGTTGAAGGTGTTTACCGTTATTATTATGTATTTAATAACTTTTTAAGCAAAACGTATTTTGCGGAAAGCGGTTTAACGACAAATCAATTTTCACGTATATTTTTTACGACGTTTTTTTCCATTAAGATATTAACTGTTGCCGTCTTATGACGCTTTCGAGTTACACATCAAAATGTTACTCTATATCTGTACTTTTAATTTAAAAAGAATTTATCTGCGTTTGTTTGCGTATGTGCATGGTAGAGAGGGTCTTCGTCTCTACGCCTAGATTCGTAGCACATACATATTTTCCACATATTTCTTACCGTTTGTTGCCCACTGCACAGTTCATGTTTACGATTTGATTTATTATTTTATTTCTTCACAATTTTGAAAGCCCGATAAAATTGAAACTAAAAATCAAACATAATAAATAGTTGTATTTACCAAATCTGCATAAAATCGCAACTCAACGAACAGTTGATCAGCAGAGCTAATAAACTATTAAAAGACAAACTCCTGTTTGTCCTTTTAACGTTTTAAGTTTTGTACCAAAAGGTTTTAAAAATGTATCTTTATTAGACAAAAGCCAAAAATCTAATAATCCCTAATTTTTATACACAACACAAACAAAATGAAATAAATGTCAACGGTATCTAGATTATTATAAACAAAGTATATGCCAAGGCCAACAACGTAAAGTAGGAATTTGGGTTTCTTACAGTTCTTACATTATATATATATATATATATAGTTTTAGTGTTTTTTATAGTTTTTTTGAAACAATAAATTACACTATGCAACAATCAAAAAAACATTGGAGAACCACTATATTTTTTTGATGAGTTATGGTTGCCTAACTAAAAAAATCGCCTTTATTTCGTATTCTATGGATAGGTTATTTTTAAATTTTTTTTTAAATATGAGATTTTTGGAAAGGCCGCTTCACATATCCTATCATAACTTTCAAACGCCTTGTTATTGTTGTTCAATTTCGTTGTGCTATATGTCCACAAATTTCAAATTACAACAGCCATAAGTCATTCTAATACCATTTTTTACTATATTAGTTCTGGAGTTATTTCGAAAAAACTGATTTTTTTATATATATTTTTTTTTAATGAAACTTTTCATTTTAAAAAATTTATAAAAAATATAAAACCGCAAATATTTACCAGTATTATTATTTTATGATGAAGCTACAAGTTAAGTTTCCTTGCTAGGTGCAAATAAATAAAAACACTTTTTTAAACTTCAAACTTCAAATACAATTTTATTTCACAAATTTTAATATTTAATTTTATTTCAACCGTTCACAATCGATATGCAGCAAAGACTGCCGTTTCATTTCTTTTAATCTTAAAGAAGACTTAAAATTCTTTTACAATAAATTGCTTAGTTACCAAAAATCAATCGATTCGATTTCCTATTGGTTAAATCGATCAAAGTTAAAATATATTGAAAAGATTAATAAGCAAAAATTATATTGACCCAATTTACATTGTATTGAAAATCATATTAAGCAAATTTTATATTTCGCAATTCTCATAAACCAGGAAATGTAATTCGATATTTAAAAGTTCAATAGTATAAAAAGTTTAATGACATAAAAAGTTCTACAACTTAAAATAAATTTAATTGCTGGTTTCAGCAATGTTGTTTACTCCTCCCTCTTTAAAAATCTGCGTCCCGCAGATCACGTGTGTTGGTTGAGAAGTGACTCCAGTTGAGGCAATAGCTTGGACAACGGGCAAATTCAGATTCCTCGTCATTTTGTACCACAACACTCCGATACAGATTCCTAGGATGATTATTATGCCAGTCTGGCTAAAAAAGGTCAAATTCATCTTGGTTCCAAGGTGTTGTAGGCTATCGATATTGGTGAGGCTGATGTTGTGAACTTGTTCGATATTAACCAACAACTTCTCGTCTGTTACGCTTGTTAGGACAGGAGGAAGTGGTTGCGTTTTGATACTCGATGTGCTGGAGAATGTCTCGTTGCCGATTAGTAGCGTTTCATTAGAAAGTTGAATCAGGTAGGTGCCATTTAATATTTCAGTTTGATACGGACCTTTTATTAAACCCACGAAGTTGGTTAGGAAAATAGTGTCTGGTGTTAACATTTCAACAATTTGATTTTGCGTGATACTGTAGCGGCAGCTAGCGTTACCTCCTTTAAGAATTCGAGGTATGCAGGTTTCTTCAGCCAGTTGAGCAAGAGATGATTTTTCACAAACCGTTGCTTGGTTTATAGTTAGGCATTGACTTTTCACACCGTACGTTTCATTCTGGCTAATTAAAATTTCATTATATGGTAATTCAATTTGCTTCCCTCCTCTAATTGTTGTTCGGGCAATAAGTCGGTGATAGGGGCTTGCCTTCAGCTTTGGTATGGATAAGACGTATAGCAAAAGAGACCCATTAGTATATATAGATGGATTGCCGTATTCTATAGCTTCTACTGCGTTGGCGTAGGGCAAGGTTTCCATCTCGGTGATTATGTTTTCGACTTCCGCCCTATCCAATAAGTTCGTGTTAACAATTCCGCTTTTGGCCAGTTGGCACGCTCGCACAATTTCATTAATGATATCCTTAAGAATAAGGACTTGGTTAACAGTGTCTTGTCCGACTCGCTCAACTTCTTTGCCATTGCTTATTTCATTCATTTTGTTGATAAGACTGTTGGTTTTCCGCACGATGTCGTCCGTGGTCTTAAGGAGTTGTGAATTTATTTTATACTGTTCATTATTGTTGTGAACTATTTCGTTTTGGCTTTTCAAAACTGCATTCCAGTCTGCTGCGTCTGGGTTGCCTGCTACCCATTTCCAGGCGGAACCTATCCAATCAATTGATCTTCTTATTTTCCTTTGTACACTCCCCAGTTCCATTAGCCTATCGTGTACTTGACCCAGATGATAGTTGATAATTTCTTTGGTTTTGCTTGGAGGTATTAGCTTTTCAACCAACAACGTGACATTCTCAGCCATCTTCGTATACTCATCTAGATTTGCAACATGAACCAGCTTAAAGTTGCCGTTGATTGTCCATGCGTTGCCTGCTCGTATGGTGACTATGGGGGCGTCGTAATGGTATACCTGTGCTGCACTCGATGTGTTAATACCCATGTGTATGAGGGTGAAAATATATATTGGTAGAAACATTTTCTGTAAAATAATAATTCTTAATGGTTAGGAAATACTAAGGGTATGTAAATGCAAAGCAGTTTTTTTTTTTTTTTTTTTTTTTTTTTTATTATTTTTTTTTTTTTTTTTCTTATAAATATTTAGGTATTTTTTCCTAATTTATTTAGTGATTTTTTGTCATAAATATTCTCTTTTTTTTTATAATTCTGCATCAGCCAGTTTTTGAATAGTTTCTTGGTTCACTCGGAACACTAAGTGATGAACTTATACCCTGCCGCCGTTGCATATATATGCCTTTATGCAACTTACCAAGCAGAGCATCAGCTCATCTCCCGAATACTGTCCAGGCCTAGCTGATGTTCTCTATATTATGTTATATGACAATTATATAATACATTTTTCAATTTTACGCGTCAATTGTGCTTTTTACTTTCATTATATTGTGAAAGGAAGTAAAGGAATATATTTTAAATTTAATCTTCTTATACGTTCTTTTTAAGATTTTTAATGTGAGCTTTATGGATCCTTTTACCACTTGCCGTTCGTACTGTTACCCTGTTGTCTTTTTCTACTATCTCTTTTCTGTAAACTGGCTTATTTTTGGCTTTTATATTTTTTATTTTAACAAATATTGCGTCACCTTTTTTGTATTTTCTAGGCAAAGAACGTTTTTTATTCATACGTTTGGTTCTTTCTTTTACATTTCTTTTAATAAGTTTTCGGAGGTCTTTATTAATTTTAGAACGTGCTTCAATCAGCTTGTCCATATCAGAAGTTCCTATTCTGTTAAAGAACACATCGCTGGGTCTTTTGCCAGTTACTGAGTGTATAGTACTATTGTATCTGTCTACCGCGACATATATTAATTCTTGTACGCTAAGTTCGGAATAATCTGTCTTCAAACACCTATAGATTTCAATTAGCGTTGAGTGCAGACGCTCCACTTGTCCATTTACTTCACTACGTTGCGATGGCGTCAGGTAAATTTTTATTCCTAATCTTTCTAGGAAGTCCCTAATCAAAGGACTAAGAAAACTTCTTTCATTGTCTGTTACTAAAATCTTCGGTGCTGTAAAATAGTGAAGAATTTTAACTAATTTTTCTCTGATGTGTAATACAGACCTGTCACTTATGTGAAAAAGTTTTGCAAACTTGGAGAATTTGTCTAGCACAGACAAGAATTTTTGATCTTGTATCTCAAATATATCCATGTGCAAAATTTCACATGGCATAAGTGGGATGGGTGTTTCTTGAAATTGAGGTTTGAAAGGGTTTCTGTCGTATTTATTGCCCTTGCATATTTCACAACGATCTACAAAACTTTTTATCAAAGCGTACATTCTAGGGAAGTAATATTTATCTAATATCTGTTTCCTATTTTCTTTGGCGTTTCTATGCGCTCTTTGATGTTCTTTCTGAATTACTTCGAATTGGTGGTCTTCCAAACTAATGTCGGTGACTACTTTTTGTGCAATTCTAATTTTATACCCAGAAAAATGTTGTAAATAGAAGTCCTGCAGAGTTTGTAAGCATATTTCGGGAGCTTTAATACCATTAATTATATTAGGCTTCAACAATTTTCTGAGAATGCTTAGAAGCTTTTCTTTATTCCATTCGGGCGATGAAACGTAGTGTCGATGAACGTTATTATGAGGCGTTTCTTGTGATTGCAAATCGGGGCCAAATTTAAAAATTATTTGATTTCTGAAAACATTGATTGGAACTTCTACATGCGGCATAAGGTCAGATCCATCTTGATCGGCGCTGTGTACAGTTGAGTCAGTTGATTCGGTATCATAATCTCTTGCTTCTGATGCTGTTCTTGTAGTTTCTGAGTGTTTATCTTCTACCTCAGAGGCTGTTTCGGTACGCTGTGAATCACCTTCGCTGGCTGTTTCAGTAGATTCGTCGCTGATATGGTTAACACTAGTTTTCAATCTAGAGAGAGCATCTGCAACAAAATTTGATCTACCTGGTTTGTAGATTAATTCGTGATTATACTCTTCTATGCGTGCCTTCCATCTTTTTAACTTTGCATTAAAATTCCTGTTACCTAAGGCAAAAGTAAGAGGCTGATGGTCGGTGTAAATTTTTATTTTTTTCGCACCATATAAATAATTTCTGAGATTGTCTAGTGCCCATATAATAGCCAACATTTCTTTTTCATTTGTGGCATATCCTTCTTCTGTTTTATTTAGCGACCTAGATATGTATGCGATAGGTTTATCTTTACCGATTTCGCCCTGTGAAAGAACAGTTCCAATTGCGTAGTTGGAGGCATCAGTGGTTAGGTTAAATGGTTTATCGAAATCAGGGAATTCAAGAATATCAGCTGTAGTTAAAAGATTTTTTAATTTTTGAAAAGCCAAGAGTGTCTCGCCATCCAATGTTATTGGTACCTTTCTCGATTGCGTAGCTTTAACCTGCGCGTTTTCGCCTCTCGTCAAATGTGTTAGAGGCTTTGCCACCTTGGCATAGTCCCTAATGAAGCGCCTGTAATAGGATGTCATTCCTAAAAAGCTTTTAAGCTCTTTTAAGTTGCAAGGAGGCAGGAGTTTTTCAATAGCGTCAACTTTTTTTGGGTCTGGCTTTATACCTTCGGAACTGACCAGGTAACCTAAAAATTCCACTTCTGTCTGCAGAAAATGAGTTTTTTCAATGTTCACTTTTAGATTTGCTTCTTCCAATCTTTTAAAAATTGTTTCCACATTATATAAAGTTTCCACCTCACTACGCCCAAACACAATTATATCGTCTATGTAGACGTAGCACATTTTTCCTATATATTCCTTTAAGACGTCATCAATCATTCGTTGAAAGATCGCAGGCGCATTCTTCAGACCGAATGGCAGGCGGAGGAACTCGAATTTGCCATTCATAGTTGAAAATGCAGTTTTTGGAATGTCTGAGCTCTTCATGGGAACCTGGTGAAAACCTGAAGTCAAATCAATCGTAGTGAAATATTTGGCATTGCCTAGACTTGCCAAAGTTGCGTTGATATCTGGAATGGGGTAGGCATCGGCGACGGTTACAGCATTTAAGCGCTTGTAGTCAATGACAAGACGGTATTGTTTTTCACCGTCTGAATTTGGTTTTTTTGACACAATCCAAATGGGAGAATTATAGGGGCTTTTGGAAGGACGAATTATACCGTCTGACAACAATTTTGCAATTTGTCTTTCCACCTCTTCCCTCATTGCTGCTGGGTAAGGATAACTCTTAGTATAGATAGGATCAGGCGTGGTTGTTTTAATTTCTGCCCGCACACTTGTGGCTGCAGCTTGTCTATCATCCAGTGGCCCAAATAAAGTTTTATACTTATCAAGAAGATTAATAATTTTATCTCTCATTTCAATAGGCACAGGCTCGCTAAGCACGTGGTTTAAGCTATCAGAAATTTTGGCTTTAATGGGTATAGTAATTGTCCTTTTTAACAATAAAATATTTTCTTTCCTATCAACAATGGCTTCGAGAGACTTAAGGCTATCATCTCCTATTATTCCGTCAAAGGTATTGAGACCTGGCAAAACGTAAAATGTGATAGGATCTAATACACCGTATTGTGCAAAAAATTTTCCTGTTATTTTCTTTGTGATTTTAATTTTTCCTCCTGCAGTTTTAACAGTGAATGGTTTGGACAATGTTATACTTCCGGCAGACAGAGCTGAGTTGCAAAAATTTTTGTTCGAGCCGGTATCGATCAAAAATTCTAATATATTGTGGTTTTTTGTTACGTATTCTATGTAAGGTAGGCTTGAGGGCCTACCTCCATAAAATTTTTCTCTGCTGCAAGGCTATCAAAATCATGAAGTAATTCGTCTTCCGGTTTAGGAGCTGATTCTTCCTGATCATGAAGGGAGTTCAAATGAAACAGACGTGGTTGTTTGTCCTTTCTGTACATTTCTGTCGCAGTTCTTTTTTCCGTTAATTTTGGGCGATTCATATAATCAATTTTACGAGTCTGGATTGATCGGTCTATATCCATTGGTTCGGCGTTGTGATTATTAGCTCTGGGGAAATGTGCTGGTTTAAACCTTGAATCGAATGAGTTATAACGGTAATTATTATTCCTATGCTGCCAATTAAAGTTATTAGGTCTGTTATTGGTGAGAAAAGCTTTAGGGGGTCTTGGTGGAGTGGTTGTGACCTGTTGAGGTTGCACATGAAGGTTTGGTCGCGGTTGACTTTTTGGATGTAGAATATTATTTCTCATGGTAAGATTTTGCAGTTCTAAACATGCCGAGTATGCCTCTGGTAAGGTCTTTGGACGCTGAATTATAACCATTTTTGATAATTCGGGGTTAAGTCCACGTATAAAAATGTCTAACGCCCTATTTCTATGGGTGGTTATCAAAGCATTAACCGTTTCTTCACTAAATGATTCAGTTTTGAGCTTATTTATTATCAATGACAGTTGATGGTTAACTGTCGAATAGAACTCATCTACTTTTGATGAGCCTTGTGAAAGTTGGTTAAGTTGGTGTTCGAGGGTTTGAATGTCCCTCTTATCTGCGTAGTGAAGCGAGAGTATCCTTTTTACATCTTGCCAATCACTATCGAAGATATTGTAGGAGACCAAAGCAGCATCTGCCTCTCCTATTACTTTCTGTCTTATGCTCTGCATAATAGAGCGATAGATTGGTTTATCCCTCACAATAGCAAAATCCTTTAATACCATCTCGACGGCATGTACCCATGATACATATTGTAATGGATTGCCATCAAAAGTTCTAAGTTCCTTCACACTATCAGGTAACCTACTTATAGTTTTAAGATCCTCTTCGTTACGTGGTGGCTGCAAAATTGGAGCCGCTTCTTCTACAATAGCAAATTCATTTCGCCCCGTTTGCTCCAACGAATTTATTCTAATCCTAAGCTCATTTAAATCATTAGCCTGCTCTATCCTAGCTAATCTATTTTCCATAGACTTTGCCTGTTCTAACAATCGATTAACCGCTCCAGTGAGGGCAGTAACAGTATCTCTTATTTCGTCCATAATTACTTTGTAAAAAAAAGAAATGTGGTAAAAGGATTCACTCACCTGAAAAATTTATCAGCAACGGGATTGGATACACTTCCACTTCCTTTATATTTTAATTTTTTTCACTTTATGAAAAAATTTTTTGTAATTTTTAGTTTATACTTATATTTTTTTAAAATTTTCTTTTTTGATAAACTGCAATGCTTTTTTAAATTTTTTTGTTTATTTTTTTATTAAACTCTTTCAATTGAATTTTCCGATTCAATTCTTTCAATTTAATTTTTTTAATTTAACTTTTTCAATTTAATTTTTAATCTGAATTTTTCAGTTTACTTTTTTCATTTAAAAAATTTTTTATACAATTTTTCAATTTAAAATTTTTTTTTTATTCAATTTTTCAATTTCAATTTTTAATTTTAATTTTCAATTAACTTTTTCATTTAAAAAAAAAAAAAAAATTTTTTCCAATTTAATTTTTTGAATTAAATTTTTCAATTAAAAAACAAATTTTCTCAATTCACACTTCTATAAACTTTATTTAATAAAAAAAAAATTAAATTTTTTCAGAGGGATAATATCCCCTGTGAGTCCTTGCTGCTACCGACGCGATCTAGCTAGGAAACCTGTTATCCTCGCGGAAGGTCCGTATTTTTCCTTTTTGGCACCCCACTTTGATTTTCGCGGGAGCCTACTGCGGTACGGATTGCTTCACTTTCACTCTGATAACCTTTCGTGATTTTTTGTTAAATTGGAATCACCAGGAATATCAGTTTGGTGAAGGAGGATGCCTTTGATTAATTTTATTATAATAATTAATTTTTTTATAGATCCTGGAGTGCTCCGTAGAGATCGCAGGATATTTATTAATTTATTTTATTTCTGGAGAGCTCCGTAGTGATCGCAGAAATTTTTTATTTTTTATAAGGAGACCTTAAATCGGGTCCCTGCTCGGGCGCCAGTTAAGTTTCCTTGCTAGGTGCAAATAAATAAAAACACTTTTTTAAACTTCAAACTTCAAATACAATTTTATTTCACAAATTTTAATATTTAATTTTATTTCAACCGTTCACAATCGATATGCAGCAAAGACTGCCGTTTCATTTCTTTTAATCTTAAAGAAGACTTAAAATTCTTTTACAATAAATTGCTTAGTTACCAAAAATCAATCGATTCGATTTCCTATTGGTTAAATCGATCAAAGTTAAAATATATTGAAAAGATTAATAAGCAAAAATTATATTGACCCAATTTACATTGTATTGAAAATCATATTAAGCAAATTTTATATTTCGCAATTCTCATAAACCAGGAAATGTAATTCGATATTTAAAAGTTCAATAGTATAAAAAGTTTAATGACATAAAAAGTTCTACAACTTAAAATAAATTTAATTGCTGGTTTCAGCAATGTTGTTTACTTACATATACACCCCAATTCTAAATAACAATTCCCTGGGAGTTTTTTCCCTATTCCCTTATTCTAAATAAAATCTCCCAGGGAAATGTTCCCCTTTTCCCATTTCCCTTATTCTAAATGAACTTCGAATTGGGAAACTCTTCCCCGGGAATAACAGTAGGTATTACAAATGTCAAATATAGGGAGAATGTAATAAAAAAAAAACTTGGGAGATTTTCCCCTAAAAAATTTCAAGGGAGTTGTGTTAAAAAATGTAAGTATTTTAATTTTTCTTTCATAAAATAAACATAAAAAATATCCTGATTTTCAGGTCCAAAATAACTAATATCACTGAACTGTGACCTATAAATATTAAGATCTTTGTTTTAGAAATTTTTAGTTTAATTTTTTAATAAACATAACAAATGTGGGTGTATTTCATTACATAAAATATAACTTGAGTGGCGAGAATCGATTTAGAAACCAAAACCTTGTTATAAATTATTTCCACTGTGTTGCGTGTTTAGAAGTCCATGCGAAATTATAAGAGCTTAAAATAATTATAAATTTAATCTAAATCCCACTTAAAATTAAAGACTAATCTAGTAATTGAATAAAAAAAAATATATGCATAATTATCGAGCCCGGATTACATTGGCATTGGAATAAGGGCAATAAGCGGTCAGTTTTGATGTACTGGTAGTAAATGTTAGTACATACATACAATAATTTATTACCAAGTAAATACATTTTTGCTTTATAGAATGTGATGACCATTTTATAAATTAATCTTTTGGACACTTGGAAAACAATTTTGTTTTTTGCATATGTTTCCATTTATAATAAAAAAAATAGCCTTCCGACCTCGAAGACGACGACAATTATCTGTACGGCGGTGTTACAAAATAATAGGAGGCGGATAAGATAAATGATTTTGTTTATTTGAATAAAATTATCTGGTGTGCTATTTTAATTTCGCATTGACTTCTCCACACGCAACAAAACTCCGGGGCTACTTAGTATACGCCAGTAGGACCGGTGTGCGGTTATGTAAAGACAATTTGCTTCCAAACGTGAGGAACTCCCATGACCCTGTTGAGTCTCAAGCCGGGCTATTGCGGTAAGTACATTTTTAGCTTCCTATTAAATCGATCGACGTTTATTTATACCTATATGCATATTCTTTTCATACGACTCTTGTTTGTTTACTTTTTTTCTCTAATTTACATTTTGAGTTAGTTAGAACTTAGTATATTCGTACCGTTTTGTGTGTTTGTGTATATATTGAATTTTATTTGCAGCTTTTGAGTTTTACTTATATTTATCAACAATGGGTATATTTGTAAAGTTTCGTTTTTGCATACAATTGCATAAAAGCACGTACATGTATAGAAACTAACTTTCTTACTCATATAATGTTTCAGAGCAAGATAAAGGTTGTATAAAAATTCAGTTTTTATCGTCTGTAACTCATACAAAAAGCTTATGTTTACTGAGAATTATGTCAATAAAAGTTCTAAATCAATACATTACACGAACACGACAGGGTATAAATGATACTAATTAAAGGGTGTATAATTAATAATATAGGACGTGTACAAACATAAAACTAAGTCTATATTGCACTCTACTTCCTTTATTCCATTTTCATCCCTATATTGCACTAACCCTATGTGTCACAGATCTTTGTATTGCACTTAAGAAATTTTTAAGTCTTTCGCGTGAAAAATACCAACTGGTTTCCCCTGAAGTGACTCGTGACTTCGTACATATTATTGCCAATTGGTTTAACTATCCTTCCTTTTAGGTATTTGCGGCAAAATTTGGCGTTTATATTATGTTTGAAATCTGAAAGTGCAAAATATCTTCTATAAACCTCTTGCCCTGGAATGAAATTTACTACACGGGCCTTTTTATTATACCTTTTTGCACTTTGTTGGTAGGCATTTGAGAGGTTGCTTTTAATTTTTTCTCTAATTATCTGTAATCTGTCGTTATTTTCTATAGTACCAATTTCATGATCAGATATAGATCGTAGTTTGCGTGCTAGTTTATAGTCAGAACCATTCATAAACATATGGTAACCAAATAGAGAGAAAAAAGGCGTACATCCCGTAGCTGCATGTACTGAAGTTCGAAGAGCACATGGCTTTTAAAAATACAAATTTGGAGAAATGATCTACGACAATGAAGATGTAGGCGTTACCCATCTTTGACCTAGGTCTTACGAATCCAACCATGTGCAGATATGACGTCTTCGTGTGCCCTTACTATTAAAATATGTGTAATATCTTGTGGAACCCATAATTTCCATACCGAATTTCCTATGTTTTCTAAATTATCATATGTGGTTATTTTATATATCTTTCCGCCTATCACTTTTAAATCTGGTAATTTGTTGTGGTTCTCTTGAATGTTTTTGGCTAATTCTTAATACTCTTCAGACTCAAAAGCAGTAGTTTCAAAGTCGAAGAAGTTTTCTTCACTAATCTAAGCGACATCAATTGGCATTAGCGAGAGCATATCAGCCACAACATTTTCAGAACCTTTGCGGTGTTCTATGGTGAAATTGTATGCCTGCAGTTGAAGTGACCACCTTGCCAGTCGGCCACTGAGCTCTTTCAATGACATTAGCCACTTCCGGCTGGCGTGGTCGGTGATAACGGTAAATTTCATCATTTCTACGTAAGGCCTGAATCGCTTTACCGCCAACACTCCCGCCAGGCATTCTTTTTCGGTAACTGAGTAGTTTCTTTGGCATGTTGTTAGTTTCTGTGAGTAAAACGCTATCGGGTTTTCCCTTCCGGAATCATTTTTTTGAAATAACACAGCTCCGATTCCGAACTCTGACGCATCACATTGGATGAAAAACGGTCTTGAAAAATCTGGGTGGCGTAGTACAGGCGCTGTAGTAAGGACGTATTTCAACGCTTCAAAAGCTTCGATTGCCTCAGGGGTCATTGTGCACTTTTTACCCTTTTTCAGAGTATCAGTAAGGGGCGCTGAAATTGCTGCAAAATCCTTTATAAACCGCCTGTACCACCCAGCGGCACCTAAAAAGCTCCTCACTTCTCTTGGTGACTTTGGTACAGATATTTTTTGTATAGAAATTACCTTTTCAGGGTCGGTTTTCAACATACCGCCGCCGATTATAAAGCCTAAATACCTTAGTTCTTTAAAGCAAAATTTCGATTTATTTAGTCCTATGGTCAGGTTAGCTTTTTCCAAACAGTCTGCAACTTGCTCCAGGATTCTTATATGCGTGGAAAAGGTGTCCGAGATAATGAGAAGGTCATCCAAATACATAAACACGTTTTGCATCAATCTTGCCGGAATGACCTTATCCATTAGGCGGCATAGACGTTGCGCAGCGTTGCATAGACCAAACGGCATTACGCGAAATTGGTAAAGCTTTCGACCTGGAACCGTGAAAGCCATGTACGGCTTGGCTGTCTCCTCCAATTCTATTTGCCAAAATGCGTACTTCAGGTCGACACTGCTAATATAATAGTCACCGCATTCAGTTTTCTTGTATCTAAACAAAACCTATTCTTTCCGGGTTTGCGAACTACAGTGGTCCTATTTGACCACGGACTATTGCTCTCTTCGATTACTTTTAATTTGAGCATATTATCGAGTTCGGCGTACACGATGTCTTGCACCGCCGGTGAGATCGGGTAATGTTTATCTTTAATCGGATTTGTCCCTTCTATTAGTTTTATCTCGTGCTTTTCCAGCTGTGTGCACTCTAGCCCTCGTTTCTCGAAAGATGGAAACTTGTTTATAACTTTTTCTAATTGCTTTTGTTGAGCTAAGTCTAATTCGTGCCTCGTAATTTCTTCGGTATCAGTTTCATCATGTATTCGACGTACTACTTCGATGTCTATTGCAGCGGTTGGAAAAATTTCAGTTGCAATTTTGAACGCTTGCCAGAAATCAATCCCTAAGTAAATTTGTTGCTCTAAATCAGGGCATAAGTAGAAAGTAATTTTCTGTTTTTCGCCCTTATATTCGACCATCAATTTGGTTTTACCTAGCACTCTATGACGCTGTCCTATTGCTGTACTAATGCTGCTAAAAATTCCTTTCATTTCAACTCCTAATTCTTCTAGCATCTCCCGACAATTTCTACCTAATAGGCTCACCGAAGCACCTGAGTCTAACAGGCCCTTAAAAGCTTTGCCGTTAAGTAATATTTCGGCATAGGGTCTACGATCTGCTTTATTACGAAAAAGGTTTACTGCAGCTACTAAAAGCTTACGCTTACGTTTTCTTTCTATGAAATCATTTCTTATTTGTAATATATATCTACGTTTTTGTGGTTTTAAAGTCGTTGGATTTATGATATTATTCTTAGCTGAGTCGGTTTGTATACTTGGCTCCATTTCATTTTCAATATCTGGCCGGTTTTCTTGCGAATCTGAGTTACGCACTTCACAACTATCGGACCCATTAAAAATTCGTTCTCTAACCATTCTGTAATTTTCTTCTCGTACTTCACAAGGTAAATAATGTCGATATTTAGAAAAATCTGGGTTTACAAAAGAGCTGTTTAAACTTGTTTCGGGGCAACATCGCGGGACCGTGGCTCCCCCGATAATGCCGCGTTCCGCCTCAAGCTTTCCCGAGCTTGTATGCACTTGGGGCAGTTTGGCGTTATTGTATTTGGTCTGCCACACTTATAGCAAAACAGCGATCTTTGCTGTGACAGGCACTCTTTGAACACATGTCCTTCTTGTTGACAATTCCAGCACCTTGTTAAACTGCTTACTGCTGCTGCTTCACCAGAAAATTCATCATTTTCTTCGCCTATATTCATAACTGCCTCACTTACGTATCTTTGTGGTCTTATTGCTTGTTGTGTCGCATTACGATGATCTCTTCGAAAAAAGGTTCTTTCTGCCTCGAGACATTCCATTATTAAATGCTCTACTGATGACACGTTCATAGGATACACAATTCTAGCTATATTCTCTCTTAAGTTTCTTTTGGCAATTTTAATCATCTCTTCTTCGGCTACAGGCATCTCTAATTTGGCCCTAAGTAAGTTGAGACTATGAAAATAGTCATCAATCGATTCTCCTGGCCTTTGTTTTCTTTCGACGAGTTCATGCATGAGTACCCAGTTAGATCGAACCGTCTTGTACCTATTTAGTAAAGCTAACCTTAACGTGTTCCAGTCGGTAATCACAGTGGTCTGCAAAAGTGCCCAATACCACTGCTTTACTGTACCAGAAACTAGGAGATGAAAATCTCTCAGTATCTCTTGCCATGGAATCTGGTACTGCCTTTGCATGTGTTCCAGGCGAAACACAAAATCTTCCACTGACAATTGATCTCGACCATGACTACCGTTGAACTCTATGCCGAAATTGTCTACTCTAATTCTCCATGCCTCATGATTTTGATTTGGGACTGGTGGTAGATAATCAAACTTATTATGTTGGCTAAAATGTACATGTCTGCTATCATTGTGGGCTGTAGAACTATTACCTTGCTCACTATATCGATTGGTATCTCGTAGGGCTAAGTTGCGGACTGTCTCTGCTAATTGGCTTACACTTTCGTGAACTTTTACTAACTCGCGGTTAATTTTTTCATTAATAATATCATTAATAGACTGATCTATTTCGCCTTCATAACATCGACGCTTTCCATAACCATTGACCTCATGGCTGGAGATATTTCCTCACGGTTAGAGTTATTACGCGGGTAGTAATTTCGATGAGCTTGCTCTTTCGGAATAGCACCTTTGTTTCCTGTTTCGACATTTATTGTCTCAGAACTATCAGTTATTTTTGGTGGTCTAGTTGCCATCCTGACAGACTGATTATCTCTACTATATTTTTCTTTGATCTGAGGGGACGAACGATTTAAGTCAAAAGATACATTTCACTCCCTATGTCTTTTAAGCCTGTCTGATTTTCTACGAGCGTTATTTTCCGAAATCTCTTGTGATTCGGCCATGCACAGAAAAAAAATATGTATATAGAAGAAAAATATATTACTCTTTTATATTTAAAAAAACGAACAAACCAATATAACCAACTTCAATAGCTAAAAAAAATGATTAATATAAATAATTAAAAAAAAAAAAACTCACACCATACACTATTATTTCTTATACACGTATCTTACTACTAAACTAATAATATAATTATATATTTTTATTTTTTTCAGTTTATACTAACGTAGAAAACATAAAACCTCTAAATAAATTATACAATATATATGAAACGACTCCAATTTCTATAATATCAACATAAAAACTACAACAAAAATATTTAACCAACTAAAAAACAAAATTTTTTTTCACCAATTATTTTTTTGATAAAAAAACTCAATTTTGTTTTGAATCAAACTAACACTTTTAATTATTTTCAAATTCTAAAGGGTTTGGTTGTTTCGATGTGGAGATCGTTGTTACGTGTGTGTGTGAAAAAAAATTCTGTAGTGCCACTTGATGGCCTCTCAATGTGTTTCACCTAAGCAAGTTTACAAAAAAAATGTATTCCGCAAGAGTAATTGCAAAACCTAGACATTAGAATCCTCTGCAGTACTTCAGACCTCTGAATAATGTGTCAGAGCGGCTACCGCAGCTTTATTAACGATCCGATGCAATCTCATAGCGGTTTCACGCTACCCGTGATACTACAGGCCTCCGCAAAGAAAAACGCGGAGCGGCTATCACAAGGCATCGCAGCTAAATGTGAGAAGTTAGATAGTCAAAATACTACAGACCTCAGATTCTTATTAAGAGCGGTTATTTTGATTTTCTTACTTCACACATTTAAGCTTGGTCTGACTCTAATATATTTAAATTTATATATCTACACCTGCCAGATGGGATGTCTTTTCTCAGCTCCCAGCTATTGGTCAAAGATTTCTCCTGTATAATGTTGATGAGGAAAGCATTTTGCATTTGTCACTCTTTTGAAACTGCACAACAAATACCTTAGCATAGCTAGATTTTGTGACCTATAGGTGGATAACCTATAAGTTAGCATATTTCAAAAGTTTAACATTTGCAAGTTCTACCACTCGTCATCTTAGGCTATTGTTGAAATCTATTATATTATTGACTGGTATGTGCAGATGACTTATATGAGTATACCAGTCATCTTGCATATCCTTTGATTTGTGCGCCATATTAAAAGAAAATACAAATTATTTTGTTTGGCGCCATAGTGTTTTAAACTAACTAACTTTCTATAAGTACACGTAGATTTTCTGTATACTACTATCTACAATAAAATTCCACTTTATATAGGCACCATTTTGTTATAAAAATCATATTTTGTTTGGCGCCATAGTAGGTGTGTTCATTTACTTTACTAGTAAAAGTTAGTAACGAGAGAGTAACAAGAAATTTTCCAAAACTACTCTAAAAATGTGAAAAAGTAAATGAACACTTTACTAGCTAAAATTTGCAAGTTAAAATAGTGTTGTAATGTATAGGTATATATGAGTACTTAATAACTACCCCTATATTTTTTGGAAAAATTATACATATATGTATATTATTATAAAAATAATGTGATTATGGTCATTTATGTTCAGCATTGTCGTGACTGGCGTTTTTCGAGTACGGCTTGTAATAGAATAATGAAAAGTTTTGCAATTTTATTTAATAAAGTACTAGACGTAGTCGAAATACGCTAAACATGATAAAGGTGATTAGCTACTTTTGAATAAAATGAATGAATATATCTATTTTTAATTAGTTTATACGTTATAACAGCCTGCCTACACATAGAATTTTTATTGCAATCACCGGAAATAACGACAGAATAAGGTCGCAGAAATGTTTATTTCCAACTTTGTGATTTATTTTCCAAACGATTTTATGAAGAACTATTTATGTAAATAAACACTAATAAGAAACTACATTAAAGCGCAAACAAATGTGAGTTGAAAAGGAGAATTTTTCTTCGTTATTGTCTAACATTAATGCTCCGCCTTTGCAATCGTTTCCAAACTATAATAATAATAAACAGCCGCCGAAAACGGGTTAAATATATTTTTGAAAGGAAACAAATTTAAGCAATTTTCATTTTCATTGTAATAAAAAGCTTTATCCAAAATAAAATATCAAAAGCAGTAGAAAAGTAATTTAATAAATTATGTGTTAATTTAAATTTATTTGCAAATATATATTTGAACTAATTGAATTATTTGCCTGCTTAGTGTAAATTACCAAGTAGCTACGTAGTCATTATATTTACATCACTAAAAATTACAACTGGTTTGTGAAAATTAAAGAAAAAAAAACATTTCAGAGACAGTTAAAACCACAGGTTTAGACATCTTATGTTGCTTCTGTTGTTCCTAAGTTACACAAAAATAAATGTATCTTTTTAATACTTTTTACCGTTTTAAAAGTTTACATTTACTTACAATTTCTTAAATTTTCCAAAATATTTTTATTTTCAACTTAATTTAGAAATATTGTTTTGTAAACACAAACGCAAAACAGCTGTTTGAATAATTATTGCAAGTAAAAATTTTACTTGTAAAAACTTGCAAGAATTTTTCTGTCTCTCAATTTTTTACGCTCTTTTGACGCTCTCTCGTTGCAAATTTTTTGGGTTAATGAACGCTTTCTAGTAACAATTGTTACAAATTTGTACAAATTTTTAGAAAATGAACACACCTAGTGTTTAACAAAAACACTATCACTTTATAGTATACTTAGCTCTTATGCATACTAAACGCTATCACAAAGTTACATTCTGTTTGGGCGCCATTTTGTAACGTGTCCCTTTGTGGCGCTGCATCTGTGATGCCAGCTAGCTCACTCGCCTAGTTAGGGTAGGTCCCAACCCACAGCTGCAGCCCTGAGACAAGCACAAAAAAAACACTAAAACAAACTGCTGCAAACGGAGAAACACATATCGAGGGAGAACGGGATGGAAATGTTCCCCACTTTGCCCACCCAACCTTGGACACCGCATCCTTAACTTTAATAGTGTCCCCTAAATTCACACACACTTGTTTCAACACTTACCTCACATCCAACCTTACCCTTATACAATTAATCAGCACGAACACATATTTATAGTGGCTAAACAATTAAAAGAATTACATATTTATTTAATAAAACAAGCTTAAATTAACAAAATTAAATTAACCGTTAAACACTAAATATCGTTAACAAAAATAAATATACAAATTAAGATATTTTTATAAACTAAAAAAATCCCTAAATGAAAAAAATGTCACAAAAAAATCCGCTAACCGGAACGCATTTATACCTACACACAAATTTTGAATTTCTTTTAGTAGACCTTTAGGAAAGAAACCTATACAAAATAAAACAATACAGGAAACACAATTTAGCTTGCTACCGTTTTTTTTTCCTACCGAAAGCAGCTCGCTTTGGTGTTTGGCACGCCATTTGTTGTTGTTGTTGTTTGATGACGCCATTTGTTCGTTCAATCACATTGCGTCATATTGAATGAATCTAATTAAATCTCATTTCGACCGACCCCTCCTCTGGAGTTTTGTAGGGGGTCATAAGACACGGTTGCACCCATTAATATATTGCTGCTCAAAATGTGTTCGCAAATCGCTGGAGTTCCAAATAAATGAATCATGGCTCGCACCAGGATAGGAAAAATCAACGTATTAAATTCTGAACTCATGATCGCAGACCAGTAAATTTTCGTGGCTGACTGTGCGACGTTAACTCGTCCAGATATTTAAAGGCTGGCTTATTTACCCTCTAATATTTTTCGAATCTGCATGGCAAAAGTGAAATAATCATAATTAAAATTAACAAATAAATATATACAATCAGGTATGTCACAGGATTTGTACGAAAGTGAATATTTCCACATTATTCAATTCGTAACGTTTTTATTTTGGTTCTCCAGCTTTCAACCGTTTTTAGGGATCCGAAAAAAATAAAAACATTGATTTTTTCGCATTAACTTTGGTAGTACTACTGAACAGGTGGTTGCTCAGGGATATAAAATAAAATAAAAGGAATACAAATAAACGAAATTAAAGTATCTTTGAAGTAATAAAAAACTACGTGGTAATGCTTTTTTGTTCGTTTTCACACATTTTTCCTGTTGATTAAATACATTTGAAAAAAATACAAAAAATCTATTACAAACGTTCTTTTGCATATGTTTTAAGACAAAATTTAAATAAAAACACAGTTATTTACTATTTAAAATCTGTTTTGAGCACCCTTTTGGGGCAATAACTCTTTAATTCTTTAATACACTTCAATTATTTGAGGTGAAAATATACGCAAAAAAAATCGTTTTACTTTTTCTGGAGAAGCTAAAAACGTTTTCACTTTCGCACAAATTTGTTTTCTGTGACATACCTGAATAACATATTTTTATACTCACAACGTTTGTGGCAGCTCAAGTGGATATGCGTCATCACGCAACTTTCTCCTTGCAATTCTTTGCTCATTTCTTGAATATTGCTGTTCGTCAGCTTCTGCTGCTTCAGCTACCACTCGAAATGCTACACTAAACATTTTATTTTAATATTCGACAATTATTTGTAATAATAATGAATTGCAAGCTTTAAGTCAAAACAACAACAGCTGAAAGCAAAACAGTTGACTATGAAAATTCGAATTCCCTTTCCCGCAATAACATTCTCCCCGTGTGTTTAGAATAGGAATTTGTTCCCGGGGAAAATGAACTCACAGGGAACTCATTTCCCAGGGAATATTTAGAATCGGGCTGATAATGATAATCACTTGTGAAAATCAGTGGATAAATACTTATTTTATTAATGAAACACCAAAAGTACCCAGTTTGGCCCCAAAAATCGTTTTCTTGTGTAATTGATAGACTTTGAACAACCACCATATTCTTTTTTTAAATGTTATGGCTGCCTAACTACAAAAATCATCTTTATTTCAAATTCTATGGATAGGTATTAATTTTTTTAATTTTTTTTTTTCTTTTAAGAGGTTGCTTCACACATCTTATCATAACTTTCAAACGGAATGTTATATTTCGTTATGCTATGCGTTCAAAAATTGTAAATTACGTAGGCTTTAAGTCATTCTAATATTGTTCTTTTCTATACTCATCAGTTTTGGAATTATTGTAGAACAATTTTGTTATTTTTTCATTTTTCATTTTAAAAAATAAAAAAATATATAAAAACGCTAATATTTAATAGTTTTCTTACTTTATGATATACATATCTACATATAATAGAAATAAAATAAGCCATCATTTATGAAAATCAAATGGTAAATACTTATTTTATTACCAAAACAGCAGAAGTACCCAGTTTTGCCCAAAAATCGTTCTCTTGTGTAATTGATACTTTAAATTTTTATGTATGCATGTATGTATGTACTTATGTATGCGTGAATGTGTTTTTTACACTGATCCTTTGATGTTTCGGGAATAAAATAAGTATTTATCCACTGATGTTCACAAGTGATGGCTCATTTTATTTTTATTATATGTAGCTTCATCATAAAATAATAAAACTGGTAAATATTTGCGGTTTTATTTTTTTAGAAAGTGAGCGGTGAAATCGTGTAGTTCTCAATTTAACGGAGTTACTGCCAGATGCGGAACATTTAAATATTGGAAGTCTTAAAATTAAAATAACCAACCTTTGTAAAAGATTGGAAACAAATTGATCCATCACGTTTGCGTATGGTCACTAAATATAGTGACTGGCTTGGTGAAATCGAAGATTGTGAACTGTCTGCGATAGTCAGGGAACATACTCTGAAGCCTGCAGAGAATAACCTGACTTCCACAAGTGCAGTACATAGAGAGGAGTTCATGGACTGCAGTAAGACAACAAAACGCCGTAGGTTAGCTAAGTTAGTTGATGTAGATGATTCCGCGTTTAACTATTTGTTGAGTGATTCTAGCCGATCTAACACCTCTTGTGTGAAATTTAGTACAAACGAAATATTATCAGTTATAATTGAGGGTAAATTAACAAAACACCAGTATTTAGTACTAAAGGAGTTAATCAATTCACAATTACCAAATGTATTGCCATCTTATCATAAGGTGTTGGAGGCCAAGAAACGGTGTTATCCTCCAGAGGAACATATCACGGATTCATCTGCCGAAATAGAGTTACAATCTTTGCTAGATCATATAACTTTCCGTATACTAGAAAATCAAAATGATGTCCTCAGTAATGCTAAAAGTAAAGAGTTTGTTTTGATTTGTAAATGGGGCTTTGACGGAAGTACGGGGCACAGTGAATATAAACAGGCATTTTCAGATTGCAGTATACAAGATAATACCTTATTTGTTACTTCATTTTGTCCACTTCGTTTAATATGTAAATCAAATACTTCCGATCCTGACTAAATTGTATGGAAAAAACCACGCCCTTCTTCCACTAGGTTTTGTAAACCTATTCGATTTCAGTTTGCTAAAGAAACAAAAGATCTTTCTGTGCAAGAAGAAGCCTATTTTAAAAATAAAATAAATAAAATTAGCAATTTACAACCATCTATTTTTAACATCAACAACAACGAAATCACAAAGTAGTAAACAGAGGTGAAACGACAGTATAGTGATCTTTTTCTCTATCGGTCTCGTTCCTTCAGAGCCTTAGTTTTGTTTTTAGATTTTTGTTTTTATTTTGATTTTCTTGCCGTGTTTGCCTGTATTTTTTCCTATATTTCGTCACAAAATGCTATATTTGTCTCTTTCTAACAGAGCCCATAGTAAAATAAACTGAGTTTTTTATTTTTTATGTGTCAAAGTCTTCACCTCTGGTTACCCTGTGACGAAATTAAAGTTGTACATTCATTACAATTAACCATTGTTGATGGTAAAGTCTGTAGTGCTTTAAGTAACACAGGGTGTAGTAGATGCTATATTTTTGGTGCAACACCGAAAGAAATGAATGATATTGACATGTGTTTAAGTAAACCCTTTACTGATACTGCTAGATATCAGTTTGGGTTATCTCCTCTGCATTCATAGACAAGATTTTTCGAATATTTTATACATTTATCTTACCGATTAGATTTTAAAAAGTGGCAGGCTCGTTGAACAGATAAAAAGGAGCTTCTTGCACAGAAAAACTATATGTGCAGCAGCACTTTAGGACACGATTAGGTTTAATTGTCGACAGGCTCAAAGTGGCGGAAGTGGCACATCCAATGACGGAAACACTGCAAGAACTTTTTTTTTAATTCAGCTATATCAACTGAAATAACTGACTGATCAAGCAGTTATTGATCGGTGTCATCATCTTTTGCAATGTCTTTCGTCGGGATATAAAATTAATAGAGTAGAATTTAGAGATTACTCGTTAGGAACCGCGCGAATGCTTATTAGTACGTATCCATGGTATAATTTGCCTGCTTCAGTTCATAAAGTGTTAATTCATGGATCGGAAGTAGTTGATCACTGTCTAGTTTACATAGGCGAGCTCTCTGAAAAAGCCGCTGAATCTTGTAATAAATTATTTAAGCAATTCAGACGAGACAACACGCGAAAAATGTCTCGTGTTATCACTAACACTGATCTTTTGCATAGACTTCTTATAAATTCCAACCCCCGTTGATTTTTTCTTTACGTAAATTAGCACAAAAGAAGAAGTCTATGCTACACTAAAATTTTAAAAATTAAAAAAAAATAAAAAAAATTTTGAATATTTATCACAAAAATTAAAATTTCACCCCATTTTTACAATTTGGCCGAAACGCCAAAAAATCAAAATAAATCAATATTTTATGAAAAACGTCGAAATTTTAAGAAACGTATAAAAACAAAAATTCACCAAAAGTGGTGAATTCCCAAAAAAATTAAAAAAATCTAAAACAAAAAAATTTATTAAAATTGTCCAAGCTTGAAGGTCTTTTTTAAAAACTTATATTTTTTTATTTTTCGATATTTCGCTACTCTATTGTGTAGCATCATCAGGAAATAAAAATAACGAACCAATTATAATTTTTTCATTAATATAAAATTGGTTCGTTATTTTTATTGATGATGCTACAACACAATGGAGTAGCGAAATATCGAAAAATAAAAAATATGATTTTTTAAAAAAGACCTTCAAGCTTGGACAATTTTAATAAATTAAATTTAAAAAAATGTCAAGAACAGCTATAATTTTAATAAAACAAAAAAAATATATAAAAATCAAAATAAATAATAAATTTTCGAAAAAATCTCAAATAAACTGAAAAATATTTTACCATAATATGGGAATTTACAGAAATCCGAAAATTTACCATAACACTAAACTTAAGTTCAAAAATTTATAATTACGATAATACCACAATTTTCGCCAAAAAAAAACTGCTTTAAAAAGTGGTAAAAAATCGAAATTTTGATAAAATTACCGATTTTATGGTATTTTTTCGAATTTTCGGGTGCAATTTTCGTTTTTTTTAATTTTGATTTTTTTGAAAATTTCGTTGTTTTTGTAATTTAAAACTTTTGGATTATAGTTTGCTTTCGTGATGAAATTTTAATGTTGGTGAAATTTATTTCCAGATTAAAATTTTTTATGCATTTTCGGCTTTTTGGTGATTTTACAAAATTTGGGGGTTTTTAAACTTTTGTGTTGAAATTTTAAAAGTGGGTGAGTTTTGTTGTTTTTTTTTTTTTTGGAAAACTTCGGTTTCTTTTTATTATATATTGATTTTTAGACTATAAATCTAATTTTACGATTTTATGGTGAATTTTCGAATTTGTGTCGAAATTAATATTTTTTCGAAATTTTTTTTCGGCATGTTTTTCGTAATAATTAAAATCTAAATTTTTTGAAAAACAATGTTATTTTTAGAAATTAAAATTTTGAACTATAGTGTGGTTTTGGGGGGAGTTTTTGAATTTTTTCAATTATTTTTGTAAAGTTTCGGTTTTTAGGGGATTGCGCTTTTCTTCATTAATTTTTGAAATTTTAATTTTTTAACTGGGTCTAACAATTAGGTCCGCAAATTATCTGGGGGCTCTAATTAATAATTGGAGGGAATATGCAATTGTATGGGCTCGTGTATATTCGTTTTCCCGTAAGAGTGGAAATACGAAAAATATACAGACCGATATTGCTGATTTATTAACTAAAATTCGCCAAACGAGCTGATGAAATGATCCTACGTTGTCTAGTACCGCCAGAAATTTGATTTAAGCATCGGATAGCCAGATATAGTTAATTGAACTTCCCAAAGTTGAAGATAAGTATTATAAAAATTACAAGCGGAATAACAAACCTATGAAAAGTCACGGACTTATTAATCCGTCCTTGTATATATAGACTTTTCATTTTTTTGAGGGGTTAAATAAAAAAATCTCCCGATCCTGACCTATTGCTGCATAGTCTGGTTTCACAAAACTGACAAAACAAACCTATGGGAAAATGCTTCAGCTTATTCAAATCAAAAACTTAAAACTAATATTTAATCTCCCTCATAGATACTCCATCAACTTACTGCATAATCGATTCATACACAAAAAGATAAGCGCGTTTGGCAAAGATCTGACGCTGCTATTTATTGAAAAATTCAGCTTATATAATTTTACTAAACAATCATTGATAGATACAGCCCAATTCTGAACAACAATTCCCTGGGAGTTTTTTCCCCATTCCCTGTTCCCTTATTCTAAATAAAATCTCCCAGGGAATTTTTTCTCTTTTCCCTTTCCTCTTATTCTAAACAAACTTCAAAAATGGGAAATTCTTTCCCGGGAAAAAAGTAGGTATTATGAATACAAAAAAAGGGGAAAAATAGTTAACAGTTTTTTCGAGTTTTTTCCTCATATATTTTAAAGGGAGATAAGTAAAAATGTAAGTTTCGAATTAAAAAATTTAAAACAATGATTTTAAAGATTTTTTGTTAAGGTCAAAAAGTACAAATAAACTTCAACTCCAACAATTGAAGCAAAGCCGCGAATAACGTTGTAAAAGACAAATTTTGCAAAACCTGTTTTTTTGATGATTACCGTTAAAATTACTCTCTTACATTTGTTCAAACACCAAAACATCAAAATTATGCATTTTATCACGGTCAAAACGCAATTACAATGAGTCAGTTAGTGGAAGAACGTTGTAAGTTATAAAGAAAATGCTACGAACGCAATTTATTTCATTTTTATTATTTTTGATAAACTAATAAAAAAATAAAGAAAGTGATAATCAAACCTTTAAAATACGTTTTTTTGCTCTCCTGAAAAATTATTATTTAGTCATTTGCAACGTTATTTGCGGCGATTCTACAATTGCCCTCCCTAATGGAGCAAAATCCTGAATTCACTAGGTACTCCAAATAAAACTAGTATCGAATGGAAAAAGGTAAATTTGCATCATCTAAAAAATTAATGCTTGATAAAGATGTGGACTGACCAAAAAAAAAAATATGTGCGGCAAAACGCAGCACACAATTTGCAATATAAGAAATGTACAGGTTGTGGACCAAACAGGGAACATAAGTTTTCACCAACAGAGCAAAGCATCTATGATTTGATCGCAATAAAGGTGTAGCTGGAAGCAGTTTCGGTCTAGTGCGTCTATATGCTCTTAGCCGAACTTGCTGTGCAAAGGGAGTTGGTCGAAACTGTTAAAGAGGCAGTAGTGGAAGCAAAGGATCAAAAGCAGAGCATTAAAAAAATTTGCAGATCCCTTGACAGCATATACATATGAATTGAAAAAAACATTTTCAAGCAATGGAGAAAATGAAAAGAGATCAAATTATAGAGATGCGGCGGCACAACACTTTTATGGAAGAAATGAGAATGAAGGAAGTTGAATACAAATTAGCAAAAAATCGATTGCAATTTCAAATCAATGATCTCACCACAAATTACTAAAATAGTTTATTCATATATGTTTGTATTATATTAGTTTATTTATTACATTCCTCCAAGTTGCGTTTTTTTCTTTACAAAAATAAATGAATTTTAGAATATGTATGGAATTTATTTGAGTTATTGTCCAAAATAACTTGTTCTAAATGAATTTTAAATATCTTTAAATAATTATTTTATAAAAACAAACAAAACTTACTATTTTCCGTCTGCGTTTGCACAAAATAAAATGTCAAAATCAAAACAGCTGATTCCGATTTACTCCCTCCCTTTTTTCTTGTTCCCTCGGAGATTAGAATAAGGGCATTTATTCCCCGGGAATAGTTGGTTGGGAGGGGAAAAAATTCCCCTGGAATTTTCATAATTGGGCTGATAATCTTTTGTAAAAAAGAAACATGCCAGAATTTATTTTAAAAAATTTAATTAAAACATTTATTCAAGTTTAAATGAGGTTTTACTATTGGATTCTTTATTCAATTATTAAATTTAATTTGTTGTAGTACTTTTAAGAAAAATCCCATTGTATTTTAGTTTATAAAATTTTAAAATAATTAAAACTTTTTAATAATAATAAAAAAATCCGTTTCGATAGAACCAATTGGAATTTTTTATTTTTAATAAATAAATAGTCGGATTAAATTTATATATTAAGCTATTAGTAGTAGAAAAATATTTCTATTGAAAATTATATCGATGTCTATCATTCGCAAGGATATTCCTATCGGAACATTACGCGGGAAATTGAGCGAAGTCATTGAACTATGCTCGGAAACTTGAAAGTTAATGAATACTACAGAAAGAATTACAAAATTAACGTTTCAACCTCTACTCTTTCAGCACTGAAAATCCGACAAGTATCTCATCGATGAAAAAAGCCATTGCAAGCTGTGAATACCTGAAATCTAAAAAAACTGAAGAAAAAACCAGAACTGAATAACGTACAAAGGACATTGAAGTAAGAGATCATGTTATTAATTGGCTTGCTGTGGTCTTTAGTAAGCAAAAGAATTTGGACGGCGCAGGTGCTACAATTATTACTTTCACGATATGAGAAAAGAGGAGCTATTTCTAAATCGCCATCACAGCAGAGAGGGTGGACTTATGGTTTTGGATGCTATAACGTATTACGGCAAAATCGATTTAGAATTTCAAAGTGCAAAAATGACTGCCGAAACTTACAAGACTGTTACAACTAAATTTCCTTAAAGTAAATGATATATTCGCGCTGCGAAGATAATTTGACGAAAAGGAATTACTAATTTAATTAGATTACTTTGGATTCTTTGAAGTCACTTTATGATTCAAGAAAAAATCGTACATTTTAAGCAAGGCAGGTAGCACTCGGTATTAGAATGTATAAAATATTATCAATAAATTTAGTATTAATTGTTCTTATTATTAAATTTTAAAATAATGTATTTTTATTTAAAATTAATGGTTCTAATCATATGATTTTATGGATAAGGAACTTTAAGATAGAGTTGAAACAAACTTCATTTGTATACCTTTCACAAAAATGAAAGGGTATACATATATATGTATATTTATCATTACGTATGTATGCTTATCATTCCATTTGTAATTTCTACAATATTCATTCCCGACCCAACAAAGTGCATACATATATTTTGGATCTTTATAGTTAGGGAAGTTCAATTCACGATGTCCGTCTGTCCGATGTTGAAATCAACTTTCTCACGGCGCTCCTTACATCCCTAGGCCCCCAGATAACTTATTAACCTAGATGTTGGCCCAAAAGTAAAACTTTCAAAAAAACCTCAAAACTTTAAAGACTAACTATGAAAACCAAATTCAATCCAAAGCTACATTTAACGAAAAATGTGCAATAAATTCGAAATTTCCCAAAAATTTTAAATTCACCACATAATCGAAAAACTGGAAATAAAAAAAATTTTATTGTAAATTTTATGAAAACCAGAAATTATATATTATATGAAAAACCTTGCAATTTTAACAAAATCCATAATAAGCAACTATATTCAAAAAATAAAATTTCACCACAAATAGTGAGTTAACAAAAAATTTAAAAATTCACCAAAAAAATACATATTCACTAAAATATTTATAAATTTATTGTTTGACCTATCTTTGTCCAACTACGAATATTAATATAAAGTAATTTAATTTCGTTTTCTTTGTGATCAGAAAGAAAAAAAGTTAAAATTTTATTAGACAACTAGCTAAGTATTTTGCATTTTCTATGCCGCTACACACGTTATCAAAATTTTTCGTGTCTTTTTTAACTAATTTTGTGTTGAAATGTAAGCACCATCTATTTAACCCAACATTGAAGACATATAAAATACGAAAAAGAATATTACTCAATTTTTCATGTGCTTGCTTTTTTCTTCGGGTGAGAACGAAATTTTACAACAGTAGCTTTTTTTATTGATTTCCAGGTCACCATATGCTATTTGCTTTTAGCCAACCCTTGGCAATAACAAAAAAACGTAGAATATTGTAAAACTTCGCTTCCACCAAGAAAAAAAACAAGAAATTTTAACAAAATTGATGTTACACAACTATATAAAAATCAAATTTCGCCGCAATTGGTGAATTTTCAAAAAAAAATTATAAAGGCACCATAAAATTGAAAACGCATTAAAATACACCACATATTAAAGTTTCACCACAAACATTTTATTTTCACCAAAACCCCACAAAATTAAAAAAAATCAATACTTGACGAAATTTTAACAAAATCTATGTTAAACAAATATATTAAAAAATAAATAAATTTCCACACAAGTGGGAAATTCAATAAAAAATTCACCAAAAAATTTAAATATCATAAAAGTTACACAAAAACCGTAATTAACCTGAAAAAAAAGAAACTCCACCATAATTTGGAAATTCACCAAAAAAAATTTAAATTATTTAAATTGTTTTCTAAATTTTCGAAAAATCGAAATTGCACCAAAAATACGAAACTTTTGGCTAAATTTAAAATTCACCAAAAATTTTAACTAAAATTTAATTGCTACAAAATCAATATTTAATAAAAAAAAACTGAAATTTTACCAAAAAATACTATAAAAACTTTAATTTAACCAAAGTGTCGCAAATTTACCAAAAACCCAAGGCTATGAAAACGAATGTATCTTACACAATTATATAAAATCAAGAAACATATAAAATATCCCTTATTTCAACGCAAACGAGGAATTCAATAAAAAAATTTAAATTATACAAATTAAATGTTTTACAAAAATTTTAAATTAAGCTGAAAAATAAAAAAAATCTAAATTTCAACGCAATTTAGAAATACATTGAAATTTAAAAATTCCAAACCAAACTAGTCTAAAAATGTTTAAATTACAAAAACAACAAAATGTTCCAAAAAGCTAACTTAAAAAAACTTTAATTGCACAAAAAAATTACGATTAATTTAAAATTTTCAAAATTGTATATTCACCAAACTTTTGAAAATTCACCACAAATTTAAAGAAAGCAAAATAATGGCAAGAATACCAAAAACCCAAGTTTCACCACATTTTAAAATTAAAAAAATAAATTTAAATTTTCCAAAAAATTTGCAGTTTAGCAGAAATATAAAAAAATAAATATTTTATGAAAAACGTCGCAATTTTAACAAACATTCTATAAGACGTATGTATATCTTATAAAAAACTTAATTTTCACAAACAAGTAACCAAAAACAAACTTCACTATAGTTTGGTATGTAACGAAAAAAGTTATCCAAAGCCTGGAATTACATCGAAAACTCAAAACTTTATCAAATACTAAAAATTTTACAAAAAATCCAATTCCGCTATTATCTGCAAATAACCAAAAAAAAACGAAAATTTATCAAAATTGATAAGCATTCAGATCAAAAATGCATATATTAACACAAAAGGAAAGTTTTAATGTAAAATAAAACGATCAAGACCGGAAGGCAAAATTAAAGATCTTAAACAATACTTACCACTGGAAAATATCTGTAGTACATTTTTAGAACTTCAAAGTTTTGTGAAATGTATATAAACAAGGCAAATTGATAACAGGTAGGCTCACGGGCGAATTTAAAGTGTATTCGGTGCACTGGTGAGTTTACCTGTTCAGTTTACCCTGAGCACAGCTCAGATTGGATGTCAATTCCATAAAAAAATATGTTCCGCAATTTCCGGTACATGGGAATATTTAGAAATTCAGAATACAAAGAGTAATAACAACAGTAATACAAAGATCGATTTTCTCTAAGGGTCTGAAATCATATAATATCCTAGCGCAGCTGAGTACTTTTTTTAACTCATTGGATGTCGAACTTCATATAAAAAATGCTTCCCCATTTCTGCCATTTTTTACATCTGCAAAGAAGCCGGAAATGCTTTGAATTCGCCCGTGAGTCTACATTTTATCGATTTGCCTTGATGCTACTTAGTTATATTAAAATGAAAATATGAAAAAATGAAAAGAATTAATGATTTATTAAAAAAATGCAATCCAACTTTTAAGAAATAACAGAAATAATGAAATTTAAAAACATGTATAAAAATAACAATATGTAAGTTGTTAAATTTAAAATATAATAGCCACTAGTTAAAGTTTACAGACGATTCGATTATACGAAACTCCAGCTCTTTAGCTATAGTTGAAGTATCCCGTACTAATAAAATGTATCCGTTCTCGGATTTTCCTTATAATTTATTCTCCAAAACCTACCTGTATACCAAATTTCAGCGCCCTAATGTGGGGCACATATTGATGAGTATGTACTAAATTATGCACTTTTTACATCTTCATATCTCGGGAAGATTTTTTGTTACAACTTCCATACTTCACCTATGAGGATAACTTATGTTTCACATTTCATTATTTTATGATTAAATGCAGCAAAGTTAGATGGCGACTTGACTAGCCATAAATCTGTTCAGCCATTGTACATTTTGCTGCTCGCACAGAAATTTGGCTAATTAGTGTCCAAACATAGTTGTCGGAACAAATGTTAGCACAAGTCTGCTATGCTATTACTCAAACAAAATACACACAGGCAAAATAAGAAGTATATGTATGTCGCTTGTCTGTAAACACCCGTACATAAACAATACTAAAAACATACATACAACCTCGATGAGATACACAAAATTATGCTCAAACTGAAGACGTACTGTTAAGGGGACCGTAAAACAAACATGAATAGGATCGTGTCGTTATTTGTAATGAAATTTAAGACAGATTTGATTGAATGGAATTAAGAAGATTCTTGTTTTTGATAATAATCGAAAATTTGCCTAATACAATATTCATGCTTGTTTTTACAAAGTTTACACAAAAATACAAATATAACACATGCATATATTTCATATTCAAATCAGTCCTTTTTATTACCGAAGCTTCCCCAACGTTTTAGTTATATTAAATCTGGTAGCCCTGAATATATGGGAAAATTCCCTTTGTTTACATTTTTGATATTTAAGCGCTTTTATAAAAAAAATTTTAGAAACAATGGACGAATTGACCAAATTAAAAAGGAAAATAACAAATTCATTTAAAATAAGTGGCTTTCTTATAAGGTCCGAAAATAGTGTGTTCTTAGCTGAACAATTGTTACCTTTCGAAGAGGATGAACGTGACAAATGGTTAACGATAATTACCGAAAATTTACAAAGTCAACGTTTAATATCAGCTCATGTGGAAAGAGCGGCTTTAGAAAAAGCTATTAATGAAATAAATCGTGTTGGTCTTGATGAAGGTGAAAGTGTGTTTTCGGTTATAAATGCCTTCGATATTCCCCGTTATGCTTACAATAAAATTAGTAAAAAGTTTGAGCTCGATCAGGAACAAAGAAGTATATTAGCAAAACCTTCTATAAAATCGGGGTATGTAAGACAACGCTATGAAATGTTGTTGCAGAAGACTTTAAGGCATGAGCTCTTTGCTCCTCCTGTCATTGAAAACGGCGTATCCGCTGAATCGAGAACTAAGAAATTCAAACTATATTATTGCGAAAATCTTTTAGCAAATTCTTCGGTTGAAGAGGCAGTGGTTTTAGGTTTGTTAACTCAGCTAAAAGAGGGAAAGTTTTACGTGGAAGATCCCACAGGCAGTGTCGAATTGGATTTAAGGGCGGCAAGGTTTCATGCGGGTTTCTTTTGTGAAGGCTGTTTTGTTTTAGCTGAAGGTGCTTACAGCGGAGGAGTCTTAAAAGGTACTTATTATTTTTAACAAAAAGTTCAACTAATTTATGGCTACACTTTTAGTTGACGGCTTGGGATTTCCACCCGCTGAACCAGCCGCTAGTAGCCGAGCTTTCTTTGGAACTCAAAATAGCTGGGGTGGAGAATCGCAGAAATTACTGAAATATTCTGCCAGGTTACAAGAGTTGGAAAGATCAAATACTGAAGCCACAATTGTTTTCCTCTCTGATGTTAGATTGGATATGCCCGTTGTTATGGAAAGGCTACGTACTTTATTTGTAGGCTACGATTCGTGTCCTCCAGTGGCTATAGTTCTAATGGGTCCCTTTGCGGGCAGTGAAAGGCAATCACACATGTTAAAACATCATTTAAATTCTTTGGGGATTTTAGCCAATGGCTGCGAACAACTAAAGAAGCAAACCGAACTTATATTAATACCTTCATGTGAAGATCCTACGTCTCCTACAATTTTTCCTCGTTTTCCAATACCATCTACTTTAGCGGCCGGTTTGCGTAAAGTATGGCCACGAACTCGGTTAGCAAGCAATCCTTGTCGCCTTCAATACTGCACGCAGCAAATTGTTGTGTGTCGTTTGGATTTGATGGCAAAATTTTGTCGCAACACTCTACATTTCCCACAAGATACATCGAAAATTGAACAACATTTTGCTCGGACTCTAATATGTCAAGGACATTTAACTCCTATTCACCCCATAGCCATGCCTGTATTTTGGGATTATGATGTTGCTCTATGGCTCTATCCAATGCCGGATTTAATAGTAATTGGTGATTCGTGCCAAAGCTTTTCCACGTCACAACATGGTTGTACGGTACTGAACACCGGATCCTTTGTTAAATCAAAATATGCTTTTAAAGTGTATATACCATCTACAAAAACTATAGAAGATTCAGAGATTCCTGATCAAACAGAGGAATAAATAAAGTTGAATATTTATACATACATATGTAACACATATTGTCTTAGTTTTAATTGAGTGTTGCTGTAACAGGTCCGTTGTTGTCAAAATCTTTGAAAAATTGAGATAAATTTTTTTTAGTGTGTGTTAGTAGGTGGATGTTAAAGTTGGAGAAATATTGCTACCTTAGTCGGTCATAGGTCAATCGAACGAACATGAGTGGGCCTATTCAGACCAATAAAGATATCCACTTTATCATGAGGGTTTAGGAGACAGGCAAAGCAACAGTTTAAAGTGCTAGGGAATATTCGTCTTCCGTTTTTACTCGTGTTATATATGTACGTACATATTCTTTTTAAATCGGGTGTTACTTTGTGTAACTTTTAGGACGTATCCAACCATTCCATTATACATATGTATGTATATAAATTTAACAAAGTCAAACAAATTTACCCACATATGATAAGTATAAAATGCATATATTCAAGTGTATGCACAATATTGAGCATCACGACTGGAAATGAAAATTTAAAAATCTGGTGCAGCCAAAGCAGCGTGACAAATTTATGGGTAGTTGTGCATTCAATAACTTTTCTAAAATTTAAAAAAATTAACACAGAAATTGGTTCTTAAAATAAATCTAAAACAACTGAGAACTTATTATTATTATTATTAAAATTTATTGAAAATCAACTTAAAATATATAAGGTACAATAGTATGAGATTTTACTTAAAAGTACTACAACAATTATAATCTACTTAATTAAATATGACAGACTTAAAAAAAAAAAAGAAGACAGAGTTAACAACTGAGAACTTAATAAACTTAATAAATTGGTCTCATAGTTAAAAAGCTTTCGTTATATAGAGCATTTTAAGATGCTAGATCGATGATGACATGTTGAAAAGATAATTGACTATCAGTTGTAGGAAGTTATGCGCGCAACGCTATTCTGCCGTCACACAAACAAAATACTCACATGCAAAATAAAAAATATGTGTATAAGTTAACGAAAAACAGGATCTTAGTTTTTTGTAAGGTTTTTATTAAAAAAATAAAATTATATAAAAATGAACTTTATTAAACTATGTTAAGAACATGAAAACCACAGATATAATATCTGATATTACATCTGTGATAGTAACAATCTATTTCGCAAACAAACAATTATGCTCCAACTGAACAGAAACAGCCACACGTACTCCCCACACAGAAGCCCACTAACAAATTTTCTTCTATTTACCTAAAAATCATTTATTCATTTTTAGTATATTTTAAGAGAAACTATTAAACAAATTTCATATGAGCTATTAAAGTAACTGACCGAACTAGTGCAGTCAAGTGAGCTGAACTAAAAATAGCGCTCACTTCAAAGATATGATAACTTCTCACTATTGATTGCGTAAATGTGTTTGCACATTGAGAGAGCATCTCCAAAATACCGGAAGAAAATGAGTTCGTTGTCTTCTGTCCTTCACTATACAAATTCCTGTGCGAACAACAAAATGCACTCACTCATCGCAGCTTAGTACCTTTTTAAAATGATTGGATGCCAAGTCCCATATAAAAATTGTTTCGCCATTTCCGGTATATTTTTTATATATGTAGTTTGATACTAAGAAGAAATACTTTGAATATAGTGCAAAATATATGCAACATTTTTGTTAGAAAGGAAAACGCTGTTAGTAAAAATACTTGCAACTATAAAATGTATAAAATAAACATTTCTGTTCAGTTGACGTTTTTTGACAAAGGGAAATTTTACCATATTTGTCGCTACGAATTTTATCTGGCAACTTAAGCAGTAAGAAATTGTTATAAAAGAACTGTTTTAAAGATTCCGTGGAACATTTTCCCCAAACATGTTTAAAATTACAAACATTTCTGCGAATTTAGTAAAATACACATTATGTAGGTATAACTTTTAATAAGTGTTAGTTTTGTCAAATGTTTGCGTTTTTTACACCTCTTAGTTCGAAACATCTCGTGCACGGCTAAATTATCACTTGACCAAACTTGGCGAGAGGAACAGGGCTTACCGGCCAATCCTAATGAGGTTGGACCACTTACAAATTTACCTGATTACACATTTCTGGATGGTCGTCCCACACCCTTGGGTGTAAGTATTTGTAATAAATACAAACAAAATCTTAAAATACTTTTTGTATAGTCAAATCAGAAGAGACGTGTAATTAAGCAACAGGAAGTTACCTTAAAAATTGTTTCCATGAATAAGGAATTGGATATGGCTAAAAATCGTTATATACAATTGCAAGAACAGAAAGAAATTGAAAAACAGAACATTATGCAAGCAAAGCTAACTCCTAAAGGCAAATATATGTTGAAGCCAAAGAAATCAAATTAATCTGCATACATATACATACATACGTATTATGTCACTAAATATAAACATGTTTTTGTTCCAGTCCTGGAAAGCATAGATTTTTAACAAGATGCCGTTATATCATAACTTTTAAAACAAGTCTGGCTTTAATTTTATAGAATACATGGATAAAAAATCATTGATTAGTTGATTTATGCATGGAAGCATGTGTAATTCTTTTTTAGCCCCATACTGAGGAATTGTCACGTTTTAGTTACTATGAAAATGATTCCTTTCATTAAATTTCACACCGCTTAAAATTGTATAATACATCTTAGACTAGTTCCGGCTTATTTTATGTCAAACTCAATATAAAAAAATGAACAAATTTCTATATCGAATTCGACATCAAATCATTTTAAACAAAAGTCCCGTATACCGTTTTAAGAGTTGTAAATGGCTGAGTTTTGTATTACAATATGAATTTCGGTTTTCAGAGCACCAAATACGACACATTTGCTGATGGGTATATATAGGGTGGCACAAAAGTAATGTTGAGGGTGGACTAAACGATAAAGCTCACCAGCGCAGGTGATGAATTTTTCAAACTGATTGGATGTCAAATTCCATTTAAGAAACTTGCCGTTCTGGGCACTTTTTCTATGAAGATTGGCATCCGCAAAGATCCTTTGACTTCTACCGTGAGTTTACTTGTTATGAATTCGCCATAGCCAAGGCATGGGACGAATTTTCGTTGTCAAGTTTGGTTTGGTAAATAAGCAATTCAAGCAAATAAACTAGACGTATCTAAAGCTAAACCCACCTATTGGCTAACAGACTTATAAGCTGCGAGATCTAATTGATTTTGCTATTGTAAAAAAATATTAGTCTATTAGGCTAACAGACTTATAAGCTGCGAGATCTAATTGATTTTGCTATTGTAAAAAAATAGTCTATTAGTAGTCAGTTCGTCCTATAACCTATCTTCAGACCATTCACCTACAATCGTTATTTAACAGAAGAGTATTGACACTGCACATGAAACCCTTAATACCTATCGAAATAAAAACACAAATTGGTTGAAATATAAAATGTATATAAGCCCTTACCTGCGAACATCCCATTAAGAAATCCGGCTGATATTAAAGCAGATGTGGATTAATTTACGAACGTTTGGACAGCCGCAGTCAGAAATGCAAGACCAAACAACCAATCAGTTAAAACAAATGTATATATATATATATATATATATATATATATATATATATATATATATATATATATATATATCTACGATCGTATATATATATATATATATACGATGATTGGTATACATTTGTTTTAACTGATTGATTGTTTGGTCCCAGCCAAGTAATAGTGATGAAAATATTTTAGTATAGTAATGTATTTTTCCCGCAAGGTAGTTTCCATTCCTCCTACAACGTTATTAAAATCGGCTTTTGAAACTCTAGATACGTGAAAATCGCCCGGCCCTGATTTTACTTAATTATGCTGTGAGAATGTTCGTATTTAATGTATTGTTGTGAATTGGCTTCTTCCCATGCTCTTGGAAGATATATGCAATTTTAATGATATCTAAACCAAGCAAGGACCTGCTATCAATTTTATCAAAATTGCTTGAAAAATTATTCGTTTGGGATTGGAAGAAGTCAGTGATTATAAGATTATGAATTTGTTATTATTTAGGTATTGTGTTTTTATTGTTTTGTTGGTTAGTGTACCTTGTCCGTTTTTGTTGTGTGTTTTGTCGATAATTTTAGAGGTTCGAATATAATGTCTGAATTGGAGTTTGTTCGTTTACGATGCGTCTGTTCAATGTCTTTTGTTTTTATATTTGAATGTTTTTAAAATGTTTAGTAGTCGTCCTTTGCGCTGTATGTATGTATGTAACAGCTGTACCGTTTTTCTAAAATGCGTGGAATTAGATTTGTTACTGAACATTTGGTTGGCGAAGTTAGATTCTGTTATCGAGCCCTTATTACATATTTTGTTATAATCTCTTATATGTTCGCGAAATCTTGTTCTTATTTGCGTCCTGTCTGACCTACGTAGCAGTGTTGACATGCGCACGTCAGTTTTTACACCCCGTGTTTTTTGCCAAAGTTAGCTTATTTTATTTTCTAGTGTAAGTTAAAGTTGTCCAGGTTTTTCCTTCGTTTTCGTTGTTGTGATCTCTGATCCTTTGAAATCCTTCTTTTATCTTGTCTACAATGTCTTTATTGTAACCGTTGTTTGCTGCTATGGTATATATAATATATATGTACTTCTTTTGTTAGTGATGTTCGTTCTAGTCTAGTTATTAGTTGTCTGATCTTTACTTTGTGGTCTGATCGCTGCGTATTTGTGTTGGCTGCGGATGTAGGTTTTCTGTATATTTCGTATTCGAATTTGTTGGTGTTTTTGTTTGTCTTTATGCGAGTTCTAGATAATTTAGTTTGTTATCTTTTTCCGCTTCTATTGTGAATTTGATATTTTTGTGCTGTTCCTCTGAGAAAAGTCATTTGTTCCATGTATAGTCTTTCTATGAGTTTTGCTGATGTGGTGTTTCACATTCCAAGTCTGTTTATTTCTCTATAGAAGGCGTTATTGCATTGGATGTATTTCTATTGTAGTGTAGATTGTAAGATATTTGCGAGTTGTGAAGCGAGGTATGTCTCTTTCGTGTTTCACAGATATGTTTCCCGTACTGTATTTATAGATTCCGCTATTGGTATCGATGTATATAGATTTTCAATATCGATGGATAGAGATCTTTAATATTAATAATTCTGTGATGTTGGTTACTGTGCACGTGATTGACAGTACTAAAGGTTTTTGAGAGCGTGTAGCTCAGTACTGATTTTTAGTTTACTATTGATTTCATTCGAGTGTCTGGTTTGTATATTTTTGTATAATACGATCGTTTTTGGGACGGACGGATTACTACTTGTCAAGCATGTGTCATGTTTTTTTTATATATATATTCTGTGTGGAGAATACGTTCAAATGCTCCTGTCCAGTTTGAGCAAATTTTTTGCTTCTCATCGAGATTGTTCGAACATCTTTATGTTCGTAAATGCAGCACTGCGCGGCATATTATGCGCAGTATGTTCAAAAATGCAAACAGTGGCAACACTGCAAATTTAACGCGGTCGAAAATACAACACAGTAGTTTATTAGGCGCAAATGACTGCAAATACTAATCAAAAAAATGGCAGATGCAACGGAAAAGTAAGTACTTAAATGTATTTTTTTTCATATTTTTTCAACTTTTATGTGGAAATGGTAAAAAATATGTCTTCTGGACATTCTTTTATAACTCTCCAATAATCTAAAACCTTTGTAATGCGCCTTTTAGTTTTAGAAGTAAAATTTTTTAATAACAACTTCCTTTGTTTACTCTTAAAATGTTTTCTTTGTAAACACTACATAATCCCACATCACTTGATTTATTATCTAACTCACAAATTAAATTTATTAATAATTTTTCCATTATTAAATTATGTCGTTCGTAAATGCAAACAAACAAATGTGCAAATAAAAACATCATGCACTGCTAATTAGCAAAATCATCGCATAATAATCATATTATGCAGCGCAGAGCTGCATTTACGAACAGCCCATTTCTTTGAATACGTACAAAACATCAACAGCGACAGTCCTTATGAACCAAATTCTTGTGCGAACAGTAACCTGTACGTTGACAGAATAAATTTATTGCTAGTCAAGACGGCATGTTAGTGAGTCACATGTGGCATCATTTATTTTTATAGCATTGTCCAGCTGTTTATGACATAACATACAAGGAATATTAGTGTAGAAAGTTTTCAAAAATTTATTCCTAATACATAAATTAAATATGAATATAACAGCATTGTTTCGAACGGGAACATTTATTGTTCACCGACAACTGGTACGCCAGTATGCTTTTAAGTCGGATTTGAAAATAAAATGGGTAAGACCGGAAAAGATTCCATCTATTGATCCAGCTAAAAGTGGTGATTGCAGCAAATCTATACCCGTTAGTGGCCAAGCGTTAATAAAAGGATTTGAAAAATCGAAGGAATTGGAAACGTAAGTTCATTTTATTATCTGGTCGCAAACTGTTATTTGACCGATATTAAATTTTAGTGCAGATGCCACTGTGCGTTCAGTGTTTGAATTGTATAATAATCCTAACTACCTGACTTCTGACTACTGCCGCGAGCAAATGATAAAAGAGGTTCAAAGGCATCCCTTAGATTATGGATCGATGGAAGCAAAATGTAAGCTTTTTTGCTTTATAAAATATATATTTATGTTGAAATTTAAAATCTTTCCCAGTGGCCCGTATGACTGCCACCATACGTCGTTATCAAGAGCACATGGTGAAGCATCCTCGCGATAAAAAGAGAAAAATTATTCTCAAGGAAATGATAGAGAAACGCAAGAAATTTCTGAAGTACTTAAGACGTTGGGATTATAGACGTTTCGAATGGATTTTGGAGAAGTTGGATTTGGTATACAAACCACCACCACCTAAATTTCATTGGATTACGCGTAAGGAATCTTTACAAAAGCTAACCGATTTACATTGTGAACAGTTGAAACAAGAGAGATTGACTGAATATAGAAAAGTTTTAGAGGAACAGCAAATTCCCTTCTTGGAGGATACAATTAGAAAAATGGAATTTATACGACAAGAACAATTAGATTTGGATATTACAGTGACAGTAACCATGGATGAAATAGAACATTACAAGAAGCAGTTGGCAGAATTAAAACTTTTGAGGGAGGAAACAAAAGCAGCAGCGAAAAAAGATGATTTTTTAAGTTATTGACTGGTTAATAGAAGTACTATTAGTTTTGGCAATATTTAAATACCTCTCATAAAAGAAAATACTAATAAAATCGGGAAAACTTGTATTTATTTCAAGAAATAGTTCTTCCCTAAAGATGTTTGGAACAGAAATTTGTATTAATAAGATTTAAATATCATGTTTTTTTTTTTAATTTAATAATAAAGAAAGTAATAGTATATTAACTCAACATTTTTATATTATTATTATTTAGGAAAAATCTTTACTTAGTATTCATATATACCCACTGTAAAAAATAAAAAATAAATTTTTTTATTCTTTTTTTAAATTGAATTTTTGAGTTAATACACTATTGTACAATATATCTATGCACATATTAAAATGAGATGTAAACTGCAAATTTTGTACAAATTTCTAATTCGGTGTGAACAATCACGTTTGGATAATCTATAAAACACAATCGTCTTCTTTAGTTACAGCAATAAAGCAGCTCTTAACGTTGTATTTTCCGGCCTAAGTTTTACCTCTCATTGGCTTCGAGTAACTAAACTTCCTAAAATTATAAGTACAAACAATGGAAACGTTTACACTTCTGCACGAAAGATGTCAAAAACAGAGCGCATTGATGAGAAATCAAAGCAAAATGTAAAAAAATGAACCGCTATTTTTAAAATTATTAATTTTACTTCTTCTTTATTAAATAATTTAAACACAAAAATTTATAGTACGTAATTAGTGAAAATGGCTAAAGTTAAGATAAGTGAAGACCTTAAAGTAAAAATAAATGATTTTAATTCCGGATTAAAATAAAAAACTATTTGTGATAAATATTCAATGAATAAATCAGTTTCGAAGATAATTAAGAAATTTTTTGAAACGGGTACTGTTAAAACTTTGCATTCAGGAGGAAGACCACGAAAAACAGGATAAATTAATAGCAAGGGAGTTTAAAAAAGACCCGCAAATAGCATCGACAGAGGTTAAAAATGTTCTCGGATTAAATATTAGCTCACGAACAGTTAGCCGTCGAGCTCGCGAGGCTGGTCTCGGATGCTTTCGCCCTTTTAAAAAACCTCTGATATCTGCAAAAAACCGCGCTCCTCGTTTAAAATTTGCTAAAGAGCATATTAATTGGTCTAAACAGAAATGGAACACTGTCCTCTTCTCAGACGAGTCTAGATATACAGGCATGTCACAAATTCCGTTCGGAATTGAAATGATTCCGTAGTTACCATTCCGTTCGGAATGGTTTTAGCTTCTATAGATTTCGTTCGGATTCATTAAACCGAAAAAATACAAAATCACTTTTATGTATTAAATATGGCAATATATCGACGAATGTAGCTAAACAAAAAACAGATGATTTTAAAGTCAACAAAAATTTTAAAAATATTTGTGTGGAAGTGCCAAAAAAATACTAAAATAACAAATTCCGTTTAATTTTAAACGGACGGATAAAATAATAAAACAACATCCTTTAGTAATAAAAAGATGTTCTATGTAATTTATACACCTAGAAAATGCTTATAATATCAATTCCGAATAGGAAATTCAAAGTGGTTTCATTCCGAAAATTTTTTTCGTTTTACGTTTTCTACAGAAGCAAAATACGGAATCAATTCCACTTCCGAATGGAATTTAGCTCTGTGACATGGCTGATAATTTAAGGGGAAATGATGGAAGGTCCTTTGTGAGGCGGCCAAAGGGCCCCAGATCTCAATCGCATAGAAAATTTATGGGAAATTGTAGATCGCCAAATAAGATGCCGAAATTACACACGAAACGAGGATTTATCTAATGCAGTTTTAAGTGAATGGCAAAAAGTTTCAAAAGACACGATTGATAAATTGATTGGGTCAATGCATCGTCAATGTGATGCAGTTATCAAAAATAAAGGATATCCAGCAAAATATTAAGTTTTGATAACTGGTCAACCATATTTTTATTAAAGTAAACTTTTAGTTTCCATTGTTTTGTCAATACCCAAATATCACTACGGAACAGCTGGCTGCTAACGGATAAAGATAATACAGGGTGGGGCAAGAGTCGCGAAGGGATTTGAAAAATTAATAACTTTTCTAATTTAATTTTTTTGTTATTTTTCTTTTTAAGACTTGTAAAATAAATCTGGGAGATTAATTATGGAAGGTTACAACGTTATCCAGCGAACCAAAATCATAGAACTTTATTTTGAACATCATCGATCAATAATTCAAACTCAACGAGCCTATCGTCGTCATTTTAATATACGGAATTCACCATCCGAATCAATGATTCGACGCTTAGTGACACGTTTTCAGGAACAAGGCTCAGTGAGGGATCTTCCACGAAGCGGAAGACCACATTCTGTAATTAGTGAAGCAAATATTCAACGCGTTCTGGAGAGTGTTGAGGAGAATCCTGAAACATCAACTCGAAGGCGCTCTGCTGAGCTGCAAATGTCTCGGCGGTCTTTACGCAGAATATTAAAGGGAAATTTACATCTTTTCCCATACAAGGTGCAGTTAGTGCAAGAACTAAAGCCACGAGATTCCCAAGACCGATTAATTTATGCAGTTCGCTTCCAAGAATTGACCAGAGAACATAATGATTTCATTCATCATCTGATAATGAGCGATGAAGCACATTTTCAATTAAATGGTTTTGTAAACAAGCAGAACTGCAGAATATGGGGAATTGAGAACCCAAGAGTGGTTCATCAGAGACAATTACATCCACTTAAATGTACAGTATGGTGCGGAATCATGTCCCAAAGAATTATTGGACCATTCTTTTTCGAAGCTAACGATGGAAATGGTGTAACGGTAAATGGCGAGCGATATCGAGATATGCTCCAAAATTTTTTAAGGCCAGCTCTTTCTGACAATCGAGAGATGTGGTTTCAGCAAGATGGGGCCACTGCACACACTGCTCGAGCCACTATGCAGCTCCTAAGGCAGATTTTTGGCGAACGTTTAATTTCCAAAAATTCAGCATTTAATTGGCCAGCCCGTTCGCCGGATTTAACAGCACCAGATTATTTCCTTTGGGGATATTTGAAAGAGAAGGTGTATATCAATAAGCCCAGAACACTTGCACAGCTCAAAGAGAATATACGAGCCGAAATAAGAGCGTTGCAGCCAGATACTCTGACTCGTGTCATGGAAAATGCTATTAAAAGAGCTCAACTTTGCGAGGCTGAAAATGGTGCTCACTTACGTGACGTAATCTTTCACACCTAAATTTAAAAAATCTCCCAATATCATATTTTATTATTTTGTAAAAAAAAAAATTAAATTCAGAATTAAAAAAAGTTATGACTGTTTTAAACCCCTTCATGACTTTTGCCCCACCCTGTATAAAAGGAATACCAATAAACGAAATTAAAGTATTTTTGAAGTAATAAAAAAACTACGTGGCAATGCTTTTTTTGGTTCGTTTTCACACTTTTTTCCTGTTGATTAAATACATTTGAAAAAAATACAAAAAATGTATTACAAACGTTCTTTTGCATATGTTTTAAGACAACATTTAAATAAAAGCAAAGTTATTTACTATTTAAAATCTGGTTTGAGCATCCTTTTGGCGCAATAACTCTTTAATTCTTTAATACACTTCAATTATTTGAGGTAAAATATACGCTAAAAACGTTTTCACTTTCGCACAAATTTGTTTTCTGTGACATGTGTACCTGAATTACTTTTACTTTCGCTTCATAATTTTCGATATATGATATTTTATTTATTTGAAAATATATTTTACAAAATAAATTTATAAAATATAAAAACAGGCGCGGGTAGCTAGACCATAAGCGCTCGAAAAAGATGAAAAAGTAATATATTTACATATGTATATGTATACATTGATCAAATATGTATGTATATAAACTAAATTATAAAAAGTAATAAATTTATTATAACAAGAGTTAGATAAAAGAATAAAGCAAGAAATATTATGAATTTAGTATCAAATGTCTCGAATATTGTGCTTTAGTAAACAGCTCCGTACTTTAATCCAATTTGTTTCAATAGAGCAGTCAATGGTATTTTCCAGGGGTTCATCTAATTTGGATAGGCGACATTCTGTAAGTATGTGTTGAACGTTCAGGCATGTATTACAGTGAGAACAGATAGGAGGATCTGAACTGTCATAATAATGTTTAGCTATAAAGAGTGGTTTCCCAAATCTTATGCGAGCCATAGCAACGCATTGACTTCTCGTAAAATTAGTGTTGTATTCAGGTCTTCGTTGTATGGGTTGTAGCTGTAACTGCATAAATCTAAAAGGATTTATTATGGCTCTAGGTAAACATGGTGTCTCAGTAATATTTGACATGTTCAATGCATTTCGGGCAATTCTATCCGCAAATTCGTTACCTTGTATTCCAAATGAGACGGAATCCAAAGCACTACTGTTTCATGATTCAGTCTGGAAGGAAAGATTATATCATCGTAGGAACCGTTGCAATTTTTTATTAGCGCTCTGGATGCGCTTAGACTGTCCGTACAGATAAGTGTTCTGACCCCATGCTGAAGAGAATAGAAAATAGCTGACTTTAACGCCATCATTTCAGCGGTAAATATTCCAATAGAATCCGGCAAACGCGCTTTAGTTACAGTTTCGAAATTGGCTGCTGAAAACTGCTTTATAACCGAATAAGTAGTTATACCATTCAAAAACGAACCATCATGCTCTAAGCACATCGACCACAGCGAGCTACAGACTACTATCTTTCAAAAGTTAAATACACACGTTCATATGAAGGCGATTTTTTTGGAGGCATCTCAGCTACATGGCTACTAGACTACAATTGTCGCTGTCGCCAATTTAAACTAATTTCTATTTTTAGTGACGACAATTGACAAATAAAGTTTTGACAAAAATACAAAGAACGCGTAGAAAAAAATCAGCTTGAATATATGGAATGAATTATATTTATATACATTTAAAAACAAGTTATTTTACCTGAAACACCACATGGAAGGAAGGTGCGAAAATAGTATTTTTAGGCCAGACCTGTTAAAATAATTTTTTTTTTATTTATTTGATTTTCTTTTTGGCCATATTCAGTTTCTTCTAATTTCAGTTTCTTAAATGAGTGATTTTGCGTTAAGGCAGCTGTTTATGACGTAGGTGCCGCCTTCAAAAAAATTAAGTAGCTGACTGCACGGCGACATTGAAGTCAACTGCATTTGTAGCCATGAAGCTGTGTAGTCTGCTGTGGTTTATGTGTTTACAGCATCAGAAAAGGGTTAGTTGAGGTGAAAAATCTGATTTTTTTTGCATCATAAGTTGTTTAAAAATGATTGGATCTGTAGATCTTTTTTCATACATTCTTAGACTATCATCGATTGAGACAAATTCCTTTGATCTGTCGGAGATTTCCGGCTTGTTAGGAATGGAGATATTATGTCCCTTTATCAGTGAAATTGTTTTACTAATTGAAGAAGATAGTAACAATGTAGTTGAATTAATATGTTTCCAAAAAGTCTCATGCAATCCCTCAGATGATACTGCGATTGATCTCGAAGCCAATGAAACAGAGCTATTTTCGTGTAACAACTGAAAAGTTGGAACATGTGCTTCCTTTCTTAAGAGTTGTAAGGGAGTCGACCGTAATAAACCTAAAGCTGCTCGGTAGCAGTTGTTAATAGAAGTATTAAGTTTTTTCATATTATTTTTTGACGTCCATCCGTAGATCGTAATACCGTGTAAAAGAACTCCTGTGGTCAAGGAACGACAAATATTTAAAGCTGTTTCAATGTGTGGTCCTTTATTTCGAGAGCAGATAAGTTTTAAAAGATTATTTATTATACTTAATTTTGTAACCAATAATTGTATATGTACATATGTGAATTCCAAAAAAGATTTTTAGAAAATAAAATCCCTAAAATTCACATTTCATGCTTAACCCTACATAGATAAGGTACGTGTGTCAGACGTAGACTTTTTAAAAGTTACTCTCTTTCTATGTTGTTTGGTATGAGAGAAGATTCATATACTCAGTATTCTCACTAGACAACAGTAGCTTGCTAGTAGTAGTTGTTTTTATCCGGTAAGTTTGTTATTTTTCGGGGAATTTACAAAACGCACGTCTTGAAGACGTATCGTTATCTTTTGTGTAACTTTTAAGTTTTGTTGCTTAATTTTTTTTTTTAGATTTTGTTATTTTTCAAACATTACTTTTAAAAATTTGATATAATAATGGCTTATAAACGAGGTTTGGGTGACGATGAAATTACTGCTCTACTGCAGAGTGTTTTAGATGACTCTAGTTTATCTGAAACTGTAAGTGAACTAGAGAATGAAGTATTGACGGATGATATTCAAAGTGATGTAGAAGACGTTAGCATACAAATTAATGCAGTATATAACAACATACAATCCATTCAAGAAGAACTCCAAGGAGAAGATAATTCAGCTTCCTATGGTCCTATAACACTGCTGTCGTATAAACCTAAGCCATCCAAAATGGTTTATTTATTGTCTTCATGTAATGAAAAAGGTTTCGTTAATCATAAAACAGGTAAACCAGATATTATTTTGTACTACAACCAGACAAAATGTGGGGTTGATACATTCGACCAAATGTGTTTGCTGATGTCGTGCTCAAGAAAAACCAGTAGGTGGGCCTATGGCAATCTTTTATGGAATGCTTAACATGGCATTTATAAACTCTTTGTTTATTTATTCTCAAAACGTAATTTCTTTGAAGCAAAAACCCTTAAGCCGCAGAGAATATATGAACAAACTTCTCAAAATCATTGCGTGACAATATTGACAATTTGATTGCGGATACAACCAAAAGTAAATGCCAAAAGAGTAACTAAGAGCCTTTTACTAAAAAGAAGAGGAAATGTCAAAAATGATTTGTATAAAATGCGAAAAACCTGTATATGGAGAACATAAAAATCTAGTCTGCAACTCATGCATATAATGTAAAAAAAAATTAGGTTGTTTGGCTAAAAGTAGCTTTAATGGTTATTCCTATATCAAAGTATATAAAAAAATTTTGTGATTATTATTTTTAAGAACTGGTTTTGCGTCCTTTGAAAAAGACTGTTTTATTTGTGTTATTTTTTCTTAGAAATTGAATTTTATCGTTAATTTTTTTGTTAATATAGTTTTTAAATAAAAACACTTTTTTATGATAAAAAACTTAATAAACATATGATCTCAAGAAAAAAATTGGAAGTTTTTCTTTTTTAAGTGTCCTGAAAAGGATATTAGAAAACATACGTCTGGGAGACGCATCATTATCTTTAACATACAATAAAATAACATTATCTTTCTAGGGTTAATAGACAAATTAACGTTTCTAACACAGACAGTATTACAGTTGCAATCCTTTTTTCTACAAACGTGAAGAAGTTCAGTTTTATCAGCCGGAATAACAGCACCCCTTTTCGTTGCCCAATTATTAATTTTTGAGTACAAGTAGTTTAAATGAAATTCTGCCTCACGTCCAGATGCAACAGCAAAAATATTATCAGCGTATATGCCCACGTAATCAATGCCAGGAAGGTTTTTTATGGCATTAGCTATACAAAACCACTGACAATGGAGAACCCTGTGGGACACCATTGTCAAGTGGATAATGTAATGATAAATGTCCATCAACTTTGACTTTTATTCTGCGATTATCAAGAAATGATTTTAACAGCCGTAAAATTTGTTTAGGAATGCCCCATTCGTTGAGTTCAATGATAATGAAGGTATACACCACTCGACCAAAGGCTTTTTCCAAATCCTCTGAAAGAACAATGCTATGCTTTTATTATTATTATTATTATTATTATTATTATTAATGTATGGGGGGATATCGAAGCAGACCACTTACTTTCTGGGTCCCTTTTCGACCCCCATTTCGCTCCTCAAATTGATTTCAGGGAACCGGTCCGTAATCACAGCTACCTTACATTCAATTGAGTCTCGTGCTAGCCCTAGCCTTTACTCTTGACTAAAGTGATTTCAGACTGTCGACACTCTTCCTCATCACGGAGTCTTTTGTAATTGCTAGCATTTGTCTAAGGCTTAGTTCCCCCATGGCATTCACTTTTAACATGTGTCTGCCCGTGGTCTTAAGCCTTATGCTAGCCAGTGCTGGACATTCACACACAATGTGCGCTACCGTCTCAGCCTCTTCCAGGCATAGTCTGCAAGTATCATCTTCTACGACTTTCATCTTAGCCAGATGGTACTTGAAGTTTCCATGTCCTGTCACTAACGCAGTGATCCAGTTTAAAGTAGCCCTATTATACCCGAGTACCTTGCTGGCCTTCCTGCCGAGGGGCTCTTTGAGCACCATTCTAGCCTGTCTACATGTGGTATTCTCCCTCCACCTATTCAGGTGTAATGAGTTTACCCATTGAAGAACTTTAGCTCGCACTAGGCTATTCCCCAGGGCAACCCTGGGTTCTGGTCCACAGAAATCCACATCAGATCCCCTTTTTGCTAGTTCGTCTGCTGCTTCATTCCCAGCTGTGCCTATGTGTCCCTTAACCCACATCAACGTCACCTCATTCAACGAGGCACATCTGTTCAGTTTCAGAACACATTCCAGCACCAGTTTGGAATATACGTTCACTTGCCTCATGCGTTTTATAACTGACTGATTGTCAAGTGCAATGAGAACCCTTTTCCCATGCACTCGGCTTTCAAGCAAGTGATCCAACGCATGCAGCAAACCAAGCAGTTCTGCCTGGTAAACTGATACGTACCTCCCCAAACACAGACTACAGGACAAGTTCAGCTCAACTGAGAACACACCTGCTCCTGCCCTGCCACTCATAAGAGAACCATCAGTAAAAATGCTGATGTCGTTCTCCATACACTCATTGTGTATAATGCCTTCCGCAATGAGTGTCCGATGCAGCCTCTCGACTACCTTGCGTTCCATCGGCATCTGAGCAGCCCTAACCTCTTTCCCAACGAGGTCCAGGATACTCTTATGCAATCCCAACATTGCCTGTTTTGGCGCCGTGCGTATTGCACCACTTATACCCATGCAGGCAACCCTCTGAATCCCATCCAACTTACGCTTAATTGTGCCCTGAGAGGCCTTCGGCCACCATACCACCATACCACGGATGTGTAAGTTATAATGGGTCTCACCATCATTGTGTAAATCCAGAATGTAGCCTTCGGCGAGATTCCCCACCTACGGCCACACACTCGTTTACATTGATGCATAATCCTTTTTGCTTTCCTGACCTTTGTTTCGATGTGTTCATTCCAGGTAAGTTCCTTATCTAGGGTAACGCCCAGATAATTCACCTTTCTGGACACATTTACTTCCGATCCGAAAAGCTTTAAGGCTTCAACCTCTACACCCTTCCTCTTACGAGTGAAAAGCATAGCGTCGGATTTATTGGCATTTATGGTTAGACCCTGTTCACTGCACCATGTCTCAGTCCATGAGATCCTGTCTCATGCAACCTTGAACTTACCACCAACCATTAGTGCCAGATCGTCTGCATACGCAATCGTATGGACGCCTATTGAGTCCAATCTCCAAAGAAGGCCATCTACGGTGATGTTCCACAAAAGAGGTGACAATACACCTCCTTGTGGGCACCCCCTAACTACCCTACCTCGAATCTTGGTTCTCCCATCTCTGAGATTTATAGCTCTAGTCCGAAGCATAGCGTTTATACATTTTATAATAATGGGGTCAACCCTACGTTCAGTAAGAGCATTTCTCACCTTCCCAAAACAGATCTTGTCAAAGGCGCCCTCAATGTCCATAAAAACGGACAGAGCAGCTCCGCCATTGAAAATTTCTCTTTCCGCTACTCTGACGAGCTCGTGCAGAGCGGTGTTAGTAGATCTACCTGCTCTATAAGCGTGCTGAAATCTACTCAAGGGCCTTTCCATCAGCGTATGGTTCTCCATAAAGTCAGCCACCGCCCTCTCCATTGTCTTCAATAGAAAAGATGTTAGGCTGACCGGTCTGAAGGACTTAGCGTCAGTATAGTCCCTCTTACCCGGTTTGGGAAGAAAAACAACTTTAGTTTCCCTCCAAGCCACCGGAATATATCCCGTCGCTAGACAGGCTACGAATATTCCCCTAATCCTATCAAGCAGGGTATCTGTTCCCCACTGTAATAAGGCTGGGAAAACTCCATCCATTCCAGCTGCTTTGAATGCTGCAAAAGATAGTATTGCACTTCTGACACCATTCGGAGATATTATCCTTTCAGCCTCAGCTCGTCTTCTCTCACTAGCCTCCCTATTTACAGGAGTCCATGAGTCACTCGAACTAAAGCTTCCAGGAAAATGAACCTCCATAAGCAATTGCAATGTCTCCTCCACTGTCTCAGTCATGTGACCATCGCTCTTGTGAATTAGTCCCATCCAAGAGACAGTGTCTTTAGATATTATCGTCTGTATTCTACATACTTCAGATGTATCCTTCATATTAGAGCAGAATTCCCTCCACGTACTTCGTTTCCGAAGACGTATTGTTCTCTTCAGCTCTCTCTTCTTCTCCTTATACGCATCCCATGAGATAGAGTCTCTCTCCCTCATGTATCGGTTAAAGGCCTTCCTTGTTACCTTTTTCATAGATTCATCTTCTCCGTTCCACCAAGGTGTCGGATCTTTTTCATCCACTACTGTCAAGGAACAAGCATGCTCGAAAGCTAGCTTAACCGTGGAGTTCAATTGTTCCACCGTCCGCTCGATTTCGCCCGTGTTGCGAGGTGCTCTGTATGGAGCACCTCCTATATGTACCGACAGATACTCTTCATAACTGGTATGATCAGTATTCTTCGGTATTCTTATACGTTTGTGGACTTTCCTCCGTCTACTACCATACAGTATATCGAACTGGATTGCCCTGTGGTCAGACATGGTTAGTCTGTCCACGACCTTCCAGTCCTTAACCCTGTCTAGCATATTGACTGAGCACAGAGTGATATCGATCACCTCTGCCCTTCGTGAATCCACGAAGGTGGGTTCTACCCCTCTGTTAAGTACCAGCAAATCGTGTCTTTCTACAAATTTCAACAATTGTTGTCCTCTGTAGTTATCATCTGTGCTGCCCCACACCGTATTATGCGAGTTTGCATCACAGCCCATGATCAGCGCCATACCTCTTTGCCTGCAGAAACTCACCAGGTTCTCCACCTCCAGTGACGGATGTGTACCTGTCGTCTCATAGGGTAGGCCGACGCAATAAGAAATGATCCCGAACCACTGCCAATCATTACTACCGTACGATCCGGCGAGCAGAAATGTGTCATAGGTACTGTTCGTACGCCATGTCGCACCAGGATGCATGACCTTAATTTACCATCAGTCTGTGAGTGATACAGATTGGCGGTCTGTTGAGACAGGCCCCTGATATTGCCTTGGACAATCAAGGGCTCCTGTAGCAAGGCTATATCCAGCTCATCCTCCTCAAAACATCGCACCAACATTGCTGATGCTGCTTTGCTGTGATGAAGATTGAGCTGGCATATACTTATTTTTTCCTGGTATGAGCCCACCACCTTCCCTGATAGACATCTCTTTTCAGAGTTGCCTACCCCCGCACCAGGGAGGACGTCGTGTTCACTGGTCATTCCTCTTGAATTTTACTTCAGCCTGGTCAAGTCCGCAGTTGAGTTTCCACCCTGCTTTCCTGATGGCCTCCGCATTCCCCTTCGGACACCATGCTATGCTTACGCCTTTTAATATTAGATCGCAAAGTATCTTCCAATTGATGGTATTTGGTATGAGCACCATGTTTAGGAACAAAAGCGTGTTGTATTTCAGATATTATTTGTCTGGAATATTTCCAAAACCGTTTAGCTAGTATTTTCTGAAAAATTTTAGATAGTGTTGGTAGAAGAGAAATAGGTCGGTAACCACTTATCCGATTAGGATCCTTTCCTGGTTTTGGAATGGGAGACAATATTGCAACTTTCGCAACGTCACAACCTAAACTTGCTCTCTTTTCAAAAAGAGACCAATTAGCTCTGTTAACACGAAAACGTGGTATAAAATTCTTTGCAACTGTTACAACATTAGTTGTTATTACGATTGGAAAATGATCGCCAACTTCGAGTAAGGAAAGACACTTCCATGACAGTTCTGAAGCAATGTCTACACTAGCCATGGAGACATCGACAGAAGTCAGTGTGTGCCTCGTATTGAGCAAAGTGGGGGAACCGTCATTTAATATTACAAAATCTTTGCAATCCGCGAAACTTTCCCAAATGATTCCACTTGGAGAATTTGTCGTGTAACCACAGAGGGTATTTTGTGCGTTGAGATCCCCTAACAGAATGTGATGAACATGATCAGGAATATAAAAACAATTAAGCATTGAATTTGTAAGATTTAACTCGCAATCTTTGTAGACATTGGTAATATAAAGTTCCGTACCGCATTGAATAACAACTGTGTGAAAGAGTAGGTCACTTAAAGAAGTCAGATGTTGAGTGACACGGAAGCCATTTTTTATAAAAAGGGCTACACCGGATTTTGCATATGAGTAGTTATGGTTATGATGAAAAGTTTGATATCCTGGTGATGTGAGAGATGACGATTTTTATCAATTATGTGTGTTTCCTGCAATGCAATTATATTTGGTCTGTGTTTGGCAACTATAAGCTCAAGAGCGTATTTATGACAGATAAATCCTTGAATGTTCCACTGAAGAACACTGATACTAAAATCAAAATTCATAAAATATTATATAAAAGTTATTTTTCTTTTTTAGATGAAGGGTTTGTTTTTTTTGTAAGTTTTAGGAGTATTTAAAACATTTAACTCAGGATATTTACTATACAGCTGAGCACAAGGAGTTAACTCGTTGTTAGAAATATCAGCAGCAGGTCTGGGAGGGGTATTAAAACCCAAACCGCGCATATATCCATTATTACATTTTCTTCGCTAATATTTTTATATAATGGTAAATTTGTGGGTAGGTTGTCGTCTTCTGCAAAAATAGATTCTAATTCTGAAGTTTCTTCTGTTGAAATATGTGATGTAGTGTTATTTAATGTTTGTGGTAAATTTAACGTTTCATTTCTTTTGTTCAGATGCTGATTGTTTGATTTGGTTGTCGGGTATTAACACGTTAACGGATGTTATTGTTGTTTCGTCGTTATCAGAAAGTGGACTATTAAATGTAGTAGAATTTGTAATAGATTGAGTAGGTATATTTGTAGCGGCTTGAGATGATATATTTGATGAAGATAATTTTTGGAAAGGTTAATTGGTGGGGATAGAAGTTTTATCAGTAGAAGATATGTTATTTAAAATTTTTGAGTATGTCAGGTTTTTAGTAATATTTTTCTCATGGGTGGTTTTAGAGTGTATAGAGTTGGATTGTCATTAAACATTTTCCAGGCTTCCCGAGTTGTACATTTTTTTGAAATACGAACAAAGTTAACGGATTTGTGTTTCCAGTAACTTGGACAAAGAGGATCAATTGACGAATGTAGATCTGTTAAACAATTTACACAATATTTTCTTGAGCAAGTGTCGTGCGGAGTTAGAAAAGCACATTCTTTGCATAATGCTATGGATTTACATCTATTTTTCGTGTGACCAAGTTTCTGGCAAATTATGCACTTCATTGCATTTGGTATATTCATCTACTGTTACTAATTCCCAGAAGGTGTATAAGTTCAAATGTAATAATGGCAGCACCTGTTGGTGTTAACTTGTCGCCATCTTTTTTCATAATTTTGCGCACATCTACAACTTTTTGATCTCTAAGGGAATCAAGTATTTCATTTTGGGGAATTTCAATTAATTTTCTTGAGAAAATCCTTCCTTGAATATTGTTTAATGTCTTATGTAAGGTGGTATTAACCGGAATGCAGTCTATGAATTTTGCTTTGAGGAATTTTTCTGCTGCTTTGCTATTAGCCACTTTAATAAGATCACCACTCCTCATTTCATTTACTTCGATTCGAACTCATTGTATGATGATAAAGGACGGGGCTCTACATTGTTAGTTTGTGATGTGGATGAAGCAACTAAGTACCGAGGAAGATTTTAGTCATTTACTGGTTTTTCTGGTAAAGGTGGAAAGTCATCTGGACGAGGTCGTTTGTTTTTGCTGCTTTTGATTTTAACTGTATGGGAATCTAGGTCGCGGAAGCGATTATAGTTTTGGGGATAAACCCCGTTCATTTTAATAAAATGAACTTATCGAAAAAAGTAAGTATTCAACCGACAAAAAAGAAACAAATAAAAACAACCGTTAAATAATATATGTATATCAAAGAAAAGAAAACACACACGAGTATAGCACACAAGCGTCACGAGAAAATAACTGCGTACTCGCAACTGCCTGCGAAAGACTGTATATGATATTTTGTTATTTAATTTTAGTTAATATATCAAAAACAATATATAAAATAAAATACTAAAACACTTGTTAGTTTTTTCAAGAAATAATTTAGATTTGAGACCTCCAACAGTAAGGAAGTAAATTTTAAGAAAAGTTTCCATTGTTTTGTCAAGCAATATATATATATATATATATATATATAATTATAAGTATGTATACAAGTATACTGTCCCATCAGCATATTGTCTTTAACTTTTTTATGCAAATAACTTATATTTCTTCTTTTTGAATAGATATCAGGGCTTTATTATACAAAATGAACAAGTGCAGCGATTGAAATAATTGTTATACTTTTAACTAACTTTTCAAGATGCTTAATATTATTTTTAACGCCTGCGTTTTGGTGTAACTGAACTTGAGCGAGTTGTTCTTTTTCGATGTGAGCGCGGTGAACGTGAGTGTTTTCTTGATAAACTTGAATTACGATTGCGCTTATTGACTGGTGATTGGGAGCTGTGATGAGAACTGTGCGAATTGGATCGAGATTTTGAAGTATTAGCACGATGGCATGTCGTAATGGTAGAATTTGGTTTCTCGTGAGATCGTTTTCTTGTAAGCCCTTCACGGGAAGCTGTTCTTTTTCGTTTCGGTAGAGATTTTGGATGACTGAGACTGCGAGAACGTGAATAAGAGCGTTTCTTAACGCACGACTGAAGTTCATGTGATCTTGAGTTCTGCGACGATGTTTCTGCGGAGGAAGAGGAAGTCGACGATGATGATGATGATGATGATGAAGAAGAAGTTGAAGATGAGGTAGAGCTGGAAGAGGTTGAACCTCTTGAGGATGAAAAGGATTGACGACGTCTAATATCAGAACGAGTCCTTGACCTTGAACGCCTATTACTTTTAGATTTAGTAAATTCATCCTTTAAAATGTCATCCGTTACTTTGTTTTCTGGTTTTACTGCAGGGATTACTTCCTCATCGTCACTAAAAAGATTGTACTTCGCTAAATCATCATTATCATCTTCCTCGTCATCTTCTTCATCTTCCTCCTCAATTGTCTTTCGCATATTTGGATTGTTTTTTAATGTACTTCCTTCATTGTTAAAAGAATTCTTTCTTCGTTTCTTTAACCGTCCAAACTCGTCATATTCGCTATCGGATTCCTCACGTTCCTTGTACTCTACCACACCTCGATCGTTGTAGCCACCTCCAAACCCTATAAATATATTATTTAAATAACGCAAAGTTGTTTATTATTGAAATACTAATAAACAGTCTTAAATAAGCTTGGGACTCACCAGTTCTCTCTTCAACATCACAAAACTTTGGAGCATTACACATATTGCAAGTAGAACGACGAGCCCAATTTACATTGGCACATTTATTACATTGCCAATCCTCGGCACTAAAAAGGCCTCGTGATTTTTCTGCAGCAGCTTTTCCTATTTCCGTACTTAATTTCTTTTTATTTGAACCGCTGCTTCCAACACTGCTACTACGTTCCAAGCTGCGATCACGTTGACATTTATTACACTGCTGGCGACGAGCGAAATTAGAGTGGCGACAACTAGATTTTTAAAAAATTATATAAAAAACACAAACACATTGGCCATGCCCAACAATGACCCATAATCACGTTTAAGGGTAAATAATGTAAGCGCAAAGCATTCACCAGAAAGAAACGGGATTAAGTAAAAAATAAATATTAGTGATTTATCTTCATACTTAGATTTTAAAAATATATAAGTATGATTAATTGGTTGTGGATTGATAAGCGCCCAAAGCACATGATGCTTTACACTCACGTTACATCGCCACAAATCCAATCACCATTATTAACAACTCCTGTTCCACTACTGCTACCACCAACGCCATCACGACTGCTACTACTACATATATCTGATAAGTTATTAGACATTTTTTTTTTTAAATAAATGCCTTCTATGTTTATTATTTAAACAATGTTTTTAATTGATTAACGAATTTTTACATTGAAACTTTTTTTTAAATCTTCTGCAAGACTTTTACCACAAGGTTTTTGGAAATTTACTTCAGAATGCTTTACACAAAAAAAATGAAAAATACTACTCTCTTCAAGCAAGCGTGGTTCTGGAATAATGTTGCCAACATATTATTTTTTATAGATTTGTTTGTGTTTAAAAGCTTGATTCCAGATGAAATAAAAAAGTTGTCAAAGAGAGGCAAGGTGTATTTATTTACTAGGTGGCATCACTACTGCAGGTGATTATTTTTTGCTTACATTTAATTTTCATTGTTTACAAATGGTTAATGTCAAAGTTTTGTTTACGAAAATAATCAAAAAATTTCAACCAAGTGCCTTAATAAGTTCAACCAAGTGCCTTAATAAGTGTTTTTTTTTTTAAAATTAACAATTGTGAAAAGTTTTTAATAAGTATGCGGTGTCTCTTGTGCGATAAAAAATTTGGTCCTGGAAGTGGTACATTTTTTAGTGTTCCACAGGACCCAAAAAGAAGAGAACAGTGGAGTAAAGTGTGCAAAAAAAAATTTATTCAAAGCACTCGCATATGCATTGACCACTTTTCCAAGGGCGATGTAATAACTGCGGGAAGTCGTTTTTTTTAATGCCTAAGGCTATACCAGTAGTGCAGCACCAAGAAAGCAATATGCATACTAGTGAAATGCATACCACTGAAATGCACACTAGTGAAATGCATACAAACCAAAATTTCTTGGACAACTTATGTCCCGTGCGGCATTCGAGTTGGCGCCACCAGTGATATTAAATATTTATTAAATTCCAGGGGTTATGTGCAGCAACAACAACAACAGCAACAACAACAAGAACCAATCGGTCCTTTTCAGGACCACCAATAATATTTAAAAAAAGAGATTAAAAGTTTCAAACATGTTTAAATGAAACTTCAAAACCACCAGCTAAGACGCGAGCATATAAATATTTTCGCAACTCATTCGTTTTAAATACCAGTCACAATTTCCAAATTGACATCTATAAAATAAATAAAAAAATCTTATATTTCTATTTTCATAATTGTCCAAGCTTGAAGGTCTTTTTTAAAAATTATATTTTTATTTTTCGATATTTCGCCACTTAATTGTGTATTTTTATTTCCTGTTTATGCTACACAATGGAGTAGCGAAATATCGAAAAATAAAAATATAATTTTTAAAAAAGACCTTCAAGCTTGGACAGCTATAATTTTATTTTCATTAACAGTACAAATTTACCTTCCGGTTGTTCTTCAAACCTTTCCAATTCTGCTAGAGTCTAATAAACCAATTACAAGTTAATAAGAGCCAAAATGGTAAAAGACTTGACATGGCCGATTAAAATTCTTAAAATAAAACGAAATGAAAAATTTAAAATATTAAACTAAATGGGTCAATTTTAAGCAATAAATTTATTATTCTCAACAAACGTTTATACAGAAAAACATCTAGTACATAGGTTAAAAATAAATAAACATGAGTAAGTAAATTTAAAGGATTTCATTATGGTGTTATCACAAATCTTAAGCCAAAAAAAACTCTCAGGAAATGAGAATTTATTTATTCCCAATACACATTTTTGGTGAAGGGTACATAAGGTTCAGCATAGCCGAATATATCTTATGTATTGACTATTTTGTTTATAAGTAACTTCATTTTAGCACTCAGTTGTTATATCATTAATTAATTAGCTTTTTAATAACCAAAATAAAAATTAGTTATTTACAATAAAATTCTTTTCTCAGTACGGTCTTCACATACATTCTAAAAACAAACTTTGAATTATTTGGCAGTGCAAGGGTAATAAAAATGAAGCAAACTTTAGTAGCCATGTCAAATTAAAACACGCATATATTCTACGAAATTCCCTATTATGGTGCAGTTTAAGGATCTTCAGGAGTAATACTTAAGTTGAAACGTTTAGGCCCTCGGAATATGGAAACTTCTAACGTTTTGGAATTGTCACCCAAGCTTCGTAAACGTCGGATGAAGTCTTGATTTCTTTTTTATTTATATGGGAACAATGTCACCGGGACTTAAGCCACCACTACAAGTAAATAAAAAAAATATAAAAAACTGAGGATTAAGTACTACAACAAACTCACATATGAGCTGGTGATCCTATTATAACTTTCCACACCAAAACCCCATGCGATAAGTTAGGCCGCAAACTTTCTGATCGGTTTTTTAATTCATTTAATATGTCATTGGTTAATGTTAGCGTTGTTATCCCCATGTATCGCTTCGTTGGCTGCATGGGTTTGCCCACTGACCCCTTCTTCCGTTTCGACACTTTTTCCAGAAACAGTTTTACATTATCAATCGGTATGGCAAAACTAATACCTGCAGTAACTTTTATTGAGTTTACACCTATAGCTTCCCGATCTAAATTGAAATGTACCACCGGAGTTGCCAAATGTAATAGCAGCATCTGTTGTAAGTAATTTATATCCCTATTTCTCATACCTAATTCCAACGAGGCTTTTTGTGTCATTTCTTTTATGGGTATCATCTTTTGTTTCCATTTGCCCATTCTAAGGTTACCAACATTTCACATGAGTTTGTTTGAATGACTCAATGTAAATATATCCCTTGTTGCGGGCACCGCCAGGCAACCAAGTCGGCACAGACGCAGCCGGAAAAGAAAAGCAACACAGCGTACTCAAAATAAAAAAAAATGTTGCGTGGACAGGCCATAGAGCGAATGCGAGGGAGGAGACAATAATGCAAATTGTCTCGAGTCCCGTATGTATATTAAAAGAAGGGAGGAGAACTCTGCTCGAGTCCCAAAAACACATAAGATCGTGGCAGCGTCGTTTGGCAAGATAAGCTGAAAAGAGAGAATTAGGTAGATATTCATATAACAGAGGATTTGTCGATATAATAATACCCAGCAATAGCGTTTGTTGAGTTATTTCATCAGATATTTCTTCGCCTACATCTCCAAAGTGTCTTTTAGAAATTGATTCGTCAGCATATTTTTTTTTCCTTAAATGTGTATTTAACTTTTTGCTGGCACATGTTTTTGACACTAATCATTCATTTTACACAAACAAAGTTGCCTGTTGTTGTTGTATTGTTGTATTGTTGTCGTAGCGCTGTCACCTAGTAAGTAAATACACCTTGAAGAGAGGCAATAATAATAAACTTGTTAGAGATGTGCGGCTTGTTAAATATATATTGACATAAATATGTTCCACAAACAGTGTGTTTGGTCTTGTTTGCAAACTGTTAATATTGTGATAAACAAGTATAAGTTGATTTTAACTAATATTTATCTTGTTTTTATTACAGTATAATGTTGAAATATATATAGATATATATAAGTATGTGTATATACATTTTATTATCCCATATTAATGCTCGCTCCGGGAAGTCCGCCTGCCTTTGTCAAAGCTTTTGTCACACCAGGACGTACAAATGTCAAAATTTGCAGTCTATTTCTGGGCTTATTTTTGCACTTAAAATATATTATCGATTATTTAAATGAACAAATTGTTATCGCCGCCTGTTTTTTTTTCTTTTGTGGTTGTCTTCTGCCTTGTTTTTTTTTTCTTTATAATTTTTCATTCTTCTGACATTTTTTGGGCAAAATATATATTTCTTTGACGAAAAATAATTTCTTTACAAAATTGTAACATATTAACATTAAAATAAAAGAAGCGGGTAAATCTGATGAATGTTTGGTGTTATTAAGTTTTAAGTCATAAATATAAGCAAAAAACACGATTTTCACAAATTAGGTACTTAATAGTCACAAATTAAAAAAAAAATTTTACGGCAAAAAATTGTATTTAAGTCGCATTACTTCTTCATATAAAAATTTTTCCTTTTTATTGGACATACTCACATTTTGGATGATTAAATATAAAAAAGAAATAAAAAAAGTATATTTGAACTACCACCGAAAAATTCAAGCAGAAAAAAAATTTAAATTCACAAAAGAAATTGCTGCTTTTAGCCAATCATCCATTGTACTTGAACAGAAGGGAAAAGCACAGTTAACAAAAAGAACATACGGACATAAAAATATTGCACTGTACACATAATTATATGGCCAATATGATGAGTAGCGATAACTCCATATCAAAAAATGGTAGTATGCCAAGGGAGGAAATTATGTCTCCTACCTCTCTTTCAAATATTGCTAATACCACGTCTGTCACCCCAGCTGGCCCAGCAAATGCTGCTGGTTCAAATGTTGGTAACAATAGCCGCGAGGGAGTTGGTGCATTAGCAGTCCATCCTGTTAAAGAGAATGTTACTAGACTCAGCGATATACGTAGCTACTTACAACCGATCAATAGTACGATGTCCTTGTTAGCTGGTGTTTGCCCCTATGATCATATAATCGAAATGATACGTGGTCTAGACCTCCAAGACGATGGCATAACCATGAATCATAAAATCAAATCAATTGAAACGGATTTCTGTAATATTGTACGTGATGAAAATATATTGTGGTAAGTACAAATAAGTTCGTATCGGTATATATATGTAGATATTTATTGGTATATATATTTACCAATCGAGAATCCAAGTTGAAATTTTGGAGGGTTGCGACGAAAACAATTTTAAATATTTTTTTGTATGAGGAAGTTAGTTTTTAATAGTTAGGAGGGACGGAGGAGGGATATACGTATATATGTATATGCATTAGTAGTAGCTGCAGTCATTTGTTTTTGTTATATATGTATGTATTTACGTGTGGTTTAATGTAAATCGTTAATTAAGGTTACATGCAATTTTATATAAACGAATAGGATTTCTCCTCCTAGAATTATACGGAGGATAATTAACTGATTTAAAAAAATACTTTATTATTTCATTATTTTTATTGTTTTTAGTAAAAATTATATTTGCTTAAAGCATGCATTTTGACACTAAAAACAGTTAAAGTACTATCTGCAGATATAAGTGGATAATGGACTGGTGGACGAAGAAATGCTTTATGATTATTTGTTAAGTTGGTGGCAAATGAATGTGTCTTATGCAGTTGGCTGTCGTTGTAATAGCTCTAGTGTTGTAGTTCTTTACATCATAAGCTGGAAGTTGGAGTAATCTTATCACCAGTCGGCGCAGCCTATGAGACAGAAATAAGTTAGCCTATGAGTGCAGTTATACAGATGCTTTGTATCGTAAGGGCTTTGAAGTCAGACGATGCAACGAGGATAATGCACCAGCCGGATCTTGTTTCTGCTTCTACTGAACAAGTCTACATGCGTAATTGCCGCACAGTTTCCTATATTGCGGGCGTTAAAAACTTGGTTGCAATTCTTCATTGCACTTGCAGCAGACATCCTGTCGATGTTGGTTGAGTTGAGGTTCTGATGTTCTAGCAATAGCTTCTAAAGTCCTGCCGGATGTATCATGGGGGAGGATGTTGCATCACTAATTGATGGTGTGGGTGGTCAAGCAGGTGATCAGCGACGCGTACTGTTTGGTTAGCAGCACATTATTTTGCCGTTCCGGTATTACGTTAGTTTCACCATGTAGGTGGTTAGCTGCTGCTGTAATATATATATATTACCAGCTTTCGCTGTAATTCTTCGGTCCCATATTTTACCAAATTACTCTTCGTGTTAGTTAGTTATTTTTGGAATTATCGCAATATGAGACATAATAAGTAATAAGTACATATATAATCTACCTATGTACTTATTGATTTTCACTCCATATTCAAAAGGTTATTGCTAAAGCAAAGTGACTGATAAGTGGCTGATAACTCGTATATTTAATGGCACATTAATGTTAAGCCTTTAGAAATTTATATACCCAGTTACTATAATTGTATATAAACTATATATTTCTTTTATATATGTATACATATCTGTTATGCGATTTTTTTAAGAAAGACTAATATTATTTGATTTCAGTATCCACCTTTTTATTTGTTCAAATTTAAATACCAGGAGTTCTATTATATTCTATTTTATAATGTAATTTTTTAGTCCAAACTTTTAAAATAAAAGTTTACATACCATAAAAATATTAAAATTCATTTTCATTACAACAAAATATGTAAATATTCAATTTTGGTTCCATTTTGCACTTATTTATAAATTTACATAAACATGACTTGATTATTGACATATTAAAATTTTTAATAACACTAAATTAATTTTGTCTTTAATATATAAATGATATAAATTGAATATATCTTACATGACTGTAAGAATGTGTCACTTGGGCAACCTCAACAATGTCTTCGGAAAATTTTTGTTATATTAATCCGATAACTTTTAGAATACTGGAAAAGTTAACTATTAGACTCTAGTAGAATAGAATACATGCATTTTCTGTGCTGCTACTCACATAATCAGATTTATCTGCGCCTTTGTACCTAGTAGCATATTGCAAATATATTATTAATTGTAAAAGTTAATCCTATCACGTCATAGATTATTGTAAGCTGGTTTGATTTAACGTTTCAACACATTACCTTATTGTATTATATTCTATTTATTACCGGGTTCATCTGTAAAATAGTAAGGTTTTTAAAAAGTTGGGTTGGTAAATTTTAACGATAAACTTATTACTGAAACGGAGTTGTCTCTTAATAATTTTGAATTCCTTTCCCTAGTAATTAAATCAACAAACTTCGTTATAGGTGACTGAAGTCAAGTTAGGTTTTTGTATCATATGTCTCTGCCATATGTATTTTTTCCAATAAGATTTCATGTTTATATCTTTACTTTTAATTTTCTGAAATGCTCTTCATGTTTTACCTTTTTATATACGGCGGAATAAAAAATAAATATCTTGCAGGAGAATGCGATTTTTCTGGCTGTCGTCAAATATTAGATGCCTTTGCGTTCACTCGAATACAAAAATCGGGTAGCTACATAGCCACTTACTAGTGTAGGCTTCCAGATATTTTTTATATTACGTACTTTATTTCGTTATAATTTTAAGCTCTAATTGAATTTCTTTATTTGATTTATTTCCCTTGAATTCTTTCTTTATATATAATTGTTCGTCTTTGTTTCTGGGCAGTCTCATTTTGACAGTGAAACAAGAAACATCAATAAATATTTTAAACTAATCGTGTGTGTGTTTTTACTAGGCAAAATTAAGAATCCAAGCCATCCAAGAATACATATTTTTAATTTGTTCAGAATACAAATTTTGCATATCAAAATATATTTGGTTATAAATTATTTGTTATGTAAATTTTTGTTATTCAGTACTTTAATTAAGCTTGTTATAAAAATATTTGTTTGTAAATAACAACCGTGCTTTATGTTACTTAAACGAATGTGTTATACCCACACTAACCATATGTATATTTTTAATGAAAAAAAGTAATTTCCTGTAAAAATTTGTATAGAGTAAACTTTAATTAATTTTGCACCAAAACAATAAATTATCATCAGTTATAAAAACAGTTTAATAGTATGTTTATCTTTGTAATTTGTTCTATTTTAGTGAATCAATGGAATACATAAATAACAAAGCATTAGAAGATGGAGAAACTGCTTTAAAATTTGCTTTACTTTTTGCTTCACACAACTTTGATGTTCTTGCAATGAAGGAAACCAAAGTACGCTCAGCCATGTTAACAGTGTTGCAAAAGAACTTTGTCTCTGCTGAAACCTATAGATTGCATGACCGAGAACGTCTTTATAATTCAATAATACTTTTGGGTGAATATTACCACCGTGTGCGTTTGGCCGATGATACGCCCATTAATATATTGGGGGAGTCACTTTTGGGTCTACTTATAAGAGAAGTTAAGGAAGAGAAAAATGTTAATGATGTTAAATTGGCGAAATTAATATTGTCACAAATTACACTCAATGGGGATATGATGCGTAATCAGCATAAAACAGAAATTTCCCAATTACTATATCATATACGAAAGAATTTAATAGAGCAGCCAAATTTGAAGCCGACCGTTAAAGCTATTATGTTAATGACTTTAGATTTATTTTATAGTAATTTTGAAAGTTTGGGGTCACAATTAGAAGTAATGTATACGAAATATTTTATAATGGAGGACCACGATGAAGGTAACAACAATCAAAATGCGAATCAATCAAATAAACAGCATCCGCCAACTTCAGCAGACTATCATCCCAAGGATCAACAAATTCAGGCAAATATAAGTCCACAACCACCGCAGCAGCTTAATAGTTTGGAAGAAGTTTCTCTAAAATCGTGTTCAAACAATACAAGCTATGAAAACGGAGATTCTGGCAATGTTAATGATAACACCGAACGCGATCCCGAAACCTATAAAAAATGGAGCGAACAAGTTTGCGAGGACTCATTTGAGGAGTGTAACGGTGGCGAAAGTGAATTGACCTTAAGTGGCAGTGGTCACGACCAAAATAACTCAAGTTACATCGATGGTACGGAAAAAAAGAATGCTAACCGAAGTTATGATAATGATGTCGATAGAAAGAGTCGGAATTCCAGACGCTCATTTCAACCCCGACAATCCCCACGACCTCTCAAACAATATTTTAATAGGTAAGTTTTTTAACACGCTGGCAAAGTGCAATTGATACACATACCTAATACATATTTATTAAATCGTTGTAATTGTACGTAAATATATATGTCATTATTATGACCAAAACTAATTTGGAATAGTTTAATTTTGGGATAGTGGTTTTGGCTTTCGTTTTATTAAATGTGTTTTTTATTAATATATTCATAGACTTTTAAAATACAATGCTAGAAAAGCTTTTAAAGTATTTTGAAACACAATTAAACAAAGATGCATTTGGTAATTGCAATAAAATTTAGTTTGTTTTTAAATCTTTTTGTAACATTTTAATTTAAATATCATTTCTGAATATAAGACTAAGCTCAGACTAATTTTAAATATACCCTTAAAAAATCATACGGAGATAATTTCACGATTTTGGATTTTGTATAAAAAAAAAAAGAAGTTGTGCACTCACTTACCATACGTTTAATAAAACCAAAACGTTTGTTGCTGCCACAGCGAATTGTCTAAAAATTGAAACAAAAATGGCAGGAATCGGATACCCAAAACATTTCGTGTTCAATTTTTAATGTTAAAAAAAATCTCGCTATACGTACCTAAAGGTGTGTTAGTGGTTGTGTAAATATGTATAATCAATAACATAAAGTAAATGTTAAAAATCAGTAATTCTTTTTTGAACTTGTATTTACTTTCATACAAAAAAATTATTTACTGCAAATTCCTGTTTTGGTTGCTTACGAGTTGTTTTATTTGAAATTACGAATGAGAATACAAAAATTTATTTTGAAAATGAATCGTAGTTTTTGTAAAGTTGCGACTACCTTCCTGAAATAATCTCTCAAACGAACTAGCTAAGATTTACAAAACGTGAAAGAAACTGCGCCAAAAAACTAATAAAATTTCAAAATTTTGTCAAAATTTTAAATTCACCATAAAAGCAAAGTAATTAAATAAAAAAATTTTATTGCTAAAAAATCAATATTTCATAAAAATCGGAAAAAAAGTATTAAAAATATCAATACAAAATGTTTAATTTCATCAAAGTTTGCAATTTTCCCAAATAGCGAAAAATTTGTAAATAAAAATCAATATTATGTGAAAAACGTCGCAATTTGATCAAAATCGGTATTAAGCAATTACATAAAAGAAATTAAATTTCAGCTGAATTTTCTGAAACTTACAAATTCACCAAAAAATATAAGATTCATAAAATCTCAATAGTAATTTATAAAAAATCAAAATTGAACTGAAAATTCATAAAACAATTTATATTTCACCAAACTATGGCAATTCAGCAAAATTTCCAATTCACTACAATACCAAAATATGCTCTACAAATTTAAAATTTAAGATCGAAAACAATCCATTGCACTTGTTTAAATATATTTTGTGAAACCTAAACAGCGAACGGCAAATAATAGACATATACTTTCACTAATAAGTATCTTTCTATAAACAAAGTACGATATCAAGATAGTGCAAAATATCCTGAAGTAATAAGAGAAATATTCAAGATACTCTTATGTTACTCTTAAATTTGTAAAGCATTTTTTTTAATTCCAATATTCTATATTATCTTCCACGGCGTAATTAAATTTATTATTAAATGTATGTACATACATATGTATTTCATTTATAAGTAACTGTCGAAGTATAGGCAATACGTATAATAAAATGCACTAGCTTTTAGAGAATCCTAAATTAATTTTTTTTATACATATATTCTCTAGAAATGAACAATTACTGAATTGCCGTGATTCTCAAAATAGTGGTAACGAGGAGCGTGATGAATCAAAACCTTTGCCTCGTTGGCGGACACCTAGGTTTAATCGCGATGATAACAACAAAGACATACGGTCACGAAATAACCAACGGCGCTTTAGTGCCAGTTTTGACGACGACCATCAAAGTATACGCAGCGATGGTGGCAGTATACGTCTGTACAGCATTAATGATCGTCTGAAACATGCTCAAGAAAAATTTGAACGTTCTGGTAATCAGTTAACATACTCCAGTATAGCGAACTCTAATTGGGATCGACAATCTCAACGAGACGATCGCAGCGAACGTTCCTATATGAGCAACTATGAACGTGGTAACAATCATCGTAGGGGTAGTGGTAGACATTTTAATAATAGGGCCACTTACGATAAGCCACCGCGTTTTCAGAAGAATAAAAATTGTGCGGAGGGTAATAATCAAGATAAGAATTCAGATACCTGGAGAAGTTCAAATAGTAGTTTACAATATTTAGACGAAAATACTGTTTATAATACAAACGGCCCTGAATCTAATAGTCGTAGCTCATCAAGAGCGCGTACATTGCCCCGGCCAGCGAAATCTAGAATGGAGAGTAAAAATCAAAGTGATAGTTACAGACGTCAGAGTCCAAACAGTTACCAACGAGGAAGTGGAGGTACTATTCGTCACCATCATAGTCAGAACCAAAACAAAAATAGAGCACATAACTTCGGTAGTCGTTATAGCAGTCAGAGTAGTTTGGCCAGCGATGCATCTAGCAATTTAGATCGTCGCCATCATCAAAGAAATCGTTCATTTTCTAGGCGTTCTTCTGCGGAACAACAAAATCGTGTTGAACATTGGAATGACAAGGATACAAATAATGAATTGGTACGTAATGCTCGCCAAACAACCGACTATATGAATTATTTATCGTCTAAGAAATGATTACACTTAATGTATAACAACGGGCGTTGAATTTAACGTATTTAGTACTGAAAAAATTGTTGCTTGATTCTTGCTTTTTATTTACAGAAAAAAAACAATTTTTTAAAAATTAAAAAAAAAACATTTTTAGAGTTTAGGACAGATATTGTATTTTATTAAAATATTTTTTACATAGTGTCGCGTGAATCAAATACTAACTACATAGAGTAAATGGAGTATATGCGTGTATGTTATTGTCAAATTTGTGATCATATACTATGTTGTATTGTTTTTGTTCCATATATTCGGACATTGAAAGGAATGCTTAAGTTAATGTTATAATTTGTCTTATTATTTTCTCCATCATTTTTACTTATTACGAGTTATAGCTAATTTTAGGGGTATAATAGAATTTTTTTATATTATTAAAATATTGTAGATTAACATTATATTTTTTACGAAATTGTTAAACAATTTTTATTAGATTTCATAAAAATTTGTGGTCCAATTTAAAAATAATGGAATTGGAACAAAGAGGTCCATATAATTGTTTTTAAACATCAAACATACATCCCTATTTTCAAATGTACTTCATATGAATTCACTGTATTGCAACAAAAATAACTACTGTACTATATTGTGCCTTTCACTGTGTAAATAGTCATTAGAGTATATGCGTTTTTAACTACTATCGCGAACACTTCATGTACAGAACCTAAGTCCTCAACTACATAAAATATAAATACTCTTTTGCTTGAAAATATACAACTGAATTTAACTGTTACGAACATATTCAGCTGCGCGTTGTATATTTTTTTGGCTGCAAGTCCGAGTTTATAGGATAGATAAAAATACACCTTTCCGTTCTTCTTTTATCTCTCCTATAAACTCAGACTTGCAACAATTTAACTCGCACCATTTTATAATGAATTCGTTTGCCCTGAACGCTTCTGGTTATTTGCTTATTATATGCTGGAGTATATGGGTAAAAAGTTAGTAAAAAGGAATACTAGCCACAATAGCAAATACTATTAACTCATATATGTGAACTTATCAATATACATTATGAAGTACATATTTGTTTCTACACATTCAACGCTATTTGCATTTTTGTAATGTAAGGACTAAACCAACGGACACACATTTCTAAAATATTACAGTGCAAATTTCTTTCTAATTGCTTGGGGTAAAAAAAGATTTTTCGGGGTATGACAAGGAACTCAAAAGTAACTTCAAAGGAGACGTTTTTTCGTATTGTTTGGTGTAATATCCTTTGTATAGTATATTTCATACCGAATACGCTTTTTATCATGATTCTTTCAAGCGGCCTTGAATTGTATGTTCCCTAAGTGCATCCAGCCCATAATTATAATCTCATTTCTTTTGGTGTTAAATTAGGCTTTTTTTATATAATTACGTTTTTATTAAAAAATTTTATTTTATCTGACTAAAATGATGTTTTTATAATTGCCGAATATTAGCCTCTTAATTTTATTACTTTATTATGCATGTACTGACGTACATACATATGTCGTGTACATATAAGCATTTTTTGGCAACCTAATAAAACAGGAGTTAGAATATTTTTTGAAGAACTGTGCGAGTTCTTTTAATACATATGTATATATGTATGTATATTGCCTAATATTGATTTGAGGTTACAAAATCTGCATTTAATCAATTTTTTTTAAATTTTATTATACAAAAAATATTAAGTAAGCTTGCTTAGGTAATTTATAATTGTATGTAAATAAAAAGCTAACCGTACCAGATCGGCCTTTGGTTGACTTTTCCAAATAATATAATATTCCAGTATATATAGTATATGCTTAAAACTATTACAAATCAAGAGTAAAATATGTGAATAAACGGCTAAAGTAAGGTTCCAACCAATTTTCAGGTAATTGTAAGAGCTTTGCGTACCGGGTGTTAACAAGTAGTTTTAATTGGCAAATTACACTCATCGAGTATCCTCATTTACATACACATGTATGTACAAGGAGCACCAGATCCACACCTCGCTCTTACTCAATAATGGGAACATAAAATTTTCACAACTTAACATTTGTTTCTTTTTATTATTCGTATTTGTAATGGTAATAAAATCTTAATAATTTTGGTGAGTGAGGGGAAAATGTAATTCGGCATTCGAAAACAAAGTAAAAAAACACAAGCATGATTTATTGGTATTTAGACAGTACAGACATATATACGAAGAACAATATAAAGTTACACAGTTTTTGGGTACGAATTATATACTGAATACCGCTTCTTTTAACAGTAGGGAAAAATTCAAGAAAGTATTTGGGATACTGTATTAAATTGTATGACATATTAGGATATTTATATGAGTTAAATCCTTTTAGTTTTAAAATACACGATTTTACAAATATATAAAGTTTTGTATTTTTTGTTGAAAATATTTTTCTTGTTTACGTTTAGTGAATTTAAGCAAAGACAATTAATATTTTCCTTTCAATGTAAGCTCTAGTGACCATTAAAGTAATAACTGAAATACTCTGTGGTATAGAAATTGTATATTAAAAAAATGATTAAAAATTAAATAAATTTTATAATTCTTAAGGACTGAAATTAAAAATTGGTATAAAACATTAAATAATATAAAAATTATATACAAAACAATTAAATCACATTTTACCTCCCTCCATCCTAAAATAAGATTATACGTATATTATAATGTTTAATTATTGTTATCGGATCGCTTTTTACTATTTTTTTATAAATTGTAATTATTAATTATTTTAACATAAAGGAAATTATAAATACTTTAAAAAAATTGATTTACCATTTTAAATAGTTTGTTCGTTACAAAAAATATTGTTAGATATAACTTGCAAAACAAATTCCGCCGGAGCACAGGTAACAAAACTTGTTAAATTCAGTTAAAAAAGTAAAAGAAAAAATTTTATGGAAGAAAACCTTTACTAACACTAACTACCTTTTAGCTCAAACTCCAAGAAAAAAAATTAAAAGAAACAGATTTGTTATAAAAAAAAATTACCACCTTTAAAGAAATCAGATAATTCAGTTGCCATTATAATCATTTTAGAGTAAATAATATCGCGGTATTTCTTATATTTTTGTATGTGATTTAAACAAAATATATGTTTGCTTCATTTATTCAATTTAATATATTTTTATATATATTTTCTTTACGTTGGTTATTTTGTCAATATTGATTGCTTTAAAATAAAACAATTAAAAAAGTGTACTTCAATTTTATTTTAAATTTTTTATATTATTTGTTATTTCTTAAATTTAATATTTTCCATTTTATATTAATCAATAAACAGAAATACTAAAAATGTATTACGTCTAAAATATCACATTGTTGTTACAAGTCTGTATATTGAAAAATAATTTTAAAATATGAGAGCTTTTAAACAACGTATAAACATAGTTTTAAGTCAAATGATAAAAAGAAATAAATTTATAAGTACATTAGAACAAACAAAAAAAAAAACAGATAATAAAGAAGTTTTTCTTTGCTAGATACTTGGCATTGTAAATTTACTACATTTTGAAAAAAAAATAGCGGTAGGGGTAATGAAAAATAGCTTGTTGTATAATATATAAGTACACCATATGAGAAAGTGTACCCATTACGAATAAATACAATAAGCTTAACTTTAAGCTTAAACTTTATTTTGTTAAATCTTTCGAAAAGAAAATATTATTTATTAATTATTACCAATGAAATAACTAATTTATTATATTCAAATCTTAATAAACTGTTAATTGGGTAGCGTTTCTACAGGCTCAATGTGTCAGTTTTTTCAGTCTCTCCCTAGCTGCCCGTCAAAATCGTAACTAGTTTCTTTATGTGTTTGGACGTATATGTTTTTGCTTCTTTCTAGATAAAGGAAACTTCTCGATCTCTATTGATATTTTTGTAACATCTAAATTTTGTATGCACAATCATAGCTCCATAGAATGTCATGTTAACATTGTACTGGATTTGTATAAAAGGACTTTGTATTTCAAAACCAAGGTTGAGTGAAGACTTATTAACTAGTGTAGCTTAATTGTTTTATGGCCGTTATTTTTAATCCAATATGGCGGGACCAAGTTAGATGCCGTTCAAGATGGATACCGCTGGAATAGTGGTATTTGTGACTTATATGTGGACATAATTTACTTCTGAGAGGAAATTGTGAATATGTATATGCGAATGTTCCATATTCCCATGAAAGTAAAATACTCTTAGACTTTTTTGCCACTTTTCGACTTGGTGTAATTCGTTTGGATTTTGAGTAGCTAAAAGTTTGTGAAAAATTTGTGAAATTACAATATGAATTAGCTATTTGAATAAAATGACAGTTCTTAATGTTAGTATGTATTCAAAATAATATTGTTTGAATATTCCCACTAAAAAATCGTTGAAAAAACCAAAGAAGTAGAAAGTGAAAAAAATTTTATATATAGTTCTCTATACGCATTTGGCTGGTTGCTTTATCAGTTCATTAGGAACATTTACGCAAATTTTAGAAAACCTAGAAATTTTTAAATGAAATGAGATGCTTAAAGAACAAAAACAAATTCCAGCAAAAACATATGTTTGTTTAATTTTCTTTAGTTTCTTTTTTAGAATTCGTTATCAAAATACCTTAAAATTTTTTGTCAGGGGATAAAAAATTAAAATTAACAAATTTCAAAGGATTTGATAAGAAAACTCGTTAAAAAAGCTGCAAATATTTCCTGAACTAGACGTTGCGATCGTATGTATAATTCGGCTGGTAACTAAATTTCACATTATTTGGAAATTCGAAAATTGACCACAAATCCAAACTATACTCTGAAAATTTTAAATTATAAAAATAAAATTTTCTCAAAAATTGAAAAATACTAAAATTGGACCCAAAAATTACAAAATGGCAAATTATTAAATTCACCAAAAATTAAAAAAATATACCGCAAATCGAAAACTAGAATAAAAAATTTAATTGCTACAAAATTAATATATAATAAAAATTTACCAGAAATACCACAAAAACCAAAAGTTGTACATTTTGGAATTTTACAAAAAAAACTTTTGACTATCAAGTAATTTTAATTTGTAGTTCGGAAAAAAACAATAAAAACTTTTGACATAATAAAAGTTTTTCAAATTCACCGAAAAAACGAAAATTGAAAAAAACAAAATTATTGAAAACTTCAAAAAATAATATAATCTTACACAATTATAAAAAAAATTGCTAATTTAACCACAAATCGTAAAATCATAAAAAAACCAAAATTTCCCCACAATTTAGGAATGCACTAAAATTTCAAAATTCTTGACAAAACCAAACTATTGTTACTGATCCCCTTAGCGCTTGTATGATTTCCTTCACTAGCTCAATTCGGAGATTTTCCACGGGGTGCGTTCTCAACCCTCATCCAAGCCTAAGGACCAGTACCAATTATATACAAAAATAAAAAACTAGAGACTTACACTTACTTTACACATGGACACTCATATTAGGGAATATAGATGTTAATTCCAGTTGCCCAGTTCCCAACCACGGTCATCGTTATTTCCTTGAAATTCTCTTAATGACCCCTTTCTCTTTCAACTCACACGAACTCACTCACCTAAGCCTCATTCACACCTTTTTAATAAATTTATCTAGTCATTTTATTTCCAGCTAAACCTTTGAAATTATTTTTATTTTATTTTTTTCAACCATTTATTTTTAATTCTTAATTAACATAAGCTTAATGCATTTACAAATTATAGTTTCGAACAAATAAAAGAATAATTACGAATAGACATTAATGTTTGATTTTTCTTAATATTAACAAAAGAAACAACTTAAAAGAAATTTTTACTCCCTAACTTCACTCTCAAAAGAAAACGTTCGTTTGTGTATACGAGTATATGTATTCTTTTTAATGTATAAACCACCCATATATTATTCCCCTTTCAGTTTTAAGGATCAGCTTTCCCTTTCTTTTCTTTAACTATTGCCCTACCTGGAGGAGCTCCCTAAGGTTTGGATAGGATCTGCCACTGTGCAGCTTACAAACTACTCGCTTTCAGCAATTAACCCTTTAAACGCTAATTCCGAGGATAAATATATGTGTATTAATATCAAGTACTCTGGTTAAAAAAATTTTTTTTTTGGTTTGTTTTCCTAACAGATTTCTTTATGGAGTGGACGTTATCGGCTACTATTCATATGCAAAAGATAAGTACACTATTTTCATATACTAAGAATACACACATACCATTAGATATTCCTAACATAGATACATACATAAATAAATAATTCCCTATCTAACACTTAATAACTATTTTACTAAATTCTTAACAGAATACATACAATTGATTTATATTATTTGTGTTGAACGCTTCTTCTAATTCTTCTTTACAGGACTTCAGGACAATATGTTCAGCAGCGTCATGGATCTTTTCCTTCTTCTTCTTCTTCTTCTTCTTGGGCAATGGCAATGGAACACTTCGCTTTAGTTTCTTTGTGATGTAATTTGCTTAGCAATTAAGAACTTTCTATCTATGCACTTAACATCAATACAGTTTATTTAAATAGTTTGTTTTGTTTGTTTTTTTTTATTTCTTTTTGGCTTTGAGCTCTTTAAGAATTTTGTTTGTGTTCACGGATATCTTCAGGTAGCTACTCTATTAGCTGTCTTCCGGTATTCAACTTTAATGTATTACGGCCTTCACTCTTTAACTTTTTTCTGTTTTTTTTTCTTTTATTTTCTTTTAGAGATTCACCCAAAATCCACTCTGTTCTTTCACTCTTTGGATCACCACAAAAAAAAATTTTCTTCTTTTCAATATTCAAGTTCACAAAAAATACCTTTCACCTTCCACAGATACGCCAAGTCTCCTCTTTTTTTTTTGTGAATTTCGCATTTTATACCTCTTCTAGTCCTTTCCAACGTTACGGCATTCATTCCAATACATACGTTAATACATAAATCAACAATTTAAACAAAAAAAATTAGTATATGTAAATTACATCCCGCTCCAATTCCATCTTTATTTCTCCATCTTTTCAAAATTCCATCCAAACATCGTTTGCCATCCCTTTTTTCCTTTTCTAGAGCGCTACCTCCTTTCTCTTATACTCATACCCTAACCCATTTATTAGGAGCTCATAAAATTTAACACACTGCCGCAGTCATTCATATAAGTAACGTTTACGTACATATAAAAAAAATATTAGCAAACCCATAAGTACTATACGTTACTTAGTGTACGCAAAAAAAACGAGTTGCCAACTCTCCTTCAACCCTCGTATTTCTTTCATTCACCAAATTTCACAATCTGTCATATGCAAACATCTACACAAACCTATTGTCTTTATACACACGAGTTAAGTGACATCAAGTTTTTACTAATATATTGTTTAAGTTTATTAATTTGTTTATTTGTAGAGGTTTGATGATTGCCTCAAGTACTTTGTCGTTTCATTACTACGTGTGGATCAAATATTAAATTACTTTTCTTTTCAGGTTTATTATTAAATTTTTTTTTTTAGTATTAGGAATGCACATCGGCTTTTGCTTATCAGGATGTGTACGTATGTTTGTTTTCAATGCCAAGAACCGGGACTTTGGCCGGAGAGTGGTTCCTTCAATTGTTATAAGCTTCTCCCCTCATTAAATGACAAATAAGTACGATTAATATTTTTTTGGTCATTGATTGCAATATTGTCGGATGCCCACCGCGACAATCGGCTGCCCGACGCATCAATGGTTTCGCTTTGCCACCGCAACACTATACTCTAAAAAAATTTTTAAATTGCCAAAATAACAAAATTCTTCAAAAAAGCAAAGCTTAAAGAAAGCCGAAATTAAACCAAAGAATAATGAATAATTAAAAATTGTTAAAATTTTATGTCCACAAAAACTCCGAAAATTCACCACAAAATGAAAAAATGGAATAAAACAAAATTATTCCAAAAATACAACAAAAGCCAAAACTCAACAAATTGTAAAACTACTCGTTCATTTTAACTTTACCAAAATTTTGCAGTTTCACCAAAAATTGCCAAAAAAAAAAAATATCAATATCTTATGAAATGTCGCAATTTGAACCCGATATTACAAAGGCTCCAAAAGACCTACATATATCTTACAAAAAAACTTAATTTGCACAATTAAAAACCAACTTCATAAAAGTTATATCTATGCCCAAAGTTTTACAACACTATCTTTTTTTGTTATTGAATTCTAGGTTACCATATGTAATTTACTTTTAGGCAACCATACAATATTAACTTAAGGCCCATTTAGCCGAACGTAAATGTAGAAACGTAAATGTAACTGAATCAGCTGATAATTTCTACTATACGAGCAGCTATGAAAATGCTTATCTGACTGTAGTAAAATGTAACCGTAACGTCTCAACCTGTAGAAAATAGAATTTCATTACGAGCTTACGTGACAGATGCAGCCAGTGATGGTATATATTATTGTGAATGAGAATATGGCACAAAAACCCTTTTGCAGTACTATTTGTTTTTTGATATTTTACAATTTCAAATGATGAATTTATGTACACGCATGATATATTTTAATAAATTTGCGGTGTTTTCGTTTCTGCATAAATAATATATGGTATGTTAGGGATAATACATGCAAATTTAAAATATTTTTGCAATACAATAGAGAGAAGATTTTATTCGCTCGATTTCCAAAAGTATTTGATACGCATAAATTTCTTTAAAAATATGAATTTTGAAAATCGGTTTAAAATGCAAATTAAATGCTGCTAAAAATATAAAGAGAAGTTCAAGATAAAATTTAGGCCTGTGAAATATAATGAAAATAATATACGAGTACATATGTAATTAAAAGATATATAAATATTTTTAAGTGCAATAAATATGTATATAATGGAAAAATAATATGTATGTAATTTAACTGTATCAAAATTTTTTTTTATTAAAAAAGGTAAATTTAATTTTTGGTACTATTTAAATAAGTTGCGTACTTTTGGCGAATATACTAAACATTCTGTACTCTCATCATTGTTTCGAACAGCTGTATTGCTTTTTATTTGTTATTTGTTAAAAAATGGATGAGGTTTTCTCTTGATGCCCCTGTACATTTTACAAATACGCAAAAAGTTCAAGATAATAAACAAATCTTCTTTATCCATTTGATTTTATATTTTTAATAAAAACACCCGGAATTAAAAGTAAAACACACAGTTTTCTCTTTTATTTAATCTGTAAATATTTTTGATTTTTTTGTGTCAAAAACACCTGACACGGATTTAGGCATTCTATAAGCGCTCAAACATTTACATTTACGTTGCATTTACATTTACGTTACATCTACGATTTGAACGGTAGGCTAAATAGGCCTTTACAAATTAATGAAAAATAAGGCAGCACTGTCAACATGTGTTTTAAAATAACCCAGTTGAAAATTTACAGATTTTACCACGAATGCTATATATTTAGATAAGCATCAATGTTCGTCTTCTTTGCGTTGCTACAGCAATTTGTGATTGACTACGCTTTAATGAGTTATTCTGTGTACGTCCGTAAACATTCCTGTGGTAAACCCAAAACAATGAATTTAAAAATGGGCATCGGAAGAACGTTCCAACATTGCTCTCTACGCCCCAGGCGAAAAATTCAAAGTATTGATTTTTCATTTAGGTTTTTTGATTAAAAACTGAAACAGATATATGTACTTTCGTTACATACGTAGTTGCATCGCTTACATACTCTTACGCTAATAATGAAATTTTCTCTAAATATTATTGAATATTTTTAAACATTTTCTATTTTGAATTTTAATATTTCGATATAGGGTAGACTTTACAAGTAAACTCACCAGCGCAGCTAAGTACTTTCTTTAACTTATTGGATGTCACATTCGATATCAAAAAATGTTCCCCATTTCCGCTACATTATTTATATATGGAGTTTGACATCACCAAAGAAGCCGGAAATACTTTGAATTCGCCGGTGAGGTTACCTGTTATCAATTTGCCTTGATATAGGCTGAACTTAAATAACAAAAAAAAGTAATTGAGTATTTTAGTTCTATTTTTGAAACTTATTACACAGGATAAAAATAAAGTTTTTAAGCACAGGTTCTAGAAATAGCTGTACCATATTTCTTTTACTTTTTCGAACAACAAACAAATTTTCTCTGAATATTTCTTATTAAGGCGAATTCGCCTTGTTTCTTATACATATATGGCAGTAATCGAAATTTGATTCAGTTTTCGATCAAAAGCACAGATATGTGATCAGAAGTGTAATTGATAATATTTTAGCTTTGTTTTTGTCCGTGTGGGTTTTGTTTGTTTTGAAGGCATATAATAGCTTTATTTTAGTAAACAATTTTATAAAAACAAATATATGTATTGGAATCAATGCATGTATTAGATTGCTAAATTGCATATATTGTAAGTTTCTTTTCCTTTGGGTCTTTTACTTTTGTATTAATCATCATTTGTATTTGTTTACGCCGTTGCGAAATTATACGCAATAAAATATTTTTTGCCTGAAAGGCAAAATATCGAAAGGAGTGTCTAATTGTGCTAAATTTCTTTTGCCTTTAATAATGGAAGAAAAAGGAGTAGAAAATGTCGACAATAAAGTAGCATCATCCTTAAATGTACTATGTGCAATTTGCAGTGAATTTTTCAGACATACCGACATCATCCATAGTACGTCGAAGTGCGGCCATGTTTTTCATCGCCAGTGTCTGTTCCGTTGGCTAGCACGTTCTAACACTTGTCCACAGTGCCGTGCTAGCGTACACAGACATAATGTACATCGCTTGTTTTTGAACTTCAGTGAACCTGCTGCAATAGACGAAGTGGAAGCGAAACCTGTTGAAAGCTATGAGTGGATATATGCAGACGAGAGTATAACTGCAGACGAATTAGCTCAGGTTGGGTTTATAATGGGCTTAGATAAAGAAGGCGATCCAGTGTTCGCAGCTCGTGTTTATTTGGAGGATGACCTCTTGCCTTCGTATTATGTGCCCAAACTTAAAGGCGTTTATGCAGCCTGGAATTGTGTATCTCATTTTCTTACCGAGGGTATAGAATTATTGTATGTAAATAATGATAATGCTGAATATGTATGGATGTCTGCATCTAATGGTGAAGTTCCACTTAATGCACTAGAATCCGGTTATAGTGAAAATGGGGAAACGTTATACACTGCCCGTGTTTTACATAATAATAGGATACGTTATGGGAAACTGCATCCTTCACATGGCTGTGCTTACGTGCCATACAAGGACAAAGAAGTTAATATAAAAGATTATGATGTACTTGTTAGGACACCTAAAGATAAACAATGAGCTAAAGAGGTATATATGTGATAATGTTTAATAAAAGATATTTGTTTAAATTTGCTTATTGTTAGAATTCATACACATACATATGTAATATACATGCATATTTATCTTCAATTGTTAATACTACTAGTTTTATGTAAAGAGTTATAAAGTATTAAATTGTTTTATTATATAGTACATATTTACATACAATATGTATGTGCATTACTTTAGCGAAAACAATTGAGTATTCTTTGATACGTATATAGCGAATTTGGGGCTTAACACTTAACTTTTGGCTTTATTTGCATTACAGTTAGTATCACTTGTTGTAATTGCTGTAGTACCAATAACAATTGCTACCCTTGTAACCGGTTACACTAACGCAAATAATCTTTTGAGTTTCTTTCAGAAAATAACTTTCGATACCATCAGAGTTGTTACAACAACAATGAAAAGTAAACTGTAAATTGAATACATTAATTTCTATTACATTTCCAAAATTAATTCACGAGATTATTTTTAAATTTTTTTAATAACGTGTTACATTTAAAAGCAAATTGAAAATTCTCAACCGTTTTGCTGATATACATTACTTGTTCCTCAGCCTTTTAAATGATGTAATTTTATAAACTTTTTATGTTGTTACTGTAAGTAATTCATATATATGGTGGAAATCGATTGTGATGTGCTCATTTTTTCCGTATGCAATAAACTAGTAAAACCGTACTGTTTCCTATACATTGTTTGCTCCATATTAATTTTCTCTAGGAAGAATACAAATCTCAAAATCTCGTGAGTTTTCACCCGCCTTTACAAAAACTTAGATCAATTTGTAATATACCTTTTGCAGAATTTAGCTATTTGAAATCATCAACATAAGTCCTCGAATTCGCCATATATGGGACATAAATCTTTTCTGGGTTATTTTGGTATTTTCACTGTTAACTGAGAAAGGTCTAGCCCATAGCATACATATGATGGATTCCTACTAGGTTTCCATTGCAAAAGACCCGAAATTTAAAGACAAATTACGACAAAATTCGAATTTTCACAAAAAACCATTCGAAAGTTTATCAATTAGTCAAAAAAAAAAATTTAATGTTTTAAATAACTGACGAATCATGTACACTAGAGGTCTACACAATTACATTTGTACACGTGAAGTACACGAGAAGCGGCAATGCATGAACATGTACTCGAAGTATCAGAGCAAAATAAAGTACTGAATTTTGAGAACAACAAATTTACGGAACATCACGTTTACATGTTTTTATTTTTATAGGTACCGCGTACGAAGTGCATGTTGTTCATATGTAAACCGCTGTCTTCGTTTTAGAAACATGATACGAGCTCAAAACTTCAAATGAACTGCAAGTACTACATGAAGAAAATGTTGAACGTTCAGTTCGACAAAGAGAATTCAATATGATGTGTATCTAACAATACAAACCAGTTTAATGTTATTTGTTTTATTATTCTTTCGTAGTGTATGTAAGTAATTAAATTTAATTTTTTTGTGATTATTGGATTTTGGTGTAAATTTTAAAACAAGATATTACTTATTTAACAAATTTCTTATTATTGATCTCTTTAAAAATATTTCTATTAGTTATAACTACCTTACTTAAGGGTTTTATTTTTACGTGAAATTGAATTTTATTTTTCATAATAAAAATATTGATGGCATAGAAAAAAGATAATTATTTCCAATATTATAATGAACTTTATACGTATATACGTTTTAATTGTCTTTGTTAAATACAATAAATAAAAAGTTTAAAATCTATTTTATGTACATACCTTGTTTTCATTTTAAAATGTTAATTGATATTTCTGTGTATGTATGAAACAGATTTGGTTTTACCAGAACTACTCATCTTAAAAAATAGTTTTTTGTTTTCATGTAACATCTAGCGTAGAAAAAAAGATGTTATAAACTAGTTTATTTTTAATCATAGGTTTTTACACCTTTCTTTATCTGTAAAAAAATATACACATGAACGTTTAAAAAGTCACATGTAGGAAAAACCTAAAACTCCTTAAAAACCGACATGTACGTAACTACATTTGTGTGTGTATAAATACAATGCATATACTCATTGCTTCGCGAAAAAGGAGCATCATTGTTGCGGTACTCTTCTTTTCATGTTCACAAATTTTTATGTTCCTATTTTTGTATTTTTTTAGGAACATATTTGTCTGTGGCTACCTTCCTTGTTGGTATTTGATAAATAACCCTTCAGTTCCCTTCTCTGCTTGTTTTCTGAGAGAAAGAAAAAGTAGGTACTCTATTTGAAAAGTATAAGAACTTTTCATGTAAAGCAAAAACATACTCGATACAGACTTCTAATATACATTATGCGCGATGCTCTCCAAATCACGGGATCTTATTTCTAGTGTGAAGACATTTATTTTCTGCCTTAAAGTATGCATCTTATTTGACTATAATTTAAAAACATTTTTAAATTTAATACGAAGATTTATTGTTGATTACATGCCGACTTAACTAGCCTATGTTCTGCTGACGTACAGATTGCTGTTTACACAGGAATTTGGCTCTTGAAGTCCATCGGTGTTGATGGCCCGTTCGTGTTAAAAAAACGTCGGAACAAAATTAAAAATATGTGTGAGTTAATATTCATAGATAAACTATGCTGATAACATGGAGAAAATCTCGACGAGAAACAAAAAGTTACGCTCGAACTGAACAGGAACATCTACACGTGATTTCGTCACAGAAGACAACGAACAAATTTCTTCCCGTTATTCTGCCTATGTGCGAACAAAATTGTCGCTGGTTAAGCTTTTATCAGCGGTTTGTACTTTTACTAAACTTGATGCACTTGAAAGAAAACGAAAGCAATTGTTCGGAACAAAATTTAAGACCCCGAAAAATTCCATTTTCATGTTAATGTGCATGCTTTGACTCGATGGTTATTGGTATTCTGGCTTTTTTTATACAATTTTGTTGGGGAAAAATTTACGCAAATTCTAACCACAATTAAAGTGTTTAACTATACAAACAAAAAATAATATTACTGTAGCGGGGATATCGAAGCAGACCTTTTACTTTTTGGGTCCCTTTTCGTCCTCCTTCGCTCCTCAAATTGGTTTCAAGCAACCGATATGTAATTCACGACTAACTTTCATTAAGTCTCGTGCTAAACCTATCCTTTACTTATGACTATAGTGATTTCAGACTGTCGATTAGTAACTGTCGACAATCGTCCTCATTACGAAGTTTCTTGTAATTGCTAGAATTTGTCTAAAGCTTAGCACCATGGAATTTACATTGCCTTCTTCTGGTCCTAAGCCTTGTGCTAGCCAGTGCTGGCACAGTCTGCAAGTATCATCTACGATTCTAACCGATCATCCTGACTTCGTTTCGTAGCGCCTGCAAGCTATCGCCTCTTAGTTTAGCCTCTTCCCACAGATTGGTCAGGAATTCGCTAGTTCGATTAACCATCTCTTTGCCAATTGGTTTTTGCACGTAAGTATAGCAAAGGTTATCTAGAGCACTTAGTAGTGATGCCTCCACATGTGTGTTCACCAGAGGACCTTCCATAGATATGTCAGTGATACCTAAATCAGTATTCAATAACAAAAAAGTTACTGTTACTGAAAAAGCAAGAACATAAAAATTAAAATAATCATTCTCGTATTCTATTTGTCTTTAGCGTCGGGATAAATATATGATGTTTGCAGTTTACACAAAATGTAGAAAAGACACGAAGAATGTTGATAACGTGTGTAGCGGCAAAGAAAATGAATTTAGTTATCAAATAAAATTTTGAGTCTCTGAAAAGAAAGAATAAAGGTAATGAACTTATGCCTAAAAATTAAATTACCTAATATAAAATAATTATACTAAAATGGAACAATTTACATTTTTTCATTTTATTAATAATAAATGAATCACAAAAAAAGTATCTATTGTCTCAGCGTCCATTGGACATTATTGAGGCTAGTTAGCAAAAAGAGCTATCCAGAGCGAAAAGCTTATATGTACAAGCACAAATAAAAATTAGAATAAAAGCGTTAAAAATTGTGAATCTTACTGCTATAGTATCAGTTCTAAATTATAAAAAAAATCATTCTTTTATAGATTTTTTAGAAGCAGGGATTCATTGAATACTTTTAATAGTTTCTGACAACTTATTGTATTCCGAATTACTCATGGGCCATGTAGTTTGCAAACAAACACGCATTGTTCTCAAATTTTATTTTCAAGAAAACAACAGACGTGCGTATCTATATAGAGACAAAGTGGAATAGGACAATGATAGATTAAAAACGGGTTTAATGCTTTATTCTGGGAATCTCTGAAGCGATTCTAGATCATTCGTTGTTTTCCGGAAATAGGAAATAGACAAATAATTAAATACACTCTGAATTGACGATTGTGAAATGAATAATTTTGTTTTTAAATTTATAAATCTGTAGCAGAAGCAAATTTTGATTAATTTTTTGCATACATGCATGAGAGGATACTTTGCAAATGTACCTTGTTACAATTTTTTGTGCATATGTACATAAATACGATTATATACATAACGGCTCGGTATTATAATTAAACTAACATAAAGCGTCCTTTAGATGTGAGTTTAAAAATAAATTTTACATGTTTAAAAGAATTAAAATAGCAATATGTATATGTATATCAATTGAACTTGGAATGACTGTACTACTAATAATTTGCTAGAAGTTTTGATGTCGACGACACTCAGCAAATTTTTTTAGTTTTCCTATAATTCTTATTTTCATTGATAATACCTATACACTACTTGCAGTCCCATTAGCCTATTGTCAATTTTATTAAAGTTGTTTGAAAATGATTCGATTCACCTTTAAAGCTTTACCTCAATAAACAAAACATCAGTTTGGTTTTCGAGCAAACCATAGTACAATTCAGCAAGTCCACAGAATTGTCACAGTTATGAGATCTGCATTTGAAAACATGCAATATTGTTCAGCTTTATTTATTGACATTTCCCAAGCGTTTGATAAAGTCTGGCATGATGGGCTACTTACGAAAATAACTCGAGTTCTTCTTGAAAGCTTCTTTAGAGCTATTTGACTTAAGTTAAAAGATCAATTTAAAAAAAGGGGAAATCTTTGCAGGAGCAGCTCAAGATAGTATACTTAGGCCGCTATTATATATCATTTATACAGCGGATATGCCAACAAGCCTAAATACGTATACGTCAACGTTTACAGATGATACTGAATTTATAAGTTAACGAAGACCCGAAAGTTGCATCCGAACAACTTTAGTGTCATGTTAATGAGCTAGAACATTGGCTAAATACGTAAAGAATACAGGTAAATCCATCGAAATGTGCTCATGTAACGTTTTCCCTCAGAAGGAAAGAATGTCCACCTATATCAATAACAAATGCCACTCATCCAACCCAATAATATTGTATTGAATACAATAGATTAGTTATTACATTAGTAATTATTGAAGCAAAGCCGTGAATAACGTTGTAAAAGACAAATTTTGCAAAACCTGTTTTTTTGCAGAATACCGTTCAAACACCAAAACATCAAAATTATGCATTTTATCACCGTCAAAACGCAATTACAATAAGTCAGTCAGTGAAAGAACGTTGTAAGTTATAAGCAAAATGCTACGAACGGAATTTATTTTATTTTTATTATTTTTGATAAACTAAAAAAAATAAAGAAAGAGATAATCAAACCTTTTAAATGCGTTTTTTTGCTCTCCTGAAAAATTATTATTTTGTCATTTGTAACGTTATTCGCGGCGATCCTTCAAGTTCATGAAATATACGTACATACCTGAACCCTTACGAAATTTACTAGCAAGTCTCCCTATAGAAATTATCTACCCTAGGTCCTCAGATGACTTATGGACCTGAATTGGATCAATTTAAAAATTTACTAAAAAAAATAAACAATTTAACCAAGTTTACAATAATTCAAAATTTCTTAAAAAATCAAAATTTCACCATAAATTAAAGTTAATGAACAAAGTTTAATATCACGTAAGCTATATATTTCACAAAAAACCAAAATTAAACTAAAAAGTCGGAAAGCACCAAATATTTAAAACTCACCACGACAAAAAAAGTTTAGTATCAAACGAAAAGTTTTATTAAAATAGCGAAATTTAACAAACGAAAATAAAATCCAAAAATAGAATTTTTCTAATCTTTGAAATAACACCCAAACGTCGAAATTCATCAAAAAAAATTTTATGACATACCTGGAAATTTAAACAAAGGTTTTTGACATAACAAAAAGACATAATAAACAATTTCAAATCAGTTATTACTTACTCTGCATTTACAAAGGAAAGGACTTTCATGAAATTTCTGTATACGTATTAAAAATAAAAATTTCAAAGAAATCTTCAACTTTCATGAAAATTTCTTGTTCACTTTCAGAGGAAAGTGAAAGTTCATTTGCAAAATGTTTTCGAAGAGAAAAGTTGTTGCAATAATTCTACAAATGAAAAGACATAAGTAGAGTTGCCAAACCATTCGCACACACAAATTTATAGGGCAATACTTTTAAATGATTATTATAGTTAATTTTTTTTTGTAATATCATTATAGACAATCAACAGTTGTGTTCTTTAAGCATATTTGATGAAAAAATGTTAAATATATTTTCGTATGTGTACAAAATAATAAAATTTTGCAATTATTATTTTATCACAATCTCGCAAATTTGTATATGTCTCTTAGTAGGCAACAGTGTTAAGCCCTTGACATTTTACTTTCAAGAAAACGTCAAAAAATCGCATTCGTGAAAATTTTGTTAAAAGCTGAGTGGAAAGTAAAAAAAGTTTGAGTGCGTTAGTGAAAAAGTGTGGGTATGTTGCGACTTTCTTGCAATTACTTTCCATTGTAAACGGTAGGTCAGTTAGATACGCTAGACTACCGCACTGTGGTCGTTGATTTGATTATTACAAAAGACGAGCAAAAGTCCACGTAACTATACTGGGTATTATAGTTAAGAATATAAATAAAAATAAAAATTTCTTCACAAATTTAATATTCAAATATTCCCGCAGTCCAAGAAGAAATTAAAATTTACTCATGCAAATACGCAAGCAAATTATCATCTCAACTCCTATTCCCGGAATTTGGCGCAGTTTGGCGGACATCAGGGACTAAGATAAATCGATACCCTGAGCTCTGAAAAAAATATCTAGTGAAATTGAACGACGAATTTCATCAAAACTTATAAATGTTACCAAAAAATCTAAACATCCTCGGCAAATTCAACTTTGATCAGTAAATTCGAAAAATTTTAAATTCTGCATAAATCTAAATATCGAAAGAACACATCTATTGACCGTTTGGAAATTACCTTAAATATAAAAGTAATATATGACGAGTAAAACTAGAAACTAAAATTAAAGATAGTCAACAATTCTTTGTACCGAAAAAAGTCTGTAGTACACCTACACACAGTTCATACATAGGTAAAGGGTATGGTATGTAAGATTCGGCACAGCCGAATATAACTCTTTTGTTTTTAGTTCGAAGGACATAATAAATGAAAACAAAATTTAGATAAAATGCTTATTTTTAAGAACAAAACAATAATATTGCCTTTCTTATCAAAAACATAATTATAAACGTGTATGACATATGATGTATTTACACATGTACTCGTTTGCATGTAGGTGCTCTTACTTTCTGATAGATATCAGGGAGTTACCGTGTATTTCGATTCAAAAGAAAACATTTTTGAAACACAACGTATTAGGCATACAAGTTCGAATGATTTTCTTTTTGAATCGAATTAATCACTAACCAACAGTATTTTTTTGCAGACAATTTTATTATATCGACTTCACGCAAGGGGAATATTAGCGACATGATTGGAATGTTCTACTTAATGTTCCAATGCCCGTCGTGATGTTGCTTGTGGATTTTCATGTTTCTGGTTTTTTTGTTTCCAAAATATCAAAATTATTTGATATTTTGCCTTTCTAAATACAATCTTCCATCGCCTGTTTCGATGTTTGGTGGTTTAGATCGTTGAAAGCAATCGTGCTGTGATAATGATTTGCACGGATTACAAACATCAGTTGCTTTTCTTCCGCATGGTATGTGTATGTCTGTATCAAAAAATTGAACTAGGTTTCTAAAACATGTTTCCTGGTGTGTAGCCGGTATTAGAGCTAAGTTATTGTGCGTTTACTTTAAGACATTTTTCATTTAATGTACGCATGATTTATTCAATGTTTAAGTAAAAGTGCACTGGGACATAAAGAAATTGTAGTCATCATATATGTAGGTATGATTAAGATTAAGTCTTAGTAATCATGGATGTTTCCAACATTACGTGATTTTTAGAACCCACAACTTGAAATTGATATTGGAAGTGCGCCAAGATTGAAAAGCAACGACTCAATTTGACCTACAAATAGCAAGCTGAGAAATATAAAATTTTTATTCCGCTCAAGAATCACTATTTCACCCCAACTAGAAAAGATCTTTGCTTGTATGCGAAAAGGAAACGGCACCACAATGTCTCAAAGTAGAGCACCTCAGGAGTTTGGAAAATATTTAAAACGATAAAAGTTGGTCATCTTGTATCGAGTTTTAATACTCGTAAGTTAGATTCTTGCAGCTGAGATCTAAAAAAAATTGACTTTGCGCTTAGTTTACATATAATATATAAAATATTTTAATGTGTAAGAGATATTCGACTTTGAACATTAAAATTTTAAATTCTTCACCAAATCCTTACTTATTTTCAAAGGATGTATTTCGGCGATGATCAATAAAATTTATTGATGTATGTATATAAAAAGAGGTTTGTCAAAATTTAAATTCATTGAAAGCAGTCGTGCTGCGATGATTATTTGCACAGTTCACTAACATCATTTTCTTCTGCGTTTATTTGTTAACGTGATTGCATCGTATGTATCAAAAAATGAAACTAGGTTTTCAAATCATGTTTCCTCTAATGTTCCATCGTGTATATCTCGTATAATGGCCTGTTTCTATATTACAAGTGAGAAACTGGTCCTGAAAATTATTATGTTGTTGATTACTGATGGAGGTAAGTTTACCTGTTTAGTCTACGCTGCTATATTCTTTAGCTATACCTCGTTTTTGTAACTGTCGTATTGAGAGAGTTTTTGAAGAGGGAATTGAAGAAAAAACGATGTAAATTGAAACAAAAAATGGTTTCTCAGATGCTAGTGTTTCTGTATTTTTTAAAGCTATTTATACGTCGTTTGAGCCCTTTTGAAGTAAGTTACTCGAAAGTTGAGAGAAAAGGGTTTTTCGTAAAGTTGTGCCATTTAAAAATGGGGCGGAAATTATAAGTGTATTAACCAAAAGCCCCACAACAAAACATTTTTATTTTATTTTATTTTTCTTACTTGTCTTACTACGTTTCATTGGTTAAAATTTTTTGTTGTGAGGCAAAACTTAGAGGTAATTTTATCGGGAATTTTCGAATTTTTTTTTACAATGGCCAAATAAAACAAATCAATTGATGGTGTCATGATTTTATAAATTTCTTTGGAATAGCAAAAACTGCAAAAAAATTAGCTCATTAATTTTGTAAAGGCTGTAACACCTGCTTAATATTTATTGAAATTTTTTTCACACATTTTGGTATTCCGCTGCACGATTTAATACTTAGTTTTTAAGTAATATGAAAATAAAGGTTAAAAACTGGTAGTTTTGTAATATTTTTCTTTTTGTCAGTTTTTCTCAATTTGTCGCCAAACGAAACATTCTATCGTTGAGCGGAATGTGAGAATTGTAGATATGGAAGTCTTTTACTAATATTTGAAATATGGAGGAAAAATGTTAAGCAGGTTTTGTGCAATTTAAAATATAAAGTGTTAAATATTTCATTATACTATAAACTTATTCATTTTACAATTTGTTTTCTCTAAGTGTACTGACGAATTTTTTCATTACAAGCCAAGTACCAATCAAAAATAAAACAGGGAATTTTATTATCTACTAAAATATACGGCGCAGAATTCGTATTCGGCTGAAAGAATAAAAAGGAAAAAAATCAAGTATTTCACATAACAGGATTCTCAGGGACACTTGATGTAGTCCAATATATCGCCCAAACAGTAATAATAATTTGGCATGTATATATCTTAAATTAAAACATCCACTTTATCCCTATATTGTTGCGTAAAATATTTATTTGGAAAAATCTTTACATATGTTGTAAAAATTTTCTAAATTGTGACGACCAAAAGCCTTATCAGCTGTTATTTATTGTATGATGGTGTGTATACTGCGGGACTCAGCCAAACAAGTCAAAAAAGCAATGTGTATGCAGTAGAACAGGCAGTCAGCATGTTTTAGAGTTTTATTCAACCTAATCAAGCTAATCTTACGAGCCACAAACTGGTAGAGCAACTACTGCTGGCCAGAATTTTATTCGCCCTGACAAGAGAGGCCAGTGTGTAAGGTGACGCTATAACGCTTGGGCCAGAATTTCATTCACCCTAATTGGTGAGGGCAAGTAAGCGGTTGAGCTAGAATTTTATTCGCCCCAACCGAGTGCAGTCAGAGGCACAAGGTAACCAGAGGTGAAAACTTTGACACATAAAAAATAAAAAACTAAATTTTTTTACTCTGGGTTCTGTTAGAAAGAGACAAATATAGCATTTTGTGACGAAATACAGGAAAATAAACAAAACAAAAATCTAATCTGAATAAGTGCAAATTTTAAAAAGTAAAATAAAAATATTGTTAATAAGTTTCATTATTTGTTTTAATAAAAAAATAATATTAAACAAAATTAAAATGTGTTTAAGTGCATAACCCACCCTTATACTTACCAAACAAATGTGTTTTCATAGCACCAAAAATAAACACGGCAAGAAAATCAAAATAAAAACAGAAACCAACAAAGGTTCTGAGGAAACGAGGCGGATAAAGAAAAAGATCACTATATTGTCGTTTTACCTCTGTTTACTACTTTGTGTCAGAGGTGAGTGAGCAGAGGAGACATCTCTTAGCTTCGGCCCAGAATTTTATTCTTACCGACAAGAGTTACAACTTTTCTCCCTTCACCTAGAGCAGCAGCCAGGATTCCCATCTGGGTGAGATGCACAGAGCTTTTGGTCGAGTCATGCCAGAATATTATTCGCCCGTGAGGTCACCCTATACCTTTTTGCCGGATTTTATTTGGCCTAATTTGTTTAGGTCCACCGTGAGTAAGCAATCTCTCCGTCAGTCAACGATTTCTTTCATTTATTCTATATAAGTATTTGCAATGTATGTAGAATGTGTGTATATATATATATATATATATATATATATATATATATATATATATTTATAAAAAATGGGTTCTATCGTGTAGGTTGCTGTATTGCCGTGTGTGTTATAATAATTTATTAAGAACTTTTTTAGATTCTCTTAATTTTTATAGATACATAATAAACAATATTTAAAAAAGAGTTAGTATAAAAAGTAAATAATAAATTCCTCTTACATTTGCTTAAGGAAACACAATAAAATTTCAACAGGAACACTTGCTCTTGCCATCTGAAATTGTTTGATCCTCAGAACTATTAAGATTGAATTTTTCACTGTCGGCTAAATCTGCATCATGTATTAGTTTATCATTTAGAAAAATCTGCAATTATTTATAAAAAAATAAAATAAATTTTAGTTTTAGAAATTGTTTAATATATTTATTGTCAATCTTACCTTATTAACTAAAGCTCTAGCAGCCTCATCTATGTTGATGTTTTCTTTGGCGGACGTTTCAAACCATCCCGCAAATCCATTTTCCTTTACATATTCCTCCATTTTTTCTGTATTTGTTACCACACCTTGTTTATCTTGATCGCACTAAAAATATAATAACAAAATGCACAATTGTTTGGGTTACTAATTTAACAAATATTTTTCGGCTCTTTGGTTGCTAATTGTTTAACCTGGAATGTATGAATTTCTTTAAGAATAATATTGCTCTATGCCTTCCCGGAGAGCGGACAACAGTTTTTTTTTAAATTTTCAGTTTCAGTTTTCTTACTACAAAATAAATGATATAATAACGGAGGTAATTCCTTAGACCATTTTTTTTAAACTATATTGGGCTATATATGTATGTATATGGTTCAAGTCGGACAACATTATTAGCTTTGGACGTGTCACAATCGTAGGCGTGCTTGTCTGTTTGGACGAGAGTTTGTCAATAATACAAGGGCTGTTTGAAAACTGCGCAACTTTTTTAACTTCCCTTGCCGTTACAATGATCTTTTAAGACCACTTTAATATTTAAAGCGTGTTTTATTATTATGTTTGTGTTTGACAGCCATTGAAAACAGACACACACCCTCGTGACTTTCTTTGAAAGTGGAAAAAGTGAATTTCTTGTGCTAAGAAAAGAATTCTCTTTCGGGTATAAAACCATCACTGAAACAAGGAACGACTTTAGAAATAATATGGGGACTTTGCACCATCATATTCCGTGCGGCGCCCAAAAGATATCACTACGGTACAATCTATGGAATAATATTAGACGAAAGGACGTTATCTGGCTAAGGCTATATAAATTTTGTTGCGACTGCTCATATTTAATCATAAGAGCAAACGTGTAATCACTTCAAGCCATGGACCAAATTTTCGTAACCGATTAGGCATTGACTTTAAATAAAACCGGCGCACACGTGTAGGCGTCATTGCCAAGACCTATAAATTCCGCTACGAACTACTATCCCGTACAGCATATGCCATACGTAGAATATGCTTTAGCACCGCAGCTGAGGTAAGAGATTTTGGTATTTTGAGGAGTTTCCAAATTGTAAAATCATAAAATGCATGAAAATGGATTTGAAAGATTATTAAAATTATACCATCGGCTCAAATGTCTTGGAGACAATTAACAGAATTCTCTTTAATTATCTCGATACTAACTACTGAGCCAATAATTATAACAGAAAATAAGTACATATCGCTCAGTAGTGTATTAACTCAAAATTTTTTTATGTTAACTTTTTACGAAAAATCGACATTTAGTATTCATTCTACCCACTGTAAAAATTTTTTGCCCACTCTTTTGTCAAAAAATTTATCATTTGAATTTTCCCTTCCCATATGTCTTCAACGTAAAATAAAAAAAGTATTTTGCTGCTACTGAAAAATTACAAATTTTGTGTTAATACAGTGTTGTTGCACAAGTGCGATATATTGACAATATTAATCTTATATGTATTAACATGCATACATATAAATGTTGGTACTGACGAAAATTTAATAGAGTAACACTTTTTATTGTTGTATTATAAAATTGCCGCAAAATTATAGCAATCAAAGGGTCAAAAGAGGTTTGAATAGCTTTTTCTTAAGTTTTTTAAATATTTTTAAAACTCACCTTATTGGCCAGCAATATACACGGAATTGGATTACCGTCTGGCAATTGGACTTTCGAATCTAAATCTTCCTTCCATTTACTAACACAATCGAAAGTACCGCTACGTGTTACATCGAACACAATAAAGGCACCAACAGCTTCTTTGTAATACACCCTTGTCATATTGCCAAAACGTTCCTGGCCGGCAATATCCCACAATTGAAGACGCACGACAGTATTGGAGTCCCAGTGTAGAACTTTTAAGGCAAAATCGACTCCAATTGTAGCACGATAGTTTTGACTAAAAAACTGATGAACATAACGCTTAATAAAAGATGTCTTTCCAGTGCCCAATTCACCAATGACTAGAATTTTATATAGATGCTCCCGCTTCTCGGTGTTTGATGATGTCATTACAGGCTGAAAAAAAATCGGAATTAATATATCACGTGTTAAATTAGATCGGGTACGGATTCGTGTACCCACTAAAAATAATTCTTGTTGAAAAATCGTAGAGTTTTCAATATAGATATGTCTGTTTATTTTATTTCTTAACTTATACTATTAACTGAGCATTCTCAATCTTTAGCAAACGAGATATTGGGTCAGTTATTGCTATAGCTTTTGCCAATAGCAGTATGAACAGCAAACTGCTTATAAATATGGACACAGATCTACAAATGGTCAAAAATACTTAGCAATAGACGGAGTTCAACATTCGCGGATTGGACAATTAAGACTCTACATAAAGTTATATTCGGAACCATGGTGGAAAATACAAAGCTGTATGGCTCACCCGAGGCTATGGCAAAACAATTAGTGAGGAAAACTTCCAGTGCTAGTGATGCGTCAATGGTGAAATGGAAGAATAATAGAAGAAGAAACCAGTTCATTGGTGGTGATCAGCTGCGATCAAGCGACGATATATAAGAGCGCGAGCTAGACATGAGAATGTCAGGTACCACCAAACGTTGCCCGGAAAAATTCACATCCTATGTACATAAGGAGAAGAGGGATATTTCCATCAATATGGAACAGGCAAAAAGAAGGTAAGTGCTGGAGAAAGTGCACAAAAGAGTATTGCGTACTAGCAGTATAAAGTGACGATATAATCGGTGTTAAGGCTAAGGCTACCTGAGAGACGCCTTGATTGACTGTCGTATTTAATTTAAAGACCACTGAGAGTATCTTCAAAAGCAATGAAAACAAAACCTGCAGAGGAATCTGTTTTCTAAGGTTGTAAAGAGGTGCTTCAAAAATTAGAAGAACGGCGAGGAATAAAGTTTTGCCGACAAGGGCATGTCTGCATTGGCAGAAAACATGGTAGCCTCAACTTTTACCTCACGTAGATGCTAAGCATCCTTTTATCTCATCATCGTTATCACGATGTTGATAACGCGGACGAAGGTTTAGAAAATATATTTTCACACGTCGACGTTTTAATAATGGGAGAGATTGTGAGTATGCATTCGATTTTGCGAATCTGTTTGTTCTGGAATTTGCAGTGAAAAGCAGATTCGGAGAAGAATCGAACTAGTTTAGCTTAGATTTCTACCATTCCCCACTATAAACAAATTTGTTACAGTAATTCCACAGGTACCATGGGTAATAATAATTCTCTCCTCGCAAAATTAAGACAGAATATCTTTTTTGTAACCATCACATACTTCACTAACTAATTTTGAGGAATGTGTTCAATGACTGGCCATAAGTTTCAAAGAAGTGCTATTCTTAAAAAGTTATCCTGTATAAATTGCTTTAATATAACGAAGACTTGCAAAAACCTAGTCAGCATTTGAAATATGGTTGTGGCAAAAATCACCATGCCTAGTCACTTAAGACTAACTTAGACGGCTAAAAACCGATTAATCAGTTGTGTGCTAAAAAAAAACTCTAAAATAATTTCCACAAACACTTGGAAAGCGACTCTCTACAGCTTTTCATGTAAGTCAGTGTATTTATGTCAGTAAATTCATGTTGTAAAGAAAAAATTATATCGGGTGTTTTTTAGCTGCATGAGAATTATCGATGGTTTGACAGCTGAGAATGTCAAACTGTGTTGACATTTCCGATCAGTAAGATTTGGCAAATCATTATGAATCGTTTAACGCCAGAGTATAACGATCCAAATTGTGGAAATTTACTTTAAAAAAAAATTAATCTATTCGCAAAGTTCATAGAGCACTTTGTCAATTTTACGGTGAACATAATCGGCCTAGTGAAAAAGAAACTCGTGTTGTTCTAAACCGTTTTCGCACAAATTTGACTCTTCTCGATTCAAAACTATCAACAAGACAAAGAAACGTGCGTACCAAAGAGAATATTGCTGTTATAGCGCGAAGTAATGAAGAATACGCCGATATGTCGATTCGTCGTTCTCAATTTATTGGCCTTTGTCGTTACAATGCTGGGAAATTTTTACGAGACGATCGTGGCTTACGTGCCTATAAAATACACCTCGTGCAAGAATTGAAGCCAAACTACATTCGTTTGCCTCGCATTTTTATCAAAGAGTTGTGTTTAGTGGTGAAGATCATTTGCGGTTAAATGGTTGCATCAATAAGCAAAATTGCCGTATTTCGGGCGAAGACAATCCTTGAGCCACTAACAAATTACCGTTACAAACATTAAAAGTCGTTTTTTGGTGCGGTTTACACGTTGGCAGCAAATTCTTTATTTATTTCGAAAGGAGCTGCAGTTACGTTGAATGCGAGCGCTATCGAGCCATACTGACTGAATTTTTGTTTTTAAAAATTAACCAGCTGAACATCAATGACATTTGGTTCCAACAAGACGGCGCAACTTGCCATACAGCGCGCTTAACAATTCATTTATTGCAAAATCACTATGGTGATATCTTTATTTCCAGAAGTGGTCCTGTTCACTGGTACCCTCGTTCGTGCGATTTAACGCCTCTGGATTAGTTTTATGCCGACAAAGCAGAAACTCTTAAAGGATTGAAAGTCAATATTCAAGCCACCGTTGACGCCATACGGCCAGATTTATTGGAAAAAAGTAGTAAAAAGTTGGACTTATCGAATGGTCCATGTAACTTGCAGCCGAATATATGCCGGAAATCATACTGACGAAATAATCCCATGAAATTATCTACCAAATTATAATAAAAACATTTAATCCAACAATATTTCATTTTCAGTTCTCATGTAGCTAAAAAGTGAAAAATGGCTTCAAAATGAGTAATGAGTAATGAGTAATTGATCAGAAAAGCCAGACTTTTTAAAAAGAATCGCGGCTAGGATAAAAATTCTCCCCGGTAAAAGAGTAAATTTCGAGTCGTAATGCATAAATGATTATTTTAATCGCCCAGAACGATCAAAAAAGACTCGAATAAGATCCATAATTTCATAAAATGCTGTCTGGGAACCTTAAAAAAAAAATTCGGTATAAAGATAAAACTGAGTACAAATAGCTTTGTAGAAAACTTGTCATAAAATTTGGGAGATTGCTTCGGCAAAAATCACCAAACTGGGTTTTTCATACTACCTTAGGGCCATTATTACAACTTGCCAATAGTTAAAGTTAGGAATGTTATCGCCCGGTTAATCAGTTTTTCGTTATTATGAGTGTACGCTAAGCTAAAACTGGCCGATTCACTAAAGGCTAGATCTTCTTACCTTTAACTTTTAACGTAAGTTGTATTATTTTGAAGAAGAAAAAAACAAGTAGGTAGTTAATTTCGAACATTTTGGCACCAAATAAATAAAATATGTATATACAAAAAATAAATAAACCAGCACAAAATATCTCCAAAATGTTTTTTGCTGAGTAAAAAATAAATAAAATTACATCTTACGTCAGAATAAATAGTGGTATTTTTAAAAACCAGATTAGTTTGTCTAAAGTAGTCGGTTTTTGCTCTGACACCGCCATATTTTCCGAAAGAATACTTTTTTTTTTACAAGGAGGTTGTAGCTAAAGTTACCTTTTATTAACACGAATCTTAAAGGCAAATTGTAGTAATGATACTTAGACGACTGAAAACTGAATAATTGAAAAAACTCGAATAAGTTTCTCACAAATGCTTAGAAAGTGACTTCTACAGATTTTTAAGCAAGTCAGTTTATTTATGTCAGAGCAAGTGCTGTAAAGAAGAAAAAAGTTATAAAAGTATCTTGAAAATGAGTTGTAATGGGTTAGAAAAACGAGTCATACGGGACTCAATTAGAAAAGTCGGGGCTAGGGTACAATTTTTTCCCGACAAAACAGCAATTTTTAAAGCGAAGATGAGTGTATAAATTATTATTTTAAAAAAGACTCGAATATGATCAATAATTTTATAAAATTTAAATATTGGTACTTAATTCCATTGTAAGTTTAATATGACGCATTAATAGCTGCATTTAAATTTTTTGTTCCCAGTAGTTTAACTGGGTCGATGGTAAGACACCTATCCATGGATCCATGATTACTTCGGGATAAAATTCAGCTCTTACACCTTTTTTCGTTGTTAACAGACAAGGAGCGTCAAAATTTATAACTAGTTAATGCATGTTTTAAATAAAGATCAGTCAGTATAATAATACATGACTTACTTAGATCTGACTAGAGAACTTTCTACCAATCTGAAACGTTAAATAGTATAATGTCCAAAATAACAGTAAACTGAGAAACATTTTCATATGAAAAAAAATACTTTTTAAGTTTAGTTCAATTTCATTTTAAAGTCTTGATTTTCCATCACGGCAATGTAGTCACAACGATAATAAGCAAAAAAAAAAATTAGACGAGGTTGAATATCATCCTCTTAAACGTTGCGACTGAGTTACAAAACTTGCCAAAAAATCGAAATTTTTGGATTTTTCGTACAACCGAGACACAACGCCACGTCTCTGGCTTGCTTTGGATTTCAGTTAACATCAAACTTTCCTTTTATATACTCATAGTTAGATGACACTAGTTGTTTTGGTTTTTGCAGATTATTTTTTAACAAGACTTACAATAAAAAACATCAAAAGCCGCTGAGGACATGTAAGAATTAATATTTTACGTTGAAATTCTGACTGAACAACCAACGGTACCATTTAATATGTATGTATGTACTTATATTGAGCAACAAGCGTGTCAACAAAATCACGAGGAGAAATCTACAATTGCATTTCTAAGGTTTCCAGACTCAAATTTCTCATGTTTTTTCACTAAAACTAAATAATAAAAAGCAAACAACTAACTGCAGAATCAATAAGAAAATAGCTTTTCCAGAAATGCTTAAAAATAGAAAAGTATCAGTGTTATTTTGTGACAAATTAAAAATGTGTTGTTTCTTCATCAGCTTTATTGGAACAAGTGATTATTCTATTTTAAACTTGAAAACCTGAACAAAATCAATAATAGAAAAGCATTCAAGTTTGTATGTAAGTATGTACATGATTTAGCCTCACAAGGGGCGGATTTTTAAAATTAGAAAAAAAATAACTGTGTTGATTAACTTTCCGGGCAACAACTTTCAAAAAAAGAGATGTGTGAAATTTTACTCTATTACTCTTCCAAAAATATAAAATAAGCAAACTTACTTGCAAGAAAAGTCAACAGCTGACCTGACCTATTGTTTATTTTGAATTGCTTAATTAATTAAAACATATTTGTTTAACTTTTGACTTAATTGCTTCAAAATTTGGTTGTCGAGTGCTGTTTTTCAAAATTTCAAGTAATTGGGAATAAAATCAAAACTTCTGCTCATGGCTCATTTTGTTTGGAGTATACTCGTATTTACCTATACGTAACTACACATAAAATTGTATTTTTGTATTTTTTAATTTAAATTAAATGCATTAAAAAAAAAATAAAACTGAAGATTTTAAAAGTATGTATAGAAATTATTATGTTTTGCCACAATTTCCACGATATCTCTAAAACTACTGGACAGATTTAAAAAAAAAATTGTTAAAAGTCATTTTATTGTAGATTTTAGAAGTTTCCACTTAACTAAATTTGACAAACTGTTCTCCAGTTATGACAGCATATGTCATTTAAGACATAACGGTATACTATATCTCGAAAACTAGAGCTGATTGAATTTGAATTCAATCAGTGACCTAAGAAATAAATGTCAGTTGTGGATGACTGTCAAATTTCTTGTCAGATTCATAACATTTTTGTGTTTACACTATAATACTTTATCATTTTATTTGAATTTTTTACAAGTAGTTTACTTAACCTAATAGTGTGAAAGAGCCCAAGGTGTATTTATTTTAATAGGTGACTAATTGTAGCTTTTGGCAGGAAGGCCAGCAAGGTGCTCAGTTATAATAGGGCTACCTTAAGCTGGATCACTGTAGACTTGTAGAAGATAATACTTGCAGACTCTGCCTGGAAGAGGCTTAGACGGTAGCGCATATTGTGTGTTAATGTCCAGCACTGGCTAGCATAAGGCTTAGGACCACGGGCAGACACTTGTTAAATGTGAATGCCATGGGTTAGCTAAGCCTTACACAAATGCAAGCGACTCCGTGATGAAGAGGAGTGTTGGCAGTTACCAGTCGACAGTCTGACAGTCTATAGTCAAGAGTAAAGGCTTGGGCTAGCACGAGGCTCAATTGAAAGTAAGGTAATCGTAATTTGATGAGCAAAGGGGTCAAAAGGGACCAACAAAGCAAGTAGTGGTCTGATTCGATATCCTCCCTACATTAAAATAAAAATAATTTTTAGCTTTTCTTTGTCACTGCCAACGAATTGTCAAAATATTGTACATTTTTCTTTTCTGCATTTTTAAAATCAAAAAGAATATAAAAATCGTAGTATTTTAAAATTGTGTAAAATAATAATAAGAAAAATTTTACTAATGTTAATACAAATATTTTATTTAAAAAAGAAATAAAAAAAAGTTATAAATTTTTAATTCGTTTTTTTGACAATTCGATAGCACAACATAAACAAAAATTGTGTTATTATTACATTGTTGAAGTTGTTTGTGTATTTTTTAATTGGTTGTTGTTACTGCTCTAGTGGTTCTACCTCGTAAAATAAATATACCATAAAGTTGCATTTATATTTATAATTATATTTTTAAAAATCAACAAATACAATATCTTTTTTGAGATAGTTTTTCTAAATATTGATTTTATAAAAAAAAACACAAAAAACAATTGATCCCTGTAATTATGAAAATGTTTTTCTTTCTTTCACTTTCTCGTTGTAAATCGAATATTTACTAAAAAAAACGTAAAATGACCAAAATATTAAAATTGGAACACGAATTTTAATATTAACTAAAACAACAAAGGAATTTAATGGACCACAAATAGGAAATTTTTAATAAAATTCAGAATTTTCAAAGACATAACAAAATGTCGATTGCATTAACACTTATAAAATTGTGTATGAAATAATGGCATGCAATTTTTGGTTGTTTACAAGAGGTGCAGAGAGGCGCCTCTCTATCATTCCACTAATTTCATAAAAATATGTAAATACATAGTATTAGTACATATAAAATAAACTATAATATTCGAAGTTCTATATTTCATAAATGGCTTGAAATTAAAAATAAAAAATAAAAAAAAATTCTTGAACTCAATTTGCTGGTTTAAACAGATGATATTGACACACAAATTTTTAACATGTGTATGGTGGCATAGAAAAAATGCATCTCAATCTAGTAGTTTCATAAAATCAACACTTCCTGTATTTTATGAAAATTATTACGTAAAATTCCGAAATAAAGTATAAAAAACAAACTCGAGTCTGACTAAAAAATATTAATTTAATATAATTAATTAATTTTCAAGCTTTAGTTCTTTAATACAATTTTTTGTAACACAATTACTTATTAAAAGGTCAAAAATCTATAATAGCTTTAATTAATTTAATTATTTTAAATAGTTCGAAGAATTTAGAAAATTTACTTAACAGATTATAAATTTTTCACTTAATTGCGGTATCTTTTACCTCGAACACACACGGCCTTTTATCACTTTCATTTGCTATATTTAATTACTAAACGTTACAATATAGTTACAAATTAAAAATTCTAACCTAACTTATCATGATTAAGTGAAACGAACCGGAGTGTTTTAGTCTGAACCGCTTTTAATAACAAGTTGTACTTTAACATATAGCGAAATCCTGATCATTGTATTCTAATTTGCTACATCATTAGGGAAATGTCTTAAAAATAGGGATTAAATATGCAACAGTAGCAATGTCTTTGTTATATACGACTTTGCAATTAAAGTAAAACTTTCTTTCATCATTGTGCTACAAGAAAAATAGCTCTAAATGTTCGTGTTTATACTAAAAGTTTAACTCGTGCTTGTAATTTATTTTAGCAGGTACGAACATTTAGACAACAATCTAAATATTTTTTTGGTGCTGTAGCAGTACACACGCAAATGTTTGAATTACACTCGCCAGTATTTATTTCTATTTTGCTTAGTTCTACTGCGAACAGCGGTAACCAAATTTTCGTTTCCTTAACTGCGTGTAGCTGTGTATTTGCTAATTTGTATTTTGATCGCTTTCCAGTATACATTACACACCTACAGACATACACGCACAATACTAATTAGCAAATCACAGCTACTCGCAGTTAGAGAAACGAAAATTATTTTACTGTTGTTCGCAGCAGCACTAAGCAATATAGCAAAGTAAATTAAAACAGGTAAACTCACCTGCGCTGGTGATGCCTTTTTTAACTGATTGGATGTCAAATTTCATATAAAAAGTACTTTGCATTTCCAAAATATAAATAAATACTAGCGAAATTAATTGAAACATTTTTTTTGTGTGTTGCTAGAGCAGCATAGAAATATTTTGAAAAATGCAACCCCACGATATAATTTTTAAAGTTATTTGTGAACACAGTACAACAAATTTGCAGCATATTTACTGGAAATAAATAATATATTGATAAATAGACATATTTTACAGAACATGTTAACTAACATAGCAGCAATTTTAAACCCTACTTAAAAACAAAACAAAGAAAAAATGATAGTGTAGTTATAATGAGAAACACTAGAGAAACACTAAATACGGTGTCGCAGTTCTTTGATAAAATCTTTCCTTTCACAAGGATATATTTTGCAAAAATATAGAACACTGATAAAAAATCAAAACTTTTCGTTCATTTAAAAGTTAAAAACCTAAGGATAATATTCAATTAAATTATAATCATATGCATTCAAACTCCTGATACATTCAAAATATTTTAACACGAGAGAGAATTGATAAAAATTTCCCTAATTAAAGCACCTGGATTTTAGACACATTAACCAGTTAAATTGTTCATTTGGTCTTACCGGTTCTATATCTTGATCCATAGTTAAATCGCCAAAAGCTGGCATTTGTTGTAAATCGTCAAACGTATCTTGATTTTCGTTCGTATCCAAGGATAAATCACTCACACCCGACTGATGACGATAACGGAAACGTTTCAATTGCAAACTATTAAACTCGTCGTGCAAGGTCGGTTCGGATATATAGTGTATAGGACGACGATTTACCTCACTAATGGATGAATTATTGGTGTCGAGGTGCTTTGGGGAATCGACAGAGTCGTCTTGACTGCTGAATTCGTACAAGGGATGTTGAAAAGGAGCTCTAACTGGACTTCCTACGGCGAAATGTACCGTTACTGGTTCCTTGATTGTTTCAGGGGAATCGTAATACGTGTCACCCCAATAGTCACCAGGCTTGACACTTTCCGCTATTGAGATGTGATCGTCTGTTTGAGGAAAGGGTTTCAACTGAACTGAATTTGAGTTGTCAATTGGAGATGCTTGTATATTTTCCTGATGCTGCTCTATACTTGTGGTAATATCGTGTGATATTGTTTGTATGTTTGCTGTTATTGTAGGAGGCGGCGTTGCCAATGAAGCGTTAGTTAAAGTAGATTGAATTTCAGATGATGTTTGTGGTAAACTTTCCAAAGCAGTCAGACAGTCGGTTTGTTTTGCTTGATTTTGGTTTGATAAGTTCGTTGGTAGTGTTGTTTGGTCTATGGTTAGAGTTTCGTCTGTCGTTGTTGCTACAACTTGGATTTTCTTATTAGTATTTGTTGTTGTTGAAGTAGGTCTTGGTAATCTATGACCTCTTTGTGGATTTATCATTAAATCAGTGTCTTTTTCAGTTTCTGATATAGCTTCTGCGCACGTATTGCTGGCGTTCGGTCCTTTTGAACTCTTCGAAGCTGACGATTTCTGTTTAGATTTTGCACCCGCTACCAGTTTAATAGCTGCTCTGGTTGTGGTAGCTGATTTGCGTATTGCACCACTGCCTGTACTCGGTTGACTGGTTGATGTAGATGTAGTCGCGGTTGTTGGCGCTGTTAATCGTGAGGGTTTAGTGGGTGCTCTCTCTCTAGGTGGTGTATCTTTAGAACTTTGAGTGATTGTTATCTGTTCTTTTTCGTCTTCTCGTTGTTTACTTTCAGATTGTGCTATATTTTTTGTTGTAGTGGATTTCTGTGGCGCTTGAGTAGTTACTTTCGCTTTGAGAGTTTTATTTTTATCTGAAGGTTCGTTGGATAATTTTGACAATGCGTTGTTTTCGGTTGGAGTGGTTGAGGATGGTGGGTTTATAACAATTTGTTCTTGTGAAGCCACGGTTTCAATTTTCTTTGACTTTATTGTTATTTGAACTTTTCTTCTAGAATTTACAGGGGTTAGTTGTTCTGTAGTCACAACTACTTCATTTTCATTGTCCTGAAAAATAGGTTCCAAAAGCTTCACAATCTTTTTCTCTTGTTCTTCAAAATTTGCTCTAGTGTCGTCTTGTTTCGGCACTACCTTTGACTTTTTCAACCCAAAGATTGATTTTTTCTTTTTCTTAGATTTTTTGCCAGCATCGGGTATACGATTTGTTTCGGGAAAATCTTCACCTCCACTGGAAATAATTTGTTCTAAAGATTCGGTAGCTGTAGAAGAGTGACTTCTTATATCTGGTTTTTCTTTCCTTCGGCTAGAACGTGAAAGCTTTCTCAGAGCGGTGGAAAAGCGAGATCGTGTTTTGGTTTTAGTTTGGGACTCCTCAGGATCAGAGTGGACAGCACGGGATGTTTTATTTTTCGAGCCGTCTTCTAAGAGTTTATGTTGTTCACAAGTCAAACTTTCCAGCGATATGGGTTCAGTAAGTTGCAAGTTTTCAAACTTGTTTAAAATATCGTTATTTTTGCTTGGCTCAATATTTTGCATATTATTAAAAAAATTTAATACACTCAAAAGGAATTGGGGGGGCTTGCTTGGAGGTTGAGGAAGTGGGGTTCATAGAACAAAATTTCAATTGATTTAGCATAAATTGTTGCAAAAGATTTCCTTCATTTAACAGATAGCACTTGTAAGGTTTCTTTAATGTAGTTGTTTTTTCAACTTCAGAACGTGTATTACAGATTATTCAACATAAACATTTTTCATCATATCTATTTTAATTTTATGGCAAAATCTTTATCCTTTTTTATTTTAGAGACGGCACTTTTACCGCCTGGCTCTATATTTTAGGTAACTTTTTTAGTATGTATCCGTTTCGAATTCGTATTTAAAACACCACCGTTTTCAACGCTTATTTAAACATAACTATTCTCTTCTAGATATTTGCAGGCTTTTTATAAAATTTTTATTGTTGTTTTTGTTTCATAGAACAAGACAATAAAGCAACAAATGTCGTCACTTGTAATATAGATTTAAGGGCCAAACGAACCACGAACAACTAACAAACAAAGTGTTTGAGTAGGCAAACAGTGCATTTACTAGTCATACAGTATATTGCAATTTGTTATGCGAAAAAGGTTTTAGATTACATTACTGAGTAAAATTATGTTGCAGACATGTCAAGTCAAGCCAATTATAGCCTAGTATAAGTAAAAAGGGAACAATAAACTAAATGAGTAGAATTTGAGGTAAAAATTTGAATTATACTCAAAGCTGAATGCGGTGAAAATACAGTGCACACTAAACAAGCCTATACGAACGAAAGATGATGTTAATTTCTATGCAAATTTCCGCTTGTCATCCAGAAACCGGCCATAATGCTGCCAAGTTTAAACCGAATTTTTTGCAAAAAATGCATTCTAGCTGTGTTGCCATTGTTGATACTATTTTCTGGGTACGTTGGTACTTTCCTTCTTAGATGTGTAGACAGATTATAAAATATTGGCCCTATGGTCTGAGTGGATAAACAATATTAGCTAAAACTTCGGTTTAGTATGAGATATAATGCTGAAGTTTGTATGTACAGATAAAGATGTATTAAGAAACATTTTTTCTTCAGTAACTTAAAAAATCTATTTTTTGAGATATGACTGCAATAAACGAGCGGTATGATGTTCAGCAAACGAGTTGCTTTTTTTAATGTGAGAATGTAGCAAAACCACAGAAACAAATTTACACATTGCAAATTTTTGTATCGTCTACGTTTTTGGAACGTCACCAAAGCGCACATACCACATCTTAGAGCATCCTCTAATAAAAAAATCTTTAAATCATGAGTTCATACGTAGTTCCGTACTAACTTTTACTCCATAAAAAAGCAAAACACAACCAGCGGTGTTAACAACTAATCACCTTACTAAAAGCTGAGCACTACTCGTCAGAACGTCTTTTAATTGTTGAACAACGTTTAGAAAAGTTTGACAGCTACAGTTTGCAAATTTCGTAATTGAAAGATTGAAATACACTGTATCTATGGGGTATGCTAAACACATAGAGCTCGAATGTTGGCGAATGTGCAGGCACATCGACTCAGCCTCTTGCAAAGGAACTACAAATTTGAAGAATCCTTCAGCTTGTATGCACTATCTCAAGATCTGCGTCTTAATGCTAATAAACTTTATAATATAAAGCTTAATTGTCATTGCACAGTAAAAAGATTAAATAAATTACTGAACATCAACAAGTGAGTTTTCACTTTGACAGCTTCGTTATCCTTAATCAAAATGGTGCCATTTGGGAAGTACAAAACAGACATGTGATTATCGAGAGGCAATTTAATTTTTGATATTTATTATTGAATATTTCTAAAAGTAATAAGCTATAAGCATTCAAATTTTAGTCCTTAATTAAGGCGAATTAAAACAGGTGAACTCACCAGCGCAGATGATAATTTTTTTAAACTGATTCGATGTCAAGTGCCGTTTTCGGCTCTTTTTTATATTAAATCGCATACAAGCGTTTTGGGATGTACCGCTTTTAAATCTATATAGATATTATCATTTCTTATATACCAAGGGGCTCCGACGATTAGACTATCTTGTTTGTAACGTCAGTTGAATGACATATGTCCTTATTGGGGTTGTAATGGATTTGTATAGAAGCACTTTGTAATCTAAAGCAAGGGTTGAGTTTATTTGTTCTAAGTTTTATGGCTGTTATTTTTGCAATGGTCCATATATCTGAATTGCCAGATATTTGACGTAATTTTCCCCTAAAAAAGCTTGCCAGCATGAGCGATTTGCGAATGATGTACCTTTATTCTTCAATGTTTTAGCCAAACCACTAACTCATGAGTGTGAGTAAAGTTGTTCGAATGCAACCTTCGCGCCTTGATGAACAAACAAGCGTATCCTAAGCGATGTAGCTCATTTTTACCTTGATGGCGTTAATAAGAAATTTCCGCATTTGGGGAGCAGAAAACCACACATGTGATTATTGTTAAGGTTTCTTCTTGTCGACCATTTGTGCGGTCAATTCTGACGAATCAATCACAAAAAGCAGATATTTTTAAATTTGATTTTGTTTATGATTATCTCGTACATTTTATATAAGGTTCATTATGAATATGACCACTGAAAATTTAGTTATTTGTACTTCATTTATTTCTATATATGAGCACAGACGTGGCATTTAAAGTAAACATTATTTTATGTCAAGAAAACTTATCTTTACGTTTTATGCTATAAAATTCGTAATTCATTTGAGACAAACTAGTTCTTAGAATTTTTCCGGACTTTTAAAATGCACTGTAAAAATACTTACATACGTATAGACAATATTCAATTTAGTTAATAAAATTGTTTTAAACAGTTTTGAGTCAAGAACACTAAAATAAAACCCTGACATTCCAAAACTATAAACGTAATTTTAGAATATTTGTAATTTGATTACAATCAAAAGTATTGATTTAAAACAATAATGAACTGATTTAAATAATATAAAACAATTTTAATTTTAATAATTAAATGCAATTGTCTTCGTTACAATATCAATGAAAAAGCTTTATTGATACAGGTTGGAAGGAGAACATCTTTGTCGTAAGTTTACATATACAACTTGGTATTACTGCTGTTTTAACGCTGGCATATTGTAATTTAAGATATTAACAGACGGTTAACCAGATATGTTACGTTTTATGGCTGACTAGAGTTTAAAATGCATTTTTATGTGAAGATAAAAAATATGTTATAAAATGATGGGAAGATGTAATTGATCCAGGTTGACTATTGAGGTAGCATGATCAAATTCGCAGCGTTCCAAATTTTGGGTTTATTCTTAAAATAGACAGAAACGTTCTTTACTTAAACATTATCTATTTATGTTCTTGACCAGATATTACGAGGGCGGTTCGGAAACTTCTTAGCCTAGCACAGTCAGTAAGATATCCATGTAAGATACATATGTTGTTTGCTTTTATTTTACTTAAATTAGAGCCAAATTGAAACAAAATAGAAAAATTTTAAAAGTAACATGAAGAAAAAAACTTAAATTAAAAAATGGGGCACATTACAAATTGTACAATTAATTGGAAATGACTAATCTAAAAAGTTCCACGCATAGAGAAACCCATAATGCAAGAACAACATATGATTGTAGTCGAACTATATTATTTTGCAAACCATTATTAGTATGATCATTATATAGTCTATGTGATTAAAATTCATCATATTATGTCTACATATGATTATAGTATAATTCAAAACAACCATATAGTAGTGTTCTTACCGGACACAATATTTTACTATCTAATTGTAACCGTTTGCTCAAAAAGCAAGAGTTGAACTGATATAAAAGCATTCAATTGAGATGGAGAAAAACATTTCTTGAAAACATAAATAGCTATTAAATAAAAGTTACTACATAATCATAATAATTTTTATTTTTATTATTCTTTAATTTAAATGATGATTAAAAGGTGATCCAATTGTGATTAGATTATTTCCATTCTTGCATGATTACGATTACAAGTAATCCAAAAATAATCAGGATTACTATCAAATAATTAAAGAGAATCAAAAGTAATCAATAATTCTACTATTCTAATTTAATTTGTTGAAAATATAAACAAATTTGAAACGTGATGCATAATATTTATATCAATCTTATATTTTTATTTTTCTAAAAATATTCTTTATGTTTCAGTAACAACCCAAGAAATTACAATTTACAAAATAGCTCAAAATAAATATGTACCGTATGTTTAAATATCTGAGCTTTAGGCCTACATTTTTTATAAAAATTAACAAATTTATTTATTAATTACAATGTGTGAGTGAAATTTACTTTGAAAATAATCAAGAGTAATCTCTTAAAATAGTTGAATTATTTTTTTGAATACTTTTAAAGATTTGATAGGTTACTATCAATCATGATTATTTTTATATTACTTTTAATCGTAATCAACTAGTAAATAAAAGTTTCTTATCGTGAATTTTATAGTTGTTTAAGGAAACAACAAACCTTAAAATTTAAAATTTTATAATTTAGAAAACAATATACATATAATTAATTATTAATTAATAATTTTTGGTGATGAAAAATTTTTATAATCTTAATAAATAGTTTCTAATATAATTCTTAGCTTTACATAAAAAATGCGTCAAAACGAAAAATTCAACAAGTAAATCTATCATGTGTAAAAATATTTATCACACGCACTTGTTTGGTTTTACATTTTTATGAATCTGCAAGTTCGTAATTGTTAACAATGATCACAAACTCGTATTCACATATTACGAAATCAACCAAACCGCAATGTACTCGTAGTATATCGTGTTTTCATGTATGTATGTATTTCGATTTCCTCTAACTGGGGAATAGTAAGAGGTAAAAGACTTAAAATTAATACATTTATTAACATTGTATTATTGAATAATACGAGTATGTATGAATAGAGTAGACTTCTATATTTGATTATAATTTGCTTACAAATTGTTGTACTGTGATTTTGGTCGCTCAAAATATTAATTTGGACTTTATTCACTTTTGTTCAATTGCATCATTTACAAAAATATTTGCAATCAGTCGATAGCGAGCGAAATTTATCATTTTGGGGTTCTGTTCGTCGTTATAGAGCGGAGTATATAGAACGGCGGATGACTTTTTTAATATGATTGGATGTACAATTCGATATAAAAATTGTTCACCATTTCTGTCACTCTTTTAATAATTTGCCTGTATGTCTACCAGTTATCAATTTGCCTTGGCTTTCAACGATAGGGGTTAACAGAACGAAATGTGACACTGAAGATGGCACATAGCCGAAACCGGGTTGTCTCCAACCAAACTTGACAAGGGACGACGGAAATTCGTTCCAAAAATCGATAACATTTGGTTTGTTTGGCTATTTTACGACAAAAGAAGTTTCCATCCCTTTTAATAAGTCAGTAATCCTAAAGGGTTGATTAAATCTTTCGGCATTTTTAACTAAGCACAAATAATAAATAAAAAACCAAACGTGATGGCATTGTACATATCAACAACTTGATCTCCATTTTAATTTCGCTACTTTTAACGGTCGAAATTTTTGGATAGGAATCTGGCCTAATTTTTACATTTATGTTTTTGGGCGAATCATAATACTTTTTTTTTCAAATTATTTTTATTTATTAATGTTTGTATGTTTTTATGTATGTATAAAACTTCTTTTGGTTGTGTTACATCAAACTTCAACTCTCTTCTCTAGCCATATTGGAAATGCCCCATACAAATAAGGGGGCAACCTTGTTCTCCTAGATAAAAAGGTGTATGAAAACAACCCTGGTAAGGCCAACACCATTAACTGCAAGTGCAACAAACCAATGCTAACCAATTTCTTTTGGTCCGAATTGAATCATATGTGATTCCAGCAGCAGACGGCGCACACCATAAACAATTTGAAAATACATATATCCTGACACAGAACTTGTCAAATGACGGATTTTTTTTACTTTACATTAATGGGACCTGCCGCTTTAACTTTACGTTCTCATAGTATGGGAAAACTTATGTATTTTACACGCAAAGTATCTGGTTCAATGTTAGCTACTATCGCACTGGTGTAAGGTATAATTTAAGTATTATATATGTATGCAAATAGATATGTATTAAAAGTTCCAACCATAAATACAAAATCGTATTATCTAAGTTATACTGTACCATTTTAGTTTCAAAATGAGAATAGTAAACTTTAAAATAGAATAGTAAACTTCAATAACTTTCAATAGAAGAATGCTGGTAATACAAAAGGCTTTCTGAGGCCTTTACTCGTTGTTCTTTGATGGTTAATTCGTTTCTGGTATTAAGAATACTTTACTCTCTCTCTTTTAGCGTAGCTTATTACCACAGTCAAGACATTTTCAATGGGGTTAAACATTGCACTATAGGGTCCAAGTACGGGTATTCGGTTTTCACGTAATTCGTGCTCCTGAAAAATGTTCTGACAAGGTGCACTGTCCATTACCATTGCTTGACGAAGACACTTTTTCAACCACGATTTTTCATTTTCTCATAAATAAATTCGATCGTGTTTATGCAGCGTATTACGTGAATATTAGCACCTTTTGAACCAACTGATAAATTAATGCATCTGCTTCCCTTCACTGATCTGCTCTATTATCTTGAAGTATGAATGTTTAAAACCGTTTTATCCATAAACAAAATAGATTTGTTTTGGTACTGAAACTCCTAAGGACATTAAACAAGCTTCTTTCGTTTCACGGAGTTTACTTTTTCTGATTCATAATTAAAAAATATTTCGAGAGCAACAGAGAGAATCTATGTAGATGTTTTGAAATTGTTGGTTTTGAAAAAAAAAGTTAAATTTCTCGTAAAAATTTGCAACGAGTTCAGCTAATAAAATGCAGCATTTAATGTCGATCTTTTAAACGAAATGATCTAAATGAATTTTAGTAATTTTTGGAAATCTTTTCCCTCCTCGACTGTCTGAGGTTTCACCATCTGATATCCAACGATATACTGTTGATTGTGGAACATAAAGCGTGCGTACAAGATTTCTCCACTCTCCATTCATCTTTGATACGGCAAGTAATTGCATTTTTTTGGATTCTTTTTCTAATTTTTGTAGACTTCAAAATTTACTATAAAAACACATATGCAAAATTGTGATTTTGCTGTAAAACTTAAACAATTTATTGAAAACCAATAAAAGGGTTATTTTTCTTATATTGATTTTAACGATTCTCATATTGACATTTACTATTCTTATATAGAATGTTACTATTCAATTTTGCAGTTTTTACTATTGTTATTTTAAAAAGATAATTGAAATAGTATAGTTTTCATCGGAATCTTAATTTATTTAGTGAACGGAAAGTGGAAAACGTGGTAAATTTTATTCACCACATTTCCATGTATTGTTCTAAATATTTTCAAGACACTACTGTTAAAAATTCTATAATTCAATGCCATCGATCACTCAAAAAGCAAACTAAAACAAAGTCTGATCTAGCACGGTTAGACCTGAATATAAACTTAAAATTTCAACCTAATAGATCTCATGGTTTAGGAGTACAAAAAGGTTTTCTTCTCATTGTTGAACAATATATGGTTCCACCTGTGACTTGTTGTTGACGATGGCACATAACATTTTCTCAGCTAAAAATGTTAAAAACATGATTTTGACATGGTGGCGACAAACATATTATGTTCTCTACAATAATATATTGCTGGGGCAAACATATAATTGTTATAACCATTAAAACTGGTTGAGTTCAACAATAAAAATTTAAAAAAAAAAACTCTAACCACAAATAAATTATTATTTTAACTATAGAAAAATAATATAATAATAATATAATAACTTTAACCATAAAATATCTTAATAGACATATTATTTCTTAGGATGGTGTGGCTTAAGTTGTTAGCGCGTTCGACAAATTTTTGTCACCTGCTAATTAGTAACATAAATTTTTTTGCTTTTTTATCGTTCTAAGATGACCATATTATTATAATAATATAATTTGTTTACAAATAAAAATGTTGCTCTTTGATAATAGTTAGCTCAACCATGTTTTTTTTTTCTTTGCGTGTGTGAGACCTATTGTAGAGATTGTTGATTTTAATGTCGAAAACATAGACCGTTTGGGGGAGGCCACAGAAGAATGTTTTGTATCATGAGTTGCAGAAATTTGCCCAGACTATCACAGAGAATCAACGAAAGCGCAGAGAATATGTTACCTAAAACAAAACCATAACTGTTCACCATGACAACGGTCGTCCTCATTTTGCTGTACAACTAAAAATCTATTTCGAAAACAGTGGCTGGTAAGTTTTATTTCACCTGGCTAGACTTTGCGCCGTCTGACTAGCTTCGTTTCGATCGATGCAAAACAAGCTGGCTGGAAACTGCTTCACTGCAGTCAAAGTTACCAAATATTGCCCTGATTCGTTTTTGACCATAAACTACTAGCAATTTTTTAGCGCGGAATCCATCTATTGCCCGAAATATGAGATAAAGTCACAGGTAACGATAGCCAACAATTTAAATGCCATGGTGGTTATAATAAAATTAATTTAACCTTAATTTGAAAGTCAGTTAGTTGCAGTATTTTGCCACATTTTTTACCGACTTCAAAGCATTTCCAATATAATAATGAAGGAATACTGCTTTTGTTTAAGAAGGAAACATATTTTTTTCCACCTGTTTATCACAACCTGACTTCAGTTTATTGTAATTATTTATAAATAGTACAGTCTGGCACTATCATTTATCTAAACCCTTTTATGTAAATAATAGGGACTTCGAAAAAAAATCCTTTTTAATGGCAACCTCATTTATCATTTATTGAAAATCTTTCAGTTTTACGAACATTTTCCTTGGAGGGTTTTAACCTATTTTCAAACACTAGCAGGAATCTATCGTACACAAATGCATTTTACATACGAGTACCAAGTAAAAGTGGTTGTGGTCTTATGATAAATAAATAGCACATACAACTTGAAATTGTTTTCTTTTTGAAATGTATAAACTTCAAAAGTAAAAGAGAAGCATTACAATATATACGATATGATTTAAACAAAAATCTTAAGAAATTTTAAATTAGAGAGTATAATATGAAGGTAGAATAAGTAATTTTTATTTGCTTTAAAAGAATATGCATATGTATTTAGGTACGTACTACACAGTAGGCAGGTATTTGATAAATATTTATTTTACCCTACTACTTTTTTAATTTAAGCATCATATTATTTTGGAATAGAATTAGAATCTTGTATCACAATCTTATCTTTTTTTGTTCTTTATCTAAAATGAGTAGAAATTTATTACATATGAAAAGTTTTTATCTATAGTCGCGCCGTTTCGTATGCTTCCTTTTAACATCAGATGCATAAATAAGAAAACAAAAACTTAAAAGAAAAAATATGTTTTTTTGTAAGAAACAGAAACTAAATGAGGTGCTCTAAAAGCAAATAAATAGAGAGCAAAATTTAAAGTCCAGGTAGAATTTTATAATTACTTTTGGACAATTTAATTTTTAGAATTATATTTAGAAATAATACTAAGAAAGATAAGCCCAATAATTTTCAATTTTAAAACTATTTACGCAGAAGAATATTCGCCAAGTTTGATGTCCGGTTAATATAAATTTGAGCAGACGTTAATTAATTGAAACAATTTTAATTTTGAACATTTTTAAATAATTTGATGTGATTAGTGATTATCTGATTTAATTAATGCTTTAAAGCCATTTCGTATTTTTCTGTGCATGAAGAAAAAATGAAGTGGAGATTTTTGAGGCAGAAAGCTTTTAATATGTAAAACTGTTTTTTGTGACAGCTGACATTTTTGTATTATTGTGAGGTTAGATTGGTTTGTCAATTTATCACGAATAGATTACAGTATGAACAACGTTTTAAAATATTTACTGGTCATGGATCAATTCTAGGAACCTCAGCGGTATAATTCTGTTCAGTGATCAAGCACAATTTTTGGTAAATGGCTGCAAAGTCAATCATCAGAATCGCCACATTTCAAACTATGCCAAGATCGAAACAAAACTACATCTAACAAGCAATCACTGTTTGGTGCGTTTAAGGAGTGTTCAAGCTTGTTCGCTGCACAATACAACTGCCTACCTCTAGGGCTAAGGAGTCTGGATCCCCTATAAGTGTGTTTTGCATTGTAATCGCCAGCGGCAATAAATTTTTGCCCTAGCGTAACAAAGAACCTGGCAAATTCATGGTGTTCGATTTTATGCCTAGGCGGGCAATACACTGATGAGACTACAATTTTAAAATCTGTAAGATTTATAGTCGTGGCTTGCAAAAAGTCCTCCCTGAATTCAGGCAATGGAAAATGCCTTACGTTTTTTCGGACTATAATGGCGGTCCCACGACATGCCCTTTCGCTTGGGTGTTTGGTGTCATATATAAAATACCCATCAATTCTAAAGCAGTTTTTTATAATGAAGTGTGTTTCAGAGACTAATAGTATGTCTATTTCATGTGCTAGCAGGAAGTGTTCTACTTCATATTTATGTTGGGAGAGCCCGTTAGCGTTCCAGAAGCATATTTTTAACTGGTTCATTTTTTGCCAAGCAAAACTTGCAGAAGCATGTTTTTGGTTCGCATCATTTCCTGAAACATACCCTGCATAGTTGTCATGAAATTATTCATTGTCTGTATTAAGTTCTCGATCGAGCTCGAATTGTTGGTGAGGGGTGTCTGAGCACCCTCTTTTAAGACGTGGGCATATGAATGTTTATGCGCATTAGAACTTTTGGCATTCGCATTAGGTAAATCATTTCTCATTGTTTGGGCATATGAAAAGTTTGGCTTAGTGTGTGGCTGTGTAGCTTGTGTATTAGCAATAGAACCACCATGAAGCCGAGGAAATTGGGAAGCTTTATATTGCTCATATTCAGGTTTACGTACGACTTTCGCATTATTTTTTACATATTGAAATACTTTGCAGCCCCTGTAGTTTTCTGTATGGTTTTCACCACAGTTGCTGAATTTTTTTACCTTTGGGTCTGTTTTGGAAGAGGTGCATTCCAAAGTCCGGTGCGCATCACCGTAAACAACGCATACAGATGGTAGCTTGCAGTAGGTTTTCGTGTGTCCGAATTCCACTGACGGGGACCGTTACGTTTTAGAGGCTCTTCCACCGCTATTCTTCTATTTAAAAGGTAGCGCAAATTATATAATAGGATGAACCGAGTTTTTTGAGATGAGCTGAGATGCGTTAAACACGATTTCAACACGATGCATAGGTTGGGGAACTTTATTCTTATTTAAAATATTGTGCACTGACCTTACGACATAACCTTCCACCTCTATGGCACTTTTTATCTCCTCAGTAGGAACAGAACTGTCAATGCACTTTTGTCAAATATTCTTTTAATATAACTTAAATAATGAACATTCATCAATATGTATTGTTTAAATGGATGTAATATCGTAAAAACAAATATAATAAGCGAAGTGACCAATTTAATATTTTATAATGAAATGTTTCGTGCGAACACTTTCACTTTCACTAAAAGCAAATTTTATAATAAAAAACCCAAACATTCATATATAAATACAGTAACACACTGCTAATCCGGATCTCGGAAATCCGTATAGCGATAATCGCTGCATTACTTACTCTATAATTTGGATTAACTACATTCTGTCATCCAGAGATGCAAAAAATACATTACATTTACTGCTATTATTTAACTCTTTAATAGCAGAGAGTTGGTATTCTTTAAAAAGTTTATTTTGATTAAGCCCAAGTTCAGTCCTAATGCACACAATTTATACGAAACCATTCGCGCTGTTTTTACCCCCTCATAATTTTGTTTTCTTTAATTATAAAATAATGAAACTTGAAACATAAGGACTCTACGTATAGGTTACCTCATAACTCAGTTTTGCCATAAAAGATTAATATTTTTTAAATAAGATTTGAACACTTATTTTAAATATCTTTTCATAGAAAGATTCAATAAATTAAAATTAAGTAAAAAAAAATAAAAGCTTTCCCAAATATAAAGGCATAAAAAGTGCATATTTCAGTACCTATTCACTGACTCACTCATCAATATTATGTGGCACTTCCAATACAACTAGAGAGCTAAAAATTGGTATGTAGGTAGGCCATGGGGAATAAGTAAAGAAAAAAATCTTAACACGGGCATTTTGCACCTAGGGGGACTAGGGTCTTTCTTGTTTTTATGAAGCATATCCGCTTTACAACCCAACAATTTTTAAGCTTTAAGTTAAAAGAGGCTTTATATATACATACATTGCCAAACAAAAATAAGTTGGAAAAATGCCTCAGATCCTCACAAAGACATAAATGTGAAAATAAGGCCAAGTTCCTATCCAAAAATTTCGGCCGTTAGGAGTACTGTGATCAAAATGAGGAGCAAGTGTTTCCTATGTACTATAGCATCTCATTTCTAGGCAACTTGCTACCTTGGCAAACTTTTTTTTTACTTTCTAATATGGAAAAGGCTTATGGGAAAAAAGTTACCAAACTAGCAAGTTGCCTAGAAATGGGATTGTACATATGAAGAACCAACTAACTCCAAAATTGGATATACATATATAACAAACCAAAATTTCAAGCGATTATTTATAAAACTAAATATAAGTTACATTTACTATAATCAGTTGCTAAAATATTTGTTTATTTTTATTGAATTGTAGCTTATTTTTTAAATTAATTATTTAACTTTGTCTCATTTCAGTTGTAGAAACACAATAAACCAAATCTTCTTAAACTATAAATTGAAAATACAAAAGTATCCATTTATCTGGATAATCCGGCTTGGGGTATGCAATCCAATATCCGGGTTAGCGACTTGTTGCTTTCTCTATCGTTCCTTTTATTTCAGATATAATTGCAAGAATTAGCGTTTCAATATGTTAAAAATACAATAAATAGTTGTTCAAACTCTCGCCTCTAAGCAAACAATAACGAATTATTTCGGACTTCGGAAAATATCTAGAAAACGTCGTGGTTTTGTAGACCACATATGTCTTTTATGCCAAAAATTGACAGTGGTCTAATCATAGTAGTTATAAAAGCCCACCACTGTTTTGGTTTAGTTGTCGATAGTGATATTGATTGTAATTGGGCTGTGATTAACGCTAATAAACGTTTTTAAACACTTTTCAGAATATGTATGTTAAAGAAAGAGTTATGGTAGAGTTGACATGTGTGATAAAATGAGAATATATAATAAAATGATGTTGGCATGTTTACCGTTATATTCATTATAAACTTATTTTAGCTAATGAGTATTTATTTAAAACAAAAGAAAGTAAATAAACATATGTATATTATGCAATGGTCATGCTTATTTCATCGAATGTTTGACTAATCTGACAGTACCTGAAGTTTATACGACAAAATAAAGCACTCGCTTCGTGCTCTTAATCATGATTGCAAATCATACCTTTTAAACGATACATACGTGCTTCGTTTTGATACATAATTAGTGGCCTGGTTAATATTTTTTTGATGTTATAATTTTTTTTACAGGTGTGTGTCTTTTTATAAATTTTAAACTGTAACTTAATTATTTCTTTTTAATATATAGTATGTGCATATATTCACACACATTTTCAATTTTATTTTGTTTCTTGTTTACGTTTATATTTTGGTTTATCAGATATGTATGTATGTTAATTGAGATAAACTTGCGATATATATTAGAGTACACTGAAATATTTTATGCTTCGCAAGTAGATTCAAAATCATCTTAAAACAAGGTGCTGGTCCGGATTGTGGAATTACAGAGGTATTTTTGCAAGAGCCGAGCCAAGGATTACCGGTCGGGTCACAGGTTGGGGATAGTGGAGCGCCTTTAGATATATGTAAAGGTCAGTTGTAAATAAGTATTAACGATAACTAAGCAACCCCGTACAATCAACGGGTGTTAATACAGTCTTGCTTCACCGACAGCGAATATGCGCCGCCCTATATATAGCGGCTCACTATATAAATGTGTGTATGTAGTCAGGCTGATGACTACGAACATATGTATATCTCCAGCGTTAGCAGAAGTTGCTTGCGGGTCCGAAAAGTCGAAGAATAAAACACAAACTATCAACGAAACAATACAAATAATAAAAAACGGACTGGGTAGGTCGGCACAACAAATTAGCTTTCATACAAAGACACGATTTGGATCATGAAAGGTTAGTACTCTATTATTAACATCCCGACTGGCGCATGCTGGACTAGATTTTCTAGAGCTTTGCGAAATTAGATGGAAGGGTAACGAACTCCGAACAGCTACGGGTCGCCATTTACTCTTCAGTGGAAACCAGAACAACCTCGTAAACGGAGTCGGATTGCTACTTACGGACACAATTAAAAAATAAATTATGGAATATAGACTAATAGACTCTTCCGTGGGATCTTGTACTTTGAATTAGTTTGGCCAATGTGAATATTGCGAATTCCATAATATATAATAATTAGCGACGTCAATATTATATAAGATTCGTTCTATTTAAAATAGAAAACTTGGGCTGTGCGACTAAGGTAGATGTAAGAAAAAGCAACTATTTCTTTTTGCACATTTTTTTCAAAACGGCACTGAAATCTAAAAAAAAAATTAAGTTAACCTAAAATTGTTATTGTATATAAAAACACATACACAGAAATTTAAGATGAAACCTTTATACATAGCAACAAATTATTAAATAATTTTAATTTCTTTAGGCATGAAACTAATAAACATACAATGCTTTCATTGCCAACCAATGGTTGGCTAAAAGCAAATTGCATATGGTAACCTAGAATTCAATAACAGAAAAGTTAGAGTGTTGTAAAACTTCATTCTCAACCAAGGAAAAACACTATAATATGAAAAAATCAAAAATTGAGAAATAACTCATTCTCGTATTCCATTTGTCTTAAATGTTTAGACACACAATTTGTAGATAAGACACGAAGAATGTTGATAACGTGTGTAGCGGCATAGAAAGCTAGATGTCTAATAAAATTAAAACTTTTACTGTTTTCAAAGGTTGTCCATATTAAATAAATAATTCTCTTTCTGAATAGAAAGAAAGCAAAACGAACTCATGCCTAAAAATTTAAATTATTTAATAATTAATAATATTTGTAGTTCGGAAAAAAACAATAAAACATAGCAACAAATTATTGAATTGTTCATACCCAGATAACGGGTATATAAAATTCGGCATAACGCACTGTGGGCGAAATGGTCGATTTAGCGTCGTTTAATTCAATTTCCAAAGTGTTTAATAATGACATGATCTAGTCGAACAGCTGTGAGCTATCAAACACAACATAAGTATGTTTCAGCCGCTTCGTCACTAAGCTTTAACACGTGTTTTCTTTGCATTGCCAACTTTTCTCTAAAGTTGGATTTCTCTTAATTAAGTGGAACAAAAGTGGTTTTATTTATAGCTAGAGGTATGTATTGTTTTCAACTAAAAAAAATATTATACAAACAAACAAAATTTTCCTAAGCGCTATGAATTAAACGCAGCTGGATGAGCATTTTCGCCCACTGTGTAGCGGGACGAATATCGCCGCCCTCTTGCTTGCAAATATGTACTCGTTCTTTGTGTCACTGTTTCATTATCGAATTTTTCGTTATTCTTTATTACTACAAATAGCGAGAAGTCGTCAATTGTGAAGATAGAAATTTCGAAGAACGAGACCTAGACTAGTTGATTATAATTCCTATTTGTCAACTAATGGGAGTTTCGAAATCTCTATTTAAAAACTGATATTATATAAACTCATTTATGCAAGACTGGTTTTACTTAATCCCAACGCAGCTTTGATTATAAAATTTAAGAAACTAAAGTAAAATATACTAATTGGGACTGTGCTAACAGTTAAGTAGCTGTGAAACAGAATATTTCGCCAACTTGATATTATGTATTTACATATATCGAATTTTATAAGCAGCTGTCAAAACTTTATGATTTAATAATTCTAAAAACTCTTGCTGCGACACGCGTATCTTCAAAATGTACACCCTTCAACATATACATTAGAAATGTTTATGAACAACTTTTATTTAGCATTAAAAAAGTAACTAATTTTCATAGTCACTGGCGTTTTTAATTCACTAAGAAATTGGAACAACTCAATAATTTAGATTAAAGATAACTAGTGTTAAGTGTAAAATATAAACGACCACGACCTATTTCTAATATATCTTTTAAGTTTTTTTTTTAATACTACAAGTTAATGTAGTTCTAAAAAAAGTATAATTTTTTGTTTTAAAAAATTTGTTTTTGGTTATTCTGTTAATTAAGAAATGTAATACTTGTATTTATTAACGTATTGTAGTAATTTCGTTTGTCTATCATTTTATTGTTACTTATTTCAAACACGTTTGCGGATTGATATTTTCAAATAACATTTATCACTTATTTGTTTAAGTGTAATATAATATTCATTCAATAGGTGAATTCAAGGTGTTGGAAAAGTATTATCAGGCGGGCAATCATAAAAAACTAATTATTTATAAAAATTATAAAAAAATTTAAATCGAGAGAATTTTTTTTTTTTGAAGTGGCTCACAATAGGATACAATTATGTATATAATAGATCCACGGAAGTGATGGCATATACGAAAAAACCACTTTGCAGAAATGTTTCTGAATTTCGGTAATGCAGAGTTTCGTCTCGTCCTTTAAAGCAGTGCATAGAAATAAATCATATGCGCTATGAGGTAAATTCTTATCACCGAAACGAAAAAATATTCGAAAAGAATACGTCCAAGCTGCATGACATGCACCGTCTTGTCATTAATATCAATATCAAGCTATCAAATCATCACGAGTGTTATCGGTTAGGATGATATTGTTCGAAAAATCAGGATTTCGTTCATAATTCAAAAAGTCTTTTCGCCGTGTATGATTACTAAGGTTCAGTTTTTTGTAGGTTTTATTTTGTAGCACATGTCCAACCGTCGTATTGTCTAGCGAAGGTGTTATGGCAGGGCATCTTCTAAAAAATTGTTGACACTGAAGATTGCATTCAAATGAGGCTATATAATATAACTGTTCTTATTAAATAAAGAAGCAAAAATTATATAGCTCTGAAAAATTGTTAAAATAAAATAGAAATTGTGTACTAAAAATAAAAAAATTTATTTAAAACTATAACATTAACAACGGACAATAAGAAAATAATAAAGTTTTTGGACTAGATACAATCAAAGATCGTCACAAATATGGCCGAGTGCCATCAATGTAAAAGTGCAATACGTGGTGAAACTGGTCTCATGTGCGAAGGAATATGTAAGAAGGTGTATCATTGTTCAAAGAAATGCTCAGGTCTAGCCGGTGGATTAATTCATTTTATATGTGAGGATTGTCTTCAATATATACATAACCTAGATGAAGCGCTGATATTAGTCCAAGAGAATGTTGAAAAAAACAGTAATAACTTAGCTGAATATAAAGGCGAATTTAAATCAGCATTAAAACAAAACGAAAATGAAATTAAAAATCTACTTGAAGCAATAGAGAAAAGATACAACGAAATATTAAAAAAATTAGATGAGGCACAAAAACATTGTGAAATAAATGTAAAAGAAATTAAAAAAGTTTACGAAAAAATAAATGAACAAAAAAACAGTAACGAAGAAATATGCAATACAATTGAAAACAAGAACAAAAAAATGTGTGAAGAAATAAAAAAACAATAACAGAAACAAATGTTAAAACAAATAACTTATCATTTGCTGGTGCATTGAAAAATAATATAGTGATGCCGGACGAAAATAAACAAAACCCGCTTGTTTTAAAACCAAAAGAAAAACAAACTGTTATAAAAACTAAAGAAGATTTAAATAAAAAAGTTAATCCATCGAATTTTAAAATTTTAAATGTGGAACAAAGGAAAAATTGATCTGTTATTATACAAAGTGAAAATAATGAAGAAAGGGAAAAAATTAAAGAAGCATTGCAGAATGAAATGAGTGATTTATACGAAATTAAAGTTCCCAATCAAATGGAAATGAAAATGAAACTAACTGGTATGACTTTTAAATTCACGGAGAATGAAATTGTGGAAAAACTAAGAAGGCAAAATGATATACTCTACGAAAGCAAACTTGAAGTTGTAAAACTATTTGAATATAAAAAAATGGTCGTGTAATATACAATGCAATAATTAAAATAGATAAAGAATCATATATCAAAGTAATGAATGTTCAGAAAGTTAATATTGGATGGGAAAAGTGCAGAATTTATGAAGGTACTGATATCATGCAATGTTACAAGTGTAGCGGATATAATCATAAATCAACGGATTGTAAATTTGAAGAAGTATGTTATAAATGTCACGGCAATCATAAATCTAAAGAATGCACAAAAAATGTTATAAATAAATGTATAAACTGTGAAAGAGTGAACAAAAGATTGAACCTTGGCCTGGATGAGAATCATGCAACAACAAATAGGGAATGTCCAGTTTTTCAAAACAAACTAAACGCGAAGAGAAGAAGGATAGGCCTCGCGGCATAACAACCATGGCAAATATACGGAATATACACTAATATACAAGGTTTAGTAAATAACTTTAACCAGATGGAGATACTTTTAGAAAAAAAAACAGGCAGAATTCGTTATTTTATCGGAAACTCACTTAACTATAGACGTGGGCGAATCCGAAACACAGTTAACAGGTTACAATGAATTCTCATCTCTATCGAACTCAAAAAGAACAGGTGGAATTACAATATATTTTAAAAAGAAATGGAAAGTAAGAAAGATCGCCGAAAAAATTGTTGATTCGAAAATGTGGATAATAGCATATATGGTGCATAATAACAACAACAAATTTATTTTAGCTGCTGTATACAGGTCCCCAAGTAGTTCAGAATATGAATTTTTGAAAGCATTTGCAGATATCGTAGAAGAACTAAATGAAATAAACTGTGACATTATAATAGCGGGTGACTTTAATATAGATTGGTATAGAGAAAGTTTTTATAAAAACAAAATTAAGTGTATACTCGATGATAATGGCCTTAAGCAAATAATAGAAGAATTCACGAGAATTACAGAGAACTCCAAAACTTTAATAGATTATATAGTAACGAATAATCGAAATATCTCGGCAAAGGTTAACATTACGAATAAAATTTCGGACCACGAAGCAATAGATATAATAATATATAGTGATAAATATAATCCTAATAAACACACCAATAAAGAAATTGAAATATTTAGATATAATAGACACCAATTTATCATTGAAATACAAAATTTACAAAAAATAATAAACAACAATAATGACTTAAACCACAACGTCAATCTCTTCGATGAATACTTAAGAAACGCAATAAAAAAATTAACTATAAAGAAAATATATAGAGAAAATTTTAAATGTAATTGGTTTAACGATGAAATTCGACGAATAAAAAGAGACAAAATTTATAAATATCAAATCGCAAGATACGAAAATACAAACGAAGCATGGACAAATTACAAAAAAATTCGAAATATTTACAAAATCAAAATTCAAAATGAAAAAAGGAAGTATGTAAATAACAAAATCACTTCTGCCAAAGATCAAAAAGAAATGTGGAGAGAAATAAAAAATCTAATTTTAAAAAAATCTAAAAATACAATTGAAACTGTGATATTTAATAATGTAGAATATAAGAATACTTTGAAAATAGCTGAAAATTTTACAATTACTTTATAAATAGCGTGAAATCAATAAGATCCGAGATAAGCAATGTGCAATATATTCAAAACGTTCCAGTGATAAATTCCCAATTTAAATTCCGTGCAATAACGTTAGAAGAATTAAAAGTAAAATGTAAGAACTTAAAAAATAAGCCAGACTTTTATAGGATAGATACTAGAATAATACTCAATAGCTGGCATATATTAGGAAAAGTAATGCTTCATATAATAAACAAATCTTTAGAAACAGGCGTATTTCCGGAAAACTGGAAAACCTCAGTGGTAACCCCCATTGAAAAGGTGTCAAAAACAAAAAAATGTGAAGAGTTACGACCAATTAATACGTTGATGACTTGCGAAAAAATATTAGAGAAGGTGGTAAAAGAACAATTAGAACAATATGTGGAATCTAAAAATATATTATCAAAATACCAATCTGGATTTAGAAAGAATTTCTCATGCGAAACAGCAGTAAACTACGTTATTAATAGGTGGAAAAAAGTTGAAAAAAATAATAAAATTATTAGCATATTCCTTGATTTTAAAAGAGCCTTCGAAATCATTGATAGGCATATTCTTCTACGGAAACTACATTGCTACGGAATTAGAGATACAGAATTAAAATGGTTTGAATCATATATGACGGGAAGGAAACAAATAACAAAAGTGAACAACATGCAATCTAATTCAGTTACTAACGAATATGGAGTACCACAAGGCTCAATTCTGGGAGCGTTATTATTCATAATATATATAAATGATTTGCCAAAAATGTTGGAAAAATATGAAGTAATTCTATATGCAGATGATACGCTTATCTTTACAGAAGGTGAATCGAATCAACAATGCTACGATAATCTTACACAAGATATGGAACGTGTTAGCAGGTGGCTAAAAATGAACAAACTTGAATTGAACAAAAACAAAACGAAAATATTAGAAATAAATACAAATAGTAACCAAGTTTTTAAAATAAATAATCAAGTGATAGAAAAAGTGCATCAGATAAAATATTTAGGATTTGTTAATGATAAAGAACTGAAATTCAAAGAACACATTGACTATATATGTAAAAAAATTGCCAAAAAAATTTGTTTTTTCAAAAGAATAAGAAAGCATATATCAGTTATAACGGCAATAAACATATATAATACCATAATAAAACCGCATTTCGAGTTCGGGTCTACAATTTTATATTCATGCTGCACTACACAACAGATAGATCGACTACAAAAACCACAAAATAGAGCAATGCGTATCATATTAAAATGCAACAGATACACATCAATCAACTTTATGCTTGAATCTCTAAAATGGCTAAACATAAGACAGAGGCTTACACTCAACACTTTAAATTTTATACAAAAAATTAAACGTGGAGAAGCACCGGAATATTTAAAGGAACAAATAGTATATGTCAGGGAAGCACAACCATACCAGTTAAGAAATATGAACAATTTTAGAATTGAAAGAGTACACTCAACGGCAATGCAACGAAATCTTTTTTACAAAGGCTTACAACTTTACAATACATTACCAAATTATATTAAAAATGAAAGTAATCAAAATCTAGTTAAGAAGCAAATCTCCTTTTTTGTAAAGTACAATTTATATTAGAGCTAAAACACAATAATATCAAATTTAAATATTTGTATGTATATGAAAAGTATTATTAATGCTAATAAATCGTTAAATAAAAAAAATAAAAATATACAGACATAACTGTTTCTTTAAACATTGATATTGGGCCTTCCCTGTTTCACAAAACTCGTGAAAATTCTCCTTTGCTGCCTTTAGAAAATACCCGCACAATTGCTGGGTTGGCTTTCTTTAAGATCAATAAGTGGCACATTTATTGTATACTTGTACTTTTTAGCCATGAATTCTATTTAACACTTTTTTGTTGGTTTTAATTTTATTTTAAACACAATACTTACATTTTCGTTTGAATTCCCTTCTAAGTTGTAGGTAACAAAACTCTAAGGAATTAACAAAACGAAAAACGAATTCATAACAGGAAAAAACAGAATAATGAGAGATCTCACGCGAAAATTCGTTTACTCCGACCACACCTTTTATTTCTTTTGAAACGGTGTCCATCGCCACCTGCTCTAAACAACCCTTTTTCTGATTGGTAACATTTTATAGCCCAAAAGGCGGCAAATTAAAATCCTGCGTGAAACGTAAAGGTTTTTTAGAAAACAAGAAAATTTAGATACGGTACTTTTTATTGGCATTAATTAACAGATCTGGATGTTTTATGAGTTTCGAAATATGTTCTTCAAATAAGGATAAACATGAACATTAGGTATTAAGTTGAGTAAGCGAAAGCTTATGGAGATCGATTTTCGGAATGTCAAATAATCCGGTTTTTTTAAACCATAAAATGAATATTAGATGCTGTACTTTTCTGCTATATTTGTACTTAATAACACAACACACATATCAGGACAAAATTAATACCTCAATGTTGGCGTGTGGTTGGAACAAAGTTCATTTGTAATGCAATATTCTCCTGCCTCCAGGTCAAAATTCATCAAACCGAACGATACACGAAATTAGTTCTCATTACATAATAACACTTTGTCCCCACAGTATTTTACGTATTTAATGGCTCTTTAAAACCAGAAACAAACATGGTCGCTCTGGACTCATAGTGTAGGGTTGTTTATCGGCAGCTGGTATTGGGTAAATCGTAGAAATATAAAACATATTAAACACAAACGTATTTATAACCATTTTAAAAGAAAATTTGTTAGCAAGTGTACGTACTTTCAGTAGGTCATTATTTATTTCACACATGTTTAACTCCTCAATGCCCCGATCTTAATAAAATCAACCTTTTATGCAATTATTGGGACAAAAAGATTAGAGAAAACCGTGAGCAGTTAAACGATTATACTAAAAGACTTTAGAATGGAAGAATAAGCAAAAATTGAATCGAAAATTACAAAGTAATTAATATATTCAAGGCGAAACCTTAGGACGTTGAGAAGATAAGCCATGTATACAAATATAATTTTTTATTTTATCCAGATGAAAAACGAACTATTTTTAAAAATGCATTACATAATCATTGACAATTATGAATTTGTGAACAATAAAATTCTTCAAACGTTTTAGAAGCAAAGTGACGATGACTTTTGTCTTTGCGCGTACTTCAGCCAGCAATAAGTAAACAAATGTTTGAGAATTTTAAAGCCAGTTAACCGGTTTTGTCCCGATTTTCAAATTTGAACCAGAGCTTTAAAAATTTCAAATATGCGAACTATTCGAGATCAGCTTTTTGAATATTCTCGAATAATCTATCACAAGTTTTATGTAACTAACAGACTTTTATTTTTCTAGAATTGTCTTGAGGTGTATAGGAGAGGACAATCGAAGTTTATATTAAGAAAATAAGTTAATCGCGCCTCATTAAAATCTTTCATTTAAACTGGTTCAATTATGAAATGGGCTTACGAAGCTTATATTAACGTATGCGAATCAAAATATTAAATTAGTTTATAATTTTATTTCATTTTAGTCAAAAAATGTCTTAGCAATGCGTTTACACTAAATACGCTTTGTTGTTTGAAATATTTGCAGGTGTGAAACAAATTTGTTATGGACTTAAATTATTTTTAGTTAAAAGTATTTGGAAATAATACATAAATAATTAAATATGAGCAAAAGTTCATTTAAACTTACCCTATTTCTTTGCGCAAAGTTATTACGATTTATATCGGTACCAACATTGCCATCAGCTCTTAATGAATTTGACTTTGTAAATATTCCTATTGGCTCATTATTTAAAGATTTCCCACCATTCATACTTATTGCTGCAGTAGTGAGTGTATGATCGATATTTTCCTGAAGTTTTTTATCAGTCTTGGGCGATTTGCGATGTTCTGTTTTCAAAACACGCTGTGTGTAGTATGACTGCTGGCTACGTAGCGAAACACCTGAAGAGAGCGGACCAAATAAAGGAGAGCGTTTTTCTTGCAATATACCTAAAGCTCTTAAATTCGCGCTATAATTTTTGGGTGGCGTCTTGAAAGTTTCACCATCGCTAACCTCTTCGCTAGAGGTATATTCAACTCTCGTAAGCGTTTCAATTGTATAAAATTTATAATATTAGTTAGCCCAATTAAAACACGAGTACAGTTTAAGACGGTGGTATTTTTGTTTAACTTAATAATGCTGGCATTACTCGGCAACAGTTTATGTTTTAGCTATTTAAAATTCCGTAATGTGACAAACAGGCAAAAATACACAATCTACTGAACGGTAGGCTATTTTAGTGGAATTATCAGTGTGGTGGTATCAGTTTCCGTATCACTCTTGCTGCTCTTTAAAGTTAGTTTCTTTGTTACAGATGAGTTTTCAACAACAACGTTACGTAGCATTGAATAACTCCACACTCAATATGGCAGAACCAAAATAAAAAAAGTTGCTTAAGTTTGTGTTGATTTTAAATGTTTATGGTTTTTTGCCCGCTCTTTTAGCACGTGATTTATTTATAGTGAGTATCTTGTTTGCTTGCTCTAAAATAAACAAAAAATCCGTGAGTTAAAAATTAAAATGATTCATATATGTTTTAAGAAGTTTTATCATAAGGAGAGTACAAAATTAACGGCTGACGATACTTTATGAGAATAAACAGCATAGTATTATTATTAGTTAACAGCATATACTAAATAAATATATATACATATATGTAGCTGCTCACTTACAACGTCATAACTCAAATGCATCATAACTCAGATGCATTTTCGGAGAAATGTTCGTTATGTCATGCATTTTATATTGTAAAAATTTCGTACTTATATCTTTTCCACTTTCTACGTTTGAAAATAATATGTCGTTATTTTTTTTAGATAGTGGGAGCAAGTAGAAAACTTCAACCGCATTTTTCTCGAAATGGCATATTTTTAGTTATGGCGTTGTTTGAGTAAATGAGCGATGTGTGCATATGTCTTATCCAACATTTTACGGAGCCTTTTCAGAGAAAGATAACTTTATCGTTACTTTTGTACCAATTAAGAAGAACAAAATACTTTGTTATCGATCCAACCTAATTGACGATGGTAACAGTACGTGTTATATTAAAACAAAGACACGGCTATTGAACTTTTTTTCCTTCAGAGGTAATATTTTGTCAAGTTCTACCTTAGATGATCACTATGTAGTTGGTAGTTCTATATCTAACAAGACACCATCGCTACTCTTTGTTATATGTAAGTCAATTAGATGAAAGTACCAGTTGTATTAAAACAAAACTTTATTTTTAACTATTCCTTACCAAAAATCGATTTTTTAAGACAATGTTTTTGTCAAGAATACTTGTAAAATACTCAAACTAAAAAGGTTTCCATTCGTTGTATTAATGTAATTGCTTATTTCTTAATGACTGAATAAGAATTCGCCATAACACTCAATTAATATCAAATGCATAGGGAAACGATTTAGTCACTTATTCGATATAAAGTGCCGGCAGCCACTGTGACCGAATTTGCAGCTAAATAAGTACTTTTAGTTTTAATTTAGCTGCACGTAAATTATAGATAGTTAATTTATGATACACGTAAAAATTATAACCATATTTATATATTATCAAAAGAAAGCGCAACAATTATATACTGTATTATTATAACATCCAATTAAGGCACGTAGTTGTTAGGGAATAAGTAATCGGAAAAAATCTGAAAACGAATACTTTTTCTCTAGGGGGACTAGGATGCCCCTTATATGTATATATTTACAAAAAATAAATTGGAGAAAAGGAGTCAGATCTGCACAAAAACATAAATGTGGAAGGAAGTCCAAGTTCCTATCCAAAAACCTCGGCCGTTAAAAGAATTGAGATTAAAATGAGGGCCAAATTCTTGATACATACGAGTACAATGCCATCTCATTTCTAGGCAACCCGCTAGTTTGGTAACATTTGTCCATAACATGCAATTTATGAAAGCAGAACAATGATTGTTGATAAACGAAAGGAAGCTATTGAATACTTTTACTAACTTATGTTTTACAATAACTGAACTTTATAAGAAAATTATGTTTTAAATTTGCTGATTTTTTCCCAGATGTGAAAGAAGGAGTTAAAAATATATCAAGTTTTATGCAAAAATCGCCAAACTAAACGTTCTGACAATCAGATGCATTTAACAAATATTAAAAACCCTCAAATTTGCATAAATCGTAGGATATTTGTAGGGAAACATAAGAGGTTCTTGATTTGATATTCCGACAGGGTGTTTTGATGTAGAATTTCGGAACGAATTTCCGTCATCCCTTGTCAAGTATAGTTTGGAGACAAACCGGTTTCGGCTATGTGCCATCTTCAATGTCATTTTTTCGTTCTGAGAACGAAAAACCAAACTTGACAACGGATGACGGAAATTCGTTCCAAAATTCTACATCAAAACATAAGAGGCAAATTACGAAAAGTGAAAATGCTAAAAAAGCAATTTGAAAAATTTTGAATATACAAATTTTGTTTAGTATTTTTAAGCAATATTCTTAATTAAAATTATGATCTTAAAGCCTTTGTATGGAAAAACAAAAGCGTGTTTACATAAAAGTTTGAATAGGCTTAGCTATTTTGTGGTGGAAGAACACAATTTGAATCACATGAAATATTATCGGAATGAAAAATTATACTGAAGATGATGTTTGTACGTCGTTTCTAGAAGGGAATACGGCAGCGCGCGAGAGTAAATGTATAGCATTAGACTGTTGGCAGCTGTGGTAGATAAAAAAATTACGAATGCCTTGGAAGACATTGGTCTTAAGAGTGGCGATTTTACAGACTCAAAAATAAGAAAGACGTTCGATAACAACACTTAATATTCACTTAGACCTAAAGAAAATGATGAGAAAATGATTGAAAAGTATTTATTTATCAATATCCATTTTGCTCCCTTCAAATTAATCCCTCTCAGATATAATGCACTTATGCCAGCGCTTGTTTCAATCCTCGGTTTACTTCTGAAATGCGCTTTTCGATATAGTCATCAGCTCGTTCTTTAATTCTGAGTTTATCTCATCAATTGTAGTAAAACGCTTTCACTTCATTGGTCTCTTCAGTTTTGGGAATAGGAAAAAGTCGCAGAGAGCCAAATCTGTTGAATGAGGTAGTTGAGGCGTGATTAAGGTGTTGTTCTTGGTCAAAAAATCATATTCTTTGATCCATTTTTTGTCAGTAGACAAAAATCGAAGAACACACACAAACGTGACTAACCTTTTCAGTTGCCAACAATAAACTACTAATCCCAATTGGCTGATAATGCTAACATATGACTAACACATGTGTACCAGCATAAAAATTTCGATAATCGAATGTAAACAAGCCCGCGAAAATTCAAAATTCACCTTTTCTTTTGATGTATGAATCGCATCACTTGAAAACGGCTGGATCGATTTGTGTGAAATGCCCCCATTTGTGGCAAAAATATAAAGACAATATATCTGATAATATTTTCCATGCTATTCGAACAACCTGACGGATTGGAAAACGTTTTTATTTTTTTAATTTAGGCTTCGAAGCAATCAGTGAAGACAAAAGTACTTCCAAGTAGCCAAATTATTAATTGGCATGAATTTACAATGGCTTACAAACGAGCGTTAGAGGCTTAAAAGGGCATTGGCAGACTTGCGAAATAATCAACAAATATTTGGAGAGATGATGGTTTAATTGAATATACGTTAAAACTCTCAAATTAAAAGCAAACAAGCGAGTCTCTCTACAAAATGATCAATCATATAACCATGCAACAGAGATTGCGATCCTATACATAATCCTCAAATGTTTATTTCAGACTAATCGATAAATCTTTAGTTCAGTTCAAAGAGGTAAGAAGAAAAGTTAAGCAGAAATATTTCATTGATATCTTATACGTACGTATATATGTTTCATTTGTGCATCTGTTTTGGGAACTGCTTTTGAATATTTTGCAAAAACCTTAACTCGATGACCTTTTCGTACAGTTATTCGAGGTATTTTTCATTCATAATGAATATTATGCTGCATGGAATGTTCTTTTTAAGAGCATCTGTTTTCTATAATAAATCCATTAAAAAATTTTTTATTTTTTAAAAGTACGAATTGTACTTATTTATGTTTTGTATATTTTTTTAATAGTAATGAGGCGATAACCTTCTTAACATCAAATTATTTATTTTTAAATAAATTTAAATTAAATTACCACCAAATTCAAATAAAAATGGTGAAACCTACAATAAACTTTAAATGATTCGTGTTTTATTTTCTAACATAGACAGACATTAAAGGTCATTATTATGACCAGCCGTTCAAGTTCTTGTTAGCAAAAGGTAACTTTAGCTAAAGTGAGGTGTAAAGTGACGACGTACTTTTACTTATTTGTTAACCGCAACAAAATACAATTTTGGTGATATTTTGTATTTATTTATTTTGTGTCAAGAGGTGCAAATGCAATGAATTAGTTATTTATTTCTTTTCAAAATATCGGAACTTTAAATGCGTAAACCTTACGTTAAAAGTTAAAGATAAGAAGATCCTCCTTTAGTTTATCGGTCAATAATGAAGAATGAATTAATTGTCCCATAATATCCTATCTTTAACTATTAGCAAATTGTAATGATGACCCTTACTAGTGTTAATTGTTTTAAGACAAATGTTTTGAATTTTCAAAAGTTCCCGTAAAGATTTTAAGTTTGAGCTGTAGATAATGCCCTGCCAGTAGTGTGATCATGTTTTGAATAATGTTGCAGTTAAATCGGTTTAGGAGTAATGCTAAAAAATATTTAAATGTTGACGTTATAAAAGTACTTTTTTCATAATACACTTGTATATTATCATTTTCTTAGTTATAAAGTATGGGGGTCGTCGTTTTGATACCCACCAATTATGCTGGCATCTTTTATTATAACGAGTGAAAGTCTATATTAGTGTGCTCGGTAATTTAGGGTAGAATATAATTTGTAATTCTAGTGTAACATTTAAGAAAAAAAATCAAAATATTTGTTATTATTGGCCCTTATATCTTAAAAGTATAGGGCCTTAATTTATAAAACCATAATTCAAATGCTTAAAACTGGTTCTAAATAGAAGTATTTTTGTATTTCAGAAATTTTTTTCAAATCAAATAAAATATGACTTTTGCAAATTTTAGGGGTTTTATTAATTTGATTAAATGCAGCTGATACTCAAGGTATTAATAGTCGAGTAACTTACAGTTTAATTTGCCGACCTTCTTTTATTTCTGGATAACATGATCCAAATTCAAACGGACTTTGCTCATGAAGTTCAATTATTAAAAAATATAATAAGTAAATAAAAGTATTTAATAGCTTCTTCAATTTATTATACAAATACCTATGGTGAGATTGGCCAAGATGTCAAGACAAGAGATTCTGGTTGTTAAAGCAAATCCGCAAAATATTCAGGTGGCTTGAAAGCATTTTATAAGTTTTCGTTTATCGTAACACAGTCAGTCATAAATGCAGGTTTGTTAAAATAATTATATGTTTCAATACCATTTACATGCGGTTATAATTTTTATGTGTTTGACAAAAATGCTAGAAATGCTAAATTTATTTAAAAAACAATGCCAAAAAAATTTTGCAACTAAATCAAAATTAAAACTGCTAAATTAACTTGCAAAAATGCCAAAATGGTCAAACTTCCTATAATTAAATGTCTTATTAAGTAGATTCTGGAAATCACTTTTAGTCAATGTGGCTTGAAACCACAAAAAAAGATGTTCCGTACACAGAAATTTGTAATTTTAAACCGGTTTTCAGTCACTTGCCTGTTTTTGTGAGTATTCTATTGCCGATTTTATAGTCAATTTCTTTATTGATTATTGTGGGAAAATAAGTTATTTCATATGAAAAAGGACTTAAAAATAAATGTTTATTTAAATTTTTTATCTCTTGCCATTTTCCGTTTGCATATAAAGAAATTATCTGTTTTCATGTGATTTCTTAAAGTAAAATCAATACCGAAAAACAAAAACACCGTGTGATTTACAGAACGAAAAAATATCACCTGTGCCTTTCTTCAAAACAAGAAGGGATTTGAAATTACGTGATTTCCAGAACAGGCCTGTATATCACTTTTTTTAAACTTACGGATTCCAACCTCTCCACCTCTTGTGAGGTTTTGAGGGCCGTCTCATTCAGTTCTTGAGACGGGAGTTTATCACGAGGATGTCTTTTATGACACTTGTCAAACACAAAATCAACATAAACATCAGTGCCCTTCCATATTACAATAACTTGATGCTCCGAGCGAAGTTCCTCAGAATTCTCCAGACAATATATCTTGACATATATCTTGTAAGGTATCAATCATGAAATACTAAGTGCGGAAGATGGGCAGTTGTACAGAAAATGTTCCATCGTTTCGATGTTATGGTGTTATGGTCATGAAGTCGGAAGTACATTTCAATCTCTAGTTCAATAATGATTAGCAGTCATATTTTCTCCGAACATTTTTATGTGTCACTGGTAACTTGTAAACTTCGTTTGAGTAAAGACGTACTTCACTTTAAGCGCATAATTTAAATTCATTTAAGGTGACTTTTTTTTTATTTTAAAAATTGAACAAGTGCAGAGACACAGTTAACAGTTAGTAACAACAACAAAATAACAAAAAATAAAAAGCAATATAATATTGTGTGTGATAAAAAAGACAATAACAAAGTGCATGGTTAAACCTGTTTAAACAATTGATAGTCAGCGCATGAGCGCACCAAACATTAACGAAAAAAATATAAAAGGTAATAACAACAATGCTTATTACTCTTTTTCTTACACAAATGCTAATAATGCAATAAACAATATAAATAATAAAAAAAAAGATGACAGTGCTTTTTTAACCGCCAGGCCAATTGACCGAACGCGTTCTTTATCAGCAAATATAAATATATCTGCTACAGAAACAAAGAATTCAACAAATAAAACTAAAGAAACAAATAATACACAAAAAATAGCACAAGAAATAGAACCAAGTACTGCATCTAAACGCGTGCAAACTGGTATGGATCGGTACATAACCATAACGAAGAGGAAGGCGGGTCCTAAGTCTTCACAAGAGCGAACCGCCAAGCAATATAAAGGTTCTCATCAAGTAGCTGCAACAGCGGTAAGTGAAAATAGATTTTCTGTCCTTGCTACCCCGGATAATGAAAATGCCGAACCCACTGTAAGGGAACAAAAACCCCCACCAATCTACTTGCGCGAACAAACATCAAATGCCATTGTAAATATGCTGTCCCAACTCGTAGGCAAAGAAAATTTCGATGTGGCTTCTGTACGAAGAGGACAGATACAAGAAATGAAGATCCAAGCCCACACTGAGAAGAATTATCGCCTAATCGCAAGTCGTCTCGATGCAGATAATAAGAGCTATTATACGTATCAACTAAAAAGTGCTAAAGGTTTGAATGTCATTATAAAGGGCATTGACAGTTCTGTTCCCACTGAGGAGATAAAAAGTGCCATAGAGGTGGAAGGTTATGTCGTAAGGTCAGTGCACAATATTTTAAATAAGAATAAAGTTCCCCAACCTATGCATCGTGTTGAAATCGTGTTTAATGCATCGCAGCTTAAATCAAAAAACTCGGTTCATCCAATATATAATATGCGCTACCTTTTGAACAGAAGAATAACGGTGGAAGAGCCTCTAAAACGTAACGGTCCCCGTCAGTGTACCAACTGCCAGGAATTCGGACACACGAAAACCTACTGCAAGCTACCATCTGTATGTGTTGTTTGCGGTGATGCGCACCGGACTTTGGAATGCACTTCTTCCAAAACAGACCCCAAGGTCAAAAAATGCAGCAACTGTGGTGAAAACCATACAGCAAATTACAGGGGCTGCAAAGTATTTCAATATGTAAAAGATAATGCGAAATTCGTACGTAAACCGGAATATGAGCAATATAAAGCTTCCCAATTTCCTCGGCTTCATGCTGGTTCTGTTGCTAGTACACAAGCTACACAGCCACACACTAAGCCAAACTTTTCATATGCCCAAACATCGAGAAATGATTTACCTAATGCGAATGCCAAGAGTTCTAATGCGCATAAACATTCATATGCCCACGTCTTAAAAGAGGGTGCTCAGACACCCCTCACCAACAATTCGAGCTCGATCGAGAACTTAATACACACAATGAATAATTTCATGACAACTATGCAGGGTATGTTTCAGGAAATGATGCGAACCCAAAACATGCTTCTGCAAGCTTTGCTTGGCAAAAAATGAACCAGTTAAAAATATGCTTCTGGAACGCTAACGGGCTCTCCCAACATAAATATGAAGCAGAACACTTCCTGCTAGCACATGATATAGACATACTATTAGTCTCTGAAACACACTTCACTATAAAAAACTGCTTTAGAATTGATGGGTATTTTATATATGACACCAAACACCCAAGCGAAAGGGCATGTGGTGGGACTGCCATTATAGTCCGAAAAAACGTAATGCATTTTCCATTGCCTGAATTCAGAGAGGACTTTTTGCAAGCCACGGCCATAAATCTTACAGATTTTAAAATTGTAGTCTCATCAGTGTATTGCCCGCCTAGGCATAAAATCGAACACCATGAATTTGCCAGGTTCTTTGCTACGCTAGGGCAAAAATTTATTGCCGCTGGCGATTACAATGCAAAGCACACACATTGGGGATCCAGACTCCTTAGTCCTAGAGGTAGGCAGTTGTATTATACAGTTGAAGCAAACAAGCTTGACGTCGTATCTGCCGGTACGCCCACCTATTGGCCCACAGACTTTAATAAGTTGCCAGACCTTATTGATTTTGCTATAGTAAAAAACATCAAACGCGATCAACTCTTAGTTAATTCATCCTATGACCTATCTTCTGATCATTCACCTACAATTGTTATTTTACACGACAGTTTTGTCACTGCACCTAAAACCCTTAGTTTCTACCCGAACAGAAACACGAATTGGTTAAAATATAAAATGTATGTGAGCTCTCACTTACCTTTGAACATCCCACTGAGAAACCCAGCTGATATTCAAGCAGCTGTAGACCATTTTACAGACGTCGTGACTGCCGCAGCCATAGCTGCAACGCCAACAAAGCCATCAGCTAAAATAATAACGTACCAGGCAACAGCAGATATTCAGATGCTCGTCATTGAGAAAAGAAGACTAAGAAGACAATGGCAAAATAGCCGTTCTCCACACATAAAAATGCAAATGAACTTATGCCAAAAAAACTTACGCAGTAAATAGAGACAGAAACACGAATTCGCTATCGACAACTTTTTAAAAAACTTGGATCCAATGAAAAACACGGATTATAGTCTGTGGAAAGCTGTAAAGCACTTACAATGTCCTATTGCTTACGAATCCCCACTAAGACTTGAAGACCGTACTTGGACTAAAAACTCAAGTGAAAAGGCAAATGCGTTCGCAAAGCACTTAGAGAAGGTTTTCGCACCACATGATATAAGTAATTCCACTATTCCAATTATTAGCGACATCGTGAATGATCCTATGAAATTTCGCTTGTCTTCTTTAAAATCGACAATTAAAAATACTGGGCCTGATCGTATAACAGGATCAATGATAAAAAACTTACCAAATTCAGCTGTAAGAATTTTACTTTACATATTTAATGCTATGTTGCGCGTCGGCTTCTTCCCATGCTCTTGGAAGAAGTCTGAAATTGTTATGATCCCGAAACCTGGAAAGGACTCAAGCCAGATTCCATCCTACAGGCCAATTAGCCTACTGTCAGTTTTGTCAAAGATATTTGAAAAATTATTCGTCTCGAGTGTAACTCCTTTTCTAAATCAAAACGTTATCCCAGATCATCAGTTTGGTTTTCGAGCAAGGCATAGTACGATTGAACAAGTTCATAGAATCGTTACCATTATTAGATCGGCTTTTGAAAGGAAGCAATACTGTTCAGCTTTATTTATAGATATTTCCCAAGCATTTGATAAAGTCTGCCATGATGGGCTACTTACTAAAATAGTTCGGGTTCTACCTGAAAACACCCACAAGCTTATAAAAAGCTATTTGTCCGGTAGAACTTTTAAAGTAAGGTCAAAGGACCAGCTTTCAAGATGTGGGAAAATCAGTGCAGGAGTACCTCAAGGTAGTGTGCTAGGGCCGCTATTATATATCATCTATACAGCGGATATGCCGACATATACATCAACCTTTGCAGACGACACTGCAATTATAAGTGTCAGTAATGATCCAAAGGATGCATCTGAAAAGCTGCAGTCCCATATTCATAAGCTAGAAAACTGGCTAAAACAGTGGAGAATAAAGGTAAATCCATCAAAATGTGCTCATGTAACGTTTTCCCTTAGAAGGCAAAATTGTCCACCAATCACAATAACTAACACCACGGTTCCAGCGGAAACGCACGTCAAATATTTAGGTATCCACCTAGATCGGCGCCTAACTTGGACCCGTCACATTGAGGCAAAAATAACGTCCATAAAGCTTCGAACAAATCAACTGCATTGGCTAATAAGTCCTAACTCAACTTTGGCTTTGGAATATAAAGTCCTTTTATACAAATCCGTTATAAAGCCAATATGGTCATATGGTATCCAGCTGTGGGGTACTGCCTGTGCATCAAACATCCAGAAGTTACAGAGAAGACAGTCTAGGATTTTACGTCATATCGTATGCGCCCCCTGGTACATAAGAAATGAAAACATACATAGAGATCTCAAAGTTCCCACTATCTACGAAGAAGTTAAAACATACACCTCCAAATACGTGAACAAACTAGTGGCACATCCCAACACTCTAGCACGCAATTTATTGCAATTTGATGGCCACCAGAGACTAAAAAGAACTGACACATTGAGCCTGGCGAGGCGGCTCTCTCTACACAATAGAAGATAGATTTTTAAGATTTGAATACAAAAAATTAGTTATTACGTAGGTACTAACTAGTAAATAATAATTTTGAAATAAGATTTGAATACTTATTGTGAATTTCTTTTAATAGAAAGATTCAATAAAATAAAATACAGTAAAAAAAAAAAAAAAATATTTTCTCCCTTACAGCCGATCGTGTAGCAGCTCGCCCCCCAGGTATTTGCTTTGTAGTTTCGTTTGACCAGGAGGATTTGTTTGGTATCACTGTTTCACAGTTAGATGATACCCGATTATTGATAACAACAAATGACTACGTTAAGACAGTAGGGTTCTGTCATAGAGGAAATATGTGAAAGGGCGGACACAAATATTTGCATAGTATTACTTCGGTTAATATAGGTTACGAGTTCATTGCAAATGTTGTACAATTTTGAGTAGCTTGGGTATTCTTATTTAATTATTAAATATGTCACAGTGAACGGAGTTATCTTAGCTTAATGAAATTTTTAGAAATCCTTTTATTTTTCCGGTGTGGGGACAATTAAATACCCAAAATTCCCCCATTTCAGTAATTATTATATTAATAGGGTTACCAAATTGACAACACTAAACATTTTAAAATTAAATTATTATTTAAAATAACAAACATATTTATATAAATATTAATATTAAAGATTAATATTTTATAATTTCACAACCATGAATGAGAAGTTTATGCAACGTTGATGGCATATAATACCAATCATAGTTATTTAAATATATATCTCGACTTTTCTCCGTTAACTGTTTAAAGTTAGATATATTTACAGATTGCACAGCTTGCGAGGCTTTTAAGCGTACCCTTAACCTATATTAATTTAAGTTACTTTCACACGATGTGGAAATCAACACACGTCAAACCATTCATATCTATTTCCGTTTGAACAATACATACGACATTATTTTTTCTTAAATAAAACAAACTATCTGACAAAATCTGTTAGAGAGTAAAGAAAAAGACAATTTGCGATAGTCCACGCTTTTCACAAAATCAATAATATTTGGCCCCATGTGAATTAAAGAGAGGCTATTCCTGATTGTTGCTTTAAAAAATAGTGTACATAGTTGAGTGGCTGGATAAATGGAATGGGGTGATAATTAGTTGGCCGTATCGCTTGTATTTAATGTAGTTGTTTTAATGATTAATTTGCAGGGAAAATTTATATAGTACAACTTTTAACAGAACAATTTATTCTGCAATTGTTTTGTATAAGTTGTAATTCTTATCACATTCAAATGAAAATGATACAACAATAAATTTGCACATAGATTTGTTCAATACATATTGACTTTCCTTACTGAAAAAAGAAACTTTCAAATTGAAGCAAATTTTATATTTAATCCATAAAGACAAAAAATCCGGTTCAAAAACCTTTACACTTCTTTCTGATTGTGTTAAGTTTGCACAAAAATATGCATATACAGTATTGGTCAAAACAGTTGGAACTGAGCTGACAACATATGTTTCGGAGGGAGGTGGATAACTTAACATTGACAACACTGTTGACTATAGCAGCCACTTTGGAAGTTTTCAATATTTATAGGCTTAATGAAGTTTCAATTTATTATGAAAACCAACACCGTTTGCTAATGACTCAAGTTTAGCTTACCTGACAATTCTGTTCATTAAACCCATTCTCGCATTGTAAAGTTTGGCTGGTTATAAATTGAATATATGCAATATATTGGCCTCTACTTAAGGTCAGTATCGGCAATAAGGCGTTCCGAAGTGTTAATGAACTTTTTGACATAATAATTTAATTAGAGGTAAAACATTGAATAAATTATGTATGTCAATATACTTGTATTCATATATATTTATTACATATATACATATGTACATAGATTTTTTTAAAGTTTTTTAACTTTTAGCTTTCAAATTAAAGAATTTTTTCCCCCACAAAACAATGCTAAAATCCTTTTCATTATATAATAAGTATTTATTATAAAAAACTAAAAAATATGCTTTTAAGTTATAATTCATAATTAGACGGCATAGTGGGATACCGATTTCCCCGCTCTTATGCCCTGCGTCTATCTTGTGTAGTCATTGCTTTAATAATAACTCGTATCGAATTTGAAGAGTCTCACTATTATAGTCCTCCAGATAGAGGGTAAATAGTTAATAATTTGAATGGAGAGTACAGCTTCACGCGTACCTATTCGGTCTGATTTGCTGGATTTCATTTTGTTTTCAAATTATGTATCTCTAACCAAGTTGTAATTAATAATTTCTTTATATTACTCTCAGAGCTTTGCCTGACTTGCTCTCCAAGTAATCGATACAGTATTTGGATACTCTCTGTGTGAGGGTCCTACTTCCCCGCTCCTACCAAATTAGTTTGGATGACAATACACATCCAAACTAGATATCGCTCATTATTCAAACAATGTCATAACTTAAAACATAAATTTGTGGAGTTAAGGATGCAGAATTGTTCGTTGTATTGTTTGTTGTTTTATATTGTGTGTAAATTTTACTTTATACCCAAGGCAAATTGATAACAGGTAAACTCACCGGCAAATTCAAAGTATTTCCGGCTTCTTTGCCGATGTCAAACTTCATATACAATAAATGTAGAAGAAATGGCGAAACATTTCTTTATATGAAATTTGACATCCAATGAGTTCAAAAAAGTAATCAGCTGCACTGGTGAGTTCACCTGTACAGTCTACCTAGTTTATATCTTTTCTACTTTCCACGGTTGAAGAGAATATGTCGTTTTTTTGTATGTAGTGGGAGCAAATATTAAACTTCAAACGTGTTTATCTTGAAATATATACTTACTTAATGTTTAAGTTTTATACGACTATAAGAAATGGTTTAAAATTTATATGCATTGTTTTTGTTTCTTTGTTAGTTTAAAACAAGAGGTTGGCGAAAATGTTTCGATCAGCACTGTAAATAAAAAACACTTGACCCATAACAAAAAAAGTAATAACAACAAAGACATTTAAAATTAAGCTTAAGTTAAGAATTTACAAGAAAAACGTACGCAAAAATTCTTTAAAAAAAACAAACAATCTTACAATTTTTAAGGTACTAAGTGTAACGAATAACAAACATATTTTTTTTTCTTTTCAATATGCATTTGCAATTACTTTTACTATATGCACCTATATGTATGATATTTTCTTTTTTTAAATATTTATTAGACTTTTATAAAACCGTTATAACTGTTACTTACACCTTATCTATAATTAGCCTTTTATCACTAGTTTTGACAAAAATGACACAAACCAAAACGCAACGCAACAATAACACAATTAAATAAATTTTATGTTCAAATTAAATTCTCATCTGTGTTTGCAAAACAAACAGAAAAATAATTAAAATTGTAACTTATATATGTATGTATGTATGCAAATTAAAAAACGATTTGGCGGAAAAGAACACGGCGATTTTACTGCATTTTGTTTTTTTTTTTTTTTTTTACTAATTTTCACTCTTGCGTCCGGTCACAAGTGTCTCAATATACTGACTAAACTACACAACATAATATAACTCGGTGTGTTTTTGTATTTTGATTTCTGCATTTTTTGTACGCTTGTCGCTTGTTTTGTTTTGGTTTTATTGCTGGCAAATTCAAACAGAAGCAAAGTACACTTTATATTGAGAGTAAGCTCTTTTAATGTTTGTGCTTTTGTTTCGAATCCATGGTGGTAGAACACTAAAGTATTCAAAGTCTTCTGTTGCTAATTTCAAATTTATTTATTAATATTTAAATACCAACCAGTAACGAAATAAACGTTTTTCTTCCGACAACGCCGACATGACGAAAAGTCATGTAACAGAGAACATAGTAAATGCATTTATGCATGAATAAGGTTTTGTTTGCTTATAGCTTTATTTGCAGTTGTTAATTATAATCAGGCGTGGGAAATTGACATTTTTAGGTGACACTTCATTTGAACCAAAATAAGATATTCTTGCGATATGCATACCTTTTACTTATCTATCTATCTACATATATATATATAAAAGTGAATGCGTGTATGTATGTAACGTATGGACTCCAAAACGGCTGGGCCGATTTTGATAAATTTTTCAGGGAATCTTCAGAATATTCAGGCGGGTAACACTGATTTTTTATTTCCGGTCTGTGGGCGGAGGGGCGTGGCAAAATCCAATTTTCATATTCCACCTCCAGTGACGTGTACATATCAAACTCTTAAATAGGTTATGTAGTTCCGTAGATATTTACAAAAAACCTATGTCAATAATGATCCAATATCAAAATTTTAAAACTTTCGAAATATTTTTTCGGTCTATTTATAATTGCTCACTGACTGCATTTGATTTGTTTATGTAGATTTTTGAGTTTTACTTAAACGCTGGTTGAAGAATAATTGTACATTTAAACAAATTTTGCTTTCAATTGTTTTGTTTTGTGTTCATAAGTTAAAAACCTATAAGTGAAATCAATTAAGTGAATAACAAGTGCTTTGCAATTTGAAATAATAATAAAATAAGTTTACAAATTATTTTTAGTGCCAATTTATCCAACAGGTAATATGATTATTGTGGTTCCAACAACCAATAAAACGTTATAAAAGTAAAAAACAAAACACATCATTTTTCCTTTAACACGATTACAGTTTACTAAAATGCCACCTAAAAAACATCAATTGGTAAAAAAACCACCGCAGCACGGAAGCAGAGAGAAAGAAGAGCCGCTGATTCCGCTAAGGAACGCGAATCACGTCTTCAGGAAAACCGCGAATGGGCACCTACGTCTAGAGCTTATTGGACGGCGGACGCACTGAATTTGTATCAGGCAGAAACACCAACTTGCAACATCAGCAAAAACTCCGGCATGGCCACAATCCTTAAAACGTGCAAAATTATAATTTGGGACGAATGCACAATGGCCCATAAGAAATCGCTCGAAGCGCTTGACCGGACTCTACGTGATTTTCGAGGAAACAACCAATCGATGGGTGGCGCTCTTATCCTTCTCGCTGGTGATTTCCGTCAAACTTTGCCCGTTATTCCAAGATCAATGCCCGCATATGAGCTGAACGCATGCTTGAAAGCATCACATCTTTGGAACCGAGTCGAAAAAATCACGCTATCGATGAACATGCGTGTTTATTTGTTACAAGACCTGTCTGCCCAAACATTCTCAAAACAACTTTTGGACATCGGAAATGGAAAAATTCCAATCAATCGCGCCACGAACGAGATTTCCTTTCCGCCTAACTTCTGTCAAATGCAAATGAATATTCAAGCCATTGTCGACAAGGTTTTCTCAAGTCTAACAACCTCCTACAAAAATCCGGATTGGTTGAGCGAACGTGCAATTTTGGCATCAAAAAATGATGATGTCAACAAGCTTAATGAGCAAATTCAATTGAAACTGCCCGGCAAATTAATTAAATACAAATCGATCGACACAGTAATGGATGAAGAACAAGCCGTCCATTATCCCACTGAATTTTTGAATTCATTAGAACCACCCGGGATGCCACCGCATGTACTAACATTAAAGGTTGGATCACCGGTAATTCTTATTCGCAACTTAAACGCACCAAAGTTATGCAACGGAACCAGATTGATTATCAAAAACTGTTCACCAAATTTAATCGAGGCAACAATCATCGGTGGCAGATTCAAAGGCGAAGACGTACTTACTCCACGAATTCCGATGATTTCCAACGATTTACCATTCCATTTCAAGCGGCTCCAATTCCCTTTACGTCTAGCCTTTGCTATTGCCATCAACAAAGCACAAGGCCAATCATTGACTATTGCTGGCTTAATTTTGGAAAATTCATGCTTTTCACACGGCCAGTTGTATGTGCTTGCTCCCGAGTTGGCACGCCAAAAAATTTATACGTTTTTACACCAAATAATAAAACAAAAAACATTGTCTATCCGCTAGCCTTAAGATGAAGTAATAAATAAATATATTTACAAATTTGCCATATCTACACTATATGTAAATTATTCTGTAAAAAAAAACTTTAAGATATGTATTCCATGGATTCTTACTTAAAGGTGGTAATACAACACTAATGTTTGCTTAGGGCCAGCAACGCGAGCCGGGTCAGCTAGTGTAATATAAAATCTGCTAGAATATTCTATAGAAAAAGTCACAAACAATACTCGATGTTGAAATTAATCGAATATGATTTCGAATTTATATCTAATTAGTGTCCCCGATCGGAAAAATTGTATAACTACAGTAATATAACAGATCTTTAATGATGAACATGTATGCTCTCGTAATCGGAGATGTGCAAGCACTAACTTCGATAAAGAAGTTTTTGTATCTTTTACTTTTGTGGGATATGGCGGAGTATTTGGATGATAGTGGCAGATGCTAGACCAAATGGTATAAAGGAAAAAGCAAGTGTTCAAAGTGTGGAGTTATTTTTGGAACTCCTAGCGCAATTAAAAACTCCTTTAAGGATTTTCACTTTATCATCTCAATAAATTAATGGTATTTAAACGTATATTTATTTTTTATTGGATTAAAAACACTGAACCACTCGTATATGTAAAAAAAATATAAAAACAATCAAAACTTCAAATATAATTATTTAGCAGTATTTTTCTTTATACATTTAGCATAAAAATTAAAAAAAAACTGAGTACTAATACTCATTCATAGAGCAAAAATAGTGAAAATCACGAGTAACTTACTTTTTTCCAAAAATATTTGCACAAACAACCAACTACTTTTGACAAATGGGTTTTTAAGAATACATAGTGGCAACAACTTTCTTCTATTTATTTGATTACTGGCAAAAAACCATTGTGATATTTTTATTTTCAAAGATATTTTCTAGTTCGTTAGTAAAAAATTAATTTTTGATTTGCAAGCTAAAATTGAATTGTCTTTATCTTGGTGTTCAAAATATAGCAACTGAAATTCTATAAACCTTACGTTACAATTTAACTTTTCAGACAGTTTATAATAAGGAAACGAATAATCTGTCCGACAACATCCTAATTTTAACTATCGATAAGTTGTAATAATGGTCCTTAATTTAATCAATAAAGGCTACATCCATCCCTGAAACAAAGTAAGAAAACATGCTTTTCTCTCTCATAAACTTTGAGTTTCTCCTTCCGACTATTTTTTATTGTTTAAAATGTGTAACAGTGTTGCTCTTTTAACATTATTGGTGTAGATATATGTGTTTATCAATATGCAATAAATTTTTATCGTACTCGAATACCTGACAATTGTAAATTCATTTATCGTATTGTTGAACAAAAATTGATCGATGTTCTGATTTTTAATTTGACATAAAAAGTATTATATACATATGTATATCAATCTTTTTTATGTGTTTAGTACATTTGGCTAATAATCACGTTATGAAAAAAATTATATAATAAGTTTTCTATATTCCACATGATTTCATGTACTTGGAAAAAAATGCACTGGTTTTACTATCTATTCAAACAAGTTTTTAATTAACACAAAAAGTAGTGAACAGAACATAAGTGCTGAAGTTTTCTACCCCTTTCTATCGAAACCCCTTTCTTTATTCCAGGGGTGGGGTCGATTCTCGTTCTCTTATAACGTTTTTCGCTATCGTAAGCACTTTTCATCATATTGTGTCACAATTCGCATACAGTGGTATGCAAAACAAACTACCCAAAAATTAACATTTTTTGGTAACATTTCCAACAAAAGTATGTTTGCATGATTTATTTATAACGAGGCATAGATTCAGCGAGAGCAGTGTCTGAAATACATTTCCTGTCAGATTTATGAGTTTCAAAAAGTTTATTCCGATGTTTGAATCTTACTGGAAACGGTCGTCTTGTCAATGTCGGGTGATTGTGCCAATCACCGACTTGAACCCCTTTCTCTTCAGGAATCTCCAACTCGATGGGGCATGTTACACTCAGTGTGAGGAATCACTTTCCGAAAAATTGTTTTTATATAAAATGGTACATTTTTCTACCAATTTCTTAAAATGGTGCAACTCCGACCGCCGTTGCCAATGCATGAATTTAGGCTCAACAATTAATAGAGCAGTTTTCATTTTTGTACGGTCCAATTCTGGTATGTTCGTGCAAAAGGGAATCTTTAATAATGAAAACACCAATTGATTACATAAAAACACGCTTATGTTATCTTAACATTTTCCAATATGCCTTTTGAACAATAATGGGTTTTTGGGTGGTATGGAACTTTATTAAAATTAAATTATTTTCTATTGCACCTCTTCTATTTGTGCAAACGTGTGTATTTAAATTTAAAGATTGTAAAGCCTCACAACAAAAAAACAAAAATGTATTTTTTTTTAATGAAGCATATTTTTATATCACCACGTGTGCAAACTTTTCGTGGACGCTCTCCTAAATCATTTTCAGCTAAATATTTTATCGAATCAAATGCTTGCTTTTCTCCTTTTTTTAAAACGACAATTATTTGAGGATTCAAAGTATCGAAATATTTATCTCTAGTGATCTCTTTAGCACCAACCAGCACGAATAAAGTTTTTAAAATTAATGTACAGAATAATAACACTTAATTAGATAGTTAAAATTTGCAAACGTACCATTTTTGTTATATGATCTCTTTTTAGGAATTCCAAAATTTTTGTTGTTGTGTTTGTTATTCATATTAATATTGGAAAATGAGAAAGTCCATTTCGTTTCTGATATAATCGCTTAATAAAGTGGACAGAAAAAGTTTCTTAAAATAAACAAATATTTAAAATATCGAATTTTAACGTTAAATAAGTAATTTGCTGCTTTTGTTTTGCACAACACTCTACATACACTCTCTATTAGATGATTAGAACCACTTTCAAAAACATTTCTCTTTTTATACGATGTTTTATATAATCTTTATGATTACAAAAAAATCAAAAATCAAATTGGTTTCCACAACAAGGCGAACAATTTTAAATTTGTTTTATTCATATGATTAGCACCATTTAACTAATTTTAGTTGAACATACATTTATTTAAATTTGATAATAAGAATAACCACTATTAAGTTTATTGATAATATATAACACATTTCAATAGTGAGTGCTGTCTGCCTTGTTTAACATTTTTTGTTGAATCATGAAGCGACTTCGAGTAATTCAAAGAAATCTGATTCTAGGAGGAATTATCTCCATGGAATTGGTTAAAAAATGGGAAACCTTTTCAGTAATTTTGGCACTTTGAAAATCATAATCGATTTTGCAGTAATACCTTATAGCACCCCAAATCATAACACTACCTTGTCTACTGTGATGGTAATTTGAAAATAGCTCCTCTCTTCTTTGTATTGAAAATAATAATTATAGCCATCTGGGCCGCCCAAATTAAAGTTACTTTCGTTATTAAAAAGTACAGTACACCAATCATTAATATGACTTGTTAGTTGAATGTCCCATATCCATGTCCTCTAGCAAATTTTAATCGACTTTCTTTGCGTACATTATGCAGCGGTGGTTTTTATGATCGTTTTTTTTTAATTTTTTATTATTTGAGGTATGCTCAGCTTGCAATGGCTCTTGCCTTGGTTGAGATACTTCCCTGTGTACTAGCATGATACCCAATTTTGAATGCTGAAAGAGCAAAGTTTGACGCTAGTCTCAAGATTTTTCCCTTCTCGATTCGAGTTAAAGCGGTTGGAAACCTCCCTTTTGTGATTGCTTCTATAGTATTCAGCATCTTTTAAGTACCCGAGTACAGTTTTGTGATTTCCCCAATTTTCCCGCGCAATGTCTCGATAGGAATATTTTTGAGAACGACAAACATCGTTTGTGCATCTTCCCGTTATATTAAAATATTTCTCTTGCCTATTTTCCACTAATGTTTATTAGAAAGTAATATTATTCTTGATTTGGTATTCCGACAGGGTGATTTGATGTAATTTTTGGGAACGAAATTCCGTCATCCCTTGTCAGGTTTGGTTTGGAGACAAAAAAGGTTTCAGGTATGTGCCATCTTTAGTGTTATTTTTCCCATACTGCCAAGATAGAGACATCTAGCTAGATTTTAACGCAGTACTTTTAACGGCCGAATTTTTTGGAGCTTGAGATTATTTTCACATTAATGTATGTATCTTATTCCTTTTTTTTCAAGTTTTTTTTTTATAAATGTATATGTTTGTATGTATGTATCCAACTTCTTTCAAGTTAAAGCTTGAGTCTGTAAGTCAATGAATAGGTGCTAAAATTTGTTTACTTCATAGCTCGAGTTTATTCAATTACCTTTAAAATTATAAGTATAAAAATTAAAATAGATTTATATGTGCTATTTATTGGTTTCAATTATTTTAATAACGTTGTAGGCCTTCTCTTACTACATATATATATTTGAGGAATAAGTTGTGGAATACTCATTGATTTAATGGTACTTCATGATTTAGTGGTTTGAAACAAAACGAAAATCCGGAAATTTTAAAAGTTTTCAAATCTTTTGTAATACAAAGCCTAACTCAAGTCTGTATGTCTATGCTAAAAAGTTCCTTTTATTCCTACATAAATTATTTTTTATGCAATCAAACAAAAAAGAGGTTTGAGTATTCAGGTGAGTGAAACCAATGCAAATCTTTTACAAATCTTGACTAAAACTGGAAACAAACTAAATCTAAGCAGAAAAAAGTAAAAGTATGGCAAACAAGTTTATATTAAACTTTAAAAGGATATACATACATACATATCTAGTACATATATATTTATGTACATACATATCTATGTACATACGTATAAAACAATAAACAATTTTCTCGTGCAATTTTAGCGTCAGAGTCTAATGATCTTTTGCAGAAAAGGCACCAATTTAAACTGAATTTCTTGTTAATAACACTCCATTGCAAAAATCAAGAAAAAATATGAAGACAAGCGCAGTGTCATTGGTAGGAGTAACAATGTATCTTGTACAGCAAGCAATTGAATTCGAAGTCATGCTTTCAAGCTAATTAAATGGTTCGGTCATATAAGATTTAACATTCTAAAATATAAGTGGCGCTTAACCATTTATGAAAGAAATACATAGGTATGTGCTGGTGCCAAAACAACGACATTGTTTTTGAAATTTGTTTTAAGCTTTTTAGGAACATTCAACTAACTTAGTAGCTAAGTATTATTAAAGCATTTGGGGGAATTCCGGAAAAGTGTATTTGGGTCAGATCTTTCATTATTGAAACCCCTCTGGCCATTCTATAGTTTTCTGAAAAACCTAAAATCCGAATTCTTAAGATACGGTCAGATTAGTGAAACATTTAACTAAATAAGCGTAACAATTAACTTTTAAGGTATATTTATCCAATGTAAGGATACTCATTTAAACGCTTAAAATTGCTATTTGTGCAATTACACAAGTTTACGAGACTTGTTTCATGAAGCCCCTTTTTCAACATTTATGCAATTTTTATCAATTTTATATAAAAGTGAAATCAAAAACTAAAAACACAAAAAGCTGAGACATTTTTTTTTAAATTTTATATGTAAAACTTTCTAAAAAAAGTGGAAAAATAGTAAATATTTTATTATCCTTGTTAGTAAGTTAGGTTCGGTCGAGAAAAGAAGCCAGTTATTAGCGTCATACCCGTAGACATACATACAAACACAAATATGTATGCTTAATCCTCTAGTTGGCATTGTTATGAAGTCTCAAATACGAAACTAAAAAATTCCCTTGCATATTATTAGTAACTCAGAGCTCCGACCGAACTTCCTCAGAACATGCATATGTCTGGTAAGCTGTCAAGCATGAAGTACTAAATTCTTATTTGTGCAAAAGCTAGGTAAAGGCACAAAAAATGTGTCATCGTTTCAGTGTCCTAATTGCACACCCTACAGACGCTATATATAGTACTTCGAATAGCTGCTACAAACACAGCTATGTTAACTTGAGTGCCGTAATATAATACTAGCAATATTACTAATTTTAGCCTTGCTCAGTTTCAGCAGGCTCCTTATTTATCTATGTAAGTTCGGGTCACCCCCCCAAATTCTAGGCACTTTACACACCGTTTCGTTGTTCCATAGTGCGGTATGGATCACCTCATTTTTTTTAATTAAGTCCTAGTAGTCTCAAAATGTTGCATTTATTTTCAATAATTCTCTGGCCTTGATTGCGGCAGTATTTTCTCGTTCATTACCAAATACTTTCTAAAGACCTGGCACTCAGATGATGCGCAGTCTCCCACTAATTGAGTAGTCGTTGATCGCTTTTTTGCAGACTTATGTAAAGAGTGATTTAGACTATGTGACTTGTCGTACGATTACTCAATTTTTTGTGTAGAAGAGCACGGATGGGATCATGTAAATCCAATATGTAATGAAGTCGTACGTAATTGAGAGAAAATACCGATGAAAATTTGACAGTCGTACGGCTCTCTTTGTTTTTTGAAAAATTTCAAAAACCATCACACACCATTTGATCAAGAGAGAATTTTTCAGGGATGCAAAACTAGATCTAATGAATTGCACTATATATAAAGAAAAATTTTAATTTTTCGTTCCAAGATATTATTAAAAACGTATGTAAAATTTAACTTGTATTACATATGTATGTATGTATATGCGTCTATATTGTTTGGCGTAAATTTTCCATGCCTGATTTATATATAAACAAATAGCAACATGGTCTCACTGTTTGGCCTTGTGGTCTCACTGAGCCATCTACTAAACTTCGTGAGTGCCGTATTTCTGCATGGAAGACGGTATAAGGAAGCCGGCAGTAAATTTCGGTATTTCTTTGCTTTTGCCACTAGCGTAGAGCCGTTCGCATAGAAAAATATATCTACATAGTATATTTCCGGTCAGTATAGGCTACGACTTCATTAAAAAGTTCTTTAATTTTGAGTAGCTTGGGTACACTTATTTAATTACTCAATATACCAACTATTACTTTTACGAGACAAAATTTTAAAACATTTTTAACAGTTAATTTGCGAAAGTGTAAAAATGCACAGTTTTCGAGGCTTTTATGAGTTCACTTAGCATAAAAATATTGGTATGTTTGCCGTTATGTTAATCCGTACGAAAACATTAATGTAAAAATAACGCAAAGTTCGTATTCAAAAATTTCGGCCGTAAAAACTACTGAAATTAAAATAAGGACCAAGTTCCTCATATGTTCAATAACATCCTATTTCTAGGCAACTTGCTAGTTTGGTAATATTGTTCGCATAATTCTTTTCCTTTTCCATATTATAAATTTAAAAACTAAATTGCAAAGCTAGGAATGGACATTATTTTTTGAGTAATTCGGGAACGAACTAAATATGTGATACTCGCAATATTCCAATCACTCCCATTTTTAGCTGGAATCTACGGGGTAATAGAAAATAAATGCATGTAAAATTTGAAGACTATTACTGCTATGTGATTAGGGATTGCAATATTAATCGAAAAGCGATTAATGACCGATTATTTTGCTACGATTTACGGTTTAATTGTATCGAAAAGTTTTGTTCGGTTAATCGATAATTAATCGATTACTTCCAAAATAATCGAAGCAAATGCAAAAGCAATAATAATTCGTTACGAATCGATTAAATATAATCATCTGCGCCAGTGTAAACGGCCGTTAAGAAGTATGGAACAATCATTTTTACTGGCAGCATCAACTCGTTTATGACTTAATAAGTGAAAACGAAAGTAATAGAAGTGGAAGCGACACACACGTCTTCTATTAATGTTGAATTTGATTTATGGTGTCAGTACAAGTTTTTGGCTCACAAGCGAAAAAGAAAAGGCAATGACTCTAAAAATCTTGAAGATAAGCTAAACTTTTTTCTCAACACTCTAGTTCTCAAAATAAATGAAATGTGGTTAAGGCCTGGGATAATATGAGAACAGTGTTACCCTAACCAGCAGAGCATATTTTTTCCAAAGCATGCGCACTCTTATTTTTAAATTCTATTTTAAACAGATCAATTTCAATTACTCTGAACCAAATAAATAATTTTAATAATTTTTTAAATGCTTTTTGCAATACTTTAAAATATTTTTTATGTTATTAATGATAATGTTCAACATTAACTGAATTAATCGATTATTTTTTCCGGTTTATAGCAGTTATTTCTGCGTTCGATTAATCACATGATTAATTAATTGATTTTTAATTCTTTTGCTATTACTTTATGTTATATTTAATAAATATTCGATTTGTATGGCAGATGCTACAAACCACGCCTATTTTTAACTTAACTTTTGGTATAACAGTTCTCTGTACACTCGTGTTCAACTGATTAAACCCAAATCATTTTTGTTACTTATCAAGCCATAAAAATTGTACTAACATATTGAATTGAGCTCAAAAGCATATTAGAAATTTTTTTGAAAGTAAAATGCGACAGTATTTTTAGCATAATATTTTATAAAAATTTAGAAACGAAAGTTATTTTATTGTTTATTTGATTACTTTGCATTTTAAAGCTTTTTTGCAGATTATAATTTGCATTTGTATTTGCCGTTAAATTATTTATGTCGTTCCATCGGCCGCGAAACCACAAAATGTTGCTCAGATACATGAGTGGCAAACGAATTTATGGAAAAAACTACAAAAGGGGGGAAGTCCGCAGGATTCCGGCGAACTCAGGGAACATATGATTGGAGTGTACAAAAAAAACAATTATTTAATTGATTGGAAAGTTATAGGTTTCAGTTCAATCTGAACTGACCAGATACGATATATAGTATATAACTACGATTTCCATGATTTGATAAAAGAAGAGTTGCTTCTGAACCGCCACCAGAGCAGAAAAGGCAGTATTATGGTATGGGGCGCCATAACTTACTACGGAGCAACAGAATTACGTTACAAAACTGTACTTTATTCGGCTTTTACAAATCAAATGACTTTTTTGAAACGATTCTATGGATTTTACAACGGGATAATGATCCTGTCCATAACGCAAGTGCTGTAAAAGAATTTAGTGCAAGCCAAAACATTCGCCTCTGTTGGCTGTCTTATTCTCCTGTGAACATAATTGAAAATGTTTGGTGCTGCCTTGCCTGGAAGGTATATGAAGGAGGAAGACAATTGGACAAAACAAGATGGCAATCAGTCAGTTATTCAAGCCATTCAAGAACGTTGGAAAGTAATATCATTGGACTATTAAATGTTATAAACTCACTAAAATATCCTATATTGAAATCATTGTGGTGGACACACACACTATTAAATACAAAAATTATTAAATATATTTCTGTTTAATAATAAATAAATAAGTTTTTAGGTAATGCCAGTTTAATGGGTATAATCTAAGTAATAAAAATAAAACTTTCTTTTCTTAATTGTTCGAAAATAATTATTCGAAAAACATCGGTGCATTTCACCTTAAAACAATTTTTGAATATGCTTTTGAACTCAATTAAATACCTATAAATATCAAACTATACGGCCTGCTAAGTACAAGACATTTTGTGGGTCCATTCAATTGGACTAGAGTGTACTATATATGCACGATAAATATGTATTTGTATTGTATGGTAGGTACCACTCCCACAATTCCGAACACGTCCAACTAACAAGAAAGCAACTCTTACAAACTTGGAAGCTATTATAGTTCTCTAGATATACGATTCTATATTCATAGAGTGAGAAATTGGCGAGGCACTTGAAACAATCAAATAATTTATAGCCTATTGCTTCTCATAGATAACGAGTAAAACGTTGTGCAATTTTGAAGAAACTAAGGCCCCTATAATAAGCTACATTCGATTATCGATTGTGGTCGAAAGAGCTGATTAAACGAATTGTCCGTTCGTATTTCATTCATTTGGCTTCTTCACATTTTTTATTATTCACAATACAATGCACTCGGGATAACGGAAACCTTTGATTCCGTCAACATCCCAAAACGTCAAACCTTTTTTTACATTTTTAACTCTAAAACGTCAGCCAATCCACAAGGCTCTATAACATCAACTCTATATAAAACAAGATTTTAGTTTCAGTAACAGTTAAAACACATACATACGTGCGTACATACATTTATTTTACGATATTGGTTTTGAATTTGGGAATTCCCCTTTAAAGATAGACCAGAAATGAAGTCTTAACCGGGCTTTGGATTAGGCTCAATAGAAGAATATTGAGCAAAATGATTTAACTGTTTTGGGACGCTTAAGAGAAAAAGCTGTTTTTAAAGTATTGGAAAGAAAAAAGCACCCGAAAAGAACAGATTTTTTTAGATACATATGTATATGTATATACATACATATATGTATCTATGGTAAAAGTACAAATATGATTTTAATTAAAACGTTCTTGTTAATATTATTTAGGTTGGAAAATTTGTTTTCTTATTTTTTATTTGTTTTCGGTTTTAGTTTGAGAAAAATAAAATTGCCTTAAAATAAATTTGGTGATTTGTGTTATTTAACCAATAAAAAAGGAATCGATTAGGATTTCAAATATTTATTAAGACAAAACTCAAATTTATTTAAATACAAACTATAGTTGAGTTAAACGATCTTAGACGCGTTGTGTCGTAAAAAAAGGAAAAAAGAAGAATTCAGCTTTTTTGCTCGTGTTCTAGTGCTAAACAAAAAACATTTTTTAGCACCCGGGTAGTTGGTGCGTTGAGTAGCCGGTATCACAACGGTGGTGCCACATATATGACTATCAATATTTTTTCACTTTAAATTAGCACAATCATGAACGTCAACAATCTGATAAACGTCAACATCCGCGGTTTTAATTGGTTGACTTTATCCCGAGTGCACTGTAGGTATATTTCTATCAGCTGAGACTAAAACTAAATACGATTTGTTTGCAAATTTAGTAGAGATAAAAAAGAAAGACAAATATTTTTTTACGCTTCATTACATCAATGGTAATTATTGTTACATCTGTAAATTTTGCGATGTAGGGATTTGTATTTTTTCCAGATAAAGTTTAATACGAATATTTATATTAACTTTGAACGGTGTAATATACTTAAATTTAACGTCATCAAGATACAGTGGTACATAAATATATGGTTGATTTCATATTTCGACTGTGTGATTTGATATATGTAGTTAATTGGAATGAATTTCCGGCATCCGTTGTCAAGTTTGCTTTGGTGACGAACCGGTTTAAGAACCAAACTTGACAAGGGACGACGGAAATTTGTTCCACATATCTGTATATACATACGAGTATATACTTGAGTAAAAGTGACAGTTTTTTTACTTTTTTACTATTATCAAAGCCCCTTACAAATTATTATATAAGTGGTTCGATTTTTTCAGATAGAAATCTAATGACAATCGCTGTGACTGTCAAAAAAAACAAAAGTGAAATATTTTCATAACATTGCTGTCTACACCATCGCACTTCTATATCAAAAAATGGTGAGAGCCATATGACTGTCGAATTTTCATTCTTATTTTCATCACATTCATAATATTTTATTTTTACACTATAATATTCTCTAACTTTAGTTGAATATTTGACAAGTCATTTTACTCTAATAGTTCAAAAGGTCTTAAGCAGTAGTAAAATAAAGCTTAATATAAAATATGATATCTTTTAAATTAAAATGGGTGCTTTGCTTTTTTTTGAATTTTTTTAAATACACGTTTTGCAGAAACACGTTTAAGGTTTTCTGAAATCATTATAAAACCGGTAAACAGGTTTTTTAAAATGTCCTCAAAATTTGCTTATTTATATTTTTCGCTGGTTAAAGTAAGTACACACATGGACAAACGTCATGGTCAATTGCTACTCCAACGGTCATGTCTACAAATTTATCCAAGCACAAAATTTAAGAATTGCCAAGAATTAAGTAGTGTATTAAACATTTAAGCAATTAATTGTAATAAAACGTTTGGTTTGAGAGGTTTGGTCTGAATACAGGAGAGCATTGCACTACAAGAAAACTACATTCCAAACACAGCCCAGCATGGTGGCGCCCAGCTCTTGATGGGGGCCATTATGTTGGCTGCTGGTGTCGATATCAAAATGGAAATGATACCAAAATGAAAAATGACGATGGTTTTTACTCGATATCAGATGTGGTGATTAGACCCCTGATTTGGTGCAAATAGATTTAAAACGTTCCACTTTGAAAATCTAATTTATAAGTCTTTATTCAAATCGCCAACACCTAATTGTACAAGGTGGTATTGGTGGCACTGTAAACTTTTTTTTGGCTTGTTGATCACACTTGAGAAAAATTCTAATATAATTTACCTTTTTACCAGGGTCTGAATATAATAATTATTTTTGAATTTCCAATGAAAAAAACAGCAGGCCGACAACTTAAACAAATTTTTATTTAATAATAATAATTGTAGTTCAACAAATTTAGGTCAAACAATAAATTAATTATTATTTTCTTATTTTTTTGCAAAAATAAGTATTATTATTTTCTGCAAATTGGAAAGGTAAGCTACATTCAGGCAAAAAGAAATATAAAGATCAAGAAATAACAATTATGTTTTCAATTTTATGAAAAAGTCATAGTTATTACGGTCCTTGTTTCTACATGATCCTAATTTAAGCTTTGAACATGTGTAAATTTTTATCCAAACCAGATTTCTAAATTGTATCGTCTACACAGCTTATATTTAAGTCGAACTTTCCCAACAAAGATGAACTACCAATGTACTATTTTAGGACGGTAAATAAATAGAGAAACTAAAACCAGTAATTCATAGACAATTTTACTATTCAGATTATAAATAAATATGAACCTTAAATTAGATTTTCGATTCCGAATTATAGGTCTTACGCAACTTACCCAACTGAACTTACCTTTAGTCGGCAATGCTTATAATAAATTATTAAATAAAACACAAATCTTGTTACTGATATGAGCAAATAAATTCTTATTCTCGTTTCAATTAGGCGCAAAAGGTGGTCAAACTCAAAAACTATTAAGACCGATCTTTAGAAAAAAGCTAGAGTTAGATAAAACTTTATTAATAAAAAAAGGATGCCATGGTAGGTGGTGTAAGTCCCGCCAAGGATAGAATGCTGAGTTCGTTTAATCAAGTGAAAATATAATATCCAATATATTGTTAGATTAAATAAAAAACAAGCAATTCGACAAAGAGCGCCACAACGAAAATTCTGCTTAAATCGGAAGAAGAAAATATTACAAAATTCAAGAAAAATCGGCTATGATTTCTTTTAGACGATTTTTATAACATCACAAGAAAATAAAGCGATTTAAAGATCAGGTTAAATCATTAAAAAGGAAATATCAAATGTTCATAATCGGAATGTTTTCTTAATCAATTAGCCGCACATTATTCTTTGCCGGTTGTATTTGACATCCAACAAGTTCAAAAATAAAAAAATACTCTGCTGCGCTGGATAGTTTACCTGTTTAGTCTATCCTGGTTTTACTATTTATTTAGAGATTTTGTTTAACAACTATCGATAATTAGTGGTGAGACTAAATAAATTTTTCCAGAACGAAAAATAACACCGAAGATGGCAGTTAGCCAAAACCGGCTTTTCTTCAAACCAAACTTGACAAAGGATGACGAATTACGGAATTCGATAAAAATTTCCATTGAATTCTATTGAAATTTCGATCGTAATTTGCCTTAGACAATTCGATCCCACTTTTGTTAGTTTAAAAACTATTAAAACGTTACAAAATGTGGATGAAATCAACAGAGAGCAGACCTAAATTTAGATTAACCGCAAAATCGTTATTTTTTTCTTTCAATAAAAGCAACATAACTGATAGAAAATATTTAATTGTTTCTAAAAAGTACAACAAACTCACAAATAAACTGTACTTCTGATTGATACAAGTGGAATCAGTAAACAAATTAAAAATTTATTTATAAACATTAATTAATTTTATTAAAGAAATTGCAGAATTCGCTGGACTTGTATACTTTACAGCAATTTTACGACTGTGTGCATGCGTTTCTTATCACAAATGCCAGCAGCATTGAAAAATAGCAACAATAATCAATCAATGAAATACAACAACAAAATTTCTTTGTATATAAAATGATAAAAAATGTTAAACTTATTACGTTTTACAAAATTGTCAGTCCAACTGCCATTATTTTAATATATCAGATTTAAAAATTATTCCTTGAAGGGCAGACTAAACAGGTAAACTCACCAGCGCAGCTAGGTATTGTTTTTTTTTAACTCTCTGAATGTTAAATTCCACATAAAAAAATGTTTTGCTATTTCCGGTACATTTTTTATATATGGAGGTTGACATCGGCAAAGAAGTCGGAAATATTTTGAATTGACCGGTGAGTTTAGCGGTTATCAGTTTGCCTTGTTTTCTTGTGTTTTTTCTCATATTGTATTGTTAATATGCATGCGTACTCGTATGTGTTGTAATATAAGTGTTCTTTTTTTATGCTGCAAGAATTTGTAAACTTTTACATTTTTAAAATAGCATTATAAATTGTTTTCTAATATATGTATGTATATAGAAATATACTATTCTGAACAATTCAAATGAGTGAAATTCACAATGGTGCTATTCTTCGCCGGATGCGCGTCATAATACCAAATGAGTATTTGTTCGATCAGCTCTTGCGACCAGACAAAACAGTCCAGTACAGATATTTGGAAAACATCTACATACATATATCAAATCGCACTGTCGGAATATCAAATCAAGAAACAGTTCAGTGCCTTTTTCTACTGTTTAGAACTTTTTTGTTTTTCTTTTTTTTTTTTGTCTTTAAAAAAAAGTTCATTACAAAAAAACTTAGTATTTTTTATACATTACTCGTAAAAGGAGAAAAATAACAAGAGGAAACTACTTCAATTTTTTTTGATTTTTATATACATTATAAGGGAAAACAATACACAAAAAAAGTTGAAGGACGACTCAACAGAAAAAAAGGAAGTATAAAATTTTTGGATTTACATAGGTAGCCAACTGCAAATGTGTTGGTGAGCGAGTTACCCAGCAAACACGAAGTCAAAAGTTTGATCTATAATGTTGTTTAACTGAAGAGTGCAAGTATTTTCAGAAACAGAAAATATACAGAAAAAAAAAACCGAAATTTATACAAAATCGAAAGTTATAAAACTTTGAAGCGGATTTTTTTTTACACAATCGTCTATGCATTTATAAACTTCTGACGATTGATAAAATGTTTTGTAAATGTGATGAACTCATCAATTGGAAATGAAACATGCGTATTTGCTGGATAAGTCTTTCTTTCTCGTTGACGCCTAAATGAAAGAGCATAATATGTGTGAAGTTGTCTCTGCACAATTGTACTATAATTTAGAATCTGTAGAAGATATAGATCGGATGTAGTTTCTGGAGAAAGCACCTTGTGTGATAACCAGATCTAAAATAAAATATGTAGATCTGTAGGAGTCGATTTGAAGCACGCAAGGAAAAGTTGTTTATACTTAATATAACAATACATATCAATTACGCCTTTTTAATTTCATTTTTATACAAAGTATGGCCCTAACATTTCGAACGTTTCCAAATCTTTATTGTTTTTCATAGTTTTTGAAAAGGAAATCAAAGCTTCATGTTCTAAGGCGTTATACTACAGGTTAAATATTCATGCGAAATATTTTTTGTTGCCAACCAATTACTAATACTCCAATTCAAACAATTTTGCAATTTGTTTCTGAAAAATAATAATAAATACTACTGTTTATGAACACGCGGCTAGTCATTGTTTCGCCACGAGCTTTTTAAATTGTGTGTAGTGTCAGTATTTAATAAAAAGTTTTATGCGTTAATTGTAGAAAGTGTGTGAATAATCAAGTAAAAGTTTGAAATGGAAGCCAGCGAAACGTATAAGCACTTCGTTTAATTCAAAACTTTATCATGGAAGCTTTTAAAATTTTTTCTAACCTAAAGTAAAGAGAAATTAATAGATTGAATTGTGAGCTTTTTTGCATTTTCTGAGTCATATGTTTTTTCCAAGTTACTATGCTACGGGTATTAAAAATATCAAGCCTTTTGAAATTTGGCTTAAGGAGCACTCATGTATTGGAAAATATGTGTGCCCCTGTTATTCACGATGGCTGTAACAGAAGAGCAACAGCAGATCTTTCAACCGCAACAATTGGTCAGTGACATTCGCAAAGGGAAAGGAAAATTCTTAAAATGTGCTGGGTCTTCGGGAAGATATTCTTAAAGTTGAGGGATTTTAGTAGTGATGTAATTTTAGCGGATATTACTGGCGTTAATTATAATTAAATTTTGCGTGTTTTAAATTATTTTGATTTCTTTATCGTTTCGATTAAATCGAAACAACTTCGAATATTCTGATTCAACAACCTAAATTGTATGCTTGGTTACCAATGACATTTTCAGTATACAAGGTATTAATACATTCGAAGCAGATGATAAAGTACACAGTACTTACAATTCGTTCCTTTAGCGAAACTACTGCTGAATCGCGGCATACACTTTATAGAGCAGACAAATTGCGACACGCTCGCAAAACAGTCGATTTAATAACTTTCCGGATGCTTTTAAAAGCTTTTTATATATCTGATCATGTTGTTTCTAGAAAATATTTAAGCAGACGAATACAATAACAAGCTTTTAAATCGTTCACCTAAGTTATAATGATCCAACAATGAATGTTGGTGGAATGTTGCTACTTTTAATCAATATTTTGAGTCAAAATTTGCCTACAAAATGAATTACAGTTAACTGATGCAACAAGTTTGACGGGCACTAACATAAAACTATATTTTTTATAATAAAAAACACTAACAAGGATTTTTTTCTTGAAGGGTTAATGGGCGTCAAAGGTTAATTTTTCCCTTGATTTGTTGGCAAAATACTGAGTTTTGCCTTTGTCCCAATTTTGGCTTCAAACAGCATAATACTTTAATATCGTTAATTTCCCACAGCAAGAGTGATCATTTGACCTGTAGTGCGTTGACTTATTTTTAACATGCACAAAAATGATCGGACATTTGGTGAAAGTCGGTTTCGAAAACGAAAAAGATTGTGATGTGTTAATTGTTTCCATATTGTATTTGTTAAAAATTCGTTTTTTTTTATTTCATTAATTTCTTAAAATTTGTTTACTTTAATCCTGTTATATTATAACAGTTTTGTCTCTTGGTTTGTAATTATGATTACTTTAAAATGGTTTAAAAATCGATCGAAATTCATCACACCCCTAAAAAAAATATTCATTCGGTTTCCATCGCATACCTGTACATTCAAAAACAAATTTTTGAACGTTTTTGTTTTCAAAAATAAAATTTTTTAAATTTATTTTTGTTTTCCATATAAATTCCGACGTTGCGTTTTTTAAAATGATGCTCTATATTTTAATTGTAGCCACAAAAAAAATCAATCATCTTTAATTGTCCAAACAATTGAATCGATCATACTTTAACAAGTTTAATGTAATTGAGTAAAAGATTTTGTTTAGCATATTTTAAACCTGCTATTTGTAAATGCCTTAAAGTATTCTACAATTTACAACGTTATAAAAACTAACAATTTTCCCGTGAATAGACATGTTATACAAGTTTTGATATTAATAAAACACATCCCAGTAGAAATCTTAATTTTTAGAAAGGTCTTATTTATTAGGTAACATTTTTATACGTAACTTAATAGCAAAAAATAACTTAGAAAATGCTTTTAGAAAAATATTTTACAAAACTTCAAACTAAAACAATATATAGTAAACTCAGCATATTCGCGAAAACGATATGATTGTTAGTAATTGAAGTAAGAAAGTAGGAATCGTTCTTAATCTTAATGTAAAATAATATAAAATTAAAAATCAGTCCTGGAAACAAGCAGATCTATTTGGATATGCATTTACATTAGCTCTCTTGCTCTAGACTCTTGTCTTTGGAACGTTTTAATAGAAAATGCGATACATTTTCATAAACTAAAAATGTCATCATAGTGGCGGGTACTACTTTCACCAGATTCGCCTGTATACCTTTATAAAAACCTCTTGGTCCTTCAAAACTGCAATGAGACAATAAAAAGTGATATTTGTACATTAGCAAGGTTTGAATAAAGGCTTACCTTTCTTTAGACACTACATACGATAATGACTTTTACTAATGTGATTTCGAGTATTTTGTTTTGCTTTTTTACGAAAACAATAATAAAAAAAATCTGTTCATTTTCATTTAGCAAAAAGAGAAAAAAAGTAAAAAACATAAAATAAACCACAAGACGGTGCAGGACTAAACAGCCACAAAAATTTAGAATTAATACTTAAGTAACTAACCAATCTTGTTAGGTCTTATGCATTATAGTTTTTTTTTTTACTGGAAATAAATCCGTTTAAACACTTACTTAACAAACAACTTTACAAATCAATATGTTGACATTTTCTTTATGCTCATCCCCATTTGAAAAAAAAAACAAATGAATTAAGAAGTTTTTATATGAATTAATTTTCATTATACATACGTAGATATCTACACTAAATTATTTGAAATTTAATTTCAGTTACGAAAAATGCATATTTAATTAATTTTTTTTTATTAAAGTTAAGTTTTTGATAATAACGTAATTGAAAATATTTGAGCTTTATTTTTTGTGTGCATAGTACTCGTGTTTTATCAGAACAAATAACTAGTTCAACATTTTTTTAAATAAGAAGTCACTATTTTTTTGAATGCGTAGCTGTTAAATAATGATTAGTAATTAGATTAATTTCATTTAAAAGGTAAAGTAATTAATTAGATTACAATTACTCATAATTTTACACGATTACGACTGCAAGTTGTCTGAAAATAATCATGATTACTTAGATTACTACCAAATAATCAAAAGTAATCAAAAATAATTAGACTACTTTTGATTTTTTATTAAACATATGAACAAATTTGAAAGCGAATCATATTACAAAAAGAGAAATATGAAGTTGAAAAACTATGTATATTCGAAACTGATTACCTCATATTTTCACGTTTCTAAAAATATGCTTCACGTTTCAAAAACAACACAAACAATTGCAATAAGTAATACATCCCAACTGAATGAAAATAGCTAAAAAAAATAAATAGCTATTGTTTAAATATTTAAGCTTTAGCTCAATATTTTTAAATGAATTAAACAAATTATTTATTATTTCCAATGTATGAGTGCAATACACTAATAAAATAATCAAACAGAATAAAAGGTAATTTTTGAAAGTAATCGAATTATTATTTTTTTATTACTTTTGATTCTTTTTGTAGTAATCACAAGTAATCATTATTACCTTTAGATTATTTATAATCGTAATCAATTTGTAATCACCAATTTCTTACCACTGAATGATATAATCATTACAATTCTTTTTAAAATGTAAACTAATTGATTACTAATCGTAATCGCAATTTAACAGATAGGCTTGAATGCCATTTTAATCATTTTAATCATTTACATCATTTCCTTTTTACTTAAATAATCTCTTTGCCAAAGAAAGTTACAATACTCTTCTTATTTTTGCTTTCTTAAAAAAGTTTTTGTTTTAACCAAGCTTCAATGATATTAAATGAAAAAACCCATAAATGCTTAATAATTCTTTGTGAGATTTTTTTCTGCTTAATTACTAAGAAAACTGTAGTTTTTAAATTTATAGTAATAAAGTAGTTTTTGTATTATTTTTTCATCCTAGGTTAAAATTAAATATGTAAACGAGAATGAAAATTTATTAATTGTTTTCAAATACAAGTTTTGCAATAAATTTTATAAAAACTACTATATAGCCAGAAAAATTAATAGAACTTTTTCCTATATCTATAAAATTAGATTCGCGTTAAATAAGAAGTACCTTAAAAGATACTTGGATTTAATGGGATCTTTTTTATTAAAAAAAAATTATGATTATTCAAATTTAAATTTAAAATCATACTAAAATATAAATTCTTATATACCAATTTCAACCTTGTTACACGGACTACCTTTAGTTGGATTCATTTTTTTAAAGTTGCTTTAAAAAAGTTCAACCATAAAAGTTATTTTATTGCCCCGAAATTATTAAAAGAAATATGATAACCAGTAACAGAAATAATGGTCATTATATTTTACATATACATATTAATGTATTCACATTTATATAGGTTGGCACAAGTTTGGCATAACGTGCCTGCAATAAAGGCAAAGTAGAAAGAGCAATTTCAGCACTAAAACTACAATTATATTAACCGGTTTAAGACCGCATGTATCTCCAGAGTCCGTGCATAAGCTCTTATTTGTTAAATTTAATTAAAAAGAACTTTATTTTCTAAGAATGTTTTTATACAAAAATAAATCAACATGTAAATTGCAATTTTTTAATGAATAAAATAATTTGGATCTGGTATGTACAAAATTAATTTTCCAAAATACTTTCGTGTACCTAGTTCCGAACGAGACAAATTTAAACTTGAACTTCTAATGGTTGGTTGTACGTATGCCCCCTAGAAATAATATATTTGTTTCTTGGTGATGGTAATAAAACTTGTGTTAAATTTGGCGGCTAGAAATTTAAACAAATATTTAAGTTAATATCTATTAAAAATTATAGGATTTTTAAATTTTTTTTTTATACTAAAAAAACAGATAAAACAATGATATTAAAAGGCCTTTGAGAAAAATGTTTTGCATAAATCATATTTGTTAAAATCTAAAATTCATACAAACAATTCCCCAACGATTTTACCCACAATATGCATTTAATACCTTGAGAAAAAGTAGGCCATTATTTAATACACATTCTTGGGTCATTACCTTAAAAAATTAAAAAAAAAAAAAAAAATTGTATCAAATAATTTCTACCAACTGTTAAAAATATTTTCCAGAGAAAAATACACAACAACATTTAGTAAGATATTTTAAGACAAGACTTATTTACTAAGAGAGTAAAAAATAATAAAAAGATAAATTAAATATTAAATTTAGGCGCTTAGCGTTTATAGAATTATCAAAAAACAACTAATTAAAAATGTTAGATTGAGTAACTAAATTTAATGACAGTAATACAAAATTTTTTTAGTCGTTTGAACTCTTGCAAAAGATCCAGTCATTTTTATACATCATCATTTTGTCATTCGCTCAACTTTTCATCACAAATCTTTCATCTTTTTTTGTAGTTTTGTTATTCATTAAATATTGTTTTAGATTTTTTTCTTATTACTCTTATTTAAATTAAACTTAAGTTGATTTAAATTAAGTATGCGTCCTTTCATAAGTTAAATAGTTTGCATTGACGAATGTTTTTCTTATTTTTTATAAATAATTATAATATTTTTATTAGAATAGAGCAGTTTGAGTAGGCAGATAATATTAAGTTTTTAGGATACGTTTGATTTTATATTTCGTTTTAGTTGGTCAATTTTTCCCATATTAGCATGACCATACAGATATTTGGGGTGACATGCACTAAATATGGTATGAGACCTTTATAAAAACCACCCATACGTTCGTACCTCCAAGTTTGTTTAATGCAATCCAAAGTTCCTTGATAATTGTGATGGTGATCTTGTAAACGTGCTCGCACAACTTGGTAAGGGTAGGTAGCGGCAGCTGCAATCAATTTGGATATAGCTGCAAAAGCTAAATATTCCACCGTGTCCTATAAGCAGAAAAAATAGAAATAAAAAAATTATATTTAAATTATGTTTTTAATTGTTCAAATAAGTAATTCTAAAAAGTAGTATAGAGGGATTTTTATTAGTGTCAGACAGCCACTGCAGGACAAGTTTTTCATGCTTTTTGCATAAAAAAGCATGTTTCTCACCTTTTTCCAAAAAAGCTTTTTGGAATACACCTTGTATAAATTTGCATATTACTCTATGTCTTGACTAGCCAAAAACTTTTATCGCACATGGAGAGATCGTCGGCAGAATGAGGGGAGAACATTTGTTCGTGATCGTCTGTATGGAGAACACTACGTCGTTATGCGAACAATTGTTTGGACAACAATGTTTAAATTCGACCATACCATCAACAGTGGCAGAATATTGGGAAATGTTTCCAAAATTCTCTCAATACACATTCGCTGTAGATATGTCAAGCAATTTAAAAAAATAAATCACAAGATGTAGTTTTGTACGACGGAAATTCGCACAGAAGTTGATTGAAGATGTCATCTCAGAAATTGCTAAAAAAAAAACTACTGTTGCTAGATTAAAAATCATGACAACCGATCGCATCGGTAAGTGAAACAAGACCGGTTAACTTGATACCAAAAAATTCAGTGACTTTGTTAGGTCCAACAGACCAACGCCAACACTTAAGTGTTAAAATAATCGGTTACTCAAAATTTTTGATTTGTTTGTGATAATGAATATTTTTTAAATGCCAAAAGAAACTAAAAAAGACTTGAATGCTCGTATGGTGAAAGATAAACCAGGAATTTTAGTAGCTGATAGTTTAGTTCTGTTTTGTTTGCTTTGCAATTGTGTTGCTAATGGAAGCGAAATGTTTACCGTTCACCAACATTTTGGAACACGATAACATATAATTTTGCTGTAAAAAACTAATGCAATATCATTTATCCCCTTATATGAAATTAATAGTAAAAGCCTTAAATATTTCTTGGAAAAATATACCGGTTTACAAACTCAATACACTTTTCGAAACATGTTAAAGAACTCCGAATTAAATTAATAAACAAACAAAAAATTCGATATCATTAGACATTTGGAATACTCAATAAAGCGGGGAAAGAAAAATCGTAACTCCTAAACTTAGCCTATCTCGAACGAGGTAATGTTAGCTCTATGGCAGCATTTTTTATATATAGTTTGCAATTGCTATAGCCAAAAAGTATGTTTTCTATGTATGTTAATCGATTTATTTCTCACTTTTTGACTTAAATAGGTATTGAATACAAAAACTTTATGCTTTTGGTAACTGACGCAGCCTTACATGCGGTCTTCACAATCCGATCATTAAAAAATTATTAACCCAAAAATGTTATTTGTCTAGAAAATGCGTTCCATAGCATTAGAGATTTCATTCTTTAACATTTTGTCAATGTTAACTTGCTTGTTGAAAATTGCAAGTCTGATTTCCTTAAGGTACTGCATATGTATACTAGTACGTATGTATGTAAACTTGTTACATTATTTTTTTTATATGTAATTTCCGAGCGCCCTTTGACATTAATTAATGCATTCTATACATTAAAGACAATTCTGAATATACTTGCATAATAAAATTTGAAATTAAAGGACTCATTTTACATGAAAGGCGCAATAGAAAAAATTCAAAATATTGTGAATAAAATACTTATTAAAAAATTAAACAAAGCTTTAAATAGAAATGTTTGTCTTCAAATGTTGACCAAGAATAATTTTATTAAAAGCGAAGCCTCTATATGAATTAATATTATTTAAGTCTGCACCAGTAACATCCACGGATGTTGAACGTATATTTTCAATTTATTCTGCGGTTTTGTACGAAAATTTAAGAACACTTCAATATGAAAACTTGAAATATTACATATGATTATACTTTGTAACAAATATTTGTTGAAATAAAACTAATTAAAAATTATTAGCTGTTGTTTTTTTTTCAGATGTATGTATATTTTTTTAGGCCCTAATTTTATAAAACACAACGTAATGCCAGAATTTGTATGAAAAAGAAAATTCCAAAATTTGTTTTTGTTTTACATACAGTGTTGGACAAAACATATTGGACAACATTAGTATGTTTGATAAATTAACAAAATCTCTGTAACTATTCATGAAGTGTACCGCCAATTGTATTGAAATTACAAACAATTTTGTGTCATTGATTAAAAACAACAATTTAGCTTATTACAGTCAGATTAAACTAAAACTTTATTCAACGAAAACAAAAAACTGAAATATTTACATGACAAAACATATTGGACTTAACAATAAGTCTAATATTTGGTAGAAAATCCTTTGTTTTTGAGTACCGCCTTGCATCTTTTTGTCATGGAGGCTATTAAGTTGTTTATAATTTTCCTGTCTAGTGACTGCCAGGCATCTCCTATGGCCTTGAAGAGCCTATCTTTATCTCCTCCCACTCCATCGCGATTTATACTTCTGTTTACAATTTCCCAGAGGTTTTCTATCGGGTTAAGGTCTGGGGATTGTGTTGGCCACTCCATAACGTTGATCTGATTACTCCTAAACCAATCTTTGACACATCTCGCAGTATGTTTTGGGTCGTTGTCCTGTTGGAATTGCCATGATAGGGGCATATTCCACTCAGCGTACGGGAGCATGACATATTCCAAAATTAATCTATCCATGATGCCATTAATTCTATGGAGGGGCCCAACACCATTCCCGGAAAAACATCCCCAGACCATTACACTGCCCCCTCCGTGCTTTACAGTCCCTTTACAGTATAAGGGATTCAGTCTTTCGTTAGGCGGTCTACGAATTCGAATATTTCCATCCGGATGGAAGTTAAATTTCGACTCATCGGAAAATAATACCGTTTTCCATTTGCTTTCGGTCCAGCTGAGGTGCTCCCTGGCAAATTTTATTCGAGCCAGTCCATTTTTGCGTGAAATATATGGCTTTTTTGCAGCACGGTAACTTTTGAGTCCAGCGGCACAGGCCCTTCTTTGAACTGTCCTGCTACTTATTGTAAGTTTGAGTGTATTGACAACGTCGATAGCTGATTTTTCGGGATGCTTCTTCAGTATTCTGACAATAAGTTGATCATCCCTCAAATTTGTACATCTTGGTCGTCCTCCACGGTGAATTGTTGCAAGTCTGCCCGAGGTTTTAAAAGTTTTTATAATAAAAATTACGGTTTGTTTGGGTATTGAAAACTTTTTACAGACGTCTTTTTTTGTGGCAAACCATTAAGAAACTCCGTTATAATCAGCTTTTTAAAGTGTACGTTGTATTTTGATCGAGCCTTTGTCAAAGGAATTCTCAAAATAGAAGCTGAGCTAGTAATTTTTTAACAATACCTTCGTAATAACCTACCTTCTTCTTATGAATGTCTTTGGACCACTGACAAAAGGAGAATGAATGAGAAAAAAAAATCAGTTTTACTCACTTGTTACAAATATTCTCATTTCTGAATTTTCCATCACAATTTTGAGAACATTGTCAGCAGTCCAATATGTTTTGTCGCATGCATTTCTGAGAGCATGACTTTCTAAGTATCACATGGGAAGATAAAACAACAACAAAACTCCAAGTGATATTTTTTTGATTGCTTTGCTCTTCACGTTTCATATTTATATATCGATCGTATACTATCGCAATGTAGAAAGATAAAATTTGTGAAAAATTACATATTTTGGTTTAGTCCAATAAGTATTGTCCAACACTGTACATACAAATGTTGTGCCTAAAAAAAGATATCAATGCCACAAAATATTAAGCGTTGATTTCCTTTTCAAAAATCAAAAATTTATATGAAAAACAATACAAAAAATGTATAAATTCGTTAATGTTTTCCATATAAAATTGGGAATATATGCATACTTATTTTAAAAATAGTTATGCACATTTAAACTTGCGCTGCTTATTAGTCAAATGGTACTTAAAGATTTCGAAATTGAATCGTTTTTAAAAGTTCCAGCTATTCCAGTCTATTTTCACAAAGTCCTATTTATGAACGTTTTTAAAAGTTGTTCAAGTTTTCATTAAGAAAGAAAAAGTTTTCTGACATGGCCTTTTTAATAGGTGTTTTATACGTAAATAAAAGAGTTATAAAAACAGCATTAAAATAAGTGAGTCGTATTTAATTTTATTTATTAGATCACGGACTTAATTCGGCGGAGAAAAAAGTTATGAAAACAGCATTAAAATAAGTGAGTCGTATTTAATTTAATTTATTAGAACTCGGACTTAATTCGGCGGAGAAGATTTTTGCGGGACGAAATTCAATTGTGATTGCATTAATGGGAACATTGTCCTGATAAAAAATCACTTTGTTGTTTCCCCAATTTGTCAATTTGAATTTATTTCAATACTTGCAAAGCCTCGCCAGATAAAGAATTTTCTGGTCGAGTAAATAAGATTTTTGTTAATACATATATATAAACTTTTTAATTTTGATACATATTTCTCTTCGTTAATTATGTTGTTAATTCAGAACACTGAATTTCAACATTTTATTTTACTATTAGGGGGCGATTCCTTAGCTTTTAATTTCATTTGAGATTTCTCCGAAGACCAAATACTGTTAGTTATGGAGAAGCATCGTTCTTTTGCAGCTTTAGACGCAGGCAGAATCGATGGAAAATCGACTACTGTAATTTTAACTGATTTCAACCTTTTATTATAATTTTAGTTCAATAATTTTAAAGCACTAGGTCTTTTTTTTTATAAAATTTTTTTAATAAAACAATTTTATTTATTAAATTCAATATTTCCCCACGGCTTTGTGGAAAATGTTTTCATATTATATTCGATTCATAATTCGCGCGTATTATAAATATAAAAACAATGAAATAAAAAAAACAACACATTAAATATTGGGTGTTGTTGTAAACCAATAACACTTACTGTATGGTAATTCAGCAGGTTAAGAAAATGCCATTGATATTCAGTGAAGGAGTGTAGTAAACATTCATGACAAAAATATAAAAGATAGTAACAGAAATTCTTACTATTCTTCTACTTCACCGGAAACTAAGAATGCAGGGAACAATCTAAATAATAAGAAAAGAGATGATAGTGTTTTTCTAACCGCCAGGCCAATTAACCGAAAGCGCTCATTGTCCGCAAATATAAATATATTTGCCCCAGAATCAACGAACTCATCAAATAAAATTCAACAAATTAACATTACAGGTGCTATACCAAAAATAGTACAACAAGAAAAAGAAACAGCTACTGTATGCAAACCCGTGAAAACTGGTATTAAAAGGTACATAACCATAACCAAGAGGAAGGCCAGCCCTAAATCTTCGCAACAAGAGCGCACCGCCAAACAGTATATAGGTTCTTAAGTAGCTGCAATGTCGTTTAGTGAAAATAGATTATCTGTTTTTGCTTTAAGCGAATAAATATCCCCACTAATTTACTTGCGTGAACAATCATCAAAGGCGATTGTAAATATACTGTGTCCAACTCGTAGGTAAAAAAAAATTCTATGTTGCTTCTATACGGAGAGGAAAAATGCAAGAAACAATGATCCAAGCTTACACGAAGAAGAATTATCGGCTCATCACAATTCGACTCAATGCAGAAATTATGAACTATTATAAGTATAAACCCCCCTGTTTGATAATTGTTGTAAAGGCCATTGACTGTTCTGTTCCCAGTAAGGAAACAAAAAGTGTCATAGAGGCGGAAGGTTACGTCGTAAGGTTAGTGAATAATATTCTAAATAAAAATAAAGTTCTCCAACCTATGCATCGTGTTAAAATTATATTTAGTGCAACCCAGGTAAAATAAAAAAAATAAAAAATGGTTCATCATATATACAAGTTGCGCTGCCTTCTGCAGAAGAACCACTGAAACGTAATGGTCTGTACACCAACTGCTAGGAATTCAGGCGCACAACAACGTATTGCAAGCTACCATCCGTATGCGTTGTTTGCAGCACTACGCACCGGTCTTTGGAATGCAATTCTTCCAAAACAGACTACTCCAAGTTTAAAAAATGCAGTTTCCTTGGCTTCATGCTAGTACACAAGCTACCAGGGGTTTGATAATTGTTGTAATCCAAACTATTCGTAAGCACAACCACTGAGAAATTAATTACCCACTGTTAATGCCAATAGTTCCAACGCCTCAAATAGTTCATATGCCTCAAAAGAAGGAGCACAGACATCCCTCACGAACAATGCGAGCTCAATCGAGAATCTAATACAAACACTGAATAATTTCATGACAACTTTGTAGGGTATGTTCCGCGCACCCACACATGCTTCTGTAAGTTTTGGAAGTTCTGGAATGCGAACGGGATCTCCCAACATAAATATCAAGTAGAACATTCCCTGCTAACACGTCAGTATATTGCTAGGCATAAAATCGAACACCATCCATTTGCCGGGTTCTTTGCTACACTAGGACAAAAGTTTATTGCTGCTGGCGATTACAATGCAAAGCACAGATATTGGGGTTCCATACACCTTAGTCCTAACGACAGTCAGTTGTATTATATAGTTCAAGCAAACAAGCTGGATGTCGTACCTAGCAGTAAACCCACCTATTGGTCCACAGACTTTAATAAGTTGCCAGTAAAAAACAGTAGTATGACCTATCTTCTGATCATTCACCTACAATTGTTATTTTACACGACAATTTAGTCACTGCATCTGAAGCTCATATTTTCTACCCAAATAGAGATACGAATTGGTTAATATATAAAATATATGTGAGCTCTCACTTATCTATAAACATCTCACTGAGAAATCTAACCGATATTCAAGCAGCCGTATATCATTTTACAGACGTCATGACTACCACAGCCATAGTTGCAACGCCTACAAAGCCATCAGTTAAAATGAAATCGTACAAGGCAGCAGGATATATACAGATGCTCGTCATTGAGAAGAGAACGCTAAGAAGGCAATGGCATAATAGTCGTTCGCCACACATAAAAATGCAAATGAACTTATGCCAAAAAAAACCTTACGCTATAAATTGAGACAGAAACATGAATTCGTTACCGGCAGCTTTTTAAAAATCTTGTATCCAATGAAAAAAACGGATTATAGCCTGTGGAAAGCTGTAAAGCACTTACAGTGTCCTGTTGCTTTCGAATCCCCACTAAGACTTGTAGACCGTACTTGGGCTAAAAACTCAAGTGAAAAGGTGAATGCATCGCGAATCACTTAAAGAAGGTTTTCGCACCACATGATATAAATAGTTCCACTATTCCAATTATTAGTGACACCGTGAATAATGCTAGCAAATTTCGATCATCTTTAAAATCGACAATTAGAGGTCCATCCCAATTGTCTGGCACGGTATTTATTATAATTTGATGGGCACTAGATACCTAAAAAAGATAGACACATTGTGCATGGCGAGACAGCTCTCCCAACCCAATCATAGATAGTATATTAGGATTTGAATAGAATAAATTAATTATAACATTGGTTATAATTAATAAATGATAATATAGAGCTAAGATTTCAATACTTATTGTAAATTTCTCTTCAAAATTGTCAACAAAATAAAATTTAAGTTAAAAAAAATATTGATTGTAAATTAAAGTTTTGTAATAAAATTTATTTCCTGATGATGCTACATAAAGGCGTAGCAAAATATTGAATTAAATAAAAAAATTGGTATTCCGTGTTTTGAAAATAATTAAATACTTTTCCGGCAGTGTAAACTTGAAAATATAAAACATTGAATAGTTGCCAAAATTAAAAGTGAAATAATTAAATTGTATGAATATAAAATGAAAGTATGACGAAGCTTACAAATAAATACAAAGAAGTAACGCGAAAATAAATATATATTAAATATATGATCATGTGATAGAAGTAAAGAAGATAAACACGTTTTTTATTTGGTGTTTAGAAAACAATACAAACATGGGAGATCTACGAAACTAATGCAAGAATCAGTATCATGACAAAAACAAACAGAAAATCAAAAGGAAAATTTCAAATGTTTATTTGTATCATGAAAACTAATATGCAAAATTACTAGAAATGAAATGATGCGCTGTTAGATATGATTTGTATACATATTTGAAACTATGTATGTATATTGTTCTAACAAATTCCATCTGATCTAGTTCACTTTCTTACTTTTTATCTCCTTTTATTTTTTTAATTAATTATTAAGAAAAAACAATTCAACAATGTGATCACTTTTATCGAATATAGTAAGTTAAATTTCATTAGACAGACTCTAGCAGTATTTTCAGTGCCGCTAAACGCTAAACACGTCCTTAACATATTTTGGGTTTTTATATTTCTTAGAAATGAAGGAAAACTTTTGTTTTCAGAAAGATTTTTTTTGAACTAAATGCTAGTAAACGCATAGTAGATAAACGTATAATCAATAAAAATATGAAAATGTAAATGAAAAAGTGATATCGTTAAAAAAAACATTAAATAAACAGTATTAACGAGAATACACAATACGTATTTAGGTATTCATTAATAACTAACCAGTAACAAATATACAAACAACGAGAAAAGGTTTACAACATTTGGAACAGATAATTAGTTTCCAACGATATTAAAAAAAAAATCCTATAAACCAAAAACTTTCTTACAAAAGCTTTAAATTTATTCATAAATTTAAACTTTTATGAAGTCCCTAGGAAGGTGTTAGTTATCCTTCAACTAAAACTAAATTTATATTTTTTTATTAAAAATAAAATAATTAATTTTAGCTAATTTTATATAAAGGAAAATAAAAAAAATCTAATTTTGTGTGTAAGCGCATATTTTAAACAATTTTATAAAATTAACGTTAATAAGTTTCGTTATTGTTGAAAAATAATTTATTAAACTAAAAAAGAGTTAACTAAAAATAAATAAATTAATATAAAAGAAGAAAATCCCAAAAGTTTTTCTTATAATAAATATGCAAAATTGTGCAAAAATTGCCAACACTTGCTATTTTTTGCCTTTCTACCTAAAGGCAAGTCAGAAAAATAAAATAAACATTTTTTGTTGTGGGGCTTTTTGTTAAAACTTTAATGTTTTTTGTCTTGATTTTCATTGGATTTCCCATTTGGTATAAAGAATTTCGGGCATAAGACTTTTAAGTTTTTTTTAACAACTCGGGTAAAGGTTTCTGATGAGCTGCTTTAAGCAACCAGCGAAATACGCATAAGGAATAGCTCATCCATCCTCAACAATGAATTGCATTATTTTATAAAAAAAAGAAGTTGAGATTAAAAAAAATAGCTAAAAGTAATTTATTTTGTTTTTTAATACAAAAGAATAAAATCCCAAAAACTCTTTATATAAATTCTTCTTATATGTAATTAGTTTATGAGTTTCTAGATAAAAATACCACAAATAATTTAAGAAAACTTACCAATTTCGTATCGATTGGTAATTTTCGATATTCATTATAGAAATTCTTCATTTCTTCATATGTCATAAATTGTATGGCACCATGAGAAACACCCAGCATGCCAGGAACAAAACCCTTCAAAATACAAATAAATCAATTAAAACAATTAAAAGAAATGAAGTTCTTTTTGTATACCTTATACAAGCCTCTAATGCCTTCTTCTTTGTAAATTTGTGTCAGCGCGTGTACCATTCCACGATATTCTGAACCTTTGCCCTCTGCTTCGTATTGTAAACATAACCGTGTCTTTACCACCCAAATGGGATTTGTTAAAATTAATGTCAAGGCCCCTGATTCGGCAGCCGCCATCATATGCATAGCAGGTCCCAGTGGCAAAGTGGTATTGCCACCTTGAATGAAAGTCTTAATGCTATTGTAACTGAGAACAACAAATTTTAAATCATTTTTAATACTATTCCCAAATATAATTATATAGATCGTTTGTAATACTTACAACATAAAGTATAAACCCCAGGATGAACCGGAACCACAGACATTTGGTGTTACACCTTTGTACAGACCTCGAAAACCTTCCTGGCGGAATATGGTGGCAAATGCACTGCTCAAACTACGATATTGTGGTACAGCTGCAGTGCGGCCATCGTTAACTGTAAATGAGAATTGGAAGTCATCAAGTTATGTTAAAAAATATTTATTTAAGAGATAAATAAAGAAATAAAAACACTTTTTAACAAATAGAAACGATTTAATTTCACCTTTAAATTCAATCTTTTTCGACGATTTTTAATACTAAGAACGACTTTACGTAGTAAAGTACGTTAAGTAAGTTAATTCTTACATCAGAATAAGAATCAAATTAAAACCTTTTAAGGGTTATTGGACATAATTTTCATTTATCACTTGGTCGCATGTACATATTCGTTTACTTGTAAAGTAAAAACTTTTAATACAATTTATCTAAATCTAATATTTTTGAAAAGTTTTTAACAAGTTAAGAAGAAGCCTTTCAGTAATCAATATTTTCATTAAGATTTGCTCGTAATCATGGTAAATTGATTAATTGATGTTGCAATTTGGAGCCCATATAGCTACTAAAAATAAGGCTGGCATAATATGCAATCTAAGAATGATTTTATTTTTTATATTAATTGCAGCCACTTTTTCCTTTTTGTTGAAAAGTTTTAAATTTCATCAATTAATTATCCTATTTACATATTTATACCCTAAAGATATTAAATAAAAATTTTGTTCTTTCAATATTTTTATTCACAGTCGATATTTCATTTATTTAACTCAATTATAATTGATTTTTAAATTAACAAGCGATAAGTCTCTAAAACCACTTTCAATTGTTAATTTATGATCTAGTGAGCATGGACACTACATAGTCCCCCCAGGTTCAGTTTTATATCCTACTTAATATTCAATACACATTTCATATTTTAAAATAATAAAAAAAGAAAACAACAGCCACTATACGCAGATAAAACTGCTTTAATAACAACAGAAAAAGTTTCTAATAGTATATTTAAGAAAATGGGGAAAATATTGTGTTCTTGTAACGTCTACTGGTGAAAAGTGGAACATCAAATGAAATACAGTTTTAAACTTTTCGGAAAATATATGCAATTTCGTATAAAAAAAACGATTTAAAAGAGCTGATTGTTAAAATATTTATTTGCTTATATATTTTTGTTTTGATTAATTGACTAGTTTTTACAGGTTTTCCGTTCGCGTACTTTTTGGTACGAAAGTATTTTCTGAAAATTGCGAATACTGAAGAAAAACGCATTTAATGTACTTTAGTGGAAAAGTAAACGAACAGAGCCAATAAGTATACGGAAAAACTTTGGTTGCTTTGAAAACGTTAATAAAAAAGTAGACATTTTGCTAATGAAAGGACAATGACGCTGTTATTAAACAGCGTACTTGTTGTTAGAAATAGAGTTGACTTAAATTGATACAATTTATACAATTTTAGTTGTCAAAAATGTGTTATATTAACTGGATGAAAATGAATTTGGTTATAAAAAAAAATTAGCAATTCCATTAGGTTGGGTGGGACATAATGACATATATTATCATTACATATATTGTCATCTACGAACAACTTGGCCCTGAATGTTTTAATACATTTTAATCATTAATACATTAATATCACGGACGACAATCTTACTACAACGAAACTGCAAAAATGTGCAAAAATAAAAAAAAAATTATTGGCTTCTAAAATATGGTAAAAAATATTGTTTCCAATACTATGTACTTACTATATATGACATTCAAAACAGAACAATTAAAACGGACCAGACTGAGGACTACACCTTCTCAGTTAATATATATATATATATATATATATATATATATATATATATATAGTGTTGCAATCTGGCAACTGACAGCTCTATCGTAAAGTTGGACATTTTCGAGGTTAGACGTACTCAGAACGTTATGACATACAAGCGATATTTGTGTTGTTATCAGTAACTTAAAAGATTCATATCATCCCAAAAATGAGATTAAATCGTGAATATTTTCGTGCGATTATTTTTTACAACTTCCGACGTGGATTAATTCAGCAACAGTGCATGGCGATGATGCTCCATCAAGGACCAGTATTTGTCGATGGTATGGTGAATTCAATCGTGGTCGTAGTTCACTCCAAGACGAATTTCGTGAAGATTGTCCAAAATCAGTTGTTGTTCCAAAAACCATTGATGCTGTGCGTGAACTCATACTGCAAGATCGTCATGTGACCGATCGTGAGATTGAGACAACCTTAGGCATTAGTGGGACCAGCATACATTCAATATTGCATAAACATTTGACTGTCAAAAAAATTTGTTCGCGTTGGATCCCACACAATGTGTCAATCGCTCAAAAAAAGACTCGTGTCGATTGGTCGAAAGAAATGCTCAAAAAATACGCTCGCGGTGCTTCGAAACACGTCTATGACATCGTGACAGGTGATGAATCGTGGATTTACGCATATGAGCCCGAAAGTAAACAGCAGTCGACTGTACGAGTGTGTTAAATGCAACAAAAATTGTTCGCGCACGAAGCACTTCCAAGCAAAGGTCGCCTGTTTTTTCGGAAAAACTGGACATGTCGCAACCATATCACTAGAACTACGCAGAACTGTCAATTCTGAGTGGTACACAACCATTTGTTTGCTAGTTGTCTTTCAAGAAATCATGAAAACCAACCGCCGAAGACGGATCACTCTTCACCACGACAATGCGAGCTCTCACACATCGATTGAAACAACTGCATTTTCAAGCACCCAAAACATCAATTTGATGAGCCATCCGCCGTATAGTCCTGACTGGGCACCGAATGACTTCTTTTTATTCCCGTACGTAAAAAACAAACTTAGAGGTCAACGTTCTCCGACACCTTAAGATGCGGTTGCTGCACTCAGAATGCATGTTTTGGAGATACCTCAATGAAAGTGGCAAAAGTGCTTCGGCAATTGGTCCAAACGCATGCAAAAGTGTAGTAGATTTCAAGGGGAATATTTTTCAAAACAATAAAGTGATTTTCGATGATTAATATTTGTTTTTGTTCTATAATGCCGAAATATAAAATGCAACCCTCGTATAACACTTTCGCATTTTTCATTATTGTGGTACAAGAAAAATTAGTTCTTAATATTCGCATTAATACTAAAATGTTAACTAGTGTTAGTAATTTCTATTAGCAGGCACTAACACCACCTAGACAAATATCCAAATATTATTTTGATGCTATAGCAGTACACACGAACATTTTTGAATTAATGTCGTCACATAGGCACACACGTGTCCATTGCGCCAGCAGCAGTGACAGTCGTAACCTAGAGGTCGATAGGTACCGCACCGGCGCACAGTGGCACATTTGGCGAGAAGGCGGTCAAAAATCCGTAACTTTTGATTGGATTGGAATTTTGATATGAGTTTTTTTTTTTTTGGTAGGTGGGATTTTAAACTTTAGTTTTTGATAAAAAGCATAAAAGTCGACCGACAAAAAAATAAGTTACGAATGGTTTAATATTCGTTACCATTATTAATTGAATTTGAGTATAAAAGAGGAGTGTTGAAACATTAAAAAAATATTTTTTTTAATATGTCCTATTCTTATTGTTACAAATTATAATTATTAATAGTTTTGTAAACTAAATCTTGTCAGGAAACGCCAAATTTTGGCCACCGTAATATTTTTAAGCTTAAAAGCAACAAGGGCCAAAGGTTGGTTTTTTTAAACAGCCTTTTGAAATAAAAAATTTAAAATTTTTAAAAAGTTAAAATTTTCTTAATAACGCAACGTTTTAATGAAAAAATCCTATTTTAGTTAAAGTTTTATTTTATTTTTAAATATTTCTCTAACAAGTTATAAAACAAATATTGATTAATTTACATACATACGTATACTTTCAAATCAAAAAGCCACTATACATTAAGCAATTTTAGTAAAAATTTCTTCTAAATAGCATTGATTTTCATCTTCTAATAGTTGTTTAGCCTCCTCTTCTAATTCGACTGGAGTTGTTTTACCATTTTTGTCGAATGTTGGACATATATGGATCTGAAGTACACAACAAAATGGTGATAAGGTCTTCCTTCATTAGTACAACATCTAGACATATTTCTTGTGCTATGTTCGCGAAAGAATCTGTAGTCTTTATTCTTTTTTCTTGCTCTTCTTCAGACAGATCTCCTATTGGTAGCATATTATGTTGAATGATTTGTTCCCCATGATACAAAATTTTATGAACCGTTGAAGACATATATCTCCAAGAGTATTTTTCATTGTAAAGTGCAGCTCTTTTATTGGCGTAATCTCCAAATTTTTATGCATTTATCTTTCTGCTTCATGCTAAAACTTGTAATATGATTTTGAATCGTCTTATTAACTCATAATCTACACCTGTGATAGATGCTGCAGTTTCTGGATCGGAAAAAAATCTTCTTGCAGTATTTCCATCATTCGAATTTCCTTCTCTTTGTTTAGGTTGGTCGATTATAAGGCCTAGCTGAAGATATCTTTCTTGAATATGTTCTTTTTTTCTTTCGTTTTTCTGAATTTTCTTGACTGTTTCTTATGGTTTCGCCTGAAGAACCAACTTCCAAATCATAAGCCAATTTAAGAATATGCTCCATAAAACGAAACCTAGTATGAAGAGGCGACAATCCAAATTCGTAAGCTTCCTTAAAGCTATCGTCTTGTGCTGGAGGTTGATTTAATTGGTTTGATGTCTTTTGGCATTGACTCTGTTTCCGTTTAAACTTGCGCAACTTTTCCATCAAACATTTCGATGTCTTTTTTTGTTAAACAGAAATTTTCTGCCCTAATTTGTGTGTTCGTATATTTTTGTGCAATTAGTATGCGTATCTTGTTTTGCGGTCACTTTAAGACTAATACGGACACGATTTTAAATATTTATATAATAATTTTACCCATATGCAGTTACACATTATAACCTTTGTGGCAAAAATAAACAGGTACTAAGAATAATCAGGTACAGATCATCTCATGCAGTGTGGGCGCACATCTTTTGTGTACAAAATTGTGTTATTCAATTAAGCAAGGAATTAGCTTACATTTCCTCACCTATGTGATAATAAAACTTACATTTGAAAGAATGCCATAATAAACATGTGCATTCACGTATTTTATTTAAGACTTCCTTTTTAATTATTTCATTATTCTGGATTCATAAGTCTTTATGATCTTATTGTTTTATGATATATTTGTCATTACCAACTCTAATGGGTAACCAAAATTTCATTGAATATTTAGATTTTGAAAAAGTGATAGGTACAATATAGTACATTTGTATATTACTAGATTCTATCGCAAAAGTTATAAACGCCATGTTTCACGGAGATTTGAAAAAAATTTCGCTTTACCTTTGTGTTAAAAAGTTAAAATAATTCAAAAATAACTCTGTAGAAAAAAAGGTTTTTTTTTAAATTTCATATGTATTAATAATTTTTGTACAAAATACCTGACCTTTGGTCAGAAAAATTGGTCTGGTGCACACGGGCGCAACCTGGCTCACATATAATGGTGTATAGGTGTGTAGGGGAGGTTTTGGGCTATAACACAGAGAAATATCTTTTTGACGTGGTTTGACGGGAGGGAGTTATGCCCTATTAAGCACGAGATTTTTGAAGAATTTTGACCTTTTTTAAAACAAAATATTTAAAACTTCTAAAAAACGTAACGAGTTTATTTTGCTAGCACTGATAACTAACAAACTGCATAAGAAAAAACAATTTATTTTGATTTGATATCTTTTAAAACAAGTTATAGTAATTTGAAAATTAGAATTTACTAAAAAAAAATTTCATTTTAACAAAATATTCAGAAAGTCTATTTTGGACCACACTTTTCAGTGTGTTATAGTTGGAACAGAGTTCTAAAATGTTTGCCTCTCGAGGTTTACTGGTATTTACTTTCAAATGAATAAGAAAACACTGGGATCGGTAACACCAAAAAAAAATGATTTTTGGCCGCCTTCTCAAAATATGTGCCACTGTGCGGCGATGTTAAGAAATCCGCTGCCAGCCTGAAAACAGGTGCTTTCAGATTCAAGAATGAGGAATATTTAAAGGTATTTCGGACCTCTTGTATTCGGCATGAAAATAATGCCAAGCAGGTTCCTGATGCCTTAGTACTTATATATCGCAAGTGCACTCTAAAAAAATCATCAGATATGTATGCATGTACGTATGTATGTGTATATATTGCCAGTATTAATATTACGAATTACAAATGATATTTTTTATTTCGATATTGTTTTTGGTTATTTTTCATTAACAAAATATTTAGTTATGTGGATTTTGTTTTTATATCTTTTGTTATAAAAGAATTAACAATTCACGTGACTGTATATATTATTGTTTTTATTTTTTGATAGGAGTAAATATTGTTTTTTATTTTAGCTTCGTTCGTTTACTGTTACAGTAAAGTCCAAAGAAATGTGTACTTACTGAGTATGTCGTAATAATTGTGTAGTACTGTTGGGTGAATACGGCAACTTTTTTCTAAATGAGATACCTTCACTTACTTGCGAATAAAATCAGAAATTGTGCAACGGTTTTAATGAAATATGACCTGTTTTATAAAAAATATATTCATCTCTATTCGTGCAAGAAAGTACAGAATTCATAAAATGTTCGATTTATTATAAATATTTAAAAATCAATAAGTGTTAAATTTTGCTCGAAACCCACCTCTTTGAAACAACTTCCCTATTATCTCCGAAGCTAATGAACAAATTAAAAAATTGTGCTAGGATATTTCGTAGGTAATTGGAATACGGATTTCTGTTTACGTATTTTATTTTAATCGGGGTTATGGTAGCATATGCCGTGTAAGTTATTTAATTCTTCGTATAAAAATTTATCCCATGAATTAACTCATCAATTACTAAAAATGTGACTGATATGCTGAACACTCCATTCCCGAACCAGAAAATTAGATTTCTTTGTCACCCGGTTTTATGCTTCATTTTTTGTTTTAAAGATTTTAGAAAATTTTAAATGCAAACAATTTTAATGTTTGTTTGTTTACGTTTTTCAATCATGTTTTTTACTGAACTTTACTAGAAAAATTTGTAAAGTTAAAACTTGCAGGTTGGTATTTAGTCATTGATCTGTAATTTTATTCTCTCAATTTGAACTTTCATTTAATAAATTTAGGGTAAACGAACGCATCCATGTAATTTATAAATTTAGCACCTTTTTAATGTTGCTAAGCATTTAAAAAGTGCAAAAACAAAACTAGTATTTTTAATCATGTGACTAATTTAGAGGAGAAATGCTTAAACTGTAAATGTATACGTCAGACAGGGAAAATACATGACGAAATTAACGTAACCTCATATAGGATCAAATAAAAATAAACAATTAAATTTATGTAGAAGTTTACAAATTCAGGTCAACTTTTGGACTTCAGCAACGGAAAGTTATTAATGTTATTTGGCGTGCTGAATTCGAATCTCCGCTCGGTTTCTTCAAATTGGTTCTAGTTTTCGAGGCATACCTTTTTGTCAAACAGGACCTAATTGGAGAACGATTTGTCCTATTCAGTTATGAAATTCGATAATATTATCGATAAGCTGTGCCAACATTGTATTAAATCTGCTCAGTAGTTGAAGAGATACGAGGGCAGATCAATAAGTCCATGACTTTTCGAACTTCCCTCGTAGTTATACGAAATGCAACCCTGTTCCCATCAAGTACCATCTTTTAATAGACTACTGTCAATATTTGAGCAAGTGCGTTATTTATTTTGCGTTTAAAAGCTGTTCAAAACATAAAACATAAAAATTTGTCTAAAAATAGAAAAAACTGAATTTCGAGTGCTCATTAAACATTATTTTTTGCGAAAGAAAACCGTCAATCAAACCAAGGGAAAGCTCGATAAATACTATGGGGACTCTACACCATCGATTTCAATGGTAAAAAAGTGGTTTACTGACTTTCGTTGTGGTCACACAAGTACAAATGACGCTGAACGTTCTGGACAGCCAATTGAGGTCGAAAAAAACCTCGATATGGCGTTGGCCGATCGAAGAGTAAAAGTGCGTGAGATTGTTAATGCCATAGGCATTTCACATGGCAGTATGGTTTCGATTTTAAATGATCACCAGGGTTTAAGAAGGTTGTCTGCAAGATAGGTGCCGCGTTTGCTTTCAATTGACCATAAACGTAAACGTGTGACAGCTTCAAAGTATTGTTTGGAGTTGTCTAACCGCAATCCGAATGAGTTTTTGCGGCGTTTTGTAACTGTGGATGAAACATGAATCCATTACTGTACTCCGGAGCCCAAGCAGCAGTCTAAACAACGAGTTTCGCCGGGTGAACCTGCTCCGAAGAATGCCAAGGTAAGTTTGTCGGCCAATAAGGTGATGGCAACAGTTTTTTGGGATGCACGCGGGATAATCCACATCGATTACCTTCAAAAGGGAAAAACAATAAACGGCGAATATTATGCCAACTTATTAGACCGATTTAATGAGGATTTAAAAAGAAAACGACCTCATATGGCACGGGTGCACACGTGTGCAGTCTGAATGGCAAAACTCTATGAATTGGGCTACGAATTGGTACCTCATCCGCCATATTCTCCGAATTTAGCCTCTAGTGACTATTTCTTATTTTCAAACCTAAAGAAATGGCTCGGTGCAAAGAGATTTAGCTCCAACGACGAAATTATTGACCAAACATATACCTATTTTAAGGACCTCGAAAAATCCTATTTTTGGAAAAACTGGAGAAACGTTGGACTAAGTGTATTGAGTTAAAAGGAGATCATGTTGAAAAATAATTTTTTGTTTTGCAAAAAAAAACTGTGTTTCATTCAAAAAGTCACGTACTATTGATCCGCCCTCGTATCATGGAGTCTTATGCCCAAAATATTTTGGTTACAATAATTCATAAGAAGTAAAACCGACAAAAATTAGGTTTTTTTATGTTCCAAACAAAACGAGCATATGCACATAATGGTAAATTGCGCCAAATAGAACAAACCCTTATCAAGTTATAGTAACACATGTATGTCGTGCCACTTCCTTTATTTCGGAGGTAAGAGGTACATCTCGAAAACAAATACCAATATCGTTCGTTTGGTAATTTTTATTCAATATTTTTCCAATTTTCGGGTTATGTGGTGAATTGCCAAATTTTTCTGAAATTTCGGGTTTTAAGGATTTGACAGTTTGACAATTTTTGTTGTTTGAAGATGTTTTCACATTATATTACGTAATATGTCTTAAAAACTAACTTATTTAAAGAGCAGCAATGTTGTCTTTGCAAAAAGATAACGTCTTAACACATACTACGCTGGGCACACGTTTGTGGATATTATGCAATTGCCCATAATACCTGAAATCTCACCACAAAGCCCCCTATCCTAAACCCAAATGAAAACCTCGGGCCAATTTTTAAAAATTAAAATTATATGACATAAGCACCTTTAACGACTTAAAACAGGCTTTAATCACAGAGTGAAAGGTAAATTTCGAAATTTTTAAAAAACCAGCTTGTTGAATCGATGCTATCACGCTTAATTTAAACAACAAAAAGCAAAGACTAGATTTAGGATGAAAAATAACCAAAAACTATTTTTCTTCCAAAAAATTTAAAGATTATAATACACAATAAAATATCAGAAAGATGAGCCCCCAAATGTTTTCTTATCTGTAGTCTTTACTTAATATCATGCAAAATACCTTATTTGTTCTTGCTTTAAAAGGAGGAAACACAGAATTGTTGTTATCCAAATGATTCGGCTAAATTAATTTAAAAATACTCGGTAATACTTAGTACATATGCAGCGAGTTCTTTAAGATATTTTATTTAAAACGCTAAACGGTGAGAGCGGAAAGATAAAGAATGTGGCTGCATACACGCTGCAGAAAAAAAATCGAATAAAAATGCAAAAAGACTTTTTTGGGAAAATACTACATGTAATTAAAAAACACTTTCTAAATGTTACCCAACTTTCTAGAAAGTGGTGAATTTTTTATTAAAGCACTGTTGCACATTCTACCCTTAAATGAAATTGTATGTAAGTTATTTTACACTACTTTGTGCAACATAACTAGAAGATACTCGTTGTTTACTCGTTGTTTACTGTCAGAAAAATTGGTGTAATATACGAGTATAAATAACACATATGTCAGAAAATAAATCAATAATATTCCAGCATAACAATGATCTGAAACACGCAGCTCATGACGTGGTTTATGAATAATACGTCACCTATCTTGCCGCATACTGCTGTCCCAACAGTCGACCCTCACCAAACATATAAGGAAAGAATTATCTATAAGGAAAGAAAGTGCATTAAAAAAGGACAAGTAGGAGTGTGCAGTATGAAAATTAAAACTACTATTTATAAATTTTGTAATCATAACTTTCCGGACTCTTTTGCAGATCGCCTAAAATATTGCAATGGATACGCCAACCGTTGCTTAAGCCAAATAAACGTATAATAAACCAATAAACTTATAATAATCTGGTCTTAATCATTTTTCCCGTGAATTTATTTATTGAATAATTTATTTATTATTTTATTTCTTTACTCATAACTTAGCCATAATTAATTCCTGTAAAATCTTTTTGAATACCAGGTATTGTGGACGATAGCTCTAGTTTATTTTTAAATATACATATTTTTTGTGTACTTATATTTTTATAATAAATATGTTTTCCTGTTCCTTTATATTTGAAACTATTAGTTGGTGCTATTATGTGTATACTTTAGTCCGCCACTGCAAAGTGGCCTGAAGTAAAGAAATTGGTAAAAATATGGAAAACATCTGCACTAATTTGCATGTAAGAAATTGTCAGTCTTGTCTGCGAAAATCATTCGCGGCTTGCAACTTTTGTATATTCCCGTATAAACTCATTTTAATTATGTTTTATCAGAAGTAATCTACTCTCTATACAATGCAGCTTCATGCAAATCCTCTTTTATTGCATCTTCTTTAATTCCACTATGCATTGTATGTACATACATACATACATATGTATGAAAATAAATACTATTATTTTTTAGGAATAATGTGTATTTCCTTATCTAAAGAATTACAAAATTTTCCAGAAAAAATAACGCACTTTTCAGTTCCTGATAAGTTGTACTTGCCGACAATGGATTTAATCCAAAAGAAAAAAAAACAATTTTTATTGTAAAAATTCGAAAGTAAATAAAATGGTTCAATTGCGAGGAGTTAATCTTAACAGTTTGCATATAATATTCAAAATAACTATGGAAAGTTACAAAATTACATTTTATCTGTCGCTATCGGTAGACCCTAGATATAGATTATCTGCTATATGCAGAAATAATTTCTTATTTATAAACCTTTAAGGCCATATTCATAAACATTACAACGGGCATGGATCATTCCAGAATTTAATCAAATTTGGTATAGAGGAAATCCGTCAACCGGTTTGGAAATTATAGCTATATAAACTAAAAAAAAACCAAAAAATTACGGTACATGACATTTTTGAACTGTGATTGTAACTCTGCTATTAAAGATAGAAAGCTGGAAAAGGTGTCTTTTTTTAGCATTTTTAGATTCAATCATAAAAAGTTTGGGTCAATCAGAAATTATTGTCATTAAATTCAAAATCAAAATTTTAATTTCAAATTTAACAAAATCGGAATTTTTAATTTTTTTCAAAAAAAGTTATTGTGTACATTATCTTTTCAACAATTTGTTCACAAAGTTTCATTACGGTATTTTAATGGTGTCCCTCTGAAATAATTTTTTTTTCTAAATTGATACTCTGAAAAAATACACTTTACTACTTGTTGCCATATTACAATCCAATGTTTTATTATACACTCATCAAACACTCATAACACAGATTGCCTCAGATGTTTTTACACACAATCTCCATATTAAATAAATATACCATAATGAAATTAAGTCTGGATATTTACACTTTTTTAGTACAGTCTATTTATTTTCCTCGCCAAAACTTGGGATGCTGTAAACATCTCGTTTGCTGGGACTTGGTTATTGAAATAAATAAATTATTAAATATAAATCAACAATGTAAGAAACTCAATCACCCAATTCACTTTAGTTTTAATAGTATTATAACAAAACACTGTATTTTTAATAGTATTATAATAAAAACAGGTACAGTAAAACTTTAGTTTGATTGGATTAATTCAAATATAAACTATATGAATAAAAAATATAAACTATATGAATATAAAATATATATTAGACACTTAAGTTAGTTGTTTAACTGAGCACTTCTTCACTAAGAGATGTCTCACAACATGATGACTAGAGGAGACCCGCAGTTGCAGACATGTGCCATCTTCAGTGTCTAACATTTGAGTTGGTATTTATTTGTTCGTTGATCATCCGTCCGTCAAAGGATTTGTGTTTGTATATTTCCATGTTTTCTAGAATGTTCAATCTTCGTCCTTTGAGTAGTGTGTGTAGCAACTTAACTGTTTTTCTGATATGCGCTGGGTTACATTTTTTATTATATAGGTTTGCGAAGTTAGCTTCTGGGGTAGAGCTATTATTTTTTTATTTTTTTGTTAAAGTCTCTAATGTGTTCGCAAAGACAAACAAAGATACTGAAGATGGCACATAGCCGAAACCGGTTAGTCTCCAAACCAAATTTGACAAGCGATGACGAAAATTTGCTCCAAACAACCTGATGAGAAAAAACTTTTAACGAAATATGAATCAATTTGGGAATCTTGAGAAGAGAAAATGATTTTTTTATAGGTTGATTTGTAATGGAATGACCCTAACATGCATATTACGTGTTTAGTAGCTAAACTACTTTCGTAATTTTGTTTTTAAAATATGATCCTATTGGAATACCATCATGAAATTTGGCACATGTGTTCTAATAAAAAGCACAACAAAAATATATTTTTTTCAAGGAAATTACAGATTCCGATTTTTAATTTTTTTCAAAAAGTTTTTTTCTGGATTTTTTTAAAATTTTTGTCATTAAGCTAATATAGTCAAGTGACATATCAAAATTAAGCTCTTGAAATGAGCTCTAAAAAGAATGGTGAAAGTTTGAACTCTCTAGGTTGAATGGTTTCCAAACACGTAAAAAATCTGCCGATTTGTCAATATTTTAAAATTTACAACTCAGGAACTAAAAGTAAAAAAAATTGAAACTTTATATTTTTCATTATCTTAAAGGAAAGAACCAAATTACTAAATATTACCCATTTTGAATAACCTGAGGTCGAAAATTATTTTTTTATTGGTTGATTTGACATGGAATGACCCGCATATAAACCATTAATAAGCATGATTTTATTCAAAAACTATTGTTACGAAAGAATTTTATTGTAGGCTTAAAGTAGGTAGACACCTACAATAAATTTGGAAACTGCTTTAGAAATAGTACTCTTCCACAAACTAACAAAATTCCGCAGTATATCTTCTACTTTTTATGTTTTATATGTTTTGTATTATAAAATCATACTTTTCATTAGTCCCTTCAATTTTTAATTGGGTTTTCATAAAATAAAATAAAAATCAATGTAAGTATACAAATTATTTTATTGATACCTGGTAATTTTTTTGCTTTTTGGTTTTCAGCATAAAAAAAGGATTAGTGAATGCGGCAATGCCAAAAATGGTCGGACGGTTTCCCATTTCACTATGACTAACATGCGAACAACGTAAATTACGTCTATTTAATGATCGTTATATTTTCTTCAGCGACGAAGTGCTCATTTTTGACTCAATGGTTACGTGAACAAATAGAATTGCCGAATATGTTGTAAACAGCAGTCAGAGGTAGTTCAGGAGGTACAAATGCAGACTGAAAGATGCACTGTTTGGTGCAGTTTGTGGGCCGGCAGCATCATTGGACCGTACTTCTGCAAGAACGTTTAAAATGGCAACGGAACAGTCAATATAGCAAGGTATCGTGCGATGATTACGGACTTGTTTGGCCCAAAATAGAAGAATTGGAATTGGTTAACATACGGTTTCAACAAGACAACGACACATGACACGCGACACCATCCATGAACCTATTAAGAGGCGAATTTTGCGAGCAATTAATCCCACGTGTTGGGGCAGTCCATTGACCGCCAAGATCATGCGATTTGACACGACTATACTATTTTTTGTGGGGATACATTAGGTCTCTCGTGCACAGTGTCAACCTATCCACAATTCCAGCCCTGGAAGAGCACCTACGGCGTAGCCACAGCCATCATTTACATGAAATAATCTTTAAAAAGTAAATCGCACGCATTCATTTATCGCACAAAGTAAATATCTTTTGCAAATTTTATGTTTTTTTTTTTAATTTTTAAAACCCAAACGGTTAAAAAATCACCCATTAAACAATTAAAACGAATAAAAAGGGCAAGTTAATCAAATACAACTTGTATTCCTTACATAAAAAAAGTCGTGTAATTCTTGCTTGCTCATTTTTTTCTGTTAATATTACAACAACTTTTATGCTTGCTAAAAATATATTTTATTTTTTATTTAGATTTTATTAGAATTAAAATTATAATAATTCTTAAGGTATGCTCATATTTGACAAACATTTGACCACAAAAACGTAACCACTAAAAGATTATTACTATATTTTCCTTTATAGAAATAATCTCTTAGTAAGAATAGTGTATACTTAAGCTGCAGGGCAACATTATTTTGTTGAATCTTGTTTTGATCTTCCGACAGGGTATTTTGATATAAATTATTGGAACGAATTTCAGTCATTCCTTGTCAAGTTTGGTTTGGCGACAAACCGGTTTCGGCTATGTAATATAGCACCATATTTCAAAAGTTTGACTTCGTGTTTGCTGGATGATATAAAATATCAGGATGATATAAAATATCATAAGAGCACACAAATGGAGTTTCATTACAAAAAAATAATAATATTAATATGAAATAAAAACACATCAAGTATTTGTTATTAAAAAAAATTTTTGACAAATTCTTATAGCCATGTTTTCAAAATGCGACTTTTGCATTTACGAGGGCTGCTCTATATATTTCTGGCCTAATAGTGAAAATGCGAATATTTATAATCAAAAATGGTTTTATTGTTTTTCAAAGTATTCTCCAGCATGATTTATACATTGCATGCGCTCAAACCAGTTGTCGAAGCACTTTTTCCACTCCGATTGAGACACCTCTAAAACATGGTTTTTGAACACTTCAACAGCTTCTTCTGGCGACGAAAATCGTTGACCACGCATTTTTTTCTTGATGTGCGGAAACAAGAAGAAGTCATTAGGTGCCAAGTCAGGGCTGTACGGCGGATGACCCATTAATTCGACGTTTTGGCCGGTCAAAAACGCTCTGGTTTGAGCCGATGTGTGAGAGCTCGCATTGTCATGGGGAACAATGATTCGTCTTCTCTTGTTGGTTTTTCGAATTTCTCCCATGACTTCAGGCAAACAAATTGTAGTGTACCACTCAGAAGTGACCGTCCTACGTTGCTCAAGCGGAACAGTCGCCACATGACCAGTTTTGCCGAAGAAACAGGCGACCATTTGCTTCGAAATGCTTCTTCCACGAACAACTTTCGTTGGATTTTGCTCGTTTTTGAAGACCCACACGTTCGATTGTTATTTCGTATTGGGCTCATATGCATAGATCCATGATTCGTCACCTGTGACGATCTTATAAACGTCTTTTGAAGTACCGCAATCGTATTTTTGCAACATTTCTTTGCACCAATCGACACGAGCCTTTTTTTGAGCGACTTTCAAATTGTGTGGGATCCAACGAGAACAAACCTTTTTTACGGCCAGGTGTTCATGCAGTATCGAATGTATGCTGGTGGAAGAAATGTCCAAGGATGTCTCTATATCTCGGTATGTCGCATGTCGATCTTGCATTATGACTTCACGCACGGCATCAATGTTCTCTGGCATAACAGCCGTTTTTGGACGACCTTCACGGAATTCGTCTTTGAGCGAGCTTCGGCCACGATTAAATTCATTATACCAATTTTTCACAGTGCTATAATAGGATGGTGCTTCATCGCCATACAGAGATTTAAGTTCATCAATGCACTCTTGTCGTGATAATCCACGTCGAAAGTTGTGAAAAATGATGGCACGAAAATGTTCACGAGTTAATTCCATTTTTTTTTCTATATTAATTTTTTCAAGTCACTGTAAACAACACAAATAATGGTCGTACGTCAAAACGTTTTGAGTACGATTATGCTTAAAAATGACAAACTTTCCAATGGAAATGTCAGATTGCACTTGGCAGCACTCAGTGTTGCCAGGCCAGAAATATATATAGCAGCCCTCGTATTGACTTATGTACATAACATAGACATTAATAAACAACAACAAAACTGCATTTAAAAAATGTTTCGCGAAAAATCAAATTTAAAAAACCGCTATAATTGGGTATAAATCCGAGATCAGCAATGATTCGTTTTTTCGCTACTCATGATCACTCAAGAAATTCTAAACATAAGTGAATAGAGATCATTGAAATTCAACAAATCTGATGTACTCATACCCACAACAGCGTTGACTTATAAACACATATAAGTCTTAATAAGTATGAATCAAACGCCGACATCAAACTCATACCATCCCAATATATTTGATTCATAAATCACCATTTACAATACAAATCGTTATTTCTTTGTTGAACTTTAGTAAAAAAAAGTACTTAAAATGGAAAGTACCGCACTAACAAAACAAAGCAAACACTCATACTGATTTTTAATCCATATGCATTGTGTGAAGGACAGTCAAAATCAACATCATAAATGTTGTTAAGCATAAGTATGATGAACACCTTAATCTTTTGAGTGGCGATGAGGCTCGATAACGTTGTAATAAGTGTGAATGCCTATAGGTACAAGTCAAATATCTTCTTCAGTACTTAAAGCCGACCACTGGTACAAATATCAAGTCGCTACACAAATTAGGAAGTTAGAAAATCCAATTTAGAGGTTTGTAACCTTCACTGAAACCGATATTGAATTTTCCAATTCAATATCTTAAATATATGAGGAAAATAAATAAAGTTTTGGTAATAAACTTCCTTACCTTGTGGAGTAAAAAAAAACGAATAAAATATTTCCAAATTCTGAAGAAGTCAGGTTGTAATAGAAAAGCAATTTAAAATGCAACTGGTGTGTTCAGTTTAATAAACATTATAATAATTTAATAATTTTTAGCATTAAAACAATTTTTGTGTGACACGATTACAGCACGTGATACACCGAAAAACTTGTTATACCATTTTTTTTTTTTTTGCTAACATGGAATAATATCAAGAGTTGTTTCGTTTCTTTTCTTATTAGTCATAAGAAATTTGTTTAAAATTTATTTCTGCTTACAACAAACCACTGAATTCTCAAGCACTGCGTACATACGATGTACTATTGTGGTATTTTTATATTGATAGTCACACATATGTACAATAAATTAGATAAGGAAATGATTGGTTGTAAACAGCTGTAAATGACCTTTAAATAAATATGTTTGCGAAGTTCAGTATGTGGATTCATTGGTATTGTATACCAATGAATCCACATACCAAGTTTGTAAATTAAATCAAAACAAGATTAAACATGCAAGGCCAATATATTACCTCTACTCACTTATGAAGTAATTAAAATTAATGAAAATTCAGTTTTTAGTTCCTGGAGACGGTTTATTATTATTGATATTTTCATTTAAAAAACTTCTAGTTATTTGAGTGAATTTTATTAGATAGTTTTAATTTTTCATTATAAACAGCTGTTTTAATTTTGTGCTCTGATTTAAAACTAGTTTTGTTTTTCATAGAGTAGTGTAAATTCCGCGTCAAACTTTACCAGTTACGTAATATTTGCTGAATACACAAGCTACGTTACGATGTTATATTGCCTTAATGTCCTAATATTTTAAAGTAGTTTAAAAATATTTTTGGGTTTCAAACGTCCTGAAATAATAAACTTTTTGCTCTGTCGTATTTTTGTATTGTTGTTATAAAATATGCCTGCTGTGAACAACACCTCATAATTCAGTGTGCTATTTTAAAAAAATTACATAAAGTTTTAACAACATTTCACGACGAAAACAAAAGTAACTGTGAAATCTTAACATTAGAAATAAACAGCAAAAAAAAAATATATATATATATATATATATACATATATACATATATACATATATACATATATATACATATATTTTTTTTTTTTGCTGTTTATTTTTAATGTTAAGATTTCACAGTTACTTTTGTTTTCGTCGTGAAATATTGTTAAAACATTATGTAATTTTTTTTAAATAGCACACTGAATTATGAGGTGTTGTTCACAGCAGGCATATTTTTTCATGTTATATAACAAGTGTCTCAAATACAGCTTTGATTCCAGGCAAATATTCCTACGCCTTAAAAAATGTGTGAAATACTCGTTTTGGCAGAATAAACGATTTTCTTCTATATTTGCTTTAACTTTTTTTAAGTGATGCGTTTTATACTTTATCTAAATATTGACTTTTAATTCTTACTTATATTTAAATTATTTCTATAGCCAAATTTATTTTTTTGTAAACATTTTCTCTAAGACTAAATTTTTTATCTGTATTTTTGCTGTTATAAACAGAAAACAACAATTACGGAGCGTTTGTATTGGTTTGAGGTATTACTTTGTTATGAATTTAAGTAAGCGAAATATAAAACAAATGATAATATTTCGTCACCTGAAATGCAAAAGGGCCGAACATAAAAAACTAAAATTGAGTTTTTATTAAAAATAAACATTTTAATTTTTAATTATTAATTATTAATAGGCAAAAAGTTGGTGATCCCACCGCGAATATGAATATCCGCTACTTGCACAGAGAATTGAAAAAATGTATCGTAGTAAGTTTTGAGTATCAATTTATTGAATTATTTATTTTGTTTCGTTTATTTAGTGCTTAATAAAGAAAAGAGTTTGTTTGTCTGTTGAAACATTAATATTTTTGTTCTGAGGTTCTTTAAGCTTTTTCATTTGGTTTTTAAAAAGTTCGGTAAAGGTTTACTTATGAGCTGGCTTAAGCAACCAGCGGTAATCAAACAAATAAATTGCATTTGTATAAAAAAAAATTGTTGGTAAAGAATTATTTAGAAAATGTTTTAAATAAAAATAAAAAAGTTGTTTATGTATCTGAAATTAAAAAAAGATCAAAAGGAGTTATTACAACGACCTATGTACATATACGAGGTTTGTTCAAAAGAAAAGGTGAAGTTTGAATTTTTTTGAAAAGTATTTATTTATTCATCAATATCCATTTTGCCCCTTTCAAAGTAATCCCTCTCAGATATAATGCACTTATGCCAGCGCTTCTTCCAATCTTCGAAGCACTTCTGATTCCGACTTTATCTCATCAATTGTGGCATTGGTCTCTTCAGTTTTAAGAATAGAGAAAAAAGTAGCAGGGAGCCAAATCGGGTAAATAAGGTGGTTGAGGCGTGATAAGGGCCAAAAAATATTCTTTGATCTATTTTTTTCATAAGTCAAAAATCGAAAAACACACACAAACGTGACTAACTTTTTCAGTTGTCAACAACAAACTACTAATCCAAATTGGCTGATAATGCCAACATATAACTAAAACATGTGTACCAACATAAAAAAAATCGATAATCAAATATACACAGCCCGCAAAAATTCAAAAATCACCTTTTCTTTTAAACAAACCTCGTAGTGTAATAAATTGCACGTGTAATAAGCCCTCGATTGCGAAACTCGATGAGTAAAAGTTTGGGATACAGTACTTTTTCTAAAATACTTTCCTGTTGTAGAATTTTGGAACGAATTTCCGTCATCCCTTGTCAAGTTTGTTTGGAGACAAACCGGTTTCAGCTATGTGCCATCTTCAGTGTCATTTTTCGTTTTCTTGTTGTTAGGTGTTCTTGGTTTCTAAGAGATGAAATTCAAAAATGTGCATCCCACACAAGTCCAAAAAGAAATAAAAAAATTACTTTTGGTGCAAAAAATTAACTTATTGTACTTGGAACCTACTGTGACGAAATCATATTTATAATCAATAATAATTTATTATTTCTACTATAAAGTTATAAAAGGTGATGATTGGACCTTTCTCGTTTCAGGTGAAGACTTGTTATTTGTTTAATTCTTATGTCAACTTATAATTAAAAAGACTTGTTTACTTATTAACAAGCAAAACAAAATAAGAATAATAAAAAATTATATTCAATTCCGTTAATATGTATTTGAACATTACAAATTGATACACGATTTGGGCTTCTTAGAAAGTTGAATTTTAAAATTTTTATAAAAAATTTAACAAATACAATTGAGAAATGGCACTTAGATGCTCCTATAGTGTGGACTGTTGGCTTCATTCTCCATTTGGTCTAGATGAGTGACAAAGCAAGATGTGTCCAAATATGCCAAAAAATCCCTCAGATAACTTAGAAAATTTTATAAGTTGAATTTTAAAATTTTTATAAAAAATTTCACAAATACAATTGAGAAATGGCACTTATATGCTCCTATAGTGTGGACTGTTGGCTTGATTCTCCATTTGGTCCAGATGAGTGACAAAGCAAGATATGTCCAAATATGCCAAAAAATCCCTCAGATAACTTAGAAAATTTTATATGTTGAATTTTAAAATTTTTATAAAAAATTTAACAAATACAATTGAGAAATGGCACTTAGATGCTCCTATAGTGTGGACTGTTGGCTTCATTCTCCATTTGGTCTAGATGAGTGACAAAGCAAGATGTGTCCAAATATGCCAAAAAATCCCTCAGATAACTTAGAAAATTTTATAAGTTGAATTTTAAAATTATTATAAAAAATTTCACAAATACAATTGAGAAATGGCACTTAGATGCTTCTATAGTGTGGACTGTTGGCTTCATTCTCCATTTGGTCCAGATGAGTGACAAATATTATTAATTGTTAAGTTATTTTAAAAACTTACTAATCGCTGGGCACGGCGAGATATTTATATACATAATAATATATAGATGTTTCCTTCATCATAATCAATTGGATTCTAAAATAGATCCAGGATGAAACTAAAATACATACAATGCTTTCATTGCCAACCAATAGTTGGCTAAAAGCAAAATTGCATATGGTAACCTAGAATTCAATAACAGAAAAAGTTAGAGTGTTGTAAAACTTCATTCTCAACCAAGAAAAAAGACTATAATATGAAAAATTCAAAAATTGAGAAATAGCTCGTAGTCGTATTCCATTTGTCTTAAATGTTGGTATAAATAGAAGTTGTTTAGACACACAATTTGTAGATAAGACACAAAGAATGTTGATAACGTGCGTAGCGGCATAGAAAATGCATTCAATTCAGCTAGATGTCTAATAAAATTAAAACTTTTACTGTTTTCAAAAACGTTGTCCATATTAAATAAATAATTCTCTTTCTGAATAGAAAGAAAAAACGAACTCATGCCTAAAATTACTTAACAATTAATTTTTATTTTATGTTTAAATTCACATATACGTATGTAAAACGTATATTATTGCAAATCATTTCCAGATTCGATATTAAGTCAGAAAATACTTAACTTTTCAGTTAAATATGTTTCTACGGCAAAACATATTTACCTTTTCATTTAAATATGTTTTGACGTAAGCGGTTATGTCGAAACATATTTAACTCGGCATATTTATCTTCACACACATGGAAAATTTAAGAATTTAAATGGTACTGGCTACCAACCAAAAGAGTACTTTTTCAGCATTTTAAAAAGATAGTACATCTCTACACTTCTTGTCAACAAAACAATTTCGATGCCACTAATTTCTTGGTAAATTGCACTATGTACATAAGTGTAGTAAAATTCTTTTAAAAAAGTACTCCTACGGTTTGCTTACATTATTAGTACTTTCAATCGCGTCTTGGTACCTATGGCCTATCTATTAGAAAATCGCTTAATATTTTCCTATAACAGTATTAACAATAGATTTAAATTATCTAATTTCATACGTGTTGCCTTAAATTAGGTCCGACATCCTTTTCTTTCAGCAGTGATAGACACGTTCTATAAAATCCTTCTTTATCGCGAATTATATTCATTGAGCGTATACACCACCGCCAGTTACATCTAGTGTAACCAGATTTTAAAATAACATTAATCTAAATTCCTTTTAAAAAAAGAGCTGAAAAAGCTACAAAATTAGATTTATTAGCAGAATATAAAGCTTCATTTTTAATCAAATCTTCCATTACATGGATATTTTCATAAAAATATGTTTTATTAATTTAAATAAGAAAAAAATTAATTAATCGCAAAATTAATTATTTACTAAATAAACACTCCCTTCATGAATTCATGAATATTTATTTAAATAAAAAAACAATAAACAAATAGTGCTTGCTATTTGAGAAAAGTCTTAAAATTGAAATATCTATTCTAAAGCATCTTCGGTTTTATTTATTTATTTATTTATTAAATTGTAGAACTAGCACAACAAGATAATAATCTTATAAGTTAGAGTGCTAGTGAGTAAAGCAAATTAGTTGTTACATATAAAAAAAAGACAAAAAGGAGAACATAGTACACATAAAACAAAGTAATATGATAAAAGTGTATAATTAAAATAATACAAAACACATATAAATATTACACAAAAATTTTCAAGCATATGTTTTAGCTAACTCTCTTTTAAATAAGTTTGCGTTGCCTAAGTTTTGAATATAATGCGGTAAAGAGTTTCATAGACTTGTGGTGTATATTATAAATTGACGTTGTGACAAAAGGCTCTTGTATTTTTGTTGAATTATAATCCTTCCACGGTTAGATCTGGCAAACTGGATCCTGCCATATAAATATGGTGGTTGTTCAGTTGTGATTACCTTATGGATTAAGACAAGGCATTTAAATTTCAAAAGGTCATCGAATTTCATGTGAAAAATCTGGTTAGAATATAACGAAATATTGTCACGACGGCCCTTTTGGAAAATATATCTTGCAACATTATTATATGCAACTCTAAGTTTACCTAAGTCATTACTACCACAGTTTGCAAAGATTTCACATCCGTATAGAAGAGCTGGAACAAGGTATGTCTTCGCTAACAGCATACGTATAGAAAATGGCGTTGAATCTTTGACAGCCCATAGGCTACGAAGCATGCTATGTACTCTGCCCACTACAATACTAATGTGATACGACCAAGTAAGTCTATTATTGAAAGTGACTCCCAGGTTCGATGCAGAATCCACAAGAGCAATATCCTTATCATCTATTTTTATAAGAATGTTAGAAAAATTGTTCTTGGACTTGGACACTATGATGCACTTAGATTTCAGTGGATTAATGCACAACCCATTAGAACTTGCCCACTTACTTATCTCGTTCAAATCATCATTGATCATTTCTACACAAAAATTAATATCATCGAGATTAGTGCTAAGATAAAGTTGCACGTCGTCAGCATATATATGGATTTTACTGTTAATTGAAATATCAGGCAAATCATTGATGTAAAGACAGAAAAGAAGAGGCCCAAGAATAGAGCCTTGTGGAACTCCCCTACTAACGTTAATTGGCTCTGATCTGTTACCGTTAAGATAGACTGTTTGGGATCTATTGCTCAAATATGAATGTAGAAGACTGCATGCTGAGCTTGAAAAATAGAATAGTTTTTGAAGTTTTTTCAACAGAACCGAATGGACAACAGTATCGAACGATTTACTGTGATCAAGAAGTACCAAAAAAGCTACCATATTTCCATCGAGTTTCGATCTTAGATCTTCGGCTACGTCGACCAATGCCGTAATGCAACTTCTGCCCTTCATAAAGCCCGATTGCTTATCAGATAAAAAATTTCCAGATATCAAATATTCACTTATTTGCTTGCTCATCAGATTTTCAACCACCTTGGATAAAAAGGAGAGAATGGCAATTGGCCGATATTCATTGTTCGCCTTGGGAATAGGGACTATTTTCGATAGCTTCCACTCTTCCGGAAAACTTGATTTTGTGAGAATCGTATTAAATAGATGTGTAAGGTAGGGCAGCAGTCTTGGAGTTAGGACCTTCAGAAAAATAGGACTTATATCATCCATACCAACTGCATTCGACTTGATTGCCGAAAAAGCTTTGAAGACTTCCAGCTGATCCACACAACGAAAACTAAAAGGATTTTCCATTGAAAGGTGAAGGAGCATCAAAAATTACAAACTTATTGTTCAAAATATTCACATCAATGTTGATTTATAAAATATAAAAAAAAAAAACATATTTAATTAAAGTATAAGTGTACAAAGGTGTATTATACTACTGTGGACAAAAATAATGAGACTTTTTAATTCAAATTCGTTCAGAATGTTGCAAAAGACCTTCGGTGATAATTGTATGTCGCGAGCAAGTGTTATTGATTGGTACAAATTAATCAAAGAGGGTCGAGAACGTGTTGACGACAACCACGTCCAGGACGGCCAGCAACATCACCTGATGATCAACACGTCTATAAAATCAAGGAATTGGTGTTCGAGAATCTACGATTAACAGTCGGAGACCTTACTGATATCGTTGGAATATCGGATGGATCAATTTAAAACATTTTAAAAAATCGTTCGTAAAAAGAGGCCGGAATTATGGGCCGACAACTCTTGGTTTTTGCACCACGATAATGCACCGTCGCATACCGCATTGATTCTTTGTGAGTTTTTCGCCAAAAATTCAATCGAACAACTGTTACGAGGATTGGAAAAAACGTTGGCATAAGTGTATTGCAACTGGGAGGGATTACTTTGATGAGGACGAAATACATTTGGCAGAATAAAAAAATTTAAAATTATGGACAAAGTCTTACTATTTTTTGCTCACAGTAGTATGTTCATATGTGTTCCGAAAAAATCTTTAAACTATAAAACATTTTTTACATATCTTTAACAATATTTACTACCCGTTAAATATTTTATTAAATAAATATTTTTCTACCTCAGAGCATCCAAAAAACTTTGTTATTTTAAACTTTGGCGGAAGTTATTTACAAATTTGCAAGGCACATATAATCTAAAGATGTTTATCTGTTTCTATATTTTGTTTTTATTTGTTTCATACCGTTAAATAAACAAAATAGAATCTGTATTAGCTCATTCGCTTCTTATGAATCATATTATTTTCTGCTTAGAAATCACCAGTGGCTGCACATCAGCTAATAATATATAATAATATATTTACATCTATAACTTAATGGTCATATTTCCGAATATGTCAAGAAAGTCTGCGTTATCTCTTTACAGTTTTTTTTTTTAAATATAGATCTTATGTACTCTTTAGAATATTATAAAATACAATTCAAATCGTGTTATCGTTTCAAAAGAACTACGGGCAATCCACAGCTAATTATTCCTCAAATAGAAAACTCTTTCTTTGAATAGCCACTCGCAGTTATATCAAATAGTCTTAAGAACACTGCTACAAGTACAATACATATTCACGGCGATGCAATATCGTGATATATATTAAACATTTAGCATGCAGATGGATCGCGATGCATATCGCAGAATAGTTCATTATTTTGTAATCCGGGTCGTGGATCGCGCAATAAATATTAAACGGATAGCATACTTGTGATATCTAAAAGGGGAATATTTTCTGAACATTTTTTAGAATCAGAGTTAACGGTCGAAAACAATTTTGAAACAATTTATTTTTTATTTGGAAGTTTTGCCATTTTGGTCCTGCAACCATTTTTTGTCCCAACTTAATTTAGTTTTTTTTGTTTAATGAAAAAGCATTCAAAATAGTTCAATAGTCCTTCTTCTTATGGTTTTCTTACGGTTTTTTTTTTAATAAACGACCCCACAGCACACAAATAATGTAAATACTGGCACGATAAATATTGTACATGTACATTGCACTTCGATCAATTTTTAGTGTCACTGTCAGTTATTGTACAGACGAATATGTATGTGTTATGAAAGATTCATACGAAGTTCATTAAATTCTGTACGATAAAAGTTTAAATGACATAAATACATACCTACAGACTTAAAGAAATCTGTCTATGATTTATTATGCTTTATTAATTTCGGATTGAAGTCTCGATTTAAAATTAAAAAGAAATATCTGCTATAAAATCGTTTTGTCCACTTTAATTATTATCATTTTTGTATATCCATCCTGTTTTAAGGATATAAGTGTACGTGTTTTATTAATAAACTGTGTAATTGTATTATTTGTATTTCTAATTAATTTTAATGAAAATGAGGTAGGTACATAGCAAAAAAGAAAAATAGATAAATTAAATTAACAAACCTCTTGTCCTATATTAGAAACAATGTGTAACAAAAAATAAATACTGACAATTAAGGTCAGTTATTCTTCCGACCTTTTCGTTCATACTATATCAAAGTACATTTAGTGTTGTTTAAAGCTAGGAATCAGGATAGTCTAAACAGATAAACTCACCAGTGCAGCTGGTTACTTTTTTTAAACTTATTGAATGTCATGATTTCCACTTGTTACAAAATAACATTACACACATAAGACAAATACATGTCTATAAACAATTTATTCTATGTTTTAAACAGTAATATATCCATAAATACATATTATATAATGTATGTACATAATTATATCATCGCGTGTATTTATATTATATATTTATTATTTTCCCGACATAAAAATATACAATAAACTTACCCGCAAAACGAATTTTTATCAAGTCCAGTGGATGCAATATCAATGTAGATGTTACTCCTCCCGAGATGCCAGCCACTAAATGCTCATATTTAACATGTGATGATAACTTGAATTTTCCATTGGAAACATTTGTAGTAGCTTTTGTAGAACTAATTGCCGACATTATTCTTGTGTTCAAATTATATTCGAAACTTAAAACTTATTTCAACAGGAACTTTCAACTTTATAAGCCTTTAAAATTGATTTACTTAACACTTACTAGTTTCTCTTAATTCTCGATTTAAAAAAATAATTTTATGTGACCGTTATTATTTTACTCTCACTCTTATTAATTTTTGCTAGTGTTTTTTTTTTAGAATTTCAAAACATTTGCAAATAGCAATATCACCACGTTATTTATATATTTGTTTATATAATTATTTTAATTGTGCTAGAATTTTTGTTATTTATAGCTTTCTGTTGCTAGTTGTATTGTTCGTTCTTTTGGAAAAGGGCCGGGCGTTTGTACGTTATTATTAAGAAATCTTTGGTATTTATAGATTATATATTAAAAACTTTCTCTATAAATCAAAGATTATCTTTAGTTTTCTTTAATAAATCTAAATTCAATTCAAGACTTGTCGCGGATGAAGCGTGTACTGAAAAATCAATAGTCCTAATAATGCTTCTTTTTATGACTTGTTCTTCTGATATTTTGGTATAACAGCTCATCTTCCTCTTAAAACTTGTAGCAGTTTAATCACTTCCGTTTATGTATACTACAATTTCAAAAGTATTTACTATACACTGTTCTGACTTTAATCCAGAAATGATGAAATATCAACTGCCAAATTGTATCACGCTTTTGATCCCTACTAATTTCCTGTGTTTGTTTTATTATTTCATTCCGTTCGGATTCTTATTTTATTTACTTTTCAGCAATTTCCTTTCGTTCATTTGCTAATGTTTTTTTAAACAATTTTTCTCTATTCAGCTTATGTAATTTGCAGAAAGTAATACCTTTCCATTCACACCTAATTATTATTCTCAAGTATACTCTATAATATTGATCTTTTACACTTTGCTTTTAACAAATTTCACATTTATTACAATAGATACTTATCGCAAATAATACTTTGAAAATAATTTTATCCAGAGGAATTACTTTCTTTGTGCACTTTTAAAATGGAATGTTGCAGAAAAAGTGATATTTTTTTAAGTCTGCGCAATGCTAAAAAACTTGATGAGTTGTAATAAAAAGTACTAACCGTTTGGAGTTGTAGTTGGTAGTCCTATTTTATTAATATATGCTGTCTTGACTAGCCAAGGATCTATTCTCCCAACATAAAGATTGCTGTTCGCTCTGGAATATGGCTCATGAACACAGTCGCTGCCGATAGTCTATTTGTGTTCGGACAATGTTATTCAAACAATTGTTCGCATAACGTTCTGAGATTACTTCGATGCTTATACCATAGTTTACAGACGAACGCAGACACACATACATACTTTTTATTTTGAGTGTGTTTTTGTTTGTGTTGTTCTGTTTGAACATGATACAAATTTCTGAGCGAACAGCGAAATGTGCGATGGCTGAACAGATTTATGACTAGTAAAAACGCCATGTTACAGACTTTTTATCATACCGGTATGTATTTTGTTTTTTTAATGGAGTAAAAAGGTCGTGCGAACAATTGTTTGGACAACGCTGTTTGACCACGATCCGACAATCTACAGCGACGGTCTTCACTAGCCAAATTTCTGCAAAATGTACGATTGCTGAACAGATTTATGGCTAGTCAAACGCCATGTAACATCACGTATAGACTAGCCATAAATCTGTTCAGCCATTACACATTTTTCTGTTCGCATAGCGATTTGGCTAGTCAAGCAGTGTTGTTCGAACAAAATACAAGGGGAAAATAAAAAGTATATATGTGTGTGTGCGATGAACAGGAACATCTACACGTATTTCTCAAACACAAGACCACGAACACATTTTCTTTCGTTATTTTGCAGACGCTCTCGCAATGTGCAAACAAATGTATGGATTGTTATAATACATTGTTATAAGTTATGTGTGCTGCATTCAATGTTTTGTTATTAGTTTTTCTTCAAATTGTTCATGTTGTATTCTTGATGTCACTTTTTTATAAAATTGTTCTTCATATTTAGAGCAAGTAAGAAATTTTGTAACTGTGTATTAAAGAAATAATATCGATGCCACCCTATAATGCAAGGCAAATTGTGGTAAACTCACCGGCGAATTCAAAGTATTTCCGGCTTCTATGCCAATGTCAAACACATATCCATATATAAAATGTACCGGAAATAAGAAACATTTTTTTTTTATTATTTTTAACATTCAATAATTAAAAAAAAGTACGCAGCTGTGCTGGTGAAATTACCTGCTAGTCTGTTTGACTATTTTGACTAAATTACCTGACCTGTTTGAAAATGTTATTTGATGAAATTCTTCAAAATATTAGCAAATCGGAAGACTCTCATTCGCATTTAATTTAACTCTACTTTGTAAGCACACATACGATCAACAAATAATCTGATAGAGACTAATATCCTTTTCAAATGTGGAGATTTACCGTCGATTTTGGAATTAACCACTTTTGTTTTAGATTTAATTTTTTATGGAAGAGAAGCTACAAATAATTAAATAAACATTTTGTAATTTTTATTTAACTTTTATTAATTTTTTCTTAAAAAAATACAAAAAAGTATTTTATTTTTTGGGGTTGGCATAGTAAAAACCGTTATTAAATAGCTGTTTTTATATAAAATTATAATTTTTATTACAAAAATAAGAGTTACATTTCTTAACCCCAACTTTGCGTAAATAAAGTTAAAAAAACATTTTATAGATTATATTAGAGAAACAATTTCTATATACATATGTATGTATGTAGATAAAAAAACAGGGGCGGATTTTGAAAACGATTTGTTTAGTTTATTTTAAATATATATTTGGAGGGTTGTTTGTTGCTTTATTTTATTTTATTTATTTACTTATATTTTCAAGGAGAAATTTAAATTATAGTCGCTTGTTAACATAAAAAGGCAGGGCATAATAATATCAATTTTTTAAAGAACAAATTATGTTTATGTATTGTATTAAGTGTAAGTAGTGATAATTTGTAACAAATTAAATTCAACAAAATAAATTAAATTTTTTTTTTGTTATCATCGTACTTAAATAAAGTTGAGCTTTTTTAAGGCTTTTACAAATTAAAAATTAGTTTAAAAAGTCATGAATTACGTTTTTTTAGAATTAAAAATTATTTAAGTTCTGTTTTTTTTGTTTGTTTATTAATGAATAAAAATAAATTTGTAGAAGGTAAAAATAATACAAATAAAAACTTTTATATGAAGAAATTGGCGCTAAAAATAACAAATACAGAGAAATCTAAAAACAAGAAAACAAAAGTAAAAATTAATTTTAAAATTATATTTAGTGTACAACTTTGGTTTTGGCCTTTTTTATAGTTGAATATAGTGGTAAAGAGAGGTCGAAATAAATAAGTTATAGACGTAATGCAACAAACTTGACTAGCTGTCAGTATAATCACTTTTCGATTCATATTTGCATTATAAGAAAAAAGTTCCTATAATTTGTATGATTTGAGTTTTCATTTTAAAGTAATATTAAAAAATACGGCGCTGATACTCATGAAATGATTTTAAATATTTATGGAAAGGCTGAGATGTTAATAAAAGAACATTGCATGAAGGATATCAATGCTTCGAATGGGTTGATTTTTCGTCAAAGACTGACATAGCCGTATAAAGAGAAGTTTTTAAAGTCACATAACTGAAGGAGCATCCACTGCCTTAATCCATGCATAGCTGAAAAATTAATTTTATATACATATAAAAATTAAATTTTTAGTAAAATACAGCTTCCTTCGCTTTTGCGGCGTTGAAACCTTCACCGGAAAAATTAGTGAAATAGTGTTAGCAATGGACAATAGCTTGATGCATAAATACATAAAAGGGTTTTGCAAATAAAGCCTCAAAACCTGGCAATAAAACGGCGGAAACAAAGTTGTACACCCAGCAAATTGTAAAAAACGAACTGACAAGAATTGAAGTAATATAAAAATAAATTGTAATTAAAAAGGTATACAAATACAAAATTAAAATTACATAGAAAGTAATGAAAAAATATATATAATAATCATTATTTGTTTTCTTTTTGTTTGTGATTTTTTTAATAATTAAAAATTAATTAAAGTATTATATTAAAACAAAAACAATATGTAAAGGAAAAGCACGATACGACGTGCTTCGTATTCATTCTTTTTTAATTAGAATTATCCTTATAACTTAGATTTGAATATGGTTTCTTTGTAGTTTTACGTTTTGAAGTAGTTTTGTAGTTTTAAAGGTAGCAATTTATTTAACTACAAAATATGTAGTAGTTGTTGCAGCAGAAGTAATCTACTAGCCAAAAAGAACAATTTACGCCTCGTCCGACGGAACAGTAGCCGAAGTGCCATTATCATTATTGACGTTAGAGTCGTTTGTATCTTTTTTGTTGCTATCGGAGGCTTTGGTATCATTATTGATATTCGAATTATTATTGGCATTTCTTGTTGCTACAGCATCGGTGTCATCCTCGTGCGCCCTTACGGCAGCTTCCAAGGCTCTAATCCGGTTTTCATGTTTAACTATAATCGCCTTAAGTTTCCGTATTTCGTCTGTGATATCACGTAAATCCTTTTCCTATAAAAGAACAATGGATTATTGTTTTTTTTTTTTATTTTTCAATATTTGTATCTATGTGCTTACAGTTATACCACTAATCGTCGCTGATCCACTCGTGGCACCACTATCAACAGCATTATTTCCACCAGGCAATGTCGCTGTGCTGGCACTTTTCGAGGTTCCCGCGGCTGCTTTATTGAGTATATTGGCCTTCTTGGACACCGACAGCGATTTGTTTGCCGATTGTGATACGTAACCACCCTGTACAATGGAAACACGATCCTATTTAGATTTTTTAGTAATTCTGTTCGTTTAAGTTTTGTGGAACAAACAAGCAACACAAAACACAACTAGCAGGAGCATTAAACGCAACAGCGCTTGTAATAAAATAGAAAGAAATGCATTTTTTGAAAAGATAACAAAAAATATTGAAAAGAATATTTCTTGCTTCAAATTACTTAATTTATTCTTATTCAGTTGAAAATTTCACGCCCCAGGTGACGAACTTATTGACCGGGTACATAAACTCAACCTCATGCCTTAGTAAGAGATTGTTGATTGACATTATTTTAAAAAGCCAGCTGAGATGTAAAACTTTTAACGGGCTGCTTAAAAATTTCTTTCGATTAAGGAGTAAATGAACAAGTGAGTTATTGAAGCATTTTAAATTACAAGCAATTTTCGCACAAGCTTAAAAGGGCAGTAAGATTAGTAATTAACAGTTTTTAGCAATTAAAATTTTTAACACCAAACCGTAACACATTTTTTGTAAACGTTAATATTAATAGCGATACCGGGGACGACATTTCAAAAGCAGAAAAAACATCTAAAATAAAAACAATGCAAAATTTTTCTTGAATAAAATATTGGAATACATTAAATAAATTCCTACATATTAAACGCCTCGCACACCACTAAAGTCCTAATCAATAGTATAAATATTAGAAGTACAATTAGCAGATTCGTATAATTATACTTCGAACTTGTATTATCGCCAACTATGGGTACTAACACCCATAGAAGGTCATGAGTCACAAACCCACACAATCTTACGATTTTATAAGTATAAAATCACACAATATTCTATGCCAGCAAATATATAATCGCAATAAAATTATATATGCGTCCCACATTATTACACAAAAAATATACAAATACAAAATACATCTCCGATCGGGTGACATGATAGACTTTTATGTTACAAAAGTTACGTTACATACATATGCAAACTTATAATAAACAGTTGCGACAGAATTTATGCGAATTAATTTAATATAGTCCTTCATCAGGAGCAACACTTGGTTCAGGAATGATTTTACATAACCTTTAGACTTTAATTTTCTTCTCTTTCAATTGACACAAAGGGCTGCAATGGGCTTGCAAACTTAACCTAACCTAATTGGCTAAAGAGTGGTTTATATTGGTACACAAGTCTTTCGGCATGAGCAAGAAAATACGGGTAAAAATATAAAGTCGTATGACTTTCTTTGATTTGAAATTGAAATTTTTCAGAAATCCATCCCATCTTGTTAGATCAGGGATGTATTTTTCTATAAACATATAAAAACAGATAATAATATACCGAATGCTACTCTTCATTAAATTTTTATTATTATGTTTGAATATGTTTTATATTTATATTTTTCTTGGTACGAATGAACATAAAAAATTTGAAAATTGTACTCAACACCTTAGACAATTTTTATATACCGCCTTAAATATTGGAAAATAATTTTCTTGGAATTTTATAAATACAAACACGTGTGTTCATATAAAATATCTACACAGGCGCAGATTTATTGAATGACAAATTCCAGGTACTATTTCATCCGAAGATATACATATGTTTTTATATAAAGAAACAGTTTAAAATAGGCTGGAAATTGTGATAAATATATTTGAAAAAAAAAAATATTTATAGCTACAACTATGTAACGGGTTTGCCAATAAGGACGGATCAATTTTGACAGTCACGTCTAGGATGATAAACGGAATTAATTGATTTTAATTGCATATTGTTTCGAAGTAATAATCTAAGATGTTTAATTAAATCATAAAAAAAATAATTGTCAGCATGAAATTGGTGTGAAACGACCTATTGTACAAATACGCAATGTTATAAACATAAACCAAAAACAATAACCTAGCGAAAATTCCCCGATCTGCTATTCAAAGCAGAAACAAAAACAACTTTTACAGAACGAAAAAGTAAACAAGAGATACACACACACACGAACACATATACAAGACTACTAAGCCAGCAAATGAAATATATGATGCGCTATTTCACATATGTTCGGGACATTTGAAGAAGCAGCCGTGATCTCTATATAAAGGCGCCGTCCACCGTAGAGAATATAGTTGACTTTGAGATTTAATAGAGCTGTGTGTACATAAGTGTTAAGTTTACAGTGTAAATTAGTACTGAAGAGTTGTAAATAAGAGTCGTAATTGTCGAATAAAGTTGTGTATCGATAAAATAATTAATTAAGGACTATGCATTTTAATTCTTGCAATTAAACGAACCCTACAAATTAACGTTTATTGTGGTAATAAACGTAACAATATGTATACTTAACTTATAATAATTTATTAAAAAAAAAATACTGTGTGCACTTCTAGTGATCTATATATGAATTTTAAATATATTAATCGTTTACTATAAATTGTTTATGATTTTTGCTACTAAAGGAATTAAACATCATCTTGAAAGGGTACCGAAAAGTCATAAAAAAACTAAAATGTCAGCAAAACTTAATATTAACCAAAAACGTAAAAATTGACAAACGAAAAATCTAAATTTCACAAAAAAAAACTATTTTCAAGAAAATATAAATTAATTTTTTATCCAAAAAAGTTAATTTCATCAATTTGACGTTTACCAGAAAATTGCACCTAAAATTGAAATTTATCAGAAATTGCAACAAAACATCAAAAAATAATTTAAATCTTACAAAACAAAAATGTTTACCAACAATCAGAAATTAAAAAAATTGTCGAAAAATAGAAAAAATGTTTTACAAAAACCAAAAATTTATAATTTACATAAAAATTTTACAAAAAATGTAAATGTCACATAAATGTTAAATTAAATTAAAAAAATAAAAGAAAAAAAGTAGATTTTGGAACTTCAAAACACCCTGTCGAAATATCAAATCAAGAATTAAAAGAAAAAACATAAATTAAATTTAAGAAAAACAAATCTTTCTAAGATTTAATAAATTTTTTATTGTCTTATTCCTTTATACTCGGGTGAAAGGTATATAGGATTCGGCGCAGCCATTATAGCGATTTTAATTGTTAGAAATAATCGATAAGAATAATCGAAAAAGAGTAATAATTTTCTGGATTTTATTGTTACAAGTACTTTGTAAACAGAGTGTAACAAATTTTTAAATGACAAACGTGTTCTTAAAACTGATAAAAATGGGCAACAAATCTAGTTTAGCGACGCATCATATTCCCCCCAAAGATTCGTATACATATGTATGTGATACAAATATCAGTTTATCCAAATGCCTTTCGAAGGACTCTAAAATCTTTCATTTGTGATGCATAACTAAACTACACTTAACATTAATATAAGCGGTTTTAACGCTTAGTAGTATTTTTCCAACCTTTTTAAATTAACAGGATTTTTAAAACAAGGCGAGAGCATCTGTTTTGTGTGTATTTATTGTAAAGTAAATATATAACTGCTGTTTTCTGTTTTGGTTTTTTCCGCCGCTTTGTATTTTAAAAATATAAATAAAATGTTAACTGCTGATAAATTAAAAACCTAAAAAATTCCATATGAAATAGAGAAAAGTTAAATTATAAACTATTTGGAACAAAACGTCATTACCAAATTGAATGTATATTTTTTATAAAGAAGAATGATCAGTTGTTTCGTACTTGAAGATATAAAATAAAAAAAGTTAATATTTACTATGGTTTTTGGCCTAGTAGTTTGTCAACCATGTGGTAAATTAAAGTTTAGTGCTCAAAAATTATTATTATTTTATCCCAACTAACTTTATTTTAAATATTGTAATTTATGTTTTGGGAGCATTAAAGTTTTAACAAAAAGTCGTCACAAAAAACAAATTGTTATTTTCTTTTTCTTACTTCCTATACTTTTGGTTGTTTTGCCAACTCTAAATGAAGCTGGCCACCCTGGTTGAGACGTCAGTTTAGTAAATCAGCCAACGTAAAGGAAAAGTGGGGTTAGGACCGATTGATGGAGGTTCCCAAATTCAACTGAAAAATTATATTTAGAAACCAATAAGCTGCAATATTTTCATTTTCCAATTTCAACATAACTCTGAACTCTCGAATCCGTGCCGCCTTGCGAAGCCGCGGCGAATATTCGAAACATGTCATATTCAATACATAATGGCATATATGGGCCTTTCAAATACATAGTCCACAGCTTTTACAGCTCTTTTAATTTTATGCCTTTTCAACATCGATCCGACGCAATTGTAAACCCCTTTATATGGGACATGGCTTTGTAGTGCTCACCAAGTATACTCGGCCACACATTCTGCGGCATGGTCATTTAAAATTTACTGCCACAACGCTTTTAAATAAATACCTATTTTAGTATATACAGCAATCACTTCGTAAATAAATTTGCAAACATTATTAGAATTAATCGCCCAAGGAGATCATACAATGATGCGCAGGAGCCTTATGAATTTCAAATAGAGCTACATATGTATATGTAAATGATTACGTGTTAAATATCTGACTGTTCTTTTCGACTTGGTAATGTTGAAAAATCTTGGTGAAAAGTCGAATAACATAAACAGTTTTCATAGAAAACAAAATATGATTTCAGCAGCAAAAAGTTTGAAAAAATTTCCTTTTTCTATAATTTACGCTCTTGTGCCAAGCATCTATTTCGCTTGAAATTTCCGATAACGATTTGAAGTGGCATAATATATTTAGCGATTATAAGTCGGAAACATTCTGTAGTTCTTTCAAAATAAATATTCAGCAGCAATGAAAAAACATGTACAAATAAAACGCAATAAAATAAAAAGAAAAAACCCAAGAAACTCTTCTTAAAATAAATATGCAATAGTATGTGCAAACATTGGCAACACTTGCTATTTTTTGCTTTTCTACCTATAGAAAATCATAGGCTGTTGTTGTTTTTATTTTTACCGCTTACAGCTACATTTAGAGTTGGTAAACAACCAACCAAACAAAGTAGTGCAAGTTAAAACTTTAATGTCTTGATTTTCTTTGGATTTCTTATTTGGTCTAAAAAATTTCTGGCATTAGACGTTTAAGTTTTTCTTAAAACTTGGGTAAAGGTTTTCTGATGAGCTATGCTAAGCAACCAGGAAAATGCGCATAGAGGCTTATCCACCCTGAACAATAAATTGCATGATTTATAATAACAATAAGTTAGGATTAAAAAATTAGCTAAAAATAATTTTTTTAAATACAATGTTTTTTATTTTCTTTAAAATTTGCGATTTGAGAGTGCATACATACACATGATAAGAGATACTCTCTCAAGACACTGCTAGCCCCGGGAGCAAGTGCAATTTCAGTTCAGTTTATTTACAAAAATGTTTGTCAATACTAGTCAATTTTTGTACTGTTCGCTAACACACACTTTGTTAAGACACTACATTATAACCTTAAATATTATTTTGTTAAATTCTGTATTTGTGATATGTTAAAAAGAGGACTGAATAAATTTACTTTACTTTACTTCTTGGAAAAGCAAAAGCAATATACAGTGGTCAGCATATTTATTTTGACACCTGAGAAATTTTACCATTTTTAATTTTTTAAGATTTCCAAATAATTAAAAATTCCAAATATTTTTTAAAATGAAAGTAGCATTTATTTAATATCTAAAAAACACAAAACCATAACTTCCTAAATTAAATTTGCATTATATGCAACTAATTTAAAAATTTAGGCGGTGGCATAAGTATTTTGACATATAGTATTTTAACTCTTTAAAAGAAAATATGTTATTCCAACTTTAGTAATACTTTTAGATATTATTAATATTAATAAAACGTGTATCCTCTTTGAGGAACTGAATCGATCAAGTTTTGAATGTATTTTGTTGTTATGTCCTCCCACAGATCTTGTCAGATCTGCGGTTCTTTGGCGCTCTATATATGACCAAACATTCTCAATCACATTCAAATCCGGACTTTGGGGTGGCCAATCCAAAGTTTCAATGCAATTTTCTGCCAAAAATGTCTTAATCATTTTACTCTTGTGGCAAGGCGCATTGTCCTGTTGGAAAATAAATGACGGTACAATCAACCTATAGCCAAAAGGAAATGCGTGTTCATTTAAAATTTTCAAATATTGGTTTTGGTTCATCGGACCGTCGATGGGAACCAAGTCTACCAAGCCTTTATATGCTATACAGCCCCAGAACATGACTGTGCCACCTCCATGACTAACTTTTTCGACAACAGGTGCGGGTTTTTTGAGTTTTTTGGTCTAGTCTAACAAAAACTTTTTTCTTTGACGAGTGATACTCGAAAGTACTTTCGTCGGTCCACAAGACGCTTTGCCAGAAGGATAGGGGCTTGTCCACGTATCTGTTTGCGAATTCTAGCCTTTTAATTTGGTTCCTTGGGGCTATACATGGAATTGATCTTGCTACATATGTATTAATGTTGGCTTCTTTTAGACGTCGTCGAACTGTTCTTTCGCTTAAATGTCTATCAGAGTGCGAATTCCATTCCAACGCGGCTTTGGGTGTCAAAACTGGATTAGATTTAAATTTTCTGATAATTTGTCGATCTTCCACTGCCGTTGTTTTACGTTTTCTTCCTGTTCGACGCAAATTAATGACAGATTCTGTTTCGTTACATTTATTTATTTGATAATACACGGTTTGTCTAGGTATATTGTACTCCTTGTTACAGATATTCCAAGATTATACTTGTTTATAATTTCACTCCTGACGGTGTTAGTTAATTCCGGTATTTTTCCCATATTTACACAATAGTAATATAATTTTTTTTATTTATCTTTCATCGAATGTTAATACTTAATACTCAACAACGACCGCTTTGTATTAAAGCTTAACACAAAAAACAAAATGAGATGAAATTATAGAATATCAAATTAATTATGCCGTTTCAAATTCTTGTACCAAATTGCATTTCTCTCTTCATCATGAGAATGGGTAAAGATTTTAACAAAATATTTTGCATACATAAAAATTAAGAATTAGTGTGAAGAAAATATTATGAGAGCTGTGCCGTTATAAAAATTTCAATATTAAAAAACAATAAAACAATTCTTCACTATACTTTGTCAAAATAAATATTCCGACCACTGTACATCGCATACGATATGACCATCGCGTATTTTAATACATGGGAGTTAGTTTTTTTTTTTAAGGAAAAATATTTTGCCTTGGCGGTTATAAAAAACCTGCCAAATATTAAAGCTAGAACCAAAGTTTTCAAAGAATTATAAATAGAAAAATATTCAACAATTTGTATAAATTCATACTTAACTTATATAAGCCCTAATATTGTTTTTGTGGTCTCTATCTTATCGTTAATGAAAATTAAAATGTTCTATAGAAAAAACTTATGCCCTGAGTACTGTATTCCAATATTTAAATATAGTTTTTTGTAGGCAGACAAAGGAAAACTTACTTTTAGAGAAAACGTAATGGGATCACAATCTTCACCAACAATCCATTTTTCGGCGGTGATAGCAGCATCTTCGGCTAAAGTATCGGGATATAAATCCTCTTGAAACAAATCTGATTTGCGGGGCACTGTCATAGAAATAACTTGGCACAAGCCATTGTTGTTGAGACGATAAAATTTGGCAATTTCGCAGGTGGTAACATCGCAGCCGCGTTTTGGCATCATACCAATACCGCGTTGGGGATCGGGTGTTTGAAAGGTGTTTATATAATGGACGAATGGCGGTTCAGGTGTTACCTAAAAAGCATAAAAAAGTAAAATATTTGAGATGAAACCTAAAAAAAAAGTTGCTTACTTCAAAATATCTGATGACAGAATCACCTTTGCCACAGAGGTATATAAGATTTGTATCGGGGTCGTATAGAGGGAACATTACACCATTGGATGTATCCAATTCAACCATAACAATTGGTTCACTTAAGGCATCTGGTGCTCTAAGTGAATATTGTCGCTCTGAGGAACGATTAAAACCGGTGGTAAAAATTAAGCCATGACGCAGGAAAATTGCTCTTGTAGCCTTAGAACCTTCATGACACAATGCTTCACTCTCGACTTCACCTGTGCGCGGATCATAGATACGTATCTTTTTATCTTTGCAGGTGGTTACCAATTTTGAGCCATCCCAATTAAAGCAGGCACTGTATACAATGTCAGGATGTGAATCAATGTGCACTAGGATTTCTCCAGTACCAACATTCCAAATAACAACCTGGCGTGAAAAAAACGAACTCAAAAAGCGGAATAGCATTATTTAGTTAACAAGCCTACCTGATTATCAGAACCGGCTGTAAGGAGAACATTTAAAGCGGAGGGATGCCATAGTACCAAACCAACACGCCTTTGATGGAAAACTAAATCCACAACGGGTTCGGTTAAAGTTCTGGACAGACCACCATCTGGTATTTGCCAAACTTTAACAACACAATCTTCCGAACCGGAGGCAATTACATTATCATTATGAGGACACCAAGCAATATCGAGCACAGGACCCTTATGACCGCCAACCAAGGGATGATCTGCAGCTATACGTCCAACCTAGTATTTATAAAATAAAAAAAATACATATAATGTGTTTTTTTTTAATTTTGGAATATATCGATCAATTTGAAAGAATATATGTACATACGGGTAATATACAAATTAAGCGACATAAAACAAAAAAACACCAAGTCACTTTTAAACACCCACTTACATACTTACATACATATGTACGTATATTAAAACATGACAAACATTTTAAGTAAAATATCATTTTATTTCATTCCCTGCTCTTATCCTCGTCTATTGCTCCGATTTCGATTTCAACCTAGATTTTCATTTTCTTATATTCATAAATTTTCTTGTTTAAAATTTGTATTATTTCTTGCAAACAATATTTCAAAAGGTGGTGTTTTTCTAGTTTTTAAAATTGCATTATTTACACAGTTTCTAACAAAATTTTAAAGTAAAGTAAATAACCTAATTTTTTTCAGATATCTTCTAATATATATCTAGTTTAGGTCGATACACAAAAGAGTAGTCATATGTATGCATGTATGTATGTACTATATGCATATTTATTTTGTTAAATTCCTGCTCAATTAATATTTGAAATATTGACAAAATGTTGAAAATAAAAGGTGTTTTTTTTAAAGGTGGTGAATTAAACTAATATAATGAGAAGACTGATTTTTAATGAAAAATTAGCTTTGTTAGAAGGATAACTTTTTGTCATTAGTGCTTAATTTTGAGCATGATAATCCAAAGGCATTTAATTGTTTTATCTTGGTGGCCACTTAATTGCACCATTACGAGAAATAACACGTTCGTCATATAGTTCGAATGTTGGAAAAATACGTTTTTAGTTTACATTCTATCGAGTTGTGGACTCAAACAATTGGCAATAATGGCTCTGGGAGAATCTCTCATTCAAAACGCCGCCGGTCAATTGAACAAAAAAGGAACCTATTACTGCACAGAATATTGCGATAAATCGTTTTATTTTCAGATCAGCGGATGCGTATTATCAGTTAGAGTATACATACGAAACAACATAATGGCTACGTTAACAAGCAACATTGGCGTATATCGGCTATGCATACCAGTTTCATCAGGTGGCAATACATTCACAAAGAAATTGTGTTTGGGGTGGCGGCATCATTGGTATTTCTTCAAATTGTGGTGAGTCTACCAGATCAATAATATCCAATTTGTTTTGGAATGAATTAAACGATATGGACATAGACAAATATTCTTAAAAAGAGTTTAATAACTTTTTATTTTTAAAATAATTTTTTTTAGCAAACACCTTTTAGTACAAAATTATCTAAATTATGAATAAAGAACGAAAATATGTAATGGAATTCGATTTTAGAAGGATTAAAATATATATCATTAAATATTATCAAGTCAAGAATAAACAAGATTCAATAAAAATGAATAAAACCACAAAGTTACTTAGAACGCTTATTATAACAAATTGCAATTATATCTTAAAAAGAATAAGTGGCAGAGTTACACTTAAGAGGGAGTAAAACAAATTCAACCCTGTTGCTGTATCAGATCGTTAAATTATTTGTAATTACTTGTTTCCATGTATTTCCGTTCTATTTATATTTAACTGTATAGTAATTTGTCTCAACCCTACAAAATCAGTTGCCATTTGTTTGTACATAAATAATAAATAAAATAAAAAATATATTTTTTATAAAAACAATAAAATTTTTTCAACTGATCAAGTAGGGTAGGCTTGAGTTTAGCGATAAGTTCTGCTGATTTGGCATTGGGTTTAAGGGATTTTGACTGTTCCTCTGGAGATTTTGCTTGCGACTCCATTGCACCTAATTACGCTCTTGCGTTACGTTTCCGTAACAGCTGAAGTTTTTTCTGATTTCCCTGCATTCCGTGTTGTCATTTTTTTCTCTTTTTAAATTTTTGCATTTGTAATTGTGATGACATATGTAGATAACGTGTTGTTGATATTGAAAGTGGTGTTGATGTGGAATCTGGAGACGTTTTTGTAGGCGTGGGTAAAGTGGGAGGGGGTGAACCAATAGTCGGTAGCTGCTACTACTGCTTGTTAACGGGTCTGGGTGGAGGCAATTTATATTTATGAATGCTAGTACTTAACGTACGTAGGTATAGTGCGTTTTGGTGCAGCTGTGGATAACAGATTTAATTTACAACTCTAGTGCATGAAGAAACCATAACTTAATCTTGTTCCACTCCAGCATTGTTCTTTTAGTGTAGCTAAGAAGATTAAGCTATAGTGTCCCAAACAATATCCATTACAGCTGGTTTAGTTCAAAATACGGGACTGCCAGTAGCTAGATTCGAAAAGGCCTCCATTTGGCCAAACAAATTTTTAACTGGGCGTACGTAGTGTTATTGTGTTGAAATCTTATTTTGTAAATCAGACTTTTGTGTAGGCGAAGTGGAAAATTTATTATGGAAAAATATTCGGTAAACCAACGTTTAATCGTTAAAACGTTTTATCAAAATTAATCATCGATTACTGTGACGATGAGAAAGTTACGTGAAATTTTTGGGAGAAACAACGTGCCAACAATTGCGGATTTAAGTTATAATTCGTTATTCTAATTAAGTTGCACAAATAAAGTTTTGACGCTTTCTACGGTTACTTGCGTAACTGGCACGTTGTGTAAAATTTTAGATAACTGATTTGGATGAGAATATATACTATATTTTTTATTTTTAAGTAAACAATTAAAACTTAAAAATAATCGTTATTTTTTAACCCAAAAATAAAACTAAAAAATAATTATTATTCCGTAAGTAATAATAATATTGAGATCAAAAAAATAAAACTAAAATATAATTATTAACTTACTTTTGGAGTATAAATAGAATATACGTTTTTGTATAAACAAAATCAACTATATTTATCGGTAAGTTTAAAGCTGTCTTAAAATTGTCTGAGTTTTCTTCTGAATTCAACAGCTAGCTCTAAAAATATGGCGGATAAAATGCTTATTTCATCTTAAATAAAAATAGAATAGGTTCTATTTTGAACTAAGTTAAGAAGAAAAATTTTTAAAATGTATATTAGACACACTATAGACACTTTATATATTGAAATCAGACGAGAACTCTGATAGTATGAGAGCATTATTTACACTGTCCTTATGCCGATGTGTACTTAAGACTTTTATAAGCCATTTAAATAGGAGGAAAGAGTTTAACTAAGTTTTTTCTTTCGTTTTTGTACCTGATATTAAAACGTTCGTATATCTCACACTTGTATTGTATGAGGTGGGGTTCAGACTGTTCTAACCAAATTAATTCTACGGCAATTTATGCACTATTAATTATTACCTCTTTGTACTAATAGATCAGGTCCTGTACTTTTTGGGTAAAATCCGATAAACCACATAAATTCGTAAAAGCACGGAAGCACTAAAATCCAAATTGTCTATTCCAAAAATTAAATGTATTTGCATTGGTTATGCCGCCTTCACTTGTTTAATATGCCTGGGTGCAATCAAAAAGTAAGCAATACAAATTTATAGAAAGAAAAAATGTGAATCATTGTTACTTTAACTTTGTAACACTTCCAGTTTTTTTCAAATTTTTATTCATGTTTCACTTTGCACTTTAGTTTTTCAAAGAGATGATTACTTGACTACTTGACTAGCTTGCCCGAAGAAATCGTCCGGGTGTTTTGTGCAAGAAGAAGAAGAATATTTCAATCTCAAAAAACTCTCTCATTTACCCAAACTTACAGTACGGGGATGATACGAGTTCCAAATGTTGAATGTGGGATCACACCTAATTTCACTTTTTAAAGAATTTAAAGAGAAAAATTTCTGGGACATGATTTCAATCATATGAAAATGGTGCTATGCCAAGGCTAACTAAAAAGCAAAGTATACGTACATATATGAAAATAAGACATCTTTTGGCAATATATTTAATTTTTATAGCGATTTACATTAAGAGCACTGGCTGCTGATATATAGTATTTTTTATTAAACGGCTAAAAATTTACTAAAAAATAAATGTTTCCCTAATTTACGTTTAATAGTTAAAAACTTGGTTTAAATTACGAAACATGGGAAGTGGTTTAATTCATACTGCTCTGTCGTCACTTAATGTGACAACAAAAAAAACCAAAAAGTTTGCATACGTTTGTGTTCAGTTCGTATAAGTCATACTATGCGCCGTATACTGTACGTAAATTTATATATACACAGCCATATATCCTTAGCGTCGTATCGGTGTCGTGTGTATAAAACAGGTGTCAAAAATTAAGATATTCTAATAAAAACTGACAGATATTGCAAATGTCTTGACCAAAATATGTTACATATTTTCTTTGGTGTTTTAATTTAGGCTGAATTAAATATTTATGAACATTTCATATAAAGCGGCTGATTATTTATGAGCATGCGAAAATTAGTCTTAACGCTTAACTTTTTCTTTACCGCCAAGAGAAGTTTTCTTCGAAATAGAGAATAATGAATACAACGAAGTGAAGAAATCAAGAAATAATTTAATTTTTGTTTTAACACAATATTGTAAAATAAAAGTTAACGTTTCTAGAGAGAACATTATTAAATTTGGGATTGGAGACTATTAATATTTCAAATTACATTATTGGCGTCTACCTTTACAAAAATTAAATACTCTTTAAACTTCGTCGAGTTTTTTATTTCAAAGAGTCTTAATACATAAAACAAAGTCGGGTTAGTTATACCATTTATAACTTAAAATGGTTGGACTTATTTTAATGATATATTACATAGTGGATTCGTCTCCGCCCGAACAAAAAAAATTACTTTTTAAATATAGAAAAATTCAGGCAAAAAATTATCCAGAAAATTAGAAAGTAAACCATGTTTGGAACTACGTCATCTACCATAATTGACAGCTAAGTCACATGCGTTTATTGCTAAGCAATTATTTTTATATGTAACATATACGAGTATATAATTCTTCTGTACGTGTGTGTCACCGAACTTTCCTAAACCGCTGGTCCGATAATGACGGAATTTTGTATATGTTTGATAGGTTTAAGATAACATTTGGATCCTGCGAGCATAATCTAGAAAATTTGTTTCGAGATTCTTTAATTTCCAACGAAACTGGGAAAGCCGTACTAACGAAAACAAACAATTCGTCATTTTTTCTTATCTTTTTCTATGGTCAAATGGATTTATCTTAAACATTTTGTTTTTAAATTAAAATAATTTCGTGAATAAAGTCAGTTACTTTGGTTAAGATAACTTTACTAAAGTAAATAGCGTTCGATGGTGTAATGAATTTCGTAATACAGTTAAACACGTTTGTAGAGTCCGTGCAGGGCTGAGTTTTCTCATAATAAAAATGTCACACAATATTTAGCTAAAATAGCCACATATTGAACAAAGTACGCAAAACCAAATAAATGTTTTGTAAACTTATTAAGTCCGGAAAATGGTTAAAATACATTTTTTTTTTTAAAAACGTTTGGTTCTTAATGATACTGAAATAGACGTACGAATAGGTTTTCATTCAAGACAAGCCAAAGCTGAAGCCCAACTAAATTCAGTTGATTAAATTCTTGTGATGACTGCCAGGATGACGTTTCGATTGTACCCTCCTTCAACACGCAGAAAACGTTTCTATAATTAAAAGAATGTGGAAAATAACGAAAATTATTAGAGCTGGTGAGGCAATTTTTTGCAGAGTGGGTTTAAGTTGTTTTCCTGGCAGCCTTATATAGACTATTCGAAATTAGTGTACCTAAACGATCTACTGCAAGAGACTAAAATCTGCAGTTTTTTAATTCTTCTTTTTGAAGACTCGGATAATATTCATTTATGTTCACCTAACAATACCTATTAAAGATGTAGCTGTTTTATTTTTAAATATTATTTAGGTTTTTAATAAATAACTGAATGCGTCAGAAACTTATTTCAAAAAGTTTAAAAACTTTTTTTAATAAATAAATAATTGAATCAGTTGAATGAAATCTTAATTAAATTTCAAGCTTAAACCAAACAAACCCTTTAATTGCTTGCAATATTTCTTTCCGTGAGCGAATAAAACATAAATTGGGATGTTTTTCTTTTTTAGATATCAAAGAATTTCAATGCTAACTTATTAATATTTCCAACTTTGTTGCAAGCTGATGATGAATTCATTTGTTAGGAGAGTCTCTTTTCAAGACTCCTTCGTTCCAAAGTGTTTTCCTTCTGTAGGTTGGTAGTTGTGGACGCCCTTCCTCATCGCTGAATTTGTGTAATCAGCTTTGTAATTGGTAACAATATAGCAAATGATATTTAAAAATTAATTTTTTGCCTGAACTAGCCTCGTACAATAAATATTTGCGCACGTAAATGTATAGTTTGACCTAAACCTACATACAAATTTCCATTTACCAGAGAAATGAAAAATACAATTTTCCATTTTTTTAAATTGGAAATTCATTAAAACTTCTTTTCAATATCGAAGTTGTTAATTTTTAAATTATTTCTCTTAAACACACACACACAAGCACACACACTTAGTAAAGCACTAAGATAAATTTCAAATTCATATTTAAAATTTATATTAATAAATTCACAGTCTGGTTGTAGTTGTGATTTTTCTGTTTATTTGATTATTTTAGGAAAATGAAACAGAAAATTATTTTTAAATAAAAATAGACTTTTTGATTGTTTCATGCGTTAAAACTAATACAAAGACGTAAATACATATACTTAAGTTTGTTTATTTTCAAATTTATTTAAGTGTGTATATATGTTTGAATTTATTTCGTTTTTGGACAATGGCCAACAAAATGGGGTAACGCGCGCAAAATAACACACACACTTACAAGCAAGTATGAGAAAAAGTATAAATAAATATTGGAAAAAAGTAAAATTAACGCAAGCTTTTTCAAAAAAAAAAAAAATATGTATAAAGAAAAACTAAAAAAATATAAACATAATTGTTCTTTTGCGAAAATATTTCTGCATCTAGAAATTGAGATATTTACAGTTTGAAATAAATTGGAAAAATAAAGGTTAGTATAGGGTCTAAATATATTTTACAAAAGCCCCTGTATTTATATTTACAATATTAATGTCATTGTCATTATTCAAATAAATCTTAGGAGGTGCTTCAATTTACATATGTATATTCAACTGTAAGATTCCTCTACCTGTTTCTGATATGTACGTATGTATTAGGGAGATCGAATATTCGACATTTTTCGAAAACCGCTTTTCAGTTTTTTCGAATAGTTACTATTAAAAAAACCAGTTTTCGGTTAAACATTGTAAAAATAATCGGTTAGCGGGTTTTATTAAAATATATAATAACTCAAAAATCAAATTAGTTATTGAAATAAAAGGTTTTTTTTTGCAATCAAACAAAACTTAAATAAAAAACATTTAAATGTAAAATTTCTTATAGAAATTTGTTTTATTGCCTATAGTTAACTTTTTCTATCTTTTATAGACAAGATACTATTTTCTTTTGTTTTTATAGAACTGAATATTTAAAACGGCCTTGTACTCAGCGTGATTGTTGGACTTATAAAATACAAAGCATTGAGCAATCTCTCTAGTCTTTCAGATCTCGTATGACAATTATCTAAATTAAAACATTGTTCTGAAATGTAGAAATGTTGTAGAGTAATTTGGTATTTGCTTATATTTAATAATATTCTTTAGTTAGGATTTTTAATTTTTGGAAACGGCTTCAAAGTACTGTGTAAAACAACCAACGTTTTTATATTTTTTCTGTTAGTATTTTCACTTTTGTGGAAAAACGCTTATACATACAAAAATTATCATCCCTGGACCAACAGATAACTTACAGACCTAAATGTTAGATAACAAAGAAAACACAATCCCTTCAAAACAAAAAATTCAAAATTTTTTTTTAATTCAATATTTTTCCAAAGTTTTATATTTACCACAAATTTTAAAATTCATCATAAAACCGAAAAACTGGAATAAAAACAAGTATTGCTAAAAAACCAATATATAAAAACAATTCACGAAACTGAAATTTCACAATATATTTTAGTTTTACGAGAATTTACATATGTAAGTCAATATTTTACGAAAGTTTAACGATATTGATGTTAAACAAATCTAAATTGAGCTGATAAATAAAAGAAAATTTAAACCAAACTATACTGTAAAACTTTTAAATATACACAGTTTTAAGAAAACTAAAATCAAACCAAAAGTTTACAAAAAACTCAAAATTTAGAAAATTTAAATTGACCTACAATTCGAAAATTCACTATAACATAAAAAATGGAATAAAGAAAAATAATTGCAAAAATACAACAAAACAAAATTTGCCATATTTAAAATTTAAAAAAAAAATTATTTTCAACAAAATTTTGCAGTTTTGCCAATAATTTGCAAAAAAAATGTATTTTATGAAAAAGGTCGCAATTTCAACAAAATCGATGTTACACAAGTTCCACAAAAAATTAACATTACAATATTTTTAAATTTATCTACAGGCAGCAAAAACTCTAAATTTAATCAAATATTAGAAATTTCACTAAAAATCCAATTCTGCTATTATTTATAACTCACTTTAAACTCAAGAATTTATCAAAAACTAATAAGGATGCAAAGAAAAGAAAAACAAATTAAATGAAGCGTAATTTAGAAAAAACATCTCGTCTATTAACCGATGGAAAATACTCATATTAAAACAAATGTAGAGTTTAAATATAAAATAAGACGACTAAAATTGGAGGCTAAAATTAAATATCGCAAACAATCCTTTGCACCGAAAAAAAACTAAAGTACATATTTAGTAGTTCATATTTTTGTGAAGGGTAAATAAGACTCGGCACAACCGAATATAGGCTCTCTTACTTCTTTTAGTTTTTGTTGTTTTATCAAATAAAACTGAGGTTTGCTAGAACCACTTGGCAACACAACAAGTTAATATTTCACCGAACGAATGGTTTTTGGCAACGTATATTAATTGGAAGTACTTGAAACGGCATCAAAATCATCTCTATTTTGCACATTTATGTCAATCTTATGGATATATTTAAGATAATTAATAAGTCCTGATGTCGAAGAACCTTTGCAACTTGGCGTTTTACGGCACTTTGCGCACCTAATTTTGTCCGATCCATCCTGTTCATACTATTTTCGCAACTCAAAAAATAAAATTACATTTAATATTTCGAATACATTTACTCAAAAAATTGCTATGTGCACTTTTAACTTTTTTTTTGTAATAGTTCTACTTAAAAAAAATTTGTAAATTGTGGGTAAACTTGCAATAAGAATAAGGCGACCGTACACAAATTATACTTTAAAAATACCGGTTTATATAATTAAAAAACCAGCTTGATCACAACCAAAAAAAAGGTCAGTATCAATATTGTATACTTCTGTATATATCCAACTTTAAACCACAACAATAACAAGAAATAAATGCCGTTGGTTAGTGTTTCAATAAATGTCAGCCGGTGTAACGAAAAATACCTCTTCGATAACTGTTTGTTATTGTTAGTAAATTGCAACACTGATCGCAAGCCAAATACATGCATCTCTGTTTTATCTATTTGTTATACTGTCAATAGATTAACTAACTGTTAGTTTTTCAATTCCCTTTGTTCATTCCAATAATTTTGCTCTACCTGTTAAGATTAATTTTTCTGGAGTTTTCTTATATAACGTTTTAACCTAAAATATAAAAAACTTAATTTCTAAAAACTAGCTTGACGGTCTTTTTATTATAAATTTTATTTTCGCTGCCTCAAAATAGTTTTTAACAAAACAAAAACCCAACAAAGGTTCTGGGCCCAGGTCGCTTGTGAATAAAATTTGGCATTAATAAAAAGAAACTTTTGTACTGTAAAAAATTTGAGGTGAAGTACGATAAATTACAATTGGTTTTTTGTTTTATCCGGAGTTGAAAAAAACAGTGGAAAATGTCGAGTGGTATTGCTAGCATCGAGAAATTAAGTGGCGAGAATTATGCAACATGGTGCATCCAGATAAAAAGTTTGCTGATCACAATGGATTTGTGGAGCACGGTGGATGAAGCTTGTCCAGAAGAGGAGGGGACGAAATTATTGTGGCGTAACAATGATAGCAAGGCACTGGCTATGATAAATCTCAGCGTTAAACAAAGTGAGTTAATTCATATAAAACATTGTACAACAGCAAAAGCCGCCTGGAATGTTGTAAGCAGTATGTACAAATCAAATACTGCATCACGAAAAGTGAATTTGTTTAAAAAATTAATAAAGTTTAAATTTCGAAAAAATGAAAAATTGTCACCACAAATAAATGAATTTTGCTCTATAGTTGATGATTTGAAAGAAATTGAAGTCACTTTAAATGATGATTTACTTTAAATTTTGTTGTTGTGTAGTCTTCCTGACGAGATGGAAAGTTTCGTAGTGGCAATTGAAAGCCGTGACAGTTTGCCGAAATATGATCATTTAATATCTAAGATTTTGGAGGAAGAAATGCGCCAAGAAAATAAAATGAATTGCAGTACAACAGAAAATGCGTTTGCCGCGAATACAAAGAATGTCAGTAATAAAAGAAATAAAAAATATTTTAACAACTACAACAACTTCAATAAGAACAAAAATATCCCAAAAATTCCATCGAACAACAACAACAGCAGTACTAGTAATAAAAGCGATTATAATGTTAATAACATAAATAATATTAAATGTTTTCGCTGTGGTAAGAAAGGGCATATTCGTTCTCAGTGCAAAGAGAAATATGAAAATGATTTTGCATGCTCTTTAATTGGCGACAAAAATGATTACGCAGAGATGTGGATACTAGACAGCGGAGCGACGTCTCATATGTGCAAATCAAAAGATTATTTTACTACATTGGCTGAAAGTAAACAAAAGGTTGTTTTAGCATCGGGTGAGAGTGTTAAAGCTGAAGGTGTTGGTAACATTAAAATTAAAACAACTCACTGCAACCTTGAGTTGAATAATGTTTTATTTGTACCTCAACTGCACTCAAATTTTTTATCTATCAGTAAAATTGTAAAGGCTGGACATATTGTTGAATTTGCTGAGAATAAAGCGACAATGAAAACTAAAACCAAAACAAAAATATTAACAGCTGATCTAAAAGGTGAGATGTTTGTTGCAAAAATAAAGTCTATTGAAAAAGTATTGGTTTAAAATGGCACCAGAGATTTGGTCATTTAAATATGAATGATTTGAATAAATTGTGTGAAAATAATATGGTAAATGGTCTAAGATTAAAGTTGCCAAAATCTGTTGAATGTGCTACATGTGCAGTATGCAAAATTTCTGCCAAACCATATAAAAATTATGCAAGTGTTCAAACAAGTGGCTTGCTGGAACTTATACACACTGATTTATGTGGACCAATTGGTACAAGAACATTGAGTGGTGCGTCTTATTTTATCACTTTTATCGATGACTATTCACGATACACAACCACTTATTTTCTTAAAAACAAATCAGATGCTTTCGAAGCATTCTGTATTTTTGCTGGGACCGCGGAGAAGCAGACAGGCCGCCAAATAAAAATCGTCAGAAGCGATAATGGCAAGGAGTTTGTAAACTCAAAATTCAAAGAATATTTTCAACAAAAGGGAATTATACACCAAACTACGGTGAGCTATTCTCCACAACAAAATGGGGTTTCTGAACGGGCGAACCGGACATTAGTTGAAATGGCAAGGTGTTTATTGGAATCGAAGAGAAGCGGTTAATAGTGCAACGTATTTGCGGAACCGAGCACCAACAAAAGTTTTAAACAATGTTACACCGTACGAAAGGTGGGTTGGTAAAAAACCGGCAGTTTTTCACTTAAAACCGTTTCGATGCGATGCAGTTGTTCTCAACAAAGGTCCAAAGCCAAAAGGAGGTAAATTTTTTCCAAAAGGGCACAAAATGAAATTCGTTTTTATAATCCCACTACTAGGCAAATCGTTATTTCAAGAGACGTAATTTTCTTTGAACAATCATTTGATAAAATTTCTATTGCAGATAAAGAAAAAGAAGAAGAACAAGTATTTTTTATGATTATGGCAAAAGAAAATGAAATAAATGCTGAAGAAGGTGAAAATGAAATTGAGGAACAGGCAGAGGTTAAAGAAGCTGCTGTGTCTAGTAGTGATGAGACTGACAGAGATGAAGCAATCGTGGCTGGAACTAAAAGAAAACGAGGTAGGCCAAAATTATTAAAAAGCGGTGAAAGAGGTCGACCCAAAAAACTCTATCGTATGGAAAGTATTGAATTGTTAAATTCAATAATAGAAAACCCTGAATCTGTGTCTGAAGCTTTGAATTCAGAAAATGCTTCAAAATGGAGGGAAGCTATGAAAAAGGAATATGATTCGCTGATTAAAAATAAAACCTGGCATCTTGTTGAAAGGCCTAAGGGCAAAAATATAATTGGTTGCAAGTGGGTATTTGCTTTAAAGCGTCAGCCAGATGGGTCTATTGAGAAATACAAAGTAAGACTTGTTGCTCAAGGTTGTAGCCAAAAACAAAATCTTGATTTTAAAGAAACTTTTGCGCCCGTTGTTCGTCATTCCACTATACGACTTTTGTTAGCAATTTCCGCAAAATTTAAACTTCTTGTAAATCACATTGATATAGTTTCTGCATATTTGAATGGAAAAATTGATGACGAAGTTTACATGCTTCAACCTCAAATGTTTGAAGATGAAAATTTTCCCAACAAAGTTTGTAAACTTACAAAAGCTTTATACGGTTTAAAACAAGCAGGACGCGAATGGAACCGAAAGGTTAATGATATTCTATTAAAGATGGGATTTGTTCGGTGTCAAGCAGATACGTGTGTTTACGTGCGCAGAAATGCTACCTCCTTAAACATAATTGCAATATATGTTGATGATATGCTGTTGGCTTGTTCCAAAGAAGATGAAATGAAAAATATTATCATGGAGTTGAACGAAAATGTCGAAGCTGAAGATCGTGGCCCTGTATCGTTTTATTTAGGAATGGAAATCTTAAGAAACGATCCTAGGGGTGACATCACTATTCACCAAAATAAATATGCCATGGAAGTTTTAGAACGGTGGGGTATGGCGAATTGTAAGCCGTCATCTACACCATTACCTAGCGGTACAGTTTTGGAAAAGGTCAAGCAGAACTGTGAAGATTTGGACATGAAGGCTTATCAGAGTTTAATAGGGGCTTTGATGTATCTTGCAGTCATAACAAGGCCAGACCTTATTCATGCGGTCTCGAGGCTATCTCAATACAACTGTCATCCACATGATGAACATTTTCGAGCAGCAAAACACGTTTTGCGATATCTTAAGAAGAATCCCGCTGGTAAAATATCTTTCTCTGATAATTGCAAAAATTTTGAATGTTTTACAGATGCTGACTGGGGCTCTGACTCTAACGACAGAAAATCGTATTCTGGGCATGTTATGTTTATGTGTGGTGGTCCCGTTGCTTGGGAATCCCGTAAACAAGTAATTGTTGCACTAAGTACAATGGAATACGTTGCTTAGTGTCAAGGTGCCAAAGAGATTATTTTTCACCGAAACTTTCTAAATGAGCTTGGTTTTTCTGAGCTACTTACCAGTCCAACTACAATTTTTTGTGACAACCAAAGTGCTACTTTTTTGGTAAAAAATCCTACTGTGCATAAAAGGAGTAAGCACATCGATATACGTTATCACTTTATCCGTGAGCAGTATGAAGAAAAAACAATCGATGTTGAATACGTTCCAACTGATGAAAATGCAGCAGATGTTTTCACAAAAATTTTATGTAAAAATAAGCATCTTAATGCCTGTAATCTTTTGAGATTAAAATCGTAATTCATGAATTTATAATGAAATTTTTAACATGTACTTTTTATATGCATTTGGCTTGAGGGGGAGTTTTTTTTGGAAATTTGCAACACTGATCGCAAGCCAAATACATGCATCTCTGTTTTATCTATTTGTTATACTGTCAATAGATTAACTAACTGTTAGTTTTTCAATTCCCTTTGTTCATTCCAATAATTTTGCTCTACCTGTTAAGATTAATTTTTCTGGAGTTTTCTTATATAACGTTTTAACCTAAAATATAAAAAACTTAATTTCTAAAAACTAGCTTGACGGTCTTTTTATTATAAATTTTATTTTCGCTGCCTCAAAATAGTTTTTAACAAAACAAAAACCCAACAGTTATCAACCAACTATTTATTAAAGAAAATCCGAAACGTGGAATGTTTTTATAATGGAAATAGAAATGAAGGAAAGAGTCTAAATTGTTGAAACAAAAAATAGACAACCGAAAAAAAATATAAAATTTCTTATATGTATGACTTACTTACCTTATTATGAGAAAGAACTATAAATGCTCCACCACCTGCCGATTCAACGATGATGGCTAAAAATTTTGGATTCACTGCACAAAATGTTGAATCCCAACTACTTTTGGAGACACGTATATTATCGTAGCATTGTTCACGTTTTAAAGCTTGACCGTAAACGTGACGAAATTTTGAACTTCTTACTACACGAAAAGACATTTTCTATTGCTGCTCCTTTTGTTGGTTGATGTTTGCTGTTTTTCTTATTGTCGTTATTGATACTAATAAATATGCTGTTGTTGTGTTACAGATATTTGTTGTTGTAGTTGCTGATGTTTGTGTGTATGTTTATTTATTTCTAGTTGCAATATTTAGTAAACTTTCCTTAGTCAATCACTCAACGAAGAGCGTAAAATAACAGTATATTTATAGGGAGAGTTAAAAACTAAAAAAAAATATATACACAATAAGAAAATCGTACTCTATCTCTTTAATTATTCTCCTTTCGTTCTTAACTAGTCGAAATGCACGAGAGTGCAAAGAAGTCGTAGCAGTAGCAGGAAGTTGTTGTTTCTGTACAAAAATAAAATCTATATAAAAATAATGTGTTTCTGCAATTGATAAAAAGGCGGCAAGCAATCACACTCGTTCTCTGAAACTAAAAAGAGAAGAAGCGGAATAAGAAAATAAATACGTATCTAAAATATATTTTATATTATGCATTTAGTTTATATTTTGCATTTTATTGGTAGTTTTTACGTATTTAAAATATGTACGTAGCTAGTTTTATGGGACCCAGAGTACAAGGGACACATGAGTAATTATTAGTTTATTTTTTTATTTTATTATCAATTCTTGAATACTGCCAAGTTTGTTTCTTATCTACAATTCTTATTACTTCGATGAACAGCTGATTGTCTCACATGAACTCAAAAATCCCGGTTTTCTGAATTCGGGCCGCAAAGTGATAAAAATTAATGGCTAAGCAACCAAACAGTAACCATTTGAATAGCGTGGAACCGCTTTAATTTGATTTGCAGCGTTTAAATCTAATGACAACACAAAGGTACACAATTTTTGTTGCTTCGCAATCGAGTTGTTTTTTAGGTTATCTGGGGTGCGGAATTCAAATCTGTCATCAGTTTTCTTTTCTGAGCTCTAGTTTTTCAAATTACCGTAATGCCTTAAATGAAGGTAGGTCCAGGACATATGTTAGCATAACTGGAGAAGAGTTTGTCTTATTTGGTTAACTAAAAAAATCAAAAGTCAACAAAATTACAGTTAAGATATGCTAATATTGTTTTCCAATCGGTCCAGTAGTTTTACAGATATCAGAGAGAGTATTTTTATAAAAATTATGAAATATTTGATTTTTAAAAATTCGCAATAAATCAAAATGCAAATATATTCCAAACAAACTAAAATTATTGCAGAAGTTTTGATTTTATTCGCAATTAAGAGGCTGAAGTTAACATAAAAATTCTTGCTTGTTTAAAAATGTGGTATTTTCAAAATTAGGTACCGCCACATAATAGCGAATAAAATCAAAACTTTCGTTGTGCAACAACAAAAAGTTGACCGGAATTTGTTAACTTGTGTTATGTTTTCGAACTGCGTCATCAATAAGAATTGCGGTTCGAATTGCGCTTCACATTTTCTTTTTTATAATGTTTGCGATAAAAACATTGAACAAAATTAAGACTTTTGAAATTTTTAGGGGAAAATGTTCTAGAAAAAAATTGACTGAAAATCGAGACATGTTAGCAATCCAAATTACCGCTGGCATGCAGAGTATTATAGATCAATGACAACTAAAAATGGTGGTATATATGTATGTGGTTCCAGTAGGATGGCCAAACACCGAAAGCGAATATAAGCAGTTTTTATCTATGCAAACAAGAACAATAAAAATGTCGCCAGTGAGAAACGAAGGGTTTTTTCTTTCTCGAAAGCCAAACTTGTATTTATTACATATGTAAAGCTGTGTGCAATATAATAGTAGTGTTACTAAGCATGAATTATAAATATATCAAAATACATTTGCCTTTTTCTACGCGTCTGTTGAAGTTACAGTTATTTAATTCGAAACGCGCGCTTTTTGGTTTGTGCACCATACTAGTAGAAACCTATAAAAATCTAAAAAGAACAAGCATTTGTTATCAGTTTGCTATTATTTGCGTTTATTAGTAGAGAAAATTTTTAAGGAGTAGTTACATCTGTTGTGCAATTTTATGTTCAAAATATTTAAAATGGGCCACGACATGCACTTTATCCGAATACCACACATTTAATTAAAAAACACTTTCTAGAAGATAAGACACCGCTTTATTCAAAATATTGTGGGATATTCTCCCACAGTTATTGCAAATTCGAAAAAGTATAAGTCAAAACCGGAAACACGTGGATGCAATGGTAAAAATTCGACACAGGGTCTCCACGCGTATACGGCGCTTGGATGTTGATACGTCAACGTCGACAGATTCAAAAACTAAGTCTGTTTGGAAGACGTCCAAGAAAGGTCGGTCCCATTATTAAATTCAGAACAAATGCACAACCGTCGTCGAAATTTCGCAAGATTTCACTTCGACTTGCCGCAGTCTAAATGGCGCAACATCCTCTAGACAGGTGAGTCAGTCCAAAATGGTTCTATTTGGTAAACGTGGGATAAAAAATATGTAAGAGGCCAAAGAACAAACAAATAAGACCCCCAATTTGTTTTGAAGGCCATTAAGCATGGCGGTGAAAATATTAATGTTTGAGGATGCTTCTTGTATAATGGCGCGACGCCAATTTTTTACGATAAAAGGTAACACGGATTATTTAATGTATATTGAAATGTTAAGAGCGGCCATGTTACCTTACGCCGAATACAATAAACGCTCAAATGAGTGTTCCAGAAAGTTGGCAAGAGAACATTTTTCATAAAGGCTGTTTTTAATTATATACCAGTAAATGTGCAGGAATTCTGGGTGTCCGTCTGTGCAGATATTTAGTGGACAAACTCAATACATGCCCTTTTGCCGATGTTACAGCCAGTAAGGACTATTCAACAAAATATTAACGTAAAAAACGAAATATCCAAAGATAAAAAGATTTATCATGTAATCTTATTTTTTCAGATACTTCGCATCATGGATATTGTTACGTTTATTACCACAATAAACGTTAATTTGTAGAGTTTGTTTAATTGCAAGAATTAAAATACATAGTTCTTAATTATTTTTATCAATACACAACCTTATTCGGCAATTACTACTCTTATTTACAACTCTTCAGTACTAATGTCCCGAACATATGTGAAATCGCGCATCATTTATTTCATTTGCTGGCTTAGTAGTCTTGTATATGTATTCGTGTGTGTGTATCTTTTGTTTACTTTTTATTTCTGTAGAAGTTGTTTTTGTTTTTGTTTTGAACCAGGGTTCCGAGAATTTTCGCTAGGTTCTTGTTTTTGGTTTATGTTTATAACATTGCGTATTTATAATATATCATTTTACACCAATTTCTTGCTGACAATTATTTGTTTATGATTTAAGTAAACATCTTAGATTATTACTTCGTAACAATATAATATTTTTTTGCGCAATTTCTAGCGTATCCAAATAATTTTTTATATTATTTTTTTAATGCAATATTTAGATAATCAAATGCAAGACCGGCTTTTTTAATTTTATTAAAAACTAGCGGTTTTAGTGAAAGCAAAAATTGTATATGCGACCCTATTATTATATTGCACTTACATATATGATTTATATTTAAAGTGATTTATTAAGGGATTGGGATTAGTAATGCAAACTACGTTCTATTCAATTTAAAATAAATTGACAATATTTTTTTTAACAGTTTAATCACTGGTAGGTATTACCCTACAAGATTAGTACAAAAAACAATAATTTTTATGCTTTAAATAAGAGAGAAAAGCATAAACTTTTGCAACTAATATGGTTTAATCAAATGAAATATGTATGTAAATAAATACAAAACTGTTACATCAATCGACAGAAAATCTATTTTTGCCCGATGAGTTAACAGCAGTTGCAAACAACAAACACACAAACGACAAAAACACAACTACTAAGCAAAGAAAAAATTGGTTCCATTCAAAGAGAATAAAATAACAATAAATAACATGCAATATACATACTTATATACATACACACACACATACATACATATATGTATATGCCTATTTACTATAATAAAATAATAAGAGTATGTATCATTGAACTTGCTGACAACTATTATGTTGCAAATAGAAATTAAATAATGGAGAAATTGACTAGTCATCACAATAGTTTTCAAGTGATGTTAAGTTTTTAATATAAAATATGTATTAAGATATTTTTTTTATTATTCATGAAATGCATGTTTGTCTGTTGTTATTTATTGTTCACGCACACTAATATAACAACAAAAGTTGTTTTAAAAAATGAAGCAATTCTATAGTATTTGTCCAAAACATTAACATTCACGCCCACACTCACTGTTCAATACACTTAAAGAAAGTTATACAATTCGTTCATCTTTGATAGATTGATAAAATATAAAAAGATCGTTTTCTGTAACGCGATCTAAATTACATTGTATGTACTTTTTGATATTGAAATGATTAAGTTCGACGCAATTCTGAGAACTTTTCTCGATTATGCAGTAGTTGAAGCTGTTACAACTCTTCCTTTGTAATTTTGTCAATACATTTGTTTGTCCTTTAAGTATCTGAGCACGGTTTTGTGGTTTCGTCTTGTTTCGCAGCCGATGTCACGACAGAATTCATTTAGAGAAAAATACACATTAATTTTGGATCTTTCCGCTTCATTTCATTATTAGCTTATATACATATGCTCGTAATTGAGAAGAGAAGGCTTAGAGGCAATGGCGAAATGGTCGTTCTCCACACATAAACATGCAAATGAACGCCAAAAACCCTACGAAAATCATAAAATTACTCCGCTATCAAGAGATATTTAAAAAAACTTGGTTCCAAGAAAAAACACAAGCTCTAAGGCATTTATACAATGTCTACGAATCCCCACTAAGCCTTGAAGACAGTTCTTGGGCCAAAAACTGAAGTTAAAAGGTGAATGCTTAGAAATTATATATATTATATTATTAGAGGTTTTCACACCACATGACAGAAATATTTGCACCATTTCAATTATCTGTGACACTCTGAATAATCTTATGAATTTTTTGTTATCTTTCATTAAAACCGACAATTCAAAATTTAGATATGAGTCACCCGGACCTGATGGTATTACAGAATCAATGACAAGAAACTTACCTAATTATGCTCTTTCCTATGCACTTGACAGAAATCTGCACGTGGAGAGATCTCTAAAGCAGGAAAAGACTTAAGTCAGATTACACATGCCCTTTGGTTTGCAAATATGCAATACTGTCCAGCTTTGTTTATCGACATATTCCAGGTCTACTCACTAAAACTGCTCGAGTTCTTTCTGAAAACTCTCACAAGCATCTTAAGAGCCAACAATCCCAAATACTTATATGACAACGTTTGCAGACGACACTGCATTTATAAGTATTAACAATGATCTGGAGGTTGCACCTGAACAAGTTCAGTTCCAAATTCATAAGCTAGAAAACTGATTAAAACATTATGGAATAAACGTAAATCCATCGATATTTGCAGGTTCCTCAGAAGCCGAAATTGTCCACCAATAACAATTATCAATGTTCCGTTTACATTCCTCGTTAAATATTTGGGTATCCTCCTTGATAGATGCCTATCTTGGTCCCGCCATATTGAGACAAAAATAACGACCATAAAACTTAGAACAGTTCAACTACACTGGAATACAAAGTGCTTCTATACGAATCCATTACAAAACCAATATCGACATATCAGAAGTCACAAAGAAGAAAGTCTAGGATATTACGACTTATTGTCAAGCGCGGCTTGGTATATAGGAAATGAAAATATCCAGAAAGAACTAAAAGTTCCCATTCAGGAAGAAGTAAAAACATACTCTTAAAAATACGTAACAAACTAGGTCTACATCCCAAAACTCCCGTACGTGATCTATTGCACCAGAGACTTAAAGAACAGACACATTGAGTCTGGCATTGAGACGGCTCTCCTCACTCAAACGTAGATATTATATTCAGATTTGAATACAATTAATTATTACAATGGTAATAATTAATAAATGGCAGTGTAGATAGAAGATTTGCATGAAATAAAATTCAATTAAAAAAACTCCCGAATGCTTTTTACATACGTTTAATACTACATTTACATCTACACAAAATCTAGTAGATTTCAGCTCAAATCTCGAAGAAAATCTTTGCCGTTTACACCAATGCTTTTTGACGTATTATTGGATTTCATTTATTTTTTTATTAACTTTTTATTTTTTACTTTTTTACCAAATAGTAGTCATAATTTTTCGAATTTTAATGTTTGGGAAATTGCCTAAGTTTTATTCAGTATGGGTTATATAATAATGCATCGTTTTACACCTGGCAAACATGAGTAAATGATTAAAAAATATTCATGAAATTTCGCCTCAGTTGTAAAGAAGCACTGCGAACTCCGCAGGCACTTCAAAGCAAAGTGAATAATTTTGCGCCTTACCCACCAACCAGACAGGTTTTGGTGAGAAGTGAAGAAAACAGCCACCGTGGCGGCGAAACTCGAAGTGTTTATAACTTATTTAGTCTCTACGTCCGAATTTTTGTTACCAAAAGGATTGAGTTCCACGCAATTCTGCGCACTCTTGCCGTTTCTGCTATTACATCTCTTCCGTAGTAGTTTTGCTCATAGATTTATTTGTCCTTCGCGGCCAATAGCATGGACAAGAGTATCGATACATATCGATTTTAGACCTTTTCGATTTATTTAGAATTTTGTTTTAACCAATCTTTACCAATTGTTGATTAAAAACCAAAAATTTTATCAGTTATAGTTTAATGTAAAATCGATGCATCTATGCATAATAAAATTAACAAAAAAATTTTTTTTTCTTAATTTTTTTGAAAAAATGATGCCAAAAATACCGTTGCTTTTTTTTCAAGCATTTTTATGGGCTTCTGAGCTCAATTAAATACTCTATCCGATGTTAAAACAATTTCTGTTCTACCCAAAAAATATTAAAATAAATGGCTTTTTTCAGTGTAGCGATTATGGAACAAGCGCGACATGAAAGTGATAGCACGCAACAATGGCCTTAAGATGAATATGAAAACAACAACCAAACAAAATGCTAGCGAAATATACTGTGCATAAATACATTAATACATATATTTTTTAGACCATTGTTAACTTCCACACTTGCATAATAATAATATCAAGTAAGAGAGCTATATTTAGCAGTGTCGAATTTTATATACCCTTCACAGAAGTATGAACTACTATATACTACAGGCTTTTCCATGCGCAAAGGCTATGTTTTTTTAATATTTGATAGAATCTAGAGTTTTCGGTGCAATTTCAGCTTTCGGGTAAGTTTTGGCGTTAAATTTCGAAATTGGTAGTTTGTTTTTTTCTTGTTTGTGAAAATTAAGTTTTTTGGACCTTGTGTAACATTTTGTTAAAATTGCTACGTATTTCATAAAATAGAAGTATATATTTGCAAATTTTTAGTGAAACTAAAAAATTTTGGTGAAATTGAAATTTAGTTTTGAAATTAAAATATGGTGAATTTTGGTTTTTGTGGTATTTTTGGAATTATTTTGTTTTATTTCAGTTTCTCAATTTGGTGGTCGATTTTCAAAGTTTTGGTGAACATAAAATGTTTTGGTGCAATTTCAGTTTTCTTTAAACTTTAATTTTTTTTATTTTATTAAATCAAAATTTTTGGAGTTTGGTGTAAAATTCAAAAATTTGTTAATTTAATTTTTGTTGTGTTATTGGTAAAATTTAGGGTTTTTATTAAATATTGATTTTGTAGCAACTAAATTATTTACTCCCAGTTTTGGAAATAATGGCATATTTTGGAATTTTTGGTGAATATAAAGTTTTTAGCAAATTCGTGATTTTTTGGTGCAGTTTCGGTTTTTTTTTTTTGTAAACTGAGATTTTTTCAAAAAATTTTGTTACTTCAGTAATTTAATTTTTTTTTTTTAGATTTTGGTAAATTTCCAATTATGGTGAATTTTTTGTTTGTTTTCAGATTAATTTCGATTTTTGGTAAAATTTTAAATTTGTATGATTTTTAAATATTTTGGTAAATTTAAAATTTTTTTTGAATTTTTAAATTTTCTTATGTTGTCACCACTTGTGTTTAATTTTTGTTTTTATATATTCGTTAAACATCGATTAATAAAATATTTTTTTACTTATTTTTCGGTTTTTTTTTTTTGCAAAATTGCAAGATTGTAGTGAAATTAAATTTTTTGTGGTGAATAGTCCAAAATTAGTTTTCTTTTCGTAAGATTTTAGGTTTTCATTGAATTTAAATTTTTCGAATAAAAATTATTTATTCCAGTTTTTCGATTTTGCAGTCAATTTTCGAATTTGTGGTGAATATAAAATTTTGGATTCAGCATATGTGAATTTTATGAGCTTCCATATAAGCGTTTCCAAAAGTAAAACTACCAAATAACCCAGAAAAATGGTTTTTAGCCCATAACTCGGAAACTTATATGCCTAATTGCAAAAATTGGCAAAGCATACTAATCAAGTGATCCAATTATCAAGATCCTAGGTTGTCTAGTGCCGTCAGAACACACATCGTTAATTGAACTTCCCTACCTATAAGGATTCAGAATACGTATATATACTAGGTGGGGTCGGAAATGAATATTGTAGAAATTACAAACGGAATGACAAACCTACATATATAAATATACCATTTTGATTTTTGTGAAGGGTATAAAAAACAAATACAGAAATAAAAATATAAAACTAATAAATAAGAAAATAAAAAGAAAAACTACCCAAACACACACCCAATTTGTTCATGATAATGTTTGCTATATTACACATTATTTTTAGTTGTTGCTGTTTTTTTGTTAAAAAATATGCAAAGTAAAATATAACGGTATAAAGGGACAAGAAATAATACACAGCAAAACAAAAATCAATTGAGTTTTCCATTCATTTATTTCCAATTGATCGGATAAAAGAGCAGAAATAATAACAATATTAAAAAATACTAATAAAAACAGGTGGCGCTATTTTAAATTGACATTGAAATTTATTTATTATGTTTACATATTGTTCGTTTCGTGTATACATAAATATGTATGCAATGAATATTCATGTGTGTGTATATGCTAATGTAGTGCTTAACATTAGATTGCCTAAGATAGTCATTTTGACTGCTTTTCAATTATTAAAACAATTGTTTATACAGGGTGGCCCAAAATTACCGAAGGGGTTTGAATTGCTTATAACTTTTTTATTATAATGTTTTTCTTTTCAGTATTTTGGAAAGAAGACTTAGGGAATTTAAAATGGAGCAGTATTCAATTGAATGACGGGCCTAAATTGTTGAGCCTTATTTTTCAAATCAACGATCCATTGTTTTGACTCAGCATGCATATCGTCGTTATTTTAATGTGCGAGTTGGACCCTCAGAGTCAACAATAAACCGTCTGGTTGCAAATTTTCGACATCAAGGGGCAGTAAGGAACCTTTCTGGTGTTGGCAGAGGACGAACGGTGCACACGGATGACAATATTGAACTGGTACAGAGGAGTATTCGGGAAGATGGAAAAACATCAACCATGAGACGTTCGACACAACTTGGCCTCTTACGAGCTTCGCTGCAGATTATTTTGCACACAACACGAATGTTTCCATACAAGATTCAGCTTGTCCAAGAATTGAAACCGATAGATTACCAGCAACGAGATGATTATGCAGTTTTTTTTTTTCGGGAAAAAAGTAGAAGAAAATCATAATTTTATTCATAATTTAATTATGACCGACGAAGCCCATTTCCAATTAAGTGGGTTCGTTAATAAGCAAAACTGCAGGATATGGGCTACCGAAAATCCGAGAGTAGTTAAACAGCGAGAATTACACCCATCTAAGTGTACGGTTTGATGCGGTGTTCCATCGGAAAGGATAATTGGTCCTTATTTTTTTGAAAATGAACACGGGGTGCTAGATATCAGACAATGTTGGGACATTTTTTAAGGCCAGCCGTGGAAAACCATCCACAATTATGGTTCCAACAAGATTGAGCCACAGCGCACACTGCAAGGGCTACAATGGCTCTTTTATGGGACGTCTTTGCTGAACGAATTATTTCGTGTAGAAGTAATTTAATTGGCCTCCGCGATCACCGGATTTAACCGCTCCAGACTGTTTTCTTTGGGGTTATTTGAAAGAAAAGTCTACATTAATAATCCTAGAACCATCCAGCAATTAAAAAGGAATATACGCCACGAAATAAACAACATAGCACCTGAAGTTTTGTGAAAGGTTATGGAAAATGTATGGAAATTGAGTAAATCTCTTATATGACCAGATATATTTTTTGATTACTGTCACTTGTACGTGAGTTGTTATTCTAATTGTAGGATCACTTACTATAATCGATACTCTTGGATAGAATAGGAGGACCGCGAATTGCGCACGTTTTGACTTTTGATCGGCCTGTGACAGTCGGTCTAACACATTGTTAAGTTTGTTTCTTTTGCGCCCCAACGATGAAAATGAAAGTGTCGTCAAATGTGCCCAGGAGAAGGTGTTGGGTAGTGTAGGTAGTTCAGATTCTGATGAAGAAACTGAAAACAACTTTCAATTTGCCGAGGGTGATATTCCTGAAAGGTTATTATCTACTTATGTTTTCAAGGGTGTATTCAATTTTACAACAAAACAAAATTTGGAGTTGATATGGCGGATCAAATGGCCAGAAAATAAACCGTAAAATTTAGTGCTGGTAGATGGCCCTTCCAAATATTTTTCAATACTTAAGATTTGCCTACAATAAATGCTTGGGGTCCTTTACAAAGAAGCGACAGGAATACAAATACAACCAAAACAATTCCTCTCTCATTTAGTAGAATAGCTTTCCACCGATTACAGAGCTTCAAGACAGAAAAAAGTTATCAGAAAATGAAGACGTTATCAGAAATGAAGAAAAATTTGTCAAGTATGACTTTGCCACAATAACAAAAAAAAAATAATAATAATAATAATATATGTATGTGAAAAATGTTAAAAGTATGTTTGCGGAAGATGTACACATAAAAAGATTTCCACTTACATTTGCCTAAAATGTACAAATAATGTATTAATTATTTTATTCCGAGTGAAGTGATTTTTTTTATTTTACTAATAACTTGCTGTATGACTGCAAATAATAAAAGAAATATTAAAAATTAATTTTAAACAAATTTCTTTACACATTAGTTACTTTTTCACAATGCAGACATTTTGACTGCTTTGGGGCAATATATGTAGGTATATACTAAGTTTTAGTCTTTCTAGTGTTAAACCCCACAGAATATGTTTGACAAAGAACAGTAACTTTTAAACATGTTTACACACAGTAATTAAATGTTAATCATAGTTCAACAAAATTGTTACATCAAAGTAGTTTTGCAGGGAAACAAAGAAATTGTATTTTTATAATAATATGTGTTTAATTAGAATTAGCTAGACATTTTTTTTAAGAAAAACAAATAAAATTTAGTTTAAATAAATCAAACACTTTTTGGTAGCAAATAATATTAGTACAATGAAAAAACGCGAAATTCTCGAAACTTTTCATAGAACAACCTGCGTATTTATTTATTATTAACCCTTTTAATACCGCTCTTGTAGTGTGTCAAAAAGTGTAAATTAAATTTCCCACTGTTGACTATATATCATTGATGTTATTCGAAAATCCAGAATTTACGCAGCACAGTGGCTGAAAATCGTTTTACCCAGTTAGTCCGTATAACCGCACCCTTTCGATTTTGACCCATTTTTTGGATCTCAAAAAATCTCCATATAAGGAAATGTTTAATTTAGCTATTTTTAGACCACTATTACTCAAAATCTATACAAATTCTGAATATAATATACACAGTTCTGAAATCCACTATGCCATGGCTTTTTACCAAATTAGTTCGTATAACCGCACCCTTTCGATTTTGACCCATTTTTTGGATCTAAAAAAATCTCCATATAAGGAAATGTTTAATTTAGCTATTTTTAGACCACTATTACTCAAAATCTATACAAATTCTGAATATAATATACACAGTTCTGAAATCCACTATGCCATAGCTTTTTACCCAATTAGTCCGTATAACCGCACCCTTTCGATTTTGACCCATTTTTTGGATCTCAAAACGTATCTTTATAAAAAATATATAGTTATATTTTTCTTAATATATTAAAAATTTTCCAAGCTTGAAGGTCTTTTTTTAAAAAATTATATTTTTATTTTTCGATATTTCGCTACTCCATTGTGTAGCATCATCAGGAAATAAAAATAACGAACCAATTATATATTAATGAAAAAAATATTGTCACAAAAATTCAAAAGTTTCCAAAGTTAACAGAAAACAAAAATAACATGAGGTTTTTTAAATATTTTAAAAAATGTAAATACAGTTAACGAAACTTAACATTAATTCAAAAACCCCTAAAAACATACTTATATTAACTATCTTATTCTATGAACTAAGTGTCTATAAATCTGTGCAACATTATCTGTGTCCGCCTTAAAATTAATTCTTTGTGTACTAGGTGTATTAACAATTTGTAACATTTCTAATATAAAACGACGCTTATAATTAATTTCTGTATTTAAAACCGATACGTTTTCAAAGTTAGGATAATGATTTGATTCAAAACAATGAGAAGATAATGCTGTATTAAGGGAATGTCTGCAATTAAGATTTGATTTATGTCCAGCTATCCTAGTCTTCACTTTATTTTTTGTTGTCCCTACATAAACCTTATCACAAGTCTCCTGATCATTTCCCTTACAAGGAATTTTATAAACTATATTTGCCTTATCCAATTTATGAATCCTATCCAAAGATAGTTAATATAAGTATGTTTTTAGGGGTTTTTGAATTAATGTTAAGTTTCGTTAACTGTATTTACATTTTTTAAAATATTTAAAAAACCTCATGTAATTTTTGTTTTATGTTAACTTTGGAAAATTTTTGAATTTTTGTGACAATATTTTTTTCATTAATATATAATTGGTTCGTTATTTTTATTTCCTGATGATGCTACACAATGGAGTAGCGAAATATCGAAAAATAAAAATTTTTAATAAATTAAATTTAAAAAAGGTCAAGAACAGCTATCATTTTTCTTAATATTTAAATGCATAACTTTTTGTTCTTATTTGCTTTTTTTAATATACAGCACTATTATACCAATAAATATACCAATAAAATATATATTTAATATGAATTCAGCCTATTTTTTCTTATTTTTGCTTGAAAATGTTAAAAATAATTCTATTCTGTTAACTTAACATTGCTTTGCGAGAGATATGTAAGTTAACACAGGGTTGGTAAAAACGAAGTTAACTGCACACAAAATACTTACTGTCGCTGCAGGAACACAAAGCAAGATAAGGTTGGAAGACCATGCAAATCATTGGACAACTGGAGCGATAGATCTAAGAGGCGGAAACTTAAAGATGTTAACGATGCTATTGGTAGCACAAATATAAAAGAATGTTTCACAGAACCAATTAACAAAAGTGGATATCATTGAAAAAGTTATTAAAGCTAGTCCAGTGAGAACAAAACGAATTCTTAAAAGTATACCAACTCCGAGCGATGCAAAACACTACACAAATGAGGAGGTATTAGCCTTATTTCTGGATTTGAAATTAACAAAACATTAAGCACAGATTGCATGCGATTGAAAAGGGCTCAAATATCTTTCCAGCATATCATCACATAACCGCTGCTACAATGGACTGTTTGCCATCAAAAGACACTATTACAATCACACCAATTTCGGCAGAGGTACAAGTACAATCTCTACTTGATCACACAACCGAACGCTTGCTACAATCAATACCAGGAAATGCGTTAAAGATATATGGAAACACAAAGCTAATTATTTTTTGCAAATGGGGATGGGATGGTTCTTCGGGACAAAAACAATACAAACAAGTTGTATGTGAAAATATTTCGGACTCAGATATGTTCATGGTATCATTTGTACCATTGCGATTGAAACAGATTTTGGAAGATTCACAGCCTTCGACTAGTACAACGCAAACAATGGATATTTGGAAAAATGAGACACCATCTTCTACGAAATACTGCAGGCCAATCAAATCTGAATTCAAAAAAGAAACTTGTGATGCCATTAACAAAAAAATTAATGATATCAAGGCCCAAAATTCCAACACTACAGCCATTGCAATTACAGTTAGATGGGCAGCAAATTGAAGTAAGCTACCAATTAGTCCTTACAATGATAGATAGAAAAGTAGGTCAGGCTTTGACTAACACGAAGGCTGCATCCAGCTGCATTATATGCCAAGCACCAATTAAACCAAGTTCCGACAAAATCATTAGATAATCCCGATGCATATGAATTTGGATTATTACCACTACATGCAAGAATACAACTTATGGAACATATACTAAAAATCAGTTATGATTTTGATTTCGGGTCTTCAGGATCCATAAGACACAATGAAACCAACAAAGAGTTAAGAAGTTCAAAAAAGAAACATGTTCAAGATAAATATCGCAAAATTGGATTGATTATAGGTCAGCCAAAACAAGGGTCAGGCAAGACAAATGCTGGCAATACCGCACGAAGATTCTTTTCAGATCCAGAAACAGCATCTGAAATAACAGGAGTGGATTTAAACCTTATTTTCAAATTTAAAATAATCCTAGAAGAACATGCATGCAATGAAGAAATTGACTCTAGACAATTTGGAAATTATGCTAAGGAAACTGCAAAAATATATACAACCAACTACCCATGGAGAAATATGTCTGCAACAGTTCACAAAATCCTTTATCATGGAGAAGATATCATTTGGTGCCACTTGGAGATCTATCAGAGGAAGCTCAGGAAAAAAGGAACAAGGATTACAAATTTTGTAGAGAGCACAATACTAGAAAAATTTCACGAAATTCCACAAATGAAGATCTATTTAATATATCATTGGCAACGTCAGATCCGTTCATCTCCAATATTCGAAATCAATGGAAAGTGGAATATTGGAATTTAGATGAAGATGCCAAAAAACTACTAAAGAACAGAAATAGCACAGAACAAAATATAGAATATTTGCAATCAATATTTGTGTCAAATGAATAATAATTATAATTGCTTTTCATTGTTATTTAAGTACGAAAAACATAGTAATAGTAAAAATAATAATAAATATAACCTACCATTGTTACAAATACTATTAAAATCTATTGCAGATTTTATTTTTAAAATGTTTTTTAAAATTATCAAATTTGACAGCAAAATATAATAAAATTTTTCTGTAGTAACAGCAAAATCTCCAGTTAATTTTACTATTTTTTTTTTTGAGTGTAAACATTTTTTTGAGTGTAATATTAAAAAAATTCCATTATCACAAAAAATAATTATAATTATTATTAAGTTCCAAATATTAAGTTTTTTAATATGTAAATAAAAAAAATAAACCCATATTTCACTCCACAAGTTAAAAAAAATCAAAAATTTAACTTTGACCTAGAAGTCCTTAAAAAGTCCTCAATCAATTTTAATGTAATTAAAACTGAGTCAAGCTGAACTAAATATCTATCCATTAAAAAATTATTTCAATATTTTGATCGGTTCAAAAGTTACAGAATTTTGGCCAACGAAAAACGATTTTCAGCCACTGTGCGCCGTTACTTGAAAAAGTCTCTGGTTGAAGTTGAAAACAATTGTCACAATAACAGGGCTTGAATCGATAAGCAATTTCAAATCACCACAATAACATGGAATTTAATAAGTAGAAAGGAAAGTATCTAGATGTTAAACGGCGTTTGTGAATGCAGTTCAGATATGATATCCGAGCCGAAGTTTTAATTCGCCAGACGGTGGAAGCAACTTATGAGCTGCTAAAGCCAACTGAAACAAAATGTCTATTTCTAAAACCTACTTATCACTGACCTTGTAATACAACAAGTGTAAAATTTATATTTTCTTTATAGGATAATGTAATGATCATGCATCTTTCTTTTGGCAAAGATCAAAGTTATTCCAGGTTCCCTACAAAAACAACAGTTGCGCTACTATCACATTTGGAAAAGCTTTCCTTGACTGTCAAACTTCCTAAAAAAAATTAAATGTACAAATTCTAATCTAGGAAATGTACGTTCCTCAGTCAATTATAATTTTTTAAATTAGCTCAATTAATATTTTTGTTTGGAAAAAAACTTTTTCTTCCTAATGGTGTTTTTAAGTGCAGTTTTCGGCAACACTGAACATAACAGTCTTTTAATGTTTAATTTGAAGAATTTTTAAGACCTCGTTAGCCGATCGTTAATGTGATCGTTCCGCAATGTACTGAAAAGGTACCAAAACTGTAATTATATTAAAACAAATTTTAGCACAATGATTACTACTTAAATTATAATTTAAAATTCTGTGTTTGTATAGAAATGAAATCAATATTAGTTTAGTTAATAATATAGAGCGGTTGCTAAAAACATCAATACTCAATTTCAATATTTGAGTTTGACTTACTAAAAATATTTAAGTTTTTGGTAGACTATGTCAGTGTAACTAATCAATATTCAGTTTTATATGATTTTCCATCAACAGCACACACAATATGCCATCAGCAAACCCCTTTTCCTAATTATTTATTTAAAAAAACTGGATAATAAAAAATGTTGTATTAGCATTAGCAATTAGAAAAACAAACAGAAAAAGGAAGGATTCTAGTTGAGGGACTGACTAAAAACAAGAAACTGTAAACGAGCTCAGGTATAAGTATCAAAAAAGAGCACATTGCCAATTAACATGCAATAGTGCCATGACTGGTTTACAAATGTCCCGTAACGTGAGGATATTCTACTTTATACAGATTGGGACGTGTCGTTAACGTGACATTTAATTTCGGTAAGGATTTCCATTGATTGCATATGAACAAAATCGTTTCGTTATAGAGCGTGGACGTTTGGCTAATGTTATTATACTTATTAGTAAGGAAGACTCATTTTTTAAGACAATAACTATGTATTAACTACATTGTCTGCACGAGTATGTATATCAACAATATTATTAATTCTCAAAATATCCAGCACCATTTCACCAAAATGAACATTGATATGTAGCAACCCTTGATTCCTCGAAGAATCAAGCAGCGATATCTGTCTTTATATTACTGCGTATTAATTTACATTTTAAATAGTATAACCCACATTTCAAATGTGATTCAACAAATTGTATAGAAAAAGCTTAACAAAAAAATACAGTAGCGACAAAGATTTATCTTAAAAAATTCATATAACAAATTACTGTGCAAATGCATTTAACTCATACTCGAGTGTAGCGTTTCCTTTTAAATTAAAAATAAAACTTAGTAAATAAATTTATACCAAATGCAAAACAAATTAATTGAAGCATAGAATTTTTTTATTAATAGACTCGTGCACAAACACTAATATTTACAATTACTCGATCTGTTTATTAATTAATTAAAACTAATGTTCATTAAATTACAAAATATATACTAGAGTAAAAACGAGATTAGAAATATTAATAACTGGACTCGTACTGGTTTCATTATGTAATTATGCTTGTTGCAACAGAAAAATTTTAATTGAAAAAGGGAACAGAAATTATAACGTACATAAATATGTAACTACCAGGGTTGAAGAAAAAATATGGTTCAAAATCCCCTAACCCACCGTGGTTTTTCGCAGATCTAAATTTTTGTTAAATATTGCCCTGGAATATACAAACAATTTTATTTATTTGCATGACTGAATTAAATTTAAGGCATATTTATTTCTATTTTAGAAGAAAGACATGGTTTGGCATGGTCACGATAACCATATTATGTTCTCTACACCAATATATTTTTGCGCAAAACATATAATGGTTATTTGAAAACGTTTGAAGCAATAATTTAGTTGCCATAAACAGGCTATTGTTTCCATTAATTCACAAAATGATTTCCATCCCTAAAAATTGCATCATGGTGAAGTTGAACAACACGATTGTTACTAAAAATCTAACCAAAAATAAAGGTTTTAAATTATATAAAAATAATATAATAACTCTAACCATGAAATGTTTTCAATCGACATAATATGAAAAATTCGATGGCTCTAGTCGCCTGTGTTCGTACATCAGAAGCTGCCAATCCGTAACATTTTCTATGCTTTTCTACTGTGTTATGTGTGTTATGAGGATCTTATTATTGTTATCTACAAAAAATTTAATTATAATAAGTTTCTCTTAGATTACGGATACCCAAACCATGTTTTTTCTTTGCATGTATGGATAATTCTTCTGTGAATTCCTCTTGAATGGCTGAAACGATTTTAATGAAATTGTGTGTGTTTTAGTAGGCTTCTGGATGTTTTAGATTCATGTATTCTATGTATACCAAATTCATCAAATATCTAACAACAGCGCCACCAGAAGAACGAAGTCTTTACATGAGATATTAAATTATTCAACCAGAGCGGGTAACCAACCCTGATATATATATATATATATATATATATATATATATATATATATACATTAATAATGCCAAAAGTGAAATTACATGGTTGTTTACAAAAAATGTTATTTCTAATTTGTATATTTTATGTGTTTTTCATAAATTTTGAATTATTACGAGCCTTTGAGAGTCTTCCTGAAATATGTTGTATTGCTAAACTAGATTATTTCTTATTATATTTTGTTGTACCGAAATGCATAAATCTTTCGGCCATATAGAAAGGAATAAAAATATGTGGTGTGGAAAAACGCTTATCTCAACAAAAAAAGGTTTTTTTGTGCAAGGAATTTTTTAGTTAAATTTGATACATGAGGAAATGAGGTTCAACGTCTATAAGAGTTTTCTTGAATCTTTCTAGATAATCCTCGTAAGTATATTTTTTCCAATTTATATTAGTAGTGAAAATGTTCTTTATCGCTGATTTTACGTAAGCCAAGAAAAACTTCAAATGTTCATAATGAAGATAGATTTTTTTATTTTTCTCGTATCTAAAAGTGCGAATTCAAAAACTTGATATCAAGTACAACCGCGATTGTTAAGATTGCGCTGTTGTCTAAACTAAAGTCGGTTGTCTTTCGTTCTTTTTATTTATTACTTTATAATCATGGAGTATAAATTTAAAATGAATAAATGTTTTTATTGATTTCCCGAAGATTGTGATCTTACGATACGATATACCTTTATATGAAAAATATGAGGTTGCAGCATGTAATTTGCCATAACTCGAAAAATGGGGAAACTATATTATTAGCAGCTTTTGACTCGCCTTCTAGTTTTGGAATATTCGAAACAATTCGTTAATTTTTTGCGTATATTTTAATAACAAAAATTTTAAAATTTTGTTCGGAAAAATATATTTTTTGCATAACTTTCACTAAACTTTCGCTTAGTAAAAGAATTTTATTATTTTATTTTAATCGGAATACTTGATTCATTAGTAAAATGTTGACGCCTTGGTTAAATTTCTTTTTACTAAAATTTTGTTTCATTTAATATTTGATCATTTTTTTGGAAAAACATACATTTTTCATTTAAATTATCGATTACTTTGCTATAATAAGTAGCTTTTTCACGGTGTACGATCCATTAAACTTAATCGGTCAACCGAAATTTTTTTCGTTTAACTGTTTCAGATTTTTTGTTAAACATTTTTTAATCCGTTTACAATTAAATACAAACTTTATTTGTATGATAAATTTTATAAATTATCTATAACTCATATTCATAAGTTACGTTTATTAAGTTTTAATATTTTCTTTAAATTAAATAAAAATTATTTTAAAAAGTCTTTATTGATAAGTAATACATACATAACATACATGTATATTTGATGTAAAATGAAAACAAATATTAAATAAACGAAAATTTTATTTAATATGTTCAGTTTTACAGAGTGAAATTACAAAAATAACTTTAATAATAAACAAACAACCACATGAATGTGGTTTTAAAAGAAATTATCCTCGTTATTGTACACAAACAAAAAATTAAATAGAATTCACTCATGATATTAATTACTTACTTTGAAGAAAAGGAGTCGCAACCGTTTCTAGAACTTATTTCTATGAAAAAATATTGGGATTGTAAACAACTTTACGAGTTATTTTATTGATTCCAGAAATTGCAAATCCGTAAGAAATAAGATTTTCAAATAAATGTTATAATTTAATGATCAGGGAGTTTATTTTTTCATGCTTCCAACGACAAATTTTAAAATTATTAAAAAAGTATGAAGTATTGTTAATAGTTGGAATCAAAGCGCAGTTGTACCTTATTTGGGAAAATATAGATTTATATTGTTTGCTAAGCAATAAATCTTCGTTAACTATTTTTATACAAAACCGTTAAAATCTTCTCGGAACTTCTTTCGGAGAGAACAATTTCAAACTGAAATCAGTAATTAAAAATCTTGATCGTAACGACAATCTCAAACGATTGATTGTGTGCACGAGTATCGCAGCTCATTTTAGATACTACTCTAGCTTTTCGTTAGCATTTAGATTTTTTAATTATTTGGAACTAACTTCAAGTTTTTTGCCTAAAAGTTTAACGAATGCTTAATTTTCCGATTTTCATCTGTAATTTGGCCATTAAGATTCTCTAGTTTATACAGATAAACAAGAGACGATGAAGTACTTGTAACACAATATTCACTGCGTTTTCACCGCCTCAAATGCTTCAAAAATGAACCAACCCGATTGGGCTCCATCAATAGATTAGCTTAAAACTCTGCGATTGATAGGATAAGAGCATTAAGTCCAAATTTGCTCTAATTTGAAAGCAAGAGTGTGTATTAATTTAAACTCCTTTTTACTTTTATTATTTTAAAAAGAAATTTATGGGACAAAGGCACAAATATTTTTCTTTGTCTTTATATTGCCTTGAACAACTTCAACAACTTTAATCAACTGACTATTTAATCACGTATAAGTATTCTAATTGCCAAACATTAAAAGTGATATAAGTAAGGCTTTCTCTGTACATTTGTTCTAGTAATTTTTATAAACCAACATTTATAAAACATTGAAGAAAATAAATAAACCAGATATGTATAACGTTTAGTAATCGAAATATGTGCAATTGAATATCTAAATGTTTGTTTAAATGTCATAAATAGAAACTAAAACAAAGTATAACCATAAATATAAAATGAATCATTTGCAAAAATGAAAAAGTACTTTAATTTATATTATTAAGGGTATTCATATACATAGAATCATATACACACATACGTATGTATATGAAATACGTGACTTATTAGCTGTTAAGAATTTTATTTGACGTCCAAAAATAATTAAAAAATAAATCATTTCTTAAACGTTTTTAATTTTATTTTAAAAATTAACATGTTTATCTTCAAGGTCATTTTTGAATTTTCTTTTAATTTCGGTAAAATTATTTTTAATAGAAAATTTATTAAATCATCATCTAATTAAATACACAAATTAAAAACATTTATGTGCAAAACAGACAACAATAAGAGAATTTCTTCGCTAAAGATGCGTAATATTATTGGTACTGTTATTAAAAATACCCACCAAAAAAAGCTAACCTTTGTCGAGTATTTTGTCAACAATTATTATTGGTGTTTAACATCTTTTGTAGTTGCGTTTATTTCGTGATAATATTCTAAGCCAATGACCAGGTTTTTTGCCAGCTGACACAGCGATTATTACTTGTAGCTTTCAACAACGAACATATCTCCTCAGACACATTATTTTAGAGATATGGAACCATGTGATAATTTTCTGTAGCTTGTATTTAAATAGACCGTAGAGGTGGTAAAAGAGAATAGGCGAATAACATAGTAAATTTAAATGATTGAAATTAATTCTTGTTATTCCGACAGGGTGTTTTGATGTAGAATTTTGGAACGAATTTCCGTCATCCCATGTCAAGTTTGGTTTGGAGACAAACCGGTTTCGGCTATGTGCCATCTTCAGTGTCATTTTTCGTTCTGAGAAGTTTGCGTCAATTCGTTAGTGTTTTATTGTATGTCAGGTATCTATTTGTCATGTGAGCTCGTAGGCATCTGTAAGGTGTGAACATGTAGCAGGTAAAGCTCGTAAGCCAGGTGTTTTGTACGGATTGGTAGATGTAAGTGATGACTCTTTTATTCTTTTGTACTGCATGTGAATTTGTGTTTTTGGATGCCAGGTAGATGTTATAGGTAAATTTTTTTTTCCACTTAGCTGCCTGTAATTGGGACCTGGTGTTTTTGTATAGATTAGACGATTGTGATTACTATTTTATTGCGTCAGAATATGTGGTGCGGACGGTATGTGTATTTTGAAAAATTAGAAAAGACCCTACTGATGAATACCAAGCTAGCATAAAATAAGCTATAAAGAAAGCGACCAAGATATTAAAACCAAATATGGCACATACACTGACAAATATGAACCCGTCAGTCCCACCAATGATCGCACTGCCAAAAATACACAAACCAGACACTCCAATGAGACCAGTAGTGAACTACACATCAGCGAGCTACAAACTCTCTAAACATTTAAAAGTAGTGTTGAAGAATACTTTAGAACTACCAAACACGTACACAGTAACCAACACGACAGAACTAATTGAAAAACTAAACGCCGTAGAGATTACAGAAAACACGAAATTAATATCATTCGATATTAAAGATCTATATCAATCGATACCAATAGCAGAAACTACAAACATAGTGCACGAAACAATACTGAAAAACACGAAAGACAAAGACCTTGCTTCACAACTCACAAATACCTTAAAAACTACACTATAACAGAACTACTTCCAATTCAACAACGCCATCTATAGACAAACAAACGGACTTGGAATGGGAAACCCCATCTCAGCAATTTATTATTAATGTATGTATGGGGGATATCGAAGCAGACCACTTACTTTCTGGGTCCCTTTTCGACCCCAACCTCAGCAATACTCATGGAAGTATTTATGCAACATCTGGAAAAACAATACATGGAACAAATGATTCGTCTCGGAGGAACGTTTTACGCACGATACGAAGATGACATAATATGTGCAATTACGGGAAATAACGAAGTTGAAATTCTAGAATATCTCAACAAACAACACAAAAACATCAAATTCACAATGGAAGCGGAAGAAGATAACAAAATAAATTATGTGGACCTGACAATAAAGATAAACAAAAATACCAACAAACTCGAATATGAAATATACAGAAAGCCTACGGCCACAGACACAATAATACATAATACTTCCAACCACCCGCAGCAACACAAGCACGCGGCGATCAGACAACTAATAACTAGACTAGAACGAACACCACTAACAAAAGAAGCCTACAACAAATAATTAAATACGATATATACCATAGCAGCAAACAACGGTTACAAGAAAGACACGGTAGACAAAATCAAGAAAGAATTTCAAAGACTCATAGAACACAACAGCGAGAACGAAAGAAAAACATGGACAACTTTAACTTACACCGGAAAATCAACATACATAGCCAACTTTCTCAAGAAATAAAACAACCTAGGACGAATATTACAAACCAACACAAACAAAGACGACCAGCTAGATAAACAGGTGGTTTACAAACTGGCGTGCACCTGTCATCACAGCTACATAGGACAAACAGGACGCAAAATAAAAACAAGATTTCGTGAACATATAAGAGACTATAACAAGAAGTTGCGTAATCCCGGCTCGACACCAGAAACTTCGCGAACCACATGTTCAACAACAAATGTAATCCAGCGCATATTAGAAAAACGGTACAAATACTACATAATCCAATAATCACTGACTTCTTTCAACCCCAACAAAAAACACTATAAAGAATTAAAAACAAAGTACACATACCGTCCGCACCACATATTCTGACGCAATAAAATAGTAATCACAATCGTCTAATCTATACAAAAACACCAGGTCCCAATTACAGGCAGCTAAGTGGAAAAAAAAATTTACCTATAACATCTACCAGGCATCCAAAAACACAAATTCTCATGCAATACAAAGCAATAAAAGAGTCATCACTTACATCTACCAATCCGTACAAAACACCTGGCTTACGAGCTTTACCTGCTACATGTTCACACCTTACAGATGCCTACGAGCTTACATGACAAATAGATACCTGATATACAATAAAACACTAACGAATTGACGCAAACTTCTCAGAACGAAAAATTACACTGAAGATGGCACATAGCCATCAAATATATTTTGATTTCCGTACGTTTTTCAGCTGGGAAAAATTGTTCGTCACTTACAGTAGTGAATAAAAAACATTTTTTATACGGGTTTTTACTATTGGTTCGTTTTCCTTTAGACATAAGAGCCTCTTCACTCGGTTCCGTCTAGAATTATTTTGTCACTGTCAATCAAATTTTTGCTTATTCTTCCATTGGAACAAAGTGTTATTTTAAAAATGCGATCATTGTAAGGCCGAAAAATTCGGTCGAATAGCCTCGTCGATATATAGAAGTTGTAAGTATGCACCATTTATGGTCAATATACCTTTGTAGTATTTTTTGTGACATGTAAGTGTAAAACGAAAACTTCATTTCCTTGTCAATTGCAATTGATTTGTTTTATGTTTTTCATTTAATAATATTTTAAGATAATACTTGAAAAAATTTAAAGCGAAAATATATTCGTAGCAACAAAAAATATAGCAAATCTGTGTATTGTGTTAAATAGTTTCTCTGTGTTCTTTTTAAATTTTAGTCAAAAATGATGTCAAGTTTTTATCTGAGTCACTTAATAAATCTTGTGATTAATCTCGAATGAGATTTTAAACGACTTACAAAGCTTAAGCGACATAGGCAAGAGTGATATAATTATTAGCATTCTTTTCAGATTCTATAAGATTGGTCATATATTGAGTACCTTAATTCAATCAGTAAATGTTCACTTTTGCCTAAAGTTTTAATAATATTTTGCTTAACATAAAATCGTCAACAACTAAATTTTAACATACTGTTACAAAGTAATAGTCAAAGGTGTGTGAAACGACCTATTGTACAAATGTACAAATACGCAATATCACAAACACAAAGCAAAAAACAAATTGCGCAGCAGAAATTCCAAAAACCGAGATTCAACAAAAACAATTTCTATAGCAAGCAAAAACCAAACAAAAGATACACACACACACAAACACATATACAAGACTACTAAGCCAGCAACTGAAATAACAAATGCGCAATTTCGCGTATGTTCGGGACATTTCAAGAAGCGGCCGTGATCTGTATATAAAGGCGCCGTCCACCGCAGAAGAGTTAGTTGACTTTGAGATTTTATTAAGTGAATATCTGTGCGTACAAAAGTGTTAAGTGTACAGTGTAAATAAGTACTTAGTATAGTTGTAAATAGAGTCTTAATTGCCGAATAAAGTTGTGTTCTGGTAAAAATCATTAAGGACTGTGTAATTTAATTATTGCAATTAAACGAACCCTTCATAATCACGTTTATTGTCATAATAAACGTAACAACTGGTGTCAGAAGTGGGATTGCATTAAAAATAAAAAGTAAGTAAAACAAAATGAAGTTTGACGAGCTGAAAGTAGATCAGCTAAAAAAAGAGCTGAGCAAGTTTGATCTGCCAACGGCGGGCAATAAGGCAGAACTGCGAAAGACTCTTAGCTGAGGTTAAAGCCAACAACGAAAGACAAGAGGAGAAATTTCAAGAAGCTTCTAAGACTAACAGCGAAAGACTCTTAGCTGAGGTTAAAGCCAACAACGAAAGACAAGAGGAGAAATTTCAAGAAGTTTCTAAGATCAACAGCGAAAAACTCTTAGCTGAGGTAGAAGAAAAATTTCAAGAAGCTTCTAATAACAGCGAAAGACTCTTAGCTGAGGTCAGAGCCAACAACGAGAGACTAGAGGAAAGACTCTCAGCTGAGGTCAGAGCCAACAACGAGACACTGCAGGAAATTTCAGAAGTTATAGGCAAACGAGTGGAAGCTATAGAACTGAAAGTCAGTGAGCTTGATGAAAAATTCTCCGGCATAACGGGAAATGTTGATGAGAAACTCTCCGGCATAACGAGAAGTTTTGAGGAAAAATTTTCCGGCGTAGACGCAGAACTACATGAGTTGAAGAAGAAGATGAGCGATCTACAAATTCGAGAAGGACCGGTAAGAATAATTCCTGAGCACGCCAGCAAGGTAAAGGCCCCGAGCTTTGATGGTAGCGAACCTTTTAATGTCTTCAAGTTCCAATTCGAAACGGTGGCTAGCAAGAATGAATGGGACAGTGAAGAAAAAGCTATAGAACTAATTCTTGCGTTAAAGGGAACAGCAGCAGCAATCCTTGAAAGCTTACCAGCTGGCTGCAGAAATAGCTACGAAGACATAATGGTGGCCTTGCAACGTAAGTACGGTGGCGAACATAAGCGAGAACTGTACAGGATGGAATTAAGGGGCAGAGTGCAGAAGCCGAATGAAACGCTGCAAGATTTCGCGATGGAAATTGAGCGCTTGGTGCAGCTGACTTACCCAGGTGAGAACCATCCATTCCTGGACCAGTTCAAGATAGAAGCATTTGTAAATGGCATACGGGATCCAGATGTTAGATATGCAGTTTGCGCTATGCAGAAGTCGTCCTTTGCGGAAACCATTTCGTACGCGCTGACCCAGGAGCGCAAAAGTTATATCGAAGCCACAAGTCTACAAGGTGCGGCAACTTGAGGCTGATACGCCAACCTGCGGAGACAAAAGGAGCGAGATAGAAGAGGTGGTCAAGCAAATACTAGAGGAAAAAAGCAAATCTCGCGCAAAATGATTTAATTGCGGTAAGGTCGGCCACTTCCAGCGCAACTGCAGATCAGCAAAGAAAAGATCAAGATCTGCTTCGCCACCGAGGGAAAACAAACGGGCTAATAGCACCAAAACACATTCGTCACCGTTAAACTAGATCGAGCTAGCGCTGAGGGGCAAGAGCTAGCTCCTACAACCGATGTCCCCACAATCTCCGTTTCCATCATGCAGCAAAAGAACAGCAACCTTACTGCTTGTGGTCTTATCAACGGAAAGAAACAGGTCCTCACCATAGACACAGGAGCATCGCAGTCTATAATAAGACCCGATTTGGTAAAAGGAGCAGTAGAACCGCTAAATAATATACGACTACGCACTGCTACTGGGGATTCAGCTACTGTCTATGGAAGAGCCAGGGCCAGACTGACTATCGCAAACATCAGCGTCGACCATGTGTTTGTTGTCGCCGACATATTGGATGAAGTTATTATTGGTGCAGACTTCATGATAACCCACGGGATTGATCTGCGCATGGGACATCAAATAATGGTATGGCGCAATGTCGAGATACCCCTGGATGTTGGATATGAGAGCAGGACCACAGTAAGGAAGCTGTTTGCCGTTGAACGCCAGAAATTACCACCTCAGGCAGAAACTATAGTATGGGCACGTGTGGAGGAAGATTGTGTGGATAACCGGTTGTGGGTTGTAGAACCAAAAGAAATAAAAGCCGAAATCATAACAGCTAGATCCCTTGTGAAAGCCTGCGACGATGGACGAGTTCCTGTAAGAGTACTTAATCTATCCAAAAGCGAAAAGACCATTGACAAAAAATTTGAGATCGGTCAATGTGAGCCGGCAGGAGCCATAATTAATTGTGCGGCGAATTCAGTATGCCCCAAAACAACAGCCAAAGAACGAGATTTACTGGCAGAACAGGTGGAAAAATGGGTAGCAGGCCTGACATCTCCTGACAGAAACAAAGCTAAGCAGTTGCTTAGAAAACATGCCTCTGTCTTCGCCCTGAGTAATAAAAGCCAAGGTAGAACCTCAGTTGTGAGACACGAAATCAACACCGCCGAAGCGAGGCCTATAAAACAAGCACCCAGGAGTATTCCCCTAGCAAAGCGAAACGAGGTCAAAGAACTGGTCAACGAAATGGAGCGGAATGGAGTCATTGAGCCATCTTCTAGTCCGTGGAGCTCGCCAATAGTTTTGGTGAAGAAGAAAGACGGCAGCACCAGGTTTTGCGTTGATTACCGGAAACTCAATGACGTCACAAAGAAAGATAGTTATCCGCTGCCCAGAATTGACGATACCTTAGACACGTTGGCCGGAACGAAATGGTTCTCTACCTTGGACTTGCAGAGCGGCTATTGGCAGGTAGAAATAGCCGATAAGGACAAGGAAAAAACTGCCTTTAACGCGAGCGATGGTCTATGGCAGTTCAAGGTGATGCCATTTGGGCTCTGCAACGCTCCAGCTACTTTTGAGCGGTTAATGGAACGTGTGCTTAAAGGTCTCAATTGGAAGACGTGCTTGGTATATCTGGGTGACATAATTGTGATGGGGAAGACTTTTGACGAACACCTAAAAAACCTGGATGAGGTGTTCAAGCGTATAACAGCTGCAGGATTAAAGCTAAGCGTTAAGAAATGCGCTTTGTTTCAAAAGGAGGTTAAGTATTTGGGGCATCGGGTAACATCAGAGGGTATATCCACTGATGAGGACAAAATACTGGCTGTAAAGGACTGGCCTCGCCCACGGAATCTTCATGAGCTTCGTAGTTTTCTGGGGCTTTGCACATACTACAGGAGATTTGTGCCGAACTTTGCGCAAGTGGCTGCTAGCTTGCATGAGTTGACCAGAAAGTCACGACCATACCACTGGAGTGAGGCAGCAGAAGAAGCGTTCCGGAGGCTCAAGGTACTTTTGTGTACAGCACCAATCCTCGCCTATCCAATCGCCGAGCAGAAATTCATATTGGACACGGATGCGAGCGGCTATGGAATAGGGGGAGTCCTTTCCCAGGTGGTTAATAGGGTGGAAAAAGTCATTGGCTACTACAGCAGAGTATTGTCCAAGCCCGAACGAAATTACTGTGTTACACGAAGGGAGCTTTTGGCAGTGCTGGAGTGTGTCAAACATTACCACAAATATTTATATGGTCAGCACTTCATCTTAAGGACAGACCACTCTGCATTACGTTGGCTGCTGCAATTTAAGAACTCCGAAGGGCAGCTCGACGCAAAGCTATGATTTTAGTATCGAGCACAGAAAAGGCGGAAAACACAATAATGCTGATGCTCTTTCAAGACGGCCATGCAGCGTAGAGTGCAAGCACTGCACAAAAGTCGAGAAAAAAGAATGTGTCATTGGCGTGCGGCTGACCCAAATTAGCTCAGGGGAAGACTGGTCTAAGGAACAGAATGACGACCCCATTTTGGCAAAGATTATGTGGCTAAGCAGGAAAACAAAAGACCGACCCGCAATGAAATATCGGCAGAAAGTCCATTAGCAAAAGCGTACTGGGCCCAGTGGAATAGCCTAAAATTAATAGATGGCTGCTTATATAGATCTTGGGAAAGTGCAGATGGCAAATTTACAACGGACTTAATTGTCGTGCCCACTTCCAAGATAAAGGAGGTAATGAAGCAGTTCCATAACGGTCCTAGTGGCGGCCACCTGGGCATTACAAAAACTCTGGAAAAGATAAAACAGCGATTTTACTGGGTTGGATGCCAGCAGTCTGTAGCCGATTGGATAGCTAATTGCGAACAGTGTATTGCGGCCAAGGGTCCAACAAGAAGAAGTCGCGGCAAGCTTCAGCAATACAACGTGGGTGCCCTTTTCGAGCGGATAGCTATCGATGTAGCAGGTCCAGTCAGTGACGCTGGTAACCGGTATGTACTAGTGGTAATAGATTATTTCAGCAAATAGCCCGAGGTGTATGCCATTCCAAACCAAGAATCTAAAACGGTGGTAGACGCATTTGTCAACAATTGGGTGTGTCGATACGGTGTTCCGATAGAAATGCATTCTGACCAGGGACGAAATTTTGAATCCGCCATATTTAAAGAAATGTGCGACTTATATGGCATCAAAAAGACGAGAACGACACCGCTACATCCACAGTCTGATGGTATGGTAGAAAGATTTAACCGTACGCTGGAGGAATACCTCAGAAAAGTGGTCAGTACACACCAAAAGGATTGGGATGAGCATATACCTAAGCTGTTGCTGGCATACCGGTCAGCAGTCCACGATTCTACCTCACGTAGTCCAGCGAAAATCCTGTTTGGAACGGAACTGAAACTGCCAGCGGATTTAGAGTTCGGCATTAAACCTAAACCTGTGTGCGAAGACAATGGAAACACTCTTCAGGCACAAGATCTTCACGAGCTTCATGAGTTTGTCCGTAACCGCATTAAAATGTCCAGTGATAAGATGAAAGCCAGATATGAAAGAGCAGCAAACACGGAGGGATTTACCGAAGGACAAATGGTTCTACTCTTTAACCAACAACGCAAGAAAGGATTATCCCCTAAATTGCAAACCCACTGGGAGGGACCATACAAGGTGGTTAAGAGGCTAAATGACGTAGTTTACCGGATACAGAAGTGCCATAGCCCGAGGTCCAAAATGAAGGTGGTTCACCTTGAACGACTAGCCAAATATGGAAAGGGTGATGTTGAGCCTGTTCGGGACGAAAAGGCTTAAGTGGGCGGCAGTGTTACAAAGTAATAGTCAAAGGTGTGTGAAACGACCTATTGTACAAATGTACAAATACGCAATATCACAAACACAAAGCAAAAAACAAATTGCGCAGCAGAAATTCCAAAAACCGAGATTCAACAAAAACAATTTCTATAGCAAGCAAAAACTAAACAAAAGATACACACACACACAAACACATATACAAGACTACTAAGCCAGCAACTGAAATAACAAATGCGCAATTTCGCGTATGTTCGGGACATTTCAAGAAGCGGCCGTGATCTGTATATAAAGGCGCCGTCCACCGCAGAAGAGTTAGTTGACTTTGAGATTTTATTAAGTGAATATCTGTGCGTACAAAAGTGTTAAGTGTACAGTGTAAATAAGTACTTAGTATAGTTGTAAATAGAGTCTTAATTGCCGAATAAAGTTGTGTTCTGGTAAAAATCATTAAGGACTGTGTAATTTAATTATTGCAATTAAACGAACCCTTCATAATCACGTTTATTGTGGTAATAAACGTAACAATACTTATATACTAAGTGATCTACGTTCAGCACCTTGATCAATACCATTCAAATATTCTTAATTCATTTTTAAATTTATAGAAACATTTTTTGTTTTCGGTTTCTTTTCAGAGGTCGAAATTGTTTTGCATTATTCGTAAGACAACAAAAATTATAAACAAATAATTTTCCACTGTAAAAAACTACAGAAGTTGTGCATATTTATAATAAACTGATAAACAGCAATCGTTAAGATTATCTTGGCTTGAAAGTATTTGCCATCTTTCTAGCAATAGATGGATTCCGCACGAGAAGAATTTTTGCCCCTTTGAGCCCAGAATCGAAGCAAGCAAATTTTGATATCTTTAACTGAAGTGATGCTTATTCCACCCAGATTATTCTTTATCGATTCAAACAAATGGTAGTGAAACAAGGTTCTTCACACGCGCTGTTTTCAAAGTAGTTTTTTAAAGAAACAGCTTCCTGAGGACGAGTATTGTCATGATGGAAAATTGTGTGACGCAAGAATACCTTTTGCAACACTTTTCTTCATAAAAAATATTATTGGATCACAATTCCTCGTATATTACTTATTTTTCCTTCAAATTGGTGTTGTTGTGCGATGAATATTGTTGACAGGTGTGCCCAAACAATCCGATGAAAAATAAATTTTGTGAGAGGATTTTTCGGAAATGTGTACGTGCAATACGACGGTTGCTTTTTAAGTTTATACAAAAAGTGAAACACATATTTGAATACGCTCAAACCAATTCTGGAAACATTTTTTTACTATGGTGTTGAAAGTCTTCAACAGCTTCTTTAGGTCATGAAAGGATAATATCTCCGAATATTGTCAGAAGTGCAACACTATCTTTTGCACCATTCAAAGCAGCTGGAATGGATGGAATTTTCCCAGCCTTATTACAGTGGGGAATATATACTCTGCTTGATAGGATTAGGGAAATATTCGTAGCCTGTCTGACGGGATATATTCCGGTGGCTTGGAGGGAAACTAGTTGTTTATCTTCCCGAACCGGGTAAGAAGGACTATACGCTAAGTCCTTCAGACCGGTCAGCTTTACATCTTTTCTATTGAAGACAATGGAGAGGGTGGTGGCTGACTTTATGGAGAACCATACGCTGATGGATAGGCCCTTGAGTAGATTTCAGCATACTTATAGAGCAGGTAGATCTACTGACACCGCTCTGACTACTCGTCAGAGTAGTGGAAAGAGAAATTTTCAATGGTGGAGCTGCTCTGTCCGTTTTTATGGACACTGAGGGCGCCTTTGACAAGATCTCTTTTGGGAAGGTGAGAAATGCTCTCACTGAACGTAGGGTTGACCCAATTATTATAAAATGGATAAACGCTATACTTCGGACTAGGGCTATAAATCGCAGAGATGGGAGAATCAAGATTCGAGGTAGGGTAGTTAGGGGGTGCCCACAGGAAGGTGTATTGCCACCTCTTTTGTGGAACATCGCCGTAGATGGCCTTCTTTGGAGATTGGACTCAATAGGCGTCCATACGATTGCGTATGCAGACGATCTGGCACTAATGGTTGGTGGTAAGTTCATCGGGGCCATTCAAGGTTGCGTGAGACAGGCTCTCATGGTGACTGAAACATGGTGCAGTGACCAGGGTCTAACCATAAATGCCAGTAAATCCGACGCTATGCTTCTCACTCGTAAGAGGAAGGGTGTAGATGTTGAAGCCTTAACGATTTTCGGATCGGAAGTAAATGTGTCCAGGAAGGTGAATTATCTGGGCGTTACCCTGGGGATAAGGAACTTACCTGGAATGAACACATAGAAACAAAGGTCCGGAAAGCAAAAAGGATTATGCATCAATGTAAACGAGTGTGTGGCCGTAGGTGGGGAATCTCGCCAAAGGCTGCATTCTGGATTTACACAATGATGGTGCGACCCATTATAAATACGCATCCGTGGTGTGGTGGCCGAAAGCCTCTCAGGGCACAATTAAGCGTAAGTTGGATGGGATTCAGAGGGTTGCCTGCATGGGTATAAGTGGTGCAATGAGCACGGTGCCAACACAGGCAATCGAGGCAATGTTGGGATTGCTGCCATTGGACTTATTCATTAGGTCAACGGACGCATTGTCAGCTTTGCGAATGAGGAGTGATGCGGTTTGGAATAGCTTTGGGCCGAACATCGGACAGAGTATCCTGGACCTCGTTGGGAAAGAGGTTAGGGTTGCTCAGATGCCGACGGAACGCATGAGTAGAAGGTAGTCGAGAGGCTGCATCGGACACTTATTGCGGAAGGCATTATACACAATGAGTGTATTGAGAAAGACATCAGCATTTTTATTGATGGTTCTCTTATGAGTGGCAGGGCAGGGGCAGCTGCATTCTCAGTTGAGCTGAACTTGTCCTGTAGTCTGCGTCTGGGGAGGTACGTGTCAGTTTACAGGCAGGCAGAACTGCTTGGGTTGCTACATGCGTTGGATCACTTGCTTGAAAGCCGAGTGCATGGGAAAAAGGTTCTAATTGTACTTGACAATCAGTCAGTTATAAAACGCATGAGGCAAGTGAACATGTATTCCAAACTGGTGCTGGAATGTGTTCTGAAACTAAACAGAATGTTGAATGAGGTAACGTTGATGTGGGTTAAGGGACACATAGGCACAGCTGGCAATGAAGGAGCAGACGAACTAGCAAAAAGGGGATCTGATGTGGATTTCTGTGGACCAGAACCCAGGGTTGCCCTGGGGAATGGCCTAGTGCGAGCTAAAGTTCTTCAATGGGTAAACTCATTACATCTGAATAGGTGGAGGGAGAATACCACATGTACAGGCTCTAATGCTGCTCAAAGAGCCCCTCGGCAGGAAGGCCAGCAAGGTGCTTGGATATAATAGGGCTACTTTAAGCTGGATCACTGCGTTAGTGACAGGACATGGAAACTTCAAGTACCATCTGGCTAAGATGAAAGTCGTAGAAGATGTTGCTTGCAGACTATGCCTGGAAGAGGCTGAGACGGTAGCGCACATTGTGTGTGAATGTCCAGCACTGGCTAGCATAAGGATTAAGACCACGGGCAGACACTTATTAGATGTAAATGCCATGGGGGAACTAAGCCTTAGACAAATGCTAGCAATTACAAACGACTCCGTGATGAGGAAGAGTGTCGACAGTTACCAGTCGACAGTCTGAAATCACTTTAGTCAAGAATAAAGGCTAGGGCTAGCACGAGACTCAATTGAAAGTAAGGTGGTTGTGATTACGGATCGGTTCCCTGAAATCAATTTGAGGAGCGAAATGGGGGTCGAAAAGGGACCCAGAAAGTAAGTGGTCTGCTTCGATATCCCCCCATACATTAATAATTAAAAATAATAGGTCATGAAAGTCGCTGTTCGCGCATCTTATGTTTGACAGTGGGAAACAAGAAAAAGTCATTAGGCGATAAATCGGGTGAACACAGGCAATGAAACATTAATTCGATTTTTTCAACATTTCCTGACACCAATCAACACGATTCTTTTTTTTTGCGCTTCGATCAAATTATGCGGAATCCATCTGGAACTCATATTTCTAATGCACCTCATGCAAAAAAGAGTGTATTGCAGTCTGCCATATTCTAAGAGACGCCTCTTTCTCGACCTTCATCACTGACGGCCGCACGACCATGACGAAATTCTGTAAACCAATTATATACAGGCTTCTCTGATTTCCATTTCCATTTTGACACAAACTTGCTTCTTTTAAACGTTCACTATCAACAATCTACTCAGTCAATTTCAAAATTGCCACAGGCTTCGCAATAACAAACGTCAATGTTTACAAATACAGTGGTGCCACAACTCATTGACGTCACCTATTGTTTGATTGTAAAAACTTCAAAGGCAACCCTCGTATGTACATCTTTCTGAAGGGGAGGGTAAACGCAAAAAGATGAGAAAATTTATGTCCGAGTTGAAAACGCCTTAAATTTCCCACTTGGCTGTGTAAGTGTACGTATTTGTTTGCTCACGAATCAAAGACTTATATGGCCTTCCGAACATGTTATTTATATTATTCATATTCTAGAAAGTAAATGCAATGGGCCTTAAAGTACAATGCTTTTAATGGATAATTGCCGTGTTGCCGCTAAAGAAATTATAATGCAAAAACTATAGTCTCTTAACTAAAAATGTAAGCATTATCTTCTTTAGCACCGCTCTATTTCATTTGGCTGCCTTTTAATTTTAGGGTACTAAAACACTTTTTGATCATACTTATAACTGGAACTTGCTTTTTGTACTTTTGTGAGTAACCATAAAACAAATTTTTCTATCTGCAAATATTTTGATTTTTTTGATAAGCTTTTTTAAAGACATGAATCATTATCGACTACGTCTTGGTAGGTAAAACATTTTTTTAATTTATTATTTAACTACTAAAAACTTATTCATATGAGATATAATGATTTAAGGGCTCTATTTAAGGCCTTCGCCTCTTATAATAATTTTGATTTGTTAACTTTTATCGTAGTTGTACATTATGCGAAGTACTTGTCTCATTTGACTTCTGTATTTGTAATCTTTGACTAATTAATAAATGACACATATTTTTTGTTTATATCTAGTCATCAAAAAATAACATTACAAATAAAATGCCCTTAAAAGAAGCTACGACTCAAAAAAATAATACAGCAATATTAGTAGAGGAAAATAACAAAAATAATCTCAATAAAACAGCAAGAACTTTATATAATGCAACATATTAAAAGTATGCATTGAAAACATGAATCATGCAATTAAATAAAAATATAAATAAACAAAAAGTATGATTATGTGAATATTTCTGTTTTTGTTTTTTTTTTTTATAAATTACAAAATGTGGCAAACTCATTAAATATCTCATCACACAAACCAAGAACGCATATACTCAGCATACGGATGAGCAATAATCATAATAATACGAGTGCCTAAAGATCCAAAGTAGCAATAGCGACAAATAAAGTGCTGATAAAAAGAACATGAAGTCTAAGAAGGGGGCCAATTTACAGATGGTAAAGAAATGATTGAAACAAATAAAACAAATGCAAATTTGTTATTCAGTCTTAATAGGAATTACAAAACAAAGTTTGGATCAACAAATTTGGAAGAATTACTTATAAAATGTCTGACATATTTGTTCGCGATGTCCCAATTCTGGAGTATTTCTTTTTAAGTTCTTATTTCCGCGCTTCGTATGCTTTTGGAGATTCACTGAATGCTAACAATCGTTTTGTCGCGTTCGTAACTCATCGCGAAGTGTATAATTTTCTGTTTATTGCCTTAGAGTAGTCCATTCTGAGATGCACATTTGCAAGCGAATGTTAAAAAATGTGTGATTTTTTCTGCACTCGTAAAAATATACCAACAGACTTGCATTTACTAAGGAAAAATATAAGTGCTTTTTATGAAACGCGTTTGTGCGCCAGAAAAAGTATTTACTGCTACCAAAATTTGGATTATATCTTGGGGAGTACCATTAGACACACACACTACAGTCACATTTTGCATACTCATAACTTAACCATATCTCCACGAATATGATTACACAAAACCATTAATATCAACAGGTATAAGTACTAGCTGGCATGTATACCAATCAGTATGCGCACACGTAGGGCTATGGACATGTAGGAGTATACTCTTAAATACCCATCAAATAACACAAATAACTTAAGGTATGCTTCACACTTGTGTTTCTATTTGTATTTGTTACCAGCACTTCAAAGTATAAAAACGATAAGTTAAAGTACAAATTATTACAAACATTTACAAAAACATTCCTAATGAAAAGTTTCTTGGCAGCATTACACACAAAAATGGTTATATGTCATCTACATAACTCAACGTGTACGTGCGCATAACTGCGTATAAATAAGAATAAGTATTGACACATACAAGTCATACAAGTGTGGATGCAAATGCGTAGAGTTATTAACAAGTATGACAAAGACTAGGGTATGAGTATGCACAGTCACTGAAAATTACAGATGAGGGTACTTACAGAACTTATACATTAATACTTATTTTGGAGGTATCGTTCACTGGTACCCACCACTACTAATATATAGTATAAAAGTGATGCCATAGAGACTCATGATTGAATTTGTTTAAGAAAAATTTGTGACGGTAACAATCGTTAACATGCAAAGGTTTTTGCCCAAAAATTTATCACTCGTCACTTTCGCAAATCGGCCCTCCAGAACCGTCAAAATTACGTATCGTTACGTACAATCGTTATGTAAAACATCTATGATTACACCATGAGCAGCCATCTCAAAGCACAATTGTGCGGAGACAACTTCACACATACTTTTATGCTCTTTCATTGAGTCGCCGATGAGAGGGGAATACTTATTTTTACTTATTTAAAATTTATGATATTCGAAAAGTATTTTATAATAAATAATGATAAATATATTTGAAGCACATACTAAAACCAACTATCACAAGATTATAAATAAATACGATTTTTTTTTTTTAATATTATGTGATGACTTCTGCTTGAAAGTATTTTGTGTACCAATATTGGTACGACTTCCCTCTCTCTATTTCACGAAATGGTGATGTTAACTGACCAGTAAGGTTACGCGATTTTCTTTGGGGAAATATGGGGTCTATGCGAATAAAACATAAACAATTCGTGAGCACCTTTTTGTCAAAAAGTGATTAAAAAATTAAATGAGAAAAACAATGATTTGCTACCAGAACCGCTTGGCCTTTTAACTTATACTTCATTACATACTTAACAGGAATATGTCTACTTTACAAAGCAAAATATACGTGTTTTATTTTTAAATGAAATAGTGCACCCTTTAAATGTTTAATTTTCGTTAATATCCTTTTTAAAAAATTTATTTACTTCTCAAAACTTCCACTTTCTTAAGTACTGCTACTGAGATGAATCCGTCACACAACATGTTTTTAAGTTTTTTTTTCGTCGTTGATGTTACAGTTACACACAAAAATCATCCAAGCAAAATAAAAACCAATAAATTATACATTTTTGCAGCCAAGATGAACAGACAAAGTATTTTAAAAAATTAAATAGAGAAACATGATTTTTGGGGCAGAGAAATACACAGACAACCAGACGACGCAACAGCTCTCGGAACATGTTCATGTGATAAAAAAAAATTATTAAAGAAGGATTTCGTGAAACAGACTAAAGATAAATTCATGGTAAATTCATTTTGCCCAGTGTTTTCTTTTTAGGTGGAAAAACTCCTTTTTCTAGAAGCGACAACCAACAAATTAAAAGCAAGAAACTAATTGTAGCTGGTGACAATATAATTTTTAAGTGGCAAAAAACTACCACCAGCTAAGACAGGGGAAAGACAATCTACAAACAATTTATAGAGCAGCCAAAGACACACACTCTTCAAACATACATATATTCACTCTTTTATTTTAATAAAAACAGAAAGAAACCAGAGTTGCTAGTGTCGATGATCATTTCTATTAAGATGATCATGTTTTGAAATAGAAAATCACAATAAATTTATTTACAGCAAAAGCCACAAAAAAACCATAATGACTAAATGGGTGTTAGATTTAGTGTTAAGCAGCATGAATTTTATACAATTAATTTTATACAGTGGGAAACTGCGTTATATTCGAAAAAAAGAACATTCGTATTTAGGTGCATAATAAATTGTGTTCCAAAAATATTGGCCTATGCACACAGTGTGTAAAGCACTAGCCAAAGATCGACAGCGATATCTTATATACTTATGTGCACTGTAAGTATCCATCTGTAATTTTCAGCAACTATGCATACTCTTTCCCTATTCTTTCTTATACTTGTGAATAACTTTACGTAGTAGCTTTCACACTTGTATGTATCCATACTTGTTCTTATTTTTACTCAGTTATGCGCCCGTATACCATAAGTTGCGTCGATGATTTACACCCATTTTTCTGTATAGTGTTGAAAATTGTGTAGACGTCTAAAAACAGTAAAGCAGATTATTTTTAAATATTTAATGAAATAAGTATAAAAACAAGCTTTGAATTTTTTATTACACAGGTTTTAAATCACTCTAAAAATTGTTTTGCTAGTTTGCAAAATGTTTAAAATGTGAGTATACGTTGTCGTTAGCATTTAGTATTCTTTTCTTTTTGTCATAAAACTTTCCATTTTTCTCAGTTATTAAATTAGTTAACCCTTTTCGCGTGAACTTAGCATCTTTTTTCTTATTTAGGTGGAAAGTATACACAAATTATTAGTTAGAACTTGTAATTATTTTCACTTTAATATAGCGTTTTATTACTTTTAAATTCTGGTAACTCTGTTCATATTATTATACGCATATCAAAGACAAAACGAGAAGCGGTGCCGTGCTTTATGAGTAAGTCAAATCTAGTTTAGTTCACAAAATTTTAGAAATTATGCTCTGCCAGTCAATTTAATATCACTGCAACAAGAAAAGCCACTAAATAGCCTTTTCTTTCTAAAACCTAGAAAACTTTTATATAAATACATATCTTATCGAACACTTTACTGCAGGAAACTCATTGAAACGGAAAGCTTTATATATAAAATCGTTTATATTTTTTTGCCTAAAAGTTTAATGGGATATAAATAAAGTTTTGTAGTTGATTTGAACTTTCTTTACTCACTGTATGCAGAATAGCGTACGAATGGCTGAATAATAGTGCCTTCCTATTCAAACAAATCAACATGAAAACTAGGCAGATAATGATGAGTTCGCATGCATCCACTTTTTTATAGCGATTACTTTAGTATTTTGCAAACCAAAAATCTAGTATTTTATATATGCATGCATTATACATTGTCAAGCCACCTCTTTCATACTTTTTAGCCAGACAAAGTGCTTCAAGTGAAAGTAGTTCAATATATTATTTATTTTATTGACAAATTAAAAAAAAAAAAACTAAAAAAATTGCTCCTGTTATTAAAATTGCTTTCCAATTAACACAGTATAACTATGAAGAGAATATAATATGCAGTGTATAGTGCATAGTGTATAGTGTGTTAAATTATAGAGAAGTCGTTAATTGAATCGAATAAGAAAAACGGGCATAATATGAAAATTCAAATATTACAATTCAAATTTAAAAATTATCCAGTATTATTGCCGTGTAACGCTGTTAGAGTTGGTGATTTCACCTTTTTTACCTTTTCTGGTAGTTTTCTTTTATTTAATATTAGAGAATCATAATTTTGAATTGTAAACCACAGAGAAATTACCAAGGTTTAAAATTTGTATTACTGCTTATGTGTATTAAAAATACAACAGTGACGTCAATAAAATAATTCAAATATGATAGAAAGTATTGCGCTATTTATTCTAAGCTGCAAAAATGCTAAAAACAAATTAAAATAATAACTACTTATTTAAAAAAAACAGTAAAGGCCAAATATTTACGTTATTGATTTGCTGTTTTAGTGCTGTAGAAAAAAACTGCACAGCAGTAACACTTGTTTGCTGTCACATTTCATATTTAGAAAGGAAATCAAAGGAATCAACAAATATTACAATACAACTCCCGGCACTGAAATATGAATAATTCAAATTTAGAGTATTCAAAAATTACCTATTAGCGCCAAGCCCGTTTGCTTATTCATTTCCTAATGCTGCCAATGTTTATATTTGTGCTGGTGCTGTTTTCGTTGCTGTCATATTTTCAACAGTACGAGCATAACAATAGCATAAACAAATTAAAGGGAGTGAACTGGTTTGCGACAGCAAAAGTCTTAGATTTTTCATCTATTTATCAATGACACCTAATTACTTTACCAGCGCAGTAACAGCAAAATCATTGTCAATAAAACTTGTAGAACTAATAGCATAGTACAGTATTTTTGCTAATACGCACACAGAATTTTAAACACCGATATTTACATAAGGTTTAAGAAATAAATCTTAGCATAACCCTATGATCTGTAAATCACAAGTTAAACATTCGAGTATAAGGCAGCCAGGAAGTAAGAAGAAGAAGTGGTTGCCTGTACGTCATCACATAATGAAACCAAATATTAAATGTTTTGATGTAACAACGAACACCTTAGAACAACGCGGAATTTTGAAATACGTAACAAATAAAATTTAATTTCAATCCTTCCGAAACAAAGTTGTAATGTTTACTAAACAAAAATTTGAAGGCATTCTGGGATTATAATTATTTGGTTTATTTAGACTTTTTTGCTTTGTCACTCATCTGAATCATATGGAAATTAAGCTAACAACAGTACGCATTGGTATAGTATAATGTTTTGTTACTTTTGTGTTTTATCATGATTACGATTCAAAATATCTTTACGGATACAATTTCGACCATGCATTTTTTTTAAAAAATGCATGGTCGTAATTTTTTTTAACACTTAATTTTTAACCTAATTAATTTCCGCTTTAAATTAACTATTAACAAAATCTTCATTGCAAAAATAATGTTCAATTTATATCTGGTGATAACAATTTGATTCCAACTAATGAATTAAAATAACAGATATTTTACGTTATATTTTAAAACTACATAGGTACATCCTACTTGCTTTACCAAATTCTGCCGTTTTCAGGACGTTTATCACAATAAAATAAGTTATACATAGGTATGTATGTATATTTAAGATATTTTAATATTTAAAAGATATCACAACGCAAATAAAAATTAAGGATATTCAGAACTAGCATTCTTTATCACGAATCCATGTGGACTTAAAACAGGATTTGCTCGCACCAATTCACATAATTAAAAATATAACACCTATATTTTTATTGAAATTTGTATCTGCCTGTATGGATATCGATTAATGGAATGTCGTTATAGAACTATTAGGCAGATAAATAATTAAATACTAACGCAATTTCCATCTCTGGAAGAGGATATATCTTAACACTAAATTTTCTAGGTAACAGCATGATGCTCTTTCTTTTAAGAGATACTTTAATAACAACTTGTTGCACATTATATTAACAACGTAAAACAAAAATTTAAAGTGATTGTATTAAATATGTCATTTTTTTCCTATTTTTATGAGAGTTCATAGTTTTGTTATATTTTTACTTAAATATGAAATTTAAATTTTACTTTCTTTTTTTGGGTTGATGTTTAATTTAAGTTTTGTATAAATGAAATTTTCAATTTATTTGTCATTATAATTATCTAGTTTTGTTTACTTACTAAAATTTCGTTTTATTTAATAATGATTTTAGATCTTGCAGGTAGATTTGTTTTTAGTAGTAGCTGTTATAATAAGGACATAGTGTCATACTACTGAAAATGATATCTTTGAAATCCAATGTTCATTAGGTTTACAGGTAATAAGAGTTTAAAAACATATAGAAGCGTGATATTTTAGGTAAACATTAAATTTGGAAAATGCACTCTTATTATTAACTCTTTTGCTAACTTTTGTTCTTTATTTATTTCGAAAACACATAAAGGAAAACAACAAGAAGGAGAGGAAGTAATATCCAAAAAACATTTTTATTCCCTTTTTTGGGTGTTGGACTCGTATAACACATCGCACACAAAATTACTCAACAATAGCAACAACAATACCCAGATTTTTGCAAATAAATGACCGGCAATAACGAGAGCAAAGGAGATAAATTGTTTCAAACAAGAAATAAAAAAATATAGTTGTGCTACTTACTCTCTCGTAGAGCTTACGATAAAATATTAGAAAAGAAATAAATCTGCAAAAATAGAAATAAAAGCAAAACTACACTTCTTTTGCTTTTACTTTGCTATCACTTTTTGTTGTATTTTAGCTATGATTTTGTAACTTAAAAATCCAAATTAAAATACAAACATATAATTTTAACAATCCTTATGAATCTTGAATAAAATAAAAATTAATGGCAGTTTTAAGTTAATGCAAAATATAAACACGTTTATTTATTTATGTATATAAAAACACTTTTTTGTATTTAACTAAGGAGATAGTGAAATCTGTTGCACCATACACTCACTTATTTCTATAAGGTTTTGATTTTGCTATTTTGCAATTAAAGATTTGTTGTTATTAATTACTGCATGGATATTTTTCAAACGCGCGTTTTTATTATATATTCTTTCATAACACTATATTACAAAAAAACTGGTAAAAAGAAATGTGAAGAAGTTTAAAAATATTCCAACCGAGAACGAATGAAGAATTGAAAAACTAAGAAACACCGCACTCGATGAACGACAAACAACAACTGAAAATGGTGGAGCACAGACATGGACAATCGAAATTTTAAAATATCCAATCACGATAGTACTTTTTTCGATTATGTACATATAAGTATGTACGAAATAATTAGCGATTTAGGAAAAAGGTTAGGATTTTTGGATTTATTAAGGCAATATATTGTTAAATTTTTATTTTATATATGTAATCACGATTGCCAATTATTGAAAAAGGTTTTATTTATAAGTTTCTTTGGTCAAAAAATTTGTTTGATTAAAGAAAAAATAAAATTTTGAAACAACTACTTTTTTCCGATGAAGGCATATTTACATTAACTGTTGACCTGAGAGCGCCTCGCATGCGGTATCATCTCTTGTTACCATTTGCCCGTTGTAAGGTTACCAACATTTTCAATAGTGTTTTCACATGAGTTTTTTCGAATGACTCAATGTAAATATATCCCTTGACGCCTTCCGGTGCAACTACCCATTTTATTTGCAACGGTTCATCTGTATTCAAATAAGTTAGAAACTTTCTCACCAACAGTAAAGCAGTTGCCTTCTCTTCTCCAATTCGACACTTGTCCTTCCATAAATTAGGATCCCTTTAGAAACATGTTTTTTTTTTACAATTTACCATAACACATGATGCACTTAAATACTTACTTTATACCCGGCAATAGCGCTTGTTGAGTTATTTCATCAGACATTTCTTCGCCTCCATCTCCAAAGTGTCTCTTAGGAATTGATTCGTCAGCATATTTTTTCCTTAAATGCCCAAATACCAAGGCGTATTTAACTTTTTGTTGTCACATGGTTTTTACAGTAATCATTCATTTTACACAAACAAAGTTGCCTGTTGTTGTATTGTTGTTGTAGCGCTGCCACCTAGTAAATACTCCTTTTTTCCGATAATTTATTCAAAGATACTAGTAAACAGCCATGAAGCAAGAAATACAGATGACGCAGACGATTGTACAAAATTGAAATATACTGCGCATGTACGTCACGAGTGCCCAGTGTGTGTGTGTGTGCTATAACAATAGTATGTGATTTCTTGTAGAAAACGCGAAAGTTGTAAATATAATGAAAGTACAACAATATAATGAAGCGAAAATGCATTATATTTTATAGAAATGGACTGAGTTCATAATTAAACACTCTTTCCCACCATATTTGTTGTTACCTAAGGGTAAAACCAATAAATAAAACAAGTATTTCAATTTATAATTTTTTTTATTTTTCTTTTTCGAGACCTAGCGCTATCGACTAAATCTTGATTAAGATTTCTTATTTTAAAATATAATCTAGATCTGAAGAAATGAGTTTTTATATTCTCATCACAATGAATGTGATGAGCCTGATCTATAAGAGACTTTAAAAATTGTTTTTAATTAGGAGGCCATCTCTATTATTTGCCTCAAATATTTCGTGAAGTTGCTGCATTTGTTGCATAATTTTCTGCGTTGGCTTTGATAAGCCTCCCTCAGATAAATGGTTAACCCACGAATATGTTGTGTCATTTCCTGATATGGCAATATCAGGAATATCTTTTTTTAATTTGTGGCAAATGTAGTCCGCAAGGTTTTCTAGTCCATCATATTGCATGTCATTCAACCCTTGCTCGACTGGTTCTTCAACTTCTGGAGCAATATGAATACTTCCTATTATTGTTCCTGAAAATATTCATTGAACTAATTCTTTACTTACTTTCCCATTTCATATTCCAACTTGTTATCAAAATCCTCCGGCCTAAAATGTTCCATGCAGATACGTGAATTTTTCACATTCATTTTATTACCGCGGCAACAAAAACTTATCCATTGCTTTAAAACACAAGCATTTAATGGAAAAGTAAAAAAAAAATATTTGTTTACAATTATTTAAACTGCTACTCTTGCAATCTTTTACTGCACACTTCATTTTATTTAATAATTTTATTATTCACACTTTATTATTCCCGCTTCACTTGCAAACACGGTTGACGTCACACACAACAGCTGAGCACAAAAAGCAAATACAACAATTATAACGGACCTGCGCAATGCGTAATCTGTATTATTTGAATCATGGTAAACAACCACAAAACACATGAAAAAGAATCATAAAAGTCTGACTATACTATAAAAAACAACGTTTGAAAACACTGAAAATGTTTTTGACATATATGACCGTAATTGAGTATTCCGCATAGTCGTGCAATTTAATGAGAAAAAAATAGGTAGAATCAAGTTCGAATACAAAGCATCTTCAGTTTCGTTACGAATGTCAAACTTGATACAAAAACAAATGTGGTGGAAATAACGAAACATATTTTATAAGAAATTTTACATCCAATTAGTTTAGAAATGTCAACAGCTGCACTGTTCGCAGAAATGGCGAAATTTTGTATATATACTAAGGCATAATAAAGCAGGTAAACTCACCAGCGTAGCTTGTGAGCTTTGTAAACTGGTTTGATGTTAAGTTCTATATTAAATTTTTTCTCCATTTCCGACATACACCTGTTATCAATTGGTCTTGATATAGAATTTGGCATTCAATCATTTTAAAAACTGGAAAAAGTCATCAGCTGGGTTGGTATACATGGCAACATTTAAAAAAGTATTGGCGATATCTAATTCCTTGCAAACATAAAATGGAATTTCGTTTTGAACTTGCACTTACAAAAACAAGAACCAAAAGTTGTTTTCTGCGATTCCGCTTTAGGAGAATACCAAGTAAATTAAGTAAGTCTTAACTAATTTCCATGCCTCTTATTCTAGAATCTGATACTTGCAGCAAAAAAGCTTGCAACGAGTGACATGTGTAACCCAAATTATTTAAAGCGATTATCAAAGAGATGGTACATGGTTCCTTTACATGACGTCTTGACTAGCCATAAATCTGTTCAGCTCGCACAGAAAAATGGCTAGTCAAAACCGTTGCTGTTCGTGGTTGCTTCATGTTCAAACAGAGTTGTCCCACCAATAGTTCGCGCAACTTTGTTATGGCATTACATAAACAAAATATACAGGCAATCTAAAAAGTATGTATGTTTGTGTGCGCTCGTCTGTTAACACTCGTACAAAAACAATATAAAACCATTCATACAATCTCGATGAGAGACAAAACATTATGATTAAACTGAACGACAGAAAATAACGAACACATTTTCTCTCGTTATTTTGGAGAGGAGGCTTAATGTGCGAAGATATTTATGGCTAGTCAAGACGTAGCAAGGCTACTTCTGTAAACTTAACTATTACCTATTATGGGTATACTATTTTTTAGACTTCTTATAGCAAATGTGTAGCTTCAATGTTTACTTACACAGTTATAATAATTTAACAAAAAAAGTATTTTTTTCCTAAATTAAATTCTATCTTAATTGCTTTAATTGGAAAAAAGTACTGGTTTTTTCTGTTTGGGTACTGTTCTATAACTTCTGCAAAAAGTACTTAATTTGACTAAGTACTACTGAATTTTGCAACCTTGGTAAAATAATATGACAATCAGTTGGGTACTTGTTTATAAGTATTAATATACAATTTTTTTTATTTCTAATAATATATATTTTTAGGTTTTTAAAATAAAAGGCATTTGATATTGTTCAGTTGGGTACTAAAGTAGGCAAATTAAGTTTGAATGTATGAAATTTATAGTTATATTTTAAATACATAATGCCTTTTATTTATAATAAATTTGAAGTGATGTGGTCTTGCAAAAAATTTGACAATTCGATTGCGATTGGATGATTTTTCTTTGTTTTTGGCGTACTATACTTTTAGGAGGCTATATGCATGGAAGGTTTTACCCTAGATTTTAGCTCTACAGTTAATAATAAGTAAGGTAGTAAAAATATATTAAGGGCATTTAATTTAGACCCATTTGAAGTATAACGCTTGTGTTACGGTTTGGCCAGCGTTGGAAGCTCTTCAATTGTTTAGTTTTCATATTGTATCGTTTGATCGCCGTCGTCTTATAGTTCTCTTAATATTCTGGATTAGAAAGTAGCCAAGGCAAGCAAAGTTTTGCTAATTATTTAGGTGGCGAAACAAAAATATTAAGATGGAAGCAGAGAAAAAATTATTTTCGGCCACATGAAATTATGTTCAATCTACCAGACTTGGGCCCTACCAATTATAATGTGTAATTAATTAGAAATCTAATTACCAGCTATGTGTAATTCGTTATTGGCAACCACTAATTAGCAATAATATGTAATTTGGAATTGGTGAATGCCAATTACCATATACATGTAACCCATAACTTAAATGTTGTTGCAATTAACAGGAGTATCTTTTTGTATTTAATCGTGCTTTGAAAAAAAATTTTAGGCAACTAATTTTTTTTTTTTGGTATTACGCAGCCGAAAAGAGGTTAGTTGAAGTTTTGACGTTTGTTATTCAATATAAATACGGCATGACCATAAGTAGAAACGTTTTTGCTTCAGGACGACAAATACATTGCAATTTATTATGAACATCTAAATGTTGGAGTAATATAACAAATAATTTAGGATTTCATATTGTATTTTAGTTAGTTTTTCTTAAACATCTTATTTAATATGTTTTTATTTACCGTAATGTAAGCGATTACTTTATATTAAAAACAAAAACAATAATCAGATTCACCAATGCACCTATCTAAATATGATGCCATGAATCAGGCAACTGGTTAGTCAAATAATTGCTGACATTTTGAAGATTGTTTTTTTAAGTATTTTTTTAAGAAATCTTTAGTTCAGTTATTTTTGTTTGTTTTGACGTAGTGTAAAAATAAATTTTTCGGAAATAAGTGCAAATTTTTAAGCTTTTAATTCGAGCAAAACAAAATATCGGCCTTATGCTCATTGCAACAGGATTTACCGCCAGTTTAAAAAGCTGTCAGCTACCAAATTGTTGTTGCATAAATATATCACTAGTAGAAGCTTAATTTTATATTATATATTATAATATTCCTAAACATATGCTTTAAATATGAATAATTGTTAGCTGAATCATTTTCGGTTAGGTGTTCAAACTACCAATTTACTACATCCGGAAAGTATGCTACGAAAACGAGTTTAATTTATTTTTGAATAGTAATTTGTATTGCCGGTATTTCTCCTATTCGCTTGTAATATAAAACTAGAACACAAAATTAAATTAGAAATGTTAAAAGCATCTATTTATAGAGATTTTATAGAGATGAACTAGCGTTAGTCATGTCATAATAAAAAAAAATAATTATTGATTATATTATTTAACTTATCTAGACAATTTTTTCTACTTCTATTTACTTTCTATTATTAAACTTTATTCATTAAAGATTTACAAAAGCCATTACCGCGATCGGTGCTATAGACCTATGACAATGTGTTTGGCCCGGATGGAACAATATGGACGAAACGTGTTTCCATTTCACAATGTACATTCAGCATAATCGGTTTAAAGCTATTGTTAACTCGATGGTGCGATTTAACTCATAACTCAATCATTCAGTTGGATCTATGTGGAGGAGTCATTAAATAATTTAACTTTCGTATCCATGCTACCATGGACAGCAGCGGAAAGAACGCAGTCACTGTTTGTTAGAGATCCCTTTATTTAGGGTAGAGAAAATCAATTTCAAACTATACGCATTTTTTTGCGAAAAGTTAAATTAAGCTGAATTTCCTCGGGAAGTTGCTAAAAGGAACTATAATTATTTAATATGAACTTTTATTATTTCTATATGTTTTCTTATGTGAAACATAAAAGGCTTTCGAAAAATAAATGTTTAAATTAAATAATGAAACTCTATTAATAAAAATCATATTTATTTTGGTTTGGGATAGATTTAAATTAGGGGTAACAGTTTTGTTAGGCTGTATGCTGGGCAAGGAATTTATACCACAATCAATTATTGCTTTTTCATACTTCACTTTAAATCAGTGTTGCCAATTCTTGAAGCAATAAAAGCATTTTCAGCAGTTCTCAAACCGGTAGAAAGGGTAAAGAAATAAAAAGGGATAAAAAGGCACCAAAGCTTTAAGAATTTTCAACTTAATCATATATGAAAGTAAAGGAAATAAGAAAACTAGCGATTAGAAGATAACATTTTTCATTTTTCGGAGATTTCTTAGTTCGAAAGTAAAAACCGTTCTTGCGACCACAGAAGAGTTTTTATGGAATATTTTGTAAGTTTTGCCAGATTTTATTTCATTACAACAAGATTTTATTTCATTACTAATCACACATTTACTAGATTTAAATATTACTAGATTTAAATATTGTCGGTTCCTAACTTTTAGTTTGTTAAAAACTTTGTTTTTAATGAATATCCCCCAGGATTCCACCTTTTTGGTGCGATAATTTCATTATGGCAGTGAGCGCGAAGTTATGTTTTGCTTTCCCATTTTAATTTCCTGAAGACTTGAAGCAATACAGTAGTGGAAACCATGCAAACATTATCCGTATTCTGCTGCATCTAGACAAATGAGAAGTGGATTAAGTCTATTAAGCCTATTTTGACCTTATTTCTTCGAAAGTGAAGAAAATTGCACGTTCGGAACGCGCTTCGTCAAGAACAGCCACTGTGCTCATATGGCGAAATAATTTTCAAATGTTAATGCCCTGTATGGATCTTTCGAATAAAAAACGTTTTTTTTTTTTATAAAATTAAACTGTTTGTGTTACTTTTTTACAATTTAAAGTTTTATCGGGCTTATAAAAACTTCCTATACCAGAGGGTCACACACGGTAGGTATATTCTTACGTAATATTTCCAATAATTGAATTTACAAAAATATAAATATGTATTTAAGAGTTGTACAGTTGCTTATTACAGATCACCTCGTTTTTTGAATTAAACCAAAGTGTGTGGATTTATTTTTCTGATTTAATTTTATTGCAAAGCGATCGCATCTAAATTAATAATAAGTAAAAAATATTCAATGCAAAACAAGTTCAATTTTGTATATTCGAAAGATGTTGAATCGTTCTGTTTTTAGTTCTTGCATGTGCATAGAAATTTTAATGTATTTTCCATTAGATGATGATTCTCTTGACCGCTATTAAAGAGATTAAAATCTTGGCACCCATGTGTAAAGCAAAAAAAAAAAAAAAACTCAAATGTCTTTTTTAACACCTTCTGCAAGTGGAAAAGCCAACTCGTAAATAGTTTTTCTCATACTCACTTCAGTATAAAAGGGGCACGAAGTACAAAACTTGACATCAGTTACAGTAAATCATTTAATTAAGAACTTTGTAAATTAAAAAGTGCTAATTTTGCTTCGCAAAGTTGTTTGTTAGAATTTCATTATGGCCACGGTATATAAGTTGACTAATAATATAAATAATAAAAGAAAGTATTTTTTTTTACATATTTTCTTTTTCATATTTCAGTTTTTAGTAGCTCTTGTTTCCATGTGTATGTGTTTGGGGATTTCGATTATTGCTGGACCGGTGGAAGTGGTAAAGAAAATACTTTTGTTAAGTAGAAAGCAATAAATTAAAATCTAAAGCATAGTTTAGGGATTAAAAAAATTGGCAAACTTCAATAAAACGCAGTTGTCAAAATTTTATTAATAATTTTTGGAGTCTTTTCATACAATAATATTTAATAAATAACTATTTTTCAAAGGAAAATTCCTCTAATGATGATTTGAGCACTTCAGAAACTTTTGGTTATGGTTACTATCAGCCAGGCATATATTCGACACCGTTTGTAGCCACTAGAGTTCCTTTGGCTTCAACCGCTGCAATACCGGCACACTTGCCCTCCTCTAAAACTCTTAGCACAGCTTATGGTGGTTATGACCGATCCGGTTATGGTTATGGGAGTGGTTATAAATATGGCAGCGGTTATGATTTTGGCAAGCATTGGGGTTATGGCAGTGGTGGTGCTGTTAATGAGTTTTACCGTCGCCATCCGGTTTATGTTGCTTGGGGTTAAGAAACGAAGAAATAGTAACAAATTGAACTCCCTCTGCTTAGAAGTGCAATATAAATTTCATTCAAATTTTTTAATTTCTAAATAACAATAAAGTATAATCGCATGAAATATTTTAGTTTTAATGCTACTGTTCTCTCATCACTGCGGCAATTGCGTGAGATAATGGGGAAAATGTTAGAGGATTATATTTCCACTTGTCTAAAAGTTTGCCTATTCTTCAATATAAAGTTTGCCTTTTTTGAAATGAAATTTGCGTTTTTAAAAAAATTCTCCACCATTTTTATTTGAATGTATGTAAGTATGTGTTTTTTGACTTCCACGGCTAGAAGACAAGTAATTATTAAAGATTACCTGTTTTGGGTTTGGGAATGGGCAGCTCTACGGCTATATTCCAAAAGGAATTAACAGCGGTAATAAAACACTGAAAATACACTAAATTCCAGCTCGTCGCGCAAGTAGCATGGTACTAAATACCTTCCGAAGGAAATCAAAACTTACAAATACATCAGTGTGTTATTTCATTTTCCAATTCTATATATAAAAACACCTTTTAATTTATATTTATGCGATGCTACTTTAAGCCACGTGTTAATTTTAAGTGGATAGTCTTCCGATATTGTTCTACTTCGTTTGAGTAAAGACGTACTTCACTTTAAGCGCATAATTTATATTCATTTAAGGTGACTTTTTTTATTTTAAAAAATGAACAAGTGCAGAGACACAGTTAACAGTTAGTAACAACAACAAAATAAATAACAAAAAATAAAAAGCATTATAATATAGTGTGTGACAAAAAAGACAATAACAAAGTGCATGGTTAAACCTGTTTAAACAATTAATAGTGAGTGCATGAGCGCACCAAACATTAACGAAAAAAATACAAAAGGTAATAACAACAATGCTTATTACTCTTTTTCTTACACAAATGCTAATAATGCAATAAACAATATAAACAATAAAAAAAAGATGACAGTGCTTTTTTAACCGCCAGGCTAATTGACCGAACGCGTTCATTATCAGCAAATATAAATATATCTGCTACAGAAACAACGAATTCAACAAATAAAACTAAAGAAACAAATAATACAAAAAAGATCGCACAAGAAAAAGAACCAGGTACTGAATCTAAACGCGTGCAAACTGGTATGGATCGGTACATAACCATAACGAAGAGGAAGGCGAGTCCTAAGTCTTCACAACAAGAGCGAATCGCCAAGCAATATAAAGGTTCTCATCAAGTAGCTGCAACATCGGTAAGTGAAAATCTGTCCTTGCTACCCCGGATAATGAAAATGCCGAACCCACTGTAAGGGAACAAAAACCCCCACCCATCTACTTGCGCGAACAAACATCAAATGCCATTGTAAATATGCTGTCCCAACTCGTAGGCAAAGAAAATTTCTATGTGGCTTCTGTACGAAGAGGGCAGATACAAGAAACGAAGATCCAAGCCCATACTGAGAAGAATTATCGCCTAATCGCAAGTCGTCTCGATGCATATAATAAGAGCTATTATACGTATCAACTAAAAAGTGCTAAAGGTTTGATTGTCATTATAAAGGGCATTGACAGTTCTGTTCCCACTGAGGAGATAAAAAGTGCCATAGAGGTGGAAGGTTATGTCGTAAGGTCAGTGCACAATATTCTAAATAAGAATAAAGTTCCCCAACCTTTGCATCGTGTTGAAATCGTGTTTAATGCATCGCAGCTTAAATCCAAAAACTCGGTTCATCCTATATATAATTTGCGCTACCTTTTAAACAGAAGAATAACGGTGGAAGAGCCTCTAAAACGTAACGGTCTCCGTCAGTGTACCAACTGCCAGGAATTCGGACACACGAAAACCTACTGCAAGCTACCATCTGTATGCGTTGTTTGCGGTGATGCGCACCGGACTTTGGAATGCACTTCTTCCAAAACAGACCCCAAAGTCAAAAAATGCAGCAACTGTGGTGAAAACCATACAGCAAATTACAGGGGCTGCAAAGTATTTCAATATGTAAAAGATAATGCGAAGGTCGTACGTAAACCTGAATATGAGCAATATAAAGCTTCCCAATTTCCTCGGCTTCATGCTGGTGGCCACACACTAAGCCAAACTTTTCATATGCCCAAACATTGAGAAATGATTTACCTAATTCGAATGTCAAAAGTTCTAATGCGAATAAACATTCATATGCCCACGTCTTAAAAGAGGGTGCTCAGACACCCCTCACCAACAATTCGAGCTCGATCGAGAACTTAATACACACAATGAATAATTTCATGACAACTATGCAGGGTATGTTTCAGGAAATGATGCGAACCCAAAACATGCTTCTGCAAGCTTTGCTTGGCAAAAAATGAACCAGTTAAAAATATGCTTCTGGAACGCTAACGGGCTCTCCCAACATAAATATGAAGCAGAACACTTCCTGCTAGCACATGATATAGACATACTATTAGTCTCTGAAACACACTTCACTATAAAAAACTGCTTTAGAATTGATGGGTATTTTATATATGACACCAAACACCCAAGCGAAAGGGCATGTGGTGGGACTGCCATTATAGTCCGAAAAAACATAAGGCATTTTCCATTGCCTGAATTAAACGAAGACTTTTTGCAAGCCACGACCATAAATCTTACTGATTTTAAAATTGTAGTCTCCTCAGTGTATTGCCCGCCTAGGCATAAAATCGAACACCATGAATTTGCCAGGTTCTTTGCTACGCTAGGGCAAAAATTTATTGCCGCTGGCGATTACAATGCAAAGCACACATATTGGGGATCCAGACTCCTTAGTCCTAGAGGTAGGCAGTTGTATTATACAGTTGAAACAAACAAGCTTGACGTCGTATCTGCCGGTGAACCCACCTATTGGCCCACAGACTTTAATAAGTTGCCAGACCTTATTGATCTTGCTATAGTAAAAAACATCAAACGCGATCAACTCTTAGTTAATTCATCCTATGACCTATCTTCTGATCATTCACCTACAATTGTTATTTTACACGACAGTTTTGTCACTGCACCTAAAACCCTTAGCTTCTACCCGAACAGAAACACGAATTGGTTAAAATATAAAATGTATGTGAGCTCTCACTTACCTTTGAACATCCCACTGAGAAATCCAGCTGATATTCAAGCAGCTGTAGACCATTTTACAGACGTCGTGACTGCGGCAGCCATATCTGCAACGCCAACAAAGCCATCAGCTAAAATAATAACGTACCAGGCAACAGCAGATATTCAGATGCTCGTCATTGAGAAAAGAAGACTAAGAAGACAATGGCAAAATAGTCGTTCTCCACATATAAAAATGCAAATGAACTTATGCCAAAAAAACTTACGGAGTAAATTTAGACAGAAACACCAACTCGCTATCGAAAACTTTTTAAAAAACTTGGATCCAATGAAAAACACGGATTATAGTCTGTGGAAAGCTGTAAAGCACTTACAATGTCCTATTGCTTACTAAGACTTGAAGACCGTACTTGGGCTAAAAACTCAAGTGAAAAGGCAAATGCGTTCGCAAAGCACTTAGAGAAGGTCTTCGCACCACATGATATAAGTAATTCCACTATTCCAATTATTAGCGACATCGTGAATGATCCTATAAAATTTCGGTTGTCTTCTTTAAAATTGACAATTAAAAATACGGATATGAAGAAATCACCTGGACCTGATCGTATAACAGTATCAATGATAAAAAACTTACCTAATTCAGCTGTAAGAATTTTACTTTACATATTTAATGCCATGTTGCGCGTCGGCTTCTTCCCATGCTCTTGGAAGATGTCTGAAATTGTTATGATCCCGAAACCTGGAAAGGACTCAAGCCAGATTACATCCTACAGGCCAATTAGCCTACTGTCAGTTTTGTCAAAGATATTTGAAAAATTATTCGTCTCGAGTGTAACTCCTTTTCTAAATGAACAAAACGTTATCCCAGATCATCAGTTTGGTTTTCGAGCAAGGCATAGTACGATTGAACAAGTCCATAGAATCGTTACCATTATTAGATCGGCTTTTGAAATAGACATTTCTCAAGCATTTGATAAAGTCTGCCATGATGGGCTACTTACTATAATAGTTCGGGTTCTACCTGAAAACACCCACAAGCTTATAAAAAGCTATTTGTCCGATAGAACTTTTAAAGTAAGGTCAAAGGACCAGCTTTCAAGATGTGGGAAAATCAGTGCAGGAGTACCTCAAGATAGTGTGCTAGGGCCGCTATTATATATCATCTATACAGCGGATATGCTGACAAGCCCACATACATATACATCAACCTTTGCAGACGACACTGCAATTATAAGTGTCAGTAATGATCCAAAGGATACATCTGAAAAGCTGCAGTCCCATATTCATAAGCTAGAAGACTGGCTAAAACAGTGGAGAATAAAGGTAAATCCATCAAAATGTGCTCATGTAACGTTTTCCCTTAGAAGGCAAAATTGTCCACCAATTACAATAACTAATACCACGGTTCCAGCGGAAACGCACTTCAAATATTTGGGTATCCACCTGGATCGGCGCCTGACTTGGTCCCGTCACATTGAGGCAAAAATAACGTCCATAAAGCTTCGAACAAATCAACTGCATTGGCTAATAAGTCCTAACTCAACTTTGGCTTTGGAATATAAAGTCCTTTTATACAAATCCGTTATAAAGCCAATATGGTCATATGGTATTCAGCTGTGGGGTACTGCCTGTGCATCAAACATCCAGAAGTTACAGAGAAGACAGTCTAGGATTTTACGTCATATCGTATGCGCCCCCTGGTACATAAGAAATGAAAACATACATACAGATCTCAAAGTTCCCACTATCCACGAAGAAGTTAAAACGTACACGTCCAAATACGTGAACAAACTAGTCGCACATCCTAACACTCTAGCACGCAATTTATTGCAATTTGATGGCCACCAGAGACTAAAAAGAACTGAGATAGATTTTAAAGATTTGAATACAAAAAATTAGTTATTACGTTGGTACTAACTAGTAAATAATAATTTAGAAATAAGATTTGAATACTTATTGTGAATTTCTTTTAATAGAAAGATTCAATAAAATAAAATACAGTATAAAAAAAAAAAAAAAGTCTTCCGATATGTTTTAATCTTTAAAATGATATGCTAACTATATATATGGCAAGTGGAACAACATAATTGTTTCGCCACTGAAAATCGAAAATAAGTTAATTTTTAGAGGCTTATAAATTTGTCAATATCATTTTAACGGTTTCTTATATCTCCACATTCGTTTAATTTATGGAGAAATGCTATATTTTTCAAATGCATTGTCAAGTTGCGAGAAAAGAAAAGTAATTTTTCAAACATAAATTACAATTTACAAAATACGGTTTTTGACACCAATATCCCCACAGTCCGTCGGTTTGAAAAAGTCCTTTACTAGTACATCAGGAAACTTTATGGACATTTAAACCTTTCCTGTAAGTAACAAACAAGTATTTATAATACTCACAAACTGCTTCTTATAATAATATTATAACACAAAAATACCAGTATAAGAAAACTTATTTCAAATAATCACATTTAAATTTATTTTCGTACTCTTTTTATATTTGATTTTACTTTAATCTTTTGACATTTTCTTGAGAATTATTTTACTATGCTAAGAATTTGTTGCTGCTACTAAGAAATTAAAAAAATATATGAATAATAGCAATATTTCGGCAAAAGCGGCAAAACTACTAAACAAAATTAACACTAAAATAACTCGGAATTATCCCCAAGTCCTATTTCTGTGGTTTATATGAATAATTGCGTATTTCCAATTGCCTTAATATATGGATTTGTTGTTAGTGTATAGGAACTTTTTATTATTTGTGTGTGTAAACATCTGCATAGGTGGCTGCAGTAAAACAACTCTTGAAAAATTTGATTTTAGACTTGCGTGGTTATTCATGAAAACCACAGACTTGCATCCTCAATTTTCCCATAAACAAAAAAAAAAACCCTGCATTAAGGGTAAAAATCCCTAACTTGGCAACACTGGCGCAGCTAAATCATTGTTAGTTCAGCAAAACTGTATTAGCGAAGTTTTTAAAAGTATGGAAATGACAAGATAAGAGGTGATATTCCAGAAACCAACAACATTATCCAGTATAAAAATTCCCCTTACCTTGTCGTGGCAATTTTTATATTTTAAAGCCCTTCTTTTATTCATTAATTAATAAAATTCTCTGTAAAGCTGCTACTTTGGCAACATTTTTCCCATAATTGCTTCCCATATAGTAAAGTTTTAAAAAAATAATGCCAACCTTATTAAATATGCCAGTCCTTATTTTGATCTCAGCACAAGCCCAAATTTTTGGATGGACTTGGCCTTATTTCCGTACTTATGTTTTTGTGCGTATCTGACTCCTTTTTATCCAGTTATTTATTTTATAAATCTATATTAATGTACAATACTTCTTTTAACTTAAAGTATACAGACGATTAGGTAATAAGAAATTTCACCTCTCTACATGTAGTGGAAGTGCCCCATACAAATAATAGGCACCCTAGTCCCCTACATAACAAATTTACTTTTTGAATGTATTCTGATTACGTATTCGCCAAGACGTACGTGTAAACCAAATTTGAGCACTGTAGTTATAGTCTATTGCCAGTGTTCAGATGTTTCTGATAACTTATTTCCCTAGATATACCTGTGTACCAAATAGAAGTGCCTAATAATATTGATAAGTGAGTCAGGGAAGAGGTACTAAGATATGCACTTTTTACAGCTTCATATGACAAAGCTTTCAGACTTCCTCTATGAAGTTACCTATGTATAGAGTTCTCATGCTGCAAGTTAATATTTCATGATTAAATGAAGCAAAGTTATGAGAGGGGTAGAAACAGCGGGAATAGTTTCGTGTAATATACACACTGTGTGCAGAGGCCGCAACGAGCTCAATAAAGGACCTAATTTTAGCAAACACAACACAGTGTCAGAATTTATATGCAAAACAAACAAATATATGAAATATTGCAAAAATTCGTTTATGTTTTACACATGTAAAAATTGTTTGCCTAAAAGAAAACAAATCAACACCACAATATATGAAGCATTGATTGACAATAAAAAAATATTTGAAATTGGTTTTTGTTGTCCATATAAATTCTGGCACTGCGTTGTGTTTTATAAAATTAAGGCTGAATATTTCATATGCCAAATAAATATGCGTCAGATATTTGCCCCGTCTGACCGTGCCCAAATACATAAATTGGTTGAAGTACTTTTTTGCAAAGTTTTCTTAGCATAGGTTTGTCAAGGTGTTTGTTAACTAATGTGTACTTCAAACCATAAATACTTAATATAAAAAATTCATTATTTTCCATACGGCCAGTATTATTTTATTCTTGAGTATTCTTTGTATTTGTCAATTACACTGTTCTGCAAAAAAAATTTTTTTGCCTCTTTTGAACAAATTTTTTTTTTCTATCTATTAACAGAACAGCTAATTCGATTTCAATAAACGAAGCACCAAAAGATGCGGTATGAAATAGCCTTTTAGGCATTTTAAAACTTTTTTTGTACGCAGTTTCAAAGTCATTTTGAAATTAGTAGCGAAAAAAGTTTTGCTAAAATCTATAAAATGTGTTATGCAGCTAAATGCATTACGTAATTTTTTTTCAAACTGAGATACCTTCGCTTATTTGTGAAAAAACCAAGATTTTTACATCGACTTTTAAAATATATGGCTTATTTTATTTGTAATATACCTAGTCTTATACATAATTAACTAAAAACGCCGAAAAATTTTGGTTTTAAAATTTGTTTATGAGCTTTTGAAGAGAACAATTTTTTTAATTTTGCATTTTAAAACAACTTTGAAACTGTTCACCATGCAAAAAAAGTTTTATAAACTCTAAAAGGCTATTAAGGGGGCCATACGTATTTGCTACGCCCATTTTAAAAAAATTTGTGCGTGATAGAAAAATAAGAACAGATTTGTATTCAACACATCAAATACTTCAAATTCATTATATATTTATTTTAAGGAGGATTTCATTGCGGAACAGTGTTATCGAAACAAGAATTTAAATCAATACTGGCTTTAGCTTATTTGCTAAGTTTTCAGTTAATTTATTTAAAAATACATTCTAGGAACAACATTCAAAATTAAATTATTTACACTAGAAAATCTTCTTCAAATTTACAAACGAATCGAAGTTTAGGACAAACATGTGTGTTGTTTTATAGTCCATTTGGCACTTAATTTTGTCCAGTTGTAGTTGTTGTTTTAGATATTTTTTTGATTGTTCACTGACGATTCTTTTGAAAAGTTTTTAACTCGTTTAGTTTTATTCATTTAAACTCTGCTGGTAGGCATTCCAAAGTGTTGGAATTTTAAATGTTGAATGTATGAAAGTAAACTCTGGTTTAATTAATAATTATTTTAAAAAAACGTGATTGTTGTTTTTGTTTCGTTGTATTCTTGTGTGTTGTTGTTGCTGTTGCAAGCGTTACTAGTACTTTTTAAAGATTAACTTGACCCCTCCACTACTAACATGCACGTAATGAAGAGTACGCACAGTGGTATCGGTGCAAAATATAATGAAAAACTAATGGGCTGGCTTGTCACCAACAACTAAATTGTCATTTATTCAGTAATAGAATTGGGATAGAAATAGCATGGGAATGAAAAATATCGATTGCCCATTTTTGTTTTCTTTGATCAGTTTTTAGTATTCCTAAGCATATAAAAATAATAACTTTGGCATCCTGTCACAAACTAATAACCCATATATGTAACTTAAATTAGATCTTGGAAGATTTAGCTGCTTTATCTGCACATTCTGATTCTCAAGACTGTCAATTTCAGTTGAAAGGAACTGCTTAAAAGTGCTTCATTACTTCCTTAAATATCCTAAAGTTATCACTATAGATAAGCAGTGTTGTTAATTTTATCAGCTTTCTCGTCAAATGACTTGTCGAACATCGGCAAGATAACCCAAAACTTTGTTAATATTTCGAAGTATGTTCGTTCAGTTATACTTTTCCATATATGTACTTCTGAAATCAGTGTATTGTTAAAACTAGTAATGGATAAGTTAAAATATTAGAAGCTTAGTTTATGTGTAGAAGTTTTTTGTCGTTAAAAAAAATTGCATTTGAGAAGAAAACGATCACAGATACCAGAAGTGATATCAATTATTAATTTAAAAAAAAGGGGCGGCACTTTGGGAGTGGCAAAAAAACATTTTGTTGGCCAGATGGCTTGGGTTATTACGTTATGCTATATGTTGTGATGTGACTTAAATTGGCGACACAATATGCAATAAGCTATGGGGGAAATAATAAAAATATGACAACACTGATACAAAATTATTATTTTTCCAAAAATATTTTGTTTTTTCAGCAAGTTTTTTGCCTTTTCTCGAGTTTCCAAAGAAAAGTGAGCTTGTGGTCTGAAATTATAGTGTTTTGCACAAACATTACCCTGAGGATCGGAAACACATTAAAAGTTATCAACATAATGGAGTTTTGGGAAAAATTTAATGTAATAATAAAAAATTATATTTCAAATAATTTTGCAGTCCACAAAAGGGAACCAGCTGATTTTTACAAAACTTCTTGCGTCGCCGGAATTGATACTTGAAAAGCGACTTAATCTGATCATTTTTAATAAAGATTTCATTTGCTTAATTTTATTTAATAATTAAATTCTGCATAAACGAAACTATCACAAACAGATCAGAGCTGCTGATGAATTCAAATTTACTTGAAATGGTCCTATCATTTCGTCGCATTTCAAGAAGCCGATTTTTTTATTTCGGGTAATGACTTCTCAAATATGTTGAAGTAATTTCTAATTAAAACCCATGTGAATTAACAACCACTTCTGCTATAAAAACCTCTAAGAAAAATTGTACAACCGATCCCACTGTCGTACTTTGGTTAATTTGTTGCATGAAGTAAGAGCTATATGATGATCATGATAATGACGCCAACGTTTATGATCGTTATTATTAAGAGTAATAACGTGTGAAATCTTCGAAGTAAGAAAAAAGTCATTTTAAGTAACAAAATTTAAATGTAAAACATAAAAATATTGAAATTAAAACTTTGTTTTACTTTTTATTATTTTCGGTAATCATCGTACGTTGTTCCTGTTGTTAAATTTCTTATATTTCGACGATGATGTTAAAGTATCTTAAATATAACATTTTTATGGCTTCCAGAAAAAATGCTGTCGTAAGAAGTGTTTAAAACAGAATAATAACGAAGAAATTGTTGGAGAGATGTTTTATTTTATTTTAAAATTACAATTTTAAAATTTTATGTAAAAGTGTTTTTTTCGGTTATAAGTAAATGGGATCAATCTTCAGACATTCTCTGGTTTTGCACAGGTAGATTCGACCGTCTTACTAACAAGCTTGTAACCTCGGCTTTAGCGACTTCTGGCTACGGGGATGTAAAAGGTCTTTTCCATCACTGAGCCCTATGTAATCTCTAGCATTTGCTTTAGACCGCGGTCCCTTTAGCGCGCACATTTAAGTTTAGTTTGCCTGTGGACTCCAATATAATGTATTATACTGTTCATATAGACACGTCCGTAGCTTTTTTAGAATATATTTGTGCTTTTAGAAATTATGTCCTCTCATCGGTATAGATATCTAGCTGACTTACTTTGTCTAAAAGCTTCAAAAGCCTTATTCGAGCTTGCTCACAAGTCACTGTCTCGTGTCACTTTTTCTGGTTTATAGAGTCCAACCGTTGTGAGCTCTTAGTTACAGCATTCCATTTCCCAATTTCGAAGTTGAATTTTGAGTTCAGGCAAGCGGGAATTGTCCTTATGCGTTGTTAGACATTTGAAGTTTAAGAGTTATAAAAATTGCTAAATGTAGATGAAATTACTCTTGCTAGGATCCGGATGAATTGGGGATGTGAAACAAACCTGCCGTACGATCGTCACAGTATTGAGAGGAATGTCAAGAAATTTATACTCATTAAAATTGAGATAAGAATAGATTTCGCTAGATGGATTATTGGCCACCAACAAATAAATGGAGATTTATGGCTAGGAGACCCCACAAGTGTTTGTCAAAAAACAATTACTTCCTCAAAATCCATCTATTTTGGGTTTTGGGTTGGAGACTTTGTTGGAAAATAGGATTCCTGGTGATTGATATAGCAAGAGGATAACCGCGTTCTCAACATTTATATTTTTTTAGGTCTATTTGAACTCAGAAGCCTTTGCACATAAGACAACAAGTTCACATCACCACATGCATTGGGGGATGATATTTAACATTACTTCAGTGAAGTTTAGCAACATTTATGCATAGTTATGATTAAAAATTCCGGAAAAACTCTTGACACTATATACCCCGTGTTTCCACAATCCGAAAAGTATTATCTTAATTATGATAAGCTTGGTAAATTTTATAATTTTGTTTTATATTTTCTCTGAATAAAACATGGAAATCGGAATTATACCAGAGTACGGCTGGTATCGACTTTGAACAAATTCTTATCTTTATATATTTTTATATTGTTTATTGTCTCAAAGTTCTTTTCTTTCCAGTGAAATAATTTTGTTGAAAATTCTAACGCAAAAAGCTTATCTTCCCTCTTATAATTATTAGCTATGTTACTAAGGATGAGAGTAATAGAATAGACAGTACTGAGTTAAATTATTGTTTCTTTAAATGTTATTTATTTTATTTAAAGTTTTATGAAATAAATTCAAATAAATTTGAATAAAATTAATTTAAATAATGACTTCTATTGGGCTTGCTTGACAACATGATTTTTGTTACCATGGAAGCGTTGGCCATTATGTTTTTTAGGTTTTGTTTCCACCTTGTGGGAACGACCCTCAGTAATAACATCTTTTTTGTTTTTGCCATGGTGCTTACTGCGATGTTTCCGACCAGAACCGGCAGGCACATTTGTGGGTTTGTGGGTCTTTAGCTCAGCTTCATCTTTATTCACAGGCTGTGCTGCGAGGTGTTTCTTATGTTCCTTATGGCCACTTTTCAAATGTTTTCCCTGATGTTTGTGGGACTTTTCGCCGTTTATGGTCACTGCCAAAATGCACAAGCACAGCAGTACGAGGATCGTCTATAAAAGGAAATTAATTAGTGTTTTTCAAGGGTAGAGCTTAGTTATTCAAAGTGTTTATTTATATGTCGAAGTTGGAGTTATTGTCTGCTTCAAATAGACTTATGTACATACATACATATACAGTATAGGAAAAGCAATAGAGAATTAACTGTGATAAGATAAACATATGGGTTGTTTGTTTTCTTTAAATTGATATATTTTGTTTGTTTAAGATAAAGAATTTATTAATAAATCTTTCTTATTATTTTTTTTTTATTTCTAACTTTAATTTGCTTTTTGTACAGATATTATTACACTTACTGTTTTCATATTTATGTTGTAGTTATTAGTTTTGTAAATAAAAAACAAAGATAAAGTACTGCGTTCCTTCCGCTACGTGCGTGTTGTGCTGAATATCGTGTAGTTAACTGTGCGCTCGTTGGTTGAGTACTAAATTAAATAACCTTTCAGTTAATGTTTTTAATAATTTATCTTTCTTTCTGCCTATCTTCCTTCTTGTCTTTCTTTCTACATGTGGTTCGCTATGTTTCGGGTTTCAATACTTCATTGGTCTATTTGTTCAGTCGGTTGGTCTTTATCTTTTTGGAAATTTATTTAGTATAGAAACAGAAAATGATTATGTGTTGGATACACTGTCTTCAGACGATGCAAGTTTTCTTGCAGATATTATCTGCAATTCTATTTTGAAATTGCATTTATGTTTACACACGAAAATGATTCTCTGCAATTCCATATTGGTTTACTTACAATTTGTTTTTGTTTAAAATTACCAATGAGGGTTGTATACCTCTCCTTACGTCTCCGCCCCTTAAACACTGATTTGCAGTAAGAAAACTGGCGAAAGGTTAAAATTTACGCTTTGCTAGCTACAATGACTCACAATTTACTTTTAGAGATCATTATTATTTATCAGAATGTGTGTGTTGTTTTTTTTAGAACTTTCTTTTCTTTTTGGCAATAGCACACATTGCGCTATCGTAATTATTCGCGGCATGAAGGAAGCATTTATCAAACTAGAAATGTAAAGCAACTGCATTAAGCTTAACAAACGTTTGTTAAGAAAACATATGCAAAAAAGTACTTCAACTAATGCTGGCTCTAGTAAATTTTTACTACAAACATCCTAAAATAAGGCTAATTATACACAAAAATTTTCGAAATTACCCCGGTAGTCGAATCCATAAATAAGTTTTTTTGTTGTTTTAAAATAAGGTAGCTTTTCTTTTTTATAAGAATTTATATAAATTGTTGTATGAAGTGAAATTAACAAAATAAAATGAATAAATATTAATTCACGCATCTTACTTTGTATTCGAATAACGTGCCTTTTTATCCGTTTTGATTCCATACATCACCAAAATTAATATAAAGATGTACAAATCGGGACGAAGTAGATTTATGGAATATTTGTATTGGGTAATATTGTTAGTTTCGGGAAAAGTATTGCTTCTAAAACAATAAAAAAAAGTTAATTTAAAGTGGGTTTACTATAGATATACGCCTACGTTTTTGAATACAGTTTTGCTTTACAATGACTTATAAAGGTTCGTTAATTTTTATTCCATATGGCCTTTTGTGGGCGTCAATATGTTTCGAGTATAACAAAGGGCAAGAATATTTTAAATTTTTCTAGAAACGAAAACACCGTAAGAAATGAAAGAAAAACTCTCCAGGAAAACCGGTAAAATCGATATTTATCCGCATCGAAATCAATTAAAAGCAGGGAGGAATAGTGTTATTAAAAACAATAATATTAATGGCCGTGTGGCAGAAAAAATTTTTATTTTTGTGAAGGCCTTCTTTGGCCTTATTTAATGAAAAAATTCCGGAAACATGGTTTCGAAGAAGAATGGTACACAAATATTTTATGCTCAGATATCTGGCCAAAGTTGATTCATGCCAACAATAGATACCATACAAAATATTATAATTTTTTTTATTACGTTCCAAAAATAGCAACAAGTTTAAATTAATTTTATCCTCTAATGCATTCGAAATACTTCATAAGTTTATTTAAAAGCAAATAAAAGATTAAGTTTCCCAGTACACTGCGAATCATTTAAATAAGGAACTTAATTTTATCAACATTTGTCGAATACATATATGCATATTGCAACCCCGATAATGGAGGATTATAAAACTTAATAATAATTAGATGAAAATTGTGAACGGAGTTTTTGTGTTTTTTAAGGAAACTTTGTTTATTTTGCTATAATAAATAAAGAGTTTTTTCGCATCACTTGAATAAGGTTTTTTTATATATCAAAGAAGTAGGCTTTACATTGCTATTCCAATCGACAATTGTTATAATATCATGCAAATTAAAAGCACTTAATACTTCCGAAAGACTCACATTATAATTTTAAAATTCAGTGGCTAAAAAGAAGAGAGACAGTTTTATATAGTTACTTGAAAGGAGGCACCGAAATGGCAACAACGCGCAGAAAAAGACATATATTTTGCAGGCTTTTTCAAATTCGTGCTTTTCCGCGGCGAAAATTTGCAAAGAAAGTCAGGTTAAAGCAAGTGTTAGCACAGTTCGTCGTATTTAAAAGCCGTGCCGATTCATAGTACGTGAAAAATTATAGACGACACCATCACTCAATGACAATCGAAGAGCTCAACACCTCCAATTTGCAAGCAATGCAATGAGGTGGTCGGATAAGTGGTTCAAAGTTGTATTTACTGACGAAACAACGTTTAATATCGATGGACCAGACGGGTACAACTTTTATTTCTACGACTTAAGAAAGGCCGAAATATTTTTGAAATGAATACGCAGCAGGGAATTCGATATTTATGGTATTGGGGCCATATCCCACTATAGGACTATCGACTTGATATTTGAAACTGAAAAAAATTACGGCCGCTTCGTAAAAGATGATATTAGAAGACACGTTGAACCCATGCCGCAGACCTACCAACTAAGCTAAGTGAGCTAAATATATTTTTTTATTTATTCTTTTAAATTGGTCTTTATATTCTTCGGATCTTAATATAATTGGAAAATTGTATCTGGGGTCGGCTCCTTACAAAAGTATACGACGACGCAAAGCAATTTGATATAAAGCAGTCTTTAAAGAATGCAAAAAATGCCGGAGATATTATAATATTAGATTATATAATATTGGTACACCTTGTGGAAGTTCCAACTGAATTCAGTCGAATCTCTGGTGTTATGTTATATTCAGACACTGAAATTACATTTTAAGTTTTATTTTCATAAAGACGATGGGCGTGGTGTATTTTTGGCTGACTGTTTTGCATTTCAATAACAACATCTAGCAAATGTCTGTACCGAATTTCATTTATTTAAAACAACTCTATTCCATTTATGCATTGAAGTTACCAATTTCAAGTGTGGATCCTAAATACTTGTAACCTTTAAAATAACCAGACTCAAGTATGACAGAAAAAATTCAAGGTGCTAATATCTGCTAAATATATTTCGAATCAGTGAACACAAATACGCAAAAACGTGTTAGCAAGAGAAAATATCGACAAGCCTACCAAATTACGTTCAAAACGGCTGTACCTTAAGAAACTAATATACATTTTCATTTATAATTTACATGGAATAAATAAACAAAAATTTCCAGGAAAAAATTCCACTCGCGTTATTTATTAGACGCATTTTGTAAAAGGTTAAAGGCAGTTTAACGTACACCCATCGTATTACCCAGCTAATGACGGTTTAACAGGATTATTAACATTTAAAGTCGCAGCATCGAAGAGGTTGATGGCAAATGTCCCTGAAACATGAACTAACGGAAAAAGTACCTGGGAATATTTACATGGGATTAATACAAGGTGCTTACGTAGGTACCTGCTATAGTTAACAAATCCTTTATAATCAAATATTACTGTTTTCAACTACTTACATATTTTCAGTTAGCAGTTTGCAAACTTATTTTAAGGTACGATCACACAACACCAACATTGGATTAAATTTATTTCGTCGAACGTATGAACGTATTCTACATATTGGCATTACATTCCCAGTGTGCTTTTCATTCACTTTGCTCGTATTTATTTTTGTTTGTACCCACCTTTTACAAAGGAAAGTAATTACAAGTAACTAACACACTCAAACTTTTTTTACTCTCCAACCAGCTTTCAACAAAATTTACATGAAAGCGATTTTTTTACGTTTTCTTGAAAGTAAAATGACAAGGGCTTAACACTGTTGCCTACTAAGAGAGATATACAAATTTGCGGGATTGTGGTAAAATAATAATTGCAAAATTTAATTATTTTCTACACATACGAAAATATATTTAAAATTTTTTCATCAAATATGCTTAAAGAACACAACTGTTGATTGTCTATAATGATATTACAAAAAAAAAAAAAAAAAATTATAATAATTATTTAAAAGTATTGTCCTATAAATTTGTGTGCGAATGATTTGGCAACTCTACTTCAGTAATAAACAAAACATCACTCTTGTTTTGTTATCATTTTCCAATTGTAGTCTTTCCATTTGTAGAATTATTGCAACAACTTTTCTCTTCGAAAACATTTTTCAAATGAACTTTCACTTTCCTCTGAAAGTGAACAAGAAATTTTCATGAAAGTTGAACATTTCTTTGCAATTTTTATTTGTAATACGTATACAGAAATTTCATGAAAGTACTTTCCTTTGTAAATGCAGAGTTAATGAAACAGCTGTCAAATAACGTAAAACGAAAGTAGATCATCATCATCAGGCCAGTTGATCACTTCTTGTATCTCTTCAACTGTCAAACTTCATATGCAGGCGTAACATATAGCCAATCGTTTTTATATGTACAGTTTAACAGTTAGAAAAATTTTATTTAATAAATTAAAGGGCGGTTTAGGGTATCTAACAAGCAAGAGTGGAGGCCCAATGTACTCGGCAACTGCATAAACACTTTAATAAAAACAGGTAGGTTTACAAAAATTTGCATACCATAGGTTTGACACGTCATAAATAATTTTATTGGCAGCCGATGAAACAACTGTTGGATTTTATTTAAGTTTTTTTGCGGCCGGTTGCGATTGCATGTCGTTTAGTTTGGCCCTCCACTATAATAGATATGAACATTTGGTGTAGAAGATTTCAACTGGTATCGTCTAAACGGAATATCGGACAGTATTGTGCTGGCATGAAAACTATGGTTTAGAATAACATCAAGTATTTAAAGTATCACCAATCGCAACTCCAAAATTAAAAACTTTCAGTCCTGGTGAAAACTCCAGAAAGGAACTTAAAAAAGGAAAACAAAAACAATTTGCTTAATATAATGTAAACGCTCTAATTTTCCCAAGAAGTAAATCAACAATAAATTCACAAAATTTATTGTTACAGGATCAGCTCTGTGCGCATTTCGCTGGTTACTTAAGCCACCTCTCAGAAAACGCAAGGATGAATTTGTTGTTGATTTAGCAAATAGTATTTTGATGAAAAATAATTTATTTTGCTAAAAATTAAGTCAATCTGAAAACATCAATCAAAAATTTTCTAGAAAATAGAAACTGTCAAAATTGCCTCCGTTGAACAAAAGTCACTATCCTTCGACGTCAAATAAATCTCAATATATATTGAAGAAGAGAACTTAGTTTTATTTGCCAAGATTAAAAAAAAATCGAGGTTTTGGAAAATTCGAAAAATTGAGCCTCACGAGCTTGTATGAACGATAGTAATAAAAATAAGATAATTTTTTTTTTTGCGGTCGTGAGTTTCATGCAAAATTTTTAATCTTAAATAGCCTAAAATAAAAACCAATAAGGTTTCAATCCAAAAAAGTAAACTAAAGCTTTTTGGTGTGTCCACTGATTAATTTCCTTAAATCGTGATGACCGCAGGTGCTATTTCGCTTAGAACTTATTGAACGGTTTCGTGTTATATTAGAATGTTTATCATCTGGACTTAAAAGTGGAAGCGTTCGAAAGTTGTGCATTAGAAATGAGACTACTTTATTGGCAACTCTTTCCGTGGTATTACATGCCCGTCAGTGTGTACAAAGTTCTTTGGGATTGCAAAACACAAGTTCAATAATTCATCCTTTGAATTAGCCATCATATCTTTCTATTCTTATGTTTGAAGTTTGAGAAAAAAACTCTCCCATTTAAGAAACGAGACAGCGCTAGATGTGTTTAAACTACTAGAAAGTGCTAATTATAATATACAAAAATGTGATAGTGGAAATTATAATAATTAGGGTACTAGTAGTGCGGATACCTCATGATTTTTACTTTGTTTCAATTTATTCTTTATTGTTTAAAACTATTTACAAAAGTATACATTTTGAAACTGTAGTGCTTTTCACTATTTCTCATAATAGGGACAAGTAGGCGTGGCTGTAGGCGTAGTTATCTAATTTTCTGAGTAAATAATTTTAAAAATTTAACACATTGCTTTCGCTCATTGAAAAAAATCCCAAAAAAATTGTGTTTCCAAAATGTAATAAAAGTTCTATTGATCGTAAATTTTTGAAACGAATTTCTGTCATCTCTTTTCTTTCTGAACGAAAAATTACACTGAAGATGGCACGTAGCCGACACCGGTTTGTCTCCAAACCAAACTTGACAAGGAATAACGAAAATTCGTTCCAAAAATCTACATCAAAAGACCCTGTCGGAATATTAAATCAAGAATTATATTGATCGATAGATAGAAACATTTCATAAATTTTAAGGTATTAGTTTCGTTTAACTCTACTAGACTTCACTAGAGGGTGCTAAAAGTCAGTCAAAATTTCGAAAGGAGTTTGAATTTTGTTTTGTGAGTTCTTCACTATTTTAAGAATTTCGCTATAAGGAAAGTTATAATCAATATATCAACTAAAATTATATTATATCGCTGAAGAAATTTAATTTTTTCTCAAATAATTTAAAAATTACTAAAGTTTGATGACATATTAAAAATAATTATGAAACTATAATTTTTTGTTCGGTTTTTTAGTATTTAGTGTTGTTAAAAAGATTAAAGATTAGTGCCAATTTTTTGACACAACTTATAAAAAAATGCATTTGGAAAATGGTGTAAATATAGAGTGATAATGTAAAAGTACAATTAGAAACTATATGAAGTAACATTAGAACAGGAAATTTGATTAAAGTAATAGTAAGACGGTATTATATGGAAGCAAATAGTGCACCCAACCTTAATCAGACGGAGTTAAAAATATGAAATTTTAAACAAAATGAGGTAACACGTTATATACGGAAAGTTACAAATAAACAAGTACATCTTCCTCAATAATTGTTCAACCTTATACACAATTAAAAGTTTGCTAAAAATTTAATTTTTCTTTAAAAATAATTACCGAAATGAAAGAAAAAACATTATGCAATTAACAAAGTTTTTATATCACATTTAATAATTTGATTACAATAAAAACTAAATATATATAATTATATTCCATCAGTGTTTGTGAAGGAATTGGCAACTACTGCAGTTTAAATGGAAGTTGCAACCAACGTTGACAAGTGAAATACATTTGTTTTCTAGTTTTCCTCCTTTGTTTTTATATAATATACGCCCTTAATTTGTATATCAAATTAGACGTGAGAACAAAGCATTTTTTATGTTTCCATATTCGTTTATGATAATAATTATATTTTACGATCGCGTGAAAGATGTTTTAAAGTTCGCGTAACGTTAGTGTTATAAATACAATCAATCAAAAAATAATAAGTTTATTCATAATAACAAGTGAGTGCTTCGTAATCGCGGGTCGATCCCAATTTGTACTGTAAACGAATTAGAAGTTTAATAAATATAAGTTTAATTACCAAATTTCAAGACGATCCGATAATTTGTATAGGTACTATAGCAGTTTTTAAATAAAGAAAGTATCGTAGCACTAGCGTTACTGGCAAACCCAACTATTGGCCAACATACTTTAATAAGCTGCTAGATCTAATTGATTTTGTCATTGTAAAATGATTAGACTTTACAGGAGAGTATTGACACATATTTCCTATCCAAATAAAATGTATGTAAGCTTACACTTACCTCCGAACATCCCACTGAGAAATCCGGCGGATATTCAAGCAGCTGTGGATTACTTTACGAACGTGCTGGCGGTCGCAGTCAGAAGTGCAACTTCAAACAAATGATCAGTTAAAAGAAATTTATACCAATAATTGGCTAAAATACAGGAAAGATAAAGTTCAGAAGGCAATTGCAACATAGTCTTCCTTCTGACATCAAGACCCAAATAAACTTATGTCCCATTGCCTACGAATCCCCACTAGGACTTGATAACTGCGCATTGGTTAAAAACTCAATAGAAAATCGCAAATCACTTCAGAGAACGTTTTTACACCACATGATATTAAGATTCACTGTTGCAAATATCGGTGACACTGTAATAGGTCCTATAAAATTTCAGCTATCGTTATCGACAATCATAACTCTACATATGAGAAAATCGCCTTGCCCTGATCGTATTACCGGATCAATGATAAGGTAATGTGAGAATGTTCCTGTTCGTATTTAATGGAATGTTGCGCATTGGCTTCTTCCCATGCTCTTGTAAGATATCTGAAATTGTTATGAGCCCTAAACCAGGAAAGGACCTTACTCAGATTACGTGATACAGGCCCATTAGCCTTCCGTCAATTTGATCAAAATGGTTTGAAAAATTATTCTTTCAACTTTAAAACCTTGCCTTCATGAACATCCCGGACCATCAGTTTGGTTTTAAAGCAAACCATAGTACAATTGAGCAAGTCCATAGAATTGTGTGCATTTGAAAATAATCAATACTGTTCAGCTTTATTTATTTTATTTGATAAAATCTGGCATGTTGCGCTACTTACGAAAATAACTCGAGTACTACTTGGAAACTCTCCCAAACTTCTGGAAAGCTATCTGACGGATAGAACTTTTAAAGTAAGGTCACAAGCTAAATTTTCAAAAAAGGGAAATTCACGGCAGGAGTACTTCAAGGTAGTATATATCATTTATTCAGCGCATGTGCCAAAACGTCCAAATACATATACGTCAACGTTTGCAGATGACACTGCATTTATAATTGTCAACTAAGATCCGAAGGTTGCATCCGAACAACTTCAGTCTCATATTATCGACCTAGGTGATTGGCTAAAAAAAGTGGAGAATACAGATAAATCCATCGAAATGTGCTCATAAAACGTTTTCCCTCAATAACACTGTTCTAGTGGAAACTCACTTGAAATATTTTGGTATCCACCTAGATCTTGGGTTTACTTGGTCCCGTCATATTGGGGCAAGAGTAATGGCCGTAAAACTACGAACAAATTACACATTACATACACGGCTTAATAAGTGCTCACTCAATCTTGGCTTTGAAATACAAAGTCATTTTATACAAAACCATTATGAAGCCAGTACGGTCATATGGCATTCAGCTGTGGGGTACTGCTGTGCGTCTAACATCCAAAATATACAAAGAAGACAGTACAGGCTTTTAGGACTTATCGTATGCGTCCTCTGGTATATAAGAAAAATTAAGAATGACACTGAGAATGGCACATAACCGAAACCGGTTTGTCTCCAAACCAAACCTGACAAGGGATGTCGGAAATTCGTTCCACAAATCTTCTAAGAAGTAAATGTACTGCTTTAATGGATCGTACAAAATCTCAAAAGCCAATTCCACCCCTGAGAAATACCTTTCCGTTGCTACTTTTTATCACAGTACTTTTTCAAAACTTATGATGTAGTTCTCATAACTTTCTTAATATTTTGAAACGACGTCTTTGTATTTTACTTATTTTTTTTTATTAACAAAATATTTTTGTATAAAAATCAACAATAAAAAATTTCTTTAATACTAACTAGAAGATGTAAATATGAATAGAAATATTATTTTCATATTGCTTAAAATTAAATTTTATAATCGATTTTTATTTTTATATTAAATTAAATAAAACTTGTGCATTGTAAGACTTTTTGCTATAACTAGTTTAAATCTTAATCGTACACGTGCATTTAAAGTAAATAGTAAAAATATATGACTTGCAGGGGAATGACATTAAATTCGAATAGTATGAAGAGTTACTCTGATTTGAAGATAAAATTAAAAAAACAAAAAATAATTATAAAAAATTAAATGATTTTATAAAAGTTGTATAAAATGTAAATAATTATTTTAAATACGACGACTATGTTGATTTTGTTTTCGAATTTGCTGTTGTCTGTATACAAAGAGAGGACGGAAAACGATGGCTCTTTTGCTGCGGTCGTGGTGCATCGAAGGACTTGCCACCGCTTCACGTCTATTACGTACATAGGGACTGAATAATTGGCTCTTATCGGCATCACGTCTATACAAGGTACTCAAAAAATCGAAATAGGGTCGTGATCTCAAGCTATCGGGTTGCCTCAAAGGTGAATTGTAGCTCAGAACAGCTGGCACTGCATTATCAGCGTATGGAGGAAAGCTTTGCTGGGACGAAACTAAAACCAACAGCATGGACAGAATCAAAAATGTCTGCAAAAATAATTATAAATAAAAAGTATTATTATTTTTTCTACTTAAAATATTCACATGTTTTTGTCTAATTAAAATAAAAATTGTTTTCAAATGTATATGACGTCACTTTAAAGACAACAAGTATTTATGCAAATTAAACCCTCAGAAAAATGAATCAAAATATTTTCTTCTATCCATAAAAGTCCGGCGATCGGCGTCCGGCTTCTTAATGTTAAATGTTTGATTTTATTGATTCTCTGACTAAAGATAAACAAGAAACTAATTTATTAATTTATTATTTGTTGCCAGAGACGGAAGTTTATGCATCGTACGAAATCATCCAAGTCATCAATACGATTCACACGCCCCCAAGTTTTAAAATATTCAACTTTTATTTCACATTCCATAGCTTTGCCAAAGTAAATGCTTAATTGGGGTTTTTTAAATTTAATTTAATTACAGCATTGAGTCGCATTTACTAGACACGGTTCGTGCTTAATTCAAACATGACTTATGTTTTATTAGTTTCTTTCTTTCTGTAAATATTTATTAAGCATTAATTATTGTTAATCTGTTCTTACGTAAATTGTTTGAATTTTTAATAAGTCTTAAACATGTTTCTGTCGTAATTTATCGCATTACATTTATTCTTATTAAAACAAATGGCATTTATGTGAATGAAGTTCTTGGCGTCTTATTATTTTAAAATTCAAGAAGAGTTTTGATTTCCTTCTGTAATTTTACAACTGACTTGGAAATTTCGAAAATTTAAAATAAAGTTGATTTCTATTTATTTTTCTCTCATTCTTTAAAAAAGTTTTAATTTTGCTGAAATAAATACAATGGTTAAATGAATTAGTCATAAGTTTGGATTTGTTAATAAAAAGATATTTAAGGTTTTTGTTAAAATAAAATGTTAAGAAAGTTACTATTTAGTTAATCTAATCATTTTCTATCTTTTGCCAGCAAAGGAAATGTTTCCCTTAAATAACATGATATCAAAATTTTTAATTCTTTTTCTTTTATTTTACTGGGAAAAACATTTTTTCAAAATTTTCTGCTTATTTAATACTAGCTTTTACCCGACGCTTCACCCATCTCCTACACCCGTTGGCCCTATTTAAAAAAAAAATATATCTCCTACGTTTTCTTTTATAGGCAGATCAACGTTTAAAATTTCAAATAAAAAATGATATCTTTTATTGTAATAAAAGTTATACTGTAAATTTTTGGATCGAATTTCCGTTACCCTTGTCAAGTTGTTTTGGTCAGAAACCGGTTTCGGCTATGTGCCATCTTCAGTTTTCCTTCTAAGAAGTTTGTGTCAATTCGTTTGTCCTTATTGTTTGTCAATTTGTCATGTGAGCTAGCAGCAGGTGAACTTCGCATATCACGTAGGCATCTCTTAGGTGTGAACAGGTAGTAGGCAAAGCTCGTAAGTCGGGTGTTTTTGTAAGCATTGGTAGACGTTGATGTTTACTGTTTTATTGTTTTTTTGTGTTGTGTCAGAATTGGTGTATGCGGATACAAAACGAATAATAAACGAATTCATAATCTAATAATCAGTGACTTTTTCCAACCGCAACAAAAATCACCATAAATAATATTAAATACAATAATAAAAAAACTTTGCCTCTGATGTTCTCAACTGAAGTTCGGTAGCTATTGTAAAATTTAATTTAAAAAATTAAAATTTAATAAAAAACTTTAATTTGTTTATTTGAAAGATGTCTGGCGTATGCCCACCGCGGATGTTCTTTACGTAGCGACTTCTGGACGTCCAATTAGTTTCTTTTTTGATGAAATAAGGCCCAATGATGCTACTGGCGTGTAAACCGCACCAAACGGTGTGTGTTATTTTTCTGGATGTAATGGAGTCTGTAGGGTCTCTTGTCGATTGATTGCAAAGAGAGTTTGGATTATTTGGTACCTTCGTTCAAGCCTTCAACCTTTTCTTAAGTTCTGTCGGGTTTAAAAAAAACCCTACATTTTATTTTCTAAGCTCTTCGATTTTTTGTATAATTGTCACAGAAATGCGTTTGGGAAACAAAAGACGGAATGTAAAATTTTACAGTAATCGAATAACTTGGGTAGGAGTTATAACATTTTAACCATAAAGGATATATGGCAGGACCTAGAATCCTCGTTTAAATTATGTTTAAAAGTGGCACGTGAGCCATTATGTGTATTGCATGTGCGAATTTTTACTTTCTTCGCGTTCACATTTTGAATTTTAAGAATGTACGGTAGGGATGTGGGCATGTCCTTGGTTTGATTTGTCCAAAAATAATTATTTTTCTTACACACAACTATTTGATTGAAAAATTGTTGCATTGATTTATAAGCTCACTTATTAATTTTATAATCAAAATATAAGATCTGCCGTGCAAGTGATTTCAAATTTTAAAAAAATTTTCTTAAGTTCCATTAAGAATTTTATTTTATGTTTTTACTCCGTGTTGAAAACGTGGTATATTGAAAGTTTGTTTTAATATTATTTTTATTTATATGTTTCCCACATGATCCATACAAATTATATTTACCGATTTCATTAAATGCAAAATTAGTGTAACTCTTTTTAACTATGATGAGTGTTTTCGTTAGAATTTTATCTTTTCTGTTTATTTTTGTCATTCTAGAAACGTGTTTTTTGTATAAATCGATTTTTTATTATTATTTTTTTCTTGTTAATAATAATGTGGTACGATCTGAATTAGAAAACAAGAACTCATCTTCTGTATTATTTGAAAAGTTTAAAGAATTGTGATTTTACTAATGTAAAGTCGAGTTTTACAAGGTCGACGGCGAAGTAAGCAAACGTCACCAGTGAATTTGCCCAAAGAAAAAAAAAATATACAACTAAAAAAATGAGCAGAAAAAATTCTCATGGAAATTATTTTTTGAACAAGAAAATGTTGCCATGTATTATTACTTTTTTTAACTTGAGGAAACCCCTGTTTGCTATGGCCAAAACAAAATTGTAGAGATAAGATCATAGAAGCCACATGAAAAACAAACTTTTAAATATTGCCAATTGTTAGTAGTGTGTTAGTCTATCAGGCTGGGGGAGCGTGGGTTCGATTCCCACCAAAGAATCTGGCTATTTTTTACTGCATCGAATGAAGGTATTCGTTACCATGTTCGGTAATTTAAGTTTCAAATTAATTTGTAATTGTATTCTAGCAGCAGTTAAAAAAAAGATAAATAAAAGCTATTAGTTCTTAGTGAAGAGCGTTGCGTTTTTTCTGATCAGAGTGAATAAACAGCATGTTGTGTTCTAAATATCTTACACGATAAAAGGGTAAAAATGCTACTATAAAGCAAGAACTTGTTAAGGACTAGCTATTGCCGACATAGAATCTACATTGCTTGAAAGTACTCGAGTCATGTTTTACATATGTAAAGACGACTATTCAATGGTACCGATAGCAACACAATGTGACATTTACTTGGCAACTAGTGCTAGATTTTCCTTATCTTTGACAGATTATAATTATAAATCAAGGATAAAGTCAATGAATATAATTTCAAATCGTTTCACCGAACTACGTACATTTTAAATATTATAGTGTTCCTTTCAACTAATTATTTGATAGCGCTTTTAATAATGACTTTTAAGACCATATTTGCGAGCCTGCATGATTTGGTAGTAAAAGTTTTTGTCGGGATATTTTATTTGCAGTTAAAAAAAAAGGAATTTAATTGTTGCAGTCTGTGTTTGTGATGAGCTTAATAGTAATAAACTATACACGAGAGCAATTCAAAAAAGGGGTCTTCCGTTGCAAGATTTTATCAAATAGGATTAACTATCGGAAATTATAAATTTAGGCAAAACACAAAATGCAATATTTCGACCATATCCTACGGTACTATCAGCATCGGGCGAAAATACTGGGACCATGAACGCCCTTAAACGAATTGTTGTAGATGGCAATTATTGGCCCGTGGGTACCTTATGGGATAATAAATTAAAAATAATCTTACAAAAGTCACTTAAACAACTTTAATTTAACCCTTTACTACTTTGCATAGATCAGGGTTCACTAAATGCATTAATTTTCAAAATAAAGTAAATAACTTTGTTCGCCCACGCCTCGAACTTCACATATAAAGTGTGTTCTTTAAAATAGAGTTCTTGATACTCTTGTAAATTACACGTAAACCTTTTTTTAAATTTTTGTAGCTTTTTATTCTGAAATTTCAGAAGGACCCTTTTCTACCAAAAATTTGAAAAATTCTGAACAAACTAACTAAGGAACAAATCTACAGACAAATCGCAGTTTATTAAAAAACTGTGATTTTCCTAATCAAAATTTATGTTGACATTTTGAATAATCGTTGTTATCAGAATGTCAATCAATATTTGCCTTTGAATTGCTTTGCAGTTCGCAATACAGTGACGGTGCCATTATGATCGGTGTAAATTGCTTCAACTCAGAGGCTGGTAAAAACAAATTCAACGAGTTCTGCTCAAGTTCTCCTTAATAAGCATATTTCAACCCTGGAGGATCTCAATTACATTTAAATTATAATTACAACTACATGTAATTTGTAGATGTAATTTGGAGTATCAATCGAAAATAATGGTGGTTGGTATTGACAGATTAACCCGATCACAATCACATATAATTGCAATTGAAAAATTTCTATGACAGTTACTTGTAATTTGGAATATCTCAATTACTCATTACAAACACAATTGAAAAGCATAGTTACAAATTACAATAATGTAATTCTGATTGGACAATAAATAACAACGTCTAATTGAAGAAAACTCAATACAAAATACAATTAAGATTCTTTATGTTCGTTTTTTAAAATATGCTAGCTGTGCTCGACAAGCGTTGTTTTGCTTTCCGGGTGAAGTTGATAGTTGTTTGCAGTATTGTGCGAGGTTCATCACTATCTATTGGTGTGAAATCGAGTTACAAAAACGTTTTTAAATAACTCCACCCCCGCGCCACCGATCGGGCCAAAAACAAACACCGATTGACCTGAAACTGTGTTAAAGATTTCTGCTTCGTAGAATGAAAGATCATGCGTTACTTTTTATAACTATTTAATGAAAGCATTATTTTGCTAATAACTTGTATTTGTAATTAAAAAAATCCAATACCGATTACATGTAATACAACATATTCTATTACAATTACAGGTACATTACACATACCGTAATTTAATTCAATTTAATTCCAAATACATAAATTTTTTGCATTGAATTAAAAATGGTCTGTTTAAATTCTTTCCACATACCCATTTTTAAGGTTAGATAATGAATATAGAAGTTGGTTGTTAGCGCTGTTGTTGTTGTTGTAGAGGCTTTAATATTAGTTCAAATTTTTTTTTCTTTCAATTATTAACTTATCAGAATCAATGAAACCATTTTAATATTTAAATATTTTGAAACTGTTTGTCTGTTTATCTGCCTTTCACACGATTTTTACGTTTTTTTTTTAACAAGACAAGTATTTGAATTGATGGTATTCGTTGTTGTTGCCTTGTTTCTTTTTAAAGTGATTTTTTCTTTAATATTGTAATAAATACTTGTACACGTACTTGGGTCTACACATATGCATGCAAGTTTGTCTCTCTTTCCCGTTTGGCGACTTTTAGTTATAGGTCAAGGATTTATATTGACTTGTCATGAGAGTAAGATAAAATTTTGAAGATGACCGCTGTCAGCCGTTTTTATAATTATTGCCATTTTTTCGATTAATTGCATTATTTACTAGTTTTAGATATGTTTTGTTGAAAACTATAAAAGATGTGTTAAAAGCACTCATGGCAACTAAATATTTACGAAAGTCGTTAATATACGAAATCTGTTTTTAAAACTTTTCCTAAAGCGTTTTATTTAGAAATTTTTGACAAAAATATAAAAACCAAAAAAATTAAATACTCGTATACGACTACCATAGTAGTGCAATAGGCCGCTACAAAGAGAATTTTTTTTAACAAGAGAGTTATCCGCGGTTGTACCGAATTTTATATATCCACCACAAAAGTATGATCTACTAAAAATGTACTGCCGATTTTTCCCGGCGTAAAGGATTTTTTACGATTTTTAATTTTAATCGTTTTATTCTACATTTAAACTCTCCTTTCGTTTTAATAATAAATACGGCTCTTTTAATTTGTTTTTATTTTCCCTATTTTCTTTGAATGTATAAAATTTTTTGATAAATTCTCGATTTTTTGGTAAATTGTAAATAATAGCTGAATTGGATTTTTAGTAAAATTTATAATATTTAATAATATGTAGAGTTCTTGGTGCATTTTCAGCCTTTGGGCAAATTTTGTTGTTAAATTTTAAAATATTTATTTTTGATTCATTGTTTGAGTAAATTAGGTTTTTTGTCAGATATAGGTCCTTTGGACCGTGTGTAATACACAATTTGTTAAAATTACGACGTTTTTCATAAAATATTGAATTTTTTTCAAGTTTTTAGCAAAACTGCAAAATTTTTGTGGAATTAAAAATTTAGTTTTAAAATTTTAAAATTTGGGCTTTGCAATAAATATGATTTTTCCTGTTTTACGATTTTAGGAATTTTCGAATTTTAGGTCAAAATAAAATGTTGCCTAATTTTGAATTTTTCGTAATTTTTGGGTTTTTTAAATCTTCGCTTTTTTTGGAAATATTTATTATTTTAGTAATTTAAAATTTTTAGACTATGTTTTGGTAAATTTAAGACTTTTTGGTGAACTTTTTAATTTTGTAGTGAATTTCCCATTTAATGCGAAATTTATTTAAATTTATTTCTTTGACATCGGTTTTCTTAAAAATTTCGACATTTTGGATAAAATATTGATGTTTGTAGCTTTTCATCTATTTGGTGAATTTAAAAAATCCTGAGGGAATTAAAATTTTTTTAACTACAGTTTGGTTTTGTGGTGAATTTTTGAATTTTTGTGAATTTGTTTTATTTTTAGACTAATTTAGATTTTGGATGCAATTTATATGATTATTATGATTTTTAATTTTTTTGATGACTATTTAATTTTGTGGTGAATTTTTCATTTGTGGCGAATTTTGGTTTATTTAATATTTATTTAAAATCGATTTTGTTAAAAGTTTGGCGTTTTTCATAATATATTGATTTTTTGTGACCTTTCGGCTTTTTGGTAAATTTAAGAAGGTTTGGTGAAATTTAAATTCTTATGGTGAAAATTAAATATTGGTGAATTTTAGTTTGTGGTATTTTTGGGTAAAACTACGGGTTTGGCAACTAGAATTTATTTTATTTTAATTTTAGGAGAATTTAAAATTTTTCGAATTTTCTAGTGAAATTTCGGTCTTTGAATGAATTCCATTTTTTTTAGTTTTTAAAATTTTGAAGTTTTTTCACAAGATTAATAATATCAAAATTCGGGAACTTGACTGATATGACTGATTTCAAACACAGCAAATTCGCCGAATGCGCTAGTCAAATGGTTAAAGTTTCAAGATCATAGATCATGTCTATTACCGTCAGAAAGCTGATTTCAACATCGGACAGACGGACATTGTTAATTGAACTGTCCTACCTATAAGGATTCAGGATATACTATATATGTATGTATACTTTGTTGGTTCTGAAATGACTTAACACATCAGCCTCAAAAATTCAGAAACACCTTCTGAATTGGGATTTGTTTGAAGTATTTATGAAAGCGTGTCTAGTTTGTGTTGTGGGCGATTTTTGTACCTTAATTGCATTAAATGCTGGCGGTGATTTTTTAAAAAACTCTGACAATTTGTCTATTTTACATTGTTTGTTTTTAGGTTGACTTCTTTTTTCGTTAACTTTTTAAAGAATGTTGAAATCAAGAACTGAATTTTCATATTTCATTTGCTACAAAACCTAATTTCCGATTAATGACAGTCTTGGAGTAATCGAGCAATATATACTTGTATATCTGTTTTCAATTTTCTTTTAATTTTCTCAAATCAGAAAATAGAATTTTCGACTTTTTACCACTTTAAGTGGTAAGTAAGTAAATGAAATTAACTGAGATCCTAAAAATCAATATTTATCTTGTCTGCATTTAACATTTCTACCTCCATGCTAAAATGGTTTCGAATCTGTAATTATATATATACAAATATACATTTTTCGAAGAAACATTTACAAGGTTTCTGAAAGAAAGAAGAAAGTGCAAATTGCGGCGTCTATTAAAACTTATAGTTATTATTTAGTCGCCGATACCAAATAAGTGGGGTAAGTAACATGATTGAGCACCACATCCAAATATTATAAATATATTATCGAAGTCATAATACGATTGTAATTGTAAAGTTACGGCGCACAATTGACCGATGAGATATTCCACACGAAAGGGTATATATGACTCTTGCAAATAAAAGAATAATTTCGTCAATACCCACCAACATTAACCCGTCCTTATTGAACACTCCTTTGTATGTATTTTCTTAAATATTTTAGGATTTTGCTTAGAAATCAATTTCAGTTCAAACATTATGTTATTGAGAACATTTTTTGCGCATATTTTTTTTTTTGGAAATAAAGAGGAAACTAAACTACACTTGCGCAGTCGTAGCAGGTTCAGTAAGTATTTTCAGTCAAATAATTTTGAATTTGTAAATATTTAAATACTTGTAATCATTATAGGCAGAATGAAATAAAATAAAAATTGAACTACTTCAAAAATATCATAAAACTTTCACTTTAAAAAACCGATTAATAACTTTTATATATTTCACATGATTCTAACAAAGTTTCGTGCACTAAATAAGGAAAGATTTCTTGAAAATATATGCAAGTATATAAAGTTATTTGTGTTTATAATCAGGGCACATATTCTTAAGGGATTCAGTAAAGGGTATAGATATTTTAAAAGCTTTATTTTTTCTTTTTGGAAACTGGATCTCGGCTTAAAAATTGATGAGTTACACGTTTTTTAGTGCTCAAACTAACTTCAAAACAGAGTTTCTAGAATAAATCAAAATTTTCAAACTGTTTAAGGAAAACTCTTAAATGATCTTCATAATTGGAACATTCTATACATATGTACATGAATAGAAAACAAATTATTTTCTAATACGCAAGAAACAAGGTTAAATGAATAATTTTTCTAATAAAAACCTTTACACATGGATGCCCAGGTATTGTGCTAGTATAAGACTCCAGGTGACTCCTTTCTTGATTTTCGTCAATATTTTTTTTATATTTTAATATGACATACATTCACATAGGCGTACAATATGAAAAATTGCACAATTATATTGCAAGTGTATGGGCCGCCTAAATCTTTAAAATTTGTAAGTCTACTAATTTGTATAAACTTAATTTTATTGCAAAAGATCGATTAATTAAAGATTGAAACTTCATATATTATAATTTTTTGAACATGGCAGCGATAACTTTTTATTAGATTTTGATTGGCGTCATTTTGTAGTAACAATAACATTTTGTTTAGTAACAATGCGAGTTATCTTAAGTTCCGTTTAATTATATGGAAGAATCTACAAAACTCCTGGATTTAATAGGGACCCGCTGGGTGTATGCTTCAATTAAAAACATTAACAATACCATTTAAATCCTATTTAAAATCAAATATTTTTAATCTTATAACATATCGTGAGCTAAATTTATTCAGCTTCTGTTGTTATATTTTTTTTAGTTTAACTAAAAGGAAACTTAGACTATACATTTTTTTCAAAAACTTATTTCGATATCTCGATTTAAATTATACCAATTTAATTTGTCAAATTGCTATTAAAAGATGTTTAATAAATTGACATAATTAAATAATTTGATATTCGATTCACTTGCCGTTAATTAGCAACTCACCTTTTCATTAACAGCTGTCATTTTATATTGATTTATTTGTTTATGATCTCAAGTTTTGATAGAATAAGCTCTTAATTTTTACGGTGCATAAAATACGCAAGATTTCAAATAATTATTCCAACACTTAACACGTTCTATTGGGTATATTTAAATACTTATTTTGGTTGTTTACTTAAAATGTAAATTCTTATTAATTTCTTAAGTTTTTTTATTATAATAGTCCTATGCTGTTTATATTGGAACAATTCCAGAAATTATATATTCGTATCACTTTATTAATATTTTTGTTTATATTCAGATACTTTCGTTTGGAACTTTATTACCAAATAATGTTTTGTTGTTAACTGTTTGAATTCTGATACGCTACTGTCAATAAAATACGTTGACAAAATCACTTTTATACAAAGCAAACAGAATAAAATCAGTCAACCCTGTTCACTTCGATTGATTTCAGTTTCGTATCAAATTTATAAACGTCTTCTCATCGGAATCTGATTAATCGTAAACACAGAACTACAACTTACAACTACAACAACATCCATTAACGCCATCATCGTTGTCAATCAGTTGGCAATATTCACACATACTCGCAAGTAGATTTTGTTGCTGCAGCCATTGCTGGTGTTCAGTGCTGCCAGACTATAGGGTTAACACCGTTTCAACGATTTTAGGGCCAAATATGTTAAGTTTGTTTTATTTTCTAACTTGACAAACAAATAGAAAATCAAAACACATTAAAATTATGGGCGTTTCAGCCCAATAACTGTGTTGTCAATTGTCAAGTTTTAATATTTTTTAGGGTGCCAAAAAGTTTTTAATTTTCTTTTTAGGTCTTTTTTTAAATTAAAGCAGCTTTTTTTGGTTTGAGTTGGAGTTATTGATTTTTATTTGTTTTCAAATATTATCATAATAATACATTTTTTATGCCTTAATAAAATTGTCTACCAATGTTAAGCTTGGGTGAAAAAAAAATGACCTGGCTTTCATAATACGCCGATATCAACGGGGGAATGAAGACACATTATAAGGATTGTGGATAAAATATATGAACGAGAGGAAATCGGATAAAACCGTAACTGTTGGGAATACTAATAGACATTTTATGCGAATTCAACGTCATATCACGAAAATCATTTAGCTTGATCCTAAATTATTTTTTAACCTCACAGAGATATGGAGTGTATAATAAGTTATCATTTGGTGTTAGTATAATGTAAGATTTTTATCTAGAATGAAGAGCGGAAGCTAGTGTGTTAAAAAATCGAGATCATTTGTTCCTGACCGATGCAAATTAATATAGTCGTACTGATTTTTTGAAAAATAAAAATTAAGAACCCAAATTAGCCATTTTATTACCCATAATCAAGAAATGAATGAACAAATTTTTGTTCTTTCGTGATCATTTCGTGAAACAGGAAAACAAATCGCACACGATCATTAATGTGTGGTGAAAAAAAAAACAAAAGCAAAATTTCTTCCATGAAGAGTGAGTTGCAAGCAGTAAAATTTAGATACATTCAGCAGAATAAAACTTCTTTCCTGAGATATTAAAAAAAACAAAACAAAACATAACTTAGTGCGTGAAAAATTACACTTATACAGCTCATGGAGTACAACTACGAACCCTGGGTTGATCAAAAAAGCTGATAGATTGAAAGGAGCCTTATCAAATTTGATATACGAAGTAATTATTGCCAGGCTCGTTCTATAAATTAGGAATTGTCTTGTTAAATAAAATTATTTCTTTAATATTATCTAAATTTTCTATAAACGTAACATTTTTTATTTTTTTACTGTCAAAGAATGGGCCGTTATAGAATTTTTAATGAAGCTTCAGGATTTTGCTTTTTAGTTGCGCACCGCCGGCAGATAATTTTTCTGGGAGAAAAAACAATACATGTGTGCATAATTTTTTATTTCACCAGTTGCTATCTGATAACAAGATTTCAATGATACCATTATTACAGCTGAAAGTTGCATTTTCGGTTTTTATTGTGCAAGTGATCGATCCATATTTGTTGGAAATTTTTTGTAAAAATCTTCTATCGATTTTCACAATATTAATTTAAAATTTCGATCTGTTTTACCTTTTCCAATTGTTGGTATTTCTTACTTAATAAAACAAAAAATTATTTATTAGAACTCTGACAGTATGTTTTTATTTGATAATTTTTCTCACACAACTTGATCGGTTTTTATAAACTTTATCTGGCAACTTATTTCGTGGTTTACCGTTTAATATATGTGTGATGCGAACGAATCGATTATTACCATATCTTCGATGGAGCCAAAACCACCAACACTGCCGGCAACAATTATACAAAATACAAACAAATGAGTTTTAATTAAAAATCGAAAGCCCGGTTCTAAAACAAAATCTGTCCATGCATAAGTGTGTGTGTGTGTTTCAGAATATTTTTCACCCGTTTAACTTAAATCAAAATAATGTCGTTAATGTTCTCAAATTCATCTTCATCATTTGAAACCAAAAAAAAATCATAAAGTTTCCAATTTTATATTTTATTATGTTTTAAATAACATATTTTTTCTAAAAAAGAATCAAGTTGTATTTTTTTTTGTCAGATGTGAGCAAAAAACTCATTTATTTCAATGACATTTTTTGTGAGTATTTTTTTAACACAAATAAAATAAAAAACAAAATTATGCGTAAATGCGGTTTTGTGTTTGATGAGAATTGTAGTATTTTTTAATTTAATTTATTCTTCAAGTAACTATTAAAGATTTATATTGTTAAAGTTGTTCCCAAAAGGGTATATTGTCACTTTTTAGGGATCTACAGATCTAGTGTATCAGCTGTATGTTTTTAATTTGCTTAAGGAATATATTATGTCGTCGTCTGAATAAAAGCGGTGTAAAATCTTTGGCAATTTTAAGGTGAGATGTCGTAACGTTCATGCAAAAACGTAATAAATTTATCCTTGGGGTGAATTTATCCTTGGGATGAATTTATCCTTGGCTACTATTATTTTAAAATTTTGTAACTCTGCTTCCAATATGCAAAAAAATCCAGCCACAAAACTTGGTTTTGGAAATCTTTAATGATCTGTGAATATGTTTATGTGCCACAAGGTGAATAACATATATTCGCGATAAAAACCCATGTCATTTAAGTCCAGTTTCCCAGGATTAATTTTCATATTACACTTTCAACCATAAATTTTAGACTTCAGAAAAAGTTAACGTTTAAGATTATAGGCGACTTCTACTAGACTCAAAAAGGTATGGCCTGGAATCTACGTAACCGCTTCGCGTTGCATTCTAATGCTATATGGCACTCATAAGCTATTTTACAAGCTTACGACGAACTGTAGTGGACGTCTAGCAACTCTTTCGTCAGCAGAATAAAAAAGTGTGTTCGTGGTCGTCTTTGTGAAGAATACGCCTAGATGATGTTCTTGTTTAATTTGATGATGTTCTTGTTTAATTTGAGCATAATTTTAAATTGCATTATTTTATAATAAAATAAGTTGGGGTTTAAAAATTAGCTAGAAATAATTAATTTAATTTTTTAAAAGAAAAGAAAAAAGTCACAAAAACTCTTATCATTTTTATTACTTATTACTCTTTTGTCATCGTTTCTTATGTGTCGGAAATTATAAATATTGCCAGTTTTTCGCTCAACATATTCCGTACATGTTGCATATTGTTTAGATAGCAACACAAGCAATTAGAAATGGCAACATATATGTATATAACATTTTTGTAGAACCTAAAACACTATCAATTTGACAGCTTATGTTGCATATGATTCCCCAGCCATATATATGCATTAACATCTACATATTTCGCAGTAAATGTGCGAACATTAATCGCTCCTTTTTAGTCTGAGATAAGCGTTCCGTGTACTATATTATTCACTTCATTATTTGTTGTTCTTTTCCAAAAAATGCAAGAGTGAACAGTATCATCGAGTATTTTTCCAAACATGTTACTCGAAAAAGTGTAACTTTATTTAAGGGTGCGCGTGCTGCACATTTTACACTACTCATGTTACGTTCTTAGCTTGTATTTAAAAAGTGCAGAATTTCTAAATTGCAAGTAGAGGCTAGGGTTAAAAGCCCTAAGTTTCAGCTTTAAATTTACTTTTCAGATAAAATGTAAAAGATACATATCTAAAAATATTCGTATATTTGAAAACTAACTTAATTTTGGCCTAAAATGTGCGTGCAAAAGTTCAGTACAGTGGGAAGAGTGTGGGTTACATATCAACTGGGCCATAATAATAATGGAAAATTACTTGTTATTTTTCAAAATCGTCTTTGAAACCATCGTAGATTTCAGAAGTTTTGAATAATTTATTAAACAAAAATAAATAAATTAAGAATGAAACAATAACTAAAATTAATATATTTCTTAATACTTCCGTTACATAAATATAAATTTACGTAAACCTGATTAATTTGTTATAATTTTAAATTTGCAAGTTCTTGTGTTTACAATTAACACGTATTTGAATCATCAATAAGAGTTACACTAATTCTACTAATAATCACATTATCAATGGAAAAGATCCCAGAATTTCAGATGATGTATAACATACATAAATAACGCACACAAATCTAAATAAAGTTAAAATAAAAATAACCTCATAAATTTTTGACTCATAAACAGTTAATGAGAATACTTTTGTATGTGGGAAGGGGAAAAAAGCGTTTTTTATCTTTCAGTGTGCATCACTAATTAGCACCTCACTTTTGAATGGAGCAGCGAAGGAAATGCAAAGGAAATTTTCCGCATATTTCAAATGCATTTCGTATTAAGTAGTCGCATACATTTTTTTATACCAACCACCTTTGACATCATAAAAGTGTGATATGAGTAATTTTTTCGCACTTGGTGTAATACTTAAGAATACGAGTATAATTAAATGTGACATTTCACAGATACGTCATCAACAATGCCGGCATTATTTTATAATTTTTTTTTATCAATATTATTATATTTTTTCATTTTATTTTACAGACCCAGCAAGAAATATCGCAACTTTTACTTTAACATTGCTATCGAGGATGGTTTTGATAACTATATTATGGTCTTTAGAAATATGTATATAGTTTTAGCAAACACTTAGGGTGGTCTAACCAAAACGCACGATGTTAATTGTAAATAAAACAAATAGTTTTCAGAGAATTATCAATATTTTTTATTATGATAGAAGTATCTATGTCAATTACATATGTGTGAAATAATATATCGGCAAAATGCTTGCCACGGCTTCGGTGGCTTACTTTTATCAGATGGTCGATATTTTTAATGGCTCTGAGATATAAGTGGCACCATCTTGTTGAAACCATACATCGCCCAGGTCCATATCCTCAATATCTGGCAACAAGAAGTCCGTTATCATCTCGCGATCTCACTATCACCAATTGTGCTTTGTGGTTGGACCACCCTATATTAGGGTTTTTATACTAAAATAATGTAATATTTTTAACCATAACATAGTATTAGTTAACATGAAGGGTGGGATAGTGCACGATTTTCCGATTTGAATACGCTAGAGCTCGTAACTTTGTGAGGTTCGAGAAAAAAATGAATGCGGCGAAGAATGGGGGAAGTAAATGACCCTTATGGTGGTCAAAAGTGGGAGTAAAGTGGTAAAAATTTAAAAAAATCCCCTTAGTATGTTGTTCACAATCATTCTTCTCGCATCTGCACAAATTTGCTTCTAATCGTATTTACGTACATTTTTTATTGTATCCTCCTTAGGGTTAGTGACTGGTGGTCTTATCTTCGGACAAAATTTTTTGATGGAGAAATAAAAGTGGTTAGATCCTGCATTTTTCCTCCCCTCTAGGAGGCACCATAGAAGTGGTAGCCGAGTTCATAAAAAATTGTATTCTATGAACTGGTACGACATCAATGCAACTGAATCTCCACGAAGTAGGGTGCGACGCTAACCATGCCTCGCACCCTTGCACCGCCCCTTTACAATGTCAACACAAAAACAAAACACCGATATATAAAAGAAAACTTGAAATCGTGTACTTATTTTTAGAACGTTCACCTAAAAGAAAAAAATTATAATAATGTATTGAAGCCTCTTATTATTACTTTCTTTCAATCGGCTGATAACAAAAATGTTGTTGTTAAAATTTTTTTAAATTCAAACCAGATTTGAAACAAATACGAGTCAACACGATAGACTTTTTATTATCGGTGTTCAGCTCTCAATAATTTAAACAACAAATTTTATAAGGTTTGTTGAAACAAATTTAAAGTAAAACAACTGGAAAGATTAAATTTCGAAATCACTTATAATCAAATCTCCAATTTATTTCCATTTGTTGATGCGTGAAATGATTTTAAAAAGAAATAAATGAATGCAAAAAAACCAGTCCAAAGAATGAAATGAGTTACTATAATTGTATGTGGAACATAATTTCTATTATGAATTAAATGGTTCTTGACATTGGGAAAGTATCAGAGTAATACAAATAATTTTTAAAGTTTCATAATCTTAAAATTGTTATATTTAATCACGTGTTGCATATAACACTATGCACAGTGCTTCGATTCATGGACAAAAATATAAAAAATATATAAAATTTATTATAATAAAAATTATACTGTTTATATATATCAACATACGACTTAGTAGAATTGAGTTTAAGAAACTTTTAAGCGATATACGCTTTTTGACGCCACCAGAGAGTGCTACATTCAGAGAATTTTAAGTAAAATGAAATGGTTCAAAAAAATTATTTTCGAAAATTATTTTTTTTAATAGGAAATTGAAATTTTAGCTTACAATAGCCAAGTTTATAAATATAAATTTTTTTAATTGTTTTTTTTTGTTTTATAGCTCGAAAATGGTTGGTCATAATTGAAAAAATGATTGGGAAAATTTTTAAGAAAGCTTTGGGGACTTTTTATGAAGCAATTTTCGCTAAAAGTTATAGTTTCAGACCTATTAGCATAAAGCTTAAAAAGTTTCATCATTAGAGCGCCTCCGTCTTCTAGCTCTGTTTACTTGAGATGGGTAGGTGACTCTATGTGCTTTTACTAAAATTTAAATTATGAAAAAATATGACTGTAGGATGCTTGGTCGAAGAAGTTATGGAAGACAAGTGCATTAGAACCTCTACAATAAGGGTATCAAATGAAATCTAAAATTTTTGTGCAGAGTTTGTATGTTCATAAAGTTTTTTGATCACAAACAAAATTAAAACTGGAAATGTGTGAAGCTAAGCTTCTCAATAATAAATTAGGAAACATAAGCTAAAATGCCAAATTTCACAGTAATCGGATAACTAATCCTACAATATTTATCCGATTACTTTGAAGCATTTTTACCATAAAAGGTATATGGAAGGACCTAGAATCCTTGTTGAAATTACGTTGAAAATTGATAACCTAAACGCTGATATTACGCGTACCACATGTGCAAACTTTCATAACTTTGTGTTCTAACATGTAGCCGAAATAACATTTTATGGACATATTCAAGGTTTTGCATCAACATAATTTTTCTAAACAAAATATTTTTGTTCTATCGTTATATGCGACAAAAGCGCGGTGCAAGACAAATTAAAACATATGAACTCACCAGCGAAGCCGATGTCACCATTTCCGCCACTATTTATGTGGAGTTTGATTGTATCAGGCTTTTACCTTCATTCAGCATTTCATTTGAAACGTTTCGCGCGCCTAAAGAAACGTACCATAAACATATTCTGGTTTTGCTAAATGTCACAACTTGGCGTTATTACATAAGGATCTTGGTTTAAGAATATACAAAGTTTAAATTTAGATCGATATACTGTATGGCAGTAGACGGAGGAAAGTCCGCAAATGTATAAGAATACCGCAGAATACTGATCATACCAGTTATGAAGAGTATCTGTCGTTAGATATAGGAGGTGCTCCATACAGAGCACCTCGCAACACGGGCGAAATCGAGCGGACGGTGGAACAATTGAACTCCACGGTTAAGCTAGCTTTCGACACCTTGGTGGAACGGAGAAATTGAATCCATGAAAAAGGAAACAAGAAAGGCCTTTAACCGATACATGAGGGAGAGAGACTCGATCTCATGGGATGCGTATAAGGAGAAGAAGAGAGAGCTGAAGAGAACAATACGTCTTCGGAAACGAAGTACGTGGAGGGAATTCTGCTCTAATATGAGGGATACATCTGAAGTATGTAGAATACAGAAGATAATATCTAAAGACCCTGTCTCTAGGATGGGACTAATTCGCCAGAGCGATGGTCACATGACTGAGACAGTGGAGGGGACATTGCAATCGCTTATAGAGATTCATTTTCCTGGAAGCTTTAGTTTGAGTGACTCATGAACTCCTGTAAATAGGGGGGCTAGTGAGAGAAGACGAGCTGAGGCTGAAAGGATAATATCTCCGAATGGTGTCAGAAGTGCAATACTATCTTTTGCACCATTCAAAGCAGCTGGAATGGATGGAATTTTCCCAGCCTTATTACAGTGGGGAATAGATACCCTGCTTGATAGGATTAGCGAAACATTCGTAGCCTGTCTAGCGACGGGATATATTCCGGTGGCAGCATGCTTATAGAGCAGGTAGATCTACTGTCACCGCTCTGCACGAGCTCGTCAGAGTAGCGGAAAGAGAAATTTTCAATGGCGGAGCTGCTCTGTCCGTTTTTATGGACATTGAGGGCGCCTTTGACAAGATCTCTTTTGGGAAGGTGAGAAGTGCTCTTACTGAACGTAGGGTTGACCCCATTATTATAAAATGGATAAACGCTATGCTTCGGACTAGGGCTATAAATCTCAAAGATGGGAGAACCAAGATTAGAGGTAGGGTACTTAGGGGGTGCCCACAGGGAGGTGTACTGTCACCTCTTTTGTGGAACATCACCGTAGAGGGCCTTCTTTGGAGATTGGACTCAATAGGCGTCCATACGATTGCGTATTCACACGAATTGGCACTAATGGTTGGTGGTAAGTTCATTGGGGCAATTGGGTTGCATGAGACAGGCTCTCATAGTGACTGAGACATGGTGCAGTGACCAGGGTCTAACCATAAATGCCAGTAAATCGGACGCTATGCTTTTCACTCGTAAGTGGAAGGGTGTAGAGGTTGAAGCCTTAAAGCTTTTCGGATCGGAAGTAAATTTGTCCAGGAAGGTGAATTATCTGGGCGTTACCCTGTATAAGGAACTTACCTGGAATGAACACATGGAAACAAAGGTCCGGAAAGCAAAATAGGATTATGCATCAATGTAAACGAGTGTGTGGCCGTAGGTGGGGAATCTCGCCAAAGGCTGCATTCTGGATTTACACAATGATGGTGCGACCCATTATAACTTACGCATCCGTGGTGTGGTGGCCGAAGGCCTCTCAGGGCACAATTAAGCGTAAGTTGGATGGGATTCAGAGGATTGCTTGCATGGGTGGTGCAATGCGCACGGCGCCAACACAGGCAATCGAGGCAATGTTGAGATTGCTGCCATTAGACTTATTCATTAGGTCAACGACCGCATTGTCAGCTTTGCGAATGAGGAGCGATGCGGTTTGGCATAGCTTTGGGCCGAACATCGGGCATAAGAGTATCCTGGACCTCGTTGGGAAAGAGGTTAGAGCTGCTCGGATGCCGATGGAACGCATGAGTAGAAGAAAGGTAGTCGAGAGGCTGCATCGGACACTCCTTGCGGAAGGCATTATACACAATGATTGTATGGAGAACGACAACAGCATTTTTCTCTTGGTTCTCATTTTTCATTGGTTCTCTTATCAGTGGCAGGGCAGGATCAGGTGTATTCTTGCTTGAAAGCCGAGTGCATGGGAAAAGGGTTCTCTTGCACTTGACAATCAGTCAGTTATAAAACGCATGAGGCAAGTGAACGTATATTCTAAACTGGTGCTGGAATGTGTTCTGAAACTAAACAGGGACACATAGGCACAGCTGGGAATGAAGCAGCAGATGAACTAGCAAGATGGGGATCTGAGGTAGATTTCTGTTGACCAGAACCCAGGGTTGCCCTGGGGAATGACCTAGTGCGAGCTAAAGTTCTTCAATGGGTAAACTCATTACACCTGAATAGGTGGAGGGAGAATACCACATGTAGACAGGCTCGAATGGTGCTCAAAGAGCCCCTCGGCAGGAAGGCCAGCAAGGTGCTCGGATATAATAGGGCTACTTTAAGCTGGATCAATGCGTTAGTGACAGGACATAAGGCTTAAGACCACGGTCAGACACTTGTTAGATGTGAATGCCATGGGGGAACTAAGCCTTAGAAAAATGCTAAGAATTACAAAAGACTCCGTGATGAGGAAGAGTGTCGACAGTTACCAGTCGACAGTCTGAAATCACTTTAGTCAAGAGTAAAGGCTAGGGCTAGCACGAGACTCAATTGAAAGTAAGATGGTTGTGATTACGGATCGGTTCCCTGAAATCAATTTGAGGAGCGAAATGGGGGTCGAAAAGGGACCCAGAAAGTAAGTGGTCTGCTTCGATATCCCCCCATACATTAATAATGATAATAGATCGAGAGCGTTTCACTTTCTGTGGAAACGATTCTGCAATGAAGACTTCTTCTAGTCTCGCGTTTATTTGCAAAATTGTCTTATTTGATGAAATCAGAAGACACTGATTTGTATACAATTTACTGCCTGAAAATTCCATCGGTCATATGCGGGCTCAACGAAAAAGCGCTTCTTGCTTACAGCCCGTAATATTATTGCTTTTTTAGTTTCTGTTAGATATATGTTATACGGGCGGGTTGATATAGACAATCTGAGGTGGCCATGTTGTTTTGGTGGCATCAAAGAATCTATTGTTTATTATTCTGTCAATGTTGAAAATGATAAAACTTTCGCAGAGTTATGCAAAATTGCACCTTTCGGATGCGTTCTACCGTATGAAACTGCGACGAATTCGATTGATGCGATTACACAATGGGCCCGTCAAATAAAATATAAAATAATGAATTAAAACATCTTATTGCAAACCTATTTAGTTCAAAGAAGTACATGAATTCAAAATAGAGGGTTGAAAACAACTTATGCACAAAAATTTATCCAAAAAATTGATGAAGATGGCCAGAAGTACGCTTTGGTAGATCTCAAAAAAGTCGCAATCGATTTGAAAATCTGAATTGAAAAGCATGTGTTTTGTTACGCAGTTATCAAGACTTAAACAAAAAGGTTTATTACTTCTGAATAATATTTTGTACATGTAATTTTAAATCAAAGGAAAACTTAATATTTTGTAACATATTTTTCACAACCAACTCCTGCGCATCGAGAAGCCAAAAGCCTCTTGGTGTGACAAATTATATTCGAGCTTATAATGTGATATAACTTGGCAATCCAAGTCATTAAAGTCCGTATGATGCCCTTAGATGTCAACCTCTCCATGAAATATTTTGAATTGATCAGTGATAATAAAATCCCCTTCGTTATATGTAAAGGTACTCCGGTATCACACGATTAATTAAATTCCTATATTTAAATCGTTACTTTGACACTAAATACGTAAACCTTACAGGCTTTTTTATTTTTTACTTTATTTACCCAACCTTGAAGTGGGCCTAATTCTCTTTCATTAGAGATTCAGCTGTAAAATCAAGTAATTTTAATTCATTTCACTTGAATTTATTAAATCAATTAACATTCGATTTAATTTGCATAATGTAGTGAACATTCCCATTTAATAAGATAATTTTTTTTTTTAATTTCTTAATTCATAATTTTTTAGATTTTTAAACATATTATTTACAAAAAAAAAATTACGTTTTTGGATCATTAGGGTCACTGTTCTTAATCAAATGTAAAAAAATAATATTTAAATTAATGCCTTGTTTATTTGGAAATATTGTGCTATAATGAGATACGATTTTATTTATAATAAATCAACAAAATTATATTTTCCCACATGGTGTCAGAGATCCGGAGCAGTTAAATAGGATTTAAATAGCAATATATCTGTATGTAATAGCTAGAGTCCTTAAACCGTATGTGAACGTCTTTATTACAGTTTTCGTAATAATAGGCGAAGTTAGAATAGTAAGTATTTCCCTCGAAAGTAATGTTAGGAAAGATCTGATTTTTTCAATTGATATCCTCGCATAACATTTCATACATTAATTAATTTCAAGATGTAAAATGGCTTAAAATATTCCACAGACTAGTAATTAAGAAATAACGTGTCACCTATTAATGTAGATTTTTGTTCTGCCAGAACGAAAAATGACACTGAAGATGGCACATAGCCGAAACCGGTGCGTCTCCAAACCAAACTTGAAAATACCCTGTCGGAATATCAAATCAAGAATCACCTATTAACCTTTCGAAAATGCTTGTATTAGAGAACGAAAGGGAAGTTCATATGTAAAATAAGACGACTAAAACCGGAATTGTATTTTCTTTAACGTTTCAATAGAAAAATTAATATTGACCGAAGATTTAATGAACGTTTATAAACATAAGGGTAGCAGTAATATAGGGAGGCCAAAATCACTCAATTTTTTTATGCAACAACTTTTCAAAATGCTTTTGCAGGAGAGTTTTTTATTGCTCTTTAGAAATACTGTGAGGCGAACTTCGTTCACCAGTTGTCGAAAATTGGACCTCTCGATTTCGTGTCACCGTACAAAGCCGTTTGAAGATATCATATTCTAAACATAAAGACCTCCTACCTGATGCTTTACAATTTCGTTAATATATCACACTCAGCCTGTTTGATTTCACTGCAACTTCGACTAACCCTTATAGAAGCACCATCTATAATATATTTTTTTTATTTATGACGATGAGCACTTAACAATTACACAGGTCTGCGAAAAATTTTTTTGTCAGCTGCATGACATATTTTTACTGAATTATATGCTTTAAAGTGCGCTGATTTCAAAAGTGATGGCCATTTCCCTCTATCACATAAGGATTTTTTGCAAATTCAAACACAAAAGATTGGTTAAAATAAATATTTTTTTTAAAGCAAACGAAACATTATTTTGATACATATACTTATTCAAGTTCTTTATGAAACGTCTTCTTCTTTTCCTTGATACTTTGACGAGTCCTTTTCCGATTTCCATCTTCAGTTTCTCGCTTAAGCAGCCAACAGTAGTCAGCAAGCATAGTGACATCCCTTCGCCCTTGGTACCTTCTCTCGATATCATGGACATCCTGGTGAAATCGCTCCCCCTGCTCTTCACTGTAAGCTCCCAGGTTTTCAGGAAAATAGTCTATGTCAGTGTAAAAAATGGACCTTCAAGCTCATCTTGCAGCCTTGAGCTTCGTATGCTGCTAACATCCGTTGCACAATGGTTTTATAGTTAGGATCCTTAGTATTTTCCAAAAACTTTCGCACTATGTCCTAGAACGATACCCAAGCTTCTTTTTCCTTCTCATTCATAGTTTCCACAAATGAAGGGTCCTTTAAAAGTTTTCTTATGTCGATGCCGGTGAAAACTCCCTCTTTCAACTTTGCTTCTGACAGCTTCGGGAATTTTGTACATAAATATTTGAAACAGTCTCCATCCTTTTGCATCGATTTTACAAATTCTTTCATCAACCCCAATTTGATATGGAGAGGGGGCAACAAAACCTTTTCTGGTGGTACCAAGGTAGTGTTTATAACAGTTTTCTCTCCAGGTTTTAAAGTTTCTCGGGATGGCCAATCACTTTTTTTTTCAGTGCTGTTCTCTGGCTCTACTATCCCACAAGCATAAGAAGCTTGGGTATTTGGCATAGCCTGCCTGCTGACCCAAAAGCATTGTCAGTATTTTGAAGTCCCCACAAATCATCCATTGATGGTCTTGATACTTGATTTTTTCCATGATAATGGCCAAATCGTTATAATCTTCTTTCATATGCACAGAATGTCCAATCGGAATCGAGGCAAATTTATTTCCATTGTGCAATAATACTGCTTTAAGGCTAGTCTTAGATGAGTCAATGAATAGGCGCCATTCAGATGAGTCATACTTTATATCAAAGCGATGTATGAGTTCTTCCACATTATTGCAAAAAACTAAATTTCCTTCTTTTGAGAAAAACTGGGTAAATTGTTTTTCTCGGTGTCTGTACCAGTAGAAAGAAGTGTCAGGTGATTAAAGGTTTTTTGTTTTTTAATCTAGAACCTAACAGTTCGGCTGCATCTTTTGAAAGACCTAAATCTCTTACTAAATCACTCAGCTCACCTTGACAAAATAGTTGAGGCCTTCCATTTTCGTCAAAAGATAAATCTGAGCTTGATTCACCCGGAGCAGGTAATGTAGCTTCTTCCTCCAACTCATTAGGGTATTCATCCAAACTGGAAGGTGGCTGCGGGATAGATATCTCGGAGCTATAGGACACTGGACGTATAGCTGAGTCAAGATTGGGATAACTTATGTTTCTTTTGTTTTTTGAATTGAATCTCTTTACATCAACTGAGCAGAAGTAGCAGTCAGTGGTGTGATTTTTCTGCTCACGCCATATCATAGGAATTCCAAATCGAAATGCAGTTTTCTTTTCCTTAAACCACAAACGAAGATCTTCTTCGCATCTTCTACACACCTTATGCGGGGTACGTTTTAATTTAAAGTATGCAAATTAAACTATCCTTACAAAAACACTTATATTTCTCTGTTGACTTTTAATAGTGAATTCACAACAGATATAACAAAAACTGTTTGGAGAAATAAAACAACCCCCTTGTTGCCATGATTAACAGACAACAGCACTGTTCACTTGAATATCAGTATGTATACTGAGAGCTTTTCTTTGTTTCAAGCGATATACGTCATTTGACTTGTCTCAACATGTTAAAACATTCCCAGTCTCACCAAAGCTCAGGTTATTTTTCTCCATTATCAAATAAAAATCATACAGGTTTATTAGTAGTAGTAGTAGTAGTAGTGGTAGTAGTAATTTATTTCAGTATTACTTTATATAAATTTACAATTTAATTACATAGATAATAAAATAAAATAAACTATATCATCTATAAATTCATATACATTAATTGGCATTTAAAAAATTTAACAATACTTCTTCTAAAAATATTAGGATTATTTTCATTTTTTACGTTATTAGGTAGCATATTATATAACTGGAGTCCCTTGTAATACAGTGATCGCTGCATACTAAGATTTGTTGCTCTCTGCAGTCTAAAATTTTCAGCATTTCTTAGTTGATATGGTTGTATTTCCCGAACATATTGTAATTGATTAATTAGATATTGCGGTGCGTTGCCTGTTTTCATCTTCTGTATAAATATTAGTGTATTCATTTTCAACCGATCGCGTATTCCCATCCATTTCAAGGTTTCAAGCATTAAATTTATTGAGGTGTAACGATTACATTTCAAAATCGTCCGCATTGCTCTATTCTGTAATTTTTGCAGTCTATATATTTGATTATCTGTGCAGCATGTGTATATAATCGTTGAACCAAATTCGAAGTGAGGTTTGATCATAACATTATATATATTTATTGCTGTAAGTGTTGATATTTTATTTCTAACTCTTTTAAAAAAACCGATTTTTCTGCCAATTTTTCTACATATGTAATCAATATGTTCTTTAAATTTTAAATTTGTATCTAGTATGAAACCGAGGTATTTGATTTGATCAACGTTTTCTATATTATTATTATTAATTTTAAAGACTATTTTATATGCCACGTTTATTTGCATTAATTTCGTTTTATTTTCGTTTAATTTAAGTTTATTCATATTTAGCCAATTAGTGACTTTAACCATATCCAGTGTTAGATTGTCCTCACATTGTTTTTCACTTTTATCTTCCGTATAAATTAACGTATCATCAGCATAAAGTATTATTTCACATTTTTTCAATACATTTGGTAAATCATTTATATATAAAATAAATAGAAGTGCCCCTAAAATTGAGCCTTGTGGTACGCAATAATTATTATTTATTGTCTCTGATTTTACTTCGTTCACTCTAACTATCTGGAATCTGTCAGTTAGGTATGAACTAAACCATTGCAACTCTCTTCCCCTGATGCCATAATTGTAGAGTTTCTGAATTAAAATGTCTCTATCAATAGTTTCGAATGCTCTCTTAAAATCCAAGAACAATGCTATTATTTTGTTGTCTTTTTCTCTTTTTTTCCATCTATTAACAATATAGCTAACTGCAGATTCGCATGAGAATTTTTTTCTGAACCCTGATTGAAATTGATATAAGATATCGTTTTGCTCTACATATTTTTAGTTGATTTTTTACCACAAGCTCCAATATCTTTTCACATGTTTTTAGGGTATTTATCGGTCGAAATTCGTCACATTTAATTGTTTTTTGTATCTTCTCAATTAGAATTATCATTGTTATTTTCCAGTTTTTGGGGAAGATTCCCGTTTCCAATGATTTATTTATTATTTCTAACAGGTTTAGACCTATTATATTCCAACAATCTAATATAATTTTTGAAGATATGTTATCAAAGTCAGGTTTGCCATTTAGGCTTAAACAAACTTTTTTCAATTCTTGTACATTTATTGAACGAAAGCGAAATGTAGAGTTTATCACCGGAACTTGGTTGGAGTATTGCACTTGCTCTATGTTGTCTCTAATCATCCTAATGCTATTTACAAAATATTTGTTAAATAGGTTAGCTATTTTATTATTATCTTTAATTTCTTCTTGATTAAATATCACAGATGTTATCACTGGTTTGTTTTTTTTAAGTATTAGGTTTTTTATTTCCCTCCACATACTTTTTTGGTCCTTAGCGTATTTGATTTTGTTACTAATATATTTATTTCTTTCATATTCAATTTTTGTTTTATAAAAGTTTCGAACTATTTTGTACTCACTCCATGCTATAATGGTATTTTCAGTTCTAGCTCGATTACATTTTAATACTTTATATCGTTTGATTGATCTTAGTTCACTATTAAACCACTCATTAATATTACTTATATGCCCGATTGGTTTTTGTATTATGTATTTATTAATAGAATTTTGTAAGTTCGTATCGATATTTTAGGCTGTACTGTGGCGAGTATTTTTACTTCAATCGTTTCATGATCTGCTATTTTGTATTCTTCGCTAGTTTTTGCAGATACGTTATGACAGTTTGTTATTATATAATCTATTAATATCTTTGTGTAGGGAGTAATTCTTGTACATATATTCGTTGACAATTTGTTTCAACCCATTATCACTTAATATTTGCTGTATTCTATATTTATATGTGCCTTCTTTCATCCAATCAATATTAAAATCTCCAGCTATGATAATATCATTATTTATTTCACATAGATTTTCAACCATTTCCTCAAAAACTTCACAGAACTCAGCTTCACTACTGCCTGGTGATCTATACACAGCTACTATTATGAACGCAGTTTTTTTAATGTTTGCTAGGTAAGCGCATAACCAATATTTGAAATCTGATTTTCTTTCAACTATTTTTTTTAGTTTCCATGTTTTTCTAAAATACATTATTACACCTCCTGTTCTATTCGAGTTTGATAATACACCATAGTGGTCATATCCATTTATTATATATTCTTGCTCTTCTATATTATTACTTAAATGCGTTTCAGACAGGATGATGAATTCCGGATTCATTAATTCTGCTACAATTTGTATTTGATCAATGTTGTTTACTAGGCCTTGTACATTTGTATAGATTCCACTTAGTTTCTTTGGTTGTTAAATGTTAAAACCCATTCTTCTTTTCTTTAGATTCAATTTATTTTGATATACCGGGCATGATCTGCTTGCTGTGACATGATTTTCATCCAAGTCCAAGTTCAGTTTGTTTTTCATTCTTATGCAGTTTATACATTTTTCTATTACTTCATTATTGCATTCGCTTGCTCTGTGTCTGCCATGACATTTAAAACAAATTTCATCACTTTTACATTCACTAGCTTTATGGTTAAAACCTTGACATTTGTAACACCTTAATGCATCTACACCATTAAACACTCTGCATATTTCCCATCCTATATTTCATTTTCCAACATTAATTAATTTAGAATGGACTTCTGAATCAACTTTTACTTTTGCATTAAATACAGTTCTGTTGCTTCTTTTTGATTCATACATTTTAATCACTTCAAATTTATTGTCTCTAAAGGCTTCATTTTGTCGTTTAGTTTTTTCAATTAAATCTTCTTCCGAGTATTTAAAATTCATATCAGTTATTATAACTTCAATTTCATTTTTATCGGGTACTTTTATTTCATAATTTTCACTCATTCCTGTTTGCAGTGCCTTTTTGATTTTATCCCTTTCTTCTATATTTTCACTTCGTATTACTATAGTGCCATTATTTCTGTTTTCAACATTTGTTATTTTTAGACCACTTGGGTCCACCTTATTGTTTAAATCCTCCTTAGTTTTCTGTTTCTCTTTTGGTTTAACTATTAAAGGCACTTGAGTACTTATTTCTGGCAATATTGTTTTGCTTTTTACTGCTTCTGCAAACGTTTGTTTCTTTTGTGATGCACTTGACTCTTTAATAGTTCTTTTTATTTCATTACACATTTTCATATTATTTTCTTCTATTGTATTACACATTTCTTTGTTTTTGTTTTCACTTTCGTTTATAGCACTGCATAATTTGTTCACTTCGTAAACATTTTTTCACAAATCCTTTGAGCATTATCTATTTTTTTTTAGTCTTTCTTCATATCGTCTTTCAATTGCCTCCAATAGTTGTTTAATTTCATTTTCGTTCTGTTTCAACGATAGAGCAAATTCATTTTTATATTCAGCTAGGTTATGTTTGTTTTCAATTACACCATCTTGAATTTCTTTCAAAACCAAATCAACATTATGTATATATTGTACACAATCAAATGAATCTTATAAAATTACTAGTTTCCAAGATTTTTACTGCATATTGATTAATTCCCGCGCATTTATTTGAGCAGTGATAAATTTTGCTACATACACCCGCACAGCTTATGCCAGATGCGCCACGAATGGCACCTTTGCACTTGTAACATTCAGCCATCTTACGGCTGGTGCACTAATGCTTATTTTATCTATTAATACTAATTATATCACTTTGAAACTATAAAACAGTTTATAATGTCTGACCCTAAATTAAAGTTGCAGTTCACTTCACTTGTTTATTATTCAATCTATACTTTTATTACTTTTTATTTTATTTTTACTAAGAAACACGTCCGTTCACTATGAGAGAGAAAATGACGTTTTCATACTGCAATATACATAAAAACTTATGTGATATAATAATTTGAATATTTTTTCTGTTTTTGGGAGGTCAAAATCTGTAAGAAAATTTAAAAAAAATCCTATGCAGTTTTTTGGTCGCAGACCTGTCTTATTTAAATTATTCAAAGCCAGCAATATGAAATAAAAACCTTTGCGCACTTTAAGGCGCCGCAATAGTGTTTAAAAGCTGTTGTCAATTTTTAAGCTTTATCTAAATGATAAAGCAGCAAAAATATAAGAATAACTGTGATATACTAATACCAAAAATGTGTTTGCACTAAATTTTAAACAACAACACATAAAACGTTAACAAAACAATTAACAAGTAATGGCGAATTGCACGTTCCAATTGTAAATACCGGTAAATAAACACAAATAAATGTTTCTTATTTTGGTGTATAATTTTATTTGGAATGAATAACAAAAATTTCGAGAGAATTTAATTTAATTATAAAGCCATCCGTAAACTATAAAACCAGTTTCTTGGAGTAAATAGTGTTGCAAGATTTGCGCAAGATATTCAGTTGAGTACAGAATACAGATTTTTTTTAACGATTTGCCGTCATCTCTTGTCAACTTTAGTTTGAAGAAACCCAGTTTCGGTTATGTGTCACGTCAGTATCAATTTTCGTTCTGTCAAATCAACGTGCCGGAAAATCAAATCAATAATTAAATAAAAAAACTTAGCTTTTCCAACCTTTATAGTTGCATTTGTATGACTAGGGAGGCAATTAAGATGAATTAGTAAGGTATTGCTTCAAAAGTCAGTCTTCATTTGTAGATCATTAATAGTTCTTTTAACTAATTCTCTTCCCTTTTCATGATTATTAGACTACAGTTCTTATTGCATTTCTTAATAGAGAAGAATTAGTTCTTTAATGAGCATATATTCTTGAACGCTTCTTGAAATTTTCAATTCTTACTTACGGTGCCAAATCCATACTCCTGAACGGATTAAACAATTACTCTCACATAATACTTCGATATCAAGATTTAAACGGTTTTAAGAATTTGAACATTTACAATTGTTCTATATGCACCTTATTTACAGCCGGCGAACTTCAGTCAATGTTTCGAACATATTTTTTTTTTACAAAATTTGCGAACTGTTGTATTATTATGTGAATATCATACAAATTCGTTTTTGGTTGTAAATAATATATCGTATAAATGACCAGATCTAGAGTTTTTTTCTTTACGTAAAAATCCCTATTTTGAAATAATTTGTTTGTTTTTATTAAAAACATTAGGCAGCCTCTAGCAATTCCTGAATTTGTCATTTTTTAGTGTTTTTCGTATCCGCACTTATCGATATTTGGTACAAAAGCTCTGGCAACACTGATGTAGTATATTTTAATATTTATTACTCATACGCTAAGGTGTTTGCTTCGTATAAAAATGCTTCGAATGTGTGAAATAAGACTTAAAACTTGTCAGTTCTAATAAATCTATAATTCCTATATACAGTTTTGGTTATTTAACAAATTTATAATGACAGTTTTACCTGTAACAAATATTAGCCGATTCATGGTTCTTTCCGGCATTATTTATAAAATTTAGCTTTCTAAAATATGTGCAAGACAATCGATTTTCGAGAAGAGGCTTAATATGAAAGCTATAGTTTGGACAAAACCCCGCTCGCAGGAATCATTTCTTTTTACTCTAAACCGCTCCTAGGGAGCGGGAAAATTATATCCATCTTCATATCAAAGCAATAATTTTATGTGTACTTTATTTACCTGTCCAAGGATATTAAGAAAATTAGTTAATTTTAACAAATCACAGATATTATGTTACCCCAATGGCTTCGCAAATAATCTAAATGAAATTTAATAACTTTGTAAAAAATTAGAATTTTCTACCTGTAATATAAAATATTTGCAATAGTTTAATTATTAATTTCGAAATGGAAGATCCAAGATGTTATTGTGTTTCAATCGCTTGTTGGTTTCGTTGGTACTGTCCAATAATGAGTTAGTCACAGTTAGTGACCTGGGGTTGCCACGGTTCTAAGCCCTTTCAGGCAGCTTTCACTGAAATATAAAATTTCTTCTCTTAAAGATTTTATTAAGATATCTCTTCTTATAATGCTATTTCTAACACATCAACATTTAGGATTTATTTTTTTTCAAGTTTTCCGATATTGGAGATACTTGCTGTGCGCCGTATATCCAATACCGTATGTCCAAGCTTGTAAATTTTGAGATTTCGCACTTAAAAGCGCCAATACATATTCTTAGTTTCATTTTTAAGACATTCTTGTTTGATCTTAATGTGCGATTTTCATGTTAGCCTTCTCTCAGGAATCATTCCCAAGTATTTAATGATGAATCTCTCCTAGCTCTTATTACCGTATTATCATGGTAGCTAGCAACCAATATGTTGTAGGTTATGGGTATATCAGCTGTTTACTCTCTGTATAGTATTGGAACTAATACACTTTCTTGTGGCATTTCAGCTTTAATGCCATAGAAGTTAGATTTTACATCGTTATTTTTAATATAAAAATGCCTATTGGACAAATAAACAATAGTAAAAAGGGTAAACACTTTTTGATTTTTTTAAAGCAACCCAATATGCCAAACTATATCAAAGACTTGCGGAACATCCAGAAATACTCCATAACAGTATTTTTTTACCTCTGCAGCTCGAGTTATAACATCTTTTTGAATTAACAAAATACTGCTTGATTTAATGCGAAGACTGTATAAAAATGTAACGTCATGTACGTATCAGTAGCACCGTCCATAAATGCGCGAATTCAAGCTCAAGCAGAAATATGATGAAATCATATTTTCAATATAATTATTCTTGGAGATGTTACGAATAAGTTGTCTTGTATCTTTATGTCAAGCCTCTAAAATTTTTGCTAACCTTTAATGCTTATATATAATTCCAGATATCAGTGCGGATAATTGGGATACTCAGGCTCGTGTTCGCTGTACAACCCTTTCTCTTTATGAAAAAATTGTTCCTTATTATATTTATCGAAAAACGAAAAGTTTGATCTTTATTAGACACTGGCGGAATGTCAGGCCTTTTTTTGCTGAATTCTTTATGTTTTTTTTTACTAAGTTCCCATTAACTTTTAACAGCATCTATTTAACCAAACTAATGATGAAAACTATTTTCAAGAGTATTTTGGCCATATTATTTCTTGAATTAGAAAAAAATGTTTCTACATTTTTAGAAGAACGTTCTTGTTTCATCCAAGTTAGATATAAGAGGGAAGGTCGCGCGCTACTGACAGTGACATACAAAATTTAAAAATTTTCTTGTTCGCAATTCTTTGTCTTTCTCAATAGAAATACACATCCTACGTAAAAATAAAAACAATTTCCTCTTAAAGAAACCTTAAAAATCCAGAAAATAATATAATCTCCGGGATTTTGCTTATATTTATTTTAAAACTTTTATTTAAAATCCTTAAAAGGAAACCAACTTAACTTATCAATTTCTTAATATATATAAATCAACAATAAACATTTTTTAGTCTATACTCTCAGTCAGCACATCCTTACCAGATACAAATTGGTATCTCTCAATTATTCATCCAAATAAGTTCGGAACAAACAATTTTTTGGGTTTGATTCTTCTGTCCTTTTCATTGGAATAAGAATCCTCACGCCTACGAATAGTTTGAACATTTTTATTTGAATCCGGGGAATTTACAGGCGTTACTTTTCCATCAGCGATGTAATAATATCCACCTTTTAGACGACTTAATAAAGAATCTTTAAGGGCTGTGGGACGCGTTTGATAGTTGGCAAAATAGTTGTTATTATTTAAATGGCCATCAATATTAACTGGTGTTGAAATGAAAGCATCCAAATCAGTGAACGTTTGAGCACTGCATTCAGCGGTGAAGTCTAAGATCAGAAATATGCTTAAAGTGATGTATGTTACTAAGCGCTAAAGAGAAGAAAGGAATAGAAATGTATGTAAACATTTTTTACCAAGAAAATATTGAGTGCTTTGAACGTGAAAGAAACATGAAGCAAAAAGGTATAAATTTTTAAATTTGTTGAAAAAGTAATGAGAATTATTAAGTTTAAGAGAATTTAAATGGTTTTATTTTCTGAAATAAAATTTTATAGACAATTTTTTAATATTAATGCAAAGGGGAATTTGGCTTTTCTCAACTTTTTAGGAAATCCAAATTGACTCATATAAAATACTAAAGTTTTAACAAAATAAATTGTAATTTTAAATTTCTCAATTCCAATGTTTGGAAAACAAAAACACTATTAGTTTGTGGGTAGTGAGTAAAATTGTAGATATCTCATAAGAGCATTCTTCACTCTCATAAGGTTTAAGAAAAATTCAATGTTTCATATTTGTAGGATTTCTTGTACAAAAATCACGAAGCAATTAGCAAACCCTTGGAGTAAATTATCCGCATTTTTAATACAAATTGTTATGTAAAATGTCTAAACTTTCATTTCACCTACAAATCACTTGAATAAAAATTATTTATTGAATCAAGGTTGGAATTACAAATTGATTGCTAATTATTTTCCTGAAAAGTTTTTCGAAAAATAAGTTTGAAGGCTGCACTCGTCATATTTAAAATGTTTGGCAACTATTATACTGTTTTGGCTGACTGAAATTTCCTTTTCACTTTTTTCGTTAATTTCAAATGATTCTCACCATCAAATCCATTTAAGTTGTAACTGCAAATATTTTGTTGTAGACGTGGCCTTAATAATTTATAAACTATGTTCACGGTTTTCTTTGATTCTTTCACAGTCTTTAACGTTCTTAATCCGCGTGTTGTTAACAATTTGAAAATCAATATAAATCTGTTGATGAATTTATATTCAAACGGAGTTTTTATATAAAATCAATAAATTAAACAATAAAAAAAGCAAAATTAATTCAACATTATTTTCGCACCAACCTGTGAAATAAGCAAACAATTCTCATTAATATCTACAAAAGGAAATCACATCATACAAAAAATGTTTTATAGAACTCAGGCAATAACTTTCTTCACTTGGAAACAAAATAAAACTCCGAAATAATTATTTATGAATTAAATTTTGAAGTAAGTAAATACAAAAATTCGTATAAAGAATAGTTCAAGAAATAAGCGGATTTTTTTTAGCTTCACGCCGTTAAAAAAAAGAAAATATTTTATTTTAAGGAAGAGTTTTTCTCTAATAGCCGAAGTTCGTATAAAACCGCAAATCGGCCTGTGAAAGTTTTCATAAAAAAGGCTATAATTGTACTTGTATATAGTCGGTGTCAAAAAAATTGAATTTTGAAGAAAATTATGAAAAATTATAATTTTTATATTGACATTTTTCCGTAAAAGTAAAATAAAAATAAATTATATGTAAATACACCTACCTATCCCTCGATTTACGCAATGTGTACGTTCCCGGGGTTTTCAGGTAAATCGAGTTTGAAATTTTCTAATGAAACTTTGGGTCAATTTTAATATCTAAGTGCTTAGAAAACTTTATACTAAGTCATATTGTTTATTATTTGTGTTGACACTTGACGAGTTACTCAGTGGAATAATGTGGCATAACCTAAAGTGGTATGCAAGTCTTCTCTGTAGTTGACAATCACTAGCTAAAGCAATACGTTGGCACGAAATTAATCTGTATGCAGGTGGTCGGAGGAATTCCATTTTTAGATCAGCCATTTGTGCGCCAACGGAAACCTTCTCTCCGCGAAATTTGTGTCAATTCACGTTGTGTGACTTATTATTTAATGAAGCAGACCTCCTTCTTTCCACGAATTGGTTTCAGGAAACCGATTTTTAATTTACGACTACCTTACTCTCATTCGAGTCTCGTGCTATCACTAGCCTTGACGAGAGGTGTTTCAGACTGTCGACTGGTGACTGTCGGCCTTCTTCCTCATCACGGGCATTCACACACAATGTGCGCTAGTGTTTCGGGCTCTTTCACAGGAGTATCTTTGCCGACTGACCCGTTCATCCCTTGCAGGGGTTTCTTATCCATTTGTTCAGAATCCCCCCATCGCCTTGCGAGTCTTCCTGATTCATCCCTGTAATGGAAAAAAGATGTCCACCCACATAGAGCTCCATATGCACAGGTAAGTGTGTAGAGTTCGCATATTACTGTACGCTGACGGTTATGTGATTTAATTACTTGTTTTATGCACACAAGTACCATGCTGGCAAACCGTCGTAGATGAAACTGTTGTCAACGATTTCTTCACGACCTTTTAGAAATTTTCACGCACGAAATTTGTCACTGCAATTGTGGAATTTAAATTAACGACAACTTCCTCCATGATTTTTGTTGGTGAACTGTTCTCTTATATTTGGCTCAAGTAATGGCATAAATTACATTCAAATCGGGGCATTGAGAAGGAGGTGAGGATGTGTGGATGTGTGTGACGATTAGTGTATATTACTAAGCGAACAATATCCGCTTTATGTTTAATGATCAGGGACCTACTGATGCTGCTTACGTATAACATTATATTTATACGCGAAGTCCCCCTTAGGAGCATTTCTTTTTAAGTGTTTGTTCGGTATGGCTAGTTCTGACTTATACCTAGATACCTCTTCGTATTGGCGACCGGTAACAGGTTCCAGTCTCTGCTAGGAACCTGGCTAAATAAGTCGAGCGGAGAAAATTAACACTCTGTTATAAAAATCCCAGGGATGCGTGGCCAAGAGGGGGTTGGGTCTTTAATATCCGAACTCTGGATACCAGTTGTGTGTGTGCGTATAGCACTAGCTATATAAGGTTTAGGAAAATGGAGAGACACTTGTTGATGGAATACCATGGACAAATGCCGTGATAAGGAAGAAGGTCAATAGTTACCAATAGACAGTCTGGAGTCATTACAGTCAAAATTAAATGCTAGCGAATATAAAAAATTGCGTATTTTCTGCCATACAGCATACTATGAAGCCCTTCTTGTTGGGTACAGCCTTGGTGTTTAATGTATACGATCGTATCTCACATGTATCGTCGTCCTGCTGGAAACACATTTTATCATTAGCGTCAAAAGAAATTGGCTACCATTGAACGCCACACCAATTTTGTTTTCAGGGAAGTATGAACCAGCAATGTTGTCAACATAAAACGAATATCAAGCAGTAGCTTTTTGTGGTTCTATTACCACCTGATAAACTTTGTATGTAGGGAAATTTCGCTGGGTAACGAAGGTATTCACATAAATATGCGCCTTGTCGCTAGAGATGATTTCACAACCATAAATGGGGGTGCTTTACCACAGTTATCATTATCAATCATCTGCACTTCCTTCTCAATCGTGTAACTTGTCATGGTGATATTGTAATTGTGATTGAACAATAAGCAACCGTCTATTTCTAAACCAAATCTGCCATGGCTGCCACAGACTGTGAACATCGACCCGTCCTTATTGGAAATATATGTAGCACTTGATTTTTTTTTCGTAAGAAAATATATTGTATTGAAAAAACAAACAAAACTCTATTATCTGAAGCAGACAATTAGATATTCAAAGGAGATTCGTACATAGAATCATTTCTAAGTTATAAGTTAAATATTATTTATTAGTTGAGTTTTTAACTATGTGATATTGAATTAGTGATAGAACTTAACAATACGAGTTATTTATTCACTTAACATGTTATTAGTGAGTTGTGATAAAAAGTAAAAGTAAATATAAAATTTTAGCGTCTCTAACATGCTAAGAATTTTTTCTAGGTAAAAACATTTTGAGGAAATTGAATTTGAAAAGATAGCAGCTGATTTGGAGATCAAACATTTGTTCCTTCCACTCAAAAAAATTAAGAAAGCTTTATTGGAATCTTATCTTATCACCCAAGTCTTATGAAGTCTTATGTATGTTATGTGACTTTTTAGTTCCTGCAGGGATTTATTTATTTTATTCAAGTGAATTTTGTAGGAATATTGTAGATTTTTTTTTTGGTAAACATAATTTGCAGTGATTTTTTAATGTCTGCTTCGGTGTTACGGGATTTATTCATTTTTTTTTTATTTTTTTTTATAAATATTTTCGATTTTACGCTTTTTTAAAGGATTCAAGCATTTTTTCAGCCTCAACGGTCCACATGATTTAGATTTTTGTAAGAAATATTGATCGTTTTTAATTATTGTTGATTTTTTATAAAAGTTTCACGTAATACGAGTATATTGATTTATGTGAAATTTTAACTTAATTTTATTTTTCGATTTTATTGTAATTTTGTAAGACGTTTTCTAAATTTTCACAGAAACTTCTACTTAGTAAAATATTTTGGTAAATCTTTATTTCATCGTGTGGGAAATATAAAATTTTTGGCAAAATTTAATTTCAATATAATTCGGGAATTTTAGTAAAATTTTGATTTTTGATGATTTATTTTTAACTTTTGAGAAATTTGAATTTTTTATAAACCGAGTAGTTTTTATGACTTTTTAGTGAAAGATCATATTTTTTTATTATGGTTTTGTAAGTTTTATATTTATTGGTGAATTGTAAATTTTTTCCGATATTGTTCTTCGGTTAAAATTTTGTTAACACGATAGTAATGAGCATTTTTATATATTTTTCGTTTTCCCGGCCAACTTTCAGTTTTTTGATATTATTGGTGAAATTAATCTTATTTATTTTTACCAAATTTTTAGTCATATTTTGATTTTTTTAATTGAATCTTTCCTTAATTGCTATATATTAAAATATTGTTTCTTGACAATTTTTCGAATTTCTGGAATAATATAGAATTTTATTATTGCTTCGTCTAGGTAAAATTCAGTAGAATTTTGATTTATAATTTACATTTTTTGGAGAAACTTCTATATAATCAAAATTGTTGTTTTGTTTTCGGTAACATTTTGTATTTTTGTTAAAATGTTGCTTTTATCGCAAGTTTTTTTATTGATTTTGATATCGTATCGTGAGTTTTGTATGTTCTGATAAATTTACACGAAACACATTTTGGTTGGGATAAAGACACAATTTTTTAGATTTAATCATTAAAGAATTACCATCCATACAAATTGCCACAATAATTTTGGCTATAATTCTAAGGACAAACAAAGTATTTTAGTTTTACAAAAATAACATAATAACTCTAACCATAAAATGATATTAATAGACACAAATGCTCTCGGTGTTTAGTAAAATTATGAGGGTGAATAAGTGGTTAGCGCGTTGACTAGTAAACATTCGATGGCTGCCCATCAGTAACCTAATTTGTTTCCTTTCATATCGTTCTAAGAGGGCCGATTATTATTTTTATTATTATTAATAATAATTACAATATGCTGCTCTTATATTATATTTTTACTCAAACTATGTTTTTTCTCTGCGAGTGTAGAAGTAACAAAAGGCACCTTCGCTGAAGCATATATAAATACTACTAAATTAATCAAAATTAAAATTATAAAAATTACGTCAGATTGGTTTGAATCAAGTTCAAGTTACAGACTGATATTTTTCAATAACAAGTAACTTGGAAATATAGGTCTTTAGCAAGAAAAAATCATATTAAACTGTAATGGAACACATTCCCAGCATCAAACGAAACAAAGTTACATATTAAAAAACTAAAAAGGACAAAAAGCTTTGAGCGTGGAGAAATGAGAAAGGCTTTGTTCACGAATTTAGCGATGAAATATTTGTAAGGAAAAAAAACTGTGAAAAATATACAGACATGATTCGACAAATAAATTCTTTCTTACGCAAGCCACCGTTGCGACCGTAGGTGCAACTTGAGAAAGTTTTACACGATATTGCAACTAGTTGTAATAAGTTGTGTCTCGGTTGTACCAAAAATCAAAATATTTGGTGTTTATGCATGTTGTACAACCCGTTCGCAACGTTAATGAGCGTGTTGTACAGCCTCCTTCTATATTGTGCTTATTAACTTAGCTTCAAAAGTATTGTTCCACCTGCTAAATACTTTTTCAAAGAGACAACTTGTTTTTGTCCTCTCTGTATAGAACGCCTTTTGACTTTTTTTTAATTATATAGGGGAGGCTTCTTAAACCGTTTTTGTTAATGTATCTGATTTTACTATTATTTTGTGCAGTATATTACTTAACGTTTTAGATTGGAAAAATATACTTTTAATTTGGAGGTGCTAGGATAATTCGCAAATTAAAAAGGACTGAAAAAAGTATAATAGCACTAAACTTTTCGACACTTTCACCTAGCAAAACTTGTTTGCCAAATGAAGTTGTACACGAAGTTGTTTTGCTTACGGGCAAACCCGTTAAAACTTTCAGGAAAAAAGAATTAATAGCACTCTGGCTTGTGTAGAAACGAGTAAACATAAACAAATAATTCGTGCAAACATTCCGCTGCTATTTTTTATAAACTTCTGCAACTCTCTACACTCAGACCCCAAGTGATGTCCAGTATAGTGTACATATGAACTTCCTTATAACAAAACAAACCAAACAAAAAATACCAATAATTATTTATATAAATCTGTGTGAAATTTTGTTAAAATGTACTAAATAAAGCGAAGAAGATTTTATTATTTTTTAAGCAAATAAACATATATTTTTACTCGTGAAAACTTTTTCTATTAACTTATTAACCAAATAATTCAACACATATGTACATATATATATTCGGCTACTATTCCATCCATTCACGCACACATTCATTCTTTGCCATATATTTACGGATGTGCACGTTCTTGCACCTTGTTGAAATCTCCAAGTGCAGTGGATTTGGTGTGATTTTAAGTAGTTAATTGGGTATTCAGCTAGTCGGGCTTATGTCTTATTGCTTAAACGCCTTTTACAATATCAGATCAATTAAAACGAATTGTCCAAATTTTAGGTAATAAGAGAAAGCATTATAGTCTGAGACTTTTCAGTTGACCAGGGTTGCATTTTTTTATTTCAACAGTAACAATCCGTACAATTATCACTAGATTTCTCTCTGCGAAAATCCATCGAAAATCTAAACACTTTTGGAAAATGTTGTGATAAAGGGCATTTACTCGCGGTTTAGATTTTTAGTTAGTCGAATAATTAAAATTTTTAAAATCTAACGAAAATGAAACCATAATACGTATTTAAATCTATATAAAATCAATTTTACTAATTATTTAAATATTAGAGTAGAAACTTCCCTATGCGCGTGATATAAAATCTTATGAGTTCGCGTAGCCAACATGCTAGAGTTAAGCCGGTATTACACTTCCTTTTCCGGCTTTACAAGCGACCTTGAATTTTATATTTTTGTATTTTTTTTGAACTTACGGTTTTTTATCGATTACATACAAGACAAATTAATAACAGGTATACTCCGGTGATTATTGGTCAATGGAATAATTGTGAAGAGATGGACTAGAAAGCTTCGCAAGGCGTGGACGGGTCAGTCTCCAAAGATGCTACGGCGGAAGAGGTTTAGACGGTAGCACGCATTGTGTTTGAATGTCCAGCACTGGCTAGCAGACACCTGCTCGTGCTCCGTAAATGCCATCGCGGATCTAAGCCTTAAAAAATGCTAGCAATTACAAGAGACTCCGTGATGAGGAAGAAGGCCGACAGTAACCAGTTGAGAGTCTGAAATCACTACAGTCAGTAGTAAAGGCTAGTGGTACCACGAGATTCGAATGAAAGTATGGTAGTTGTAAATTCCAATTCGAGTGCCTGAAATCAATTCGAGGAAAGAAGTGGGTTGAAAAGAGATCCACAAAGTTAGCGGTCTGCGTCTATACCCCTTAAATTAATAAAATGTCAGAATTTTTCAAGTTCTTTTCTAAATGTTTAGAATCAAAAAAAAAAAAAATATATATAAAAATCGTTAAATTTTGTAAAATAAAGAAGATTTATAAATAACAAAAATTATTGCTAAAGTTAATACAAATATTTTAATTTTTGTGGAGTTGCGTGTGTGTGTGCCTGTGTGGCATATAAAAAAGAAAATCAAAGGAACAAGCTTTCATCATTCAAATTCTAAGAAAATTATTAATTTTGTATTCCTTTTTTTGACAATTCGGTGGCGATTCATAAACAAATATTTTGTTATTATTACATTTTTATTATTTTTGAATTGGTTAATGCTATTACCTTTGTGATTCCACCTAGTAAATAAATATACCTTGCATACACATGTACGTATGTTAGGGAAATAGAAATACGAAATGTAATAAATTCAATAATGAACTTACTTTTTTACCATTCATTCACTTATTATCATCTCTTGTTTACTGTTCACTTATAGCCCATTCAGGCTGCCAGGAAATCAAGCCGTAATTTTGGCCTAAACCCACTTGCTATTACGTAATATCGCTTTAATTTTCTCAATGCTCAAATTATCTTGAAATTGAGAGAGACAACGATGTTTTTTGTACGAAAAACTATTTTGTTTGCAACCATGGACACATTCACAACCGTTTCGTTAGAAACAAATTGTAAAAGTCAAATGATTATATTCAAATTCTGTTATAGTGTCGCTCTAACATGCGTGTATTTTTTTATTTAATACCCAGCTAGCTTTTGGAAGATCATTTCTCGATTCTAGTTTTAATCGCCAAGACGATTGTTGTAGGATTGCTCCTCAAAATGATGCCTGTGAGTGTCATTTTTACGCTTGTTGCACGAGTGAATCGTCGTTTATTCATTTTGGCCAGTATTAGAAGATTGTTAGCAGTAAGCGATCGTATTTGACTATACCTAACCATAATTTTGCGAATCTTTTTAGTAATTGTTGGATGAGTTTAAAATATTCAAAATAAATGTCATAAAAACTGAAAATAATTTTACATTGGGAAATATTTGCAAAATTTCCAAAAAAAAAAAATGAAAAAAGTTTGGTAATATTTCTAGTGCTATCGACTAAAGCAATTAAAATTAAAAGTAAACGAGAAGCAGGACAAAAGAATCGCCTTTCCTTAGGAAATACACCATGGAAAACGGCTACACGATAATTTGTGGTAAGGTTTTAACATAATATGCTTTAATATTTTAAATCGAATTCCATGGACGTCACTCAAGGTGTGAAGTACACTCCATTAATTACCGTGAATGGTAAAGTTGCATCACAGCCGCATTCGTTTTTTTTATCCCAATATTGTTTATCGAACAAATATACAATAAATACAATATAACTTGCAGATAAAGCGACTGGTGTGATGACATTATAAACGAAGCCATCGGCTTGTTTAAAATACCTAATTTGTATTTTCATTATTATTTTCAGAGATCTCTCTGAGAATTTAAGCATTAGTCTTCGTGTCACAGGTTGTAAATGTAAAAACTCCTGTTGCCAAAAATATAAAACACAGACAAATTATTTTTCATTTGCAGCATAGTTTTAAGCATTTTAGGGTCACTTAATGTTGTTCTTACAGGCGCATTGTAGAAGGCCAATTAAGGCGATTGTTTCAGGGCTCTTTTGAAGTAGGAATAAAAAAGCCTTAAACATCATAGACGACTCATATGCAAGAGTAGCCGTCATGACACAGTTTCTCTCATTGTACTGAACTTGCGCGATCGGAATACGACATCGCCGACCGCTCCGATCGCGGAGGAGTCATCTACGATTGGAAAAGCCAGCTGGGCGAACGTTTATAAGCTTTTCGATGGCAAATTAAGTATAAATACACATATGTAAATAATGTGAAAAATTAGTATCATGAAAAAATGTATAAGAAAATGGTCAAACTGATTTGAATTGTGGGAAATTTACACTGAAAGTTTACGAGGCAGCCGCAAAAACTAAAATATGTATATATTTGAACAAATGAAAACCTGAAGGACTTTGGGCATTCTTTTTTTACCTCTAAAGAAATTAGAATAAGAATAGATAACTTGACCAGTGAATATAGAAATGTTTAAAATTATTGAATAAGTCCTTGTATCTTTAACAACAAAATCAAATTTAGAATAAAAATTCACGATGTCCGTCTTTCTGACGGCATTAGACGACCTAGAATCTTAATATTTGGAGCCTTTGATCAGTGCGGTCGTATATTTTCACTATTTGAAATCCGCAATATCGGTCTACAAGTTCCCTGGATATGGGCCAAAAACCATTTTGCCTTTTTTTGTAGTTTTACTGTTGCGAAGGAACTCTAGTACACAAGGCCATAAAATTCGCATATTCTGAATCCTTAACCAAATTTTGATTCCATGGTCCCAAATAACTCACAAAGCTAATTAAAAAATTTTTTAACAAATCTCAAAATTTCAAAAACTCAAAAGAAACCCGAATTCCTCCAAACTGAAACTTCACAAAAAAATTTCAAAAACTTGGAAGTTTTTCCGAAAATTTAAATTCACCCCAAATACAAAAATTCACCACAAATCAAAATTCAACTCAGAACACAAATTTGACCAAAAAAACCAAGTTTAGCACAAAAATTTAAATTTCACCACAATTGTGTAATTTCGCCGAAAAATTACAAAAATCAATATCAAATCAAAATCAATGTTAAACAAATACAAAAAATTCAAAAAAGTCACTACAAGTGACGAATTAACAACAAAATTAAAAAATTCACCAACAAATTAAAAATTCACAAAAATATTTAAAAGCCATAAATTTAAAAAATTTTACTAAAATTTAAAAAGCCACCGAAATTCGAAAATTTAACACAGTAAAAAAATACCAGTCCAAAAATTTTAAATTACAAAAATAAAATTTCAAAAAAAATTGAAATTTTAAAACACTCGAAACCGCACAAAACAGTGCCAAATATTCGAAATTTTGCCTTAAATCTGAAATCTCCACAAATTCGAAAATTCCCTATAAAATCGAAAAACTACAATAAATAAATTTAATTGCTGAAAAATATAATATATAATAAAAATACGCAATTTTACCAAAAATCCGCAAAAAACAAATTCACCAAATATTGAAATTTCACCAAAAAGCCAAAAACCCACACAAATCAATATTTTAATATATTTCAACAAAATCCATGTTAAACAAAAAAATATCAACGAAAAGAAATCAGGTATCATCACAAATGGGGATTTCAGTAAATTTCAGAAAATTCTAAATATCACAAAAATTATAAATTTTAAATCACAATAATAACAAAATTTAAAAAAACAAATATTATGAAAAATAAAAAAATTGGCAAAATTTGCCCAAACTTTAAAATTTACAAAAAATTTTAAAATATACCATAAATCGAAAATCTGCAATAAAAAAAACGACATTTTGCAAAAAAAGAAAATACTGCAAAGACCAAAAATCTTAAATTTTATAATTTCGCCACAAAAACTTTAACTTAACCAAAATATGGCAAATTATTTATATAAAAGGCCGCAAATTTCACAACGCACGAATCGGGAATTACCAAAAAATTAAAAATTTATCAAACTATTTTAAAATTATAAAAACTAAATATATAAAAAAAATCTAATTTAAACGGAAAAATAAAAATTCTAAATTTACAGACAATTTAGGAATTCACTAAAATTTTAGAATTCTTCAACAACCACACTATTGTCCAAAAATATTTCAATTATAAATTCAAAAATCTAAGTTTATTGAAAACCGAAATTGCAACAATAAATTAGGAATAATCTAAAATTTTGCAAAATTGTTTATTCACCATAACTTCGAAAATTCACCACCAAATCAAAAAACTGGAATAAAAGAAAATAATTCCAAAAGCATCATAAAAACCCAAAATTTTAAAACTAAATTTAAATTTCACCAATATTTTGCAGTTTCAAAAAAAATGTTTAAAAAATCAATTTTGTTGTGAAAAATTTTGCAATTTTAACAAAACCGATGATGCACAAGTTCCAGAAGTCCTCTATATCTTTCAAAAAACATAATTTCCACAAACAAATCAAAAACCAATATTACAAAATTTTCAAATTTAACGAAAAAATTTACCCAAAGACTTGAAATTGCACCGAAATTTCTCTGCGAACAAATTTGTGGCCACTCTAGACGTAGTGTTAGCAAATCGTCGGTGAATTATGCCGGGTACACGGTAAGGAACATTAGATAAAATATATTTTAGAAACCTAGTATCATTTTTTTTTTGATACAGGCAATCAGTTCTGTGCGAATATCGTGTATACTATTCAACAAATATACGCGGACGAAAAGCAAATGATGTTAGTCACCTGTAAAAATAATCATCCGAGCACAGCTGATTTAATCGAACTATGCTATCGAAAACAGTAAACATTGATACAGACGATGCAACATAAAATGGAACATGCCTATGTTGCCTCTAATATTCCTACGTGTGTATATTACATATTTTTAAATTAAATTTGAAATAAAATTTAGTTTGTTACATAATTGAAATTTAACTTTTCATTAAAATGAGATATAAAACATTGTAAGACTAAATTCTAATATCGTAAAAAATGTTTATAGATATATTAAACAAAATTCCATTTAAGGCTTGTTTAATAAATAAAATACTTTTTATAAATTAAAAGGTTAGCATATTTCTAAGAATTCGATACTATCGATAGTTATAGAACAAACTCTCGAAAGTATAGAATTAGCCGACTATCGATAGTTTTGCAGCTCTAATCGTAACCGACTAACCATTATGTGGTACCTGCTTATTAGAAATCACATGGCTTCGACACATATATGGCATAAGTTAGTTAGTGATTGCTGATAAATAAAAATAATTAAAACAATAAAAAATGTTACAAATTTTAATTTTTGATAACAACATAATAATGAACAAATTTATATAAAAATCTTATAGCTGACATATCCCTCGAACTTCTATATAATGTATGTCATTATTATTAAAGTTATAATCTCTACAACAATATATTTTTGTCACAAACATATAATAGTTATTTGAAAATATTTTAAACATTGATTTAGTTGTTATAGCCAAGTTATTTTTTACATACAATCATTAAGCGACTTTCATCTATAAAAATTGCAGCACGGTTGAATTGAAAATTACAGTATTAAATAAAGAATTAAGAAATCAATATTACTGACAAAAAAAGTCTCATAGCTACTAAGGTTTAATTATTTTTATTTGAATTATAGCGAAGTTGGGTACCTCTAAAATTGTTAATTTCGAGAATGTAACTAGGACTAAGAAAAACGTAAAATATATTTCAGCGAGAAGGAACGTGCTCCTTCGTACGCGCAAAATATAAAACTATTTCAGTATTATATCCCACACACAGTTTAAATGGAAGGAAATCGGTTTTTAGGGTTTTGTACCAAAAACTAATACAAATTGTACTTTTTACATAATGACGGCACGGCACCATTATATGTGTATCTTAAGAAGGGGAGTTACCAACATCTTGTTAGAAAGTTATTATTTAATTACAAACTACATGCTAGAAATCATTTTAAGAAACTATAAAAACATAAAAGAAATTTAGTGGTAAGATTTAAATATCGTAAATATTGAGCATGAGAAGCGTCTGTCGAACTCCTGCTAACTAATAAAACATTTTCTCAACGTATCACCCACTCTGGATATTGCACATTCTTTTAAGACGTGATGAACATTTAGTAAATTGGTCACAAGTACACTACTTAAAAGGCTCCGTATGTGTAAAAACTATTCTTTCCCGCTCTCAGGCAATCCGCGCTTATTATTGTCATTGTGTTATTTCAAATTGCTTACAAAATCGTTGTACTTATAGCAGCAAGCTCAGCTGAAAAGTTATTGTTGTCATATAGTGAAAAATTTTAATTTTATCTTGTACCAAGTAAGCCGCGATACTCCCACGGTATTAAGAGGATCAAAATGTAAAAAAAGAGTACAATTCTACCATGATTTCCATGCCTGAAGCAGACCAGTCAACTGCGTAAAAATGAAATAATATTGGGCCTGAAAACCTGCCGGAATCATATGGACTTCTCAGCAAGACGAATAACAACTAGACATGTTATCAGTCAGTTGTTCCTATTTTTGGTTTCTGTAATAGACGATGTATCCTCCTAATAAGAAATTTTTTCGGAATTTGGGAAATTTAAATTGCGCAGTGTTCTTTCAACTTCATTTCGGGACTTTCTAATATGCGATGGCATGTCGAGTTGAGGATGTATGAATAACTGTTCATGCGGCCCGATATGACCAACTCGGAAATTCGTTTTGTTTAAGACGTGTGTATAAGATTTAATTTCCGACAAATACTCAGTTCGCTTTATTAATAAACGATTCAAATTATTATTAGTTAGATGAATAATTATCAATAACTGCCTTTTGTTCTACGGCAGTTATTCTGATCAGAATCAAACTCCACTGGTAGCTAGATAATTAAAATAACATTAAAAGAAGTGGCAATCATAGAATTTTTTATGCAATTCGTCAGATATGTCTTTACTAACCAGTCTTTTGACACCCGTTCGTGGTCCTAGCACTGGATGAAAATAATGCAACCACAACCGCCCTTATATTTATATAGGAAGCAATTTTTTGCCCACCTCTTACAAAGGGGTGAACAATCTAATTTGCTAATGCCAATAGCTACGATGCAACGCCACATCGATCATGCACCGCAATGTCTCTGCGATTTGGGACTCGGCCAGAGCCACCACGTGCACTCCCGAAGAAGATTCACCAGCAACTAGTCCGGTACTTACGTCTAGGCGTTCCCATAGTACCAAAGCTTAGTTACTAGACAAATTTCGAAATTTCTCTTTCCTTCCAGTTTTAGGCTCAAGACAATCCTCGGGGTTGTTTCCTCCATATACCTCAACCAGCCATGTCCCCGACAAAAAACAATGACAGAATGCGCATCATTAAACTATAATGAAATTTCAATGGAGGTAAAAGATGCACCTTTGGTTCTTTATTGTACAAATTTGTTAATTTAAAAATCCATATTTGTCCTGCAGATATTTTTGTATTAATAATTCATCTCTGCGTGAGTTTTTGATTCCTTAACTGCTGGGCCAATGCCAAATATCTATCTGGCGTCATAAAAACTGCACTTTATATAATATTTGGTCTTCATAGATGGTGATTTGATTGGGCCGGCCACTGGTGTCATTTAAGGATTTTCCATTTTTATTCACTTTCCGTTTAAAAAAACTTTAGTTAAGTTGTATTTTGTACTGGAAAGGGTAGTTTAAAAGGGCCCCTGCAAAACAGGCTCACATGAGTCCGCTGACTCGGTCCCTTTATGTTACCAGAATAAGAGAACACTAAAGTAGAAGAAAACGACGTAAAGTAACATTAAGGTAACTCGAGAAACGGAAGAGTGGTGGTTGGAAATCTCGCCATCTGGTTTAAGTCTGGCATTCCTAGACCAGTTTCAAGATAGAATAGACACTTATCAGAGACCTAATTGCGACGCGGCTGTCGATGAAGATCCAAATATTTCATCACTGTATTCCAGAGCACGTTCCACAGCCAGTTTGCCGCCAAGTTTAAATTGAAGTAAATATCTGTGTAAATTTTATGTTAGATCGCCCATAGTTAGAATTTTGCAAATAATTGCCTAAATTTGTTTATAAAATTTTTAATCAGAATGAATGAAGATTTCTATGAAAACTTTAAGCACATTTTCATCTCTTTGATCGTTCGAAATTTTATTAAGCTATTCATACTCTTATCTCTTATTAAAAAGAGAGAAGAGTAACAGGATTTACATTATGATCGATTGCATTGAGCTTTGAAGTTTCAACATTTCACGTGATAATAGAGATTACGAAAAATAATATGAAATAGAGAGAAGAGTATGGAATGGAGAAAATAAATACTTAATTGACAAGCTTTACACCTTTAGAGATTCCCAAGATTCACTTAATTAGTATTATTCGTTACTCTCGTGTACAATAAGTTAGCATTTTTAATTTTCGTTTTCGTTTTCGTTTTTCAAATTGTTCTACTACTCGTGTGCTTTATTGTGACTTAAATAATACACACGATAGTAATTAAAAGCTAACACACTAAACATTCAACAAAATCCAAATAAAAAGCAATCAAAATGCGCAAACATTTATTACCACGACGTTTCGTGGACTGGCTGTGTTTTTTATTGATTGGTGTCTTTATGCCGATCATTTTTATATTTGAAATGATCATCGTTTTACCGGCTTCCCATGAACCGGGTGGTTTTTGGCATACTTTTACATTTGTGGTTGCCATGTTTTTAATTTTTCAAATCAAAGGAAATTTCGTGGCCTGTCTAATGGTTGATACAAGTGTTAATTGTGAGTATAACAAGCAGAGAGGAGCTTAAAACAGGGTAACAATTTTAATGGTCTATGAAAATATCAATATCAAAAATGCACTCATATTATGTATTATTAAACAAATAAAAGCTCTATTGAAATTCAAATAACATCTACATAAATACATCGGTATACGAGTATAAATAAATCAATAAATACATGAAATATTAAGCAAAAACAAGATATTAATTAGTCACATAGTTACATATGTACACATTGGGCCAGTCCTTACCACAAAAATAACGAGACTAAGATATTTTTCGGAATTGACTTTTCGATGCAGAAGTGTTCTACAGGCTCGAAGACATCGTCTGGTAAAATATTGAATTGAAAATAACAACAGTGACAGAAATATAAGCCTTTCAATTGTAACGTAAACAACAGCTACCATTTTGTGTGAACGCAAAAATAACGTAATGGACTTAAAGGAATGTGACAGCTGCCAAAAAATTTGTGAAATAAACAAATGTATTAATTACAAAGGACAATGAATATTTACATATGTATGTAACGGTTGTGAATCATTTGCTTTGATCTAATTTTGACACCCTGAATAACTTTACACGCGCCGTCGCGTTCTGTCACAATAAAAATATGACTATCGATTAATTACTCACACGCCTGGTGCTCACGTATTTACAACAAAAAAATCATCGTCCCAAGATACCAAATCACTTCCATATTTTTACTATCAAAACTTATTCAAATATTGTATACGAACTTGCTGCTAATAATGCATCACTCTTAATCATATTTCATTAATTTCTAATTAATTTGCAGAAATTTCAAATAAAAAATCAAGAAATTCCAATTACAGAAAAATTTTACCACATGCAGATTTATTATTATACTCACGTTCATGATCATGCCCCATAGCGAGATTGGAGCGAAAAATTCCTTACGATCCACCGTGATCATGCATGATTCATGCAAATTACGTGCCCAGCTATACTTTGATCTTTTTTGTTCATTGTTCGTTGTAAAATCTACGCTCGGTTAGACGAGTAAGTTGGAGTTGGATCTCAGCGACATGGAAAATTTGCACCTTAAATTATAAATTGGTTTTGTTAATCATTTTTATACCTAAATTTACCCACAATATTAGACGCATGAGGTCATATATAGGCTACGAATTAGTTTTCCTTAAAAATTCTGAAAAAATTAGAGTAAAATTAAAGAAAAAACTTCTACAGTAAAATTTCTTTTCTGTGGGTTAAGTTATTTTCGCGATCTAACTGGCAAAAAAAGTTTCTATACCGAGAATTAACGTAAAACTTCACTAGCATAAAATAAGATTACACATTAGAAGGCCACATTTAAGTTTCATTAAAAAAATTCTGAACGAATCCGGAAAAAGTAAAAAAGAAACCTTCTCTACCGGTTAGGACTCGAAGTGTATGCACGTACACAAATACACATCGCTCATGCACTACAAGAGTGACACAAATGCGTTTTTACTTAGTGATGTAGAATTAATGGTCACATCGTTTTCATATTGTGTAAAAAAAATCATACAGATTTCATATAAAAGCGGGAGTATTTTAAACTTTAAACTTGTTGTTCTGCAAAACCAGTTTGTAGATATATGTACTCGTATATTTCCGTAGTGCATGTAATTTTTGTTTAGGAGTTTGTGGGATTTAAAATTCTTAATATATAAAATAAACGGGATTTGATATTTGACATAAATATTAATTGCAAAATATGCAATTTAACATGCAATTATATGAAAAATGCAAAAATATACTTTTATCACAAAATATGCACAAACAAATCAATTTTTGACAAATTTTATGGTTCGAAGAAGAGATTTAATGACTACAAACATGAATTTGCATTAAAATCGTAGCCCTGGTTATAATTCCAACAATATGGGTCGAGTGGGAGGTAATGTACTGTTATTGATATATTTCCGAAAAAATCTAATACTAATTCGCTTCGACGTAAAATTTGTAATCGATTTTAAACTAACTTCCCTAAAAACTTTAATTATTTAACGTGATTGAGAGCAGAGCGCAAATACAGCATTCGATATCGTCCGACATTTTTCAGATTTTAATTTTTTTTCGATGGCAACCGAATAATTCGTACTAACTTTTAAAAATTGTTTGGTATCGTTTTTTCCATTTGAAAATAAAATATAAATATGTTTGTCTAATTTTCCCGAGCTCCAGGTCATCAATAAAATTTCCTTTATTATAAATTATAATAAATATTAAATTTATTTTATCCAATATTTCGCTACGCCTTTGTGTAGCATCGTCAGGAAATAAAATAAAATTATATTTTATAAACTTCAAAACAAAAATCAAATTGTGAAAATTATTGAAAATTTTTTCCATACACAATGAAAAATATTTCAAATTTTCAAAAACACAAATACATACAAATCATAAAAACTAAAAAACTACAAACTAAAAAATGTTTTACATTAATGTGTAGATGTATATATGTACAAATGTATAAACAATACATGTATAATCCTAAATTACATCATACTATCTTATGTATTAAATGCCTATATATATGAGCGACATTATCTGTATCCGCTTTATAATTAATTCTTTGAGACATTGGTGTTTTACAAATTTGTAACATTTCCAATACGTAATGTTTCTTATAATTTTTCTCAATATTTCGCACTAACACATTTTCAAAGTTAGAACAGTGATTCAATTCAGAACAATGGGAAGATAGAGCTGTTTTATTTGAATTTCTACATCTATGGTCCGACTTATGTCTGGCTATTCTAGTTTTTAGCATATGTATTGAGACTTTTAAAATCGATTGCAAAAATTCGTCCATACACAGTCAAGACTAAAGGTCTTGTTTCATAAAACACAGGGCAATAGTAGATTTTATATGGAAAGCAAAAACAAATTTCAAATATTTTTCAAATTTTGGTTTTCATAAAAAACTATTGTATTTTTCAAAAGGATGTTTTATGGCGTTGATAGGCTAAAAAATTTGTATAAAAAATAATAAATGTTTGAAATCTGGCGTTCCCTTGCGTTTGGTAAAATAAGACCCTAAAATTCACATATAGGGTTTCTCAATAAGAGTGCACTATTCAAATATTGTGGCGTTCTTTTGTGGTGAAGTGGCATTTCTGATGTATATCAGATGTCACCTATGATTGTTTCGATTCTTAAAAATGTAGCGATATACAAAAGAAGAACGCGCTGTCATTGTGAAAACCCATTACGCTGAAGCTGCTCTGCATAATTCCTGGTCGAGAAAGCACGTAACTTGTCAACAATTCGAGAAGTGTTCAATAAATTAAAAAAAAAAGAAACAATGTCAATTATGAGTTGCAAGACTCCCTTGCATCGACGTAACGGTTTCTCTTTTGAAAACATTATTGCTATAAACAAAAGTATCGCCGAAACCCCTAAAACATTAATTCGCAGTGAACAGCGTTCGTTTTCGTCTTCCTTTGTCAAGTTGGATTTGAAGACAAACCGGTTTTGGCTATGTACCCTCAGTATCATTTTTCGTTTCTGAGGGATGACAGAAAGTCATTCAAATATCTATAGCGAATCACCTCGTCAGAAAATAAAATTAAGAATTAAAATATAAGCACATTAAATATTTTTTTCTTCGACTAGACTTTCAGATAGTGCATCAAGTTCGAAAAGTATATAACAATATAAAAAAAAATTCGAGGCGATTGGCGCTTGGTCCACATTAACACACATCTTTCTACTTTTATAGCAAAATACCTAATGAAGAGCTACAGATTTCTGACCGTAAGTCAAAAACAGCATTTTGTCCCAATACGAATCGTCACATCAGAAAACTAACATTGACGATGGCAGAGCGCCGAAACCGGTTTGCTCCAAATTTAACAAAGGTTGACGAAATTTCGTTCCAAATCTCCCTGCCCGAAAGTCAAATCAAGAATGAATTCTTGTGGTCTCAACTAAACAGCATTGATCTGGACGGCATATGGTTTAGCATTACGTTGTCACCTACTGCGCAGCGTACGAAACAATCGATTTTCATACTGCACTCTTATTGAGACACTCTTTATTTTAAATTATGCAAGTAGACTCCATGTAGAGACAATATTTGTGAGCGTCATATTAAAAACGCGGGGTCCTAATGACAGATTTTACTTCAGGTTTTCTTTTACAATTGTAATTTAAAAATTCTGCACGTCTTACAATACATCTTTGTTAATTTCCATTACAGATAAAAATCTCAAACCACCACAGGAAGATGACGACAAATTGGCGTCGTTAGGATGGCATGGATGTGAAAAATTTGAAATGTTAGCTCCACCTCGCAGTTGGCATTGTTCGGTGTGCCATACCTGCATCCTAAAACGCGATCACCATTGCCTTTTTGTAGGCTGTTGTATTGGTCATCGTTATTTCATGATGTTTGTGATATATTTGTTTATCGGTGCCACATATGCCTTTGTTTACAATTCACTATTTTTATGGATAGTCAAGGCACACATCTATCGCAATTGGCTATGCATTTTAAGAATGACTTGTCCACTGTTGATGTTAATCAGTGGCTCTATGTGGCAAAATATGGTTCTGATATATTACAATATTAATATATTGGCTATGATTTATAGCATCGTTCTATTGGTGTATCATGGCCCAGGACTATTTAAAGGTGGAGTTTGTTATGAGAAAGATAAAAATTATCCTTATAATATGGGATCTTGTAAGCGAAACTTTGAGACAGTTTTTGGTAAGCGTATGTACTTAGTGTGGTTGTCTCCAATGTTGAAAAGTGATCTACCAGATGACGGTGTGTTTTGGAAATTTGCCGACAAGGAGAAGATTGATACAATAAACAATAATGAAAAATCAAAAATAAATTGTAATAAACAATAAATGATAGTTGTTTTTAACATTTATTAAACTATAGCACTACATTTTAGCTTATACCCTTCACGAAAGCATGAACTACTACATATGTATGTACTACAGATTTTTCGCGGTGCAAAGGATTGTTTGCGATATTTAATTTTGGCCTACGTTTTTAGTCGTCTTATTTTACATTTAAAATCTTCTTTTCTCTTCATATAATTTAAGTATTTTCAATCGGTCGGTGTGTTTTTCTTTTCTCTAAATGCATATCAATTCTTGATAAATTCTAGATTTTTTGGTGAATACAAATTTGGTTTATAGTAAAATTTTTAATACTTGATAATATTTCAAATTTTCAGTGCAATTTCTCAGCCTTTGGGCAAATTTCTTCGTTAAATATCAAAATTTATTGAAATTTGTTTTAAGTTACTTGTTTGTGAAAACTAGGTTCTTTGGAACTTCAAATTTTGTGGATTGTGGTATTTTTGGAATTCACTTGTTTTATTCCCGTTTCTCGATTTTATAGTGAATTTTCAAAGTTTTGGTGAATATAAAATTCTGTAAAATTAAGCTTTTTTTGGACTTTTTATTTTATTTTGGCAATTCAAACATTTTTAGGCTATAGTATGGTCTTGTGAAAAAATTTTAAATATAAGTGAATTTCTGAATTGTGTTGAAATTTCGATTTTTTATTTAAAAATTGTTTGGTAAATTTTAAAATTTTTTTATTTTAGAATTTTTTTACATAACTGTTCAAGAATATATTCTAATTTCTAAAAGTTCTTGGTTTTGTTAAGCTTTTTGGTGAAATTTCAAAATTTGGGAATTTAGGCTTTTATGGTATTTTCGGAAAAATTGAGGTTTTTTTATTATATATTGATTAATTTTTTTATTCCATTTTTTCGGTTTTGTAATGTATTGGTGCAATTTCCGTTTGTTGAAAATTTTGATTTGCTTGTTGAAAATTTTGTTATTTGTGTAATTTAAAACTATTGGATTTTGGGTGAATTTCCAAATTATGGTAAAATTTATTTTTTGTTTGCTTTATTTTTAGATTAAGTTTTTTGGTCAAATTTAAATTTTTCATGATATTTAAATCTTTGGTAATTTTTAAATTGTAATGAAATTTAATTTTTTTTATATATTTGTTTAAAATAGATTTTTTGAAAATTTTGTAAATTACTTGTCAATTTTCTGCTTTTTGGTGAAATTACAAAATTTTGTGAAATTAAAATTTTTGTTGTGAAATTTTAATATTTAATTTTTTTTCTTATTTTATTGAATTTAGATTTTTTGCAAAAAAGAATTTATTTGTTCCACTTTTTCGATATTATGGTGAATTTTAAATTTGGAAAGAATGAAATGTTTTACAACTTTTTGTGCAGCTTCGGTTTTTCTGAACTTTAGATTTTTTTGAAAATTATTGATATTACTAATTGATTTGAATTGAAATGTTGATTTTTTTGGAATTTTAGATTTTTTGTTTTAATATGTTTGTTAAACATCCATTTTGTTAACATTTCGTCGTTTTTTACGAAATATTGTTTTTTGTGTTTTTTCGGCTTTTCGGCGAAATTATAACATTGTGGTACAGTTAATATTTCAGTGGTGAAGATTCAAAATTAAGTGAAATTTGGTTTTTCGTAAAATTTCGGGTTTTCATTGAATATTGATTTTTTGACAAAAAATATATTCCCTTTTTTTAACTGGGCGCTCTCTCAACTGGGCAATTGAAACACACACATGCAAGGCGTATCTAACTAGGTGACATTGCTACGACAACAAATACAACAATACAACAACAGCAGGCAGTTTTGTTTGTGTAAAACCCAATATTGCTGTCAAAAATACACATAAAATTAAAAGAAAAAAGTTAAATACATTTTGTTTGGTACAAATTACAAATTTATTTATAAATTTTGTACAAATTAGAACACAAATTGATAATTTATTTTTTGTTTTAACTTCACTTTTTAATTTATTTTTACACAAACTATAAAAACACTAAGGCACTTGGATCAATACGACTTAAATGTAAATAAATTTTTTGATTATTCGTAAACAAAACAAAATAGCTTGACATTAAAATTGGGTTAACAAAGGAAAACGAAAATTTAAGCAAAAAATTGTCATCTGCAGTAGTAATGCCGCCTGGTTAAATATGCCTTGCACACGTGAAAACTCCTGAATATGAAACTATATTGACATCCTTTACAAGTTTGGCAGCACTTTTAATCTTTATGAATAATTTTACTGTTACAATGTTTTTTCTGTACTAAAAATCACTAACATCAAAAGGAAGGAAATCAAGACTTTTCGTTGTGTGTGGATACATAAACACAAACACAAATTAAAATTTATATAAAAACAGAAAGACCGACAAGAAAGTCATAAAAAACGAAATTAAACCTAATCTTCAAGAAAATATACGTACATATATATTTCCGCTACAGCTTTTCAGAAGAAAACTTACTTTGAACTTATAAAAATGATGTTTAAAATAAGATCTCTTCAGGAAATACCACAATCTCCAACTGATGTAGGCTGCATAATATTTATCCTGACATTTGTTCCCGTAAGTTTCATATTTCAATTGTGTATTGTGTTGCCAGCATTTCATGAACCTGGCAGTATCATGTTTATGCTGACGTGGCTGGGTGGTATTTATATTATCTTCAACATCATGGGCAACTATATAGCCTGCATACTAGAGGATCCCACCATAAGAAGTAACCATTTACCATTTGTTAATAAATATTTCTTAAAGTATTTTCCTTGTTTAAGGCCTAATGCTGAAACCACCACTTGAACCGCAACTGCAAAAACTTTGGCGTTTGTGCACAGTGTGTGAACTGTTAGCACCACCCCGTTCTTGGCATTGTGATACTTGCAAAAGTTGCGTGTTAAAACGCGACCATCATTGTGTTTTTGCCGCCAATTGTGTTGGTCATCGGAACCAACGCTATTTCTTACTGTTTTTGATACATTCTCTTATCGGCTGTTCCCACTCTTTTTTCTATAACAATCTTTACTTTTGGTGGCTACACAGTGATGTCTACGGGAATTTACGTACTGCTTTTAAACTAATTTTTCCATTTTTTGGATTTTTAACTGAATTTTCATGGCTTAACTTGTACCTTTTCGTGTATGAAACCAATGCCGTTTTACTTATCTATATTATTGTACTTTTATGTTTTCATCTGCCCAATATTCTAAAGGGAGCCACTGCTTATGAACGCAAGTACTCGCATTACGATTTGGGTTGGAAGCAGAATATTGAAATGATATTGGGTAAACGTTGGTATTTAGTGTGGTTGTCACCATTTTTAAATAGTCCCTTACCTCATGATGGAATACATTGGGAGATCATTTTAAAACAGACACCAAAAAATCGTTAAGGCGTTTTGCATGGATATGCTTTCGAAATTAGTTGTGTTTCATGAAAGATCAAATTAAATAGTTGTATACCACAGAATATAAATAATATTACATTCATACACATAATTACCCCACCTATACTTACATATTTTAGATTTTAAAAGATGTCACAAGGAATCTTTAGTTTTGCAATTTAACTGCATGTAAATTAAACTCAAGAAATATAATGGCGTACTTGTTGCTATAATAAAATGTTGCATTGTTGAAGGGTGCATGTGTAATAAATCCTTATTTGAGATTTCATTAAAACCTCAAAACACAACACCTTATTTGGGCATAAACATATTACAAGTATAAAATAAGTTCAACAAAAAAAGCTAAATTTTTTCAAGAAAAGAAAAAGCTGACACTTCTACGAGAGAAATCAGATGATTTATTCTTTGTGCCAACCTCAGATGCGCCTTAAACCGTGTGTCCTTTAAAGAAACAAAAGTATGTTGTTAGTGAAGATCAGTTCTGGTGATCCCATTTATGTATACATAAATCTAAGTGTAATATTTTTAAGATACATTTTTTAATACATATATTGAAATTTAAGAAACTGAAAAATTTGTTTTATTTTTACTAAATTGTTACAATTATTATTATGTTTGATATTTTGTATTATACAGCCATGTCATGAACATGATGACAAAATGTGACGTGCCTATTAAATAAATTAGAAAAAAAGATTATTCTGATATGTCCATTGGATTGGAATAAACATTTTATGAAGCATTCTTTTCTTGATTGCCTTTTTTTACCGCTAATGTGCTTAACAAGAATGCTAATGGCTTTTTATTTTATTATTCTTATTTTAGCAAAACATGTGTTTTTATTGCTGGGAAAAGTTTGGCGATTTTACAATCGTGTGAGTGTCAGAACATGTCCGACTTTTAAGTATTTTAATAACTATAGATAACTTTTCTTATATGTAACAAATATTTCATTGTAATAAAAAATACTATCAGATGTGTAGTGAATATCGATCGGTTTCGATTTATCATCGGTTTTTAAAAAAGTGTTTGATCCAAACTTAAATTATTTTCACACAAAATACCTACCAGAAGATAAGATTTAAATAGTTTAAAGAAATTTAAAGTAATAAATAATAACAAACTTGGACAAGTTTGATATTTCAAATATAAGTTTTACATTTGTGCTGAGATATATACATAAATATAGAAAAATCTGTAGGACATATAAATGAATTTACGGCACATCGCCTAAAATTTACAGACCTTATATTCTTTATCCTTCTCATATTTTTCAAGACTTCTTTGAGAAACTTTTGCTTACGAATTTCATATTACCAAATAATGCTAAAGCAGTAAGAATTTAGTATTTTGTTATTTTTTCTCAGTATACTTCGAGTATACTTTAAAAATAACTTTAATAGCTATACACTACTCTTAATTTATTAAAAAAAAACATAAATAATTAAATTATTCTTTTAAAAAACTATCGCCTACCAAAGACTTAATCTTTGATAAATGCTCTTCGTTCAAGGTGAAACCTTCATTCGTGCGTTTAGCCAAAACTAAACCATCCATGTTACTTTCAACAGCATATTGCAGACATAGCAATGCTTGCGAAGGAGCCTTATTTACTATTGAAGCCTCCACAAATTCCAAAAGACAAGCTTCTGAAGGAGTACCAGGTATACGATGTTGATTTTTGTCAATGTAAGCAAATACTTCGACTGCCTTTTCCCAATTGCCACCGCGAACCAACAGGGATAGAATATCACCAATCATATGGCCGGTAAAAGATAATTTCTTTTGTTTACTCATAGACTCTTCGACTTTGTTGTAAATATCTAAAGCGACTTTAGCGAATTGTGCAGGTAATTGTTCCTGGTACTTAATGTTTATATCCGGTTTATTAGAAATCATTATTTTCAAGGAACGCTTTAAAAGACTTTCACGATATATATGGCCGAATATAACCATATCCGACCACAAACGAGGCATCAGTTCAAAGGCGCCATTTAGTTCTACCATTTTCAATATTTCCTCCATTATGCCGGGTTCAGGTATGTAAACATTGGGCACTAACAAATTGTAGATTTCCATAAAATCCTCAGTTGTCGACGTTTGACTAAGCAGGGCAAAGTAATGTCTGTAGTATATAGCCTCTTTATAGGTGTTACCAATCAGATCATAGTTATTACCCGTGTGCAATAAATCGTTAACCTTTTTTGCTAGGGAACGATCCTGTAAATGATTACGGCACACATCCATTGCAGTGGTAAAAAAGTATGTGTCTTTGGGATGTCGTATTTGAAATTCTTGGCCATCAACTTCATTTAAAATGTCCACAATGACATGTGATATTGGGCCCCTTTCTCGGCAAAAGATAATTAAAAGATAGTAGTAAGTTCCTAAGCTAGGGTGTATGCCTAATTTTTTAAATTCCGGTAAAACTTGTAGTGCAGAGTTGCGTGCCAGTTTATAGTTACTAAAAGTACTAATACATTCTAACAATGAATTCATTGTACCTAAATTTGGTTTCAATTGTTGTTGATTCATTTGTTTCAATAAGTCCATGCATAATTCCCAACGTTGATCAGCATTTTCTCTAATGAAATTAACGTTGCTAATAATCGAATTGTAGGTGTTAGTATCCAACTGAAATTGTTTTTCTATTGCCTCCTGAAATAGCGCGTAGGCGCGATCAGCCTATGGAAAAAATAGAAGGGGTAAAAATAATTAATTAATTAATTGGTATTATATGTATTTAATTACAATTTTGCACAGAATGCAGAAACATTCCGCTCTCGCCTCCATTCAGGAGAGCAAAAAAACGTATTTAAAAGGTTTGATTATCTCTTTATTTTTTTTAGTTTATCAAAAATAATAAAAATAAAATAAATTCCGTTCGTAGCATTTTGTTTATAACTTACAACGTTCTTCCACTGGCTGATTCATTGTAATTGCGTTTTGACAGTGATAAAATGGACAATTTTGATGTTTTGGTGTTTGAACAAATGTAAGAGAGTAATTTTAACGGTAATCTGCAAAAAAACAGGTTTTGCAATATTTGGCTTTTACAACGTTATTCGCGGCTTTGCTTCAATTCTCAGATTCTCGTTTTTTATTTGTTATGAAAATTGAATTATTGATTATGAAAAAAAACAATCCCCAATCTATTACATAGAAGGGAAAAATGTTATATAAAAAATAACGATAGCACTTTGCTAAAATGTTACACAAGATACTATAAGATTTTCCTCAACATGTAGGGTAACAGATGTTTTGAGAACCCAAAGCAACTATATACAAATAACGTGAATATTATTAATATGATAAATATATCCGACAAAAATCGCTTTCTCATTTATTTACTTATAAATTTTACCGAATTTGTACAAATAATTGCGTGTAGTTCGCATGTGTCGACAAATCTCTAGTTTCTATAAATCTATATGAATACATATGTACAAATTTAATTGTCGTTTGTTCAGAATCGCAAATATCCAGAACCGCAAACGCTATGAATTTCACATATTTCCTAAAGGTTATGGTCGATCCATGTTTGGGATTTTTATAATTTAGACTCGGTAGGTGTTACTGGAGTGTAGTTATTTATATAAGTAGAATAGTCGAAATTCTTCGTACTAGTGAGAAGTAAGATCCATCGCTTAGAATTTCTAACTAGGAATGATTTTTCAAATTTAGAGTTTGAGATTTTAGGTACAATCAAGAGTATTACGAAAAACGGGATAGAGTAAATAGTTGGAGTATATGTTATTTACTATTTATTTATTAAATACGAATAAGTTAAATAGGCCCGAATACATACTGCAATGGTCTTGTTGAAAAATGTCAAATTTTCTACTAGGTCGATTTAATAAACTAAATCGATAAGGAGTATAACAAACCAACTACATGCTTCTCCGTTTAGATTTCCTATAACTCATTGCATTACAATACCGGTGCATGGCGTTGCAGCTCCAGCTCCTCGAACAAAACAATTTTCACTTAAGGAATATTTTCCATGAATTGTTTATTAAAAAAAATTAATTGACAAATTAATAATTGTATAATTTTGGACACAAAACAAAAGCCTATCGAATAATTCTTTTTAAGGAATCATTTCATAATTTTATAACGGTCAGTCCAAAATTATGCAGAAAGTTCACTTCAAATAATTATTTATCTACAAAACTTTCCTGTACAAATTAGGTCAAATAGGCTAGTATATAATATTGTAGCTGCTCCTTTAAAAATTAGTAGATAAAATTAGGTTTAAACAAATCCGTCTCTTAACAAATATTTCGAATTAAAATGTCACCCTAAATATTTAGAAGTTTTATTCACCTGATAATATTTAGCCATTCCTCTAATTATAGCGGCAAATGTTTTCGCTGTTTTGGGTTCAATTTCATTAAACACCTGTTCTGCTAAGTCACCATCTTTCCATGTCCTGCAGTGACGCTGTTGCCCCTCACTGTTTTGTTTAAACCAACGTTCTTCGTAAAGTTCTTCAGGCAGAGGTTCTTCGTTGTTATAGAATGAAATTAGTTCTAAAAGACTTTGCAGTTGTGCAGCACTTATTTCCAATCCTTTTTGTTTCATAAGGTTATAAACGAAAACGGCGTCTTTTATTTCAGATTGTTTAATTAATTGTTCTAAAGTTTGGGCGGTAACGTCAGACTCTTCAGTATAAACTTTTCTGGGCGCAAAAGCTTCTATTGGTGGTTGAGCCTCTTGGTGCTTAGAAATGAAACAAATGTCAGTTTAAAAAAATATTTTTAATAATTCATATTCTTACTTGAAATAGATTCCTATGTTCTTCTGTAATCCATTTGGCTGCTTTACGGCCGGATTCCTGAGCCAGGGCATATGTTCTTTTGGCAACGTTTGATGTGGGTATCAAAAAGGGATCATCATGGTATATATAGTGAGGTGCTGTCGGGTCTCTTTTCACGGTAGCAGACAAGGCTTGTAAAATATCCGTAGGTGATCTGTGTATACGTTTGGGTATTACAATTTTTTCTTCCGTGCTGTTTGCACCACTCGCCGCGAAATTCCTAATCTTTTTTAATATAAGTACATTTTTAGGTAACTGTTGAAAACGTCTCACAAAATGCATTATATTTGATTGTAATTTTTATATATTTTAATACAACTTTAACAAAAAAAAATTGCGAATTTAATATAGAAGCTGATTATAAAATAATCTTTCAGAAACATACGGACCAACCTAGAGCACAAAGCCAGTAATTGAGAACTGCGGCGGATAATTAAAAATAATTGCGGCGGATGCTAGAAGTCGTCTCATACGGATGGGTGAATTAGACGTGGGTGAATAAATCAAACTCAGGCCAAAACGTGAAAAACCATACCAGCTGATTTTGCTTACATATTTTTTAACGTGGTGAGTTTGAAAATATGTAAACATTAACACGTGCAAGTAATACTAGCGAGCGAAATGTAAAGTAGTATTTATAATTTTTCAACAAATTGGTACTATAATTAAGATCATGGACGTTTGATTTAATTTAAAATAAGTAAACTATATTATTATCGTGTACAGAGCAACTTTCTTCAGAAAATCTAAAGCACGTCTTTAGGTTTGCAATATACATTAATAGAATATAGCAATGGAAAGCTAAAAATATTTTCGTTCTAAAACCTAAACGAAACGATGTCCCACAAATTTGAACACAGCAATGAAAAGCTAAAACCAATAGGAATCGAACGACATAGAGTTTTTATTCAAAAAGACTTCAGTATAGGGGGTATTCACTAACAAACCTTCGCTTTTTCCCAAAATAAAGTCAAAATCCCCAAAATACTATTTTTCCCATATAACCTAAACGAAACGATGTCCCACAAATTTGAACACAGCAATGAAAAGCTAAAACCAATAGTAATCGAATGACATAGAGTTTTTATTCAAAGAGACTTCAGTATAGGGGGTATTCACTAACAAACTTTCATTTTTCGCAAAATAAGGTCAAAATCCCCAAAATACTATTTTTCCTATAAAGCCTAAGCGAAACGATGTCCCGAAAATTCGATCACGGCAATGGAAAGCCTAAAACAATATTAATTGATTGGCATATAGTTATTATTCAAAAAGACTTTAGTATAGGGAGTATTCATTAACAAACTTTAAATCTTACAAAAAAAAATACGTGTTAATAAAATCCAACGACGAAAACAAAAAATGACAAAAATTGTACCTTAATAACTTAAACAAGTACAATAGTGCAGGTTTTCCATCCCTGTGTCAGTAATTTGTTGCCACAATTCATAAATTTTTATCTCATTCAGATAAGGTAACACTGCTGACATTAATTCACCACCATAGAAAAAAAATGTAAACAAAAACAGCTGTTAAGGTTTGCCGTTTTTTCAGAGTTTGATTTATTCACATCGATGTAAATTAATAGGTTCGTATCGATTTTTGTTTTTGGAATGTTTTCGTAGATTCTTACGTTACTTAAGTCACAATACATATATAAACATTAATACGTTTTATGTATTTCGTTGATTTTGTCAGATGATCCTTGCCAGCACGATACGAGTCCTCTAATACTAACACTACGTCATGACTAGGTACAAATATATTCGCACATTGAGAGACCGTGTTCAAAATTGGGGGAGAAAAAATATATGTTCATGGTCTCCTGTTTGGAGAATATGTATTGATGTTCCTGTTCAGTTTGAGCATAATTTATTTTTCTCTCATCGAGATTATTTCGATGCTCTCAGCATAGCACATATTTTGTTTGTTTAGTTGTGCGATCAATTGTTTGGACTACTCTGTTTGACCATGATCCGACAATAAACAGCGACAGTCTTTACTAGCCAAATTTCTGTGCGAGCAGCAAAATATACGTGGCTGAACATATGGTGAAGACGCTATGTAAAGCAAATCATAGCCTGTGTTTTTATATTATATTATAATATTGAAAAGACGAAATTTCTTAAGCAAAAAAAAAAAAAAAAAATACGTTATTTAAAATTCATACAAAAATCGACATTTTTAGTAGTTTATACTAGAGGACTGCATAATACGAGCTCAAAACTTCACATGTACTGCAAGTACTACATGAAGAAAATGTTGAACGTTCAGTTTGACAAAGAGAATTAAATTTGATGTGTACCTAACAATACAAATAGTTTAATATTATTTCTTTTATTATTCTTTCGTAATACTTATGTATGTGAGTAATTAATTTTTTTTGTGACTATTGGATTTTGGTGTAATTTTTAAATCAAGATATTTATATTACTTCTTTTATAATTTTTTTAATATTGATCTCTTATTTTAAAAATATTTCTATTAGTTATAAGTACCTTAAAAGCTTACAAAAATTTATTGAAATGTTTTATTTTTAGGTGAAATTAAATTTAATTATTCATAATAAAAACATTGATTGTATAGAGAAAAGATAATTATTTCGTATATTATAATGAAATTTTTAGGTTTTAGGATATTCACACAGTTTTAATTGCCTTTGTTAAATACAATAAATAAAAACTTTAAAATCTATTTTATGTACATACATGGTTTTCATTTTAGAATTTAATTGATATTCCTGTTTATGTATGACATAGATTTGGTTTTACCAAAACTACTCATGTTAAAAAAAAAGTACAAAAAAAGATGTTATAAACTAATTTATTTTTAATCGTGGGTTTTTACACCTTTCTTTACCTGTAAAAAATACCATCGCATCAATGTTTAAAAAGTCACATGTAGGAAAACCCTAAACTCCTTAAAAAACAACAGAGAAAATAAGATCTAATTGCTACCTAAATCAATTATTTTTCTTATAGATGTACATATATACTAATGTATGTATGCATATATTTATAGTTATAATTATCGTCATCTGCTGACTGGACTCTTTTTAATTTTGTCATGTATGTGTATAAATACTATGCGCATACTCATTGTATCGCAAAAAAGCACCATCATTTTTGCGTTACTCGTCTTTTCATGTTCACAAATTTTTATGTTCCTATTTTTATATGAACATTTTTTAGGAACACATTTTTCTGCGGCAACTTCTTGTTTGGGTTTGACAAACAACCCTTAAGCTCTCTTCTCAGCTTGTTTTCTGAGAGAAAGAAAAAGTAGTTACTCTATTTGAAAAGTAAAAGAACTTCTCATGTACAACAAAAACATACTGCATGCAGACCTCTAGTTCATACTTGGGTAAAGAGTATATAAAATTCTGCTCAGTCGTATATATGTAGCTCTTTCACTTGTTTTCTTTTTTTTTTTTAGAAAATCGTATTTTATCAGTTTTAATTTGCTTTTGAGTTTGTAAACACGTCTTATACCTTGTACGGTATGATGAAACCAGTTTTGTATTTTGATGAACGCAGTCCTCCCGCACGTAGTGTTTTAATGTTATTAAAGACTCTTAATATTGATGTGGACTTAAAATTGATTGACTTGTTTAAGGGTGAACAATTAGCGCTGAGTTTTAAAGAAGTAATAAATTCAATGAAAGAAATTTTTATACTTTATTAAACATAATTTTTCAATTTCAGATTAATCCCGCTCATACTGTTCCTACCTTTGTCGATATTGAAGATGATCTAATTTTAACCGATTCGCATGTAATTTTAATGCATTTATGCGAGAAACATCCAACAGATAATTCGAAGTTATGGCCTCAAGAGTACAAGGAACGTATGAAAGTGACTAATATGCTGTTTTTCGAAGATTCTTTAATATTTCGACGTGACAGTGAAATGTTGGTAAGTTTAAATGTAATAAAAAAACATTTACTAATATGTTTGTTCCGCCAGAAATATACATAATATTCCATACTATGTATGTAGTAATGTAAAGATACCATCCATATAGTAATATAATTACTAAATTCGATTTTCGAAAGAAAAAAAATAAAAAAAATATTGCTAACAAACATTTTCTTACATTTAAGTCTGAAGTTGTTTGCAAGACGCATGTCAAAGCCGATATGTCGCATCATCAGTGTAAAATTCACGAAGTCTACGATATGTGTGAAGTTCATCTGAAGAAACACAAATATTTAGCTACGGATTATGTAAGTATTATCTATGCATGTATGTACATACAGTCTGTCAATAATGAGTTTGCACATTGAAAATAAATACGGTTTTGTTAGATTATTCGCTAATATATTATACTTCTTATAAAAAAAAATTTATTTACATATATCATAATTTTATATATATTTAGAGAGATCCCATCGAAAAAAATTGTACTTAGTTTGAAATAAAAAAAGAAATACAACAAAACCAAATTCAAGCTTCATTTCACCTTGTCAATAAACTCTTTGCACAAAAGTTTTACTGCGTATTTTGGTCTACGGGAAATATTTAAAACGTTGTTTTGAGAATATCTAATATTTGGTATGGTAACCTTTTGCATCGACCACACGCTGCAGGCGATTTTTCATTGAACCTATTAACTTCTTTAGGTCATAATTTGTTGGAATTTTCCGCCACTCTTCCAGTTCTGCTGATTTAAGCGATTTCATATTTTTTGGCTGACGTTTAGCGACTTGTTTTTTCAAATACACCCAGGATTGAGGTCAGGACTTTGAGCAGGTGTATCGATTACATGTCCACAGGTATACAGCAGCCACATTCGCACAATGTGGGACTTGTGCTTTGGATCATTATCTTGATAAAATTTAAATTGTGGTTTGTTGTCTCTAATGAATCCAAATTCCTGTGCACTACTACGTAAATGAGTCCGTAAGATGTCCAAATATTGATGAGCATCCAGCGTCCTTGACTAGATATACAGCCCCAGATCATAATGGACATTTTTCCAAATTTTACAGTTGGAATGATGTTTTGTTGTTTTAGAGATGTTAAAGGCTTTCGCCACACCCTAGATGGTCCATCGTTGTAATACAACATCATATTCGTTTCATCACAAAATATGACATCGTCCCAATAATCATTCGGATGTAAAACGTTCAGAGTAGCGAAGGAAAATCGCTTGTCTATATTTGCTGCTGACAGCAGTGGTTTCTTTCTTGCTATTCTTGATGAGTATTTATTTCTTATTAAAGTTAAACGCACTGTTTCATGGCTAACAACAACACCAAGTTCTTTTAACTCTGCCGCAAGCGATCTACTGGAAATTTTAGGGTTTTGGGCCAATTTTCTTATTATTAAACGTTCAGCACGTTTGTTTATCTTATTTTTTCGCCCTCCTCCTTTTTTTAATTCCAGTTTGTTCTCCTTTTCGGCTCGATTTATTACGTCATAAATTGTTCTCCTTGAAACTGAAAACATTTCTGACAACTCCTCCGTACTTTTTCCTAGTTGGCGATTATAATAGATCAATTGAATAATTTTATATGATAATCTTTTTCCTAGCATTTTGAATAATTTTGATTGTCACTTTACGAAACGTATATCACAAAAATTAAGATCAAGCTGACTTAAATGCTCATTGATATGAACAATGCACGCATTTTGTAACGGTAAAGTACCGCTTATTTGAAAAAAACATTGAAAAATAGAAGTTGTGCAAATAATTTATTAACACTAATGCAAACAAAACATTTTTGTGCAAAGAGTTTATTGACAATGTGAAATGAAGGTTAAAATTTTTTTTGTTGTATTTCTTTTTTATTTCAAACTAATTACAATTTTTTTTCGATATGATCTCTCTAAATATGTACAAAGTTATGATATATATAAATAAAATAATTTTTTTTAATAAGAAGTATAATTTATTGGCGAATAATCTAACAAAACCGTATTTATTTTCAATGTGCAAACTCATTCTTGACAGACTGTACATACATATGTATGTGCTTTTAAAGTTCTATCAACATTTTGAGAAATAAATGAATATCAATTGACTTATTTGTATAGTTTATTCAAATAACTCCCCAAATAAAATCAATTCAGTGATCACGTTTCATTTATTAGTTAACAATAGCTGATATTTCTGCCGTAACCACATTAAGCACCCTTGATCTAATGTTTCCACTTACTGGTGCACAGTGGCCCTCATTAACTTCATGGCTGGATGTTATGAAATCTCTGCCTGAATACGAAATTAATCAAAAAGGTTTGCAAGAATTAAAATCCGCTGTTGAAGAGTATGGAAAATTTAAATTTCCACTAGAAAAATAAACTGCCGCAGTATGAATAAAATATCGTTAAGCAAATATGTACGTGATGGAAAATAATTTTGTAACTTGTGGTTTTATTTGTATAAATGCATTTTTGTTTTTCAATTATTTCGTATATTATAATGAACTTTATACGTTTTAAGATATTTCATACAGTTTTAATTGCCTTTGTTAAATACAATAAATAAAAACTTTAAAATCTATTTTATGTACATACATGGTTTTCATTTTAGAATGTTAATTGATATTCCTGTGTATGTATGAAATAGATTTGGTTCTACCAGAACTACGCATCGTAAAAAAATTGTTTTTTGTCTTCATGTAACAGCCAGTCTACAAAAAAAACATGTTATAATTTAATTTATTTTTAATTTATTTAAAATTGTCCAAGCTTGAAGGTCTTTTTTTAAAAAATTATATTTTTATTCTTCGATATCAGAGCGGTTAAATAAGGCTGAATTTTTTGATAAGGAGAAATACAAAATGACTTTCAAAGTTTATAATACTTTGAATAGATTGTTTGGTAACACCAAAGATAGGATTCATAAATTGGATAAAGCAAATATAGTTTATAAAATTCCTTGTAAGGGAAATGATCAGGAGACTTGTGATAAGGTTTATGTAGGGACAACAAAAAATAAACTTAAGACTAGGATAGCTGGACATAAATCAAATCTTAATTGCAGACATTCCCTTAATACAGCATTATCTTCTCATTGTTTTGAATCAAATCATTATCCTAACTTTGAAAACGCATCGGTTTTAAATACAGAAATTAATTATAAGCGTCGTTTTATATTAGAAATGTTACAAATTGTTAATACACCTAGTACACAAAGAATTAATTTTAAGGCGGACACGGATAATGTTGCACAGATTTATAGACACTTAGTTCATAGAATAAGATAGTTAATATAAGTATGTTTTTAGGGGTTTTTGAATTAATGTTAAGTTTCGTTAACTGTATTTACATTTTTTAAAATATTTAAAAAAACCTCATGTTATTTTTGTTTTATGTTAACTTTGGACAATTTTTGAATTTTTGTGACAATATTTTTTTCATTAATATATAATTGGTTCGTTATTTTTATTTCCTGATGATGCTACACAATGGAGTAGCGAAATATCGAAGAATAAAAATATAATTTTTTAAAAAAAGACCTTCAAGCTTGGACAATTTTAAATAAATTAAATTTAAAAAAAGGTCAAGAACAGCTATAATTTTAATTAATTTATTATTAATTGTGGGTTTTTACGCCTTTCTTTATCTGCAAAAAATACACACGCATCAATGTTTGAAAGGTCACATATAGGAAAAACCTAAACTCCTTAAAAATCAACAGCGAAAACAAAATCTAATTGCTGCCTAAATCAATTATCTCTTTTAGCTACATACATATTTGTTATGGATGTATATACAAATGTATGTATGTATATATTTATATGTGCGTAATTACATATGGTTATAAATACTATGCGCATACTCATAGTATCGCAAAAATGGAACATCATTTTTGGGGTACTCTTCATGTTCACAAATTTTTATGTTCCTATTTTTGTATGAAAATTTTTTTAGGAACACACTTTTCTGCGGCTACCTACCTTCTTGTTTGGGTTCGACAAACAACCCTTCAGCTCTCTTCTCTGCTTGTTTTCTGAGAGAAAGAAAAAGTAGGTAATTCTTGATTTCATATTCCGACAGGGTGTTTTGATGTAGAATTTAGGAACGAATTTCCGTCATCCCTTGTCAAGTTTGGTTTGGAGACAAACCGGGTTCGGCTATGTGTCATCTTCAGTGTCATTCGTTCTCCAAAATTCTACATCAAAAAGTAGGTACTCTATTTGAAAAGTAAAAGAACTTTTCATGTACAATAAAAACATGATGGATGCAGACCTCTAGTACGTATGCGGTCGGTTGAATTTTTATTTCTTCCTCTTTAAGTTATCTATAATTTTATTTTCAGATAAATGGGTATTGAGTAAGTATCGTTCCTGGCTCATTTACTCATATTAATATATTTTTCCATTCCAATAAGCATCACCATATATTGAAATTTAACATAAAATTTCACCAAAACTTATAAATTTTGAAAAGAAATTAATTTCACTAATGTATTAAAATTTTATCAAATAAATCGACATTTTTTTAAAGAGCGGTAAGTCACCAACAAATCAACATAATATTAAATTTAACCAAAAATCAAAAATTCGTATTTCACAAAACAACAAAATTTTATCGAAAGCACGAAATTTCACATATAAAAAAAATCGACAATTTACAAATTGCACAGGAAAAAATCCCTAGTTCTCACGCATTTTTAATAGTTCATATCTGGATGAAGGGTATATAAAATTCGGCTTAGCCATATATACATATCGTCACGTGAAATACACTTTTAGATTTTTTACAGAAGAAGCAAAAAACGTCCGTTTGACTTGTATTTTTCTGAAACAGGAAGACGTAACTACACTTATGTAAGTAATTTTTGGATGTACAAGCAATAATGGTAAAGTTTCAAAGGTTTTTTTTTAAATAAAAATACTTATTTTTTATTTAAGTTGCTACATTTTATTGAAAAATGGGAAAAAGATGCATGACATTTCTTTTTAGACTAACAAAACCCATGTAAATATGTATGTATGCAAAAAATTAGCAGGCGATTAAAAAGAACTCAAAAGCAAATTATATGATATTAGAAATGAATACAGTCATAAAAGTTATGACAATCAGCTCGTATCAATGGTTTTAGGTCTTGGAGATGTTGCCACTTTTTCTTCGTTATTTTATTTCTCTGAGTATGTAGTTGAGTGGGCTCCCGATCTAAGAATTTTCACCTAGTTCTTTGTGGAAGTAGCTCGTAATAATACCAGTGCAATCATATGCCAAAGCACGAATCAAAGTCAAGAAAATATTCATGGCTTAAGTGATGCACTTGTAGGGGAAAGGGATGTTTTCGAGCTTCTTTTGTTAACTCTACCAGTTGCGATGGTCTATAATTGATTTTTCTCTGAATTAAAGAGTGAGTTGATTTACACTCCATTTTAGTGTGACCAACTATTAAGTATTTGTGTTCAACTGTTAAATTTCTTTGCACGCATAAAGATAACAGATCATTATATCAGATAACATTTTGATTTTGGTGAAAGCACCCAGCAGAATAGATAATAATATGATTTGTTTCAGGAAGTTTATTAATTACATTATCTAAATGTTTTATTATAATTGTTGCAAACGTAGATGCGAAGACGTGGCCCTCTGTTTCATCCCAAACATAATTATCTGATTCATGGGTGGTTACATTATAAATTGTAAAGTTATGCACTTGTAATTTCATTTTGTAATACGAAGCATTTGCGTTTGATTTAGGAAGCGATTTCACTGCTTGCATTTCTATACAAAAAAGTAGACATATTCCTGATTTCGCGTTTTCAATGTCGTTTACCTCTCATTTCTATTTCTTTTCTATGACTGTCGAATTTATCCTTTGATATGTTATTTGCTTTGTACGATATACACAAGTCACACTGATCATTTCTCGGTTTGAATATTGAGTAATGAATGACGTTCTTTTAAATTTTCCATAAAATTGAGAACAGATATAGGGGCAATTCGATTTTCGCTTTGTGCTTTATATTCTAATGAATATAGTTCATAGATTTGAGGGTAAGACTTAAAATTTGATTCGAAATATAATTTGTTTTTATATTGTCGACGATAATGTGACTCCAACTTTGGAATTTAAAAAAAGCGGAGTCGATTTTCATATTGGGAATGTTTTTTTTCGCTCAGATCTTATTAAAGTTTGGTTGGGTGTCAGAACTTATTTGGTTACATTGCAAACCACTGGAACTTATCCAGAGTCTCACCATTTTCTCAGATAAGCCTAATGTTGGAAGAAACATCTTACTACAAACTTGTACACTTTTTGTATTGTGCTTTAAATAATAGCACTTTGTATTCAAACGTCTAGAATTTTCTGCACAAATGCGTTTTCTAGTGCCTTGTCAGTTCCCACATTATCTCCCAAAAATGCGTAAATATTTGCTTTCGTAAATCTTTAGAAAAAATTCCGCAATGCCGAACTGAACTTTTTATACAAAATTTTGATGTACAAGGTTCTCCCATCTGTCTCGGCATTCTACCACAAATAAAATGTTCTTTGCACAAACTTTCATATTTTGTTGGTTTTCAAGTCTCTTATTTTTCATATTTTTTTTGCAATCACCACTTTCAAAATAATTTTCAGGAATATATGTATTCGCAATCGCAATTCATTATGTACCACTCAAAAAACGATATTTTATACAAATTATTTCATATATTTTTTATAGCTTTAACACAGAAATACGTAGTAAAAATAAAACACGACAAACCTTTGCTTACGAGCTTACACAATACATATGTTTGATGATGTATGTAAGTATGTATGTACAGAATTAAATTCACATATTAATATGTCAAGTCGAATTTCATTATAAATTTACGTTGAAGCTAAAGTAGATTTATGCAAAGTTTTTTCCACTATACATTTCCATAAAGAGTACATACGTCCGTTTGCAGTAAGAAATAGATACTTTTGTAGTTACGTTCGTTTGAATTTCTTTGATAAATTAGTCATCTTCTAATTTTTTCTTTTTTATTAGTTTTAAATTGCTTTTGAGTTTGTAAACACGTCTTATACCTTGTACGGCATGATGAAACCAGTTTTGTATTTTGATGAACGCAGTCCTCCCGCACGTTTTAATGTTATTAAAGACTCTTAATATTGATGTGGACTTAAAATTTATTGACTTGTTTAAGGATGAACAATTAGCCCTGAGTTTTAAAGAAGTAATAAATTCAATGAAAGAAATTTTTATACTTTATTAAACATAATTTTTCAATTTCAGATTAATCCCGCTCATACTGTTCCTACCTTCGTCGATATTGAAGATGATCTAATTTTAACCGATGCGCATGTAATTTTAATGCATTTATGCGAGAAACATCCAACAGATAACTCGAAGTTATGGCCTCAAGAGTACAAGGAACGTATGAAAGTGTTGTAATAAGATTCTTTAATATTTTGACGTGACAGTGAAATTTTGGTGAGTTTAAATGTTATAAAAAACATTTACTAATATGTATATTCCGTCAGAAATAGTCTGTACTATGTAGGCAAAAAACCTAAAGATTTTATTTGTAGTAATAAGTTAATAATGTTGTTTTTCTTGAAATTAAATTTAGCAATAATTTTCCCTTCATTTATTTACATATTTGCTTACGTTGCGACTCGTATTGGTTTGTTGAACCAAACACATTTAAGTGGAACAACTAAATGTTTAACATTTAGGTTCTCATGTTACAGACACTTTGTTGGTAAGTTTGTTAATTTTAATTGTGTTAAGAAATAAATAATTTTATTAATTTCAATTGTGCTAAGTAATCAATAATTTTTGAACATAAATTTCCATATTATAAAAATTGAAACTTAAATAAAGTCAGTCGCAGTCAAGCACTCGAAAAAATAAAACGTGTGTTTTATTCACTGGCGCCCAACGAAAAATCCTCAAATAGGAGTAAACGAACATCCTTAAGAAAGATTAAAAAGATTAAAAGAATAGAATTAAATTCGAGAAGTTTAAAAAAAGCTTTGCTAAAAGTTCTGTTCAATTTAAATAAAAGAGAAGATATAAATAAATTGGTATAACTCCGCATCATAAAATAAATCTTGAAAATTTCAAATAAAAAACAAAAAAACTTACGAGTGTTTAATAAAAAAAAAAAAAAAGAACAAGGAGCTCATACAAAAAAAGGTTTAAGAAAAATGTATAACATTTTTTATAACTAAACAACTTAAAATAAATTTGCAACAACGGCTATATACTTGGATCCTCCTTGTCAACACTTAAAATCCTAATTTCTAAAAACTCTCAGTGCCTAGTGTATGCAACCAACAAATAATTGAAGAAGAAAGAGAGTCCAGTAACCAGGGTCATATCAACAACAAAAACCGTAAACTTTTCAACAGCACCTATGAAAACAAAAGCGGCAACATATTTACTGTTAATAAAGTTAAAAAAGTTTTCTATATTAATAATAAAAAATACTCACACTTATCATTAATTATCTATAACATTAGCTGTATGACGAGTGAGAAAGAGGCTATGGACGTATTAATACAAACATACAGGGACTATGCGTTAGACACCTTTGTAAGGGACTTAATAGGTGATCTTGCAAAACTCTTGATACGAGAACCGAATAGTTTACCACAAGCCTTTGCCTAAAACTTCAGAACAGATCATGCCTTAATTAAAAATCCCAAACCAAACATCTGGATTTGTACCTCACCCAACCTCCATCAACCCAAGAAATAATCAATACACAGTGCAATATCAAAACCCTTATTCTCAACCTTATTCTTTACAATACATGTACCCTGACAATAAACCTTTCCAATATACAAATCAATTTCATAATTCCCATAAATAATACCACAATAGTTTTCAAACACCCCCACCAAGACCAAACGCACCAAAACCGCAACCAAAACCCATCCCTGTGGAAATTGAATAGTGCATCCACTCTAGAAATGTTAATTACATTAACTGACCAAGACCTAATGACAGATTCATGGGAAAAGACCCATGTAATCATCTGTACTGAAAAACAAAAATTCCAGAGAACTTACAACATTCAAACTGATAGCAACGATATAGACGAAGAACTTCATTACAATCAACTAATGCAGTCATATGAGTCTGAAAACAAGTTACAACCACCAGAAGAGAATAAATTCGTCTTTGCCATATTTCGAGGCAAAGACAAACCATAGAAAAATTCTTAAAATTTTAGTTGATACAGGATCTAACAAAAACTATATTCAGATGTCATTAATGAAATAGATATTCCTAATGAGAAAGATTTTTTGCGAATTCCGCCAGAGGAAAGATCCTTATATCCCATCATACGTTGATAAATCTATTTGGACCAAAATCTACGAACCTTAAGTTTTTCGATTTACCAAATTTTACATCTTTTCATGCAATATTGGGCAATGAGAGCCTTAAAGAATTATCAGCTGTTATCTAGACAGGAAAAAGTTTAATGACTATTAAAGACAATATCAAAATTAAGCTTAAACAATATGTTTCAGACAAGGTAAATAATATTTCACAAACCACAAGAAATATGCCAATAAGACAAAATCCTATGACGGAGGAACAAAAACTAAGAATAAAAAAATTAACAACAGAATTTCCAAATCTCTTTACCGATCCTAACGAGCGGTTAACCTACACAACTAGAGCGAAGGGCGAAATAAGAACAACAACTGATGATCCTGTTTACTCTAGATGCTATCCATAGCCAGCACATCTGCAGAACGTGGTAGAACAAGAAGTTAAGGAAATAATTGACCATGGCATTATTAGACCATCTAAATCTCCATACAACACACCGGTCTGGGTTGTACCAAAAAAGATGGATGCCTCGGGTATAAAAAATACAGAATGGTCATAGATTATAGGAAACTCAATACAATAAGTGTACCAAATCGATACTCAATACCAGAAATAAATGAAGTTCTATCACAGTTAGGAGAAAATAAATTTTTCAATATTTTGGATCTCAAAAGCGGGTTTCACCAAATCCCCTTACGGGAGAGGGATATTGCGAAAACTGCGTTTTCCATTAACAACGGAAAGTATGAGTTTACTCGACTTCGTTTTTGTCTAAGAAATGCACCGTCTATATTCCAAAGATGCTTAGATGATATCTTGAGAGAACATATTGGAAAAGTATGTTATGTTTATATTGACGATATCATCATATTTGAAAAAACTGAACAACGACATTTTGAGAACATTAGAAAGATTTTTAACACTTTGGAATCTGCCAACATGAAAGTACAACTAGACAAATGCGAATTTCTGAAACCAGACGTTCAATTTTTGGGATTCATTACATCTTCCTCGGTATGTCAGGATTTTATCGCCATTTCGTAAAGGATTACACCAAACTTGCGAAACCACTAACGGCTCTTTTAAGAGGGGAGAGAGGACAAATGTCCAAGTCTCTATCTAATAAAATAATTTTAAATCTTAATGATGAAGCAATAGAAGCGTTTAACAAAATAAAGAGAGTATTAACATCTGACGACATAATGCATTCATACCCTAGTTTTGACTAGGAGTTTCAGTTGACAACGGACGCCTCCAAGCACGCAATCGGTGCTATGCTGGAACAAGAGGGTAGGCCAATAACGTTCATCTCGAGGACCTTGAGTAAAGCCGAAGAACATTATGCTGCGAACGAAAAGGAAATGTTAGCAATAGTGTGGGTGCTCAAGAGTTTGTTTTATTCACTAATACAAAGATCTCATCCATATAATAATTTTCGCAAAGAACATGAAAATTAAAAAAAATAATATTGCTAACACCTCTTCTTACATTTTAGTCTGAAGTTGTTCGCAAGACGTATGCCAAAGTCGATATGTCGCATCATCAGCGTAAAATTCTCGAAGTCTACGACATGTGTGAAGTTCATCTGAAGAAACACAACTATTTAGCTACGTTGGCGTTAACTGTTAGAATTTACGGAAAGGTACGATTTACTGGTATGGAACAGGGAAGAAGAGGGGCTGAAAAGACTAACATCAATCTGTATTAAGTCCAGTTCATATCACGTTAGACTTTTTCTTGTGGGTGTTTTTTAAGTCGCAGGTCTATGCGTCATAAATTTAAACGGCCCTCAAAGGCACTTATTTCAAACGCTAGCCGCCCGGCGATATTATATTCAATATATAATAGCATCGATAAGCCTTTCAAACGCATAATTGTTTTATTGAAACTTAAACCGTACCGAACTAAAGCAATATGGGTACAGTAGGAAAGCGACTAATTATTCTATTTATATATGTAAGTCAAAGCAAATGTTAACCCATTGGGAACAATCATATATGTATTTTTTTTCAACGTTATAAGCTTTCTAAATTAAAAAATAATTGTCTTTCTATAGGGTATATGTTTAAATAAATCTACAGTTTCGTGCGCGATATGGCAGCTGGCACCGTCCTGCTTTAACCACATGTTGAACAGATTACATTTTGTTCAGTTGTGGCCCCAAGAATTCCGTTATCATGGTCCAGTAACGATTTGTTGACATATTATTGACATATTCCGCGAAGTTTGCGAGCAGTCACTGGAGAATAGGGTTTCTCAATGATAACGCATTCTATATTTGTGTACCGCCCCATTTTTAATAATCAGAACAATCATAGGTAACAGTTGCTAAATATCAGAGTTTTCACTTGCATGAAAAAAATGGCACAAAAGTTAAATAGTGCATTGTTATTGAGACATTCTATATTCTGCCATACTCTTTGGTGAATTTTATATCGAAATATATTTACTCAAGTATTGCAAAAATCTTAAACTGAGAAAAGCTGGCGTTAGTAATATTAAAAACTAATAAAAATTAATGTAATAAAATCCTAGTGCCCGGCCGAAGTCTTGCTAAGCCAAAGGCGGTTTTTAAAATATGTGCTAAGTTATATAAACAATATTGCCTTAAATCTTCAGCTGCTTTCTAATGGGTCATTATTATTAGAGTCTGATATAAACTACTTTTTCTACTCCCTAAAAACTATAGTTTTCGAACCGCTTTGCAAAATTTTATTTGATTTGAGGTTTGTATAAAAGCTGGGTTTTTTTAAACAAAAATTTGTACGCACTTATTAAACTCTCTATAACTTTTGCTTTCAGTCTGCTTTCTAGTTGACATCTGTGACACAAAAATTAATTTTTTTACAAACAATTAGAAAAGTTCTTCAATTAAAAATTTCTTTTTCGATTACTTAATAAATAAATTTTAGTAAAAATTAAAAAAACCCTATTTTTATTTGCCACATTAATGGATTCCGAATATAATTTCGCCGCAACGCCAACATTGTATTATGATGTTTTAAGTTCTCAATCTCGCAGCTGTCAAATGCTCATAAAAATGTTCAAAATTTGTGTTAATCTTCAGTTAACAGATTCAATGGCGGATATTGATTTCAATGAAACCTATACATGGGTATGGATACGATTCACAACAGTTTTGCTTTCAATTTACTAATATTTTCTTAAAAAATTTAGATAAATTCCTTTTGCAAATTACCAACATTGGTGGATGGCAATGTAACTTTGTGTAATGGACACTCAATTCTGATTTACTTATGTCAAAAATTCGCCCCATTGAATTCGCAAAATTTATGTCCTTGTGATTATATAACAAGATTAAAAATAACGCACATGCTATTCTATGATGGATATATTCTAAGTCCAACATTATGTCACTTATTGGTAAGTAAATACACTTATAAGGTTAGGTAAAGTCGTCATCGGCAATCGCCATTTATGCAAATCACTTCTACTGTGTCTTCACAAGATTGGTTTCATTAGGATTACCTTCAGGTAATTGACCAATAACAAAGTTAATCAAACAAGTAACCCTTTTATCAAGTTCGATTTCAACTAAAAGGACTCGACATATTTGGTGTTCGCAATCAACAATTATTGACATTGAAGGGATTGAACGTTTTTCTTTATATGGCGGCAAGTCCTTCGCAAATATCAAAATATAGTTCCATTCTAATCGCTTTAGTCACTATATTCTAATCCTCTTTAGACGCCTACATAAATAAGTGCATCAGTTAGGCCACAGTACTATTGCCACGCGAGAATTAGACTAAGATTTTTCTTCAGCAACTTCCGGTTCGTGCAAGTTGCTGCCAAGAAAAGTAACATACGTAAGTTTCACGAAGCTGTGTCACCTGAGAATGTGTTTCAAATTACCGAAACTTAAAGAACTATAGCCCTTTTAAGAAGCAACAATAGGAAGAGATTTCCGTGTTAAATCTCTTCCTCTAAGAAAGCTCCTCTAATATTGATGATAATTATTCTACTTTTATCAGGGAATGTAATTATTTTTATTTAGAAAATTACTTTTTAATGATCACTTTTCAGGTTTTAGTTTTCGCTTAAATAATAATAGTTATCTCTTTGCTTGGAATGTAGTAGTTTTTTTTTTTATATTTATTATTTGCTTAGAAAATGTACACTGGTGATAATATTGACCCTAAAGCATCAAAATATCAGTTTTTGGGCAGAAAATCATCTTTAAAAATTACTGGGAACAATAACCTAACCAATTTACTTGCGCGAGCAAACTTCAATTGCCATTGTAAACATGTTGTCCCAACTGGTAGGAGAGGGAAACTTATATAAAGCTTCTCTACGCAGGTGACAAATACCCGGAATCAAAGTCCAAACCCACACGGAGAAGAATTATCGGCTCATCGCAACTAGACTTGACGCTGCAAAAAGGGTTATACCTACCGGCTAAAAAGTGCAAAGGGTTTCATAGTTGTTATAAAAGCCATTCTCCCTCAAGAGAAAATAAAAAGTGCTATAGACGAAGAAGGGTCAGAACATAGCGGCAGTGCACCATATACTACACATGGATAAAGTTCCGCAAACTATGTATAGTGTTGAAATTGTATTTAACGTAGCAACTCATGTAAAATCCAAAAACGCCGTTTACCCTACTTACAACTTACGCTACCTTCTCAACAGACGAATAACTGTAGAAGAGACTTTAAAACGTAATGGTCCACGTCAGTGCAGTAATTTCCAAAAACTCTGGCACACTAAAACATATTGCAGGTTACCTTCGGTATGCGTTGTTTGCGGCCATGCCCACCGAACTTCGGAATGCAATTCCTCCAAAAGATTTAGAAACTGGAAAAAACCACATTGCAAACTTTAGGAGCTGTAGTGTCTATCAGTATGTGAAAAAGTCGAAAATAGTACGAAAACCCGAATTTGAACAATTTAAGGCTTCCCAATGCCCCAGCTCCGTGCAGGTGCACAACCCAGTAACGTTCCACACACTAAAACAAAATATTTCTATGCACAAACATTAACAAATCATTTAACTAATGTTAATGTAAAAAGTAATGCGCAAAAACATTCATATGCCCATGTCTTAAAAGAGGTCGATCAAATGCCATCTACGAACAATTCGAGCTCAACCCATGCCCTGCGCAAACATTGAACACTTTTATGACAACTATGCAGGGTATGTTTCAAGAAATGATGCACATGCCTCTGAAAATTTTGCTCAGAAAAAAATTAATCAGTTGAAAAAATGCTTCTGGAACGCTAATGGGCGCTCGTAGAATAAAAATGAGGTAGAACATTTTCTGCTAACGCAGGAAATAGACATACTTTTAGTCTCTGAAACACATTTCACTCTAAAAAACTACTTTATATTCAATGGATTTTCCAGATCCGAGTGGATGGGGTGGATGTGGTGGCACCGCCGCAAAAACGTAAGGCACTATCTCATACCAGGATTTACCGAAAACTTTTTACAAGTTACCACTATAAATATAACTGATTTTAAAATTGCAGTCTCATCTGTGTATTGCCCCCTAGACATAAGATTGATCACGATTAATTCGCCAAGCTCTTTGATATATTGGTTCAAAAGTTTTTTGCAGCTGGCTGCAATGCTAAGAACAATTTTTGGGGCTCTACACTTCTTGGCCTAAGAGGGAGATAGCTATACAATACAGTTAAAGCAACTATGCTAGATGTCGTATCTGGAGGTGAACTCACCTTCTGGCTAACAGACTTTAACAAGCTGCCAGACCTTATCGATTTTGTCTTTATAAGAAACAGAAGACGAGATCAAATGTTAGTCAGTTCATTCTTTACTTTACACGACAATCTCTCCATCGCACCTGAAACTCTTCTTAACCAAATAAGAACACGAATTGTTTGAAAAATAAAATGTATGTGAGCTCTCACAAATTTCAGAACATTGCTCGACTGATTCGACTGATTTTCAAGCAGCTGTGGATTATTTTTACAGTCGTCCTGACGCAACACCAACAAACCACAAGTAAATTGAAATTCGTCGAGTCATCAGCTGATATACAGATTCTTGTCAGGGAGAAAAGAAGGCTTAGAAGGCAATGTCATAATAGTCCTACTTCAGACATAAAGTTTAAAATGATTCCGCTATCGAGAGCTACTTAAAAAATCTGGATTCAACAAAAAACACGGATTATAGCCTGTGGAAAGATGTAAAGCACTTACATTGTCCTATTGCCTACGAATCGCCACTAAGGGTTGAAAATCGCACTTGGGCTAAAAACTCTGACGAAATAGTAAATGCCTTCGCAAATCATTTGGAAAAAGTTTTCATACTGTCTCTGATCCCATGAAATTTCGGCTATCATTATGCATTATTATAAAATCAACAATTAAAACTATAGACGCGAGAAAATTGCCCGGGCCTGATCGTATTACTAATTTTGCTGCTAGAATTTTACCATTCGTATTTAATGCCATGTTGCGAGTTGGCCCATGCTCTTGGAAGATGACTGAAATCCAAAACCAAGGAAGAAGCTAAGTCAGATAACGTCATACAGGCCTATTCGGTTGCCGTAAATTTTATCAAACTTGTTTGAAAAATTATTTGTTTCGTGCTTAAAGCCTTATCTTACAGAGTTTTGGAATATGGCATTCAGCTGTAGGGTACTGCCTGTGCATAAAACATCCAGAAGTTACAGAGAAGACAGTCTATGATTTTACGTCTTATCGTGTGCGCCCCCTGGTAAATAAGAAATCCAACAAGTTAAAACGTACACGTCCAAATACGTAAACAAACTAGTCGCACATCCCAACACTCTAGCACACAATTTATTGCAATTTGACGGCCACCAGAGACTAAAAAGAACTGACACATTGAGCCTGGCGAGGCGGCTCTCTCTACACAATAGAAGATAATTTATTAAGATTGGAATACGAAAAATTAGTTATTACATTGGTAATAACTAAATATACATAAGTATAAAAAAAATCAGTTTGGTTTTCGGGCAAGGCCATAGAATTGTCATCATTATTGTATTGGCATTTGAAAATACGGAATACTGTTCCGCTTTGTGTATTGATATTTCCCAGGCGTTCGATAATGGCTGGTTCGATGGGCTACGCACAAAATTAAATCGAGTTCTCCTTGAAAACTCCCACACGCTTCCTAAGAGCTATTTGACAGATACAACGTTTAACGTTTGGAGACGACATGGCATTTGTAAGTGTTCACCAAGATCCGAAAGTTGCATCTGAACAACTTCAGTCTCATTAATGAGCTAGAGTACTGGCTAAAAAAAGTGGAGAATAAAGGTAAATCGACCAAATGTGATGACATAACGTTTTCTCTCAGAAGGCGAGATTGCCCACGTATAACAATTACAAATACCACGGAAATCCACGTTAAATATTTGGGTATCCACTTAGACCGACGCCTGACTTAGTCCCGCTAAACAACAAATCAACTGCACTGTTTAATAGGTCCTAACTCAACTCTGGCTTTGAAATACAAAGTTTTTTTATATAAATCTATTAATAAACCAATCTGAACATATGACATACGCAATGAAAATATCCATAGAGTCCTAGAAGTTCCTACTATCCAGCAAGAAATAGGAACATGCTTGTGCAAATACATAAGCAAATTAGTGGTCCAGCCAAACACTTTAGTACGCAATTAATTGAAATTTGATGGCCACCAGAGGCTACAAAATACTGACACATTGAGCCTGGCGGAATTGCTCTCCCTACACAATTAGCTTGATAGTTTTTTTTTTTATTATTAAGACTTGAATACAATAAATTAGTTATTACATTTATGATAATATATAATATTTTAGAGATACGATTTGAATATTTATTGTGAATTTCTTTTGGAAAGATTCAATAAAATAAAAATTAAAGCCAAAAAAAAAAAACAAGTCGGGAATTCACCAGAAAACTAAAAATACATTAAAATATTAATATTTCACCAAAAAATATTAATTCCAAACATTTTAAAATTTTACGAAACCAAGTTGTAGTTAAAAAATTGTAAATTACCAAAATAATAAAATAAATTACCAAAAACAGAATTTTCACAAACTCAAAGGCTGAAATTGCGTTGAGAACTCTAAATTTTATTAAATATTAGAAATTTTACAAAAAATCCAATTTCATTTTTATATACCATTCTCAAACAACCGAGAATTTATCAAAAATTGGTCAGTATTCAGAGAGCAGAGAAAATAGAAAAACAAATCGAAAGATTTGGCACTGCTGAATATATAGAGTTCTCTTGCTTGTTAAAAGTAGACTTGATATTGTTTGAACTTTATGGAGCTTTGCCAACTGACTAGAAAAGAATCCGATGTTTCATCTAAATTTAATTAATTTCTCTTCCTTTAGACCGACATCTTTCTAGTTAAATATCCCAATTTCAAAGTGGAATATCATAGAAGTAAAGTGTCAAATGTCTATAACTCTCTAAATGCATTTTTATGTGGTCATTCATATATGATAGGAAATCGTGTAAGTTCTTCAAGTATAAATTTTAAATTTTATATCGTGTGAATTTGACTTCATAAAATGTGTGTTTTGCTATTAATATTCCAGATGAGTATTGCCGACATTTGCATCGTTTCAACAGTGAGCGCTTTAAACATAATTTTTCCTATTGACTACGAAAAGTTTCCAAAACTATTTGATTGGTATCAATGTTTAAAGAAAATGGAATTTTATACTTGCAATGATGAGGGCATTCAAAAAATGCGCTATTTATTAAGGAACGTTGGTAACTTTCCGTTTCCTTCGCCATTCTGGAATCAAAGTAGTAATTTTCAAGTGCCTAAAATGGGGTTTCAATCAATGTGCGCCAGCAATGCGAGTGTCCTGAGTAACAGGAAGGAAGAACATACAGTGAAACCAGTAGTTTCAAGGGAAAGTAATAAAAGTTTGTTGAAGGCCTGTGGCTTAGTTGCAGGCAATAAAAACGACACAGCAAAATATGAGCCAGATTGGGTTGATAAATACTGTATAACTGTTTGCCAGTGCAATCGTGGTTGTTGCAGAGTTGCAAATAAAGCTAGTAACAACCAGATGCATCACTTTAAAAAGGAAGACGTTAAAGAAACAATCAAAATATACAAAAGGCTAAAACCTTGTAAGTATAAATATGTGGATAACATTAATAAGATTATATTTGTATTATTAACCGCGACTTGCGCGGTTTTCTCGTAGTAAATATTCACTAGCCGTATCGCTAACCAAACGAATGTTACTCCTTTTTCATCTGATACACCACAGATTATGTTTGTAAAGTCTAAAGCTACTAGCTTGTCCTGGGATGAAATTAGCAAACAATTTTTTTTGTTAAATTAAAACATGATTTCGTTCAAAAATTTAGAAACTATAAAAGTATTTAGGATTGAAGTTATTATTATAGTTATTTTGAAATTAAAATGGAGCTAAGATTAACTTCGCATGATAAGAAGGCTTCAGGCTTTTCGAAAAAAATATTGGGAGGAATAATAAAAATTGGCGCTCTTGCTAACAGTAATTAAGAAAAAGATAGCAAAATTGGTTCACCACCAGCGGTACATTTAATAGACCCAAGTATATATAGTTTTATCCGACAGATCCTCCTACACGTTAATCGATTTTAAAGAGCCAGAGTTAGAATTTTGGCAAATGTAGAGAACTGAACGGGTAACGTAAATATTTGAAATCGGGCAGGGAGATACCCTGCATCAATTTATCTCTTCATTTCAGTATTTACAAAATAAGTTCAAACAACAAATTTTGTTCTTCAACTATTATTTCTTGTACTAAATCGTCTAATTTTAAAAATGGTTTGTGCGGTTGACGTCTTATACGTCTTAATGGAAGTTCAGATGGTGCAAGACATCAGTATTCCTTGAGGTTCTACTTTATCCTTAATTGCTTCCATGAAAAGCAAGATATAATAGCAATAGATAGTAATCGTGCTTCAATTATATCCATGCATCAATATTTTATGATGAAGGAACCGTTTGGGTGAGTAAAATCTGAAGACAGATAATGATGTGAAAAATTTAGACAAGTACAAGTGAGGTACCCCTAAGAACTAATCGATTTGACCGACTTTTGCTACGAGTTAAATTTTGCGCCTTGTCGGTATTTTAACTTTTAAGTGGAGCTGCCATACAAAATTATGTATATACATATATATATATATATATATATATATATATGAAGTGATATCACTGAGCAGTCACCGTCCTGTCTGCACTTATTGCATCATAGGTGTAGGTGTAAAGCTTATCCCCAAGGCTGGCATGGAGTTACTCCTCGCTATATTATCCCCTGCCGAGAATTGATGGTTTTGCATTTTTAAGCAACGTCATATTCATCTTGCATCGGAAAACCAAATTTGGCGACGAGGGCCATTTTTGGATAATTGACAACTTTAATAAGCAAAACTGTTGCATCTGGAACGAATACAACCCAGATGATTATCAGATAGTAATTCACAGCAAGTTAAACCAATTTATTTTGACCCGAATCAAACATTATAGACGTGAAAGACATTCTGCATTTACGCTTGGGTGTCTGCGATGGCCCCTAAATTGACCACCAACGTCAGGCGATTTTATGCCGCTACACATTTTTGTAGAGTTTTCTTAAGCTGTTGGTTTAAGCCAATAAGCTATATTGTTCCCAAATACTTTTTTTATATGGTTTAACGATTTTCCCTACAAATACTAAATTGCTACAAATGTAGACATCCTATCGTGGTCATATACATATGTTTTGAATTTAAAGCACATAAAGGTTAAATATATTTGATCAAAAATTTCTCCTTTAATTATTTATTTACAGGTAAAAGTTCAGAGGTCTCGTTTAAGATACCAGAATATCATAATCCATCACCCGCCACTGCAAAAATAGACAAGCCAAAAAGAGTTAAAATATATAATCAGCATGACAATGTCAGCACTGAAAATATAAAGAATTTTGATTTAAATGAATGTCAAGTGGCAAAATGTTACGCTTGTCAATGTCATAAAATGTCCTCAAGAAGTGATAAAGATGGCAGGGAAAGAGATACAGGCAAATATAATGATAATAAACATGGTAGCAATACGAGTAAACTAAAGGCATCGAAGACTAGCATAACTACAGAACCAAAAACTGAATCCGAAAGTGAATGTGAAACAGGAAAAGAAAGTGAATTAGAATGCAAAACGGATACGGGACACCATATAATAATCCCTCGACATAGTGAACATAAGTTAACAAATCAAGAAGTACTAGACTTGCTGGCAAAAGTAAGGAAATTGGAAAAAATTTTAGGTAAGTTTTTATATATGTATATATATAATTAACTATTTTTGTACTTGTATTATGGGTGTAGAATTATCTGACCGAGCTCTGATGAACAAAAATAAAATACTTTCAAATGTTTCTTCAACGGATTCACTAACAAAAGCAAAAACCAATGTAGCACACAAGTGCACTAGTGCTTGCAGCCAAACATGTAACTGTGGAAGTCAAAGCCCAAAAGGTAAGCGTTAATGTGGAGAATCTCTACGCTACCTCACATTCTTATACCCACATTTTTAATAACAACTTTAGAAATAGAAGCCAAAAGTTCGAATACATCATCAAGTAGGAGAACTAAACTACAACAAGAACCAACACGATTAGCAGCTGGATATAATCCCAAACCCTTCAAAAGTCAATTCCTTAAACCGAGTTGTCCAATCGCATCTATAAACTTAAAACAAAATGCTCAAATTTCTGTGCATAACTTATCGCGAATAAATGAAAAAATTGCAAAAATAATTTATCATCTCTCTACGAAAAGTACAATAAAAAATAAAACTAATAATCGCTGTGATGACTGCTTCAAGAAGGGCAAAGTTATTAAGTCAAAAATACCTCGCTTGATTTCAACAAAATATGGAATAAAACGTAAAAATGATAACATTTCGAAATAAACTAAAGGGGAAATCGGTTATTGTTGTCTAAAGAAAGTGAAGTGACGTAATCTTAAACTTGCGTGTCGAAAAATTAAAGCCAATCCAAACATCAAGACTCTGTTATATCATTATGATTTTAGCCTAGACCACTATACAAAACAAGATATAAACAAGTAGAAGGTAAATAAATTGTCCTAAAATGTCTACAAATTTAATTTCTAACAATATCATCAACTGAGAACACACTTTTCTTGGAGGAATTTTATGGTCAATTATTTCGTTAGACTGCTGTTTTAGCATAATTCAGTTGAAGAAAACAATTTTCTTAATTTTTTACAGTGAAATAATTTTTAGCTCGTCTGAGCGTTTAATTCAGCCAAACATCATTTACTTATAATTTTTTTTAATTTGCTCGTATCTTCTTCACTGTATAACTCCAAAACGGTTGATGTTATGTACAAAATTAATAGGAAACGTTTATAGGAAATTTTCTCAGCTTTAACTTTAATGCAAAGCAATTTTAGGTAAAAGTTATAGTTTTCTTAAATATATGTATCAGGGCGAACTGTGCCCATTTTCAAAAGTCTGGTAGTTATTTCCCTCGATTGGGCTTTTTATGTCTTATTTGACAGGGCTATGTACAAAGTTTTTATTTAGGCTTTTTGGTTTCTTCTTAGAACGTTTTGGCACTCTGTGTTTTCTCATTTAGTGTCCTTCCAGTAAACTTTTCCGGCAACACTGCTATTTACCTGCATATATGAAGCATCAGCCCCTCGTATACACTTTTTACGGTTTCTACTAGAGATGGGTTTGTAAGAAACTTTTCTCTTACGAGTGTAAATGCTCACGAGCAAAACTCACGCACGAGCTTTAAATTTTTGACCACACTAACGCATGAAAACTCGCTCTGAGGAAATACGAAAAAACATGTTGAAGTACATACATACAGTATTCAAATATTCTTTCATAAAATGTCGGGATATCTAAAGTGTATTTATGGGTTTTCAGAACTTCTGCAGCTTTCGTGTCTGTTGTTTAATGCCACTTGTATAAGTTTTGCATTCATTTATAGTAATGGAAAAATACTCAAAATACGCACTGCAAAGACTTTTTGTACTTACACTCATGCATCGCATGAAGAAAAATATTCCTATCACGCATGCTTAGACGCGATTTCAGTCATACCGTGAATGGTGCACAGCTGTAGTCTCTACCAATTTTAAACCAAGTTTAGTATGGTGTCTAACTGGGTAGTTAATAGAAAAACCAGGAAAAACCCGTAAGGTGATACTGTTAGTCAATGCGAGAGGTAAATCTTTCGAAAGCCGAAAAACAAGAGCAATCAAGAAGTTTTCTTGCCTCACACTATAGGATACAGGTGTCTAATGAAAATGGAACGACTTCAAAACGATACAAAATAAATAATATATTTTAAAAACGAAATGGAAGTACTTTAAGAGGTTTTAAATGGTTTCGTTTTAAAAATCGAACTACTGCTACGAGTAGCTAACACGGAGACTAATGGATTTAATATAAAATTTTGGAACTGTTTATTTACTTTATCAGCTATTGTTATTAGAAAAAAGTATTCGTTATCTTAGGGGAGTACTGCCGCATTCTTCTAACATTAATCAAACACTTTTATTGTCTTCGGATCAATAAAGTCGTAAAAAATACGGATCTTCTAAATTTCTTAGCCAATTCATATAAAACAAATTGCAAATATAGCAAAAAAAAACAAAATTAATCTATTTAAAGGAAGCCAATATTCGCCGTATCATTATGGGGACACTTGTCGAATATATTCTCTTCTGCCCCTACCAAGACAAAAAAAGATTATAGGTCTTTCTGACCCTGCCCTATGTGAGAGACTATTTACAGATTTATTTCATTTTAAAAACACCCTTTATGGTAATATATCGGAATATTTGGACCTTCTCCAAAACAAAATAGGGACCTCCACTTTTTTTACAAGAAGTTCTTTAAAATGTATGTGCTTTGCCAGGGTCGCGTGTCCCTTATGAACACATTCTTGAATGAGGGAATGCATATTTTACATCAGGTGCCGCCCCGTACTCTTCTGCGAAATTTTTTCAAAAGTTGTCTTAGGCACTCTAATGTGCTGTGTTTCTTTCTTTTTAACAAATTCCACATATGCTCAATAGGGTTGATGTGCAGTGAGAGCGCGCACGAATTAAAAATAAATAAAATCACAAAAATCCGTTTCTAACGTGCAACATACTAATCAAACGGAAGAAAAGGTAGAATATACTATATGTATAAATCAATTAAAATGGCCAAACTTTAAAACGAACTTTTACTAATCGATTTAAAAATTTGCTTATTAGATTTTTATACAAATTTTTCATTTGGTCTATATCCGTGGGTCTAAAGGGAAAATAAAAATTTAATAAAACTTAAAATGGAGTTTCCATATCTAGAAAATGTATGCATGAGTGTGTTGCTGCTTTTTCATAGCAAAAATTCGCTTTTATACCGATAAACTGGGTATGCCTTCATAAGTTTGATTACGACTACGGGAAATGGTTAATTGAACTCCCTTATCTATATTGAACGAGTATACATACATATATGTATACACTATTCAATAAGTTGCTTAATACTTCCAGGTACAGATAAATATAGGGTGATTTTGAAACGTTTGGGTTTAGCAAATTGAAAAAACAAAATTTTCAATAGTGAATGAAATGTTTCTTTGGCAGAATGCCTGGCATTTACTTTTAAAGATTATTTTATGTAAAGGCGTTCAGCGGCTATGCCGTATGTATTCCACACGTGTGCTCCAATTTTTGCATAACTTTTTTCAGCATTTCAACCAGTATCTCACCAATGGCAGCTGTAATGTTGTTTCCCAGGGGTGGAATTGCGGCTGCCTTGTCCCTGTATAGGAGAGACTTTACGTATTCCCACAAAAAATAGTATAGTGGCATCCAATGGACTGCTCCAAAACGTGAGATTAATTGCTCACCAAATTCGACTCATGATAGGCTTATGATATTGAATGTCACGGGGAATGTGGCAGCGTCTTGTTGAAACCACATGTCAAACAAAACCAATTCTCCTAATTTTGGCAAAAAAGGTCGGTAATCATCGCGCTGTACCTTGCTTCATTGACTGTAACGTTGTAATGTTCGTGGTTCTTGAAGAAGTACGGACCATCATTCAGGGTGCATTTGAACTGCCCCAGGCTGATTTTCCCACCAAATTCAGCAATTCTGTTTGTTGGCGTACTCATTGAGCCAAAAATGAGCTTCGTCGCTGATAGAAGAATATTTCTCACACAGCACGAATTTCGATAACAAAATTCAATGATTTGCAAGCGTTGTTCGTTTGTTAGTCTATTCATGGTGAAATGGCAAACCTTGCTGAGCACTTTTGACATTGCCACATGTCACGAATATTTTTTTACACTGAAAAACCAAATAACAAAACAATCACCCGATATAATCAAAATGAAAAGAATGGCATCATTATTATATTTTATTAGTTGTTGTTTTCCATTTTATAGGGAAATCAATGTTGCCAGCACATTACAAAATACTTTGCACTTTTCTTGTTAATACAATAAAAATCAAAAGACTTCGTGCTTTTGAATTTTTTATACTACTTTCGAATATGAATATGCACGCAGGTTACTTTGTTGATTTTCTCTTTTCCTTTTCTTTTCTCTTTTGTGCGTTTTAAAATATTCTCTATTCTATTAGTTTTGAACCCTTATTGGTTTCCCATTACAATTTTCTAGGCAGATTTAATAAGCAACTAAAGTTTTAAGGTCATTAAAATGCCTTAACGCCTTAATAAAGAAATATAAAATGTACATTTTTTCTGCATATATATTTATTAAGAATGCATACTATAGGCCCCACAAAACTTACAATAGGATGAACTGTCATACTGTGCTCACTTTATTTGTGATCAGCATACTATGGCAAATCATGATGAAGAAATTGACGGTTGAACAACGCTACCAATTTATCTAGATTTACTTTGAAAATCAAACATCATCTGATGCGACGTTTCATCACAAAGTTCTGCTCAGCGATGAGGTTCATCTTTGGCTTAAACGGTTTGTCAATAAACAAAATTGCCGTTTATGGATTTAAACTAATCCCCAGCAGATCCTACAGACTCGATTATTTCTGCGAGACACTGGAAATCGTTACCGTACCATGAACAATGATTTATTGTTTGAAAATATGAATGAATGATAAACCAGCAGCAATTGCCGCCTTGGAGGACAACATTATTCGTGTTAATCGTCACACACGGCCAACAATGCTCGAGAAAGTGGCCCATAATTGGACATCCAGAATGCGCTTCTTCAAGAACAGCCATATGCTCGAAATCATTTTCAAATAATAATGCTATGCATTGATCTTTCGAAGAGCAAATTTTGTGGATTAAAATTTATAAATTATAAATAAAGTTTTTTCAATATCTTAATTTTGGAATTTTGTGTCGGTAACTACATTTTTAAGAGCACCCTTCTGAAATAATTAAAATCCTTCATAAAACTGTTCGTTTAATAAAGAATTAATACATTTTAAATTCATTTAAATTTTTAAGATGTAAGCAAAAAGGATTGTCTTTAATATCGAAAACAAAAATCCCTTTTGTCTTCCCAACTTTGTAAAGTTTGTGCAAAACTTTCACGTCACCAAAAAAATTTTTTATTTAAGCACTCACCTTATAATCCTTTAACACACACCATAACTTGAACTTCTTCCTCCCTCAGTTTATGTCTTCTTACTACTCGTACTAAGAATTTAAAGAAAACTTTATTGTCTTCTTCTGTTTTGCTCAGATTTTAAAAGCTAAAGAGGACAACTTGTTTACTCCATGTATATCAACGAAATGCCAACAAGCCAGTCCATAATGCAGGAAACAACTGCATAAACTTTAATTACTTATGTTAATCTTTGTAACTAATTCTAGATAGTTGTTGTTTGATATCATGATAGCAGCTATCTAGAACTTCTAGGTTTCGAGGATTAATAAATATTAGAAAAATAAGTCAAAAATAAAAATTCTTTGGCGTATTTGGCGCTGTTCTGTAGTCCGCATTCACTCTATTTTTGCGAAAGCGAATATTTTCGAATGTTTCAGCTGTTTTGTACTCCACTTGCGAAGAACTCTTTGCGCTTTATTTAGAGTGGGGAAATAGTTAGTGGAGAGAATTTTTTTGAATTAAAACTTTATTGAAATCGTAAAACGAAATTTTTGTATTAAAATTTGAAAAGGTTTTCATTTTAATTTCACATAAATCACTCTTATAAAAAAAATGTGAACATCATGATCAAAAAGTAGCCGTTGTGTATTTAATTGTTAAATAAAAACAATAAACAATTTTTCTAAAAAATCAATTCTGTTGTGTTTTATTTAAAGGAAACTCTAAACTTAAAAGAACTTGCGAAACATCCAAGACGATTAAATAGGTTAAAAGTGTCAATATTTGTACGCAGGTTAAATTACAAATTGAATTTTTTTACCCACTAATATAAAAGAAGTTAAATTGTTAGCAAACTTCGTATTAAAAACCCAGATTCTTTCACTGTGTCGTTTTTAAAAAAAGTACAAGCACCATTCGCGGCTATGACGAATATATTCTATATTCGGCTGTGCTGAATTTTATATGCTCTTCGTATGAAATACTAAAAATGTAGTATAGGATTGTTTACGATATTTGATTTTGGGCTCCAGTTTAAGTCGTCTCTTTTACATATAACACTAATTTTTTTTTAAAGCCCGTATTATGGATTACAACTCAACTGAGTTGAGTTGTAAGCAAGACAACTCAACTTTAAAACAACTCAACTTTTTTTGGGTATTATGGATTACAACTTGTATTGCATTAACGTTGCCAACATAAAAAAAATGAGAACTTGACAAATGTGTAAACAGCTGATACTACTTTCTTTCAGAATTAAAATAATTTTTAATTGATCTATAAGTGTGATTTTCTTTTTTAATTAATATGGACATCAGTTTTGATCTGTTTTACAACGAAGAAAATAGTGAGGAAAATATCGAAAAATGCTTCGGCATCACTCTAATCCCTTGGAACTACCGAACGCCATGTAAGTATAGATTTCGGGTGAATAAAGAAGCATTTATCTTCCTGCTAAATGATATGAAGGAGCATTTCCGTAAACCCCTTCGAGGAACAGCAATCCCGCCAATATTGCAACTATGCGCAGCTCTTAGGTTTTCTGCTGACGGTAGCTACCAAAAATGCAGCGGAAACGATTTTAATGTGGGGCTGGCTCAATCTACGACATCCGTTGTCATTAAAAACGTTTTAAAAATAATGGAGGAGCATGTTTGTGGAAAATGGATAAGGACTCTAATGTCGGAAGAGGAGCAAAATGCTTCATTTTATTCAAAAAGTGGATTTCCGGGAGTATTGGGATGTATCAATGGAACTCACGTTCGCATCATTGCTCCAAAAAAAGAAATGCAGCACCTTTACCTCAATAGAAAAGGCTACTGCAGCTTAAACGTCATGATTGTAAGTAAAAAAGAACAAAAAAAAAAAAAAACAATACTATATCTATTTTGTTTTCAGCTCTGCGACTACATAATGACTATTCGATATGTGGATGCTAGGCACGCAGGCGCAAATCACGATTCTTTTGTTTTTAATACAAGCGATTTGAAATTTCATCTGCAGAAATGTACAAAGCAATTCTTGGATCTTAGGTAAGGCTAGTCCTTTTGTATAAAATTATATTAAAAATGACTTATTGAAAATAACTTTTAAAGGCGACGCTGGGCTACCCTTTACAAAGTTTTTTGATGACTCCATTCCGCATGACAGAAACTGGATCGCAGCAAGCTCGCTATAACAGAATACACTCGAAAGCACGAAATATTATAGAGCGGACATTATTCGCCAGAAAAAGCTACTCAAATTTTCAATGCTTGTTGCGCTTTGCACAATATTTGTCAACATTTTCGAGTGGATCTTCCTGAAGAAATACCACCTATTTCAAATGTTGAACAGAGCGATGAAAACTTGAACATTGAAAGAGAAGACGAGGATGCTACCAGGAGAATTCGGAATATTATTATGCTATCACTTTAATATAATTCAAAAATTACATTATAAATGTATATTGAAAGACGTATTTTTACTTCATTCAGTCTTCTTATTTTCAAAATTAGTCAAAACTTTATTTTAACAGGGTTAACACATTAGGTTTGTTTCTTTACTCAACTTTGGGATCCCTCGGGATCCCAATTTACCCGAAAAGCGTTCCCGTACTTTAAATTTGGGTAAATGAGAGCGGTTATGAGAGAATACAATTCTTCTTCTTCTAGCACGAAACAGCCCAAAGTTTTTCTTCGTGCAAGTTGTGTAAATTGTAAAACAGCTGTAAAACATAAACAATAGAAAAAAGAATAAAAATAAAATAAAAATTCGTAAAGAAATTTTTTTTAAAAAAAGTGTAAAATTGCTACATACTCATATGTACATTGTACAGTATTAAAATAAAAGTTTTGTATTGAAAGAGTGTTTGTGTTTTATTTTTATTAAGTTTTAGATTCCAACAGAGAACTTACAATGGCAGATGATGATGTTTTGGAAAGAGTTGTTGCAGATTTGGTGGAAAGTTCAAGTGATTCTAGTGATGATGATGAAATCCTAGACTTTATTGAACAAGAGTCCGACTTGGAGGAATCTCTAATGTTGGACCTTTTTGAAGTTTTCGAATGCCAAAAGAGGAACAGTATTCAAAACTATTTGAACGACATTGTTCCCACATATACGGACGAAGAATTCAGGCAACACTTTCGCATATCGAGAGAATTATATTTGAATTTATCAGCAAAATTTGCAGAAAATCATATATATGTATGTGTCTTTGCGACCTGATAAAAGCTTACCTGCAAAAACTCACTTGGAAATTTTTTTATGGTTTGCGGGACATTAAGCGTGTAGTTTCCGCGACCTATCGGACAGATTTAATTTAGCGCTGTCCACTGTATGCAGGATAATTGACAAAACAACAATGTATATCAGTAGCTTAAGTCCTGACGTTATTAAATGGCCAAATGATACGCAAAAACAACAATCTGCCATTTTTTGTGGCAATAGGTGTGGTTCTTCAAAGCTATAGGTAAGTGAAAGTAAAATTTAATAGTTTACACTCTCATTCTCGTCTATTATGAAGGTTGTATTGATGGGACTCACATTGTCATCGATCCCCCAAGAGGATGTAAAGATGACTGTATTGACCGTAAGGGAAACGTTACACTTACGATGCAAGCAGTTTGCAATGAAAGCAAAAAGTTTATAAATATTTTTGTTGGTTTTCCCGGATCATCTCATGATAGTTGGGTCTATAAAAATTCTCCTTTGTTCCAAAATTTGGCTACGTTATGTGGAGGTAATTTACTTTTATAAAAACCAACATACAATATACACCTATATATTTACTTTGTGTTTTTTTTCTAGATTATTATTTGTTAGGGGATTCTGCCTATCCATGTACCCAGTATCTGTTGACGCCTTACAAAGGTAATGGTCATTTAACAAGAGCTCAAAAAAATTTCAACATAAAATTAAGCTCTGGTCGTGTTTGTACAGAACATTCTTTTGGAATGTTGAAGCAAAGATTTCAACAATTGTATTATTGTAAATTAAAAGGAATGAAGAAGTTATGTCATTTCATTAGAACACAACCTGGCAAATGCTTTAGTATTTACCGATGCTGAAGAGGAAAACCAAAATGGCGAAAGCGAACAACCTGAGTCATCAAGAGGAAAGAATCTAAGGGACTCGATTTGCACGGGCCTTCAAGAAAGGGATTAAATTTTTTATATTAGAATTAACTTTATTTCATTCGTTTTTTTTAATTTCTTTTACAAAATTAGGTACATAAGTATGTTTTAAACGTATTTATATTTCTAAATAAGGCACACAATTCAATATATATCACAAGAACAATAAACTAAACTAATAAAAAAAATTGACTGAAACTTATGGTCGTTATTTTCTCTGTTTAACAAGCATCTCTAAGAGCTCCAATTTACTTTGCGACATCTCCTCTCTTTTTTGGGCTTGCTCATCTTTTTTTTTCATAAATTCGATTACTTTTGAATGGAATTCTTTTTTTCTTCAGCAATTTCTTGCATTTTGGCCAAAACTTGCTCCCGTATTCTAAATTTAGTTTTTGCTTTAGATCTGTTGCTTGAACTGGTAAAAAGGAAAATGTAAAAATATATAGCACTAACGACATAACAAATTTCAATGACAAAAAAAACTTACCCTTGAATGAGGTATCAGTGTCACTACGATTGAATTCTGCGTTTTCTAAAACTTCTACCGTAACGCAATTGTCTAAAAGTAATGCTGGATAGATACTCTTCTTATCCTTCAAAATTTGGCTTAACTCGCTGAAAATAATTTTTTTAAAATTTGCAAAAACCTGGAATATATTTTTTTATACTTACTTTTCATAAGCACAGTTTTGTCTACTTCGGCCTGCTTGCCTATTGTTGAGCACCGTTTTCTTATAGGTTCGCTCCAGCCCTCTAAACTTATTTTCAATCTGCAAAGGCGTGAAATTGTATCCTTCAGCATCCATTTTTTCACTAATCAGCTTATACATCTTTCCTTTTGTTTTCAGATGTATGCTTTTCCCAAGCGTTGGACGCAGCTCCTCCATTAAATTTAACATTAACTTTGTTGGTGCGTCATGCCAATTCTGTAATTTGCCATTACTTTCTTGGTTGTCATCTAAAATTATACGCAAAGCTAAAGTTTATGCCTATTTTTCATATAATTATCTTACCATTTCCTTCGACAATGGACTTAAATATTGGTTCTTCGGATGTTTCCTCGCTATTATTTTCCTTTGATACTGCTTATAAAAATACGAAAACATTACTCTAATATATAAATACTTATATTGCTTACGGTGTTCTTGCGAATCTGGGGGGTTACTGGGTAATTCGATTCGAAAAGAAAATCATTCGAATTTGTATGCCTAATACATTGTGTTTCGAAAATGTTTTCTTTCGAATCGAAATACAGAGTAGACCCCCTGACTCCATAAAAACTACTTGGCTGAATGAGCTTCCCTGCTCTGATATCACGTTCTGCGTCACCTGCATTCTATATTTTTCATCTACATAAAACATGCAAATGATGTTGGAATTTAAAAAAAAACAAATTTTTCAAACAAATATATGTACAAACTTACCGTCTCTTATGGCTTTATAAGTTTCAGGGGAACAACAAATGTTTAGCGAAGGTTCCATTTTCCTTTTTTACAATTAGTAAAACTTTTATCAAAAATTACACAAATTTAAATTATTATTTGAAAATTGGCAAGACACTGACTTTTTATTTTGCGTTAAAAATTTGGTTTTTGGCGTTCCCGTACTTTTGTGTAATTTTGTGTTTTTATGAGAGAAAATTATGCTTGCTCTCATTTTCACGAACTTTACCCAAAAAGTAAAGAAACAGACCTATTATACGAAAAATAGTTATAAAAACAAATTCAGTCTTTATTTTTAAACGTTGTGCAAAACTAATAACTAATTTCAACAAAAATGTCACGTCATACGATACACATATTTAAGACTAAAAGTTTCATAAACAAAAAGATCACTCAGAGTATTAAAAAAAAAAAAATATATCACTTCATTTGTTTAAAAATAATGCTAAAACTAATCTATTAAAAACATTGCGTTTTTCACAACCTATTTACGTCACCTATTGAATAACCTCTCAATTTAGCAATTTTTAATTTTTGAACTTCCATCTTTAAGGCTATTAATTCATGGGCTTCCCTAGCTTGTCTTTTGAACATATCTAGTTTTTGTTTTTTAATCTCTAACAATTTTTTATTTATTTCGTAGTTTTTATAAACTGTTTTCTCCAACTTATCAAGTTTTCTTAGTACATTCTTCTGCGTTTGTACTTGAGTTGTTAGCATCTCTAGACGCTCGTTTTCAATGTTTTTTGAATTGTTTCTGCGGCGACTATTTATTGTTTGAGAAGCTGACAAAGTAGGACGGCTTTCTGGATTACTTTGCAAAGGTTCAAGTACTGTTAAAGGGGCTGAAACGCATGTGTATTGCATTTCTTCGCCGTTATTTTCTGTAGTAGTGTTCTTTGTGCCGAAAGCCTGACCACCAGGTGCAATCTGTTCCCTTATTTGGATAAGTTCCGCTACACTCTCTTCTAGTGGATCTAAAGAAACTTCTTGCGACGGACCACCACCAGTCGCAACATAGTTTTTGCGGTTATTGGCAAGCTTTCTCTTTAAATTTGTCTTATAATGTATCCATACCTAAAACACAAATAAATTATAATTTTTAAAAAAATTTTACAATAAAAAATTTGTTTTAAATCCCATTCAAATTGAAAAAAAAATTGTTTATTAATACTTACTCGACTCCACTCGTGCCCAGTTCTTGTTGGCGGCCCTAAACTATTTAGCTCTACAGCAAATTTTTCCCATAATCCCTTAATTTGATTTTTGCTGATCCAAATTGCGGTTTGCCCCGTCCAGTTTCGGGATGTTTTTGCATTAACTCAACTAGTTTTTCAAATTGTTGCTTTGTTGTAATTTTATTTTTTCTATAATTTTTTTTAATTATTTAAAATTAATTAATTACACAGTTAAAAAAGTTTACTTACGCGTCTTCCATTTTCCTCTGATAATTTTACCAAAACAACTGCTACAGACAACTTCTAGAGACAACTGCTACTAATGAGTTGTAATTTTAGTCAACCGCACTAACACAGGGCTCTAAACAAGTTTTTAACACAGGGTTGTAGTGATTTATTACAGCCTTAAAAATGTTGTAATCCAAAATACCAAAAAGAAGTTGAGTTGTCTTGTTTACAGTTGAGTTCTAATCCATAATACGGGCTTAAATATAAATAAGGATTTTCGATCAGTTTGTTTTTCTTTTCTCTAAATGCTTATTTATCAATTTTTGATAAAATTGAAAGTTTTCGATGCAATTTTGAGTAAATTTTTTCGTAAAATTTCAAAATATGGTGAAGTTTATTTTTGGTTACTTGTTTGTGAAAATTAGGTCGTTTGGTGCATGTGTAACATCGGTTTATTTAAAATTCCGACAGTTTTTCATAAAATATTGACGTTTTGAAAATATTTGGGGAAAATGCAAATTTTTGTGAAAGAATATATTCATTTTTGAAATTTGGTGTTTTGTGGTAAGTTTGGATTTATTTAGTTTTATTTCAGTTTTTTAATTTTGTTGTGAATTTTCGAAGTTTTGATTAAATTTTATATTTTTCGTAATATTTTGGACCAATTTCGGGTTCCTTTAAATAAGTCTTTTTGGAAAATTTTGTAATATTGTTTGGTTTTTGAAGAAATTTCGGTGTATTCATAAATTGTGTTGAATTTTAATTTTTTCGGTTTAAGTTGAATTTTTTGTAAAATATTTTGGTGAATTTTTTAGTGAATTTTTAAATTTGTTCATGAATTCCCGAATTGTGGAGAAATTAGAGATTTTTTATACAATTGTGTACTATATATTTATTTTGAAACTTTCATATAGTTTTTTTTTAATTTCGGCTTTTTGGTGAATTTGCAAAATTTTGGTGAAATAAAAACTTTTGTGGTGAAAGCCCAAAATTGGTTTTTGCGGTTCGGTTTTTATTAAATACTGATTTTTTAGCAAATGCATTTTAATTGCACTGGAGCTGCACGTTGAAATGGTATTGGCTCCAAATTCTGGCCGCACTAATTATAATTCTAAATGTACTCATAATATTTTACTAATGGGAATTGCAGATGCAGAATAGAATATTATATAAATACGTTGACGTTGGTGGTAACTAGGGTTTGGGGTCCGAGCGAAAATTTTTCAGGAATTCCCGGGAAAATTTTTGAAAATTTATGAAAAGTTTTAATTGGATTTTATAACAGTAATTTTTTATTTCTTCACATTTTCATTTTGTTAAAATTAAGTATTTCATATGAGTCAATTCGAGAAAAAATTGGCCAAAGACGTGATGCAAAAATGATAGCATTAATAAATTATTAAAAAACTTCTGATGTCAATACGAAAGTATCAAAAAATTCCTTAAAATTGTATGCTGAACCGCTATAGAACGGCTGTTTGATCAATCACTTTCTGAACTGTCCAGCAGCGATACTGACCTATCTGAAAACGAAATCAATGAATGTTTTAAAATTAAACTGAAAAAGGCTATAGACAATGCAAAGGCTAATCCAAAAAAGCCAAAATCAACTCACACTAATTTGCTAAGAAAAGAATTTGCTTTATATGAAGCGAGCAATATTCGAACTAAAAACGGGGTTTCTCCGTTGCTGGGAACTTTGCCACAAAAATACGAAGCCGGACATCAAGCGAGTTACTTAATGCTTTAGTAGTACTAAAAACTTATTTTTTGTCGAAATGATGTTACAAATTTTGTTATGTTTTTTTTATTTAAAAATGATCTTAAATTATTTCCTTTAGTTCTTTGTCTGTTTTCATTACACAAATTGAATTAACATGTGCTATTTAATTAAATTAATTTTTGTTTTAAATGTATATGTACTTTATTATTTCATTTTAAATAAAACAAATTTAAATGAAAAATTCATAGAAGAAAATTTCCCGGGAAGAGAAAAAGTCCGGGAATTATCAAACCCTAGTGGTAACGACGGTTTTCTAATCGCTGAAACTTTGAAAATTCAATTGAAGCAACTAAATGAACCTTCCAGAACCAACTCTATTGTCATGAAGAGAACTAAATGTTCTGTATTTACTTGTTGTCGATGATGCTATTGTTATGCGATAAAATCTATGCTCAACGTGGTTTGTCGATGGTATTAAGATTGTATAAATTACCTTGGAGCCGTGCACCTACCATTATTCAAAACATGACAGCTAAGGCAATATATAAAGAATTTATAATGTATTTCGTAAAAGGAGCGAAACTATAAATTTAATTCTGGTAATTTTTTATATATAATAAATAATAACAAATTCGGTATGATTTACAATCATCATATTTTGTATTATTTTGTTCGGGATTAATCAAATTATAATTCTCTATGGTATCAAATTTATTAATGCCCCTATTACGGTTTACAATTCAACTCAGTTGAATTGAAATTGAAACAACTCAACTTTAATACAACTTAACTCCTTTTAGTTATTACGAATTACAACTTGTTCCAGTTGTAATCGTATTAATATTGCCAACCTAAAAAAGTGATGATTTGACAAATGATTAAACAGCCGATGCTATTGTGACAAGAAATGTAAACACAAAAAAATTGATTATTGTTTATGAAAAAATTATTATTGTTTGTGAAATCGTGCTTTTTGTTAATAAACATTTGTATAGACTTATTTTACAACGACGAAAGTGTTGATGAGAACATTGATGTTCTACGCATACGAAGAAGTCTCCGGGATCACTCTAATCCATTGGAACTTTCAAACAGCAAGTAAGAAAAGGTTGTGGTTGTAATTGATGGCCCTTAAAAACTCTTTGCTTGCAGCTTTACAAGTTATTTTCGCTTAAACAAGGATGCATTTTACTATCTGCTAAATGAGACGAAGGAGCTTTTTAATAAACCTGTGCCAGGTACGGATATACCTCCTATTTTGAAGCTATGCGCAACTCTCAGGTTCCTTGCAGACGGCAGTTACCAAAAGTGCAGTGGAAATGTTGGATTGGCACAACCTCCAGTATCTGTAGTTATGAAACAAATGTTAAATATAATCGAGCAGCATATGTCTGCGAAATGGATTAAAACCCAAATGATGGAAGGGGAGCAGAACGCTTCAATGCGTGCATTTTATGCAAAAAATAGATTCCCGGGAATATTAGGATGTATCGATGGGACTCACGTTCGCATCATTTCACCAAAAAAAGAAATGCAACATCTATATCTCAATAGAAAGGGCTACTACAGTTTAAACGTTATGATTGTAAGTTAAAAGAGAAAAGAAATTACAACAATATAACGTCTATTTTTCTTTTCAGCTTTGCGATTACAAAATGGCTATCCGGTATGTGGATGATAGACATGCGGGTGCAAACCACGATTCTTTTGTCTTCAATATGAGTGCTTTGAAATCATATTTGCAAAGAAACTTACTGCCCAATTCGTGGATATTAGGTAATGCGAATCTTTATTTATAGTAAATAATAAATAATTAGAAATATTTTGTAAAGGCGACGCCCGCTACCCTCTGTAAACTTTTTTGATGACTCCTTTCCGCATAGCAGAAGCTGGTTCACCACAAGCTCACTACAATACAATACACTCGAAGGCCCGAAATATTGTAGAGCGAACAATTGGAATATTGAAGAGCAGATTGCGTTGCCTTTTATCTGCGCGTGCCTTACATTATTCACCTAAAGAGTCTACACAAATTGTGAACGCTTGCTGTGTTTTGCACAATATTTGCCAACACTTTCGAGCGGAACTTCCTGAAGAAATACCACCCGCTTCAATTACGGAGCTAAGCACTGAAAACCCAAACTTTAAAAGGGAAGACGAGAATACTGCCAGAAGAATTCGCAATAATATTATGTTATCCCTTTAACATATTTTAATTATTCCAATAAACAGTTCTATTTCAATCATGTTCCTATACTTCAATCAATCTTTATTTAATAAAAAATTTCACTTCTTGTGTTGTAGGGACTGTACTTAACAATATTGAAATTAACAAAAGAAAAAAAATATCACTTCTTGTGTTCTAGGAACTATACTTAAAATTATTATAAATTAACAAACGGAAAGAAAATCACTTCATGTGTTCTAGGGATTGTACTAAACCAAAAAAAAAAAAAAAAAATAACTATCTACATTATGTACACAGGTACTAAACTATTTACATTACTTACACAGCCTCCCATTTGAGCTATTTTTAATTGTTGAACTTCTCTCTTCAAAGCATTGAGTTCATGGGCTTCCCTTGCTCCTTTTTTGTACAGTTCAAATTTTTGTTTTTTTAATTCTAATGTTTTGTTGATTTCATAATTTTTATATACAGTCTTCTCTTTCTTGTCAAGCTTTTTTATAATTACTTTCTGTGTTTCAGCTTGCATCTTTAACAGCTCTAGACGCTCAGCTTCCAAATTTTTATTTTTGCTGCGATTTTTTGAAGCCGACGAATTTCTTCGCGATGCTGACGAAGTTGGGCGGTCTTCACGGTCTGCTAACTGGTATTGAGCTGCCGTAAACGAGGCTGCAACCAAACTGTCGTTCTCCATCTGTTCGTCATCCACCTCCGGTGGTATATTTTCTAACCCCAACGCATCTCCACCAGGTGCAACTTGCTCCCTTGTTTTAATAAGTTTCATTACAGTTTCCTCCAGTGCATTTAGTGGGACTTCTTGCGAGGGATAATTGCAGTATAATTCCTCCGGTTGTTGGCAACCTTTCTTGTTAAATTTGTCTTATAGTGGATCCAAACCTACAGGAGACATAAATTATCATTCCACTTTTGTTATATTGGTTTCATTTCATGATTATTACTTACTCGTCCCCAGTCCTGCGCAGTTCTTGTTGGCGGTCCTAAACTGTTTAATTCCATGGCAAATTCCTCCCACAATTCTTTTGTTTTGTTTTTGATGCCTCCGAATTGTGGCTTGCCTCGCCCAGTGTCTGGATGCTTACTCATAAGCTCAACAAGTTTTTAGAACTGGCGTGCTGTTGTAACTTTATTTTTTCTATAAATTTGTTTCAAATTGCAAATTAATAATTAATTAATTATAAATGTGTGCTTACCCGATATCCATTTTGTTCTGATATTTTTTTTCAAACAACTGGCATTGATCAGTTGTAATTTTTTGGTGAGTTTGTCAACCGCACTAGCACAGGGTTGTAAACGGTAATACCACAAAAGAGTTGTAATACGATAAATTACAACTTGACATTTTTTGGCAGTTGAAGTTGTTATCGATAATACCAAATTGTAAAATTTCAACTGAGTCGAGTTGTAAACCGTAATAGGGGCATAAATGTTAAAAAGCTACGTTATAAATTTGTTAAAAAGCAAAAACTGCCATCATATGAGGTTTAAACATACGAATGTAAAATAATGGCTTTTTGTAAAATAACTGAATTTTTGGTGAAATTAAAAAAATTATTGTAAAATTTCAATTTTCGTGGTGGATTTGTATTGGTGAATTTGTTTTTTCGTATGTGTTGTAAAATTTCCGTTTTTTATTAAATATTGTTTTCTTAGCAGTTAATTTATTCCAGTTTTTCTGCTTTATGGCGAAATTTCGAATTTGTGGAGAATTTCATATTTTGGCAACTTTTGGAAAGTTGCTTCTGCAGTTTCGGGTGTTTTGAAATATAATGTTATTTTTGTAATTTAAAATTTTTGAACTATAGTCTGTTTTTGTGGTGAATTTTCGAATTTTGTTAAATTCCGAAATGATGGTAAAATTTGTTTTTTTTCAGATTATTTTTTATTCTTGGTAAAATTTATAGCTTTTATGATTTTGGTAAATTTTTTCATCTTTTTGTGAATTCACCATTTGTATTGAATTTGTGATTTTTTATTTTTTTTTATATATTTGTTAAATATTGAGTTTGTTAAAATTTCGACGCTTTTCAGAAAATATTCATTTTTTGTGATTTTTTGGCTCTTTGGCGAAATTACAAAGTTGTAAAATTTAAACTTTTGTGGTGAATATTTAAAACTTGGTAAATTTTTATTTTCTTGTTGAAAAATTATATTTTTCATTGAAATTTTAGTTTTTGCTTTCTGTGTCAGTTATAAATATTTTGGAATTTAAAAAAAATTTTATAATTCGGTCCAACATTTGGGTTCGTTAGTTATATGGCGGCCTGGGATGATCATTTCTGTAGGGGGACTTTATAGCAAATTTGATAAGTATCCAGAGTATACGAATTTTATGGTATTATACATAGGAGAAAATCTGCCAAAGGGACTGATTTTGTCCAAATTTCCACATCCTAGGTTGTCTAGTGCCGTCAGAACGCTGATTTCAACATCGGAAAAACGGACATTGTTAATTGAACTTACATACCTATAGTGATGAAAATATATACATACTTTGTGGGGTCGGAAATCAATATTGTGGAAATTACAAACGGAAGGACAAACCTATAACATTTTAATTTTAGTAAAGCGTATAATAAGTCAACGGCATTCATAAAATGATAGTACGTGCTCGCCAATTCAAATTGTAACTAAAAATTATTTCAATTATATAAAAATTAAAATGTTCAAGTTTGGCTTTTACGGCATTTCTCCAGCATGAAATATTTTTATAATTTGGGTTTTAATAAAATTGTATGCGTTTTTTATCTTCCGCTTGATTGTTTTCCTATATGTGCAAAAGTGCAAAGTTTTTGAGTAAGACGGTTCCTAACAGAACTAAATGGAATAGCAGAATATTAAACTGTGCACGTTCGTTTTGCGATTTTTAGGCTCTATTCCATTTAAAATAAGATCCGCGGAGAACATTTTCGTAAAATAACAAGTTTAATCTGAAACCTCCATAATGGCTTTTTGCGAAGTCATTAACTCTTTAAACTTTTTATGTATAACTTCAATATGTTTAATTTAAAATTATAACAAACTTCCTTAAATTTATTAAAATTTTTTTTCATCGAGTCTAAGTAGAAACACTAATGACTTGCAGATATAAAATGATTGTGTGTTAGAAAGATAGTGTGTATATTAAATAGAGAAAATATAAAATAATCAAACAGAGCTTTAAGAACAAAATCTTAAAAAAACGATACACAAAAATATCGGCTATACCGAAACAGGTGAATTAAAACTCAAACTAAATTATATAATGCACGATGTACATATTGCACATTGAATCAAAAACAGTAACCGTTTGTATGATTTTATTTTACTTGCCTCGGTTACCTCCTGAACTTCGGAACATTTTGAGTTTTTTGATGTCTGCTTGTTTTTGATTTAGTGTGTGTTATCGTTGTATCGACAATAAAATTATCGCCAATACCGATATATCGGAAAACAGACAACTTCGCCGTATTTATTTCTAGTAAAATTATGCAAGGCAACAAAATGAATTTTTACATTAAATGTTTTTTTGGAATTATTTGAGAACCTTTAGTTTTACTTATAATATTTCTTTATATTTATTAAGGAAGATAATTAAGATTAATTATAAAAATCCCTGGATTCGGAGTCCTAAAAACCAGGGAATTTTTTGTAATTTAATATTTTTCAGTATCTCGGCATGTTTTTGAATTTTAATATTATTAAACTAGTTAAGAATAAATGCATATAAATTAAATATTCAGTAACAACATTTATTGTTTATTTTATTCAGGTTCTTTTGATTACTTTTAAAACTGCTCTTAAATATGTTCATTCACAGAAAAAAACACGGTTGAGGTAAGCAGGACCTAAGAGCAACATACTATGACGGAATTATTCGGTTGTAAACAAATTATATTATTATTGTAGATAACAATATAGTCCTCTTTGAACGATATACAAATTAATGCTACTGATCGGTATCGGCTGAGGTATCGAATAACTAGCAGTCAGCGCTCTAACCACTTAAGCCTCGGCACCCTTTTAATTTTATTAAACACCAAAGGCAGTTTACTTATTATGTCTATTAAAAACATTTTATGGTTAGATTTTTACTTTTTTTTTACTGAACATCGCCACGATGTGATAACACGTACATTGAATTTTCCGCCCAAAAGAGCTATTGTTTCGTTGGCTGTGTGGCACTATCCTGTTGAAACTACATATCGTCCATACCTTTAATTTCTGGCAAGTCCGTTATCATATCGCGATAGCATTATGGTTGGATCACCCTATATATGTAAAGGTCAAGAAAAACACTTATAATGAATATCTAATTTTAAGATAACACTTTACGTAAACAAGAAATTAAATAATTTACATTTTGTAATCCTGGGATTTGCTTCTTACCAATTCGGTGAATTTTCAAAATCCCGCGATTTGCAATTCTGTTTGCCTTCCCTAATATTTATGTATTTATGTACATTTGTATGTACTCGTTTGTATGTGCGTATAAACTTTTTTCTTTACAACTTTTTGACTTTGAATACGCAAGTGTTTTTGTTAGAAAGGTCATGTCATAAAAAAAATCTACGAGTACCTTAAATGTTTTTTTTTTGTCAGATTAACATACGAAGAACTTTGAATGCTTTTTCCGATTCCTTTTCAACTCAATGTAACTTAAACGTTTTTGTATTACTGATCATAAGGGTGATAAGGCTAGAGTTTATACTATCGTTTTAGAGAAGCATTTGTTTGGTAATAATGCATTTAATGGAGCAATTTATTACACTCCACCGTGTGAAAAGAAAGTGTACAAATGATTGTTGTTCCTTTTGTAGTTGAAGTTGTTTAAATTATTGAATAAATTTTGTTACATCTTCGTTTGCACAAATTGTTTTGATAACTGAAAGCATAAGAGATAATTTCGAAAATATAATAACAGGTAATACGGATATATTTGGCGGTGCCGACACCTAATAATAAAATAGTATGTAAGCACTTTCGCTCCGAGAAACAGTTTTTCTTCTATCTGAGTAAACATATGGTTTACTGTATTTCTGTATTTTATGCCATGTCGGATTTATCGTAACTACGAGTAAATAAAGATTTTCTTTGAAATTTATTTTGTATTGTTTGTTTTGTCAAATTTTTAGGATTTTATTGGCTGGAAATTTGAAATTTTTTGCTTTTATTTCACATTTCCCTAGTTTTTTTCCAACGCGTGAGTGTAAAAATAATTTTGGCAAAATTTTTCTGAAACTTGGATTTTTGAAGAAATTAGGTTTCCTTTTTTAGTTTTTAAAATTTTAAAATTTTTTTGAAAAACTTTTAATTTGGTCCAAATTTTAGGTCCGTTTCTTATCTGGGCAGCTCGGTTTGATAACTTCTGTAGGGGGACTTTGTAACAAATTTGATAAGGGATAAAAATGTTATGGGAGCGACCCTATATCTCGAGAACTTGTGGAACGATATTGATGATTTCAAATAGCGAAAATTCCGAGTGCGCAAGTGATATGAGTTTCAAGATCCTAGGTTGTCTAGTGCCGTCAGAAAGTTGATTTTAATATCAAAAAGACGGATATAGTTAACTTAATTTCCCATAGGGATCCAGAATATATATAATTTGTTGGGCCGGAAATTAATATTGCAAAAATTACAAACGGAATAACACAACTTATGTTATATAGACTCTCTCCATTTTTGTTAAGGATACTGTAGGCTGATAGTTTAAAACTCTTTAAAACGGGCATGTAAGAGTATTTAACCAAAATCTGCTTTCTAATATATTTACCAGAAGTAATTAAAATTTCGTAACGAAAAACACACAAGAAACAAAAATATGGAAATCCTCACATTAAAAAAATATTTTTCTCTTCAACTTCATCTTAATTAATGCGTAACTTTGTAAAGTAGAACAAAAGAATTTAATGAAAAGCAGTCAATATAAAAAAAATATATATTTTGTGGTAATTAAAAGTTTTTTTAATGTTTCTTTTCATCATCTGGATGTTGCACAGTGGATCATGTACAAATGACGGCTGGACAAAAATACAAGGATTCAGATAACTCTATGTAAATATTTATTCTGAAAGAAAAAGCGCGATATTTTCAACAAAAATTTGCACTATATATTGTTTATATTAAAAACGCTAAAAAAGTCACTGGGTTCCAGAAGCTCTAAGTGTGTAATTATAATTATTTTTAAACGAGGTTTTAATATGTAATTTTTAGTCTATTCGAGAACTTTCGTTTCATAAAGGCCAAATTTCTTCACGTGACATTAGAAATTCCATATAACAATTTATATTTATGTTCCCTTCTGGCAAAATAATAGCAACACGGGAAAAAAGGCACTTTATTTATATAAATAACTTCGGATAGAGGGAAGACTCGGCGAGCGGTATTGTATATGCATTGCTGTTTATAGATTTCACTTGACCAATCATGCAAGTATACAGATTGATATGGATTTATTAGGTTGTTTGGTGCGAGACATACCGTTCAATTATCAAAAATGATATGTACCGCGACATACGTTATATGAAAAAATATTTTAGCATAATTCGATATTAAGTTTTCTACTTAAATAAGTAAAATATGTGAAAAAATTATCCTTAATCGTTAACTTGCGATTTGCAGGGTGTAATCAATCGAATTTATAAAAATGACAAAATTATCTACTCAAATCATTTGCACTAGGTCAGTTCAAAAGTACATTCTCATTATCACACTGTGTTGGATAAGAGAAGTAATTTCTTAAATAATTTTTTTAATGTTTTTTAACGAAGTGAAGCTAAAAAATACCAACTGTTTTTTGTAAATTAATTGAAATTATGTCTCCAAAAGATTGGTGTATCTGCATTACATAATATACATTTAATAAAACTATGCTGGAAACAAGTTTTAGTGCAATAAACCAGTGTAACCGACATTATTCAGCTCTTCAAACTGTTTTCATTTTTATCTAAAGGAAGATTTCATTGCAGAACACTGCAAATTTTTGGATAGGAACTTGGCCTTATTTTCACATTCATGTTTTTGAGCGGATTACTTATTAATTATTACCGATGTAAAAATTAACTTATTGTATTGAAGTATTAATAAACTATCTAATGTTGGGTAGGAAGAGCCGTCTCGCCAGGCTCAATGTGTCAGGTTTTTTTTTCACTGGTGACTATCAAATTGCAATAAATTCTCTACAAGAGTGCTGGGTTGGACCACTCGTTTGTTTATTTATTTGGTCCAACATGTTTTTGCTTCCTCTCTATGGATATTTTTATTTCTTATAGATAGAGGGGGTCCATACGATAAGTCGTAATATCATAGACTGTGGTCTTTGTAACTTCTGAATGCCATATTGGCATTATAACAGATTTGTATAAAAGGGCTTTGTATACCAAAGCCAATGTTGAGTTAGGACTTACTAACCAGCATAGTTGATTTGTTATAAGTTGTAGGGCCTCAATATCGCGGGACCAATTTAAATATTTACCGTAAGTTTCCGCTGGAACATTAGTATTTGTTATTTCGATGGATTCACATTTTGTCTCCATTTTATATTCAATCTTATAGCTCACTAATATGAAACTCAAGTTGTTCGGATGTAACTTTCTGATCTTTAACACTTAAGTATTAATTGCAGTGTCATCTGCAAATGTTGACTTTTATGCATTATTGGCTTACCCGCTGAATAGATAATAAATACTAGGGGCTATAGTATACTACGTTGAAGACTCCTGCAGAAATTTTACCATTTCTAGAAAACTGATTCTTTGACCTTACCTTAAACGACAGATAGAAGTCAAATAACTCTTCAGTTTGTGGGAGTTAACAGGTAGAACTCGAGTTGTTTTCGTAAGTATCCCATCATGCAAGACTTTTTCGAACTCCTGGGAAATGTCAATAAATAAAGCTGAACAGTATTGTTTATTTTACGATTATTATTACGATTTTTAACTGTCGTATTTAGTAAGAACAACCGAAATTTCATGGGATCGTCCTCCACTGGTAAGTGGAGTGGTGCAACTATTTATGTTTTGTGGTGTTTTAACTTTTTCCAAAGCATTTACCTTTTTAATTCAGTTTTGAGGCCATGTGCGGGTTTTAAGTGATGCGTAGGCAAGAGCGCGTTTTAAGCGCCTTACAGTTTCCCACAGGCTATAGTTCGTTTTTTCTGTTGGATCCAAATTTATCAAAAAGCCATCGATAGCGGATACGTATTTCTGTCTCAGTTTATTATGTAAAGTTTTTTTGATAAATTCATTTGACCCTCTATGCCTGGAGAATGACTATGCCTTTCCCTGATGAGAGTCTGTATATCAGCCGAAGATTGGTAAGTATTTATTTTAAGTGACCATTTGGTTGGCGTTGCAACCCTGCATGTGAGGTCGAGCAGCTAGTTAAAGTGTGTGGTCCAATACGTGGGCTTACCGCCACATACGTCATCTAATTTGTTTGCTTGAACTATGTTATACAGCTGCCTCCCTCTAGGGCAAATAGGTCTGCAGCCTCAATAGGGGTGCTTTGCATTGCAATCGCCATCTGAAAAAAAACGTTAGCATTTATGTCGCAAAGAACCTGGCGAATTGTGAAGGGGGTTTGGTTTATTAGGGACAATGCACAAATGAGACTGGAATATTAAGATCAGTAAGATTTATAGTGGTAGCTTAAACTCTAGCATTTGAGAGTGTTTTACACATTGTTACGGCAGTGCCACCACATGGCCTACCACTTTGAATTTTTCCAACTGATTCATTGTTTGCTAAGCAAAATTTTCAGAGGCATGTTCTTCATGCGCATCATTTCTTGAAATATACTCTGCATAGTTGGCAGAAAACTGTTAAATGTTTTATCAGGTCATCCATTGAGCTCGAATTGTCCGTAGATGGTATCTGATAACCCTATTTTAAGAACGTTTTTGCGCATTACTTTTTACGTTAACACTAGGTAAATTATTTAGTGTGTGGTTACTTGGTGGTGTACTAGCTGTACTACCATGATGGAGGCTGGAAGTTTGGAAAGCCTTATATTGTTCAAATTCGCCATTTTTTACATATTGGACGACAAAACAGTCCCTACAGTTTCCTCAGTTTCTGAATTTTTTATGTAGGAATCATTTTCGGAAGAATTGAATTTCGAAGAACGGTGGGCATCGTCGCAAACAACGCATATGGATCGTAACTTATTATATGTTACAGTGTGCCCGAATTCAAGGCATTTAGTGCACTGGGGGTGTCCATTACGTTTTAATGGCTTTTCTACAGACATCCTTAAAACATCATGACCACAGCACACTGCCAATATCGACCCGCTCTTATTAAAAAACGAATTTATCGAATTTCTTATACTTATCTTGCGGCGAATGCAAGTCCACAAGATATTCATCATTCATCGTCACTCCTTATCACTTTAGCCCGCTAATATAATTTTTTTTAATAAGTTTCCCAATTGTGTTTGAGACCCGTTTCATATAGCAGGTCCACTGTTACTTTTACCTTCACTAATATCAGTTCTCAAATATTGTTAACTTGTGTAAGTTCAATAGAAATTACATTAATATGAATAACTGCTTTTCAAGGGAGAGCATCGAGTCTTGGTAATACATTTCCTTTGTTGGTTTTTACATGTTAATACTCAAAGTTTAATGGAAAAGTTTGTATTTTATTGACTGAAGAACAATTTTTTAAAACACGCAACAAAAAATATTTTCCTTTCCTTGTTTATTGAGTTTAGAAATAAGAAAATAAATTCACAATACCAAATTCCTCTGCCGAAAATAAAAAAACTTTTTGTTGCTAAGAACTCATAAATTCAAGAGACGTTTATTAAAATAAATAAGTTACCCAAGAAGAATTCTACTCTTAAAAAAATAAAAATCATAATAAAGTAACAAGATTCTAGACTATTCTCTGCTATTATGTATTTTTTTTTTGGGCAGGGAAAGCATTTTAACACCTCGATTAAAATTATTAGTATATATTTTTTGAAACTTTTTGGAAAACCCTTTTGTTTTAGTTAAAAGCTAATTTTTTTGAAATTGTTATTAAAATATTATTGCGGTTATAGGCGCCGCGGTTGGTGTTTACATGGCGTAGTCTTGAGATGGAAGTGTACGCATATTCTTCGTAATAAATTAACCAGTGTTTCGGTAATAAGGCTTCGAAGTTAGGATGCGACTTGATTTATTCTAAGACTGTACAGTGTAAAGTAAACGCCATCCAGACGCCAATGGCTGACGAAGGGTGCCAACACTGTAGATAAAGATTTGATGTGGTTGACACTTGCGAGAAATCCAAACATCAGGTGAATTTAACTTACTTCATCCAGAATATATTGACAAAAATTTTAAATTCATGCGCTGTATTCGACAAAGCCAATGGATTATACCGATGTCTCGTCTGCTACATACATATGTGTTTTGTGTTTTATCATCTTCGCTACTGAACTTAAAAAGGTTAGTAAATCTGTGGCAATATCATTTTGACAGCTCAACATCTATTGTTTCTTAAATATGTACGTACAGTGGAACTGGAAAACTATTGTGAATTGTGATTAATAATTTTAGCTGATATGATTGATGTATTCTTTATTCTGTTATATGAATTGAGCCCAGTTATTTTAATACAATACTAAAAACCGTAAAATATTAATGAATGTGATTTTTGTAAGTTGTTACATGAATGCGTATCTATTCTCACCAACATTTGTAATGAGATATTTTCTATTGTAAAGATACCAGCCATGTAAGCGGAACAAATAGCGGTAACCCGGTTTAAGATTTGTTACGATTCCAAAAATTATACGTAATTTGTGAACCTTAATAGTCTTATTTTTGAAAGAACTTAAAGTTTTGTAAATAAAATTAATTGTAATTTTAAAAATTTCGGACTGCAACATCAAAAAAAAGCAGTTACACCAATTGTATTTTATTGAGATTTCATTAAGTTTCTGTGAAATTCTATGTCAATAGAATTCACAATGTGTTCAAGGAAATAAATACGAACTGCATACAAATGCCAATTTTTTCGCATTGTATTCAATAAATCCCATTACGAGTATAAGTTTAAAAAAAATATTTTCACCATGAACAGATTAAATTAAAAATAAATTGTTGGTCATCAAGTGGCTGAGAACTGAAAAAAATAAATAAAATCCAAATATGTAATTGTACGTACATTGTGTTGAATAGCGGGCAGCCTTGTTGCCGTCTCTAATAAAAGCTTTTGTAAATAATTATAATTAAAATTTGTTATGCATATTTTTAAAATTAAATCGCTTTACATATCAGTCACAATTCGTTCAACCTTTTTTTTTTTAATTGCAGAATGAGTAGAATATTTACAAATATTTCTCGATGACACTTGCGAACGTACAAATTGAAATATGAATAACGAAACAAGTGCAGCAGATTGTAAGCCTTTGTGCTTTTCGCCATATCCCACGCCTTTTCATAGGTATGATGGCTAAGAAGGAAAAGAAATTATTTCGAAAAATTTGCATTTGTATGATGTCTATAGAGCCTAGGGGTAATTGTACTTACGTCACAATTGATTCTTGCCCTAAGACAGTGGTAAATGCATCCAATGCACCCAGAGGGGAGTGTGGCTTCAGGACCCTATAGAGATTTTGAATTCTTGCTGGGAATTACACATTCTACATGCCAGACAGATATATGATACTAATGGTGACATGGCCTTATCAACTATATTATGTTTTCGGCAACAATATATGATTATGGCATACATGTTATAGTTATTTCAAAATACTTTAATCATATTATGATCACGTGTAACTATATTTTAACTGTTTTGTGATAACATTAAAAAATAATATAATTTGACTACAATCATATCAAATAATCGTAGCGTTTTGCTCTTAGATTATTAACTCAACCAAGTTGTTTTTCTTTTCACCAAGAAGTTATTTTGCTGAATTCGTACAAGCCAGTCTTGATTCTTTATGCTACAAAGGGGTTGGTACAATATAAAAATGAGCCCGGTTACAATATTTATTCCAAGCCTTCAGAAATTATTAATTGCAGCCTACACACTCTCGAATATGATGTTGATACTACAAATTTTAATGTTGCAAAACTATATCTTAGAAAAATCATCCGAAATTAATTTTAAATATAATGATGAAAATATTTTAGTCCTTTCTAATCGCTTATTAAAAAGCATCGCTATCAATCTATGAATTACAAGCTAACATTTCAAAATATCGGGAACGTTCGTAAATGCAGTTTAACTTTCGAAGACGCATAACAGTAGAAGACCAATGTAAGCGGCATGCGGCATGCGGCATGTAAGCAAATGTACGCGGCATATGTCAAAATAAACTTGTTTAATTTGTTTACTACAAGAAATATATCAATAAATTATTGTATTTAAAAAAATTTTAAACACTTTTTAAAGAATATAGAAATTTTAAAATTGGTTTTCTATATTTAGAAGAACTTTTTTCGTATGCAAACAAAAAAATTAATTTTTCATCCTCTATTTTATCCGTTTTATTTTTTTCAATTAATCTTAATCTCTTATGTTTATTCTATCAAATTATTATATGTGTATGACAACATCATTTCAAGAAGAAAAATTGAACAGATGTTGAGCATTTGCAAAGCATGAGCAATAGCGGATCAGGCATAAGCAACAGAGCTGGGCATAATCGTATTCTGAATACTTTACAAAAGTGTATTTAATTAATCTTAGTTCTCTTACTTTTAGGAACCTTGTAAAATGGTATCTATTTAGTTGCTTAAAGTGGTTTTCAAATTTATTGGGAAAACTAACTTTTGTCGTTATTAACATATTCTATACGAAGACATGATAGCTAAGAATATAGTTTTTGCCAATATATCGGGCCATAAGTTGTTTTTAAAATTCTCCAAACGTGGTAGTTAAGTTGCCCAATTATAAAGTTCGTGCACGGTGAAAATGTTTGTTTTAATTTTTGGATTTCGAATCTTAATGGTTTTTATTTTAAAATAAAATTGTTAAAAAGTTCTCTAGTTTGATGCTTAAGAAGGAATACATTTAGCATCATAAAAGTATAATAATTATACTGAAATGGAATAGTTGCAATTATTTTTTTTATTTTTTATATATATCGGCTCCGTATTGAAAGTAAACAAATTTTTACTGTGTATATTAGGAACAGACGGATATCGTTAAATGAACTCCGCTACGTACAAGGATCCAGAATATACATGTATGAATATATTTTATTTGGTCAGAAAGAAAATATTGTTAAAATTAAAAATGATAATATTTTACATCTTTGATAAAGAATATACAAATGTTTTAAAAATCAATGCCGAATTTCATCAGATAGAAAAATTACACCCAAGAATTATTTCTTATTACATTTGCAAATCGGGTGCATCCTGTGATCAGCAGCTGTAGATACTATGGTTTATTTATGGGAAACCGTTTACTTTACGACTATGTTAATGTGATTCTGGAGCAGGCGACGGCGTAGGAATAAATGTATTTTCTCTTGATCCGCGGCGGATTACCAGCCTTGTGCGACTGTCCGACTATCCAATATTGAAACCAACTTTCTGACGACACTAGATAACCTAGGAGTTTCAAAAACTTTAACCATTTAATAAGAGAATTTCACTATTTGAATTCAGCACTATGGGTTATAAGATAACAAATGTATTTGGTTTTTTTTTTTTGGTAATTGCACACTGACGTAAAAAAGCTTATATACAGCACATAAAATTTGCATATTCTGAAACTTCATAAAATTTGCTCTAAAGTCCCCTACAGAAATCATCAATCCGTGGCCTCCAGATAACTTAGAGACCTATATATTGTAGGGAATTAAACATTAAAAGAACCTCAAACCTTCAAAAACTAACAAAGAAAACTTAATTCCACCAGAAACTTTGCAAAAAATTCGATATTTTGGCAAAATTTTAAATTCACCGCAAGATAAAGTTTTAAAACTGAATTGGGAAAAAATTTAAATATAATGAAAAACACTAAATTGAGAAGAGTTTCATCACAACAAATTATATATCACTTAATTTCACCAAAAATGCGAAAAATCCCAACAGAACCATATTTTCTGAAAAACGTCGAATTTTTAACGAAATCTTAACATTGAAAAATATAAAAAACAAATCAAATTTCATCAAAAATACTTCACAATAAAACTTAAAATAGTTAAAAAACATACAAGTTATAAATTTTACAATTTACAATTTTCTAAAAAATAAAAAAAATAAATTTTATTATAATTTGGAAATTCAGCAAAATTCGAAAATCTTAAAATACAAAAACAACATAATTCTTCAAAAAACAGTTATTAAAAAAAAAATAGCGATAAATTTTACCATAACATCGAAAAACTGGACTAATGAAGTTTAATTGCTAAATAATCTACATATAATAAAAACCCTAAATTTTATCGATAAATACAACAAAAATTTAAATTACCCGCATTTTGGAATTTAACCATAAAAACTTTAATTTCACTTAAAGCAAAAAATAAAAAAAACAATGTTTTATGACAACGTCAACGTAAAATAAATGGTACACAATTGAATAAAAAATAAAATGTCACCACAAAATTAAAAAATTCTCCAAAAAATTAAAAATCCTTAAAATTAAATAATTTACCAAAAATCTTATTTGAACCGACAAATAAAAAATTTTAATTTTAATACAATTTAATAATTCACCAAAATTTGAAAATTTTTCACAAAATCGAACTAATCTAACAATTTTAAATTAACAAAAGGCAAACAAAGCGAAATGTAGTATGTAGAAAATCAAACTTAAGGAACCATAATTGAGAAAAAAACATCTCATCTATTAACAGAGCAAAATTGCTTATATTAAGACGAAAAGAGAGTTTTAATGCAAAATAAGACGACTAAAATAGTAGGCCAAAATAAAATATCGCCAACAAACCTTTGCACTAGGAACAATTTTTACTACATTCTAAGTAGTTCATACTTTTGTGAAGGCATAGCCGAATAACGCTCTCTTGCTTGTTTTGATTGTACTATTATTATTCATTTGTCAAACAATTTAAGTAAATGAGGATATAAAAAGTTTATATAATTTTGTGTTTGTTTTATACTTAAAAACAACATTACTGCCAAGTAAATTTTTTTTCAGAATTTGTGCAGATAAAGTTTCTTTGCTTCTGTTTTTTTTTTTTTTTGTAAATTACAATATAACGATAATAAGGAGAAGGATTAGGATAATGCTGGTAACATTAACCTAGAATAAATTATTTTTAAAATTGTTTTTTTTTCTCTTATTACACCAAAATACTTAAACTTTACAGTGGAATGTTAGCGAGACTTTTATTTTCATTTGGTCATTAAACCCACTCGCCCAAACAAATACATATGTATGTACGTGACATTGTAAAAATATTCGGCCATTACTTTAATGCACAAATGAAATAATTCTGTTTCGTAGACAATTTTATAAAATTACGAAAATTACTTACTATACACACCTTCAGCACCAAAACAATCTGCCCACTCAATTTTATGGATTTGTCTAGAATTTATATTTTTTGTAAAAAAACAAAAACATCAAAGTATTTTCACGCTTATTATCATTAAGAGATATAAAAAGAGCAACAAGTTGAGCCTCATTTCAATGAGTATTATTTATTCAGAATACTGGGAAATTATTTTTAATTTAATATTCGGGTCAGAATTTTTTAAGTTGGATATTCAGAGTTATTCTCTGCCGCCTGCAAGCAAATTACTTTCAACTCCTGTATTCGCACAACTTGTGTTTGGGTAGGGGTTGCAAGAAATTATAAAGTAGGACAATGGGCATGGATTCTGATTAAACTTTATGCAGAATTTTAAATGAAACAAAAAATATTTAATAAATTTTTTTTGGGAAAACATGTAAATATTTTTAATTGCTTCGCCGTTGGTTCTCCATGTAGGCGACATCCGTAGAGAGGTTTACGTAATAACTATACTATATTATTTGATTGAAAAAAATTTTGTGCTGACATAATTTGGTATATTCCGTAAATTTAAATTTATAAATTAGTTTTTGTATGTTGCCCATTAAGGTCAAGCTTGCAGCCAATTAATTATTGGCGAGTTCCAAACTCGTAAAACAATTATCGCAAATTATATTTCGGCCTGTGCTGTCGTCTGTTGATGAATAGAAATAAATTCCTTACAGGCCCTTTTTCAATAAAAAACAATGTCGTCATTCAAATAGAGTTCCATTGATGGGAGGCAACATCACCTTGTTCAATGAGGAGCGAATGATAATCAGAGCAGGAATACGTCTTTTACGCGTTTTAGAGTAGAAAATCACTGGTCCGTGATTACCAAAAAAAAAAAATTGTTACTGTATTCCTCAGCTGTAATGTTTCAATATCTGAAACACTTTCAGACATTACTGAAAGATCATCTCCATTATTTTCAATACTTTCACACTCTTCCCCAACAGATTGTATAAAAATTTCCTCGTCAACAATAACATCGGCCGTATTTCTTTTCATCAATTTGCTTCGCGGCTAGTCGGATTTCCTCTGCCGCAATTTGCTTTGACATGTATTTCTTATAACATATACTTGTACTAATGCGCTGATTTACAATATTCAAAACCAGTCAAAGGGTATTACACCGAAGGTGAAGATAGCAACAAACAGATATGATAGTTACTGTTTTACATACGCAGTTGCTGTAAAATATTTATGCAAATTGCGAAAAATTCAAACATTTTTATATGTCCCTGAGAAACATTTTAATAAATATACGAATTTAAAATGTATTCACGTTTTCTTTGGTAAATTATTCAAAACATATGTACGTAAAGTAAATGTGTTACGTAAAGTAAATGGTTACGAGAACTTAGATACATATTTCTGTTGTTACATTAGTAAGATGAGGGTTAAAGTCAGCAACATGAATATACACACCCGAACCAATCAGATTGTTGATTATTGATTTGATATTCCGACAGGTGATTTGTCGTAGATTTTAGGAACGAATTTCCGTCATCTTATTTTAAAGTGATGTCCGGCGCTACTCGCGTGTTCATGGAGTAATCCAGAGGATACATTTTCACACACACTTTTCTCAGTAGACAAGGCCGTGTCTCAGCAATAATGCGTCGATTGTTGGCTTCAGAATTCGTATCAGATTTACTGACGTGTATATCCACTTTTACATATGGGGTATTTTACGTGTAGCGGATAACCAAAAACCAATTTCCGCGGAACTTCTTGTTATTTGCCATAACTGTACTTCTACTAGATATGAATGTGTACACGCAATAATTTTTGTATTATGCTTGATTGTGGAGGTATGGGGTGGTAAAGTGTTGCTGTTTTTGAATTTTTATATTTTCCAACCAATTTTTTTTTCGAACAAGAAAAAAAATCAAGACGAGTAATTCTTACAGGAATCTCTTTGATCTTTAAAAAAGAAAATTGTTTTTTCGTTTTCAAATCGGAAATGACCTCCTAAAATTAAAATTTTTATTTTTTTTTATTTTGAAACCGAAATAAAATTAGGGGGTTTCAATATGTTATAAAATTTATGAAATTATTTTAAAAGATACGTTTATAATTCCCCATGCATATCGCACTGAGTACGGCGTTAGGTGCTTGCTAATGTAGTCCAGCTATTACAGTGCTTCCCAGCAACAATTGTTAAAGTTTGTATATAAATTTTTAAAGTAATTAGTTTTTGCTGAACACGAAAAAGTAAACTTTTGGCATTTCGTCGTCGTGACGGTACATTTGTGTTTTTCGATGTATTTAAACTTAGTGTCAAATGTATAAGGTCAATCTAAAACCCATTTGATATACGAGTATATAAATATTAAATTAAACGAGTATATTAATATGCATGTGTTTTATTTTCTTTTTTATTATAGCATTTTTAGTTTTTATTCGATTTCGAATTTGTTGTTGCTTCTTCTGATTTCGATCGATTTTTTTAATACCCAGAAGTTTGAACAATCTCTTTCAAAGGATTATAAGGCATTGTTACGCATACGTATCAAATTAAAAAATTATGTCTATATTTTTATTAGGGCAACGTGTAACAAATGACATTTCTTTCCAGCCTTAAAATAAAGTTAACTTTTCACGATTTATAAATTCAAATCCAATTTTTTTTAAGTGCAAATGTATAATTCCTCCTGCTTATTTGTAATTTATGCGTCCAAGCATTTTGGACAGCGATCATTCGACGCGTAACTTAATACTCGTAGCATTTCAAAAAAGGTGTAATATATTTTAAGACTTCCAGCATGAAAGTCTGGATGTCCCTTTAAAGAAATGTATAAATCGGAAAACAAAAATGTACCGTTCTCTGCCTTAATGGCCGAAATAAATGTAGTGGTTACTTTTTCATTTACAGCAAAAAATGCAATACAAACGTTAAAAATTGTTGCTGTAAAAAGAAGTTAATAACTGGACTACATTAACGAGCACCTAACGCCATACTCAGTGCTAAGTTAATTTCGTTTTAAGAACAATAAAGAAATAGTGCCGAAGTTAGAAAAATTTTAATTTGAGATGGTCATTTTCGGTTTTGCTACAGAAAATACAATTTTTTTAAAGGTTTCCGAATTTCCTAATGTTACCTTAACCTTTACATACTTACACAAAAGTATTTTTTTTGCACATGCTACGGAAAAAAGGAATATATTGACCACAAAGTTCAAGCTCTTATTTTTAAATTATGTTTTAAACAATTCAATTTGAAAAATATTCAAAACTCTTACCCAAATAAAGAATTTTAATAAACTCATTTACATTTTTTGAATTACTGTAAATAATGTCTTACTAATCAAATGCTTCTTTTAGTAAAATAATTGTTCTCTGCTAGTGTGGGATGGGGCACCGTCCAGTTAAAACCAAATGCTTTGCAATTGAAGTGGGGAAGACTTAGTAATCCGTTCACTATAACGTTCCGACCATCGTCATTAAAGGTATAGTCGCAGTGAAAGTGGAACATTTGCCTATGGGCATAGCCATACAATATATGTGAAAAATTTGAAATTGTAGATCAGCCGGAGATTAATTAATTCATGCGGAATTGACAAACAAAACTAACCGCAAAACAGCCAAACGAGCTTGTTGTCAAATATACTGCTACAGGAAACTGTATTACCAATTTAAAGTTTTCCGCAACAACACCAAAAAATAATAGAAATGAATTAGTTTATTGAATTTTAGTTTGAGCACTATTAAGATTCAGCTGCTAATATTGTTATAAGGCGATAAAGCCAGCGGTGTAGGAGCGCAAACCCGAAATTTGGTACACACATATTTTATCCATATTAAAACTGAAGCAAAGCAGTAATGGGATGTACGGATTTCTTTGAATAAATCTTTTACAGGCATTTTAAAGCAAATTTTGTTTGCTTCGCGGAGCTCCGGTGACTATATTCCACATTGAGTGGTCTACAATTAGGCTCGTAAAGACCATCGCTGTTGATGGTCTCTTCGGGTTCAAACAACGTTGTCCGAATAGTCGTTCGCACAACGCTGTTCTGCCATCACACAAACAAAATACTCAGGCAAAATAAAATATATGTGTGCATGTGCTTGACTGTAAACACCTGTACATAAACTATGATGAGAACAAGGAAACAATCTCCATGAACAACAAACGATTATGCTAGAACTGAACAGGAACACCGTAATCTCCACGGAGAAAACCACGAAGAATTTTCTTTTGTTATTCTGCGGACGCTCCTCCATACGCGAACAAATTTCTAAATAGTCAAGGCGGTATGTTATGAAAGGCAAAAGTTTAGTTCGCTTCGTTTATAATGACATCACAAACTAAGTTTTATTTTTAGAAATTGCCATTAATAAAATAAAATTTATATCAACACTCAATACCTGAAATGTAAATTCAAATGAACTTCAGTTCTGTTACATGAAATTCCCATTTTGATTTCCACAAATCAACTGCAAATCTGTTGCCCATTATCCTCCATATGAAATGTGTTGATGTTCATTCCTGCCCTTATCATTATCTCATGTCACCGATACAAGAATTGACTATGCACTCTGCATAATTGTCTTCACATTTCCATATTTACTTCTTCTAAGGTTTTCAAATGCATAAATGGAATGTATGCGTGTGACATGAAACTAATTTAAATTAATATTGAAAATGTATTTTGCAGCGTTGAACAAATACTGCTTGTTTTAACATTTCGTACAAAGCTCTTTGTAACTTTGTTCTTTATTCTCACTACGGATTACCGATGAATGAAGGAGTGTGTAGTTGATGTTCCCATTCTTAAATCCATATCAAATTATTTATTTATTTGTTTTACAACATGTTTCAGTAATTACTTTTCTACTTGTAGGCAAATACAATTTTATATATATACTATATAATTACTTAATGCCAAATAAAATTGTTACTTTCGGTGGGAAAAATGATTGTAACAATTTTCCCCGACTTTTGCGTCCGGCTTGGAACATTATTTCTAATTTAGTTAGGTTTTTGTGGTGCAAGAAGTTAAATGGTAATTGAAGCCAGACTTATATTTTATCTTTTCCCATCCGCAACGTTAAGTGCCACACTGGCTGCAGTTAAGCCACTCTTGGGGAGTAACATAATGAAAATGTGTTTATTTCGTTTGTGAAAATTTGTGTTTGTGAATTTGGAAACATGGAGAGAAATCGGGCTTTTAAATCTTTTTTAAGCAATTAATTATTTATTAAAAACTCAATTTGGTTTAGAATGCATGAAATTTACTAACCGGAATTTTTTTTATATTTGTTTTTTATATATAGATATTGTTGGACAACTGCCATGAAGAATAAAATTAAGTTGTATAGGTGATGTAGTAACCTTTTGTGCATTGATCTTATCTATGAACAGAGTTTTCCGTGCTCACGAAACATACTTATGCAGCGTTTTTTTTTTCAATTAATGGTGCAATTAAGTACTAATTGCTCAATTTATTTATTGAATTCTTTTACGCTAAATTGAGCTGAATTAAGACCTTGAGTGCGTAAATTCTCTAATATTATTAGAACGGAGCCGTGGTAATTATATTATAATATGGGTTGAGGTTGGAATGTGTTCACTGCCAGCGTAAAAAGCCAACGCAGAAAGTTCAAGAAAATCAAAATTGATTAAATTGTATCCTTCGCCAAAATATAAAGGCTTTTCTCAGAAGTGAGTTCACTAGAATGCAATGCGCCCGTGAAAAGTTACTGATTGGTGTGGATTTTAGACCGACAGCATCACTAGTTCACCGAAAACAATGTTGCTAACAACGACAAGCGCTACAGATCAATAAGAACGAATTTATTTTAAGGAAACTAAAAGATGTGTGTGTACGCCTGTAGTATAAGCAGGGAGGTGCTACTTAAAGCACATATTCCACGCATGAACTAGCTTTAAAGATCACGATATTTCACCCTGCTAGACTTTTTCTTATTGTGTTTTCTAGTCAAAATAGTTTTTATCTTTTATTTATTGAATCTTGAGCTATTATGGATACCATGCTTTAAACCTTGTTTAAATAATTTTACTATGAGGTACGTAGCCAAGAAAATGTTTCAATTATTTATATCAAAGCGAAGCTCGGATGTAAATTGTTTGAGCTTTTCTTAAATTGTCACAGTGCCATACTGGTAATAGAGGAGGAATTATAATAATTTAAATTTAAAAACTGTCTGTGAGGCAATTTGGTATAAATAAACGTGCTTTATTAGAATCAAAATAGGTAAAATAGAGACAGTGGTCGAGGAACTTCCCATTAAAGCAAAACACATTCTTAAGTTCAACTGAAGCCTCTAAGATCTATAAACTTCAAATAAAATATTTCATTTAAATTTCCATTTAATGTCTAAAAAAATCAAACTATATCGAATAACTTAATTTTCCACGTTTATATTTATTTCTGTGTTACCAGATTAAATGAAAACTTCTATGAAGGAAATGGAATTCGTGAATGGTGAAACCTGAAATAATAAATCCATTTATAGGCTTCTTAATGATTGCAAGCACTCTTATAGTTAAAAACCGAACTGAAAAATAAAATAATAATATAATAATTTTTAATTTGACTAGGGTAGCGAAACACGCATTCTGTAACTAGTTTTATTTAAATTAAAACTAAAAATATCATTTCTAATATTTTCGATTATATTAATTTTTTGTGAATTATAATTCCCCTTCAGCGATTTTTCTAAGATACATATTTTTTTGTATTTCACATAACATTTACTGACCTTGACTTTATATTTTCCAAAACAATTTTATGCAACAGCGAATAACAAAGACGCTTTCACATATTTTGATGTCACAAATCATTTTAATTATCACATTTATAATAAATATAAATTAAAGAAATTTTAACGAAAATTATTTATTATATTTCTTCTGCTGTTAAGAAATCTGTACATACTTTAATTTAGATCATTTATAACACGTTAGAAATTAAACAACAAATTTAGTTGATTAAGTAACATTTTATTAAAACAAAAATTCTAAAGGTTTTTATAAATCTGGTTTCGTAAAACATCCCTTATTTAACCACTGTTCTACAAAGTACAGTGAATCACGTTGTAGTTACACATTTTACATTTGTTTACATTACATTACAACTGAAATTAGTCAACGCAAAAATGTTTTTGAATTATCCAAGAGTATTATAAAAACCCTAGAGGAAACGTAACTGACACGTATCACACAGAAGTTGTCACGTGACTGGTTCTTTAGGGATAGTTTCAAATTCTAACACTTTGCATGAAACGGGCTTGTCAATTTAACATGGTCCAGTGTCTGTTACTATAAGACTGGTCTCATTTATGTGTACGTAATGTACATGTACGTAAATACATATCGAAAGTTACATACAAAAAATTTATTATCTAAGTTATACTCCTTAAGTGATATGTACTATTTTCACCGGTCACGATACCGTACCTTTTGTATTAAAGTAATTTTCTTTAGGGTAAAAAAGTCACATCAGGCTTTACCGGAATAATTATATTCGACTAATGTGGGCCAGTATTTTAGCCGATATTCAAAGAGTTCGTAAAATGGTGTCCGAAGAACTAGGCACATCGATTCGTCGTCCATGCATTTGGAAAGTGCAACTATTTGAGGTGTCTTATAAAGGCGTAATTGGCCTATTATTTGTTCGAAGATAATGCAGAAACACGATAACGAATTTTTCGTTGGACCAATTTGGAACATGTCAACATCGAAAACCTGTGGTTTCAACCACAAAAGACGTTTTATTAAAAAAAAGGTAATGATAAAAATTATGTTTTTGAACGCAGAACACTGTCTTAGTCTGGTTAGCGGACTAAATCCTTAACAATTCCCTAAAAATTATTTTTGTTTGATTAGCAAAATAATTTGTCAGTGTCCTAAATAAAAGTGAAGGGTTAGAGACAAAAATTAAACTAAATTTAAAAAAGAAAATAAGTTTTCGTTATTACTTAATATGAAAGGCAACAACGAGAAGAATATTATAATGAAAATGTTATCTCAAAATGTTTGTTACTGCTGAAACCAATGTTTTCCGAAATAGATCAGTTTTATATTGAAATATTAATTTCAAAAAAGTCTTTTTCTAATAGCAAGGCGGTTGCCCCCGTATGTTCTTATTTACTATACAGATGAAAATTTTGTTTGGAAAAGTGCTTCCGAGACTAGAAAAGCCCTATTAGGTCTTCTGTTATACATATCCCCACAAAAATATAAATTGGAGAATAAGGCCAAGTCCTATCCAAAAATTACGGCCGTTAAAAGTATTGAGATCAATATGAGGACCAAGTTCTTCATATGTACTACTGTGGGCAAAAAATAGTAAGACTTTTTAATTTAAATTTCGCGCGGAAATCCATTCGTCGAAAATTTTTTTCTACGTTGGTATGACTGTCAGTGACATCTGTGCCAAATATCACATCAAAGTAATCATTAGTGTTTAGTATACGCTTGTCTTTCTGAAGTACAACAAGTGCATTCGGCGATTTTTGCAATGAGTGAAATTATTCAACAAAGAAGTTCCATTAAATTTTGTGTGCGGAATGAAGTTTCTGGTGCCAAAACGTTCAGAATGTTGCAAAAGGATTCGATGATAATTGTATGTCGCGAGCAAGTGTTTTCGATTGGTTCAAATTATTCAAAGAGGATCGAGAACATCAACTGATGATCAACACGTCAATAAAATGAAGGAATTGGTGTTCGAGAATCGACGATTAACAGTCAGAGACCTTGCTGATATTGTTGGAATATCCGAGGGATCAGTGAAAACCATTTTTAAAGATCATTTGAGCCTAAGAAAAGTGAAATCACGATTGGTTCCAAACCCACTCAATTTCCTTGAAAAAAAGCGTCGCGTTAACGTCTGTCAAACAATGCTTTCCGACTACCAGTCTTGGATCTACGCTTACGACCCGGAAACAGATGATCAATCGGCCAAATATTGTGCCAAAGGTGAGCCGAAGTCGAAAAACCCACGTCAGAGCAAGTCAAAAATCGAAGCCTTGTTGACAGTTTTTTTCGATCATCGAGGTGTGCTGCACTCCGAATTCCTTCCGACCGGCCAATTGCGTGAAGCTATTCGTAAAAAGAGGCCGGAATTATGGGCCGACAACTCTTGGTTTTTGCACCACGATAATGCACCGTCGCATACCGCATTGATACTTCGTGAGTTTTTGGCCAAAAATTCAATTAATATCGTTCCACAACCACCGTATTCGCCTGATTTAGCTCCGTGCGACTGCTGGCTGTTCAGCAAATTCAAGCGACCGCTCGGGGGAAACCGTTTTATGTCAATTGAGCACGTTAAACGTGAATCGCTACGCGCATTGAAGGCTATTCCGGAAATTGACTTTAACAACTGTTACGAGGATTAGAAAAAACGTTGGCATAACTGTATTGCACCTGGGGGGGATTACTTTGAGGGGGACGAAATAGATTTGGCAGAATAAATAAAGAAATATGAACAAAGTCTTACTATTTTTTGCCCACAGTAGTACAGTACCATTCCATTTGAAGGCAACTTGCTAGTTTAGTAATATTTTCGCCTTGATCCTTTCCCATATTAGAAAGTTAAAAGAATTTTCCAAGCTACCAATTTGCCTACAAGTGGGATGGTATTGTACATATGAGGAACTTGGTCCTCATTTTGATCTCAATACTATCAACAGCAGAAAATTTTGGATAGGAACTTGGCCTTATCTTTACATTTATGTTTTTGTTCGGATCGTAGTTCTTTTTTCTAAGTTATTTTTGTTTGTTAATGTGTGTATAAAACCTCTTTTAACTTAAAGCTTATCGACGGTTGGGTTATATCAAATTTTAGCCCAACATAAATAAGACGGATCCCTAGTGCCCCTAGATGAAAAATGCCCATTAATCTCATTACTTATTCTCCAAGGTCTACCTATATACCAAATTTCAGCTTTTTAGCTATAGAGGAAGTGCTCCATAATATTGATGAGTAAGTCAGTGAGTCAGTGATTATGTACCAAAATATGCACTTTTTACGACTTCATATACCGGGAAGTAGAGTCCTTATGTTTCAAGTTTCATTATTTTATGGTTATAGAAGCAAAGTGATGAGGGGGTAAAAACAGCGCGAATGGTTCTGATCAATATACACAGGCCTGAACTTGCTCAACTTGAAAATTTCCCAAAACAAATCTGTTTGTTGAATATTTGAATTTTTCAAATGAACTTAACATAATCAACAACAATAATTTTCTATTAAAAATGTTCTTTAAATACAAAATAACTGTTGAACAAGGAAAATTCGGAAAAACATTTTTCAAATGATTGATGATGAGTAAAAATTTCGTTGAATGCTAATAATTCACTACGGCAGAAATGAATAAAAATCAATTTTTCACATATTTTTTTAAAATGTATTTTTCTTTTCAATTAAACAAACAAATTGGTGTAGCATCAGTTTTAAAATTAATTTAACAATTTGATTTAATTGAATTGTTTACATTTTATTCGTGGGTGAAAAAATCAACTAACAACATTCTTCAATTATAAATAAAATATTAGGAAATACTTTTCGAAAAGTGTGAAAATGCATAAGGCTGTGAATACATACATATGTATGTATGTATGCATGTATTGGATGTGAGTAGTCCGTCTTAGAAAACTATAATTATAAATGAACAGTCATCTTCGCCAAAAACACAAACAACCACCAACAACATAAGTTGGGTACGTTCCTTATGTTTGGACACAAAAAAGAAATTTTCTTAAAATTATTTTATTAAATATTCAAACGCGTGGGCGTATTTTTTCTTGTTTTCTTTCAAAATTTATACTCTTGAGTGAAAACTTGTGGATATTTTTGGAAATTTATTGTAATTAGAATTTTCCGTTTAGATTTGTGGCGACAAGAGAGTGTGAGAGTTTCAGGAATTGAGCATTTCTTTTTTTTCGCGTAGGTGCTACGCAAAATAACACTAACAGCGAATGAAAATCAAGTTGTTTATAAATTCTGGCAGCACAGAGGATCGGTGTCAGTCTATTTTAGATTTTTAACAAAGCAACTTTTCCAAACAATAAGCAGCAGCTACAAAACAAAAAATGTCTCTTGAACGTGCTATTAAGGCTAAGGTGAAAAAATTTAATAAAATTTTGTGAATTGAAAATAAAAAAATTAAGGAAACTGCATTCTTAGCAAAAAGTATCATAATGGACAATGTTTTGAAAAAATAAAGCAAAAAAAAAATTGATTAAAAAAGTGATAAAATTAATGATGTAAAGTTCTAATTCAAGTAGAAAATTCATTCTGGTGGGCAAATCAAACAATGGAAAAATTAAAAAATGTTAAATACGATTTTTAATAATCAAAAATTATTGTATATAAAATAGAAGAAAATTTTGAAATCTTTGTTAAAAAGTTTAATTACAAAAAGTGAAAACTCTAGAAAACTAAAAAAAGGCGTTTAAATATTTTTGCTAAAATATAAATATTTTTATATAATTTTTTAATTAAAACAGTTTAATAATAATAATAATAAAACCACTACTTGCGGTCTTTAAGTTATTTTCAAAATTCTCTTGTTAATTCTATCGTTGCTCATTTTATTGAAAAAAATTTCAATATTTAATTAATCTAACAATCAAGCAATATAAAAAAAAATCAGAATTGTTCATTTATTAAATTTAGTTTGAATCAACAATTTTTTTAAGTTAAATATTTTAAAGGTAGCAATGGAAATAATTTTTAGATTATGTGAAGCTCCAAATATCGTTTAGTTATTAAAAATTGTATCAGTAACAGTGCTACGTAGTTCTGATAGGCCCAATAATTTATCAAATGTGAAATTCATTTCACGAAAACTTTGTAAAGAATTTTTCTTTCGAACCACTACCTTCGGTTTTGGAAGGAAAATGTTTTAATGTCACCTGCATAACTACTCCCGTGAACTGTTTCAAGATGTTATACATTTCTCTTCATGGCTTGTAAGAATCAGATTTTTACATATGGGTTTGTCGGACTTTTACCGATATTTATTTCAAATTTGTCAAAATATATTTAGCGGTGTAGAAAAAAACAATTTTTGAAAATATTTACTACTGTTTTTCCAATGAACAAAACAAAATGTATATAATTTTCAACAGCCAGTACTGAAAAAGTAAATGCTCGATACAAGTAACAGTTAAAGTGGTTCAAATAGTTCTCTTACAACTAGGGATTTTGGAATAAGTTCCGTACATGTAGCTGGGTTTTTAAATTCATAATAGATTTGATTATTTTTTATTAAAAAAAACTGCACATTTTTTCTTATAGATCGCTGGCAAGCGCAACCCTCAGATGGATAAAGAAGCCCAGGAATGGATCGAAGCCATTTTGGGTGAGAAATTCCCCGGTGGTGTAGATTACGAGGAACACCTTAAGGACGGTCAAGTTTTGTGCAAATTGATCAATGTTTTGTCGCCCAATGCTGTACCCAAAATCAATTCCTCCGGCGGTCAATTCAAGATGATGGAAAACATCAACAATTTCCAAAAGGCGATGATGGCTTACGGCGTACCTGATCTTGATGTCTTCCAAACTGTAGATTTGTGGGAAAAGAAAGATATTGCCCAAGTTACCAACACTATCTTTGCTTTGGGTCGTGCTGTAAGTTCAAAAAGACTTCCATGCTCCACTCAATATATATGATTTCTTTGAATTCCTGATTCTTTCTTCACAGTGCTACAAACACCCTGAATTCAAAGGTCCCTTCCTGGGCCCCAAGCCCGCTGATGAATGCAAACGTGATTTTACCGAAGAACAATTGAAAGCTGGTCAAACTGTTATCGGCTTGCAAGCCGGTACCAATAAGGGCGCCAACCAATCTGGCCAAAACATGGGTGCTGGCCGCAAAATTTTGCTCGGAAAGTAAACTCAGCACTACCACGATATATTTTACCACATTTTGTACGGTTTTAGTTTAAGTCAAAAATTCCTTTAGAACAGACACACAAACACACTCTTACTTTTGTAAAAATTAAAAAGAAATAAAAAAATGTCCTTTCCCCTACACCACATACAGATCCATACAAGATTTATTAGAGAGCAATTCGTTTTTGTAATTTAAAGCGTAGAAAAACACTTTTTATATTTTATACAAATTAAAAATTCATAAGTTAATGTTTAGGTTAATTTTATATTTAAAATAAATGCAAAATTATTTAAAATAATAGACAATCCAAAGAAACGTGTCTCAAATAAAAAAATAACAAATGAACTGATTAAACAAAAAACGTTTAGTATTGTATTTCGAGGAAAAAATCATCCGTTAAACATGGACCGAAATAACACGGGCCCTCATATGGGCAGCCATGGATGGCGCAGTGAGAACACAAGGCTAAAAGAAGTTAACATCTGATGGACAACTAGCCATAAAGATATCCAGCTGACCATATTTAAGTCAAAAACAGTCAAAGCAAGAACTGCTAAAGAACAATTAACTACTTAATAAATGGTAGACTGCGTATCACTTGGGAGGGAGGCCACCAGAGAGTATTTGGTAGCATAGATGGGGGTATTTTACTCATTTTAAAGTTTGCAATAACGTTTTTGTTAATGTTTAGCGGTGAATGGAAAATTAGCAGCCTCACTAAACATTAGTGACAGTGATTCAAAAAAAAAGTTACACTAAATTTTAAGCGAAAATTCATTTATGATTATTTTTGTACACTAATTTAACTGAAGACTTCATAGAAATAACAAAATTATATAAAAGGATAAAGTAAATTATTAAAAAATAACAGAAGAGAAATAAAGAACAAAATATAAACAAAGAATAATTTCATTATCACTAACTTAAAATTAGTGCTGATTCAAATTTTGCACTAAAGCCACGTTTAGTGAAAGTGCAGACGATTACACTAAAAATAATTTTTTTGCGAAGTTTGCTTAGTGCTAATGCAACGTTAATATCAATCAACATTCAGTGCACTACTGCCATCTGTGTTTGGTAATGAACGAGGCTACTAGCACTGAAATAAACAATTAATTAAAGATGGTCCATGTGGCACTGTCGATCAACGAAGAGGTGGTCAAATTACAATAATCTTATGAGGTTACCATGACACTACTGAAGCTGAACAAGGATTCAATAAGTAAAACTACAAGTATTCTTACAGGACACCCAAGTTAACAAGGACATCTGCTTCAAATAGGAATAGCAGAGAATATCGTGTGCAGATCATGCAAGGAGGGAACGGTAGAACATTTACGATGCACCTGTCCAGATTTTGCGGAAATAAGATCCCCAGTAACTCACCATAGACTCCTTACCGGAAACACACCTATAAGGCATTGAATGAAAAATTCCGACGATTTTTGCTCAACGCACCGTGTGTTCTTTTAGCTCGCAAAGGTCTTTTTCTTCGTTCATAATGGAGAGCGGAAAACAATCATTAGCACTGGATTGATGAAGTGTATGCCCACTTTTAAAGTGTTTATTTTACCGCCTCGTTTGCATTTGAAGTTTATCTGAGTGCTTATTTTGTTTTCATTGTCATACAGTAGTGTATTCTGGGAGGCACGACCGTAAACATTTGTATAAAAATATTTGTTTTTTTTGCTGCATTGCTAAAAAATATTCCTACAAATAAAAAAATATCAAGTTTTTTGCAATGCATTTTGTTGGTTAGCAAGTTGCTTATACGAATTCGTATGATTTTTTTAGAATGTGCATAAAGAACTTTACACAGAAAATCAAATTCAAATACCAAAATTCAGTTGCTTCTGTATATGACTAAATAATTGTTCAAATTCCAAATAGCTATATTGTATATGTTGACTTGAATGCGCAGTTCTTTAAATACTATTATACGTTTCATATTTCAGAGTTTAATAAACAAAGTTAAATTTTTCTTTGAAATGTATTTTGAATGCAGCTGAAGCAATGAAGCTAACTTTTCTAATCCTTTTTTAAATAATTCTCATTTTGCTTATAAATTTATTCCAAAAAAGTTGGATTTAGATTTCCTGATGAGCTGATACCCTGACAAGCTAAGCGCCATCAAAAATACTCTTAATTGAATTTACTTTGAATAATAACTGAAAAATTAGCATAATTCAATTGTATGTATTTATTATCTTAAAATTATTAAATTGTGTATAAATTATGAAATCATGAATATTTTATATGAAAAGACGTACAAATATTATTTAATTTTCATATTCATTTATTAGCCGTCCGTCATCTATAAAAAAAAAAGAATTCAAAACACATAATTCTAAAATAAAAATTTTTTTAGCGAAATAATTCTGGAAAAGTGAAAGACTTGTTTATTTTTAAACAAATAAATTGGAAATAGAAACAAATTAGAAACTACAATCGGACATTCACGATATTTTAACAACCTACAACAGTATAAAATGAAAACAAATCACCATTCAGACTTGTCGAAGGCAAATTGAAAATCTATGTCTAGCATATTTATACTAACTAATGTTAGTTTCAGGAAACATCTCTGTAAGTTGTGGTTCATATTTAATTTATTTATGGGACTTGTGCGTGCATAAGTCGCATAATTTTGAGTCTTTTTTGGAATACTTATTTTCTACACAAAGCGTGTCGAGGCTGAGAAAAAATAACAAACAAAAATTTAAAAAAAATAAACATTTAGTGTTACTTTTTAAATTTAATTAGCGCAACCATTAACATACATAAATATGTATGTATAGTGGACGACAAATGTCTACAGACGACCTCTATTTTTCCAACTTGAGGAAAGCAATGACGCAATATTGTCAGTATTGTCTTTTAATTTTTAAATTACTTTGGAAAAAAAATAAAATTATTCATGTCCATCTACAACTGCCTGTTATCGTCCGGGCAGCGAAACAACTAAATTTTCCAATTTTACCGCCGTAATATTTTGCCATTCTTATTAAAGTTTCTCTTTCAGCATTGCGGCAGTTAGTTATACGAAATTTTCGAACTTTGCGTTATAGAATCCCGCACACCTCTGTAGAGCTATTGTGGGAAGTCAATCCTTGGCAATATGAGCTGTGTGCATCAGATTATTATATTGTATAAAAACCGAACTATTTTTTGAATAACTTCCATTTCATATCGTAATACAAATTTCTCATTTTTTTATATTTGTGATAATTTGATGTGTGATAGAAATCGATAGATTTCCTAACAATCTTTTTAAAGGGGTGTGATGAATTTCGGTTGATTTTGAAAATCATTCTTGAGCCGGCTTAAAATGAAGTAATCATATCATATAACAGAATTAAGACAAACACATTATAAGAAATTAATGTATAATCATTAAAAAACAAATTTTGAAATAAATGCAAATTGTTTCGTTTTCAAAACCGATTTTCATCATATAGCTGAACAAAAATGGAGTTCAACCAAGTTTGCATAATATTTTTATTGTTTGTCGTACGTAATGTTTTGTTGGTCACTGTATGCAAATTTTTGTAGCCTTTTGTGGGGTGAAATTTAGGAGCATTTTGTGAAGAGCGTGCTCAATTTCTACTTTTCGAATTTTGATTTGAGAATTTGTACGGAAATTTTACAGTTTCAAAAATATGTTTGTATGTATCCACATTTTTCTAAAAAGAAATATATCTTCTGCTCTCAGTCTTTATTAGTTTATTTATACTCGTATCGTTGCCATTTTATTTGAAGGGTTTGCAATAATTAACTATTTACGTATTTAAAATGAAATTTAGAACATGTGTGCTATAGCACTTAAGAGAATCTCTTGTTTGTATAGTTAGACACAAAGAAAAATATGATTGAGGTAACCATAATGTAAAAGCAATACATTATAATAGTGGATATGATATTTGAACGATGATACACACAAAAGCCAAAATTGATGTTACTGATTCGCAGCGGCTTAGACACGAAAGTATGCGGCTAAAGCCATCGACTGCTTGACCACTTAAGCCCCAGAACCTTCATGGTTTGTCTAAGTACCAAAATAATTTTACAGTGATTATATAAATTTTTTTATGTAGGGGGCATATAGAAGCAGACCGCCAAATTTATGGGTTACTTTTCGACCCCTTCTGTACTCGAATGGATTTTAGGCAACTGATTTGTAATTTACGACTACCCTACTCTCATTCAAGTCTCGTGGTAGGCCTTTACTCTCGACTGTAGTGATTTCAGACTTTCGACTGTTGGCTTTCTTCCTCATCGCGGAGTTTCTTGTTAATTGATAACAATTGTCTAACGCGTAGGTCCACGATTGCATTCACATTTAACAAGTGTCTTCCCGTAGACCTGGAAAACTGGAGATCGCCTGTTATCCAGAGTTCACGTACTTTAGACCAATCACGCTCTTGGCCACGCGTCCCTAGTGTAGGCTGTTTCACCGCTGATTTGGGATTTTTATAATAGAATGTTAACTTATCTCGCTTGACTTATTTAGCCAGACTCCTAGCAGAGACATAAATGAGAACAAAAATAACACTGAAGATGGCACGTAGCCGAAACCGGTTTGTCTCCAAACCAAACTTGACAATGGATGACGGAAATTCGTTCCAAAAATCTACAGACATGAACCTGTTACCGGCCGTCACCACGTAGAGGTATACGCCGGAACTCCTGACAGTCCACTCTGTTACGGCAAGCAATATCTTTGTGCCTGGCATGTTGCAATTGTTATGGATATCATTTAATGTAAAAATAACTTGTTTATCGCAGTTAAAGTAAGTAGAGAACATAATTTGGTATGTTGTCTCATTGTCGATATATTTTTATAAAGATTGAATTGAATCAATTAATAATTGAGTTTTTTATTAATGTATGGGGGGATATCGAAGCAGACCACTTACTTTACTTAGCTATTACTTTTCTACTTTTATTTTTTGATTGACCATACATTTTCCTAGTAAAACTTACGATATAGCTATTATTTTGCAAGCGAAAAATAATAAGAGGTTAATTTTTAATAAAACCTATAACTGTTCCGTTCCCTCTCTCGTAGACATTCTCTGCTCATAAAACAATACACCCCATGCCGCATAACTAGATTGTTGAGAGCTAGCTTGGTACTAAATCAAGGCAGGTATAACCATTGAGATGGAAGCTTGGTAACTTTTAATAATTAGAGATAATTCCAGGTATACAGGTTGCCATTATGACATATGTATATAATGTTAATCGATTACAAGCACTATCCAGAAAAAAGTAATCGATTTTTTATTTTGCGTTGATAAATGCATTACTGCATGGAAGAGAATATGTAATATTAGTGGATTAAATTTTTAAGCAATGCAGAAAACACACGCGCTTTAACTGAGTCAATTAAATTTTAAATTTAGTTATAAAGTTTGGTGTTCACACATATGCAATTTCGCTTACTCAATTAGAGTTTGATAGCTGAAAATGTTTTCATGGCCCGACAATGATGTATGTAAAACTTGTAATTACGCTTGCTTAATTGGTAACAATACGATTTGTTGTCCCTTTTATATAATCATGGCAATGTTGTTGTAAGTTGTTGGGTCTATTTAGAGATCTATTATATTTAACGTTTTTATCTTATAGAATTTTCGGATCACACACTATACAAGAGTTGCATTGTGAATTTCATTTTATTTATTGTGTAATGTAGTAGTAATTGCTTAAATAGTTATTTGACATTTTTTATGGTAAATTGAGCTCAATTAATGCCTTACTTGCGTAAATCTCCTCAGTGCATAGTTAGGACGTATGTGTGAACATAATAGTAAAGTCGTGTATTTCAAAAAATACTTTGTATACCAATGAAAAAAATTATAAAGGAATTAAATAAAATATTAATATACAAATCAGATATTATATAATATGGATTGGATCTTACTTTTGTGCCTATAGAAACTCTAATCGAAAATATAGGCGGTTATTTAGGCTATTGAGCTCGTTTTTGCTTACTTTATATGTATGAATTGTATACTGAATGGACATACATATGTGATTATGGTCCAATTGACAAAAACTTAAAACAGGGATATACAACTTTAATCAGAAAATTCAATAAAATTGTATTAAAAAACGCGTATTAAAATAGGGTTAAAATAGTTATACAACTACAACAAGAAACAAGGCTTTGCATGATAACTTTTGTATAAATTCTGGCGAAATTTCACAGTAAAATTATCCCGGGCCTTCAGTTATATGATTTAAATAGGGGAACATTACAGTTGTTTCAATTAGGATTCAGAATGTTTACATATATTGTTACGTTTAACCTTTTCAAACGTCTATAATTTTCCGTAAGTTCTTTTAGTTATAACGTTTTCTTTAAAGAATACACGACCCAACTTATTTTTTACACTTTCACTTCATTTAACATTTCAATGAAACACAATTGCTTATTCTTTATCACGACGTTCGCACTTTAGTGTTTCACTCGTACTAAAGTGTTTTCGCGAAGCTTGTAGAAGGCTCGAAAATGCCTTTGCTTTTTTTTTTATTATATTTGTTTTTTTAACTACTTTATTTATGGTAGTGGTTTCTTCGCTCTGTTATTGTTTCCGCACAGTATTCAGTTCCTGGAATTCGTCCGTGCGTGTTAAAGATATATCGTTGCTGTTTCTCTTTGTATTTAATTAGCCGGTATCTTGTATGAGCTTATCGGTGTTGTTTGTTGCTTCAAGCGTAACGCTTTCTGTACAGTGAGTGTCTCAAGTTTTGTACCCTTCAATTCTGAAACTGTCTGTAGAGTGAGTGCCATAAGTATTCGTACCTTCCAATTCTTACATGATTCTTCCGTATAGGCAAAAAATATTACTAGAATAATACTTGTCGGGTACTTGAATATTGATGTTAAAAATTTTCACTAGGCACCAAAAATGCTGCACATTATTACTCCCTTGAAGTTCATAATTAGATCTTCAGTTAGCTGACTTCTACTTCAGATAAACGAATCTTGTAAAATGGAGTCACTTACCTGTACGAATGGAGCACATACTTTATCAGAGATAGGAAGTTGTGTACCGGTACTACCTTTTTGGTAGTTTGATGTTTTTTCTTCGAAATCTAAGGTCCAGCATAACTACTCTACTCATTACTTAAATTGATTTATGAGGTTTACATTAATAGCACATGTAGGGTATCATAAGGTCATTGAGAAATTCCTTGCAAGATGTGTTATTTATTTTTTCATTTTTAAATTCAAAATAAATTCGTTACATATTTGAATAATAAATAATTCTTAATGTTCCATCGAAATTATTTGGCAAATTGACAAAATGTTGTGGTTTTTTTAATTTAATTATTTAAATGTTGATGTATCTTGTACGACAATGTTAAGGCCACAAACACTTTTAAGCTGCAGGTGAAAACACCTGCAACAATATGTACGGGTATGTATGTATGTACGTATATAGAAAGTGTAACTTTCTCTGTATATAGTTAAACATTTTTACACAACGGTTAGGGGGAATCGGCGGTTGACACTACAAATGTTCACACACATACCTAAGGCAACCATAAATATGCATTATTTTAAAAAAGCAAACTATTTTATAACTTTATTTAACGTTGCCATATTTATTGTTTTAATTAACTTTTTTACTTGTATTCGGCCAAATCGTCAAAATTTTAATTCGACTTATTTAATTAGTTGAAACATTTCAAAAAGATCGTTCTTGATTTTGCACAGAATCAATAAACAATCAATCGCTTAGTTATAAATCGTCGCGCTCTCTGCTGAAGTGGTTTGTCGATATCGGTTTCAGTGCGAGAAGCAATTATGCAGTGATGCATTTGATCTTAATCGTTAAGAACTTACACATTGTTTTATTGAAGAAAAAACCGTTTCAATATATTCAATTAGAATTTACAAATTTTATCACTTATACACAACGAACAAGGACATTAATTATGAACTTCATGTTTCTTCCATACAATTTTGCTCCAATATAGAGATTTTAGTAGTCAGTTCTCCAATTGTTCTCTTTAAATCCTCGTTGCTTTGTCGTAATTTATTTGCGGCTTCCACCGTTTTATCGTAATCATTTAGTAGTGCCGGTTTTAAAAGTATGCCACTCTCAAAGCGCCGAACAAGTAATTCCTGTCTGAGGCGTTTGTGTTTGAGCTTAAGATGGTTTAAATATTTACGCATCTCTTTCTTTTCATGTATTAATTCCCCCAAATATTCTCTTTGCCCGGCTACAATGCTCTTTAACATTTTATGTTTCTCCTTCAAATGAGCCATTTTATGAAGATCTGAGTTCATATGGGTGTACAGCTTTTTGAGCGCATGGTGGTGTTCTGAAAGAGATATTTGTTTATTATTCTCAACGTATATTTTGCAAATATTTGGTTGAAATATTACAAATTGCTCCTCTTTTGCAACGCGGTCATATCACAAAACTTAGTCTATCGAACTTGGCATAATGTGATCAAATTTTTTTTAATTTATTGGGTTTACTTTCCGAGTGGATAAACTTCAGTTTAGCTTGAGATATGACGCTAAAATTTTCTGTACAAATAACTATTATTATTATACAGGGTGTCTGGTAGCAGATTTATATTTTCAAACTTAAAGAAATGCGGATTTTTTTAAGAGTATGTCATCCAGATGTCTTCCGTCGAGTTGAACACACTGTTAAAAACGAAGCCTTGTGTTCTGCGCCACACGCTGCAGTAAATTTGGTTCAATTGAGCTGATTTCTTGACGAATATTTTTCTTTAAAGCCACAAGAGATTGGGTATTGTCATTATAAACCCTCTCTTTGAGGTAGCCTCATAAAAAAATCCATGAGAGTTAAATCGAGCGACCTCGGTGGCCATGTGATGTCATGCGTGGATAAGGCGCACCAAACAGTTACCCTGGGGCAAGGCAATGGGTTTTGATGTTTCAATCGAGGGTTGCGGGTTCTTGGAGACCAGTAACGGCCGTTTTGCTTATTGGCGTGGACGTTTAAGTGAAAATGAGCCTCGTCGCTCCAAAAAATGGGATTTACAGTGCGAAAACGCTCCAACACCGTTTCACAAAGATTTTTGCGTAAATCAAAGTCAATTTTTTCCAGTTCTGGAACGGTTTCAATTTTAAAAAGATGGAACTTCAGACCCTTTTTTTAAATTTCATGAATAATTGCTCTTGGAAATCCGGATTTTCACGTAAACTGCTTTCATCCAGTTCAATGTTTTCGGAAGTCCTTGAAGGTCGACTGGGCCCTGGCCGTGAGACATTCATAGCTGAACCAGTTGCGCGGAATCGATGCACCCACGAACGAATTAAATTTACACTCAGTTCATCACGTATTCGCCGAATACCGAACTTTGAAAAAATCGTGGACGAGCAATTTCGGAAGAATCACTACTCTTAAAAATGTTTCCACAGTGAACGCGCGATGCTCACTTGACCATTGCGACATCGTGGCTGATGAATCCGCACAATCGATAATTCGAACGGCACCACCCCTCCCTCCACACGTTTTGAAATAATCGTATTTAAAAATAGAAATTTGCCACCAGACCTATAGCATTAGGAAACGCTTTACCTTTAGTAACTTCAAAGGTTTGTTTATTTGTGATATGACTAAATTGCAGTAAAGGAGCGAAATGATCTGCCTATAGGTGTGTATGTTGTGCTTACTGTTTGACAACCACTAGAATGTATGAAGCAATTCGCTTTTTAGTGTATTATTTAAATAAAATGAAATCTCACTAATCACGACATTTCGCTGTGGGGTACTACTGCTTGCGCATCAAACATACTGATGCTACAAGACAGTCTAGGATTATTCGATAAAAACACACTATCACAAATACTTAAACAATATAGTGTCAGAACTCAATTGCAATTTGTCGCAATTTAATAAGCACCAGAGACTAGAAAGAACTGACTGATCCTGGCGAGAAGGCTCTCCTAACCGAACACTACCTAACACTGTGAGATGAGATTTTAATACTTATTGTAAATTTCTTTTATTAAAAATTAATTCAGTTAATAAAGATTTGCTTCTAAAAAAATATACGAAAGTTGGCTTCGTGAAGAATTGGGGAGAAAGTTCCACGAGGTAATAAAACAAAAAGTAGTTTCAAATGGGAACATTTTCCAAGGCTAACGCAAATGCAAACAAACGGAGCTAAGATGCATCCCCATCCTATTCACCTGCATGACATATTCACCGCAGTGAGAAAGTTTTCTAATATAGACTGGTCCAACCATAATGCACGATGTTAATAGTGAGACACACCTTAACGTCAAGTTTTTGCCCAACTTAATTTGACATTTGTTTGTTTCAGTGTTTGACAAATTCAACCAGGAGATGTACACAATTGAGCAGCGCGTTAAGATTGTTGAAACCTTTTACGATTTGGGCGCTCAAATCAAAATGCATTCAGTGCGATTCGTGATTTTTTTGGTCAGCATAGGACCAAATGTGTCCACAATCGGGAGAATCGTGCGAAAATTTCAGCAAACCGTGTCTGTAAGAAATGTGAAAACACCTGTGCATGCTCGCCCAGTTCGTTCTGCGGAAAACATTGATATTGTTCGCGATAGTGTGGCAGAAGTCGTCCACTTCGACTCGTCGTCGTGCCCAACAATTGAACATCTCGCGACCATCACTGATGCGAAGTTTGAATAAAGATTTGATTTTACACTCTTACAAGGTTCAATTGACTCAAGAGCTAAAGCCCACTGACCATTTCAAGCGTCGTCAATACTCCGAACGATTATTGAACAGACATAAGTGAATGGTGACTGTACAAAGAAAATCATTTTTCAGCGAGGAGGCACACTTTCACCTCTGTGGATTCGTTATCAAGCAGAATTACCGCAATAAGAATCCACGATGGATTGTTGAGAAGTCGATGCATCCACTGTTTGGCGTGCCGATGTTAATGCACGTCTTGATCATGTGATTTGACACCGTTGGACCTCCACTTTGGGGATACAAGTACAATTCCAGAGCTAAAGGATGAGATAATTCGGCATATTAAGGACATTGAGGTTTATGTTTCAGTCATTGAAAATATCGGCCATAGGATAGAGGTATGCCACCGAATCCGTCGACGATATTTTGTTTCACACATAATTGCCGTAGATCCTTCTGGCATAATAAAAATGATTGTGCTAATTCTCTGAAATGTTTTTGTTTTATTTACAATTAATATCGTGCGTTTTGTTGTACCAGTGTGTGTTACAACAATAAAAAATCGATATTAAAATTATTTACAAAGGAGATGGCTTCACAGAATAGATGCAAATTATAAAATTCTTGGATAAGATTAAAGTCTTCCTTTGGACCAGCCACATAAATCTCCTATCTTGTCAGCAGGGGTATTTGAGGTTTTGTTTTCATAAGCTGTTAAAATTTTAGAAAAAAATGCGTAGAAGTCTTCGTCAATGGTTTTATAAAAAAAAAAAAACTACTACAGAAGCAAACAAAATACTTTGTTGAAAAGAAGAAGCAAAGAAGAATTCGTCAATAAAACTTATTGAAATCCATTGATATTTTACAATAAGTTTAGCAAAAATTCAAGAAATTTTAAAATGGTCATCAAAACTCGTAACTGTAAATGGTTTTTTTCAGAAAATATTACAACTTCAGCAAAATATTAATCTTTCAAAAATCTTACAAAAATAAAAATAGGAAAGAATAAAAGGATAATGTAAGAGTATATGTGCAGATTAAGTAAAAGAACTAATTCGGCTGTGCCGAATCTTATACATCCTTCACAAAAGCATAAACTACTAATAATCTACTACATATTTTTCCCGGTACAAAGAACTGTTTAGGATCTTTAATGTTGGCCTCCGGTTTTAATCGATTTATTTTACATTTAAACTCTCCTTAATGATTGAGATGTGTTTTTGTAAATTACGGCTGCCCTAATTTGTTTTTCTCTCTGCTGAATACTTAGGTTAGTTGGTGATTTGTAATAATATATGATAATATATATAGTTTTCGGTGCAATTACAGCGTTTGGATAAATTTCGTTGTTAAATTTTAAAATATGGTGAAGTTTGTTCTTGTTTACTTGTTTGCGAAAATTAGGATTATTATAAGATATTGTCTTTGAGACCATGTGTTACATAGATTTTGTTAAAATTCCAGTTGCTTTCAATAAATATTGATATTTTGCAAATATTTGGGAAAACTGCAAATTTTGGAGAAATTAAAATTTTAATTTTGAACTTTTAGAATTTGGTGAGTTTTGGTTTTTTTTTCCAAGTATTCGGTTTTATTTCAGTTTTTCGGTTATATGATAAATTTTTGAACTCTTGGTGATTTTATAATTCGGATAAATTTTGAACTTCTCGTAATTTGTTTGGAAATTTGTATTTTCTTGAAACTTTGCCTTTTAGACAGTTTTTTAATTTTTGGCAATTTAATATTTTTGGACTGCAGTTAGGTTTTGAACAATTTTTACATCTTGGTGAATTTCGAAATTGTGTTGAAATGTCAATTTTTTTATTTTTCAGCCTAATTAAGATTTTTGGTAAAGTAATTAAATTTTTATGATTTTATAAGAACCATAGTTTTTTTTTGCGAATTTTCTAATTTTAGTCAATTCACATAATATCGTGAAATTTAGCTTTTAATTTTGAAATTAATTTAGATTTTGTTGTTAAATTTGATTTCTTTTATGTATTTGTTTAATATCGATTACGTTAAAATTTCGTGAAATATTGAGTTCGGTAAAGTTTCGGCTTAAAATTAAAATTTCAAAATTTAGTGAATTTTTGGGTTTTATTTTGTGTCTTTAATGTAAAATTCTGTTCATTAAGTATTAGGGGTGTTTAGCCATTTATCTCTGGCATTCCAGTTTTTCGATTTTATGGTGATATTTGAAGTTGTGGTGAATTTAAAATTTTGCCAATATTTTAATTTTCGAAAAAAATTTTTGTGTAACTTTCTTCAGTTTTTTAAAAATATCGATTTTTTGAATATTTTTCACTTTTCATATTTTCTTCAAACTTGGCATATTCTACTCGAACGTGGATAGTAGAAACGATATATAAACATAAAAATAAAATACAATAGAAAGCATGACATAACGATCACTTCCGCTGCAAAAATGCATTCTTCGAGTTATGACGTTGTTTGTGTAAATGTGTCCTGAAGTTTCCAAATTTTTTATTTCTTTTTTGGTTCATGGCGAGAACATATACGATAATTTCAAGTTTGCCAGTAATAGCTGAAACAACAACCTGCACAAAATATCAGCTGTGCTCTTAAGTCCACCTTCATTTGTATCATTTTGGTTGTGCGGCTTATAAGTGTTTTGTTATAATGAAGGCCGTGCCAAACGGCTGCACAGTGCAACATTTGACCAATCTATCACGACAAAAGCAAAAAGAAAATATAATCGCCCGATTGTTTCTTTTAAATATATATTAAAAACCATACAGAATATAACATGATTACAATTATAAAAAAGGCGATAATTTAGTAATTATCAAGATATCTTAACTTACAACTTGCACCTTGTAAAAATCCTTATTTCATTTTAAATTAATTTATAAACTTTAAATTCTTATACATATATATATGCAACGAAAAATTACCACCAAAAATGGGGGCATTTGGAAAACTGCCACACCCACAATCGGGCGATTATACATTTTTCTTGTGATACTGAGCTCAATTTTAAAAATCTGGCTTTGCAAATCAGGTAACAGATGCTTCTAAGAAAGAGACATTAGCAGAAAAAGTAGGCGTAGTTCATTAAATGGCACGCCCACTTCTAAATTAATTAAAATTTATTTATAGCGATGAGAATATAGTATGTATGTTCTTAAACTAGGTTTGTTCTCCCACACTACAACCTTGCGGAAACAAAAGTAATCGTGATCTGGCAACGACCACGCCCCTTTTTATATAGTGAATAAGGAAGTCCTGATATTGAGACGCATTCCAGCAGAATATCATAGCTTTTCTGATTTGATGTATTAGCGAATTCTGTTCGGTGATTCCGATTTGGATTAAAATTAGTTGTGAAAGTCTATCGTCTTAAGACTAAATATTAAGTATATTTATAAAGAATAATTTGAAGGGGAAAAAAGTTATTATAATGATGCTATTTAGTAAATAATATTTTTATGATATAGATTTGTTTATACGTAAATATAACTTAGTATTATAAGGCCGTGTTAGTGGCGGAGTACACCCACCTTTATTTAGCATATGAACATATGCACATATTCGATGGGCGTGGCCTTCAATGTATTACACCTACTTTTTCGAAATCACATTTTTTTTAATTGAGCTCACAATCACTAAAATTGAAGTAATCGTACGAAGTTGGCGTGGCAGTTTTCCGAACGACCCGATATTTGGTTCGTTGGAAATTTAAGTTTGCATAGCAAGGTTGAGGCAAATATCTATTAAATTGGATTTTTAATGTGTTGGATTGGCCATACGAGTAAGAGGCTGTTCTAATTTTATAACCGGACCTGCTAAATATATTTATACGAATTGCTGTTAATTGGAGCTACTTACCATCAAGTTTTCTACCTAGAGTAGTAGTTTCCGTTTCTACAGATTCAAAATGGTGTATATTCAAACCATCGCCCAAATCTTCTAAGATCTCCAATCGCTTCAAAAAAGATTTAAAAAGTTTTAAGACTACTTTAAGTTTGCGAAAAGTGATGACAACTCTACCTTATGGAGTGCAGAAAATTTATCTTGTTGCAGCAAAAGCCTTAAACGAACTTCCGAAATTTCCGTTCTTAAGGAGAACATTTTACTTACACACTTTTTTACTGATGCTTGTAATTTGTCAAAATTTTTTCTTTGAAATGTTGTCTTTATCAGTTGTTCGAGTTCGTCACGTTCTTGGTCACGTACCTGTTTGATTTCCTCAAATTGATGCCTTAAATCGTGAACGTAAGTGGAGCTTAGAGTTTTAGTTCTTTGCTCTTTCATTAACAATTTGTCCAAATCTTCAAGAGCTCTGTAAAACCTTTTACGATAAGCTGATAAATTGGTGGAATCCTCAGGAATAAGCATACGGAAATCTCCTTTACGTTTAAAGTATTCTAAGGTTTTTCGGTTAAGAAATCTTGATACCCATCTTTCCTCCTCCAACAAATTGGATTTTGACATCAGCTCAGTCAATAATTTACGTTTATCCAAGGAAATGCTCAATATACTATCTTCAAAATTTATTACTTTAACTACACAGTCATTTATTAATTTGTTTAGGAACTCCTGCACATATATGTTTTCGTAATTCATCAGTTTTTCATCTAATTTATCTTCGCCATCAGGAGCATCACTTTGTTCAAGCGCTTCTTGAAACATCAGAATTGTTTCATCATCGACTATGGCCGAGAGCTTAGGAACGTCACTCTCATCGATAAATTCCACAGACATAAAGTCTGTAGAACTTTCACTTTGCTCCGAAATTGGGAGACCTATAGGCACTGTGATTTCTTCGGCATAGGAAACGGATAAAGGATTAAAGAATTTGGAAGGTGCTTCTTGCGCCGTTACATCGTCTGTCAAGTCCAGCGAAACTTTATCCAACTTAGGTATTTCTTCAAAAGTTGAAAAAAAGTTAAAGTGACTATCGACTTCAATTTGTTCAACATATTCATCACACTCTTCCTCGCTTACGGACTCGTTGTCGGAGTTGTGTATAAATTCAAAAACTTTTTCTGGGTCTTGTAGAATTAAGCCATCAATGTCCTGTTGCTCCTCGTTGTCACCAATTTCGTTCCATTCTTCTGATTCCGACGACGATTCTTCGCACACATTTTCAGTTACTGAGTTTTGCAAGGATCTATTGTCGACGAATTTCGTCAGTAAGTTCTTTTTTTTGGCATTTCCAATTACGGGTTGCGTTGTTTGGCTTTTGAATTGTTTCATACTTTTTGATGGCCTTCTTACCAGTAGTTTGGACAAGGATATTTGAGATTTAGTTTGGTCGTTATGCGATAAAACTGAGCGTGTAGGTGGCATTCAAATTTTTCTTGACTTCTTTTGCAATTTAGATCCAAATATGAATTAGTCGAACTTGCAGTTAATAAAAAAAGTACACAGAATAAAAACCACAATCAGAATGTTGTATAAAAAAAGTAAAAAAATATAAAAATATAAAAAATATAAAAAATTATTTAATATATTTTTGTTGCTTTCATTAGTCGCTTTATAGAAGTACTGAAAAAAAATTGTCAAAACCATTTTCGTATTTGAATTTTGTAACAATAGTGACTTTCGTTCTACGCAAGTAAATTGATTTATATTTATAGTCAGAAAAAGAAATGACTCAAACATATCAGTATTGTGAATACCCTCTATCACGTTTTAAATCAAGCCGCGGTTATGTTTTCATAAATTGTCTGGGTTGTGGGATTAGGGCTTTTATGATTTGACTGCTACCGATGAAATCAATAGCAACGCAGACGACAAGTCCCCGATTGGTTGTTGTTCAGGCTCCATCGTAGAAGTAGCTGAGTGGCTGTAATTTTTACCCAAATCGCAGAAAGATTAGCTTACATGATCGATGCAGCATTCAATGATATAGCAGCCCCCCAAGGATAGACACATTGTGTTCACCCAATGGTCATATCACTGCTGCACAGTGGTTCCTCATACAATGTATTGCAGCTTCGTCCACTAATCGTTGTGGGTGAGAATGTCCACAATAATGCATAGACGTTGCGTTGATATTTTTGAAAATCAAAAATATTGATATTTTAGCAGTCGTAACTCAGCCGCAAAGATAAGGAGGTTGTTGTACAACCTTATTCTAATTTATGCTTATTATCGTATTGACCACAAAGCAGTGATGAAAAATCAAGCTTTTAAATTGAAACTTACCGGGAAAGAACTACTTCAACAATTTAAGGAGTTAACTTGTCCTTTCTGCTTATAAAGCTTTTCAAGTTGTTGTTTTCGAATTGAAAAAAGTACTTTTAATGTCGTGGCGGTACTACGATAATTCGCGAAACAAAAAGTACTGAAAAAAGTACAATAGCATCGACCGTTCCATCACTGCCACATAGCAAACAGATTGTTGTACGCGGTTTATTTTCTATTTTCTCTCAAAGAGACTTGTTTGCCAAATGAACATGTGCAACGAAGTTGTATTGTTTGTGGGCAAAACACCCAACATGGTTGCCAACCGACGGTCGAAACGTCCATGGCTGGCATAAAAGCTACAGTCGTAACCACAAGTGCTACCACTTAATGTTTACGGTTTTTATATACAAATACATAATATATATTAATGGGCATAAATCTTGTTGAAAATTAGTTTTCTTTATACTACTGGTATAATTTGTGTACAATTCTGACTGCATATTAGATATGTAGTCATGCTTTTTTACTCCCTCTCTTAATTTTAATTAATGCACTTGTTGCTATTCTTTTTAGTTCGAATTATGGAATATATGACAAACATAGTGCGGTAGTGAGTGTCTCAAAATGAGAGCCTAATACCGGCTACACACGAAGGAAGTTTAAACGAAACATTCGCTCATTAAAACAGGCTAAAACTCACCAGCATAGCTGATGACTATTTTTATACTGATTGGACGTCAAATTCCATATAGAAAAAATTGTTCGCTATTTGACATCGACAAGAGCTTTGAACTCGCCTGTAAGTCTACCTGTCAATAGTTTACCCTGAATTGGAATGTTCCATTTAATATTCATTTCTGCCGCTTATATTTGTTTAATAATATGTGTGATATTTACACAGAAGTGATGATTTGTTTATCGTTTCCTCTGTGCGTGAATAACGTTTTGAAATAAAACACAATTTTTATTTTTGTGTCTTTATTTCTTGATTGTGATCTTAAGACTGAATTATTAAAATTTCTTAAATCTATTCTTAACATGACTTCTTCTGTTTTCTTCGTTGTTGTTGTTGTTTTTATTTATTGGGTCATCGCAATGAAAATCGATGACTCCAAGTGGTTTCAAAAAATAAACAATTATTTCTCAATATTTTTTTAAAGGGTTCGAATTTCAGCCAAATTGTATTTTATGCTTTATAGCAGAAATAAAATTTGGATGAATGAAAACAATGTCATTGACTTTAAATGCTTACGAAATAGCGGAAGAATGAAATCAAATTTCAGAAAATGAAGAGAAGTAAAAAAAAATTGTTTATTGAATAAAAATTTTAAAATTGTTACAAAGTGTCGTTGACTTTGTATTTAAGTTTCTTTAATGTATTTATTAATGATTGAATTTATATCTACGAGGGTTGGTTGAGTATGTGGGATTACATACGTAACTCCTCCCCCATTAGATGAAGGATTCTCCCGAATTCTTCCATTTGATTTCTTACATTTGCCATATAATATTATTATTAGTATTATTGTTATTGCCACTATTATTGTTGATGGTATGGTGTAAACAATAATCATACTGTTTAATTTTATTTCTTCAATTTCTTTCATATTTTGAATTGTTTTTATTTTTACTTCTTCTATAGTAAGTGTACTCTTAAATGTTATGTTTTGAAATTTTGGAACAATTATTTTATCCAAATACATTTTATTATTATTTGAAAATTTTTGATTTGCTATTGTTAAAGCGCAATTATTATATTGTATTAAGAAATTTCCGTTCAAAACATTGTTTGTGTTATTATAGCTGCTAGTTATTGTATTATTCTTTGCATTTTTTACTACAATTGTTTGATCGTTAATATTTATGATCTCGGTATTATCGTTTTTTATAATTTTACATGTTTTTTCTATTGTGCAATGTTTTGATATTTTACATTCAGTTAAATAACTGTTATGCTTGTATATGTATGTTTTGTTATTATACTTAAATGTATTTTCAATTTCTGCATCTATTTCTTTATTTAAGTATGGCATAGGTATAATAGTTGTTACTTGTATAGAGAGAAATGTTTTTGGAACTTTAATTATAAATATTAATTCATTAGTTTTTTCAAAAATTGCAGTTCTTAAGAACTGGATTTTACTTATATCTATATTATAGTCATCTATCTCTTGCTTTGTTAGGATGCTGGCGTCTGTTATTCCATTTTGTGCTGTTGTTATATAGTTTTGTATATGTTCTATGTGGTTTCTAATTGTTGTTAAAATAAGTAAATTTTCAAAATATATGTTTTTTGTCAATATGTCTCTTACTGATCTATGTAGTCCCTCCATATAATATATTATATTTTTCTGGTTCTGTGTTACAGTGTTTCTTATTATTTGTAGTGTATTGTTGAAATAGTCGTTAATTTTTATTTGTTGATTTAAGTTTGTTATAGAGTTATGTATGTTAGAATCAACTGTATTAAAATGTTTAATGATGTCTTCTTGGTCAGTACTGTCCATTGTACCAAAAAGGTATTTCCAAGCATGTCCTACTAAATTTAAAAGTCCACGTTTTTGCCTATTGCTAGGTGTTATTGTTTTTATCTTGCTTAAAAGTGTGTCTATCTCATTACATATAAATATTCTTTCGTTCTTTTTCAAATTATTTGAGTCACTTATCATTTGCTGAAGAATATTTGTTATTTCTTTTATATCTATGTGGTGTAAAATTAGCTCTGATTCTATAGGAATGCTGTGATTATAGTTGTTAATTTGTACGTATCCACTTGTTTCCGTTATTGGATGTAAGATTATGTTGGCCTGAGTTTGCGTTATTATAAATATGGTTATTAGTATGTGTAATATTACCTGTAATTTTAAATTTAAATGTAAATTAAGTTTCGTTTAAAATGAGACTATTGTATTTATTAGGTCTTTTAATATTGCTCGTATGTATTCCCTGCAAAGATTTTTTCCTGAACTTTGGTTCTTCTTTGTGTCTTACATTTTTATAGTGTTTTATAAAACCTTCTTGTCTTGTTTCTATATAATTTTCCCTATTTCTATTTGCTTTTGATATAAGTTGTTCTTTTACCTTACATAACCTTTCATATATTATGGTGTGGTCGATTGTGTTATTTTGAACTTGTAATGGTGTGCATTTAATTGTGCTATGATATGTGTCATTATATAACATAATGGCTTTAGATATTTGTTGTGTAATTGGTAAATGATTTTCTAAATTTAAAGTTCTTATTTTTTCGGTGATTGTGTTGTTTAGTCTTTCGATATCGCTGTTGCCAGTGTGGCTATTTGGCTTAGTAATGTGATATTCTATTCCTTCAGTTTGCATAAATGTTTTTACGTTTTCATTATTAAATTCGTTGTCAAATACCATTTTTCTTACTTTTCCTTTAATCGCTAAAAATTGTTGTAATTGTGCAACAAGTGTAATACTATTTCTGTCCATAAGAGGCAAACATGTGGCATGTTTTGAAAATTTATCAATAAAAACGATGAAGGAATGTTTGCTATTGACATAAGTGTCTACGTGAATAATTTCATTAGTAGTATGCGGAGTTTCGGTTATGTAAAACTTGCTTTTGATGGGATTTCTATCATATTTTCCTCCTGAGCATATATCGCAACTATTAATGACTTTTGTTATTTCTTCCTTGAGCTGAGGATTATATATTAAATATTTTAGCTTTTCGAAAGTTGCTGTTATACCGCAATGTCCGCTTTCGTGTTTATGAAAGAGGGCGATTTGTTTTCTTAATTCTTCGTCATTGTCGATGTCCTTTGCCAATCGAGAACATTTGACGAATTTAACATTTGGGTTCGTAGAAAATTCCTCTTCAATAATTTTCTGCACTTTGTAATAATCATGATCATTGAGGTTAGAGTATATTCCCACTCTTCCTTTATCTATTTCTTTTCTTATGATATCCAAGACTCTATTCTCGTGGATATCTTTTTTATCTATGTAAATGCGTTTAAATTTGAACACTTTTTCAATTGTGTTTCGTTTTTCCTCTATAACTATTATTTGTGTCTTAAACCGATTGACGATTGTATCTAGAATTGGAATTGTAAAGCCTAGATCTTCCTCTTGGGAATGAACTGTTCCTATTTCGGCTGTTATGCTATTGTTTTCTCCTTCATTTTGTATATCTTCCATTTGAGCATTAATTTCGTCGTTTCTTATTCGGCTCAAGAAATCGGCGACATTATTTGTCTTTCCTTTAATATATTCAATTGAAAAACTATATTCCCCCAAACTTAGAAGCCATCTTTGAAGTTTTGGGTTTATGTCTTTACCCGTATATTTTGTCATTAGCCACTTTAGTGGTTGATGATCACTTTCTAAATCAAATTCCCTGCCAAAAACATATGGTCGGAAGTATTTTACTGCCCATACTATGGCGAGTAACTCTTTTTCTATAGTAGCATAATTAGTTTCATGCTTGTTTAAAGTTCTAGATGCATATGCAATTGGGTGTCCATCTTGAGATAGTACAGCTCCAAGGGCAAAGTTGCTTGCATCTGTTGTGATTTTAAATTTCTTTGTGAAATTGGGGTAACGTAATATTGGTGAATTTGTTATTAGGTCTTTAAGCTTTTCAAAAGAAGTGATGTAACTAGGATCGTATACATTGATTGGTTGATCCTTTTTTAAAAATCGTGTCATGGGATATGCAATTTTTGCATAATCTTTGACAAACTTTCTATAGAAGCCTGTCATACCTAAGAAAGATTTTATTTGTTTTGTATTATTTGGTATTTTCAAATTTTTTATTATTTCTATTTTAGCGGGGTTTGGTTTTATTCCGTTTGTTGTAAGGATGTGCCCTAAAAACTGAGTTTCTTTTTTTAGAAAATCACATTTATCGATTTGAATTTTGAGATGTGCTTTTTGTAGAGTTTTAAATATTAGCCTTAGATTTGTTAAGTGTTCTTCCAAGGATGTTCCGAACACCAATATGTCGTCCATATAAACGACACATATTTTATTAATATGTTCATGTAAAATTTTGTTCATCAGCCTTTGGAAGGTTGATGGAGCATTTTTCAGGCCAAATGGCATACGAATGAACTCATAGTGTCCAAATGGTGTTGAAAACGCTGTTTTTGCCCTATCCTCCTCCCTTACTGGAATTTGGTGGAACCCCTTTGCCAAATCCAGTGTTGTAAAATATTGTGCTCTACCAATTTTGTCTAATAATGAATTTAGATTCGGAATAGGATATTTATCGTCAATTGTAAATTCGTTTAATTTTCTATAGTCAATGACGATTCTATACTTTTTTTCTCCTGAATTATCTAATTTCTTTTCTACTATCCATAGTGGGCTATTATATGGAGAATTGCTTTCTTTTATTATTTTTTGTTGAATCATTTCTTTAATTTGGCGTTTAATTTCTTCCTCATGTATTTGAGGGTACCTATATATTTTGGAATATAAGGGCCTTTCGTTTGTGGTAATTATTTCATGGTATACTTCGTTTGTACATGATAAATAATCTCCTTCTTTAAAGAATAAATTTTCGAACTCAGTAAGCAGCCTTAAGGTTGCCTGACGTTCTTCGGTATTCATATGAGAAAAATCAATATTATTTCTTATATTTCTATTCTCCATTTGTTGTATACTACAAATGTTATGAACATATTCGGGATAATTATATTCTTCAAAATAAAGTTTGTTGTTTAGTATTTGCACACATTTTTGTTCATAGTCAATTTTTGTATTTAGAGGTTGTAAGAAATTTTGACCAATTATAGCAGAGAAATTTTTATTTGAAAAATTAATTATTTTCCATTGGAGTGTTCCTAGACAACCGAACTCTTTTGGAAATGGTGTTGTGACTATAAATTTTATTTTATTTGTACCATTAAGTGTATTATACTGCAAAGGATTCTTAAGAGTAATTTTTGGATACTGTTCAGACAGTACTCCTTCCTTTAAGATACTTGTGGTGGAACCTGTATCAATAAGACATCTAATGGTTTGTTTGCCTATAGAAATTTTAACTATGGGTAATGTTGATTTTGAGGCGGTACTATAAAATTTAAATCATTATTTCCTATTAATTGTTCTTCTTGTAAAGTACCTATTTCCATAGGTTCAGGTACTTGTTTTGGGTTATGAGATTGAGAGCTTCTGTTAGTGTTTCTAGTTTGGTAAGTGTAATTATCCTTTTGATAATTGTTAAATCCCTTGTTAAAATTTTGAGTAAATTCTTGATTCTGCCTATTTTGTTGGTTTTGGTGTCTGTTTGTATATTGACGTTGTTCAGTGTAATGATTACTGTAATTGTGTTTTTGAGTGTTCATGTTTGTGTTCGTTTTATTATAATTATTTATATTTTTCCTGTATTTTATGTGTATGGCTCTAGGGTCGTCTAAAGCTCTGATCTGTGAATATCTTGTAATAATGTCGTTAAGTGTACTGGTTTGATCTAAATGAGATCGTAATGGAATATCTATTTTTTCTATTAAAATATTTACCAAATCCCTATCTACTCTGTCTGGCTTATAAATTAATGGTTTATTATTGTCAAATAAATATATTTCGTTAAGTTCATGTTTACATTTTTCAAAATAGTTAAAAAGTTCTCTTAAATTACATACTTTTACATTCCTGCATTTGTTGAAAACATCTCCATAAGTTGTCCTGGGCTTGTAATGTTCCATTAACTTCAGCTTTATTTGAGTCCATGTTACGTTGTCTCCCAGTTCCTGGATATACCTTCCTGCCTCTCCAACAATTTTTTCATTTGCCACTATGTTCATTGCTAGATTCATTAGTTCCATGTTGTCCCTTGGACACAGCAACATCACTGCTTCGACCGACTTAATGAATGGCATAACGCTATGATTTTCGTCAAGACATCTTAATTGTCTAAACTGCTGCAGTATGTCCTTTGGTGTAAGTAGTTGATTTTGCGATTGCTGTAATTGCTGTGCTTGCTGTGCTTGTAAAGCTTCAACTTGTCCTCTTAGCTGGTTAATAAGTTGTTCCTGGGCTGCTATTACCTCCACAATTTGTTCTCCATTGGGTTGTTGTCCCAAATTTCTGTTTTCATCAAATCTGCTCATGTTTTAAGTTTATTTTCTTCACAATTTGTTTTTCTTTTTTTATTACGAAGGGTTATGTATGTATGTCTTTTGTTTAACAATTTTTCAGTGCTTTATTTTTTTTTATAATACATATACTTTTTCTTTAATAAGTTCACTAACATTAAACGATTTTCCAGTGTTTTATTTTTTTATTATATATGTATATACTTTTTCATTAAGAAGTTCACTAACAAAAAACAGTTTTTCAGTGATTTGTTTTTTTTTTTTTTTTATTTATATATATTTTGTCTTTTCACTTTTATTTATTTTAAAATTACTTCACTTAAAAAATTTTCTTTTATTTTACCGTTCTTACTTTAGGCTTTTGAGCGTTTATTTATTCTTAAGAATAAATATGTTCTTTAACTTATTCTTTGGAATAAGTTTCCGTTGACTGCGCCAATAACGTTTTGAAATAAAACACAATTTTTATTTTTGTGTCTTTATTTCTTGATTGTGATCTTAAGACTGAATTATTAAAATTTCTTAAATCTATTCTTAACATGACTTCTTCTGTTTTCTTCGTTGTTGTTGTTGTTTTTATTTATTGGGTCATCGCAATGAAAATCGATGACTCCAAGTGGTTTCAAAAAATAAACAATTATTTCTCAATATTTTTTTAAAGGGTTCGAATTTCAGCCAAATTGTATTTTATGCTTTATAGCAGAAATAAAATTTGGATGAATGAAAACAATGTCATTGACTTTAAATGCTTACGAAATAGCGGAAGAATGAAATCAAATTTCAGAAAATGAAGAGAAGTAAAAAAAAATTGTTTATTGAATAAAAATTTTAAAATTGTTACAAAGTGTCGTTGACTTTGTATTTAAGTTTCTTTAATGTATTTATTAATGATTGAATTTATATCTACGAGGGTTGGTTGAGTATGTGGGATTACATACGTAACTCGTGCGGCGCACAGGTTTCTAAAACATGTTTCCTGAAATGTTCCTCGTGTGTGGCCGGTACCAAGACTGCAACATAGTGAACACCGTCACAACTTTTTTGAAATTGATTTTAATTAAACACGTTTTTAAAATATATTTTGGTCTCTTTATTTAAAACGACATTGTTGCAATGCATTATTGAGACTTATATTACAATTGACAAATCATTTTGAGTTAAACGTTTTTCTAATTTAGAAATTCTTCGTTGAATTGTTTCTAAAGTGATCCTTAGTGTATTTACTATTTCTTGCTCTTCCCTTAAACAATCCATTGTCTGGTCATAGTCGTACAACAAAGCGGGCTTAACCAATAGACCTTCCTGAAAACTTAATTTATCGATTTCTTTACGTAATTGACTGCGTTTTAATTTCAATTGATAAATATATTTACGCATCGATGTGTATTCGTTATAAAGTCTGTTAAAAATAGAATACTGCTTTTCTGTCAAATCAGTGAGTATTTCTCGTTTTTCATGGAAATGCGCCAACATATTTTGATGATTACGTGAACGTTGGTGCAGTTTGTTCAGGTCACCACTACGCTCTAGGGAAATAAATGTTAAATAATTCAAAGATAACTGCGATTTTTCTTACCTTCGATTTTCTTGTCTAATGCTAGATTTTCGGTTTGTATATTATTGTAATCCTTAATGGTTAGGCCGTCGCCTAAATCTTCAAGGCGCGCGAATTCCTGTAATTAGATTTAAACATTTACATGCCGGAACTCAATTTGTTTTTTACATTTATGATTAATGAGGAGTACCTTTTGAAGCTGAGCCTGACTATGTTGGTTTACAATGACTTCAAAGCGTAGATCACTTATTTCTTTACGATATTTGCCCATTTTGTTTAGCAAGTATGTGATAAGCTGAAACGAAAAAACGGATTTTTAACAACTTAAATTGCAAGCAAGAAGAGTGCCGATCTTATAAGTCATTCACATGTAATTTTCCTTTTTAACTTTAATTTTATTTTTTTTTAATCTTTCTATTAAAAGAAATTTACAATAAGTACTCCAATTTAATCTCTAAAATATTTTATATTATTACTAATTGTCTTCAAATCTTAAAAAACTATCTATTATTGGGATGGGTGAACCGTCTCGTCAAGCTCAATGTGTCAGTCTTTTTTAGCCCTTGGTGCCCGCAAAATTGTAATAATTTGCGTACAAGAGTGTTAGCGTGGACCTCTAGTTTGCTTACGTATTTTGTTTCTTCCTGGATCGCTATGGATATTTTCATTTCTTATATACCAAGAGGCGCGAACGATAAGTCGCAAAATCCTGGACTGACTTCTTTTTACCTTCTGAGTATATTTTCCTGAGGAAAAACGTTACGTGAACACATTTCGAAGGTTTTACCTTATTAATACACCACTTTTTTAACCAGTCCTCTAGCTCATGATTGTGGGACTGAAGTTTTTCCGATAACACTTTTAAATGCAGTGTTGTCTTTAAACGTTGGTGTATATGCATTTGGGCACGTTGGCATATACGCTGTATAAATAATAGCGGCCCTCGTATACTACCTTGAGGCACTCCTGCTTAGATTCTGCTATTTGTAGTAAACGAATCTTTTGACCTTACCTTAAGTGTTCTATATCTCAGATATCTTGTCAGAAGCTATTGGTAGTTGACAAGTAGAACTCGAGTTGTTTTCGTGAGTTGCCCCTCATGGCGGACTTTATGAAATGCCTGGGAAATGTCAATAAAAAAGCTGAAAAGTATTACTTATTTTCAAACGCCGATCTAATAACGGTGACAATTCTATGAACGTGCTCAATAGTACTGTGCCTCGCACGAAAACCAAACTGATGCTCCGGGATAATGTATTGTTCATTAAGACAAGGAGTTATATTTGAGACGAATAATTTTTGAAATGACTTAGACAAAATTTAATAGGGTCATTTCCAGTGTCACTAATATTTTGAATAGTGAAACTATTTATGTCAAGTGGAATAAAAACTTTGCCTAAGTGATTTGTGAATGTACTGAGCTCGTAGCGCATGTGCGGCTTTCAAGTCTTAATGGGGATTCGTAGGCTATAGGATATTTTAAGCGTCTTACAGCTTGCCACAGGCTATAGTCTGTTTCTTGTTGGCTCAAAACTTTTTAAATAACTCTCGATAGTGTACTCATGTTTCCACCTTCTTTTATTGCGTTAGATTCTGTGGCATAAGTTCATTTGGACCTTTATGTTTAGAGAACGACTGTTTTGCCAGTGCCTTGTAACCCTTCTCTTCTCTATGACAAGAATCTGAATATCAGATGATGACTGGTGCGAATTTCTTTTAACTGTTGGCGTTGCACATCTGGCTGCTACAGTCACGTTGTTTGGAAAATGGTCACAGCTTTTTGAATACCAGTCGGGTTACTCTGAGGAATTGTACACATCTAGTGTTTTTTAATAAGTTGATTTAACTTATTTACGTCCAGATATGACGTCTAGCTTATTATCTTGAACTGTGTTATACAGCTGCCTCCCTCAAGAGCTAATAAGTGTAGAGCCCAAATACGTGTGCTTTGCATTGTAGTCTCCAGCTGCGAAATACTTTTATCATAATGTAGAACCTAGCAAATTATTCGTGTTGAGTCAGTAAGATTTATTGTGGTAGCTTGTAAGGATTTCAGACATCTTCCGACGTGCAACATTGCATTAAATATGTAACGTAAAATTCTCACACCGGAATTAGGTAAATTTTTTATCATTGATCCAGTAATACGATCAGGTCCGGGTGATTTTCTCATATCCGTATTTTCCCTAGACTTATTCATTGATAATTGAAATAGTGGAACTATATATATCATGTGGAAAACCTTTTTTAAGTGATTCGCGAACGCATTTGTCTTTTCACTTGAGTTTTTAACCCAAGTCCGGTCTTCAAGTCTTATTTGGGATTCGTATGCAACAGGACATTCTAAGTGCGAATATTATGCCATTGCCTTCGTAGCCTTCTCTTCTCAATGACGATCAGCTATATATATGCTGTTGACTGGTACGATTTTATTTTATCCGATGGCTTTGTTTTCGTTTCAGCTCTGGCAGCGGCAGTCACGAATATGAGCTGGATTTCTCAGCGGGATGTTCAAAGATAAGTAAGAGCTCACATACATTTTATATTTTAAATAATTCGTGTTTGTATTTGGGTAGAAACTAAGGTCTGCAGGAGCAGTGACAAAACTGTCGTGTAAAATTATAATTGTAGGTGACTGATAAGAAGATAGGTCACACGATGAACTAACTAACATTTGATCGCGTTTGATGTTTTTAATATAAGGTCTGGTAACTTATTAAAGTCTGTGGGCCAATAGGTGGAGTTACTGCCAGCTTGTTTGCTTGAACTGTATAATACAACTGCCTACCTCTAGAACTAAGGAGTACTTTGCATTGTAATCGCCAGCGGCAATAAATTTTTGTCCTAGCGTAGCAAAGAATCTGGCAAATTCATGGTGTTCGATTTTTACCTAGGAGGGCAGTAAGTATAAGTAAGATTTATAGTCGTGGCTTGGAAAAAGACTTCCCTGAACTCAGGCAATGGAAAATGCCTTACGTTTTTTTGAACTATAATGGCAGTTCCACCACATGCCCTTTCACTTGGGTGTTTGATGTCATATATAAAAAACCCATCAATTCTAAAGCAATTTTTTACTGTATGTCAATATCACGTGTTAGCAGGAAGGATTCTACTTCATCTTTATGTTGAGAGAGCGCGTTAGCATTCCAGAAGCATATTTTTAACTGGTTCATTTTTTGCTAAGCAAAACTTGCAGAAGCACCTTTTGGGTTCGCATCATTTCTTGAAATATACCCCGCATAGTTGTCATTATTCATTATTTGTATTATCGATTGAGCTTGAATTGTTACTGAGGGGTGTCTGTTCACCCTCTTTTAAGACGTGGGCATATGAATGTTTATGAGCATTTGAACTTTTGGCATTAGCATTAGGTAAATTATCTTTTAATGTTTGGGCATACGGATAGTTTGGTTTAGTATGTGATTGTGTAGCTTATGTACTACGAATAGAACTAGTATGAAGCCGAGGAAATTGGGAAGACCTATATTGCTCATATTCAGGCTTACGTACGTACGCCTTTCGCATTATTTTTTCCATGTTGAAAGACTTTGCAGACCCTGTAATTTGCTGTATGGTTCTCATCAGAGTTGCTGCACTTTTTGACCTTGGGTTCTGTTTTGAGAGAAGTACATTCCAAAGTCCGGTGCGCATCACCACATACAACGCATACGGATGGTAGCATGCAGTACGTTTTTATGTGTCCGATATCCTGGCAGTTGGTACACTGACGGAGACCATTTCGTTTCAGTGGTCTTCTGCCGCGATTCTCTGTTCAAAAAGTAGCGCAAGTTGTATATAGAATGAACCGAGCTTTTTGATTTTAGTTGATATGCGTTAAATATGATTTCAACACGATGCATACGTTGGGGAACTTAATTCTTATTTAGAATATTGTGCACTGACCTTACGACACAACCCTCCACCTCTATGGCACATTTTATTTTCTCAGTGGGAATAGAACTGTCAATTCTCTTTATGATGATTATCAAACCTTTAGCACTTCCTTAGTTGATACGTATAATAGCTCTTATTATCTGCATCGAGTCGTCTTTCGATGAGGCGATAATTCTTCTCAGTGTGGGGTTGGACATTTGTTTCTTATATTTGTTCTCTTCGTACAGAAGCCACATAGAAATTTTCTTTACCTATGAGTTGGGACAGCATATTTACAATAGCATTTGTTGTATGTTCGCACAAGTAAATTGGTGGGGGTTTCTGTTCCCTTACACAGGGTTGGGCATCTTCATTATCGGGGGTAGCAAGCAATGAGAATCTATTTTCACTTACCGATATTGCAGCTACTTGATGAGAACCTTTATATTGTTTGGCGGTTCGCTTTGTTGCTATCTTTTATTTATTTCTTTTTCTGTTTAACTGTTCACTTTGTCTCTACACTTTGTACAACTATACTAGTTGTGGATGAAAGAAAATCAAATATTTATTATTACGCGCGAGTTATGATGTACGTCTGTACTATGCTAGATTAAAATTGCTACTACTGTTTCTAGAAAAATAGTAATTGCAATTATTCAAATATTACAACAGACACTGTGCTGTTCCTTGCCGTAATAATTTTTTAACAACATGCTAAAGGCAAATTAACAAATTTTAAAAATATATTTGTAAACAGCACCAGCAAGAGCAAAACATTTTTGTGTGCTATAACTACTTCACTGCTAGCATTTAAACTACTAATTTTAGCCTACAAATAATATAAAACAAACTAAAATAGATAGCCCTTGTTTATCATTTAGCTAAATTTTAAGTAATAAAAATGTCTGTTGTGGATACAAATGTTTAAGCCCCCAAATAAAGATTTTTTCTCCGTTGAATTTTTCCAGCATATACGATGTTTAATTACATATATTTTGAGTTGCTTATCCGTGTTAGTTTTAGCATTTGTAATCTGTTTGTTTTTTATTTGATTTATCGGTATACTTTGGAGTTTTAGTGAACTCTCGATATTATGGTGAATTATAGATAACTGAAGTAATTGAAAATTCATTTTATTTGTTCAGCAAAATTTAAAATTTCGAAAACGACGCATTTTTTTTGGTGATATTTAAATTATATTTATTGGTGATTTTTTGGGTAAATTTCGATTATTTGTATTTTACTTTGTATTGTACTTTCCATCAAAGTTGTGGATTTTTTTGTGAATTTCCGAATTCGTGGTGGAATTTCTTTTTGTGATGAAATTTCGGTTGTTGGTGAAATTTCTATTTTTTGGTAAAGTTTCCCTTTTCTCGGTGAAATTTCGGGGTTTTGCTATTTTTACCGAATTTATAATCCCCTTCACCATTCTGGTCCTTAGGATATGTTGGGTAGTGGCTTATATGATACATATTGATAGTTAGAAACGATAGTTATTTATTTCGATACTGATTTAAAATTTTTATTCTTTATGGGTTTGCAGATGAACGCCTTCCCGTTTGGATGAATAAAGCCAACATGAACAAATAACCGAGTTTCGGCCATCGTGATTTCGTGGACCTTAGTTTCTAATTTTCGTAGCTAAAATTCGCAAAATGTACGAATAACCCAAAGAAATCGCAATAATCACTATTTAATGATAAAACAGAACTGGATCATAACGAGTTTTACCATAAAATTTGACATTAAAAATATTCTAAGCAGGAAGTGAGATGGAATCTATTTTTTTCAGCACATTTGTTCTTACGCTGTCATTTTGTGCTACTCATTTTCGTAAATACGTTGACATGTAATCTTTGAATTTATCTTTTTCAGCATAACATACGTTTAGGCGCTACAAAAAAAAAATGCCAAGAAATGAGAAACATCAAGTGCACTAATAAAAGAGCGTATACAGTGGTACCTCACGAGATACGAGTGCCTTAACATAAGAGTTATTTGAGATACGAACTGTGGAGCGAGCGACATATGAGATACGAGCAACGGCCAGCTGCGACGCTGCACACGGCCCACCATTTTACTGCGTCTCGTGTATTATCCCACTTATATCCCAGTGTGCTTGTTTACTTCGCTCTCGAAGCATCTTTGCTATGTTTTTCTAGGGCTTAGCGTTTTTTGCGCATTAACATACTTTATCACATTTCTTTTTATAACCATGGGTCCGAAGAAAGTGTCTATTGAAATAAAACATTCTCTTATACATTTGTCATTTATAAATACATTCTTCTTGTTCAAAAACACGTAACAAAACCAAACAATTGGAGGTAGCATTTTTGGGAGAGGAACAGATTAAAGGCAATTTAAGATACGAACAAATTGACATATGAGCAAGGTTACGGAACGAGTTAACTCGAGGTATCGCTGCACATTGAAGTAAAATGTGAGCACTTGTGGCTAGGGTTGCAATTTTTATAAAGGACCTTGTCACTCGCGCAGCGAATGGTGGTTGAAGTTGAAAGCATGTTGTGGTTCATCATTTAAATATAAGTTTTATGTCAACAACATAATACGCACTCTCCTAGTCTACGAACAAAATCGCATAAGAAATGTCCATTCACAGCAAACCTTAGATCAGTAATTTTTAATGTTAATGGAAATATGAATTATAACTTACAGCATTTAGTTGAGGGCGGTCTTCTTTCCATAGAGTCCTCTTGACTATACCTTCAAACCTCAAGACGTTATTTTTATGTTGCATCTCAGCAATTATCAATTCATTACGAATTCTTGTAGTAGTATTGGACAGTAACACTTCACCCTTTTTTTGTTTAGTTAACTGCTCGTCTAGACGTTTCATTGCTCTCAAATAGTTATTTTTTTCATGTTCTATATGCTTTGGGTTTTCCTCTGTAATGGCACGATACAGTTTTCTACGTTTATAAAATTCCATTACTTTACGATTAAGAAATTCAGAGATTTTTAATTCCTCCTCACATTTCTGGTTCAAATGGTAAAACTCCAACAAGAGTTTCCGCTTGTCTAGATTCTTTGCTAATATCAAATCAGGGCCCAAAAGTTCAATTTTCCTAACCACGCTATGGATAAGATCATTGATAAAGGATACGGTTTGCTGGTGTCGTTTCTTGGCTTCTTCCTGCTTTACTATCGCGTCAAAATCGATTTCCTCCACGTTTTCATCAGCTTTAGATTCATTTAGTGCAAACAACTCATCTAATAGATCTTTATTGTCTATAGCACCTGAGGTTCTATAGGGTTCTTCATCTAGTGTAGTATCGTATAATAACAGATCGGATTGTAGGGAGTCGCCAGATAATGTATCGCCACTACTCAAAGATTTTTTCGATGCGGATGCGAAGGAGGATGTTGAACCACCGCCGTACGCTAGACCTGTCAGGGGATCCACAAATCGTCCCGTATCCATTTTGCTGACTGCACTTTTTGGTTCTTCTATCGGCATTATATTTGCTACACTTATATCTTCCGATATAACATCCATGTCTGGCACGTCTAAGAAACCGTCAAAAAAACCCATATTTTCTGCCAATGTTTTGAATCGAAAGTCTTCCTCTTGTTCTTGTTCTTCTTCTTCGGCAGATTCATCGGATGTGTCATAAAGTGCCTCCAAGATATTTATTGGAATCCCCTCTTCTTCGCCCTGACTAGAACCAGATGTGGTAGTATCTGTTGTTGTGGTTGTAGTGGTTATTGTGGACGAAGTTGACGATGGTACTAGCAAATTCGTTGGACGTGACCGGACTAGAGAGACTTTTCTTTTTTGTTTTGGTTTCGTAGATCTTATTAGGCCTTTGGTCATCTTGAATTGTACTTATTTTTTGTCGGTTTTGTTTGTTAGGCTGGTTAATATATTTACTTTTTTAAGAAAAATATATTAGATATTAAAATATAAAATAAATAATATTAACTGGCTTTGTTCTCTTTTATAAGTTCACAAACTCGTTATATTTGTATGCAAAGGATTGAAAAATAAAAGTATTTCGCTTTTAAAATGATTGTAAAAATAATATTTTTATATATTTTCGGTGTTTTTTTTATGTATGTAGTCGTATGTTATATATTGAGAAGTATTTGACAGGTTCAAAATTGAAGTGAAATTCAGTTGAAAGCTAATATCAGAACTTGAGAGGAAGGTAAAAGGTGTACAAATTCTAAATATATTGGTATTAAAATTGTTGAAAATAGACGGAGCCCTTCTTGTGCCAAACAGCCAGAGTGTGTATGCTTTAGAGAGAGCTTTCCATGCATGGTGTACTAGTGCTTTATTTTCCAAATTCAAAGAAAATATTTTTAAATACAATCGTAGCATACAATGAATGTCAATGACAATCTTACAGTATAACATTTATATTTATTTCGCAAATATCTGGGCGTCAATACTATTACACATTCACCCGCATTGTAATTATAAATCTATAAAGTTCACGTCTGACACCACAAAGTATATACTCGTATGTATGTATATATGTACGATTCTTCTGGATCAATTTATTGATATCTGTCCGAAAATTAAACCAACTTTCGAGAGGCGCTAATAAATACAAACAGGAAGTTCCACTAGTTGTTCAGCACGTTAGGCTGAGCAAATATAATCAATATTTACTTTCGGTTTTAGGAAATCTTATCGAACTGACCGTTAAGCCCACTTATTAAAATCACCACCTAGTTGACCCTAGATAACTTATTGGACTGAATTGAAAAATTATTAAAAAAAAAATACTAAACTTAAACCCCCAAAAAAGAATGAACTCCTCATTTAAGAAAAACCGAAAATTTTCGAAATTTCTAAATTCTGCAATAATCATCATAACGTTGAAAGTCATCAAATCTAAAATCTAAAAAAATTTTAAATAAAAAATAATAATTTCTCTGCCGTCTTAGTTCTGTATCGGTGTCAGTCAACATCGTTCAGTGATACAAATTCGCACACATCCGTAGAATGACCGGGAATAATGTCAGCTCGTCTGCGAAATACATAAAAATATCGTTATCGAACGAATGATATTGTAAATTTCACTGCCAAAATTGAACACAAAACTTTAAAATTTCAAATTTAATCAAACACTAAAAATTTCTCCGAAAATTTTAAGCTTTATCAAAAATTCGAAAAATCGAAGTTCCACTTAAAATCCGGAATTCACCACCTTAACGAATTTCGCAAAAAAAGGAAAATCCTAAAACACTATAATTTCACAAAAAAACAAAAAATTAAAAATTTAAACCGAAAAACAAACAAAAATTTATGAAAATTCAACAATTTAAAAATAACAAGAGTGACACTTTATTTAGTACTTTCAAAAATTAGGCTACACGTTCATTCCAAGGAGAAAGGACGCATCAGTTAAAATTGCACAGCTTAAACTTCCCGCCACTTTTTTGTATTTACGTTTTAATGTTAAATTGGGCTGTTTAAAAAAAGATCGTTTTAATAAAAGTATTAAATTATGAAAATAATACAACTTCCGCTACCTTTTTTATCGTAACTAAATTAATGTTTAAAATTACATGTTGTTGCATAGACCACAGTATACATTGGTGTTGTGACCATGTAACAACTATGTGGCACCTGTCACACAGTTTTCCGGAACTATCTATTGTAAAAGTGCTATTTGATACCTAGCGGACTACTACACAAAACTCAGTTGACTGATGTTACTGTCTCTAGCCCGAGGCTGCTGGTAACCCTCATAAAATCAATATGATGACCTTCGTGGCCAAGTAATTGTTCTTCAGTTGCATATTGCAGTTAAAATGGCAAAGCTATGCCCTAAATCAGCATAGACGGTGGGGCACATATGCGTTTTTACCAGTATTTAAAATGCTAGATGCTAAAAAGCAATAGGACAGAAAAAATAACTATGCAATGCTATAACTTCTCCAAGTTTTGTTAACAATGATTTTGCGGTTATTATACTGTTAAAAAACAGAATACAGTCCAGTACAAAACATCACGTGTTTCTAGTTCATTTATGAATAGCATAAATCCATTGCTGAACTCGCACTGTTAAAAATATGACAGCAATGAAAAGATAATCAAATAAAATTAAACAAATAAACGAAACAGGTGCTAAACCACAAACGGTGCAGCAAAAAACCGATAACGGTAATATAACCAATACAATCCAATACAAAAGCTGCAAACAAGTATGGATAGGAAAATAACCATAACCCAAAAGAAGGCCAGTCCTAAGTCTTTCCAACAAGATCTCACAGTAGCTGCAACGTCCATAACTGAAACTAGATTCTCCATACTTGCCACCCCGGATGATGAAAATGCTCAACTCGCTGTCAGGGATTAAAAATCTCCACCAATCTACTTGCGCGAGCAAACTTCCAATGCAATTGTAAACATGCTATTCCAACTCGTAGGAAAGGAAAATTTCTACGTCGTCTCCATTTGACGGAGACAAATCCAAGAAACAAAGATCAAAGCAAATACGGAAATAAATTATCTTCTCATCGCAAGTAGACTTGACGCTGAAAACAAGAGTTATTATACCTACCAGCTAAAAAATGCAAGAGGTTGATAGTTGTTATAAAGGCCATTGATAGTTCAGTTGAGGAAATAAAAAGTGCTGTAGAAGCAGAGGGGTATGGCGTAAGGTCAGTGCACAATATGCTAAACAAGGATAAAGTTCCCCAAGCAATGCATCGTGATGAGATTGTATTTAACGCAGCAACTCATATAAAATCGAAAAACTTCGTTCACCTTCTTCACACCTCGCGCTACCTTCTCAACAGAGGAATAACTGTAAAATAGCCACTGAAACGTAATGGTCCACATCAGTGCAATAATTGCCAAGAATTCGAGCACACTAAAACATACAGCAAGTTACATTCAGTATGCGATGCCCACCGAACTTCAGAATGCACTTCTTTTAAAAGTGTTACCAAAGCAAAAAAATGTAGCAACTGCGGTAAAAATATTCCAAATTATAGGGGCTGTAGTATCTCCCAGCATGTTAAAAAGACGAAAATAGTGCGAAAACCCGAATTTGAACAATATAAGGCCTCCCAATGTCCCAGTTTCTGCGCTGGTTCTATTGCTAGTACACATGTACATCATCTTGGATTTCACCGATATTTGGATGCCTCAACAGTTCATCTATTTTTTGTTCACTTGTTTTGCCTGTTTTTAAAAAAGCCCCCAATTTTACAAATATCTTTAACTATAGGTCACATAGCTGGAAGTCTATTGGAAAAGATGAGATTTTTTTTGCCATAAACCACTATCTTTTAGACATGTTGGTAAATAAAAGTAACGCCCCTAGTCGTTACGAACACGAACTTGGTCCAGTTAAGCCAAAACTATGTTTTATTTTCTGGTTTGGGAAATTTTTATTTCAAAAAAGGTTGCATATTCAAAATTAATCTATTTTCGCTATAAACGTATCCGGATGTTAGAAATATCTTAAACCTCTTCAGAGGCACTACCACTTCCCCCACTTTTACTGCTCTCAGCGCAATAAATCGATTTTCCTAAGAAAGTATTGTATTTTTTCCAAAAAATTTCTTTTTCCAATTTAGATTTTCGCCTTAAAAAGCGACCAGAACATTTCGTCAAAGGCACTTCTTCCGAACTGGAATCTGATCTTTGTATTGTTAAGTTTTGCACTTTTAAACGTCGTGCTTCTAACAATTTTCTTGTTGCTTTACTCAGGAAGAATTTTTTTATGGGATATGACTGTAAAGAAGTGGTCGACGATTCTACATGGGATTCTTCAGATAGGCTTGATGCAGTAGTATGAGTTTGTGAAGGATTTGAATTTGCTTGTGGTGGGGTGACGTTAATAAATAAGAATTTCTGCAAATCTTCGTTAAGCTCTGCTTGTTGCGATTCCTCTCCATTTTGAGACTGCGTTTGTCGTTCCGTTTCGGTATCATTATTTAGGCAGGGGGCTTTAGTGTTTTCGGATGTTAATTTTGTAGGTAGCCAATACATTTTTGGTTGATCTGCTATTTTTTGGGTCTATTTTTTTGGAATTTTTGAAATACAAATTTTGAATTATACAAATACTACACTGCCAGAAAGAAAGTTTGTGTTGCTTTAGGTATATAAAGGTATGCCAGAGCATTTTGTTTCAATAATTTCCTTTTGTATATCGTATATACAAAGAAATGAAATTTATATGAAGTGGCAATATTAGAACAATAGAAATCTTTGTAATTTAAATGAAACAACAGCTTTGTGAGATATCAAATTATTTTTAGCTCTATATTGTAGCTACATTTATGCCATTATATATGAAATCGGTACAATTTTTATGTGCGGCGTTTTTCCGGAAATAGCGTCTCGACGTAGTCTTAGAGAAAGTAATAGAGGGATGTTAAGTCTCATATTCGAGCCGGCAAATTTATGAACCCTCGTCGTAAGTTGAGCCAGACTGCAAATTTTTCCTTTTCAATTTCGAGCGGTGCGTAGCTTGAATGGCTTGTGGAGTCGTTTTCACACACAGCTCGGAAGTATCCACGTTATCGAGCTGTGGTCACATAAAGTCAGTTAATATCGCTCTTTACCGAGGACCATTGACGTTAACGGTGTCGCCTTTGTGATTGGCAATGATGCCGCCATGTCATAAACCGCACCAAACGGTCAATCCCTGTAAAGCTTGCGACAATTTTTATTGTTGATCTAAAAATAGGCCTCGTTTTTTGACCGATATTCGGACCTCACAAACTCACGGCGTTGCCTATGTCCGTCCAGCTTAAGTGTTTTCTTGCGTTTTATGCGTGGTCTGACTTTAACAAATTTAAAGCCAATCTTACTAGCGTTATTTAAAAACGTAGGATTTTTTATCGCAATAAAATAAAGAAAATAAAAATTTAATGTTGATATACAAAGTCGACATTATGTGCTTTATTGACTTTCCTCTACTAAGAGGCTGTTCACAAATTACGTAAAGTAATTAAAATGTATTTTTTTTGTCACCTGCAGTAGCCGTGACACTTTTCTTTTGAATAATTTCCTACATTTGAAGAGAATTTTAATGGATTTGCAGAAACAAAAGAATTCGAAACAAATGGAATTTTATTTTTGTGCACGTTTTTTTTATTTTTATGACTATTTTCACTTACCTTTTCCGCATAATTTATTTTGTCCGAATAATGTCTAGTCATTAGAATAAATTTTGTAGAAAAACACTCGTGAGATAGAAGTTGTTTGCAACTGCCTAGTAGCTGAAATAACTAGTGTGGGATTAGTGTGTAAATTAAGGCGCACGGTAGTGTGCCAGACCAAGTCCAGGCCTAAAGCACACAGTGTGTATATTACATGAAATCATTCGCGCTGTTTTTACCCCCCTCACAACCTTGCTTCCTTTAATTATAAAATAATGAACTCTGTACTCTACGTACAGGTAACCTCATAGGCTTTGAAAGTTTTATCATAAGAGCTTCCCGAGATATGACGTTGTAAATAATCACTGATCATTATTTTGTAGCACTTCCACTGTAGCTAGAGAGCTCAAAGTTGGTATACGGGTAGGCCTGGGGGAATAAGTAAAAAGAAAAATCTAAGAACGGGTACTTTTTATATGGGGGGCTAGGCTTATATCTTCATACCTCTCGAATCGCAGGCGATCAGTATTCGTAAATGATGTATGGTCGGATAGTTTATCACTTGTTAGGGGTGTTCCACAAGGTTATATTTTAGGACCACTCCTATTTTCGCTATATGTAAATGACTTGCCAAAGCAGCTCTCCAAATGCAAAATCAGTCTATATGCAAACGACGTGCAACTTACTTTAGGTTGCTCAATTCAAAATATATCTTCATGCATAACGTCTCTAAATGAAGAGTTAAACAGAATCCACCTATGGGCCAGTGCAAACGGACTCTGTTTAAACCCACGTAAGTCGAAGTACATAGTAATATGTAACAAATCTTAAATCCCTCCATTTCCAAAAATATTTCCAAAAATATTGTCATAAATGGCGAGGAAATCGAAATTGTCAAGGCAGCGAAAAACCTTGGTATAATTTTTAATAGCAACTTGACATGGACCGATCATATAAACTCTCTGGTTGGTCAAACCTATATAAAGTTACGATCTCTCTGGTCAACACAATACTTCACACCATTAAGTATAAGAACTTTACTTGCCAAGACGTATCTGATTCCCAGTTTAATGTATGGGTGCGAATTGTTTGCAAGTTGTGATTCAGCTAGTAAAAGGAAGCTAAATAATTTGTTTAATAATATTGTGAGATATGTGTACGGACTGAAAAGGTTTGATCGCGTTTCTTCAGTGTCCAGTAATCTGTACGGAATCTCTTTTGAAAGCTTGCTAAAAATTCGTACTCTAATATTTTTACATAAAATAATAAACACCAAAACCCCAAATTATTTATTTGATAAACTACCTCGCCATCAATGCCTAGTTTCTGAATGGCAATTTTATGTACATGCCGCTCGCCTTTGGAATAATCTTATACACAGTCAACAACTAAACAGCAATGCTAATAGTTTCAAATCATTTTTGTTAAATTTTTTCGCATAATTTGTTATTAATTTTTTTACGTCAATTGTACTAATTTTATGTTTATAATATCGTAATTTTATGTTTATAATGTCTAATAAATATAAGACTCTGTCTTGTTGTACAGGAAATGAAAAAAATAAATAAATAAATAAAAATAAGGCCAAGTTCCTATCAAAATATTTCGGACGTAAAAAGTACAGAGGACCAAGTTTTTCATTTATAAAATGCCGTCCCATTTCTAGGCAACTTGCTAACTTGGCAAACATTTTTTAACCATCTAATATGGGAAAGGATTATGGGAAAAATTTTAACATTGGATCATCGCGGAAGACCATGTCGTGTGTACAACCCTGGCGTGTCGGTTAAACAGTGAGAATAACAGCCAACACTGAATGAGTGGGAAGAAACAAACCACAACAAAACTTTTTAAAGAAACTTAACTTCTATATGACTGAAAGCAAAAGAAAAATGGAGGCGTCAGGAAGGTTTCATGGCCGGTAAAATAGACAAAGATAGTCTCTTTCGGTTGGAACTTTCGGCAGAAAAAAGAAAAGTTGTGGTGTGGCGGAAGATAGTGGAACAAGAAAAAGTCAAAGGTACAGCAAATGTAGTGCAGAAAAAAATTAAATGGATTGAATGAATCGATAAAAATAAGAAGCGATTTATTTACAAAAAAGTAGCTTAAAGACAAATTTTACAAGTTGTGTATAATAAAAAAACTGGAATCGATTCCACTACAATTTAAATTAATCCACTACTCGCCACGTCAGCCACAACCACCGAGGGAGGAGCAGCCATTGCATGCAACGGCCATCTGGCGGTGCGAGATATCTGCTGTAGTCGACAACCGGACCTTACGACGGATGACCTAAGAACGATAAAGTATATATATATTTGAGTTTTTTTGCTATTTCGTGTTAGAAACAAAAAACACATTGGGAATAAGTCATTCCTCTTGTTTAGTTGCAGCAATAGCGCGCGGCGAAAAAGAAAAACAAGCAAATGTATATATAGATAGACGAGAAAAGTTGTTGTGTAGATATAACCGAAAGAACTTAGTCCACTAGACGAATTGTCGGCATTCACTACGACAGTCGTTGTAGCAACCGGAAGTAGAGCTACCAACAAGAAGGTTAAAGTTCCGAGTTTGAGAATAACAAGTAATAAAATTGAAGTGATTGTAATTTTCCCAAATTAAATTACGTAATGTTTTATAGCCAATTCGCATAATGCTTAAATATTAAAATTGTAAAAGAAAAAAAACTTTTGAATTATGTTTTGATGATAAAATTTTGAATATAGTTTTCGATTAGAAATTAAAATAAAACGAATATTTATTTCTGTAATCCAGACTATATCTCTGTTATCACATGTTGGAAATGCGGTTAAGCGATTCATATATTCCAGATTATGAGTTTGCGTTTAAAAAAGTCCATTCCACTGCACTATCATTACTGAACTTTCAAAACGATGTTGTAAATTTAAGGGAGATGCGATGTACTAATTCGGTATCATTTGACATAGAAAAAGCCTTTGATCACGCTTATCACGATGGGATAATTTTCAAAACGATTAATATTGAATTCGATCCCTACATAATAAGATGACTCCAAAATTTCCTGAATTTTGCGTTCAACTACATAATCAATTTTCGGCGTTTTGTGAAATTGTTTGCGGCGAGTCTCATGGTCCAATTTTGACTTCGCATCTGTATGTATGATTTTCCACGTGAATTTCAAAGCGTGACCGGCATTCTTTACGCGCATGGGGTATTGCCGAAAGATACTCCGAGATCTATTTCGTTAATTTTTTGAACGTGGTTAATTTTGTTTTTTTTACAAATTTTTAAGAATAAAATTAAATGTATCTTAAAGAGAGGCCATTTGGTGGAGGAATGCATCGGGTAAATGCAAAAGTTTGTTGGTACCGGAGCAACTAAAATTGTAGCTTCCTGGAAATGAAATTCGTTACGCAGACAAGTTCACCTGAGTGTTGATGTTATTTATAACAACGTTTTTAAATTTAGTGGATGTGCTAGAGCTTTCCTTGATAAAGCCCGGCGAATACAAATTTCTTTTGGAAGGTTGTTTAGTAAAAGATATTAACAAAAAGAAACAAGTTATTAATATACAAACTGTGTGTAACGCCTGCCATGATGTAAGCATTTGCAATTTGGTTTTCTCTTTCACAACTCTAATGAAGGAATTTGAAATATTCGAACGTATTTATTTATTAGTCTTTGCAAATTTTCTAATAAAAATATTTATGATTTTGCAAACATTATACCTTTAGCATCTTATGCTTCAGGTTTGATGAGGAAATTTATTGATTACTTAAGTTACCTTGATATAGGTTAAACTGAGAAGGTTTTAGACGATCAGGGTGAAAATCCAAGCTGCCACACATAGGGAAGTGATCTTTTATTTTCAGTTTTGTTTCTATTGCTTTGTTTATACTTGGTTTATACTTTATAAATTTAAGTTTAGGTTTTAAGTTAGTTTTCGAGTAACTTTTCCGTAATTGAGTTTAAAATGTTTTTCTTTATGTTTGTTTTAAAGTCTCAAATAAACTTAACTTAAATTAAATTTTTTACGATTCTAAACCATTCTACTCACTATCATTGTCACGATTCATTATGTAGTTATACAGCAAATGAAAATAGATCGATTTTAAAACGATTATTTTGAAAGAATGTGATAAATTTCGATCGATATTGTAACTTATAAGGTGCCTCACGAGCGGTTATAATGGAGTTTTCTCCTCACAAGCTAACGTTAAATACTGGTGTAGCATATACGGCTTTTAAATAAAATTTTTGAATTTAAACCTATTTAAAGTATATTTATGATTAAAAGAAATTTTTCGTTGATTAAAACTTTTTTTTTATATTTTTATTTAAATTGCAATCTATCAGTATATACTGATAATAAGCAAATTTGTTGAAACATAAATATGACAATTGAAGTTGAACTTTTACATACAAGTACAACTATAAAAAAAATCTTATGGTTAACAAAATTAACAAAAATAAATATATTTGTATGAATATTACAAATGATTAATTTATAACAAAATAGTATATATATCGTATAATATTAAGTGTTAACAACAATTAAACTAAAAAGAAAAACTAAAAGTTAATAAAAAAAAAAATAAAATAAAAAAAATAAATAAATAAATATGTATTAACATTATTTTTTTTTCTTTGTTAGTTCCGGAATGGAAGATCTAAGATACGATATCTCTTAAGTCTATTTATTTCATCAGTTTCATCTAGCAGAGTAATTGCCAAGGGGTTTACATGATTACTAAGTCTTAATAAATATTTTTCACTAAAGGAATTAATTGTATCTTTTACCGTTTTAATCTTGAGGTCATTGTGAATTGCTTCGTTAGTAATATACCAAGGTGATTGAACTATGAGTCTTAGCGTCTTGGACTGGTATCTTTGTATTATTTCAATATTTGAATGACTTGCAGTTCCCCATAACTGAATTCCGTAGGTCCACACAGGTTTTAAAATGGCTTTATAAAGTTTTAATTTGTTTTCAATATTAAGTTGAGATTTATGACCAATTAACCAGTAGAGTTTTTTATTTGTTAAATTTAAGTGCTGACGCTTATTTTTTATATGTTGTTTCCATGTAAGTCGACGATCCATGTACAAGCCAAGATATTTAACATAGTCATTTTTAGGAAACTGAACATTATTAATAAAAAGATTAGGGCAATCTCCCTTTCTAAGTGTAAAAGTGACATGTACAGATTTTTCTGCATTTACTTTTATTTTCCATTTCTTTAGCCACAATTCAATTAGATTTAACTCATTCTGTACAATATTAGATGCAATTAAAGCGGAGTTATCTGCTGCTAAAATTGCTGTGTCATCTGCATATGTGCAAACATTAACATTTTCTAAAATTGGCAGGTCGGCTGTGAAGATCGTATATAACACCGGACTTAGTACGCTGCCCTGAGGGACCCCTGCTCTAATACCAAAAATATCCGATCTCTCATCTGCGATTTTTACATAGAAGGTTCTGTTTTGTATATAAGATTTTATGATAGAAAAATATGTAGCTGGAAGAAACTTTTTTAATTTAAATAAAAGACCATTATGCCAGACTCTGTCGAATGCCTGTTGAATGTCTAAGAATACTCCAGAGCAGTATTTCTTTTCCTCAAATGATTTACGAATGACGTTGATTACTCTATGGCACTGTTCAGGAGTCCCATGATTTTGTCTAAATCCAAATTGATGATCGGGAACAATATGCAAATCTTCAAGAATTGGTGATAAACGGCTCAAGAAAATTCTTTCAAAAATTTTTGAAAAAATACTTAATAGACTAATCGGTCTGTACGAAGTTATTTCATTTTCCGGTTTGCTTGGCTTCTTAAGCATTATAATCTCAGCACATTTCCACTGAGATGGAAAGTGAATTAAGCGCAGAATAGAATTAAAAATTAATGTCAAAAATATAATGGCCTTTTTTGGTAGATTCTTAACAACTCTGGCATCAATATTATCATATCCAGAAGACTTTTTTGAATTTAGGTTTTTAATTTGAAACTTGACTTCAGAAGGAGAAATATGCTTTATTGGTAAACACATTTGATAAGGTGCATCTAAGAATTTTAATATTTCTTCATCTTCTGTAGGATTGCCGATTTGATGAGTTTTAAAAATATCATAAAGGTATTGCGCAAATGCCTGTGCCTTTTTTGCGTCTGACTTACACCACGTACCATTATTATCTTTAAAAGGAGGATTTCTTTTTGGTGGTCGTTTTAAGTACCTTGTAGCTTTCCATAAATTGTGATTGTTGTTAAATTGATGCCATATTAATGTTGTCGAAAAATTTACCAATAGATTTGTTTTTTAAGCTATCTAAATGACGTTTAAGATTTTTTGTTGCTTGGTTTAGGCGTGTTTTGTCCTAGGGATTTCTACTAATCTGCCAAGCTTTTCTGAGCCTTCTTTTAACTCGAATAAGTTCACGAATCTGTGAATAGATTTGAATTCTATTTTGAATAACAGGTAAAGTGCTTGATGGATTTTACAAGAAAGCAGCTTCATGGATTAATTTTGTAAAGTACTCAACTGCATTATCTAGCTCAAAATCATTTGTTATATGCAGGCTTAAATTTAAATTTCGATCAATCCAATAAGAAAAAGATTCTGTATCAGTTCTATTTGTTACCAACTTTTGAGTTATACTATTAAGTTGCGGAGAAGAATTATACGTTAATAATACTGGTGAGTGGTCTGAGCTAAGATCGTAATTATCTAAGATACTAAATTGACTTGCAGGTATTCCAGCATAAACAAAGAAATCAATTAAGTCCGGAATTTTAGAAGGGTCGGAGGGCCAATAAGTTGGTTTACAAGTTGACTCGCATAAAGTTCTCTGCCTTTTGGATTTATTAGACGCGCGCCCCACCAAGGATGCTTTGCATTGAAATCTCCTCCAACAATAAACCGTGGACCAAGTATTTGAAAAAAATTGTTAAAGTCGTCACAACTAATGTTATGACGAGGTGGAAAATAAATTGCACATATAGATACTGAAAGCATGTTACATTTAATTTTAATGATAGTAGCTTGTATACTTTCCTGGATGAAATGTTCTTCTTGATCATATTTGATACACGATTTAATTAAAATTGCTGAGCCACCATGAGCTCTTTCATTGGGATGGTTAGCATTTATCAAATCGTATCCTTTAATCTTAAAAAATGACTTGCTAGTAAAATGCGTTTCTGAAATTAAAAATATATCGATACTGTTTGACAGCAAAAATGCTTCAACCTCTCGTAAATGATTAGAGAGACCGTTAGCGTTCCATGTTGCTAATCGAGGATCTATTGGCATAATTTGGTACATAGAACTGACATCATATTAAGAAGGGAGTTTGTTAACTCCATCTGTTTCGTTAATAAGCTCTTAATTTTTTGTAAAGTGACGTTGTCATTGTTTGAGATAGACGCTCCTTTTACGGCATCAGAATAGGAAAAATTTGGTGCTGATTGGGGGATGATATTTTGAGGGGGGTATTCGGAAAATAACGGTGTTTTGTTTTTGGCATGATGAAAATTAGAGAATTTTTGCTGTAACATCCTTTTATATTCCTGATGTATAATACATCCTCTGTAACTAGCAGGGTGTGGTTCTTGGCAGTTTGCACATTTGGCTGGCAATGTCTTGCTTTTTGTACATTCAGCTGATAAATGATTTTCTCCGCATTTTACACATTTATATGGTTTGTTGCAGTATGAGCGGGTATGTCCATATTTTTGACATCGGTGACATTGAGGAATATATCTAGATTTCCGAGGAGGTTCAATTGTGATAATAGCATTATTGATAACGGTCAAGTTATAAATTTCTTTATTATTGTCACTTGGTTAAAAGATCCAGAAAAAACATGGAAAGTGGTTGTTTGGTAATATTACTTCTAATATTAGAAATATTTCTTACTTTATGGCCATGATTTTCAATGAAGTCTTTAATATCATTTACGTTGGTTGAGTAGTGTAAATTTTAGTTTGAAATGTATGAAAACTTATTTTTTTAAGCTTAAGACTTGAGACAAATGTTCGATACGCACTAATAGATTTAACCATAACTCTAACTTGGCCGTCTTTAAGAGCCTTATAGGAATATTGGTCTGCAGGAATAACATTAGAAAAATATTTGGTCATATCTTTAATATTTGTTACATTTGGGATATATAATGGTGGTGGTTTTGGTTCGGTGGGTTTTGAAATGTTTATATTTTCGGAATCTTCAACGGAAAGGTCGATAAACCTATTGCTGCTCGATTTTGAGGATACAACATTGTTGATAATTTGTCTTCGTTTATTTACATACAACATTGGCGAGTTGGGACGTTTTCTAGAGTTTGAAACAGCTTGCCATTCTAACCCGTTATCCTTTATGTGCACTAGCACCAGAGCCAACGGCACTAGCACTGGCCATAGGGACTGCTTTATTTTTTGTAATTTGTATTACACTTATGCACTATTATAAAGATAATTTTTTAATACTATATACAATGCAAATATAACAGAGGCTTAATGTTTGTAATGCGAAAACGAATCGCAAATTTAAATTTTTTATTTTATTAAAATTGAAATAAATTTTTATTTTATTTTATTGCTTGATTTAAATAAAAATATTTCGACATTGAGTCGAATTTGCCAACACCGAATTCGCTTTGCTCCCATCTTATAATTAATTCGCCTTGATACGAATAAGGACTGATGTTCTGTTTTCCGAATCTGCAATATTTTATTCGAAAGTGGATATTTCCATACGTTTTAGCTGTCCCCTATTCCCCTTCCGAAAAATCTTTTTGGTTTTATTTTTTTAATAAAAAATGTTTGGGAAATGAATTATATTCAGATTTTCTTCAATTAAAACTTTATCTGAATGTAAAAACTATAATTTTGTATTCAACTTTTAAAGGTTTTTTTTCCAATTTGCATTAATATCTTTAATAAATTTTAATATGCATATAGGATGTTCGAGCAGACTTGTTTAAGGCCTCTTGCTTATTAACGTAAACGACAACATGGGTTTTCATAAACGTTTTCCAATAATTTCAAAAAAAGGAATGCAGAATGTCTTTTTTCCGAATACTTTACTCTGTGTTTTTGTTATTCCAACAGACCTGAAAATATTTATAAAATTATGAAATCGCGTTCCAAATGAATTTTAAAATATACACAAAACAGAAATAACTTGTATAGTTTTTAAAATGTTTTAAAATTTTGTTTTAAAATTACTACAATTATACATGGAAGACTATATCAGAAATTTGCTGCCCTGGTTCATGTGGCATAATGTAATGCGACTGTCGATAAAATTGTGGTAAAGCTTAATTTCTCTGTCATTTATTTTGGGTCGTATTTGCTGCTTCAGCCCTGCTCTCGTGTTTCCTTTGACCTCGTAGACTCTACTTTGCTATTAGCCCCAAAACGATAAATCAGCGGTTCGTTAATCATTTGATATTGGAGACTGTTTAATTTTGCCTGGTCGTGAAATGATGTGGCCTGGAAACTTGGTGTCAGCAGCGTCATTGTTGCTGCTGATGAGTGGCAGGTAACACGGTCAAGTTGAAACCAGAGTTTACCTATGTCTACATCTTTTAACCGGTCGGACAGAATATTCCTTGCTATGGCGCATTTTCTTCTTAAAAAAATTTTATTTAACTTTAGTGGCGATATACTGCCAGACTTTATACGAATAATTATTTCAAATACTATTAATTTTTTTTGCGGCTAGAATCGAGAACACTCAGAAGTTCATTGAACTAATATGTGTTATTGAAATTTTCTGTAGCAACTTTTCATTTGAAAACCCCACTTCAGTGTCACAGTAATGCTTGTACTGCAAGACACTAAATTACGACATAAAACTAAAAAGTAAATTTAACTTTTTTGAAGCAATTGTAAAAACGAAAAAGAGGTAGTCCAAAAACTGATCAGTCGCTTTGACGATATCTCATGGCCACCGAAGTCACCTGATCTAACTCCTATGGATTTTTTTTATGAGTCTACCTCAAAGAGAGGGTTTATAATGAAAATCCCCAACCTCTTGTGGCTTTAAAGGAAAATATTCATCGAGAAATCAGCTCAATTAAACCAAGTTTACTGCAGCGTGTGGCGCAGAACACAAGGCTCCGTTTTGAACAGTGTGTTCAACTCAACGGAAGATATCATACTTAAAAAAAAAATTCGCATTTTCATTCTATCGTTCAATGCTCTTAATAAAACTTTTTGTCAATTATTACGTTTTTTATTTAAGTTTGAAAATATAAGGCTGTTACCCGACAGCCTGTACTTTTAAATTTTGCTTATCTTTTAAAAGTTTCACAAGTTAATAAATTATGTATATTAAATTAAACGAGATCATTTTGTACTGTGTATTTTTTGGAAACTTATGAAAAATTACTGCATACTTTTAGGATTAACGTTAACGCTGTTAGAGGGATCAAGAACAATGACTTTCAAATGTGTTGCACAAATAACATAAATCGTGAGTTCTCTAACTTTGCAATTTTTGCCAGTAATAAGATGCTCTGCATTTATATTGACCACAATTCCAAGAAGATTTCATATAAATATAACCTCATTCAATTAGAAAGAATAATTGTTTTGTATATCAAACAGTCAAAAAGATTGCGGGTATGAGTGTTTTGCTTTTCGTTCAGCGTTGCCTCAGGTTAGAATTAGTTTATTTTCCTTTTTAAGTAAACCCCACAGGAAGGGCTCTAACTTTATTGTTTGGATTCAACTGTTACAATCATTTCTATTGGACAATCCTGCATATATGTATTTAATATTTTTGTGTTTGATGTAACAAACAAGTTTATTCAGTTGCCAATGTTTGATTTCTGATACAATCTCTTTCTTTTGCTTTTTTAAATCTTGATTTTTCATACAGACGAGTCTGGGGTGAAAATTAAGTTAAAAGCAATGGTACTTTAAGCTTAAATATACCCATAAACTAATTTTATCTTAAAACTTATTGATTCATTATTTAAATAAAATATCTTTAATAATTTTATTTACTTATGATATTTGAAACCTTTTAATAGCGGGACACAGCCGCGGATTACAATAACTTCAAATATGTGATATTTAAGTGACTCATAGTGTGACATAATGACTGGAATAAGTGACTGCTTGTGATCGAATTGTCTTCCTTAAACATATACCTTCCGTGTAAGCCAACTCCAAGCATTTGCAATTATGTTTACACATGGAATATAATGCGGCAAGCAAAGAAGACAAAAGTTTTGGCTTGAAATAAATTCTTTCACAGCTCTGACGCTATATATAGTATTACTAACCTGCTGTAGAATCCATTGAATCGGTCTAAAAATGCCATTTAGCTTTGCAAAAGGCGAATTAAGCATTAAGTTTTGTAGGCTTCCCAAATCATTATGCCGCTTTTGCTGCCCTCTCTGCTTTAATAAAAGAGCTCTTCTTTTCTCAAATCATGGAAATAGTACTTATATGCATCTGGTCATTCCAGGTTGAACTTCTTCAGTAAAGTAACTCATTAAAGTGACTCCTTTCTCGAATACTCCACGTCATATGGTCCCTGGCAAATTGCAATCGATTTTGTTCGCGTGTCTCATTCAACTCGGGCTTATTTTTAAATTTTTGCAACTCCAAGCTTATGATAGCTCTACGTACTGTTTAAATACAAGCTTGAATGCCAGCTTCTGTCCTAATTTTCGATACTAAAACAATTGAGTTCGACGCAATTCTTTGAAATCTTGTTTCTGCCGGGTTTGAAGCTGTTAACATTTTTCCTTTGTAGCTTTATCCATAAATTCGTTTGTCCTTCGTGTATCTGAAAGAAAGGTTTTTTGGTTTCACACAAATTTGGCGATCGATGGCTCTACAGAAATAATTTAATGATAAATACATATCGATTTCAGATCTTTCAAAAGATTTAATTTTTTGAAAAATTATGCTCAAAATAGCGTTGCATTTCGTTTTCAAAATGTCTTTTATATGCTTTTGGACGCCATTAAATGCACTGTCAGCTGGTAGTACAATTTGTCTTTTATCACTAAAATTACAAAATATATGGCCTGCTAAGCAACAAAAATTACATGCATCTAATCAATTAAACAGCATAGTATTTTGAGCCAAAAAAATATTTTTTAGCGACAGCAATGCAATACAGTTGCAGTTTGCTACTCAGCACACTCAGCACGAGTCAGGCTTCAATTCGCCTTATGCCACTAATATCGTGCTATATGAACCCAACGAGTTAAAAACATTGACCTGATTTATCTTTTGCAAAACTTTTATTAGTCACATAGGTGGACTGATGGCAGGAATAAGGGAAAGCATTAAAATTGTGTTAATATTTCTAACGCTGCCATACATACTACCCCCAATATCATTGGAAAGTGTCAGAAAACATTATTGCCAATTTAAAGTTTTGCAGCGTCCTGTAAGACCTTATGAAACAATTATATTTTAAGGAGAAAGGTTTGCAAATATTTAAGGAGAATAACTCAATACTACTCTAATTAATCAGTATGCATTAAAAATTTACTGAGGTTTATTGTCCTAATAAAAGAGTTAAGAATTAATAGTATTCAAATTAATATCGGTTTTTATTGGTCCCACCATCTTTGATGCGAATATATTTAAATGCTCGTGCCATTATATTAAAATTCACTCTGCGTTAAATTTTTGTGTGTGTCAATATTGCAGAAAATTTTACATATTGCTCAGCCCCAGCTAAATGCCAAATTTGAAAAGGACTCACATCAATCTTTTATCAGTTTTGCAAATCATGAACAAACGGATGAGTTTTAACCAAAATTAATTAAAAATTCATTACAACTAAATTAAAAATAGTGCTTCCATCGCTATCTCTCGAGTTATGCTGATTATGCAAGCAACCACAAGAATAAAGTTACTTTTGCAAACATTTGTGCAAACGAAATCTTTTTCATTTGCCAAATGAAGTGTAAAAAACGTGAGTGCAGTTTGCAACCTCATAAATCATGTTTTGGTAACCGACGTGTTGTAAATTTTAAAATCAGGTGAAGTTAGAAAGGTGGCAGCAAAAGTGTGCAACGTTGGGAGGTACTGCAGTGTTCGTCACTTCGAAAGGCAATACATTTTTAAACATGAATTCTTCGTACGAGGGTTATTATGTAATAAGCTTAGTCGAGGAATTCCTTTAGTTCAAAGTCAAATTAATATTTTTTTATAAATTTATTTAAAGATACCTATGCACCTGAAATGCGATTTGAAGTTTTTGATATTGTACGACCCCGGGTATGCTGTGTACTTGTAGTACAATATTTTGCCCTAAGTGAAACGATTTTTGTGTTTCGTGCAATATAATTTCCTCTTTTCACCAAAATTTTATACTACTATAACTAAACTATGATTTAGCGTATATGTTATAAGGGGTTATCCATTTGGTGGTTACAAAACCGCCGATCTGACAAGGCTGTAAGCACTTAAATATCTGTCATAACTGAAGTGTCATTTATTTATGAATATGGATCTCTTAACAAGCGAAGAACACAAAAAAATTAAAACTTACTACAGAAGTGGTGGTGAACGGTGCTACTTTCTGAGCATTACGGGGGAATTGGAAGAAGGAAGATTATAAAGAAATCTGAATAGTCCGGAAGCGTTACAGATGTAACGCTTAATAAAAATGTTGCGGATACTCCAAATTTGTCGATTCCAATCGGCTTATTATGGCGTATTTTCCATTTGGATTTGCACCTCCTTCAATATAAAGTCCAACTCACGCAATAAATCCGGGATATACGCCGTAGATATGTTAATTGAGTGCTCAAGGACCCGGCTTGCAATGCTGATTTTTCGAACAACATTTACTTCTGCAATTAAGCTCATTTCTCTCTTAATGGTTACGTCAAGAAGCAAAATTATTGCATATAAGGCATCCAAAAAAAGTAACTGGTAGGCGCGCATTAGAAAATGGTGCTAAAAGAACGGCCTGCAAATGAAGAATATGAACTGGACGATATGTGGTTTCAACAAAACCGATGCCACGGTTTTATCATTATTGCATGGGAAGTTTTCTAGAACGAATAATTTCAGAAGATTATGCTATTTGACGCCGTTAGAGATTTTTTTGTGCGGCTACAGTAAAGCCCGTATCAACTTGGGTACTCCCCTAACCTAACGTTGGAGCATTCGAAAACCAACAATCGTCAAATTATCGCCAAGATACCGCCCAAAATGTGCGCAAAAGTGGTCGAAAACTACATCGAAAGGATCGACCGCTGCAACCAATATAGAAGCGATTATTTAAATGACATTGTACGAGTATTTCGTACGTAATGGCAAGGTCCATGTATTATAATGAATTTATAGTTTCATCGAAATTCTATCTTTAAGTTTTACTTTTTGGTCATAAATCTCAACTTAATATTGAAAACAAATTAAAACTTTATAAAGCTATTTTAAAACCTGTGTGGACCTACGGAATTCAGTTATGGGGAACTGCAAGTCATTCAAATATTGAAATAATACAAAGATACCAGTCCAAGACGCTAAGACTCATAGTTCATAATTGGTATATTACTAACGAAGTAATTCACAATGACCTCAAGATTAAAACGGTAAAAGATACAATTAATTCCTTTAGTGAAAAATATTTATTAAGACTGAGTAATCATGTAAACCCCTTGGCAATTACTCTGCTAGATGAAACTGATGAAATAAATAGACTTAAGAGATATCATATCTTAGATCTTCCATTCCGGAACTAACAAAGAAAAAAAAATAATGTTAATACATATTTATTTATTTATTTTTTTTATTTTATTTTTTTTTATTAACTTTTAGTTTTTCTTTTTAGTTTAATTGTTGTTAACACTTAATATTATACGATATATATACTATTTTCTAGTTGTACTTGTAGGTAAAAGTTCAACTTCAATTGTCATATTTATGTTTCAACAAATTTGCTTATTATCAGTATATACTGATAGATTGCAATTTAAATAAAAATATAAAAAAAAAGTTTTACTTTACTTTTGAAACCGAAAAATGTATTACCCGTTACTTACAAGCTTATTAAAAGTATTGAACAGTTCATTAAATAATGTAGGGCAATTATTTTGTATATTTTTTGGGCAATTATACATTAACACAATACCGGGAGTGATCATATTGCACCCACTAGCATACACTCGTGCGAAAGTATAGAAGAACTTAGTATGGCCGAAGGACCGAACAAGAGAAGATCTGTTAATAGTTTTACACATTATATCTTTAATTGATATACTTATTCATTTACTGATATATTTATTTATATATTTACTTAATTATTCAATTTCTGTATTCACGAGTACATTAACAGGACAAATATTTCTGTGTATAAATTAAAATAACTAAATTTTAAATTGTTTATATTATAACAATAAACAAATTGTGATTTATTATTGCGCAAAATATTTAAATAACAACTCCTTAAAGCTAGTTGCGTTACTATTTAGTATGAAGAAGAATATTCCTCAGGAGGGCCATATGTGTGACGAAATGTCATTCAGATACATGAAAGCGGTGTATAGGAATTATGATCTTTTTACCTGTAACTGATCTGGCAAATCTTATCTTACCGACAAGATATTGTCGAGTCTCTATATGTTGGGATACATTTTGAACTAAACGCCATAAAACGAAAAATTGGAAACGTGATTGTCTTATTGATATAAACACATGTAATAATATTGTTATATAAAACGTAAAGCTTTTCTTTGCTGATTTAATCCCAGCTTTCGAAAAGTTCACAACAGTTAGATAAACCTGGAAGTTATGACTTTGCAATACCTTAAATTAAGTTTAAAAGAGTATAATAGTGGGTTGAGCAACGAGACCGTAGCTTAACTTAAGCTTGAATTACGAGTGATAAAGTGAGGATATTATTAAAAATCAGTTAAAGGTTTTTGGCAGCATTCATAACTCTGATTTTGTTCTATTTGAGCCGTTTTCTTTGAAAATGGTATAAGAGGTTTTTACTAAATATGGAGATATTTAAGGCTTTGCTCTTGAAAAATTTGAAATAATTTGTTTTGTATTTTTGAATTATACTCGTATTAGTATATTGATTTAAATTTTCAATGTAAACGTTTTTTAATGCGATTAACAAAATTTTATACCTTTAATGACTTCAAAAGGACTTCACCACCTTCAAAGGCAGCAGAGGGTAAAAGCCTTACCTTTACAAAATATTAACTATTGGAATTTTTATTAAGTACTTCAACAAATAAGAAATTAAAAATAAGAATTATACTCTTAATATTCAATATATTTTCGCCTTTTTCCATTATGATCAAGTTTTAGAAAATTTGCATGATGTATCGGAGGGATAAAAGTTAATAAATCAATCATATCTCTAAATTTGTCGATTGTCATATGTCCGGAATGATGATATAGACGTGGTAGCAGTATATTTCAAAAGTTCTGTGGTATTTCCTGTAAGGGCAATAAATTTAGTGATTTAAAATTATCAATGTCACTAAGTGAAGTTTTATAGTTCGGTTTACTTTTTAAACCCCTTATCCTGTATATCATCAACCAATTTACGTCTTCTAAGAATTGCGTCTTTTGGGGGTTTTGTAGAAACAAAGTCAGCTTGTTTTATTTCATGTAAAATAAACTTTTTATATTTTCGGTATTATTTATGATAATAAATAGTCTTTAGGAACATACAATTCCTATAGTAAACTTCATTAGTTGTACATTTTGCTCGACGTTGAATTTCGGGGATTCGTTTGGGATTATGGGACCGAGTAGAATGGCTTTCTTACTGTGGAAAGCTTTGAATATGCTCCTTTATATAAGTTAGGGTGGCACCTAAAATCTTTCTAGACGATTCTGGCTTCCGGCCACGCTTATCTAATACATCATCTTTAGATTTTAAAACACGGTCTCATCGTCCCAATAATACTATCAATACTATTATAACGTCATGTGTGTACCCGTTAAATTGGAAACATGCAAAAATTTTGCCATTACCTAAATCGAATGGAGAATACAGACCAATAGCTATATTGTGTTTTCTGTCCAAAGTTCTAGAAAAACTATTGTACAAACAGATGATGAGATATATAACTATTAATAATATGCTTTCCAATACGCAGTCTGGTTTTCGTCAGAATCATAGCTGCGTTACGGCCCTCGCAGAAGTAAGTGAAAATATACGTCAAGGATTGGAAAATGGGGAAATCAATTTTTTAGTGCTTCTAGATCATTCTAAGGCTTTCGACACGGTAGACCATGGTATACTGGTAAGAAAACTAAAGCACTTCTTTTGGTTTGACAGCACATCAACCAGGCTTATATCTTCATACCTCTCGAATCGCAGGCAATCAGTATACGTAAATGATGTATGGTCGGATAGTTTATCACTTGTTAGGGGTGTTCCACAAGGTTCTATTTTAGGACCACTCCTATTTTCGCTATATGCAAATGACTTGCCAAAGCAGCTCTCCAAATGCAAAATCAATTTATATGCAGACGACGTGCAACTTACTTTAGGTTGCTCAATTCAAAATATATCTTCAGGCATAACGTCTCTAAATGAAGAGTTAAACAGAATCCACCTATGGGCCAGCGCGAACGGACTTTGTTTAAATCCACGTAAGTCGAAGTACATAGTAATATGTAACAAATCTTAAATCCCTCCATTTCCAAAAATATTCCCAAAAATATTGTCATAAATGGCGAGGAAATCGAAATTGTCAAGGCAGCGAAAAACCTTGGTATAATTTTTAATAGCAACTTGACATGGACCGATCATATAAACTCTCTGGTTGGTCAAACCTATATAAAGTTACGATCTCTCTGGTCAACACAATACTTCACACCATTAAGTATAAGAACTTTACTTGCCAAGACGTATCTGATTCCCAGTTTAATGTATGGGTGCGAATTGTTTGCAAGTTGTGATTCAGCTAGTAAAAGGAAGCTAAATAATTTGTTTAATAATATTGTGAGATATGTGTGTGGACTGAAAAGGTTTGATCGCGTTTCTTCAGTGTCCAGTAATCTGTACGGAATCTCTTTTGAAAGCTTGCTAAAAATTCGTACTCTAATATTTTTACATAAAATAATAAACACCAAAACCCCAAATTATTTATTTGATAAACTACCTCGCCATCAATGCCTAGTTTCTGAATGGCAATTTTATGTACATGCCGCTCGCCTTTGGAATAATCTTATACACAGTCAACAACTAACTAAACAGCAATGCTAATAGTTTCAAATCATTTTTGTTAAAATTTTTCGCATAATTTGTCATCAATTTTTTTACGTCAATTGTACTAATTTTATTATGTTTTCAATAAATTTATTTTTTTGTTAATAATATATTTTTTTTGTAACGTAATGCTTTCCTGTACTATAAATATAAGACTCTGTCTTGTTGTACAGAAATGAAAAAATAAATAAATAAATAAATAAAATAAATAAATAAAAAACATATTTACTTTGTGCTACTTTTTAATTTTTTGGCGTCTTATTTTTATATTTAGGAAAAATAAATTTTCCTTGTTTCAATCTGCCAGGTTCCAATAGTTTTACAATTTATTGAGCAACCGCAATCAGAATTTTCGATTTTTTTTGCTTGCTGGAACTGTTTTACCTTCCTTTGTGAAATATTTTTGCTCGCTGTTGCTCTTCAGTTTTCTGTTCTTCTGCGTATTCATATTATTGTTCTCCTTGATAAAATCTGACGTGTTGTTATCTGAAGATCCATTTGTCATTTGAACTCAACGTGGGTTGTATGATTCTCTTTCTTTTAACATATTCATTTAAATAACTATTATTTTCATCAGAATTGCTTTCAGTAAAATTAGAAAAATCACCCCTATTCTGTTTGGCGACGGTAATTCAAGACGACGCCGTTTTTTATCGTTTGTTGTAAATCCGTATTCTCGTTGGCAATATTGCCATTTATCGATGACTGGCAACACATGTTTGGTATTTTGTAAGAAAATTTGACGTTGATGTTGCCATAAATTGCCGTTGATATTGTCGTTTGAGATTTTGGTGTCGTGTTATGTACAAAAATACAAAATATAGTAGAAAAAGCGCAAATAAAGTAAAAAATGGACAAAATTAAAATAATCAACCCCAGCTAATTTGAAAAATTAGTGGAAGAGTTGGAAAAACATCCACCACTTGCCAGAGGTTTTCGCAGAGGCACTGTTCCTACTAATTTTAAGTCGCAGATAATACTCTCTTTTATTTTTTCCCAAACGTTTTTTATTTTTATCGCAACAATTTTATAAAAAGCAGTAAACAAACAAATCAGCTAACTCAGATATTAGATATGTGTTTTATGTTTTATTAACATTATCGATAAAATGGCAACGTCGTCACCACATTGTTACAGAATACCAAATTAACATTGATGTTGTGTTTAAGTGATGTTGTTTCAAAATCGACGACGATGTTGCCGTCGCCAAACAGAATAAGGGTGAATATTTATAACATTTACAGTGTTGCCGCACATATAAAAGTGTAGTGGAGAAATTATGTAGTCGAATTTTGAACTAAATAGTAGTACGTCTTTGGCGAAAGAGGATTTACACCATTTTAAAAGTAATTATAATTGTAATTTCAAAAAGTACAAAAATTTGTAATGACAAAAGATAAAAAAAATAATAAGCGGACGATTTACTGTATGCTTAAGAGATAGTACATTGTACAGGGAGGCCCAAATGAGACCTAGTGGTGTTAAACACATATAACTCTTGTAATAACGGTTTTTTAAATGATTTATTTTTATATGTTATATACACTTTATGGAAATTCAACGTGACTATGTGTGAAATATGACATCAGGCAAATGACCACCATTTTGCTCGATACAGGCATTGGCTCTTTTTAGCGCATTTTGCATTACACGGCGTACAGTTTCTGTTTACAGGCGCCGTATTTCGTCTCGAATATTCTGCTTGAGCTGTCCAAGTGTCCGTGGTTTGTTAACATACACTTTACTTTGTCTTTTAAATAACCCCATAAAAAAAAATCGGGCGCAGTTAAATCTGTTGAACGAGGAGGCCAAGGGAAATCTGAATTTTTGAAAATTATGCGTTCACCAAAAATTTCACGCAGCATCTCCATAGTTTGCCTAGCAGTATGCGCATTGGCTCCATATTGTTTAAAACACAAATTAGGATGTTGCTCCACCATTGGCCGTAAAAAGTTGTCGATCATTGTTCTGTAAGAAGCCCCGGAGACCGTTTCTGGCGTTTCGTTCTCATTCTCAAAGAAATATGGGCCATTGATTTTTGTGGCCATAACACTGCACCAAACAGTGCATCTGATTGGGTGTGACTGATGCTGATGTATTGCCATTGGATTTTCGGTGCCCCATGGAAATGCGCTTCATCCGTCATCAAAAGATAATTTAAAAAATCATTTTGTGTGGCTAATTGTGTAAAGCGAATAGCGTATTGTAGTCATTGTTGGGGGTCTTGCGGTAGAAGCTGTTGCGCAATTTGAACTTTGTATGGATACATCTTAAGATCCAACTTTAAAATTCTCTGTAATGTTGTTCTGGGTATACCCAATTGGCCGGAACGGCGACGAGTTGAGACAGATGGATCATTTTCAACACTCTGCTGCACAGCTTCCATGTTGTCTTCAGTGCGAATATTTCGATGAGCACCTCTTCCTGGACGATCGCCAACTGAACCCAGTTCCTCAAAACGGCGAACTAAACTTGTAATCAAGGAAGGTGTGGGCGCTGATCTTACGTTAAAAAAACGGCGATCATTTCGCTGCGTCAGAACATTTGATCGTTGAGAAGAATAATAAAAATCGATAATTTTAATGCGTTGTTGTGGACTGTACGTATTCATTTTCAATTTCCAAGAATTCAGTTATAATCTGCAAAAAGAAAAAATAAATTATGTTGAAAAATAAAAAAGTTATTTGTGTCTCACATCACTAGGTCTCGTTTGGGCCACCCTGTATATATGTACGAGTATATTTATTAAGCAGCATTCGTAGAAATGCATTCACCCCATTGTGAACGTAGTGTTGAAAAAATACACCAGAAAACTTTATGCAGCTAAAATATGTATTAGATTCTATTAACTACACTGTAAAAAGTTTTTGATTACTTTTCTGAATGGAAAATTTAATGGGTTTTATTTAAGACGATCTTAGAATAAAATCATTTACAAATTGTATAGTTCAATGCTTGAAGGCATAATTTTTACACAATAAAAATATATAGATATTTGGAATGAAGCAAGCTGTCATTGCTTGTTAAGTTTTGTTTGGGGACAAACCGGATTCGGCTCTGTGTCATCCTCAGTGTAATTTGTTGTCATCAAATCAATTTATTAATTAATTATGGCCAATTGAAATAATTTTAATTCTTGTTTGGATTGGCTATAAATATATAAACACCGGCTCGGCATTTAAATTAAACTTAAAAGTGTGTACTGTGTATTATTGACTTTTATATTTTGAAGATAAATTCTGTGTGGAAAGTAATAAATATTAAAATATCATAAGAAAGTAGAAAATATTACTTATTTTTATAATAAAATGTTTTTTTTTATAAGCGTTGCCTTTTTACTGCATGTCAGATAGTAACCAGGTAATAAGAACTAAAAGAATTTTTCTAAAAAAAGTGTTTCTCCTGCTTTTCCACAAGTGATTATGATTATTATTATTATTATTAAAATCTATGCTCCATGTTTAGGAGCTTAATGTTTCTGCAAGAGATTTCCAGTTATTTCTGTCGCGTGCTAGTTGTCTTAATTCGTTAATCGATTTGGCAGTTTCGCTAAAAACAGTTGCATATCTTGCGTGGTACACTTCAGAGCAGTATGGGGTGGGTTATCACAAGGTTTTCGCAGAGTGTGTCCAATCCATCCATATGTTCTCTTTTTTATTTCGGCGTTGATGTTCTGTTGGTGAGAAGTTTTTAATAGACTTTCATTCGATATGGTTCTGAGCCATGTCTCTAAGTCGTAGAGGAGCACAGACTTCACGCAGGCATTAAAAATGATTAAAGCTGTTATATCATTTCCACCTAACTTCGCTGATGCCCAGTATGTATGTAGCCTTTTGCACCTGATGTTAGCTGCGCAAGTTTTCCTGTCTGGTTTAATGTTCTAACGTTCCATTGGGCAAATCGAGTCTATTTTCGTTCGCCATATGTCGTCATCAGAAAACGGGTCCGGTTTATATCTCTTGTTGAAATGTTGATAAGCTATATTTAGGGATTTATAAAGTATCAACCTTTGATTCCTTAGTTTTGTGCCAGGGCTGTTGCCCTCTGCAAAATGTTGCTGATCCATTGCCTCCAAACCAAACGCTTTCTGTAACCATTTCCTGCTATAGTGGGAGGTCTCGCATGGTTATTCCGCCATGTGTTCGGTCGCCATATCCTCATCTGTAAAAACAGGGTGCGCCACGTGAAGGCGGAGGTTGACGTTAAGGTTGTAGAGGCTGTATGACTCGTATCGACCCCTTACACCCCCCTCCTTCACTTCCAAAAATTAGTATTGTTGTGAATATTTCACTTTTTTCAAAGTAATTCATGGGTGGGTTGTTTATCGTTTAGAGTTTGAATTTGCGATAAAAAACGAACAAATAATTATTTTTGCAAAAGTACGGTTATATTATAGCGACTGGATATTTACATTTAAGAGTGAAACACGACATTATTCAATTGACTGCTGGCTTTATAGCACGCTATTCGATCTACCATGTTGCAAGTACTTTTTCGATTGTTTGAGCTTGAATTTAATGAATGGCGACATAGATCCCTTAACGACTTCATACAAAATTAAAAAAAAAGAAAACAAAAATAAAATCAAGTCAAGTCACGGCTCTAAGGCAGCCAATCGACGTGGGAATTTTGGATGATTTCCATGACAAAAGCCGCTCGAAACAGTCACTCGTGCCTCGGCTTATCATCGATTACGTATACATTTTTTAAGCACCAAATGTGACAATTTTGTTTTTGACATAGCCCGTATATGGAAATTGTATAGATCTGAAAAAACGATTTTTCGGATTGCGAACTGTAGGGCCGGACATATCAGTCATTTTACTGAAATTGTATTTAATTATTAGGTGTAAGGGCTCATTCTTCATAACAAATCCACACTTTTGACGAAGTAATCATTCCAGACAATTCCAGACAGTAGATGTTTTACCCTGGTGAATATACATTTATGCTCGTCCTTTTCTTAAAATGGGAACCCTCTTCACTATAAGCTTACACTTAAAAAAGGTGCAGGAAGTCACGTCTCATGGAGCCAGGCACGGTGTTGATTGCAAAAAATTTCAGGTATACAACAATTATTTCAAATCAAAGCATAGACCTGCGATTTAGAAAACTCCACAAGAAACAAATTCTAGTCAAATCGAACGATCTAGATAACCGATAAATCAGTTACATAATATGGTCATTGTTGCCTATGCCAGTATCTAGGGCTGTTCTACTTCAAAAATGTAAGTTCGGGCTAATGGAAACTGATGCATAACGTATGTCTCTGATGGTGATGGCCTAAGCAATGGTGTTTTCAAAGAAGTATAGGCCAACGATGTTACAAGCAATTTTGCTGATTTACAGTTCATAAAAAAAAATAAAAAAATTATAATAATAAGAATCGAAAAACCTATAACTTCTTTTGTAAATATTAAATTAAAGTTTCAAAATCGAATAATTATATGAATATATTTTATTTCAGTTAAGCAGGATTTTAGCTCTTTTATATTCATATATTATAGACAAATAAGTTTTTAAACACTTATTCGTAATTATTTAACAATAAAAAATTTTATTATATTTCTAATTAAGTGAACCTTGTATTTGACTGTGAGTTATTATGTAAATAACATTTATGAAGGTACATATACATATGTATTCACTTGAATAATGTGCTTATGTTTTACATTAACAACAATGTCACTTGTTTGTGGAAGCTAAATAAAACGCAACTAGAAAACTTATACATATTTAAAGATGCCTTTAGAGATAATTAATTTTCAATTACTAGAAATATTTACACACAAGTCTTAATGATTCGAAAGCAAGTTGAATGGAAACCACGAAAAAGCGATGGAAACTACCCATCGCCAGCTGAATCAAAAAGAACAATTTTAGAATTTTGATTAACCTTTTGCTTTAACTTCAAGTCCATCTCATGTATATGTTTTTCATCAAATCGATGGTTTCATGTCCCTGTTTCAATTAAGTTAGAAATATAAGTTCTGGACCGAATCTTAAATACCCTACACGTAGAACCAAACTAAGTTATTGTTTGCTGCGGAATTTTATCCGGAAGCATCACGGGACACACTTCCTTGATCACGATTTTGGAGAGGAAACCAAGGTGAATGGCGATCTATACAAATCGTTGAATCCGATTTGAGGCTCCAACTATACGACGTTACACGCACCGTTCTTCACAATGGACATTCTGCGCTAGTGGTTTAACTGAAAGGTAATCTATCACAAATGGTTTTCAAACGCAGTCGGATTTGAACTTTCAAATATGTGTTAGCGTACGAAGCCTCGCTGACATTGGATCGATCTCAAATTCCATATTTAACAAAAATAAAAATAATTTTTTTAGTACCTCACACCCGACTTATTTACACATTAAAAAATCGACCCACTTTTATTGGAAAATTATTTCTGAAAGAATTCCAATTGCATATTAAAAATTATTAATAAGAAAAACTATACTAGTTCGACAACTGAGAGGTGTTGCAAATTAAAATGAATACTATTCTAATTTCCTTTTTAGGCATGGTCAAGGTTTCTGTTAAAGGAGAGAGAAAAACAATCGGCCTTTTCTAAATAGCTAGTCCGATTAGATTCTTAAGGTAGGGCACATCGCACAATCAAAATTCCTTTTCGTTTATTATTTTCTTTATGTACTCATCTAGGCAGCATAGAGCATGTACAAGATTATTCCACTAATTTCTATCGTTACAATATCTTTTCAACTCTTTCCCAGTGTCCATTTTTCCATTAGCATTGGTCGCCGGTTTTCGATCCTCCAAGTCGCGTGCTGCCATGCCGATTCCACTCTAGCGCTGCTCTACACGTATTTTGGTTTCCGAGGCGTAAGTCCAATACATCACTATTTTATTATATTTATTTGGGTTTTAATGAGAGTAACAACATTTAACAGTAACGCAACCGTATTTGAAAGGTCCTATTCCAAAACAAAAAAAAAAATTAATTTTTCTGTTCATATGATTTGAACTACTAGTACTGATAGTAGTCAGTTATACATTAAGCTATTAGCCGAAGAAAAATATTACTTTATAATAAACATTAGTGAAAAATTGGCAAGTAAAGCAAAAAAGCAAAATATTGCGGAAAGACCTAAAATTGATGTTTATGGTTTGCAAGGGTATTCCTATTGGGCAATTGCGCGGGAAATTAGGCAAGGTCGCAACACTGTGCTCGGATACTTAAAAAATACTGAAAACTATGGAGATAACTACAACGGAAGTATTCCGGCCTTAACTCCAACCGAAAAGAGAATTGTGTCAAACTCTACTTATTCTAAGGATTCACGCTGGTATCCAGGCCAGTATTTCAAAGGTACAAAAACCCATAGCAAGCTGTGAACACATGAAATTAAAAAAAAGCTACAGAAAAATCACAGAAACTCGATTACAATTTGCTACAGAGCATATGCCGTTACACATTCAAGGAAGACGTCATGTTAATGATTGCCATACTGTGGTTTTTAGTGAGGAAAACAAAATTAATTTGGGTGACCCAGATTTATTTTGACGATATGGGAAAACAGGAGCTGATTTTGAATTGTATTTGCACCAGAAAGGGTGGCGTTGTGATCGAGGATGCTATGACGTATTATTTCAAAGTTCAAAAATTAAACTTACAAGACTCATTAGATTTTTGGACCAATTCCGTAAATTCTGCAACCAGATAATGCTCCTATCCATAATGCCAGGGTTGTAAATGAATTTCTTTCAGACCAAAATAGTCGAGTTCTTAATTGACCACCATATTGTTCCGACCCAAACGTAATTGAAAATGTTTGGGTTTGGCTTTCCCGCAAGGCTTATGAAGGGGAAGACAATTCGACTATAAGGAATCACTCAAGCTTTTAAGTACCCCTGCAATGATATTACTTTGAGTTAATTGAAGTCGCTTTATCATTCAATAAAAAAAAACGCATATTGAAAGTTATTTTCCAAAACGGGAGGTTGCACCCAATACTGAATTGTATAAAATATTATCGATAAACTTCATATTAATAGTTCTTATTATTAGATTATAAAATAATGTATTTTTAATTAAAATTTGATTAGAATACCACAATCATATGAAGAAAAAAAAAAATATTAAAATTGTTTGTTGAAACAAACTTGAAATTCTTTTTAATCCTAAGAAAATGCTCTTTCCGATGGTAGTAAAAGCTATGGCCTGCTAAAACTGAAATTTAAGTGGTTATAATCATCTAAGAGAGAGAGTGCACCTTCGCAAGTTATATACGACCAATATTTATATTAAGGGAACTCTTTTAACGATTAAAATATTCATTTGTGCAGTTGCGTAAATTTACGTTTTAAAATTTTGTACAACTCTCAACACTTAATGTCAATTTAAAAAAAAAAAGTAATTAAAAATACAAAAGCTGAGAATTTTTTCAAATTTACATCTAAACATGTACATAGAGAAGAAAGAGAAAGAAAATAAATTCCGTAAGTTGCTTGAAGAAGTCGTGAAGGGTCGATTAGGTTAGGTCGAGAAGAGGAGTTTCATGCCCGTAGACATATACGTAATCGACTGGTTCGGATTACTGTGCGCTCTACACTACGCCACAAAGAAAACGCGCTTGATTATAAAAATACTCGGTGTAAAAAATACTTGGTTCTTTCAATGTCGTAATCGCATGCGCTGCAGACGATATTATCTGTTCTAGCTATTCGAAGCATATGCGCCTGTTATCTTGACTGCCCTTTTAGAATATCTGAAACCTTAGTGATGTCAACCTTATTCAGAATCAGCAGGCGTTTTGCTTTATCTTGGTTAAGATCAACGCTCGAATTTCTAGCAATTTGTCCCACCGTTTCGATGTTCCACAATCGATATGGGTTATTTTTGCTCAATTTTATAATTCAATCCTAGTAGCCCTAAAAGACTTTGCATTATTAAAGAGTATTTCCTGTAATCCTCTAACTTTTACTGCCACAGTAGTTGATAGTTCATTAATAAACACTCCATTTATCGAATATTCTTTGATCGCTCTTTTGTAGTGCAATAACGCCCTTGTTCTTACTTTTTCGGACTCAATTGCCGTGATGGTCACTTGGCTATCAGTGAAAATGTTTCGTTTGCTTCTAGCGTAGAGCCGTTCCAAGGTTCCTTCACTAAAGTTCCGTTTGACCAGGACTGTATGTTTGGCAGAAGTGTTTTATAGCTAGATGGTACCTGATTGGTAACAACAAAAACAAAAATTTAATAAATAAAGAAGAATCTTGCTTCGAAAAGAAGAAGATATGTCTGTGAAAATTTTTCTGCGCTCTTTCAAGATTAAGGAATGTAAAATTTTAAAGTTTTAGAATAAAAGAATATTTCAAAAAATATTAAAGAGCACCTCTTTTTTCGGGGAAGGGAGGTTAAAAATATTTGGATTGTTTGATTCCGGCCATCATAGGATACGACTTTATTGAAAGCCTTTTGTTCAATTTTCAGTAGCTTGGGTGTTCTTATTTAATAATTCCATATTCCATCACTAATATATTTTTCTAACCGCAGTTCATGAAATTCACACAGGAACAGCGGAAGTTTAGGAGCCTAATTATTGTGCAAGTTTACGAGTGCTGAGCAAATGATATTTGCAAAAAATTTGGACAGTTCATTTGCGAGAGCATAAAAATTCAAAGTTTGCCTTATTATTCTTAATGGTTTCTTAATTTTTATAACATGAATCAGACAAAAAACGTTCAAAATGTAGCTGTAAGCGGTAAAAATAAACACAACATAGCTATGATCGGCTTTATTTCGAACAGCAAAAAATAGCATGTGTAGCAAACATTTGCACAAGCTACTGCATATTTATCAATAACACATTCTTTACCGCTTACGGCGACATTTATAGTTGACAAGCAACCAACCAAAGAATTTTGGATGGAAATACGTCACACTTAAGACACAAATAATTTTTTTCCAATCGTCTCGATATCCACTTGATGCTGCTACGTACTTCTTGTAGGGCATTAGTACAAGTGAAGCTTCAAATTATTTGTTTATTTAAAATATAATTTCTTCAGAAATGGCAAATAATCTAGTGAATTCTTATCAGCGTTTCGGGGTTTTTTTCATCGTAAAATAAGTCAAATAAATACTAACAACTGAAGCTGTCAATGATTAGTCTCAGTTTCAATTTACATTCAGTGGGCAATACTCGTATTTAAAGTCCGGATTAAAGTTATAAAATTAAAAAAAACATAAAATGAGGGTTTTATTATCATCTTTACTGCTACTTGTTGGTTTAAATGAAATTCTGGCACGTTCGTTACCCTGGAATATGCACAACTCCAAAGCAGCCAATATGTGGAATGATTACGACTTCGATTCATATGCTATTCCGCGAAATAATCATAATGATGATTTTCACGAATTTATTAACGTAGAAAGTTCAGAGGAGTCAAAGGAAACAGTGATTCCTTCCACAAGTGACAACGATGGCGAACTAGGTGATTTTCTCGGTGCATTGCTTGGGTCGTTTCTAATTGATGATAACTCAATGATGTCTATGACTGAACAGAACACGGATTACAATAAACATGGTATATCGGAGAGTAATGATAGCAATGAACAAAATGACAACAATGAGGATCATCTAATTGTCCGCCATGTTGATGATGATGAGAAAAATAAGGAATTTGAGATTCTTTTGTACAATCCATCCACAAACATTTTTGAAACAAATGAACCAAAGTCCTCTGAAGAAAACAAGAATAGTGATGAAGAGGTAAACAAAAGTTCGGAAGAAAATTTCACCTCTAAAACACCAGACGACAAAAGTGAGGAACTAACAAAATCTTCCGAGGAAAATAAGGAAGACGTCGTGGTAGATATTTCCGAAAAGGACATACAAGAATTAACTACTTTATTACTCACTCTAAGTGTCATGGATGACGTAATAAAAATTTCCAGCAGATATCCTGAATATGCAGATGACCAGACGCAAGACGAAGAGTTAAAATCCCAAGAAGTTGATGAACATTTGGCTTCATTTAGTTCTGCTTTGGATAGAATTCTAAACGAGGTGTTGAATGTAAAAGACGATGAACAATCTGACAATGAAGTTGGGGACGATAGAGAGTCTATACCTACCACTCCCCAAAACGTTAGTGATGATGAAGGTGACGGAACTCCTGCACCCAAAAATGAGAGCGATGAAAATGATAACAATAATAAAGAGAAGGATAATAGTGATGAAAAAGATACCAGTGGCAGTAATGAAAATAAAATAAATCTCGTTTCTATAGTATTTCATGGCACTGATGATGTTGCCCAGGAGAAAAACCTTGACAATCAGAAATATGAAGTTGTTGAAATATCACAAGAAATTAAACCCACCACTGCTCCCTATATGCCCGATTTAGTTTCTTCGACCAGCTCTGACGATCAAAATGTCATTCAGGAATATGTTGGGATTCGCGAAGACTTAGATAATCAACAGGATTCTCTGCAAAAAAACGAACTTAATTTAGATAAAGATTTCTATAGCATCATTTCCAACAACTATGACGACGAAAGCATGAATAAATTTGGAAATGATATTTATGTAGTGCATGAGAATTTGGACAGAATTAAGAGGAATATAAACGCCATGCAAAACCTTCAATCAAAACTTTTTTTTCACAAATTATTAACTGCCGCCCTTAAAGGTTTCCAAAATAAGTCGAAGTAATAAAGTTTTTAATTACTTCCAGGATAATATTTAGTCTGTATGAATACAAAATGTATCTCTTATTTATTGTCACGCAAATGAATTTAAAAACAAAATTATTAAAACTGTGATAGAAATCGGCAAGTCGTTTTTATTTTTAAGTCCCATCTTAATCAGTTGACAATTGCTGGTGCTGGTATTCTAGAGTAAACAAAACGAAACGAGGAACGTTTCAAAATGAGTTTGCGAAAAAGAGGAATTTTTAAAACATTAATGTATTATCTTAAATAATTTTGAATAGAAAAGAAGGTTTTCTTCGTAACTAATTTTGTAAGTTTGAGAAATAACCGTGTAGATCCATTTTTATTTGTTTGATGCAAAATCTTTGAACAAGTTAGACGAAATAGCGTTTGCTTTTGCTAAAGGACACATTTGCCTGGTAAAGAAACATTCGCTTGAAAGCGAAATATATTCGTATAGGTAAACACATGAACACATACCTTGTTACTTCTGAGCACTATTTAGTTTACGAGAACTTAGAATTACTTATGCCCCTTGAAGGATACTGGTTTCAATTGGTGTCAGAAGAGCAATACTGTCTATTGAACCATTTAAAGCGACAGGCAGCCTTATTAAAGTGGGGTATAAACACCTTGCTTGATAGGATTAAGGAAAAATTTGTAGCCTGCCTAGCGATGGGATTTATCCCCGTGGCTTGGTGGTACACTAAGGTTGTTTTTCGGCACAAAAAAGGGGACTATACAGAAGGCCAGTTAGCTTTACATCTTTTTTCTTGAAAGCAATAAAGAGTGTGTTGTCTGACTTCCTGGAGAACCATATGCTCAATAGGCCCTTGAGTAAATACAAAGAAGCTAATGGACAGGCAGATCTACTAGTATTGTTACTTCTTTTTGAAGGGTTCTTTGGTAACTGGACTCATTAGACGTCCATACGATTTTCACGCGAAGAAGTAGACTGGAATGAACCCATTGAATTGAAGATACGGAAAGATAATGGAACGCATGAGTAGAAGAAAAGTAGTCGAAAGGCTGCATCGACCACTCATTGCGGAAGGCGATATATAAGTCATGGAAAACGACATCAGCCTTTTTGCTGATACTTGCAGACTGTGCGTACATTGCGTGCAAATGTCCAGCACTAGTTAGCATAAGGATTAGGACCACGGGCAAACACGTGTTGTATATGAATGCGATGAGGAGGAATGGCGACAGTTACCAATCGACCGTCTGAAATCATCACAGTCGAGAGTAAATGCTAGTTATTTTGTTATGAAAGATTTATTTTTTAGAAATATTATTTATTTGCGCAAAAGTGACGAGACAGACTGGTATACGTATTTATCACGAGGAAGTTTTAACTTCACTCAGTGCCTAATTAACTTATGTGTAGATTAAACATGACTTGTACCGATGGCACGAGTATTCATTTCATAAAGGCTTTTTTAAATATCACATGATTTGATTGATCTGATAATCTAATATTTATTTAGTTTAAACAACACATAGTCGAAGAGAACTAAGTAGAATAATTTTTATTTACTTTCGTATACAGATACCTACAAACAGCCAAACAAAAAAATCAAAAATATTTCTATATTTTTTTAAAACACTCGCATTATCTTTGAGACAATAAAAACAAATAATTATGTATATTTTTCTTTATAATTCTATCAGTATTTGTTTCGATTGCGCACGAATATTTACGTTAAATTTTGTTAGAATGAGAATTTTTGGTATCGCCTTCATAATTGCAACGATTTTGCAAAACTTTTTCATTGCGAAAACATTAAAATGCAATGGACTGCTCGAAAAAAGAGAATCAAAGTTAATATTTGGACCGACAGAACCTGCCTCTAATATACTTTATAATGGAGAAATACAAATGGAGGTGACAGTTGCCAGTAATCCAATATATTTCAAACAGAGAGGTAGCAGTTCTAAGGCGTTGCAACTGGATGAAGTCAGGGCAAACTAGTTGAATTTGTTATTTATTTAAACAGAATAAAATGAGTGAGAAACACTAGAAAAAAATTTCGTTTATTTTCATTTTCGCTTCAAATTTAACATTTCTTCAATTATTCGAATATATAACAAATAACAGTAATTATTCGAATACCTGAATCGAATAAATATAAATAAAGTCAAACATGGTAGAAATAAATATTAAGAGAATTACGACTTGCATCTTCGGCTAGTTGGTATGCGCGCTCTCCTGAGCACCAGTTTCAACACTAATGAGGACCTATGGCTAGTTGCCTTTCTACTTTTATGAGACCTAAAGAGAAATATAACAGGCTCATAGGAGCGGGGGTGATGAGTCTTAAAGCTGCCTCGTCAGATTTTTGAAATAGAAAAAAATTTAGCAAGCAGTGATCCACTATTTAACTCGCAGTACGCCAGAGACTAACCTTTAGCTTGGAATTTCTTCAGGGACTAACATTTACTCAGTGGTACTCAGGTAAGCTTGTGTTAAACTGGCGATCGACTGGTACACAAAGTTCACACATAAGCGGCCCCTTTGTCGGTTATTTTTTGGCGTCTGAGGTTCCAATTTGTAAAAACATTTCTAGCGTAGCACGTTTTGTTGGAAGAAAGAAAGCAGGGATAAGCATATCGCATAGTGCTTTAAAATAGATTTTGTTGTTGTTGCCAAAAGTCCTTTTCCAAACGTGGATATGACCCAAAAAGGTCGTATAGGAAACAGCGTTGCCGCCTTAGGGCTATAAATACACCTGGTAAATCACAAACGAGTGTAAATATTTTACAATGTTATTTAAATCCTTTCTATAGTTGTGTCTGTCACGAACTGGGTAGTTTAATTAGAAGATTATTTCATGAAGATGAGCGCAGTTTTACAACAATTACAAGAACAACACATAATTTATTTTGATGTGTCATGGACAAGAATTGAAAACTGCTTCTTGTTTTTCTATTTGTTGTAATGTTGCGACCACCTTTCTGAAATAATCTCTCAATTGAACGAACCAGTTCGTGACTGACACAACACTACCTTTATCAAAACTACAATTGTTATCTTGCTGTTTCTTAAAGTCAAACTTCATTTAAAATAAACGATCTGAAAATGTATCAATTTTTAAATCGAATTAAGTTTAGACTCTACTACGAGCCTGAAGCTGGCCATAAATAATCAAATACTTGTACGTTTTAATGATCACTTTGACCTATTACATGCAAGAAAAAAAAACAAAAAAATAATAATTATATTTTCTTATCATCATTTCTGAATTCGTGCAAAATAAAAATTACGTTTTAAAAATAAAAATAAATATGAAAACTTCTCGAACGATGACACAATAAATGACGTGTAAGAAATATTGAAATGTGAAAATTATAAAAGCAATTTTCTAAATTTTCCCTCGTATCGGCTAAAATTCTATAGAATTAGATATTCCGATGTATCATTAATCAGGCTCTAGGTCGAGATAGATTTGATAAACATATGTAAATAAAACTCGTATTTACCAGATTATTTATTCATATCTTTCCTTATTCTTTCGATATTTCGGATACCATTGGTATCCTTCTTCAGGAAATTAAAATTAAATAATCTCCGTACGTCTGTTTAATACCACTTCCATTGGGGGTGGATAGCTATCCAATACAGTTGTCGACTCTCATTTACTTAACACTTACAGCTTCAAACTTGATTCGTCTCTAATTAAGAACAGTAAAATTCTCATTAACAACATTCTAGGAAACATAAAGTCAAACTTTAAAAATAAATTAGTTTCCTCATTTAATATAAAACACAGTTTTCAAACTTATTTGAAAGCTAAGTAGAGAGTACTTGCAGTCCTTATTATAAAATCATTTAAGGACGACATGTGAAAAAAGTTGATTATAAATATCGTTTCCAATATAAAAAAAAATTGTTTCTATTTTTTAGGATAACGCTGTTTCTGATTTATCTATATTCTTTGAAAGTGTGTGAAAACTCGTGCGTGATAATCACACTTTCATAGCGAATTCATTCTAATATTGATTTGCTTACCATCACGAGAAACTCATACGTAACGCTAAAAATTCGCGACTAGCTCCGGAAGTAACAACACGTTGTTGTCAAATTTGTTTGGAAAATTTTATAATTAAAATTGTGTATTTTTGTAGAGAACGCAGAAAAGATTTGTTCATAAATCGAGCATAGTTAGACATCACTCTCTAAAATATAAGGTCGAAGCAGACCGCTTACCTTATGGGGCCTTTTCGACCCCTTTGTTTCTCAAATTGATTTCAGACTACTAGTTTGTAATTTACGACTTTCATTGAGTTCTTATACTTGTGGCTTGAAGGACGTTGTTCAATAGTAAACATACTTGTTATACTTACCAAAAAAACTGATCCATTCTTTATTTATTAATAGCGAAATTATTAATATGTCTTAGCTAAATCGGCAAATATAAAATATGCTTATATAAATTTACCATTAAAATGCAATTGGTTATTGAACTTAAGATACTGTGTAAGCAAATAATAAAAATAAATTGTTATTAATAATTATTATTTATTAATTATTACAGTTTTTACAATATAAAATAACTAAAAATACCTGGTAAGCAAATAACGAAAATTCGTCAGTTCAACGTGCTTCTACGTGTGTATGTTCTTAAGAGTACACTTTAAGTGACTGAGTTCCGAAAAAATTCCATTTTTTACAGCTGCACACGTAAACAAGGTATATTTTTTTGCAATTGTTATAATTCTTTTGCCTTTTTTATTTGAATATGATTTCCGGCATATGGCAACCATGGCTAAATCGGAACAATCTTAATTATCGATCACTATTTGCAGCAATATAGGCTGCATATCGGTAATATCGTGGCGAATGCTGTCTTTTAAAATGTAGACCAACGACTTCACATAACACCACACAAAATATTCCAGCGGTGTTAATCGCCCAATTGACGAGCCGTCACACAAAATTATTCCTTCACGAAGTGTGTGGCATGTTTCATTGTTTTGATAAAACAACAGCTCCTCTACATTAAGGCAAAATAAAAGAAATGTGTGTGTGCGCTCCTCTGTAAGCACCCGTACATAAAGTATGCTGAGAACATTGAAACGCTCTCAAGGATAAACAGAAAAGTATACTCAAATTGAGCAGAAACAGCTACAGGTATTCTCGACACAAAAGACGGCGAAAAAATATATTCTTCTTATTCTGCCGACGCTCTCTCAATGTGCGAACAAATGTATGGCTAGTCAAGAGCTAAAAATATAGCGCACACATCACGCAGTATTGCCAACTTAAGGTTGTATTCCTCTACCACAAAACACCCGTTTTAATAAAATAAAGCCATTTTTTCCAAAACTTCTTAAAGATTTCTTTATTTTTACACTTTCACAAGCACTTGTCGAAAGATAATGAAAGGGCGAATGAACGCTTCCAAATACCGTGTTAAAATAAGACACGTATGTGGGTTGTGTGTGGGTATTTACCTACCATAAAATATAATGTTACTAATGTTACTAAATATTTATGACTAAGTTCTTTCAACTCTAGAGGTGCAGTCAGACGACACAAATATTTGACAAAAAATGTTTGCTCGTATCTGTTGTAGATTTTAGAAATCAAAACCAGGGTGGATTTTTTACTAACAGTTGGCCTGTATTTGACAAACGGTCCAATTTAAAATAATACGACAAACATATTTAATATCAAAACTTTTAGTTTTATAATGAACAAAAAAAAAAAATAAAATAAGATTCTATTATTTCTAATTTAATATGTACATAGGTGTTATTAAAAGTGTATCGTAAGATCAAGTAAAAAGTTTGCAAACCCTAAAGAAAATTTTCATATTTACACAATCACACAAATATTTCATTACCTAGTTGGAATCAATGCGGTTTTATCAAAAGCCGGTACCATAAAATGCAAATGTGTTACTGATAAATGTATTGCTAATCTGAACTTTCGTATATAACATTTCCAAACCGATTCAATAAAACGAATAATTGTTCGGTGTGTTGTTAAAGTGATATTAAATACAGAAAAATTGTTTCGATATCCAAAGCTTTGTTTAATATATAATTTTCTAATACAGTCTACAGTCTGTTATCTAAAAGTCCACAAATTTGCTAAGTCTTTGCAGTAAATCAAGCTGTATTTAGACAATAACGCGGTTAAGGTTGGCTTTCAAGTGCCCAATTGTTTCTGGCTTATCGGCGTGGACATGCGATTTAACATATTCCCAGACAGAATAATCTAAAGGCGAATAATCACACGAATAAGCTGGCCAGTGAAAATACCAATTTTGAGAAATTAATTGTCTATCAATTGTAAATTAATTTTATCCCGCTTTGTGTCATATTTGTCAATGCGCAGCTCGAACCACTTGCTTGCGATATTATTGCCTTCCAATATTTACCATAGCAGTTTTGGAATACAAATGGGCCAATGATTTCACTGCTTATTATTCTTATTGGCTGGAGCATTTAACCAACAATATGCTTCGTGAAAGAAGGAAATGTCCGATAGAAATTTTGGACCATTTACCAGATGTAGGGCGCAAACAATTATCGTTTAGCTTAATATTTTGAACAAGTTGGCTCTTGTAGGCACTTTAATTAAATCCTGTATACAAGTTTAGTTATTGCGCATGACGATGACGTATTTGAATCATTACAACTTCACATTCCGCACCCTCAGTAGTCTGTCGTGGGCACGACGCCTAACTGGATAAGTGATGCTGTTTAGATTAAAAAGCTTCCAAGGCTAATGAATTCCTCGAATGCCGCCCATAAAAATTCCCAATGCATACTTTAATTATTCGCTACAATGTAATTGTGTTGTTTACTCGCTTTACGTTGAATATCTGTATTATTGTATAACAGATTTACTCATCGAATTTTATGACTTATTTTATATTTAGGAAAAACCGATCGTACACTTCTTAGTCTTATCAAAACAAACAATTTCGTTGTTGCACACTGTAATGAAAGGCTTGGTTTTAAGTTCTCCAAACAATTCTGGAACATTTCCATAAATCGCATTTTCTACCTTAGAATTATTTCGTCAGCCTTTTATTATCAAAAGTCATTGCCTCTAGGTGTAGTGTGTCACAACTGAATCGATTAATCTATTATTCGAATTGAAATGTATTAAAGCACTGTGAAAAACTGATAAGACATTGCTGAAAATCAATAAAAACTTAATAAGAATTTATGTTAATGGAACAGTAGACAAACGAATTGAGCCGTAAAAGCAACATCGCGATTTTAAACAGAAGTGTTAAAAAATATTATTTATAAATTCTTAATATAATTGTGCTGTTCATTAATTATAAACTAAACTACACAGCTATTATAAATCAGGATAATGAGAGTAATAATATTGTGCGCAGTATTGAGTGCGATACTATCAGTGTGTGTGGCGAGTCCAGTTAAAATACACATCCGAGATAAGTCCGATTCATCGGTTAGTAGTGAAAGTTCCGAGCTAAAGGCTTTGGACAAAAATTCATCCTCTTCTGAGGAAGCAAAAGAACCAATGCAAAACTATAAAAGCAAGGATAATACGAAAGAGGATAATTCTTCAGATACTAGTGAAGAACATCCAGATGAGAATACATTGGCTAAAAATGAAGCTAACGACATCAACCTTTGGGAGGAAGAGAAAGAACTGCATAATGAAATCACAGATATTAACAAGTTAGCAGGTAAATCTAAGAGAGCTGTTGACTCTGTATCGAACTACAAGAACCAACTTAGTGTCAAAGATGAGGGTACGATTAAATATGAGAAAAATTTGAAACTAAAACGCTTTAGACGTGCGCCAGAGAATCAAGATATACCGCCGGGTTCTGCTCGCGATGCGGAGACTTCGGAAGAAGATTCCTCAGAAGAGCTCAAAAGGGATGAGAAGCCTGCTGCCATTGAACACCCGGGGATACTAGCCGAAAAATCTGCCCAAGCGCCAGCCGAAAACCCGGCATTGGAAGCGGCAGGCTCTAGGCGTAGAAGAAATATAAATGTATCTACTGAAGAAGACCAGTCTGTACAAGAACAAGATGTCAATGAGGTTTTTATCTTTAGCAACGAAAAGCAGCAAGATTCGGAAGAAAACTTTAAAATCGAGCACATGAAAACCAATGTATATATTACATTAAAGGAGGGAACTTTGAAAAAAGCAGAAAATTCCTGGGAAAATAAAAACTCAGAAGAGGATTATGCACAGGGATGTGGCGACAGCAGTGCTAATCACGACAATGACTCAAACGAAAATTCAAACGAGAGCGTTAACACTGCACTTGATTGATTTTAAAAATTTAAATATATTTTATATTGTAACTTATCAACAATTATAAAAAAATGACTTAAATACATTTAAACGAAATTTATTTAAGCAAATGTATGTGCAATTGACAACACTGATGATTGCCCATTGTGCAGTTTTAACAAGAAAGTTGATTAAATATCTTGTTTAAAGTAAAAAATGAGTAGTGCTTCTTAGCACAAGTATATTTCACTTTTTTCTAACCAAGTTTTAGCACAGTTTTATCAGGGCTTTTTTGCTCTTTGCGCACTCTTTCAAATGTGTCACGAGCTTTAATCGTCATTTTTGTTAAAGTAGCAACAACAACAACATTAAAAATTATGATATCAAAATGTAAGAACCGTCGATTGTGCCGAAACTTATACCCTTCAACCAATTATGAACTACTAAAAATGGTTTAAAGACTTCTGTTATAAATGCTGGAATTTAGACTTTTCTCTGAAATTAGAATTTTTGTAATAAAATTTTGATTTTTTTTTGCAAAATAATTTTTTTATTCAAGTTCAGCGATTTGTGAAACTTTCTTTTTTTTTTTAATAAATTGTTAATCTTTTATGGATTTTTTGTATTATTCGGTTAAATTTTTATTCTTGGCAAAATTTATATTTTCTAGTAACTTTTAAGTTTGTAAATTTTAAATTTTCTTGTTTTGGTTGAATTTAAAATTTGTTGGAATTTTTGTGATTTTGAATAAAAATTTTTATTTTATAAAATGGGTATTCAGAAAGTTTATTTCACCTTTGGACAGATGGATATATAACGATTCAAAACTGTTGAGATTGTACTTTATAGGGCTGGAAATTTATATACTAGAAACAACAAACGGAACGCCAAACTAATCTGTTCTCTATACCTTTGATGAAGGGTACGAAAAATAACGAAATGCGTGTTTCTATTTAAGTAAACAAATTGATCAGTACTAGATAGACATGAACTGATAAGTAACAAAAACACAAAAATATCTAAAAGAGACAAGAGACTATGGTGGGGTTCTAACCCACAAACGTTAGATTGATAGATCAGCACAACTACCCCACCACAGTTCTTACTGCTACAGTTCTATACCCTCTAATTTTTTCAATGCCTTCCATTTGGTTGAGAGCAAAGACTATTTAAAACCCTTTCCGGTTAATGAATTTAAGTGCTCATCGAGCTTGCCTCTTCAAAGTATGCATCGTTCGTTTAGACTTAGTAACACTACATATTGACTATCCACATTTGTTGGCACATAGAGAGAGCGGCGCACAGTGGGAGAAATTCTTAATCTAGCGGCGCTTTGCTAATAACTTCAAAAACATAAAATATAGTGAATGAATTTTTTTATTTTTTTTTTAATTTATATATATTTAAATATAACCAATTCATTAAATATTAAAATTTGTTGTTTTGTAAGATTTTCTTAAAATTTGTTAATAAAAAAAAAAAATAAAAAAATTTTTATTATTTGCTATCACAAAAATTTTATATTAAAAAAATCAAAGCTGTTTCTTTGTGTTTGCCTTTCACCAGTCTATATGTCGACATTTCAGAGGCGCTACTCTAATCATCAGTAGAAATGAAAAACTTTTAAGGATTTTTTCAAACGTTAATTCTGTATTCTATTATTCATAATTAAAGAAACATCTTTGATTTTTTATATAGTTAAAAATGCTTTGATAGCAAATAATAAACATTTTGTTACTTGTGTTTGTCTTTTTGAAACTTTCAAAATATTCCAATCGTAGCAACATATTGTTGTTTATTTCTATGAAGATTGCAAAGAAAATTAAAACATTCTACTATGACAAAAAATGTTTCCTTGTGTGAGGTTTTGTTGAAGCATCTGGCTTAAAAATTCTCATTATTTAATTATGAGTAATAGAATATAGAGTTAAAGTTTGAACAAATCCTTAAAAGTTTTTCATGTCTGTTGAATGTAGACTGCTGAAAGGCAAACACTAAGAAACCGCTTTGATTTTTTGAATAAAAAATTTTAAAGTCTAAGAATAATTTTCTTCATTACAGAAGTAAATGTTTAAAAAATAGGTTTCTGCTTTATATTTTTTTACAATTTACAAGAAAATAAAAATAAAAAACTATTCAGAGTCGGAGCTTTCAGAATTAAGGTTGGCAGGTAGGTCATTTATATTTAAAAGAAGCTGTTTGACCTCATCATCTATTTCGATATGTTTTATTGAGTATTTCGAAGTGCTTTTAGATTTAGATGTAATAAAAGGATCCGACGAAACGTATTGGTAGGGAAACTTTTTCAATAATATCTGCTCCATGTATTAATATTTTATGTACTGATGGAGGCATATAAAACCATGGGTATTCGGAAACAAATAATTTTGCTGTTTCCCATTGTGCGCAAAATTAAGCCAAACCTTTTTATAAGTTCGACTGGCACGCCAGTTAATATAGAGGCCAAGGTTGGTTGCTAGAAAAACCTTCTGGCGGTATTCCCAGTGTTTGTATTCCCCGAACCTGTCGTTGGAATGTCCACCAATATACCCATTTTTTCTTTTAATTCAATTTGAATTTTTCTTTTAGTTTGTTGAACAATTTCTTTATTTTCTCCACGATAGGCGATATGAATTATATACTCGAAGCACACTATCCAAGCATGAGGTGTCGACAATCCATATTCGTACAGGTGGTTTTGTGGCTGCCTCAATTGAACTAAATTAAGATTGTTCATCAATTTTGATGGCGCCCCACAAATTCCACAAGCCAGTGATGAAAACTCCGCTATGGTATTAAAAACTTTTCCATCGATCATGGTCAAATGAAATTCATGTGTTACTTTGTGCTATTTCTCGAGTTACATTTTCTATCTCAGCCGTAACTAGATCCTGCAGAATCGAGTTGAAGAAGGTCGGTTATTTTGCCGTAGTATTGCGGATCCTTTTTTAATTTGCAAAGGAACAATACATACAGCAAATAAATGCTCATCAATTGTTTCAGTATTAGAATCACTGACACGTTGATGGTAAATAGAGTGACCACTGCTACCGTCACAGCCCCATTTAAATATTGCTTTTATACAATCGCTACTGTTGCCTACAGTCATGAGATCCGCAAAATCTGTTGGAAAACCTTGTACTATACGTCTATACGACTTTGCAAGCCAACTTCAGCTGAACGTTCAGTTACGTGTGTATTACTGAGGTAACACTCCGTTTTAGTTTTAGCCAAAATATCGTAGCTTGGATAAATATTGCAGTTTCGTTCTTTGGCACCATACAGCATTAAATTGTATGACCTTTTTGAGTATCCACCATGTATACGGAATAGGGGTTCTGGGATGAGAGTCTACAGATTTAAGCATTTTTTGGGCTATCGCAGATTCTGAACATAACTTTGAAACAACCTGTGAAGCACTTCTTTTTCCCGCTTTGTAAGGACTTACGCTCGCCGCTACCATTAACTCTTGGTTCGGTGTTTCATTGATGATTGATGCATTTTTTTTAGTCTTGCTTGTGCACTCTGAAAAAGGTTTTCGTTTACGTTGGTCAACGGCTGGCTTAGGGAAAATAATGTCTTCATCCAACCATTTCTGCCAAAATCCTATGACTTTCTTTCCACTTTTCCACAAGTTTGGTAATAAAATTTCATAATTATTTTTGAATTTGGTGGTATTGTTCTTCATATATGATTTTCAACCATTAAACATTTTTTTGTTGGCACTGGTTCACTGTGCCATATTAAAAAAAGGGTGCGTTTAGATTCTGCCATTGCAACTAAATAACGAAAAAATCAAAAACTAGCAAAAACTAGCAGCCTATTTTTTAACTTGGCATACATAACAATCCATTTAAACAAACTATACAAACATTGAACCGTGTGTGATGACATAACAGCGTTGTGAGAACAACTGTTCGGAAAACATTGTTTGACCATCAACAGCGACGGTCTTCACGAGCCATTTTCCTGCAATCTGTACGAAGGGATCTATCGCTAGTCTAGACGGCATGTAAGTTTATACCAGTTACATTTCAAAGCGTGCGAAACACAAACCGCTCCATCTCAGAGTCACATATTGATGTTTCAGCAGATTATAACTATAAGAGTTCTCCGTTAAAAAAAAACGTTGTAAGTAATTTAGTTGTATATAATTACATACCTGGCATAACTAAATATAGTGATTCCATTTACGACCCTACAAATGTCCAAACATATAATTGTTGCTGTTGATTGTAATTACCATATTATTTTGGTAGCAAGTTTTTTATTTTTGTTGGTTTTAAATTGGCAATTTAAGCTTTAACCCTGAGCTGCAATATCTTTAAACTTGAATCCTTAATAACAAGAAGTATTTTGTTACTGACCTTATTTCTAAAAATTGTTTTGATTTATAAACTACTTTTGAAACTACTTTATATACAAAGCTTGTGTAACAAATCCTTCGTAAACCAGCTTACTTCTTGGGTGTCCATGTCACGTTATAAGCTAAAAGCCGACAAGATAAAATTGAATTCATTATAAAAACAATTCATCTCCTTGTCGAACTGACTTGTAGCATGCAGTATTGCAGTACATGTGAAGTTTTTAGCTCGTATAACATACTTGAAATGAATACAGCTGAGACATATGAAAAACATGTACCTTGTACGCGCTAACTTTAAATAGAGGTTCTTCGTTGTGGATCTCAAAAATGAGTACTTTCTTTTACTGCGGTACTTAGAGTAAAGGCCTATTTATCCGGCTAAAACGGAACAAAACAGCTGTTAGATTTTGTTATAGTAATATTAATGTAATGTGGCGTAACGTACGAACCTGTCACGATTTAACGTGACATTCGTAGGTAGGGATGATAACATATTTACGCTATGAATGATTTCATTTGAGAAAATATAGTATTTTGAAAAGCACTTTCGTGCTATATTGGAAATATAAAGTTTATAGAAAAAAAGGAAAAAAAAGAACATACTTCAATCTAAAAATGATGGATACAATAATAAACCCAACACTAGTGTTGATTAATTTAACACATTATACTCGTATGTACATACATATGTTTCAAGCAAAGTGATATACATACAAAGATTCCTTATTTGCGCATTTGTGTTCTTCAACTGGTTTTATCAATATTTATGTACCCTTAAGATCGTTTAAAATGTCTACAAATATAATATTCTTATTAATTTATAATAAGTGAAGTTATATATAAAAATGTGGAAAGAAAAAAACAAAACACAAACTTTTTAGATAGTCAATTATATTGACAGTAAGATAAAAAGCTATTTTGTAATAAAAATATTTATGAAGGCATTAATTTTTATCGAACGAAAGCGTTAATGCAATGTCTGGACTAAAACCATCATTTAAAGTTTTGTATATTAAATAGACATATACAACATTCATATACATAAACCATTAATAAGAAAAATAAAATTTAATCTTGAAACTCAGTTCTTAACTATTAATTTTTTTACTCAAGGGTACATCAATTTAAAACAATAAAAATCGATGTATTCATCCAAATACAGGGATCAATTGAAACATATTTGTGCAAAATTAGCGTAAGAAGGACGTCGTGACTGCAGCAGCTAGAGTTGCAGCACCAACAAAACCACCAGTAAAAAGAAATTCGTACCAATCATCAACTGATACACAGATTCTTGTCAGAGAGAAGGGAAGGCTTAGAAGGCAACGGTAGAATAGTCGCTCTACGGACATAAAGATCAAAATTAATTATGCCCGAGAAATTGACATAATAGATTAAGACAGAAACATGATTCTGCTATCGAGAGCTGTTTAAATGGCTTGGATCCAACGATAAACACAGATTATAGCCTGTGGAGAACTGTGAAGCAATTGCATTGTCCTGTTGCCTACGAATCACTAGTAAGACTTCAAAATCGCACTTGGGCTAAATCACTTGAAAAAAGTTTACGCCACACGATATAAATAGTTTCTCTATTCCAAATATCAGTGACACTGTGACTGACCGTATAAAATTTCGGCTATCAGTATAAAAATCAACAATTAAAACTGTAGATTTAAGAAAGTCACACGCACATGATCGTATTACAGGATCAATGATAAGAAATTTGCTTAATTATGCTGTTAGAATTTTACTATTCATATTTAATGCCTTCTTACCAGCTGGCTTCTTCCCATGCTCTTGGAAGATGTCCTAAATCGTTATGATCCCTAAACCAGTCTGCTGTAAATTTTATCAATTTTTTTTTAAACTATTCGCTTTTTGCTTGCCTTATCCTTATCTTACTGAGCAACACATTATTCCAGCCCAGCAATTTGGTTTTCGAGCAAGGCGAAGTGGTATTGAACAAGTCCATGGAATCGTTAGCATTATTAGAACTGCATTTGAAAATCAGCAATATTGTTCAGCTTTATTTATTGACAATACCCGGGCTTTTGATAAGGTCTTGCATGATGGGCTACTCACGGAAAAACCTCTAGTTCTTCTTGCGAACACCCACAAACTTCTTAAGAGCTATTTGTTAGATAGAAATTTTAAAGTAAAGCACCAATTTTTAAAAAATTGGTAAGATCTGTGCACGAGTTTAGGGACGCTGTTATATATCCTCTATACAGTGGATATGACAACAAGCTCTAATACATAGACGTCAGCTTTTGCAGACGTCACGACATTTTTAAGTGTTGACGAAGATCTGAAGGCTGCATCCGAACAACTTCAGTCTCATATTAATGAGATACAGTACTGGCTAAAAAAGTGGAGAACAAAGATAAATCCATCAAAATGTGCTGAAGAAACGTTTCCCTTCAGGAGGCGACATTGCCCACGTATAGCAATAAGAAATACCACGGTTCCACGTTACATATTTGTGTATGCACAAATTCGACGCCGTACTTGATGCCGCCACATTGAGGCAAAAAATCCGGTCATAAAACTTAGAACAAATCAACTACACATGTTAATAGGTCCTAACTCAACTCTGGCTTTGGAATACAAAGTGCTTTTACACAAATCCATTTTAAAATGTAAATATGCTGAGAAAGCAATTTTAACGAAACATTATTACAAGATTCAGATATACATGCAATACACAGCTATTACCCAAATTTAAAACCTAATTTAGTTTTAACACGTTGGCTGTCACGTCACCCATATTCGGGCGACAGTAAAGTTTCTGATCGGGCCGCGTCACCCGTATTGGGATGACGATTATTTGAATACTTGCGAAGAATATTCGTATGTGTTTAAAAAGATATTTCGCTGAGGACGTAACAAAACTATTGAATATTATTTAATATAAATTATATTAATATAAACTTAAATTTATAATAGATTTTTAAAATATCAGTGAGAAAAGCCAGAAGAATACGCTTAGTACAGCGGTACGGCCTGAAGGAGGTTTTACTGTAAATGCGCGTGGTAGCCAACGAGTTAAGACGTAATTGCGTTTCTTAAAATAATCAGAAACTACATTTAAGTTCTCTTCTTCCCTAACTGACTTGTACACAGAAATTCAGTTTATTTTACATAGTCGCTTTTTATAAAAATTCGTATGTAAAATTTTAGGTTCGTTTGTGTGCTGGTCCCGTCAAGTCCAGTAAATGAGTATTTACTGGGTATTTCGCAAAAAGTTTTGTCAGAAAATGCTCTCAGGAAAACATCTGATTGTGATGAAATAGAAGTAAATAAATTTCTTAGCACTATACTCTTTTGAAGCTTTGCTTAATTCGATATTTGCATTTCTATTCCACAATCCTAAAATTCTAAACTGCATTCAAAATTCCACGTCTCACGTCTGTAAAGGTCAGTAAAATCCAATCCATGTTTTATTTCTACCAGTAGAGTTTTAGTCACTTGCTTCGCAAGCATACAAATTGTCGGCGTGAATCTTATTACACGCTTGAAAAAAATTATTAATCTAAAATTTATTCTTTTCCTATTTTTTTTCTTTAATTCCTTTTCGATTTTGTTTTTTGAGGACTCAGAAATTGAAAAACGGCGAAGTTTATTTAGATTTTACTTTCAAAAATGTATCCAGTAGCAACTTGTAAATACTCAGTCATTGAACTGTCATTTTACTCTCGCACTTTGCAATCACATTAACGAACGCGATCCAGTAAAATCCAATAAAATCGAGTAAATATTTGTAAAAACTTTTGAGTAAACGAACGCACTGAGTATCTGAGCTGATGGGTTACCATAGGTCCCATATGTTGATTAACCTGTAGAAAAGTGATACTTGTAGTGTCGTGATTTTCTTCACATCCTCCGTGACTGTCCAATGTTTATCACCCAACGCTGAAATTAGTTTTCCGTTAATTTCTGGTCGGTATTTATTTCGTATATTGAATTGAAAATTATCTTCAGTATTTGGTTTATGCGGATTATTTTCCGTTCTCCACATAAACCAAATCTTATACTTCCAATGCAATTACTTTTCAATGTAGATCGAATCGTGTTTTACTATAATTGTGAGGTTTCTTTATATTTTACAGAGCGTATTTTCTATCTCTTGCCAGGTCGGCGCAGTTGTACAACACGAGTTGTATTCATGTGGTAAGATGTTTACATTTTCTCCTTCTAAGAACTATTTTGAAGCGAATTTTCCTACAGTATTTTCTAGTTCGCTATATTTTCCTGCACAATTTTTTTGCAATTGTTGTACATGAATTCTTTTTCTCACCTTCATTTATTTTACAAGTTATTTTATTAACCAGTATCTGAACGAACGATTTCTTCGTTAGGACCATTTCAAAATAGACCTACCAAATGCTGTAAACCGTGTGACAGTGAACATCACCTAATGAGGGTTCTAGACCTACTTGAGTAGATAATTTTGTCCAATTTAGAAATACGATTACACATTTAAAAGAAGACGGAATTTGCGCTTGTCATTTTAGGTAAATGATAAACAAAACCTTGATTTTTAATCGATTCTGTCATAGTGGTTTATATTCGGCCTCAGCTGAGAAACGCTATTTGGAGGTATCAAAAATGGGTCACTTGAACTCGAATCAATTTGGGATTGATTTTGAAATAAAAGTGATACTTGTAAGCCCCAGTCAATTTCATTTTGCTTGATACACAAAGTAAATGATAAACAAAGCCTGGACTTCCGATAGATTTTGTCGTGTAATTTTAAGTTTAGGTTCACTTGAAAAACTCTATTTATAAATCGGCTAGCTCCACTATCAATGTAAACTAGTGTATGGCCATGGATGAGGAACCTTACTAAAGGCTGTATTTTGGATTTACACAATGATGGGGTGACCCATATTAACTTATGCATCCGTGGTTGGGTGGCCAGAGGTCTCTCAAAGTAAGGATTGCCTGTATAAGTATATGTGGTGCAATGCGCATGGCACCATCGCAGGCAATAGAGGCAATACTGGGATTGCTACCGTTGTCATTAGGTTAACAGCCACAATATCATTTTTGTGTATGAAAAGCGATGCGATATGGAATAGCTTTGGGCCAAACATGGTGCATAAGAGTGCTCTAGACTTTGCTAGAAAATATGTTAGAGACTCTCAAAAGGAACGCATGAGTATAAAAAATAGTCGAAAGGCTGTATTGGAGAATCATTTCGGAAGGCGTTATACGCAATGACTGATATAGAGAACGAAATCAGTATTTGTACTGATGGTTCACTTATGGACGGCAGGGCAGGAGAAGGTATATACTCAGCTGAACTGAACTTAACCTGTAGTCTGCGTATGGGGTAGTAAATGACTATTTACGTGGCGTTGGATCGCATGCGTCGAAGAATACTTCTTATTTCAATTGCCATACAGCCGGTTATAAAACGAACGAGGCAAGTAAACTTGTACTCGAAACAAGTACTGGAATGTGTTCTAGAACTTAACAAATAAGCCTCGGTCAATGCGATAACCTTGATGTGGGTAAAAGACATAAAGGTACAGCTTGGAATGAAGCAGAAAACGAATTAACAAAGAGGTCATGTGCTGTGAATTTATGTGGACTAGAAGCCAGAGTTACACTGAGTAATGACCTAGTGTGCGCAAAGGTCCTAAAATGGGTAGACTCAATAAAACTGAAAAGGTGGATGGAGGTTAAGATATGTAGACAGGCTCCTATAGCGCTCAAAGAGCCACTCGAAAAGAAGGTCAGCAAGGTGCTTAGATATAGACTTTTGGAACGATTTTCCCTCATCCCTTCTCAAACTTTCACATGTCAAATCAATTATATAGATGTAATAGAAGTACCTTAAGTTGGATTACGGCGTTAGTGGTAGTTCATGTAAACTTCAAGTATCATTTAACCACGACGATAATTGAAGAAGATGATACTTGCAGTTTGTGCTTGGAAGAGGCTGCTGAGGTAGTGCATATTATGTGTGAACGTCCAGCACTGGTAAGCGTAAGGCTTAGGACTAGGGGCAGATACTTGTTAAATTTGAATGCCATGAGAAATCTAAGCTTTAGGAAAATGCTAGCAATCACAAGAGACTTCGTGTTGAGGAAGAACAGCTCCAAGTCGACAGTTTGAAATCACTACAGTTAAGAGTAAAGGCTAGTATTAGCGCAATACTCTATGAATGTAAGGAAGTTGTAAATCAATTCAACGAACGAAGGGGGTCGAAAAGGGACGCATAAAGTAAGTGGTGTGCTTCGATGTCCGCCCTTCATTAATATTCATTCTAGCATCACTGCTATGCGAACAATGACTTGAAAGAAAAGTCTGAAAAAATACTTGTCAAACGAAATTTCGAAAACGTTGTCAATCCAGCGAATGATGTTGAGGTTTCGAGTGATTTATGTCCGGTCACTTGGAGTCCCATTGAATGTCGGAAAATATTCCATTACAGTATGTTTTTATATCTTGCACAAATTTTGTTTTGTGCTTCACTGTAAAACACAAGCATGCTGGAAGCTTCCTTTTGTAGTTTTCCACATGAAAAGTGTATTGACTTTTTGAGGAAACACATGTTCGACTAAAAACTCATGTACTGTAAACGCAACTATTTGGTGCGGAATTTACTTAGCAACATCCACATTGCAGTTGGTTCTCTATTTTCTTTTGAATTGCTTAATTGTCTAGCAAACAAAAGAACTTGATTTAAGTGGACTATTAATACATACGTGTTGGCTAATAAAGAGTGTGTGCTTAGGCCAATAGGAAATGTGGGCAGACAAACTGCAGATATGTACATATTTATTTGAAGCATTTTAATTAAGGAGATTAAAGTGATATTAATATCATACTAGTAGATTTTGTAGTTACTTTTAGTCGAAGCTTACAACAAAGTAGTTCCTACTTCTCTAGAACTACATGCATTCCATTTTCTTTCGGGTATTTCCTTTTATAAAAGAAACAACACTACATTGATTCCCTCATGTGTATAAACCAACGTAAAAGTGGTCTTTTCCAAAATACCAAACAATCATCTTCGCGCCCCACACTTAACAATGATGGCAGCCAACAGTACGACGAAATCACACACAGAACATACAATAAGGAATTTATAAATTTTTAGAATATAAAATACTTAAAAACTTTTACTACAACAAAAAAGTATTAAAAAGTGCTTGCTAGAAAATTTTGAAAGGAATTCACACATGGTAATTTTTTAAGTGTTATATTGTTGTCGTTTCAGAGGACTGATTTTGCCATTTGCCTCCAAGTAATTGTATAGAGGCACCAGACAAATCTTTTATTTTAAACAAATCTTCATTAACTTGGGCAAGTTTCTATTTAACATTATTTTAATGTATGTCAATTATATTATACTCCGTATGTCACATTCGGCAAATATATTGCTCAAGTTTTTTTTTTGGTAAATATTTGCCCCGTCTGCCTTCAGCTTAAGACAAATTGTTTGGCAAGTGCAGATGACGAGTGGCACTCTGCATTGCTTTAGTTACACAGACAAAAGTGATTAAAGATGTTGCCGTAAACTTTACAATTCCAAGTTGGATGCTAAGCACGATTAAGCTCTAACAGCCTTAGAAACCACCAAATAACTTTCAGAAACTTAGCAAAATAATATTTTATTTTTCATAAAATTCAATCCCAAAAATCCTTAAAGTTAAATAGAGTTTTAAAAAGGAGTAATTCTAATAATTATTCTGTCACTAAAAACTTATCCGACAACTTTGATACGAATCATAAAGCAAGTCATAGACGTTGCGACCGTTGGTACAACTTGAGGAGGTTGTACGCGACATTCTAACTTTTGTGGGCTCGTTGTATTAAGTAGTGTCTCGAATGCAATAAAAATTAAATAATTTTATGTTTTGGCAAGTTCTACAACCCGGTCGCAATGCTTATGACTGAGTTGTACAACCTGTAAATAATGCTTTTTGAGTTTTTTTTAATTATATGAGGTAGAAAATTGAAACCGTTTTTGTAAATGTTTATAATTTTAAACATAACTTTTGAATACTAAATATTCTGTAGAATTTTGAAACGAATTTCCGTCATCCCTTGTCAAGTTTGGTTTGGAGACAAACCGGGTTCGACTATGTGTCATCTTCAGTGTCATTTTTCGAAAATGCCGAAACCGGTTTGTCACCAAACCAAACTTGACAACGGCTCATCCAAAATTCTACATCAAAACACCCTGTCGGAATATCAAATCAAGAATAAATATTCTGCTTAAAGCAGTCCATGGTTAACTATTTCACGATCCGAAGTTGTCTCGTGCAGTAATTGAATTGTTTTGTGCTGTATGGCATGTCGCACAGTCTTACAGAAACCGCAAGTCGTCAATAATAAGGTCAACATTATGCACACACGATTCAAGTACCATGTCAATGATAATTAATGAAGTTCAACAATATATTCAACGAACTTCCTTCGTTAGCCGATAAGCCGCAGTTGTTGTGTCAAAAACTTGAAGGCTTGGTGATTAAGCTCGTTAGTGAACACACGCTGTGAAAAGCTATCAGACACTGTGTTATTTGATCACCTTCTTGTTGAACGGATAATATGTTTAACATCACTATTTAAGCAGATATGACTGAATTTTAAAATAATGTCTTCATATTTCAATTCCCACAATATGTTATATTTATTTAAATATTGATCCATATTGAAAATAGTTGTTGCCTCGTGTAGTGCATAATTTGTATACTTACCCTCAATTATCAGCTTTCAAATAGCCGAACAAATGGCTGCGAACTCAAATCTTACGAAAATTTGGAGTAGCCCTTATAGTCAAATTTATGCCAGTGATTTTAAACCTCAATTTAGCATACTTAGCAATTAATATTGTCTCAACTAAATCAAAACTCATTCCGTTTTCTACCGGGCCTAACATTTTAAAGAATAAAAAACGGCGCATTATTTTCCACACTACGTGTAACCAAATGGCAAAGAAACCTATCCCAAAATAACTTAAATTGACCCAAAATAGTATCTTCTTGACACACGCTAAACACAGACGCATCACAACGAGTGATGAAAACACGCAACAAAATGAAAACAAAACTAACGAAAATACAATTTTTTACGAAAAAAATTCTTAAAAAACTAAACTGCAAGGAAAACAGCTCTTCTTTTTTAAATCTTTAGAGAGAAGATAATTTAGAATAGACCGCAAGGGAACTTGTAACTTTAAAAATAATCAGTCGCTAAGTTGAACTGCGAAATAGATAACGTAAAGTTAAGTTGAATCTAAACGGAGAAAACGAAGCGTAAATAATTTTAAAAATCATTAAAATTAAAATTGATAACTAGTGAATAAATAATAACCTGTAGAAATTTTTATCAATCAAACAAAATTTACAAATGAAAATTAAATTGAAAAGAAAAAAATAAATTACACATTAATTAACGATATTACGTAACTGGAAAAATCTTAAACCTTTTTCCTAAATAAATTTAAAGGTTTAAATAGTATTTGCTTGATTTTCTACTGCTAAAAAATATAAATATTAACATGCCGGCTTTTTATAAAAACATGCAAATATATTTCGCTCATAATTTCATGTAGAAAATTTAAGAAATTGTTTTTACAATTTCAATCTCATAACGAAAGTAAAAGAACATTTAATAAAAATATTTAGAAAAGAAAGAGCTCTTCTTCTTAAGAGAAGCATTCAAAAACGTCTCTTGATGCAAATATTGCTCTTAATTATTTTGAACAGTGTGGCTAATTGGAAATTTTCCCAGTTTAGTTTGATAAAAGAGATTGTGCTTTACCAACAATTTTTGTTTTCGTATCTGAGTAGTGTATTAAAGCATTATGGGTCAACGGGTTTTTAACAAATATCAGAGGCTACGTTATATTGTTGTAGGCGAGAATTGTATATAAAAGACTTTCTTGGGCAATTTCGAAGTAACAAGTTTTATGTTTGCAATTGTATATAAAAGGATGATTTGTAAACGATTACTACCACTTTTCGTCGAATATGGCAACTATTTGAAATAGACCTCGAAATGATAACTACATAGTACCAAAACGCTTTAAGCAAATTAACCCGAACTGAAAACCAACGAAGCCCTTATAACATTTGCTTTTTTCCGACTAGTTAATATGTTGGAGAACAGTAAAAATATATAGCTATAGAAAGTATTACCAAGAGCGAAGAGTACAGCTAAATTAAGAAAAATCCCATCACTTCAAAATTTATATGTATGTTATCGATAAAAAAAAAGCTTAAATAGTCTTAAAATATTTAAAAATTCTCAGATTGTAATTGATTGAAATTTACCCTCCAAAATACTTTTGTCCCAAAATTACGCAAACAGAAAGCATGTAAAAGCTAATAAAAACGGCTGAAGACAATACATTTTGATACTCAACTCTCTTAGGCACTTTTAAATCCGAAAATTGCATTTATTTTTTAATAAAATTTTACGTTTATTTACAAGATTTCGGGGAAACGAAGGCAGTAAAAATTATTAAAAACTTGTGTAAACGAACAGCCTTAATATAAAATAGATTTTTTTGTATTTTTTATATTCGTCTCTTTTTACATTGCCTACGTCACTTTTTCAATATTAAATTTAGAAAAGTCTAAGAAAGGAAGTAGGGTTTTTCTATTCCCGGACTTTTGCTTTTCCCGGGAAATCGGGAACTAGAAATTTTCCGCAATCCTGCGAATTTCCCGCTTTGAAAAAATAAATAAAATCAATACGCATATTTTTAAATTCATTTTATTCAAACATCATATTTATGTGATATATTTAGGAGAAGAAAAAAACTAACCATAAAACCATAAATAAGTTCAGTTTGTATTAAATCATAGAGTAAACTTTGAAACTTAAAATGTAACAAACAAATATAACGTTGTTATGAAAGTGACTTTTTAAAACCTATCAAGCGTTTATTCAATCAGCTGAAAGTCTCTTTAATTTTAGTTACGTATTGCTTTATTTTACTTCGAAATATCGAAATTCTTTTTAATGGAACTCGATGTTGCCATTGTACTTCATTTGGGATCTTTATTACTATTATTTATTGCATAATTTAAATTCTCCTCGAAAGTATAATATTTGCAATATCACCAAGCCAACAGTGGTGATGTTTTAGCTATTTCTCGCCATATCTAACGATTTTAACTAGGAAAATCGCACTATAGGTTTTGGAAAGTCATATAGAGACATTTGTTCTAAAATATTTGCAATTCTTGCGATTTTAAAGATTCATTTGGCAGGTTATGATGAAAAAAGCAACAATCAGTGCTTGTTAAAATTCTGGGAATTCCCACACTTATTACCCGGGATTGAAAATTTTGCCAATTCCCTGGGAAATCCTGGGACGGAAAATCCTGATACAAAGAAAAGTTGTAGAAAGTTTAATAATTCGAATTTTGTTCTGTAATGCGTTGGGATTTTAAACAAAAAGTTTGTTTTTAATTTTAGGAATCCTGGATGATAACAATAACCAGGGACTGTAACTGTTATAAGTTTTATTGAATAAATTACTTTTTATTGATTATATCTCAAGTTTTATTTGTTGCTTGGAAAATCAACGGACTCTGGATATTTAAAAGAATTAAATAAGACAAAGCAAAAGTACCATTATTTTCCAAGCAAACAACACAAATTGCAACATAAATTTTAAATGCAGCCAAAAGAAGTTCGCGTAACAAGGATTGTGTTGGTATACTTCTTAATCTTGTAGCACTTCTCTCTTATTTTGATTTTTGTGGCTGAAAATAACACCGAAATTTCTTTAAAAAATGTATTAGAGCAATTTAATTATAAAAAATCATAAAAACTCTGTGTTAGAATCTTTCATACTTGGTTACTTAGCTCTTTCAGCTGTATAATTTGTAATAATTGGCTTAAAAAGGAAATTAAAGTACAATTTTAAACAAACAAACAAAATCGCCTAATTTCCACACTGTATTATCACGCTCTTTCTTATGCAGTAGTAAATATAAAAATATTAACTCTGCTACACAAAAACATCTGAAACAGCTGTGAAGATAAAATAGCTTTTAAAAAAAACTACAAATAAATAACTCTGCAACTGCTCAAAATATGCCAGAACCAAACTTTCTATCACTCTACTCGTTTACACCGGAACCGCCGAAAAAATCTCCCATCATTAAAGTATCGTGTGGCATCGGCGATACCGATGGATTTCCCGCCTTTGATGTTGACTCTGAACAATACGCTGCTAAAGATGACCCGAAATGGGGTTTCCTTATTACTGGTGGTGCCGAATTCCATATGCCGCTAACTGTGTTTCAGGTCAGTAATCAAAATTTATGAAATAATAAAAATAAAATACGAACTCACAAATAATCAGGAATGTAATCATTTCAACTCGAATACAGTAAAACTTTGCACTATGGGACAAAATCGAATAAATCTTATGCATTTTCGAAATGAACTAATTTTTGGAAATTCGATTACGTACTCAAAATTAAAATTTATCGATAAAAAGTGGATTTTTTGCTACACGGTGGACAAGAAAATATTGTAAACTAATTTATTTTTCGACCGATTTTGAAATCGTAGAATAGAGGAAAAACTGGGCTCCCTTATTACGTTTAAACAATTTAGAATTGACTATTTATCACATATGACCAGTATAATTTTTTTTTATAAATTGTTTTAATTTTGGCTACTTTTTTGAAGTAATATGTTTGAAATTACAGGATTTTATTTTTTAATTTACTTTAAAAGCTTATTTGGCAATAGAGTAAGATCAGATTGGTAATATTGAAAAGTTATTTCTGAAGGTATAAACATGATGAGGAAACCTAGCTTCTTCTCTATTCAACACCGTCTAATTTTTTAAAATCGGTGGAAAATGACTGGAATGGAATAGTTCAGATTTTTTGTCCACAAAGTCGCATAAAATCGTCTTTTATCGATTACTTTAAATTTTGAAGATGTAATCAAAGTTCTAAAATTTACAAAATCATCTACTCGAAAGCACATTTTCACTGTTACACCGTGTTATTTATACAAATGCAATTATTTCTAATTCCACAATTGTATAAAAATCGACACGGATGTATGTATGTTTGTATGCGCAGATCTATAATAATGTTAACAATTATTTACATTAGTTACACACGTTTTTGGTACCCTACACTGGAATTAGCGGGAAAGTAAGTATTAAGTTCTTAATGAAATAACAACCCACTTAGAAGTGGAGCAATCGATTCGAAACACTGCGAGGATCTAAATGGTTTTCACAATAGCTTTTGTAACAGAGATGACAAAAATGTTCCTTGCCTTGAATTACTAGGTAAATAATTGCAATGACGGCTACACACGAAGGCACATAAGAGGGAACATGTTTTAGAAACATAGTTTCATTTGTTGATACAAACAAAGCGACCACAGAGGAAACAATAAACGAAATAACAATTCTGTGTAAATATCACGCATACTATTAAACAAATATACGCGGAAAAAAATGCGATGTCAGTAATTCGTTGCAAATTATCAGTACGACTGCTTTCAACGAACTAAGCTAGTAAACATTGCTACAGACGATGGGCGATATTTAGAAACGGTAAATATAAAAAAATTAATATGAAACAGCTGGAAACACTGCAACAATAAATGCAAACATGTCTATGTGTCCTCTTATATTCCTTCGTGTGTAGCCTAACCAAATTGCTTGTTAAAAATGGTAAGCGGCGCCATTTTTATGCTTTTTGGGTATTTTATCGGAGTCTTTAGTTTTTCTTACTCCGTGATTACATTTTATGTAAATGTTTACAGTGCTTTTAAGTATACTGACGGATTTGCGAACACCCTTTGAAATTATATATTTTAACCACTGTTTCTTTGAGTGTATATTACACTTGTTTTACAAAAAGTTTTGAGTTTCTTCAAACTTTACTTCTTTAATATCTCTTGAGTTTTCACCTAGTTAAAGAAATAAGACTTATCGTTTATATATTGCACTGTTACACAGGTGGAATGAAACAAAAAAAAAAATTAAAAGTTTGGGAGGCTAATCCATAATTTACAAAAATGTTAAAGACTCGGTAGAACGATTTATTGCGTTGTATTTAATAGAAAAAATGTGAAAATATAATGAGTTCAAGTAATACTCTTTCGTAGCAGCCTGAGCCCACTTAGCCAAGGCAGTCTGAAGAAAATAAAAAAACCAAAGTCAGTTGTGTTCGAAACGACATTCAGTTTATTGATCTTGTTTAAATGTTTTTACTTTTGTGACATTTACTATTTTTAATTTCCTTTATGTTACTTTCTTAACATATTTTGACTCTTTTATCGTAGTTCTTTAGCTTGTTTAGTCGCTTGTGAACTGCTTGTTGTGCTTTTGTACTTTCAAAAATCGACAGTATTACTAATAAGTCGTTTTATTATCAAAACAGGCCACCTATTTCGAAATAGCATATTTATGAACTAGTTCCGATTACAAAGATATTTAAAGCTTTTGCTAGGAAGCTTTTCTTTTCAGTTAAAAGTCGAGTATGTAGCGTTTTAAAAAACTGCCTTGCCCTCCATATTTGGGCTAGGTTCTTTTATAATTTATGTATTTTTATTACTGTTTACTTAGCATTATTTTTCCATTATTGTTAGATGAAACCACCGTACGTGACAAATTTATTTCTTTTTATTTTAAGTCTTATTATCAGCAACGTTTTGGGAATTAAATAGTTGTGTATGTTATCACAAATTATGTTAGATTAAATGGAAAAGAACGATTTATATAAAAAAAGCATGTGCCAGTGCTTTAGGCATATTACAGATGAGCGTCGCACCGCTCAATTGATAAAACAAAATAGCAAAAGGGATATGTTTTATAGACATGTTTGATAAGTTGTAAAATTTTTTATTAAATTACACGGAGTACATTTGAAATGTATGAAAGGTTGCTGGGAACATATTCTGTCATATGAAAATTTGTATGCTAGCTTGGATGATCGATTATTCCACATGTTCGAAAACCAGTTTCCTAACTAGTTCTTTAAGTCACGAAAACCCCGCTTAAACAGTTTTTAAAATAACTTCAACATATAGTATGTTTATTTATATATGTTGCTGGCTCAAGTACACACAAGGACAAAAGTCGATGACTATGTAATATACATTTTTAATTTTACGTGCAAATAAACTTACTTCTGATAAGCTTGGATTTAATAAATAAGAATTAATTAAAAATAGTTTGTATTTCTTCCAGACACAAGTGTTCATTATTACAGTAAAACTTCTTACCATTACTTTCGATCCAATTTGTGCTTATTCTTCCATTGTCATAAATGGCTCATTAATGATTTTGGCGTTGAGAAGGACTTCTAGATGTGTGAGGATCATTAAGCAATAAATATCTGCTGTATGTTTAATGATCAGAAACTTACTAAAAGTACGAGCTATTTTTGACAAGCTTCCTTTTAAATATTTTAGAAATAAAATTATTAGCTAGGATCTCTTTTTATATATCTATGAGTTTATTGTAGTCGAAAAACAACCGTACACCATGATTTCAGCACAACCGTTGTTTGTTTCTTTTGTTAAAGATCCACTTTAAACGACAAGTACCTGGGGGGGGGGGACAAAGTGTTGTTCTGTAATGAGAACCAACTCCGCCTATATCGCCGGTTTGACGTATTTGGGTTTGTAGAAAGGATAGTATAGTATTGAAAATTAAATCTTCTCTATTTTGGTGCCTGGGGCAAGGTCGTTTTAGTGCCACTGTGAACTTTCTGTTTACTATGACAAATAAAATTCAATAAAATACTAAACAGTACAAAAAGCCTGGAAAAACAACTACAAGTGTTTGTCAAGTAAAAAAAATTAAAAGAAAATAATCTAAAACCGACATTTGAAAAACTGCAGTTATAAATGTTTACAGTTCGAAGCCCGAAAACCCCCGGTCCGGTTGATCACTATTAACTATGCTATGATGTTTTTTCTAGTTTTTATTAAAATGCAAATAAAAATGTAATTCCTGATAAAATTGTTTATCTTCTTTTGCGTTTTTTCGAAGGATTTGCAATAAATTTAGTTAATGGTCGAATCACGAAAGCACCCAAATAAATCCTGGGTACTTAGCGCCCTATATTTTCTTGATATCAATACATCAATATCATGGTTATACCCTATTAAGGATATTTGTCTATTTCCTAATTTATTTATGCCTGAGTATAACAACAAATGCAGGTGATTCCTTTTCTTTGTAAAATATATCAACATAAGTATAACTTTCCCTTGCTGTAGTTGTTATTTTTACTCTCACTCTAATTATGCATATATTAGCTTTGGTTAAGCTACATTTATTTAACCAAAGCTAATACATATTCCAAAACAAAAGGTCATCGAAGAAAGTTTAAAAAATAATTTTAATTTTAACGAATGGAATATTTAATATATTTATTTTAACCTTTTAAAACTAACCCTTGTTTCTATAAACGTGTGTTTATATGCTTGAGAAATTGAATTTGTTTATTTAAAATCCTTTTAAATAAAAACACATGCACATATTTATCTAGAGAGCAACATTTGTTGTTTAGCATAATAGTAATAAGGTAAAAAATATTCGGATAAATCAGCACAACAGCTGCCTGACGTAATGCAGGATTCAAAACACCTGACTCGAAGGCCTGTTTGTCAAATTTTTAAGAAGTTAAATATTTTTAATTCAACTTATGCCAGTTAAAGTTTTTCAATGGCTGAAGGATAGTCCTGCTTTCTTATATATTTACAAGTTTTGTTGTTGCTAATTTTCTCAATTTAAATCCTTAAATTTCTATGGTATCATTCATTAAAGAATTAAGAAATAATTCTATCATTTCCTTTGGAAGTTTCGGAAAACATAATTTTCTTTACTTTCAGTCTGAATTTTATTTTGTTATAAACGCTTGAGAAAATTTATTGGCGAATAAAAGTCTCAATGCAAGCAATATTTAAGCTCATCTAGACACGAATCTAGGTCAACCATTGAGAAATATCAAGATCATCAAAATCGTATTTGATAACCGTCGTCTAAATCTACATCTGAAGTCGTCATTAATTGCATACAGATTGAAAACTGTCGAATTTAATGGCTGTATACAATCAGGGCACTGCGTTTGCAGCAAAGATTGTTTAAAGAAGTTTCATAGAAATAAAGGTCCGATAAGTCCATCACGCCTGAAACGAAGGACATCCTAAGCAGTAACAAATATGATTTTGTCTCCAGCAACGCTTGAGGTATAGTCAACGCTTGAGGTCTAGTTGTATTAAGCAACAAATGTTATTATGCGAGTTTTATACGCCAGCTTTACTTGAAATAATTTGTTTGCAAAATGAAGTTGTACAACGATATTATGTACTAAAGGCAAAACACCTAACTTGATTACCAACTTAATTACTAATGGTGGCAAAAGTATATAGCTTGCATACAGAAAAGACGAAAATCAGTGGATACTAATTCTTGTGTGGAGTTTTTACGATTGTGTGTTTAAATAAAAAGAGCTGACATAAACCAAATGAGGGTTCATCAGGAATCTATAGTTCAGTGGACAAAGCCAATGATTTCAAATTGAAATATTTGTTGGATAATAAATTAGAATAAGGATCAGTGATAGAAAGTTGAGTAGTATTATAATATTTGCAGTACTTTGTCATTCCAAAAATACTGCAGTACTCCCACGTCATTTTAGTACTAATTTATTTTCTTCCTTGTTCATAAATCTAGGGTTGCTATTTTTTGACATAATAGTTACCATTTACATTTGGATGGTTTTTTACAAAGTTTACGGAAGAGTACTCGGCAAAATTGTTTGGTTTGTAAGAGACAAATTTCGCTGTCTAAGCACGAAAGAAAGTTTAAGAGAGTATTAAAAAATTTAAACTAAAAGAAAATCGAAAGGAAAGTTGTGGCCCTCACTGCATATATAGTTTCAGTGTTGTGCTTTAAAACTTTAAGATATTAATACTTGTGTTACGCAATCTACAGAAACTTCCAGAATTGAAGGGTACGAATACCTATGGCACCCACTGTACAGAAATTTGCAGTGCTGTAACAACAACATTCACACCACCCATTAGCAACAAGCAGAGAAGTTGGTCCGAATACAAATATCGTTATATCTAAAGAAGATTCTACAACATTCTTGAAGTTTTGAGTGAAAAACAAAAATACAGTATTGAGTGAAACGTTAAGCTTATCAAATCGCGATAAAAAAGTCTGTTATAGTGTTGTAAATAAAGTAACAGTGTATTTGAATTATTTTTTTATTTACCACAAAACAATTTGTAATTTTCTTCTTGTATTTAATGTGCCTTAACTGATATTTATGTTATGTAAAATAGTTCATTTATTTTTATTATTTTTTTTATATTCGATTATTGTATATCGCGTTTTTAAAGTTTATTTTTCAATAAAAAAATATGTTTCATAAAAAGTAACAAAATGTTGAATGTTAGTTGGTGGTGGTCAATACCATTTCAATTTTCCATCCCAGCCTAGTATACATTTAAATTAAAAAAAAATAAGATTTCTTTTAAGGATTTTTACCATAGCAAAGACAGCAATATGCGAAACATTGACTGTATGTATTATGATCCTCACTGCTCCTACTCTATTTAGAGTTGGCAAATATCAAGCAAATAAAAAAAGGGAAGTAAAAAAATTGGTTTCTTGGTTCTTATTAAAACTTTTATGTTTTGTATTAAACTTCTGTAAAACTCTTATTTGCTTTGAAGAAGTTTAAGTATGTATAAGACTTAATTAGTTTTTCAAAAATGTTATTGCTTACTAGCTTTGACTATGGAAATAGCAAATTTGACGTGAATAAAAGTGATGGCCCTAATACACATACAAAAATACGTATATACTTATTTATGATAATTTCATTATAAACCATAATATAATACATGTCGTAATCAATGTTTTTGATAAATTCACTGTGTCTTTTATAGGGGAAAAATTTTTTAGCACGCGTCTGCTAAATATAATAATTATTTCTAAATTTTAAAAACAAAATTTTAAACAAAAAGAAGCAGTTGCCAAATATCTGCCACTATATCGAACTAGATTCTTTACACATCTGCATATTAAACACACACACACACACACACACACACACATGCATTCTATAATAGACAACAATAGAGAAAGTAAATAAGCAATTTTGAAATAATGAAAAAAAGCAATTGTTTGCTAACGCACATAGGGGTATTTTGCCAATCTAGTCGGAGATTGGGCCAAAATTTTTCTTAAGAAATGTAAAAATTTAAGTATGCAGCTCGGCAGGCAACGAAATTCTGCATCGTATAGTGAATTCAAGGATTTTGCTTGAGCTATGTCGATTTGAGACACTATCAAAGTCAGGAAAGTTGAACAAATTGCATACGATTTTATTGACTTTTAACTTTTACAATATATTTTTTTTCGCTAAAAGAAGCCTATATTAACAGCGCTTATATTAATTTTTAAAAAAATTTAATTTTAAGGTTTTATAATAAAAAAAATTCGTTCGGAATTAAAAAAAGGATTTTTTGTGTAATTTATTGTAAAAAAAAGGAAAAGGTTTTAGAAAGTGAAGACAGTCGCAATCCCAAAAAATTTATAATTCACTATAAAATTTAAAATCTCTACTTTTACACTGGAGAAAAAACATTGCGCAATTTTGGCCATTTTGTTTGTTGTGGGTTCTTGAAAATGTCACCTTTTTGCTGTTTTTGCTTATCTTGCATGTACGTGGATGTTTTTTTTATTTACGTGTATTGTATTACACCTAAGATTATTATTACCTGCGTATAAAAAAGAAACCGTGAATCAGTAATTTTCACCCACCCCTATAGCGGTTTTTACCGAACTGCGCAGCTGGGCTCTAAATGACATGTTTTGATGGAACAAAATAAATATATTTGTTTTAAATAACTTTTAAAATTATTAAAAACAAAAATAATATTTGAAAAAAAAACAAATCTGGCCTACTGGTGCTCAGTTTTTACAATATATTGTGGTTATTGCAGAAAATTGTTATCAGAACCCTTTGAAGCTTCGAAAGTAAAATGGAAATAGTGTATACAATATTAGAGTTATTTCGAATAGTATACGAATCTAATGCATAGTCCATTGAAGAGAAATTGGAATTTTTATTCAGAAAGTTTTCAAGGGTAACATAGATATTTCTAATAGGCTTTTGTCAGTTCGGACCCACTGAAATAAGACCAACTCCAAAAAAAGTTATTACCATCTACAAAAGATAAGATTTCTATGATGCTTCAACCTGTTTATGATTCAGATTCGGAAAAGGTCTTCCAAGAAACAGACGAAGAAAAACCATGACACTCATTATCATCTTAGTGCAAATGAGGAATTATTTTAAATAAAATTTTATATTACGAGAACTATTATAAATAAATTATTTTATGAATAAATTAATTACTTCCATTAATTACATACTATAAAGTAAAAAATTACAAAAATGTCTATTAATTAAAATTATTGGGTGGTTGATTTGCTTAGATATTGGGAAGATACCTTCCCCTCGGATAAATATTTTCTAGAAATTTAGCAAATAATAAAACTTGTTTTGGGAGGGAAAGTTCAAAAATATAATTTTTTTGCAAATAATATTTTATATCACCGACCACAAAGGGTCGGGGACGACTAGTGGCATTTTACGACTCCTGGGAACAACTGTAGGGCATTGAACTTTCGCCGACGTTAAAAGTTGCATTTGCTAAACAAAGGTATAGGAAAACTTACAAAAAAATTCATTTTTCAGAGGCAGGATTAATTCAAAGGGTCCGATTTTTCATATTTTTAAGCTTTAATAGCCTGTGATCATAAGAAATATTTGCGCGAAGTTTCATCGATATAGGAGTATTCAGTAATTTTTTGCAAAATACCCCTATGTGCACCGTCTTCATGAAATTGAAATTTTTAATATTTTTTGTAACGAAAATAACTGTGTTAAAAGGAACTGATGCTATAAAGGAATAAACACAATTTTGTTAAATAACAAAAATTTTTTCCATTTTCCGAGAATTTTCCGTTACCACTTATGACGTACAGCTATGTGTAAATGAACGAAAACGTTATTGAGTCTTAACTTTCAAATTTGTATATTGACCAGTGTTTTCTTTTTTTATTAGCGTTAAATATTAAATTGAAATTAAACACGGATACATGTTGTCAATTTTCATGAATTGGGCTTTAGTCGGAAGGTAATTCTTAGCCATTTTTATTTGAGTATGGTCACCTCGGCTGGCTCGGAGTAACACCAATCGGAAAGTCAAATTTTTCATCACCTTATGTGGCAATATATGCCGTATGTCAGTGTGGAATAGTGTCTTCCTAGGTGTCAATCTTCTATAAGTGGCGTAGATTTGCGGTGTTAAATCGCATGTCATTGGAGGCCAATATTCATTATGCGAAATTATTAGTTCACTGAACGATTCTTTCAAGACATCAATTGTGGTACGCGTTGTGTGACACGCTGCACCGTATTGCTGAAACCATAGCACGTTCACATTAATGGCACTCAACCGTGCAACAAACAAGTAAGTGATTGTGGATTTGTAGCGTTCTGACCGATATCCTTTTCTATAAAATGTGGATTAACGATTCGTCCCACAAAACAGTTATTTCTGTGTATTCAGCGGAGCCTAAAGTTCCTTTGGTTGATTTCTCTCTCTCTCTCTCTCTCTCTCCAAATACGGCAATTAAGCTTACTAACATACACATTGAGCCAAAAATGAGGTTCATCAGCGGTAAAACAGTGAGTTGGAATCTAATTTCTTCTTGAAACTACTTTTCACAATAAGCTGGCGATGTTAAGATGTCAAACAATAAATATTGAAATCTTAAAACTAATGACGTTTACCTTTCTAAAAAAATATGTCCTTATAAGTAGGAGGTACAATTTTCATATTGTCCAATCCCTTATGAAGTGATGCACTTTTTACGACTACAATGGAAAAAAAAATAATTCTAATTTCAATACAAAATTAAAAACATCAAATAAATCTCTTGTTTGTATAAACAATGTATTTATTACAGTTGCAAAAAAGTAGTATTTCCCCTTGAACTTTAAGCTAAGTTCAAAAAATAGTACACATTCGCCTGTTTTGTGTGCAACATATTTAGAAAGAAACGTCCTGTTGTTCGTAAATGCTGCAAATATATTAGAAAGGAACCTAAGCTTGCGACATATATATAACATGTTTGCCAGAAAAGAAAACGCCATAAAGCTCAAACCTAATTGCCTACCGTTATAAAGTATGAAGTACTAAGCCTCCCTTAGTAAGTATTTCAACTTGCTTTTACATTTGGGCGAATTCGTATGCCAGATTACTCTCTTGGTTATCGATATGAAAAGACAATTTTTCTTGACTTTTAAAACTTCTCTTATAAACTGCATCAATTAAAAAAAATTATTTCGGGTGTAAAAAGTTAACGGACGCCAAACAAGGCCAAGGTGAGCCTGTGAAACAGTGTCGTTATGACGAGTGTCTTTTGGGATACATGCGGTATTTATTTCGATTACCTTGGAAAGAGGGTAAAACCATCTACAGCGAATATTATTCTGGGCTGTTGCACAGATTCACCATTGAGTTGCAGCAAATAAAAAACGTAGTCTTCGCCCTAGCGTCTATTTTATGTTTAATAGCCTTCTAACATGGTTCAGCGGTAATATATTTGAATGTGTAACAAAGAAGTAAAACAAGCGCATTAAAAGAACCTGAAGAAATTATATTATTTTGCAAACGATGGGCTAAATGTATCGAGCTAAAAGAAGAAACATGTAGTGCAAGTGTTGTCAGAGTTTTTAGCTTCCCAGCCAAAGGGCTCCTCGAATATCTTCAAAATACCTTAAATATCGACAATATATAAAAGTATGCAATTTTAGTCATAAAACATAATTTTATTTTATCATTACAAACATTGCGATATGCAACATTTAGTTAACTTATTTATTTTATTATAAAACATAAAATCTATGTTGTTTATAATAATCAAAAAAGGGGTCTTATATATCTTAGGAATAAAAACATGTTTAACGTTTTGCCCATAGTTCTTGTTCCTACTCGGTATTGTGGCAGCGATTGAATTTCATTTGCTTTATCGAGGATGTCATTTTTCGATTAAATTTTACACAATTTTACAATATTTCTTAATACTTTTTTTACATGGAGGAAGTCTCCCCCTCCAAAACTATTAAAAACTAACATTTTCTAATACAAAAATTTACATACATTTACGTTAGTGCTTCGCCCTCCAAAATTTTAAGCAAGATCCGCACTTGGTAAACATGAACTTAGCGCTACTATAATTTCATATTTACTTTTATATAATAAGGTATGTACAACTATAGGAGTTAAACCGAAGTTCCTTTAATGCTCCGATGGACATACATAATTTGCCAGTAAATGTAACAAAGCTGCCAGACAGTATTTGTAAGGTAATGTCATATTTAGCCTACGCATACTTTTTGATACTTTGTCCATAGCCCTTTATTTTTTTTACGACAGTTTTAATGCCTTTGGGGGTATATTGAGAGTATTCTCAACTAGGTTTTAAATAAATTCGTTAAGAGTTTGGTTCCACTCAGGCTGCACCCGTTGGTATACTTCATCAATGTTCGCAGAAGGCCTGTACTATTTTCTCACCTGATTTTTTACTATTTCCCACAAATTCTCAATTGGATTGTTGCGACAGCCATTGTTAACCGATTTTAGTTACGGGGTTCTGACAGACGTTATTATTCTAATTATAGTTAATAAAAGAACTTGAGGCTTAATTAACTAGGCGGAAGTTTCGCATAAACCGCTTACTGTTAACAATTAGTAATTAAGTCCTAAAAGGATAAACCTGCTCTCTAAAATAACTGCTGAAGAATTTATATTTGTTGTAATGAATTTCGAAATAAATTAAGAATTCTAGTGCTTTAAACACACTAGGGCTTTAGGCCAATGCCACAGCTGCGTTAATGCCATAACTTGAAATGGCATAAGCCGGTAGTGGATAGCGTTCTTAAAAGCTCTAAGGAGGTTCTCAGTTGATATGGTCATTTTCCAACTATGACTGCTAAGAAGGCTTCTAGTCTATTTTTGCCATTTTCCAAATCGACGGAATATGGTCCAGAATTATAACCAAATCACCAATTCAATACTCGTGGTATTTTTCGAAGTGGTTCTTCTTTCTTTGCGTTTTCAGATTTGTTTTAACAATATGTTGTGAATACCCGTTATATTTTCTTAGAAATAAATATGTATGTGTGAACTTATTTACGAATAATATATGATGAACATATAACAACTTGTACTTGTTGACGTAAGAACGAAACACCTAAGACACTAAGTAGTGAATATTTATTTAAATACTAAAAGTAGGTTAGCGAAATGTAAATGTTGTCTTGTTTTTCTTTTCTTAAGATTCATTTTGTTATTTAAAACGACACAAAAAAATTAAATACATATGAAATTTTAAAATTTCATTATTTTTCCTCACAAAAATGAATCGCCCAAAATGATGTGAATGACCAAACAGTAGTACTTTTGTATCTAAAGCCAACACAACTCAACTCATACGATTTAAAAGAAGTTCATATACAACTAAAGATATAATTTTTATTTAAATTCCGGTGCTTAAATACTCATAAGTGTTTTTAAAAACAAATTTCCAGGTAACACCGGATGGTTTAGCTGATAAGGGTGGCATTTGTCTGGGCGACATAATATTGGAAATCAACGAAGAGGACGCCACACAATTGACTCTATCGCAGGCACATGAGAAAATAGACGCCAGTGGCAAAAAAATTCAATTTTTGCTTAAAAGGTAAAGTTTTTTTTCTTTTATTTAAATTTTGATCCCTTTTTTTGTTCTTAAAAAGTGTTTGTGCTTTTGTAACTGAAAAAGTATTTTTTAGGCCTACTTACTGGTCCTGTCGTATAACAAAACCTATTTGGGTTAAAAGTGAAAGCAAAGAATGTGAACAGAAAGAAGGTTTTGCTTTCAGATATCGAGCAATACTTTTAATAATAAGTGCACAGATGCCCTTTTTTAATTACTTTCATTTACATAATTTGGCAGTAAATCAAATCAAACCAATTTTGGTAATGTAGGGCAAAAAGGGGGGCTTAAGAATGAATCCAAAGCTAAAAAAGTTTTAAAGCAAAGATTTTCAGTCTCACGCAAAGAAAGAACCCGGTTGTTCTCTACAACAATGTATTATTGTGGCAAAATTATGATGGTTATTTGTTAATATTTAACAATTAAATGACTTAAGTTCAACAGTAAAGTTTTTACTAAAATTCTAACCACAAACAAAGTATTTTAACTATATAAAAATAATATAATAATTTTAACAATAAAATGGTCTTAATAACCATAATATGTAAAATTCGCTAGTGTTGAATCAAAGTATAAGAGTGATGTGGCTCAAGCGGTTACCGTGACGGCTATTAGGTATTCGATGTTTTTAGTTGCCTGTTTTGGTACCCCATCAGAAAGGGGAGCATATAATATGATTTGTTTACAACCATATAATACAATTTCTTTGCGATCGAGAACAAAAAATATACTTTGATATAGCTATCACAATTTATACTTAAATAATATTTCTTCCACAAAACATAAAAATCAAACAAAAAAAAAACAAACAAATCAGTTGGCATGTCCGATGTTCTAACAGTATTTGTGAGCTGCATTTTATTTAACGTAACCTGAAAGAAATTAATTAATAACGACGTTGGTATTACCCCGACCCACAAGTAAATCAAAGTAGAAGAAAATCTTGTGTAGACTGACGATTAGTGAAAGCGACAATAACACGATTAAGAACAATAACAATTTTTTTAATATATTATTATTATCCTCCTTCTTCAAAATGCTAGTTGTTATATTTATTAATTATTACCACTATAGTACTTGTAACTAAATTGTTGTGTTTAAATCTAAGCTACTTTATAATTGGTTAAATGACCCGTCTCGCAAGGCTCAGGGTATCGATTTCTCTGAGTCACTGGTGTCCACTAAACTGTAGCAAATTCCGGGCATACGAGGACGGACTGATAATTTGCATGAGTAACTTTTAATTTCTTCTTGTAATTTCTGAATATTTGATTCGCAAGCATTACTTCATAGCTGCCTGCTATATGTCCATATAGGTTTTATAATAGATGTGTACAGGCGAACTTTGTGCTATAGGACCAGGGTTGAGTTTGGGCTTATAAGTCAATGCAGCTGAACAGTTTTGAGTTTTCTAGCTGTTATTTTTGCTTCAAGATGAATTCCCAAACAATTCACAATCACATGTGTGATTTAAATTTTTTAGTTTTTTTTTCGCTCAAGAACCTATGATTGATCGAATTACTAACAAATACGAGAGCTTTTATTCGGCTGCACCGTATCTTATATACACTTCACAAAAGTATGAACTACGAAAAATGTACAACACATTTGGCCTCCTGTTCTAGTCGTCTTATTTTACATTTAAACTTTCCTTCCGTTTTATTTCGTTATAAACTTTTTGATCGGTAAATAGATAAGATGTATTATCTTAATTACCGCTCTTTAAATTTGTTTATATGTATGTTTTAGCATTTCTCTGAATACTTAAGAATTTTTGATAAATTTTCAATTTCGTGGTGAATTGTTGATTAGGTTTTTAGTAGAATTTTGCGTTCAATTTTGAAGTATGGTTTGTTTATAAAATTAAGATCTCTTAGAACTTAAAATTATATTCGAGATATTAAGATTTTTCATGGAATTTTGAATTTCCCGATTTTTTTGGAATTGAGTTTTTTTAGTTTATAGTAATTTTCAACGTTCTTCAATCCAAAATCCAATTTTGGGTGAAATTGAAATTTTTGCTGAAATTTTTAATTGAAATTCTATTCATTGCTATTTTGTTGTGAAATTGCGGACTTTTGGCTGAATTTGTTGTTTTATTTTTGTTTTTGGAAATTTTGAAATTATTGGTTAATTCTTTATTTTCTATTTTTATAGTTTTTTGTTGAATCATAGATTTTATGGCGAATCTTCAATTTGTGCTGAAATTTTAATTTTTTATAAATTTTTTCGGTAAAATTTCCACTTTTTTTAAAATAAATTTTGATAATTTGAAATTTTTTATAATGCCAGGAGTTTCAAAGTTTAGTTTAGTTCTTTTGAAAAATTGTGTTATTTTTTTATTTTATGGTAAATTTTCTTGTTTTGGTGAATACCCTAATTCTGATGATATTTGGTTTTTTCAGTTTAATTAAGACTTTTGGTAAAATTTATAGATGAAGTGATTTTTAAATTTGTTTGTTGCGGGGCTTATGGTGAAATTTTGCATTTTTATAAATGTGCGACTTCGAGTGTGTTATAACCGTCACGTTTTACATAAAATATTGATTGCTCTAAATTTTCCTTTTTTTTGTGAAATTACAATCTTTTGGTGTAGCTAAAAATTTTGTTTTGACATTGCAAAATATACTAAATTTTCGTTTTTGTAAATTTAAAAAATTTATAACAATTTATGTCTCCTTTGCGTTGACGTATCGGTTGCCGTCTTGAAAACATAGTTACTTTAAGTTCTTCAGTTTGGCTATGAATGTGAAAAGCATTCGTTACAGGAACCTGAAAACAGAATTCTTGTGGCCTAATCTGAATGGCATAGACGAGATGTGATTTTAGTAGGACAGGAAATCTGTTACTCCCCTCATGAGACAATCGAACTATTGCAGCAAAGATTTCCAAATCGTGCGATTTAACGCCTCATTTTGAGATACATTTTATTTTGAGATACAGCGATATCTTGACGAAAAAGTCATCGAAATTTTTATGAAATGAACAATTGACCGTCAACAGAACCATTAGTCAATATGTAATTTGAACTTAAAAAAAAAGCATTCTTATGGTGGCAACTTTTATTAGCTGCTGTTTTGAATAAATGAATTGAATAGTGAACAGTAGACCTGGCAGCACCTATACAAAGTAAATATGTATTTATCAAGTTATGAATGGCTAATGACAATAGTGATGAGCAGCAGAGTAAACGTCGCATTTCCAATGCAAATTATTTATGCCACTGTGATGGGGAAAGCGAGGGACATTGGGTCTAAGATAAACTACGTATAAAATTATTTGAATTTAAATCAGTGTTTAAGTTCCGTTGCTGTTGCGTACTTTCCGCCTTGGTTATTTTTTGTAGTAGCTTGTTCTTTAATATCTGAGTAATATAAAATAAATTGAATATCTGCATTTAAAACTTAACGTAGTTTCTAATATTTGGTTTCGGGCTTGTTCGCACGGAATGGAATGGAACGGAATATAACAATTACCGTCATATACACATTTTAAATTTATTAAAACAAAAATCAGCTGATTCGCAACGAAATTTACAGTACCGCAGACATTTGAGATGAATACTTTCGACCTTGAATACCCCTAGACGACTTGCGCATTTATATTTTTAAAAATTGCTCTAGAGCTAAAAAGGTTTTATGCATGCGATTCTGATTAAAAGTATTGTAAAAAAATATTTTTTGTCTAAAGCTTTTATTTTTAAACTTTATAATTTTCTTTTCTAGCATGGACGAGGAAGAATCTATGGCGGGTTACGAACCTGGCGAGGAGAAATCAATTGTGTTGAGGGTGCCTAAACCACCACCACCGCCTAAAGGTAAGTTGCTGTGTTGGAAGTCTCTACGTAAATCACTCTTTTCAGTGCATGTAAAAGTATATATTTTTTTGCCTGCTCTTGTTCCCAAATGTATAAAAGCTTAATCTAACCATAAACTTAAAGAGAAAACACACAAATTAATTCTTATTTGTAGAATTTACCCCCACTCCATTGCTAGGCTCCCGTTGTTGGCATCCCATTATGTGGACAGAACCTCCACCACCACCGAAACCAAAGAAAAAGAAAACCAAAACCGAAATCGATGAGGAAGGTAACGAAGTTATAATAGAATTGAGCGAAGACGAATCGTCCGAAGATGAAGAAGAGGAGGTATTGCCAACAACTTTCTTTGTTTTTTGTTAATTTTTAAGTCACAATTAACCCATTAATCATTTTTTGTTTGTTTACATAAAACGTGCACATATATAATTTTATTAATGGACACCTCGATAGGAATTGCCACATTATCGCATCATACGCAATATCAGACGATTCTTTGCCGAAGTCAAAGACACAGATTTAAAGTCGCGCATTACAGAGGACATGTTGCTGGCATTGCCTACAGCTTCCAAAGAAAAATAATTTATTAACTAATATTTTGAGATGAAAATGGTTTTATAGTTTTTTTGTTTGTTTTTAAATTTATTTTAATTAACCCGCTATACAAACTTATTTATAATTTTAAAACAAACTTGTAATTATTTAGTTAAGTAGAGGATGGTAGAGAATAAAGTTAAAGTATTTTCCAAATTAAATACACAATAGTAAACGTCTGGCATTTTTATAGTTTCTGCTATTGAAAAACGTTTGCAAGATTTGCAAAGAAAACTATCGGAAATTGCTGAAATTCCAAAAATTTTGTCATCCACCCTGGCAACTGTTTCACAAACTTTTGACAAACTGTCGACAACACTGCCGCCACCCATCCTCCCACCACTATACCACCCACATTTCCAAAGCGGAAATGATTATCGTTCTCATTTCTGTGGCAATGAACAGAACCGCAAACTTTCGTATGACGAAGATGTCTATGACTACGAATTAAGTGATGATGACAAGGATGAGGGTAATGTGAACAAAGATGAATTCGATGCAAAGGAGGCATATCTGCAACTAAAACGTTATGCGGCGAGGCAAAGAAAATCTAAGGAAGTTACACCGGAATCAGATTATGCATCGGAAAGTAACTATCCAGCAAAGGAAACGAACAACGAAGATCAAGATGACCAGGCAAGCGTGAGTGATGATAATGACATTGCCTATGATGGTTACAATTATCATAGTAATGCTCCTGCCTCTGTTACTTCCACTGACGATGATGATGATACTGAAAAGAGCTGTGACATGTATGAAGAGTTCAACTTGCCTATGCTTAAGGCATCTTTTAGCCAGATCTGCAACGAAAGTGATATTGAGGAGTACGACGGGGAGGAGGTTGTTGAAAAAGATATGGACGATGGTGAAGACTTTCTAACAACCACTTTAACCTGGAACTTACGCTATAAGCCAAAGCTACAAATAAATGACACAGATGATGATGAAGCTGACAATGACGATTTACACAAACGAGACAATCCTCAAGTTGATGAAGAAGACGAGGATAAGTTTGATGTTGTACAAAAAGAATCTTTGAATAAACCCACAGAAATGTTATGCCTAAATTTACATGCGAAAGCTGATACACCGGAAAAGGATCAAAAGGTTAGTATCTTTAAAACAATAAACTTTGAAGTATAAGGCAATTTTCTTAGAAATATTAAAAGAGAAATATGTTGCCACGCTTTAGACGACAGAGATCGTCATGTAGTATTTTATATATATATATAAATATATATATATATGTATATATATATATATATATATCATTTTTAAGGCATTGCCGGTATTTAAAAGATAGTTTTATGCCAGTAAGATATAAGTATGATTTCGAGCAGTTAGCTTCTGCGGGACGTGTTGAAAAAAAGTTGAAAAAAAGAGAGAGAGTAAAATTCAAGACCGAGCTGATATTTGACGCTGCCCTCAGAAATTACAAGTCTTGCAGTTGAGGCCCGAATAGGTTAGCAATCATAACTCTGTACAACCCACCATTGTGAAGTTCTCTCCGTCACTACTTTGAAGACATAGGGATCAATGATTCTAGCGGCTATAAAGCGCACAAAATTTGAATGGAATTTTAGAGCAAATAAATGCATTCAAGAATGTTTAACTCATTATGAATTCATTCATTTCCTCCAAAAAATTATGTGAACTAAAATTTTGACGAATTCATTATCAACTAAAGATTCTTGAATGTATTCATGTCAATCATAAAACTAATTGAATTAAAGTACATTTAAAGGAAAGGAATTAATCTTTGTATTCACATTTCTAATTATGATAAAAGTCACGAAAGAAAAGATTTTGTTTTTTTAAAAATCTTGATAGATTTACTGTCATTAGTTTTGCAATTATTTCATGCTCAAATCGGATTTGTGGAAAATTTTAGTTTAGATGTATTTTTTCGAAGTAGTTTGCTTCCTATTTAAACAAATTCATTCAAATTTTAATTCAGTTCCTTTTTTGGGGGGAACATACATATATAAATTCAAATTACAATTTATTTACAAAATAAATGCCTTCAAAAACATCACAATTCATTGTCTGAAGAGTTCGCTATTTCATTCTTAAAGCAATAATTCTTTTACAACTCTGTTCCTTAGTCATAATTACCAAATGTACGGTGCTTGTAGTTTCACTTCTTGTACAAGTTGAATGTTTTAAAATGTAAACTTACATAGCTACATGTTCAAAATTTTCTATAAAGTAGACAAAAGAAATATGAGTATTTAGCAACACTATCTCGGGTTGGAGCGTTTGGATCAACATTAACACTAGGTTACACACAACGAATGGTCGGTCTACTGTGCACGCAGTGTAGGAATTCGCATCGTGTTATTTATTAAAAAAAAGTGTTGAAAAAACTGGTAATAAGTGCTGAACGGATATTTCTGAAAATTTTGACGTTTGCAGATGAGCAGTAACATTTTCAGAATCATGTCGCGTGAACTCTGCAGCTGAACCAGGGACGGAACTGCAAGGGGCGAAAGTTATGTATTTCGGATGTGAAAAACCTTGTTGGACTTATAATTATCTTAATTGCTCAACAATTTTAATGGTCTTTAGTGTTTCGGATTCGGCTATACAAGAATACATAGTTTAGTTTATATTGTAAGAGATACTTCATTTCGGAAATTTTTCGTTTCTTTTCTCGACTTTAGTAGTTTTTTGCTTATTATTTTTTTACGAAGCGTCTAACATTAAAAGGCTTTAAAATATCGTAATTCGTTAAGTTATAAAAGAGGTCTAAAATTAAAACTTCGAAACTACACTACAAATGCGGAAACTTTTTCAAAAAATTGTCTCCATTATTCTTGAATTTCTAAAAATATTGTTTGAAATGTTAATTGGGGTTTTTAAATAAAGACAGTCCTTCATTTAAGAACTAGTTTGCCACAAATCTTTTTTTATTATGGACATGAAGCCTGCATTGGACAATGGTCAAATGTTATAAATTTTCAAAACAGTCTTGAAAACAAATTAGTTAGCATTGCTCTTGCTTCAAATGTAGGAATCCGGGTAATAAATGTGTTTGCTAGAGCAAACTTTTTAAAATAAAACTAAAATTTTGAGAACAAAATCTGTAATCCATTAAAAAGTTAACTAAATTTTTTGTTTTCTTAAATTTGTATCTTGCATTTGTATATATTTTTACGAAGTAATAACCGAAGATGTTTTAACTAGATCATAAAAAAGCAATTACCTAGCAAAAATTCCCCGAACCGCGATTCAAAGTAGAAATAAAAACAACTTCTACAGAACGAAAAAGTAAAGAAAAGATACCCACGCACACGAACAGGAACATTTAAAGAACCAGCCGTGATCTCTATATATAGGCGCCGTCCACCGCAGAGAGTGGAGTTGATTTTGAGATTTCATATATTGAATAGCTGTGAGTACATAAGAGTGTTAAGTCTACAGTGTAAATTAGTCCTGAAGAGTCGTAATTGCGGAATAAATTTGTATACTGGTAAAATCATTAAGGACTGTGTATTTTAATTCTTGCAATTAAACGAACCCTTCAAATTAACGTTTGTCGTGGTAATAGGCGTAACAATATGTAACTTAACAACGAGTTAAACAATGTTTGATATAGATTTTACCTATCTCAAAATCTTCCAATTGCAGTTAAGGTCCAAAATTAAGAAATTGGCACAACATATATTAGTATAACATAGAAACGGCTGAATTGGAAAATCCGCATTAAAATTACATTTAGGTTAAACTACTATTGAGCTCAAATCTGCTCAGTAATTTAACGGAGATCGAGGAAGTTGTGAAAAAATTTTATATTTTTTATTTAAACAAATTACAATAATTATAAAATACGTTGTAAGTTGCTGACAAAACGAATATCATTTTAATAAAATTGATGCACAATTGTTGATTTAATTCCCAATTATACTTACAACACACAGACAGACAGGTATAGACGAGTATTCTTAAACCAATTGGTCGCTTTTTAATTCAAACAATGACTCGCATATACCAATACCTTTTTCCAATTTTCATAAAAAATATTTAGATACTAGTTTTATCGAATGTGAATTTATATGATCTTTCAATATGTTTTGCTTTAGAAAGTTCGACCCTGAAGGTCTTATAATATTGGATATAGAAATCGCTAGTCTTCTTTATCGTACCGGAGTTCTTTCAATACAAGACGCTTTGTCCCAAATTTCGATTAAATAAATTAATGATATTTAAACAGAAAGAGAATCGAGTTTAAAAGTTTGTCCATAAACCTAAATACTCTCGAATGATATAAATAACGAATTTAGTTGAGAGCGCATGTAAATCTCACTTTTGAATTTATATAAGCCGTTTCTTTAGGTTTTCAACTCGTGTAGGGTATTATTTGGTAGGGGTTATCTCTCCTTCTCTGTTGATTTAAATATTTGTAAGTGAATTAAGATTTTTATATTCATAATTTTATATATTTTTTATATCATATTTAAAATACCCTTATCTCACATAAATCTGCTTTCTTTTTCAGCTGGACAAATTGGAGCGTTCGTGGCCTTGGGCAGATCGTGAAAAAATAATTTATAAGTAAATTTGCGCATAGATTAATCCTTTTAAAATTTTTTTGTACTCGAAACCACTTCACCAAAGAATTAATTTGCTTAAACGACTGTAATTCCATTGTTGTCTTCTAAAGTCTAAGTCGTATACGTATTTTTGGCTAATACGCGAGTTTAACTAAGAAAAGAAAACGTTGGTTCTACACTTAATCGAATAGTTTTCGTGTAAAAAACTTAAACAAACCGGCGCGATTTTGCAATAAACATTTACTTGCTTGCTATAATTTTAAGAAAATATAAATTTGTAAACCTTTTGAGGTGGGAGGACTACAATCCGTTTTCCCCTGGATCCATACACAAGTACATTAATATATGTACATACATACATATACTTACATATATGACTGATAAACTTGGGACACTTTTTTACGCACAAATAATTTCCAAATACTTTATACTTAGGTGAAGAGAGGGTTTATAAAGTTCGGCATAGCCGAACATATCGCCCCTAATTCATTTATTTAATTTGCACCCTTCCATGTATATTTTCAGACAATCGACATGCCATCTAGTGCCACATAAGCCGTTGGGTTTAATTGAGCAACGCATACAATTGCTGGCCAAAAGCAATCTTTTGCAGCATATTAACAGAATCAATAATCTTCAGTAATTTCTAGTTGTATCTGTAGTAGTTTAGTTTTAATTAACAATTCATGCTGCCCTTTATTTCAAAGAATCATTTGTTCTAGAATCTGTTCTTTTTTCATCAAATTAATTAAAAACAAATTTATTAAAATTTTGTTTATTCTATTTATGTTAAGGTTAGAGAATCGGCAAAGTAACACTGCACTTCAAAAAGCTTTTGCTTTCAAAAAAAAAAAAAACACGGTTCTGACAACGGATTCCGTAAACATGTATCGGTATTTTAAAAATTTACATCTGCACAGTAAAAAGTTTTGGTTTAATTTTAATACTTAGCATACTTGTTTTTAAACTTCTTTGGAATTAAATTTGAAATTAATTCCGAAATAGTTTAAATTTAAAACCATATATTGAAAACTTAAATACTTGAGGGAATTGTTTTAACACCATGATAAATTTATAGGTATACTATAATGGAATAGTTTTAATTCTTTTTGGAATTGTTATATATACACACCGGCTTAGCATTAAAATTAAAACAAAACTTTTTACTGTGTGGCTTTTATTTTAGGGGAGGTTAAGGTTTTCCTCCTTTTGCATCTTGTTGTAGTGAATCGGGTTACGAACTCTTGTAATCCTAACATTTTAGATAGAAGGTGTGTTCATTAAGCATTCAAGACTTCATATATAAAGTCTAAGGCAATATCCGTTCGGTCCTCTACTGCTCGAATTAGATGTTCATATGTCAATGACCAGTTAATTTTTTGAATTCTCAAATGGATTACTTTTAGCAACAGTTAGTCAGAGAATCTGATAAATATACTGAACAATCTCATCAGATAAGTGCTCCTACGAAGAACGCTATAAAGGTAAGAGCATTCACTCTCTTGTAGCCTCAATATGGTGGAAATCGTTCCGTAACGATTTGCTAGAGTTAAAACAAAAATAAAATAAATAAGAATTTTCATAAAACCCCAAATTTCCACTCATCGCTTTTTGAACAAATATTATGGCCTTAATTTATTAAAATTTTAAATTATTTAAATTTCATTAAAAGCCTAAACCATCTCTCGTATTTTCCAATGGCCGACAAATTTATAGCTAGTCAAGGCGTAGTGTAAAAGAACCCAGAATATAACAATATTTTATGGGATCAGAAATGGTTACTGTAGAAACTACAAGTCGAAAGTCAAACTTCCCGGTATTGAAAGTGCTCCACTACTTACCTTTCTTGGGTGGTACGAAATTAAAAGAAATGATTTGATTTGAAAATAAATATAAATTTTTCCTAAAATAAGTAATATTTTATTAATTAATTAATGGCGTGTCTTATTAAATTCATGCTGTTAATTACATAATTTAATTTTGATAAAAGCTAAACTTGAAGATAATTTCACGCTACTAAAATTATCAGCATTGAATTAAATGTTAATTTGTTTCACTTAACTTTCCCACTTTACAAATAAATACTACATTCGATTAACATGAAATTTTAATATTTTGTAAGGAAATAAAATCAAGTCATGTGTTGTCTGCCTCGCCAGTCTTTGTTGATGTAAATTTATATTTACATTACATTGATTGGTTCACGGAGAAAAAGAATCGTCACCCACCAACCGAAGCGCATGCAATAATACCGCATAAGGAGGGGATTAAAAGTAAAAAAAATATTTTCAAAATTTACTTTTAACAAAAACTTTTATTTAATCATTTCAAGGGTAAATATAATGTTTCCTTTCTCTAGATGAACAACAAGGAATTCGTTCTTTGTTTAAAAACTTGTTATCAAAGTCCCTGAAATTTATATAGTCGTACCATCTGATCTCTTGGAAGAATACTTTCACTGACAATTATTTCTAGTGCAAACACTTACTTTTATGCCAAAATCCCCCTAAAAATACGGATACAAAACGTTGCGCTGTTGTGTCCTTTTTGACGAGTCCTAAATCATTTTGATGATTTTATTACTGCTTAATACTTTTTGGGACAACATTTATCAATACTAGAAGATGTCTTCCGGTACACACTTTTTTAAAAAAGATTTAATAATTGTTGTTTAAAATAAACCAATTTTTTTAATAGTTGTGTAAATCAAATCTTACTGCTATACTCTGTGTTTGATACTGCAGTATTATATGTTCAGAAGTAAAAGCAAACTCCGCTAGTTTCAAAGCAGGTACATTAACGGAATTGTAATACCTGGCCTATTATAGTAGCTTTTAGCAAACACATACATATGTATATTAAGTAGCAAAATTTCCAGCAGAAGTTGTAGAAAAGTCATACGATTCGGTTATTTTTAAAAATATTGATACCGTAACGGCAGGTCCCTGCTCATTTCGAAAGAAATAAATACCGGTGATGCCGGCAGCATTTAAACCGCACAAAACAGTCGATTTTAATGGATATTATGGTAATTCGTTAAGAGCTTGAGGATAGTCTTCGCTCCAAATATGGTAACATTATTAACCATTTCACCAGAAATGAGATTCATTCATCGATATTTTGATGTATTCTTCATTACTGCGCTGTACGGCAGCAATATTCTCTTCGGTTCGCACATTTCTTTGCCTTGTTGATGGTTTCGAATCGAAAACAATCAACAACTGCACGAATTGCTTGCTCTCACTAGATCGATCTTCGGGTTCTTTTATGATTTTTTATTAAATGAAAGAGAATGGATCGTATATTGTAAATATTTTATTTAATGTCGGCAATTATGTATGGAATACAATATCAGATAAATGTCCGCCTCTGTTAGCCTCATAAATGCGAGCCCTTTTGAACACATTTTTCACTACATTCTCACACATTTCACGCGGTATTTCATCAATTTCATCACGAATATTTTGTTTGAGTTGCTCCAGCGTTTCTGGTTTGTTTACAGCCGATCTTGCAGTACGTCGTGGTCCATGCTTGGGCCTATCAGCTACAGTCCCTCTTTCTTCGAAATCATTCACTACACGATAAATAGTCCGTCTTGTTGGCACGTTGTTTCACCCAAAAATTTCACGTAACTTTTTCATCGTCACAGTAATCGATGATTGATTTTGATAAAATGTTTTAACGATTAAAATACGTTGGTTTACCGAATATTTTTCCATAAAAAATTTGCCACGTCTCTACTTCACGACTGCCAAATATGAACTATTAAGACTAATGTTTACCAAAATGGCGGCAAAACAAAGTATACCTTCCCGGCGGACACCCTGTATATCTTGGAAGCGTTGTTCTGGCGTTAAAAGATTCATGATGACTTGCCAAATCTTACTGAACAGAAATGTCAACACAGTTTGTTACTCTCAGCCATCAAACCATAGTTATCGATAGCGATAGTTCTCATGCAGTTAAAAAAACATCCGACAAGATAACACAAACGGGTTTGGAATTATAATTTTTGGAATGGTTTTTATAAACTGATATTTGATGAAAAAATATAAACATTCTTTTTAGGATCGAAACGTGCTCACGTAACGTTTTCCCTCAGGAGGCAAAATTGTACTTCAATAACAATAACAAAGACCACTGTTACAGCAGAAACACACGTTAAACATTTACGTATCCACCTCGATGGACGACTAACTTGGTACGCCATATTGAGGCAAAAATATCGACCATAAAACTCAACCCTGACTTTGGAATACAAAGTTCTTTTATACAAATCCATTATAAAATCAATATTGACATGTGGGGTACTACATGTACATTAAACACCCATACGTTACACAGAAAACAGGATTTTACGATTTATCGTCTGCGCCCCTTGGAATGTATTGAATCACGGTACTTACACTCCTTTAATTACAATCGTAGCTTTAGTATCGTTACTCTATTTTACTATTGACTATGAATTTTTTAGAGATAAATCATGGGAAATATTTTTTAAAGCCTGATGTACTCGAGTGAGTAAAAGTCCTTGAATAGGGTGATTGATTATTCGATATTTTCCAAAAACCAGTTTAAGAATAGTTTAAATAACTAAAACAAAAAAAACGGTAACCCGGGTTTTAAAATAGTTTCAACATTTGTCTATTTATATAAGTGTATTTAGGTGGTTATAAATTACTTACATGGACAAAATCCATCATAACTTTGCTCCGACAGCGTTTGAAAAATTGTCGTCCCCAAAAATGTATCCAAACACAAGACTTAACAATAATTAATGACTGTAATATATACTTATATTTAGTTTTTTTTTATTCCGATTAACTTGGTTAAGCAGAAGTTGTACTTCTGCCAGACACAAGTGTTCGTCACTTACAGTAGAACCTCTTACCATCGGTTCTGCCTTGAATGTATTAATTAATTTTTCACCTTCGTTTCAAGTTTTGCTTATTCTTATACTGTAACTTATTTGAGTTAAATTAGTTACCTTTTTATGGTATTCTCTTATCTTTTTGTTCCAATAATATTATATATGGTTAATTATATTAAGATGTTCGGGGCCTTCAGAAGGAGTTGCAGTTGAGTGAGATGACTAGTGTAGATCACTAAGCGAACAATAGCTGCTGTTTCTTTAGTGATCAGAGAACTACTGAAGGTACATACACTTGCTGTCAAACAAGTCTGCCGATACCAACAGCGGAAAAAAATCCAACTTGTATTTATAGGAAACAGTTCTTCGGTTACTTTTGTCCGAGTGTGTATATTGTGTTATTTTGTACAAACGGTTCTAAATAGTGCAACGTCCAAAATCATTTCTATACAAATCGCTAACAATTTATAGTACAAAGTGGTATTGTTGTGACTTTTTTGCCGACACTGGCAAATAAAATATTTGAAAATCATTTACACTGGGAAAAACGAACTTGTACTATCAGTTTTATTCAATTAAAAACGATGAAAACAAAAAACCAAAACCACAGTTTTTCAAATTAAAAATATTAAGTTTGTTCGACATTCGAAAAATCGCCACATCGAAAAATTCATTCGCTGTACGCCCGAAAACACCGATCGAATAGCTTAGGCTATCACACTACTAAACTCATTTGCTACTGTAAGTTTCCTTGAATTGAATTGTCCTCGTCCTTTATATATGTACGTGCCGGGCAAGCCAACTTCAAATATTTTCAATTATGTTCAGATCAGGAGAGTATGGAGGCAATAAAAACACCCAATGTTTTGTCATGAAATACATTCGTTTACAGCCCTGGTGTTATGTGTAGAAGCAATATCCTGTTGTAGAACCCATGCTTGTATGCCAGCTTCCGTCTTAACTTTTGATACCAAAGGGATTGAGATCGACGCATTTTTGCAAACTTTTCTAGTTTCTGCCGAATTTAAAGCTGTTACATTTCTTCCTTTGTAGTTTTGTCCATACATTTGGTTGACTTTCTTGCTCACGGTTTTAAATATTCATCCGATTTCGCGGCCGATGGCATGACTGGAATAATATAACTAGAAATTAACACCGATCTTAGATTTTTCCGCTGCACGTAGAAATTTGTTTTCACCCAATTTCTACCAACTGTTAAGTAAAAACAAGTTTCATACGCAAAAAAGATTTTATATGCAAAGTGGGTATAATTAAATGAACGAAACAATAAAACTGTCTTTTATTAAGTTTTAGAAAAAATTATGCTTAAAATAGCGTTGAATATTTATTATGATTTTGGCAGAACATGCTCATGAAAAAGAAAAAATGTATATGGCCTGTTAAATAACAAACATTATGTGGGTCTAAGCAGTTGTCCTGGAGTGTAAGTCTGTGTCTTTAATATTTTAACCATTTTATTTTTTTTAATTATTGAAACATCACATTTTGAGAATTAACAGTATCCTGTATTTGATATTTTTAAAATTATTTCTTCTGTTTCCATTATAAATTACACATGATGGATGGATGTAACAGTTTCTAATTTTCTTAAAATGCAAAATAAAACACAAAAATAGAAGGAACTACAACATTTGCTATTTCTTTTAATTTAACAGATACTAGTTTCTCTCACATTAAAGAGACTCATCGACCAGTTCGAGTTCATGCAGACTGTGTTGGAAATTATTTGTAGTGCTAGCGGTATTGGAGGTGAGGATATCAACTAAACAACTTGGTTCTGTAAGCGAAGTTTTATTCGTTGTCGTTGTTGTGGTTGCTGTTGGTGCTGGCGTTGAGGATATTTGGTAGTGAAGATTTGTGTTATTACTTGTACTACTGCTACTCAAACTAGTTTCCATGATTACTGGTAATGTACCTGAAGGATTAGTTAAACTTTTTGTTGAGGTGGTTAACGGTGGCACTGCTGCTGCTAGAGCTGCAGGAGAATTTATTGAGGATGGTATTGAAGGTGTAACTATAGATGTCGTTGTTTGTAGAATTATTTGATCATTTGTTTGTTTTGTAGTTGTGGTCGGCAAGGTGTAGTGAAGGGTTGTAGTGGTCGTGCTGTTAGAAGTGGTGACATCAACCATTAAACAATAGTCGATTGCATTTTGTTCAGTTGCTTGCAATGTTATTGATGTCCCTTGCGTTCCCTCCATTAATGGTTGGGTAATGCGTGAATTGTTGGTGTCTAATGTTTTGCGTCGTAATAACTGAGCTTTCCTTAAGCCATTCAAAAAACTCATCGTTCCGTGTCTCTGCTGAGATGTTATTTGATGTTGTTGTGTACCTGCTGGTGCTGTACTATGAGATCGTTGACGTTGTAGCTGTTGTTGTGCGCGTTGATGTGCGGTTAAGGCCGTTGTTGATGTGACACCACTGGACGCACGCCGTGTTACCATTGACGACAACTCTCTTAGTCATACTTTTTCTTCACCGGGCATTGTAGGACCACAGCGTACGAACTGTAATCAAAAGAACTGAGATTTTGTGATTTTCTATTAACAAGAAAAAATGTTTGTACTTAAAGCCAATTGGAGAAAGTTTAATTTTCTTTTTTGGTTTTAGTTAAATTTTTTCATTAAAGCAAAAACATTCCTTCAAACGTAGTGAAAGAAATAAAAGCAGTTAAAATCGAGTTAGGAAATGTGCAAAAATGAAGGGAATTAAAATAAAATTTTAACAAACGTAAAATAGCAAAAGCGATATTTTAAATAAATCGGTTCAGTGTTTTAGGTGCTATAAGGGTTTAAATTTGCTAATAACACTTGCACAAATAATACGCAATGTACATGTAGCTTCAAGTTGAAAAATAAACAAAACAAGCACGTGTGCACTTTTGACAGAGATTCTTGGCGTAGCTATGTTTGGTGCAACATATTGACATTTTTTTTTCTAACAAGGGTCGCCTATGTAAAAATGTAATAGAACAAGTTGTTCGTAAGGTATTAAAAAGTTTTGTTATTTCAAATGTCTCTGCCTCAATCATCCAGTTAAATCGAAGTGAGTGAGTGAATGCGGTTAATTGCCAAAGTGCTCCAAAAAATTCTGGAGCAATTAATGTCCTCTGTGGAATTAGCTGTGTGCACGTATTTTACAGTCTGGGCCAAAATAACAAAAAAAAAAAAAAACAAAAAAACAAATGAAAGTCATAATATGTAGCAATTATCGTTGACGGCGATGAATTCATCAGTGTTGTTTTCAAATAGGTACGGACCAATGATACCGCCGCACAGTGGCACATATTTTGAGAAGGCGGCCAAAAATCATTTTTTTTTTTGGTGTTACCGATCCCAGTGTTTTCTTATTCATATGAAAGTAAATACCAGTAAACCTCGAGAGGCAAAAATTTAGAACTCTGTTCCAACTATAACATACTGAACAGGGTGATCCAAATAGACTTTCTGAATATTTTGTTAAAATGAAATTTTTTGTAGTAAGTTCTAATTTTCAAATTACTACAACTTTTTTGTTTTAAAATTGATATCTTTTCAAAAGTAAATTATTTTTAATTATGCAGTTAGTTATCAGTGCTAGCAAAATAAAGTCGTTACGTTTTTTATAAGTTCTCAAATTCTTCAAAAATCTGGTGCTTAATAGGGCATAACTCCCTCCCGTCAAACCACGCTAAAAAGATATTTCTCTGTATTATAGCCCAAAACCTCCCCTACACACCTATATCCCATTATATGTGCGCCAGGTTGCGCCCGTGTGCACCAGAGGAATTTTTCTGACCGAAGGTCAGGTATTTTGTACAAAAATGATCAATACATACGAAGTTTTTCAAAGTTTTTTTCTACAGAGTTTTAGCATGCAGCAGAAAGATAAATGCCAAAAAAAATTGGAGATTACGCCAATAAAAGAGCTGCACTTTACAATGAAAAATACTCTTTGAGATATATGTCTTCAACGGTTAATAAAATTTTGTATCATAGGGAACAAATCATTCAACATAATATGCTACCAATAGGAGATCTGTCTGAAGAAGAGCAAGAAAAAAGAACAAAGACTACAGAATTAGAAGAGGAGGCTAAACAACTATTAGAAGATGAAAATCAATGCTATTTAGAAGAAATTTTTACTAAATTGGTTAATGTATAGTGGCTCTTTGATTTGAAAGTATACGTATGTATGTAAATTAATTCATATTTATTTTATAAATTGTTATAGAAATATTTAAAAATAAAATAAAACTTTAAATAAAATAAGATTTTTTTCATTAAAACTTTTCGTTATTAAGGAAATTTTAACTTTTAAAAAATTTTTTATTTCAAAAAGCTGTTAAAAAACAACCTTTGGCCATTGCTGCTTTTAAGCTTAAAAATACTACGGGGGCCAAAATTTGGCGTTTCCTGACAAGATTTAGTTTACAAAACTATTAATAATTATAATTTGTAACAATAAGAATAGGATATATGAACAAATTTTTTTTTGAAATGTTTCAACACTCCTCTTTTATACTCAAATTCAATTAACAATGGTAACGAATATTAAACCATTCGTAACTTTTTTTTTGTCGGTCGGCTTTTATGCTTTTTATCAAAAATTTAAGTTTAAAATCCCACCTATCAAATAGAAATATATCAAAGCATATCAAAATTCCAATCAAAAGTTACGGATTTTTGACCACCTTCGCGTCAAATGTGCCACTTTTTGTATATGTGTTGCTTGCTACATGCCAAGGAAAAATATGAATGAGGTACTCCTTATCTAACAGCAACATATTATGATTGAATTGCATACTGCAATTTTGTTTATCAAAATAAGGTTTTATTATTGGGCATTCAGCGCAATAATGTAGGTTGCCATGGTGATTTGACAACAGTGGCTACTGGCCTTGCTAGCTAAAATGTTGAAAATATGCTGTCATTTTCTCTTGCTAATATTTCTTTCTAAAAAGTATGTAACATTTATGAAAAAATGCATGTTCTTTTCCAAATATGTTGCACGAAAAACTGGCGAATATGTGAAATAGCTTGCACGTAACTGATAGTTCAAGGTGAAATACTACTTATTTTTTATTTTTTTCACGAAAATGAAAAGGGTATATATACCGTTAAACTGAAGTTCAAAATTATAAATTACAAAAATAACAAAATACTCCAAAAAATTTAAATTTTCAACTAACCTTAACTTTAACAATATATAATAAAAAACCGAAATTTTTCCAAAAGATGCGAGAAAAACAAACTCATCCAGTAATAAAATTTCACCACAAACATTTTAATTTCACCAAAGTTATGTAATTTTACGAAATTTTAATAAGATATATGTTAAACAAATATATCAAAAAAAAAAAAAAAACAATTTCACCACAAATAGGGAGTTCAATAAAAATTGTTTAAATCTCCATAATATTTACCAAAAATCTTAAAAATTAAATTTTATCTGAAAATAAAAAAACATAATTTCACTATAATTTGGGAGTTCACAACAAATCCAAGCTATAGTCCAAAATTTTAAATTACAATAATAACATAATTTAAATTAAAAAAACCGAATTTTTATCAAAACTTACAAAATATAAGAAATTTGCAAAATTAAATTTCTAGAAATTAAATTACTTAATACGAGTTTTAATAATCGTAGTTCGACAAAGTTAGGTCAAACAATACATTTTCAAAATTAAAAATTGTCCCAAAATACTGAAAAAGAAACCGAAATACTGGAATAAATATTATTTAATTGATACAAAATCAATATTTAACAAAAAAAGAAAACGTTACTTTTATTTAAAAAAATTCACAAAATCCAAAGTTCCTAAATTTAGGAATTTTAGCATAAAACTTTAACTCAATTAAAATTTTGCAAATTCAAAAGATAAAAAACAGACGAAAGTTAAAAAGAATTTATAAAGAAATCATAAGATTTAAATATATTACAAAAAATCTGTATTATTAACATAATCAAAAATAATAAAGATTAAAAAGGCCGTATTCAAAAAATATTTTCAAACAATGTATAAGAAGTTTGTATAGAAATTGGATATAAATCGAAAATATTTTGTATGAATATTGCCCTGAATATTTTACGAATTTCCACACAATTTAGAAATTCACTCAAATTAAAAAAAAACAAAGTTTCAAGAAAACTGAAATTAGAACAAAATGTTGCGAAGAATTTAAAATTTGGAAAAATTTTATATTCCCCAAAATTTCGTAAATTCTGGAACTAAACGAAAAAATTCCAAAAAACCAAAATTCACCAAATTTGTAAAAATTTTAAAACTAAATTTTAGTTTCATAAAAATTTTGCAATTTCACCAAAAAATCAACACTTTATGCAAAAAGTCGCAATTCTAACAAAAGCCGTATTACAAAAACTTAATTTTGACAAAAAAGTAACCGAAAATAGACTTTACCCAAAGGTTGAAATTGCACCGACAACTCTAAATGTGATCATATTTTAGAAATTATATATATATATGTGGGATTGCATCCTAATCGTACCACTAGGTCTGGCAGACGATTTTAAAGGGTTAAGTTTATTTAAAATTATTTTACAAAACGTAGGAAATTCTACGGACACAACAGTAGGCCTGGAATAAAACACTAAAATTGTTTTATACTGAATTACTTGAGAAGGACAGAGACCAATATACTGAGTGTAGAATAATCTAGAACCCAAAACTAACAAGTAGAATTTATGCCAGGAAAAATTTGACTCTGAGTTTACTTCTTCAGTAGCAGCCAAGCAGCAAACTTTAAATAATAAAAAACTTATTAAATTATTGCTTAACATTGTTCCATTAAATTTATATTGTACCTACTAAAATTAAGAAAATATGAAACAATTTCATATAAATAATTAAATTCACATAAAGACATTTTAAACCGTATAAAGAATTCTACATATAGGAATCGGCACAGCCGAATACAGCTTCGCTTACTTGTTGCAAATGGTATTGAGTATATAAAACCGATAATAAGATAAAAAACCGAGAGTTTCTGCTTTGTTTCATTATAATCGCAGAAACTACATCACTTTGAGAAGCTTTGGGCAAATTGAACAAATTTTTTTCCAGAAAGCAAAACGCCATAATTAAAGAACTCGCTAGGCAGCGATTACCAATAGCGTCAATTATGGTTAATAATTACGAAGTAATTTTATGGAGCATTTTTGTGAAATAGTTTTTATTTTTACCAGCCAACCAGTCTCCTGACTTGTAATATTTTATTAATATTCAGTAATATATATGCAGGTGTAGAAATATATATATTTTTATCGGATAAATTAGCTTCTGTGTGCACTATTGTAACACAGAATGTTTGCAGTTAACCTTAAGTTCATACTTTACTCTACTATTGTCCCCTACACAACTAATCAATATTTCTGTTCTCATTTAAAAAGTTTCACTTGTAAGTTTTATTTGTAAGAAACTTTCATCCAATTTCGTAAAACAAAGGAAAAAGCTAAGTAAAAACACATCTGACAATGAAACTTTACATCATACGAAATAAATAAAGAAATAAAGACGCAACCCTTTTTATTTATTCCTGACCTAACCTGACTTCTAATCACATCAGAGTTTTTTCATTCATTCTAGGTCCTGTTGCAGAAGGAACACTAACCACAAATTTGAAAATAATGATGGAAGTATCTGTAGCAACGGAAGGAAGTTGACAAAATTGAAAGGAATTTGCACATTGCAGTACCTAAGACGTGACTTATTTGTATCGTAACTTAAACAAACAAACTTGAATTATTTCCACCGAAAATAAGAAAAACCCAAGTTATTTTTCAACACAAACCCAACATTTATGATTGGCAATTGTTGTTTAAGAATTCATTATTCCAGTGTCAGAGGAATGTTGAAGACAACCTAAGAAATAAAATTATACTACACAAGGACCGCTAAAAATTGTACTTAATTACGTGTTTTAAAAGTGCCAGGATACAAATCTTGTCTCAACTTTAATTGCATTTTAACTAATTAACTCTAGTAGTGTTTGTCTCAGCAATGAGGGAATCATTAGAATAATAATTTCTATTCTCTTTTGTTACTCAAATTAATATGTGTTTTTTTTAATTCCGTTCAAATAAATTAAAGACAATTTTATAAAATTTTCTCCTAATTTAATTTAAAGAGAATATTTTAATAGAAACATTAGTAGCGCGAAGCTAATATCGAAAATATTTTCGAGAACAAAAGTTATTTAATTTACTGTGTTTTATTAAAAGTTTTATACCGTTGCTCACAATGAAAACTAAAGGTGTTAAGATTTTAAAATATCCATTGTGAATTCGTTTTTCATTCCGTAACCCTAAAAAATAATTTTTTAAAGAAATATTTCTTGATATAGCGACGATGTAGCGAAAATCTCAGAGAATTTGAGAATTTAAAATAATTTTGCAGTTCGTGGGCCACACTTTATCCGCTAATTTTACAGATATTAACTACATCAAGAAGTTTGAGATAATATTGCTTTTAATCTTACAAATGTCATTCGCACGAAAATCGAGGTCGCCTAATATATCTTATGGACCCGAATATCTGCATATCAAAGAGGAAAATTTAAAGGGGTGTCATGTTATCTAGGCAGCGTCTGCCAAATCTGTTGTTGCAAATTGCACGATGTCGAAGCACCTTAATATATTAAAATTTTATTGTCAAAATGAGTGTTTGTCGGTTCAACGTTGCGCCCATTTTTGTAACTTGAAGGAACACCAGATCGATGTACTAGAACTCGCAATTCCTTAGACCGCAACTTGGCCAATTTTGCATCTGAACATGAAGCTGCAGCCGTATAGGAGTGAACTTAAGCAGAACCCCAATTGAGTTCAAAAATCTTCTATATTAACTACCGATTCTTAATAACGAACGCCCCTCGTGGTCTGAATTAACAAAATGGGTGCGAGTATATGGTCCTTGCTTTAAACTGCTACATGCAAGAAGGCGGACGATATAATGTACATTTAGCATAACCGATGTGAGGGTGTGTTCCGGTTTTAATCGTATATTTAATTTTAGCCTCCGGTTTTAATCGTATTATTTTACATTTAAACTTTCCTTTCGTTTTAATATAAGCATTTTCGAACGGTTTAGTTTTCAGAATGCTGATTGTGAAATTGGGTTGTTAGTAAAATTTTTAATAATCGGTACAGTTTCAACCTTGAGGTAAATGATTTCGTTAAATTTCAAAACATGGTGAAGTTTATTTTTGGTTACTTATTTATAAAAATTATATTTTTTGCGAGGTCTTTTGAAACGCCGTTTTTTTTTCATAAAATATAGATTTTTGGAAGTATTTTGTTTTATTTCAATTTTTCGATTTTGTAATGAATTTTCGAAGTTTTGGAGAATTTAAAATTTTGCCAAATTATATACAATTTTTTGGTGCAATTTCCGGCTTCCTGAAACTTTTTGGAAAATTTTGTTGCTATAGTTTGCTTCTGTGAAGGAAGATTTTTTTTAAATTTTAGTGAATGTTTAAATTGTGGTGAAATTCGAGGTTTTACTTTTCAGTAAAATTTGTTGTTGTTATTTTTCGCTTTTTAGGTAATTTGCAAAATGTTGACTAAGTTAAAGTTTTGTGGTGATATTTCAAAATTTAGGAATTTGGTGTTTGTAAAATTTTTAGGTAAAATTTCAGATTTTTATTAAGTTTGATTTTGTAGCAATTAAATTGATTTTTTATTACACGTTCTCAGTTTATGGTATATTTTCGAAATTGTGGTGATTTTTGTAAATTTTTTTAAATTTCTGAATTATGATGTTAAAATTAATAATTTTGATTTTGAATTTGTGGTGATGTTAATTTTTTTTAATTTTGTTTCAACTTCGTAATATATTGATTTATGTGAATTTTTAGTAAAATTCATGGTGATATTGAACTTTTTGTGGTGAAATTTTAATATCTGGTAAATTTGGGTTTTTCGTATTTTTTGTAAAATTTCGGGTTTTTTTTATTAAATATTGATTTCTAGGAATTACATTTTGTTATTCCAGTTTTTCTATTAGATGCCGATTATTCGAATTTGTAGTGAATTTAAGACTATAGTTGGGTGTTATGTTAACTACTCGGATTTTGTTTTTAAGTTTTTGAAATAAATAATATTATTGATAAAATTCATAATATTTATTTAATATTTTGGCGATTTTTTTTATTTTTTTGTTGAATTTTTCTGTTATTTCAACATTTGTGGTGAATTTTTTTTTAACCCTTTATAAAAATTATATATAGTCTTGTCATTCCATAATCGTCATTTTCGACCATACAAAGTATATACCTACTTGATCAGTATAGGCAGGGATATTCAGTTAACGATGTTCGCATGTTCGATGTTGAAATTAACTTTCTGACGGCACTAGACCTCGGTTCTTGAAATGAATTTTGAAGATGTTGACTTTTATTGTATTTTCCCTCTTGGGGAAATGCTTTTAAATTTGCTGTAAAGTCCTAGACCTCAAGACCTAAATGTTGTACCCATTATTTTTTTTTTAAACTTCAAACTTCAAAACTAACAATGAAAAGCGAATTCCTCTAAACACAAAAATTTTACAACAAATTTCAATAAATCAAAAATTTTATGAAAATCATCGAAATTTTAACAAAATCGATTTTAATAAACACAAAAATCAAAAGTGGTGAATTCCCGAAAAATTCAACAAAATATTTGAAAATTTAAAAAAAAACACATTTTAACATAATTTGCGAAAATTTACCACAAAACTATAATTCAAAATTTTTATATAACAAAAATATCATAATTTGCCAAACAAAAATTAAAAGAATCCGAAGCTGGACAGAGAAATTGACAAAAAATCGAAATTTTTGCAAATTTTTAAATTCTCTACAAATTTGAAAATTCACTTTTAAATCGAAAAATTGGAACAAAATTTTTTTTTATCAAAATATAATTGACTTCGAAATTTTACCGAAAAATATCACCAAATTTTTCACCACAATTTTTTAATTTGACGAAAAGCCGAAAAATCAAAAGCATTTTAAACAAAATCAAAAAATTCACCAAAAAAATTTGAAATTATAAATTTTATCAATAATCTCAATTAATCTGAAAGAAACGAAGTTTTATCATAATTTGGAAATTCAACAAAATCCGAAAATGCACCACAAAAACAATTTTAAGCTCAAACTTTTTAAATTTTCATATTATAATTTTAGTTAGTATATTGGTAATAACTAGTAAATAATAATTTAGAAATAAGATTTGAACACTTATTGTGAATTTCTTTCAGTAGAAAGATTCAATAAAATTAAATATATGTAAGTATAAAAAAAAACATTATAATTTTCCAAAAAAAAAAATTAATTAAGAAATACATATGCTGCGTAACAAAATTGTCAAAAATTCGAAGTTTTTCCAATATATTAACCACAAAAAACATATGTAAATATAAAAAATGTAAAACCAAAAATCCAAATTCAATAGAAAACGGACATTTTATGAGAAATTATCAAAACAAGCCAATATTCAGTTTTTATGACAGACGTAGCAATTTTACTATAATCGAAGTTAGGTCCAGAAAACAAGAACCCAAAAATTAATTTGACCGACCATATTTTTAAATGACCGGTAAAATATACCCAGAAACTATAAATTTATTTCGATTATCTGGTGAATTAAAAATTTTGTCAAAATTTTGAATTTTTTTTTTTTTTGTGAAATTTCGGTTTTTTGAGGTATTGAGTTTTCTTTGTTAGTTCTTGAAATTTTGGGATTTTAAGGATTCTGAATATGTAAATTTGTTGGGATTTTGTATGAACGTATCCATGGGTTTTTGGAACTTGCGGACCGATAATACTAATTTCAAATACCGAAAATTAGCTGATCGCACTGATCCAGTGGTAAGTCTCAAGCAGACAGACGGACATCGTTAATTGAACTTCCCTATATATTTTGTTAGGTTGGAAATGAATATTGTATGTTATAATTATTGTATTGAAATCATAACATACTATTTATGATTGTGTTGGAAGGCTAAATGTGTCTGTTTTTAGTCTTCGGTGCTCATCTAATTGTCGTAATTCGAATGCACATCTATTTTGCTTACATATTTCCACGAGTACCTTTTTATTTCTTACGTACCAAGGCGCCTAGATGATAAGTCGGAATGATAAGCCTATTTATCATTCCCTTTTTATTTTTGAGAATGGTATAAAAAAAGTAATGGGATAACGATGGGTTATTTTGAGGCAGAAGAGCTTGGTGCACTTACAATAACAAAAGAAGAAATCCGCAGTTTTACTAATGGGCGGCATTATAGTAAATGGCCGCAATAAGTGAAAATATGCAATTGTTTTCACTGCCTTTTATAATAAAATAATCATTTTTAGAATTAAGTTCATTATTTTTCATTTGGTATTTGGACAAAGTGGCAAAGCAAAACTTGAGAAGCACAAAAGAAAAATGCACCCATTATAGGAAAAAAGCAAAAACAAAAGAAAATAAAAAAATAATAAAACAGTTACAAAACATAATAGACCAAATGAAGAAAACCCCAGCAGGGTAAAATCATTTCTTATAATAAATTTCAAAAGAAAAATGAAAACGAAAGCCCCTTAAAGAAAATAGAGGGTAAATACAGCTACATTAAAAACAAAGACACACACACGCACACAATATACAAAATCTTACCGAGACCTGAGTAGCTGTGTAGGAATTGGTGCGCGGTCTATTACTTAGAAATATCGTACGCCATTTCCGCTTCACTTGGGCGATAACTTCACCATTAAAGAAGCAAAAGAAAGTCGCCACACAGAGACCCTGAAAATAAAAAGTAGAAGGAAAATTTATTGTTCAATTTTTTCTCTTTTAAAACTTAAATATGAATAAATTGCGTTATAAACATTAAAGATTTAAATACTAAGATAAATATATGTTAAGGTAAAAAAAAACTGGATAAATTCAGGTGGTAAAGAGCATCTTGCATATTCGCAATAATTTGAAAACGACGTTTTTCATGGCTAAAGTGAAATTCGGCCAAAATTGGGCCATTCAACTCTGGCCGATTCAATATTTAGAATTTTGGATCATTTGACGTAATGATCTAGTATCGTCAGAAAGTTGATTTCAACATTGCACCAGCGGACATCCCTAATTGAAAGAACAAGAGTAAAATATTTAGCAACAGTGAAGAACTGGAGTTTATGCTATAAAGCCGCTTCGAAAAAGTTAAGAAGGGCGGAGAACTTAAATTCCTAGAAAGCAGGAACTTTTGTATTTTACAGCGGATACTTGAGCTGTGTAGTTCATGAATGAACTATCTCGAGTGAGCGTTTTTAGCTCTGTAGTTCATTGTACATCTGTCATCGCTCAGCGGCGTTTCTTGCTTCGTAGTTCAGGCTTTAGTTCAATAATAAGCGTTGATCATATTTCTTCCCTTTACTACAAACCACTGCTGCCGAATTAGCCGATTCATCACCATTTTGTCTGCCAATTCCTCAAATTTGACATTTCTCTAAAGGATAAGTTCAGTATTTTTTTCACATATTTTGCATTTTTAGTTTAAAATACATTGGACTTTTGATTAATTTCTTCAATCAAATACAAAATTATTACTTGTTCCATTTAATTAGTTATCCAGTTTAGAATATTCGAATCTTTCGGAAACTGGATTGAAATGCCTATAATAGTGAAATAAAACTTTGACTTTAAAGAGGTTCCGGCATCAGCCATTCCAGGCTTATTATATCATCATTGCTTTGCAAACACAAAAATATTTGTGGAATTTTTTTAGAAGATAATATTTTATTGAAAGTCTCTCAAAACCTATTGCAAAATATAATCTTACACTGTTAATTTTAACGAATTGATTAATATTTATTAATACTTATTAGCAACTTTTTCTACAATATTTGACGACCCTTTTCATTTGACAACTATGCTACAAGCAGCTCAGGAAAGAACAATTTCCCTAAACAGCTGAGCAATTGAAATAATAAACTAACCACTAAAATAGCGACCCAGTTTAACAAAGTTGAACTAAAACGAGCATTCATTTTAAAGAGCTGATAACCGTGAAAATAATATCGATATCAATACTAAAGCTATGGTTCACTTACAGGTTATATCTTATTTAACAATGATCAATTATATTGATCAATTAGATTGTCTCAAATTTTGTTAATATTTCAATGGCTCAATAAAAGTGATTATGATTTTTAAAGCAAAGTGATTTTTAAACCGTATTTCTCCCCTAGAAAACGCACTTAAACAAAAGTACTTAGACATTTCAATAATGCAAAAACCGCCCGCAGTTATTGAAGGGTCAAAAGACGAACAAAAATAATTCAAAACAAAAGTAGACGAAGTGTATGAGTGAAAGTGTGGATGCATAAATTTAATATTCTGAAGTTCGATTTTGTTTATACAATCTTTGTTATGGAGAAGAAATAATTACACTCCTTGGATAAGATGTCTAAAAAATGTTGTATTATTTAATAAGATGTTCAAGTTTTTCTAACAAGTTGGGCAAAGGTTTCCTGATGAACTGGCCTAAGTAACCAACGAAGTGCGCATAGAGACTAACTTATCCACCCTCAACAATAAATTGCATTAATTATACCTTATCATTTTCAGCCAGTTTCAAATAAGGAAAAATGCACCGCAAACGATGGTCGTTTGGCTTCAATTCTTGCACGAGCTGTATTTTAGAGGCACGTAAGTCAAGGTGCTTCGGGAAAGTTTTCCGCATAGTCGAAAGACAAAAGCCAACGAGTTGAGAACTATGACGAATAGACATTTCGGCGTCTTCTTTAATACTTCGCGCTAAAGCAGCAATATTCTCTTTGGTACGCACATCTCTTTGTCTTGTTGATGGATTTGAATCGAGATGAGTAAAATTAGAGCGAAAACGATCAACAACTGCACGAATTGCTAGCTCATTACGGCGATTATGATGACCATTATATGAATGAAGTGCTCTACGAAGTTCGCGAACAGAATTACTTTTTTTCCACGTGGTGGCGGCCGACAACAGGTTCCTGTATCTGCAAGGAGTCTGGCTAAATAAGTCAAGCGGAGAGAAGTTACCACTCTCGTATAAAAAATCCCTAATCCACAGTGGAAGAGCAAATGCCAGGGATACGTGGCCAAGAGGGTGCTTGGTCTCAAGTATGCGAACTCTTGATATCAGTCGATCTTCAGTTCAAACACTTCAAAGACTTGCCCGTGCATATGGAGCTCCGTGTGAGTGGACATATTTTTGTCAATTAGAGGGATGAATCGGAAAGCCTCGCAAGAGGCGGAGAGGTTTATAGAAACTACAGTTTTAATTGGCCAAAAGAGGAATCCTGAAAAGATGGACGAGAATGCCTCGCGAGGGCGAACGGGTCAATCTTTAAGGGTACTTCTAAGGCGTTAGACCGTGAGATTCCGACAGGGATGAACAATGAATTGGAGGGGTTAATCGCTGTAGGAACTCTAGTGTTTATTGCCCCATGAAGGAATTCTGAAGAGGTGGACAAGAAACCTTTCAAGGGGTGGATGGGACAGCTTCGAAAGATACTCCTGAGGAAGAGGCTGAGACGGTAGCCCATATTGTGTTGTGACTGTGCAGCACTGGCTAGCATGGGCAGACACTTCTTAAGAGTAAATACAATAGTGGGCCTAAGCCTTAAACAAATGCTAGTAATTACTGGAGACTCCGCGATGAGGAAAAAGATCGACAGTCACCATATTTAGACTAAAATAATCGTAAATTAAAAATCGGTTGCCTGAAACCAATTCGAGGAAAGAATATCCCCCTTACATTAGAAAATATTGTATGTTGAGATAAAAAAGGTGTACGCCGGGAAGACGTACATATTTTTGATTAAATGAAAGAGAATGGATCGTATATTGATAAATGTTTTATTTAATGTCGGCAATTATGTATGGAATACAATATCAGATAAATGTCCGCCTCTGTTAGCCTCACAAATGCGTGCCCTTTTGAACACATTTTTCATTACATTCTCACACATTTCACGCGGTATTTTATCACGAATATTTTTTTTTGAGTTGCTCCAGCGTTTGTCCAGAACAGTCAAATCAGGCGACCATGGAGGCCAATCAACATCACCATTCCTTGAAATAAATTGTTGTGAAAAGAGGTCTCGCAGTAATTCCATTGTAATCCTGGCTGTATGCGATATGGCACCGTCTTCTTGAAACCATATGTTAGTCAAGCCCAAAGCATGCAGTTATGGCGTTAAAAAGTTTTCAATCATATCACGATATCGCACCCCATTGACAGTTACCGTTACGCCGTTTTCAGTTTAAAAGAAGTAAGGTTCAATGGTTCTTCCTGACCAAATTGCTGTCACTTTTAATGGATAATTTGAGGGTTTTCCATTGCCCAGAAGCGACTATTCTGTTTATGCCCATATCCATTCAAATGAAAATGTGCCTCATCACTCATTATGATTTTTTCACGAAAATCGTGGTTGTCATGGGCGAGCTGTAGCATCCTATTGGCATATGTACGGCGGCGTAAATGGTCTTCTGGAAGAAGCTCTTGTGTCAACTGAATCTTAAATGGAAACAAATGCAAATCATTGTGCAAAATTGTGGCCAAAGTTGTTCTTTGAAGAGCAAGCTCCTGAGAACGGTGTCGAATTGAGGTTGATGGATTGTTTTGACCACTTTCTTGAACAGCAGTAATGTTTTCACTCAATTTTGCACTACGTCGTGGTCCATGCTTGGGCCTATCAGCTACAGTCCCTCTTTCTTCGGAATCATTCACTACACGACAAACAGTGCGTCTTGTTGGCACGTTGTTTCTCCCAAAAATTTCACGTAACTTTCTCATCGTCACAGTTATCGATAATTGACTTTGATAAAATGTTTTAACGATTAAAACACGTTGGTTTGCCGAATATTTTCCATAATAAATTTGCCACGTCTCTACTTTTACGACTGCCAAACATGAACTGTCAAGACTAATGTTTACCAAAATGGCGGCAAAACAAAAAAAAAATAGAAAAATTTTAAAACTAGAGTGATGGAGTGAATATTTATGTAAAAGGCATTTAAATACAAATTTTTTTTAACAGTTGTTTGTTAGGTTTTTTCAAAATATGGCCGATAATAATAAAAAAATTTAAACATAAATATAAATTACAGATAGAATAGTAAAAGTTTAAAACAAAACTAGAAAAAGCAACGCAGCTAAAACATAAATTTTGATACTCTAAGCTAAAATACGGCTAGATTTAGATTCGAAAAAACTAAGCACGTTCTTGGTTGGTGATTCGATTTTAAATTAGCAAATATAAAGATCTCGAAGAAGGAATTAAACTTTCAGAAAATGAAACCGCTGACTGTATTTTTAAAATAGAAAATATCACACGTGGAATCAGAGTCGACCAACTAAGTTTGCCTAAACAATTGACAGTTCGTAGTTTCGATAAAATTTACCTATTCGGCGACTACGATGATTGTTTTAATTACAATTAGTGAAGAAATTCCAAAATAATTGTTGTTAGTAACTTCGAACAAAGCCTGTCGCAGGATGCAGGTTTTAATCGAGTTTGAATATAATAAACGTGACCAGGGATGACGGGAATTCATTCCAAATATCTATATAAAATTACACTGTGGGAATATCAAATCAAGAATTAGTAGCATCATTTCTGGAGGCTGTTTTCCTTAAACATTTGAAAGAAAATGTATTTCTTCCATAATTCTTTAAGTCGAATTTAAAGGACTCCATTCGGATTAGAATATTATTATTTATTACCATTGCATTTGCGAACGGCTACACTGTATGTCGAATATATTAATGGCAATGACTTGCCTTTTAACGACATCTTATTTTTTATTATGGATAACGACAAATTGTAATATTTTTTTTAAAAGACCTGGAAAAAGCTAAGTAACAAACACAACAGCCATAAATCCATAAAAATTTTACTATTAAACAAAGCAGATTTTCACTTTCTTTTGTTACAAATTAACATTTTAACGACTGAAGAAAATATAGTTTTTTACGTTTTGCATTCACACAAGGAGTTTTCTAAATATTATTCACGAGCACTTAAAATGCAGCAAAAAAAAATTATATAAGCAAAAAACTACATAAAAGAGAAATTCTTGTTTTACCGATAAATGTAAAGGAACATAAGTGAAACGAAGTAACTAAAGTATTTCGACAAGCCGAATCTAAAATATTCTACTGCAACTAAAACTGCTCGATTATAGTAAAAATTTGTGTAGCATACATTTAGATCAAACTTACTGGGCGAAATGTGTATTGCGTTTTTTAGAAAAAAGATTTCAATTGGATTTAAAGTAGACCAATATTTTAACCGCACGATAGTCATGTTTTCTTAAGTAATTGCGTTACTAAATTCTTGCACTCTTAGATTTTTAATTGTTGCCCTAATAATTTTCAGGAAACTGTTAAGAAGAAGAGAGCTAGATTCGGATGTGCTGAATCTTATATACCCTACACAAAAGTATGAACTACAGATTTTTGGACGTGCAAAGGATTTGTTCTTTAATGTTTGATAAAATTTAGAGTTTTCGGTGTCGTTGGTTAAATTTTATTTGTCAGATTAATCGAGACTTTTAATAACATTTTTAATTTGTATAATTTTTTTAATTTTTTTGGAATTGACCACTTGTTGTTTTTATACCTTTGTTAAACATCGATTTTGTTAAAATTTCGATGATTTTCATAAAATACTGATATTACAAAATTGTGTTGAAATTTAGATTTTTGTGGTAAATATTCAACATTTTATACATTTTCTTTTTTTTCGTAAAATTTCGGTTTTCATTTTTTTGGAGGAATTGATTTTCTTTTTTAGTTTTTTGAAATTTAAAGGTTTTTTTTAATTTTTAATTCGGTCGCACATTTAGGTCCGTATATTACTGGAGGCCTCGCGATGACAATTTCTATAAAATGTGAATTTTATGGCCCGGTGTATAAGCGTTGCCTTCCTAGGTTGTATAGTGCCGTCAGAAAGTTGATTCCAACATCGGAGAGACGGACATCGTTAATTGAACTTCCCTACCTATTAGGATCCAGGATATATATACTCTGTTGGATCGGAAATGCATATTGTAGAAATTACAAACGGAATGGCGATCCTAAAAATTATACCCTGTTCATTTTTGTGCAGGGTATATAAATTGTTCAACTAGAAATGGAAAATAATAAACCAAATGCAGAAACGCAACTAAGAAAAATAAAGTCAAAATTGGTTTTTTGCGTTTTTCTTAAAATTTTTATGTTTTGGTTTGAAGAAATTAAAGCTAAAGACTTTTTTAGATTTAGTAAAATCTGCAAAGGATTCTGGTGAACTGGCTTAAGCAATCAGCAAAATGCGCATAGGGATAAGCTTATTCTCCAACAAATAAATTGCAGTTTTTTTAGTTGAAATTGGATAACAGAATTGGCAAGAAGAATTTTTAGAAATTACAATGACAAAATCCCTTGATTTCAAGAAAATTTTAATTATATCTCAAAGGTTTACAATTTAGTTAAAGCTACTCAGAAATATGTTGTTTCCAAATGAAGGATTTTTTGCATAAGGGCCAAGATTGCAACATCTGTACGGAAAGATCATAAAACCAAAAACATTTTACAATATTTTTGAAAGTACAACCCGAAACTATGAATTTTCCAGGTGACTGACATCCTTTATACGTTTTAACGCTACGAATGAAATATTGCTTTGAAATTAATAATAAAATCGGCTACATAATTCGAGTAAGATGTTAAAACCTGCTACTTTTTAAACGTTTTTCGAAATACAACGTATATTTATTCGTATGTATGTACGTATGTCTCTCTGATCATTTCATACTTATTCGAATATTTAATTCGAGATGGTGGAGGTAAAACATTTACAAACTGCATATTTTTAAATTTCTTCTTTTTGTAAATGAAAGCTTTTTGCTTACATTTAGAATTTTGAAAAACAAAAGAAGTAAAAGTCTTTTTATAACCGCTCGTGCATGATATAAGTGAAGTTAAATAAAACATCTTTAAAAAGAAACATACACCAACACACACACACACACACAAAAGCCGTGCATTAGAGTGCAACTTGTAGAAATTTTAAAAAGTATAACTCTATTTACATTGAAAGAAATAAAAAAAAACGCAATTAAAAATTTATTGAAGACTTAAAGTCAGTAAAAACATTTTACTTATTTGCGTTTCGCAACGAGTGAAAATTTGTGTGCATGGATGTTCAAAATGAATAAAAATTGAAACACAAAGTTTAACTCGTAAAATTTCGTGTGAGAGAAAACAAATACACACATTACTAGTCCTATAACCACTATTTTCTATTACAAAATCGTTATGTGTTAACGTAAAATTAAATCTGTGCAGCCAACTTTCTACAGTTTGAAGGGCAATTGTGAGAACACCAATTCAATAAACAATCAGACAGCACGCGTTCGTCAAAAGAACGCCAAATAGACCTTGTTCGTGAAGGAGTGAGTGCAAGAGAATCTGAAGCAGCCGATTCCATTCAGAACACAACAACTTCTACTGCCACCTTCAACTTTTCCCTCCCTTACCAAATAACCCAAGACCACAAACAAGGCCATTTTATGCTAAGTGAAGCGACTATAAGAGGATTCTAATTTTGGATTAAAAGCATCTTTAGCGACGAGACGACGCCTTTTTAGCTGTTAACAAGCCAAATTGCTATATAAGCACATATCGCTCATTTACCTAAACAACGTCATAACTCAAAAAATGTTATTTCGAAATAAATGCAGTTGCAGTTTTCTATTTTCTCCCACTACCTACAAGAAATAACAAACGTGGAAAGTAGCAAAGACATAAAAGATTAAATTTATACACAATAAAAAGCATGAATGATATAACCAACAATTCTGCATCATTAACTCCAAATGTGCATTTGGATTTGCTGACGAACAAAATTGGCAAAAATTAGAAAGAGAAGAGTTAGGTTAAAAAATTGGTGTAATAATTTGTATCTCCAAGCTATGAACAAATTCAAATTTGGAAAACATTCTCGCAAAAAGACGTGTACATCCCTCGCATCCTTTTTACTCATCAATATATACCACAGAATTTGTGTAAAAATTTTCCTTTGCAAAAAATTGAACGTTACTGAGCACGCAGGAACAATTAAAATTTTTCCAAAACTATAAAAATGCGTAAAATGCATTTTTGCAACCTTATTCCTTTTTATTTAAATCGTTTTTCCTAGCTAAATCCAAACTCATTTCATTATAAAAACTAATTTTTTGTTCATTTGTTGATTAATATATAACAATTTCTTTGATGTTAGAATTTCCGGCAAAGAAGTTTAAGTTTTTATAAAAAGTTGGGTAAAAGTTTTCTGATGAGCTGGCTAAAGCAACCAACGAAATGCCGATCGAGAGTTGAATATTCCTCCTCCCTCCAAGCAAATAAATTCAATTTTAAACCTCGAGAGGCAAAAATTTAGAACTCTGTTCCAACTATAACATACTGAACAGGGTGAACCAAAATAGACTTTCTGAATATTTTGTTAAAATGAAATTTTTTTTAGTAAATTCTAATTTTCAAATTACTACAACTTTTTTGTTTGAAAAGATATCAAATCAAAATAAATTGTTTTTAATTATGCAGTTAGTTATCAGTGCTAGCAAAATAAAGCTGTTACGTATTTTAAAGTTTTTAAATTTTTTGTTTTAAAAAAGATCAAAATTCTTCAAAAATTTCGTGATTAATAGGGCATAACTCCCTCCCGTCAAACCACGTCAAAAAGATATTTCTCTGTATTATAGCTTAAAACCTCCCCTACAAACCTATATCCCATTATATGTGCGCAAGGTTGCGCCTGTGTGCACCAGAGGAATTTTTCTGACCGAAACGAAATTTTTCAAAAAAAATCTTTTTTCTATAGAGTTATTTTTGAAGTTATTTTAACTTTTTAACACAAAGGTAAAGCCAAATTTTATTCAAATCTCCTTGAAAGATGGCGTTTATAACTTTTGCGATGGAATCTAGTAATATACAAATGCACTATATTGCACCTATCTCTTTTTCAAAATCCAGAATAATGAAATATTTAAAAAGGAAGTCTTAAATAAAATACGTGAATGCACATGTTTATTATGGCATTCTTTCAAATGTAAGTTTTATTATCACATAGGTAAGGAAATGTAAGCTAATTCCTTGCTTAATTGAATAACACAATTTTGTACACAAAGGATGTGCGCACACACTGCATGTGATTATCTGCACCTGATTATTCTTAGTACCTGTTCATTTTTGCCACAAAGATTAGAATGTGTAGCTGCATGTTGGTAAAATTATTATATAAATATTTAAAAAAAATTGTTCCCGTATTAGTCTGAAAGTGTTCGCAAAACAAGATACGCATACTAATTGCATAAAAATATACGAACACACAAATTAGGGCAGAAAATTTCTATTTAACAAAAAAAAGACATCGAAGTAAATTTTAAAATGTGTCTAACAATGATTGATGGAAAAGTTGCGCAAGTTTTAACGGAAACAAAGTCGTCGTCAAGCTGCATTATATGTCTTTTGGCCATCAAGCCAATTAAATCAATCTCCAGCACAAGACGATAGCTTTAATGAAGCTTACGAATTTGGATTGTCGCCTCTTCATACTAGAATTCGTTTTATGGAGCATATTCTTAAATTGGGTTATGATTTGGAATTTGGTTCTACAGGCGAAACCATAAGATACAGTAAATAAAATGCAGAAAAAAAGACCAAATTCAAGAAAGATATCTTCAGATAGGCCTTATAATGGACCAACCTAAACAAGCAGAAGGAAATTCGAATGATAGAAATACTGCCAGAAGATTTTTTTCCGATCCAGAAAGTGCAGCATCTATCACAGGTTTAGATTATGAGTTAATAAGACGATTCAAAATCATATTACAAGTCTGAGCATGCAGCAGAAAGATAAATGCATAAAAATTTGGAGATTACGCCAATAAAAGAGCTGCACTTTACAATGAAAAATACTCTTGCAGATATATGTCTTCAACGGTTCATAAAATTTTGTATCATGGGGAACAAATCATTCAACATAATATGCTACCAATAGGAGATCTGTCTGAAGAAGAGCAAGAAAAAAGAACAAAGTCTACAGATTCTTTCGCGAACATAGCACAAGAAATATGTCTAGATGTTGTACTAATGAAGGCCTTATCACCATTTTGTTGTGTATTTCAGATCCATATATGTCCAACATTCGACAAAAATGGTAAAACAACTCCAGTCGAATTAAAAGAGGACGCTGAACAACTATTAGAAGATGAAAATCAATGCTATTTAGAAGAAATTTTTAATGTATAGTGGCTCTTTGATTTGAAAGTATACGTATGTATGTAAATTAATTCATATTTATTTTATAAATTGTTATAGAAATATTTAAAAATAAAATAAAACTTTAAATAAAATAAGATTCTTTCATTAAAACGTTTCGTTATTAAGAAAATTTTAACTTTTTAAAAATTTAAAATTTTTTTATTTCAAATGGCTGTTTAAAAAAACCAACCTTTGGCCCTTGTTGCTTTTAAGCTTAAACATATTACGGTGGCCAAAATTTGGCGTTTCCTGACAAGATTTAGTTTACAAAACTATTAATAATTATAATTTGTAACAATAAGAATAGGACATATGAAAACACTCCTCTTTTATACTCAAATTCAATTAATAATGGTAACGAATATTAAACCATTCGTAACTTCTTTTTTTATCGGTCGACTTTTATGCTTTTTATCAAAAATTAAAGTTTAATATCGCACCTACCAAACAAAAAAAAACCCATATCAAAATTCCAATCCAATCAAAAGTTACGGATTTTTGACCGCCTTCTCGCCAAATGTGCCACTGTGCGCTTTAAGGAATTCTGAGTTAAATTATACCAGATTTGTATTTGTTAAAGAATACATTTCACAGTTCAACTATAGGGAATCACTTAATCGAGCCATTAAGGACTCCTAGTATGAGCTTTCTTTAGATTATTTGAAATTACTTTAATTCACAAAATCCGTGTACTGGAAGCTACAGTGAACCAGGGCGGTAGCACCCACTATTGAATTGTGTAAAGAATTATCAATAAACTTAATATTAATTGTTCTTTTTATTAAATTATAAAACAATGTATTAAAAACACACACACGATTAGTTTAAAATATTTATTGATGTTTCCTGTTTCACTGTCAAAATCAGACTGTCCTGTAACAAAGATGAACAATTATATATAAAGAAAGAATTCAAAGGAAATAAATTAAATAAAGGAATTCAATTAGAGCTTAAAATTATAACAAAATAAAGTACGTAATATAAAAAATTTCTGGAAGCCTACATTCGGCCTTTCCTGATTAATCAGCGTCCTCGCTGAGGTAGCTAATGTCTTCTTCATAATTTCAAGGCGGACAAAAGCACCAGGGCTTTAAACCATCCGAGACATATATGGAACAATAATGACGATGTTTTCGTTTAGAGTAAGGCAAGTCTTCGACCACATACCGATCATTATCTAGCACTTTAGATATTTGAAACGGGCCCTTGAAACGAGGTTCTAATTATCTTGATATACCAGTGCTAGGAGCTTCGTGTTTGACAAGAACTAAGTCGCGAACAGTATATAATTTAGGTGTCGAATGTGCTTTATCAAACCTGGCTTTCGCCTTTTCACGATTGATGGCGATATTCTGTGCGGCAATTTTGCGCTTCTTTACCAGTTCATTGGTCTTCATGGCTATCAGTGTTTTGATATTCGTCTTGTAGCTTACATAAGCGACCTTTTTCCAAGACAACTGATTTGTGTACGTTGTTTTCCTTAGCAAGTACCTTATTCGTAATTTCCTGTAGCTTTTCATCTTGAAGCTGTATACTAAACAACCAGTCGCTTTCCTCAATATCCGCCTTATCTATTCGTAAAGTTGCTGGTTCAATTTCTTTCGGCTCTTCATTATTATGTCTCTTAAAACGAAAATGACTGTCCCCGACTACTCCTCTTACTTTTTCTTCACCAAAAATATTCTGCCCGATTAAAACGTCAACATCCAGTAAACTACCGTCCGCAACATAAAAAATTGTTTCCACCTTTATGTCGTCAACTTCCACCTCTGCTTTAATAAAGTGATGGAGCTTCCGTAATCCGCCGCATATTCCTTTAATTGTCAACGAGTAAGGCTGCAACTTGACTGAAATAGTCTTAACGACTCGCGAATCATGTTGCATTGACTACCTGTGTCAACAAACGCCATAAGTTCAACGCCATTTATCAATACCTTTCGAATAAATATATTATCATGTGTTCTCACCCGCAGTTCTGTGGTTCATTCCGATGGTGCACCTTCAAACAATCTATGCAACGTAGACGACGTTGTGGCTGTGGGCAACTGGATGCGAAGTGTCCTTCCTCAAAACAGTTATAACACTTTCCATCATTTTTTTTTACTAGCTCTACTGCTTCAGATTTTATCTTGACAACTGCAGGATCTCCTTTTGTTGAGTAAACTGGTGACACGCTGCTTTTCGAAGGCACGTTACGTAGATATTCGGAAAAGGTTTCGCGCATTTCACGTAATGATGAAAATCGGATTGCTGCAGTTGCTGATTGAAGTTCACGATGCTTTAAGCCGTCTCGGGTGTATTTGATTATTGCCTGGTCACTAAGCTGAAATTTGCGCCCGAGTGAGGATATTCTAAAACAGAAGTCTATAATTCCCTCGTTCTGCTCTCTTTGTGCACAGCTCATCTTTTTATGAATTTCCGCTTCGTTTAGTCTCACACCAAATTCATCGACTAATTTTGTAGACAACTCTTCCAAGTTCGAATACATATCGACCGATCCATCCAGCCATAATTTAGCCGATCCTTTTAATTTGCTGTAGACAGCTAATATCAGGCTCTTTTCCTCCCAACGGTAAGCAGACATAGCAGTATTTACTCGGTCGGGTTAAAATCCGGTATTGTCTCCGCTATCTCTCTTACTGAATAAGAGGCACGGCAAGCTGAATCGAATACCTGACTTCGTGTTACGTTTTCTTCTCGAGTACTTGACGATGCAGTCTCGAAACTTCTATCAAAAGTAGTCATTAACTGTTGCATCATATTGCGCAATTCGTCTATTTGATTTTGCATGTTTGTCTCGGGAATTGCTGCATCTACTTCGTCGGACCCTGTATCGACAATTAACCGTTGTATTAATTCGTTCTTATTACCCGTGCTCGGAAAATTACGATCGCGGAGTAACTGTTTTAACTGCTGAACTTTTAATTCTGAAATCTTAACCATTTATTAATTAGGGAAAAAAATCTTTATAAAGTTTTAATGTTCTACAACTTTCGTTAATTTATTTTTCGATTTTACGATACCATATTATTTTAAATTTTTAATTTATTTATTTTGGCGACACCGTTCTTTTTACTCTCCGAAAACTTATATTTTTCTGCGATTAAGAAAAACAAAAACATCTACATATGTACCGTTCATTTGTTTTTATCTGGAAATTGTTTTTCTTTTGCTTTCATTAAAATTAATGGTTTGTTTACATTTTTCAACACCAACAACTATTACACGGTCAGGCGCTTGAGGCTTTGTTTTTGTAAATTCTCACACAAGGCAGTTTATATTTTTATGAACAGATCCCTTATTTAGCGAACAGCCGACATGTCACCATGCATTCCACAACAAATTAGACAGTAAATTTCAACAACTTAACAAAACAACAATAACATTATGTTTTTAGAAAACAGTTGCTTCTGCGCAAACAATTTTCAATATTTACACAACTGCGTCTGCGCACATCACTCTTTATTTAATGTATTTGTCTGGCGCCACAATCTACAGTTTTTCCGTTTTTACACACTTATGTACTTTAAAGAGTTCTTTATCCCACTTCTGAACTAAAAACACGCACACGATTAGTTTAAAATATTTATTGATGTTTCCTGTTTCACTGTCAAAATCAGACTGTCCTGTAACAAAGATGAGCAATTATATATAAAGAAAGAATTCAAAGGAAATAAATTAAATAAAGAAATTCAATTAGAGCTTAAAATTATAACAAAATAAAGTACGTAATATAAAAATTTTCTGGAAGCCTACAGTATTTTTAATTAAAATTATTCAAATGGTTCTGATTACATAAACGAAAAAACTGATAGCGTTGGTGTAAATAAACTTTTAAACGGTTTCTAAAAATATCAAGGCGTAAATTTGTTTTCATCAATATCCTCAGGAATAAAATTTTCAGCAATTATTTTATCTTTGCAAAAAATACATTCTTTCCACATGCAGTTTATGAAAAAAATATTTTAATTCGGGCGACATCTAGTGACCTTAAAATGAGGAAATCAAAAAAATGGTTTAAGTTATTAAGTTGGCTAATTAGGCAAGAATCCCACCCCATTACTTTTGCAATAATGGGAAGTATTTTTTTTTTCATCGTGCGCCTCCCCCAACACAAGACTCAGCAGGCGATAGTGTACGAGTATTAACAAAAATTTATGTGAGGCATCCTTGGTGTGAAGTTTATGAAAACCAACTTTGATGAGACCACCACTGGCAACGGCAAGCGCTATAGATGACATTTATCGAATTTATTTTGGATATTGTGTATAAATGAATCTAAGATATGTTAATATCTTGCGAAGGTAACGAGAAATGGTCATTAAGATCATACGATTAAACCCAGGTTGACCTTATCTTTGGTAGTTTTCTGAAGTGGTAGGTCTGTGATAATAAGCTGCATTTAAGATTTTACCTCCCGGGTCCTCTATGCCATATGTCTTTCAAACAACAACAACAAAATTTAGTACCTCACAAACAGCTTGATACATTGTATTTAATTTTTGGCACGCCACTACCGTAAACCCCTTTAATATTTTTCAGTCTTGGGGCTCATTACATAACTATCGGAAAATAGTTATTTAAATAAAAATGAATGTTTGATATCAGACGTATGGATATTACTGCAGAAATTAAATATCACATTTTTGAAGAGTGACTGTCGGGAGAACTGACGCAATTGATTATTCTGTTTTTATTTAAGAATGATGATGGACAAAAATTTGTGTCCACTAGCGCACGAACATTCGATGATTTCGAATTTATTTCAAATATTTTTGCTTAAGCTGGCGGTACAAGAAAGTAGACCACCTAGTTTAATCCAGACTATAGAGGAACACCAAATGTTGTTGCTTTTAACATAAAACCTGATGATGTGCTCATTTAACACGCAGAGCTTGCTGGTACTCATTATCCTAAAAAGTCATTTGTAGGACAATCTCAAACTTTGTTAACATAAAACCCATATAATTCTTTTATAACGAGTTTGAATGATTTCTAGTACAAACCGTATTTGCAATGAACAGTTTACATCCTAAGCACTACTTGTCGCTATCTGTTACTAAGTGCTCCAAGAACTTATTGTCAATTTATCTTTTTAGAACGGATTTGCATTTTTTATCCATGGAAATCATAACAATATAAAATGGTTTTGTTCAGCTCCTTGTCATACTTGTTTGAGGAGTATGTAAATGGAAGTATGTATTCACATTTTACATACAAATATCTGTGAATCATTCCATTATTTCTTTTTAGCAGACATAAATCAGTATCAAATGCGGAGAAAGGAGAATTAGTAACTCAGTGGCAACAAAGGAAATGTTGCAATATGAAAAATGTTAGCAAATTTACAATTGTACTAAACGTCGATTATATGGATGAGATTATTTTTGCAAACTCTGATGCATGTGCACTAAAATAGTTGCTGCATATTTTGCATTTAAATAGTAAAATTAAAAATGTTCAAGAATCGGAAAGGTAATTTTAATAAAATTCTTAAATATTTTAATACAAGGTGGCCGAAAATTCTCCGTTTACAGTTTTGGAATGATAGAAAGAAAATGGTGGGTACTTTTTTAAATATTTATTTGAACGTTTAAATACTATTACATACATTATGTTTAGAAGATGATGTCAATTAAGATGTTATTGATTACAACTTTGGCTCATTATATGATATCCTCAATGATTTTTTTTTGCCTGTGGTTAGAATTTCGTTTAATCTTATTATTTAAGTCTTTAGCAGACAGCAAATAGTTGGGCCAGAATTGGATTCGACTCAACTAGTAGGCCCTTAATTATTTTTAGTTTTACTTAACTTAATTAAGCTCAACCCTCGCGCCATCCACTGGTAGTGAAACCACTAGTGTAGTCGTGCCACGCAGAATTTTTTCCCCCTGACAAGAGAAGCTAGTGAGTAAGGTGACGCTATACCTCCGGCAGTAAGCGATTGGGTAAGCATTTTATTGCGGTCGGAGTTGAGTGAGCAGTGGAGATCTCTTAGCTTCGGGCCAGAATGTTATTCGCCCCGACAAGAGAGTCAGCCCTTGTCCCCTCACTTAGAGCAGCAGCCAGACAAAAAGAGTCCCACCTGAAGGAGAGGCACAGAGCTTTTGGTATTGTCAGAATATTATTCGCTCTGACTAGAGAAGCGAGAGCGAGAGGCGACCGTATTCCATTGGGGCAGAATTTTATTCGTCCCAATTGGTTTAGGCGCACCGTGAGTAAATAAACTCCCCGACGGCCAACGATTGAGCCAGAATTTTATTCGCCTTAATCGAGAAAGAAGATTTCTCTTACCTTCGGGCCAGAATTGTGGCTATATTTTCTGTGAACGTCGGATGGTGTGAGAAGCTAATAAGTGTACCAACGAATATGTCAATGGGCACAGACGGCCTAACGGGTATCTCGTGTCGTGCTGTACTTAGTTATTTAAGTTGAATAATAAAGATTATAACATTTATTGAACACGCTAAAATAAACTGTTCCGTCCTTTCCTTTCTGCTCTTGAAACCGCGAGCTCTACTCTAGCTAGCTGGCAAAACACGTCGTTACAATGGCGCACATGATATTAAACTTCCTGGAAATATCGCCCTCGGGCGATATAACAATATTCTGTCATTCTGGCATTGTCAAAATATCCGCCGGTCCGTTGCAATGTTGAATGGATTCAATTGGTATAATTTTCAATGAGCTTGCCGCTTAGCTACTACACAATGTGAACGATGGTCCATTTTATTTTGAATGTGTGGATAACAGTAGAATAGAAAAAGCCGAGTGAAGTGAACTTGCACGATTTTGGCTGCCTATTTATGTTACCTCCTCAAAAGATAATCGTACGTTCATATCGCTCATGTAGAATGTGTCGTCATTGGTATTTAGTGCTTACCATTTTTAAATGGCCTGCCATTTGGTGATACTCATGTGAATTTGCGCCATCTCATGTTATTTCTTAAATGCACCTCGTCGCTTACCATCATTTTTCGGCCCAAAATGGGCTTCTCCTCAAAAATTTCCAATCTAATATGGGAAAAATTAAATAATAGATGCTTACTAATTTCGAGCTACTGGATCAGTTAGACTTTGTACAGGCCCAAGTCCGAACACAATATTCACTAAGCTGAAAACTACAAAATGACGACTTCTTGTGCATGGTGAGGAATCGAATGACTCCTTCACGGACCGCACCCATATTCTCGACTATGTAGCATTTCTTTGATGTGCCGATGTGGCCTTTTTATTTATCGTATTGTTCGTAACAACTTTTTCCCGTCTGTGGCATATCTAAAATCAAGTTTTATTATTTAAACCAGCACGGTCAATCGATTGGGGAAAAACAACAGATTTAAAAGATGACATCAAAACAACACCGTGATCGGCAAATATGGTCCACATTAAAAGTAAAAAAAGTAGAAAAAGTCAGTGTTTTAACTAAATTCTCCACTTTGCAACAGAAATGTATTCAAATATCCTTTTACGAGATAAACGAGCATTCAGCTTTTACTTCAGAGCTTTTTTGCTTGCTTTTCTTTTTGATACAAAAACAATAAAGGTGAAGTATATTTTTTATGCGCAAGTTTTATTAGAGTTATTCATGTGGAACAAATATCCCTTCATTATAATGATTTTAAATGACTCTCCTTTCAAAGAAATTGTAAATAAAGTATTCTGTTACTCACCTGAAACGAAGCGGTAAATGCTGATATGACCTCGTAAGTATGCTCCCATGGATGAAGGGGCTCAGGGCGAAAGGGCGTTAAAATATATTGCAAACCCAATAAAGGCACCAGTAATAAAGTGGCACTAAAGCAGATTAAAAGAAACGGTAAAAAAGAATTCCATTAAATTTTAAAATTTCATTAAAATTTAAAATTACTTTAAGGTAATTTTTCCAAACATCTGGCTGGTGAAATCGTAATGAGAGAGAAAACGAAGCATTCGTATTTATAACTCACCGAAATGCCTGGAGCACTGTACGTGATGGGCCACAGCTGTTTTGTAGGCCGGCTGGTGCTTTCATCTTTAATAAAACAACACGAACTATATTGCACAGGAATAATAAATTAAGGAACATTGAAATGCAAACAGGTACAACCAAGATATTATCGAAATTTGTTGAATTCATCCAACAGCTGTGCACAAACAAAAAATAAATTCCCAAACTATTTAAAGTTAGCTATCACACTTACATGATGTTATCGTTGGGAGATCCCAACAAACCACGCGCCAAACCATAAACAAAAATGACAACAGCTGGTGAGCTCCAACCGAATGCTATTAGCCATTTAACCAACCTCTTCTCCGATATGAATGCAGACACTAAAACTGTATGCAAATAGAAACCCTCACACAGCATCCAGGAATAGTTGGTCAAAAGAAAATACTGCAGTATCACATGCAAAGCCACACAACTAGGCTGAAAGAGAACATCATCATTAACGTGTTGGTTGGCAGCAAATAAAAATTAAATTGAGAGAAAACATTAGCACTAGCAACAAAATTATATATGTAATTAAAATGTAGTTGTGATTGTGAACTTAAATTGTTATCTTAATCGCATTTGCGACCACCTTTTACACTTATCATTGTTCCTTTGTTTACTTTATCTCACAAAAGTTTTCACTTACCGGATTCTGATGCAGCATTTCTGCGTCTGGCATCACAACCATATACCACACCAACCACAATGAATTATTAGCGGCAAACGATGCAAATAGATTCATGTGCAACGTTATACGAGCACATTTTAAGGATCTGCAATTAAATAAAAGAATTGAAACTTCAATACTTTTGTGCAGATTCAAATCGTATAAAATTGGCTTTCAATAGTTTTTATACTGAAGAACTCAGTAAGTTAACTACTCTTCACCCAGGAGTAGGGTTTGAAGTATTTTTGTTTTAATTAGATGGCACTAAGGAAACCTAACACAGGTGCAGGCTGACTTGAGTAGATAATTTCGTAGTTAATCGATTACACCAGCAAATTATCGATAAAACCCCTTTTTTTGTATTTCGTGGACAAAATAATTCTTTCGCACATCTAAGCAATTTCCATCCGACTAATGCGTTGCAAAATGGTCGAACAAATGTAATTTTTTTTTAAATTTTTAAAAATTTTGCGATTTTTTCCAACACGGTATTTTAAATCCTATTGCTGTATTCTTTTTCCTTAAATGCGTATTTAGTAGCATGTGAAATAAAATATAATTTGTTACGATCGAAAAGACATATATTAAAAAAAATTTCTATTGTAATTATACTGAAGGTATAATGTTGAATTATTCTAAGAGTATGAATACTTTGCAGTGCAAATACTAATATAAGTTAAGATTTAATATTTTAAGATTTAATTTCTCTACACAAGCGTAAATATGTAGTGGCTGCATTTAAGCATAAAATATGCGATAATCGAAATCAGTTTTCTTCTTAGATAAGACAACAGGCTGTAATTAACACGTCCAACCGCTATTTTTTCCGCTCGTATTGCGTTAGTAGTTGGTACGAGTTCGAATATAATTGTATCGTGCGCTAATCAGGTATTTATTTCGTTACTAATTTACAAACATTTACTTTTCTAACGCAGAATTCACATCAAATGCATAATTTAAAATTTTTTTTATGCTCCTGTCAACTACTTAATAGTATTCCGACAAAGACTTTGCTACCTCAATCATCTCTTCAGCATGTTAAAATTTAAAAGGTTTAAATGAAATTCTGTGTGTTAGAAATATATATGGGATTATCTAGGCGTTAGCTTGTTTGGGAGTGCACAGTAAAAAGTTTTAGTTTAATTTTAATACGGAAACCGGTGTGTATATATAACAAATCCTAAAAAGTATTAAATGTTTTCCATTGTATTATTCTTATAAATAAATTGAACGAGAGACAGTGATAGAGAGAGAGGGAGTCGTTTTCTCTTTTATTTTTCAAAGCATCAAATTAATACCAAGATATATTATTCTTTTTTTGGAGTTACAATAAAACCGAAGAATTATTATTTTATATTTGAATAGGAAAATAATGTAATACTACATTGAATAAGTTCTACACCTGACCAATATAAATAAATTTAACAAAATGAAATTAAATTTTTCTTAAGGAAACTAACACCTGGCAAATAGTAATTAAGCGTGGATGCCTACGAATTCTTTGAAAATGCATAGAGCAGGGAAGACATATTGTGCCTAAGAAGTAGGGCGCTGTGATATATACTTATATGAATAACATGAGAAAAATTCATGTTATTTAGTGGAAGCGGCTGAGATGTATGCTCAACACCTAACGCGCTAACTACTTAAGCCACTGCCTTTAAATTTAATTGCTGTAAAAAATAACCGTAATATCACTGCTCATATGTATTACTTAAAATGATTACTTTAACACCTTTGTCGGTTTTAATTGTAGAAGAGAGAGAGATAGAGAGAGAGAGAGAGAGAGAGAGACAGGCTTAAATCTTTTTCAGGCGTTGTTTTTAAAATCAACAGCAAAGTTCCTGAGAGAGACGGATATTTCTAATTACTTATTACGTACTGCTTTTGAACTTTGAAATATAAAAGAAAAAAATCTTTTTCTTTTTAGGCATTACATTAAAATTGAAAAAATATGAAAACATTTCTGGTGCCTGTTTTTTTATAATTTTAGTATTATTCTACTCTAAGAAATCATTATAAATATCGCACAACTGTTACTGGTGTTAAAACAATTCCGTGAACAATTTTACCAATTTGCAGATGGTTTTACATATAAACTGCTCCTAATTCCTAAATAGTTTAGTTTAACATCTTGAAGTTTTAAAATTAAACCAACACTTATACTGTGTGGACAATACAGTTATTTCATTTGATATTTAAATATTCACAACAAAAGTAATAAAATAAAAAATAAAAATAAAACCTATCGTAAGCAATCAACCAAAATATCGTTGAAAGACATAACAATACAAAAGGTTACACAGAACAGAACTGCTACAGATGGTCACTGTACGTATGATGAATATTTTTATTATATGAAGCATACGTAAGGAGCATTGAGCACGAACTGCTTTCATATAGTCAAGGAAGTTCTTTGTAACATTATAATATTAAAAGAGTGTGGTTATTTATTACATATTCAAGAAAAAATTAAATAAAACAATAGAGTGTTGGCCTTATTTAAAATAATATTAAGGAGTACTGTTTAATTTTCATAATACTATTTATTAATACATATGTCTGTTTACGTGTTTGGATGCAACTTCCATTGCCATACGGAGTCTTTTAAGCCGTTATTGAAATAAAGAGTGAGAGAGAGAGAGATTCAATAAAACCTCTGTAACTGCAATTAATGTTTACATTTATAATATTATTGTACTATTTTTCGAGATTTCCTCTAAAAATTTCTATGAATTGTATATTTTTTGTTCAATTGAAAAGATGTTATTTTATGCTAAAAATTATATCATTTAATTAAAATGCAAACCTCAGTTATTATATGATTTGGGTGCTTGAAAATAGGCTTTGAACTTTACAAATTTACAAAACAAATAAAAGTAGCAAATTAGTTTTTGTAATAACAGCAGAATTGTAGCTATCAAATAAGTGCCACTAATTAAATTGATTTATTCAAAAACTATTGCGGACTTCGCTTTAGCGCAACTGTCGATTTCTCTACATGAATGTGGCCGTTTTAACAAAGCAACAAATTTAAGGGCTGTAATTATTAAGAACTATGAAATAGCATTAACTTTAGTACACTTTACTTAGCTACTACTTAGGTGAAATAAAAATATTCTACCGTAATTGGGCATAAATAATCAGGAAGCGTAAGGGCATGAATTGCAGCCTGAAGTAATCGTTTCTAAACGACTGTTGTATCTTGCGTAGCTGTATAGTTGTTTTAACAATTGTATATATATATATATATAATATATATATATATATATATATATATATATATATATATATATATATTAATAGAATTGTATCATCATGCATGGGAACTTGTGATTAAAAATATAGTACAAAACAATTTTTACATAATTTGTCATTTTTATTTAAATTTGATGAATTGGCGATATATCAGCATTACAACTATGACCCATTGGAGCAAAGTCAAGTAAAGATAGCTGTCAATACATATAACGCAGATGTTCATTATTAATCCCGGGCACGGGTGTTTGATGAATTTTTTTCGAAAAATGTTGAAAATTTTGGGGAAAAAACAATGGTTTCTCAATTAAAAATTAGCTTTAAACTAATATACAAGAAAATATAATACTTTTCTGAAGTTCAACGGCTTTATAAAAATAAAAACAGGTTTGAAAATTGAAAACTTCCTAATCATTTTTGTATATATAAACTGTAAAATTAAGGCAGTATTCGTAAAAACTTGCAATAGACATATAAACTATTAATAAGCAAATTTGTATTTAAAAACGCCTATTATAGATGAATTTTATTTTAGGACAGTACACAATTTAATATAAAAGTAATACTATATTCGCATACGTACTCAGACTGAATTCGATTCAAGAAAAGTAGAGAAGGTAACAAATCGTCAATCGTCGTTTTGACGAATTCGCTCTCTAAAATCATCAAAATGACGTATATTTATAGCAAACTTTCCAATAAGTTAACGATAAGACCTATAACTTGATAATATGTACAAGTGATTGGAACAAAAATGTTAAAATATTAAAAATATATGTAAAAATAATATGAATAAAGTAGTAAGATGCGAAGGAAAAGATTTTGTTATGAGTTTATAAGGGCATATCGAGTTCATCAAAAGATAATCGTTCAAATTGCAAGAAGAGTGGACTTTGGCTATATGGTTCATATGGTAAGTTTTGTTTTTTATAATACATCAGCATTGTTAATTTTTCAAATAATATTATATTTTATACTTTTCCAGTAAAAATCGTTAAAAATAAAAGATTTAAAACTACCAAAATATATTTTTTAACTAATCGCGTTATTTATATCTTAATCATAGGAATTATTATTTCACCAAATTTTTTATAAAAATTTATAAAACTTATTGCGATTGAGTGTTTAATTAATTTAGAATTGCTTAACATAAATTTGTAGCTTTTCGCGAGTACAGTACATTAAAGTAAGTGAGAGAGCTATATTCGGCTGTACCGAATCTTATCTATCTTTCAACCAAGTTTGAACAACTAAAAGCTGAATACAGATTATTCTCGGTGCATTGGATTTTTACGATCTTTCATTTTGGGCTTCAAAATCTCACATTCGATCGGTTAATATATGAAATATTTTTTTCAATGTAGAGTCACTTAATTTATTTATATGTTTTACCTTTTCTCTCAATGCTTATAAATTTTAGATAAATTCCCAATTTTTTGGTCATTTAAAGATAATAATAGAATTTATTTTTTTAATTTCAAATTTTAGACCAAATTTAAAAGTTTTGGTGCAATTGTAGCCTTTGCGTAATATCAAAATATGTCTTGTTTTTAAAATGTAGGTCTTTTTGAATTTAAATTTGTTTCTGCCATTTATTCCCAATTTTTGTGTAATCAAGTTTTATTTTAATAATTTGGTAACTTTCCATTTTGTATTAAATTTTGTTTTAAATTCCCGACTTTCCTCTAAAATTCCGAGTTTTTGTTCGATTTCCACTTTTTTGATGAAGTTTCCATTTGTGGCTGTAATTGAAATTTGTTGGTGCAATTTGTGATTAAATTTCCAAACTAAATTCTAACCTTTGGTAATTAAAGTTTGTCGGTAATTTTTTTTAAATATTTAAATTTTTGATGACTTCCTGAATAGTTTCTAGTTGAATTCTAGATTTTATATTGTTTTTAGATTTTAATTTGTTGGGCAATTTTCTGGTTTGGAGATAATTTTTGGTGAAATTAAAACCTTTCGGATTTTTCAGTTTAATTTTCATTTTTAGTAATAAATATTTTTTTTTATGGTCTTAAAATTTTTGGCGAACTCTCAATATTTTACGATATTTTTTTATAGTTAAAAATCTTGGTGAAATTGCGACGTTTTTAATAAAATTTGGATTTTTTGTGAAGTTTTGAATTTTTAATGCACTTTCATTATTTTTGTGGAATTTTGTGGTGAAATTTAAATTTTTTCGAATTTGTGGTAAAATTTCAGATTTTAATAAAATTCGATTTGTGGATTTTTTTTCTTGTGATATTTCAATATTTCGTAAATTTAGTTCTGTGGGTAATTTAAATTTTTATACATATTTTGATATTGTGGCGTTCTTTTAAATTTTGGTGATATCCCCAAGCGTTGTGAAATTTGGTCAATTAGACCTCAACTCGGAACCCGATAGTTACGAACGTTTAGCATTTTATTAGGTAGAGAAACACACAAATGGTATTTAAGACATTCCTTTAATAAAGACAATAATATAAATAGTCTCTTCGTCAACAAGTCAAAATTAAAGGTTGATAAAACAATTTAAACTAGTTTTTAGCAAACTAATTTAATTTTTTAAATAAAGCTTTGCATCTATTCATCTTACACATCTTGTTTGGCAGAGTTTTGACTGTTTCTAAGTAAATTACAAATATTTCAGTATTTGATGTACACATATCCATTTGAAGGATTTAAATTTAAAAAGGAAATAATCTACATTCATACTGTCATGCAGTGGTAAGCTACATTCCTACTTATTTAGTTTGGTCCAGAGAAAGGACAACATTTGATGGATAAAAAAACCGCAATTGAAAAATACATTTCCTAAATGAAGGCAAGAAACTCAGTTGGCTCCGGTATTAACAAATGCTAGTGTAAAAAGGTTAATGACCGAAAGTATACATTTATATGTTTAAACAAAAAAGCCTTCTTTTGGCAGGCCTCCAAACATTATCTATCCACTGGTTTGCTTTGCAATAAAAGAGTGTTGGCACCATTTTTAATTATCTTAACATAATGATGAATTTTTAAGAAAACCAAGCAGAAGTAAAAGTAAACGAAATAAGTTGGGATTTTTTGCAGCTACAATAGTGGCAACAGAATTTTAAATTTGACGCACAATAGCCGTGCTATTTGCTAATATTTTTAGAACAATAAAAGCTTTTCAAGATTATCTGCGTAATAATAATTAGTAATATTTAATTATAAAAATATAGTGTTTGAAGTATCCGAATATTCTAAATCGTATTTAAATCTAAACATTTAGAAATCCATTGGAAATAAATTATATTGTAAGATACTAAGTCACCGCGTATATAGCAAGATTCATTTACTTTTAAATGCACAAATTGAGAAAATATAACTGTCTGGCAACACTCAGAGAGAGAAAACGCAAACCTGCCAAAGAGAATATGATCAAATCCATGATATTGACAACAACAATGATAATGACAACAAATCAAAATAATTCCTGCAATGCAATTAAAGTAAATAGAGGTATTTTTTAAATTAAGTCTTTTGATCCCGATCAAGGTCTTAGTCGATAACAAACTTAAATTTTTTGTTAACAGTAAACTATTTTTTGTTGGAAAACACAAGTTAAAAAGTCGGCCTGCTCGTCGAAAGCTTTTATTTTTAAAACAAGTGGCAACATTCTACGCTTCAATTCACCAATAATTAGTTGTGTTAATCAATATTTGTTTTCGCGAGTTATTTACTAAAACCCCTAACTCAGCGTTAAAGTGGAGGTATTTCCTGTTTGCAACATTTAAAATTTTAAAACTAGGAATACGTATAAACGGGGTATATGACATTATATTCAGTTGATTCGCATTCTACTAAGCTTTTACAATCCTTTCCGTACGTTTCGAAGTTATTAAAATCATAAAATTACTATAACAATAAAGGGTATGTGTGTTATTGCCTATTTCGACCCAAAAGAAATAACGATTTGTACTTGTAATTTTCGTGCTATTTATTGCGAAGGAGTGAAAATTGTTAATACTCTATTGTAAAATAAAAATCCCATTCGAAACATCAAGTCTGTACTACGAAAAATAGAAATTCATTTTGTGAAGTGAAATCCTGTAACACGAAATTATGCCTCAATTATGAAAAAAGTGTTCGAATTTGTTCGAAATCTATTTTGTAATCAAATCAAATTAAACTTAAGAGTTTTGGTTTTAATAAAATAAGTATTTATGAATATTGTCAATAATTTTATTATTTGTGTTCTATAAATTTATTTTTCTTTGGGCTCTTTCTGGACTCGAATCTTCAGTTTATTGTTATAATAACGAAGGCAATTAAAATATTTTCAAGACAAAGTAAAGTTTTTTTTTTTGGGATCCTGGCACTTAAGTTAAACATTTTTTTTAAATCGAATTACAGTGTAACCCCCAAGATCTCTTTTTAGTAAATCCCCGGATTTACTAAAAGCAAGAGCTATAGTGAAACTGATGTGAGTTTAAATATTGAAGTATATGTATATCCATAATATGTTTGGGAACGAAATATATACCTACACTCGTATATGAGAGTTTCAGAACGCATTTAATTTGAATTACTTTTCCAAAGAAATCCCATGAGTAATTGAGTCGATAAATTTTCTCTAACAACAAGTAAAGAGATTGGTGATATTCACAATCACACATCGAAATGAAATGCTCCTACAAGAGGCACACTCTCGAAAGTTGATTTAATTCACACAGATGTTGTAGAAATATTGTTTGTTTGACGACACTCACGATTATTAAACTTCATCTCTACATAATCATAGACCCTATTTAAGAGCAGCAACGGAAAATAACTTTCACTTGCTTAAGATTCATAACGAACTGAAAATTGTGATATCTTTTAATTAACTGCAAATCCTACACCCAAAGATTATGCAGCTTTGTTCAAATGTTGTGAAAAAGTTTTTGTAATTGTTGTTGTTGTTGTTGTTGTTGTTGTTGTTGTGATAGAACTCAATATTATTGTCCTTAACGCAAAGTGCTCGTTTTAATAGAACATTTTGATAGACGAATAGAAGAAAGTGTTGATGCATGAAATTTTGTAAGAAATTCGGGATGTGGTAATATATAGACGTTTTGTTTGACTTGATCTTTAATTATGTTTTTAATTGGCTTAATAATTTTACTGCATAGCAGTCTTTTAAAAACATTAAATTCCGTGGAGTACATGACGGCTTTTAATGTTTAGAAGTCGCTGAATTCGAATCTGGAGTCAGAATAGGATTTAGTTGCAATGCTCGCAGCAAATTGTTGAAGTGTGAAGCAAGACGACAGAATAAGTCTGATAAATTTAATCATCATTTTACTTTATTTTTTTAATCCATTTTATAAATAAAAATATAAAAAAAACATGAATGTGTATGTTTACTTCCTCACAATCGGTTTGATATTAAAATAGATATAAAACATAAAGACATACATTGCTTTAATTAGTAATCCATGCTTGGATGAAATTTGAAAATATTCATTTTCCTGTTCCATTTGTCTTGATTGTTGGGCTAAAGAAAGGTTAAAGGGAGAAGTTAAAGTGGACACAAAATTAGTAGAAAGACACAAATAATGTTGGTAATGTGCGAAGCGGCATAGAAAAAGCTTTCCATTCTGCAAGTTGTGTAATAAAAATTTAATTTTTTACTGTAAACAAAACCAAACTGTATCAACCAAAATTTAATTCCTTAAAAGAAATGGTGGAAAACGAACTTAAGCCTAACAATGAGATTAACTAATGTTAATACACGTTCTTTATAACTAAACTAAAAAATTTCTATAAAGTTTTACAAAAATCTCACAATTTGCAAGGATCATTCGGAGGGAATAGATCCCAAAGGAAAACAATTTTGTCCTCGAAAAAGTAATAGGGTTCGATCATATAGATTGAACATCTTCCTCTGTTATGAAACCCTACGGTGTTTTCCCACTGCCAGTTAGCAACTTAATTAAATAAAATAAATTAATTAAATTTAAAGCAGCAATCAATCGAAACCTTTAATAGTTGAAAATATATTTGTTTGTGTGTATAAGTTTTTAATTTATTTAATAGATTCCTTTAACGTAGTTAATATTTTCCTTAGCATTCTTGATTATTTTTGTAAGATTTCAAATTTGATCACACACAATTATTTTGTAAAGAAAATGTCCAATATAAAAATTAATTGACAAAATATTTAATTCCTCCTAAATTATCTTGCAATTAAAAATCTTGTAAATTCGTTTTTAAATCCAACACTTGACACCCACAATATAAACGACGGACATTTGTGCCACTGACTTCGCCTACATTTGGTAGTTTTGTACAACAGTTCATGTTATTGTTTTATTTGTAATTTTTAAAGCTGATTATGCCCTTTTTTTGACCTTTTCTCCAACAAGACCAACACGTTTCTCACGGGATGTAACTACCCGTAAATTGTGGTGCTCTAAATGAAAATGAGAAAATAGAATATGTGCGTGGTTTGTGAACAAGTACGATGTGTTTGAATTTTGCGAGTATAAATGGATGTAAAATGGATCCCACATATAAAATATTAAATACACTCACACAGTCTTTAAATGTTCTGTATGTGTGTATGAATGTGTGTGTTTAAATGAGATTTTCTGCCGTACCAGCAATGAAGGACAAAGATATAAAGGCATTTAGGGCAGAATCAGAAGCAACATACAAATTTATGAGTGACGCCAACATAGGTGTCCATTCACTTTAGCTTGATTATTTGTAACATAAGGGTGGTTGCAATAGAAAAACATGCAACTTTTGCTTAAGTAATTAAAATTTCTATTACACGTCTAGTGCTCAGTGCAAAATTAGTCCACCTTATTAGAAGATAAACTTCTATTTTACCTACATGAGTTAATGGATAATGCTTACTGCATTACGGCCAACACAACCAGCAGTAAAGAACGAACCGAGATGAAACAAGAATACTTCGCTCGTAGTTGGCAAAGAGATAATTTCTATAGTTACTTTGATACGTTTGACTCAATACAATATGTGTTTAAGCATACCATGTTACTACGTCATACAATCCATATATTTAATCTGTTACCCACTTCTGAGAGATACCCTTCGCACTTAAATTCCGTTTCAATACTGACAAGAACATCCAATTACACTTAGTCGGTAGAATCTTGCATATCATCGTAAACTTCTCATAGCAAATATAAATTCCCCCCCCCCCCCCCCCCCCCCCCCCCCCCCCCCCCGGAAGACTGTTTAAGATTATATATCGCTTTCTATTGACTGACTGCACATCCGTAATATTTACTACGTTTCTTAATACAGAAACGCAAATAATTTTAATATACAATTCTGTTAGTTTACTTAAGAATTATAAACTTTAATCCAAAATAAAATAAATTTGATAACAGTCCATTCAAAAAGACCATGGGATGACACATAGATGGCGTTACTAAAAATTTTCCCATATGATTTTTATCTAGTACTAACATTCGAACGACACGTGTATAAATTTAACAGCAATCTGACTATTGATTCGCGAGTTATAGCATTTTGTGTGAAGTAACTTTTGTTATTGAAAACAAAAGTGGAAAAAAATAATTTTGAGTTTTCATAAAGCATTGCATTTTGATGAAAAAAAATACAGTGGAAACCAAACAAGGGATTGATAAACATTTTCCGAACTCTGCTCCATTGAGAAGTGGAATAAGTCCAATGACAAAGTAATCGCTGAAACTGAGACCTATTTTCACGAGAAAAAGAAATCGTACTTTAAAAGTGATATCGAAATGGAAAATTGAAGGCAACTATGTTGAATAATAAAATCGAGTTTTGTCTTACTTATCCTACGGACTTCTTGATTGAACTGTTATATAGAGTAGATATTTATAAACAGTTTACACATAGAAGAGGCCGCGTTTGGTTTATACACAAAAATTCTAATCCCACCAAAAGTGGAAAATGCAAGGCATCCAAAATCGTAAATTCGCAAAAAAAAGTGAAACATTTCAAAACGAACTAATAATTTAAAATTGGACCATAAACTTAAAATTCTTGTAAGGAGAAAATGTTACAAAGAGATGATATGCTCCATTGAGAAGTGGAATAAGTCCAATGACAAAGTAATCGCTGAAACTGAGACCTATTTTCACGAGAAAAAGAAATCGTACTTTAAAAGTGATATCGAAATGGAAAATTGAAGGCAACTATGTTGAATAATAAAATCGAGTTTTGTCTTACTTATCCTACGGACTTCTTGATTGAACTGTTATATAGAGTAGATATTTATAAACAGTTTACACATAGAAGAGGCCGCGTTTGGTTTATACACAAAAATTCTAATCCCACCAAAAGTGGAAAATGCAAGGCATCCAAAATCGTAAATTCGCAAAAAAAAAGTGAAACATTTCAAAACGAACTAATAATTTAAAATTGGACCATAAACTTAAAATTCTTGTAAGGAGAAAATGTTACAAAGAGATGATATGCCACAAACAATTTACCAGTTTCAAAAATTGTTTACAAAATATTAAGAGAACTAAAATTACCACACACAAAACTATTAAAAATATTTTTAAAAATACTAAAAAATATAACCGAAGAAAGAATAATGAAACAAAGCGGGTAAAATCGGAACGTAAATTTAAAAAAAACTAAACAGTTGTGTTCCGCCAGAAAAGAAAAGGAAGTATAAAAAAGAGTACAGTCGGTGCGGATTTTGTTCTGAGAAGGAAAGTTTTCTCAAATAACATTTTTATCATTCGTTGGATCAAATAGGTGATGTTTACAGTAGACAGACGCCAAAGAATGCTGACGAAGTGCGTAGGGGCACGGAAAATGCATTCCCCCTATTAGTGTCTAATAACCTTGCTTTTACAGAATCCTAAAAACTGATCCTAATCTTATATACCTTTCACAAAATTATGAGCTACTGAAGATGTACTACAGGTTTTTCCCGGTGTAAAGGATTGTTTGAGATATTTAATTTTGGCCTTCGGTTTTTTGGTCGCTTTATTTTACGTTTAAACTCTCTTTCCGACTTAATAACAGCTTTTTCAATCGGTGTGTTTTTCTTTTCTCTGAATGCTTACGAGTATAAATTTTTAATAAATTCCAGTGAAATTGGCTTTACAGTAAAAGTTTTAATATTTGATAAAATGTTCGGTGCAAGTTCAACCTTTGGGTAAATGTTTTTGCGAAGCTTGCTTCTGCGTTTTTTGTACGATTTTTTTGAAATTTTGTTATTCAGCTTCGGTTTTATCCATTTTTTGGAAAACTATATGATTGTAATTTAAAATTTTTGAACTATAATTTGGTAACTCCTAAATCTCCCTTGGCTTGGAAATACAAAGTATTTTTAAATAAATCCATTATAAAACCAATATGGACATATGGCATTCAGCTGTGGGGTACTAATTGTGCAACAAATATCCAGAAGCTACAAAGAACACAATCTAGGATTTTATGCCTCTTGTTATATATGAATTAAAATTCTCCACCGAGATCTTGAGGACATTACTCTCGAAATCCTGATATTCAAGGCATGAATTTCATACTTCTATATATTTATCACAACACCCTCCTTCGCCGGCGAAGTAAAATCACCTACAGGGAACGTAACTTTTTTTACTTAAGTTTTATTTTATTGAATCTTTCTGAAAGAAATTCGCAATGAGTCTGTTTTTTTTTAGTTTTCGGTGCCCGTCAAATTGTAATAAATCCCGTACAAGAAAGTTGGACCAATCACTATTTTTTTTGCCAGGGTATTTTTTTATTTCTTCCTGAATAGTAGGAACTTCTAAATCTCGATGGACAATTTTAATTATTATTTAACAAGGGGCGCAGACCCTAGACTCTCTTCTTTACAGCTTCTAGATTTTTGATGCGCAAGCAGTATCATTTATCTGACTGTCATGTGTCCATATTGGCTTTATAAAGGATTTTTATAGAAGTACTTTGTATTCTAAAGCCAGGGTTAAGTTATGTCCTATTAACCAGTTGATGTATTTGAGGGACAAAGTCAGGCGTCTAGCTAGGTAGATATCAAATTATTTGACGTGAGATTCCGCTGGAACAGTGGTATTTGCTAGTTTTATTTCTGGACAAGTTTGTTTTTTGAGTGTAGACGTGACGTTGCTCATTTCAATGGATTTACTTTTATTTACCACTCTTTTACCGAGTCTTCTAGCTCATGAATGTGAGACTGATGTTAGGATGCAACCTTCGCATCATGATTAACGCTTATAAATGCTGTGTCGTCTGCAAACGTTAGCAAAAAGGGATTTAGGTTTGTTGTCATATCCGCTGGAATTTTCTCATTAACCAAAAAAAAACTTTTCCTTTGATCTTCAGGAAGAACTCGAGCTATTTTAGTGAGTAGCCCATCATCTTTATCAAACGCCTGGGTATTGTCAATAAATGAAGCTGATGTTCAGTTTGTTTTAAAATACCAATCCAGGAACAGTGACAATTCTATGGACTTGCTTTATATTACTATGTCTTGCTTGAAAAGTAAACTGATACAACATTTTGTTTTGTTGATAGGATTATTTGCAATGTCACTGATAACTGGAATGATACAAATATTAATGTCATGTGAGTGAAACCCTTCTCTAAGCGATTAGCGGAATTATGTTAATATTTCAAATTATTACGTATAATTTTTTGGCATAAATTCATTTGCATTTTCATGGGTGCAAAACGACTATTTTGCGACTGTCTGCTAAGCCATCTCTTCTCAAGGAAGAGCAAATATATATCAGCTGATGACTGATGTGATTTTCTCTTATCTGATGGTTTCGTTAGTGTTGCAGCTCTGATTGAGGTCTTTAAATTATTAGGCATTCTAGAAAAATATGCAAAACGTTCTGATTTGGTGTATGAAGAGAATTCTATTGGGGACTGTGAAAGTGATTCCGATTTGGATTAAAATTAGTTAGCAAAGTATCTCTCTACTTTTATTGTAATCAATCTTCTCGAATGTTTGCAAATGAGAGCGGAAGTTTAAACAACAAGCTCATCCAATAATAAATTCAAGCATTAGCGTGCAACAGGGAGGGACTAAGTAGCTACATTTTAAATTTGTTTTCCTGCTCTGCAATAAAATTCATTCACAAATTTAACCTCCGCTTCTGCTCAGATAATAAATAAATTCCTTTTTTGTTAATATTTTAAGTAATTTCTTTTGTTTTTGACTTCAAATGAATTAATTTATTTTTGAGCTAAAATTGTTAGTTAATTGTAATTTGTAATATTTCATTTTGATCGTGGAAGAAGTATTGGTGCAAATCGTTCTTTGTGAACTTTTGGTTCTTATAGCATATTCCGTTTTCATATTTCTCAATAATTAAAAAATAAGGTGTAACTGTAACCTGAGTTTTTGATTTTCTTACACGTCACAATTCTTGCGCTGATCAAGTTTTTAATATATTAACAAAAAAGACGCTTTCAACATTTGCCCTACTGTGTGGACGAAGAGAACGAGCAATTTTCTCACAAACTGGCACAATCAAGAAAATAGTTGTCCACTATCGCGTTTTAAATATTAAATAGGAGACCTGAAATGTTTTACTCTGAAGTTTTGTTCAGGTGAGAAATTAAAAGATGAGTTTCTCAAAAATATTAAAAATTTTAAATATGTATTGTAATGTGCAAATTTTTATTTTATTGCATATTTCTAGAAGAAATTTACAAAAACAATTCAAATCTTAGCTCTAGCTTATTATTTATTGATTATAAACAAAGTTAAAATTAATTTTTGGAAAACTGAAAAAGTAAATTTTTCTCGAAAAGTAGTAGAATTGAATAAGATACCCAAAAGAGATAGATCAACTACAAAAGTGACAGATTTGGTATCACTGTTTTATAGCGCAAAGAACGTTCGGAAATGCTACCAAGAGTACAAATAGTTTTGTATTATGGAGAGCTGAAACCTGGTCAGTCTATCGCAGGGGGCTGCACAGACAACAAATGATTCAGTCTTAGGAGAGTAATAAATAAGAAAATATGCAGAACATGCTACCAGGAACAAAACCCTAAATTTCTACCAAGACAATGTCCCTTCTTATGTTGCTCTATTTCGAAATTAGCAGATATCTAGTTTTATCTTACCCGTCTTAGAGCCCAGACCTTTTCCGTCTGACTACCGCAGATTTTGATCAATGCAAAAAACCTGAACGTTTTCCTTGAAGGAGCAACAAAAATAAGTTTTGGTTCGGAAAAAGTTGCCGCCGAAGTTGAAAACCTGAAACTCTATACAAAACATGAAGTCCATAATAATAAATAACGTAAGCAACTAATGCTCTGTGCATCCAATGCAGACAGATACCAAGATAGTTTCCAACGAGAGAGGGGAGGAATTATGATATTAAAATTTGTTCTTGCTATTCTGTATTAAGTACTTTAGCATTAACTTCATTTGCCTTTCCGTGCAATATAAGACAAATATTTCGAATTTTTTTTTTGGCAATTTTGTATTTTATTTCATAGCAGGAAATTGAAATCAAAATTACATCTATTTTAATAAGATTAAATTACTAAATGCCAAACATAGTTACTCTTATTGTTCGTCAGCCTGCAAATCGAAAAATGTTCATTTAAAGCCTTTTATTTTGGTGATAAAAAAGAACTTTGAGTAACATAAACCAAACAAATGAAACTCAATACTCACTTAAAATAACCCAATATGGCCAATGATAATAATATAGCTACCAATGAAATGCTATAGCCAACTTCATATATAAGATTTATGTTATGTTTCCACTAAAATGAACACAGAAAAATATATAAAAAAACATAGAATCCAATAAATAATTATAGAAATCGGGAAATGTTCTCACCTCTAAATCATCTATATTAACACACGTTGTATAATTTGACCAGGATTTATTTGTCAGCGGATGTTTAAACCACTCTCCATTCGCATCGCAGTCCTTGTGAGCATATCCTGGAAATTAATTAAAGGAATACAAGTAAGAGCTACATTTGGCTATGCCGAATATTAAATACCCTTCACAAAAGTATGAACTACTAAAAATGTACTACAGATTTTTCAAGACGTAATGGATTGTTTGCTATCTTTATTTGGCCTCCGATTTTAGTCGTTTTATTTTACATTTAAACTCTACTTTCTTTTCAATATAGCCTTTTCGATCGGTTTATCGAGATGAGATGGTTTTTCTAAGTTACGGGCCTTTAACTTGCTTTTCTTGTATCTAAATGCTTATTAAAATGATAAATTTTCGATGTGTTGTTGAGTTGTAGATAGTAGAGGAATTAAGTTCTTAGCAAAATTTAGAGTTTTCGATCCAATTTCAGCCTTTGGATACATTTTTTTTGATTACTTGTTTATTGGAAAAGTAGGTTTTTTGTAGGATAATTTAGAAAATTGCAACGTGTTCCATAAATTTAGTTTTAAATTTTGAAATGTGGAGAATTGTGGTATTTTGAAATTATTTTGTTAAATTATAGTTTTTCGATTTAATGGCAACTTTTTGCCAAATTTTGAATGTTTTGTATTTTTTTGGTGCTCTTTCGATTTGCTCGAAACGTTACTTTTGTTTTGGGAATTTCGTTATTTTGGTAATTTAAAATTTTTAGAATTTGGTTTTGTGAAGAACCTTTTAGATTTTGGTGAAAATAATTTTATTTTTGATTTTCCAGTTTAATTTAGATTTTTGATAAAATGTATAATTTTTATGATTTTTAAATTTTTTGGTGAATTTACGAGTTGTGGTGAAATTAAATTTTTTCATAAACTATTGTTTTTTTTATTATCGGGTTTTTGGTTAAATTGCTCAATTTTGTTGAATTTTGATTTTTTGGTTTGTTTTTGGGTAAAATGTTGGTTTTTATAAAATATTGATTTTTTACCAATTACTATTGATGGTATTCCAGTTTTTCTGTTTATGGTATATTTGTATTGTGCGTTATATTTTAGGACAATTCGTTTTTTTTAATTTACATTTTTTGGATAATTTTTTTATTTTTATAATTAAAAATTTTTGGATTAAAGTTTAGTGTTGTGATAAATTTTAAGATTTTGTGAATTCCCAAATAATAGTCAAATTTCGTTTATTGTTAATTGAGAGTTTCGATAAAACTTATATTACTTGTGGGTAATTTTAAATTTTTGGGTTTATGTGTTTGTTAGACATCGATTTTATTAACATTTCGACGTTTTTCATGAATTACTGATTTTTAAGCTTTTCTACGAGATTACAAAATTATGCTGAAATTTAAATTTTTGTGGTGAATATTAAAATTTTTGTGAATTTTTTTTTCGTTTTTTTGTAAATGTTCGGGTTTTTGTTGAATTTAGATTTTTTTACAAAAAAATTTTTACACCAGATTTTCCAAAATGTCGAATTGTTTGATTTTTTTTTTTTGTTGAATTTCGGTTTTTGGAGGAGTTTGGTTTTCGTTATTAGTATTTGTAATCTTTTTAATCTTTTTAATTCGGTACAACATATAGATCCGTAACTTAGCTGAGGACCTGGGGATGGTAACTTCTGTATTGGGAGTTTATAGAAAATTTGAGGAATTCAGAATATGCGAATCTTTTGGGCTTGTGTATAAGGGTTTCCCCGAAACTATGAAAATGCCAAAAAAGCCAGACAAATTTTTTTGGGCCATATATTGTGTCAAAGTTGTCTACTGCAGTCAGAAAGCTGATTTAAACACCGGACAGACGGACATCGGTAATTGAACTTTCCTACCTATAAGGATCTAGAATAAATATGCTCTGTTAAAATATTGTAAAAATTACAAATGGAATGACAAACTTATATATGCCGTTTTCACTTTTGTGAAGGGTATAATAATGTATTGGATTATAACAACTAATTGAACATTACTATAAACGATATTGACATTTCATTAATCAGACAATACATAAGTCATACAAACAAATAAATAAATTTAAAAAAACCTATAATTTGTTTAAAAAAATAATGATAATTGAACTGCAAGTGACAAAAATATTGTTATTTCCTGACCTTGTGTTTTTTTTAGTTAATTCCGATATTTTTATTATCGGAAAAATAGTTAATATTGAATTGTTATTAGCCTTTAAGAATTTTCAAATATTTATTGTGCATTGTAATTTAATTTAAACTCTTAATAGGTTGACACTGCTCTACACATTTTAGGAATTTTTTTAATTTAAAGTGTAAAAAATAAAAGTTTTGAATAACTTTTATAAAAAATAATAATCAATGAATTTATTGCGGCCGTATTTATAAATACTTGAAAGCGCTTATTATGGAACAATTTTATGTTAGGTTTAAAGTTACCATTAGAGGCCTTCATGTATCGCTACGTGGTGAGATTGGTAAATGTCTGGGGCCTGAAGCTGTAAGAAGGAAGGATTGTCTAAGTTCGTCATCTATCTATAAAGACGCTTGTATCACTGAAAACAGTAATTAATATGCAACGCCGATAATCCAGAAGCTGGTAGATACCCTTAATAAACCTGTTTTAAATTGACATTATTATTTTTTTGATAAATTTTAAATGTTAGAAATGGTATTCTTCCAGAAAGCCATAACATTGCTTTGTATATACATGTCTTACCTCTATCTTTTCCATTCTAGTCTTCAGACTTATTTTAGCCCACTGCTTTTCATTGATCATTTGAATACTTTTATTGGTTTGCCATAAATGGTCTTGCTAAAGTGCAAAATATTGTAGCTTTTTCAAAAGAAATGTTGGTCTTTTGGTCTTGGATTTCATAAAAAATCTACGATAGTTTGCATTTGCTATTTTGTAAGACCATTTGCACTAAACTCGGATTACGGTTAATGTCTTTTTATTATTAGTGTTATTGTAAACCAATAAACCGAATTTAAAAATTATTTTGTTGATGTATAGACAATCAAAACGGATAATAAAGACACGTTATTTGAATACTTAAGGAAAAATCGAATCCAATGCCTCGGATGTAAACAGATGTTTTCGTTATTATCGGATATTGGACAGGAATAGGCCACTTAGTAAATCGTGATTCGCTAACATTTTGAAGAGGATAAGCACATAAAGAGAGAGAGATATTTGAATTAAATTTTCATCATTTAAAAACAAGTTGTCACTTCTGGGATATTTTTATTATTTTTGAAAATTTTACTGAATATAACAATTTTTATGAATGTTTATCAAGAAAGAAAAGTTACCCTAACTTAAAACAATACAAACTTATATATAAATGCGAATACCCTTAAAAAGATTAATAATAACAATGTTTAATATTTATCTTAGTCTTCTAAGTCTTTACAGCCGACATTTATTATATCTGACTTGTCCCACTGCGAAATACAGACATGGAAAATCTTTAGTATTTCCGCGGCGCAAACAAACATATTTTATGGCGGCAGCAAGTCATTTTGCAACCGAACGATTTTAATATCTGTGTATGCGACATATGCGTTTGAAACACGATATTAAAAATAGTCTGTCATATAAAAAGTTTGACTGACATGTAGAATTACATATCGCTCATTTACTCAAACAAGGTCATAACTCAAAAAATGCCATTTCGAGATAAAAGCGGTTGTTGTTTTCTATTTGATATGCCTCCCAATACCTACATACGAGTAATAACGGCATATTCTCTTCACACGTGGATAATCGAAAAGATATAATGATTAAAAATATACACAATATAAAGCATGATACAACGAACAGTTCTGAACGTTTTCTGTGCTACAGAAATTATTAACAAATATTTGACGAAATAAACGTGATCACTATTTCTGGCAAATGTTTCTTTCAATATTATGGGGCATATGTTGCACAAATTGAAATCAAATTATATAAAAATCTCATTATGTTGGCTTTTATGTGACCTGGATTGAATTTAGTAATTAATTACATCTGCAATTACACAACTCCATATCAGTGTAATTGAAATTACTTTATATTGTACGAGTATTTCAAGATAAAGTGAAAATCAATTATTTAACATCTAACTATAATTGTAGTAAGTATTGTGGTTTACAATCCTAAGTTACACGCTGCATTTAGTCGTAATTGAAAAAAAAGTTATTACGTTTTCACGTAATTAGATTCAATAAATAAAAAATAAATTTAAACAATTTTAATATTAATTAGTTCCAAAAAATATACCAACCGCGCTAACTTTTGATGGCACTTGCCAAAAATTTCTTAGTATAATTTTTTTTACTACGGTCGGTTAAAGTTGAGTGTAGTAATAATTTTGAAACAATGGCTGGCCATAAAGTCACATTTTCCTTGACAAAATCACGTCATTGCAGTATGAATTTTTGTTTGTTCTTTACAAAAAAAAAGGGTTACACAAAATATCATAACAAGAAAAAAAGAAATTTAAGAATTATACGGGCATGTTCTGTCACTCGCAAGAGTGTCAAATCGCATGTTCTGCAACTCACGCGTTTTACTTGCGATTTGCTTTTGAAAAGTTTTAAAAGAAAACTCTGTATTTTTAATATTTTAAATTCCTGAACCTAGAATAGTACAAAAAATACCCGGGCATTTCATTTGAATTAATTACAGCACCAGCTGCGTATATTTTTCGAAGATGAATCGTATCAGCTGTTTATTGAAATCGCCAGTGCAAAAGAAGAAATACATAGGCAAAAGTTGCATGTTCATGTTTTTAGAAATCAATTGTTACAAAATTTAATTAGTTTTGACTAAAAATTAGTTTAGTTTAAATACAGCAGTTCACTTCAGTATACTCTTGCGATTTGAACTCGCCAAAACTCTTGCGAATGCGAGTTACAGAACACCTCACATGCGAGTTGAAATCACAATCGCAAATTTTGTGCAAGATGCGAATGTCGGAACATGGTCAATAGTCACACACCGTAAGAGGTGTGAGATCATAATGTAGTACCCAATCATAAGAACATATCTTTTCAAAACGAAAATCCCATTCAATGTCAGTGCGCATTTTAAAAGTACTATTTACATTACACCTGGCCACCCACATTCATTCTTCATGATAGTGGCATGATCACGGCAAATATATTATGTTCTCTACAATATATTATTGTAGTGGCAAATATATTATGGTTATTGTTACTCTAACCAAAACTAAAGTATTTTGACCATATAATATAGTATAATATAAAAATAAATCGTACAATGTTTGTTTAAACAAATTTCATGTCGATTGGATGCTTTTCTCGGGTTCTAAGAGGGGCCATATTTTTATTTTTGAAAACAATAATATGATTTGTCTACATCCATATAATGCAATTATAAAATGTTGCTCTGAGACTATGGTTATCTCAACCATGTTCTTCCTTTGCCTGTATATACTTTTTATATTGCGTGAGAATTAATTGCAAACTGTCGTCACACAGTTTTGGAATTACTAGCATTAACACATTTCGTTCATAATGATCATATATTTCTGATTCTCAAAATGTTGTACGCATTCAAGGACGTTCCGTAAATTTGATTGTTCTGAGCATTAGAAAAGCACCAAATGTATTGTGTTCAGAGGAGAGCAATTTCAAAGCAATGAATTTTAAAAGAAAGATATTAGAAGTTATAGAGCAGTTACACTTTATTTTTAATTATTGAGAAATATGAAAACGGAATATGCTATAAGAACCAAAAGTTCACAAAGAACGATTTGCACCAATACTTCTTCCACGATCAAAATGAAATATTACAAATTACAATTAACTAACAATTTTAGCTCAAAAATAAATTAATTCATTTGAAATCAAAAACAAAAGAAATTACTTAAAATATTAACAAAAAAGGAATTTATTTATTATCTGAGCAGAAGCGGAGGTTAAATTTGTGAATTAATTTTATTGCAGAGCAGGAAAACAAATTTAAAATGTAGCTACTTAATCCTTCCCTGTTGCACGCTAATGCTTGAATTTATTATTGGATGAGCTTGTTGTTTAAAGTTCCGCTCTCATTTGCAAACATTCGAGAAGATTGATAACAATAAAAGTAGAGAGATACTTTGCTAACTAATTTTAATCCAAATCGGAATCACTTTCGCAGTCCCCAATAGAATTCTCTTCATACACCAAATCAGAACGTTTTGCATATTTTTCTAGAATGCCTAATAATTTAAAGACCTCAATCAGAGCTGCAACACTAACGAAACCATCAGATAAGAGAAAATCACATCAGTCATCAGCTGATATATATTTGCTCTTCCTTGAGAAGAGATGGCTTAGCAGACAGTCGCAAAATAGTCGTTTTGCACCCATGAAAATGCAAATGAATTTATGCCAAAAAATTATACGTAATAATTTGAAATATTAACATAATTCCGCTAATCGCTTAGAGAAGGGTTTCACTCACATGACATTAATATTTGTATCATTCCAGTTATCAGTGACATTGCAAATAATCCTATCAACAAAACAAAATGTTGTATCAGTTTACTTTTCAAGCAAGACATAGTAATATAAAGCAAGTCCATAGAATTGTCACTGTTCCTGGATTGGTATTTTAAAACAAACTGAACATCAGCTTCATTTATTGACAATACCCAGGCGTTTGATAAAGATGATGGGCTACTCACTAAAATAGCTCGAGTTCTTCCTGAAGATCAAAGGAAAAGTTTTTTTTTTGGTTAATGAGAAAATTCCAGCGGATATGACAACAAACCTAAATCCCTTTTTGCTAACGTTTGCAGACGACACAGCATTTATAAGCGTTAATCATGATGCGAAGGTTGCATCCTAACATCAGTCTCACATTCATGAGCTAGATGACTCGGTAAAAGAGTGGTAAATAAAAGTAAATCCATTGAAATGAGCAACGTCACGTCTACACTCAAAAAACAAACTTGTCCAGAAATAAAAATAGCAAATAACACTGTTCCAGCGGAATCTCACGTCAAATATTTTGATATCTACCTAGATAGACGCCTGACTTGGTCCCACCATATTGAGGTAAAAACAACTGCAATAAAGCTTCGAATACTTCTGTTAATAGGACATAACTTAACCCTGGCTTTATATAAAAATCCTTTATAAAGCCAATATTGACACATGACAGTCAGATAAGGGGTACTGCTTGCGCATCAAACATCTAGAAATGCTGTAAAGAAAAGAGTCTAGGGTCTGCGCCCCTTGTTAAATAAGAATTAAAATTGTCCACTGAGATTTAGAAGTTCCCACTATTCAGGAAGAACTAAACAAATACACTGGCAAATATGCAAAAAGAATAGTGATTGGTCCAACTTTCTTGTACGGGATTTATTACAATTTGACGGGCCCCGAAAACTAAGAAAAATAGACTCATTGCGAACTTCTATCAGAAAGATTCAAAAAAATAAAACTTAAGTAAAAAAAGTTACGTTCCCTGTAGGGGATTTTACTTCGCCGGCGAAGGAGGGTGTTGTGATAAATATATAGAAGTATGAAATTCATGCCTTGAATATCAGGATTTCGAGAGTAATGTTCGCTTCCAGCTGCTTGCTTAGTCCATCTTATCAATCTAGGCGGCCAGAGGTACATTACGAAAATTTTATTAATAGTTGACAAAATTGATTCTTAGCGCCGTCTTTTCTAAATAGGTACGTTGGCAGTGAGATTTTTTGCTTAACTTAAGATAGATCCGCGTATAAACTAATACGATATAATTCGTTTACATTTATTTAAGGATAAATATAAAATATAAGTTCCTTTTTTAATATTTTACGGTTTTATTTTATTAATGAAAAGTATATTCGAATATCTCTTTCGTTAAGCCAGGAAGTCACTGCATTTGAATTGTTAGGTTGAAATAACAATCCATTGCGATATTTGCGTGAATGATTTTTTGCTCAGTTTGTACCAGAGATGGACATCCTACTATTTATACAGTTACTTTGGTTGTGGAAGATTTTTTCACATGGGGTGACCAGACAGTAATGATAACCTTTCCAATTGTTATATTTCGGAATCTACCAAAGTTGCAAACGTCAACTGTCAAAATATTCAATAAGGTTTTTTCTTTCATTCGGCATCGTTTCACGCCTTTTGAAAGTGTGGAAGTTAATAGAAAAATTCCGATTCAGTTGCAAGTACCCAACATCAATTTCGTCATGAGGTCGGTCTTTATAATGGCATCAATGTGCAGGTAAGTCGTTGTATCGTCGAAAACGTTACTGCACTTCTTTGGACCTGTAGCCACCACCCAGCCAAAGATTGGTGCGAAGAAATGAACACTTGGCCCCGTTGCGGCCGGTATCGAAAAAGACCTAAATTCGGCACCGATCAATTGAATTGGGCAACGCCACACAGCCAATCCGGCTTATTTATGCGTTCAAGCCAGACGGGTAAAGACAATGCCAATTTTTGCTGGAAGTAGGCCAAAAATTCTTGTAGAATTTTGGAACGAATTTCCGTCATCCCTTGTCAAGTTTGGTTTGGAGACAAACCGGTTTCGGCTATGTGCCATCTTCAGTGTCATTTTTCGTTCTCCCAAACCAAAAATTCTTCTTGATTTACTGTCACCGAAGGCGAGGCGGCCAGTTGAATGATGTGCTATTCCATACAAAATTTACAAATCGTTGATGTTTTATATAGTTGTCTTAAATTTATTTTTTAAGTTGGATTATGCATTATATTACTAAAACACTATTTTTGTACCTTCGGCTAAATAAATTTCTTTTACTTATCACCTCCTTGACAAAATGGATAGGCAGGAATTAAATGGAAATATTTCGTATAACTTTTGTTTGCAATTGAGTTGCTTTTCAATCCCAATGAAATTGATGTTTAATTTCCATTTAGGTCTTATTAAACAAAAAGCTTGAAACAAAAATGACAGCAGCTTCTTTGGCTAATATCTTTTTATTTCAAAATTCTTGCTATGAAAAACAAAGATATACATGCGGACATATGTACATATTTGTTTTAATTTAGCAATGGTTTGGAACAGGTTTGATTAAAGTTTTTTGTTGTTCTGTTATTGCCTCGAGCTTAATTTCTATCATCAATCAATCAATCTAAAGGAATAGCAAGAACAATACAAAAAAAGAACAAAAATTAAAAAATAGGATTCGCAGAATTCAGCAGAGAAGGACTACAGTGAATACGTAGGTAATGCTTACTTTAATAACTGAAAGTTTTTCTATGATTCGTAGGTTGCTTTGGAAGGAGACGGTATCGCACATATCGAGAACGGGCGAAATTTTTGGATGAGAACTTGGCCTTATTTTCGCATTTATGTTTTTTTAATTTTTATTTTTACATTTAACGTCTGTTCAAATTAAAAATCAATAATTTAAGTCTTACATATGTTTTTTTTTGTCAGGTACGCCGCAAAATTCATAGAAATTATTATTTTGAGAAATATTTCAAAAACATTGCCAAATAGGACAGACCAGTCAAGAAATCTGTCACACATATTTTTTATTTCAATACCCACAATCAGGGTTACCGCTGGGAATTTTGAATAAGTTGAAAACTTTCACCGAAAACTCGTTTTTAGAAAAAAAAAGTCTCACACAACTTTTTTATGGTTTTTATTTAAATAAAACTTATCCAAGAACAACAAAACATGAACCAATAATTTCAAATTTAAAAAAAATCATTTTGGTATTTGATTAATTTGTAGCCTTTTGATCTAGCAAGATATTCATCATGCTAGAATAGCAAAATTTGAATATATCAAAATATAACATATTTGCCTATCCATGCCCAACAGGGAATTTATGTTAATTGGACTACTCGAACGTGTCCCGTGATTTGTTAAAATGGCTCTAACACAATAACTAACGTTCGATGACTGATGAAAACAGAACATATGACTTAACTTACTTTTAATAAAATTCTGTATGTATGTAAATTTTAATATGTATTTACGTTTGTATTTAATACAAAAACAAATAATAACCGATACTGGACCAGTTTAATTGCGTCTATTCAGTGACCTGTCACACAGTGTCTAAATGATATCAATTTTTCCCTCCTATGGCAACACAGTGTTAAAGCTTTCAGGCAAATTGTTAGAACCTAAACCGGTCCCTGTCCCTAAAGAACCAGTCATGTAAGAAGTTCTTTATCATTATCGTTCCATCTAGGGCAAAAAAGTTTTTCACAAATAATCGCTCCTTTATGCCGGCTACACACGAATGAAGATTATAGAAAACATGTTTTAGAAACCTGGTCTTATTTTTGGATACAGGCGATGCAACCACAGAGAAAGCTATAAACAACACAATAGTTCTGTGTAAATATCGTATTTACTATTGAAGAATATACGCCGAAGAAAAGCAATTTATGTCAGGAATATTTGCAAATTATCATCACTGCACAGCGGACTTTAGTGAAAGATTTACACATGTTCCTGTACAAAGTGCATCAGTTCATGCGTCCTTCGCGTGTGAATCTCAAGAACGAAGACGATGATTTTTAGTCGAAAATCATCATTTTAACCAAAATCTTCGTTTCAGTGAAAAGCCGTTAATATAACTGGCGAACGCAACAGAGCCAAAATACCGACTTCTTATTGGCGGAATTGAATGCGTGCGGGTTGGTGAACATGTGGTTTCGACAACACGGTGCATCGCACATACAGTAGTAGCCACAATTGATATTGTGAAGGAAGCGTTTCCGTCTCTTTTCTTTGGGAAAAAATTAAAAGAACACAAAAGTCCGTGACGTTACTGACAGGAATTTTAGGCAAGCAAATTCCTGCAAATTCTGTAATAACTTAAGCCGTTTAAATTATCTGCAAACGGAAAATAATCTAAAGGTCTTCCACCTGAAAACTAGACAAAATCAATTGACATTTGAGTCTTTTGTTAGTGATGTTCATATAAAATTCACGGCGCATTTACTAATCATCATCAAACAATTTCCATCATAGTGGAATGGAATCCTCTGACCATAAGAATCTCACACTGATTTCATAAACACAATCTATCTTTAAGTTTTGTGATATAAAAGAGAGCCAAATTGTCTAAAATTTCTTTATGGCCCGCGAAAAATGTGTAAAAACAAAAACATTTTCCCTGATTGAGTTAAAGTTTGTGCAATTCTGAATGTGGCATGAGTGGATTTCAATTGTTAGCTTTTTTGTTTTGCTTTGCATGTTTAAGTGAGCGCTTGTGTCCTTTTCATTAAGCAAAAGCAACACAGTTTTATACACGAAAGTAAAAAGGAATTTTTCGGATTGTTCTTTTTACTTTTTGTTGGGTGTTTCTTTTTTCGCTTTTGCTTGTCACCATTCAAGTGTTGGCCATCATTAATTTTTACGACACATACGGGAGGCGGATGTTGAGTGTTGTCAATGGCTGCGAAGCAACGATTCAAAGCTAAACAAATAAAAACTTCACTCACAGTATACAAGTATTTAAATCTTTGGCAATAAAGAGCTACAATACTCGGTTTTTATTTTTGCCAATAAAAATGAAATGGTTGAATTGTTGCATGTATTCGAGGTTTATTTTTTTTTTGCGTTCGTATTTCTCTCGTATGCTGTGAGAAAGAAAGATTAAATACCGCACTGATTGTCTAAGTTTTACAAGGTTGATTTGAACTGTCAATCCACAAAAATTGTTTTTTAACATAAAACAAAGAATCTTTGGTTTTGAATAAGTTAATTATGAATATTTGTATAAATTTCTTTAGTAATACATGTATAAAGAAAATAATCAGCGTAATTAGTTAGTGCTTCAAGATGATTTTTGGGTCAAAATCCGGCTTCCTAAGTTACGTTTGTAGCGCCAAATTAGCGAACTTACAGCTTTGTCTATGGTCGTCCCGATTCAACTGTTTTGTCAGCCCAATACAACCACAAAATCACGTTTACTCTCTGGCAATATCCAATTCAGCTGATTAACTTCGCACCAATCTTCGTCTGGATGGTTGCTTACGGTCCAAAATTTTCCACAGTGCGATTAACTGCCCGCACACGGAAACCAGAACGACGACCACCCACACGATGCAATTCATGTTGCGTTTTGAGAACTGAGTAAGAATTTTGATGATGAAACTATGTAGAATAAAACGCCAATTCTTGATGATGAAACGATGTAGAATGAAACGCCAATTCTTACGGAATATTTTGAGAGCTGGATGGCATTGGTAACTTTGCACGCTTTTGAAACATAATAATTGGACAAACTATCTGGTCTTTCCGCACAATGGACTGTCAATGTGCTTAGATATTCATAACACTCGCTGCCTTAGTGATAAAGTTATTCTAGACGGCATAGTTTTTCTACAAAGTTCTTGTATCTTCATAATGATTTCTCGCCTTCTGAGTGTGTTCAGAACAGACCTCTGGCATCAGTAGTACTCCCAGACCATCCACTTGTAACAACAGTATACATTTATGTACGTATGTGTGTTCGTACTTGTGTATATAAATATTTAGTACTTAAGTCGAGGTTAAATGCTATGTAATATTCGGCATATAGGAATATATACTCACCTCTCTTACTGGTTTTAGTTTAAGTGATTTCTTTACAATGTTGTACATATTTTTCCCATACAAATAAGAATATACAGTGCGATAAGTTTTACTTGAGTCATATTAGCACACAATATTTTATAATAAATCTGCTTGGGGTACTTTCGTGATGATGTTCGTTACGTCCTTTCTTGGTTGTCATCGTCAAGAAGGGGCACTTTAGATCAATGATAACCAATTTATTTTGGCCCAAATTAAACGACATGTGCTTGAAAGGATTGTGGTTTCAGCAGGACAATGCTACATGCCACAAACCGAATCCAATAGTGGATATTCTGCATTACCAATTTGAAGGTTTTGTTATCTCTCTAGCAGAGGATACGTGAATTAGTCAGGGACTCTATAGATTTGACCCCAATGAACTATTTTTAATATCGCACGTCCATGCTGCTAAGCCAAAAATTATTGATATGCATAACATTAGCATCATCCATGCCATCGCTAATATCCATATCTAAGTAATAGTGCCACCACACGAACACGGCGCACACATTTGAACAATTCAATACTCCAAATGTAGTATAATGGCATACATTACTCTTTCAGGTAAAACAAAAATTCCGTGTATATTTTATACACATGTTTTCTATCCCATTTCATTGTGGACCGGAGCTTTACTGGAAGAACCCTTGTAATGAGTTTTTCTAAACTAATATTTTTTTTTTTTTTAATTTAATACAAAAGTCGCAAGGACCCGTTTAAAATGACTGCTATAGGTTTTTTATAACTGAAATTCATTCACAATACTTAACGCCTTCACAAGGCACATAGTGTTAAAAATGCTACATGCGAAATGGCAATAGTACAGTAAAAACACTGTACTAGGCTATAACTTCTACATGGTTTTGCAAACATATGCTACTGTTGTACTGTTTTCAAAAACAGCAAAAGAAAGATAAGGTAAATATTTTGCCTCTGCTGCTACTGTTTATATATAATTTCATTTTTTTTTTCTTGCTCTCATGTTTGAACTATTGCTCTTGTATTTTCAATGCAAGCTGCATAGAAACTACAATATAAATTTTAACCCAGCTTTAAACTTACCTCTAAAAGGCGTCTTTGTATCATTTCTTATTATCAGTGTTGTTCGTTTTGTCAGTTGGCTTGCATCAATTGTCAAAATTTCACTTGCTTCAATATTTAAATGTAAGCTCAGTTCAGAATCTTTATTAAAGAAAATTACAATAAATTTTAAAATCTTAATCCTAGTTGTTATATTAATTAATTACTACCAATAGTGGTAACTAAATTATTCTGTTTAAATTTAAAACTACGTTATAATGGGTTAAAAGGGCCGTCTCGCAAAACTCAGGGGTATTGATTTTTTGAGTCCCTGGTGTTTAGCAAATTTGCATGAGGAACTTTTAATTTCTTCTTGAACTGTGGGAAAAATCTCTTTTTGTTTGCACCATGGAGCGCAGGTTGTAGTAATTTGGACTGTCTTCTTTGTAACCTCAGAATATCTGGTGCGCAAGCAGTACCCCATAGCTGGATGCCATATTGGTATTATAATGGCTTCGTACAGGAGAACTTTACAATCCCTGGCCAGAGTTGAGTTGGGGTTTATAAAGCAATGCAGCTGAGCAGTTTGGATTTTTATAGCTGTTATTTTTGCTTCAATATGTCGGGACCATATTAGGTGTTGGACGAGATAAATTCCCAAATATTTCACATGGTTTTCTGCTGGAACACTGACATCAGTTATTCTTATTGGTGGACAATTTTGCCTGCGTAGTGTGAAAGTTATGTGATCGCATTTCGAGGGATTATCCTTTATCTTCCATTTTTTTAACCAATCATCTACGTGAATAATATGATATTGTAGATGCTCCGAAGCAATCGTCGGGTCTTTATTTACACTCAGTTTTCGTCAAAGCGAATAGTTTCGGCGGGTGTCCCTCACTGTAGTATATTAGGTCAGCTACTCAAACACATTCATATACGTTAATCCTCGCAGATGTTACTGCACTTGAGAGTGTAAATAAAGACCCGACGATTGCTTCGGAGCATCTACAATATCATATTATTCACGTAGATGATTGGTTAAAAAAATGGAAGATAAAGGATAATCCCTCGATCTTTGATCTTAATTTAAATTTCATATCTGTCAGGTATCTTTTAAGTAGCTTGAGAGTATTTTCAGGAAGCAGTCGCTAGATTTTGATGAGTAGCCCATCGTCAAGCTCCTGGCAAGTATCTTGGAATAAGGCCGAATAATAGTGCTCTATAGTACCATGCTTCACACTAAACCCAAGCTTATGGTCCGGGACAATGTGCCTCTCGTTGAGGTAGAGACTCAGTAGGAACATTTTCTCAAATAGCTTCTATAAAATTGGTTGCAGGTAGTATAAGTGTAGTTATGTTAGTAAGAAAGTGTGAGTGTATTGAGCTTTTTTCACTTGGACTACGCATTTCATTTTAACGTTTTCTGTAAAAAACTATCAATGTGTAAAATTAAAAAAAACAGAATTTCTTTCAGAAACAAAAACACGTTAAAAATACTTCAAATACTGTAATATAGAACTGGTTAAAATGTTATCGTCATATTTGTTGTCTAGCATTTAATTTATTAACTGCACATCAAAAGTTTTCTTTTTGTCTTAACAAAATATAAAGTTTTCTGATTTCAACACAAATATTTTTTTATCTCTTGTGCTTTTTAACGATTTTCTTTCTTTTAATAAGCAAACAACAAATAAGAATCAATTCTGGAAAGAGTTTCATATTTTCTGTATTTTTAAAAAATCTTTTAAATTTTCCGTATCCGGTAAAAGTAGGAACAGTGTGACTTATATGAAGAATTACAAGAAAGTGCAACTGTATCAAAATTTTCGCATAGAGGCGGACTCCGACCTATGACTCCGACCCAGAAATTAGCCCCAATTCTGGCCAAATCTCTTACAATAAATTTGTTAATAATTTTGTACGAAAGGCAGTGAATTTATTGACTTTAAGTAATTGAAAATAGTATTTATTAAAACTTTATATTAACACTTTTAAAAATGTAATTTGTTTTTGTTTGCAGTAAATTTACTCAAATATTCAACTTTTAAGGGGGTTACTGGAAAAAAATGATCGAAGTTGATATGAAATATAGGGGTGCGCGCAAATAATTCACGATATTGTTTATTTTAAAGTTCCTCTTTATAAATTTGTGCTTAGAACTTCGTTCCAGAGTCCGCCGAGCCTTTGCTCAGTCGCTCTCATCCGGCTGATAGGCTGTCAATATTGATGCACCATTTTTAAAAATTTGCATCACATCGTTTTTGTCACTCTGTGTGTATCAGAACAATTTCATACTTTTCAGTCGCCTTGTTTCTTTGTATATAAAACGAAAATGCTTCCTCGATTTTTTGCTTCAAAAGTGAAGCACCAACAAAATAAATGTATTTTTGATAATTTTGAAAAAGCTTAACTTTTACTTCCTTAAATTTCTTGTATTATTTTCTTCTACGGTTGCGTTTGTTTTTGATATTTTTCCCGTATACTACTCACATTTACTTAACTGAAGGATTTACGTGTTTCTTATTTCAGCTTTAAAGAATTGATATTGTATTTCGTACGTTGTTCTGGAGTTTTGTTCCCATTTTTACAAAAATGTGTTTGATCAAGTTGTAGCGGATGATTTTGTGTGACTTTCAACAATTTGCTGTTTAAGTTTTAGAGCATGTTTTTCTATCCTTAGAAACGAAACTTAGTTGCTGAATCTGCTACTTAAAACTTAAAGAGTGAGAATGTATTGGTATAATATTGTTTAGTCATATGATAAGAAAAGCATTTCCTTCTCTGGAAAAATATAAATGTCATTTTGCTGGGGAAATTTACTTTAAATCTGTTATATTTAAGTTAGTCTAAGAAACCATTATGAAATAAATAATCATTGTTGAACTACCAATAATACCAACCGGTCGTGTACAAATTATTAAAGCGAGAATTATATTAGCCATTTTAGAGTACAGTTTCCTAATTATAAACTTTTAATAATAAACTTTTAAATTTTTTTATACTCTAATTCCTTAAAAATTATTAAGGAAAAACATTTTGGCGCCCGAGCAGGGACTGTGTTTTAAATAGTGCATTTAAAATCAATTTTAAATAAAATATAATTTTTGCGGTTACCACGATCGTATTTAATAAATAAAAATAAAAAGATAACTTAATCATCAATCATCCCCATTTTCGTCAAGAAGATTTGCAACTGCATTCTTTGCCAGAAGGAAAGTGCTGAACCTCAGGTATTTAAGAATAAATAATTGTGTGAGACTTCTTATTAATTGTTTGAAAATAAACTATAAAAAATTTCAATATCTCCGAAGTTTTATTCCACACACAAAATTATTTGTTCTTCCAATAAATTATCTATGTATGTACACACAAGCCTAAGTAGTGAAATACATAATATCAAAAATATTAAGAAAATATTAAAAGTGCTTTACTGTTCGTTAATGATCATTATTATTAAAATAACACAAACTTAATTATCAAATTACAAGTGCTTATTAAGAATTACACACGGGTAACAATTACGCCTCCTCGCTGCATTCCGTGCCATCAGTGTTCGTTCGTTCTCTTTTGTTTAATTCTCTCACAGTTTTTTCCCGCAAGAAATCACTTAAATTTTGTTAAATTGAAGAAATATTTCCAATTCCAATACATATAAATTTTTGTGTGTGCTTCACTTCTTTATTAAATCGTTTGTTTATTTATCGTGACGTTGGGTTTGTTTCATTTTCGTTGTACTCGTTACTTATTAAAACAACGTTCACCTACACTACTTATTAAAAAGTAAACAAACCGACGGACAAACGCCAAAGGAAAATAAAATAAATATAAATTTTGTGAATAAGAAGTGGTTTAATTAATTATTTAATCACAAATCTTAAAAAGTACATACGAAGAAAGTATTGAGAAATTTTACTAGTGTGAGTGAAACCGTGAAGAATAATAAAAGAGGTAAATAATTAATTTCGGACGGACATTTGGTTTAAGTGACTGCGAGTTAAAAAATTAATAAGAGGATATACACTACACTCAAAGCGAACGATAAATTAAAAAATTGTAAATACAATCCACTTGCAAGCAATCGAAAATTATTTGATTACAAAATAAAATAAGTTTTTCTAATTCTTCCTTGTGCTTTTCGTGATTGTTCACAGCACAACCCAGCAAACATTTTGATATCAAGTTGATCACTATAAAGATATATGTTCATATAAAGTATTAATAATTGCTTGATCGAAATAAAATACCCAGCAAGCAATTACCTTTCAATAAAGTTTTTTGAAAAATTTTTTTTTTGCAAAAATTACATTTTGCTATTTGAAGAGCAAAGGATATCGGAAAACGTTGATATAAGTAAAATTTTGTTGATATTAGACATTTTCTGAACTCCTAAGCGGTTTATAAATTGCTTATAATTGTAAGTTGATCTCGGAATTATTTAAATTGTCAAGTCGTTAAAAATTGCAAATTTCCTTGAGATCCTTCCAGAAAATAATCTGTAGTAAATTTTATACGAATTTAAATTGATTTCATATAATTTACTAAAATAAATAAAACTCGACTAAAATGGCTGGCGGTAAAAAGCAGAAAGGCTCCTCCCATACTAGTCTTGAGAGTTTATATCAACAGAAAAATACGATTTTGACCAACGTTGCAAGAATAAGGCGATCTATTAAAGAAAAAACAATTTCATTTAATCAAAATGAATTACAGTGTCGCCTAGAGATTCTGAATTTATATATTGAAGATGCGATGGATATTCAGTCAGAAATCGACATTTTAGATCCATCAAATGATGAAAGGGCCGATATGGAAAATTTATGTGTTTCAACTAAAAGGATGCTTATGGCGTGTTTAGCTCCAAGAGCACATAGCCTTTCTGACACCACTATTGTCAGTCATCATAAACGACTTCCAAGTATGAAGTTACCCAAATTTTCCGGAAAATATTCCGAGTACAAAAATTTTATAAGTTTATTTGAGAGTCTGGTAGATAGCGATCCGACTCTGACTGAAATTGAGAAATTTAATCATTTAATTTCTTGCTTATCAGACGAAGCGCTAGGTACAGTAAAAGCATATCAGATAAGTGATGAAAATTATTCCAAGGCGTTGCAAAGTTTAAAAAAGGTTTACGACAATCCGTGTTTGATATTTTTTGATAATATTAGAAGATTATTTGATTTACCGGATATGTCAAAGCCGTCTGCAACAGGCTTGAGAAGCATCATTGATACAGTGTCGGCCATATATGGCTCACTTTTATCAATAGGTGACGACAAAGCAATAACTAATGCAGTAATTATTCATTTAGTGATGAAAAAAGTAGACCCCCTCACTAGATCGAAATGGGAAGAGCAACTTGATTACGAGAAGCTTCCGTTATGGAGTGATTGTGAGACAGCTTTGAATAAAAGATTCCAGCACATTTCGGCTGAAGAAGCTTCAAGTTCAAAAACAAATTCTAATGTTAATAAAACAAAGAAAAGTGAAGTTTTTCCTAGAACGAAATCAAAGTCGTCATATTCATGCCAGGTCGAAACCCAACAGACCCCGGCAAAATGCCTATTTTGTAAATCGACACAACATTTTATGTCAAACTGTCCTTCTTTTGCTGCAATGTCAGTGCAACAACGATTCGATTTTGTTAAAGGCGTTCCTGCCTGTATTAATTGTTTAAAAAAGGGACACACAGTGACAAAATGTAAATCATCAAAGTGTCGCGTTTGTGGTCGCTCTCACCATACATTATTACACATATACGCTGCAAGTAATGCACAATCATTAAGTGTAAATGGCTCTGAGTCTATTGAACCAACTACTTCAAGGGCGTTTGTTAATCATTCATCTTCTGAAAAAGATAATGTTATTCTAGCCACAGCTTTAGTTAAGGTTAGAAACAAATCTGGCCAATACGTTTTAGCGAGGGCTTTACTAGACTCCGGTTCACAGGTAAACTTTGTGACCGAGGAGCTATCACAGCGGCTACAATTACAAAAAGAGGAAAGAAATCTCAGTCTTATTGGCATTGGTAAAAGTAATTCTTCTGCCAAATACAAATTTCAAGCTACTGTGAAATCTCCAATGAATTCCCATGAATTCTAATAAGAATTCTGGATTCTGAGATCGATTTCTAATTATCAACCAGATCATATTATTTCTACCAATAATTGGAACTTGCCTAGGAACATAGAGCTAGCTGATCCATATTTTTATAAACCGCAGAAAATAGATATGTTGATCGGCGCTGAGATTTTCTTCGAATTATTATGCGTTGGTGAAATCAAACAGAATCCTAACATTCCAACATTGCAAAAGACGTTACTAGGTTGGATTGTCTCAGGAAAATATAAAGAATTAAAAGATTGTAAGGTGAGTTCATGCCATATAAGTTCACTGAAAGAAGAAGAAAGTTCACTAGACTGTGTAGTTCGTCGTTTTTGGGAGTTAGAAGAAATTCCAAGAGAGGCAAATATTCTGTCGATAGAACAACAACAATGTGAGATGAAGTTTCAGAATTCTGTTACGAGAATTCCTTCAGGTAGAGTTAAAGTGGCGCTACCATTTAAAGCAGATCCAAAATCGTTGGGTCTTTCCTTTGAAACTGCTAAAAGGCGTTTTTTATCTTTAGAACGTCGTTTATCAAAGGATCCAAAAACTAAAGAAATGTATAATGCATTCATGAAAGAATACGTCAATTTAGGGCATATGTCTATGGCAGACAATAAAGTTCCCGATACTTCTCATTATTTCATACCACATCAGTGTGTACTACGCCCGCAAAGTTCTACTACTAAGCTTCGGGTGGTTTTCGATGCGTCTTGTAAGACGTCTACTCAACTTTCTCTAAATGATCTACTAATGATCGGCCCTACGATTCAAGAACAATTATATTCTACGCTACTTCGATTTAGAATGCATAAATACGCAATTACGGCTGACATTGAGAAAATGTACCGTCAAGTGTTAATTGACGAGGCTGACCGGAATTTTCAACTAATATTATGGCGTGAAAATCCATCTCAAAATCTTGAAATATACAAATTAAATACAGTGACTTATGGCACTTCATCAGCTCCATTTTTGGCACTTCATCAGCTCCATTTTACCTATTTAAGCGAACTATTCCAAAATTCATTACCGATCGGATCTGACATTATCAAAAAAGATTTTTATGTCGATGATTTATTGACTGGTGCCGATTCAGTTGAAGAACTCAGTACAATTAGGTCTCAAGTCACAGAAATACTACAATCTGCCGGCTTCAACCTTACAAAATGGGTTTCCAATTACAATCGGCAAGCTAGTTCGTCTATGTTAGAAAGGTCTGTCTAGATAGATCCCGATCTCACGAAAACTTTAGGCACTTATTGGCATCCGAAGAATGATGTTTTCAAATATCATTTAGATGATTCGTTTTGTAATCTAAAAGCAACGAAACGTAACATATTATCCGTTGCGGCAAGACTTTTCGATCCACTCGGACTTTTGTGCCCTTTAGTAATTAAAGCAAAAGTTCTTCTTCAATAACTTTGGCTAATGAAACTGGATTGGGAATCGATTCCTACTCGTCTTGACACTTCGTGGGAAAATTTAAAACAAATTTAATACAAATTGATAGAGTAGAAATTCCCAGATATGTCTTAACCACTTCCAGAAGTAAATGTCAAATCCATTGGTTTTCCGATGCCTCAATGCGAGCTTACGGCTGCTGCATTTTTATCCGGAGTAGAGCTTCTGGCAAGAATTCTTGTCGATTGCTAACGGCAAAGTCAAAAGTTGCTCCTCTGAAGACTAAGTCTCTACCGAGACTTGAGTTATGCGCAGCACATATACTGGCCAAGTTGTGGTCTAAAATAAAACCTATGATGTCGTTTGAGATCGAAAACGTGACCTTTTGGACAGATTCCGAAATTACATTGTACTGGATTAAAACTCATCCATCAACACTGGCTACATTTGTATCAAATCGAGTTGCAGAAATCCACGAACTATCAGACCAAGTCACTTGGAAACATGTTCCATCTAAGGAAAATCCAGCGGATATAGTTTCAAGAGGATGTAATGTAGACAAATTAATAGACTCAATTTGGTTCAATGGTCCGAAGTTTCTCGTCAAAGAAATACAAGAGTGGCCAGTTAATACTCATTTTACGTTGACCGCCGAAGAAGAGTCGCTAGAAAGAAGGAATACGAATGTGTTTCTCGCTGTAAGCGAATCCAATTATATTCAAAGATTGCTCGAAAATTATTCGACATACACATATATACGTTTTCTTGACATTGCTCGAGGTAACAAATGTCGCAACTTAGGAATTCCTACAGCGAAGGAAATGAACTGGACTTTTCTACAGCTAATTGAGTTCTTTCAGAAGCTTGAATATGCTAAAGAGCTGGTAAAGTTAAGTAAGTCACAAGTTCTGCCTTCTAATTTGCAAAAACTTAGTCCATTTGTTCATAAATTTAAAGACGAACATCGTTCATTTTCACTACTTAGAGTGGGTGGGCGGTTGCTAAACGCACCAATTGCGTATGATGCTAAATTCCCTCTTTTAATGCCCAAAAAATTGCATTTTATGACACTTTATTTGCGACACTTACACTTGAATTATTGTCATGCAGGGGGGAAGGCATTAGTATCTCTTTTGCGAGATAAAATTTGGCTAATAAATGCCAGAGAAGAGTGCAGAAGAATAGTTCATAGGTGTTTGCATTGCTTCCGATACAAACCTAAGCTAATGGGCCAAATTATGGGAAATTTGCCTGCTGATAGGGTGAGAGCTCTACGCCCGTTCAAAGTATGTGGCGTAGATTTTTGTGGGCCAATTAATGTTACTCAAAAAATTCGTGGCCGCCCACCCATTAAAATCTATATTGCTATATTTGTGTGTTTTTCTTCAAAGGCTGTGCACATAGAATTAGTCACTGATTTGTCTTCAAATTCTTTTATTCTTTGTCTTCAAAGGTTTGTCCGCAGAAGAGGTCTCCCAGAGCGGATTTACTGCGACAACGCCACCAATTTTGTCGGCGCCAGCCGAGAGCTACTGGAGCTACGAGACGCAATGCGCAGCCATGCCAGCGAATTGGAGGTGTTTGCTGCCAACAAAGGGATCAGCTTCCAGTTCATTCCACCACGTGCACCACACTTCGGCGGTCTATGGGAGCCGGCCGTCAAGTCTGCCAAGGGTCTGCTGCTCAGAACAATAGGGGCAGTAGTTTTAACCGTAGAGGAGCTACAGACGGTTCTGGTCCAGGTGGAAGCCGTACTGAACTCCAGGCCAATCGCCCTCATCAGCAACGATCCCAACGACGGCGAAGCGCTAACTTCGGGGCATCTGCTAATAGGAGAGAGCCTACTTGCGCTGCCGCAAGAATCGCCTCAAGGAGAAGTGGGCAAGCTAACGTGCTGCAAGAGATGGCGACTTACCTCCGCAATCAAGCAGAGGTTCTGGCAATCTTGGGAGAAAGATTACGTCCGCAGCCTCTAAGTGAAGACCAAATGGGCAGACGTAAAAACAGATCTCGCCGTAGGCAAGCTTGTCGTCGTTCACGAGGACAACATGCCACCAATGCAGTGGTTGACAGGCCGAGTTCAGGCGGTAACCCAAGGCGCCGACGGCAGAGTGAGAGTAGTCGAAGTGAAGACTAAAAACGGTGTTCTTAAACGACCCATACATAAGCTGGCACTACTTCCAATGGATTGGAGACCGTTGGTCCCTTAATGGGGCCAGTGTTTAGTCATATGATAAGAAAAGCATTTCCTTCTCTGGAAAAATATAAATGTCATTTTGCTGGGGAAATTTACTTTAAATCTGTTATATTTAAGTTAGTCTAAGAAACCATTATGAAATAAATAATCATTGTTGAACTACCAATAATACCAACCGGTCGTGTACAAATTATTAAAGCGAGAATTATATTAGCCATTTTAGAGTACAGTTTCCTAATTATAAACTTTTAATAATAAACTTTTAAATTTTTTTATACTCTAATTCCTTAAAAATTATTAAGGAAAAACAAATATACCACAATCCAACTGAAGCCAACGCTTCTACGTACAAATATTTTATAGTTTAGATTTATGAATGTTTTATTTTCACACAATTGACTTTATTTATTTAAATTTCGAAATGGATGTCGATTTTAATTTAAGAACTAGATTAGAGACTCCTATATGTGTTTGTTTTTATATCCTTCGAAAAAATGAACAATGTGTATATATGTAGGTTCGTCACTCCTTTTGTAAATTCTACAATATTCATTTGCGAACCAACAAAGTATACATTTTTTGTGTCCTTATAGGTAGGGAAGTTCAATTAACGATGTCCGTCTGTCCCATGATAAAATCCTTTTTCCGACGGCACTAGACAACGTAGGATCTCAAAACTTGGACCATTTGATCTACGCGTTCGGGGAATTTTCGCTATTTGAAATTAGCCATATCGGTTAACAAGTTCCCAACATATGGGCAAAAATCAGTTCTTCTGGTTTTTTTGCATTTTCACTCTTTTAGGGAAACGCTTACATACAAACCCATAGAATTCGGATATTCAAAATTTTTATGAAATTTGTTAAAAAGTACAGAAATTATCATCCAGCATCATTTAGTTAAAAAAAAAACTCAAAATTACAAAAACTAACAATGAAAACCGAATTACACCGAAAACCGAAATTTCACATTCGAAATTTTAAATTTACCACAAATTCAAAAATCAAAATTCAATAAAGAAACCGAAATTTTCCTAAAGACACAAAATTTTTAATAAATATATTTTTAATATAAAATACAGGAGTTCGTTACTTTCGATACTTTCAGCAGACACTTTTTTGAAACTTGTCAAAACTACCACTTTAAAACTCGAATGCTCGATTTTGAAAATTCTAGCAGACGCATAAATGTTTCCCATGAATTCTATTATATCTACATATATAGTTGCACATTTCTTCCTTACTGTGAGATATTTGGGCAGGAAAATACTATAGAGATTCTTTCGTATATATATCCTTAGGTAATAACATATACACATTATATTTATTTTTCCCACTAAATTTTTGTTGTTTAGCGTGCGAGTATGTTGAGGACATAGAGGGTGTATGTTGAGGTATTTATGTATATATGTATGTATGTGGCTCCTAAATTGGACTGTTTATTGATTTTCTATTTGAATTATACCTTTCGCAGTGTGAATAAATAAATTTGCTTTTACGATTTAAAATTCATTCAAATTCAGATTTTGTGTTTATTTTAGGAATTTCACAAAATGGAAATTGATTAAATTACAGCGAACTAAAATGATTCATTAAAGACAACACAAACAGCCCATAAACTACAAAAAGAAAAATATATATAAATTAGAAGAATTATCATTATTTTTCGTGATTTTAGATCTACAATTTTGAAAAAACTTATTTTTGTGCGAAATGTGTAAAACTGCCCAGTTTCATTGCGTTTAGAAATTCGAAAAAAGATCTTTGTATTTATAACGCATGGAAGGAATTATAATCTACGTACGATTAGTTTTAACATTTTTCATTGAAAATAAGAATCTCAAGTAGGGCTTTGCCGTACTCGGACTTTATGGAATTACTCCCATGGGAACGATGACATATGTTGGGTACTTACAGAAATAACAGGAGGGTATTTGTATAATTAATAAATCAGCAGAGGCTCTTTGAAGTTTCCATAAAATACAATTCAATTTCAAATTATATTTTAACTAAATTTACCGTGAATAGTAGCGAAGACCTTCACCTTAAGTCTTTATAGTGAAACAGACTAGACAGAGTCTTTGGAGGGATTCGAACCACAATTCCCAGACTGACAGCCTAGCTCACTACTACCTAGACTACCCTGGCATCCAATTTAAACTTAACTACATCTCCTAATTAAATTAGTTATAAATATATTTGCTAATTGAGAAATAGAAATTAACTTAAAAGCGTTTATCTCGATGTAAAATATCTCACATTCCCGTCATATGCAAAAGGTTTAAGTTGATGCAGAATTATGACGGAGCGTAGAAACGAGTACTAGTTCATAGCACCCGAACTAAAACCATAATCGACGCGGAATCGTGTCAAAGCAATGAAACATTGGCAGAATTACTTACAGCGTGTCCACACGTTTGCTGGTGAACAACTGAGCGGCCATCTTAACAGGGAATTATGAACTGCCTGTTAACTGGTGATGAAAGCTTGGATCTCCAAGCAGAAAAATTTGTTGAGAAGTTATAGATCATAGAACATGATCAAGAGGTGATTTTATGTCAAAGGTAAGTTTTGAAAGCTTTAGCGTGGAAACTCCGCTATGAGGCTTAACCCCGTTCTCCACATAAAATTGCAAAAGTAGTTGAAGAAATATACAATAACAAAATACATTTAAATTTTTTTTATAATTACTAAGAATAAATTTGCAGATAAACGAGAACAAATCACTTGGTTATGACACACATTTTTCAGTTCAGTAAAACACAATTATTCGCACTTGTATTATTATTAATTTAGCCAAATAAGAGTTTATTTTACTATTATTATTTCCTTTCATTTTTCCTTTCTTTTTGCTTTTCTATTCTACAACAAACAAACCCTCATTTCTTATGCTGTGATTTCAGGCAAATAAAAACCACAGGACGCAACCATGTATTTTGAGCAAAACCCATTTTAATTAAGGAAAATATGGACATGGTGAAATACAAAACACAAACATAAATTTGATTAAAAAAACTTTCACATTTACAATTTAGCAAATCTTTTCAAATATTCTTCACGAGCAAAATATATTAAAACTAATTCATTGCCAAACTTTTAACGGAAGCATTTCAGACAAACTTTTTTCATAAAATAAAACCATTGGTGGTCACCAACGTAACATTAAGGTCATCATATTTTAAAACCTCTTGAAAACTCATTGAAATGTATGAGAATCGTTTCGCCAAAAAAACAAATATTGGAATTGTTTAATGTTATCTAAAGTAAATATTGTTATGTAAATTCAATGCGGTACATTTGGTTGTATAAATAAGAATTTATGTTTTTTAAATAATAAAAATGGAAATGAAATGTAACGCAAATTTTACATTTAAAAGTAGATTGAAAATTGAATATATGTGCAAATATAAATATCTAGTATCGATCAGGTGATTATAAGCACTTAAAGTTCTGTTTTCTGTAGGCCTAATCCTTTTGAAGGTATTATCGACATCCAAGCATATTTGCTGGGATTACAAAAATGTCAACAACAAAATATAAAGCTTGTTGAACCGTATCTTAAAGTTCTTTTGCCACAAAAAGACGAAAAACCGTTTGACTAATTTTAATTAAGAAATGCATAATTTTATAACTTAAAAATAAGAACAATTAATAATAAATCTTAAAAATATATTACACATTTCAATAGTGAAGCACCCACATCCCTTCTTTAAAATAACTTCAAATATGCGGTTTTTTACTGAATCAGAAAGTGACTTCAAGTAATGCAAAAAATTTCATACCAGGACTCCTTAATAACTTGAATTAGTGACTACTGATCGTCGAATTGTCTGGCACCGTTTATAAACCTTGAAACTCTGGCAGTATGTATAAGAGCATTCATTATATTGTTGTAGAATCCATGTTTAAAACTTATCATGTCGGTTTAAAAATATCTCCTCCTTTCTAATATAGTGAAAATAACAATTGTAAACATCTGGGCAGTCCACATTAAACTTCTCTTCGTCACCACAGTACGACAACCATTATCATGATCTTTAACTTTAGTGTCCCATGTTATACGACTATACTCTCAAAAATTGTAATCGATTTTTATTTCATACATTCTTCAGTAGCGGGTTTTTCTTCAGCTTTTTTTTTATTTCAGGTATTCACAGCTTGCAATGGCTGTTTTCAACGTTGAGATACGAGTACTTTCCTTTATATCAGCTTGAGACCTGACTTCCGGTCCTTAAATAACAGAGTTTGACGAAATTCTCAAGAATTTTGTCTTTCGGGTTTCAAGACTTCGCTAAATTTTCCGCTTAATGGACCTATAAAAAAAGTCTTGGGATCGATAAATATCGATTATGGTTCTTTCCGCTTACTTTAAAAATACGAACCTGCCCATTTCTCACTACTGTTTATCAAATCAATATTTTTCTTTTTTATTGTGTAAATTAAACCCCACAAAAATTCAAAAAAGAAAAGTGGTTCTAATGATATGAATGGTAAAAATTAACTTTAGTCGGCGTTTTTTTCTTGGTAAAGTACCTTTAAAATACTGTTGCATTAAACTTTAATATTATCGTTGCTATTTTTGCAATCTTAAGAAAGTGCTCTTTTCGGCTGCAATAAAATTTTCTTCTCTCCTCTTCAGATAATAAAAAACAAGGTTTTAGGGGCCAATGAACGACACACATTTGAGTGCCAAAATAATTTAGTACATTCCAAGTGCAACGTATTGTGATTGGTCAAAAGAGAAGTAACATAATCGTATCGAAAGAAATAAATGTAATTATTATAAGTTTGAAAGGTTAATTAATAATTCTAAGAATCATATAAAAAGTGATGAAGACAAAAAATAAAACAAACTATTAGCAAACATCAAACTTGTCATTATTCCCATTCCAAATGTGGTCAGTTTTTTTGTACGCCTAAATGAAAGCTGGAACCCTTCAGCTGTATAAAATAAACACAGGACTATAGTAAAAATTAAAAATCCTAATCCTGCCATTTACTTTCATCCCACCAATACACCAAATACACAAATGACGGAAGAAAATGGCGAAATAAGAAGTCGCTGTGAATCTTACTACAGAGACAAGCAGAAGTGGAGTAATATAAACCCTGTCCTGTGAACACATCTGTGCCGGACTTCAAACTAGTGCCTTCAGGTCCGAAAGGCATAACCCTGAAAGAATACAAAAAAACCACAAAAAGTAAGTAAAACTCAAAAATTAAGAAAGACGTGAAAGAGCTTTATAGGGAACTAACCCTAGCATAGACTAAGAACAGCAAATTAAAATGCAAAACAGAATAAAAATACTTGTTACAGGAATTTGTTATTTTTGTTTGTTATTGTATCTACAAAACCTCTCTTAACTTTAAGCTTTCAGACTGTTGGATTATAGCAAATTTCAGCTCTTCACCTATATTGAAAATTCTCCTATAAATAAAAGGGAACCCTTGTCCCTTAGATGAAGAGTGCTCATTTTTTATTCTCCAAGGTCTATCTGTATACCAAATTTCAGCTCTCTAGCTACAGTGGATGTGCCCCATAATATTCATGAGGAAGTCAGTGAATTGGTGAATATGTACCAAAATATGCACTTTTAACACCTTCATATCTCGGAAAGCCTATTGAATCACCTATAAGTAAAAACGGTTGCCAATAAAGGAAATTGCCAACCAATTGGTCCTGAGCAGCATTTTAAAAGTCCAGTTAGAATTAGTTATATTATATGATCATTTGTGAGATATGTCTATTATATAACGAAAATTTGGTAATGTTACGACACTGGAGAAGTTAGTGCTTTAGACCCTGAGAACATTACAATTTTTTTTGTGTTCTTATATTTCATTTTATTGAATCTTTCTACTAAAATTTACAATAAGTATTTAAATCTTATTTCTAAATTATTATTTACCAGTTATTACCAATGCAATAACTAATTTTTCGTATTCAAATCTTATTAAATTATCTTCTATTGTGTAGAGAGAGCCGCCTCGCCAGGCTCAATGTGGCAGTTCTTTTTAGTGTCTGGTAGCCGTTAAATTGGAATAAATTGCGTGCAAGAGAGTTGGGATGTAGGACTAGTTTGTCTACGTATTTGGACGTGTATGTTTTAACTTCTTCGTGGATAGTGGGAACTTCTAGATATTTTTAGTTCTTATATACCAGGGCGCCAATACGATAATACCTAAAATCCTAGACTGTCTTCTTAGTAACTTCCGGATATTTGATGCACTGACAGTACCCCACAGCTGAATTCCGTATGACCATATTAGCTTTATAACGGATTTGTATAGAAGGACTTTATATTCCAAAGCCAAAGTTGAGTTAGGACTTACAAGCCAATGCGGTTGATTTGTTCGAAGCTTTATGGACGTTATTCGTGCCTCAATGTGACGGGACCAAGTTAGGTGCTGATCTAGGTGTATACCTAAATACTTAACGTGTGTTTTTGCTGGAACCGTGGCATTGGTTATTGTGATTGGTGGAAAATTTTGCCATCTAAGGGAAAATGTTACATGAACACATTTCGATGGTTTTACCTTTATTCTCCACTGTTTTAGCCAGTTTAGCTTATGAATATGGGACGGCAGTTTTTCAGATGCATCTCTTGGATCATTACCGACATTGCAGTGTCGTCTGCAAAGGTTGATGTATGTGGGCTTGTCGGCATATCCGCTGTATAGATGATATATAACAGCGGCCCTAGCACACTACCTTGAGGTACTCCTGCACTGATTTTCCTATTTCTTGAAAGCTGATCCTTTGATCTTACTTTAAAAGTTCTATCTGACAAATAGCTTTTTATAAGCTTGTGGGTATTTCCAGGAAGAACCCGAGCTATTTTAGTAAGTAGCCCATCATGACAGACTTTATCTAATGCTTGGGAAATGTCTATAAATAAAGCTGAATAGTATTGCTTTCTTTCAAAAGCCGATCTAATGGTAGCGATTCTATGGACTTGTTCAATCGTAGTATGCCTTCCTCGAAAACCAAACTGATGATCTGAGAAAAGGACGAATAATTTTTCAAATATCTTTGACAAAACTGACAGTAGGCTAATAGGCCTGTAGGATGTAATCTGGCTTGAGTCCTTTCCTGGTTTCGGGATCATAACAATTTCAAACATCTTCCAAGAGCATGGAAAGAAGCCAACGCGCAACATGGCATTAAATATGTAAAGTAAAATTCTTACAGCTGAATTAGGTACGTTCTTTATCATTGATCCTGTTTACGATCAGGTCCAGGTGATTTCTTCATATCCGTATTTTTAATTGTCGGTTTTAAAGAAGACAACCGAAATTTGCTAGGATCATTCACGGTGTCACTAATAATTGGAATAGTGGAATTACTTATATCATGTGGTGCGAAAACCTTCTCTAAGTGATTTGCGAACGCATTTGCCTTTTCACTTGAGTTTTTAGCCCAAGTACGGTCTTCAAGTCTTAGTGGGGATTCGTAAGCAATTGGATATTGTAAGTGCCTTACAGCTTTCATTGGATCCACGTTTTTTAAAAAGTTGTCGATAGCGAGTTGGTGTTTCTGTCTCAATTTACTCCGTCAGTTTTTTTTGGCATAAGTTCATTTGCATTTTTATGTGTGGAGAACGACTATTTTGCCATTGTCTTCTTAGTCTTCTTTTCTCAATGACGAGCATCTGAATATCTGCTGTTGCCTGGTGCGATATTATTTTAGCTGATGGCTTTGTTGGCGTTGCAGCTATGGCTGCGGCAGTCACGACGTCTGTAAAATAATCTACAGCTGCTTAAATATCAGCTGGATTTCTGAGTGGGATGTTCAAAGATAAGTGAGAGCTCACATACGTTTTATATTTTAACCAATTCGTGTTTCTGTTCGGGTAGAAACTAAGGGTTTTAGGTGCAGTGACAAAACTGTCGTGTAAAATAATAATTGTAGGTGAAGGATCAGAAGATAGGTCATAGGATGAACTAACTAAGAGTTGATCGCGTTTGATGTTTTTTACTATAGCAAAATCAATAAGGCCTGGCAATAGGTGGGTTTACCGGCAGATACGACGTCCAGCTTGTTTGCTTGAACTGTATAATACAACTGCCTACCTCTAGGACTAAGGAGTCTGGATCCCCAATATGTGTGCCTTGCATTGTAATCACCAGCGGCAATAAATTTTTGTCCTAGCGTAGCAAAGAACCTGGCAAATTTATGGTGTTCGATTTTATGCCTAGGCGGGCAATACACTGACGAGACTACAATTTTAAAATCAGTAAGATTTATAGTCGAGGCTTGCAAAAAGTCTTCCTTGAATTCAGACAATGGAAAATGCAATCCCACCACATGCCTTTTTGCTTGGGTGTTTGGTGTCATATATAAAAAAACTATCAAATATAAAGCAGTATTTTATAGTGAAGTGTGTTTCAGAAACTAATAGTATGTCTATATCAAGTGCTAGCAGGAAGTGTTCTACTTCATATTTATGTTGGGATAGCCCGTTAGCGTTCCAGAAGCATATTTTTAACTGGTTCATTTTTTGCTCAGCAGAACTTGCAGAAGCATGTTTTGGGTTCGCATCATTTCCTGAAACATACCCTGCATAGTTGTCATGAAATTATTCATTGTTTGTATTAAATTATCGATTGAGCTCGAATTGGTAGTGAGGCTGTCTGTGCACCCTCTTTAAAGATGTAGGCATATGCACGTTTATGCAAATTAGAACTTTTGGCATTCGCATTAGGTAAATCATTTCTCAATGTTTATGCATATGAATAGTTTGGTTTAGTGTGTGGCTGTGTAGCTTGTGTACTAGCATAAGAACCAGCATAAAGCCGAGGAAATTGGGAAGCTTTATATTGCTCATATTCAGGTTTACGTACGACTTTCGCATTATTTTTTACATGTGGAAAGACTTTACAGCCCCAGTAATTTGTTGTGTGGTTTTCACCACAGTTGCTACATTTTTTGGCCTTGGGATCTGTTTTGGAAGAAGTGCATTCCAAAGTCCGGTGCGCATCACCGAAAACAAGGCATACAGATGGTAGCTTGCAGTAGGTTTTCGTGTGTCAAAATTCCTGGCAGTTAGTACACTGACGGGGACCATCACGTTTTAGAGGCTCTTCCACCGTTATTCTTCTGTTCAAAAGGTAGCGCAAATTATATATTGGATGAACCGAGTTTTTCGATTTATGCGATGCGTTAAATACGATTTCAACACGATGCATAGGTTGGGGAACTTTGTTCTTATTTAGAATATTGTACACTGACTTTACGACATAGTCTTCCACCTCTATGGCACTTTTTATTTCATCAGTGGGAACAGAACTGTCAATGCCCTTTACAATGACAATCAAACCTTTAGCACTTTTGAGTTGATACGTATAATAGCTCTTATTATCTGCATCGAGGCGATTTGCGATTAGGCGGTAATTCTTCTCAGTTGGATCTTTGTTTCTTGAATTTGACCTCTTCGTATAGAAGCTACATAAAAGCTTTCCTTACCTACAAGCTGAGACAACATGTTAACAATTTCGTTAGATGTTTGTTCGCGCAAGTAAATCGGGGGAGGTTTTTGTTCCCTGACAGCGGGTTCAGCTTCATCATCCGCTGTAGCAAGTACAGAGAATCTGTTTTCGCTTACCGGCATTACAGTACTTTGGGAGCTTTTATATTGTTTAGCAATGCGCTCTTGCTGCGAAGACTTAGGACTGGCCTTCCTTTTGGTTATGGTTATATAACGATCCATACCTGTTTGCACTTTTTTTACGGGATTTTTCAAATTACCTGTTTCGTTTGTTTGTTGCACTATTTTTGATATGGTACCTGAATTGTTTTTTGTTTGAATTGTAATTTCTTCTGGTGTTGTTATTTGCGAAGATAAGTTTATATTTCCGGATAGAGAACGCGTTGGGTCAATTGGCCTGGCGCTTAAAAAAGCACTGTCATCTTTTTTTTTATTATTTGTATTGTTCATTGCATTATTAGCATTTGTGTAAGAAAAAGAGCAATAAGCATTGTTGTTATTACCTTTTATATTTTTTTCATTAATATTTGGTGCGCTATTACACTCACTATCAATTGTTCAAACCGGTTTAACCATGCACTATATGTTGTTGGTTTTTTTTTTTTACAGACAGTATATTATATTGTTTTTATTTTTTGTTATTTCTTTGTTATTACTAAGTGTTCACTGTTCAATTCAATTCTTAAAAAATTATATTTGTTATGCGTTTGATATAACGTACGTCTGTACTCAAACACGGTCACTGATGAAAGGAAATTAATATAATTCACACAACTCATTTCTTAGGCAATGAGTTTTTATTACTAAATAGTTCAGATTACAGACTGACAAGAAATTCTTTACAGACTGTAACATCTATATACGCCAATTGTTTTTTAGAAACGCAGAACTGTAAATTAATAAACAGAAAAATGTTTTTAGTATTTCCAGCAGTGATTAGCAAAAGGCTTATGACACCAGGCAGACACGTGTTAAATGTGACTGCCAGGGAGAAGCTAAGCTTTAGTCAAATGCTAGCAACTAAAAAAGACTCTGTGATGAGTAAGAAGGTCGACAGCCTGAAATTACCACAGCCAAGACTAAATTTCCTGAAATCAATTCCAGGAACGAAGGAGGTTTTAAAGGAGCCCTTCAAGTATGCGGCCTGGTTCGATATCCCCCCATCATTAATAATAGAATGAATTTAGCTTTATTTTAAAGAGAATTGCATGGCGTGAATTTTAGAATATGACTTTGTGCATGTGAAAGCAGTGGCAGGCAAATACATTCAATTATCTGGAGGTGAGATTTTTGAAATTATCTCGCTCTAAATCACATGCGGCTTATCTCATAAGAAAATATATTATGGCGTCAAATTGCATCTCCTAGTAAATCAATTGTACCGCGCTGCGTGTGGTATATAACGTACTCTTATTCTAACTGAGACACAAAAAACTTAGTACACTTGGCTTTGTACCGCTGACCGTTAAGTACACGTACCAATAATGCCACTGACTTATAAAGAGCACCAAACGTTAAAAACAAACTTACAAACAAACAACTTTAAATCGTATTGTTCTATTTACATTTTCCCTCTCTCAACTCATCAAGGTTGCAGCAGGTGTTTCGACAATAGCTGACGATTATCAAAATCAATTTGATCTCTAAAAGAATTACCCGATGTTATTTATCCTTTTTTATTATCTATTAAATGCACAATAAAGTTAATCCAGTTACAATATAAAGAATCAAGCCAAAAAAATTCAAATATTCTGTGCAATTTTTTTTTTGGAAGTGTAACTTACCCTGCGTTTACAAATGCAAGTAGTGGCATGCAATTGTTGTATACGTATTATCAACGAAAAATTCTTCGAAATAGTCGAATCTCATGCCATTCGTTTTTGTGTTTACACATGCAAGTGTAAGTTCATTTTTAATATGTCGTCGAAGCGTAAATTGAAAAAATTTGTTTACTTTTAAAATTAAAAAAAATTTGATCAGAAAATGATAAAGAAAAATTAAAGAAAAATGTTGTTAAGAGGAGATGTTGGGTAAAACCCCTATTGATTAAAAGGTGCGATTTAGACATCGAAGCACACTTTTAATAATTTTAAAATATTCTGTTGGCTCAATTTTGCTTCCATTTTAACTTTTTGTTTTCTTTTTAAAATAGAGTTACCGAGTTTACCATATAGGCATATTTTTGGGGAAACGATTTACATATATTATTAATAGTAATATTTTATTATAATTACTAATATTATTGCTCTTTAATGAAGAAACTTGAATTTTTTTATGCGCAATTTAAGAAATAAATCATAACAGCATAATAATCATAATAATAAATCATTTAAAAAGGTATAACTTTAATTACAATTTAACAGCAATCCAGTAAATTTACATTTAATATTGAACAGGGTAATATTGTCTATCGTTTTGACATTTAGTAGCATGCAAATGCCAAATTTTCACTCGCATGCAATTTTAGCTGCCACTGGAGCTGCCATTGCGAAAAATGTAGGTGTATTAGTGAAAATGTGTGAGTGTATTGAGTTTTTCGAACTTCTAGTGGCATGTGTAAACGCTAGGTTATGTTTGTTTTAATATAACATTTTGTATTTTGTTACTGCATAGTTGTCTGTAGCATTTAATAGTACATACTTGTATTAAATTTTCTGGTCTACTTACTTAATGGATCAAAGCCGGTTATAAATTCAGGACAACGTTCATATGCAGAAGTGCCAGCAGAAGTGTCTGGCCAACAAAGCCAGCCATCAAAAGTGCCAGGACAAAACTTTCCTAAATTGAGAAAGGCAAACAAATCAAATTCAACATTTAAAAACAGAGGACTATTTTCAATTTTGATAATTAATGAAGCAACTAACATATAATTACACATAGGAAATAAACAAATGTTTAAATGTTACAGGAATGAAGCTTCAGGCTAGTTGGTGATTAAAAATTTTGTGTTAATTTATAATATGAATGTTATCTAATAATAAACAAACTTATGAATTTAGAAATATTAAACAAATACTTTTAAAATTATTTATAAATAAGTATGTATGAATGTATGTGTGGTAAACTGCAAGGTCAATTCTACCTACATAAAACCGATGTATACTTTTAGGGAGTCTAACTTATAAAGCAGCACTTGCACTGTAGGCTGTGAATTTTACATTTAAATTGAAATTATTTATGGTGAATTTTATTCCTATAACTAAGAGATTTTCTCTAAAGACCGGTTGATGGTAAAACTCCGTGGCGGGGATTTGCATTGGCGGCATCTGTCTAATATGTTGTTTATTATTCAATCACTGATGCTAAATCATTATAGCGTTTCTTAGTGAAAACGCGCTAGCACTTCAGTATCGGCCTCCCAACGAGGTGGGAAGATAATCGGTAAACAAACAGGCAACAGCGAATATCACTGCGGTGAAAGTATGTAGGCGAAACCGAGGATATCGATTAGTCGTTATGCGCTAGAACTTGGACTTGCATAGACTTCGACTTGGGAAATTCGTCCCCGCAATGTAGGTTGAACTGATCTAGGAGCGCAATGTCAATTACCTTTTATTGAAATTCTGGCAGAAAACACATTTACAGCGACAGAGCGCTCAAATGCTCTGTTGCAATGACGCCGACCCACATGCGGTTCAACGTGCGATTTAAAGGTATGACTCTTTTTCGCAGAGTTGGGTACAATTTTGTCCCACTAGACTTTGCTTGTCTATACCAATAAACCGCAACAAGCGATGGCTGTTAGCCGCTGTCATCAAAAAATGACCCTCTCACGCATTTTTTTTAATATCGACTCAGGCTTCACCTGAATTAAAGTGTTATCCCAATTGGCAGAGGCGGTTTCAATTTGAGATGCTAGGATAAAACGTAAATTTTATCGAATGTATGGGAAATCAAAAACGTGTCAGAAGCTAAGAACTTTGCAGCCGAATGTCTTAGAGCTGCCGTATAAGGATTGAAAATGGTCCCTGTAAATATTCATTTAAGGAAAATGATTTTGTTAGTCAGCAATTACTCGGGTAATCGAATTTAAATCATATAGTACAATGACATCGAGCGCACTTAGTCAAGCCTAATACGTAAAGTTATCTACCGAAGACAGGCATCAGCAATATAAACGTTTTGAAATGCACAAGGCCTATCCCCAAAAGTTTTTATTTCGTGCCTACAAGCTCCTCAATACCTCAGCCCAATAAATATGTCGCGGAGTCAAGAAGGCGAAATGTTAAAAAAATCGATTTGTATGAAACAAATTGCATTTCGTAGCATGATTTTAGCGTTTCAATAATCTCCATATTTGGAGACACGTATGGAGAAAATGTAATACTTTTTTAACCTTGTCTTGAAAGGCAGTGTTTTTTCTAGATTATGTTAACAATGGCGAAATGCATTGGCCTTATGATCTAAACATAATTTCAAATAATAAGGGTATGTTAAGCATGCACTCTCGAACAAGGTACCATTTTATTTAAAAAACGAAAATTCCATTAATTTTGAAGCACCTTAGAAGTTCCATATTTATTAGCTATTTTTTTATTTCACGCTACGGCTTCTAAATGAGTTTTTGTGGTGAATCAAAAATTACTACCACTTTATATTCCAAGCAAAAGCAAAAAAAGCCGGGGGATAGTGTCACTGATTTGTTTAACCTTAATGAGGTCATTCCTTCACCGGTACATTCTTGTGCAATTTTAATTTACAATTTTAATATTCTACTTCAGTTTACCTGTCACACCATTAAACGCGGCTGACGAAGATGTTACTGTTTGATTAAGACGTTCATAACATTCGTTGCGTAGAATTTCAAAGGGATCTGGTGGGGTTTCATTTGCTTTATTTTGCTCTTCGTCTATCACTGCCTTTGTGGTCGAACTCGTTGTTAAGGAACTTGTACTAGTTGTTCTTGTGGTGGGTATATCCATATTGCTGTCACTGTATAACATAACAAAAAACTTTTCCTTTTAAATTAACTAAAAATTTGAAACTTGTTTTTAAATATTCTTGTGGTATTTTGTAGTCTGTAATAAAAAAGCAGAAATACTACCGGAAACAGGAGTAGTAGGTTAGCATGCACCATTTAACAGAATGTCGTAAACACCCATATTTTTAGTCTGATTTTAATGTCACTTTTATTTTGCAAAAATAAAAAGACAAACATACATTCGCTTCAGTTTGTGGATGGTTATTTACTAATGAAAGGATTAGTTTTTATGTGTGCGTGTGTTGTGTTGTCGTTGTCTTTGCTTTGTTGTGGATTACATTTTTTTTGAGATGTTATTTTGATCTTTTCGAATTGAAATCTGAAACGAAAAAAGAAAAATATTTATCATGAAAGACATGTTTTAAAAAAAAATATTTGGGACCAAGAATATTCTCATGAGACATTAGCAAAAAAACGCAAAATAAATACAAAGCCTTTTTGAGCATTATACCGCCCAAGTTCCATTAAAATAAACAACAATTAACAAAGTTAAATAACTCACATTTCACTTAGTTTGGAGCTTTCATTCCCTTATTTTATTGAAACATATGAAGTGACTCCCAAATGAGAGCTGACGTAAAAAGCACATAGTTCTGTACGCATGTTGCCACTGAACTTATTTTCTGAACTTACTTTGAAAGTAAGTTTTATCTGTACAGTTCGATTTATCAACATATAAATCTGAATAGGTGACAGGCAGGGGTTAGCTTTAGGGAGAGGAAATTTGTATACTTCACTGCCGGGCTCCACTAATCTATCCCTTTAAAAAGAAAGTAGCACAATTATTAAACAAATAATTATTAGGCATTAGTTGTCTCAGTGTGTTACATTCCTACGAAAAAAATCATATTATATGTTTTGCTTTTTTAATGTAATTGTGCTGGACACAAATTTGAGTTATTATCTATCTTTATTGCGATATTCTGTCATTCAGCTAAAATGACATTTTTATCTTTTTGTGCTTCTCCCAGTCGACAACTTTGCTTTTAACAATTCTAAATTATAAATAACTAGTGAGTTAGTGAGATGTTATCCTGCCTTTCCATCAACCCAATGTTTAGGGTGACTTCAGTGATACGTACAGAAGATGTAAAAAGATAGATTGCGTACAAAGTGCCACAATAATTTACAGTAAACTGTACAATCACGCAATTACGTGTTTATCATAGACATTTGCAGGTATGTATGTTTTAATCATGTCAGTGAAATAGACAAGTGAGGGAAATTTGTTTGACCGTAGGTTTAAAATGTTACCACGGCCTTCGATTAAATGATCGAACATAAGTTCATGGAAATGGGAAATATTTGCAAACCTTTTTTGAGTTAAGAGTATTTAAAGTTCTGTTTGTTTTAATCAAAATTAATTCTAAAGCTAACATTTTTGTTAGAAGAAATCTTTGTTTATTATTCAGATGTTAAATTTTCCAACTTTTAAATTTTTACAAATTAATACAAGTATCTACCACTCAAATGGATCCGAAATTTTGTTTTTTTTGGCAGATTTTATAATTTTAGGCTTTCGATTGAAAACTACTGAAAATTTTGTACGGCTAAGAAAATCTCGCAGAAAAATATGATTACATATTTCACCTTTTCATGGATACAAGCAAGTGATAAAAAATAAATAATCATTTTGGGGGTTTTTTTTTGCAAATTCGTTTCTCTTCGCCAAAATATTTCTTATAACTTTAAGCTGCTAAATAAAGTTTACGTACTGTACCTACGTACATATGTATTAAAAATAAACCAACATTATTAGAGAAAAGTTACTCAGTGTTTTTAGCCAAATGGGGTGTGAACATCTGCATAAATATGTCAAGTGAAAAAACCTCATCAAAAATTGACAGCTTTGAATTTGAATGACATTTTACAGATTGTGATGCCACAAATTGCGGGAAGGAAAATTACATGTAATTTAAAGTATATTTCAGGTACTTGCTCAGGTATATTTAGAATTCTAGAATTCAAACTGTCACAAGAAATTTATTTCCCCAGATGTATTAGAAAATTTCGCATTTAGAGGGTTTTTAGCATAGCAAACTTAAAAAATGATTTTATTTTAAGCAGCTTAATATTTTATAACCGATCATGAATTGATGAATTTGAAGAGCAGCACGAGAAAGTTCAGGAGCTGCCAATATCACCAATATATTTAAATTTTACCAAACACCAAATTTCATCACAAAAAGGCAAACTCGTTCTAAAATTCGAAATTTTACATACAAATTCTTAAAATATTTAAATTTCAACATAAATTTTAAAATCGCTCCAAAAAATTAAAAAAATCAAATCAGAATACAATTTTTTTCTACAAGTTTTAACCAAAACATTAAAATTTGCTTCGAAAAATCAAAATTTTAACCCAAAATCGAAATTTCACCACATAATCAAAATTTGTATGACCACAACTAACAGTTACCGAAAATATAATATGAAAAATTATAATATTTACAACAATATAAAAACAATAATTTCACAAATATTGATACTTTCGCAATAAAAATCGTACATTGGTAAATGCAGCAATAGTACACTACAGCATAGTCGAAGTTTAGCGTTACAAAATACATAACTTGCGTCAAAAGTCTTTTAATACCACAAATTAAGTGGCAGTGCCGCAAAATTCTGCAATATTATTTGCAATATTTTCTAAAATAAATGTAATTGTCACAAATCATGTGCAACAGCTGATCGATCACACATAAGCAATGGAACCTGGCATTACTGCTGCATAGTTGAAAAAATGTACTCCGTTTATGAACGAAAAATAACTGACATTATCCTTAAAAAGACAAATTTTAAGACAAATTCAATATTTCACCATAAGTTAAGAAACCAAATCTCACCAAAATATTTAAACATTTTAATTTAAAAAATTTAATTCTTGCTAAAAATGGATTTACTACGAAAAGAAAATGAAAAACTGGAATTTTACCGCACTATATTCCACCAAGCAACTAATTCATTAAAAAAAATTACCGAGATATTAAATTATAACATCAAGTTTCAATATATGTTATATATTTCCAAAACCAAAAACTCACCATGAAAATTGAAAAATTTCAACAATTTTTTAATAAATCATCAAGAATTATATCCGAATTTCAGACCAAAATCACCAAATATTTATGAAATTTTCCCAAAAATCACAAAATTGTTTTCAACATATTAATTTCAAAAATCAAACTCTGTCAAAAAACTTAAATTTTTTAAAAAAATACAAAAAATTTGAACTTTTCGTGTCCGACAAAAAATTTAATTTTTCGAAAGCCCAAAGATTCACCCCGCAAATTAGTTTGGGTTCAAAACAACATAAAGCATTTACCAAAAATCCGTCAATCGAAGAAAAAATAAACTACACATTTATTAACCGATTAGGAGAGCTACATATATTCGGGTGTAGCGGATCTTATATACCCTTAACAAAAGTAGGAACTAAGAAAAATGTATTACTCCCGGGGCAAAGGATTGCTTGAGATATTTAATTTTGGGCCCCGGTTTTAGTCGTGAAGCATTTTAGATCGGGTAATAAATGAGATCTCTTTTTCTTAATTACGGTTCTCTTAATTTCGTTTTCTTTTCTCTCCTTCTTAGGTTTTGATAAATTTCCGATTTGAATTCTTGCTAATATTTTGGCGAAACCACATAATTTTAGTGAAATTGAAAATTTAGTTCAGAAGATATAAAATTTGATATAAAATCTTGGTTTTTGTGGTATTTTTGCAATTATGTATTTTGTTTCATTTCAGTTTTTAAAATTTTCGCATTTTCGAACTTTTGGTAAAATTCAAATTTTACCAAATTTTGGACTTTTCGTAATTTTTGGTACAATTTCTGTTTTCTCGAAATTTAGCATTTTTGTTATTTTAGTCATTTAGACTAAGTTTGATTTTAAAATTTCTTATATATTCTGGATACTTATATATAGGGAAGTTCAATTAACGATGTCCATCTGTCCGAATTTGAATCTTCGACAGCTTGAGCAGTAAACTTGGCGAACTTGAGCTATTTGAAATCACCCATATAAGTCCACAAGTTCCCAAGTTTTTCAAATTCACATAAGTTGAATCCTTTTCAAATTTTGTATAAATACCCCTACAGAAACTATCACACCAAGGACCTCGCGTAACCTATGGATCTAAATACTGGACCAAATTATTTTTTTTTTTAAATATCGCAACAATTTAAAAGCTAACAAAGGAAACCCAATTCTTTCAAAAACCAAAATTTCACAAAAAATTGTATATATTGCCAAAATTTGAAATTCCCCTTCGGAAAACTGGAATACATTTTTTTTAAATCGGAATTCAAAAAAACCGACATTTTAGGAAAAAAACCCAAATTCATCAAATTTTGAATATTCACCACAAAAACTTAAATTTCACTACAATTTTGTAATATCACCGAAAGCCGAAAAAAAATTCAGTATTTTATAAAAAAACGTCCAAATATTAATAAAATCAGTATTTAACAAACATATTAAAACTAAAATTAAAAATTCACCACAAAAAATTCACCAAAACTAGGATTTTGTGACTTATTGTCTGCGCCTCATGGTATATTAGATATGAAAATATCCACAAGATCTAGAAAAAGCAATAACGCACACGTCCAAATAGGTAAACAAGCTAGTGGTTCCTCTCAACACTAGCGCACGATTAACTCCAATTTCGTTGGCACCAGAGATTCAAAAAAACTGACGGCGAGGCGACTCTCCCTATCCAATAGTAGATAGTTTTTTATTATTATGATTTAAATACTGTAAATAGTTACTACATGGGTAATAATTCATAAATAATATTTCAGAGATTCGAATACTTATTGTAAATTTCTGTTAATAGAAAGATTCAATTCAGTTAAAAAAATAAGTAAAATATTAAAAAATTCATCAAAATATGGAAACTCACCACCAAACTATGTTTAAAACATTTTAAATTGCAAAATTTTAAAAAACTGAAACATCACGAAAAAATGCGAAAAAATTGGCAAAATTTTAAATTCACCAAAAATATACTATCTAAATCAAAAAAATAAGGGATTAAAAAATAATTGCTAAAAAATCGCTATTTAATAAAAAAAAACAAATTTTACCAAAAAATACGAAAAAAACAGATTTACCAAATATTACAATTTTACCACTAAAATCATAATTTCACCAAAAAGCCGAAAATTTTCACATAGTATTTTACAAAAAAGGCTGAAAACATTTGATCAAATATTAAAACTTTTACTATAAACCCGATCAAACATTTAGAAGCATTTAGAGAAAAGAAAAACACACTGATCGAAAACACTTTTGTACCTGGAAAAATCTGAAGTACCATTTTAGCAGTTAATACTTCTGTGAAGGCTATAAATTTCGCCGCAACAGAATGTAGTTAGCTCTCTTATTTGTTTTTATTCTAGTTTTGGATTTTATTGTATATTTTTGAGTTTTTGGTGAATTTTACACTGTGGGAAATTGTTTTATTATTGTAATTTATAACTTTGGATTCTAGATTAGTTTTGAAGAGAATTTTCGAATTTTGGTGAATTCCCAAAATAAGTTCAAACTTCGATTTTGGGTTTCAGATTTATTTAGATTTTTGGTAAAATTTATAATTTCTATGACTTTTAAATCTTTGGGTGAATTTTGAATTTTTTTTGTGAATTCATTTGTGGTAATATTCGATTTCGCAAAATATTCTTTGGATTTTTGGTGAAGCTACAAAATTTCGTGAAATTAACATTTTTGTTGAGAAATTTCAAAGTTTAGTAGATCTGGTTTGTTTTTCTGAAATATTAATTTTTTTAACAATAAAATTTTTTTTATTCCAGTTTTTTTAAATTTTATGGTGAATTTTCGAAGTTGTTGTGAATTTATAACTTTTAAACAGTTTCGAATTTTTTTGTGAAATTTCGGTGTTTGGAGGAATTCAGATTTTTTGTTAGTTTTTGAAAATATTTTTTTTCATTTCTTAATTCGTTCCAACATATAGGTCCGTAAGTATTCTGGCGGCCCCGGGTTGACCATTTATGTAGGCGGACTTTATTGCAAATGCATAGGTATTCAGAATATTCAAATTTGGAATGCCTGTGTATAAGCGTTTCCCCGTAAGAGGGAAAAGATCAGAAACTCAGAAAAATGGTTTTTTGATAGCTGTTTGCCAATAGTCGAATGCACTGAACAAATGGCCCAAATTTCAAGATTTTAGGTTGCCTAGGGCCGTCAGAAAGTCCATTTCAACATCGAACAAATGGACATCGTTAATTGAACTTCCCTCTTTATAAGGATCCAAAATATATATTCGTTATTGGGTCGGAAATGAATATTGTAGAAATTACTAACAGAATGATTTTTTCATTTTATGAAGGGTGTACACAATATTATAACTACATTGCACTATATGTCAAAAAAATTTTTGTTGTTACCTACATAGCTCATTCAACGTTACGACGATCCCAGCAAAGTGTTTGTCTGTAATTTCCATATTTATGAGAGTGTCCTGAATACCAGTATCAACAGAGCTGCAAATCGTTGTACTTGAAACTACGGACTGGTTATAAAATTTTTATAGCGACTGTTAATAAAATTTTTATAACCAAGTTATAAAATTTTGTATAAAATATGCAGAAGAAATAAGCATAAATACCAAGCGATGAAGAGAAGGCTGGATGCACAGACGGAAATTGTATGCAGATCAAACAACCTATCTCACCATATTAGGTTATGCAGAACAAAAAAGGTACTAACAAACACATACTGTGAAAAATAATGAAATATAAAATTTGTGATATGTAAGTAATAACAACGTATGTATATATGCGCTTATGTGTTTTTTTTAATGTATAAAAAATCGTCATCTAAAACATATCAGCAATTTTCGTGAATAAGAGTGTGCCTTGTAAAGTAAAATTTTCCTGGAAAGCAAGACACAGAAACTACGGACTTGGGATGTATTCAAAACATTAAATTTGGCGAATTTTTTGAAACGCTGATTTTTCGAATTTTCTTTCTTATTTTCTTGCTTTGAAAAAACAGTATTGCGATTTTTTAAAATTAAATTTTTACTTGACTAAAACTTATAGTACAAGTTTTATATTCACACTGTCAAGGCTTTTCATATTTTTTAGTATTTTATTGCATTTTATTTGTCAGAGTTCACAGTGACAACAAAACCCGTGTACAGTAAGGTGATGGCGATTTGAATTGGGATGATAAATTAGCCTTTCAAAATTATACTTTTTAGATTTCTTTGTACTAACTCCCACAAAATACGCACACGAACAAAAGTCATCGTCACTTTGCTTACTCAGCGTTTGAAGAAATATTTGCTATAAATACAGGTTGCTCGACACCAACAGCTGACACAATTGCTAGCGCCACCATATTGGCCTGTGGTCAGAATAAAATGCATTTGTTGTGCAACATTTAACATTTATTTTTGAAATGCATAATCTGTTTCTGCCCACTGTGAACCGTTAATATTAAAAAAACGTTATATTTTTTTGTTGCAATTTAAAGTTTTATTCTCAAAACTTTTGCTGCGAAGTGTTACATTTTTGTTCGCAAGTTATAAAAATATATCACCGCAGAATAATGCGCATGGATATGAACGCGTATTTGTAAATACGTAGTTTCAAGTACAGGAAGTCATAAAAATACTATTTGTCTTTGTTGGCACGTGTAAAATATTATACTTAACTTTTGTTTGCAGGTCCTTCGTCATTTTATGACAACATATTTTGTGGTCTGTCATAAAAGAATGATAAAAGACTGATATTACTAAAGTAACAGCAATCGTTTAGTGGACAACGTGCAAGTCGTTAAAAAATACATACATACATCCTGGTTGCCAATATTAAGTACTTTTTTGATTAGGAAACGTTTGAAAATGATAATTTCTTTAATTTTAAGTTAAAATTGCTTAATTTTCTGATCTCTTATTACACACAAACCAAAATTTTGGCTGAGGTATCCATAATATGTGTAAAAGCAGCATATTATAATTGAGTTATACGGCTGTAAACAAATCATATTATTTGGGTATATAACAAACTTATGTTACTGATTGGCAGCGTCTGAGGTACGAACATTGCGACGAAAGTTATCGAATGCTTAATAGTCAAAGCGCTAACCACATAAGCCATAGCACCCGAATAATTTGATCAAACAACAAACAAATTTTACCTCTCTATTATGTCTATTACGAACATTTTATGGTTAGAGTTGTTATATTATTTATGTATAGTTAAAATACTTTGTTTGTTTTTGGAATTTGAGTAAAAATTTTGTTATTCAACTCAACCATGTTTTAAATTTTATGGAAGGAAATCATAATATGGTTGTCGTGACCAGAAATGGTTAAATGTTTGTCAGAAAAACTCTATATCTATTACTAGTAACCTTCTTTACTTTAATCGTGTGCCCTAATCCAATAATGAAACTATTTTACAATTCCTAGTCGGAAATAATTTTACATTATATTTTACTAGCGACCCGCTCCGGCTTCGCACGGGTATAAAATATATTAGCCTATGTCATTAACTGAAAAATTGATTAAAATTGATCCAGTAGTTTTGATTTATTCATTACTGCCGTGGCCCGCACGCATTAAATTTAGAGTAAAACAATTCTTCTTTCCCTAAACCATGAAGATTTGCTGCTATCTTTGGAATATTTAAATTCATACACAACATTTTTACTTATTTACTTTTTTCAATGTGTACAATACTTAGTACCTCAAAAATAACAGCATTTCTCCACTATTTAATGGATGTTATTATACATATAAACCTTCCTTTTCAATCACTCTATCTAAATCCGTTGCGTAGTTTTAAAGATTTAAGCACACATAGGAATATAGGGACAGAGAACGCGACTTTGTTTTATACTATGTAGGAATATATATTATATACTATAATCAGGAGCCAAATAAGCTACGCAAACAAGAATCAAAGACGGAGTTAAACCAGAGCAAGTAGGTACACAAAGTGCATACTGCGCGACAAAGTCGAAAGAAGATAATAAGACTGGCAGTAAAAAATTACGTTTCAGGTCCGATGTAAAGACTCAACAAATAATGAGGCTGTCGGTGTAAGAAATAACGTACGTACGTTTAAACCATCAAAGTTTATGTCAGTCTTTTAATAGAATATATGTATTAAACGAAGCACTATGGCTGTACTTTAAAATAAGCAGAATATCGCAAATATTATGCAAGAAATATTACTTTAAAAACATATTTAAAACAAAATAAAAACACAAAATCAAGATATTATGAAATATTAACAAAATCGATGTTAAACAAATATATAACAAAAAATTATCAACTTTCACCGCAGTTGTGGAATTCACTAATAAATTCACGAAGAAATTGAAAAGTCCTGAAAAATTTTTAAATATTTAAATTAATCTGAAATTAAACAAGTAAGAGAGCCGAATCTGCCTCTCACAAAAGTATAAACTATAAAAAATTTACTGCAGATTTTTCCCGGTGCAAAGTATGGTTTGTGATAGCAAGTTTTAATAATCTCCAGTTTTACTTGTCTCATTTTACATTTCAACTCTTCTTTCGGTTTAATATAAGCATTTTCGATCGGGTAATAGATTAGATGTTTTTTCTAAATTACAGATCTAATAATTTGTTGTTGTTTTCTCTTAATGCTTATCAATGTTTGATAAATTCTCGATTTTTTGGTAAATTGTAGATAATAACGGAATTGAATTTTGAGTAAAATTTCTAAAACTTGATTAAATTTAGAGTTTTCGCTGTAATTTCAGTCTTTGGGTAAATTTTGTCGTTAAATTTTCAAAATAAGATGAAGTTTATTTTTGGTTCCTGGTTTGAGAAAATTAGGTTTTTTGTAAGATATCAGTCTTTTATAACTTGTGTAACATCAGTTTGGTTAAAATTGCGACGTTTGATTTTTTGAAAATTGTTGTTGAAATTAAGATTTAGTGTTGAAATTTGCAAATTTATTTAATATTTGTTTTTTGTGGTATTTATTTGTTTTATTCCAGTTTTTCGACTTAGCGGTGAATTTTTGAAGTTTTAGTGAATATAAAATTTAGCCAAATTTTAAATTATTCGTAAGTTGTTGTACAAAATTGGTTCCCTTTAAACTTTGCTTTTTTGGGAAATTGTTTTATTCTTAATAATTCAATAATTGTTAGACAATTTTTTCGGTGTTCTGAATTTGTAGTGAAATAAGATATTTGTTGTATTCTGTTTTAAATTTAAAAAAAAATGTTTTTTTTTAATTTTCGGCTTTTGGCGAATTTGTAAAATTTTGTTTAAGTTAAGTTTTTGGCGCGAGATCCCAAAACTTGAGCATTTTGTGGTATTTTTGGTAAACTTTCGGTTTTTTTATTCAATATTGACTTTCTAGCAATTGCATTTCTTTATTCCAGTTTTTCGATTTACGGTATATTTTCGAATTTCTGGTGAATTCTTTTTATTGTCAGATTAATTTTGATTTTATGTAAAATCTATAATTTTTGTGATATATAAATTTCGTGGTGAATTTTTTTTATTTTATACAACATTTATGATAAAATTTGATTTTTTGTCTGATTTGTTTGTTTAATATCAATTTTGTTAAAATTTTGTAAAATACTAATTTTTGTTAATTTTCTGCTTTTTGGTGAAATTAAAATGTGTGTGCTGAAATTTAATTATTTGGTTAATCTGGTTTTCGTATTTTTAGTAACAATTTTATTATATATTATTTTATAGCATTTATTTTTTTTTTAATGCAGCTTTTCGATTTTATAGTGAATTTTCAAAAATGTTGCAATTTTTTTGTGCATTTTTGGTTTGTTTTAAATTAAATTTTTTTGAAATATAATATTTTTGTAATTTAAATTTTAGTGTTCTTGTGAAGTCCTACATTAACGTAAAATTTTGTGTTATTTTTCGTTTTTTATATTAATTGAGATTATTAATCAAATTTATAATTGCTATGGGTTTGAAATATTTTGGTAAATTTCAAAACTTTTTGGGATTTTTTAATTTTCTGGGGAATTTAGTACCACTTGTGATCACATTTTGGTTTTTGATTTTTATTTATTATTCACGTTTTTCATCAATTATAGATTTTTTGTGATTTTTCGGCTTTTCGCAAAATTTCAAAATTATGGCGAAATTTAAATTTTTGTGGAGAATATTAAAAAAGTTGTGAATATATTTTCCTAAAATATCGGGGTTTCATTGAATGTTAGTTCTCAACAGAAACAATTTTTTATTTTCGTTTTTTGATTTTGTGATAAATTTGTAGAGGAATTCGGGTTTCTTTGCTTGTTTTGATATTTTGAGGTTTTTTAAACTAATTTCAATTTGTGTGCAACAATTAGATACTTAGGTTATCTATGTCGTTGATGATTTCTGTAGAAAAACTTTATAGCAAATTTGACAAGGATTCAGAATATGCGAATTCTATAGGGTTGTGAAAACTGCAAGAGTGAAAATAAAAAAACCTAGAAAAATTATTGTTGGCCTATATCTAGGGAACTTGTGGACCTAACTTATTTCAAATAACGACAATTCACACAGACAGACATCGTCAATTTAACTTCCCTACCTATAAGGATACAGAATATATATTTTGTTGGGTCTGTAATGTATAATGTAGAAATTGCAAACGGAATGATAAACCTCTATAGACGCTTTTCATTTTGGTGAAGGGTATAAAACAACGAAATTTCACCATAAATTGGGATTTTTACCAAAGTAAGAAAATTCATCGCAAGTCGCACCTGTAGTACAAAAATTCTGTTTATAAAATAATTTTATTTACGATATTTCGCTACGCTCTTTCTTCTTTCCTAATAATACCCAAAGGCGTAAAGCAATATCGAATATTGCAAATAAAATTATTTTATAAAAAAAACTTTCTTACAGACCTAGTGCTTAACAATTATTAAACTTAAATTTTAATAAAACAAACAATTAAACAATTTTGAATTACAGAATTAACAGGATTTTTAAAAAATAGCAATTTAAAGAAACCCGAAATTTCAAAAAAAAAATTTAATTAAGTGAAAAATATAAAAAAATTTAAATTTCAGGAATATTTTAAAAAAGCATCACACAACTAAACTAGAGTCTAAACATTTTAAATTACAAAAATAACAAAAATTTGCAAAAAAAAAAAAAAAAGATTCAAGAAAGCCGAAATTGCACCAAAAAAAAATTAAAAAAAAAAATACACAATTTGCCAAAATTTTAAATTCACCAATACTCGTGAATTCACCATAAATTAAAAAAAAAAAAAAACGGAAATAAAACAAGATAATTGCTAATATACCAGAATATCCAAAATTGACCAAACATTAAACTATCAGAACTAAATTTTTAATTTTACGAAAAGTTTCGCCAGTTATAAAAATTTACACAAAATAAATATTTTATAAAAAACAAAATCGGTATTGCACAAGTTCCAAAAGATTTATCTATATCTTACAAAAAACGTAATTTACTCAAACAAATAACTAAAAACAAGCTTCGCAACATTTTAAAACTTAACGACAAATTTTACCCAAGCCTCACAATTTTATCATATATTCTACTAATTATAATTTTACTAAAAATCCATTTCCGCTATTAACTACAATTCACAAAAAAGTCGAGAAGTTATCACGAACTGATTAGCATTCAGACAAAAACTAATTAAAACAGCAGTAACTACCGAAAAATAAATATCTCATCTATTAACCAATCGAAAACATAATAAGATGACTGAAACCGGTGGTTTAAAAAAACTTAGGATGACATTTTAAGTTTGCTCGAAAACATAATAATTCTAATAGGTGTATCTTAATTTGACATTTGGAATTTCTCCAATTATATTTAGAAATACTTACGTACATACTCGTATTTATTTAATACATCAATCAAGTTTTAGCGATATTCAGTAAAACATATTTTTGGAAACATCTGAAATCCATCATCTTAACGCATGCGATTTTCTGTGACTTTTCTTTTAAGCGCTTTTAAAAAGTGGAAAAATTCTTTTGCACTTTTCCGTGACATTTGGAGTTATCAAAATAACCAACAAGCAAGCACATAGTCAGAGTTTTTAAATGTTAAAATTTAACACTTTATAATTATGTTTAATTCTTGATTCCTTCCTCGAGACTAGAGTGAGGTTTGATTTGAGATATTTTTTTGGAAAAATTAAATTTTTGAAAAAAAGCAAACTTTACGGTTAAATAATTTTTGAATAGTCATGATATCGTACATAGAATTGCGTGCAGATACCGTCTTGTTTAATGCATTGTACAACAATTTTCCAAAAAACATCAAATCCCTTAGAGTATCAAAACAGTTCTCAATGTGTTCGGAGTCGCTGAATCCGAATCTGATGTCACGTTTTTGTACTATTGGTCCTTATCGCCAACTGTTAACTAGATTAATATTTCCCATTTTACTGAGGGTCGGAGAGGGTTAATATTTACATATAACCAACCTCTATTACTTCTTCAAGCGGAAGATTTTTTCCTTTGGGACCTACGCCATCCGGACGCTTCTTAGGGATGCTCCCACACATATTTTCTGCTTTTTGTATAGGTTTAGTCATTCCAGTCATTTCATCTAACCGGGTTAAAGAGTGAGATGTATGATTACTGATTTTAATAAAAAAAAAATTAATCGTAATCTTGGAGGTACCAGAAACCGATTACATTTAAATTTTTGTATTGCATAGTTTCTGATTAGTAGCCATCCGAAATCACAAATTTAATCAATTTCATACTTTTTTATAGTTGTTTTAGCATTAAATTTAGGTCATGCTTTATACTTTTAGGGCAGTATTGAGCACTTCATATTGCTGCACAATACTGAACAGAAACAATTAAGTGACTGAGAGCTGGCCAGCGGAAAATGACAGTTTTTTCTCGTTTTGTAGATTTTCAATTGAACCATGTTGTATATAAAGCAATGATATTTTTTTGGGAGTGCAAAGTGAATCCTTCTGAACCCATGACATAACTTCCATTGTCCTAAAAAGATATCTTATCAATATTATTGAAAATGCTTAACTTTGAGCTTCAGGAACCCTATTTAGAGATAAAAATAAAATCTGATATTTTTAAAAAGTATATGCTCATTCTTCCTTAATTATGTCTACGGCGTTCTATTTGTTTTACTAAAGTGATGTTTAAAATTCAATCTTAAATAAAAATCCAAGCAAAATGCAAAATTTTTAGAAAATTTTAATGAATTAGAGAAGATAAATAAATTTTAAAATATAAACGAAGTGCAAAGTGTAAATAAAAGGTAATGTAATATATACATATATAATAACCTGAAGTAAAGGCCAGTGTAACCGATCTAGATTTTGAAAAAATTTTTAAATTAAATCTGCTAGATTTCGAAGTAATGTAAATGTACTATAAGAATCCATATACAGTATACTTTCTCCTTAACGGACAGCTCTATTAAGCGGACGCCTCTCATAAGCCGACAATATTTTAGTACCAAGAAATCCGTAGAGATTTTTAATATTTTTCCCTCTGGAGCGGACAATCCTGCCATGATCGGTCACGGATAGTTTTTCCACACCAAATGGCATTTCAATTGCTTATAGCCGCACGCAAAGCTTACAGAACTTCTACACTGTTTTCAGTTTAGTCTTTTCCATATACGTACAGCTATTGCTTATTTAATAAAACATCTGTTTTACCAGGGAATCCCCTGTGTACGAACATCTTGATTACTTGAGTATAGTAAATATGTATGTAAATATGTACATTTTAAGATTCTTATTTTATACTTGAATCGCTATGCCTTAATCAGTGTTAACTATTAAAGACAAAGTTAATTTCATTCAATTTCATAGAAATGAGAAACCTAGAGTACGCGGGTTAGCAATGAAATGTAAAATCAGCAAAACTTAAGCTGGCTGGATATAAGGAACGGCTTGGGAAGGCCGCAAAGCCTCAGGCGTTTCGCAACAATGTAGCGAACTGATTTTCTTATGCAGATTGATAGAGAAATGCAACTTCTAGAACGGAATGTCTTGTTATTTTTAGAAAATGCGGCTTCTTATCTTCGCAATCTCAAATTTAAATTAGTTAAAAGTTATTTTTCTCCCAACAAATACAGAAACGATTTGTCCGTCCCTGGATGAAGGCGTCTATAAAAACTAAGTTTTAATATAAATCATTATTTTTACAATATATTTTGGAGGATGCAAATTCTACCATGGATTTATAAAAAACAATAAATCTGTTAGAAGATGTTGTTTCATACATCCCCACAAGACAGAGTTCACTGTATATGTATATATGTATTTCTCGATTAGAAAACAATGTTCAATTTTTTTGTTTATAAGTTGTTGCTTTTACATAATTTTTAAGTATTTGTTAATTGTTGACAAAACATTAATTTCAGTTAAAATCGTTCGTATTATTGGGCCAAAGACATATAAATGTTTGGTGGGATTTTCAAATATTCCGAAATATATTCAATTTAATGTTCTCGTTTACAAGTGTGTAATAAAAGTTTGTAAGTTGTTTTTATAGCGAATAAAATCTTATAAAATCAGATTAATTTATGATGTCTAATTTTTCTAAGCTCCAGGTCATCAATAAAATCTTCCTTATTATAAATTATAATAAAAATTAATTTTAATAAGGAAGATTTTATTGATGACCTGGAGCTTAGAAAAATTAGACATCATAATAACAATAAAGGTCAAAAAACTAGAATAAAGTTCAGATTAATTTATTTATTAAACAGTAGGAATAAATTGGGAATAGGGTTTTGTTGATTGATAAACGTTTCTAATGATTTACAGTTAAGTGTTTGTGGTGCTTAGCAAAATCTCTTTTAAAAACAATAAATGGCAATGGAAAATGGAAAAAAAATAAAAATGTTTACTCTAGTTAGTTAATAATCTAGCTTCTACACATGAATATAAAACCATTAAACATTTAATGTTGCATTAATACGTTACATTAATTAGGATGAGCCAATATATACTATAGTTCATTCTTCCTTAAATAATAATTCCCAGCAAGAACTATCGGAGGCTGTTAAAAAATTATGAAATTGTCATTGCCTAATTACCAAGTTCCAGAAATAAAGATTGCGACAAGTTGTGCCATCCACTGTACAGACAGTGCTGTAACAACAACAAAGCACAGCACCGATAAGCTCAGACAAGTTTCCAGGAAAGTAGATACACACAGAACAACAACAGCAATATAACATCAACACCAATTCTAGAAACTGAGCACTATGAATAAACAAAAACAACACCATATGGAACAAAACAGACAGTAGTTACAAAAACCAACATCATAATCAAAAAACCGCAGAAAAGATTATTTTTTGCCAAAGAAGTATCTACTGGATTCTAGCATATTCTACAAGTTTCTGGAAACTAGACGACTACTATAAAAATACTTGAATGGTCGAGTTGAAGTTAGTAACTAGTGAAACGTTAAAGTGTAAACTGCGACTATGAAGAAGTAACAGTGTTTTCTTTAAGTGGGAAGAACGGCGGCTATAAAGAAGTAAAGGCTCAATTATGCGAACGTAAACTTAAGCTAACGTACGTACGTTCGTTTTTGAGTATACCAAAACAATGCAAACGCTTACTGAAATTAACTGTCACGTTACCGGAACGTATCAACCTGTATAAAAGAGATTTTGACGGTGACGTTAAGTGACATTCTTAAGCCAGTGATGGCACTCATGTGAATAAAATACCATTGCGGCACATTTGCCCATTTTCGGTACATTGAAAATTATACCATTTTGGTTCATAAAAGTACGAATTAAATAATAATAATTGATTAATAATAATAATAATATTAATAGTAAGGAAAATAATAATAACAACAATGATAATTTTAATAGTAGAAAAAAATAGTTACAATAAGAACAACAAAAACAAATAATAATTATTACAATAATAATAGCAAAACCAATGATAATAATAGTTTTAATAATAAAAATAATAATATAATTAAAATATTGATTATAATAATACCAATAATAAAAATGATAATAATAAATATAATAATAACGATAATTATAAAATAATAATAACATTAATAATAACGACAAAAATAATGATAATAAAAATGATGACAACAACGATAGCAATAATTTTAATAATAAAAATAGTAATTACAACAAATAATGAAAACAATAATAATAAATAAGTATAATGTATAAATTACAATGTAAAAGACTTTATATCCCTCGAAGCGAATTTAGTACTTTTTCCAATTACCCATGTACGAAAATAATTTAACATTGCCCATCACTATGCCGAAAAGCTCAACACTGTTCTGAACAGCTGACAATATTTACAATTGTTTAATTTCTTGGTTTTTTTAATCTAATTTAAATTAAAGCTTATTTATTAAATAAAAACAAATGGATGACGAAAAACTAATTTTGCTTGTGCAGGCAAATGAGTGCATGTGTTAAGTTTGCAGAAAAGAAAAGAGGTGTTATGCTGCACAATGTTTTGTTTTTGTTTATTTTATTGACGTCTGTACGTTTGTAAAGTTTCTATAACTACACATACGACCGTACGTTAAAGTAAGTTAAGTTTTTCTTACATCTACGTTCGCATAACGAGGCCTTAAGAGTGTTTATTTTAAGTAAGTAATAAAGTAAATCCAGTAACAGTGTGTAAAATAAAATTCTGCCGTGTATATTATTGAAATAGGCTTTTTATTTAAAAGAACCTACGAATAAATAAACTGGTTTTACAAAAGTTAAAACTTAACAAAATGTACATATTTGCAATACCAGCTTTCATTTCAATTCAATACTCTGGCTTTAATTACTATTCACATTTGTCCTATGTCAGCTGTATGTTAAAGTCATTTACGTTTCACACGAAATCTAATTACTTCGAGTTCATATGCAACAGTATTTTTTATTAACGATTAAGTTCCTGTGATAATAAGACCACAACAAAAATTTTCATGAACATGAATTGGTCACCAAGATAATGCGATTTTCTTGCGGTGTATTCTGAAGTCTGTTTCAATACTCCGATGCTACCAAACTTAGCGTAACAGAGGGCACAACTCCAATTCCGTATTTGAAAATTGGACATAACGGAACCATGCCACCCACTAACATAATAGTAGGTATAAATACACTGACCGCTCAGCTCTCTGTGCACGGACCGAAAACTTTTTCTTTAAATTTTAATGCCTTATTTAATTTACAAAAATTTATAATTATTTTAATGTTTCAAAAACATAACTTTTCTCTTAATTTTGCTTGCGCAACCTTTGCACTCAATAAAACCTAAAATAGTATAAAATATTTCTTTAGCATGATGCAAGAAGAACATACCAAACAAATTCTGGATCTGTTTCAGAGATAAGAAACGAATTAAGTGAATAATTTTAATTGTCAGGTTTAAGTTGGTTTTAGGAAAGACTATTTTTAATCGTGAAAATTTTAAGAGAATACAGGAACATTTAAATTATTATAATTTTATATTTTATATTACATAGCAGAACGAAATGCATTTTCTGTAGCGCAAATCAGATAAATTATGGGTCTAAGAATTATATTAATTTATAAGTTCCCTTTGTTAGTGAGAATTAGCAACAAAGTTGCACCAAGATATGACCAAATTTAATTTTTTGGACTATTATCAAACCTGATGATTAGCTGAAAACGTCTTTAGAGGGCAACCGATATTAAATAAAAATTTTAAATAAAAAAAAATAGTTTCAGCAAAAAACCGAAATTTGTGCAAAACAAAAAACGTTTATTTTCCCAGAAACTTTAAAATCAGTAAAAAAATTTTAATTTTATAGAAAAGTCACAAAAAAATGAGATGAAAAATCTTAAATTTTATTTAAAACTCTTCCAAACAATGTTTAGATTTTTACTCAAACATTAAAAATTAACCAAAAACTTTAAGTTAGACCAACATCATAACTTTACAAAAAGTTCGAAAATTTACCACAAAATTAAAAATCACCAAAAAATTAAACTTCGCGAACACAAATGGGTTCCTATGTAGTTATTGTTTTTTTTTTTTTTTTGATGTACCAACAATTAGGGGTTGTTTATCATTACTCATGGAATGCACTGTGCCGGAATAAGGTAAAATGGTTAACAGAGGGGGGACAGCTGGAGCAGTGCTTGTGGACATTCGACTTAAACCTTCCCACATACCAACAATAAAGAGCGAGTTTGCCCGGTAGTGTGCTGCGCGGTACTCTGGCCAATCTACCACGAACGAATTAGGCCTTAATAAAGAACGTGTTATACATGCATATGTTTGGGTATCAATATATATATATATTTATAACATATTCTAATGTGCATCTGTGAGTAAGCATATACATAATGGTACATCAATAAAAAAAACACATATCATTGTCTATTATTTGCATTAATTCGACCCTGTTAATAATGTGGGTCAGCTTATCATTCATATTGTGCCTGATGGCTTCAAATTGCAAAAGACTTATGCCCAGTTTTTGAGTTGATATTTAAATATGCAATTAGCTAATTTTTACTTAAATTTAAATTGTATTTAAATACAGCTTCAGTTTTTCAATGTTAAATAATTCTTCGTATTAAATCGCAATGAAAATATGGTAGCACTATGAAATGCCAAAAAATGTATCGATAGTTTTAAAGAAAACAGCTGTGCACCATAAATAAAAGTTGTAGATAATTCAACATCACTCATGTCTTCTTGACCGGAATTCATTTTGTTGCCTTTTTTATTTATAAATATATGTAGATTTATACGTATATGTATATATATATATGGATATCTATGGTTTTTAATTTAATTTACATATATATATGCTTTTTATTTTTAATAACTTTTAATTTCTGAAAAATATTTTTTAACCAAGAAATTGAGAGGTAAACAAATTTCAAAGTCATATGTTAACTTCCTGGACTTTAAATAAACTTTAAATGCCCAATGTTGCTCATTTAAGTTGCAATTAAATAAGCCTTGAAAAACTGTATTAGGTATTTAAATAGAATTTAAAGCTAAATGACATTTAAATATAGAGTCAAAAACTGGGCATTAGTCTATTACTTAATGAAAAAACCGCAAAAAAAATATAAGGTCACTTAGAAACGTAAGAAATAGTGCAGGAGACGGACGCTACGCCTGCATTTTTCTTGAATTGGTTTGCTGAAACTCCATCTATAACAAAGAAAATTTGATATGAATCGCACCAAAAGCAGTAAGATTTTACAGAGCCCACCGTGCCACACTCTATCAAACGCCTAAAAGCTATGAAAATACATAATTTTTTATTAAATTGTTAAATTTGTTATCCAATCTATAAAAATCAGTAAGTTCTCCCTTTTGCACATTGTTATAGTGAATCGACATAGGAAATATTGTAATGTTTCAATTTCCGATTTAAGCTGTGCTCAACACTTTTATGTAAAATACTACCAGGACTATTTTTGTAGAAAATCTTAACCCTCTAACTCTTTGCTGTATGGGTCTGTTTTGTCCCTTTCTTGAAACAGTGCAAAAAACTGACTTAAAGTTAAATAGTTACTTCTCGGGTATGTAGGCAGGATACAATAAATATTTTTTGCATATGTGGTTGCAAATTGAATGGCACTGAATATTAAAAAAAACCATGAGAATTAAGAACTAAAGGGACAATTTGCGGTCACAATATCATTCATCCACATCTGGTAAAAAAATCTGGAAAAATTCGTTGGTGGTAAAAAACTTTGTTAAAGGTTTCGTCATAAATGGATCAGAAATAATTTTTTAATAAATTTGTCCTAAACCTATTAAGTTTTGACTTATTTCTGGCGTTCAATATGAACTTTGAGCTTTGGTGTATTTGAAGACTCATAGTAGAATTTCATGACACATGTTGTTTTCATCACATTTTAGCTATTTTACTGTTTAAGGGTAGTTTGAAAGGTCAAAAAAGAGCCATACGTATGGAGGAAGAGTTAAAGGGTTAAAACGTCACCTAAAATAAGAGGCAGACGTAATTTTTAAAAACGTCGACACACGTATATTTTTTGTACCTTCTGCGGGAAGCCGTCATCAGAACTTTTTTATTTAAAAAAGTTTGATTTTGTTGTACAGTGTAATTGGAAGTTGTGGCCATGAGTTAACACATTTATATATTTAATTAGTTCTACATCAGTTCAAAATAAAGGGGATATTAAAACATATGAAAACCATTTAGTGTGTTTGGAGTTCTTATTAGAGGTCTACTTCGAAAAGTATTTCCGAGTATAAATCTTGTGTAAATTCCAATAGGTATTAAGTATTATTTTTGACCTAAATTTTATTTTTTCTTTATTTATTTACTAAATGTTGCAATAATCAGAATTTCACTTGTGGTAGTGAATCAGAACAGCGTTTGTGCTGGAACTCGGACCCACGATCACTAAACGGATTCCAGCGCACCTTCAGAGCCAAATATTTTGGCTCCATATTACATTGTTTAATATGCCACCACTAGTCTAAGCACAAGTCTTACAAAGGCACACAGATGGAAGGACAACCGACCATCGTAGGTTCGACTTGGGAGATTCGGTACATTTAAGGTGAAAGCAATTATTTCAGAGTTTTACTTACATCAGGGCAAATGTATTAATCGCTAATTATTCATAAATGAACGTTTAATTTGATTATGATTTATTTCGTTAGCACAACGTAAATTTTTTTTTGTTTATTTATTTAATTTTTCTTAGCGTAAAAATAAGCTACATTTTGTTGAAACGTTGTAAAATAAAATACCAGCATATTTTTTTTTCTTTAATATTTAAACAATTTTAACAGTTTAACTATTAAAAATACTTTTTATATTCCTCAACAAATGGTGGCTTTTGTAATTTTGCATGACATATTCTACAAATTGTTCATTGTGTGATAGGTGTGGGAGGAGGACACTTCGTTTTAAGCGTTGTTTTTGTATTTTATGTTCGTAAACACTTTCACAGAATTTCGCAAACTGTAGGCCATAATAGTAGCGGGATTTCTTTTTGGTAAGAATTTCCGTGCACAATTCCTCCAGCATTTTGTCAACAGCTTCTTTGCCCATTTTGGGAGTTTTTTGCGCCACAACCCAGACCAGGCTGAGAGATATTAACAATGTGGCAAATAAAAATTTCATTCTCCGTTTCTATTTACGTTTGACAGTTTCTTTATTATGGAATTAATTTTATTTCGTAGCAAATACAAAAATCCTCTTCTTCATTAGAACTCTGAATTGCAACTGATTATTTGTTGATAATAATTTAAATATTTAATTAATAAACTCAAATAGAAAGTATATTTTGTTTGTAGGCATCAGCTAATAACAACTATAATTCTTTAATACTGATGATCTAATCACAAGTTGTCGTCGCGGTTTCTTTATTCACATTCAAATTTGATAAGAAATCGATTGTTTTAAGTCATTGACAAGTAGTTGATGGCTCAGTGTTAGACTTAATATATTGGTGTCAATACTTTGTTATATATCTCATCGAAATGCATTTCAATGGAATTGCAAATGCACAAACAAATCTGGGTGGGTATTTTAATTATCAGTAGAAATTAAAAAAATATGGGCTACATAAAGATAATGTTATAAAAGGGTGTGTCATTAGCGAGGACATAGGAGATAATTTAATTTTGCTGTGTCACTCTGGTCTTAAGTGCAACATAAATCATACTGCCGAAAATTCTTTAAATTATATATACTTTACCAACGGTGTAGAGAGTATATAAGTTTGTCATTTCGTTTGTAATTTCTACAATATTTGTTTCAGACCTCATAAAATATATGCATTCACGATACTTAGAGGTAGGTAATTTATTTAACCGATATCCGTCTGTCCAAAGTTAAAATCTGAAGGCCCTAGATAACCTAAAAATTGGAGCATTTTACAGCGCGAATTGACGATATATGAAACAGCAGTATTGGTAGAGAAATATCCAGAATATCTGAGAAGAGTAACGGGGTTCTTTTTTTTTGTATTTTCACTTTTACGGGGACTCGTTTATACCCAGGTCCATAAAGTATACATATTCTGCATCCATATCAAAATCACCTACCATGTCCCCCTATATAAATTCTCTACTAGCACACTCCATATATCTCACGAACATAAATGTTGAACCAAATTAAAAATTTACAGTTTAACAAAATTTACGAACACATTAAAATTCACGAGTTTTGACAAAAATTTTTATTGCACCAAAAATTCGAAAATTCGTCATAACTTCGAAAAATTGCCATGAAAATAACAATTTAATTGTCAAAAAAAAAACAAATATAGAAAAAATCTTAATTTGACTAAAAAATATAGTAGTATTTTTAAAACTAATTTAAAAAATTTAAATTTAACCAAAAATCAAATTTTTAATACCAACATTGAAATTTTCCCAAAATTGATGTCATTAGAAAATTTCAGCATTAATCCGAAATTTGCGAAAAAAAAACTAAAATCTACCAAAAATGTTTGGTAAAAAGCAAAACTAAACCGCAAAATCCCAAAAGTCCAATTTTACTAAGCTTCGAAATTTCACAAATTTCATTAAAAAAATTTTAATTTTACCATAAAGGCGACATTTTGCAAACAAATTAAAATGAGTTTAAAAAACCTATATCTTAATTATCAAAAAGATATACTTTACTGCAAACCGAAAATTCACCATCAAGTTAAATTTTTCAAAAAAAAAAAAGTTCACAACTCGAAATTTTATCAAAAAACGGCATCAAAAAGAAAAATCATAAAAATAAACTCATGTTCTTTGAAGTTCTGGAATTCGTAAAAAATTTAAAAACCGCCATAAAACCAGAAAATAAACTTTCCCGAAAGCACAAAATATTTCCAAGAAATCTAAGTCACTTCTAAAACTAACTTCGCTTATAGAGTCCGTAATAAAAAGTTTCATTAGTTTCAATGAAAACAAGCAAACTCTTCGGTTATTTGCGGAAAAAAGTGACAAAATCCGATTTCAACAGCTAAATTTTTTTTATAAAAACAGAATCTTAAAATCTTAGAATTTTAAAAAACATTTGATATTCAAAAGCAGATATTTGTTTTGAATTTAAAGTATAATTAAAGTACAACACACTATCACCTGGATCGCAAAATAAGCGGTAAATAAATACGCATATAACTTTTAAGCTACTTATTGTTGGCAACACAGGCAAGTCGATGAAAGTCCAAGACAATCCAATTTTCTCTAACTCTGCCGCATAGATTTTGAACGACATAGAATTCTTCTGAATAAAGTCAACTTAATTCAAATCAATAAAAAGTGCACCAATATTAACGCAAGATTTGAATTCAACGGAAAACATAATTTTTTAAACCCATGCAATAATTAAATTATTTCACTGGCTGGCACCATCGTGTTGAAACCACATATTGGCCACTTCAATATCAACCAATTACGGCAGACGGAACTAATGTCGCGATATCAGTCACCAACAGTGTAACTGCAGCCGCTAAGCTATCATTATTTTTGGGATATTATTCAATAATCAAAACACGTTATTTTTTGGTATAATGCTCTTGTATTGTTTGTTTAGGGTTGTCAACACTTTAGTGGAAAAATGGCGTCAAATTTCTGATAATCTTACGATATCCTTTAAATACAGATTTTATTTTTACTATTATATCCCAGAGTGACCCCTTCCGTGCTGCTATTAATATGTGAGCAAATATAACGCATAGAATTGTCATATTATCACTAATCTCACTCATCATAATTGTATATGGGGTGCCGTAAAATAATGGTTCCTTACCAGAAAAATGGATCCATTCTTAGAGGCGATTTTGTCGCCAGGTGATCCAACAAATATCTACAATTATAATTTATTCGTCAATCACTACAACCAAAACTTAAGCAACAATAACCAACCACCTAAAGCCCCTATTATATACCAGTTTGAAAATTTGAGATCGATCGTGTATTAATTTAATATTATTAATATTAACAATTATTTAAAGGACTCTTCCGCAAATACTTTCACTGCTATAGGGTGTCAAAATTTTCCGTTTTCCTGACCCTAACAAGAAATTAAATATAGCGTGAGAATTTATTAAGCGCCGTTACTGATAAAATGTGACCACAGACTGTCATGAAAATCTTATCTGTTTAAAAAATGCGCAGCTTACGCATAATTCAGGGCTGCCATATCAAATTTAACAGTTCCAATGGCAGAGATTCAAAATTTTGCGGAGATTTCATTCAATTCAAAATATCATTAATTAATTCAATTAATTTAAATTGTATCGCACATCCTTTATTTAAATTGTAAAATACTACCTAACTGATGCTTCAACAAAAACAACCACTTGATATGTTACACATTACAAAATGATTTTATTTTCGGAATTTATTGACACTTGTTTAAAATGATTTTATATCCATGTCTAATCTGCTTTGATTTCGCTACTAGCCATACTTAGAACCATATGCAAGCACATTTTCAAAACTTTTACAGTGTAATGGAGACATCGTAACTAAATTTCGGTTTAAATATAATAAAAACTGTATTATAATGTTGTTTTAAAATAAATGAAACAAATGCGTGTTTAATGATTGGTGTCTCTTTATTGACTAACTGTTGAAGCTTGAAAATTAATATGAGTTAATAAAGTACAAAATAAGTAAATAACTACAGCTATGTAGAAATAAAGAAGTTACATGATACAGGGTATTAAGTACTTTCTTATACATATATAAAAAGTAATAGACTTTTCTCTACAAAAACAATGCTGTCGAAGTTCGAAAAATTTTAATTTAAATAGTGATTTCCGGTTTTGCAAACGGAAAAGTTTTTTTCACCAATAAAATTTGTTTTAAAAAATCAAAAAAAAATTTGTATATGAATCTAGAAATTATTCAAAGAACCCTTTTTAAAAATTTATTAAATAATGCTCCTATAACACGGTTTCCCGCTAACGAATTGACAACTGCATCCACCCTACTTTAATAGATACTTCCCAAACGCAAAAATTAGATTTTTGTGTGCATACATTTTGCTATGTTATGTGCAAAGGTACCAGATGACATCAAAAAGCCGCCTTTTTATTTTAAGAAAATCGTCAAAATGAGGATAACCATAAAATTGAAATACAAATTTAACTATTAAAATTGGATTTTTTTAATTTACTGTTTCACGAAATTAAACTGTTTTAATTGTTTGCTTCCTTGATTTTCGCACTGAATATAAAATTAAGAGTAAATTTTTTGTAAACTTATGGTGGTTTTTGTAGTTTATTGAAACTTTGTGATTCGTTGGTGAAATTTAAATTCGTTAATCGAATTTCCAGTCATTCCTTAATAAAGTTTAAAATTTTTAATTTCATTGGAAGTTTTCGTTATTCATGGTTTTTAATTTTATTACTTGAACGAATTTTCTCGAACTGAAATTTTTATATATTGCACTTGTGCAGCAATATCAATCAAATATCAATATCAATTAAATCAAAATTTAAAACTTTTCAGTAAAAACAAAACACTTTTTGATTTCACGTAAGGTATATAGAAGATAAAATATAAATAATATTTTTTTTTTAATTGTGAGCAATTACAGTGGCTAGATACGAGTATGAAGATCTGAATACTAAATGTGATTCTTGATTTGATATTCCGACAGGATGATTTGATGTAGATTTTTGGAAGAAATTTCTGTAATTTTTTTACACAGGAGATGGCACATAGCCGAAACCTGTTTATCTCCAAACCGAACTTGACAACTTATTATTTATTCATATTATTGATAGGATCATTTTTTAAAATTCTGAAAAAGTTAAGTTATGACAAGATGATAATAGCAGAATGAAACTCCCATTTTCTGTGCCGCAAATGCACGTCATCAGCATTCTCTATGTCTTTCTACTGAGTTAGTGTCTATTGTAAACATCATCGAGAGTCTTCTCACTGTATACTTCTATGTATATATATATTATAAAGAATTTAATGTTTGTATGTTTACTTGTTAGCAAGAGATAATCTTCGGAACTAGCCATCATAATACAGTTAAAAAGAAGTCTATCCACTGTAACTTATTTTGGATTCTGTAAATTTCTGGATTTTTAGAGAAATTTATATTTGTTAATGAAGGACCGATTATACCCCTCAATCTAATATGGAACTTTGTAATTTCGATAATAACTATCCCGACCCCTATCTATTTAAACCACCTGCTTGCATTTTTCTAATAAAATTCCAAAGGTAAAACGATTGAAAAATGGGTTTCCCAAAGTAAAATTTTAAAATTTGTTGTGAAAGAAATCGTACAAAAAGCCCAGCTAAATTTATATTTATTTGTTAATGCCGGACGTGAATTGAAAACAAAGTATTGCTATTTTAGATAAATAGATAGAATTGTCGAGCAAAGCAAACTGTGATAGCAAGTAAAATTTTTAATTTTCCCGCCTCTGTAATAAATATTGTCTCATTATAAATGTTTCCTTTTCGTTTTAGCTCAACTCAATTTATTCTTTTTAAATATAAACTGCCATGTTGAATTTGATATTTATAAAAAATATAATACATAATTTTTCCTTTTCCACATGCATGTCGGTTGTTGTCCTTTTTATTGTTCCAATTTAATTTCATGCAATATTGTTTACTGTTGTAAATTTCATTATTAGTTCATTGTTTCATTATTATTTTTTTTTAATTCTTAATTTTCTTGCTTTGCTCGTTTGGTTGGCAAGAAAATCACATTTTGAATTCCTCCTTCTTCCACGAACATTACGGTGTATAAGAAGACCATGTTGATGCTGGCATGTAGCATAAACAATAACAAATGGAACGACAGACAAGTATCTAATGGAACTTGACTGCTAAAATGCAGTTGGTTCGTGGGTAAAAGTATTAAATACTGAAGCATGCAAGACACATTTTTTAGCCTTTTTTTTTTGTCATTTACAGAAACAGATGAATGTGTATTTGAATGCTGACAGTCAAAATAGCTTTTTTACATTATTTAAAAAAAAAAACAAAAAAATTCTAGTATAAAATAATTCAAATTGATAAAAAGGTTTATTGCATTTCTTTTTAGCTTTAAACTATATTAAAGTGAAATTTTTTTAGCTACATTTTTGGCTAAATGTTTTTTTAATATTGAGGATTTTTGTCAAAATTACACAGTAACATATTTTAGAGTAATTCTAATACCGAACCGCTGTGTGCATATAACAAATCCAAAAACGTATTAAGTGCTTTTCATTATAATATTCTTATAAAGAAATTTAAGAGGGAGAGGGAGAGGGAGAGAGCGGGAGAAAGAGAGAATCGCTTTTAACTTTATTTTTAGACCATAAAATCAATACCAAGGTGCAGGTACAGTATATGCATATATAGCCATATTAAAGTAGTTCTACACCGGTGCAATATAAACAAATAATACAAAATTAAATAAATTTTTTTAAAGGAAATTAACACCATATAACTTTGGTTCATGCCTACGAAGCAATTGTGTTATAAGATAGATAGATGTTGTACCAACGAAGGAGGGCGATGCGATATATGGGGCATCTCACGTGAAGCGGACAATCCGAACAATTAAACCCCCTCACCCTGAAATTCCTTGATATTTTGGATAATTGTACTTCTAGTATATATGAATGTGCATACAAAATATTTCGTTTTGTGTGAAGTTATAGTAGTACCCGTTGCCGTTTTTGAATTTTAATTTTTTTAAATTAATTTTTCGAAATCGAAACAATAAGGAAAAAAATTAAGAGGAGTGATTCATATCGAAAATGCTTTGATTTTTGAGAACAAATTTAATTGGTGAAAAAACTTTTTTGTTTGCAATATAGGTAATGACTATTTAAATTAAATTTTTCTAGCTTTAACAGCATTATTTGCTATTATTTTTAAGCCGAAATTACGTTGCGATGTCCTCAATATATTTTAAAAGTTAAGTGCTGGTTTATGTAGGATGGCTAGTAGCCAAATCAAAACAGATTAGACATCAATACCTTGGTCCCCATTTTGAACCCACTACTTTTAACGGTCGAAATTTTCGGATGGGAACTTATATTCACATTGATGTCTTTCTGCGGATGTAAACTAACAGCAATTGTTTCTTTATTCTCTTCATATTATTTCTACCCTAAGAAATTCTTAAAATATTCCCTCAATTGTTTATGGTTTTAACACAATTCCCTGAAGAATTTTAATAATTATCAGATGTGTTCACATATAAGCTAATTCGGAATTAAAATTAAATTTAACTGCTAAATAGTTTAGTATGAACACATTTTTATAAATAACTAAAAGTTTTTACTGTGTAGTGTTTTTTTGCGATTTAAGCGGAGCCTCTCACATTTTTGTAGTATTTCCAAATTTAGGTTATCAATTTTAATTTTGCCTTAAATTTTAAAATGCCAACTTTATTATTTGTTTTCAATATGGATTTTCTTTTACTTCAACGATTATTTACCAATTCTTAAAATTCTCGCAGTTTTTCTGTATCGATTTTGGCGTTTTAAATACCTCTTTAATTTTTCACTATTTCAAATTTTATCTCGTTTTTAACGATTTTCTTTCAAAATTTGTGTTTTTTTTCGATTTTAACTGTTGTAAATTTCTATTCGAACTACGATAGATATTTTCTTCATAATTTAAGCGTTTTACTTCTTTTATCTACCAACATTATTCTATATTTAAACGACGTTTTCGAAAATTGCAGTGTTCTTCTTTTTTGTGATTTTATCGATTTTTTACTTTCCGGTAGATTTTAAAAATTTTGGATTTAAATTGTAATTTTTTCTTAACTCAGCTTAAATTTTTTTGCTTTTATTGAATTTGTGAATTTTTTATTTACATTATTGATAGTCCTTACAATTGTTTGGAAGTCTTGCGTGTCAAGCGGATTTCTCAATTTTTAAATTTTTTTATTTTGATTTTTTTTTTTTTGTAACCGCCAAATCGGCTTTGTATAATCCAGGATTTTTTTCATTTTGCTTCCTCTTCCGTTTTTGGCGGTTTGTTGGTGTGTGTTTACTTAGATTTTATTTTATTCCCTCTTGCTACTTTCTTGAAATTTCCGAGTTTAGCTCATTTTGCATTTAAAGCGTTTTTCTGTTTTGTGATTTTATCGATTTCCTGCTTTTAAATTTCTAAATTTCTTGACCTATTTTTAGTGATTTTCAATCTAGCTTTTCTTGAGGTTTAGCGTTTCTTAAGCTTTCTATCGAAAACACTTTAATTTTTAAACTATATATGACTGATCGTGCCAACGCCGCTTTATTGTCTAGGATTCTCAGATAATCTATTTCCATTTTGCACAACGAAAAGCGTTACGTGAAGCCTTCACCTATAACTCCTCTACCCAAAAAGAATATAAACGACACATTAAATAAGAATTCAAATCTTAAGCTTTCAAGCGCAACAAAATGTTTACAGATGAGCTTACCTACTTAAAGCATCTATTCAACAGGCTAACAAAAGAATAAAAAGATGTAAATAAAAAAAATTAAAGGCCATGGGTTGGGAACTTAATAACACATTTGAGACAGTAAAGTAAACAGTAAGTTTACTTTGTAGCAGACACCAGTTTGAGGAATTAAGAACAAAATAAAATTTAATTATATTCATAGGGGTCAGCCACAGGCTAAAGCTATAATGACATACGGACAATGAGATATGCATATGGCTGTATTTAGATACATTTTAATTGAACAAAATTATACAATGCGAGTATCAAATTAACAGTGAATAAATAAATAACAGTTTGCTCTTTGATAGCATGAAATATTTTTGAATTTCTAAATCATTCAACAATTTTGGCCTTCCTGATGCGTTTGATTTTAAGACGTTCGCTAAAGGAGACTTAATTTAACAAACAATGGCAATAAATTACGTATTTGAACCAAAATATTATAACAAGTATTAAGTTGATAAGAATTTCTTGATTAAGACAGCATTTTTAAAATAACCAATAAGAGTGGTCACCCCACCGAGGCGCACCATTGCTTTCATTGAAATATCTTAATAACATTTAAAGCGTTCAAGGAATACATCACGTTTTTAGGAATTTTTAAATAAATTTAAAGTTTGCTCGAAGTTCTAGGTCTAGAGGTAGAATCGTTTTCTTAAATTACCCAATTTTTTTTAGCACAGAAGCACACACTTTCACTAATTTTGCTTGCAACGGGGAAAACTTCTTAGATATAAGGGAAGGAACTATAACTCCTTTTTTAGGGGAAGTGGAAAAAAATGTTTACATGTTCCCAATTCCACTAGGTATAATCAACTTCTATAATTTTGTTTACCATGCGATGTGACCAATTTTGAAGTACGGTTGCGAAACCAATTTTTATAAGACATACCTATTTTGTGTTTTTTTAAATAGACTTCTTACGTAACATAGGTTTATTAAGACATTTTGAAATTTCAACTAGTTGTACGCCTGTTACATTTTATACTCAACTGCGTGCCATTTGATAGCGATTTTTATAAATTTTCCTATGTTCCTATATTATGCCATTTTAGCTCAAAGTAATAATGACAACAATTCAGAATTTATGGATTTCCAAAAGCTTCCTAACTAGCTAAATGTTTAGCTTTAAAACGCGTTTAGTGTTGCGGGGAGTGTAGATAAATGCTGGGCATCTTTCACCGCTGACTCAATTCGCTTTCAAACAAATGTATATATATATACTTACACAAGTATCTATGTAAACCTTTAGTATAAAAATAAGTACATACGAGTAGAACTTCTCTCAATGTAATTTCCTTTGGCTCTTAAAATAGATGATGTACCTCAAATTAGAGCGCCCAGATTAAGCTATGCAATGACGTTTGGTAAAATTCGGTTTTTGGATTTTAGAAGTTTTGAGTTTGTGGAAAACTTAGTACTTTTGGTATTTTTCGCTTTAATGTTCGGTTTTTGGTCAAATGTATAGTTGTTAACAAGTTTGAAATTATTTGGTGATATTGAAATTTATTGGAAAATTCAACTTGATATCAATTTTTTTTTAATGTCCTCTTGTTGGGTAACTTTTTCGATATTTCGAATCTTTGCCGAAAGTTGATGGATTTGGTTAAATTTCAATGTTTAGTGAAATAAAATTTTTGGATTATTTTTTCCCGATATGTATTTTTTTTTGGAAAATGTACTTTTATGTTATTTTTTCGTGATAAACTGTTGGTCGATGTCTAAATACCGACTAGCCGTAAAATGTATTTTTTTCCCGAAATTTCGAGTTCTTTACTATTTTTTGAGAATTACTGAGTCGTTGTTTGAATAATTTATTTTAGTTTTTGGAAAAAATTAAAATAGAAAAATGTTTATTCTGGGATAGTAAAATTTAACTTTAAACTTTTAAAATTAAATTAAATTTGGATTTTTTTTAAGGAAACCGAGGTTTTTCAGTTTAGATTTTTTGATTGTTAAATATTTGAAGGATTTTTGATTTTTGATTTTTAATTTTTAACTATTGTAATTTTTCGGTGAAATATCGGTTTATGCAAGAATTCGGATTTTAGGTAAATTTTTTTAAATTTGTTGTTCTCTTATTAAATTTTTAATACAATTTAATATATAGGTTCGTAACTGATCTGGCGTCCGCGGGTAAAAATTTCAAGAATTGAACATGATCCGGGTTGTTAATTTTAAATATCAAAAACTACTCCACTGAAAAAACATCTAAATCCAATTCCATCAATAAAATATTTTCTTATATGAAGTTTCTGACATATAGCAACTCACTCTATTTTTTGCACTTTCGGAACTGGGTATTGCCATTATGAAATATTTGTAAAAATTTATAAATTTATTCCAACTTGCTTTTCACTTTAGTAAATTCATGTTGGTGTATGCTTCACGAATATGATATACAAACACATAATAATAGACACCAATTTTTTATACAGGAAATTAAAAAAAAAGTTAATTCGATTCCGGTTACAAAAAATTGATATTTAGTTGTAAGGAAGAAAATCTATCAAGTAGATATTTTTGAGGTAGGCACATCATCCCTTTGGTCCTTTGCATTTCATTTATTCTTTATGTTATATAACATTATTGAAAATGTTGCGCCAACAAGGTGTCATGAACCGGGAGCTTGTTATGCTCGATTCGCTACTGTCTTTCTTAATATTATGGCTACATTAAAATTAACTTATTCTTTCTGCGTAGACTAATCTCTGCACCTACAATATTTCCGCGAATTTCCCTACTACTCGAAACCATAGGTAGAACATAATTAGAATTTTGTAGATAAGAAGTTTTGTATGTAGTTTAAATTTAAGTAAAAAGTATTATACAGATTAATCCGTATTTGGTTTTTATCGATTAATTATTTATGAATTTAAAATTTTTTTAAATTTAGGTTTTTAGCTTCAGGTATGAACTTTTTCATACCAAACTCAGATTTTAGTAATCAAATTCGGACAGTTCTATACCAAATTCAGCAGTTATGACTACTAAGGAAATATTAAATTTTTTACTAACTCATTTATGAACAGTGATATCTTGGCAATGAGTGACATCTTTTATAACTTTTCGGCTATTTATTGTTAAAAGTTAACAAAATTTTAGTTTTTATGAGAACAGTTAACCTTTTAAAGCGTATGTTGTAATTTTTTTCAAGCTACCTGTGGCAACACTGAGTTATGAATAAATACTCATTTATAATAGATAAACACACATATGGCATATATAAATTTATTTCCTCAAAAACATATGTAAATCCTTTTTAGCACAACTTTTGCTATCTTAGGGAACATCGTTCCAATCCGTTTCGTTATAAATAAATAACATAATTTTATAGCAGAGCAGAAATAAAAATAACAAACGTAAAATTGTTGAAAAGCGTACAATAAAGACAGAAAATTACAAAATTGCCAATGAAAACTACATGACTGAAAAGAAAACAAAAAAAGGACACTGTCTGCCTTCTAGGTCTTTACTAGACATGTCGCTGTTTTTGTAAATATATTATTTTCTTTTTTATATTGATTTGATCCTTCTGCTAAAGTTCTCAGACATATGTATTCATATTTAGTATATTATTATTTTTATGTGTTTTCTGTTTACGACTTGCTCTGACATAAAGATTGTCAACAAAAAAGTCAACTATTATTGTCTACGAGTTATCTCAGTGCACTGTGCTACAAAAACTTTTTGGCAAGAAAACGCAGCCCCATACCACCTACAACCAGTGTTTAATTAACTAGATTGACTTAAAACTTACCTATTGCTTAAACTACGAATCCATAGAAGGGCAAGTAATGGCAGCAAGAGGCTATATCGTGTTTTGTAGCATGGTCTTTTTTTAAAAAACTAAATAATAAATCAAGAAATAGCTTTTTCTATTCCTCTCTTTGAAGTTTTTATAACTGCTGCTGTATGTAGTTAAATTGTTTTTATGACTAGAATAAGCTTGGGGTATTAGAATAACACTTTTGTTGTCAGAGAAAAACTATCTAATTGGTCGAAAAATAATATTGAAGTAGCAGTCGAAGTAGTCGAAAAACAAAACATTCAGCACATACTGTGTTATAAAGAAAGAGTACATGCATGTGAACAGTGTTGCCGTTTTTATTGTTTTTAACAAAAATTGATTCTTGTCTTTCCAATATTTAGTTTTGTACGTCTTCTTCATTTTGGTTATAAACAGTTTAGGTATGTAATTTAAATTCATGTTCATGCTTTCTTTATGTCATTACCAAGTGTTTACAAAATACAGCCCGTGCCAGATAACAGAACGAGGGCACCGCTACCATAAGTACACCGCATATGTAACTTCCTTCATTTTTTCCATTGGCACCACTTTGGAAAACAAAAGTTACAAGTAATTACAAATGTCATTATTTTGACTATAATCGCGACAGTACCTTTAGTATCTCAATCATATTCTTGTGCTACTTCAGACACAATGTCATTTACTTCTTGTATCACTTACAAGGCTACAAATAAAAACTACTTTAGAATTTAAAAAATCACTATAAAAGCAACTCAAAAATATGAACTAAATTATTTTAATTTATTTTAGCTACTTCTAAAACTACTGCTACCAAAATGTAATGTTAGCAGTAGTAAGAGTAAATGAACGACTTCGCGTTTTTAACACCTATTAGCTAGACTATTTTGTGATTTCCCGTTGCTATTGCTACTTGTTGTCTAGATTTTAAAACACTTCCTACAACCCACACATGATAATAACTGCTTTAAATAAACGCTTAAAGGACATTTTATGACTCGGAAAAGAACGGCAAATGTGTAAAAAAGATTCTTGTAGCGTGTTTGAAATGTGTAAAGTTTGGAAGCATAGTTTGATTGCTTACAGCCAGAAGAATAATTATTAATCACCAATTTTTTAACATGTTTTCGGCTTTGTTTCCATAAGAGACCTATGAAATTACTCTTTATCAAAGTTTAATTATAAAATTTTGTACTTTACTGTTTTATTTAACTATGTAGATTTTGTAGCTAAGATACTCATAAAAAGTATTTTTATTTATAATGAAAAGTTTTCTGACCAGATTCATAAAATATTTATAAAATAAAAATTTCAATAGCGTGAAGACTATACTCGCATATTCGCAAATGTACACCAAATAGATTCACGTTTATGATTTATTATGGAAATGGTGTAAATGAATTCAATGTTTAGTCTACACAATAAAACGACTTTAGCCTTATTTCGTTTACTTGGTCCCGTCTTTTCTTCTCAGTTGTCTTCCACTACAAGCAATTGTTAAAGAATACAGGCTGAGCCAATAATTTCCCATTCCACCACCTGACTTTTCACATGGTTCCAAAGAAACTCACCCACAACAACAATCACAATAAAAGAAAAATAACACGGAAAGCAAAAAAGTTAGAAGCACAATTTAACAACAAAATAAATTATGTCAAAATATATTAAAAGTGTAAGCCAAAAAACAAAATTTAAGTGATACAATGATAATAAAAGCCATTGTTGTGGAAGGGGGGTGGTGGGAGGAAAGAATTTAACAAGAAGGTACGAATTTGCCAGTATGAGGAGGGCTTTTTGACGGCATGTATGTTTGTTGTAGTGATTTTTTATCTATTTTTTCGGTATGAAAAAGAAACAAATTTCTACAAAAGAAAATATTTTTTTAAGTAGATAAGGGTTCATTCCTTTTTGTTTTTGCATTCCATTTATATATATATATATATATATATATATATTTTTATAAGGATTATTTTAATAGAATTAGACGTAAAACATGAGAATGTGTTTATATGCGTTTATAGGTTAATTTGTGTGTTCATTAAAATTACACATAAGCATGTAATTTTGTGAATTGTCTCAAGCAGGTAATTACAATTACTGGGTATTCAATAAAAATTTCTGTTGTTATCGGTTATTCGAGCAAATAACTAATCGGTGGTGATGCTTAATCGATTAAATTCGAATTAATTGGTTAACCGATTTACAGTTAATCGATTGAATAACTACGTAATTTTAAAATATCAAAAAATCATTACCAAATCGAGTGTGATAGCGTAGTTGAATTATAAAAAAATTTATGCTGAAACAGTGTTCAGTATATATTTATTTCTATTAGGCTTGGAAAGCCAGCAAAAAATAATCCAGATTTTGCAGGCAAAGGCAATTATTTGCTTTAATAATGGAAATATTGTTTAGCAGAATATTGGACATTTTTTATACTTGTCGGTAACATACATACATACATACATATGTAGGTAATCAAAACAAATTGATATTTTTTGTTTTGTCAGTTTTTAATAATATTTCTCCAACAATATTGGACACAAATTACTAAAATCTTCACTGTAGCCAATATACATAGTTTGCAATAAATACATCCGAATACAGAAAAAAATTTTATGAAGCGACTATTTTGTAGGCAGAAAAAATAAACTGCCTACAAAATAGTCGCTTCATAAAAATTTATTCTCTCCACTATAAGATATATAGTGGACAGTATTTATAAAAGCAGAAAACAAATGCAAAAATACATAACCGTTAATAAAAGTAAATTATCAGGTGCGTTTCTCGTTTCCAAAACACAGAGCAAATTGAAAAGAAAATGTGTTGTTGTTTGTCATTCGTGACTTTTTGTTTTAATATTAAATCGATAAAATTTTGGGTGTTATAAATTAATTAAAATACTGAGTAATGAGAGTCTTTAATCTCGAAGTATTGAACTTACTCAATAAACAATGTGAGCTTCGATAACAAACGTCGCAAGACAGCTTATCTGGGTCATATAATCAGAGGTGAAAAGTATGAGCTGCTGCTACCGATTATTGAAAGAAGGGGCCTTGACAGAAAAAGGTTATCCTGGCTAAGAAATATAAGACATTGGTCTGGTCTGAGTTCCATTTTAAAATTATAGTAACGAATTCATGATTCGTTTCTTGAATATTTATTAAAAAAATCCAGGCGAGTGTTGAATAAAAGTAATTTTTTACGAGAATAAATTGTGTTTTAGTCGTAATAATTTGAGTCGCATATAATTTAATTATAATAGATCATTTGCTCAAAACTTGTTGTGAAGAAAAAGAAACATATAAAAAACTGTAATTCGTGACTTGTATATTTGCAAGGATGTTGTTGTGGTAGTTTCTACTATTAAATTTTGTTGTTTTTGTTATTGTTTTGTGTTTCAATGGAGAAGAAAACTAAACTTAACTAACCAGCGCTTAAATCCAAAAACTAGGTAAAGGAAATTACTTACAAATATATAATAATATTTTGATTATTATAATAAAAATGAACCAATCACGTAAATAATTCATTTTGGTCCAACAACAATCCAAAAAAATATACAAAGAATTTATCATATGCATTCTGAAATATAGAGTGATTCAGAATTAAACGTTTATCAATTACTTATTTTCTTATCCGTTTTTTTTTTTAAATTTAAACATTTTTGTGTCAATAAGGTAAAATTATGAAGTGTTATTTTGTTTTAAAACCATGATCGTGTTTTTAGGCAGGCTGTTATTTATATACTTTGGAAAAACTATACAGATTTTAGAAAGCAATTTATTGTCTTTGAATATTTTAATCCTAGCGAAATTGTAAGTGAAGTTACTGCTCCAAACGAAAAAGGGCAGTAGAAATTTATTTCAATATAAGTTCCCGGAAAATAGAGCTAAATAAGCGAAATTTTTCTAAGGAGTAATTTTGAATTTGGTATTCACAATGAAGCTATGAACTCGTTTCCAGCCTATGTCGATATTTTTGATTTTAATCTTAAAATGAATAATCAATTTCTGCATTAAAGTAGCATTTTCGAAGTGATATAGAAATTTTGGCATTTTAAATTGAGGTAACGAATGACAAAAGTATTATCCGCTTATATAGTAAAAAATAAAATACATGTTTTTTTTAAGAGACTGTAATGTTTCCACAATTTAAAACTTTACCTATTTAAAACATTGTTAAAACTTTATTGTTTTTGTTTTGATTTTCTTTGGATTTGTCATTTGGTATAAAGAATTTCGAGCATAAAACGTTTAAGTTTTTCTAAAAAGTTGGGATTTTTGATTAGCTGGCCTATGCAACCAGAGAAATGAGCATAGTTAGCTTATCTACCCTCAACAAATAAATTGCATGATCTATAATAAAATGAGTTTGGATACCAAATTTGCTAAAAATAATTTTTTAAATAGAAAGAATAAAATCCTATAAATTCTTTTTATAAAAAAAAACAAAATTGCAAATTCCCTTACTGTCGTGCATGCCAGAAAGCACTACTGGCAAGGAATGCAAAATTATTCTTTTTGCGATGAGTTACGAACAGAACACTACAAAACGAGAGTAAACAAACATTCAGTGGATCTCCAAGACCCTACGAAACGCTTAAAAAGAAATCTACCAGAGTGGGACTTCGCGCAGAAATATCAGGTTATACGTAAGCAGATTTGTAAGCAATGCCAACAGGATATTACGATTATTTTACAAACCTGATGACAGCACAGCGGTAGTTATTATTAGGAAAACATATTTCCTAAGGTATTCAGGAACCACAAGTTCTGAGCTGATGAAAGTAAAATTATTTTCTTTAGACTCGACATTACGACTAAAGCGTAAACTGTTTTTGTGTTACTTGGCCTGACCACGTGCCACAAGTGACTAATATTTTTCTTCCTAGGAAGTTGGTCTTTGCTGCGAATTAAATGCCTTCAACCATTTGGAAATCTTAAAATCGGGAACAATCGCTCTCGAAAACAGGATACTGATTCAAGTGTGGCAACAAGTTCTTACGTACCGCTGTAATTTGACGAACACTTTCAAAATATAAAACATAAACACCACAATGTACAACTTTTTGTTAAAAAAAACCTTTTCTTTATTATACACGCCCAAGAGAATTACTTTAAATGTCAAGTTTTGAAACGAATCAATTGGTTGGCGTTTTTGATTTGTTTCTCAATTATCTATTTGTCATGTGATCTGGTAGCAGGTGAACCTCGGTTATCACGTAACCATCTGTTATGTGTGAACAGGTAGCAGAAGTTAAAGATTACTGTTTTATTGCTTTGTGTTGGATCAAAATTGGTGTTTTCGGATGGCAGGTAAATGTTATTGGCAAAATTTTTTGGTTTGTTTATCACGTAGCCACCTGGGAGGTGGAAACATTGTCCGGGTAATTTGACCTCTAATTAACTTACCTTTGATTTTACTTAAATCTTTTAAAGAGGAATAACTGTTTCTATATATTATTTTTGTATTAACATTTACAAATACTAAAATTTTAAAATTATTAATGTTCAATGTGGTTCAACGTGTCTACCTTTTTAGTTTGTGGTTGCAGTAAATCGCGTGCTAAAGTGTTTACATATTTTTTTACCCAGCCCTCTAGTTCAATAATATGAGACTGAAGTTCTTCGGATGCACCTTTCTAGTCTGGGTTAACACTTAGTTCTGTGTCAGTTGACGTTTATATATTTGCGGTTCTTGGCACATTCCCTGTAATGGTGATATATAATATACTGCTTTGAGAGACTCCTGCAGAGAATTTTCCTTTTTTAGAAAATTGATCTTTTAACCCTACTTTTAACGTACTATCTGTTAAATAGCTCTTCAGAAGCTTGTGGGAGTTTCCAGTTAGAACTCAAGTTATTTTCGCACGTAGGCCACGATGCCAGACTTTATCAAACGCCTGTGAAATGTGAAAATATAAAGCTGAACAATATTAAAAGCCGATCTAATAATGGTATCGTATCTATGAATAATAATGTTTTTCTCAGTAAGGTAAGGTTTTAAAGGCAAAGCGAATAATTTTTCAAAGAAATTTCATAAGGTTGACGGTAGGCTAATTGGCCTAATGACAGTGTCACTGATATTTGGTATAGTGCAACTAATTACGTCATGTGGAGTGAAAACCTTTTCTAAATGATTGCAAAGGCATTTACCTTTTCTATTGAGTTCTTAGCTCATGTGCGGTTTTCAAGTCTTAGTGGTGATTCGTAGGCAATATGACATTGCAGCTTTCCACAGACTATAGTCCGCGTTTTTGTTGGTACGTAAGTTTTGATATCAGGAAAACAACTATGTTGCCATTGCCTTACGAGCCTTCGATTTTCCCTGACAAGAGTCTGTATATCAATCGATGATTGGTGGAAATTTTTTTTAACTGATCTTTTCTTTGGTGTAGCAACTCTCGCTGCGTCCTGGGTTTCTCAGAGGGATGATTTGAGAGGTGAGAGAAAATTATTGCGCCATAGTCCAGCTCAGTATTTTCTGTTAAGTTTGAACTATTGCTATTTTTGGTGGTGTTGTATTTTTAATAAAATCTTCATAGCAAGAGTGAAGCAATTTTGATCTAGCATTTTTAGCCTTGTTTTTAGTATTTTAGAGTTTTTTGGGTGTTGGTATTTTTTTTTTTATAATATTTAGATGTTTTATTGAAATTAAAATTTCTTTAGTTTAAATTAACTTTTTAAGTCTCTTGAATTATAATTTCTTAGGTTTTTTAGATTTTTTAAATTTTCTATTCTTGAGGGAATTTTGTGAAATGGCATCACCAAGCAATTTTTGTTTATTTAAAAATTTCCAAAGTTTTAATTCAGCAGAGTCTGGAGAGGTCGACAAAGTGAATTTCATGTCAATTATATTTTAAAAATTTATAAACCATGCCCCACTGTGCCATTTTACACACGCCAAAATATGTATTTTTGATTTAAGTGCAGACTTGAACAAAGTTTTGCGCTAAGCTTGCTTTAAGATAATTAAGTTACTAAACCAAAGCAGAGTCATTGAACTTAACACATTTCGAGTCCAGTTACTCACTAATTTCCTTACTTTGTAACTGGTTACTCATACTCGTACATCAATAAATATTTAAAGTGTTATCCAGGTGATTTTTCAACATGTTTAATAATTGAATTAACAAGTTTTTAAATCTGTTGAACATCTTGTTCTTAGTACAAAGATTGATGTCATTTAAATTAAATTAAATTAATGAAAACTCAAGTAAATCTCTTGGCAGCCATTATTCATACATATATTCAATACTTAACAGAGACACTATAGAGATGCAACAAACTCTGCACACATATTGAAAACTTCACTGACAATTCAAAAAACAAATAAATAAATTTTAAATAACTTCCAAGGAAGCAGCTTTTCGCAGAGCTGCTGCTCATGTTTAACATGTAACATGGGTATGCAAAGCAGCCACCGAAGAACGACAGCTACAAAAACTGAAACATGCACAAAGTATAAAGAAAAAAAAAACAGCAACATTTGTTGCATCACTTAAGCCATCGATAAGATGGGCAGAAGCCCAGCTGTTCCATTGTATGCTCGTTCAAGAAGCGTCAGTATGAGGAACTAGTTCCTTGTATGCCATTGGCAATTCGTTAATAGTGAAGCAAAAGCAATATTTGAGAATAAAGTGCCACAAAAAAAGGAAAACTTTAAAAAAGAATAGAATATGCAGAGTCCGTAAGGAGTGTATTTCTTCTGCTAAGAGACCTGCTCCTTTGGTGCGCAGTATAAATATGTTTATGTCAAAAGAGAAAGTTTAAGAAAAAGCACTTATAAAGAATTTATGCATGTATGGGTCGAATCAGGAAATCAATAAATTATAAACATGTAAGTAAAGTGCTAAGCTCACACCAGCCATTGCACAAACACATTTTCAATCATCTATGAACTTTTTAAGTGCAAATTTATGTAGGAGTATATCTGTATCCCACGGGCATCACTTAATCGCCTTTTAGCAAAACGGCCAGTTCGTCACAGTGAAAATAAAGGTCTACAAATTATATTTAATGCAACCAAAAAAACCAAATGGAAAACACGGTTATGTTACTCATAAGAAAACATTATTGATGCGGCGAACAGATAAGCATTGCGGAGGTGGTTAGCGTAAAACGCACCTGGTCATAAGTGGTCGTAAAGAACTTCTATCTCCTCACATAACCGTGAGCTGCAAAAACAATATCATACATGAATATGCATGAGTAAATTTGATTGCTCGTGAGGATGCAAGTCCATAAAAGAGAAATGTTGTTCGAGATCCGTCTCTAGTAACGTAAAATTAGTCTTCATTTTTTGTTCCGCTACCAAAAACAACTGATTTTCTTCAGAGTTGGGAGTAGTGTACAAAAATTTGATTAAAATCAGCATTTTACTAGCACTAAATAAAATAGGAAAACGTTCCTTATATACTCCGTGATTTCCCGTACTTCCGCCTGAAGGACTGTGTTATCGGCGGGAAGTAGATTTCTATCTCTGCTTTCTCTGTAAAGATTCCTAGTCCTATTTAATCTCTTTGCTGTGTTTAACAATAATAATCATTCAGTGTTGCGTGAATTCCTTATAAGTAATGGGTATTTGGAAGAAAGACTGCAAGAAATTAAAAGCAAAATTAAAATAAGAAATCAAGCAGCATTAAGTTTAATCTATTTGCATGTTTGATGATATTAGTTTTTATTGGATTTCGAGTTTTCAGTTTTTGTACTCTTTAGAGTTTTTTGAGATTAAAAACGTTTCATGCCTTTAAAATATTTTGTTGTTGTAATTTTTTTTTTTGGCTATTTGAAAACATTTAAAATATTACTTTAGTTGCGGCAAACAAGTTATTGTTTATATTTTATAATCTATAAAATTTTCAACAGGGTTAAGTTGAACAAACAGTTTTTGCTGAATACAAACACAAAGTATTTTAACTATACAAAAATAATATAATAACTCCAACCCTAAAGTATTCTATATTATATTTTAATCATAAGATGTTCCTCGCAGATTATGTTTACCTCAGTCATGTTCTTTCTTAGTTTGCTGATGAACCTCATTCATTGTGAGCTCTAGAGTCGGCTGAATTCCGTGCGGAACGAAACAAGATTAGCCAAATTGATATGTGCCAAAGTTCGATTACTTCTGCCGGTGTTTGCGATAAATCTGGCGGTTCTTTATTCTAGCACTGTCGACAGATTGTTTACTGAATGGTCGTTTCGAATTGGGTCACTAATATTGGAAAGTCGACTTTGAAGGGCCACGGCGTATGGTGTGACGTTTGCGCTAACGAATATATATTTTCACAATGACTGTTTATTATTTAAACGTGCTGCTGGTATCAGTGATCGCCACAATACTGATGCTTCCTCTTTGAAAATCCCTTCAGAAATCTCATAAAATTTCTTAAATAAAATAGATGTTCTGCTTTTGAAGTGGCTATCGCTCCGCTTCATGATTTATTTATGTATACCTCCCAATTTCTGTATTAAAGGAATGCAATAACAATTAATTTCAAGTGTTTGCTAGCTTGTGGGGCTTTGACAAACGTGAGCAGAACGGCAAATAGTACATATGAATTACTAAAAAAAGTGTTGCTTAAACCAGACACACTTCTAAAAAAATATTAACGGAATACGCATTGAGTAATTAGGTCTTTTTTCCATTCAAATCATCGAATAATCAATTTTAGGATTATGGTTGCAAAAGCGTATTGCAACTTTAATACTGAAGGCGTTCAACAAGGCTCCAATTTTGTGAAACTTAATGCCACTTCATACGTTAAATGTCATTAGGTGAACTGTGTGGTCGTCTTGCACGAAACACATAATCACAACTTTAGTTGTATGTCGGTTTTAATGGTGGTCATGATTCACATACTTACATGCATATCTTTCTTTACGTTTTCTTCGTTTATTTATGTATTTGTTATTTTTTCTTTGCCCGTGCATGTAAATGACAAATACCAGATAATTTTAACAATTTATGCATACAGCGCAAATGCAGTTAGAATTTTGAATTTTAGAGATCATATGCACTACTCATATGTACGTACAATAAAGAATTGCTTTTCACAAAATAAATATTTTTTATTTGGCTTGCATGAAAGTATGAAATAGTAAAACAAGTCAAAATATGAATCCGGACTTTCTTGTAACTGCACAATGGAGCGGTGTTGCAGTATGTTTGTCCTTACTAGTATTTTTAGTTTCTTAATTCATGTAGTAAGTGGTGCAAAGCCAAACATATTTAACAAGGTGGTTGCATCAGCTCAATATATTTAGAACATAATTTTTGCAAATTTATTGTATTCCTTCCAAATGATAGCGTTTTACTAGATTCTCAAGAAAGCGGTTGTTTAAGTGATTATCACCTTATTTGAGCGAAGTCTTCAGGTTTGGAACCAAATTATAATCCCGGGGACATTTTTAATAAAACAAAAAATTATCGAATTTTTTGTTTGGCCAAAAATCTGATTTTAATAATTATTAAATAACCTATTTTTCTCTCCCTTGTTTGTAAAAAGAAGTATTATTTATTTTATCACCTGCCTTCAAAGAAATAATATGGATAATTTCTAATTATTATTTTTTCATACAAAATTACTTGTTTGCTTTTAATTTTGCATATCAACATTTGTGAAAGTTTCTCAATATTTAAATCGCATCTGTGCTATGTGTACTTTGATAAGGGAGATATAATTACTTATGGAGTTATGTTTGTGGCAACAAAAAAAAATCAATTATTTGTCAAAAATTCAACAGGAAACGTCAAAAAGTATTAAATCTTTAAATTTATGGAAATCTTACGAACAAAATTAATTTCAGAAAAATATTGCAATTTTACAAAAAACTTGAAAATTACAAAAAAAAATATTCAATCCTCAGCTGAAAAATTTCAAATCATGACCAAAAACCTAAAAATCTCAACAAAAAAATGCATTTTCATAAAAAATTTACATTTAACCAAAATATCAACATTTTGATAAAAATTAAAAAAAAAAAAATTCCAAATTCTCCAAAAGCGTAAAAATCATAAAGAAAATAAAACAATCACTAACTAACTTAATTTGACTAGAACTTGAGTATAACCAAAATAGAAAGATATGCAAAATGCGTTTTAAAATAATTACCAAAATTCTATAAAGAAATCGAAAAATTTAACAAATTTTGCATTATCGCCGAACAAATCTATAGATTCGCATTTAATAAAAAAATCCTGGAGAAAAAGAATCGTTAAACTGGAAATATATCAAAACTTATATTCTACAACAAAATGTTTTCCACGAACTACAAGAACATTTTTCCAATCCACTTTTATTACTCCATTCTTTTTCCTTAACCTGATAGTTGGATGATTAGCAGAAACAAATTATTTTTCCTGCATTTTTTTAAAAACATTTTCCAAACCCTATCAGAGCCGGGCAGCTAATAGAAGCTATACATTTATTCCATATTTGTGAGCTAATCTCTAAGATAATCACTGCGACTTTTTTTTTATTAAATTAACAACGCTACAGAATGTTGAAAACAAAAACCTGCAAATTAAAAATTAAATGAACAACATCGTCATATATAAATTTTATTAGGTGTCGTCAGTCTTTATAAAATGTTTATTATTTTAAAGCAAATATTGAGCGTGTTTTTTTACTATTTGGATTTTGAGTGTAAAAAATATATTTGTCATATGGCAATGCCAAAAATGCTCCAAACAAACAAAACTCGCAAATCACTGAATTTTAATAACAAAAATAGTGCTGTGTGAGAAATGTGATACTATCGAAAAATTGTTTTCAGCGAGGAAGCTCATTTTTGGCTCAATGCGTATGGCAACAATTAAAATTGCCGAATTTGGTGTGGAGAGCAGCCATAGGTAGTTCAAGATCTGTCAGTGCATCCTCAAAAATGTTTGTTGGGGTTTGTGTACCGGCGGCATCATTGCACTGCCCTTCTTTAAAAAGCGAATGGCAGGCATTAATTAAATAAAATCAATATTTCATTCACTTTTGCAAATTTCAAATTCAAATTTCAAACCCCAAACGGTTAAAAAATCACTCTATATAAACAACCAATAGCAAAAACAAGCAAAATCCAGCTTGTTTTTACATACAACTTTTCAACAAGTATTTTGTTCGTACTCAAATTTATAAAAATTTATGAGCACTTATCGTGTTTAGTGCGAAGAGCACTCGTATGCATCATTTAAGATTAGGAGTTGTTTAACTAAGTACTACTTCGTAATACAATTGAACTAAAACTTCAGTTCATAATAAGTACAATAATAACCAATCGGCTGTGCCGAATATCGTATACCCTTCACAAAATTTTGAACCACTAAACATATACTACAGATTTTTCCCGATTCAAAATTTTATTGTGAGATATTTAATTCAGGGTTCCGGTTTTAGTCGTATTGTTTTACATTTAAACTCTTCTTTCGTCATGTTCGATCTGTCGATAAATTCTCGACTTTTTGGGAATTTCAGTTAGTAGTGCGATTGGGTTTTTAGTAAAATTTCTAATTTGATAAAACTTTGAGTTTTCGGTGCAATTTCAGACTTTGGGTCATTGTTTTTGAAAGTTATGGGTTTTGTAAGATATAGGCCTCTAGGAACTTGTGTAACGCCGGTTTTGTTAAAATTGCCACGTTTTTTATAATATATTAGTTTTTTGCAAATTTTTGTTGAAACTGCAATATGTTGGTGAAATTAAAATTAAGTCTTCAAACTTTAAACTTTGGTGAATTTTGGTTTTATTGGTATTTTTGGAAATATTTTGTTTTATTTTGGTTAACATAAAATTCAATCAATTTCTAAATTATTCGTATGTTTGTGGTGCAATTTCGGTTTTTTTAAACTTTGCTTTTTTTGGAAAGTTTTGTTATTTTAGTAACTTAAACATTTTAAGTGGTATATGTATATGGGCTTGTCATTCCGATTATAATTTCTAGAATATTCATTTCCGACCCAACAAGTATATATATTCTGGATCCTTATAGATAGGGATCCTATTAAAGAATACTGAATTGCTCAAAAACCAAAATTTTCCAAAAAAATTTCAATAAAATTCGAAATTTTGCCTAAATTTCAAAACCACCACAAATTTTAAATTCACCACAAAATCGAAAAATTGGAATAAGAAGAAAAAAATTTTTTTTCAAAAAATTAAAATTTAAAAATCAATCAAAATTTTACGAAAAAAAACACCAGAACCAAATTTACCAAATTTTTGAATATGCATCGCAAAAATTTAAATTTCGCCACAATTCTCTAATTTCGCCGAAAAGCAAAAAAAAAAACAATATTTTATTTAAAGAGCTTTTATTTAAATTTTACCAAAATCTATGTTTAGCAAACATATAAAAGCAAAATTTAGCACAAGTGGTGTATTCCCAAAACAAAGCTAACAGATTCACGAAATATTTAAAAAAAAATCATAAAAATTAATTAAATTTACCAAAAATCTAAATTAAACTGAAAATTCAAAAGAAAACGAAATTTCAACATAATGTATGGATTCACTAAAATTTTAAAACAACTATAGTGCAAAAATATGTAATTACAAAAATAAGATAGATTCGGGAAAGTAGATGAGACTAAGGGATCAAGTAATATGCAAATAAATTTCTTTTAGTTCCACTGTGCAAAAACGATACCTCTATGTATTTGTTTCGTACAATTGCGTCGATACAATAAATCAAACAGTAAGATAAAAATGTTACTTGTACAACTAGTGTTTTTATCTCTTATTGTAAAAGCAAATAAAAAAATATCAACAAATAACAAATACAAAGTTCTAACTAACAAATGGCAACAGTTTTGTTGCTGCGACTAGAAACACTTTTTGCTATTTTATACACAAATTTATCTAAACCACAATGCGTGCAAAAATATTTAACATCATAAAGTATTTTGCAAATAATCACTTGCAATTTGATAGTTTGTCTTGAGGGAATATATGGATGATGATATTTAGAGATAAAGTTTCTCAGCAGTTGTAAAGACGCATACACACACATGTCAGTAAAGTTTTTTTTTACTTAGATTTTGTTACAAATAGATAAAGCAACCTGAAAGTACATGTGGTAATAATCTTAAAATAATGTAATAAAATAACTCAATGTTAAAGGACGAAGTAGTACCTGTAAATAACAATAAATCAACTCAATGTTAAGTTATTTTATTGCGACATTTAAAGCTGACTGAACTGCTACTTGCACTTCTCTTTCCATTAGCAACGACGACTTTTAAATACATTTTAGCTCTTTTAATAGTTAAAGTCCCAAAAGAAATTATGAATAAATTGTATTAAAATTGCTTTGTGAAAATTCCAAGAAATGTCAAATTATAGAACTTAAATAAACCAATTTAACAGCCAATTTGTCAAAAGCACTAAACACTTTACATTTTTCCTTTTTTCGTTGCTAAAGGCACCGGCTGGAGATAAAACGAGAAGTAAATATTTTCACTAAAAATATATGAATGGGTTGAAGGTAAAAGAAGGCGCGTTATAAACACAGTGCCACAAGAACGAGAGTATGTCTGAAGAAATTAATACAAGAAACATATTCGCGCACTCTTACAACCTTTTTTACACTTGCGCACATCTTAGACGAATGCATGGAAGATGTTGAAAATGTGAAACACTCGTTTACATTTGCAACATCTTTCATTATTCTAATATGTGTTAAAGCAAATAAAAAAAAATTAAATGAAATTGAGTTTTAAAATTCTGCAGTAAACGGATTAATTATTGCTATCGAAGAGCAAAACCAATAATGTATTACTACGAAACGCAGAATTAGTTGGAGGACGAAGATTATGAAGAACTCACGAACCGTTTGGACATTTGTAGGTACATACAATATTTTTGTTTAATTGATAACGATTTTAAATAAAAACCAATATACTATATGACTTTAGAATAGTTACAGAACTTCTTGTGCTAAGAATATTCCAAATGTAAGACCGGAATTATTTAAAGAGAGCTTCTGGGTAGAAGACAACAGCCTTATAAATAAAAGTTAAAATTCGACCAGACTGTGTCCTGTCCACAACCAGACGACAGTTATACATCTGTGATTTTTGTTTTATACATTACCACTTATATGATAAATAAACCTACTATGCACAGTGTGTCTTTTATTTAAAAAATAAAACCTGAAAAAATGTGAATTACCTTGCCTCCTAATTCTTCTTTTTTTCCGCATATTTTTAGGTTAAAATGTTTTAAGTTATAGTTTAATTATATTTCTCTGTCCCGCTCATCTTTTTTATTTTTATTTCAATGTAATTTTTTTAGTGACAGCATGATTATTGAAAGATGTTGAGTAGGACAGAATGGAATAGGAACATCTTACAAAGATGTCAACCACTCAGCCCCATGCAATTCGTATGGGAGGATGTTAAGATTTGTGCGAATTGATGAAAATGTTACCAAGTGTGAAAAAGCTATTACACTATGTTCACATATGCACTTTAAATGTGCCCTGGAGAATTAAAGGGCCATACCTAATTTAGCTCTCTACTTATAATGGAAATGTCCCAAACTGATAAGGAGGCACCCTTGTTCCCCTAGATAAAAACTCCCCGTTTTCAGGCTTCTCTGATTACTTGTTGCACAAGACCTATCCGTATACCGAACTTCAGCTCTCTAACTCTAGTAGAAATGTCCCATACCAATTAGGGGGTACCATACTCCCCGTGGATAAAAAGTACTTGTTTTCTGATTTTTCTGTTTACGCATTCCACAAGGCCTACCTGTGTACCAAATTTCAGCTCTCTACCTTTAGTGGAAGTGTCTCGTGGAAATAAGGAGCACCCTAATCCCTCGAGATGACAAGTGTCCGCTTTCAGATTTTCCTGGTTACGCCATTCCCAAGACCTACCTTCTGCAGGAAGTTACTGTTTATTAAGGAATTTAAGCTGACGACATCATCGGACGATGCGGGTGTAAAGGACATGTAGTTGCATCAGGACGGCACTGTGGCTACATAGCGAACGCAATAATGATCCTTCTGCACCGAAAATTTTAAGGTATGGCGCAGCTGACATAAAATAGTCACAAAGACAGAGCGATTTCACCTGGACGGAATTTTTCTTGTAGAATCTTGTTGAATTAAAACACGACAAATCTTCAACAAATCTTTTGAAGTCGAAGGTTTACGTCAACAACCTGCAATGCTGCTCAACGCCATCAAAGTTAACTTATCCCGGGCCCTCGCTCCAATTCAGCTAGATCGATTTGGCACGGTCAGTGAAAATTGGGCCCTTCGGATCTGTGACGTACATACTAAAGAATTTTTTAAATAAATATATTAACATCAACCCACTCTTATTAAAATAATCAATCTTATCTGCAATTGAGCGGTATGTTAATTGTTGTAGCGCCTGGGATGTGCGATTGTTTTTATGAAATAATATGAATCCATTTACAATGAATAGTAGTTTCCCGCTGATTTCTGATTCCTGGCATGAATTTGATCCCACTTAAATTTACATTGAGATTATCTCAATCGTTCCATTCTGTCATTATATACTTTCTCTTGCTTATTTCTTTATATCACTCTTTTGCTTCTTGTAATTTATGGCCTTGTTCTACTGAACCCAATATTGGACCCAGTCGACTGAACCTCACCCACCCGACTCTTACATTTACTGTTAATTGACAAGCCACATCATAAAGACAACTATTTCCGCCGCGTTCATATGCACTCATATTATTCTTAAAGTATTATAGAGAATTAAGTCACGTTCACTTCAAATTTAACCACTAACACACATACTATATCCTCAACCAAGGATATAAAAGTATTTCATTCAGCATATTAAAATAATTTTATCACGAAAACTTACACACAGTAACTGCAAGAAAAGATTTGCAAAGAAGAATTTTACTTTAAAATATTTACGAAAAGAATCAATAACATATTATTTAAATTCCATGGCACGCTTGAATTTCAACAGGAAACAAGGTTCACTGTCATTTCCTTCGTATTTTTATTTTCTGATAACATCAACCTCCTGTTCGTAATGGCACAACAATTCAATAAATAAATAATTTTTTGCATGTCGTTCTCTGTTTAATTACACATGTAGAAAAGATGTCACGGATATTAAACAGAAAAGTATTTCTTTCAAAAAACATGTAAAGGTTTAAACAAATTGTTAAAGAAACTGTAAAATAGATGCTGAATTTTTATTCCTCTCACCGCCATAATAAGGATTGAAATTATCTTCCCATTTTAGTCAGCAAGCGTTAAGTTGGCATTAGACGGCTATTAGGGGTTATTCCCGAACAACAATATTAAATTTATATGGGATACAAGGTGAAGGAAACGGACCATCCAGTTTCGACCAGAGCCTAACCTTCTGCGCATGCATAAGTTCATGATCACTTTAAGGAGGCATAAGCCGCATTAACATATATCATATTTTTAGATTAAGTTCCGCACTTTTTATACCAAATTCACAAAATAAAACGGGTATATAGTAGATGTATATGGGTTTGTCACTCCGTTTATAATGTCTACTATCCGATTCAACATGTGTAAGTTAAGCAAAATACAAAATTTTTCCCACAAATGCTGAATGCACAAACAAATTTACCAAAATATTTAAATATTAAAAATATAAGAGTTACCAAAAACCTCATCATTTGGATATTCACCAAAATTCAGAAACTCAACACAACACCAAACTACAATTCAAAAAGTTTAACTTACAGAAATATCATAACATTCCAAAAAATCGAAATTTAAAATAAAAAACAAAAAATTTAAAAAGGCCGGAAATTTCGCCAAAACTGAAAAACTGGAATAAAAAATTTAATTGCTATAAAATCAATATTTAATAAAAAGCCGAAATATTATCAAAATATAAATAACAGATATTTATTAAATAGTGAAATTTCACCACCAAAATTTTAATTTCACCAAAAAACCTAAAACTCACAAAAATCAATACTTTACGAAATTTAAACAAAATCTAAGTTAAACAAAAATATCAAACAAAAAATCGAAATCACTACAAATTGAGTAAATTATTAAAAAAATTCACCAAAAAATTTATAACCAAAAGAATTATAAATTTTACAAACATCTAAATTAATCTGAAAAACTAAATTTACAAAACAACCAAAATATTACCAATAAATTACGAATACAAAATTTTCCAAAATTAAAAATCACAAAAATTTAAATGAAAATCAATATTTTGAATCGTCAATTTACCAAAAAAAAAAAAATACCACAAAAGTCAAAATTCTCGCATTTTGGAATTTCATCACAAAAACTTTAATTTATCCATAATTTTTTAATTCACCAAAAAGACGAAAATTAAAAAAAAAAATTTTCTGAAAGTTTCGAAATAGAATATACCTTTCACAATTATATAAAAAATCTCTAATTTCACCACCAATCGGAAATTCACCAAAAAATATTATTATCATAAAAATTAAAATTTTACAAAAAATTTAAATTTTTAAATTAAACTGAAAAATTTAAGAATTTATTAAAATTTTTAAATTCCTCATAAAACCAAACCATGGTCTAGAAGTTTCAAGAAAACAGAAATTGCATAAAAAAAATACAAATAATCTAAATATGGCGAAATTTTATATTAACGAAAGCTTCGAGAATTCACCATATAAAATGTCGAAACTAAATTTTTATTTCCCCAAAAATTTGCAAATGTCGAAAAATGCTATAGTGTAAATCAGCACCAACTACCTCACTCTTAAATCATTTAATAAATGCACATAATATAACAAAAAATTATGCTCCGATACTCCTTCCATATATTAAGCAGACATCCCAAAAATATGCTACACGTAATTCGTCACATTTCACAAAAACCGAAACAGTTACTGATATACTCGTATTACGTAGATTTACATTTAGAATCATTTTCTTAATATGAATTGTTCTTATTAGAAAATTTCTCAAACGCACTAAGGCCGTTGGAAATTTATTTTTCAGCCGATAAAGTAGCACTTTTGGATTCAGAAGGAATACTCTAATTTTTTAACATCGTGATTTCAACGAATATTAGTGAGTCTAAATATAGTATTTACACTAATATATTTATATTTACACCCGCGTAGCTTTCCTATATACGGGAACCACATAAAATATTTTTCTAGAATTCAAGCGTTTCATATGGCAGAAGTGTTGTATGGTAGACTTTTCCCTCAATGCCAACAATCGCATACACATGACAGTTCGAAGTCGGATTTAGAATGTATCGATATAGACTTTGAAACTTTAGAAGAGGAGCTCAATAGTACTTTAAATTAATTGCAAAATCCCACCAAAAAACAAAAAAATAATAATAAAAATTTTAATTGATAACTTTGATTATTTTATTTTCTATCAGATATAAGAAATAAAATCAGTTAAAAACTGGTTACACGCAGCTCTATTAACAATTATCCAGTTCAATGTTGAGGCTGACATGTGTATAAATTTAAGTTCGTTTTTTCTGTTAAAAGAATAAAAGAATGAACAATAAATTAATGATATATAACTTTCTTAACGACATAAAAACCCAAAACCCGGATATTAGAAGAGGCTTTTAAATAAGAACCCGGTTTCTACCAAAGCGCGGTTTTCAAACTAATCGAAGACTGTTTGTTTCGCAAATCTCCAGTAGTTGACAACTCAATATGAAAGCATGAAAGAACACTTTTTGAATGTAAACTGGCTTTAATGTAAATACAAAGAAGGAATTTTAAAATTAACGACCAGATCTACTATATAACAAAAAAATAATAATAATTCGAGTTTTAAAGTACACATTAGTTAACCAAGACGTTGAGAATATTGAACCTTTAGAAAGAACGCGTATTCATAAACAGTTTTTAACAAATATATATTTTTGAATTTTTGTACTTGACATTTTGAAGCCACTATTGCACAAAAATGTTTCAATTGATCCGAATAGTCGGATTTATAAACATGTTATTATTGTTTTAAAATATATCTAATTTTTTTTTAATTTATATAAATTGTTGTATTAAGTGAAATTAATAAATATAAAACGAATAACTAACAATTGGCACAACTTTGGTAAGGGATGAAAATCGAATTCGAATACATTGATTATTTTAGTAGATTTAGTGGAAAAAAATGTTTAAATAAAAATAATGAATGAAAATGAGGGGTTTAAACTATGAAAATTTTAAAATTAGAACGGATAAAATTGGGGGAATATTTGTTAATTTAGGGGAGGATATTTCTTCTAAAACAATTGTTTCCCAATAAAATGAACATGTGAATTTATTGAAGGTCTGTTGTTGGTGTCCATGTACTTTAAATCTACAATAAAATTCTTTCATAATAATCGTTTTTGAATACAATTTTGCTATTGGTTTATATGCCTGTTGTAAGTTTTTATGAAAACGGCCGTAATTTTTTTAATTTGAGTTCTTTTAAATAGAAGTTTTCCTGTCTTTTTCCAACTTGAGATATTGAAGTTATTCAAGTACATAATTGGCTTTTTTCTGTATTTTTTATTTATTTAAATAAACAACAAAGCAAACAATAAAGAAAATTTTGTCATCTAAACAAATGAATTTCAATTTTTCTAGTTCGTTTCTTTTGTTATACAATTGTGCATAAAATCCATTGTCATGTCCAGATATCTATTTCATACTTTCACTTTTTGGATGGTCCATTCAATGTAAACCTTTTGTGTATAGATCAAAAATACAATCAACGAATTTTTTGTTGATTCGCATATTATTATATGACCCCAAGACCATTCATTTGGAAAACAAAAAAGACAATTGTTAAACACTGGATAATAATATGTTTTACAAAAATGTTACTTTTAGTGGCCTTTTGAAAAAGATTTTGTCTAATGTGACTTAAATAAATACATAGATCAATAAAAAATGTATTAGTTTTATGTATAAGTTGAAAAACAAGGTGCTTCGCTACGAAAATTTTATATGGCGAAGAAGGTCCCTGCTGATTGGGGTGTGAATCATGAATGAGCTGGCGAATAGAGTGTAGCGGCACAAAAAATTCTTTTCGTTCTGCTGAGTAGTGTTCTCTTGTGTTCTATAAATATTATCATATAATCTAAAAATAGTTTAAGTTAAGAATTAAGCCGAACGATTAAAATAATTCAATTTAAATTAAACTTTTAATATAATTATTATTGGTAATTTTGAGCGGAATTTTAGTTGGTTGATCATGTTAAGAGTTTTTGTTCGTAAAAATTTGTCAATTTATTGATAATTTTTTAAGCTTTCCGTTTGTTATTTATACAGACTTAGTTTTTGTTTTTGACATTTTTTTTTTTAATTTGAGGTGAAATTTATAATGTTAGAATACCATTTAAAGTTTTTGCTTAATTTTAGATTTTTTAGTGTAAATATGGAGAAATTTCTATTAACGATGACTGTCAGTCCGATGCGGAAATCAACTTTCTGACGGCACTAGACAACCTAGGATTTTGAAACATGGATCATTTGATCAGTGATCAGGGCGAAACAATTTAGCAAATATTGAAATTTTAATTTCTAAAATTTTTGCGAATTCACCAAAAAGACGAAAATGAAAAACAAAACAAATTTTATGAAAATTATATAAAAAATCCCTCATATCATCACTAATCTAAAATTCACCAAAAAATTTCAAAATTTACCAAAAAAATTTAAATCCATAAAAATTTATATTTTACGGAAATTTAAACTAAACTCAGAAATAACAAACAAATCGAAATTTCAACACAAGTTAAGACAGAAAATCAAACTATATTCTAAAAATTTTCCACAAAAGCGAAATTGCACCGAATGATTTGAAATTTTTTTAAATTTTATATTCACCAAAATTTCATTAACTTAACACAAAATCGAAGAACTGGAATAAAACACCACAAAAATCCAAATGTTGAAATTTCAAAAGTAAATTTTTATTTTCCCAAAATTTTGAAGAAATTTGAAAAAAATAATATTATATGAAAAACGTCGCAGTTTCAATCGAGACCTAAACCTAATTTTCAGAAACAAGTAACCTAAACCAACCTTCACCATATTTTAAAACTTAACCAAACAACTTATCCAAAGGCTGAAATTGCACCGAAACCCCTTAATTTTATTAAATGTTAGAAATTTTACAAAAAGCCAATTCTACTATCAAATAATCGAGAGTTTTTTAAAATTTATAAACATTCAAATTATAAGCGGAAAACAAACCGACCAAAAATATTAAGACGAAAGAGGAGTTCAAACCTAAAATAATAATGTAAAAAATAAATATCTCAAACAAACCTTTGCACCGGAAAAAATGTTTAATACATTTTTAGCAGTTCATACATTTGTGAAGGTATATAAGATAATGGTTTCAGTGAAATATCGAACTTTCATATTATATATTATTATTTGATATATTTTTGATTATTCGATAAAATTTCGAATTTTCGGTGAAATTTGAATTTTTGGTAAAATACAAAGTTTAAATTTAGCGGTTTATAGTGAATTTTTAATTTAAAAGTTGTATTAGCACTTTTTGACAAGGTTCCATTTTTTAGATTTTTCGTTTTAAATACCGTTTGTGCAATTTTTTATGACTTTAAAACGCATTGCCAAATTTTTGGTGAATCCCCGATTTGTGATTAAATTGAAATATTATAATCATTTTTGGTGAAATTTTTATGAACTTTCGAAGCGTTTCACATAGTTTTTAATTTTTGGTGAAATTAAAAATCTGTAAATTTCGTTGTTTTGTTTTTATTTTCTACTATTTTTTATTATTTTTGGAGTTATCGGTAAATTTTAAAATTTTTCGTGATTTTAAAACTTTTGTCAAAATTTCAGATTTCTAGAAATTTGTCGGTTAAATTTATTTTGCCGCATAACTTAACTTTTTGTACAATTTCAAAAAATTTTTTCGTTAGTTAGTGAATTTGCAATTCGTCGAGTATTAGGACTGCAAATGTACAAGTTACAACTGACCATAATCAAACCATTCCATTTCAATAACGACCCGTCCTCATGAGAACACCTTTGTGCTTTATTGCTGAAAATATTAAATAAGAACTATTCGCTGCAACGCTTAAAATTAGTACTGACTCTACTAAACATTCTTTTGTGTTATTTTTATTACACATTAAAATTATCATTCCCAACTACTAAAGACCAGTTAATAAAGAAAACTCATTATTTGTTTTTTCCAACAGCATCATCCTAAGTAGAATCTAGCAAAAACACTTTCATGCTTGGCAGAACATCTTTATAATTTGTGCTGTTGACATCGTGATTTTTATCAATATCCAACGTGAGCATAAAGTAAAACTTTAGTTTGATGTGATTGATAATTTTAATTGGCAGAAAATTGACACACAAAGCCTCTTAGTGAGCATTAAAATGATAAATAAAATAAAGCACAAAAATAAAAAAAAAATTGTTCTATATGTTTGGAACGATTTTCCGTCATCCCTTGTCAATTTTGGTTTGGTGACAAACCGGTTTCGGCTAGTTGCCATCTTCAGTGTCATTTTTATCGTTCTCGACAACCGTTACCGTCGTTCTCGATAAAAATGACACTGAAGATGGCAACTAGCCGAAACCGGTTTGTCACCAAACCAAAATTGACAAGGGATGACGGAAAATCGTTCCAAACATATATATCAGAGCACCCTGTCGGAAAAACAAATCAACAAGCAAAAAATTGTTCTTTACAAAATGTCTAAATGAGTAAACGACAACAAAAATGTATAATAGGAAATGAAAAGAAAGAAAAATATTTCTAATAAAAAGTTAAATTAACTTCAAAGGTAAATTTGATAAAAGGAAAAAAATCACCCACAATTTTTTAAATCTGGTTTTCGGCTGCCATAGGGAAGTTCAATTTTCGATCACTTTATGCAGCATTGGAAGCGAAATGTCAATGACAACGTGGCCAATATTTTCTTCCAATTCACCTATGGTCTATAGAATATCGGCGTAGACCAGAGACTTCACACATTCAAACGAAAAATATTCCAGCGGTGTTATATAACATGATGAAAGAGGCAAATTTATGTGTCCCTTACGCGAAATAATTCGTTCACCACGATGTGGCATGTTACACGGTATTAACGAAATCAGGGCTTCTCAACATTAAAGGCATTCAATTGTAGTACATAAACTATTAACGATAACGCCCTCGCCGGTATTTTTTTAATGAAATACAGACCAATGCTTCCACCGGTCCATAAAGCACACCAACCAGGGACTTTCTTTGGATGTAATGCTTTTTTGGTAAGGTCTTGTGGATTATCTTCATTCCAAATCCGGCACTGTGGGGTATTTACGTATGCATTCAATCAAAAAATTAAGTACATCTCTGAAGAAAATTTGTTTGTGAAATTCGGGATCAACAGCAATAGTGCAGCGCGCCAATTCACCAAACGGCCAGCGTGTCGGGTAGACGTACATGTTCTTGCATGATTTGAATTTCGTAAGCCCGCAGTAAATAGAAAGGACTCAGCTCCAATTGTTGAACACAATGTCGCTTTGATGCGTCCCCGATACTACACACTACAGCAGCAACCGCTTTTTCGAGGTCTTTGAGGACGCTTGCTATCCTGTAACTATGACAATTCATACACGGGTAAAAGTGATATAAAAAAGAATCTTGTGATTATTTTTAAAAGTTCAGCTGGACGCTAGTAAATAGTTTGAAATTTCTTAACAATTTCTAAATTGTTCCTTTAAATCCAAAACATATTTTGTGACTATTCGTGGATTTTTTGGTGTTAAATTGCTCCTGCCTTTAACTTTATTTGTTTTGCTGAACCAATTTTATTCGCTTACTTTCAATTTCCTTTTTAATTAAGATTTTAAACTACTCAGGCGTTTTCTGCTTAACAATTTGAAGAGATAAAATCACATTTGGCGAAAATGTTGCTTTTAGCAAATGAAGCTTGATTAAGTTGAACTTAATTAAAAAAAATTTGTATTATTTTAGAAAAATTCTCCCAATAAGGGCAGTTCGATAATTCATATACTCGTATGTATGTCATTATGCATGTCATATGGATTCGTTTAAGTGTTGACCGCCGATTCGCGTGGTCGCGAATAGTACGCCTTACAGTACGCACTTATATATTTTCCTCCTAATTTTTGTTTAAACTTGTACATATTGCTACTATGATAAGTGCAAACAAGTATTCTTGCTTGTAAGAATTTATTGGTATGAATACTTGTAGCACTCACTGTACAAAAAGTTCTAGAAATATAGATTGCGACCACATTTAGCACCTACTATACAGACAGCACTGCCCTGTAAAAACAACAAAACACAATACCTATAAGCCAAGTTTCCAGGAAAGTAAATACACATAACATTTTTCCCATAATCGAAAGTAAAAATAAATTGTACAACTTGGTTCTCATTTTGATCTCATTACTTTTTACGGCCGAAATTTCTTGATAAGAACTTGGCCTTATTTTCACATTTATGTTTTTGTGCGGATCTGAGTTCTTTTTTCTAAGTTATGTTTATTTAAAAATTCTTTTAACTTAAAGCTTACAGACGGTAGGGTTATATCAAATTTGGTTCTCTATCTATATTGGAAATGCTCCATACAAATAAGAGAGCACCGTAGTCCCCTAAATGAAAAGTGTAAATTTTTCACATTATTTATTCATTTCGCATTACTTATCCAAGGCCTATCTGTATGCCGAATTTCAACTCTATGGCTGTAATGAAAGTGTCCAAAACAAATAAGGGGAAGTTCATTAACCGCCCTTAAAATATTGGTGTCAGAATTGCGAAAAAAAATTTTGCATCGCTATACAATTTGATTGAGGAATCGTTTCCTTATTACATTCGGTGGGGGCGTGGCCGTTTACCCACCGAATAAGTAATGGTCATTGTATATTTGGATAACTATAGTATCAACTTTTTTATAATTGTTTATAGTAGCTGATGGGATCGGAATAATTATCGAGGTACGTGCCATGCACAATAAATATGTTTATCGTATATTTAAAGCGTATTCCAATAAAGGTTAGTCGTTATTGTAATGGAATAAAACAAGCTGTATATGAGCGAGGTATCCACTTAATCCTCTTCTTACTGATCCGAGAGGTGCAATTGTTAGTGAATCTACATCATAGGCCGAGGACTTCAGAAATCCAGGGAAGAAAAAATCTAGCTTGGTAGAATAGCTAGATGTTGTCAATTCACGTCTCCACTGAAAGAGATAACCATATCCTTGTTCATGCAGAATGTCCCTTAGGATATTCGCTTTGGAACTTTTAAATCGGGCCAAACGAATTTGGTCATCAGTTCGCCATGATGGGCCGCAGCAAACAGTAACCTCGTGTGTGTTAGCAATGTCCCGTATATAGAAATTGTCCTTATTAATATAGCTATTCATTAAAATATCGATTCGTCTTCAATAGCACAACTATTATTAGATCCTATCCTAAAGCCTTCGCCAATATTTGTCTAAGCAGTTAGATATTAGATTATATCATCTGGGCATTTTGAATTATTCCAGCGAGGAAAAGCAATGCTAAACTCCTTCGGGTTATTATGTGAAAATTTCTTAATTAAAAGCTAATAATCAATATAGGATTTTCTAAACACCATAACCAAGAATTGCACTGGCAACTGCTGTGGTAGCATCTGAGCTTCTACAATATTTTCAGTTCATAAATCTAAAATGGTCGCAGGAGACACCTACTTGTAGGTGAGGTTGAAATGTGCTTAGAAGTCGCGCTTAACTATCAGATTTACAGGTTAGATCTGTCAAAAATCGTATGTGTACTCAAAACGTATCATAGTGTCGACTAAAAGAAAAAGGGTGTAAGGGATTTGTTGACGGGTCTGTCGCATTGTTTAACGTTTTAACAAATTGTATAAAATGATATTTTTTATGCAATCAGAGTATTTTTTTATGTTATGGTATATATGGTATGGTATAGTATAGAATCGAGATATGATTCTGTTGTAATTTTTCTCTTTGATTGGAATAGTATTCTTCAAATATCATCTTAGGGGTTAATTCAGGGAGTTTGTTTGGTTCTATGACATAACACGGATCTTAGCTAAAAATTAACTACCGTTTAACCTTTTCGAAAACATATACGACAGCTCTTCTCGAATACCATTTTCCATTTATTATTAGAAACATATAGTTTTCTTTTTCATATTAACTTGCTACTAATTTTAATTTAGTCAAAACTGCAAAACACCCTGATACTTGCATAACGGTGATGCTCTAAATGCAATTTTATTCAAATTAGTTTCACTTATTTTATTTTGCAGAACATAAATGTAAATGTACGATTCAGTAGATGCGTGACTGTAAAAATAAATTTAAATATTAAAATTTCATATGACACGTGATTTTAAGTATTCCAAATTTTATTAACATTTTGGCTAATATTGTGCTTATCTGCAGGTATTGGAACAAAACATCCCAAAACGTTAATGAAAAACGAAACGAATGTGAAACGTGAAATTTCAAGTCACACAGTGGAATTTGGATTAGTCGGTAAATATCGAACACCGTTTTAAAGTATTCGAATTTCAATTGAAACAAGACTAGAATTTGAGTTTTAATTAAATGAAACTAAAAATGATTGAGTGGAAAAATAAATTTATGATACTGTACATCAAGTTGCAATATTAAAGATTCTCCTGTATCAATCGAAGACAAAAAACAGCAGCCAGCCAAAATGCTGTAGGTAGAAAGACACAAATGCACTTTTCATGTTCATCTTTAACAAAGTTTCGTTCAACAATTATTTTCATTTTATTTATGTTGTTGGTACAAAATGATTGAAAAAATAAAATTTGGCCAACCAACTGTCGCGATTTTTGCGATACGTGAATGTGTGTGCTCCAACAGTGAGCGGCGACAAAAAAAAAATTGAAATATATTCTCAATTTAAATTAAGTATTTAAAAAAAATAAAATTGATAAAACTTCTGTAGTTTAATTTCAGGTGTTTTTCACGCTGTTTTTAGGCCAGGAGGGAATTTGAAAAGTTTATTCTTACTTTTGTTACTAGGAACTCGGCCGAGATAGCAGTGTTAGATTATGTGTAAACTATGCAATCGCAATATAATAAATTATATCAATTTGGGTCAGAAGCAGGAGAGTTGAATTAACGCTTTCAGTCTGGCCGCGTGTATGTAGCAGTGAGACCGATAAATTGGGGTCTCATAAAGTAAATCGCGATATCACAAATTAAAAAAAACCCCCCGAAATTTATTATTAATCGATATTTGCAAAGAAATTGAAAAACTCTCTACAATCTTTATATAATTCAAGGCAAAATAATTTTAAAAAACAAGTCTGAAATCACACTTATTTCCCTCCTCTAAAGTTGGTTGGATCATTTTTAGTTAATTGCATATAATATCCGGTAAATTTTGCGAGCGTACAATGGGAGACTATTAGCAGTATTTAAAACGATAGCTGCATAACAGCAATAGCAGAAATGCTGTAATATGCTATAACTGTTACAAGTTGTATTCACAATTAGTTTGCTCTTATTGTGTTGTTCAACAATAGCAAAAGCAAAAATCAGAAACATATGCTGTCACAAAATAGCAATTCTTTTTATACATTATTTGTGCTATTGATGTGCACGTGCTTTGGGCTAATAGGAAATTTTTACATACACACAATTTGATTTATTATTTTGAGTACTAGGAATTCCATAGCAAATTTGTTTTACACTATAGGTAGAAAAATTAACCCTTACTTTATAGGGCAAGATCAAGAAATTTTATAGAAAGCATTTGCTATTTTTGTACTGTTTTCTTATTTAACAGCACAAGAACATTAAATATATTAATTCGAAATCAATTTGCATTCTGTTTTTAATTTGCTTTAGCATGACGTAAAAAAATTAACATTACAAGGAAGAGCACATTTTTTGATGCCATATTAGAACTGTTGATTTTGTGTTTTTAAATCTTCAAGCTTCATAGGAGCAATAGTGGTAAAATTAATGCAGACATTTTTTTAAACTGTGGTAAAGGGCTTTTCAAAGTTTTCAATAGAGCGAAAGTAATTGATTTAGTGATTCCACAAGCTACAAGCTGGCGCAAAAATGACATTATTGGAAGATGGAATAACTTTTGCAATTCGAATTTCATTTAATTATGGCATTTGTAACGTAAACTTAAATATACTTAGTGCAACGTCATACTCTTCAAAAAACTGGAATAAATGTGCCAACTTTTTACAGAATAGTTTGTCAGTCAGTGTGGCCCAGCATGAATTTCGTCGTTTTCTTAGTCCTTAAACAAACACCCCGGCGTTTAGCTGATAGACTTAAAAAGACTCGACCAACAGGAAATTCATTGCTAGAGGATCTGCCCAGAATATAGCTCAAGATATAGTACTGACAATTGGCCTAGACCAGTACTGCTGTAAACAAAACGATATTTTTATGCGCATCATAGCAGATCAGCGACGAACTTTATGAAAATATTAAACGCAAATGCTTTATGCGCCAGCGTAAAAATTTTTTGCATTTTGAAAGAAACTGCTATAGTACACTAAAGATCCATATGTGTGAACGTACATATATTATTGTTTATTCATTAATGCAAATACAAACCTGTGTATGTTTGACCGTTCATTGGATTTTAGCTCTTATGGCTCTTTTCTACCCACTGTGCATTTGATCTTAAACAAGAAAAAAGTTTTGATACAAAAAAGTTGCCAATTTAATTTTCTTTTCTTTTGCGTTGACATTACAACAAAACTTATTTAATTTTTATTGGCTGAATGCCACATGTGTTGAAAAATAATGTCTAGCAATATTTTAGAAATTTTATTTAGATTTCTGCAAAATGTAGAAAAGGTATGTAAATATTGGAAGAAACAACAACTTTCATTAAAACTGTCATTCACAATTTTATTTGTTGAATACATAAAATTTTGCTTTCGCTTTCTTATACATTGCTTTAGAGATAAGATAGTGGTCTCAATAAAGAAATGCCAAAGATGTCATGCATTCAACTTAGACGTCTGCCAACTTAATCCCATTCAAACACTTCTCGTTTATGGCTGCATCTTAAAATTAGTTTCAGTTTCGAATTTCAATATGCGAGCCAAGTTCCAGCAACGGCATGAATAAATAATCTTTTCAAATACTAATGGTGAGGATGGCTAAATAATTCAAATTGTTACATTGAAGAGAAACTTTTGGGCGTCAAATTTCGAGAAGAATATACAAAATATATAAGTGTCTTAAAATAAAAATGTTTAAGCACCTTAAAAATTTTGGAATGTATCAGACAAAAATGATGTTTCATGCCAAACGCACAATGAAGAAAACAGAAGGAATTCTTGGATTCTATTTCACCTGGATATAAAGAAATGGGTGCAACATTACAATTTCTAGCACAAAAACGCATTGTGCCACGGTTTTACAGCGATAGCCAAAGAGAATTTTTATATAAATTTATAGTTGGTAGGTCCAAGTCGCCGTAGTGTATTATGAGGTGTTCAAGCATATAATATATCAAACGTGATTGTTATCCAGCGCCTTTGAGGCTTATAGGTCAATGATGTCTGACACTTTTTAGTAAATTGTTGGAAAAGCTTAAAGTAGGAAATGATTTCCCACTGACACATTTTCTAGCCATTCCTTCTTCTGACTGTTACTTATTCCACTTGTTCCATTTTGGAAATCGTATGCTGACCTCGAGTCGGGCGGATATTTTAGTGAAAGAAAGTAGAGTGTTCGCTATGCAAACACTCGTTTCAAGCAAAGAACCGGGATGGATGCTGCACGGACACGACAACCATATTATTTTCTTCACAACAATATATTGTTGTGGCAAACATATAATGTTCAACATTACTTCAGTTGCTATAACCAAGTTACTCTTTACATTTAATCACTATATTGCAACTTCATTAAGTTGATCAATCAAATTTGTGCTAAACTTTTAACCACACAGCAAGTATTTAAAATACATAAAATACTATAATAACTCTAACCATAAAATGTTCTTAATAGACAAAATATATAAAACACGTTTGGTGTTTAGTCAAAGTATAATTGCGCTGTGGCTTGAGTGATTAGCCGGTTGCAATTATGTTTTTTGCGTGTAGGGTTATTACTGTTAAGATATTTCAAATAGAGAAATACAGCTTTTTAGTAACCCCGAGATGAACTCCTTAATTCCAATGGAATTGGCTTCAAGATAAAGATAAATTTCTAGGCATAATTTCGATCCGCTTTTACAGCATTTGAAAACGTACGAGCACATTAAAGAATATCGACCATCTAACAGAGACAGCTTTTTTTCATTGAAGTAGTCATCGAACGAGCCGAAGAAATTTGAAGCAAATTATCTTCTAACTAAATTCAATTTCTTTTCAATTAGTATATGATGTATTCATTATTGATATACTTCATTAAAAACTCTTTACGTACACAAAACCCACTATTTATATGAAAATTATAAAAACATAATTTCATTTTTTACATTAATTAATTAATTTTCTGTACGAACAATTGTTACCTTATTTAGAGCCGCAGAGCGTCAATATTACACCTGAAAATGCAACAAAAATAAACTCATTTTATTATTATGATTCCAATTAAAACACACACATTTTTAAATACAATTAAAACGATTATGATCATAATTTGATTTAAAATCTGTGTGCGTGCCGCCGTTCTAATGATTTTATTACCAAGTTCTGCAAAAACATATATTTTGAAAACGTCCAAAGTAAATTTAAAGGCTTTTCAACACTCAAGTAAAGAAAATTACTTTTAATAAGTGGATTCTCTATTGAAAAAATTTATGAAAATATCAAAATATCTTATATAATTATATAAAAAATCTCTAATTTCACAACAAATCGGGAATTTGAAAATAAATTAAAATCCACCGAGAGATTAAAAATTTACCAAAAAAGTGTAAAATTATAAAAGTTAAATATTTTACCAAAAGTCTAATTTAAATTGGAAAATAAAATCTAAATTTCAATGCAATTTAGGAATTCACCAAAATGTATAAATACTTCACAAAACCAAACTGGTCTAATTATTTTAAATTACCAAAATATCAAAATTTTCATAAAAAGCAAAGTTTAAACAATACTAAAATTCCACCAACTATTACAAAAGTTTCAAAATTTGGCAAATTTGTATATGCCAAAACTTCGAAAATTAACCACAAAATCGGAAAACTGGTATAAAACAAAATAATTTTAAAAATACCTCAAAACTAAAATTCACCCAATTTTAAAACATGAAAACTTTATTTTAATTTCACAAAAACTTTGCGATTTACCAAAAATTTAAAAAAAATCAATATATCAAAAACGGCCCAATTTACAAAAAATATAATTTTCATAAACAAGTAACCAAAAACAAACTTCATACAATTTTGATATTTAATAACAAAAGTTACCCAAAGGCTGAAATTGCACCCAAAACTCTAAATTTTATCAAATATTAGAAATTTTCCTAAAAACTCAATTCCATTATTATCTACAATTAAAAAAAAAATCGACAATTTCTCAAAAATAGATAATCACTCAGAGAAAATAATAACAGACCGATCGAAAATGTTTATATTAAAGCAAAAGTAGGGTTTAAATGAAAAATAATACGCCTAAAATCCGAGGCCAAAATTAAATATCTCAAACAATCCTTTGCACTGGGAAAAATCGATGGTATATTTTTACGTTATATAACATTCGGCGCAGCCGAATATAGCTCTCTTACTCGTTTTATGTCAATTTTACAAGAACGATTAGTTCCAAAATTATGAAATATTTATACAAATTTATTTTTTCTTTTCTGAATTATGTCTCTACCAGGAAAACCTAATGATGCATATTTAGACATGCCAAACGAAATTATTTCTATTCATTGTTTTTTTTTTATTGTGGTAATATGTGAGTGACACATGGTTCTTATATGACAAATATAAGTAAATATTGTGGGGACATGCACAAGTGAAGCTATTGCTGTCATCATGAATTGAAGTGAATACAGGACTGTTTCTGGTCGATTTTTATTTTAAGTATTCAATCACTTTTAAGAAAAGATTTTGTTATTGTTATTATTGTCGTAAATCAATTTTTTTTATCAATTATATTCTTTTTATTTATATTAAGACCATTGGGATCAAGTTGTGTCAATAAAATAAATGTAGATGCCAGTCGTGTAAAACGAAAGGTGATTTCGAATAAACAAGAAATGTGAGCGCTATATTCCGCTGTGCCGAAACTAATACACCCTCCACCCAGTTATGAAGTAATAAAAATACACGGTGTCCGCCGGGAAGATATACCACTTTGTTTGTTTATAATTTTTGATGAAATGAAAGATAATGGATCATATATTGATAAATGTTTTATTTAATGTCGGCTATTATGTATGGAATACAATATCAGATAAATGTCGGCCTCTGTTAGCCTCACAAATGCGAGACCTTTTGAACACATTTTTTATTACATTCTCACACATTTCACGCGGAAATCATTAATTTCATCACGAATATTTTGTTTAAGTTGCTACAGCGTTTCTGGTTTGTTTGCATAAACCTTGTTTTTCATATATCCCCACCAAAAGAAGTCCGGAGCAGTCAAAGCAAGCGACTGTGGAGGCCAATCAATATCACATTCCTTGAAAGAACTTGTGGTAGAAAGAGGTGTCGCAGTAATTCCATTTTAATCCTGGATGCATGCGATGTGGCACCGTCTTGTTGAAACCACATGTTAGTCAAGCCCAAAGCATGCAGTTGTGGCGTTAAAAAGGTTTCAATAATATCACGATATCGCTGACTGAGTCTTAAATGCAAACAAATGCAAATTTTTGTGCAAGCTTGTGGCCAAAGTTGCTCTTTGAAGACCAAGCTCCTGAGCACGGTGTCGAATTGAGGTTGATGGATTGTTTTGAACACTTTCTTGAACAGCAGTAATGTTTTCAGTCGATCTTGCAGTACGTTGTTTTCCATGCTTGGGCCCATCAGCTACAGTCCCTCTTTCTTCGAAATCATTCACTACACGATAAGCAGTGCATCTTGTTGGCACGTTGTTTCTCCCAAAAATTTAACGTAACTTTTTCATCGTCACAATAATCGATTATTAATTTTTATAAAATGTTTTAACGATTAAAACACGTTGGTTTACCGAATATTTTCCATAAAAAATTTGCCACGTCTCTACTTTCACGACTGCCAAACATGAACTGTCAAGACTAATGTTTACCAAAATGGCGGCAAAACAAGGTAGTATACCTTCCCGGCGGACACCCTGTATATGTATATAAGTAACTATGTTTGTTGAATTTTCCACTTCAGTAAATTTCCAATATTTGTTTTATTTTTAATGCAAAACTATATTTTATTCGTGATATTTCATGTTTTGACATTTTGCGGTTTCCGTTTTTGATCACTTTTAGTTGATTAAACCATTTTTCCTTTTCGGATTTTTGAAGTTATCCGTAAATTTGTTTTTTTTTCTGGTAAAATTTTGGATTGTATAAAACTCTCATTTTATTCATGTTAAATTTTTAAATATTTTTTGTCAAATTTTCGGACACATTTTTTTGGTAAATATATTTTTTAAGGTTTAACTCTTATAAAATTTTAATTTTTGGGTAAACAGTTTTTTTAATGAAATTTTAATTTTTGTATGGTTATAATTTTTAATACTCGTATAATTCATAAATTATTTTTTTTTTAATATATTATTTTTTGGTTAAATAAAAATATCATTTATAAATTTGTAGATGGATATTCGATTATCGCTACTATTAAAGTGTTTTGTGATATTTCGGATAAATTTGGTTTTAAAATTAAGTTTTTGGTAAAATTTTGGTTCTTTAATGAAACTTAAAATTCGTAGCTAATATTATAATAATTTGTTATTTTAATATTTGCTCATTTTGTGGTGCAATTTATTGAATTATCGTTTTTTGAGTAAAATAAATTCATTATTTTTTGTTATTTTTGGTTAAAATTCTGCTTTTTCGTAACGTTTTCATTTTGTTTTTAATTTTTTACATCCTTGAGTTATATATTTATGTGAATATCCCTAATAATTCCCCAATCCTTACTTACTCTTATTTGTATTATTTATTATTTATCTTATTTAACTATACTTTATCAACTATTCCTATTTATTTATAATGTATCAAATATTTTCTTTTCTTAATTTATTCTTCATTTTCTTTATTTCAATTTAAGAACCGTTATTTTTAAGAATAGTATTTAAGTAATCATTTTTATTAAATTGAAGTCAGTCATAGTTTGTACGTAAAAGAGAAAAAAACTAAAATTTGAAATAAACCGTATAAGTTTAACCACTTGTTTTAATTAAATAATTCTTGGCTACTTTTCCATTTTGAGGTGAAATTTCGATTTCACTGTCAATTTAGATTTTTTAGATGTATTTACATTTATTCGAGATTTGGTTTGCAGGTAATTTTTAGATTTTTCGGTAATTATCAATTTCAAGGCGTTTTTGAATTTTTTGCAAATTTTAAACTTTTAGTAAAAGTTTTCAGTCAAATTTAGATTTTTGATAATAATGTTGTCGGCTTTGAACTTGTGGTAAATTGATTTATTGCTCCTTTCAGTCTTCTTTTTTGTTATTATTATTTTTTAATTTGTTAAAATTTTGATTTCTTGATCTTTAAAATTTCGGATATTCGTTTTATAATTATTTATTTTTTATTTTGACTCCTTGGAATTTTTCGATTTTTTTCGCATCTTTTTGCCTTTATGGGAATTTTTTTTTTATTTTTTTTCAAAATTTTCACGTTGTTGGCGATTTCTTTGTTTTTTGAAGCTTCGGTCTTCTGCTAATTTTTAAGTAAAAACTCTTATTTTGTGGGGATTATAAATTTGTTGGAAATAATTGTATTTTTTTTTAAATTTTGCTTTATAACAAACTGTTTGGTTATTTAAATTTATATTTTCAAAGTTTTTGATAATTCTATGAGTTTTATCTATGACCAGCCTTCGGTCGAAGTAATTGTTACAGTTTTTTTATTGAAAGCAATGTTTCGAACAAAGACTCTCACTGAAGTTGGAACAGACCACCAGCTCTAATTCTTAAACGAACTGTAATTTTAAAGTAAAGTTCTTTCTTCGTGACGCACGGACCAATCCAGGTCCCCCCATTAAGACCAACAACTGCAGCGAAATGTTTTAACGGCAGCTTGAATTATGTTTATCGATCTTAAAATTATTAAAGTGCTCGAATATTTTTTTTAAGGGCATGAACTTTTATGAAGTACAATATTTTTTAATCTTGTTTTAGCATATTTCACTGAAACTCATGTTACCAGTCATGCAAGGACAGACAAAAATTCTACACCAGAAATGAGGCGGCAATCAGTCTTTACAAATTTAAACAATTATTACACAAAAATAAATTCTCCAAGCACAAGTAGGAGGAATTCGTTTTAATTATTTATTTTATAAACAACCAAGTTTCTTTAAAGTCCTGTCTAATTATTGTTAAAGTCATCTTTCAGCATTTTAATTCTCTTGTATCTTTAACCCATTTCTTCTAGCAAACCATGTGGAGTGACACCAAGAATTATGCATAAAATTACTAGATTTCTGTTGTTGTTTATTTTAAAATATTCATTTCGATATTTGTATTTTATTTTCTTTGTTTATTTTGTGGTAAATAAAAATAATCTTTGGCGTCTTCTATGATTTGCATGTTTGTTGGTTGGTTGTCGTTTGCTGTTTAATTTTTTCATATAATTTTCTGCTTTAACATGAAACAGATTATTGGATGAAGAGAATCTGGTAAAGCATGGACGTCCTTTAAACAAGAATGAAAAGAATTTCTCCACTTGTAAAGTGTTATACAAAAAGTTTTCTTATTCCACATTCACTACGAGACATGAAGGAAGTACTTGTAGATGATGTCGACTTAGTGATAAAATAAAATTCGGTGGCAAGTGGTTTTCTGTTGTGTGTGAAATGTTTTTGTTCTATTCACACTTTTGAGGAGTTGAACAATTTCATTCCGTTTTGCATGACCTACCCTAAACTAAGCGAATCAAAGAAAAAGGCTGTGTAGTGTAAAGTGACAGAGCAACGTGGATATAAGGAATTTTTCAACAGGGGCAGTTCAATATTGTAAGTTAGACGGCGTTTGTAAAATCTATTGTTTATTATTCGGTCATTGACGTCAAATCATACAGCTGAGCATCATGCCCAAATGGTAAAACCTTATTAACAAAAGTATTGTCAGCGTGGTGGTAACGATGCAGACATGTTACGCTTGAAGGGCAAATTCAAGAAGAAGTGTTTTCTAAATACATCAAGAAAGTGACAGATTTTGCTGCGGTTTGGGTGTGCAGCACAACCAGAGCCAGTCCGTAATAAACCCGGAAGAGTTAAATTAAATAAACACACTTTGTTCGCTAAGTTCTTTTAGTAACCACGCTGCTAACACACATAAATTTAGGCACAGCAATCCAACAGCAACAAAACAATAATCCCACCAACTGCTCAGCAGTTTGTTATTTCTGTCAGGCAAATGGAATCAATCAATTTCTTCTTGAAGCCTGATTATTGGTCATTTGTAATCACGTTGTCACATTTAATTATTATTCTCATCAACTTATTTTTTTAATCATTTAACTAGTAGCTGCTATTGCTATTTTTTTGTATCATTTCTTTGGAATTTAATTGCATTTTTTTAATTAAATCTTTATGTTTTTTCTAACTAAAACGCCACACCAATCAATTGCTTTTAAGCAGAAAATATTAGTTGTTTCGCTTTAATCGTAGTCTCGGTTTTAGATTCGTTTGCTTTTCTAATGATTTAATGCCGGCACCGCCACCAACGTCGCCAATCAAGTGTTGTTAAATTGGTTACGGTTCATTGATAAAATATAACGATAATTTTTCAGTTTGTTTTTTAAGGAAATTAATACTAAAGACATCATTTATATTTCGATTGCTTGCACAAAGAGAAAGGTGATTTTGTAGGAGATGTAATTTGAAAGCATTTGCAACTGAGGTCAGGTTTTCATGTAATTAATCATTATGGTTATGTTCATCGTTTGTGAATTATGCGTTTGCTGTTATCGTATAAAGACAAGAAATTATTCACAAGATTGAGAGAATTAAAAATTATAGAATAAAAAATTTACAGTTAATGTTTTGGCATTTTGTAGAATAACAATGAGATCTGATTCATTCAAAGATGCTTTAAGCCACTTTGGAATGCTTTGTTGCTAGTATAGAATTTGCCAATTTTCCACAAGTTCTCAATCGCGCAGAGATCGAAATATAGTGGACTTCACGACATTACTTTGGTACAGATAGCCTACGCAAGAGAACACAGAATCTCCATTGTGACGGTCACTATACGGCTCCAAACTCTGTTCTGCTGGTACCATGGAATATTCCATATCCAAATCGTTCAATTCGGGCTAAAAGAAATTGTTGCCATTGATTTGCAGCGCTTGCTCTTCACGGCAAACGTAGATATATTACAGCAATTTTTCTTATTTTTATAGCCATTCATTCACAATTGCGCCTTATTTTTAAAGATAATTTTATGGCCAATAAAACAATGGCTTGAAAACCGTCCGTAGCCTACTGATTGTACGAATGGCGTTGTCCTTGGGCTCTAGGATCAGTTGTATCTTGCTCTGGCACAAAACTCGCGTTATGGCCTGCAGTTTTTATACACGGTAAGGAATGAACTCCCTCAGATTTTCCTGCATACTTTCACAGATTGCGGCGATGCTCGAGGCGGATCGACGTTTCTATTAAGTAGGAGTTTGTGTACCAAACCGGTAATTTGAAGGTCTACTGCAGTTGCTGTAGAGTGAGCGCACTAACAAAAACTCAGTTTTATAAAAACATTTCATCATTTAGGCGTGCTTCTATATCATGTATCTTGCCAATCAGTCAACCTGTCATACACGTTTCCAAACCTCATTTGCATTGCCAAAAATATATTGCAGATGGCAACTGGGAATTGCCAGCTGTTTATTTCGTTTGCCAAATAACAATACATTTTTAGTTACCAGTAGACAACTCAACTGAAATCCGGTTGCTGTAGCTAATCGGCCTATTAATTTACGCTTCTCGTACGGCATTTATATATTAAAGTTCCAATTCGTGATCTGGAATGTTCAGTATTACTATTTTAATTTGCATCACACTTGGCCTGTCAACTTTGGGTAATAAACATTTATTTATGAAACCCTCTTTACGCCCATAAATGTACGAATAAATTAATATAAGCATAAATGCGTTTTTATGATTTTAATTGATTTATGTGAAAAAAGTAAAAATCTCAATCACAGTTGGTGGTACGAGTATTAAAGATCGTTACCAGGTTCATGTTTGTTTAAAATACGGGAAAAAACAGAGGTGGTAAACTTTGAAGAATTTTTTCCATAAAAATTTTTTATCAATGAAAATAGAAATATTAAAAAATGAAGTCTAGAAACGAAATCGTTTTTACGCGTGACCTTATCGCTGACTCAGGTGTAGGACCATATTTCAGCGCAATTAAAATAATGCAGCAAATATTGTAATTCAATTGTTCATTCTGCCTGACAATTCTATTTATTAAAGGAAAAATTACAATAAAATGCGACCAACGTAACGTTTCTGTGAATTAATAAAACGTGTTGTATCACGAAAATAATAATAAAATATTAATAGAAACTTTTAATCAAATAATTGAAATGAGTCTCATTAGCAATGTTATGTTTTTGTTATTATAATAATGAAATATTTTACTTCGTGAAAAAAATTACCATTGCAGATCAACATTTTCTTTCCTTTCTGACAAAAATATTACACATATGTTGCCAATTTTGCATGCTTCTCTTCCTTTCTAAAAAATTGGTAATATTTTCGAAAAACCTCACGTTCCTTGATAAATATCTAAGTGAAATATTACTCCTTTTACAACTTTTTTTACTACAATGTGTATTACTTTACATTTAAACTCTCCTTTTAATACGAGTACAAACACTTTGGAACGTTTTGTTTTTCTTTTCTCTGTATGCTTATCATTTTTAAACAATTTTTGATTTTGTTCTGAATTGTGGACAATATGGGAATTGGGTTTTTAGTTAAATTTCTAATATTTAAAAGCATTAAGAGTTTTCAGTGCAATTTTTGTTTGTTTGGTTTGTGAAAATTAGATTTTTTTTTAGGAATATCTCTTCTGGAACTTGTGTAATACCGGTTTTGTTAAAATTGCGATTTTTAGACACGAGCTTGGATTTGTGACGAATTTTTAAATATTGGAGAATTCCTTAAATGTAAACAAATTTCGTTTTTCTTTATTTTTATTTTATAATAAAAATAATTTAATTTGGATTTCTTGTAAAATATTTAGTTTTTATGATTTTAAAATTTTTTGGTAAATTTTTAATTTTTTGATTGATATATAATTTGTTTGGTGCATTGCCGGCTTGTGGTGAGATTGTTTATATAGTTGTATTTTGTTTTTTTTTTTCTTAATAATTGGATTTATTGTGAATTTCTCAAAGTTTCGTGTTATTAAGGTTTTGAAGGTGAAATCCCTTAATTAAGGAATTTGGTTTTGATGGTATTTTTTTGGTAAACTTTCGGTTTTTTATTAAATATTAATTTTTAGCAATTAAATGTTTTTTATTGCAGTTATTCGATTGATAGCACATTTTCGAATTTTTAGTACATAGTTCAATAATGTTTTTTTTTTTGTTAATTTATGTTTGGAAAATTTTGTTATTTTTGTTATTTAAATTTTGGGCTATAGTTTCGATTTGTGGTGAGTTTTCGAATTTTAGTAAATTCCCAATTATGGTTAAATTTTATTTTTTATTTTCAGATTAATTAAATTTTAGCTAAAATTTATGACTTTTATGAAATTTAATTTTTTTTTGGTAATTTTTCTGCAGGGGGACTTTATAGCAAATTTGATAAGGATTCAGACCATTTTATGGACTTGTGTATAATCGTTATCCCACAAGAGTGAAAATACAAAAAAACAGCATTAATTGAACTTTCATACCTATAAGGAGCCAGAATACATAAAATTTCTTGGGTCGGTATTGTAGAAATTACGAACGGAATAATAAACATATATATAACTTTTTCATTTTTGTAATAAAAGTAATTGTTGCGTACTTTAAAAGTGTGTGCAGCATAAACAAGTTACATATGTGCACCCTGTTGCTATCGTGTAATAAAAATTCTGCTAATGAATTCACCCACAAAGATTTTGCCAAGTACACACGTACATACTAATTTAAATTTTTCTAAAAAACGCAAATTTTTCAAGAAAAATTATTTGTGCTCGTATGTATGTTCTGCTTTGTTATTGCTGCTTTCATTTCTTAGCGCCCAAAAGTAAAAATCTGTATATTATCATCAATTATTGCGTTAATGCATATTATATTCCCTTTTATTCTATTGAATTTTAAATGATGCCAATAATCAGCCATGTTAAACACAACAAAATATCGTCGACGCTGTACCATCAGCTTATGAAGTTTGTGTAGTAAAGTGTATTTATGACACTTTTACAGGATGTTATTTTGGCTCTTTAAATGCTAATATATCAAACTGCTATTTCATTTCAAAACTGACAAGTAATTAATGTTATATCCAGAGTCACATTTATACACCAATTTTATTGCCATTGACCACTTTGTTGACAATAAAGATCCATTCTATTAGAGATTTCCACAAAAATTGTATAAATCAAAACTCTTAATTATTTATTACTAATATTAAAACTACGTATGAAAAACATAAAACGAACAACATATAAATAACTCAAAGAAAGATAAAACCTGTACGTGCCGCCTTCGAGTAATATTAATCAGCATTAAAAGAGAAGCTGTGAACGACAAACGGGTGATATCACTGGAGCTTTACAGTCTCAAGTCGCAAGAAACTTCGAATACACTTCTGCATGTTGTTTGGTTTACCACGTGACATAAAGCCTAATTACAATTAAAACCACTGTCGACAACCACATAAAAAGGTGATGTTTTTAAATGAACAGACTATCGACCTATGGCAATGCCACTTCTAGAAAATACATCTAAGATGCGAGGAACGTCAGAGAAGGTAAAAAAATTAAACAAATATGCAGATTCTATTGTGCGGTCAGCAATTCGGCGATATTTTGTGTAGCATACAAAATGAATGTAAACTTATTGTCGACATTGGTTGTGTTGCGAATTGTAATTCGGCTCGTACTCAGCTACAACAAACATAACAACATCAGCAAGAAAATGACAATCCCACCAAGTTTTACATATGGCGTATGTGTTACACCAAAACATAAATAAATTTCAAGCTAAAACGCAACAACATTCTTTAGAGATGTAAGTATTTTTTTCTGTATACTTGTTAAATTGTCGTATACAAAAAAAGAGCAAACTTATTTAACTTTATTTTGATACACGTGCGTCTAGTTCAAGTACTAATGCACCTCATTACGCGCCATTTAGAAGCTCGTTAAAATTGAATTACCAACTGGTGTAAGTCAGCGCTTTTATTGGCAATCTGCAAAGAAAAATTAATGACCATTTTAGTAAAGCAGATTTTTGCCAATACAAGAAGCCGAAAGAAATAGCAGGTTTTTAATTTGCAAATACGAAACGATATGATGATGCAAAGAAAAAAGGAACAGCTAACAAAAATAGTCAGTTGTTAATTAAATTTATCAGCTCTCATGCATTTATTGTTGCACAGCAAAAGCCTTTCTTATGACTGTTGGCCATAGTCCAGTTCCTACAAGTCCATGGTAAACCAGCCAGCACCCAGCATCTGTTCAATTCTGTAAGTTTATTTGCTTTGCCATCTTCAAGCCATTTAAGATTTTATTTATTTCCATTTGGTACACACTAGAAGTAATAGCGGCAATATGGTCCCCTGGTTGCTCTTTGTATTTTTATTTCTTTGTCATGTCTGTCATCATCATCGTGTCTACAGCGCTCGCCATAGTCTCATAATTGGAAACTTCATTATTGTTGTCATTATCTTTAATCTCTTTGATTACTCGTGTCTCTTGTATGTAATTGAGCTTTTAAAGGCTTTAATTGTACCCCCACGTTTGAATGTTGACTGTTTCTTTTTTTTACCTTTTTTATACAATTGTATACACGGCTTCTTACCATTAAAACTAATCAGAGAGAAGATAAATTGTAGCTTACTTCAAACACAATTAAATCTGAACAAAAAATTAACTAAAAATAAAACGAGAAACAAACTTCCATTAAAACAAGAAAAAATACTAAAAACTCAGGTGAGTTCAACTCAAAGCACTTCATGTTCAACAACTTCAAAAGTGTAACAGGGTGCTTGTAGACTACTTAAGCATTTGTTGTGCTGTTTTTATTTAGCATATGGTTGTATTTCGGAAGCTATCACAACATTTAAGAGAAAATAAATATTTTAGACATATGGAAGAAACAGCAGAGATTATTGAGGCAACTTCAGACGAGGCAAATATTAAAAGAAAATGTTGGTCGTATTTACTCTTAATGATTGCAACAAATACGGGGTCGATTCTCTGTACACATAGGGTGCAATCACTGCACTATAACAACAGCATAAATAAATTAAAGAGAAAGAAGTACCGTTTAGTGAAAGCAAATGTTTCTGAATTTAGCTTTTGCTATTGCTAGAATGTACATATATATTTTCAACAGCACAATAAAACCAAAACCATCGATAATAGATTTATAGCAAAGTTCAATAATTTTCTGTTCTATTTCGCACTTTGCTAAAAACCAGTTGAACGGTTAATCTTGTTTACTTCACGAAAATAATTGGTGATCAAATAAAGCGAAGAAATGTTTCATCTACACGTTACGAAATATGATTCTAGATAAGAAGCATTAATTTTTTTAACTATAATAGTACGTTCACATATGCAATATTGATTACTCAATTAGCATTTGATGTTTGCAAAAGCGTTTAATCATATGTCATGCAATTTTACGTACAAATAACCATAAAATGAAAGAGGTAGTTAAATTTGCAACAATGAGATTTGATGTCTCTTTTATATGCTCGTGGTAATATTGTTGTAAGTTCTTGGGTCTAGTTAATGATGTATTACATTTAATATGTTGATTTTGCAGAATTTTTTGTTCACTAAACTCACTTGAAATGTGAATTTAATTTATTCATGGTGTAATTAAGATCTAATTGCTTCATTTATTAATTGAGATCTTTGTTGCATTAATCGCCTATTTGCGTAATTATGTATGAACATACTATAAGGCGCAATGGCAGTATTTCTAAGAGAATAATTCAAAAAACTGCAATATAAATAAGAGAATACTTTTATCAAAAGTTAAAAAGAGTGCAATGGTAAAACCGTGCAGATGAACATTCTAAAATAATATTGGACACCACTGCATTCAAAACAAAGTGTCTCCTTTATCAAGTTTAGCCAGTATTTAAGAATTCAGAGAAAACTCTTTAATTGAATTGAAAAATACAACACCCGTTAATTAAAACTTTGAATTTATACCATTTTGTTGTCTTAAATTTCCAATCAATGATTCACGTGAACAATAAACACGAAACTTGTTTGGCAAATATTTTCTAAGTATTTCGAGATAGAGTAATAGAAAACTTAATGGCGAATAGAAATAGAAAAATTGTAGCTTAATAAAATAATAGTGTTTTTACGTTAAGGTTATACCATACTCGTTATGGTCAAAAATATTGTTAATTTTAATTTGGACCATTATCATCTTGTTGAATTTAAATGAATCTTTGAAATAAATTCAGTTCATAAGTGGGCCGTCAATGAACATATATAATAAGTCTATGGACATAAAAATAAATCGTAAGATACATTTAAAGAATCATTATGATTTTTAAATGTATAAGAGAGTTCTACTTCGTAACTTACGTTCAAAGTAAATTGTCTTTTTGTCTATTTGTTTTGATGTTAGAAAAAAGTTTTTAATGGAATATTATTGCCGTATTGAAAAATGAAATTTGGTTATGTTGTTTTGGTTTTATCTTTCAAATATAGTGCTTATTTGTTTGCCACTGATGCCAAATCACCGCTGCAAGTTACATGAGTTAACAGCAGGGCGAAAGGAGCGTTTGGAAGAAGCCAAATTATCCTGTGACACATTTTGGGTGAATGTAAATATATGGGGGACTACTAACCCACACGAGGTTTACCACGTGGCAATACATACAGGAATAGTTACTGTTTGCTCCGGATTTTGAGGCGACGGCATCATCGGCCTATATTTCTTTGAACACAATGGTGGTGAGGCGGTTTCTGCAGAACGGTGTTACATAATACACATCAAATGCACAAGAATTGTGAGGGTATGGTTATCTCTCGCGGAAGTGACTTATGGAGCATTTCACGTGAAGCGGAAACCCCAAACAATGTTTTCTTCTATACTAGATATGAATGTGAAAACAAAATATCTTTTCGTATGATGTTTACTTGTCGATCTATAGGGTGCTATAATGTTGCCGTATTTGAATACTTATATTTTTTAATGTGTTTTTTGGAACTAGGAAAAACTATAGACACAATTAAGATGAGTGAATCAGATAGTAAATTCTTTGATTTAAAAAAAAATTGATAAAAAAAAATATTTTTGTTTGCAAAATCGGAAATGTCCATTTCAAATTAAAATTTTTCGACACTATTTTTTTTATAATTTTTCGACCGAAATTACGTTATATATGATTCAAACAATGGCCGATCTCCTTTGATCGGATAACAAATGACAGGGAATTAAGTTAAATGAAATTTTCAAGGATATTCACCACTTCTTATAATTTCAGGAGCTGTACAACAAATAACAAAAAACAATGGTTTAATGGTTATATTAAATAGTGCATAATATACCCTTTTAAACAAGATATAAGCTATTTTAATCAAATCAGCATATGAGTCTGGATGGCGCTCATCTGGGTCAATGGCCGAAATCAAAAACGATTATTTTTTCCAAGCTTACCACAACGTAATTACCTTAAACTAATGCAGTACACGATTTAAGCATATACGAGTATGCTGTCAAGCAGTACTTTACGAAACGGCTAACATAATACCCAGCCCTACATGCACGCAGGATTATTTACGTGTCTTTTAAACTAATGCGTATCCATCCTACTTCAAACCTTTTACAGCATAATAAGGATACCCTAGCTTAATGTCGGTTTAAGAAGAATAAAAAGAATTTTTTTTCGTTTTTTTCTAGTTCGAAAAAATAATTCAAAAAAATTTAAACTCATAAATGGCAAAACTATAACAAATAAACATTGAACAAAGAAAAATGTTTTGTATTCACATTCATATCTGCTAGAAGCACAGTTAAAATATTAATGAATTTTTTAGGTGCTCCCCTTCACTTGGCCACTATTACGGAGCGCTTAGAACAGGCTTGACTTGTTCTAGCGCAATTTTTTTAAAGTCGCATCTCTATGCCAATAAGAAGCTCTCGAAATCAACATAATCCTAGTAAATTACTAAAACTAAGGCGGATATTTGCATATGGCTTCAGTAATGAACCTGATACATATATCAGGGCCACCGTGTGAAGCTGCAGGGGACATTCCACAAATGTCATTCGTAATGGAACATTCCTAACTTAGTTTGTTTCATTTCACTATCTACGCGACTTTACTGGAACCCCCTCCATTCAGGAATTGAGAGATTTTAATAGATTTTTCAATTAAAATATAAAAGTGATCCCGTAAGGCATTCATTGACGGAAATTTCTTCAATAAGCAAAATTATAAAGAGACATTTAAAGAAAAAATTTTGGGCTATTATAAGATATAAAATACAATACAACAATAAGCAATTTTCAATTGATTATTACTATTCAAAGTTGTACACCTTTAGAAAAGCACTCATGAAAGGAAACCTGAAAATTCATATTATATTTTTTGAGGAATCTAAAGGATTCATCTCAAGCTATTGCTTCTATGTACAAAACTTCTTTTGTGTTTAAGAATAACTTCTTCACTTAAAACTGTCTAATCCTGTATGTTTCTTTTGTAATTCGTCTAAAAAACTATTCAAATCTGTTTTCAATTTCAAGTGTTACATAAACGAAACCTCTCATAGAGGGCAATTTGTCTAATATTCCAACAGGACTCTCTGTTCTCTGAATTTTTACTAGTTCAATATGGAGAGAATTTTATTTTAGTTATATTGTCCTCATTTAAAATTGAATAAAAATACATGTTTAATTGGATTTCGTATTTAATCCCATTGTGTGATGGTTTTTATTGTTAATCGAAGGCAAGAGGTCCCACGGTGTATAATTGTTTAATAAAACAACATTTCATACTTCCACATGATATAAATACTTCATGTATAAAAGCTTTTGATAATAAATACTTCATTAATATTCTAAGTTTTATCCATAAAGAACTTCTTAATCTTGAACGTATATTAATTGTTGTGATCAGCCAAAGTGTATAAAATACAACCTAACAAAACTGTAGGCCCCTTCAACATGAAGTGGCAGGATAAAACCAACTAACTTTATTAATAATATTTAGTTAAGGGTGTTGTTACATCCATAATAAAAACAATAAACAATAATATGCCAAAGTTGTTTATTTATGTTTTCGTATTGATTCAATAGTTGCAAGTTTCTTTCTTTCTTTAAATAAATTGTCATCCCTGCCTTCAAAAATTACTTTACGAAGACAATGTTCAATTAGCTTATAAATACTTGCAAATACTACTCTTATAAAGAGTGTCTCAATAAAAATGAATTATTCAAATTTTGAGAATTTTTATTTTTATTTCAAGTGACATTACGGACATTTAACGGCTGTAGACTGTGATTGTTGCGATTATTAAGAACGAAATTATGTTTAAAAGAAGAACGTATTGTCATTTGGAACATCCATTACGCTGAGACCGCTCGCAATAGTCACACAAATTAAGGTCGAGAAAGTCCACATTATGTACAATTCGAAGAGTGCTCGAAAAATTTTTAACAACTGTGTTGATTGTGATAGTAAGTCTCCTTTGCGCCCACGTACCGGTCGACTGCTGTAGAGGAGATTGTCGGCGACAACCCGAAAATGTCAATTTGGCTGTGACGGAACCACATAGATTTAGACGACATGCGGTTTCAGTCAAGCAGCGCTATCTCATAAACAGCACAATAAAATATGTTTTTATGACAGTAGCGATTTCCTATTATTGAGAAACTCTATATCACGTGGCAACAGTGCAAATTTTTAAAATGGCATACGTATCCACCATTTGTATTTAAGGGGCACAAAAGGTCAACACAACTAAAAGGAGGACTTTAATATTTCGAATAAAAACGGAAGGAGAAAATAGTTGTTTTCAATATTTTTTTCAAATAACTTAATAAACGCAGTAAATAACTATTTATATTCAAGATTGGGCTGGCAGGCAGCTAATTGTAAGTAAGCAGACGTAGTGTTTACCTTCAAACATCGTCAAAGGTTTTCGCAAAGATGTATTGAAAATAATGCGACCGTGCGGAATGGATTCCCTTTGAAAGTAATGGTAAGACTGAGAAGGAGGAAAACTTACTGTTAGTTAAATACATAAAAATTCATTTATACCTGAAGCCAGAAGTCGGAGATAAACTTGCAAATATGTATATGACATTCGCTTACTTTTTAAAGGTCTTAGAGAGTTTGTGAAGAAAATAAAAAAATGTTTGTATCAATATTTAAGGCGTTAATAAATAAGTTTATTTATAAAATAAAAAAGTAATTCATTTACGTAGCAAAAACAATAATAACAAAAACATGAAAAATTCATAGAAAAATGTCTATATGGAGCTACAAAAAAATAATTATTATTTTAAAAATGTATAAAAAAGAATAATTTTTAATATTTTGTTGGCCTGCTTGAAGACGACGAGGCATTGATACTACCAAATTTTCTTTGAATCAAGCGCACTGTTTAGATTTATCCAAAGTTTGGAACGGCCTTCACTTCCGAAAATTTTATTCTTACTTTCGTCAGTAAATACAATACGATTCCAAAAACCCATATCTTTGTCTATATACGCTTTAGCAAACTCAAGGCGAAGTTTACGATTCTTCGTTAAAATGAATGGCTTTTGCGAGCTGTTCTGGTATTAAATCCATTGCAATGTAAAACGTTTGTTACTGTTCGTGGAGTATCAATTTTATTAGACCAAGTTTCGATCTGTTCCGCCAATTTTGGGGCGATTATTTTCGGATCATGGTTGAGTAATTGCATTATAAGGATAAATTTTTAAGCTTAAAAATTCAAAAAATCTTCTTTAATTATCACTTTGTTCACTTAAACAATTGTAATGCTTGTAACATCAAACATAGATACATAGTTAACTGTAATTCCTGCATCTTTGTTTTATTTGTTATTCAATATATGTATGTAGACTTTTTTCCTACTATTTATTATGTTTTTCCCAATAATTTGTATATTATATTTTTTCATATATTTCTTTTCTTCCAATCATCTTAATTACGAGTATAAATGCCTTAAACATTGCTATAAAATCTTTTTGAATTTTCGCCGCTAACTATCTAAAACTTCCAAAACGTAGGGTGTATGTAGACTTTCTATATATTTATATTTGCAAATATATATTTAAAAATAAAAAGACGCTCTTATTACAAACCAAAATTATGCAAATTTCATATTTTCTCCCATGCGTTAGTGCATATATTTGCCTACTTTACCCTTTTCAGCATACTTTTGCATATTTATGGCATTTGCCGAATTTTTAGTGCATATTTTAATATTTTTATTAAATGTTTGGTTTTTTTAGACTTTCTTTGCTTTTTTAATTTTTTCCGGCTTAAGATCATTATCGATTTGAGGGACTTTATCTTTACTTGCTGAAATAAATTTCAACCAAGTTTAGGGATTTTTCTTTTATATGGTTAGTTTTTAACTTCCTTCAGGCCCAGTGACGTTTAAGCTTTATATGATTTAGGTATTTTAATGGCGTTTTCATAATTGTTGCGATACATGTGTGTAAGCTTTTTTTTATTTTATATTTATAAAGGTTGCATGGTTATTAAAAAAAATGTGGGGTCTTCTTGTCGGTGGAGATATTTTGTAAATTTCCTTATAAAATAATTTTTGCTAAAAATGACCAACGTCACAACGCTATTCAAATCGTAAATATATAAAATAAATTATAAATTTAGTAAAACATGTGTGAAAGGCAACTCGTTGCTGCTTCTATTAAAAATTTGTTTCAACGCAGACATATTGTTTCTTAAATTCCGTATAAGAGTGGGAAGGGAAAGCCTCCCGAAGCATACAAATTAAAGATATTTGGCGGTAGTAAGACTCGGCTCAGTAATATTCCACCCAGGAATGAAAATGTGTTTCTAGTGACTCTCTCTATACTATGCTCCGTCACTTACTCTATCAATAGCCTTACCGTTAATTTTAAACGAGCACTGGACTTCCCTCCTTACGCGCTATGTGTAATCAATGAATCACAGTTAAACCAAAATTAAATTTACGTCAGCCATATTATTCCCTCAATTGTTTTTTATATTTGTTATGTATTTTTCTTTTTATATACATGCATATGTTTTCTTGTTTAGCAGTTATTATTGATATCTCACATTTCCTTTCTATTTTATTTCTTGTAAAATAATCAAATTGTCCACATAAAAGTTTGAACGCAATTATCGAAGTGATAAATGTACTTTAGTGGTACACAATGAAATACGTTTTAGTTTAAGTTTTCTATTTGAACTAGAAAAGAATAAGCAATAAATATTAGTGTGTAAATGAAAACAATGAAGACAAACATAAAATATAAGGAAACAACTAAATGAGTTTCCTCGCCAGTAAAAGTTTCCACGTAAAACATAAGTTAGAAATCAATGAAAGGCAAGTCAGATCATGTGATAATATTCTTATCGGAGACGATGAGTTTAAAATAGATGATATTATTTTCTGGCTGAAGTGGTTAGAGAGTTCTCGGTTGTTTTGGGGTTACTTTGGTTTGACAAATCAAAATGAATAGATTAACGTCACAGCAACATTTGTAAATTTGTTAAATATTATTTTGAAAACGATTTCCTTTCGCCTAACTTAGACGGTGTCGAAACACCATTACATGTAAAAAGAGTCTGGTTTTAATTTAAAACATGCGTTTGCAGCAGACCACAAAGCACAAAGGCCAAGTTCCGGCCTAATGCACTCGAAACCATACGCGATGTTTTAATCATAAAATAATGAAACTTGAAAATATGGCCACTGCATATAGGTAACATAATAAGAGAAGCTTGAAAGTTTTACCAGAAAAGTTTCCCAAGATATGAGGTTTAAAAAGTGCATATTTTACTACCTATTCAGTGGCTCACTTATCAATATTATGGTGAACTTCCAATATACCTAGAGAACTGAAATTTGGCAATCAGAAAGATGTGAAAACGGGAAATTTTCATATAGGGGGACTAGGGTGCCCACTTAGTTGTATGTGGCACTTCCACTATAAGTAGACATTTGATTTTTGGTACAATCCAACATTTAAAAGAAGTTGTATGAAGTTTTATACATACTCGTACATTCAAATATACATATAAAAAAAAATAACTTGGAAAAAACAAGCAAGATCCGCACAATAACATAAATGTGAAAAGAAGGCCAAATTTCTATCTAAAAATGATAAGGCTGGTAAAAGTATCTCAGTACTTTTAACGTCCGAAATTTTCAGATATTTTCACAATCATGTTTTTGTGCGGATTTAATTTACCTGCAGTAAACGAACTTTAAACGATTGATTTCGAACGTACGAGATAACGTTATTCGTATACTTTTTCCGATATATAAGACACAATTCGTTTTTTACGAACAAAACTTATTGTGCAGCTCACTTTTACTTGAAGAGACATTTTGGCTACAAAGCGATTTCGTAGGATTATAGGTCAGCGGTATAACCGGTCCGAATATCTCTGTATTTACTTTGACCGTGGTGTTCTAGAAAATGGTGAATACACTTCTTGTAGCACTTATTTTCCAATTGCGCTGGTTGTTTGAGCCCATTGCAAACCTTCCATTTCCCTAACATTTTAGATATACTAGTAATATTATGATATGTGTAAAATATTTATGAAACCTAATTGACGCAATAAAAGTGTTAATTATCTGTGTTCATATGTTTTATACTCTTCTCGTAATAATTTACTTTTTCACACTAGAATCTTCTTATGCGATTTTTGGCTAAAAGCTTTACATAAAGTTTAAAATCGAGACCATAGCTGCCAATAGAATGTTTCAAATAGTTACGACCCAGGTCCTGAGTACAAAAAAGCTTAGTTTATATACATTTTTCTTAATTCCTTATCTTAAGCTTAAAAATACCTGCTCAATAAAATCAACAATCTCGTTTCTCTTGTTGGTGCGTTTGAAAAATATACGATTTTCCGACCTTTAATGATGAATTTGTAAAATGTTAGCTGTGCAAAGAAAAACTTGCTTTTGCCATTTGTTTGCGTTTCACACTACACTAATAAATAATCGCATTATCTATCTATTATGCAGATAACAAGTACAAAATATATAATTTTAAAAATTTAGTTTATTTCTACTAAAATATAACTGAATCTTCAGCTACATACATCAATGTAAATAAAAGGTTAGTCACGTCATCTAATTACATGATTTGCCGACTGTGATGTTTGCATAAGAAACTTATGCATATTTCCATATATATTTTCTTAAGTTATAAATATTTGTTGTATAAAATTTTTACTTGGTTTCCAACTTAATAATCTAAAGATTAAACAATTTACACGTACTACGTCTCATATATCAGCATCAAAAAATATTTACACAGTGTTTTTACGCGTTAATCTAAAAGTAACCATCGATTTTTGCTTAATTCCGAAAAATTCTAACGTTGGAATCGATTAAATCTCGGACTTTGTTTAGTGTTTGGCAAGCCGTTTTCTTATGAGACAACTATACATCGATTTTGACACTTTGTGGCGGCCATGTCAAATAGATTGTAGTAATTTCGCCACTGACGTCAAATCACCATAACATGTTACACAATAAGCTGTGCGCCCATTTAAGTGTTCGCTAGTGCAAGCATTGCGCGAGTTGCACTCATATTACAGTAGATACGGTGGCCCTTTAATAGCGGCTCTTCTACGTTCATTGTCTAAACTCGATATTTCGCCAATGTCCTCGAAAACGCGCAGAATAACTGAAGATAGTCGATTCCTCATAACACATAGAACTTCGATGCTTCTAAGAATTTCGCATTGGCACCTGGACCTGCATTAGTAAAACCCAATTGAACAATGAACTCGATGTTAATGGTCATAGACAACGCCACTTGCTTGATAAGTGGGCTTTGGATCCTGTGGAAGAGGAACTCAAATTTGACAAAAAAAAAGTCAATTTAAACACCAATGCGCATTTTTAAATTAATGACAAGTAAGGTGAATTAAGATAAAGTTGCTGATGTTTAACGCGGTTTTTAGGCACCGGTCATTGTCTGTATTCTCTTTACAAAAATAGGATGGAAAAACAAAAAAACTCTGATCGAATAGAAAGTATTTAATGACATTTTTAAAACATTAGTAAATCGGACAGATATGCACAAATACGATGTTTGACAGATCTAACGACTAATTTTACCAATAAATCATAGCAGAACGAAAAATGACACTGAAGACGGCACATAGCCGAAACCGGTTTGTCTCCAAACCAAACTTGACAAGGGATAACGGAAATTCGTCCGATTTTTTTGATCTTTCTTTGCTCAGAATGTAAAAGCTAAATATGATCGAATTTCGAGCTGCATAATACGTGAAATAATATACATATTGAGATTTAACTTCAGTGAGCTATAAATGTCACGTTTGAACCAGCAAGTTGGCTGTTTTATTTGATGCTTCTATGCAATTTCTTGAGAGATTATTTATACACTTTTTGGGAAAATATTTCTCTGGAATATATCTAGGAATAAGTGCTTAAGTCGACTTAAGCTTAAAATGATTTAATCGCTCCATTATAATTTGCTAATTCAAAAGCACCTCTTACCAAAATGTCAATTATGTAGTTAATTTTTTCGGGACGCTAAAATGTAATGAATTCCTGTGTATCTTTTTCATTTGGAACAATGACTTAACTAAACTAACAATTTTGTTTTAAATAAGATCCGAAAAGAATGTAAGTTGTTCTTCAAAATTAAAATTTTTTCCAACTGGTCTTAAAACAGCGAATATGTTTTTGAAAAATAACTTTAAAGTTTAAAATGGCACTTATAAGCACATATGCCATTTAAATTAAAGTACAACTTTTCTCATATCTATTTCAGTTACTGAAAAAATATTTTGAAATAGATAACATTACTGTTAATAGGCTGATTTAGAATAACTAGATAACTAGAATACTGCGACGATTACCTATGGAGTTTTTTGTCTCCGCTGTTAACGGCGGGTAATATTGTGGCTTTTTATTAATGATAATTATAATTAAGAATGGGAAAATCTATATATTACGCTATCGTTATTATAGATTTCCTAGAAGAAATCCCTCAATGAAATAGTAACTCGTTTCTAAGATAACTATAGAAACAATAAATGAGTCCGTTTAGGAAGTTTTCACAACATTAAATAATTAGTTCTAGATCTACATACAAACTTCATTAATTTTTCCGTCTTGAAGTTTCCAAAGCACTTCTTACTGACTCTAACAAGTTCTAGAACTGGGAGGTAAAAACAAAAGTAGCAGCAACAATTTTATAATGACTTTTGATAGAGGTTTTGCCCGGCTGGCATACTTTCTTATAAATTGTTAACCTCAAACAGATACACAAAAACAACTGTTTGTTTGCGAAGAGTAAATAATTTTTGCTTTTGGACATAATGGCAAAATTACTTTAACTACTTTGAAGAAAAACAATGGAAACTGACAAGAAATATTAATTGCACTACATTTGTCTTCGAAATTATGGAAATGAAACCACACTGCCGTTTAACATCAGCCGCGCAATATGAAAATAAACATCAACAACCTACAAAAAAAAATTTTTTTTTTAAATAAACCAGATGCAACTCAATTGTTAGTTTAAACAAAATGATTTCGAATGGCATTTTCAGATCTCTTGAAAAAACATTTTAAATAAATGTGTGATTTTATTTGGCAGAATGAATTTGAATTGTTAAGATTACAGACAGAATTGAAAAGATTACATACAAGTATGAATTTTGTGATTGGCTGTGTCGAATCTTAAATAACCTCTTCCAAAAGCTTGAATTAATTAACGGTTGTTCACTAGAAAACGGCGAACCAAAACATTAGATGTATAACGAGACAACTCCGGATCGGGAAATCGGTTTAAGTGTGGCAACTCTGGAAACTTTAATGCAGTACATTTAATCATGGAGAGGCGAAAATCTTTTTTTACATAGTCGAAGCAGTAAACGATCTGGTATGTTAAAAGCGAAAGTCTTGCAATGCCTGAACTAACTCTATACACATACACGTCATACCGAACGATATACACAGAATTAGTTCCCATTACAAAGTAGCACAGGTATCTGTCTTATTTAATGCTTTTTTAGCACAAAAAAAAATATAGCCGCGCTGGAGCCATGGTGTAGGGGTGTTTCTCGGCTGCTCCTTTATCGGCGATATATAAAACATAATAGATATGAAAATATTTCTAAACATTTTATAAGGAAATTTGTCAGCAAGTGTGTGTACTTTTAGTAGGTTTCTGATCATTATGTTACACATCAAATATTGTTTGCCTAACTACTCTGCATTGTTCAAAAATGTTGACTAAAAGCAGTCAGAATGGAAGAATAAGAAAAAAATTTAATGGAAAGTGACAAAACAATTGTAGGCTTAGCCGATCATAAGAAGGTCGTAAGTCTAAAGGAAGAGAAGTCAAAAATAACAACCCAATTAAACAAATATATATAATATAAATGTTTTTCATTCACTAGTGTAACTGACGAACTGTTTTTATTTGTCGCCATTTATTTTTAAACAACTTAATCTGAAGTAAGTTGTTTTATATTTAATATTAAATAAATATTGTACTACACCATTAAAAAATTTAAAATTTTGTTCTTTGATAAATTTGTGGACATGACAGTTTTTCAAACGTTGAAAAAGCAAAGTGACGAAGAATTTTTTCCATGTATTATCCAGCAATAAATATAAAAAACAAATGCTGAAGTTTTTTAAAACCCGGTTAACAGGTTTTAACATGATTTTAAAAGCCAAATCCGGTTTTTATAAAATTTCCAATGTGTGAACTATTTAGCATGAAGAGGTATTAAAGGAACTTATTTTTGTGTGCTCATCTACAACGTTAAAAAAAAGCTGAAAAATGGTCTATCAGACCAATAAAATTTTCATTCAAAAAGGAAACAAAAGATATTTGAAATTGGGTCATGATTTGGGAATTGGACCGTTAGTCGAAGCAGAAAAAACATATGAAGGGAAACGAAAGCAAAGAAAAAAATAAATTCAAGAAAATTATCTTCAGCTGGGGCTCATAAACGACCAACCAAAACAAGGTGAAGGAAACTCAAATGATGGAAATACTGCAATGGGTTTTTTCCGATCCACAAGCTGCAGATAAATTGCTGGTGTAGCTTATGAATTTATAAGACGATTTAAAGTCATATTAAAAGGTTTGGTGTGCAGCATAAAGACTTATAACGAAAAATTTCTTTGGAGATATATAGTATACCATCAATAGTTCATAAAATGTTGTACCATGGGGAGCAAATAATTCAACACAATATGCTAACAATAGCAGATCTAACCGCAAGAAAAAAGGAACAAAGACTGCAGATTCTTTCGCGAACACAACACAGTTAAAATGTCCAGATGTTTTACCAATGAACACTTTATCACTGTTTTGTGGTGCACTACAGATCCATATACATACATCCAATATACGACAAAATTAAAAACTACCTCTATTGAATTAGACATTGAAGCAAAACATTTTCTAGAAGATGAAAATCAAGGCTATTTCGAAGAAATAGTTACTAAAATTATTTGATTTATAGTCGTTTTTCAGTACTCTGATTTATACTTCTTTTTATATATGTAGATCAAAATTTATTCTTGATTTCAAAATTTATGTATTAAGAAAATGAAAAAATATTGTAGCTTTTTCATAATATTCAACAGACATTTTGTATATTTTATTGTTGGATTTCATAAAAAAGCTACGATATTTTGCAATTGCACTTTTGCAAGAACATTCGAACCAAATTCTTAATACAGCTAATATTTATGTTATAAATTTACAAAAAAAAAAAAAAAACTTGGTAAAATTTTGCATAAATTTTCATCTTTCTGGTGATTACTCGACTGTTTGCTAAAATTAGGCTTTTATTTTAATATAATATGATAATTTTGGCTTTTGTGCCACTTTTCAATTTCTTGCTAGATCTTAAAAATGAATGTTCTACTCTTGTAAAGTGATCAAGTTCGCCGTTTAGATATAAAGAATGAAGCTAATAACTTTTGGACGATTATACTAAATTCGCCTTCGAAATTTGCTTAGTAGTTGTAGAGGTATAGAGGATGTTGTACCAGAAAAATGTAAATGGAATATTATTTTTTTAGAAAATTCATAAAAAAAATAAGAAATTACAAATATCCTGTTTCTTCTCTGCGAGCATGATGGTAAATATGTTCCCTACGAATCAATGCAAAACTTTTTATTCACAATTAAGTGGCTGTACTTCAATCTGAAAAATATTGCGATAAGAAAGTTGCAGTTGTAAACTTCTGTAATTTATTGTTCACATACATCCAAAATTACAAGATTAATTAATAATTACAGAATTAATTAGAATAAAAGAATATTTATAGGGATTAAGTTGATTATGCCTATGTGTTTAACATTTGCTAAAAAACTGGTAGAAGTTAAAAAAAATATTTAAAACTACAAACGATATAAGAAGAATTTTTGTTCTACAAATTTTATTACTTCTAATTACATAAAATTTACTATTAAAAATTAAACTTTAAGCAAATTATGTCTCAGATTAAAATGCGAAAATTCTATCTTATAACAGTTAGTTTGTTGAATAATATTTAGTGTTTTAATTTTATAAATCATAATTATAATGCCTTCACATACCATAAGTGCTGTTTACAGTACTTGAGTTCCACATAAGTCAATAAATTATTAAGTGCTTGTTCATTAGCACTTCATTTTAAAATCACTTGGCAGTAGACATTTTATATTCCGTTTGTAATAACTGGGATTAATGAAAATATTGGTAAACTCTTTTAGTATTGGAACATTTTTTATGCAATAATTAAACTGAACTAAAATAACTTGTTCACAAAATTAACAAGTAACTATATCGCATACCCACTCCAATGGTGACACAAAAGAATATTTCTTAATTCTGAGTTAATGTATGGAAATCGCTTATCGTTAATTAGATACCTGTAAGCAAAATGTTATTGTGAATTATTAAAAACACACAATAATTCCACTGCAATTCAATTGACAAATATATCTATCTTATGAATCGTATTATATATAAACTAATAAAAATAATTTTGTATTATAAATTAATTTTTGTATTTAATTTTGAATGAATAATAGTTTTTTTTTAATTTTATTAATTGCTTTCAATTACTTTACTATTTTAATTCAGCCTATTTTATAACCTCAAAACATTTTTTTGAATTTTTTGAAAAATGGTAAATTTTAAGTTGTGTCACCTTTGAACTGGGTGTGCGAAATCACTATAACATATTTCATTTTTTATGCATACGCTAGTAATACAATACCTAGCTAAACATTAATATATTGAATTTATGCCCACAAAACTTCTCAGTCACCTTAAAGCGAAGCTTAAGAATCAAGTTGACAGAAGTTATAACAAATGTCTAAAATTGCGTCACCCTAATAAAATAAAACCACCTTAGGATTTGTAGTGAAATGGTATTTGGACATATGCTGCAGTACAAACCGACTGAACGTAGTATAATTTTCGTACTACAATTAATTACACATACATATGTATGTATGTCTAGCTCGTTTTTAAATATAAAAGAAAAAATCCGGCAAATCAAAAGCAACAGGGAACTTATAGTTAATCCGTTGCAACATGAAATAAAATGCCTCCAACAACTATTTATATGGTGTTTTTTCTACTTCAATATTTTACGCTTTTAAACAATTCAATAAAGTCGTACGACTATGTTTGTTGCCGTGTGTGGGTGTGTGTACATAAAACACTTGTCCTTTTTTAATATCCCTGATCTGATAATGGCGTAGCCAAATTATTCCATAACACGTTTGTAATTTCGTTTTATATTCGTGGTGGCAAAAAGAAATTAAAATAATAAAAATCTATAATTCACAGCAAAAAAAAAACGGAAACATTACCGTTTGTTGATTCTATTTTCATATTGCTGGTATAATTTCGCTAGTAGGTGGTTTTTTATTCATTTTTGTTTTAAATAAAAACACAAATTTGCATATTCCCTTTATATACCACAAAAACACTTTCGTGATAAACAGTATTTGAATGGAGGTAACATAATACGGTTGGTGTTAAATGTAAAAATAAAATGTTTTATCGTGATTAATTGTTACACTACTTCTACAAATTTGTAGTTGGTTATTAAGTATAGGACACTGGTCGCCAGACTTTAATCCTCAAAGCATGCCCTTTAATTTGCGTTACAGTGGCTTCCGAATGCAATCAAAATCTTTAGATACAAGTTTTGATATTCTAGGCATTAGTATTTTTAATTTAACCGAAGGAACGCAAATACAACTTTTAAAAGGTCAATTGTCGGTGATACCAATATTTTGGAGATCTTAAAAGCCTAGCAGCGAACCGCCTTAATAAGCATATGGAGCTAACTTAACTAACTCTTATACCGTATTACCTTAATTTCCATAACATTTGGAAGCCAAAGCTCTTACCGTAACATATTTAAGTCCCTTTTACAAATTTATAGAAGTGCTTAAATTTTCGTTGGATTTTTGCAGATACAAATCTAATGCTAATTTTTCTGACTGTCAAAAAAAATCAAAAGTAAAATATTCTAGTATCCTGTTTGTCTTAACTCTCGCACTTCTGTGAAAATGCAAACCTTATAAAATAAGAAGCCACGGTCTTTAAATAATCAGAGCCATACGATTGTAAAATGTCCATCAGTATTTTTTGACAGCCTGATTACATTCTGTGTTCTCACTATAATACTTTCTCATTTTCTTTGGATTTTTGACACGTTTTACTCAGTCTAATAGTGTGAAAGGGCATATAGTTTTGTTTGTATTGACGTTGTTGATGTAAGAACCTGCTATGTATCTGTTTAATTCTTGTTACAGGTGGTAGGATAGTTTATTTTATAAGTTTTTTTTTTTTTATTGTTGCTCTCGTATGTCTGCTAGCCTTTCTTTTGTGGTTGGCAGGAAATTTTATCTTATAAAGACCAACTAGACAGGGATCTTGCGGAATGATATGTTGAAACAAATTTGACTGGCTTTCGTAAACTTATGTAGTTTTTGTTCTTGGATTTTGTAGGTACCTTTAAGCTTCTTTAAAATGAAACTTGATTAACAACGGTGTATATTAGATGTCAGATTTAATAAATATATCATTCATAGGAATTATTTTGTATTTAAAAAAGTTTAATGAAACAAATATAAAGGTATGAAAGTATAGTTGGTCCGTAATATATCCAAACAAAACTTAAAGGAAAGTAACGTCTAAGTAAACTTTAAAACTATTGAACATTAAAAAATGTTCGCTATAATCGCGCTAAACAGCCAAATCTGGCACTATGCCTGACAAAGTGTAGTGCGGTGAGAAAGTACAGTAAAACTTCGATTAGCCGTTACTCGGTTTGCATTTCCGTTACTCGGTTTGTTTCTGTTAACCGCCACTACAGTCAAACTAAAAAAAAAAACAATTTTTTTTAAACTGTGGAATTTTTAAGGAACTTAACAGAAATTGGAATTTTTTACATTACATACAGTTCTAATGGTATTTTTGTTATCCGTCTCTCGTACCAACGGCGACGTTTAATCGATGTTTTACTGTAATCGTAAAATTTAACCAATTTTATTACGTTCTATGTTGCTAAGAGTAAAATCTTTCATCCGTTCGGAATAAGTAAAGAGTCAATCTCTGATTTACCAAAATTTATGAAAAAACTTTAGTAGAAATTTTTTAAACTTTGCCATTTAATTCTTGAGGCGGCCTACACAATCACGTAATTTATACGAGAAAAAGTTTTGTAAAGAACACTACGATTGCAACAATTCAACATTGAGAGAGTAAAATTTGACAGTTTTTAAAAATAATAAAGCAACACAATGTCAATATGTGAAAAAAAGTAAAACCTCAAGTGAATTAATATTAATTTGCACAAAAGTTGCTTGTAGTAGGGATGGACACTGTAAAAAAACATCGATGTATTTTTCGATGCGATGCATCACAAACATACATCGATGTTGCATCGATATTTCATAAAATACATCGATGTTTTTTATACATCGATTGTTTTTTTTTTAATTATTTATTATTATTATATCTTCGAAAAATCTTAAGTTTATTTTACATCTCCCAATACTTTTTTTCAATACTGTTTAGAAATAAAAGTTTACCAAGTTTTTCACCACTCAATCTGTTTCTTTGTGGAGTCATCACATGTGCCGCTTGTGAAAATAGTCTTTCAGACGGAAACGATGTTCCCAAAAAAAAAGCGATCTTGTAAAGCTTGGGAAACTGCGATTTATAATCTTTCCAAATATCCAACGGATTTTCGTTCAGTCTTCCAACAGGAGTCCTCAAATAAACTGAAAGTTCATCAGATAATATATCTTCAGTCTTGTTACTTTTCCAATTTCAATGAACCATTTTATAATGGCTAGTCCATAATGAAAAAGTATCCTCTCTTTTATCGGATTTTTCTGAGTCAGATTCAATATCTTGATTTTGCAAAAGAATATCTTTTATTAATTCATTGATCTTTGATACAGCATTGGCAACGGCTATTGCATCATTAAAGTGCATTTTTTTGAATCGAGGGTCTAAAATGTTTGCTATAGCAAGAGGTGTCACATGTTCTATGTAACCCATTCTTTTTGACATCTCTTGCTTAACCAATTTTTGCACTTCCTTTGCCACAGGTTCTTCTGCAACAACTGAAGTAATATTGGAAATCATACAGCGGACTAAGGGTATAATTTTGCTAGTGGTGCAGTACTTATATCCAGAAATTTCTTTTGTAGCTGCGTTCAATGGACGTAAAATAGAGAGCACGGACGATGCGGTTGATATTTCTGAGCATTGGTGGGGCTTTTGCATATCGGAAAAGAATATCATTATCCGCATTTCTAAAAACCTTTGGACCATGTAGTATGTGCTATTCCAGCGCGTAGGAACGCTTTGTATTAGTTTTAATTCGCCAGAAATTGCTTTTCGCTACTCATCTGCAGCAACTACGCTCTGTTTAAACCACGTCACGATTGCTTTAATTTTACAAGCAATATTTTTCCACTCAGTGCATGTATTTGTGCCCTCAGCCACCAAATTCAAGGTGTGTGCAAAACATGGAATGTATTTCTTCCTACCAAACGCTATTTCTACCGCATTATCGGTAACAACGGCCATTACTTTGTCTTTATTTATCTTCCATTCTTCACAAGTCCTTAAAAGCATTTCAGAAATATACTGTGACGTATGTCTTTCATCAAGTTCGTATATGCCAAGAGTGACTGAAAAAAGTTCAACGTCAATGCCAAAATGAACAGTCACGCCTAAAAAGCTCTTCATAATTAAGGTATCAGACCAAATATCTGTCGTTATAGTTAGGTCTTCTATTGCGGACAGCTTTGTTTGAAATGAATCTGAAATAATATCATATTTATCGTCCAACCATCTTCTGAGGCTTGTTCTACTTGGAATTTTGTACTATTGCGGACAGCTTTGTTTGAAATGAATCTGAAATAATATCTAATCAACTGGACTTTATGGTTTTTTGACGTTTAATTGTTGGAATTACTTCGAAATCAGAATCCAAATTATTGGCGAATTGAGAACTTCTTTAATTACGCGTGGCTATCAAGCTGCTTGTTGGGAGTAAAGATGCCAGACCCGAACTTATTCGTCGCATATGAAAGTGTTGCCAATTGTTCGCATAATATTTACCACGTTTACATATACAAACTTGAGTCATGCCAACGCATATAGATATGTATACACGTTTATATATCAATATACACTTTCTGTATACAATTTGTCATTTCGATGCATCGAAAGAAAACATCGATGTTTTCGGATTGTTTAGGAGCAAAAAAACATCGGATTATATCGATGTTTCGACACAATACATCGAGTGTTTTTAAAACATCGATGTTTTTTGTCCATCCCTAGCTTGTAATAATTTTTTACTTAATAACACCTGGTTTCTCCTTACTTTCTTTTAACCTATAAAAAGCGAAAAAAAATTATCACAGTTTCAATATGTAGTATACTTATTTTCTGTGTTCAGTATATTTTAAATTACCTTCTTTAATTATGTATGGCACACAATCCCTTCAGCAGGATTTTTTCCAAAGCAAACCTCAATATATTTTTATAGTTTTGACAAAATTTGCAACTCATAAATGTGATAAATATTTAAAACAAATAAAAGATATTTAGACGGACAGAAATAGGCCCTATCGAGAAGAGGCGCAAAGGAAACAAATCCGCAAAAGCTACTAAAATTTAATTTTAATAAAAATGTTCATAATTATAAAAACCTAAACTTGAAAAAATAAAAATTTAAAATACAAATGGAATAAATTGCAAAGCAACACCATATTCGAAAAAAGTTATTGCAAGAAAAATTATAAAAATACGTAAAACCAAATTTCGGAAAAATCGAATAGAAATTTGAACGAAATTGCTAAAAATCGCAAGACGGTGTAGTGAATGAAAAAAAACCTGCATAACTTAAATGAAGAAGAATACACCGAAGCAAGAGAAATATGGAGAAAGTTACCACGCATTCAAATCGATTAAATACAAATTACAAAAATCAAAGACTGAAAAAAGTACAAAATTCAGTAAAAAGCCAAATATGTAAAATAAGAGAAAAAAGTGTATAGGTACACATAAATAAATTGGCAAAAACAGAAATAAATACTTGAATTAAAGAAATTATTTTTTTTAATAAGTCTCTAAATTAAACATTTGATGGCGAGGAGAAAGGAATCCTTGCGATTAGCCATAATAACTTTTCCTTACTTTTTTCGTTAAAAAAGTATTACAACAAAAATCATGAATTCAAAATAAAAATGATATTATTCTATATATTCGGTGAAACAAAGTTATAAGTTTTTTTTATTAATTATGCAAAACCAAAACCTTTTTAATGATCCTCATACCAATTTGTGGTCTTTGTTAAAAACTTCAAAGCCCAAACAATAAATAAAAATTAAATAAGAAAACAAAAATATAATTTGCGAAAACAAGCACTGCACAAATTAAAATTAATGCCTTGTTAATGACCCAGTGACTTTCGGATATCAATCAAATTCAATTTCAATACTAGTCTCATCAATAGTTAACAATTTTCAGTTGTGCTCACATGAAATATTGATTATTAGATGAAAAAGAAGAGGAAAGAAACACATTAATAATAAACAAAATAAAGATTTTGAAATATAAAGAATAGTGGAAGCTGAAATAACTAAGCAACACCACAATTATATAAATATTTTTAAAATATTTGCTTTTATAATACAGTTGCTGAACAAAATGATAGGGATTACAAATCTACATTCACCAAACTTTCATCTTCATTAAGAATTTAATTTGCAGGTTTGTTGCAAGGGTTTAGGTATCATTTTCTCCCAACGGAGAATCTTTTAAAAATGATTTTAATAATAAGAAAATTAGTGTATACATAAATGAATTTTTTAATCGCGTAGAGGAGCACAATCAAGGTATGGTCAAGTTTGGTTTGGAGGCATCGGAGACACCGGTTTCGGCTATGTGCTATATGCAGTCTAATTTTTTCGAGAAACCGCTTTCAAATCAAGAATCCATCAATAGCCTCATAAAATGCTGACTGGGGTCGAATACATAGAAGCCCAACATTCGATTGCAAACAATAAAAATAGTTACCCTCTGCACTGTACTATGAGCTTAAAACGAATGAGAGAGTGTAGTTATGGCATTCACTAACCCAACATTCTTAAATTTGACATGTCGTTTTACTCAATCTAATAGTTATTGAGAAAGGGTATTTCATGATATTTGAATTTCAATCAAACGATTATTAAAAATGTTTTGATTTATGAGCTTAACACGGAAATAATATTTAATATTTTTAGGTTTTTGATATTACAGTTGGGTCCCTAGCTGTATAAAACATTTATGATTGGCCACAACTATACTTAGGGTAGTTACTTATTTATGGACTTCACAGCTTTCACTTACCCTTTTAGAATTTCTTATTGAAATTTAGTACAAAAGTTCAATAAACACCTGAGAAATGAGCATGTTTTTATTATTATACACTTTACTAAAACTTGAAATCCTTGTAAAAAGTCAATTCTTTTTAATGATGTCGGTCTGACCGGATTTATGATACAACGCCTTGCTTTAGTTAGAGTATCGTGTGTTAGGGTTAATTTACAAAAAATTTTAATTTACATAATGTCAGATTCCATCTTCTAAAGTTTATAAAAATCTAACTTTTTAGCGACATTTTTTAAGCTAATTTTGATTCTTCTATTTGAGGATTAAAACAATCTAACAATTATAAGGAATTAAACTGTCGCTTTATTCTTTACATCTTATTTTTTATTTCTTTGATTTTTTAATATTGATAATTCTGCGCGGCACAATGTTGCAAAATACAAATGTCTTAAATGAAAACATCGATTGACTTAGGAGTTGTAAAATAATCCAGGTATTTTCAAAATAATTTTTCAATTTAGCGAGTTCCCAAAACAACGACTTTCGATTTTTTGTTCATGAAATATTGCTTTAAGAATGTAATATAAATTATAAATTAAATAAGATACTTAATTCTTTGTAACAAAATGATTTTTTTCTGGTGAAAAATAAAATTAATTATTTTTAAGCTAATAATTTACTCCAAAACTAATTTTTATTATAAAATAATGCAATATATTTTTTCGGGGTGGGTAAGCTAGTTTCTGTGCGCATTTCGCTGGTGCTTAGGCCAGCTCATCGAAAAACCTTTACTCAACCTTTTAGAAAAACTTATAACTAAATGAGAAATGCCAAAAAATCCAGGACGAAAACATTAAAGTTTTAACAAAAAGGCAAAGTACATTCGTTATTCAAATAGGAGAAAATTGTGTTTATATCAACCCACAACTTTATGCATTTTTTTAAATTGAAAAAAAATATTTTTTTCAATTTTAAGTATCCTTGAAATAAAATAATCAAGACTAAATAAATCAAGACTAATCATGTAAAAATTTTTTAGCTTCTAATTTTAAAAGGGATATATTCGAGTTTGTTGAAAATTTAATTGACAAATTATTTGTTTACGATTTTATGGAACGAAAAATTTTAATAATTTATTCAGAGGCCAAATCGTCGTACTCGTGCTCAAACCGTATCGAATGAAATTTTGTACGTTTCGAATAATCAGATTGTGTCATTCGATATCGTTCGAATCGTTTTTTTTTTATTTATGTAAAAGACTTTCTTGACTTGTAGTGAAAGAAAAACATATTTTACCAGTAAAACATGAAATAAAAATCAAAAAGGTAAGCAAAGGTAAAATAATAAAACTACAGCATTTTAACCCGAATTCTTTAGATTTTATAAAAAATGGATCACGTGTTTTAATTTTATTTATCTTTACCTGATGAAGAGGAAAATATGTCAAGTCGTACGAGGAAATATATGCAAAGCCAAAGAGATCCCCTATCAATGCCCGATACAACGTAATGAAGAAGTAAATTATTTATAAAATTTGTATTATTTACTTATTCTTGAGATTCCAAAAACGTTTTAGATGGGCATTTAACATTTTCCTATAAATATTTGTTTATAGGTTGTATATATGGCACAGATCTTGGGTGGTAGAGACTATTTAGTAATGAACATTTCGAACCCTGAATTAAAAACAGTCAAAACCAAAAAATAATTAGAATCGACTTCTTTTCATAAATCATTATGTTGACGATAGCTCATAAAAATGACATTGCAAGCGAAGGCATTCGATTGACTACTCATTATCGTATCAAACAATCTGAAATTTCGATATTATTTATTGGATAACGAATGCGGTGGTTCAAAAAAGTAAAACAATCACCAGTGCGACGATTTGGCCCCAGGCTTAAGTTGGTTTATTATTCTTTCAATTCAATAAGAAAATATTTTTTATTTTTATTAACGCGATAATTTTTTTAGAACTCTGAAAAAGTAAAGTTTTAACATTCCCAGAGTAGAATACATTCATGAAGTTGATCCAGTCTTTTACTTACGTATACCAAATTTTAAATTTATTGTTTGACCTAACTTTGTTGAACTATAATTATTATTTAATTATAGGCATAAGTTATTTAATTCTAAGCATAAGTTTATCTTCTTTATTCTTTCTATTCAGAAAGAGAATTTATTTGGCATGATACTCGTAACTTTAAATACAGTAAAAGTTATAATTTTATTAGACAACTAGCTGAATGGAAGGAGACGAACTTATGTCTAGAAATTAAATTTCTTATGTCAAGTCCTCACTACAGCCTTTTTCAAACCATACGAATAACACACAAATTTTTGAGACCAATCACCTAAAGTTATTTTGTTCGATTACTTAAAATTATATATGAATATTAAGATAAAAAAAGCTATCCGATCGATGAGTGCCACGATTCCTCTCACTCGACCCCAAATGTGTGATAACTTTAAAGGATTTTTTAATAATGTTCAACCGAAATCCGCAGAGACCAAGCAATAGTCAAACCTAAGAACGTACATTAAAGAATACAATGTGACTTTGGCAGCCATCACGGTCATGGAGACAGCTTCTCGGGTGCATGAGGTGTTATTCTAATCGATTACGTTCAAAGGAGTAATCCGATAAAAAGAGAATAATATTCACAGCTGTTGGTCAGATGCGCCATTGATTTAAAGCAAAAACGATCGCATTTAGTAAAGGAAGTAGTAGTCGTCATGACTAAAATTATAAACTGGGCTACGAAACGCTAAACCATCCAGCATAGTCTTTAGGTTTAGTCCCCGGCGACTATTTCCTCTTTCCAAACCTGTCAAATGACGCGTCGGTAAGATTCAAAATGAATGAAGAGGTTATCTTTGCAACACGCCTATTTTGCGGCCCTTGAGAACACTTTTTATTTAAAATTAGAAATAGTTCAAAAAAGGCTATATTGAGTAATGAAATGCATTTTTTGCTGGAAAAAATAGGTTTTATTAAAAAAGCACCAAAATGTTAAAATGTTTTCGCATCATTTCTAAGAATCGAAATATTTCAGTTGATTTAAAACTTACGTTTATTTTTTGTTAATAATTGTATAGACTTTTTATACTTTTTTCACATTTAATTTAAAAATTGTATTAAACCTTTTCTACATAAATATTACTTAAAAGATTTATTTTGTATATTTCTCTTTTCAATTTCCAGATTAATAATAATTTCAATAGTAGTTTATTTTTCCATTTAGCATCAACAAGAATTTTTTTCCAAGATTTTCCCTTTTCTTCTTACTATTATTAATATTTTAATATTAGCACTTTTAATTATGATATTTTCGTTTAAATTTACGTTTGAAACTTCTATTCGTTCACCAGTTTCCTTTCCTTTGTCCGCTTTTTACTATATAAATAACCGGCAGTTTAGTAACGACTGATTTTGCCATCTGTTTTATGTGAAGAAGATTTTTCGTGCGTGCAAAGTTTTTCTTTCATTCATGTAGTCGCAGCTGCCAGATTTAACGATTTATCGCCATTTGCCGATTTTTTTTTCGCAAATTAGCTTGATTGTCGTTTTTACATGCAGTGGCGGGTTTTGCATTATTTAAAAAATTCCAAACATGAAATGTTTAATATAAATGCGAGTAAGACAACTAAGGAGTGGTAAAATGCAGAACAAGCCGTAGCTATTAAATAAAAAACAAAACTCGATGACTGCGAAATTAGGGAAATAATAACTTGACTGTATTTTTGATTCTGTAGATTTAAGCAACAACGTTGTAAAGACATTAAATTTTAAAAATAATTTAATGGTTTAAGCATCATTAATCAAATCATTGTGGAAAAAATGTAGTATTTTTTTGAATGCCTCAAAAGATTCTTTTGTTTTTTCAACGAAAACTAAAGCAAGATTTCTCCGAAAAACGTTAGCAATCTTTTTCTAATATCCATAAGATAGCAATTTTATCGTTATCTATATCATACAAAAAATTACATTTTATATCTGGCGTTAATTGTGGGTTTGAAGACTTTTGTTTTCAATTAGAATTTATTTTTTATTAATTATAAACTTCAAGAATAGGTTTTTGACACAATCTTTTATTTTTCATTTTAAAAATAACGTTATTTTAATTTAAAAAGGGAATAAAATTCTTTATATATTTTTTAAGCCACTGCTTTTTAACCAGTTGGAGTGTGCAGTTGGCAGACAAAAATTGATGGACATTAGTATCATTTTTTGTGAAAAAAATTTATAAACCAATATTTTTCACCAGATTCTCAGGTATTTCCGAGTTAAGTCATAAAATTTTAACTTTTTCGTGAATAAGAATTAATAAAAAGTCAAATAAGTATATTTATTTGTGTTTGTAAGGCATGATTATGTCGTTTTGTGTATACAGTATTTTTTATAAATAATTATTTCCCATCCTAGTTAATTTCAACAACTAAAACCATCACACGGTTAGTAATAAAACGAGCTAATAGCCCAAACTTCCAATAAACCTTTATTTTTTATTTCTTAGTTTAGTTATTTAATATTGACCGACATAAAATAAGGCTTATAATATCCTTGCAGGTAATTGCAAATACTTTTAGTTTTAGCTCCAGTAACTAATAATATTCTAGTATTTATTTATTGAATTATTATTCATATCAGTTCCATGTAACGATTCAGTAGTTCAGTAGATTGGAAATACAAACAAATACCAAGGCTATCAACTTCATTTTGTAGGACAAGTTTCGAATTGATAACTGAAAACAATAATGATTGATTGCAATGGCAAATTAAATTGAGACTGGCTATAAAAAATGGTTTCCCATGAGATCTGTTGAATATTTAAATGGGATCTAACAAGCTGTATGTTAGGTATAAACGCCGCGGCTTTGCAGACAGAATAAATTTGATCGTTGACATGGGTTATGTTGTCTTTAAGAAACATACGAATTCAAAAAGCCGCATCATATGGTTGGTCAATAAACCTCATGTTAGCGAGAGTTAACCATACCTTCAAATTGTTCATGCAAATGTTCATTGTGGCAGTCAGCGTAGAGTCATTCTACTGGAGCTACGTGTCGTTCACGGTTAATTTGTGCTACAAAATTCGTGACAACCATAGTTGGTGATGGTGTCAACGATGCCGTTTAACAAAAAAATAAAAAATTAGAGACCAATAATGTTCAACCAAAAATGGGCCTAGTATCTAAGTATGATTTTTCTGCACTCAACGTTCGCACTTAAAAAGATCCACATATTAGGTTTTATAATTATTATTTTGAAAAACTATAATAGTCAAACGATAATTAAGAAGAGTAAAAATCGTCAAAATATGAAACGTCAAATCTGGTAACAGTGTATGTATGATGTAGAAATGTTAAATTGGTACATTTTTATGTTGCAACTTGTTTGATTAGAAAGACGTCGAAATTAAGTGGGAAAATGGGTGCATAAACGTGAAGTATGAATTTTTATTTTGAATCATAGTCCTAATTTTACTTTAACGTACGTATAATATAAGTACTAGACCGAATTATATGCAGGCAAAGGCAAAAAGTTGTACATTTTGCCATTTCAGGCTCTTCTAACTTTTATATTTAAAATTAAAGAACAATCAACATTCAACTAGTTGTATCAATCCTTTCAACAGTTTTTATTGTACCCAATTGACTAAGTACCGGTCGGGGTCAAATCTAACGATTTGCCTATGTCGGTATGCTAATTTGGCCAAAAAAAATGGTGTTTGGTCAAAAAATGTATCTATATTTGTATTCAAATTTTTTTAATTTAGGCGAGGGTGTATCTTAAAGTGTTTAGTCAGCTAGTGTGCTATCAATGTAATAAAAACTTTAGTCTTACTTTATTTTGTTTATATAAGTACAAAGTAACAATATGAATGGATTATAATGAAAGAGGATTTACTAATAAATATATCATTCCTTTTCAAGTATTCCTCGATAAATATAATTAAACAAAAACTTTCAATCCAATTGTGATGTCATTTAGTACTACAAGATACCTGCAAGATATTTTTAGCAGTTGTTGTTAAAATTAAAGTTACTAAATTCTGACAGTAATTAAAATTTGTTTTTGTTTTCAGAAAGCGTAATTAAAAATTGTTCAGCTTTCTTTTTTGTTACACTTCGAAATGTAATGTATAAAATAATTGATAATTGCTTTCAGCTTTATAAAAGAGATTCTGCTATGAAAATAATACGTGTTTTGTTAAAAAAAAGAAAAGATGAAGTTTGAATGTTTTTGAAGAGTATTTATTTATTCATCAATATCCATTTTGTCCCCTTCAAAGTAATCGCCCTCAGGTATACTGCTCTTATGTCAGTTCTTCAATTCAAAATTCACCTTTTCTTATGAACAAACCATGCATATTTAAAAATTTAGACTCAGAAGCTTAGAAAAATGAAACTTTAAAAATATGATTTTTTATTTTATATTCCCACAGGGTGATTTGAAGTAGATTTTTGTCACGAACTTCCGTTATCCCTTGTCAAGTTTGGTTTGGTGACAAACCGGTTGTGCCGAAAAATCACCTTAATTAATTTTTTGAAAAATTGTGTCGCTTCAGATTATGTTTTTAAGCTCCTACAGACTCATCCGCAAGCGTCGCGAATAATAAGTCAAGAGAACTTGAAGGAAATAAAAGATAGTAAGAGTTTTAAAAATAAGCCGACCATTTTTTCAGAAAATTTTGTTTTTTAAAAACTAATTTAGACTTTTTCATATCAAATTCAGAATTTTGAAAATGATTATCAGAATTGTTTATATCAAGTTCAGTAGCTACGAATGAATTTCCAGGGAATATCATTCAAAAAATAATTACTAACTCATCTGCGAACAGCGATATTTTTTGTGGATTTCTGGACGAAATCTACAAGAAGAAAATATAACGTATGTATGGTTTTTTTTCTAAAACTAATGGTGTTTTCATTTCTTGAAAAAATTCAACATTTTTGCCCTTTGTTTGTTTTTTTGCTCCCTTTTAACTGTTTAATAGTAAATCCTGAATATGATTTGAAAAACTCTGATTTTGATTTTAAAAAATCTAAATTTGTTTTGAAAAAGTTCCATTAAAATGTTTAAATCCTGAGTTTGATATGGAAAACTCCGAATTTTATTTAAAAAAAAAAACCTATTTTGATATGGAAAAGTTATAAATCTATAGAGCAGACAGGCAAGAAGAATAGAAAGTGTGTCAAATTTTTGTTCTGCAACAAACGTTTTGAAAGTGTTAAATTTAAATAAAAATTATTGGTCTCAATGCCAAACTGTAGCAAATGCTGGCTCTATATATGTACATATGCGTGTTTAATGTACGTTCAGAACCTTACAAAATATCAACATATATTTAGAAATAAAAATTAAAAATTGTGAAAGAAAATCGTGATTTCGAAAAAGTGTAAAATCGATAGAAATTAAAAAAAACCTCGAAATGGTGATAAATCGTCGAACTTGGCAATAGTTCCCGCAAACTTTTGTGCTTCTAACTTGTTTGATGTAACATCACTCGAACAACCCTTATTTACAAACGCATGTGGGAAAAAACAACCTTCCGGATTTGATAAAGTCAACAATTAGAAATATATTCTTTCACCTAATTTTCTAGTCTCACTGGGAACCGATTAATAAATTATAATCAACAAGTGGCAGAATATATTATGGCTTGGCAAAACAATAATAACACTGTTAATATTCAGACTAAATGTTCCAAATATTCTCTGTTAAGGATGCATAGGAGATTTTTAGGACTACCAAATGAAAGGATAACTACAAAAATACAGTATTCATTTACATAAATCTGATCAGACCTCGTTCCTTTTGTTGTTCGCACTGGAATTTGGCTGTTGATGGTCGGTTCGTGTCCAAACAGGGTTGTACGAAGAATTGTTGCCATTACATAACAAAATACACACAGGCAAAATAAAGGCATGTTCGCCTCCAATTGTAGCGGATTTAGTTACACTACGTCTTGACTAGCCAACATAAGGAGAGAAAATGTGTTCTTGGTCTTTTGTTTAAAGAAAGTGTATAGATGTTCCCGTTCAGTTTCAGCATAATTTTTTGCCTCTCATCGAGATTGTATGGATGCTTTTAGCATAGCTTATGACGGGTGCTTACAGACGAGCGCACACACACATACATGCTTTTTATTTTCTCTGTGTATTTTGTTTGTGTAATGGCATGACGAAGTTGTGCGAACTATCGTTTGGACTACTCTGTTTGAACATGACTAGCCATTTTTCAGCGCGAGCAGCAAAATGTGCGATGGCTGAACAGATAAATATGTATATGGCTAGTCAAGACGCTATGTTATCGAGAAGTTAATTTACACTGGTATTGGGAGATTAAAAAAATATATATATGACAAAGTACGATTATGTACTATACATGGCTTGTTTTGCATTATTTCTGAATGAGAAATTGATAATGTTCTGGAATTATTGACTTTATTTAATAAAAGCACAAAATTTACTAAAGAAAATTAATATGGTTTCAAACTCACTTATTTAGATATATTAATAATACGACGGGCAACAATTTAGTGATGGATTGGTATCAAAAGCCAACAAACAGCATCTGGGAGAACTATAAACTATTTTTTAAGCACAGCAAAAGAATCATTATTAATACAGCTAAAAATTTGGTGAAAAGAGTTTTAACGATAAGTGACAAAGAGTTTCATATAAAGAATAAGGAAAGGATTAGACACTTGTTAATGGATAACAGTTTTCCGAAACAACTGTCTTATAGATTAATTAAGCATTATAAGAATAGAAGAAATCGAAATAACAGAAGCGTAAGAGAACCCAAGGCTTAAAAGTCGTTAACTTATGTACCAGAAATATCAGAGCGACCGGAAAAATCAAAAATCTTTAATAATGATTAATACAGAATTCCTGTCAAATCTTATCATACATTACATAGTTTGTTTAGTAAAACTAAAGATAGAATTAAAATATTGCATATTTCAAATATTGTTTATAAAATACTTTGTAACGGAAATGATCAAGATAGTTGTAATGAAGTATATGTTGGTACAACGAAAATAAAGGACTAGAAAGAAAGTTGTAGAAATTCAAACAAAACAGATCTATCTTCCCATTGCTCTGAATTAAGTCACTAATTTTAAAAGTGATTCAGTTTTAAATATCGAGAAGAATTATAAGCCACGTTATATATTAGAAATGTTACAAATTTGTAAATCAACAATATCACAAAGAATTAATTATGCAGCCAATACAGGTAATATCGCTCATATATATAACTCAATTCTGGTTTAAGTATTTACATATACGAGTTTATACATGCATATATTTACATAAATATAAATTAGTTTCAGTTTTTATGATTTTGGTCTTTCAAATTTGTTAACTGTTTTCAAATGTAAAAGTATTTTGTGTTTATATATGTATTTGTTTTGAAATTTAAAACTTTTTTCATATTTTATTGTTAATTTGAAGTTTTTATATTATAACTTATTTATTATAAATGATGAAGCTACACAAAGACGCAGAGGAATATCGACTTTAAACAATAAAATTGCATTGCAGAATTTTATTAAGACCTTAAGTGTGATTAAATTAATTAAATATAATAGATAATTTTAATTTGAAATTGAGAAAATTTCATATTAAATTGGAAAATATAAAAAAAAACATTAAGAAATATTTACTCAATATTAATATATGTAGACTGCTTTCTTTAGTTCTTCACCATTGAAACCCCATTGAAATTGTTTGGTCAAAAATAAGGTGAACACAAAGATAAATGTACCGGACGTAAGTCCCTTAAATGTTAGAACAAGTACAAATGTTAAGTTTTTACTGGAGAATCTGAATCTGGAAGAGATGCCTGTTGGAGAATAACAAAATGTAGATGTCTTTATTTGCATATTTTCACTTTTATACTTAAATTGTGTTATGTTTGTTTGTACCATATTTATTAACTAAATAAACATTTTTTCAATTTGAACCAAAAATACCTCATCTACATTTGGAATTTTCACAATTACACTTAAAAATGATTTAGTCCTTAATTTAGAAGTCGTCCCTTTAAGATTTAGGAAGAAACCATAATGGTAGGTAGTGCTCTTATTTAAAAAAAAAGTCGGTTAATTTCGTGTTGGAGATGATTATATTGTCTTACAAAAGCTATAGTTTAATTTATTTATAACTAGCGGATCCCGGCGTGCTTCGCTATGCATGAATATTAACATTGAATCAAATTTATTGGTTTTTTTATTTATTTTTTATTTCGAAATAATGAAGAAAAGGAAATCACTTCAATACAATAGTGTATACAATATTGCAAATGCAAATGCACATGCATAAGCGTTGCTACCTGCCTTGTTAGTCAGATAAGCATATTTTAGGTTTAGTATATAAGTAAGTTTAAAATTTGTAAATAAAATAGTCCTATTATAACACCAAACTACTATTGATTTACTTAAAATTTCGCTGGCGATCTTTAGGTCTTGTCGAATACATATTTGTTGTTGTTTTTTTTTATATGAACAGGATTACATGTTAACATGAAAAGTCATAACTCACGACCGATTTCGTGCAAACTTTAGATAAACCATCTACACGACCATAAGAACAAACCCTAAAAATTTCATCGAATTCGGTTAGACCGTTCGTGAGTTCTAAAGTCACAACGCACTTGCAATTTTTTATATATACATATGTATATAGAAGAAGGAGAAGATGGTATAATGTATTCAGAATAAAAAACAGGTAGCTGTTTAAAAAAAACAGTATTTATTTTGCCTTGGCAATACTATACAAACTTTTTAGTTGCCACTACTGCCCACTTCCAAGCGATGGCGCATACCGAAAAACAAGTTCTTACAGCTGTTTTAACTTGTTTACATATCAATTTTTAGTTCAGTTCGTTATTTATAATTTAATAAAAAATGTCACATCAAACAACGAAACGTTTGAAACTGGACAGAATCGCGGGAATAAAAGTTATTTTGCCTAATCATTACACAGAAAGCATTAAGGACTTAGACGTTTTTGTAGCAACTGTTCACGACAAAAAGGATATATCAAAAATAATGCAGGAACTGGCTAACAAATTGCCTCTAAATAATCTACAACATTTAAAGAGAGTCAACGGGAAGAAAATCATAATATGTGCAGTAAGGGAAGTAGAAAAAAATACAAATTTAGAAGAATTCATAAGTAAAAAATTGGGAAATACTGAAATAACCGACTTAATAACAGCACACATTGAAGTAGTGCAAGTTCCTGAAGATGTTCCAAAATTACAGCTACAATTCGACGAAATAAGCTCAAAATGGCCTTGCAAATTTCATCCCGATAAGTATATAGAACAGAGATACGAAGGTTCTAATTTTACTCCTGAAGACAAAATATTTAATTTAAAAATTGCTTCATTGCTGCAGAATATATCGCAAACACAGCTTAAATGTGTGGGAATATGCGTTGACCCTAGATATAAAAGAATAGTAGCCCAAGCATGTAGTGAAAAGGAAAAAAGTCCTGTAATGCATGCTTCTATGGTGTTAGGAGATTTTGTTGCCAGATCACAAGATGCTGGGGCATGGAATGAAATACTAGGTGAAAATGATAATAAGGGAATCTCTGAAAAAGCCATTGAATTAAACTTAGCTGGTATACCAAAATATTTTGCGGCATTTTTAAAAGAAAACGAAACGTATACAAATTTAGAGCTAGGAGGTGAAAAAGTCAATGAAAAGCTTAAATTGAAAAGTACGTCTGAAGTGGAGGGCGATAATTTGGCAAAATATGGTCCCTACTTGTGTACAGGATATGACATCTACCTCAGTCATGAACCGTGTTTAATGTGCAGTATGGCTCTTGTCCATAGTCGAGCTAAAAGGGTGTTTTTTCTCAATAAGTCCAAAAATGGGGCATTAATTACTAGATTTAAACTACAATCCGTGCCGGAATTAAATCACCATTATGAAGTATACCAATTTTTATATGATGCTAATGAAACGGACGAAAATAAAGAGAGTTAAAAAATATTTTTCATTGCAAGATAAAATTTATTTTTAAGATGTCGACTCAGAGGTTCTCATGACACCCTGTCGTGCAGGCGAAGAAATTAATCCTAATAATTGGCAATCAGCCTCCAAGATGGTTAAATCTTTTGACGAACCCAAGAATTTTGTAGATAGTTCCAAATCTTTAATCCTTAGTCGTACTGTAGCACCTCGTACATAATCTTGACCATTACGGGCGGGTCTGGTACAAACGCAGTGAAATTTCCAGCCAAAGTCTATGTATAAATCATCACCAACAACATGAAAAATTTTGCCGGCAACTACTTTGTCTTCAGGATCACCAAGCTAAAATTGTAAAAATAACTTAAAAAATCAGTACAACTACAATTTTTGCTCACATCAATAAATTTTGAATTCCTTAGCAATGAAGCAAAAGTTGCTTTATCCTGTGGTTCCTCCTCAGGGTTTAATGCATTGCTGTGACTTTCATACGCTTTAGCAAAACCCTTTTTCTCCTTTTGTTCTGTAACATCAGTTTCCAAGGGGGATATGTTAGTTGGATTGTGTGTTTCTTTAATATTTTCGGAGAAATAACAATGTGGGACAGAAATATTTCTAAAACATGTTTGCAGCGTGAATCTATTCAACCGGCATAAGAGCGACATTTTAATTATAGACTCATCTGTGATTTTAATAAAAAAAAGTTTACAATGCTTTTACAAAAGTAAAAAGTTATTCTCTATTATTAAAGGTTATGTAAGCCGATTGATTTATTTGAGTAAACTGTGTTCAGTAGTATTAAATTAAAACAGCTGTTAAGTACACTAAGAAAAAGTTTTACGGCAGCAAAGATAGTAACAACGGAAAAGGAAGTTAGGTCTTTAGCAAATTTTTGGGAATTACTGGCAAAACAACTAGCAATGATTTTGGGAATTCTCCAGCAACTAAAGTTAACAACGATTCGAAAAATAAATTAATTTAATAAGCTTCCATTAGATTTCGTTAGTACCAAAAGATAAACTATAACAAAACTAAAAGTATAAAATCGGTTTTATAAATAAGAGCAATACATTTGTTTTTTCTTTATATCCTGAAAACTAGACAGTCTGCCGCTATAAACTATATGGCATATGAAAGCATACGTCACATATATTAAAAAACATTGAACGTGATATAAACCGTTAGAGTCGTTTTGTGAAAATTGGGTACCTCGAAAATGGTCAGAAAATCTGGAATTCTATATTCCATGGAAACTGGGCAGTGTGCCGCTGTAACCTTTATATCATATATGAAGCACATATCCCTAATAGGTTATAGCGGCACACTGCCTAGTTTATCAAACCTGCTCTAACGATTATTAATATGCCCTCAGAACCATTACCGTCACCGGTGTGTTATCAATTTCTGTGTTTGGTAAGCATAAGATACCAGCTGTTTATGTTTTCAAATTTAATTTTTTGAAGCACCCGTTGTTTGTATTTTAATTAATAAAACTAAAACGAGTTACGCGTTTTCCTCGGTTATCTCGTTTTACTGTGAAAATATTTTCTTATATTAGGTTTTCAATAAAATTTTATAAAATGATTCAGCAACAACGTCAACGCATTGAACAAGCTGTCACTGAAATGATTAACGACATGGATAAGACACATTTGCGAAAAATGCAGGTAATTTGATCTCCCTAAATTATGGTAAATTTCGAAAATAAATTTCCAAGAATTTTTAATAAGCCGGATGGATTTTTTCTATACAGACTGATATGCACTTGTGTGCCGCTAAATGTTGTCAGGACACCAATGCCAGTGTGGACAGCGTACAACGTTGTGTTGACAGATGTTCCCAACCACTTACCATAGCCCAAAATTATGTACAACATGAATTGGGTGAATTTCAGGGCCGACTGCAGAGGTGCATAATGGTTTGTTAAATATTTTAAAAGTCAATCTGCTGTAACGACAAGTAGATATTCTATTTTTTTTTTAATTCCCTAATCTATTAGCAATGCAATGACGATATTAAAGTTAAAATGCCTGCCGTTCCTAGTGAAGATGATGTTGCCAAATTCACGGATCAATTTGAGCGATGCGCTATTAAATGTGTTGACAAACATGTTGGTTTAATACCCACCATGATGAAAACTATGAAATCGATTTTGGCTAGAGGCCCCGAGGCCATACCACACGTTTAAATGTGATTTGTTATATTCTTTCTCAATATCTTTATGCCTTTTTAAGTAAAAGTTGTTTTTTAAATAAAAACTTTAAAACAGGACTTCTGTTTCAACACGAAACAAATGTTGTTATGGTACTATTTTGTATTTGAAATTGGACGATATTTAAACAATATAATTACGCAACTTTTACTATTATATTTCTTCTTCCTTCTCAAAACAATACGTACCTGTAAAAATGAGTTTTTAAACTTTTTGTGAAATGTTTTTTATTTCAATCTAAACGTAAACATTGTATTTTTATATACTTTTAATCAAAATTTTCAAGTTTTAAAATACAAAATCTTATAATGATTGAAGATCAGCGAAAGCGCATCGAAAAAGCAGTCTCTGATATGATTCAAGATATGTACACAACCCATTTAAGGAAAATGCAATCGGATATGCATTTATGTGCTGTCAACTGTTGTGATGATACCTCTCGTCAACCAAGATTAGATAATGTGCAGTCCTGTATAGAAGATTGTTCCATACCTTTGATGAGGGCTCAGGACTATGTACAGCATGAATTGGGAATGCTACAAACAAAAATTCAAAGTTGTGTTACGGTATGTTAGCTAAAATACAAATGCTCGCAATACAAAAAATTTATTTCTTTAAGCAATGCAATGATAATGTTCGTGGCAATATACCGCTGAAGACACATGAATCAGATATTTCAAAATATCGTTATCAGTTTGAAAGCTGCACAGTCAAATGTGTGGACAAGAATTTAGAACTCATACCCAGTATGATGCGTTCAATTAAAACTGTTTTGGCCAAAGGACCCAACCATATTAAGGAGGCCTGACAACTAGGGAATTTTTACATATTTCTCATACATATTTATGTAAATATTTTCTTCGAAACTTTAAACTGTGTGTATACATATTTGATAACCTTTATAAGTATTTACCTCTTATAAGAATATTGCGATTGTGTATAAAAAGATTTCACTCTTGTAATAAATTTGAATTTCTTAAGGTTTTTTCAATTTTTATTTTGCATCACCTACAATTAGCGAAAAAGGAGTCTTTATATAAACATAATTGCATTTTATTAGAACAAAACATATTACAATAAAAAAAATAATGAAAATTCAATTTATCTTTAAAACAACAACTAAAACGATATTACAAAATTCATGATCACTTAAAATCGTACACTTGACATAGTACAAAGCCACACTTTGAGTCTTAGTACTTTTAACCTTCTAGATTTTTGCCACTTTAAGCAATTAAAATCATTCCGTTCCATTACTCTCCATTCTATGCCATTACTTATTATATTCTAGGCGGCACTTGTCTACGACTAATAATTTCTGATATTTTTGATAAAGATTTTGCGTGAAAAGTAAACAACTCTATCACTTCGCATGGTAAAAGTTATTTAACTGAAATTGTTTCAAAATGTCAACTATGAACATATAACCAAATATGTATGTGCAGCTTCTAAAGCGTACCGTGGCACGGTAGTTTAAAATCGAAGCTTTTAATTGAGTCGGTCTTTCTCTTTGGGTGTTCACCAGGGATTGTTCGATGTTTTTTTTTTCGAAAAATCTTAAAAGTTAAAAAAAAACTTGGGAAGAGCGTCCACAGTAGAGTGGCTTTTTTAAAACCGGATTGTAAATTAAATAAATAATTTTTATTTAAGCCCAGTTCCATTTCATCACGATTAATTTTTTCAAATAATTTTCCTAAATTGGAAAACAAAGAAATTGTTCTCAAATTATTAATGACATTGGAATTGGGTTTCTTTTTAATTGGAATTATTTTTGAAATTTTCTAGTCATCAGGAACCTAAGCATTATTTAAACAAAAATTAAAATAACAACTAAAAATTCAAAAGCTTTAATAGGGAACTTTTTAATTGTAAAATTTGAAATTTTATCGATTTCAACAGATTTTTTATTGTTTAGTCCTAACAAATGATACATAATATTAGGTTCATTCGAGTACTTTTTTAGTAGAGTTTAGTAACTGAGTAAATTTTTCAATTTACTCTCCCAAAATAAATTTTGTCCAAAAAGTACGCGAATGGAAATTTAGTAAAATTTATCCAACAGCTGATTGAAAATGAATGCTGTAAAAAATGTATTCCTTTGACTACTCGACTCTTTTTGTTGTTCGTACTCGGTACAGCACAATTTATTGTCTACAATTCTTACGAAAAAAAACGTAACTTGTGTTGCTTTATAAGTTTTTTCTTTTTATTTATATTGTAAATTTTTCCTGATTAAATTTGTTAAATAGTTCATTATTACTCGTTTTTGTTCCGAAGTATTCATCACTTCTACAACACTAAAGAAGTAAATAAACAATGAAACAAAATAATTTGTTTTTTCCTAAATTCTAATTAAACTGCTGTGGAAAAGGTAACTTAAGCAAAAAACACTTATTCTTGTATGCAAACGTAAATTAGTACACTTTACTGGTTTCAAATCCCTATTTACTTGTGTTTGCTTTAGTTTTCCTTGTTTTCACAAAAATTTTAACAACTCCGTAAAAATTTTTGGTTTGTTTACATTTTAAAACATATGTTTTTTTCAGCCGACTAAATTCTACTAACAAAAATTTCTTTAGCAGATTTTCCAATTGCTCAGTCATCGAACCGTCATTTTACTCTCTCAAACTGTGTTCTCATCTACTAAAATTTGTGTACTCGAACGCAGTTTAGTAAAGTTTAGGCATAATTATTGATAATTATTGGGTTCTCGAACGAAGCTATTGTTACGTTTATTACCGCAATAAACGTTATTTTGAAGGGTTCGTTTAATTATAACAATTAAATTACACAGTCTTTAATAATTTTATCAATATACAACTTTATTCGGCAATTAAAACTCAATTTACAACACTTAACACTTTTGTACACACAGATATTCACTCTTTGAAATCTCAAAGTCAACTAACTCTTCTGCGGTGGACGGCGCTTTTATATACAGATCACGGCCGCTTCTTGAAATGTCCCGAACATACGCGAAATTGCGCATCAGTTATTTCAGTCAGGCTTAGTAGTCTTGTATATGTGTTTGTGTGTATATTTGTTTACTTTTTCTTGCTGTAGAAATTGTTTTTGTTTCTACGTTGAATCGCGGTGCGGGGAATTTCTGCTACGCAATTTGTTTTTGCTTTATGTTTATGATATTGCGTATTTGTACATTTGTACAATAGGTCATTTCACACATCTTTGACCATTACTTTGTAACAATATTATCTATTATTTATTTATTAAATTTCATCTACAGAAATTATATTCTTACAGATTACTAAAACAATTAATTGTAATATTTATATAGCCAAAGCTTGAACATATTAAAAATGACATTAAAATTTAAGGGGGGAGTGAAACTATTACATATATGTAAGCATATTGCAATTGATTCATTCTTTGCATAGTTAGTTCTTCAAACACTTCAAACATACGATTATATCTAAGATATCTAGGACGGCGATATAAAGCAAAATAGTTTTTTATTTCTGGGCAGTCAATGTTATCAGACCAATAATAATGAAGAACAAGTTCTACGGTCGGATAACGATTGAAGGCCTAATAACTTTCTTCTTGATTCATAAGAATGTAGTTCATAGGGCCAATTTAACTTTAAAGCAGTCTTATTAAAGATTTTTTGAATGCGTTCAATGCGTTGAGATGGTCCCAAATGATAGGGATTCCAGACGATAGAACAATACTCCAAAATACTGCGAACTAAAGATATGTACAAAGATTTAAGCGTATAAGCATCCTTGAAGTCTTTAGAATTTCTTCTAATGAACCCGAGCATGCTATAAGCTCTAGAAACGATATAATCTATATGATTGGAAAAACTTAATTTTGTGTCAAGGATTATACCTAAATCTTTGACTTCAGCTACACACTTAAGCGGAAGGCCACCGATAGAGTAATTAAACTTAATTGAAGCTACAATATGAGTATATGATACTACACAACATTTTGAAATATTAAGGTGTATGTCATTATTAGAACACCACTCGAACAATTTGTGTAGATCGGTTTGTAATTTCTGACAGTCATTAAGATTTGAGATACAGGAGTACAATTTTACATCATCTGCGAATAGCAAACAATTTGAATATTGAAAGGCTAATGGTAAATCATTGATAAAAATAATAAATAGTAAAGGACCAATATGCGTTCCCTGTGGAATACCAGAGTAGGAGTCTAAATCTATTGCAACTTTGATCATTTGGAGCTAAAAAACTATTGTCAAAATTGAATAAAACATTCTGATCTAAAGAAGCTGAGAAGTTATCAATTTCCAATCTATTTCTATCTAGTAAATTTCCACTATATAACTCCGAAATATATCATCAATAACCAATCCATTAACAGTTAAGTCTCCAAGTGTGGTTTTGCGTCTATGAATTATATATTTGTTTGTGACCAATAAGACCTGGTTTAATATTTTCGAGATATTTATTACAATTTTGTAGATGTCCTCTACTAACCCGCTCCCTTATAAAAATATATACCAGTTGATTTTGGACAGAAATTAGTCTGTACTGGTCATTATGTCTGTCTTAAGTCCTCTTTAAATTTTCCTTAATTCTTTTTCACAATTGTGTTTAATTTTGAATAATTTTTTAACAAAATCGGAAGTGTTACATCTTTTTGAATTTATTTCTACTCTTTGATAATGAATATATTACTATAAGAATCAATTTCAGTGTTCATTAAATTTCTTACAAAGAGGAGGAAAATTTTATAATGTCTTTATCATCAAATCGTGTTTGAAGTCCAATTATTATTTTTGAAGGTTGAATATGAAATTAGTTGATTTAAAATAAAATCAAAGTAGGCAAATTTTCAATATTATAATTTAGGTTAATAAGATCAATATTATTGGAGCTCAAAAGGAAAAGAAGGTATAGCATTACAGAGTCTTACAAAGGAATGTGAATGAATACTTAGCCAATTAGAAAATGTGTTACCATCAAGGTTGTTTAAATTATCACCACATGAGATATTTTTTGAATTAAAATCACCACCAATAATTAAACTACAAAATTTGTAGAAAAATGATCAATGCTTGATAAACCCTTTTCGAATTGAGTTCGATTAAAGTTACAAGGAATGTAAATAGATCCCAGCAAACATTTTTGAGTTAAATTGTTTACTGTAATACGTATTTTAATAAAAAGATTTGGGAAGAAAAAGTGAAGAACTATAATTTTCGAGAATAAATAATTCTTTTTAATGCCAATCCCTACCTCTTGTGTTTTGAGGCCCATAATAAAGAAATAAATTTATAAATGCACCTTCTGGTTTGATTTCAAATGTGTTTCCTGATTGAGAGCAAAATCAATATTAATTGGAATTGAGTAAATTTAACAAATCTATTTTTCTACTTGTTTCCTCCATAAGAGATCTAACATTAAAAGTTCTCAATTCAAAGATCTAAATTTTTAATACCTTACGAACAATATGCTGATAACACTTCCTGAAATAGACTTTTACATTTGGCTATGCTCTGAGATTTCGGCATTGATTTAAAATTTCTCATTAAATTTATAATTCTAATTTCTAATTAGTCCGGTTCACATAAAACCTTAGCTATTTTTAAGAACTCATTAACCAAGTTAAGTTTATTATAAGAGTTTTAAATAAAATGATTTGCAAAAGATCGGTTGGGGTTATAAAATTTGAATAAATAGCAAAAGAAACATTATTAGAAACCTGATTTTTCCTTTTTGAGGTTCAAATATTTTTTAAAGGAAGGGCAAATACGCCAGCTAGACATATGACCAAATTTTTGGCAACGGAAACAGAAACGGAATTGAACAATTTTTTGGTTCCTTTTTGGCTTATTCCATGTAACTATTTGATTCAAAATAAACTGAATACAAGTTAAAGCGCTTAAACGGTCACAATGATTCAAGGTAACTAAAAAAAGGCCTGTCTCTAAGTTGTTTTTCTTTGAAAAAGAAAATGAGCTATAAGCAAATATTGCAAAAAAAAAATCGCAGAACAATCGATAGTCTTTTTTTTTTGGTAAAATGTTTATTTTTTCAAGAATTTTTCATTATCTAAACATTTAGCCTAAATCCGTATATTAAACGAACGCCAGATCGGTCCAAAATATGGCCGCTTTCCGTGAAACTCTGCAAAGAACCTGATACAAAAAATCGGGTTAAAATTTAAACATTTTATGGTTATCAATATATCATTTAACCGTTTAAAATTGCCGTTTCTGATATTCCACAGATTAACGAGACTTATTTCATGACGTTCAAGAAAATTATATATTTTCTTCTGCTCATAAGCTATAGTATTTAGTTTTAGGTAGATGTAGTTATTTTTTCAACATTTTTTTTAAAAGATTTTCACACCAACAAATTTTTCCAATACTTATTTGAATTTGTCGAATTAATAATAAAAGGCGCCGAAATTATTGTAAACAAAAATGGCGAATCAGCATATAGTGAGACAAAAAGTAAACAAATTTTGGCAACAGGAAAGTACATCAGCTACAAAACATTTGCCTAGTGACTTGATGAAACTCCTTTTTCACCTTTTGTGAAACTTTTAACAATTAATGTTAATTTTATAGAAAAGTCAAATACAAAAATTAAAAACTTAAAATACAGAAAGTTTAGAATTTGTTTAGAAATTTCTAAAAAGATGAAAGATAATAATTATTTGAGTTATCTAAAGGAAATGCTATTGGTAGGTTAGGTTCAGTCGAGAAGGCAGTTATGGGCATCATGCCCGCATACCTGCACTTAATTCACTGGTGTGGAAGCTTGCTATGCAGGATATATTAAATGCATATACCAGGTATGCACTGGGTCAAGTTAAATATATTCTGAACAAAATTCAAACACAAGATCATCCAGCAGAGAAAGAATCTAAACAAAAAATCTTCCCGAATCAATTTCAGGGCAGACTAAACAAGTAAACTCATCAGCACAGCTGAGTGATTTTTTTTAAACTGATTGGATGTCAAACATTTTGTATATATAGAAATAGGCATCTGCAAAGAAGCCGGAAATACTTTTTATTTGCCGTGAGTCTACGTGATATATTTCTTGATTCCTTGTATTCAAGTTTATATCAATTGTAAACCCTGTGTTAATAAGAATTAATTTCAACAATGTTTTTTGTTGCTATGCCCCTTAATGAGCTCAATATGTGTGCAAAGTTTCAGAAAAATCGGCCCAGTGCAAGTTCCTCAAAATTATAACTTTTTTATGGGCGTGGCCCTGCCCACTTGTCTAATCACGAAATTATATAGTTATGACAGTTTAATATGTGTGCACACTTTATAAAAAATCGGCCCAGTGCAAGTAGCTCAAAATTATAACTTAACAACTGAAGTTGGCTAAAATTAAGTTTCGCGAAGCCGACCAAATTGAAAATCAGTACTACTAATTTGGTCGCATTCGCGATATTATCACTGACATTATATCATCCAACGCGCACGCGAAGACTATTTTGATAGATATATGGGGAAAAGAAAAGGGCTGTTTTAAGGGTTTTCCCGGTAATTATTGGAGTTTTTCACACCGTTTAAACCTTCCCTAGACCTCCACGAACATTTCAAGACCAACATAAGATAAATCCGTTCAACAGTTCTCGAATTTTAGCGAGACTAACGAACAGCACTTGATTTTTATATACATATATAGATAGATAGAAGATAGATAATCACTAAGAAACTTAAATATTAGAACAAACCAGAAATTCACCAAATATTCAAAAAGTTACCAAACTAAGCCACAACTTAAAAAAAAAATTTATTACAGATCATTACTTGGGGAAAAAACAAAAATTCACCACAAGAGCAGAAAATCATAATGACCAAAAAACTACCATACATGTCAAATAAAAAATTTCAACAAAAGCAAATAATTTAAAAATAAAAACCGAAAATTTAAGCGAAAGATCGGGTATTCACCAAAGACGTCTGTAATCCTGTATGTTAACGACTTCTAAGCTGTATTTTTCATTTTTAAAATTACAAAACTTACAAATATAGTTGTAAATAAAGAGAATTCTGCTTATAAGGAACTGCATTTTAGCGCCCCCTGCATTATGTCCAGTGAATTATAACCCCTTCTCAAATTTAAAATTGCGAGCATAAATTTTATAATAAATAAAGTTTTTCACCGAAATATAATGCAACAGTTTGAATTTTAATCAAATTGGAACCTCCGGGCTTAGGCCCCGCCCCGTTTACATTGTGCTAGTTTTCTTACTACACATCCGAGTTTATATGGGAGAGAGAGAGAGAGAAAGGCGAGAAGAATGCAAAGAGGTACAGACTTTCATGTATGTACTTGAAGTTCATTTTGTTGTCTCTCCGTAACTTTATACAAAAATAATTTAAAAGTTAACAAAAGTTCAAACGAGAATTGCAGATAATGGTTGCAAGAAAACTTGCATAATGCAACCGCGTACATTCTAACCTATATTTAATATGACTGATTAGCTTTTAATACCCTTATCAACTGTAGCTACTTTGAAAAGTGTATTTTTTGACAATTTTTAAAACAATAATTTAAATAAAAAATTCAATTATTATCAAAATGACTGACGAACGTCCTGTGTATAAAAATCATAATGTCGATATAAATATTCTTCTATTGGTACTTGCAGCCAAAGTCATAATAATAGGAATTTGTCTTTGGTTTATGAGAGTTGATGATGCCAAACGAAGTCAGCTTTGTCAAAATAATTTAAGAATTTGCAAGAAACAGCCAGGTAAGAAATTTGTTATACACACACATATATATATGTATGCTTCAGATCGATAGACATAATTGATTTTCTTTGTTCTCAGAAAAGCCAAAGCCGCCTGCTGAACTTCGCACCGATAACTAATTGAATTGCAGTATTAACATCTAATAAATCGTTCAAACAACAACACAATAAATGGAGCAGGCAGAATTTGATTGGTCGTTAATTGTTATGCTGTTGGTATTGAAACTGATATTAATTGCCGCTGTTTTATTTGGAATTTACAAATACTTGTGTCAACCAAATGCAACAACTCAATAGTTATATTAATAAACATATGTAAGTGCGAGCTGTACAGAAAGTTTTAACATGTTAAAACAACTTTTTGTGATTAGGGCCTGATAGCGATTGAAGGAAAAGTTTTGTTTGTTTTTAAGAAGAAGATAATGTTCTATAGTCTGATAGGTCCATTGCAAATACGTATTTGTTGGCGAGATGTTGAAAAGCAAAACTTGCTCACTGGCGTTTTTTTTTTGATATTTAGCGAAGGACTTTAAGGGAATTTGCCTTTTATAAAGAAGTCTTCTATAGTACGCTGTTGACAGGACGCTGTTGACAGGATATAAGCGTTAGGTTTGTTTTTTTTTCAGTGTAGTTATCTCAAATCCATCATTTATTATTCAGTGAGTTACTCTGTTAATTTCAGGTTTGGAAGCGAAGCCTAATTTGTGGCGATAACTCGTGGATATGGCAGACTTAATTATGTGGCTACGCGCCACAAAGTAAACCTCATAATGGAAATACTGATCGATTAAATTTCCCACAGGAGTGATACGAATTGACCCTTCTACTTTTTTTCTTACAGGGGCTTTTTGAAGTGCCAAGACTATGCCGCGATATAATTCGGCAGGCGAATTATGTTATTCGATATCGATGGAAATTTCAATAGAATTCAAACTGAATTTACGATCGATATCAAATGCCGTAATATGCACTTAGTTCATCTCTGAAACAGGGTCATACAAAATTTGAGCTCTTGGATATACGCCATCGCGCGTTTACGCGACGGGCTTGTGAACGATGTCATATTAAAAATTTTCTCCATGACTCTACGCCACGGCCGTTAAGAGATATCACACAATCCTTTACTACTCTAGAACTTACCTCCCACGTAAGTGAAGGTAGGACAGAATGCTAATGGTATTTCGAAACCACGAAACAGAGTAAGATAATACCCGGAACTATATTGACCGTAATTTTTGCGATGAGGCCTTCTTAGTCTAACGTTTAAAATATACATACATATATTTTTCATATTAAAGCTTTCATTACATATAAAACTAGCTTTTGATATCATTTTTACCTTTAATGTTTGATTTTCTTTTCATTCGACAGTTTCACTTCAAAAAGGTGCATAACTACAAGTTCTTTGTTTTATTAATTTAATGTATTTTGGTGCACGTATGCTTAAATAAAATTTCTTAAATATCCTTAAATTTTGTATTTAATTTTATGTTCTTGTTTAACTTTAAGAATTATTGTTATCATTACTTTCATCATTGATAACAGTGACGAAAAGAAAAATTATTAATCGTTTAAGATATTTTATACATAATTCTTGTTTATGCCAATCATTGGTTTGTAAGCTCAATATAGTACGTATGTATATTCGTGTGGCAAGGAATCCTGGAAATCTTTGCAGAAAACCATAAACCAAAATTAATTACAGCCAAATACCTTCAAATTACATTTAATGTTCCTGTTGGTTTAGTGGCAATGGATCTAATGTTTTTGGTGCTCTTTCTTTTAATGTTATTTTTTGCTATTCTGTAGGCTTTTTCTGTTGTCTATTTTCACTGTCGCTAAAAAAGAAATATTTGCTTTAGGAAGCTTAAGGATGTTTGATGTAAAAATCATTTAATTTTAAAGTCGTGCTTATAAAAATATATGAGAGTGTCAGAATTACTAAAATGTAAAGTCTTTTAAAGGAAGGCGTTAACTTTTAGTACTTAATTTCATCATCACACCACGGCACATTTTGTGAGATTATCGCCAAATATATTTTTGCTAACCTAATTTAAAGTTAAACAGTTTTTTCATTTGAAAGTCCATTGAATTGTATTCAAAATAGTTTAATTAGTCTTAAAGATAATTGAATTTAAATGCTCGCCCTGTTCGTTGATGCAGGTGCGGCATCATAGCAAGAAGTTCTTTATTACTGGCTACAAAATCGAGGCTGGAATTCCAGCTATTGTGGCTCGAATTGATGTTTTAGGTCATACACATTTGTAGGTTCGCGATTTGTACACTTGCTGTTTACAATAACCCCACAAGAAAAAGTCCGGTGGAGTTAGGTCAAGCGACCTGGGGGGTCAACAGAAGGTTGAGTTTCTTGAAATGAGCCTCTTAGGAAATTTTCTACGTAATTCGACCATAACCGGCTGGGCTATGTGCCCAGTTACAGTATCTTATTGAAACCTCGGATAGAAAAATTCTTTTTGTATGGTCAAGTAACGGTCGGCACGCACTTTATATTCACGAATTGGCAAGGCTGCTGCATTAACTTTATTAGCCATTTGAATTTTGTAAGGAAATAAGTTCAATCCTTATGAATTGGTGTCTGCATTTGAGCAGATAATCTCCTTGTTGAAACACTGGGGTTGCTTTGTATGGCAGAAGCTACGGCAGCAATAGGCTTTTCTGTTCGAACCGAACGTTTTGGATTATAAGTTTTTCTAGCGCATGTTCCATACTCTCTAAAATTTTTCAGTAGTCTCATAATGGTCCATATATTTGAAGGATCGCCGCCAAATGTACGCCTATATTCTCTTTGAACCCAAACTACAGGCTCCAATGCATAGTAGCTGCGGATAATCCAGATTCTTTTGTCTGTGTTTTCCATTTTTATTAAATCTAAGGATCAATCTATAAAAACCAAAAAAAAAAAAAAAAAACAAATAATACATATGCAATGAACGCATAAATAATATCGATATTATAAAACTACCGCCTTCTCGTGAAATGTTTATGTGAACAAAAAGTTAAAACTGTTTATGTTAATTTTTTTATCCTATAACATTCATTAATTTAAGAATTGCTTAACTTTGCTTTTCCTTAGTAGCGTTAGCATATATGTATGTACTTTTTTTTGCTTGGTATCCAAGTAATTTGTGCTTAAATCATAATATTTTAATTAAGCTGTTTCTGTAACACGAAACTCGTCCAAAAAACAACACAATATTTGTTTATTCTTAATTTCTATACAATTTCTCTAGACGAATCACTCGCTTGTGTTACTCCTTAGATATGTCACACACAGAAATTAATTTTGGTTTTCACACATGCTCCTTAATTTCGCAATTAAAAGTTTTAAGGTATCAAAGCCCTAATCGAGCTCAATTAATAAGTTGATCAATTAGTACTTAATTACAACATAAATTGCAATTATGGTGAAGTGTGTTTTGTGAGTAGAAAATTCTGTAAAACGAACACATTAAACGTAATAAACCACTAACTAGACCTGGCAATTTGCATCAACATTACCTCGAATATACAAATGGGACAACAAATTTTATTGTTGCCAATTTAGATATTGTGGTATTTGGAAATTTTGTGGTAAAAACGCATGACACATGATTGCAAGCTTTTTCAAATATCATTGTCGGGTTATGAAAACATTTTCAGCTACCAAATGCTAATCGAGTAAGCTAAATTGCACACGTGTGAACAGCAAATTGTATAACTTAATTTGAAATTTAATTGCCTGAATTGAGGCGGATATGTGAACCAGAAAGTATCAGAAGCATTAAAATGTCTACACAATTTCCAATTATGCATAAAAAAATGTTTAAATATAATGTAGGCATAACTTAAAGATAATTTCAATGCGGGTTTCCGAATTAAGTTAATTTACATATATGTCGCGAATTTGTAAACTAGTTTTGATGTTTTTTCATTTAAGTTCTCTTATAGTCCTTTAATTTTTTTAATCTGGTGCATATTGAGTTACAATAATGTGAGATTCATTCAAAATTGATTTTCAAAAGCGACTAAAATCAATCGTTGCATTTCTGAATAGAATAAATTTCTTCTATTCTACTCGTATTGTTTTAAAGATTATTTTTTTTAATTGGTAATGTGATTTTCCGAGAGGTTGATTTAATACTAAAGATACATAATTTTCATAGTGTATGAAAGAACTCAAAGTACTCGTATATATGAAATATAAATTTTCAAATGACTGCCAAATACTCTAAAATGTATTTAAGTCAAGTAGATATTCGGTTTTAGCGGAGTATTTAATTCCGCTGGAAATCTTAGAGAGCCTCAAGCGATCCCAAGTAATATCGCGTTATATCTTGCCGATCCGAAAAACGTTGTAGAACATCTTAGCTTTTCATTTTCGTTTATACCTAGTTTGCAATTAAAATTTAGAATTAATAGTCTTAAAAGCATTTCAATTCATATGTGCGTAGTTAGTTCTAAGTACTTTCTCATTACTCATTAGCAGTTTTTTCATTATCCTTAGCCCCAATTTTTTCAAACAAATGCATTATATGAGCTTTTCTTTCAAATATGCTATATTGGTATAATCTAAACGTACTTATGCTTGGTTTCATATGAATAGCGTAATGTTTTTCTTACTTGAGTTGTGAACTTATTTCCTGTGTTTCCCTTAATTACTACTTAACAATTATGTGTAAGAGTGGTGCTTAACTTAATTGCAATAAAAAAGAATTTGTACAGACAGATTAGAATAGAAGCTTGAAAAAGCTCAGAAGCTAGACGAATACTATAAAGTCACTACTACCATAAGAGCCAAAGGAACACACCCAATGGACAACGAATATATGTGATTACACAATTTAAAACAAATAATTTATTAGACGGATAACTTTATGTCATAAGTGTTTACATATGAAAGAGAATCGACCAGGGTAGACTAAACAGGTAAACACACCAGCGCTGCTGAGTGCTTTGATTGAATGTATTGGATGTCAATTTCCATATAAAAATAAATGTGTCGCCATTTCCGGTAAATTTTTTTACATTGGCAAGGTAGCCGGAATTTGCCTTGGCATCGACAATCTTAAAATGAGTAATTTGAAATAGGAATATTTAACCAAGGCATATTTAACTAGGTGACATTGCTACGACAACAAATACAAGAATACAACAACAGCAGGCAGTTTTGTTTGTGTAAAACCCAATATTGCTGTCAAAAATACACATAATATTAAGAGAAAAAAAGTTGAATAAATTTTGTTTGGTACAATTGCAAAAAATTAGAACACAAACTGATAATTTATTTTTTGTTTTTACTTCATTTAATTATTTTAATTTATTTATACACAAACTATAAAAACACTAAGGCACTTGAATCAATGAGACTTGAATGTAAATAAATTTTTTGCTTATTCGTAAACAAAACAAAATAGTTTGACATTAAAATTGGGTAAACAAAGGAAAACGAAAATTTAAGCAAACATTTGTCACCCTGCAGTAGTAATGCCACCTGGTTAAATATGCCTTGATTTAACCATTGAGTAGTGAGGTGAAAAACATTTACATTAGTGGTGAGGTTGGTCCATAGGACATTGCTAATTAATTGTTAAAAAAAAAACACTAAACATCGCACTGTCTTCTTTTAAGACTATTATCAAATCTATACTTGTTCTATTTAAAAGTAAAACAAGAAATTTTAAATTGTTATTTAAAAACAAAAGTTTCTTTCATATTTTTTAGGACATTTCATTTGGAAATAATTTGTTTCAAAAACCGAACAAAATTAGTACTTTTTTTATAATTAAATAAATATATATTTTTAAAATTAAATCCAATAAACAAATAACAGTGTAGTGTACCTAACAAGTCTACACTGCAAACTCACACAAATAACATAAACATAAGCAGTAATAAATTGAGTGACTTTAGTTTGAGTAAAAATAATTGTTTACTTAAACTAATTATATTATTGGTCAATTAATAACAGTAATTCTACACCCTTTTCCATAGTAATGAATAACATGTAAAATAAGCAGAATAAGGAAAACATTATATTTTATATAAGTAGAATAAGTAAGAAAGGCTAAAACCGAATTTGTAAAATTTGTATATAAAGGGTGGAAAACCCAAAATAAAACAGACTTCTATTTTACTAGCTGAATTGGCATCAACTGCCTTAGTTTTTATTAAAGAAGCTCTCGTGCCCTTAGGAAAGTAAGATCGGCGCTCAACCACTTGCCCTTACGAAAGTAAGATCGGCAAGACTTAGCGCTACTAGCGGCGTACATACGCCAGTGGCAAACCATTAGCTAGGTAGGGTTCCTCAAATTATTGTCTTCCTCAAACCCTCAAACACTACAACAGTAAATTCTTAAATATCTGCAAGGCCGCTATTGATAATATTTTGCAAAACATTTTTTGATTTACTAAGTCTTTGGTTTGGTTTTCGTTGTATTAAAATTTAAAATCTAAAAGTGCCAAAAATAAAAGAAGAAATAAATCCGCATTATTTGGAACATTTATATATATTTATGATGATTATGATATAAGCCTTCTGCATAGAGTGCAAAAGTGAACCGTTTTTCTAATATAACTTTCTTTTGTTACGGTTCAGATTTCCTACGTTATTGACCGTCTGAAATTGAGTAATTGATAATGTTTCTAATATTCTCTGCATACACATTCACAGCTCCAAAGTGATATACAAATTTGTGAGCATTTCTCTGACGTGGGGCTGTAATAAATCTCTTGACTACTTGTATTATTAAACCAAATTTAGGCATTAGCTTCAGCTATATATAAATATATCTTAAATATAAAGCACAATACGAACTTTTTGAACATTTTAGGTAATTGTTCTGAAGCTGAGTCATCTCTGCAGTGAACATATCCAGTTTTAGGCAGAATCTCTACTAAAATCGTCTCCTTTTTCATTATATAACCAAGCGCTAATAATTCTTTCAAAACTTCTTTCAGATGCTCGCACAAAAGTCGGTGGATGATTATTACTTATGTCTGAAATTGTTAAAAACAAATAACACACTTGGTGATGTTAGTCTAGGAGATCATACCTGAAAATTAAAATCGGTGTAACTAAAAGATTAAAAATAAAGACAACTGATCGCATCGGTAAATGAAACAAGACTGCTTGACTTGAAGCTACTAAGAAGATCAGAGACTTTGTTAGGCGTGAGAAAGTTTTAAAGCAGTTCTATTGTTTTTAGCTGGTCCAACAGACAAACGTCAACACTTAAGAGCTAAGTTAGATCTCCGCAGTGGTTCGCTCTATACCGCCAAGTGATTCTTCGTTGCTTATTGTACGACGTTCGTGCAAATACGAATCATATAGCTGCGAAACCGATCTAATGTTAATTGAATAACTCGTTTGGACTCACGATTGGGTCGACCGTAAAATTGACGGTAATATTGCATAACTGAACCACTGTTTTTGTAATGAATTTGAACAACTGCCCACAACCTGTTTACTTATTTAATAAATTAACTTTAATTAATTAATACAAATACTTTGGATATTATTTTCGAGAAAAGGAAATGAAGGAAAAACCTGGAGAACTTTAACTCACAACGAAAACTCAACACATAAAATAGCAAACTTTCTCAAGAGATGCAACATTCAAAAATAACTTAGGACGAATATTACAGACCAACAGAAATAACGACAACCAGCTAGATAAAAAGGATATGCAATAAAATCAAGATTTCGCAAATATGTAAGAGACTATAAGAAGAGGATATGTTATACCGGCTCGACACCAGAATCTAACTTCGCCAACCATATGTTTAACATGAAACGTAATCCTGATCATATTAGGAAAAGAAAACAACTACTACACATACAGCGCAAAGGACGACGACTGGACGTCCTAGAAATATACAAACAAAAGACATTTGACAGACGCCTCATAAAAGAACAAACAAATATAATAATTCATAACCCATTAAGGACTGTACTTCTGTAAAATAGTAACCACAAACGTCTAATAATCTATACAAACACACCCGACCTCTTACCTGGACCCAATTACAGATAGCTACGTGATAAATGAAAGAAAGAGAAAAAAACCACCTTCCATCGCCAAATACCAATTCTTATTCAATAAAAAGCAATACTACATTAATCATTAACGCCCACCAATCCTTACAAAAACACCCGACCTATGAGCTTAACAGATGCCTACGTGATAAAAGAGGTTCTCCTGCTACCAGCTCATATGACAAACAAAAATAAAACACCAAGGAAGTAATGCAAACTTCTCAGAACGAAAAAAGATACTAAAGATGGCACTTAACCGAAATCGGTTTGTCTCCAAAGCCAAACTTGACAAGGGATGCCGGTAATTCATTCTAAAAATCTAAATACTTTGTAAGTAATATTTATTAACATAAATTTGTTTTTTTTTCAATTTTAAGCTCTTCAAAAACTTAACTAGATACCAAAGCCCAAACACCTCATATACCGAGCCAAAATAATTTAAATAATAGAAAAATGTTATATACAGAAAATATTTTGTTCGTCTACTGCCAAGCGGTTCTTCGTAAATAATTTGTAATAGGCTTTTATATTAAGGTATCTGTAAGTTACCAAGTCTACCCGCACTCTTTTCTAAATAAGGTTTATCGCAATATAAAAACAAATTACTTTTACATCAATCTAGCATCAAGTGGAATTTGTACATGTTAAAGGTACGTGAGTATTTCAAACCTTCTAACGAAAAATTAAAGGTTGTCCATTGTTTGAGGCAATTATTATTTGCACAAAAATATAAATGTGAAAACAAAGCCAAGTTCCTATTCAAAAATTTCGATCCAAAAGAGGACTAAAAATAAAATGAGGACCAAGTTCTTTATATATACAATACTATCCCATTTCGAGGCAATTTGCTAGTTTTTTCATATTAGATAATAAGAGGTTTTGCGTCAGTTCTTATGTTTCAAGTTTCATTATTTTATGACTAAAGGAAGAAAAGTTAAGAGGGGAGTAAAAACGGCGCGAATGGTTTCGTGTAATATATACACTGTGCGCATTAGGCCTGAACTTGGCCTGGCGCAGTACCGTGCGCCTTAATAAGCAGGTGCTAAGCCATTCGCCCTAAAATTACTTGTAAAGAAAAGAAATTTACTTTTATTAACAAAGGTAATATCTGCTGTGACTATAAGAGATTTTGTTGCAACTATCATTGGAAAACGTAATTGAATCCACCTTATTATCACCTGAATGGAGTATTCTTTAGTATTTTGCACATGCAATTGGTGCACTCAAATGTAAAATAAAGAAACATTCAATTAAATTAATTAATTTTTCTTATGTTAAAGTCAAGGAATAAAATATTAAATGAATTAATGCAAATTATTTTCGTAATCTGCATAAAATTTAGGGTGGAATTCTAAAATTTAGGGTGAATTTCTAAACGAAAGCAGCAAATAACTTGTAGATTACTAATAAAATAAATATAAACCAAGCATTCCTTCTCATTTAAATTTACATGAAGTCATAGACATGGAATACATAAACATCCAACTCTTGCTTTCGGCATTTAAGTTGTACCTCTACGCATATTTCTCTATTCTCATATTTCGGTTTCTCATGTCACTATTTACATAGAGAAGAATATCTAGAGATCAGAAATTGTATAAGATTTTTTATGTGAAAAATTGAGCAACCAAATCGAGAAAATTTTCCGAAAAATCATCAGAAAATGTTAATATTATTAAAAAATCAAATATTGACTACAAATCGAAAAATCACAAATAAATTACGACCGTATGAATAAACACTTACTACAGCCATAAAAACTATTATTAAGAAAAGTTTATTCAAAACGAACAATTTTATTGTAGGTTTAAACTATGTAGACACCTGCAATTGATCTATAATAAATTGAAATGTTCATACTTTTTTTTTTATTATGTTGAAAGCAATATTCTTCCAGAAGCTAAAATCTTCCTATGTTAAATCCTTCCATTCCATTTATTATTTTATTTCTTTATTGGGTTACCATAAAATTAATAAAAAATATCAATGAAAATATAAAAATTATTTTTTTTTTTTGACTTGGGCTTTTATTTATATTTAGACAGAAGTACATCTTTAGTGGATTCCCTTATATATATGTATGTAACTATTTTGTTCGGTCGGGAATAAATATTGAAGAAGTTACAAACGGAAACAGTTCAACAAATTTTAGTACATTCCTATTAAATGAAGAGGAAAAATTACAGCAAATATTTAATCGATTGCGATAAAGTTAATGAAAATTTATTCAGTTTATATTAAGTTTAATTAAAATTTTCATTTGGTTTTCAAATATTTCATTGTGTATTTAAACGATTACATGACAGTGATACTGCACAACGACACCCTTTAGAATAGCAAATGCTTAAAGTTGCATTTAAAATGTAAAACTTTTAAGTTTCAAGAAACAAAAAAAAAAATTTTTTTTACTGTTTTATGACTCAATAAAATATGTTTGTTTCTTAGGGTTTTATAGCAAGGCAAGTTCAAATCAAATTTTAAGAGGTAAGCAAAAAGTTATGTCTACCTATTTGTTTTTGCCAACTGCTAGTAGCTCATAAGAATTCTTTTTCTTACCAGACTTTTTTCTGTTGAGTATTCCTATTAATTGTAGCACCTACACTCTGCCGCCAGCTTGCAGGCATAAAAGTATGGCATTCCGTAACTGCCAGAAGTTGTGACTTATACCTCCTCGTGGTGGCATCCGGTAACTGAATCCTGTCTCTACAAGAAGACTGGCTAAATAGTTGAGCGGCGATAAGTTAACACTATCTTCTAACAATCCCTAAACTACGGTGGAAGAGAGTGCTTGGTCTCTAGTATATTTCCAACCTAACGAGGATCACCGAGTGGCAATGAATCACGCAAAAATTGATGCTTGTTGAGAATTGTAGTCTGTTGACATCACTTCAGAGAGTACTTATCATCGTCAATGAGGAGCGATACCGACTGACGTGGATCCAATGGAAGTTCAGCATGAATAATTTGGTGGAAAGGTCGTGGGGAAGGAGTACGTCGTCAAGATTGTTTGATTTTCTTTCTATCCGCTTTTCTGGAAAACCCTTTCAAAAATTTTTTCCATCTAATTACGAAGCAAGTAAAAAAGAAAACAACAATTTGTAAACCATACGCATACATGCATGTTTTGTTTATTTTTCAACTCGAAGCTACACATACATACACATACATACATTGTCTATTATTTGTGCAAGTATTAATAGCAACTTTCAACCTTTATAAAATACTAAAGCGATTTAAAAAAGCATAGAGTGTGCGCACATCTGTGAATAAATACCTTCAAAATATGTTTTATTAAAATAGGCTGTATAATGGGTGTGTATGAAAAAAATGCATACAAAAAATCAGTGTTGAATGGCTTGGCTTCCTTATGTAACGTTTATTGCTTTATTGATTTTTCAAAAGATGTATGAACTTTTGATTCTTCCATTAATTTAAAAAGAAAAGTAGAAAAAAGTATATCTTTACTGAACTAGGCTTACATTTTAGGTTTTGCTTGCAGGTTTAGCGTTTCGACTGGTTGATGGCCCTTCTGATCGGTTTGTCTTGCCTGTTAAGGAAACGGAATGTCGTTGGTTATTTTAAACAGAAATAATTTCAATATTTATTAATATTATTTTTTGTATATTCGAGAAATAGGATTATAAGAAAATAAAAAAAGGTTTTAATTACGTAGAAATAACAAAAAGTAAGACATAAAAGGGATACGGCAAATTTAACTGCGGTAAATAGTCCTTGAAAGGTTTTTATGAATTTCTAGTATTGATAATTGCAAAAGATTAAAATTTCAAGATTTGGCAGCTTAGTTACCCATACTTAAAATTTAAGTGGTAATAACAATAATTAACTAGCTGGTTTATGGATATTTAAATTTGTATTGAAATTTTACATTACTTTCGAATTAAACGTAGCTAATCTCATATCAGCATATTTTTATTGCATTGAATATTGAAGGTGTTAAACAAAAAAAAAAAAGTAGTTGCTTCTTGGAATTTTGCTTTAGTATTTATTTGTGAAGTACATTGCTGAAGAAAATCAGCGCATTCTTGTGGAAGTTTACGAAAGTTGAATGATGAAAAATTTGAGATATTAATCGATGAAGATCAGCCATATAGTTTTCTATTGTGACATTGTTTGTCTCATGTTGCTGTACCAGTAAAAAATATTTGTCAAAAAGTGGACGGAATATTTTACCTCATCCGCCTTTTCGTTTAAACTTTGCCGCGTCTGACTACCATTCGTTTCGATAATGCAGAATAATCTACACTTTAAAGATTAGCTTGATTGCCAAGACTTACAAGATGAACAGTTACTTTGACGAAAAACCAAGCTATCTCCAGAGGATGGGCAATGATCACAATTATTATTGGTCAATATTATGATTGACATGGTAACAAAAAATTGTATTGTTTAATGACATCTTATTTTTGACATAACAAACTGCGAAAACTTTTTTGTTTAGCCACTCTAATTGAAAATGTAAATTCTAATGGGGTCATAAGAGGGTGATAGTTTTTAACGAAGTTTTCAAAAGGGTAATACTTTGTCTTTGAAAACAAATGTAACCAAATTTTTGTAGTCGCCACTGCATGAGACAACCATGCATTGCAGCATCGGATGTGTGACTTATATCGCCATACTGTTGGATCCACGTGTTATTCTTATCCATTATTATTGAAATTGAGGAAAAAACTTGGATATCTTATCCATTATGCCACGTGGTTGACCTTGTATGAATTGAAACAGTCCCGAGTATGGGGTAAAAGCTATGTTTACGAATTAAATTTTTTGTTTGGTTTTCCGTCTTAAAATTAGTCTTCGGAATTTTAAAGATACAATTTCTGAAAAGAATTTCATTTTGATGCTTGTTTTTTAATCTCCTCACGAAAGAAAAATACTCACGTTCGTTTGTTTATTTGCTCCCTTGCGAAAGAGAGCTATTTTATGATCGTCAAGATTCATTTCATGGCAAGTACGTACTACATACAAAATTATGTCTTTTAAAGAAAACAAACACTAAATGTTCAATACAGTAGTAGAATAAAATTAAAAAAAAAATGTTACAGTTTTTTTTCATTTCAATTTAATTTTCTCTCTCAAATTTTATTTTAAAATTTCTGATAGAAATTAATTTTTCATTCGTAAATTTTATTAATAAAATTCAAGAATAAAATCCTGTTCAGAATTCAGTCAGAGAACACACGGTGTTGATTATGTTGATTATCATTTCCCTTCAGCTCCTAAATAAGTTGAATTAAATTTTTTTGTTTATTTTTAATGGGCCTAGCATATTGCGCATGTTTTCAAATAGTAGTCTCGACTATTAAATGCAGAATAGTCATACGGGAATGTGATGTATAAAATATTCTCTTGAAAATGTTACTAAAGTAAAAAGTTTTTGCTCTAACTGAATTACTTTTGCTTTCAAACCTGTAGTGTTAATCCAAAGTCGCAAAAGTTAGGATCAAATACTAATCAATATTACCGTGAAATAATTTGATAAATTAAATTTACTAAATACTCGTGAAAAACTTTACTAATTTCACTAAAACATGCTATCATCTAATAATCCTCTACAACTCCATCTATATGTTGTGAATTGTGGCTCTTTTTATTCCCAGCCACAAACTTTTTTCTGTTTATTTTTCATTGTTAACCGGTATTATCTAAACCATTTGCAGGAGCTGCCATGTCCGCTTGTCTGTAGTGGTTAGCAGTAGTAAAAAAGCAATTAAAATGTTTACAGAAAAATCTATCAAACAACAATGTTACGAGTAGAAGTAAATATATCTACATATGTATATTTGCAGCACATAGTAACCGAGTAAAAACTGTTTAGGGTGGCAATAATGATGTTGTTGAATTTTATTTACACATGGTGTGGAGGAGGTATTAGGGAAATGTATGAAAAATATCATCGTGCAATGTTGCTCGTTAAGATAGGTTCCAGGAAGGCATGGATTAGCGATGTTAGATGGCTACTTGGTTTGGAAAGGAAAGAAGCCAAAGCATCAAGTAGTTCCCGAAGAACGACTTAACTGCGATCTAAAGAAGAGTGCAAGAGCGGATAAATAGAATTAGGTCAACAATATATCTAAAAAAGCGCAGGCTGCTGCAAAAACGTACCACGTTGGAGATCTTAATCGAGCGACAAAAAAGCTAACGAATTCGACAATCATTGATAGCAAACCCCTAAAAGGTAACTTGGAAAACTCAACTAGCAAACAAGAACAACTGCATCTTTGGAAAGCATTCTATAAAACCATGATCTCACAATGCTCTAAACCAACAAATACCCAGGCATACCCAAGGAGGTGCTAAAAGCCAACGCAACAACGAGTGCCAAAATATTAGCACCGATTATTAACAACGTTTGGTAGTCAGTAATGTTACTAGATGTAATCGATAAAGATGTGATTGTGAACCTGTCAAAAAAGGCGATGTAAGGTATCGTAAAAACTGAAGTCGAATATCATCCATAGCTTGATAAATAAGGTCATAGCCCAAATTATAAACAATAGACTGACCTATATACTTACTTTCATCCTCACAAAAGAAAAAACCGGCTTTCTCATACGCCAATCATGTGTCGAACATATTAATAGCTCAAGAGTGCTCATAAAGCAATCGGTATATTGGAAATCGCTCCTGTACCTGGTCTTAGTAGACTTCGAAAAGGCTTTTGACACCCTAAACCAAATAGCAATATAAAACGCATTAGAATTTAAGGGTGTACCTTGAAAGTTTATAAAACTCATCCAGGGCCTTTATGCAAAATCAGACTGCTACCTCTACGATAAACCGCTGTCAAGGTCGCGTATTATCCGCTCTGTTGTTTAACTGCATACTCGATATAGTTATGAATAAGTTAACTTGTTATAGTCGCAGAATTAGATGGGATCTCAAGAGGCAGATGGGAAGTCTTGACCATGCCGATGATATGTTTATTCCCCAATATCGTCTTGATGACGTCTCGGCTGACAACAATACATGAAACAGCAACACAGGGTAGTCTCTAAATAAACGTTGCAAATCAAAGGAAATGCGAATAGCTACAAACATCGCGCAAACTTTATGAGTGTGAGTGCGAACCAAGCTAAAACTATTCTACACAATGCCAAATCCCCACTTCTGTTTGCGAGCAAGACGTGGAATATAACACTAAACCACATACACGCCCTGCAAGTGTTAATAAACAGATGTCTCATAAATATTCACCATACACTAACGCAAATAGAATTGGATCGATCACACACTACGCAAACAACCAACAGTTAACTGAATTCCCCAAGGTGGCCGCGGAGGTGGAAGACCAGCTCACACTTAGAAAAGACAAATAGAATACGAACTATTTCAGTTTTCATTTACACTAGAATGAAATGAAGCGTCATGCTTTATATCAAGTACACTGGCAGAATCTTTATACGGCGCAATGCTCTATGTAAGAGTTAAAGAAATAAATATATATTTGCGAAAGTTCGAGTTTTTATCGACGCTCTTGAGTTCTCCTGCACACATTCACGCCGCAAAACAACATGGGTACTATTGACTGCCATAATCGATCTGCCCTTATTGGAAACTCCTTTAGAAGCTGGCAAGCAACCAAAATGTTGCACCATACTTTGTAGGCGAATGTTTTGCTTTTCTTTCTATTCCTGCTTATCGGTAAGTTTGGTGTTTTGCTGGGAAATAAATAAAAACTAATAATAGAATATAAATTGGAATTTCTAAAAGGGGACAAAAGTTAAATCTTATAAAACCACACACCGACATACAATAAAAGTTTTTTATATAGTGCAGATTATTCACAAAAATACTGAAAACATTTAGTAAAGCCACATAATTGAAACTGAAAATGTAGTATTTGAAATGGATCAATAGTTATTAGTACTAAGGACTTTATAACATTTGATTGCAAATATTGTAATAATTCAATATAATAAATTTAACAGAAATTTTTTATATGAAAACTAAATTGTAAAATAATTTCGATTAAATATTGGAAAATGTTTTCTTACTGCCTCTCTTCTTTCTATATCTTCGTTTATATTTAAGAATCTTCCAATACCAACCTATCCCAACAGGGCAATTATACACAATTTTGTGTTGTAAAACATTTTGGTACAATATACCTTCTCTTGCAAACCAAATAATGATGTAGATTTTGGAATGCATTTCCATCATCCCTTGCCTAATTTGGTTTGGAGACAAGCCGGATTCGGTTAAGTACCATTTTCAGTGTCATTTTTCGTTCTGAAAAGCTTAAATCAATTCCTAGGTGTTTAATTGTTTGTCAAGTGAGAGTGGTAGCAGAAGAATTTCTTTTATCACGTAGGTAGGTGTGAATAGGTAAGGATTAGTGTTCATTAGTGATTACTGTTTTATTGCTTTTTATTGCGTCAACTTTTGTGTTTGCGGTCGACAGGTAAATGTTAGAGGCAGTTCTTTTCTTTCTTTCATTTTTCACGTAGCTATATGTAATAGGTACCAGGTATGGATTGATAGACATTTCTGGTTACTACTTTATTGCATCAGAATTGGTGTTTGGGGATTGCAAGTAAACATTGCTTTTTATTATTTATAGTGTTTTTTGTTTTGATTGTCTCGCTGCTTTGTGCATCTTGTCTACTATTATTATTGTGTGATTTTCGTTTGTTTATCTTGCGTCTGTCAAATGTGTTTTGTTTGTATATTTCCATGTTTACTAGAATGTTTATCCGTCGTTTATTTCTCTGTGTGTGTAGTAGTTGTATCGTTTTTGTAATATTCGCTGGATTACATTTGTTGTTGAACATACTATATGGTTGGCGAAGTTAGATTCTGGTGTCGAGATCTTGTTACTATTTTGCGTCATGTTTGTCCTATTTAGCTGTGTTGATATGTGCACGCCAGTTTGTATACTACCTGTTTATCTAGCTGGTGTCCTTTGTTTGTGTGGGTCTGTAAAATCCGTTGTGGATTGTTTCTTGTTTAAATTTTCAAGTGATTTTAAGAAGGCTTTTGTATTAGTATTCTGTGAAGGGGATCTCCATTTATTTTACTAAATTCTTCTCTAAAATTTGTTATTTTCTACCTAGCTACGACATTAAAATAAAATTGAAATTGAATTATAAAATGCAAGAAATTAATCGATTAATCGATTACGTTATATAAGCATGGTAAAAAAATAAACATAGGATAATTAATCCAAAATGTGACTTATACATTTTTAAATCAATAATTTCTTAGTTTCATAATAACACTCAAAAATTTGTTAAAGACGCCAGTAAGCAAAACTATTCTGTTCTTTTCACACATTTGTTAATACTCAAGCCGTTCTGTATTTTAATTTCATTAACAGCAGAATTTATTAATTTATAATAACTAGTAACTAAGAAATTAATTGATTAGCGGTACATCGATTAATAAGAAAATTTATCAAGCGTTTTATCGTATCCCTAATTAAAAGCAGAAAACTACTCATACGCACCGAGGATTACGCTGAGTTTATATTTTGATATAAAATTTATTAACATACTTACATTAATAAAGCGTGCATTGCGTATGAGTAATAAATAATTTAATATTATCCTGCGTTGATAGGAAAGAGAATTGAAGAGAGAATGCTAAATCGGTTGAAAATTATAATAAAATGATTTATAGAAAAAAGAAAAATACTACAGCGCAGTTTGACACATACTAGAATATATATCGTATTTTTGTGATATGGGAGTTAATATTTGTCTATAAAACAAATATAATAATAGAGCATATTCGTCTTGCTATTTTAAACCGTTAACTAGAAGTAAAAACACAAGTTCACTAAAAACTCGAAGGTATTTAACTCTGACGTGACGTGCATCTGGTTGATGTGAATAGAAAATTAATAACTTATTTAATAAAGCAAGAAGAATTCTAAAAATTGAATGAATAAGTATTCGCTTAAATAGCCAGTGTTTTATTAAAAATACAAATCAAAACGATCTTGTCAACAATCGATTAAAAAAGCAGTGAAATAACAAATTTAACGAGAAGGACAGCCTTGTTAACATGCTCACAATAGAAGTGATTAAGGAGGTCGATGTTGTCAATAATAGTAAAAATTTATTTCTCTAAACATATGTGTAGGTGTTGAAATGAGTTTAAGGTTTTTAATCTAATATCACCTTAAATAATTTCTTACGAGGAGGAGCATAAGCAAGATTTAACAAAATATAAAAAAATGTGTTCTTTCTAAAACATTGTTTAAATTTAAAAATAATGTAGAAGTCGTGACACATTTAAGTTTTTTTGTTAAAATCTTTCAAAAATCTGATAATTAAAAATATATTACATCTTTTAGGAATTAAGGTTTTTTGAAATCGCTAAAGAAATGGGTCCTCAATCTTCCATCCATATATAGTTCTGGTTAATATTAATTAAAAATAATCACAATTACTTTTTGTTTATTTTAAATAAATTATTTATAATGTGGCGAAGGAGCAGTTAAAATTTTTTTGTGTAACGAAAATTGCAAAAAATATTCAATGACGAACATAAACTTAACAATTTAGAGGACACCAGTTTGGCTATCACACGCTTTTGTAAATCGCAAAATCTTTAAAAGGATTCGATTTACAGAACGATTTTAATTTTTTTTTTTTGATTTTCACAAAGTTTTAATTTCTTATACACACATGCCAATATTTCCAATAAAAATGTTAAGTAGCCTGAAGATGGCAATATTCCATATTTTAACATGTAAGTCGATGACTTACGGACCCAAATGTTACATCAAATTAAAAAAAAGCTTAAAATTGTAAATACTAAGAATCAAAACCAAATTAATCAAAATCCGAAATTAAAAAAAAGAAAATTTCATAAAATTCAAAATTTTGCAAAAATTCTAAATTCTCTTTCAAAATCGAAAAACTGGAGTAAATAGAAATTTAATTGGCCAAAATTCAAAATTTAATAAATAACCGAAATTTTACCAAAAAAAATAAATTCACCACAAAAACTGAAATCTCATCAAATTTTGTTAATTCATTAAAAAGCCAAAAGTTACAACAAATCAATATATAATGAACAACGGAAATTAAAAAAAATCGATGTTAAAGAATTATAAAAAAAACAAATTTCCCCACAAATCGGATTTTTACAAAAAGTAAAGAAAAAATCACCAACAAATTTAAAAATTATAAATATTATCTAAAATTAGAATTAGTCTAGAAAAAATATAAAAAATTATAACTTGGGAATTCAACAAAATTCGAAAATTCACAAAAAATCTAATTATAGTTGTTTATTTACAAATTATTTATTTATTTACCCTAGGAATTAAATATTTTGAGACTATAGTTGGGTTTACTGAAGAATTTTTAAATATTAGTAAATTCCTAAATTGTGTTGACATTTCGGTTTTTTATGATTTTAACATATTTTGGTAATTTAAAATTTTTTTTTTTCGAATTCCCGATTTGTCGCGAAATTAGATATTTTTCGTATAATTGTGTAAGATATATTTTATTTTGAAGTTGTCATAATTTGTTTTTTGTTTTCGGCTTTTTTGTGATAAAGTTCCAAAATTTGGGAATTCTGTTTTCTGTGATGTTTTTGGTAATATGTCAGTTTTTATTAAATACTGATTTTGTAGCAGTTAAAATTTTTTATAGAATTAGAAATTTTGGCGATTTCGTAATTTTTTTGGTGCATTTTTTTTTTATTTTGTTGTTTTTTGTTATACAAATTTTTGGACTATAGTTTGGATTTGCAGCGAATTTTGATGAATTTCCAAATTAGGCGAAATTTAGTTTATTTTCAGATTAACTAAATGTTTTTTGGTGAATTTTTTAATTTTTCACTGAAATCCTTATTTATGATGAAATTTGATTTTTTTTATTTGTATAACATAGATTTAGTTAGTCCGCTTTCTAGTGAAATAAAAAAATTTGATTAAATGATAATTTTTATGGTGATATTATAAATGTGGTGAATCTGTTTCTGTTTTGTTTTATTCCAGTTTTTCAATTTAAATATTTAGGTATTAAATATTTAGGTATCCACCTAGATCGGTGCCTAACTTGGTCCCGTCATATTGAGGCAAAAATAACGTCCATAAAGCTTCGAACAAATCAACTGCATTGGCTAATAAGTCCTAACTCAACTTTGGCTTTGGAATATAAAGTCCTTTTATACAAATCCGTTATAAAGCCAATATGGTCATATGGTATTCAGCTGTGGGGTACTGCCTGTGCATCAACCATCCAGAAGTTACAGAGAAGACAGTCTAGGATTTTACGTCATATCGTATGCGCGCCCTGGTACATAAGAAATGAAAACATACATAGGGATATCAACGTTCCCACTATCCACGAAGAAATTAAAACGTACACGTAATACGTGAACAAACTAGTCGCACATCCCAACACTCTAGCACGCAATTTATTGCAATTTGACGGCCACACATTGAGCCTGGCAAGGCGGCTCTCTCTACACAATAGAAGATGGATTTTTAAGATTTGTTATTTTTAATTTAGTTATTACATTGGTAATAACTAGTAAATAATAATTTAGAAGTAAGATTTGAACACTTATTGTGAATTTTTTTTAGTAGAAAGATTCAATAAAATGAATTATAAGTATAAAAAAAAAGTTTTTCAATTTAATAATAAGTTTTCTAATCTGCAGGGACCGTAAATAACCGTTATCCATGAAAACATGAACTCAAAAACTCTTTAGGTTAGCGTCAAGGAACACCTATACTCCTATATACCAATAGATTCGTATTGAGGAGTTCTTTCAGAATATTTGGTGATCTTAAGATCACCACAATTCCACAGTTAAAACAGGTATAAAAGAACGTGTTGTGGTAGATTTTAGGGAGCCTGCGCTTGGCTGCGATCGAGGTAAGAGCTTACTATTGGTGGCGTCTACCCTTTAGAAACTTATTACCAAGATTTAGTGGAAATTTGGAAGATAAGAAATTTAGTGGCGCCCACCATTTTTCTTATTGTAAAAATTCTCTACTCCAGATAAAGGTAGGGTACCCGAGGTGTCGCCCAGGTGCCATACCTACATCTGTGTCACGTAAGAGCCCGTCTCGTCTGCGGTGAGTGAGATATTGCATCCGTGGTGTCGCCTAGAAGCAATATACTCACTGCAGGAGAGCGTGTTTCTGTCAACGGTTTTGAAACTGTACCGTGGCATACCAGCGGCTCAGTTAAGCTCTCTGTCATCTAGTGGCGAGCAAATAAGGCTCCGTGAAGTTAGTGGTGGCCAATTACGTCAAGAGAGTGGCTGTGTTGTACCTAGCATAGTATAAGACTATAAGAGACGTTAAATAAAGAGCATTTAATTATCGAAGAACGTGTTTCCTTCATCAATGGTCCAAAAATAGAAATATTCTGTGACAGAACCTCCTGGAGCGGCGAGATATACCCCAGCTGAGAAGTATCGTTACATCATAAAAACTAGAAAACTAAAAAATGTTTTACATTAATTTGTAGATGTATGTAAGTACATATGTATAAACAATACATATGTATAATCCTAAATTACATTACATCTTATGTATTAAATGCCTATATATATGAGCGACATTATCTGTATCCGCTTTGTAATTAATTCTTTGAGACATTGGTGTTTTACAAATTTTTAACATTTCCAATATGTAACGTTTCTTATAATATTTCTCAATATTTAGCAGTGGCACATTGTCAAAGTTAGGACAGTGATTCAATTCAGAACAATGGGAAGATAAAGCTATTTTATTTGAATTTCTACATCTATGGTCCGACTTATGTCCGTCTATTCTAGTTTTTAGCATATTTTTCATTGTACCAACATATACTTTACTACAATTCTCCTGATCATTACCGTTACAGGGTATTTTATAAACCACATTCGATATTTCCAATTTCTTAATTCTTTCTTTAGTTTTACTAAATAATCTATTTAAAGTATTGTAAGATTTATGAGTAATTTTGTATTTATCGTTATAGAAGATTTTTGATTTGGTGCAAAGGGTCTTAACAATAAGTTTCCAAAAAATCGAAATTTTACTAAAAATTTAAATTTACCATAAAATGGAAAGTATAGTATCGATTCGTAAAACTGGTATAAAAAATTTAATTGCTTAAAAATCAAAATTCAACACAAATCTGCAATTTTTCAAAAAAATAAAAAAACAAATCAAAATTGTCAAAAATTTAAATTTCGTGAAATCGTTATTTGAACTTCGCTACCTATAGCGATCCAGAAAATATATACTTTGTTGAGTGGAAAAGGATTAATGTAGAAATTTCAAAGGGAATGACACAATTATATGCTCCCTTATCATTCTTGTGAAGGGTATAAAAATCATAATAAGTGCGATTTTATTTTGATTTTCATAATTACCAGATAAATTCTATAGTATGACTGACGGCCAACTTTCGTTAGTATGAATTTTACTGTAAGAATAACACACATACATACGCACGTACTGTGTATATACTCATCTTGCAGTGGCTTTTTATTCTACATATACTTACATGTTTTTAATGAGAAATATTATCCACTGTATCCATGTGTTATATTGTGTCAGTTAAACATTTAAATCTATGAATGCAACATGTACACCTGTCCATTTCAAGCAAATACACTTTAATATTTATGCACACATAAAAACGCACATAGTCATGTAAAAAACAGATATATTCAGACACTAATAAGCAAATACTCATTGTACAGATTGCTAGTAACATATTACTTATCTTCTAGGTAAGGTGAGCCTAAAAATAAAATGTCACAAATATTGTCCCCAGTAATTTGCTGTGCTGATAACTTTTTTTCCAAAATATGTATCATCCCAAAATTCCCTACATTTAAGAATAATTCGTAGTACTAAACTTCGCAGTTATTTAGAAATAATCCAAATTCTAAACCATCTTTCTTCAGACTGGTAAAAATATCACATAAACCCTGGATTTACTCCATGGAGTATCTCCTGCCGTACTATTGACGGTTTGCATAACAATACAATACCACTTCGATCATGCACCACAATATTTAAATCTCTGCCAGACCGTTACTCTCACAAAGAGATCTCAGCAACAATCAATGCGGTTCGACAAGGGCAAATGCCCCAAGCTTGTCTTAAACACCCATCAACATCCTTTGCAACCTACTATGTTTTTAAAGCTTTCTAATAACCATATGCGTACTCATTTACCATAAAATACTAGTATGTTTTTATTAAATAAAAATTATAAAATTATACTCGTACAAATCGCAAATTAAATAACAAACATACACAGTACAAAGTTTTGTTTTAATTTTAATACTTAGCATACTTGTTTTTAAACTTCTTTGGAACTAAATTTGAAATTAATTCCGAAATAGTTTAAATTTAAAAACATATATTGAAGACTTAAATACTTGAGGGAATTGTTTTAATTCCATGATAAATTTATAGGTATACTATAATGGAATAGTTTTAATTCTTTTTGGAATATTAATATATACACACCGGCTTAGCATTAAAATTAAACCAAAACTTTTTACTGTGTATTTATAAAACAGAAACAAAACGTATAAAAAAATTCATTTAATAACTGATTCGGGATTTGATATTCCGACAGCAGGCTTTGATATGAATTTTTGGATCGAATTTTAGTTATCGGTTCTAAAAGCTCAGAATGTTGGCACCGCTATATCCACAACAAGAATCGCTGTTGGGTGCGCTGTATGAGCTGCAGGAATCAATGGTTCGTACTTCCTTAAAAACGATGCCAGCCAGAATGTTACACTTGGAAGATCTGTAGTGTTAACAAGATGCACAGAGCGCGTGCCATATTGGATTTATTGAAAGAAACCTTCGGTAAACAGCTACGTTTGAATAATGAACCTATTAATTGGACTCCAAGATCATGCGATTGAATACCGCTGATTTTGTTTTGTAGTGAAGCCTGTGGTCTACGCCGATACACCATAGACCAGTTATCCCCGAAATAATATTTGACATTTTCTCACTGACATACGGTCGTCATTGCGGCAAAGACTGAAAGAAATTTGGACTTCCGAATTGGACTTCCGAGGCCAGTCGAATAAAGTTAAATTCATGGTCATTGACACCATTTTATCTGTGTTTTATTTCAATTTAAAATTTCATGCTACTAAAAATCAACACTTTTTACATACATATGTTGTATGTAGTATTTTTTTGTCCAGACGTTTCGCGTTTAAGATATTATCACGCAGCATTTATAGTTAAAATTCACAAAGAAAAGAAAAACCATCAAACTTATTTTCATTTTGTTGCTATTGTGTAGTTTTTAGTCAACTACCATCTTATAACTGCGCTTAGTCTATTTTATATTAGACAGAACTTCCTGACACTTACGTTGCTTGTTTGCAGTGTGTTAAGAAATAAGCAGAGTTGTCGGAAACTTTTAAGTAATACGCCACAATGTTGTAAATATAGTGATATTTTACCAGCTTTTTAAAATTTCTTTACATATTGTTACAAAGTAATAGTCAAAGGTGTGTGAAACGACCTATTCTACAAATGTACAAATACGCAATATGATAAACATAAAGCAAAAACATATTTCGCAAGGCATATGCCTTGATATTGCGTAGCAGAAATTCCATGAACCACGATTCAGCGTAGAAACAAAAACAATTTCTACAGCAAGCAAAATGTAAACAAACGATACACACACCCAAACGCATATACAAGACTACTAAGCCAGCAACTGAAATAAATGTATGTTCGGGACATTTCAAGAAGCGGCCGTAATCCGTATATAAAGGCGCCGTCCACCGCAGAAGGCATAGTCACAGGGTAACCAGAGGTGAAGACTTTGACACATAAAAAATAAAAAACTCAGTTTATTTTACTATGGGCTCTGTTAGAAAGAGACTAATATAGTATTTTGTGACGAAATACAACAACAAATACAGGAAAACACGGCAAGAAAATCAAAATAAAAACAAAAATCTAAAAACAAAACTAAGGCTCTGAGGGAACGAGACGGATAGAGAAAAAGATCACTATACTGTCGTTTCACCTCTGTTTACTACTTTGTGGCATAGTTGACTTTGAGATTTCATAGAGTGAACATCTGTGTGTACAAAAGAAGTGTTAAGTATACAGTGTCAATTAGTACTAAAGCACAAAGTAGTAAACAGAGGTGAAACGACAGTATAGTGATCTTTTTCTCTATCCGTCTCGTTCCCTCAGAGCCTTAGTTTTGTTTTTAGATTTTTGTTTTTATTTTGATTTTCTTGCCGTGTTTTCCTGTATTTGTTGTTGTATTTCGTCACAAAATACTATATTAGTCTCTTTCTAACAGAGCCCATAGTAAAAAAACTGAGTTTTTTATTTTTTATGTGTCAAAGTCTTCACCTCTGGTTACCCTGTGACTAAAGAGTTGTATATAAGAGTGTTAAGTACCGAATAAAACTGTGTACTGATAAAATCTTAAAAGAGTGTGTATTTTCTTATTTGCAATTAAACGAACCCTTCAAAATAACGTTTATTGTGGCAATAAACGTAACAATATAGTTTGATGAACTTTTAATTATTTGGTGATATTTTTTTTTTGATACTTTCCTACTTGTGGTGAATTTTTGGTTTCTTTATGTTGGCTCAACATCGATTTTGTTAAAATATCGATGTTTTTAATAAAATATAGATTTTTTTGCGATTTTTCGGCGAAAATGTTTTAGTTAATTTAGAATTTTTTTTTAATTTATTTTTTTTTAATTTCTTTAACATCGTTTTTCATAAAATATTGTTTTTTTTTATTTATTTGCTTTCCGTAAATTTACAAAACTGTGCTGAAGTTTAAATTTTTGTGGTAAATATTCGAAATTTGGTAAATTTTGTTTTTTCTTCGCAAAATTTCGGTTTTCTATTGATTTTTGATAAAATTTATAATGTTTAAATATTTTGGAGAATTTTAAATTTTTTGGGGATTTGTTAATTTTTTTTTTTTGGGAATTTACTACTTCTGGTGCATTTTGAGCTTTTCTTTTCGTATATCTTTTAAACATTTATTTCATTAAAATTTCGACGTTTTTTAATATTGATTTTGTGTGATTTTCGGCGAAATTCCAAAATTGTGATAAAATTTTAATTTTTGCGGTATATGTTCAGAGTTTGGTGAATTTTAGAAAAAAATTTGTTTATTCCAGTTTTTTTTTGGAGTTCATGTTAATTCTCAAATGTGTGGTGAATTTTAAAATTCGAATTCCGAATTTTTTTTTAAACTTCTGTTTTTGCAGGAATTCGCTTTTGTTAAAACCAAAATTTTACGACAAAAAAAAACTAAATTCACAAAACTTGAAAAAGAAGATATTTTACGATAATTGGAGAATTCACGAAAATTCACTTAAAAACCAAACTACAGTCAACAAATTTTAAATTACAAAGATATCATAATTTTCCAAAAAAATTAAAGTTTTAAAGAAACCGCAATTTCACAAATAAAAATCGAAATTTTGCAAACTTCACCACAAATTTGAAAAGTCACCAAAAAGTCGGCAAACTAGAACTAAATTTTTTTTTTCAAAAAACTAAAATTCAATGAAAACCACAAAATTTTAATTTTCGCTAAAATTTAGTAATGCGTATAAAGTCCAAAAAATCCAAACAAACATAAAAATTCACCAAAAGTGGTGAATTTCTAAAAGAATTTATAAATCCCCCAAAAAATTTAATTAAATATTTAAATATTATAACAATTATAAATTTTTCAAAAAAACGACATTTTGAAAAAACTTTAAATTCATCACAAATTCGAAAATTTCTTACAAAATCGACAAACCGTATTAAACAATAATGTAATTGCTAAAAAAATCATAATTAAATACAAAACCGAACTTTAATCCAAAAATATCAAAACAAATCAAAGTTCGCATACAAATTTTTATTTCACCACAATTTGGCAACTTCGCCAAAAAGGCGAAAAATCAAAGTAAATCAATGTTATATTAAAAATATCGAAATGTTAACAAAATCGATGTTTAACAAACATATAAAAACCAAAATCGAAGAATTCTTAATCCTTTTTTTTAGCGTTAAAAAATTTTAAATTTAATTAAAAATCTCAATTAATCTGACTTATGAAAAACAAAATATAACTATAATTTTGGAATTCAACTTCTGATTTTAGAAAATTCAGCAATACACCAAAATTAGTTCAAATACTTTAAATTACGTAAACATCATAATACTCCAAAAAATCGGAGTTGTAAAAAACGAAACTGAATAAATTATTCGAAATGTTCACAAACTTCGAAAAACTGTAATTTAAAAATGTTATTGCTAAAAATATTTTTTTATAAAACACTTAGATATTAATAAAAAAAGAGTCACACAGTATCAACATTTTTACAATAAAAGTTTTAAATTTTAAATAAAGGCAAATAAATATATTTAAAAAATAATAATAAACTGGAAAATTCAGTAAAAAATTAAAATTTTTCACCAACAAAATTGAAATATTTAAAAATTTTACCAATAATCTAAATTAATCAGAAAACTAGCAGAAACTAAATTTCACCAAAATTAAAAAAAACACTAAAAGTTCAAACTGTAGTCAAAATTTTAAAATTACAAAAATAAAACAATTTTTCGAGAAGTTCGAAATTTACAAAACTTCACCGAAATTTAACCAAAAAATTACTAAATTTTCAAAATTTTATATTCAACGAAAATTTAAAAATTATAGGATAAATCTTAAAACTGTTATAAAATAATATAATTTCTTAAAAATCAATATACATATTATAAAACCCGAAATTTTACTAACAACACTACGAAAAACAATATTAACAAATTTTCACCACAAAATGCAAAAATGGAATAAAACAAACCGATTCAAAAATACCACAAATACCAAAACTCACCAAAACTTTGCAAAAAATAAGTATTTTATAAAAAAGTCTGCAGTTCACTAGCAGGGAAAACAAACTTCATCCTTTTTTTGAAATTTAAAGACAAAATTTATCCAAAGACTGAAATTACACCGAAAACTCTAAATTTTATAAGATATTAAAAACCAAATCCCCTGCACCGGCAAAAATCTGTAGTTTATTTTTTGTGGTTCATTCTTTTGTAAAGGGTATATAAAATTCAGCACAGCCGAATATAGCTCTCTTACTCGTTTTTATAATATAATTATTTTTAAAATTATTCAGGATGTTCTCCCAATAATAAATTTTTCAAGTAATAATATAATTTTCTACAGTTTTGAAAATAACTTTATTTTGGTAGAGAGAGAAGTTGGAAAGTTATCAGAAATTAGGTCTAGTTATGTTTACATATGCATACGTTTACAATAAATAAAACAAATGAAAAAATGTATAAGTCTAATTGACTTCCGATTAGATTTCTGCCAGAAATCTGTTCAAATATCACTAGATATTCTCTTAGATTCCTGTAAAAAATCTATTGTATCAGTCGATTAGAGTTATATTCGACATTTTTCAAATATCTGCCACGACATGTCTGTCAGAATTCGTGTTAACCACATCAAAGATATTGATTTTTTAACTGTGGAATAGTCCGATTTGTTTAATAGAAACCCGGCTTTTCGATTATTAATGTGTAAAGTTTCATAAAACATAAGAAAAAATAGATACTATACAAAATAATTATTTTAGGCAAAATAATTGGACACTTTCATTCAAGAAAACCCTTTCATAATTAGATCGCATTATATATCATTTTATGAGCTAAATTTTTAAAGCATGGCCCAAAATGAACGCAAGATTTTAGTTAAACAGATAACTCAGTTTTTAGTCCTTAGATTGTTATTTTTTATTAAAGCATAAAGTACATGGAATAGGGTTATATATGGAATGACACTGTTTTTGCTTTTAACTTTTTTGAAGAAAAAAATAATTTTATTAGCGCAGGTACCTTCTCAATGTCTGGGTGCATTGATTAATTGATAATAAATTTGTCATTTCTTTTATGGCTTATTTTGTTCGTAATACACCTATCTTTAAGAACAACAATTATAGAAAGTACAAACTTTTTACTTTGGCATAAATAATCACTGGCCTTTTTATTCTAATTTGTGAATAACAACGTTGATTAAGAAAAAAATGTTATATTGGGATGGTTTGGGTGATCAGTATGAGAACTTTGATCAAGTTTTTTCTTTTAACCTCTATGAAAACATATAAATATGCTATTTTGATCTCGATATTTAATCAATAATTACTTCACCAACAAACCTTATATAATCTATTTACTCTAAGATTGCACCTATTAATTTATTTATTTTTAAATTTTTTTAACCGTACGTATTTATGTCATATGGTATTTATGCCAATGAACCTTCTACAAATAACTAAATATTTTATTCTGTTTTAACACACCTTTTTTTTAATGTAATATTCATGTTTTAAAATAAAACAAGTACATTAACTGCATTTTTAATATTACGATATTTGCAATAACTAAAACTCCATTTATTTATATATTGGAGATATTTTGGCGATAATCGGCCAACAATTTGTCGGAGAAGTTAAAAAAGCTGGCAACACTGGTTGAAACTACTACTATCGGGCACCTTTGCAGGAACCCCAAACTTCTGATAAAAATTTCCATTTACTAAACGTACCTGGATATAAAATTTAACACCATAAATCGTTGTACAGCATTCTACACCTACTGAAGATTTACATTTCCAATGTTTAATTATATTTTGTGGTCAGTATTGCCAGACATTTAAGTGCTAAAATTTATAAACAGCACGCATTGTTCAATGAAAAGCCTTCAAAATCAACATCTTATTTCCAAAAATAAGCAAAAAAATCTTCAAACCACATTTTTATTAATTAAAAATAGAGTGTAACTTTACATCCAAACATAACGCCTCGAATCAATGTGTATATGTATGCGAAATAAATTTTCAAGCATTTAAGCGGGCTTTCAAAGTAATTAAAAATTTACAAAAAAGATAATTTTTTTAATAAGATAATTATTTGAGATGTTACTAATTATATTTCAAAGTTATTTATAGGTTATTCTATCCCACCCTCATTTTATTATGAGAATGAAAATCACTGGTTTCGTAAACCAACCCAACTTTTTAGAAAAACCTAGACCTCTTATGCCTAAAATTCTAAATTTTTCAAACCAAATGAGAAAGCTTAAAGAACCTCAGAACAAAAACATTAAAGTTAACCATGCATAGTGTGGACCATGCTTCGTAATTGGTTTGGACTATTGGAATTATTTAAAAGACATCGTAATCAAACCAACTGCTTGGAATATGGATGGGCTTCTGCAAAGTTAAAAGGGAATGTTATAATGCAAAAAACGTTTTTGGTATTGAATATTTTCTCATTTCTCTAAATTGTTCTATGGGTCGTGGTGTTTGTAAAGGTTCGCATGAGTGAGTGAGGTGTACACTAGTATTTGCAGTAGTATGTTATATCATGAACGGAAAACAACATTTTTTTCATTAATACCAAAACCTGGAAAATTTCAAACAAATAAGCTTTACCGACCTATGTCGCTATTTCCGGTTCATTTAAAAATATTCGAGAAAATGTAGGGATTTTGCAAAAGGAAACATAAATAATGCAATATTCTTCTTAACTAAGGAGTGTACGGTTCTTTCTGTGGTCATGGATAAATCATTTGCCACAGTGGTAGTCACGTATATTACACTCGAGTGAGTGAGATACCCCAAATATTTTCTTGATAATCCGAAAGCCGTGGAAAATCTGGCAGGTAAATTATATGTAGGAAATTTCCACGTTACAACGAAAATCGCACATTTATTAAGTGCAACAATCCACAAAGGGTTGCTGATTTAATTATTTCGAATTTCAGCGAAATTCGAAGAAGAAACAGAAGGGCACAAGTGTAACGATGTTGGTTATTAGATTTTGTTTCTGTGAATTAGTGCAAGAAAGAGATGAGTGTGTTTTTCTTAAAAAATCATAGATGTAGAAATATATAAACATCTTGTGAAAATAGTCACGTGCTATACAAATTTTTCATTTAAACAATAATAACTTCCATTCAAAGTATTAATTATCTTATGTCTGGAGAACTTTAATAATCTTTTTTTGATGGTTTACATAACATGTGCAATAACCAGCACAATTTTCGAAAAATAGAAAATACAGTACACCCTCGCCTTGTTAAACAAGATGGGACCGAGGCTTTTGCAAATCAGAACTTTTCGCAATATTCAGATGAAATTTTGTAATTTCAAAAATAAATTTAACGCCTTAATTTGAAGAATACATTGTTTTTCAAATACAACTACATATTTTTATTTTTTGTTCGCAATGGAGACAGCGTTAGTAAATGCAAGAAACGCGATGCGTTCTTTAACTGTTTTTCCACCATTCGTAATGTAAATTGGATTTTAAAACAAAACGAGAAATTACATTTTTTCCGTTTTTATTAATTTTAGAATTAGTTTTGTTTTTATAAATTTTATAAATTTTTCATAATTCTGTTATATGAATTTTATTTGTTTTATGAATTTTATATATTGATCCGCATCTTCAATTATAATAATTATAAAATATGTATGTAGTTCAAAAATAGGATTCAAATCGGTATCTATCACGTAAAAGCAAAACAACAACAAAAAAATGACAATTACACAAAAATCAAAGTTCCAGCAAAAAACAGAATTTCACAGAAAAAAAAGACAATTTAATTAAAAACCCGCTAAAATTTAAAAATCAAAAATATAAAAATCGTCAAGAAACGGAAAATTGCAACAAAAACAATTTTCCTTCAAAAAACGAAAATTTCAGAAATAAGTAGTCAAAACCCCAAAATGCAGCAACCATTAGAATTTCAAGAGTTTTATTTTTCCCCAAATAGGTGAACTCTATCTAAAATCCGAAATGTTATGAACACAAGTAAGAAAGCTTACTTTCGGCTGTGTCGAATATTATTTACCTTTCACAAAAGTATGAACTACAACAAATGTATTACAGACGGTGCCCGTGATTGTTTACGATCTTTAATTTTGTGCCCCAGTTTTATTCGTCTTCTTTAACATTTAAAATCTCCAAGTAATTTTAATTTCTAGGTTTTCAAGGTTGTCCATATTAAAATAAATAATTCTCTTTCTGAATAGAAAGAAAAACGAACTCATGCCTAAAAATTTAAATTACTTGATAATTAATAATATTTGTAGTTCGGAAAAAAACAATAAAAATTTAAAATCTCCTTTCGTTTAATATACAAATTTTTAATCGATTAATAGATGAGATGTTTTTTTTTAATTTCGGCTCTTTTAATTGGTTTATATCTTTTACCTTTTCTCTAAATGAATTTTTGGTAAATTCTCATTTTTTTTTTTTGGTAAATTGTTGATAATAACGGAATTTGTGAAGTCAAAGTTTTTGTGGTGAAAATTAGTCTATTATTTTCTCTTTTGGTAAATTTCAGTTTTAATGAAATATTGATTTTTTATCACAATTTTAAATTTTATTGCGAATTTTCAAATTTGTGGTCAATTTAATATGTTGGCAAAACATCGAATTTTTCGAAACTTTTTTGTAATATTCCGGTTTTTATGTTGGTTTTAGAAATTTTTAGTATTTAAGAAAAAAAAATATATATTTTGGGAGAACATATAGGTCCGTAATTTGATAAGAATTCACAATATTTTAACATTCGACAGATGGACGTCCTTAATTTCACTTCGCTACCTATAACTATCCAGAACATAAATACTTTGTTGGGTCGAAAAATAATATTGTAGAAATTACAAACGGAATGTCAAACTTATATACACCGTTTTCATTTTTGTGTATAGGATATAAAAATCAATTAAGAGTCATTTTGTATGTGATTCGACTCAAACAGCATGCGTAAGCACTACATTTAATATTATGATTACAATCGAACGGGTTTTTTTTGTTCCTTAAAATAGAAGCTGTTTAAAACTTTTACTTATCCTCATATTTCTTCTGTCCTAAGTATTAAACAAAAGGAAAAACCAACACAAAAACAGATGTTTTAAATTTCTTAAAATCAATATTACCTAATAATAAACATTAAAAACAAATAATAAAAATATAATGTAAACAAAAGATTGCAAGCATCAGTAAATGGGTAAAATATTATCCCAAAGTTAAAATATAAAGACTGCTTCAGTGAAAACGTTAAATTTTAAAGGTAGGATTGAATATAAACTTACCAAGGAAACCTTTATCAAAATTAGTCCAGTGCTTAAATTGTTTTTCATTGTTAAGATTTGGACAAGGATATATTCGTCACTGTATTAATTTTACATTGCCTTGCTTTATTAAGTATTTTTGTTCCAAAAGTAAAATTGTAATTTAGTTCTAAAACGTGTTTACTACAAAATGAATTACGGAGGAATTGTTGTTTTACTCCTGGCAATAATGCCAAAAGTTTTTTCGAGTACTGATTATTGTCGTAACTCCTACGGTAATAATGGGGTGTATATAGATAATAAATTAAACAAATATCCAACTAACTACAGAATATTGACACCAATTGGTTAGGTCTCTTAACACCCATAACACCAGCTCTTAGAGTATATATCGCCATATTGGTATAATTAAATGTAAAACAATGTCAAATGCGACATGATAAATGTCGCAATACTCCTAAATTTTCATTCGCCGAGCAAAACCTTGCCCTTGGAAGCTGCCGAAGATTAAGCTTTAATACTCTTTTTGAAGTCATTGATACTAAAATTCAGGCATAGTTCAATGAGTATATCTATTGTCTTTGGAGTTTTATAAAAAGCCGTAAGTCGTCAAATACGTAAATTCTAGCTAAATTTAAAAATATATATTTAATCAATATTTTTAAATTTCAGCCAAGCTTATGTTCGCTACCATGGTGCAAAACAAATCTACTTACATTTGCTGTGCTATCTTAAAACAACTGGCACCAATCAAAAATGTATCTCTTTGTGGTCAGTTTTGACGACAAATACTTATATAAACAAATTTAATTTTTAGCTCGCTTAAGGTTTATTAAAATACATTTTTAATTTATTACGGTTGAATATAATCAATATTGTTTGGATTTTTTAATAGACATTTCTCAGGTACATATTTGATAAAGTCTCGTACGCACAAAAATAATTCTAGTTCTACCTCAAAACGCCAGGCTTCTTAAGAGCTATTTGACAGATAGATCGTTTAAAGTAAGAGCAAAGGATAAACTTTCCAAAAATGGCAAAATCTCTGCCCTCAAGGCAGTGTACTAGATTCTTGATTTGATATACTAGAGCTGCTATTATATATCATCTGTACAACGGATATGCCAACAAGCCCAAATGCATTGCCGGCAATGCTTGTAAACCACACTGCATTTGTTAACCACTATAAGAAGGTTTCATCCGAGCAACTTCAGTCTCATATTATTGAGGTATCTAAAAAAGTGGAGAGTAAAGGTAAGTCCATCGAAATGTGCTCATAGAAAATTTTCCTTCAGAAGGCTAAATTGCTCACCAATAACAATAACAAATAGCACTGTTCCAGCGGAAACTGACTAAATGTTTGCATATCTACTTCAACCAACGCCTTATTTAGTCCCGCCATATTGAATCAAAAACAAGTAAGAGAGCTGTATTCAACGAACGATGTCCGTCTGTCCGATGTTAAAAACAACTTTCTGACGGGACTAGACAACCTGAGATCGTGAAACCTGGACCATTTGAATAGTGCGTTTCGCGCATTTTCGTTATTCAAAATCAGCAATATCTGTTCAAAATTCCCGACATACGGGGTATTTTTGTATTTTTTGTTGTTGTTGGTATTTTTACTCTTGCGGGAAGCGCTTACACATAAGCCAATTAGATTCGCATAATCTGATATAAAGTCCCTCTACAGAAATTTGATATAAAGTCCCTCTACAGAAATTATCATCTTGAGGCCCCTATATAATTTACGAACCTAAATGTTTGACCAAATTTTTAAAACTAAATTTCAAAAACCAAAACACCAAATTCCCCCAAAAGCCGAAAATTCACAAAAATTTTAAATTCCCCACAAACTTAACAAAAAATTTCTTTTTTCAAAAAATCAAAATTCAATGCATCAAATTACAAATTCCCAAAAATCAAAATTACAAATTACGAAAAATACAACATTTGGACACATTTTTCACAAAATTTTAAATTCACCAAAAATATAAAAATTTAATTGCTACAAAATTAATATTTAACAAAAAGCCGAAATTTTACCGAAAAATACCACAAAACCATATTCCAAAAGTTTTGAATTTTCCTATAAAAACTTCAATTTACCTAAAAGCTGAAAATAAAAAAAATAAAAATTACGAAAAAAAGTCAAAATAGAATAATTGAAGAAAAGCCGCGAATAACGTTGTAAAAGCCAAATTTTGCAAAACCTGGTTTTTGGCAGATTACAGTTAAAATTACTCTCTTAAATTTGTTCAAACACTAAAACATCAAAATTATTCATTTTATCACCGTCAAAACGCAATTACAATGAGTCAGTCAGTGGAAGAACGTTGTAAGTTATAAACAAAATGCTAGGAACGGAATTTATTTTATTTCTATTATTTTTGATAAACTAAAAAAGAATTAAGAAAGAGATAATCAAACCTTTTAAATACGTTTTCTTGCTCTCCTGAAAAATTATTATTTTGTCATTTGCAACGTTATTCGCGGCGATCCTTCAATTATATAAAAAATCTCTAATTTTACCACATATCGGGAATTCATAAAAAAATTTAAAAATTTACCCAAGAATTTTAAAAATATAAAAATTTATTATTTTAAAAAACAAAACCAAAATTTAAACGCATTTTAGGAATTCACGGAAATCCCGAAATTTTTTACAAATCCAAGCTATAGTCTAAAAGTGTTAAGTTACCAAAATAACAAAATTTTCCAAAAAAGCAAAGTTGCAAGAAAACCGAAGTTGCACCAAATATTTAAGTTATTTAAATTTTGCAAAATTTAATATTCACCAAAGCTTCTCAAATTCATTTCAATCGATTAAAATTCCCTACCTGTAAGGATCCAGAATATATAGCCTTTCTTGAGCCAAAAATGAATATTGTAGAAATTTAAAAACGGAGTGACAATCCTACATATATACTTTTCACTATTTATGAACGTTAAAATAACGGCCATAAAACTTAGAAACAATACGTCCTAATTTAACGTTGGCTTTGGAAAACACAGCCACGTTATACAAATTATGAAGACAAGATGGTCATACGGAATCCAAGAAGAAGTAAAAACATGTTCGTGCAAATAAATAAGCAATCTAGTAGTTCATCCCAGCACTTTTTTTCGCGTAATTTATTGCAATCTCATGGGCACCAGAGACTAAAAAAAAACAGACACATTTCGGCTGTATTTAAATTTAAATACAACCATTTAGTTATTACATTGATGATAATTAATAAATAACGTTCTTGATATGATTTTCAGACAGGCAGGTTTCATATAGATATTTGCAACGTTATGCATGAAGATGGCACTTATCCGAAACCAATTTATCTCCAAACCAAGATTGGGGACGACCGAAATTCGATCCAAATATCGATAATTATTGTAAGTAATCGATAGTTATTGTAAACATATTTTCGAAAAATTCAATAAAATAAATTTTAAATTTCAAATAAGTTGAGAATAATAAGAATATTGGATATTTTTTCCATTGTAATTCAATGTTTAATATTTATGCTCAGAGAAGTTTGTTTTGATATACAAATACAATTAGCACTCCAGACAGACCTATAAAAACTGAGAAAATACAGTTAATAGGTTTGACGAGTAAAGCATTCATACAAAAAATTTAAAACAAATAATCGGGTATGTCACAGATAATGATGGCAAGATTAATCGAAAAACGATTAATAAGCGATTATTTTGATTTTGTTGCGATAAATGATTTAACTGTATCGAAATTGCTTAATCGAATAACTGTGGATTAATAGATTATTTCCAAGTGAATGGTAACAAATACATAAACAATAGAGGTCTATAATATGCCGCTAAACAATATTTTTCTGATGTAATGCTCATATATTTAGTAGTCAGTGGAAACGGCCGTTTAGGAATATGGTATAATCAGTTTAACTGGCAGCATGAACTCTACATATTAAAAAATTACATTTCCAGGATTCATAAGCGCTATCAATGATTATGCCATAAAAAATGAAATAGTTGAAAACGTTCTTGTTGACAGTGGAGCGATGTTAAACTTCAGTTATGGTCCCACAAACGAAAAAGTCTGTAAGTCTTAAAGATAAGTTTCTTTCTCAATGCTCCAGAAACTATTATAAATCAATTTAAAACCTCTGGACAAAAAAAAAACCTCTTTTGTTTATAAACTTATTTATTATTTTTAATAAAATTATATCTATTTTTGACCATTTTTTTTAAATTAAATTTATTAAACTATTTAAGCGTGAAGGTCCTTTTTATATAAGAACTCTTTTATTCCATACTCTGTTGTACATCATCATCAGGAAATAAAATTTTTTTATAATAAACAAACACTAACAAGCTAAAATTATGTTTGTATATAAAAAAAATATTGATTCTTGATTTGATATTCCGACAGGGTGTTTTGATGTAGAGTTTTGGAACGAATTTCCGTCATCCCTTGTCAAGTTTGGTTTGGAGACAAACAGGTTTCGGCTATGTGCCATCTTCAGTGTCATTTTTCGAGAACGACAAAATTTACACTTTGTAAGAAAATTTAGATTTATTAGTAACAATTCTGAAACGATATCATGTACTTCATTTGTCTTTCCGAATTTAATTGGAAAGAGAATAATATACATGCAATAAATAAATATCTGAAAATAATTATGTAAATAACTATATGAGCATACAAAGTTGTAAATATCATAAATAGTTAACTAAAAATGTAAAAAAATTGTATACATATTTATATAGACTTAGATAAATTGTGAACAAAATCACTAACAAAATAAAAAATTTGTGAAGTTTTGACTTTTTGATGAAATTTTTATTTTTGGTGAAATTTAAAAGTTAATAAATTAAAATTTTGTGCTCTTTCGATTATTTGGTAAATGCTCCTGATAAATTTTGAAGTCTGCTGAAATTTTGATTCGTTTATATTTTTTTTTTAAATTTGTGTTACGAAGGAATTTGTACTTATTGTAGTAACAGTGATTAAATGTACGGAGTTGCTATATAATCTAGGGCCGCCATACCATATAGAGGTAGATATACCCCCTGCACCTTACGCGTAAAAAGCGGAAATCACCGAATTTTGCAATTTCGCCTAAAAATTTCAATTTTACCAATATTTTGGAAGTACACCAAAAAGTTAAAATTTCGTCAAAAATTCAAATTTTATGAAAATCCTCGAAATTTTACCAAAAATATTAAAATTCTCGTAAAAATTACAAATTCTTATAAGTCATGAAAACCATAAATTTTACCAAAAATCTAAATTAAACTGAAAATCTAAATTTTACCACTTAAATGTAATAAAAATTAAAACGTTAGCAAAAAAATTTAAAATTCATAAAAACTATAAAATTTATTAAAAATCAACAAAAAAAAAAAAAAAAAATACATAAATAAATAAAAATCATTTAAATGTATATTTCAACAAAATCCTAGAGTTTAACAAATATTGAAGTTTTATCACAATACAAAATTATGGCAAAAATTTTAAATTGCCAACAGAGAAAAGTTTACCAACATCTCGAAATACCGCAAATAGTAATGCAAAAGTTTAGTCTCATTAAACTCTGAAATTACTCCACAAATTTATGACAAATAAGGAAATTTCCAACTATGGAAACTGCACAAAAAATAACCAAAAACAAATAACATTCATTGTCACACTGCTGGATACCACCGTTTTAATTTTTTGTACACTGCGGCGCCATTTATAGTCCGTTCCTTACCATCTCTCCCTAATAACGAATTTTTGGCAAACAATTAGATAGTACTCTTTAAGCTTTTTCTTCTCGCGAAGTCGATAATACACTCATTTCGTGGAAATGGCCTTCATTCAATTGGGTCATGCGATCTAACAGTTTACGTGATCATGTGCTTTAAGATGGGGCAAATATCTGGTGAAATAAGCATGATCACTAATGTTTGCTAATGGTTCTACAATGCCGCAGTATGCAGGACAATGTCAAATTAATTAATTGGAACTTTATGGAGATTGCTAAAGGATATATATAGTTATAAGAAGTTATCACATTAGCCGCAAATATGACCTCACAGCCGCCGTAACTATGGAATGGGAAAAAATTTCCGAAAAAACTTGTTGATTATATATTTAAAGACAACAAATTTTTAATCTTACCATTTCGTTTTTTTTTTCTTATAGGCATCATTTTTTAATAAATCTATTATTTTTATTACAGTAAAAAATATTCATATTATACTGTAACTCATTTATTTCGTCAATATATCTGTGGCAGTTGATTACAGCATTAATGATATTTTGTCATTAAATTGTTACCACCAGTTTATTACTCGTATATTGATGACAGCTTGACATTATATAATAAGGTTGGTAATTTTTATCGTCGTAGCATGGATGATATTTTGTCATTACACTTGCCATAATATTGATGTCAAATTGTATCAGCGTTATAACAGGTTTTCTCTTAGTGCAGAGCAGTGAAACGAGACAAGGGAACCCTATTGTCGAATTCATATTTAAACTATTTTCTATATATAACCACGATAGCGTTATAAAATCAAATTTTATTAGTTTTGATTTTTTTATATGAGAAAAGAAATAAAAATATTCTTTGTTAAACAACTATTTATTTATTCATTATTATTCGTAATTTTTGTAGAACTTGAAAAAAATTTATTTAAATTATTGTCATATTTTTTTCAATTATATTTTTCTCGGACTGAACACAGTGAGGTAAATATCTTATTATTTCCAGTCGTGCACAAGGAGGCAGTTTTGCCACTGATATAAACAGGATCGCCCAAAATATTGTCGTAAGCATAATTGCAGGCCATAATCTGTTCTATGGAGTCTTCGGAAATATTTCTTAAAATGGCACAGCCAACGCGAGTGGATTTATCTTGCACCATGGTAGTAAAGCGATCATAAGATAGACTGATATTTAAAAATAACAATTGAATATAAATTTTGAAAATTTTGTAAGCAATTATTTACCGATATGAAGGTTTATAACTATTTATAACATCCCAAGGGCATACTTTATATTCATTGAACCATATTTGAATTTGAGTATAGATTACTTCAGATACGTTGAAATTTAAACCACTCCAGCCTTTAATGGCAACGTTTTGTCCGACAAATGAAAATTTAGGAGTATTACGACATTGATCGCGACGCATTTTACATTGTTTTACATTTAACTCAGCCAACTTCGCTAACTCATCATCCCACACCATTGTGGCCATACGTTTAGCAGGTGGAAAATCTTTGAATCCTCTGGCGATTTTGCTACGCAAAGAATTGTGTTTTCCGATGATCAGTTTTCGATAAGCATTTGTCATATATATTAGTTGTGGTGTATCGCAAGCTCGAGAGTAATTCTGGAGCAAATTAAACGACAAATCGTCGACATGTAAATTATTAGGTATATGTTTATTGTATATATATTTACCCCACTGTTGCCGCAGCCAATATGTTTCTCGCCCGTGTAGCAAAGATTAGCGTCACAATAATCAGTATCCGCAAAAGTCGCTGGTATTAGAACCAGGAGTAGTACACAAATTTTTCCGTAATACATTTTGCACTTGAACATGTTTCAGAACTAAATGAAAATTTCGCTTGAACACAAGTTCTTTATATAGTAACGAAATGTAAAACTAATACAGTGACTGAATAAAATTATTTACACAAATCGTAAAATTAAACTGTAGCTCAAGTTATTTTCTAAATTCTAGAAATTTGAGACAATTGTTTTTATGTTTACTTTTCTGTTCTTAGTATGAGGGTGAATGAAGATCTCCTAATAATATTTTTTCGACGAATACAAGATACATGGTTGTTGCTAGAGAAGGCTGGTTTTTGTTTGAATTTTCAAAACATATAGGTTTGTTTCTTTTTTAAGGAACTATAATTTTTTTAACGCAAACTCAAAATTCTTTTTCTTTTTTACATAAAAAGATTGTTTAGTATTTATAATATTGAGTTCCGACTTTTACCGTTTCTTATTTTATTTTTGTTTAATAAACTTAATTTTGGTTACCATTCACAAAAATAAAAATAGTGTAATATGTCTATCATTTCGTTTGTAATTTCTACAATATACATTGCCGAGCCAACAAAATATGTATGAAATCAACTTTCTGACGTCACCATACAACCTAGGTTCTTGAAACTTGAAGCATTTGATCAGTGCGTTCGGATTTTCGCTATTTGAAATCAGCTATATCGATTCATAAGGTCCCGAGATATGGGAAAAAATTATATTTGTGTTTTTTGCAATTTTTATTCTTGCGTGGAAATGCTCGTAGAAAAGCCAATATAATTCGCATTTACTGTATCCTTACCAAATTTGGACCTAAATGTTGGAACAAATTGAAAAAATTTTTAAAAAACCTAAAAATTCCCAAAACTAGAAACAACCCCGAATTCCAAAAAAAAAACCAAATTTCACGGAAAAAAGTTTACCAAAAGTATAAGTTTAGCACAAATGCAAAAATTTTCCACAAAATCGAAAAAACAATTTTTTTCTTTGCCAAAAAATCATCATTGAATAAAAACTGAAATTTTACCAAAAACGAAATTCACAATATTTTTAATATTTACCACCTTTACCACAAATTTAAAGTTAACCAATATTTTGTAAATTCACCTAAAACCGAAAAATCACAAGAATCAATATTTTATAAAAATCGTCGAAATTTTTACAAAATCTATCGAAATGTAAAACACAAAAAAAAATACAAATCACCAAAATATTTAAAAAACTATAAATTTTAAATTAAATAAAGAAATTGCACTTAATCAGAAAAATAAAAAAACATGATTTAATCATAACTTGGGAATTCACAAAAATTTACCGCAAATTTAAAAATTTACCATAAAATCAAAAAACTGAAATAAAAAAATTTTATTGAAAAAAATTAATATTAAATACAAAAGCACAATTTTACCAAAAAATACAACAAAAAAAATTCACCAAATACTGAAATTTCTCCAATATTTGTAACTTCGCCAAAAATATGAAATTTAATTAAAAAAATCTTTATTTAAGAAAAACATATTAAACAAATATATTTAAAAAACAAGTGTATGTAGTTAATACAAATGGGGAAGTCACTAAAAAATTCAGCAGAAAGTTAAAACTTCAAAAATAAATAAAGTATCTTAAAAGTTAAAAATTTTAAAAATACAAATTAATCCGTATATAAAAAAATATATATTTTACCATAATTTGGGAATTCATCAAATATTCCAAAATTCACCATTAATCGAAACTATAGTTGCAAAATTTCAAATTACTGCAACAAAAATAAAATTTACCAAAAATCGCAATTTACAAAAAAAAAAAAAAACGAAATTGAACCAAAAAATTTAGAGACATACAAAATTTGGAAAAATTTTCCCAACATTTACAATTCCCCAAAAATTCAAAATGTTTAAAAAAATATTTTTTAATTGAAATCGTTAAAGAATAAAGGAAATCAATGTTTATTCAGCCTTTAAAATAAATCCGTGGGTAAACTGATAACAATTGAAAAATATGTATACAATGAAACAAAGGCTAAAATTTACTCTTTTATTGTAGGTACGATAATTTTTTTTCTTAATAATATTAACTGACATTTAATAGATATACGAATACACGCGTAGATTATTTACATATTTCAGATTCTTTAGCTAACTTCAGATTAAATATATGTATATATACATATATAATACTAACAAGTAAGGGAGGTATATTCGGCTGTCTCGAATCTTAAATACCCTTCACAAAAGTAGAAACTACAATATTGTTTTTTTAATATTTGATAAAATTTAGAGATTTCGGTGCAATTTCAGCCTTTTTGTAAATTTTGTACATACATTTTAAAGAAAGGGTCATGTTAGTTTGAGTATATTTTAATAGACCACAGGGAAAAAACAAAACAATAAGTCAAATACAGAAAAGCAGAGCTTGCTTAAAGTAGAAGTATTAGAACTATATAAAGTAGTATATAAATACAAATCTTAGCTACAACACAAATATTTATAGCCATTCAATTATTTACAACATTCTCTCTGAATGAAGAACTATAGAAAACTTAATCACTTCAATTTCTAATGTACATCAACTATAATGCTCTAAACACATAGACCACAGCAGACTATACAGCTTCATGGCTACAAATGCAGTTGACTTCATATGTCGCCGTGCTACTTCATTTTTTTTGAAGGCGGCAGCTACGTCATAAACAGCTGATAGAAGATTGGCGTTGCATTATTAGTATTTGTGTTTGGCGAACAATGACTTTTTTTTTTATTATTTTATTTATTTATTTATATTCATTTCCTGTACAACAAGACTGAGTCTTATATTTATAGTACAGGAACGTATTGTGTTACATTATTTTCATTAACATATCAAACTAAAAAATTAGTAATATAACAAATTTAATACTAGCAACATTGGAAAACTTAATTGAAAAAATTAAATAAAAATCTTTTGAAGCCATTAGCATTGCTGTTTAGTTGTTGATTTAGTGGAAGATTGTTCCAAAGACGAGCGGCATGCACATAAAAATGCCATTCAGACACTAGACATGAATGACGAGGTATTATAATATTCCTATGTCGTGAAGATTGGAAAAAACGAATTCTTTCGATTATATAGTTGGGGGTTTGCGTGTGTATTACTTTATGCAAAAAAATTTGAGTACGAATTTTTAAAAGATTTTCAAAGGCTACCCCATAGAGGTTATTGGAAACGGCGGAAACATGGTCAAACCTTCTCAACCCGTACACGTATCTTATAATGTTGTTAAACAAAACATTAAGTTTTCTTCTGCTCACTGAGTCACAGTTTCCAAATAATTCACATCTATACAATAAGGAAGGAATTAAATACGTTTTGGCGAGTAATATCCTTATCCTTAAAGGGGTGAAATATTGGGTGGACCAGAGAGCGTGTAGTTTTACATAAGACTGACCAACCAATGAGTTTACGTGATCTGTCCATGTTAGATTGTTATTGAAAACTATCCCGAGATTTTTTGCCGACTTTACAATTTCAATTATCTCACCATTTAAGATGATGTTTTGAAAAATGGGCAGAGTTATGCTCTTTTTGCTCATTATGATGCACTTAGACTTACTCGGATTCAAACAGAGTCCGTTTGCACTAGCCCAAAGAAAAATTGTGTTTAACTCGTCGTTAAGACAAGAAATACCAGAAGCGATATTTTGAACTGGGCTGTTTAGAGTCAGTTGCACGTCATCTGCATACAAATGGATTTTGCATTTCGAAATTTCTCTTGGCAAGTCATTGACATATAAAGAAAACAAAAGTGGTCCTAAAATAAAACCTTGAGGCAATCCTTTAACAAGGTCTAGGCTATCAGACCATACATTATTTAAGAACACCGATTGTTTGCGATTAGAAAGATAAGATGAAATTAGTTTAGTCGACGTGTATGAAAAGCAAAAAAAGTGTTTCAATTTTTTAATCAGTATGTCATGGTCGACGGTATCGAATGATTAAAGAAAATTTATGAAATTTTTCATCAACAATTGCTACAATTATAAAAATCAACTTCTTACCAACTAAAATAAATGCAAGCCGAAATGAATTACTTGAAACATATTAACAGTTGCTCATTTTAGAAATACATATTTCAATGTTGCCACTTCAACTTTTTTTTGCCTTAACGCAAAATCACTCAGTTAAGGAGCTGAAACATAGAAGAAACTGGATATGGCCAAAAAGAAAATCAAATAAAAAAATTATTTTAACAGGTCTGGCCTAAAAATACTTTTTTCGCACCTTCTATGTTGTATTTCAGGTAAAATAACTTGTTTTTAAATGTATATAAATATAATTCATTCCATATATTCAAGCTGATTTTTTTCTACGCGTTCTTTGTAAATTGTCAACACTTTATTTGTCAATTGTCGTCACTAAAAATATAAATTAGTTTGAATTGGCGACAGCGATAATTGTAGTCTAGTAGTCATGTAGCTAAGATGCCTCCAAAAAAATCGCCTTCATATGAACGTGTGTATTTTACTTTTGACAGATTGAAGTCTGTAGCTCGCTGTCTATGTGTTTAGAGCATAAGGATTAACAATAACAATGCAAAACTTATTTCAATTCAAGAACAATATAATAAATAGAGAAAATATTAATGATGACCCAAGCACTCTGCGAAGTACATCACATTATAGAGGGTTACGGCTTTGGTGAGCATATCAGCAACCATCTTATCTGTAGGAAGATGCTGTAATATAATCTCCTTGTCTGTCTACACATTTCGTCCTTGGCTAATAATTGTTGTTAAGAGCCACCTGAATCGCACCCTTATTACCACAGAACGAAGTTGTGTTCTTTGCACAGCCGCAGTGTAATTCACTTTCTAACCGTTTCAACCAAACTGATTCTTGGATTGCTGGAGTTACTACCATGAATTCGCATTCCGTTGAAGACAATTGCACGGTTTTCTGCCTCTTCGTTGCACATGATATGGCACCAGATTAATGTGTAAAACATACCCAGTTGTGGACTTGCGATCATCTACATTTCCAGCATCATCAGCATCACAATAACGTTTTATCTCATCATCAGCGTTTCTTTCTACACGATTTCTTTGCAAATTGTCCCCTTTAGGTACCTCATCACTCTCTTCACGGCTGCTCAGTGACGTTTACCAGGGTTTGAACCAAATCGGCTTAGTAGGTTCATAACAATACATATGTTCGGTATTGAAATTTGTGCAGCTAGCCTGCATATATGGAATACTTGACATTTTCTACTTGCCTTCATCATCTGTGGGGGACATGATCGCAGATAACATTTGATTGTAATCAATAGGGGTTTTCACATCCACCTCAAAACAAGATAAAACGTCCAATATATACTTTGACTGATCAATTTTTATAAAATCATTTTCCACGGTAACCTTCAAACCAAGTACAGATGAAACTTCTCCAATATCTTTTATTTTCAATTTGGATGCAAGTTTTCCTTTCAGATTTTGAATGGATTGCAGATTGTTTAAAAATATTAAAACATCGTGGCCGTAAATGGCAAAGTATAACTTTTGAGCATCATCAATTTTATGATAAATACATTGCTCGACTTCGGATCTAAAAAGTCACATCTTAAGCAGTTCAATATTTATTGTCTCTTTCCATACTCTACCAGACTGTTTTAAACCATAAATCAGCTTTATTAAATTGCACACTCTATTAAACATTTCTGGTTGCTCTATATATACTTTTTCTCTCAATTTGCAATTTAAATACGCACTTACAGCATTCATTTGATGTATGTACGTGTACATGCCATGTTTTGCTGCCAGAGACAACAAATATCTGATGGACTTGTACCTAACGACTGGAGCGAAGATTTCGTTAAAGTCAATGCCCTTGCGCTGTGCAAACCCTTTGGCTACCAATATTGCCTTTAATCGTACCTAACCACCGTTTTCTGACGTCTTTTCTTTTCGATATAGTTCTTTCAGAATACAACTACCATTAAGCTACCTGTGAGTCGTACACAGCTTTGTTAGCAATGCGATCAGAACGTTGAATATCTTTGCTCGATGTTACGTTCTTATTCGGAGCCCATTTTACTATACCGTTACTTGTCAAACGTTAAGAAAAATCATTGATTAAGTATTTACGACCTGTGTCCGTGTGCAAAAATCTTGCAACACATAATCATTGTGTACTCAGTAATCCAAAAACATTTGAATGCACGTGTTGTAACGATTCAGTGGCCCTTGTGCCGTTTTTTTATTGGGTGTTCTAGTCTGCTTACCATTTACAGACGTCACACAATAATCTTTAGTGACTGAGCTAAAACTGATACCCATGTTCGCTTCCTACACATCCTTTGCATACATGTATATGGCCCATTGTCCTATGCCACAATTCTAAACTTTCATTAGTGGGAAGAATTTTTTTCATATAGGCTGTACGATCTCAACGATAAAGATTATTGTCAGCCAGGTGCTTATTTTCATAAAATATTTTGCACATTTTGTTTTGCAACACTACTTTATTTACGTTGTCTGTCATTTGCTAAACAGTCAAAAGCTTTTCACATAACAGTTATAGTTTTTTTCCTTTGATTCATAATAAAGAAAAAGAACAACGTCGCCAGAACACTTAGCAAACAGTTCACTATTATTTGCTATAAGAACTTTCTAGTTCTCTATTCTACGCTTATTATACATATAATTATGTACCTACATTCATCATATGGTTGCACATCGCATACTACAGCAATATATGTATATATAGATATACATTATATATACATATATAAACTTTGTTGAGTCGGAAATAAATATTGAAGAAATGACAAACAGAATGACTCTTGGTACAGGTTATAAAAAATATATCTCAAAATCAATTGAGATACATTTTTTATAGGATTCAACCCAAAGTGCGTGCGTAAGTACATAATTTAATATTTCTATGATATTCGAAATTTATTGTTCGTTTCGTAAGAAAGTGCCTATTTAAAATATATGTATATATATCCTCATACTTCCTCTTACATGAGTATTAAACAATAGAAAAACCCGTCGTGAAAACAGCTGTGCAAAATTTCTACAATCAATCCTATAGTAAATACTAAAAAAATACTATGTGATCAAAAAATTTCAAACAGCAGTGGTTGGGTGAAATGAAATTCCAAACTTGCAATAAAAAGTGTAAGCAATACCTGCAATTTGCGTACGAGTATATGAAAATCTCAAATTTTAGAATCAAGAGCGGCACATAATGACCTGTAATTATTTATGCATAAGTCAATATTTGGCTCCAGTCAATAAAATAGGTACAATAAATGAATAGTACCAGAATGGCTAATCCAGGATGTTGTGTATTTTTTAAACTTCCTTGAATAAAAATAAAATTTGTTGTTATGGGTTTGTACACAAAGATCTTGAGGTATAATTTCGTTGGGGTATACCCCAAAAATAAATAAGAATCATGTAGTATGGAAGAAAAACCTTTAAAGATATTTAATTTTTTATTTTAATATGATAATACCGTATGACGGTGAAAATGCAATTTTGCAATGACCAATACCAACTCGAGTAGATAACTTTGTCGTTTTTAGAATTTCGATTACATGAACCTGAAAAAACGAGAAATATTCGTTTTCATATTCTATTTGCTGTTGGTGTTGGGTTCAAAATAATAGTTGTTGTCTAATACATTTTAACTTTGATTGTATTCTAAGTTATCATATCAAATAAATATTCTTTCTGAATAGAAACAATAAAGAAAGAAAACGAACTTATAAAAATATATATATGTATATAATACTAAAATATAAACATTTTGAAATTCAAACGCTATTGTAACATTGTTATAATACCTAAGAAAGGTGGACATTGAGAAATGTTTTGTATAAACTTTTACTAGCTTCATCAAAGAATAATTTCCAACCCTCTGGTCGATGCTTATAGTTGAAGCAATAACTCATTTGCATCTGCACAATATACGAGAAACGTTTTCATTAAAAATCTGATCGAAAAATCGAGTCTATCCACTCTATGTACCTGCTCTAACCGGAAAGGGAAATCCTTCCTCTGTTTTCCTTTGGGTCAAACCACGGCAAGAACGTGAATCCATATTTAAAGACTAAGTTTTATTTCATATCAACTACTTCAATAGGAACAAATATATAATCAATTTCCTTAGAATCAAAAATATCGCAACTAAACACTGATAATTCTTCGAAATTTTCACGTTTTTATTTTATTACCGCGTTTTGACGCGGTGACCACCGACATTCACTTTTTCAGGGTACCAGTTTTTAAGCACTAAGAGTAACAGTTAATAATATATTTGAAATAATAAATTTGAATTTACGTATGTAAATGTATTATGTGCAAAATAACGATTGTAGGTGAATGGTCAGAAAATAAATCGTAGGATGAACTGACTAATTTTTTATCACGTCTTATGATTTGTATTATGACAAAATCGATAAAGTGTGGCAGCTTCTTAAAGTCTGTTGGCCAATAGGTGGGTTTGCCTTCAGATACGACGTCTAGCTTATTACTACTATACTTTTGTCCCAATGTAGCAAAAAAAAAACCTGACAAATCGATCGTGTTCAATCTTACGTCTTGGGAGGCAATACACAGATGACACTGCAATTTTAAAATCAGTAATATTAATAGTAGTATCTTGTAAAAAGTTTTCGCTGAACTCTGGCATTGGAAAGTGCCTTACATTTTTGCGCAGCGGTGCCACCACATGCCCTTCCACTTGGATGTTAGGTGGCATAAGTAAAATACCCATTACCTCTAAAGTAATTTTTCGTAGTGAAGTCTCTTTCAGAGACTAAAAGTATTGTCTATTGCCTATGTTAGAAGGATGTGTTCTACGAGTACTTCATATTTATGATGGCAGAGCCCGTTTTCGTTCCAGAAGCATATTTTAAACTTGAGTGCGCATAATTTCTTGAAACATACCCTGCATAGTTGTCATACAAATATTCATTGTTTATATAAGATTTTCGATGGGGTCGAATAAGTCAGGGTTTTACCGGAGTTGCTGCATTTGTTATCTTGAAATCAGTTTTGGATGATGTATCGTATAAGGACAGTAACTTGCGGTAAGTTTTAGTGTGCCCCAATTCTTGACTATTACTGCACCGACGCTGGCCATTAGATTTTAATGGCTCTTCTACAGATATATTTCTATTAAAGAGATATCGCAAGTTGTAAATAGGCTGAACTGAGTTCTTTTATTTTGCCTGAGTTAAATTAAGTACAATCTCAATACGATGCATTCGTTGAGGAACTTTATTCTTATTTAGAATATTATGAACATCAAGACATACTCTTCCGCCTCTATGGCACTTTTAATTTCCTCAGTTGGGACAGAATTGTAAATGCCCTTTATGACTACTCGTATTAGCAAACCTTTTACACTTTTCAGTTGATAGGTATATGTAGTTCTTGTTTTCTGCTTCTTCGTCTCTTGAATTTGCTTCCTTCGTGTAGAAGCGACATAAAAGTTTTCCTTGCCTAAAAGCTGGGACAACATATTTACAATAGCATTAGATGTTTGCTCGCGCAAGTAAATCGGGGGAGGTCTTGGTTCCCTGACAGCGGGTTCAGCTTCAACATCCGCGGTAGCAAGTACAGAGAATCTATTTTCGCTTATCGTCATTGCAACTATTTTACAACTTTTGTATTTTTTTTTAGCGGAGTTTTCTTGCTGGGAAGACATAGGACTGGCCTTCGTTTTGGTTATGGTTATACTTATGTATATCGATCCATGTCTGTTCACTTTTTGTACGGTATCTGTTGTATTATTTTTTTGCTATATATTGTACTTGCAATTTTTTTTGGTTTTTTTTATTCTGGTGTTGTTACCTGTGTGATAATGAGCGCCTTAGACTTGGCCTGGCGATTAAAAAAGCACTATATATTTTTTTTTATTATTTAAATTGTTCAATGCGTTATTACCATCTGTATAAATAAAAACATAATAAGCAATTGTTGTTATTCCCTCTTATATTTTTTATGAATATTAGGTGCACTTACTCATTGGTTATCAGTGGATTTTTTAACCGTTTTAAATGTCCATGGGCTATTTGTTATTGTTTTATAACACACAATAAATATGTTATATTGTTATTGTTTTTTTAACAGTTCATTTATGTGTCTTCACTTATTCAATTGTATTTTTTTTAAGGAAAATAAAGTCACCTATTACGAATATTATTCGTGATAAAATATTAATTTTTTGTGCAAATTTTTGAGCGAAACTGCAAGTTTTAGTAAAATTAAAAAGTTAGATTTTAAATTTGGTGAATTTGGTTTTTGTGGTATTTTTGATATTAGTTTGTTTTATTCTATTTTTTCGAGTTTGTGGTTAATTTTAAAACATTTGGTAAATTAAAAATTTTGGTTTTCTTAAAACTTCGCTTATTTCGATTTTTTTAACTTTCAGTAATTGAAAATTCTAAGACTATAGTTTGGTTTAGCGAAAAAATGTTAAATATTTGTGAGTTTCTAAATTCTGTTGAAATTTTTTTTGGTAAATTTCCAAATTATGATGAAATTGCATTATTTTTATTTTCTGATTGATTTAGATTTTTAGTAAAACTGATTATTTTTATATATATATATATATATATATATATATATATTTTGCTTCTTTTCGGCTCTTAGGAATTTGCAAAATTTTGGTGAAATTTAAATTTTTGTGGTGACATTTTGGTATTTTGTGAATTTAGGTTTTTTGGTATTTTAGATTATATTTCGGCTTTATATTAAATATTGAATTTTTCCAATTAATTTTTTTTATTTCTGTTTCATCTCGGTAATGAAGTAAAGATGTAACAGGCATGTTTTTCGCTGTGCCCTCCGATTTGTCTTGATTGTTGGATTGAATATATGATGTTTACAGTACACACAGTATAGTAGAAAGACACAAAGGAAAGAACATGTTTGTATTTACCTACGGGGTTTTATACTAAGCTGAATAAATAGTATATCTATACTTATGTGGTGTTTTAAAAATAAAGTTCGAAAAACAACTTTTATTTTAACTGAATCAACACACGTTTATAAGTGTAAATTTATCAAATATAATTTTTTTCGATTGTACTTTTTTCGTTCATTATAACATTTTTAATAAACTGTTTTAACTAAATAGCATAATAAAAAAAGTTCAAGTAACAGCTTCGCTGTCTGATTAAATAAATTTATTTATTGACTTTAAACAAGGCAAAAACAAGTAAGAGAACTTTATTGGATTATGTCGGATATTATTTACCCTTCACAAAAATATTATTTACTAAAAATGTACTACAGATTTTTGCCGGTGCGAAGTGTTGTTTGCGATCTTTAATTTTGGGCTCCGGTCTTACTCGTTTTAATATACGCATTTTCGATCGGTTAATAGACGAGATATTTTTTCTTGATTACGGCTCCTTTAATTTGTTTTTCTTTTCGCTGAAAGGTTATACATTTTTGATAAAGTCTTGATTTTTTTGGTGAATATTAGATAACATCGGAATAGAATTTTTAGTAAAATGTTTACTATTTCATAAAATGTTGAGTTTTCGGTCAAATATGGTAAATTTTGTTTTTGGTTACTTGTTTGTGAAAACTATAGATGTTTTGCAGCTCGATTCTGTTAATATTGCGCAGTTTTTCATTCAAATATTTTTGCAAATTTTTGGCGAAACTGCAAATTTTTTGTGAAATTTAAATTAGTATTGCAGTTTAGTGAAATGTGGTTTTTGTTCTATTTTTGCAATTACATTGTTTAATTTCACTTTTTCGATTTTATGGAGAAGTTTTGAATTTCTGGTAAATTTAAAATTTTTGTAATTATTAGGCCAAATTTCGGGTTTCTTTGAACTTTGCTTTACTGGAAAACTTTATTTTGGTAATTTAAAATTTTTAGATTATTTCCACGCATAGTGTGGACCTTCCACTGATTACTGTTCAGTGAACGTTTCGCTAAGTTGCTTTTTCTTTGTTGTAATAAATAAATGTAAGTAAGTTTACTGTGTAAACTTCATCGAATACGGTACGTACATTTTGTAGAATAATACAGCCCAATTTTAGTGGAATAAATTTAATAGCCATTTTTATTTTTATATTTTTTTGGAAAACTATTTCAAGGAAAAATATACTACAGTTTGGTTTTCTAAAGAATTTCTAAGTTTTTATAAATTCTTATATTGTGTTTTTTATTTTTGCGTTTAATTTCGATTTTTAATAAAATATTTAACTTGTATGATTTTTAAATTTTTTAGTGAATTATTATTTAATACTTTTACGATTTAAAAAGTCTAAATTTAGTTTGATGCATTACTCTTTCAAAATAACTTAACGAAAGTAATAAAAGTCTTTTGTTACGATTTGCGGGAGATTTGCTAAACTGATCATAATGTTAATTGAGCTAATGGATTAAATTAATTTGTTTGGTTGTTTTTGTTTTGGACATTTGTTTTATTAAATCATACGACAGAAGAGAATATATACACCTATAGAACTTACGTTTAAGATCGTCTCACAATTAATTAAATAGTTAAAATTTATATATTTATTTTAAATAAGTTCCAAATTGGTGTTTAGTTGGCTTATCAAATAAGGCCCTTAGCTAAATATATCGCCATATTAATCTAAAGTGTATAAACTATGTTTATTAAGTGAATTACTTTATCATAATCGGCAGTGATTCTATCGAGTATGATTTTTTTTTAGTAATAAACAAGTGCTTTTTCATTGTTACCAGTGGATGAAGATGAACTTTAAACGTTTCTGAAAACAAGCGCTTGATTTTAAAAACGCTTATTATAATGCAATTTCTGTCAAATTTTATTAAAATCATTTTATCATTACATTTTTAATTTTTCAAGTAATAAAAATGACAAATTTAGGCGGTGGCAAAGCAACGTCCAGCTAGTTTGTATATAAAATTATATATTAATACCAACATTTCCAAGGCGTGAAATTGATTCAAGTTGGACTTCTTCTCAGATACTTAACACCTAAGTATTCTTATGTTCTTTATTGTGAAAACTTGTTTGTAGTAGACGATATTGTTGATTCCTTCGGATGGGTACAGAGTTTATTCACCATAGTTCAGCTATGAGAAGAGTGGAAGTACGGCTTGTGCGAAGAGTGCTGATTTTGTTGCAGCACAAGAAGTTATTTCTAGCCACGAGACATAACTTTTCAAATTGTTAACAAAACTTTCTAACGGTTATAATATTTCCAGAAATAAACTCAACAACTGCAACGAGAGTCGGTCTAAAGTTAAGGTTTTGTTGAAGTTTAGGGGAACATATTTTTTGCGAAAAAGGCGAATGTCTTCTTTACCACGACATTACACCGGCTCACACATCCGGCGAAAACTTTACCACACCGAAATTACGTTCTGTTTAACAAGTTTCCGGATAATGTTCCTGTTTCCATGCCTTATGTTACCACAATAAGATAAGCAATAAAATAACAACTCTTTCATCGTTTTATTGAAAGACTTTAGAAGATTCAAGGAAACACGGGAATATTTCTGGCGCTTTAAGTGAAGAAAAATATCACAAAACGAATGATTTTAATTTTTTCTAATAATAAAAGAACTCTGAATGCTTTTATATTAACACGAAAATTGCATATATATAAAATGCTGCAGTTCATTGCAGTGTATCAATGGAATATTGCAATACCAACACATACGGCTTCTATTATTTTCGTGTATGCTTGTATTCTTACAGCTCATGCATGAAGCGATATCTACACAATAATTTCCGCAGTAATATTTGCTCCATTATACGAGTACTTATTAAGAATCAACAAATTAATTATAAATATTTTTAATTTTTAGATTTTAGAATATCCAATCGAACATGTATAAACTAGAATATTGATTATTATACTGCTAATTGCTAAGTTTGATTGTACCCGGTTGCGTGTGTGTAAAATACATAAACAGTTATTTGCGGTATTCAATTAAAATGCAATCAAGTGCTTTCATGCGTGTACTCGTGTGTGCTTAGTTTAAGTTATTTAATTGGTCGCAAAGTGTTTATTAACTGTTTTGTTGTTTCAAAATAAATGGTTAGTATTTAAATAAATAAAATAATTAAAGCACAGTGCATAAACACAAAGTTAAATGAAGTGTATAGATTTTCCTTAAAAAAAAATATATTTGAATTGAGGTCATCTAAAATTAAGTATAAGCCTCAAAATATATAGCGCTCGTAAACTAAAACCATTTAAAAATAAAAAACGTTAAAGTTTCCAGTTCTAGTTTCCTAGAACTATTCAATCATTTGAGTCGTGATAAGTATTTGGTGGCTTAAAAAGGAAGTTTTAGTTGATTAGACAAAACTGGTCAGCACATTAACTGAAATGATCTTATTAGTTTTAGCTTTAGGGACAAATGCTCCTTTGATTAAGAAAACCAATTTATGAATATCAAAATTAAAAATAAACTCTTTGCGCTCTCAAGACCCTTATTGCTCAAATAATTGATCACATTGAAATTTTGAACTACTAAATAAAATATAAAATGTGTCATTTTCATACGAGATATTATACTCCACGTTAGTTGATCAGTTATTGAGTGATTCAAATTCGTATTCCTTATGAAGGTAAGTATTTTGTAAATGAACTTCTATAGCTTCAATATTGTATGAGTTGATTGTTTGTATAGTAGCATTGGGACTTTCTAGAGGCATACAATTTTTTAAACTTGAAAAATAAGAGCTTGACATTAACAATAGAAATTTGATTTCGTGCATGTGATACTCTGGCTGGTGTATACATGGCGTAATTTAGGCACGAATTGAGAAGGTAAAACGTTCATTTCGTTCAATTAATCATTCGTTAAAGAGATCTTTCGGTAAATTAATTGTATCGAGTACTACCTGGCATGTGGATTAATAATTCCATCGACCCATAAAGTGTATCAAACCGTGGCTTGTTCTCGACTTAATAGCGTCTCGCCGATGGGTGGTCCAAATCTATTTTGTCAAAAGTGTACTTCATTAAATAAAACTGTAGCTCATTCATCAAAAATACGACGCAAGTGGAATATTGTAAACACTGAAACCAATATCTTTGTATCGTCATAAATACCATCAATAACTTGTTGTATGCACGCGTTGTACGGGTTGTGCAATGTCGATTAAACTAAGCATACTATAAAAACTTATGGCAAGTTTCACAAATGCAGGCATGTTTTTTTTAAATAAATTTGAACAATTGGTAAAAGTAGCTTCGCAAAAATTAATTCACGGTTCATACATTGAATAGATTGTGCAGTAAAACTAAGGATAGAGTTCATAAATTTGATAAGTCAAATGTAGTTTATACAATTCCTTGTAAGGGAATTGATCAGTAGAATTGTAATGAGGTTTATGTAGCTGGACATAAATCAAATATAAATTGCAGACATTCCCATAACACAGCATGATATCTCTTTTTGCTTTTGAATTTAATCATTATCTTCACTTTGAAAACGCATCGGTTTGAATGCAGAGACTAGTTGTAAGCGTATTATATACTAGAAATGTTGCAAGTTGTTAACACACCGATTACAACAATAATTAACATTAAAGCAGACACAGATAATGTTGCGCAGGTATACAGGCATTTAGATCATGAAACAAGATTAAGGTTGAATTATTTTAATTAGTTTTTTTGGATTTTGCAAATATTGAAACATTTTAGAATTATTTTTGTGGAAATGTAAAATTATTTTCAATGCTCATATTATTTGTGTTTCCTGTGAAAATTTTGAAATTTTGTTGACAAATATTTTCTATATACATACATACATAATTTTAATTTGTTGGTTTTTGTTTTTTATAAAAAATATTTTATTTCCTGGTGATGCTACTCAACGGAGTAGCTAAATATCGAATAAAAGAATTCTTATATAAAAAAGACCTTCAAGCCTAAATAATTTAATAAATTTAACAAAATTTTTAATTTCCCCAATATTTGGCAAAATCGATATTGCACACGATCAAAAAGACCTATATCTTACAAGAAACCTAACATTCAAAAACAAGGACCAAAACAAAGTTCATCATATTTCGAAATTTAACCACAATATTTTCCCAGAGACAGGAAACACAAATTAAAAGAGAGGTAACTCAGCAAAAACATCGCAGCTGTTAAACGGTCTGAAATACTTATACTAAAACGAAATGGAAGCTTATATGTATACATGAGGATATTAAAACTGGAACTTAAGGATTGCAAACATTCCTTTGGAATGGAAAAATCCTGTAGTATAGTACATTACTAGCTCTTACTTTTGTAAAGGGTATATAAGATTCGGCACAGCCGAATATAGCTCTCTTACTTGTTTTTACTAAAATTCTATTCACAAACATATATTTTAACTAACTAAACATACGATGGTCTGTGATTCAACTTTTACTTCTCTGTGGTGCTAAAAGGATCATATTATTATCCGACCATAATATGTTGTGTAGGATTGATAGATCGTTTATTTTTAATTAATTCAACTTAGAGCTAAATGCGAGCTCCTAAGTTGTTTGTTTATTTTTATTTGCTCTACAATTATTTTTACAGTTCCTTATATACTATTTGGTTGAGGTATCAACTTATTTTCACTCAACCCTAATTCTATACTTAAACTATAATTTCTTAAGTGTAATATGATTCCTGTCTGATATGACACAAATATAAATATATGTATGCAATATGTAATTGCTAAGTGCAATGTACTTATAGTGTTTGTTTGTTTACCGAATATAGTATTTAGTAAATTTGAAATTTTTTTTATAAGTGTGCACAAAGATATTGGTAATTAACAATAATATTTTACTGCTGTTGTTTTATATTGGCTATGGAGACAGACTGGTCACACTACAGTTGGCCCTAAATTATGCTTCCCGCAACTATTTTTTTTTTGCATGGAGGTCCGTCGGAATTCGAGCGTAGCATAGATTATATTAACTATAAAGGAATTGGACAATTGTGGCTAATTAAGGTACGAATGGTGGATTTCAGATTCCGTTGGCTCAAAATCCGCACACAACAGTAACATTTTGTGAATAAAAGACCTCGTCTGGGTTTTCGTGAATTCCAAGAAATAGTTCCCTAAAATAGTCGATAGTAATTGTACGTGTGTGAAGTAGTTCACGTTAGAACTAAATTGATGAGCAATTTTTTTTTTAGTTTTGAAAAAATATTTCCCAAAAGCACCCCTTTGTAGAAAAGTAATGGATAAATATATTTAAATATGTATGTGTATATCCATACACACAAGTTGTGGATATATTACTTCTGAATATATGATATTTTTATTAATTTTGTGCCGAAATTGCTTTACTACTTAATAATTGCTTAACAAGAGAACTTCTTTCCACTCCTCCTTTAAGTTCTGCTTTCAATAAAGATTTTTGTATGTTATAAAATATTCCTTTAACTTATTATTGACTTTGTAATACAAGAATGTTGAAAATAATGGAGCAAAAGTATTCCTCAGATGAAAGCAGCTACTGAGCATAATACAAATTGATCCCTATTATATTTATCCTTTGAAAATTTCTTTTTATAAAGTTAGTATGAAAAAATTTTAATATAAGTTATAATAAAATATGGCTTTGTACCTTTAAAGAGAACAAAACTGAGGAAGTACGGCAACTAGAATATTTTAATAACAAATATTTCTGATTTATAGTGATGCTATTGGGGTACAAGATTGAAATGAATAGCATTATTCAGGTAGGAATTTTTTAAACTACATATTTTCAAATCATGTCATGAATACGTAAGAATTGGACGGTATTAATGCTATTGTTAATCGTTTTGCAAGATTTGGAGTTTCATCCTGGATAACAAGATCTTGTCACAACGCTAAATTTAGACACGAAGAATAGTGTTGCGAAGATAAGTGTAAACAAGTATTCTTGCCTGTAAGAATCGAATGGTACGAATAATTGTGGCACTGTACGGAAAGCGGTGTGCTTAAGCAACAACAAACACAACACAAGTAAGGTCATACAAGTTATTAGAAAATTAAATACACACAGAACAACAAAAACAATATACATCAACACGTAGGGACGAATTCCAAGAATTAAATACTGTGGGGAAACAATAACAACGAAAAGATACCGCCACCAATAATAGAGTAATAGTATGTAAAATATAATTCTGCCGTATATTATTTCAAAGAAACTCCATAATTAAAAGAACCTCCGGAAAATTACAGGCGTTTAAGAAGGTTAAACGTAACAATAGGATAAATTATCAGATAATGAAAATAAACTTTAACAGCACATACAAATGAAACATTTTCCTAAAGAATACAAAAGGTTAATATCAAAAAGAAGTTTTGATGTGTGCAATAATATAGGAACTTTAAAATCTTTAGCCGAAGGCCTTTCTGTATTACAAGTTGGTGGTCGCTTAGGGAACCCTTCTGCACTGTCAAACGACCTACAATGCTTACCGAAAATTGCACGTTTTCTAGATTAATAGCGAAATTATATCACATAAAAAATTACCATCACAATACCGGTAATTTAATGGCAGATGTACGTCAAAAGTATTAAAATAATTGTAATATTTTCAAAATAAGGTAAGCTGAATCCGTTCTGCTACAGATGGGCATGTTAAGCCTGATGCCTAAACTGGTGTGGATCCAATCGGGGCATTAATTACTAGAATCCGTCGTCGTTTTCGGGTTGCTTTATTTGCAGTTTTGACTGTCAGGGCAATACATCTTGAAATTGTATTCAATTTATCAACCGATTCATTTTCATAAATTTTAGAAATAAATTTTGTAACAGATGTGGTGATCCAGGCGTTTGAAGTGAATTATTCTTTATGGATCACAAAGAATTGGTCTCCAATTCAATCCCATTAGATTTTTAGTGAGTTTTTAATACGGCTTGTGTTCCAAGTTTTGGTGGCGTTTAGAATCGTGGTTTAGATGCTACTACTTTGCGTACATTAAAAATTTACGACTGATTTATTTGGTATAGAGCAAAACATTGTGAAATGAAAACAGCTGTTGTTATAAAAGTACCAAATAGTGTACAAAATAAAATAATTATAAAAATACACACACCAAGTAAACAAATCAGTTGGAAATATGTATATAGTATTGGCAACGTAATGAAAAAATATATATAACGAAGAAAAGCATTTGATATATTATTAGCTGTTTTAATTTGATTTTTTACAGAAAAATACAGTCCCAATCTAATAAGATGTGACTTTTCTCAAAAATTAAAAAAAAATGTCATACCGTTCATTTCATATTATGTTTAGATGATACCATTAGTGCTCTTGTACACAAAAATTTGACATGCCGTAAGACTTGTGTGACAATATAAGCCACCCTTTAGAAATATGAATCGAAGGTTAGGTTAGATAAGGTGCGCAGCTCGCATAATGCGAGTTCACTTCAGCCCACTGTGAGGCTCCGGTGACCATCTATTGACTTCCTCAGTTCTCCATAAACCTGCAGGATCTCCAGGCTGTAAGAACCACCTGGAACTTCCCGCAGAACTTGGCAGGGTCGTCAGGCAGTTTAGCTCTTGAAATAATCTTTGGTCAAAATACTTGAGCTGCGTTCTTTTGCTGATGCGAGCAGTCGCAGGGAAGGTGTTGGCTGACTCTTCCTTCTTCTCATCCAGACAGCTTCTCACCACTAAAGATTCCGATATGATCCGGCATTCGTCCAATCATACAGTACCCTGTTACGATGCCAACTAGTAGCGATATATATAAAGTCTTTAATCTTTAATTGCTTATTTTTCCTCTGCAAAGATGTAGTGAAATGACTCTGCCCTGGCTAAAGCTGTAAATTAACGACAATCATTAGCGACTATTGATTAATTGCTATTTCTCTTCAAATATTTGAAGTTGTTACATTTGCCATAAATATTCCTTCCGTATTAAAAACAAAACTTCTTCCTAATTTTGTCCTCATATTTTATTAGGTTATTTGCTTATCTTTCGACAGTGATATTTTGGATTGTCTTCTACTTCTCCATTCTCTTATTTTTAGTTGTATATAGTTATTCTCAAAGCGAATTCCTGCTTTGTAAATTTTCTTCTTATTTACCTTGTTAGCTTTGAAAATTTTCTTCTTATTTACCTTGTTAGCAAATCTGAATAGAGTCGTATTCATTGCAAATGCTTATTAAAGGATTTAGTTGTTTCTGCTTCTAGCTATTGCGTTTGTTTATCTCTTTGTCTATTTTATGTTGTTTAAGCTTATGGGGTTTGATATTCTTACCGACTTTCATTTTTTGCAGCATCAGCGTACATAATTGCTAATTTGTTCCTTAATTTATTCCCTATATGTGCAGAGCACAGTTACTGCGCCATTTCACAGTGGTGTCAATATGGTTGCTGTCGTATTTGTGCTGGGCTACTAACTTTGCTCTCGTATTTGCAATAGTACGAGCAAAGCAACAACTAAGATAAATTTGTGAGAAAGCAGTGCTGTTTTGTGATAGTAAATGTTTAATTTTGGCATTACTGGGCTGTACTTATTTTCCACAGCACAGTATAATATTTTTAAATTTTAAGCACTGATTTTTGTTTATAAGCAATCAAATCTAAAACTCTATTGAAGGCTCTGATACTACTTTGTATAGAGTAAAAACAAAATAAGACAAGTGGATTTTTGTCCAATTCTTATGAAGTCTAAATTTTCAGCATTTAAAACAATTTTAGGCCACAAAACTTTACACATAATTTAAACAGGAATTTAAGGAAAATAATTTTCAATTCAATTTATTACATATTTCTTTAGGCTTGAATACAGAGATTAGTTATAAGCGTCGTTATATATTGGAAATGTTGCATATTAATACACTTATTAGCAAAGAATTAATTTTAAATCACATAAAGACAATTTTGAGCAAATATACATATGCACTCCTTGTTAATTTCTGTATTTCAAACGATATTATCGTCTAGAAAAATATTCAAAAAATTAAATGGTTTTTATGCAAATTTTCTAGACAATTGAATCGTTTGCAAAAAAAAAAAACAGGCACTTAGTACATAAAATAAGATAGTTAATATAAGTATTTTGGTGTGTTTGGTTTATGCTATGCTACTTAAATAAGTTTTGTACGCATCTTAATAAAAATTTAAAATTAATTTGATTTAAATGTTAATGCTTTCTCTTCATTTTGAAACATTGTTGAATTTTTGTGACAAATAGTTTTTTATTAGTTTGTTATTTTGGTTGTTAACAAATATTATTTTTCCTGATGATGCTACGTAATAAAGTAGCGAAATGTCAATAAAAGAAAGAATTTTTTCTAAAATGCCTTCAAATTTTTATTCGTAATTAATATTTGAAAATTTATCTGATAAAATATTGAAATTCAAAAATATTTTCGTATCTTCGACTTGTATGCGCTCAACAAAAATATGCTTAACAAAATCAAAAGTGTATATGGGGTTGTCATTTCGTTTGTAATTTCTAGAATAGTCATTTCCGACCAAACAAAGAGTTTATATTCTGAATCCTAATAGGTAGGGAAACTTAATTAACGATGTTTGTTATCTGTCTGTCCGATGCTGAAAGCACCAGACTTTCTTGAAACTTATGTGAACTCAGCCATATTAGTCCACAAGGTCCTGAGATATAGGTTTTTTGGTATTTTCACTCTTTCTGGAAAACGCTTATATACAAGCCATTAATTTTAGTATATTCTGAGTCCTTATTTAAATTTGCTATAAAGCCACTTACAAAACCCATAATCCGTGGAACCCAGATAACCTAAGGACCTAAATGTTGGACGGAAAAAATTAAACTTTAAAAAAACTTTAAAATTTCAAAATCTAACAAAGAAAAGTGAATTCCGTTAATAATCGAAATTTAAAATTCACCACGAGTGGTGAATTCTCAAAAAAGTTTAAAAATTCACCGAAATATTTAAATATGATAAAAATGTTATAAAAAATCTTAATTAATCAAAAAAATATAAATTTTGGCATAATTTGGGAATTCACTGAAATCCGAAAATTTACCACAACAGAAAACTATAGTACAAAAACTTTAAATTATAAAAATAAATTTGAAAAAGTCTAAATTTAAAAAATTGCAAAAAATTCGAAGTTTTGCCAAATTTTTAAACTCTCTGATAACCGAAAATGACACTGAAGATGGCACATAGCCGAAACCGGTTTATATCTAAACCAAACTTGACAAGGGAAATTCGTTCCAAAAATCTGCGAATAAACAAATATTCAAATTTTAGCGCAAAAATAATATTTTTACCAAATTTTGTTATTTCACAAAAAAGCCAAAAATTCACAAAAAATAAATTTGTATTTAAAAGAAATGTCTAAATCTTCAAGTATAAAAATTATAAATTTTACCAAAAATCTAAATTAATCTGATTATAAAAAAATAAATTTCACAATATTGTGGAAATTCGCCAACATTCGAATATTTAACACAAATGCAAACTATAGGCCAAATATTTTAAATAACAAAATTAGAAAAAAAAATCGAAATTTACAAACAATAAAATTCCGAAATTGCTAAAAATTAAAAGTCACCAAAAATTCAAAAATATGGCAGTAATCGAGAAACTGAAATAAAATATGTATTTATTGCAAAATCAATATTTAATAAAACCCCGAAATTTTGAAAACAAACTACGAAAACCAGAATATCAAAATTTTGGGATTTTCCCATTAAAACTTTGCAAATTCATCAAAAACCTCAAAGTTAAAAAAATATAAAAAAATATTATGAAAACTTCAAAACGGAATATATCTTACACAATTATATAAAATATTTATAATTTCACCACAAATCAGAAATTCATAAAAAAAAAAATTTAAAATTCACCAAAAAGATTCCAAAAGTGCACCAAAAAATTAAATTGGAATAAAATAAATAAATTCCGAAAATACCACAAGAACCAAATTTCAATTCGAGAAAAATTTTGCAGTTCCATAAAAAATTTTCATATAATAAATTCTTTATGAAAACGTTGCAATTTTAACAAAGCCGACGAAAAGTTAAAAAGAGACATATCTTATAATGAGCGTAATCTTTACAAACAAGTATCCAAAAGCAAACTTGATTCTTAATTTGATATTCCGACAGGCTGTTTTGTATAGATTTTTGGGACGAATTTCCGTCATCCAAACCAAACTTGACAAGGGATGACGGAATTTGATTTTCGTTCAACGCAAATGACACTGAAGATGGCACATAGACAAAACCCGTTTGTCTCCAAACCAAACTTGACAAGGGATGACGGAACTTTGTTCCAAAAATCTAAAAACAAACTCCATCATAATTTGAAATTTATCCACATAATTATCCCAAAGGGTATATAAAATTCAGCACATCCGAATATAGCTCTTTTACTTGTTTTTAAGTCAATCAATCAATTGTTTTAAAACAACAGATGTGTTCTAGATTTCGAAATAGATTAAAACTGCCAACAAAAAAAAAACGTCAGAAGATATACTTGCGTTTTCAAGAAAGATTCAGGAAAATCGGATAAATGAGACTTCGGACATTAACAAGATAATATTGAATCAGTTCGGGAGAATGTTGTTAGTCTCCATGCTCATAAAGTTAAAATTTACAGGCAAGATAGTTCAGTCAATATTGGATTATCCATGCAAAAGTGATTGTGGAAAAATTTCATCAAAAGCGCTACAGCTAATTGTTACTGTAATAATTTTGTTTATTCCATACTCAAGTCTGAATATTTTTTAATATAAAGCACTCATTCAAATCGACACTACTCCATCGTAATGCAACCGCGTTTTCTATTTAAATAAGAAAGAAGTTAGAAAAAATATTTTTATTTAGTTTAAATTGTATGTAAATCAGCAAAATACTTTTAACATGGTCCCAAACCTCGTTTAAAGTTTTTTAATCATTTAACATGTTGCTTTTGTGTGTTTTTTAATTATGTAACATGACTAAAAACTATAAAAATAAACTAAAAAACTAAAATTTAAACTAACGCGGTGACAAAATCGATTTTTTATTTATCCGACACGCCACAAAAACTTGTAGTTTACTTGGTTTTTTATTTTTAATAATGTGGTTTAACATGGCATATAAACCATAACAAATTACTCATGTTGTCGTGTAAAATTTTATTTGTAAACTATGTAAAAAATATTCTTGTTGTGGCTTTTTTTCTTTCACCCCAATTAAATCACAGATTATTGTGTTGGTTTAAAAGGATTCAGTGAAAGCGAACTGTTAGCGGGTTTCACAGAAAAAAAGTCATTTGTCTTAAATGTTTTAAAAATTATTATTTATCTGAAACGTAAAAAATGAATAGGAAATAAGTTACACAAAATTGACTTATAATTCGCCAGATAACTAAAATATATATTTGCATATAATTTACAACACTGTAAATAAGTCATGGCGAATCAATGCGCAATAAATAAATATGTATGAAATAGGTACCGCTCTTTGCATTGAAATTATAAACTGTGAGAGAAAACTGAAAATAGCTGAAATTTTTACGCAATAAAATACTATTTGTAATTAAAAAAAATGTAAATCTACCCATGCAACCATCCATTTTAGGTAGTTAAGCAAATGTTTTGCTTAAATCATTAACACAAAGTACACTTGCAACACAAACAACAAATAATAACAAGGCTCGGACAATGGATTCCGACAAAGAGGACAACAAAGTCCCACCATTTGCATATTGTTACAGTAAATCAGCATAGGAAATCTAGTTATGCTAACATTTTAGTTATAATGTGTGCTTATCACTCTCATGTAAACATCTACGGGGAATATTTTTGTGGACCATTTTAACCCTTTAACTCTTCGATGTAAGGAACTTTTTTGTCCCTTTCTAGAATAAGGGCAAACAACTCCATTTAAACAGCAATTTCTCGGGCTCAGATATCCTATGAAAGTATTTGTTATAAGATTCTCAAAATTTAACTCGAACGCCAGTAATGGTATTTTTTGCTTTTCTACCTAAAACAAATCATAGCCTGTGTTGTTTTTGTTTTTTAACAGCTTACAGCTACATTTAGAGTTGGCAAGCACCCAACGAAACGTGGTAAGGCAAGTAGAAAAAGCTAAATAAACCTTTCCTGTTGTGGGAATTTTTGTTAAAACTTTGATGTTTATGTTTTGTTTTTCTTTCGACATCATATTTGGTCTAAGGGATTTCAAGGATAAGACGTTTACATTTTTCTAAAAAGACTAGCTTTTCCTCTCTCAACAATAAATTGCATTATTTTACAATAAATAAAAACATTATCTAAAATTTATTTTCTTTTGGAAACCCCCCATTTTTGCTAAAATTATAGACAACTCATGATGATTATAAGGTTGAGAGCTTAGAATTCGTTACTCGAATAATCTATAAGAAACTGGGTATTTATAAAAAAAAAAATTTTGTTAGCTGTTGGATAATAGTTTTCTCTTCCAAGCTTAAAGTGGTCGATTTCCTATTAAAGAGGCTCGCAATTTACAAAAAGAAATGCACTCGTTTGAATAATTTCTTTTTTCTGCTTGTTATTAAAATTATTTCCTATTATTTGCTCTTCTCTCCGATGAATTCGAAACGGAAACGACTTTTATTCAAATACACATGCCATAGTTAGGTATTGTATGCTGTAGTCAACAATAGTTTGTACAATGAAAACTTATTTATATAACAATTAAATTAAAGCCATGAAAAATGCGAAATATTAAGTTATATTTTAAAAGTCCTTTGTGATAATAATGTTTTCAAATTAAATAATACTTCTCAAAAGGAATAAACATACACTTTTTAAATATTGAGCAAGTACAGTTCTAACAATTTCAAGGCTCATTCCCAGTTATAGGGTATATATGACATACTTACTGAAAATAAATTTAACGATTGCTGTATTTAATTGATTTATTGTTATAATATGCCGCAGAATAGGAAATTATTTTCACGTGCATAATCTTAGTCATATTTAAACTTATTATTGGATTCGCATATCTTACGCAAACAAAGCTAACAGCAACTTGATTCTACAAAAGTTTTTATACCTCATTGTCATTCCGTTTGTAATTCCTACAACATTCATTTCCTTATATGTGGGGAAGTTCAATTAACGATGTCCGTCTATCCGTTTGACCGTCTGTCCGTTTGTCCGATGTTGAAATCTACTTTCTAACTTCACTAGACAATCTAGGATCTTGAAACTTGGACCACATGATCAGTGTTATATTTTATGATAAATATCAACATTTAAAATTCACCACAAATGGTGAATTGCCAAAAAATTTACAAAAATGCCCAAAAAAATTACAAAATCCTTATTATTCTGAAAAAAAACTAAATTATAACATAACTTGGGAATTGAGAAAAGCCAAGTATAGTTAAAAAATGTTATAATTTAAAAAAAATTACATTTTTTTAAAATATTATGTTCATAGTTCAAAAAATCACAAAATTTTAATATATCAAAACTAAAATTCAAGTTCGCAAAAATTTTTCAGTTTAACTAGCGCAAAATCAAAAAAATATACTTTTCATAAACAAGGAACAAAAAAGAAACTCCACAATTTTTAGAAATTTAACGACAAAATTTACGCAAAGGCTGTAATCCACAAACAGTTGATCAAATATTAAAAAACAAATTCTTTGCACCGCGAAAAATCTATAGTATATATTTAGTAGTTCTTACTTTTGTAAAGGGCATATAAGATTCGGCTTACTTATTTTAATATTATTTTAATATTAAATTTTTATTTTTTGTTATTATATTTTATTGAACCATTTTCATGAACTTTAGAACAACTTTAAGAGTCTTAATCTCAACAAATATTTATTAATTATTTACGGGGGTAAAAGCGCATTTACTGTATTCAAAATCTTATTATACTAATATTACTTATTATATTATACTAGGCTCAAGGTGTCGGTTCTCTTTAGCCACTGGTGTCCTTTAACTCTAACAGATCCCGGGCAAGAGTACCGTTAGTTGTAAGTGTAGGTTCATAACGATGTTTGATGCGCGTCCGAAACCCCACAACTGAATGCCGTAAGTCCGTATTGGTTGTGCATATATAAAAATATAATGTGCAACGTTATGACATTCGAAGACCACAGTGTTTTGGTTCTTTGCTGTTCTTGGACAGGATGTAATACAATGCAACATGACACAATTGTTATTGTTAATAAGTCTATAAAAGTGTGAACATATATATGTCCATCCCTCAGGTCAGTGCTTCTGCTACTGTAGACCCCAAACGAATTTAGATAGAAGTGCTTTTCATAAAGCTGCCAATACAATTTGCTAGTTACATACTAAAAATTTTCACTAAGTGGGGACCGATGTCAAAATGGGATAAAAGAAGATGTATGTTACGGTGATGGAATACTTTTTCATTTATTTTAAAGGCCAATGTAAGTGGCCACCACGGCCACATGAGTACTAATTTTTAATGACTCTGCCGCATTCATCCCGCTGTGTTTGAATATGCTGACTTTGATAACATTGATCGACCTCGGCTTATTGGCATGCTCAAAAGAGAATTTAAAATTTTTTATTAAATTTTCGTTTCTTACACTGTGCATCTGTTCAAGTTGATTCAAGTACACCCGAAACAATTGGCACACCGTATTGAAGTTGAAATATTGAAAAGCAATGCAAAAATGCCTAATTCACCAAAATTAATGCCAAAAATTTAACAACAAAAAATTTAGATTTCGAAAAGAACTCACCATCAAATTGTAAATTCACCAAAGGAAAGGTAAAAATAAAATAAAAAATATTAAAAAATTTAAATTTTTGCCAAAAGCGAAATTTCAAGTAAGGGAGCTAAGTTTGAACATGTCGAATCTTATATAGTCTTCACAAAATTATGAACTACTAAAAATGTACCACAGACTTTTCCCGGTGTAAAGGTTTTAGTCGTGTTATTTTAGATTTAAACTCTCCTTTCATCTTAATATAAGCATTATCGATCGGTGCGTTTTTCATTTCTTTAAAAGCTTATCAATTTTTTGTACGTCATGATTTTTTGATGAATTGTAGAAAATTGAGTTTTTAGTAAAATTTCTAATATTTTTTTATTTTCTGCTTTTTGGCGAATTTGTAAAATTTTGGCTAAATTAAAGTTTCTGTGGTGAAATCCTAAACTTTAGGAACTTGGTTTTTGTTGTATATTTGTTAAAATGTCGTTTTTTAATAAATATAGATTTTGTACCAATTAAATTATTTTATTCATTTTCCAATTAAATTATTTTTCGATTTATGGCATGTTCTAGCAATTTCTGGTTTTTTTTAAATTTAGTTTTTTGTTTTTTTAATTTTGTCATTTTTACACTTTGAAATTTTTGGTTTGTGGTGAATTTTCAAAATTATTGTGAAAATTATTTTTTTTTATTTTCAGATTAATTTGAATTTTTAGTAAAGTTTATAATTTTTATAATAAAATCTTTGGTGAATTTTTTTACTAAGTTCCTAAGTGATTAGATTCATTTTTTTGTTTGATTTGGTCATCGGGTTTGTTAAAGTTTTGAGAAATACCATTTTTCCATTTTTAGTGAATTTTCATTACTTTGGGAGAAATTTTGTTTTTATATGTTTGTAAAACATCGATATTGTTAAAATGACGTCTTATTAATAATATATTGATTTTTTGTAATTTTTTGGCTTTTCGGCGAAATTAAATAATCGTGATCATATGGAAACTTTTGTGGTGAATATTCAACATTTAATAAAATATGATGTGTTTTTGGTAAAATTTTGGTTACTGAAATTACATTTCTAGTTTTTCGATTTTGTGGTGAGTTTAAAACTTTAAAAAAATTTAGAATATCTATCTATTTTTTATGCAGCTTCAGTTTATTTTAAATGTCGATTTCTTGAAAAAGAATCATATTTTTGTAATTTAAAACTTGTAGTGATCTTTTTATTTTTGTTTTCATATGTTTGTTAAACATAGATTTAGTTATATGTATCACGTTTTTCACTTAATACTGATTTTTGGTGATTTTTCAGCTTTTCGACAAAATCACGGAATTGTGGTGAAATTTAAATTTTTGTGGTGAATATTCATAAATGTTTTTTGTCAATTTGTAGGTTTCGTTAATTAAAAAAAAAATTGTTTTAGTTTTTAGATTGTGTGGTGAACTTAAAATTTTGGAGAAATTTTGAATTTGTTGAATTTTTTTTCGCGAGATTTCGGATTTTAGAGGAATTCGGTTTTCTTTATTAGTTTTTGAAATTTGGACTTTTCCTTTTTTTAATGCCAAAGAAAAAACACGACAAACATTGGAAAATTGAGCAGCAGTCTAAATAACATTTAATATTTTCGACAGTCAGAACATCAGTATTTTTGAAAAAAGATCGAATATGTTTAAAACAATATTTTCGGTAATTGAAACATTTTTATTTCCAGACATTTATTTAAACATTTTTTAATACCCAATTCCCAACCCAACAAAGTATATATATTCTGTGGCCTTATAGGTAGGGAATTTAATCTGTCTGATGTTCACATCTAATTTCTGACAGTAGTAGACAACCCAACCAAGTTCACGAGATTTAGGCAACATTTTTCTAGGGTTCTTTAGTATTTTCACTTTTACGTGGAATCGCTTATACACATGCTCATATAAATTGCATATTCCGAATAACAAATACATAATAAAGTCCCTCTAAAAAAATTATCAACGCGATACGCCTAGAAATACTTACGGTACTACGTGTTGGACTGAATTAAAAAATCAAACATTTTAAAAACTAACAAAGAAAACGGAATTCCACCAAAAACGAAATTTCGAAAATTCACCACAAAATCAAAAAACTGTAATAAAAATATACTAATTTGTCAATAAATTCAACTTCAAGAAAAAAGCAAAATGTTACCTAAAAAATTCACCAAATTTTGAAAATTCACTAATATATTGCAAATTTACCAAAAATATGAAAAGTCACAAAAAACAATATTTTTGGAATATCGTCGAATTTTATACAAAATCATAGTTAAACAAACGCATAACAAATGGGAAATTCACCAAGAAATTAGAATTTAACTAAAAAATTGGAAAATAATAAAAATTTTAAATTTTAAGTGGGGAGCTTAGTCTAAAAAATAAAAACCATATTTAATCTTAACTTGGGAATTTACCAAAATTCGAATTTACCAAAATTCGACAAAAGCAGACTATAGTCCAAACTAGTTAAATTAGAAAAAATACAAAATGTTACAAAAATCTAAATTAAAACAAATTAAATTGTATCGAAACATTACGAAAAATATAAAATTTGGCGAAATTTTACACAATTATATAAAAAATAGAAATTTCACTACAAATCAGGCATTCATCACAAAATTTTATAATTTTAAAAAATCGCAAAATCGATATTTTACCAAAAATCTAAATGAAACTGAAAAACAAAAAAAAAATCTAAATTTCAATATAATTTAGGAATTCTCTTTCACGAAACTATAATCTATAAACTATTTTAAATTACCAAAGTAATACAATTTTCAAAAAAGTAAATATTAAGAAAAAAAAATTACGAAAAATCAAAAATATGGCAAAATTTTAAATTGACGACACAAGTTCGCAGAAAATTTCTTGATTAGCAGGAACTATTACTGCTTTATCTATATCATTAGGTTGCTCGGAAAGTATCTTCGCTTTTTCCTGACAAACGGCTTATTTATATTTACTCATAGCAAACTCCATGCTTACGTTTTGGTTGGTACCCTTACATATATGGACAGCGGAAAGCAGCATTTATACACTACCGGAAACGTATAAATACTGCTCAGATGAAGAGTAACACATATTATGCGATGCATATGAATAAAAGAACGAAATTTTTAAAAACTGGTTTGCAAAAATTCGATACGCCAATTTTGATGTTGAAGATGCATCACGTTCTGGAAGGTCATTTCAGTTAATTGACAGTATACATATTGTTACGTTTATTACCACGCTAAACGTTAATTTGTAGGGTTCGTTTGATTGCAAGAATCAAAATACGCAGTCATTAATGATTTTATCAATACACAACTTTATTCGACAATTACGACTCTTATTTACAAGTTTTCAGTTCTAATTTACACTGTAACCTTAACACTCTTATGTACACACAGCTGTTCACTCTATGAAATCGCAAAGTCAACTCTCTGCGGTGGACGGCACCTTTATATAGATATCACGGCCGATTCTTGAAATGTCCTGAACATACGTGATATTGCGCATCATTTATTTCAATTGCTGGCTTAGTAGTTGTATATGTGTTCGTGTGTGTATCTTTTGTTTACTTTTACGGTCTGTAATATTTGTTTTTGTTTCTACTTTAACTCGCGGTTCGGGGAATTTTCGCTAGGTTGTTGTTTTTTCTTTATGTTTACAACATTGCACTGTGGCTGAAATGCCAAATTTAGCCTTATTACATTCACAAATATAAGTTAACAACAATTTTATTATCTTTCTTACCTTTGCATGTTTCTGGTTCATTGAACTTTAAATAACTAAAACTCCAATTTCATTTTATTTCATAATAATTATATTTATGGGAAAGTGCCCAATAAGCAAAATAATGTTAAAGTTCCAAATTCTTTTAAATTGTTTTTTAGTGTATTCTTTCATAATAATTGTATTTATGGGAAAATGCCCAATAAGCAAAATATTGTAATTGCATTTATTATGATAAATAAAATATGATCAACTACGAATTCTTTAGTCGTAGTCAAGCACTCGAAATCAAGTGTTTTAATAATAAACATTAAAATAACTGGCGCCCAACGGAAATAAAAGTCCTAAAGTAGGATAAAAAATTATATAAAATTAAAATCCTTAAGTGGACAATATAATTAAAAATCCTTAAGTAGGATAAAAATTATATAAAAATTAAAATCCTTAAGTGGACAATATAATTAAAAATCCTTAAGTAGGATAAAAATTATATAAAAATAAAAACCCTAAAGTGGACAAAATTAAGTAGAAATAAAAACCCTAAAGTGGACAAAATTAAATAAAAATTCTAAAGTGGACAAAATTAAGTTAAAAACCCTAAAGTGGACAAAATTAAATAAAAATTCTAAAGTGTTGTAAAATTAAATAAAAATCTTTAAGTAGGATAAAATAAATAAAATCCTTAAGTAAAATAAGTGTTACTGATTTTAGTACACAAACCGAAATTGCCTTAAATATATTAAACTATTTTGAAAGGCTTTAAGAACTAGAAGAAAATTTTCTCTAAAATTGAAATCCGGAATCTGCGTACAAAAGTGAATTAACTGGTTGAATAATCCTTACTGACAGGTGAAATAGGATCTGACAACTGAAAAATCTACAATCCTGCAACCTCGGCCGATATTAGAAGCAGATATCCTCCTCCAAAAGGGTTCCAAACAAGATTCAACAAACATCCAACAGACAACAAAAATCATGCAACTTTTACTAATATATCTTTTGTAAGTGGAATTATTATCTCTGTTATTTTATAACCCGCAAATTAATATTAAGGAATACTATAAACTTTAAGGAAAGTAAAGTGAATTAAAAGAAAATTAACTCAATAAACAAAAAATTACTTATATTTATGTTTTTTTTTTGGAAAATAAGTTAAATCATTAATATTAATAATGTCCAATCCAGATAATTTAATACGTCCCGCGGTATTATCCACCAATAATCCTGTCCCAAATCCTAGTAACAATCCCGTAAATGCACAATCCCAAGAGAACCTCATTAATATTATAAGTAGAATTTGTATGCAACAATGTAGGAGCATGATAGACGAAACCTTAAATCCCCGCTCGGATTTCTCAGGAGTCGATCAACAAATAGACGAACGGTATAGGGAAAACCTCGCAGACTTAGATAAGGTCCCAGACGTCGTCCGATGTCTTAGGGAGTTCGGGGGGAACAATGCAGAATTCAGTTCCTGGAAAAAAAGCGTGGAACGAATTCTGAATTTATATAATTCTACTATAGGAACACCAAGATACTTCGCGATCCTGAACGTAATTAGGAACAAAATAGTTGGCGCAGCCGACGCGGCCCTAGAATCCTACAATGCTCCCCTGAATTGGGAAGCCATCTCGCGAATCCTTACGCTCCACTACGCGGACAAACGTGATTTGGGTACGTTAGAATACCAGATGACGACACTCATCCAAGGGAATAGTTCACCTCAAGATTTTTATCAAGAGGTATATTCGCATTTATCTTTAATTATAAATAACATCTCTTGCATGACCATAGGCAGGGAAGCAATGGATACACTTATACAAACATACAGAGATAAGGCGCTAGATACATTCATTCGTGGACTCAGGGGTGATCTCTCTAAATTGCTCTGTATTCGAGAGCCAACAACTCTTCCGCAGGCACTGCACTTGTGCCTTAAACTGCAAAACCAAAATTTCCGCACGGAACACGCTTATAATAGAAACACGAAGAACTCTCTAGCACCTACAGGAAGTAATCGAAACTTTAGAACACAAAATGGCAATAAGCCACAACATTTCCATCAAAATCAATATGCTCTAAACCGAACCTATGAATTCCCACAACTCCAATACTACAACCATGGACCACAACAAATTCATAATCATAGGCAATTCCAAAACCAATTTCAAGGAAACACGAACAATAACTGGAGATCGAACATTCCGCCACCGCGACCATCTGCCCCTAAACCTTTGCCGAGACCAGAGCCTATGGATATAGACCAGTCCATACAAACACGAGCGATAAACTATATGAACAGACCTCGTCCCAACATCGATTTTGTAGGTAAAAGACCATTGGAACATATTAACAAACAACCTCGAAAATTTCAAAGAAATTTTCATATAGAAACTGATGAGCAGAAACACAACAAGCAAGATTGTCTTGACGAGGCTTATAATGAACAGATGAATGCTTATACTCTGGAAAATAATCTCCAAAATCTACAAGATTACATTGAAGATGAAGAAGAATCAACTGAAAGTCTTGACTTCGTTGATATTCATTTTTTAGAATAGAGACTTCGTCTTTGCCTTACTTCGAAGCGAAGACGAAGGATGGAAAAATTTTAAAAATATTAGTCGACACAGGCTCAAATAAAAACTATATACAAGATTCTATCATAAAAACTTCAAAGTGTAATAACACTAAATTTTATGCTAACTCCGTAGGAGGAAAAATTGCTATAACACACCATACTTTTGTAAATCTTTTTGGTTTTAAAAATAAGAACATCAAATTTTTCTTGCTCCCTACCTTAAAATCGTTTCATGCAATATTAGGTAACGACACTTTAAAAGAGCTGTCCGCTGTCATCCATACTGCAAGAAATTGTATGATTCTTAATGGCAACGTCAGAGTGAAGCTTAAACAGCAAACTTCACAATCTGTTAATAACATTCAGATAAGATCCGATCATATGTCGGACCAGCAAGTGCATAGGATAAAAAACATAATCGGTAAATATCCAAATCTATTTTCTGAACCAAACGAGTCGCTGACGTACACCACGGCAGTAAAAGGTGAAATAAGAACCACCACTGAAGCCCCTGTCTACTCTAGATGCTACCCTTACCCCATGCATCTAAAAGAAGAGGTCGAACGCCAAATTAAGGAACTATTAGATCAAGGAATTATAAGACCCTCTAAATCACCATACAACTCACCAGTATGGGTAGTCCCTAAAAAGATGGACGCATCGGGAAAAAATAAATACAGAGTAGTCATTGACTATAGGAAACTAAATATGGTTACAGTGGCTGATCGTTATCCCATTCCCGAGATAAACGAAGTAATAACTCAATTGGGTGAAAACAAATATTTTTCGGTCTTGGACCTAAAGAGTGGTTTTCACCAAATTCCATTAAGAGAAAAGGATATCGAAAAAACCGCCTTTTCGGTTAATAATGGAAAGTACGAGTTCACTCCACTTCCATTCGGGCTAAAAAACGCGCCCGCGATATTTCAAAGAACATTAGATGATATTCTCCGAAAATATATTGGAAAAATATGTTATATTTATATCGATGATATAATTATATTCGGTAAAGATGAAGAAACACATCTACAGAATATCGAAAAAATTTTTAGCACATTAGAATCGGCAAACATGAAAATCCAGCTCGATAAATGCGAGTTTATGAAGCCAGAGGTGGAATTTCTAGGTTTCGTGATATCCACAGCAGGAATACGCACAAACCCGAAAAAGGTAGAAGCAATTAACAATTTCCCCACTCCTAAAACCATAAAGGACTTGAGATCATTCCTTGGAATGTCGGGTTTTTACCGCCGCTTCATAAAAAACTATGCCAAACTAGCAAAACCGTTAACGGCTCTTTTGAGGGGGGAAGAGGGACGAATGTCCAAATCAGCATCCTCGAAAATAACAATTACCCTTGATAAAAATGCCTTAGAAGCATTCGAAAAGATAAAGAGAAGCCTCACATCGGAGGACGTGATGTTGACCCATCCTGACTTCAAGAAAGAATTTAGGCTCACAACAGATGCTTCCAATCACGCTATCGGAGCCGTTTTAGAACAAGACGGCAAACCCATTACATTTATTTCGCGAACATTAAATAAGGCCGAAGAACACTATGCCACAAACGAAAGAGAAATGCTGGCGATTGTTTGGGCCTTGAAGAAGCTAAGAAATTATTTGTATGGTGCGACGACAATTAAAATATTTACGGATCATCAGCCTCTAACTCACGCCTTAAATAACGGAAACTCTAACAGTAAGCTGAGACGATGGAAGGCAACGCTGGAGGAGTACAACTATGAACTATTGTACAAGCCTGGAAATGCAAACATTGTAGCGGATGCTCTGTCTAGACCACCGCAACAGATATTTGAAATAAGGTCAACGGACGCAACACAGCATAGTAGCCAAAGCTCACCACAAAACTTAATTCAACACACGGATGCACCCATAAATGTATTCAAGAACCAAATTATTATAGAACCAAATGAAACACAGTCATACGAATTTCAAATCATCTTTCCAACATACCATAGACATATTTTTTTGGAACCAGACCCCAATAAAAAAAGATTGGAAGAAATATTCAAGAAATGTCTAAATCCATCGGTAACGAACTGTATTAAAACCACTGACGAGGTATTGGGAAGAGCGCAAGAAGTATATCCTAAGTCCTTTCACAAATATAGAGTTCTTTACACGAGGAAGATGGTAGCCGATGTATGTAACGAATCAGACCAGGAAATAGAAATAATAAATGAACATAGTAGAGCCCACAGAAATGCTGAGGAGAACAAAGCTCAACTTTTAGAGAGGTGTTACTTTCCGCAAATGGCAGCAAAAACAAGAAGATTAATAAAATCATGCAGAATTTGCAAAGAGAACAAATACGATAGGCACCCTAATAATATCTCATTGCAAGAAACCCCCATACCTCAGTACCCTGGCCAAATAGTGCACGTGGATATCTACATAACAGAAAGAACATCCATTTTAACAGCTATAGACAAATTAACAAAATACGCACAAGCAAGGATACTGAATTCCAGAGCAGCAGAGGATATTAAAAGGCCACTAAGAGAAATATTGTTAAATTTCGGAATGCCCGAAATAGTTGTTATGGACAATGAAAAATCATTCAACTCTAGAGCGATAATATTCATGCTAGAAAACCAATTTAACGTCAAGGTGTTTAGAATTCCACCATATGCTAGCACCGTCAATGGACAAATCGAAAGGTTCCATTCGACACTCTCGGAAATTATGAGATGCATCAGGTCGGAAGGAACTCAAGGTAATCTGCCCGAGCTCCTAGACAAATCTATTTACGAATATAATAATACTGTCCATTCAACCTTAGGTAGGAAACCATTTGAGGCATTTTTCGGTAAGAAATCATTTAATAACCCTGAAGAGTGGGAAAGGGAGAGAGCCCAAATGGTTAAGGACTTTAAGAACAGACAGAAATCAGTTCTGGAGTACCATAATAAGAATAAGAGCGAGCCAAAAAATTATAAGGTGGGAGAAAAAATTTTCGTAAAAGAAAATAGGAGGTTAGGTACGAAGTTATCCAAAAATTATAAAAAAGAGATAGTCAAAGAAAATAGGCACACAACCATATTAACTGCAAGCGGAAGAGTGGTCCACAAGAATAATATCAGAAATTAAAACGACAATAAACATAGCCCTTATTTTCGTTTCCCTTTTAGAATACAGATACCTGCCCTAATGAGTGAAGTAAGAATCATGGATTACTCCAATTCGCGGATAGTCGCTATCGATACTGGGGTTGCTAGAGTGCAATCAGGTACGGCGAAACTAGTCCATGTGGTGCAAATTAAGAATTATGAGACGGTAATAGATGACATACAATCAATCATCAGGGCTAATGTAAGCACTTCCCATCCTCTATATCCCTTCCTTTCCTATGAAATAACACAGCTAAAAGAACATATTAGCAATCTTAAACCAAGAAACAAGAGATCCTTAGACTTTATTGGATCTGCATGGAAATGGGTTGCTGGTAACCCGGATCATGCCGACTTTGAAATTATAGCACAAAAAATAAACAATGTATTAGAAAGTAATAACAGACAAGTTATAATTAATAGAATGTCTCTGGAAAAATTAAATGAGTTAACTTCAAAAACAAATGAAATTTTAAAATCTGTAATAAATGAAGAAACAGTAAATTATTTAATAAATGAATTGAAATACAAACTAGAAATTTTAAATAGTGAAATTCTGAATCTTAAGTATGCAATAGATTGGGCAAAAGTAGGAGTCATTAATTCATTCATATTATCTAATTATGAAATGGAAATGATCAAAACTTTAGCCAACCAAGAAAACATAAATTTTTTAAGTATCGAGGAATCTCTTAATTTTGCTGATGTAAGAATAGCTTCCAGCAGCGATTCTATAATTTATATTATTAATATTCCAACTACTTATAAAGAATCATGTAACAAGATTACCATCAAACCTGTAAAAATAAATAAGATAGCTACTAAAATCGAATTCGATGATATTTTAGTCTGTGACAAAAAAGTATTTGGTATCAAAAATAAATGTAAAACTTTTAGTGAACTAACAATATGCAAGGATGATAATGTTAAAGACATTACAGACTCCCAATGCCTTCCTAACTTGATTCGAGGAAAACCCTCAACCTGCGTCATGGTGAATAATCTTCACATGCCAACTATACAGGAAATATTTCCTGGTACAATTCTATTGAATCAATTTAATGGTACAATTTTCGTAGGTCAAGAGCACTATGATCTAAATGGTACTTACCTCATAAAATTCCAAAACGAAACGTTGTCAGTAAACAATAAAACATTTTCTTTCTCAGAAATTTCTACGTCTAAAGTATTACCACCGGTGGTACAGCCAATAATTGGAAAGCCACATGTAGAAGAGTTGTTAACATTAGAACTAATCAAAGAAATGAACACTAATAATACAGCAGCTATTGAACTTCTAAATATAGAAAGTAAATACGGCGATGCGATAAGTTATGTTTTGGTTATTTCCGCAGTAATAATAATACTACTAATCTTTCTAAGGAGAGAAACTAAACACGGAAAAGAGCATCACTCTGAAAATATTAATACCAATTCCCCATTACCCTTACAAAATATTATCTTGAGTGCCAATGATTCAAAGGGACCATCAATAGCAAAAATTACTCAGATACCCTACTTTTGATTGTGGACAATCAACTTAAGGGCGGAAGAGTTAACAACAATTTTATTATCTTTCTTACCTTTGCATGTTTCTGGTTCATTGAACTTTAAATAACTAAAACTCCAATTTCATTTTATTTCATAATAATTATATTTATGGGAAAGTGCCCAATAAGCAAAATAATGTTAAAGTTCCAAATTCTTTTAAATTGTTTTTTAGTGTATTCTTTCATAATAATTGTATTTATGGGAAAATGCCCAATAAGCAAAATATTGTAATTGCATTTATTATGATAAATAAAATATGATCAACTACGAATTCTTTAGTCGTAGTCAAGCACTCGAAATCAAGTGTTTTAATAATAAACATTAAAATAACTTATATAAGAACAAAACTTATTAATTATTTTCGACTGTGAAATACGTAAAGAATTAGATTTAAAAAAAAATTAATTTATTTCAGTACTTTACATATAAATAGGTAAGGACGTCTGCTCTTTAACATAAATAGTAATAAAATCGGCTTATGGCAAACATATTTTTTTCTAATCGGAATCAGAAATATCGGAATCAATAACATCTTCTTGAATAATTGGCTCTGAAAGCAAGTTCAGTACATTCGTATCTATTTTGAAACTGTTCCGGGACAACAAAGAAGGTCCATTGGAGAACGAGGATATGGGAGGATTAGAAGAGAACAGAAGAGAGTGTAAAAGGGAAGCCAATTTTGGTTGTTGAAAAAAATCTTCTAATAGTATTCCCGTTATTATTATTTCCCGACCCAGGGTTAGGAACATCAACTAATAAACTCATTTCTTTTCTTCAATATCTAATTTAGTTTGCTGTACTACAGATATATCTGTGGTATGAATTTGTCACTTTTTAATTGGGAATCCGAACGCAATATGTAAAATGCACTCAAAACATCTTATCCAAGCATATACTGTTGACACATATTTGTATTGGGTGGTAAATTTTGATGGCATTCAAGACATTCATAATAGTTGATGTGGCTCCACAAATGCCACAAGTTTGTGATTATGATTCTGCAATCACACCGAAAACTTTGCCTCCGATCACTGTCATAAAAATTGGTGATGAATTTGGAAAGTCTCAAACTGTGTTGGAATAATTTCAAGTATTTGCTTTTTCACTTTTTCAACTTCAGCACTAACTAATTAAGAAGTTTCTTTTTTGTAAATCAAATGGCCTAGCATTATCTCAAAGAATAACGGTCCCCATTTTCATTTACAATGGAACAATGCACACAGCAAATAAGTGTTCATCGGTCTTGTTTGATTCAGAGTCAGAAAACCTTTGCCGGTAAGTTGAATGTCCACTACTGCCATCACATCCCCATTTGTATATCGCAGTAACGGTATCTTCATTGTGGTGTACGAAAACTTCCCTCTGCGAATCAACGATTCTAGTTGCAGTATAATCAACCAAGCTCTGTAGTGACACTTCAGCAGACGTATCACTAATTTGAACTCCGACCGGATAGTACTTCTTTTTTGCTAAAAATAATGCATCATATGATGGATATATGTTTGCATTTCTTATTTTTACACCAGATTGCATCAATTTATACGAATGTTTTGTAAAATCCCCGCCCACGTAAAGAGCCAAAGCTTGTTCAGGGGTGTATGCAATAACATTATTGGCTTCAAAAGCAATAGTTTTTTTTTAACTTTGCTGCGCCCTCGGAATCGGAATGAATCCACTTGTGACGCGCTTCTCTTTCCTGCCTTGTGTAAGCTAACGCGCGTCGCCACAACAAGTTCATCACAAGGAGTTTTATTCACAATCTGTAAAACTTTGTTAACTTGTGTTTTTGAGGTACATTCTGTGAAATTCTTTGTAGGTCGTCCAAGACTATTACTTGTCAGTCCCACTAATAGAATTTCACTGTCTAACCAATCTTTATTACGTTCTTCAAAATTCGACAACGTTCTATTGCAGTTTTTCCACTTTTCTACTAATTTACTTATAAAGCTCCTCATTTTTTTTTATTTCGAGGCACTCTTCCTCATTATATTTGGCTTCATCTATTATATTGTTAAATACGTGGGCCTCCACAGCTGAAAATTTATTAGTAGGGACGATTCCACTGTTCAAATTAAAAAAAGGACTGCGTTTGGAAACATTCATTATACTTAAAAATTCAATAACCAATAAACGGGCAAACACGGCCAAATAATTTTCGACATTTCACAACCCCAATAACCCAAATTTATACACAAAACAAGAATTAGTTCGAATCCGATCGGCTCTCAAAAGTGGCTCTCCATGAAGCTATAGTATGTAGTACTTCAACAAAACGCAAAACAAAAGTAAAAACGTTAATTTTCTCAGTGGAGTATCGGTAATCAACACAATGCAAAACATTTATCGCCTTAAAAGTTTTAATATTTTAATTAAATGCCGCTAGATCAGTGATTTCGGCCAGTGTGCATTACGTATTTGTACAATAGCTCGTTTCACACCAATTTCTTGATGACAAATATTTTTTTATGATTTAATTAAACATCTTCGATTATTATATAATTCAATCAAATAATTCTTCAATATAATAGCAACGTTTTTTATTTTCAAAAAATAAATATCAGAGTTTCTGATCAACCCAATACATAAAACAGTTAATATGCTAAAATATATGAAAGGAAATTATTGAAAGTAGTTTGTGTATAATCTTATTTTCATGCTCGATATGTTAGGTATATAAGAATTTTTGTATGATCAATACTGAAAACAACTTCAAAACTATATTTTACGCGGGATCCAGATACACTAACGCAAGAAAATAAGACATATTACCGTCTCTCCACCAAACGATTAAAAGTAAGCTTCTTTCTAAACGAAAAATTTTCCTTCACTATACATTTGACATCGACGTGAGCAACTGACATAAATATGATGAAGACTTGAGCGATAAGAAAACAAAGTTCCTCCTATTTTCTGCAGTCTCAATTTCTTTTCTTTAATATTTACTTCTCCATGTATCCATAATTAGTACTTGAGTTTTAATTTCTCAAAGAGAAATATTATAAAATACATACAGCTGGATACAAACCCATATTAAATTGATGTACATAATAAATATTTTGCGGAAAAATATTTCTTCGCAAATATTGGAAAGGATTTAGCAGCACATACAATCGATTAAACGTTTTTATGAAAATAAGTGTTCGTTTTTTACAAAGTGATTTATTTTGACGTAAATTAAAGTATGCTAGCCCACGGCAGGTTTACCATTTAAAAACGCATCTACAAAAACGTACTATGAGTTACGGATTTTAGGCCATGGGTATCATTTTACCGCCTTTCTTCGAAAAGGGTGAGGGGAGCCCTATAGATGGCTAGAACTGCATGATACAGCCGTGGGCTATTAAAATTGTCCGACCTATGTTTTTAGTCTACTTGACCCAGGCCGTCGTTAAAATTCAGCCGACTCTATGCAGCAGAGCCATTGAACCTTGGACCTCTCGTTTCAGTGCCGACGTGAGGAATGGGGTGGACATTTGATTTGTTTAAATAAGAAAACAAATTTTGTACCATTTAAATATCGAGGACTCCTTTATGAGAAACATCATTATTGTGTTTCTTTCTATAAATTATTAACATTTTTTGTTTTAAAAATAAAAGTATTTTAAATATACAATTCGCATACATAAACAACTTTTCGTTCTCGCAGGTATTTCTAAACAATCAAATATTTCTTCCTCCAGCTTCAGAAAGTATGCAACATTGATGTAGAAACTATGAAAACAAATCACACTGAAAGGGTATGAGAAGAAAATGAAAAAATTGTTTGTTTAATAAAATTTTAAAAACTTATACATAGAAATATAAAAAAATCTTAAAAAAATACAATGTAAATGAAATTTCATGAACAATTTAAAAAGTTTTGTTTGGAAATATTATTATCCAAAAGCTGGAAAATTAGTTTTAAACGTTAACTCACTCTCAATTTTGCATCACTTTTATATAAACACAGAACATGTTTGTTTGCTTTTTACCTTGGCCTTTCGTAATGAAAGTGATTTTAACAAAGAACCGCTAGTTTACTTGCCGCCTTTAAAGAAGACCTTCAAAATAATTGTTTATTGATACAATTATATCGTATCCGGAAATAAGTTTAAAATTATATCATTAATAATTAATGTGAATAATTTATTCAGGCTTTAGTTCGTTATTATTCTTTCAATTAAGAAAGGTCAGTTTTTTATTTTATTAATACGATAATTTTTTTTTCTGAAAAAGTTATGTTTTGTATACTAGCAGAATGGAATACTTGTATTTTGTGTGTCGCTACACACGTCATCAGCATTCTCTCTGTTCCACTGATTAGTGTCTCTTGCAAATATCATCTATTTAACCCACATATAATAATGAAAAATTGAATACGAGAGCTTCCCATAATTTTTCATAATTGTCGATTATTTTTCTGTTGGCTTAGAACGAAATTTGCGCCACTGTAACTTTACTCATTGTAATCTTTTTATCGTACTCTTTCTTATTTACATCATTGAATTCAATAAACATATGTATAATATAATATTGTTACGTTTATTACCACAATAAACGTTATTTTGTAGGGTTCGTTTAATTGCAAATATTAAAATACACAGTCCTTCATGATTTTATCAGCACACAACTTTATTCGGCAATTACTACTCTTAGTTGCAACTCTTCGAACTAATTTACATTGTAAACCTAACACTCTTATGTACACACAGCTGTTCACTCTATGAAATTTCAAAGTCAACTATTCCTTCTGCGGTGGACGGCGCCTTTATATACAGTTCACGGCCGCTTCTTGAAATGTCCCGAACATACGCGAAATTGCGCATCAGTTATTTCAGTTGCTGGCTTAGTAGTCTTGTATATGTGTTTGTGTGTCTTTTGTTTACTTTTTCTTTCTGCAGAAGTTGTCATTGTTTCTACGTTGAATCGCGGTTCGCGGAATTTCTGCTACGCAATTTGTGTTTGCTTTATGTTTATGATATTGCGTATTTGTACAATAGGTCGTTTCACACATCTTTGACTATTACTTTGTAACAATATTTTACGTATAGAAAGTAGTGGTTAAGTAAAGATTTCTTTAATATAAAAAAGACTAAACAGATTTTTGTTTCAAAATCCCACGGATCTTATAGAGCGAAGTACAGTTATATGTTTTATGATGTTCTATCAGATTCTACATTATATTTATTTGTATGGTATCATATTCTGCGGTTGTTATAATTTTACTGATACTTAATTGTCTTTTTCTCATATCGAAATTCTTGCATTCATCCTGTTACGTGAATTTAGTATTTGTAAATTTCTATTTATGCTATTGAGTTTATCCGCCAAACTCTTGCACATACGCGAAATCTAGTTGTGCCGAGATTGTTATTAAATTGTATAGAATTACGACCAGATGCCTTTTAATTTTTTGCCTGTTGAAGCAGACAGCCGATTTGATAGTTTTTGCTTTAGAAGTTCATCATAATAAGACTCATGTCGAACCGACTTTTGCAAAAAGTGTGTTTGGTAGAAAAGGTTTAATCCTTAGAACTCCTCATTTAATTGAACAATTTACGAAACGCGAATTATAACTTTAAAATATTTAATCTAATGAAATTAAAGCACAATCGTTAAACAATATTCCCAAATGTTACCCAAAGAAGCCAATTTTGAATTAACAATAGCCCAGAAACCAATATTTCATTTAAAATCGAAAATAATACAGGAGTTTTAAAATTCCCTACAAAATCGCCAACATTTTTTAATTCACCGAAAAGTGGAAAATCGCCAAAATTTCAGTATTTATAACAAAATAAAAGAAAAATCATAAAATATTAATAACAAACAAATAACATATGTTATCTATAATATATTTCTAGTTTCATGATAATCCAGATTCGAAAATTTTGATACAATATCTCAAATAGTTTCTCCTCTAAACTTATGAAAAGCGATTTTTTATTATCTAAAATTTTAGGTGACAATATACTTTGGCTAGTTATATCAAAAAAATGTGCGAAGGCAGCACTTCCCAAATAAATTTTGCAATTTGCAAAATTGGAAAATATATTCAAGTTTTTTTTTAGTAATTCGAATTTTCACGCTTTACTAAGAAGTGAATATAAATGCAAAAAATTAAGCAATGCAAACTTAAATAACAATATCATTTTATTTTTTATGTTTCAAGCACAATACTTTTTATATTTGACATACATACGAGTACGTCTTGGCAACTATGCACTGCATGCTCTAGTTAAACCAACATTCAGTAAGGTGAGCGCTTAACCAATGCAGCTACAAATTATTCACATACATATGTCATATCAATTCGAGAAAATTTGTAAAAAAAATTTTTGAATTTTGACAATTCTCGTCAAAAGTGAAATAGAAATATAATGGTGTTCAGTACGCATTCACTTTGTTGTCCTTACTTTATATTTTAGTACTAAAGTTGTTTTCTTTTCTTTACCCTGCTTTTATATGGACAATATGAGTGCTACTGCCAGTGCTCTTAAGTGAGAATACAACTATGGCAAAAAAGTTAATATTTCAAGAGCGTTTCTGTGCTGTTTAAAAGAGAGTTACGTTGAAAATGTTGGAATTAATTTTAAGAGACTTATAAGTTTTTCCTTTTCCTGTTTACTAAAGAGAATCAATTTCAATAAGTAAAAATTCTTGCAGATTTGTCAATTGGTAAATATAGATACATACACCCATATATTATTGAAGCTGTTTTTTTGTAGTCATTTCAACTAATCGAAAGGCACATCCATTTAAACAAAGCAAGAAGGGTGTGAGATATAAAATGCTTTCTGGCTATATTATGAAGCTACATTATACCGTTAAGTATAACTGCCGCCCCGACTTTGCTGGCAGTGCTTCAAGCGGTCGGTCCAATTTTGAATGCCCAGTATGTGCGGCGTTGTTTCGGCAATAGCGTAGACTAAGGACTCCGGAAATTGCGTAGTCCCAGAAAAAATAGTCGAGGGATGTCAAGTAACATGACCGCGATGTGCTGTTTGCAAATGATCGCCTTAAATTGACGAAGTCGCAAAATTTTTCCTTTACAACTTGGAGCGGTGCGTCGCTTGTGTGGTATGTAACGTCGTCTTGTCGATGTTTATTTTTTTTTTATTATTTATTTTTTATTGATTGAATTCAAAATTACATACGTACTTTAAAATCTAGTACCTCAGCGCCAAAATGGCATTGTAGGGGAGAGTTGTCGAGCTCTGTCGATAAAAAACCGGTTAACATTGCTTTATACCACGAACTACTGGTGGTTGCGATGTTTCCTTCGCCATTTTGAAAGATATAAGGTCCAATGTTGCCGCCACGTCATAAGCCAAACCAAACACTGTATCCTTAAAGATTCTGTGAACGCTTCTGAATTGTATTTGCCCCAATAATGGCAATTTTGCTCGTTCACATAGCCGCTGAGCGAAAAAAAGCGTCGACCGGGTAGAACATTTTGTGAGCAAAACCTGAGTCTCCGGCCAATATTTCCAGCTTCCAATTAGCGAACATGCGGTATTGTCTATAATTGTCTATCTTTAATTCAGGGGTCTCCACAATCTTATACCGATGTAGGCCCAAATCCAATAACATTATTTTTAGTACGATTATTTTCCGGCGATCCCGGTCTAGATGTGATACGATGAAATGCAAATCCCTAATAATTTTTTTGGGAGCTGTATGACCTTGGTAACTTCTGAAATATAAAAAATGGAATAATTATCATAAAGGGAATTCGTCAAAGGCAGGTAATGAGAAAAAGCTTTACCAAGTGAAGCCTGCTTCGATGTAAATTAAGCAATGTAAACATTATGCTATGTAACTGACTATTTTACTGTTAATAAATTCTCGCTTTGCTCTATACTACTCAATAAACGACACAATAATTGCGAATATCGCGCACGCTTTCCCGAAACAAAATCAGAAAAATAATAATAATAAACACAACATTTAGCAAAAGAAAACAATATTGAACAATTCTGCCCACACATTATATAGTGCAACCTGTCTATTTCTTAGACGATCTAGCTTGTACACAACAATTTCGAATGAGAATATGTTCTTGATTCACAATGTTTAGATAGATAATACTAAAAGAGTTTCCAGTGTGAAATTAATATATTCACAAAATCTTGGAAAAGGCCTGGTCGACTGACTAAATACTATATGGAGCAATACAGTATTTTTTTTTAAATTATTATTTCCCATTTTAATTCATATTTTAAAATTGTAACTTTTATTCCTAAATTTTTTTTGTATGCACATTTCTTGTTTGTTTTTTCATATTGCATATCATTTAAATAGAAAAGGTACATACGTATATATTTCTAAAATCTTGTAAAACTTTATATTATAGTTAAATAAAATCCGTAATAACTTATTTTATCACGGACTTTTACGAAACTTTAAGTATTAAATTGCAAGATCCCATTCAATGGTAAATTTTTCTTAGTTCTATGCACCCAATCTTTTATATCCCAATGACTTTAAGATTTATCGTTAAAATAATTTAAGGCCATTTATAAACAGACGCCAATGGAAATGTTAATTCTCTTCGTGGCCAAAGGGAGTTACAGTCAAACAACCTCTGGAAAACTCACGCTCAAGAACCTTATTAATTTGGATTAACGATCGATGAAAATATTATAACGATTATTACCACAATAAACGTTATTTTGTAGGGTTCGTTTAATTGCAAATATTAAAATACACAGTCCTTCATGATTTTATCAGCACACAACTTTATTCGGCAATTACTATTCTTATTTACAACTCTTTGACTTATTTACATTGTAAACCTAACTCTCTCATGTACACACAGCTGTTCACTCTATGAAATCTCAAAGTCAACTCTACTGTCTGCGGTGGACGGCGCCTTTACGAGATCACGGCCGCTTCTTGAACTATACGGAACACTGTGCATTATTTATTTCAATTGCTGGCTTAGTAGTCTTGTTTAAGTGCTTGTGTGTGTGTATCTTTTGTTTACTTTTTCGTTATGTAGAAGTTGTTTTTGTTTCTACTTCAAATCGCGGTTCGGGGAATTTTCACTCGGTTGTTGTTTTTGCTTTTTGTTTATAATATTACGTATTTGTACAATAGGTCTTTTCACACCAATTTCGTGCTGACAATTATTTTTTTAGTATTTAATTAAACGTCTTCGATTATTACCTCGTAACAATATTTTTACTCATATAAAATTCGTTCTACAAAATCTTTTAGTAATTCGGTCACTATTTGTGCCCGATTCGTTTATTCATCAAGAACGAGAGGGTCAAAGGTAACGTTGTTTGTTCGCCGACCATTATTTCAGTATCAACGTGCTTTTGACACACATGTCTACGGCGGCAGCGAAAATTTTTGTAATCATGGTTGATTTGCCCGACAAATTGTATTTGGCGACGAGGTTCGTTTTTGGATGAAAGCTATTTTCGTTTATGATTGCATTAAATAAAAGAATATTTTTGTTAATATTTGACGAACAACTTTCCATTAAAACATTGACCAACATTGAATTAAGCTGCAGCAATAAGTTCCAATACATTTTCTAAACAATATTTCAAGTAATAAATACTCACAGGCACGAGTTTAATACGACATCAAATACACAACATGAATGCGTATATTACAAAGGCTATTGTTAAGAAAATAATTTCCAAACACTGACGTGTTCGTGAGAGAGAAGGGATGCATGTGTAAGTGGATACACAAATTTATGCCTGCAGTATTTTGTCTGCATTAGTTGTGCGTCGCAGTAAAAAATTTTTATTTTATTTACTTGTTTATAGAAAATATAATCTTAAAGGAGTATTCTTTTTTATTCCATTCAATTATTTGATAACATTTCATGCCTTTAATCCGGCTCACGAATGCGAATTTTTAAATCAATAGATGCTATGCTAAATCAGTGTCTTAACAGGACACCGTATACTTAACTTTTTATATAGACTTTTGGAACAAATTTCCGCCATCCCTTGTCAATATCATATCAAACAAATAGGTATAGTATAAGCGATTTAGTGGTGATACTAGTTTTAATCTGAATTTGCAGCCGCCTTCTCTTAACTATGGTTATCTCCCAGGTGGGAAGAAGTAGCTGTTAGAACAGCGCGGTTCTTAAAGGTTTGCACCCAGCAAACTTAGGCTTTTATAGTACAATATTGTTATGAAGATAAGCGCGAACAAGTATTTTTGCCTGTAAGAGTTGAGTGGAGTGAATACTTGTGGCACTCACCGTAGAGAAAGCTCCAGAATTTTGCCAGCCACTGTATAGGGAGTGTTGCGCTGTAATTATAACAAACACAACATCCATAAGCTCATAAAAGTTAGCACCGAAGAGAATACACACGAAACAAACAACAACTATATTACATCAACACGCAGAGGCGAATTCCAGGAATTGAAACCGCCGTCATGAGTACAAAGCAAACAAATATCATAATAAAAAGCCAAGAGAAAAAAAATTTAAAGTATGAACTTCGTGATAGAGAAGTACCCATGGTGTGCAAAAATGAAATATTGTCTGGTATTATTTAAAACAAATTTTATAGTTTAAAGAACAATTGAACGGCATTTAATTGATAATAGCAAAAGTAGTTAAGCAGAAATAAAATTTGAAATACATTGGAAGAGTTCATAACTTGTAAGTCTCCATAAAGACAATGCAACTGCTTTCAAGTCGACACTCACAAGTGCTCCTTCAAACCAACAAAGGATCAACTTACTGCCCAATTAAAATTAAAACGACTTTCGATAACCACCTCATTTAACCATTTTATATTAAAAATGTGTCACTTTTGAAATACGTCAAATATTATAATTTTGTACATTCTTAAAACATTTATTCAAACTCAACTTGACATTATATTTCTGATTACTCTGGCTTTGTTTTATAATTAAAAATTCATTATAGGTAGTACAAAAGTAATTTTTTTACTCTTACAACTTCAGAATAATAATTGTGCACATTATGCACAAGCTATTTGCTAAATGGTTATAAAATTGCAGATGACAAGCAAGATACATGTAGAATTCTTTGTACAATTTAAAATGTTTTTATTTGAATTTATTCATTTATATGAAATTTTTTTATATTTCTTAATTTTAGTAGATATAATATTAATTTAATAAAACAATGTTAAGCAAATAATTTATTAAGTTTTTTATTCTTTAAAGTTTGCTGCTTGGTCTTACGTAAATGTTGCGGATACGTAAATTTTACGTTCAGCTTCGACGTTTGTTGGTTACTCATAAACGGAAATATATCATATGTTTTTTGTTTACGTTTCATATATTTTTAATTTCTTAAAGTAAACAACTGGTTAAAACGATGCTGCTTACTTCATAATTTTGAAATGCTAAAAAAACGCTAATATAAAAAACATTAAAAAGTCTAGCTTGTTGGAAATAAAACAATTTTTGGTGCCAACAAGCAGGTCTGGTAACAAAATAAGGCTATTGGATGTCAAAAAGTCGAAATTTGCAATATCGGTACATATATGGCCGGGATATAGTACAAACTGATTTTTTCGTATACATGCGAACGAAAACTACTTTTGTCCTAAAAATTGGATATTGGGGTCAAATAAAGGGAAATTTGCTATATCGGGGTATATAGTCGGGATATATCGTAAGGCGATTTTTTAACAATTATGCGAACTAAAACAATTTTACCAAAATGTTGCTCGGATAACAAAATGAGGTTATTAAGGGCAAAAGAGCAAAATTTACGATATTGCTCCATATACATACATATCTATGTACAGCTGAGATATAGTACAAACTGATTATTTGATAAATATACCTTTGAGGAGAAGTAAAACAATTTTTGGTGCTAAAAAGCAGTTCTAGTAAAAAAAGAAAGTTATCGGGCACTCGCAAGAGTGTCAAATCGCATGCGAGTAGCAAATCGCCAAACTTATTTCTGCATGTTCTGCAATTCACGCGTTTTACTTGCGATTTGCTTTTTTTCTAACTTTTGTTCGAAAACTAAAAACATATGTTTTACCAAAACAAAAGCAAAACAAACAGAATAAAATAATAATTTAACATACCAGCAGTGTTCTTGTTAAGATTACAATCAATAAGTGAAGGCATAAAAAACGTGCACTTAAAAAGAAGAAATACAGAGACAAAAGTCGCAGAAGCAAAGAACTTGTTTAAATTCATGTTTTTAGAAAAAATTTGTTACAAAATGTCATTAGTTTCGACTAAAATTAAAAGAAAACGCTATTAATTTAATTTATTCATAACTTTGTAGTTTCTTTAATAACTAGTTTAGTTTAATTACAGCTGTTCACTTCAGTATACTCTTGCGACTTGAACTCACAAAAACTCTTGCGAGTTACAAAACACCTCACATGCGAGTTGAAATCACAATCGAAAATTTTGTGCGAGATGCGAGTGTCGGAACATGGCCGTATTTAAAGGTCAAAAATTAATAAAGCATTTTTAGCATATACTTAATACAGACGTAACTATTTTGAAGGGAAGTTAAGGCTCAGTCCAGGCGAGTATAGCACTCTTACTTGTTTATTCACAGTTTTAACCTTAATATAGTTAATTTTTTGGCAGTCTAGACGGACTTTGCAAATTATGTCAACAAATCGAAGTATTTAAATAAACAATAAATCGTTAACAAATTCAGCTTAGAAAAGTCTGTTGGCAACATTGTATATAAGCAACATTGAAAATTTACAGCTGATACGTAAATACGGATAGAAATTATAAATTTCTCAGGTTCGTCCACAACGTTACGCAAACTTTACGAAAGAGTACGCATTTGCATACAAGCCCCATAAGCAAAATGGATCAGCTGATTCGCAACGTATACATTACGTATTTGGGAGATAGTGGCTTCGTGGTTTTGGTGTTTCATGAGGCAGTGCTGATGCAAAACGAGAAGTTTTGTGAACGTGTGGTTCTTAGGCAATATAATAGGCCTCCGTAAATTGTAAGGCAAAAAACTAGCAGCATCAATTCGTCCATATACTCTTAAAATATCATCATCGTCGACATAAGGCGTTAAATGTAACAAACTAACTACTCGATTTCTGGACTGGCCGTTCATTTTTTATACAGTCGATTTCGGCCGAAAACGATTCTCGCTGTACTAGTATACATAACATTTTTTCAGCGTTGTCAAGCTCACATGAAGTGAGCCCGTATAACTCAGAATCATTATATTTCTTTCGGCACCGGTTTATAAACCGAAGAATCCATGCCATCGCTCTTTTCATTCGGGCAAATGATGAAAATCTTTCAAAACTTATAAAATTATTTTGCATAACTAAAAGTGCAACCTTAGGACAAATTTCTTCTTCGACTTGTTCCTCTAGGGGAGGCGATTCAATTGTGTGACTTGGCCACTCATTTTCGTTTTGTTCCAAGAACTTTGGTCCGTTTCTCCATCGTGATGATTCGGAAAAATCAATATTATTAAAACTTCTAGTGGCATCATCGGCTACATTGTCTCTAGTGGAGACCCATTTCCAGTTATCAGTATTGGTTGTCACTAGTATTTCTGCTATTCTATGAGCTACATACGGTTTATAATTTCTATTACTACTCATAATCCATTTTAATACTGTTGTCGAGTCGCTCCATAATACTGTCGTTTCTGGCACAATTTTATGCTCATTAATAATATTTTCTTTTATTCTTGTTCCTAGGACAGCCGCTTGTAATTCTAGGCGGGGAATCGAAATTTTCTTTAGGGGTGCACATTTGGTCTTAGAGCAGATAAAACTAACATTAACAGTTCCATCCATAGCAACAAATCTCCAATAAGCAACAACGGCAAAGGCTTCTTCACTAGAGTCTACGAATATGTGCAGCTGAATTTGTTTAGTAGGTCCAATTGGGTAGTAAAACCGTGGCAAACGAAAATGTGAGACGTTTTGAAGTTGTAACCTCCATCGTTCCCAACTAACGTTAATATCATTAGGTATGGGCTCATCCCACCTGATGTCACGTTTCCACAGGCTGCGTAGTACCAGTTTCCCCCCGATAGTAAAATTGCTTAAAAATCCTAAAGGATCGAAAGTCGACATAACAACGCTTAATATTTGACGCTTTGTAGGCCTTTTAATTCCAGATATAACATCTTGATCGACTTTATTAAATTTCAAATTAAACATAAATGTATCAGAGGCTGGATCCCAGTAAAGACCTAATACTTTTTCCATATTGTTAGTGGATGCAATAGTTTTTAACGATGAGGCACCATCTAAAGCCAGGGAGACTCTGTTTGAGTTTGACGTAAAACCTCTAAGTTCGAAACCTCCATTTTTCTGAATTTCTCGGACCTTTTTAGAAATTTCAATAGCCTCTTCAATTGAGTGAAAACTATCTACAAAGTCATCCATGTAATGATTGTTCAATATGGCTTCTATTGCCCTCGGATTGTAGTCATGGTGTTCTTTAGCGTTAACCTTCATTACAAGTATAGCTGAACACGGCTTTCCATTTACTTTCGCTGCAGCATCAAAAACTAATCTAATTTTTTTATTTTCCTTATTAGGGTTTATTACACCAAAATGTGGTAAATACCACTTCTTTTCTGATGTCAGGCAAACTTCTTCTGGTGACACTTTACGAATATAACCCTTTGCTACATATTTGTTTATTACTTCACTGTAGGCTGCACAAAAATTTAAATCGCGTCGCATTTTCTTTCCAATGCCTTCAAGACGGCTAAATGCTAATTGATAACTATCTGGCAACTTTATTATATCACTTTTCCATAAAAGGCCTGTTTGAAAACGATTACCAACACGCTTTGTTGATTCCTGAAGAATTCTTTTTGCTCTGATATCATCATCGCTTTCAATGGGAGGGGCAGCCCGTACGCCCATATTGTCTACATTGAAGTAATTTTCAACCATTTTGTATATTTCTTTTTCTTCTTCAGCATGAACAAAAAAACACGAATGTGATGGGGGCGATAATGACATACATGGCCCATACACGATCCATCCTAATTCCGTATTACATGCGAAAGGACCAGATAGATTGTCAGATCTTAAGTTTAATGGCAGCCCTAAGTGGGCATGATCTAGACCAATCAATAGCTTTGGCATTACATTTGCATATGGCTTTATGTAATTATGGGGTAAATAATTTAAACTCACTTTGATTTCATCCTCAGTAAGGCTTTGCATAGGCAAATTTAGATTTGAAACGGCATAAACGTTTTTAAGAAGGTAACGCTTATTCATCTCAGCTCCACTTATCTTTAAATTAAATGTCATTGAAGGCTCTCGTGCAGATCTACCACCAAACCACTGAATATTCAAGTCGCTTCTTTTACCACGCACACCAACGCAGTCGGCAATTTCTTTATCCAACATGGTTATGGACGACCCATCGTCAAATAAAGCATAAATATCAACACTACATTTTTCACCATATAGTGTAACAGGCAGTACACGAAACAGTAACTTTTTGTTATCGTTGGAGCAGCTTAATACATTATGATTTGATTCACTCGTACTACTCGTATTCGGTTGTGCGTCTGGAGGAGCAATAGGCATATGCTCATGCAGCAACTTTTTATGCTTACGCTGGCATCCACCTACAGAGCATAACTTCTTTCTACGACACTCACGAGTCGAATGTCCGATGTTTAAACATGAAAAACAAGCACGAAGTTTTTTCGCAATAGCCCAACGTTCATCCACTTTAGAATTCAGAAATTTACTGCAGTCGTATATTTTATGGCTTTCTTTACATACTGGACACTGCTGAACCCTTTCTGTTGCATGTAGCACTCGGCGCTTTGATTCAGTATTATTAACATCTTGTATCAAGCATATTAAATTTGCCACTTGACTTAACCACTCACTAAAATGTTCCATCGTAGGATATGGGTGAATATTTACTGCTATTTTGGCCCATTCCAACCTTTTGCTCATGGGCAGCTTTGAAATTATTTCTTCAAGAAGTGTTGGATTAGCTATGTGCTGTTGACCATCAACGGATTTAAGAAACACTGCCAAGTTTTTTACTTTTGTTAAAAACGGCACTAATTTTGCTAAGTTGTTTTCATTTATATGCGGCAACTCTTTTACTTTTCTCAATTGGCTGTGTATAAGTTGTTCTGGCCTTCCGAAGCGGAACTTTAGCTGATCTATAACAACATTGGTATTGTCGGGATGAATAAGTAATGACTTGACCATGTCCATGGCTTCACCCTTAAGGCATTTTTGCAATCGCTGATTGTTTTCAAAATTTGTATATCCATAAGTAGCTGTTGACTGGATATAAGCTGTATGAAATAATGGCCAGTCTTCGGGTTCACCACTAAACTCCGGCAAATCTTGTAGCTTGCGAGGCATTACGTACTGCATTTCATGTGGATGTGCTTGGCTAAAAATAGGTTGTTGTTGTTGTTGACTGGAGTTAATATAATTGAAAGATGGCGGCATAATATTATTTGTTACAAGTGGAGTGTATGCGTTAAACGCAGTTGTTGCAGTTTGCTTGGGCGGCAGATTGATGCTGGCGACTGAAGTCGGCAGAAGCTGTGTAGGTGTAATGGCGGTTGATGTTGTCGATGTGTGTGAAGCTTGTGTATAGCGGGTATCGGTTGTTGTAATAAAGTCAATGGCGGATCTATTTGGCGTTTCTATGGGAATAAGGTTATGGTCACTTACCTTTTGAAGCGAGGCTTCCATTTGTTGATATTGGCGTCTGCTTTCCAAGAGTTGTGTTCGCGTCTCTTGAAGTTGGCGTTTCAAGTAAGCCATTTGGTTTTGCATCTCTAATAGTATGACGGAGTCGTTTGATGTTGATGGCTGCTTGCTTACTGACGGTGACTTACATGTGGCATCAGATGTCATGGTGACACTCCCAGCGGCGACTTGTTTTCCAGATGGCTTCTTTTTATCCCCAGAGTTTCCTTTAGGTATTTCTGTGCTGGCGGCATTAGCACTTTTATTTGTGTTTGATGCTGGCAGCATCCCATGTTGATTCGTTGTTCTTGGTGTACTTACTGTATTACCACTGTTTTCACTTGAAACACTTATATCATGATCAGGCGGATCAGATGTTACAATGTCGGCACTGACTGTGCTTCTTAGGTTCACTGGACTCCGACGTACAGGTGGTACCATCTTTTAAAAATAAATAATTTCAAATGGAAAACTAAATTCCTCACTGGCAAACTGGCGGCTGTTTTATTTTACACACACATAACCATAGAAAGGCACATAGACTTGATTCGCAACAAATAATGCGAAATAAAAATGTTGCTGCCCGCAGCGAAGTACAGGAGGTTTGCGATTTAACTGATACAAACCAAATTTTAATAATTGCAATAACGTTTATTTCTACAGAAAATATACTGTTAAAAATGATCACATAAAATGAAACAAATGAATACTTACCGCAGTTTTGTACCTCCTTCTTCGACGACAAATATAAAATAAAACGCGTTCGCTTTCTTATATTTTAAAGCAAATAACAAGATCAAAGAAGAGGGCAAAATAGCGGTTTACAAAACAAATGTCAAAAAACAATCAATCACAATAAATGAAGTTGGCAAACAAATAAACCGCTTTTCATGAAGAACATTGATCAGTGGTTCCCTAACAGGGCTTTTTGAGAAAACAAAAGTAGCTTCTTGAAAAAATTAATGTGGCTTTTTGAGGGAACCAAAGCGGCTTTTTTGAAAAAATTAAAGTGGGAGTTTGAGAAAATGAAAGCGACTTAAAGTGGCTTTTTGAAAACTAAAGCCGATTTCGAAAAAATTAAAGTGGCTTTTTAAGAAAACAAAAGTGGCTTTTTGAAAAAATTAAAGTGGGTTTTTGAGAAAACAAAAGTGGCTTTTTGAAAAAAATTAAAGTGGGTTTTGAGAAATTACAATGGCTTTTTTAAAAAATTAATGTGGCTTTTTGAGAAAACAAACGTGACTTTTTGAAAAAAATTAAAGTGGGTTTTTGAGAAAACAAAAGTGGCTTTTTGAAAAAAATTAAAGTGGGTGTTTGAGAAAACAATAGTGGCTTTTTGAAAAAAATTAAAGTGGGTGTTCGAGAAAATGAAAGCGACTTTTTAAAAAAATTAATGTGGCTTCTTAAATAAACAAAAGTGGCTTTTAGGAAAAAATTAAAGTGGGTTTTTGAGAAAACAATAGTGGCTTTTTGAAAAAAATTAAAGTGGGTGTTTGAGAAAATGAAAGCGACTTTTTAAAAAAATTAATGTGGCTTCTTAAATAAACAAAAGTGGGTTTTTGAGAAATTAAAAGTGGCTTTTTGAGAAAACAAAAGCGTCTTTTTGAAAAAATTAATGTGGCTTTTTGAGAAAAACAAAAGTGGCTTTTTGAAAAAATTAATGTGGCTTTTTGAGAAATTAAAAGTGGCTTTTTGAAAAAATAATGTAGCTTCTTAGAATACCAAAGTGGCTTTTTGAAAATATTAAAGTGGCTTTATGAGAAAACAAAAGCGACTTTTTGAAAAAATTAATGTGGCTTCTTAAATAAACAAAAGTGGCTTTTAGGAAAAAATTAAAGTGGGTTTTTGAGAAAACAATAGTGGCTTTTTGAAAAAAATTAAAGTGGGTGTTTGAGAAAATGAAAGCGACTTTTTAAAAAAATTAATGTGGCTTCTTAAATAAACAAAAGTGGGTTTTTGAGAAATTAAAAGTGGCTTTTTGAGAAAACAAAAGCGTCTTTTTGAAAAAATTAATGTGGCTTTTTGAGAAAAACAAAAGTGGCTTTTTGAAAAAATTAATGTGGCTTTTTGAGAAATTAAAAGTGGCTTTTTGAAAAAATAATGTAGCTTCTTAGAATACCAAAGTGGCTTTTTGAAAATATTAAAGTGGCTTTTTGAGAAAACAAAAGCGACTTTTTGAAAAAATTAATGTGGCTTTTTGAATAAACAAAAGTGGCTTTTTGAAAAAAATTAATTGTCTTTTTTAAGAAAACAAAGGTGGCTTTTAGAAGAAATTAAAGAGGCATTTTGAGAAAACAAAAGAAGCGTTTTGGAAAAATTAACGTGGCGTTTTGAGAAAACAAAAGCGACTTTATGGACGAATTAAAGCAGCTTTTCGAGAAAACAAAAGCGGCTTTTTAAAAAAATAAAGTGGCTTTTTGAAAAAAATATATGTGGATTTTGGCTTTTTGAGAACACAAAACTGGCTTTTTAATAAAATTAAAGTGGGTTTTCAGAAAACAAAAGTCGCTTTTTAAAAAAATTAATATGGCTTTTTGAAAAAAAACAGCGGCTTTTTGAAAAAAATTAACGTAGCTTTTTGAGAAAACAAAAGTGGCTTTTTGAAAAAATTAAAGAGGCTTTTTTTTAAAAAAAGGGGGTTTTTGAAAATATTAAAGTGGCTTTTTGAGAAAATCAAAGTAAACTTTTGAAAAAATAATGTGGCTTTTTAAAAAAACAAAAGTGGCTTTTTGAAAATATTAAAGTGGTTTTTTGAGAGAACAAAAGCGCCTTTTTGAAAAAATTAATATGGCTTTTTGAGAAAAAAAAGTGACTTTTTGAAAAAAATTAAAGCGGGTTTTTGAGAAATTATAAGTGGATTTTTGAAACAAGAATGTGGCTTTTTAAATAAAAAAAATGGCTTTTTGAAAATATTAAAGTGACTTTTTTAAAAAACGAAAGCGACTTTCTAAAAAAACTAATGTGGGTTTTTGAGAAAACAAAAGTGGCTTTTTGAAAAAATTAACGTAGCTTTTTGAGAAAACAAAAGTGGCTTTTTGAAAAAATTAAAGAGGCTTTTTTTAAAAAAAGGGGGTTTTTGAAAATATTAAAGTGGCTTTTTGAGAAAATCAAAGTAAACTTTTGAAAAAATAATGTGGCTTTTTAAAAAAACAAAAGTGGCTTTTTGAAAATATTAAAGTGGTTTTTTGAGAGAACAAAAGCACCTTTTTGAAAAAATTAATATGGCTTTTTGAGAAAAAAAAGTGACTTTTTGAAAAAAATTAAAGCGGGTTTTTGAGAAATTATAAGTGGATTTTTGAAAAAAGAATGTGGCTTTTTAAATAAAAAAAATGGCTTTTTGAAAATATTAAAGTGACTTTTTTAAAAAACGAAAGCGACTTTCTAAAAAAACTAATGTGGGTTTTTGAGAAAACAAAAGTGGCTTTTTGAAAAAATTAATGTGGCTTTTTGAGAAACCAAAAGTGGTTTTTGGAAAAAATTAAAGTGGGTTTTTGAGACATTAAAAGTGACTTTTTGAAAAAAATTAAAGTGGGATTTTGGGAAATTAAAAGTGGCTTTTTAATAATATTAAAGTGTTTTTTTAGAAAACAAGTGTCTTTTTGAAAAAATTAATGTGGCTTTTTGAGAAAACAAAAGTGGCTTTTAGAAAATATTAAAGTGGCTTTTTGAAAAAATTAATGTGGCTTTTTTAAAAAACAAAAGTCGCTTTTTGAGAAAACAAAAGCGACTTTTTGAAAAAATTCATGTGGCTTTTTGAGAAAACAAAAGCGGCTTTTTGAAAAAAATTAAAGTGGGTTTTTGAGAAATTAAAAGTGGCTTTTTTAAAAAAATTTAAGTGGGTTTTTTAGAAATTAAAAGTGGCTTTTTGAAAAAACAAAAGTGGCTTTCTTAAAATATTAAAGTGGCTTTTTGAGAAATTAAAAGTAAACTTTTGAAAAAATAATGTTGCTTTAAAAAAAAAAAATGGCTTTTTGAAAATATTAAAGTGGCTTTTTGAGAAAACGAAAGCGACTTTCTAAAAAAACTAATGTGGCTTTTTGAGAAAACAAAAGTGGCTTTTTGAAAAAATTAAAGTGTCTTTTTTAAGAAAACAAAAGTGGCTTTTTGAATATATTAAAGTGGCTTTTTGAGAAAACCAAAGTGACTTTTTGAAAAAAAATAAAAGCCGCTTTTTGATAAAATTAAAGTGACTTTTTGAGAAATTAAAAGTGGCTTTTTTAAAAAAGAATGTTGTTTTATAAAAAAAAAATGGCTTTTTGAATATATTAAAGTGGCTTTTTGAGAAAACAAAAGCGGCTTTTTGAAAAAATTAATGTGGCTTTTTGAGGAAACAAAACTGGCTTTTTGAAAAAATTAAAGTGTCTTTTTTAAGAAAACAAAAGTGGCTTTTTGAAAATATTAAAGTGGCTTTTTGAGAAATTAAAAGTAAACTTTTGAAAAAATAATGTTGCTTTTTAAAGAAAAAAAAATGACGTTTTGAAAATATTAAAGTGGCTTTTTGAGAAAACGAAAGCGACTTTCTAAAAAAACTAATGTGGCTTTTTGAGAAATTAAAAGCGGCTTTTTGAAAAAATAATGTGGCTTTTTAAATAAACAAAACTGGCTTTTGGAAGAAAGTTAAAGTGGATTTTTGAGAAAACCAAAGAGGCTTTCTGAAAAATTTTAAGTAGCATTTTGAGAAAACAAAGCGGCTTTCTGAAAAATTTTAAGTAGCATTTTGAAAAAACAAAAGCGACTTTTTGAAAAAATTAATGTGGCTTTTTGGGAAAACAAAAATGACTTTTTGAACAAATTAATGTGTGTTTTTGATAAAATTAAAGTGACTTGAGATACCAAAAGCGGCTTTTTGAAAAATTTAATGTGGTTTTTTGAGAAAACAAAAGAGGCTTTCTGAAAAAATTAAAAAATAAACAAAGTTGCTTTTTGAAAAAAAATTAAGTGGCTTTTTGTGAAATTAAAAGCGGCTTTCTGAAAAAATTAATGTGGCTTTTTGAAAAAATTAATGTGGCTTTTTGAAAAAATTAAAGTATCTTTTTTAAGAAAACAAAAGTGGCTTTTGGAAAAAATTAATGTGGCTTTTTGAGAAATTAAAAGTGGCTTTTTAAAAAAAGAATGTGGCTTTTTAAAAAAACAAAATTGGCTTTTTGAAGAAAGTTAAAGTGGATTTTTGAGAAATTAAAAGCGGCTTTTTGAAAAAATCGCTTTTTAAAAAATTAATGTGGCTTTTTGAAAAAACAAAAGCGACTTTTGGAAAAAAATAATGTGGTTTAAATAAAAAAGGCGGCTTTTTGAAAAATTTAAAGTGTTTTTTAAAGAAAACAAATGTGGTTTTTTTAAAAAATTAAAGTGGCTTTTTGAGAAAACAAAAGTCACTTTTAAAAAAATTTAAATGTCTTTTCTAAGAAAACAAAAGCTGTTTTTTGAAAAAATTAATGTGGCTTGTTGAGAAAACAAAAGTGGCATTTTGAAAAAATTGAAGTGGCTTTTGAACAGTGGAACAGAGTGGCATAAAATGCCACTTTGTTCCCTCCATAGCAAGTATATTCAACACTTCGTCTGGTAAAGATAATTTGCTGCGATTATAGAGGATTTGAAGTTCGTTACTTGCACCAATAAAGTTTGTACCACAATCAGAGTACAGATCTGTGCATACACCACGACGGGAAATAAACCGTCTGAATGCGGCCAGAAATGATTCGGTGGAGAGACTTGTGACGGCTTCTAAATGTAAAGCTTTAGTTACCATACAGATGAACAGACATATGTAACCCTTTGTTGTAACTGAATTTCTGGAAGTTGATTGTTTAATGGTTATGGGGCCTGCGTAATCAACGCCACTATGTTTGAATGGACGAGTAGGCGTTAAGCGTACACTAGATAGGTTACCCATCATTTGCTGTGATGCCTTAGCATTGTATTTAAAGCATTTAACACAACACCGGATAACCTGCTTAGCTATGTTCCGGCCATGAAGTATCCAGAATTGTCTCGACACATAGGACTGCATCTGCAACAGGGACCCATGGAGAGTTTTAATGTGTGCATCTGCAAATATAAGAGTTGACAAAGGGTTTTGTTTTTTGAGCAAAATTGGGTGTTTTGAGGAATAATCCAAATTCGAATTTTGTAATCGCCCACCCACTCTCAGTATATTGTTAGAGTCGATAAATGGGCATAATCTTGCAATATGATTATTAACTAATAATTTTCCGTATTTTTGTAATTCTTGTATTTCATCCGAAAAATCGAAAAGTTGAGATATTTTTATAAGTGTCTGAAGCGAGTGTCTCAATTCGTTAGCAGTGAGATAACGAGTCATCTTACATTTGGATTTGGCTTGATTTTGCCTGCATTGTTATTGAATAAGAATATAGTTTGGGTATCTAAGGATGAGAGCTGTTATTCTAATTAGTTTTTTTTAGAGAGGAATAAAGTTGAAATATATAAGGATATTTTTCGGTTTTAGTTTTGTTAGTAGCATAAATATTTATAGATTTGTATGATTTAGATATTTCTTCCTTTGTATCATAGATGAAATAAGGTTGTGTAGGCCAGCAATTGATGTTTTCTGCTAACCATCTAGGCCCTGTCCACCATAACTCGTGTTTAACAAGTTCACTAGTGGTAACGCCTCTGGACGCTCAATCGGCAGGATTATCTCCGGATGATATATATTTCCATTGATTTGGATTAGAAAATCTCTGGATTTCAACGACTCTATTACCAACGTATACTGTCGATGTTGAAGATTGGCCCCTGACCCAGCACAGAACTGTTGTACGATCATTCCAATAAGTTACATTACCAATAACATGTTCAAATGTTGAGTGTATTTTGTTAACTAATTTCACTAATAGTGTTGCCCCACATAACTACAGCCTCGGCACTGATAGCCTTTTCAGTGGGCTTACATTTGTTTTAGCTTGTAGGATATTTACGGCAGCATATGCTGCAGTAGATGTTTACTAGTTTTATTTAATCCGATCCATCTTGGTATACTACACATTTCAAGATCTTTTAAATTATCCATGTATTCTAACCATTCTGTCACCAACTGTTGAGGAAGTTACTCATTTCAGCCCACTCCTACTACCCACAGCCGTTGCAATATTACCTTTGCTTTTATTGGTGAAGGAGACAGCCATCCCAATGGATTGTATAATTTCGCAATATAAGAAAGTATATTTCTCTTTGTTACTTTAGTGTTTCTCTCAAATTCTATTTTAAAAGAAAACGAGTCTGTGTTTACATTCCACCCCAGATCAAGAGCCTTTCACTGTTTTATCTATTTCATAAACCTCCTTTTTTCTCTAAGCTCAATCGGTATGGTACGCATTAATTCTATACTATTTGAGGTCCACTTTCGAAGCGTGAAACCACCCGCACTCACCATTTTACACATCTGTTGTTGTAACTGAATTGCTTCAATATGATTATCAGCATCGGAGATAATGTCATCAACGTACGTATCAGAGATGAGAACCTTGCTTGCTAAGGGATACTTTGATTAGCTAGAAAGGGTGCAGACTTTGTACCGTATGTAACTGTAGATAACCTGTAGATGTTTAATTCATTAGTTGTGTTGTTTCGCCATAGTATTTGTTGGTACCTTTGATGTTCGTTTATTACCTTAATTTGGCGGTACATTTTTTCTAAATCTGATCTAAATCCAACTTTAAAACGTGTAATAGTAGTAGCCAAATAATTTTGAAGAGCTGGTCCTGCAGCTAATTCGCTATTTAACGAGGATGGAGTACGGATTCTACTACTTCCATCAAAAACTACCCTCAATTTGGTAGTGGTATTATTTTCCCGCCAAATACCATGATGTGGTAGGAAATAACAATTTTTTTTTAGATCGTGAGGGTACACACCGATATTTTCTATGTGGCTTAAATTTTCATATTCGGTCATGAAGCGGTAGTCGGCTTTGTCATACTCAGGATTTAGTTTACATTTTGCTTCTATATGTTTTAGTCTTGACAATGCATTATAATCTGTCATACTAAAGACTGGTAATGAATAGCCATTTATAACTTTTTGGAAAGGTAAAGCCACTGTGTAGCGACCTTCAGTATCACATTTAGTTGTTGCCTTAATATAATTTTCACACATTTCTTCTTCCTTTTTCCAAACTCGTTTCTCAAATAATTCTTCTTGTAACCAAAAGGCCTATAGTTGTTCATTTAAGGTGCAAATGGTGACGTGGGACCAGATACGATCCAACCAAAATGTGTGTATTGTAAAAGAATGCTATTTTCGAACTTTTGTTTCTTCAGGTAGAATAATGTCACCATATACATCGCCGCCCAGTAACAAGTCTATTTCTCCAGGGCTTAAAAATTCAGGGTCAGCTAACTGAAATCTATTAATAATTGGCAATTTATCTCTATTAGTTGGTGTAGGTTGATATAATGTTATAGAAGGTATAACAAGTGCACTGCATCGTAGTTCAAACTGAGGCTCTATTTTTGACTGAAGTGCCAAGTTGACTTACTTTCGAGTAGTAATTGACTTATTTTTACCTACTCCACTAATTTGTGCAAATGTTTTAAACGACTGTAATCTTAACATTTGTATCGCATTCTCCGTAATAAGAGTGGCTTGAGCGCAAGGCTCTAGTATTGCGCTAAGCGAAACAATTATAAAATGTTTGAATAATAACTCGCAATGTCGCTAACAAGACTTGAGGTTTAGCAATTGTGCCACAATTCACAGCTACGTTACCAGCGCATTCGGTTGTTTTTGTATGATATGAGGATGCTGGATTATTAGGTACTGGCAATGTAAATTCATTATGAATGATGGTATCATGTTTTTGTTGGCATCTGTGACAACGAGATGACGACAGACATTCACGAGAAAAATTACCAATATTAAAGCAGTTATGACAAATTTTTTTTGATTTTATCAATTCGCGTTTTTCCTTTGACGGCATAGAAATAAATTTAAAGCATTTATATGACAAATGACGCTTGTTGCAGCATGGACAAATTTCATCATTGGTTGATGTTACATGAATATTTCTACGGAAATTATTTCTTTCATTTGGCTAAGACTTCACACGTGAGGTTAAGATGCTTCAGTATTCTAAATGAAGTTTCAAGAAACTTAAACAGTTCGTTCAATTTTGGAATCTCCACTGAGGCTTTAAGAGATTGTTCCCACTCTTTTCGTGTTTGAATATCAAGCCGATTAACCGTTATATGTATGATGATTGCATCATACGTTTCTTGTGTAACAACTAATGTGTTAAGTAAAGCCAAACAATTTCTTGTGATATCCAAAATAGTTTGTATACTTTAGGCAGTACCATTTGAGTTTGGAAGGGAGAATAATTTTGATAATAAAGTGCTTACAATTTTTCTACGGTTGTGATATCTCCTATCAAGAGCTTCCCATGCTAATTCATATTTCTCGTCCGAAGCTGGATATTCATTAACGATATCCAGTGGTGTGCCAGAGCATGAACCCTTAAGAAAATAATATTTTTGTATCTTAGATAAGGATGCGTTGCTATGTACTAATGATACAAACATATCCCTGTAGGAAATCAATTTTCGGTAATCGTGTCTCGGCAGATATCATCGTATTTTGCCTAGATGATGACGCATGAATGAAATATTGGTGATTATGGGTGCTGTGATTCACTAATAATGTCTAGGAGTCTGCCCTTAAACATTTGAAATACATCTTGAAACTCTTCAAAAACTTCTTCACTGATATATGGGACTTCGTTAGCTATAATGGACTTTTCTGGAATTAAGCTAACAATTTGGTAGTGGGTATCAGTAAATTGTTGGCATATGGATTCTATACTTTCCAACACACTTTGCCTTTCCATCAAATCTTTCAGATGTTCGTATTAAAGTATTTAACAATCCACGTTGATCTTCAATTATACCTGAAACATCTTCCATATTTAAATAACTTTTCTAAATACAGCTCTCAGTAAATAAGGTCTAAACCCAATTTCACTTCGACGTAACAAATAGCAGCCACAAAACGACAACTGTAACGCTGAAGTATTTACTTTATTCGTCACTAAATTGAGAAATAAAAAAACACGAATTTAAATATGTGGTATTACAATCAAATCACCAGATCCTCTATCAATTACTCTTCTTAACAATATTACTTCAATTTATAGCCACACATAAACTGAGTCGTTGTTCCAAAACTTAACTCGGTGTTCTTTAATAAATGAGATATTATTCTCGGGTTTCGGCACCACTTCTTTATGTATGAGATTGACTAAAACTTCAGTTTTCGTTTCGTATGCAGTATTTTTCGTTTATAGCGAACCCGCTTAAAACGAACTTTCGCCTAAAACGAACCCATTTCGATAGTACGAACTTTTATTTCTATAAAACCATGAAAATTGTTTCACTTATAACGAACCCGCTTAAAGCGAACTTTCGGTTATAACAAACTTTTTTTGCATGTAAATTGTTCTTTTTTTCGCTTAAAGCGAACCAAGAAGTGTGTTGCCATGAACAAAAAAATTATATTTTTTAATTTGCTAACGCTGTATTTTATTTGTCGTATGCTCTATAATCACGTACTTCCCCTAGGATTAATTGTTTTTTGTTTTTGTGTGAAGGCGATGTGAATTCAGTAGTTGAAAATTACACATTATGCCAAGAAATGGGCATCAGCAAGTCAACAATAGCTACAATTTGGAAAAATAAACACCTGGTGGTAAATAATTTTGAGCAAAACTCCACAAGTGTAAAGAAAATTAAAAAAGCTTCCTTCAAGCAACTGGGTAATTGTCTTTTAAAATGGTTTACACAGAAAATAGCCAATAATGTGACTGTAAGTAATGCCGTTTTACAAGCGAAAGCACAAGAATTTGGATTAAAGCTTAACTACAGCGATTTTAAGTGCAGTGAAAGTTGGATTGTTCGATTAAAAAGACGCCACAACATCACCAGCGGAAAAATAGTTGGAGAGGGGGCTGAAGTCAATGCTAATGTGGTCAATGATTGGTTGCAAAATAAGTGACCAGGTATAAGAAACAATTTTAAAGATGAGGACATTTTTAATGGCGATGAAACAGGTTTATTTTATAAACTCACTCCGAATAATACACTTCGCTTCAAAGGTGAGACCTGTGTAGGTGGTAAACTATCAAAAGAACGACTAACAGTGCTCCTAGTAGCAAATATGACGGGAAGAGAGAAACAAAAACTTTTAGTAATCGGAAAAGCAAAAAATCCCAAGTTCCTTTAAAAACATTAAACAATTACCAGTTAATTATCAAGCAAATAAAAAGGCTTGGATGGCATCCGAAATTTTCGCCAATGAGCTAAAAGAATGGGACTACGATTTACGCCGTGCAAATCGAAAAATTATACTGCTTGTAGACAACTGTCCTGCTCATCCAGATGTAAAAGAGTGCATTAAACTAGTGTTTATGCCTCCAAATACAAGCTCAGTTTTGCAACCTATGGACCAAGGTGTCATTCACGCATTGAAAAGTAAATATCGCCACTTGCTGCTTTCAAAAATTGTCAATTCGGTTGATGTGGGTGAAGATAACTTTAAAGTAAGCATACTGGACGCAATCAATTTCTTGCATATGGCATGGACAAAAGTAAGCAAAACTACAGTTGCAAATTGCGTTCGGCACGGCGGATTTACCAACAATGAAGATGGATTTAACTCCGAGGATGATCTGCCATTGATAGAATTAATGGGAACATTTACAGATGGTAATAAAAAAGGTTTGCTGAGTTGTCGCACATTTAATCAACCTTTATTTTATTTTTATTTACAGTTGGGACAGAAAGTTTCAATGATTTCATATGTTTTGATGATGATCTTCTAACAACGGAAGTACTGGACGATGCAGCTATTTTGCAGACTGCTTGCACTGGTGATGACGATATGGAAATGGACAACGAAGAGCCAATCCGAGCTACTACTACCCTGGATGCAATGTGTAGCGTAAGCTGTGTATGAAATTTTCTTCAGTCTCGTGACACTCCACACAAATTCTTGACCACTTGGCCCAAGTGGAAGTGTATATAAATGAAGCCAATATTAATACTAAGCAAACTAAAATAACTGATTTTTTTAAAAACTAAATAAACTTATTTTTTAAAGACTACAATGTTCTAAAATTGTTTTAATAAATAAATAAATAGCCAAAGTGTTAAAAAAAGACATGTGCACATACAATAATGGTTTATTGATGTCTTCACTTAAAACGAACTTCGCTTAAAACGAACAAATTTGATCAGTCCCTTGAAGTTCGCTTTAAGCGAAAAGCACTGTATATTTAATTCTTTATTGAGCAGCAAGGCTGTAAAAGATACATTGCAATTAGCAGCAAGGCAGAAAAAGTTTACAATGTTGTTTGACGGTTGATAGCTAAGTGATTTTCTAGTCTGTACAAATTGCTTTTAAACAAAATATTATATTCACAACTTTTAATATAAAGAATGCAAATGCCGTTATTAATATTATATTTAAGCAATGAGAATACATACCAAAAGATCACACCATAACTTAAATGAAGTGAGTTTAATATGTAATGAGAGCAAGTAAAGTGAGATCAACTACAATTAATGACGATAAATGTTAAAGCATTACAATATATGTAGTTAAAAATGTTTATTAAAATAGCAAGAACTCTTGTGTGTTCGACAGTGGTGCCTAATTATAATTAACGCGAGTAGGAAATATTAACGAGATGATATTATTAGAATATAATATACATAACTCTGCAACAGTGGCTTTTGGAGAAAACAAAAGCGGCTTTTTGAAAAAAATTAAAGTGGGTTTTTGAGAAATTAAAAGTGGCTTTTTGAAAAAATAATGTGGCTTTTTAAAAAAACAAAAGTCGCGTTTTAAAAAATTAAAATGGCTTTTTGAGAAAACAAAAGTATCTCTTTTAAAAAATTAATATGGTTTTTTGAAAAAATTAAACTGGCTTTTTGAGAAACCAAAAGTGGCTTTTTGAAAAAAATTAAAGTGGGTTTTTTAGAAATTAAAAGTGGCTTTTTGAAAAAATTAAAGTGTCTTTTTTAACAAAATAAAAGTGGCTTTTTGAAACAATTAATGTGGCTTTTTGAGAAATTAAAAGTGGCTTTTTGAAAAAATAATGTAGATTTTTAAAAAAAACAAAAGTGGCTTTTTGAAAATATTGGCTTTTTGAAAACTGGCTTTTTGAGAAAACAAAATTGGCTTTTAGAAAAAATTAAAGTTGCTTTTTGTGAAAATAAAAGATGAATGTGGGTTTTTTAGAAATTAAATGTGGCTTTTTGAAAAAAATTAAAGTGGGTTTTTTAGAAATTAAAAGTGGCTTTTTGAAAAAATTAAAGTGTCTTTTTTAACAAAATAAAAGTGGCTTTGTGAAACAATGTATGTGGCTTTTTGAGAAATTAAAAGTGGCTTTTTGAAAAAATAATGTAGCTTTTTAAAAAAACAAAAGTGGCTTTTTGAAAATATTGGCTTTTTGAAAACTGGCTTTTTGAGAAAACAAAAGTGGCTTTTTGAAAAAATTAAAGTGGGTTTTTTAGAAATTAAATGTAGCTTTTTGAAAAAAATTAAAGTGGGTTTTTTAGAAATTAAAAGTGGCTTTTTGAAAAAATTAAAATGTCTTTTTTAAGAAAATAAAAGTGGCTTTTTGAAACAATTAATGTGGCTTTTTGAGAAATTAAAAGTGGCTTTTTGAAAAAATTAAAGTGGCTTTTTGAGAAAAATAAAGTGGCGTTTTGAAAAAATTAATGTGGCTTTTTGAGAAAACAAAAGTGGCGTTTTGAAAAGGTTAATGTGGCTTTTTGAGAAACCAAAAGCGGCTTTTTAAAAAAACTAAAGTGGCGTTTTTGAGAAACCAAAACGGGCTTTTTTAAAAAATGAAAGTGGCTTGTTGAGAAAACAAAAGGGGCTTTTTAAAAAATTAAAGTTACTTTTTGTGAAAACAAAAGCCGCTTTTTGAAAAAGTTAAAGTGGCTTTTTGAAAAATAAAAGTGGCTTTTTGAAAAAATTTAAGTGGCTTTTTGAGAAAACAAAAGTGGATTTTTGAAAAAATTAAAGTGGTTTCTTGAGAAAACAAAAGTGGCTTTTTGAAAAAATTAAGGTGGCTTTTTGATAAAACAAAAGGGGCTATGTGAAAAAATTAAAGTGGCTTTTTGAGAAAACAAAAGGGGCTATGTGAAAAAATTAAAGTGGCTTTTTGAGAAAACAAAAGTGGCTTTTAAAAACAAGAAAGTGGCTTTTTAAGAAACAAGATATTTTTTCTGAAACTTATTTGTCAGAAAGGATTTAACAAAGCTGTATATTTACGAGTATTTCCGACTTTCTACTATTTTAATATATTTAAAATCTAGTGTGCACCAATTTCGTCATATGTCTCTCTATGTAATGTGTTTGATGTTTGTAGAGTTACGCAATCTGAAAGTTGAATCCAAAATATTCAAGCATAAGTGAAACACCGTGTCGTCAAATTCAAAATTATAGTTTTATTATTTAGTAAAAGTAAGTAAGTAGAAAAACGTGTATTATCTGTTCAATAGAAAAATCTGGAATAACATTTTAGCGCAAAAATATTTTATAATAAAAAAAAAACATATTATTACAGTGTTGTTTACATTTGGATTGTAGTCGAGTTGCATTTTTTTCAACAATCTCCTCCGCAAGCCAAATGTGTACAATTCAAAGTTTATATTTCTACCTTCAGAAGATTACAACCATAGATATATTTCTGCTTTGTTAAAACCTTTGTGAGAATATCGGCAGCGTTTTCATCAGATGTAATGTATTGTATGTCTATAATATTCACCTCATATTTCTCTCTGATTTAATGATAACGAATGTCGATATGCTTGCTTTTTTTGTGGACAGTAGGATTGTTTACCATAAACGCTGCACTTTGATTATTACATAATATTAGAGTAGAATCATGAGTATATTGTTTAAATCCCATCTCGTTTAACAAACCACGAATAAAAGTGACCTCTTCGGTCCCCTGGCATAGAGGGATATACTCGGCCACCATCGTGCTAAGAGATACAACAGGTTGTTTGCAGGACTCCCAGGCAATAGGACCACCTGCCAAAAACACTACGTGACCAGAATATGATTTTCTATCTTCCCTAGTCAGAGTCTGTAAAGCACTCAAATTTGTCAATATTAGAAGAAAACGTAATTTTAGCTACCGGGTTTTTCTTCAGGTATTTCAGTACGTATTTCGCAGCCTGAAAATATTCCTTATGTGGATGAGTGTGAAATTGTGATAATTTAGATACTACATGGATTATATCTGTGCTCGTAATCACTGCCAGATATGTTAAGGCACCAATAAGACTTTGATAATTCTTTGTGTCTAAATCTTTGCAATTTTTTCACACTTCGTAAGAACTGTTCCACTAGCACAAGGTGTAGCTGCCGGCTTACATTTTGTCATGCTCCATCTTTCTAATATTGCCTCCGTATATTTCTTTTGATGTATAGAATTATCACCACGTAAACTATTACTATTGATTTCCATTCCAAGGTAAAATGATATAGGACCACGGTCAACTGCTTCAACATATTTGTTTATATTTGAAATAATCTTTTTCATTTCTATTTCACTTGAGCATGCCACTAACATGTCATCAACGTATATAGCGATGAGACAAATATTGTTCTCATTTCTTTTTACATAAACACAGGGATCTGATTTACATCTCATAACACTCATTTGCAATAAAATATCATTAATTCTCCTGTTCCATTCTCGACCGGCTTGTTTTAACCCATATAACGCCTTTTTTAATTTGCAAACTTTGCTTGGAAACTCTTTGCTTTGAAACATCGGAGGTTGAACCATATACACATCCTCTTCTAAATTACCATTTAAGTATGCCGTACAATATCAACATGATTCACAAGTAATTTGTGTTTTGGTGACAACGCTAACAATAAACGTATTGTAGAATTACGCACCACCGCACAGTGGCACATATTTTGAGAAGGCGGCCAAAAATCATTTTTTTTGTGGTTACCGACCTTAGTGTTTTCTTATTCATTTGAAAGTAAATACCAAAATAGACTTTCTGAATATTTTGTTAAAATGAAATTTTTTTCAGTAAATTCTAATTTTAAAATTACTTTTTTTTTGTTTTAAAAGATATCAAATCAAAATAAATTGTTTTTAATTATGCAGTTTGTTAGTTATCAGTGCTAGCAAAATAAAGTCTTTACGTTTTTTAGAAGTTTTTAAATATTTTATTTTAAAAAAGGTAAAAATTCTTCAAAAATCTCGTGCTTAATAGGGCATAACTCCCTCCCGTCAAACGACGTCAAAAAGATATTTCGCCGTGTTATAGCCCAAAGCCTCGCCTACACACCTATACACCATTATATGTGCGCCAGGTTGCGCCCGTATGCACCAGACCAATTTTTCTGACCATAGGTCAGGTATTTTGTACAAAAATTATCAATACATACGAAATTTTTCAAAAAAATTTTTTTTTCTTCAGAGTTATTTTTGAATTATTTTAACTTTTTAACACAAAGGTAAAGCCAATTTTTTTTAAATCTCCTTGAAAGATGGCGTTTATAACTTTTGCGATGGAATCTAGTAATATACAAATGCACTATATTGTACCTATCACTTTTTCCAAATCTAAATATTCAATGAAATTTTGGTTACCCATTAGAGTTGGTAATGGCAAATATATCATAAAACAATAAGATCATAAAGAATTATGAGTTCAGAATAATGAAATAATTAAAAAGGAAGTCTTAAATAATTCTTTCAAATGTAAGTTTTATTACCACATAGGTAAGGAAATGTAAACTAATTCCTTGCTTAATTGAATAACACAATTTTGTACACAAAAGATGTGCGCACACACTGCATGTGATTATCTGCACCTGATTATTCTTAGTAGCTGTTTATTTTTGCCACAAAGATTATGATGTGTAACTGCATGTGGGTAAAATTATTATATACATATTAAAAAAAATTGTGTCCGTATTAGTCTTAATGTGTTCGCAAAACGAGATACGCATACTAATTGCACAAAAATATACGAACACACAAATTAGGGCAGAAAATTTCTATTTAAAAAAAAAAGACATCGAAGTAAATTTTAAAATGTGTCTAGCAATGATTGATGGAAAAGTTGCGCAAGGTTTAACGGAAACAAAGTCGTCGTCAAGCTGAATTATATGCCAAAAGACATCAAACCAATTAAATCAACCTCCAGCACAAGACGATAGCTTTAAGGAAACTTACGAATTTCGATTGTCGCCTCTTAATACTAGGATTCGTTTAATGGAGCATATTCTTAAATTGGGTTATGATTTGGAATTTGGTTCTTCAGGCGAAACCATAAGAAACAGTAAAGTAAATGCAGAAAAACGAAAGAAAAAAAAAGAACAAATTCAAGAAAGATATCTTCAGCTAGGCCTTATAATCGACCAACCTAAACAAGGAGAAGAAAATTCGAATGAAACTGCAAGAAGATTTTTTTTCCGATCCAGAAACTGCAGCATCTATCACAGGTGTAGATTATGAGTTAATAAGACGATTAAAAATCATATTACAAGTCTGAGCATGCAGCAGAAAGATAAATGCAAAAAAAATTGGAGTTTACGCCAATAAAAGAGCTGCACTTTACAATGAAAAATACTCTTGGAGATATATGTCTTCAACGGTTCATAAGATTTTGTATCATGGGGAACAAATCATTCTACATAATATGCTACCAATAGGATCTGTCTGAAGAAGAGCAAGAAAAAAGGAACAAAGACTACATAGCACAAGAAATATGTCTAGATGTTGCACTAATGAAGACCTTATCACCATTTTGTTGTGTACTTCAGATCCATATATGTCCAACATTCGACAAAAATGGAAAACAACTCCAGTCGAATTAGAAGAGGAGGCTCAACAACTATTAGAAGATGAAAATCAATGCTATTTAGAAGAAATTTTTACTAAAATTGCTTAATATAAAGTGGCTGTTTGGTTTGAAAGTATACGTATGTATAAATTGTTATAGAAATATTTAAAAATAAAATCAAACTTTAACTAAAATAGGATTTTTTCATTAAAACTTTTCGTTATTAAGAAAATTTCAACTTTTTAAAAATTTTTTATTTCGAAAGGCTGTTTAAAAAAACCAACCTTTGGCCGTTGTTGCTTTTAAATTTAAAAATATTACGGGGGCCAAAATTTGGTGTTTCTGACAAGATTTAGTTTACAAAACTATTAATAATAATAATTTATAACAATAAGAATAGGACATATGAAAAACAATTTTTTTAAATGTTTCAACTCTCCTCTTTTATACTCAAATTCAATTAACAATGGTAACGAATATTAAACCATTCGTAACTTTTTTTTTTTGTCGGTCGGATTTTATGCTTTTTATCAAAAATTAAAGTTTAAAATCGCACCTACCAAACAGAAAAAAACGCATAACAAAATTCCAATCCAATCAAAAGTTACGGATTTTTGACCGCCTTCTCGCCAAATGTGCCACTGTGCACCGGTGCAAAATTTTCTTGAAAATCAACGTTAAATTTCTGTGAACAGCCGTGAGCAACCAGTCGCGATTTATATTTTTCAACTGTACCATCGGGATTATGTTTTAAAGTAAAGATCCATCTGCAACCAATGATGTTTTTTTCCAGTTGGTTTTTCGACCAGCTTCCAGGTTTTGTTTTTAATTAGAGAGTCATATTTAGCTTTCATAGCCTCGAACCATTTACTAGAATCTTCAGCATTTAGCGCCTCTGCCAAAGTATTTGGATTTTCAACAATTGAATTCAGAATTTCACGTCCAGCTTCTGTGCAAAAAATTTTTCTTGGCCTACCCTTTCCACCAGTTTTCAACAATTTTGGCCTACCGCGTTTTCTTTTGTTGTGTAGAATAGGGGTTTTCTCCCTCTTTGTTTCACTGGTATCACTAGTTTCTCTACTTATCTTTGCTTCTTTTTTCAGTAGTTCGGCATTATCATTATTAGTTTCTTGTTCATTGTTTCCTTCATGATTTTGTATGCACTCGGTATCAGATTTGTTTTCATGATTGTTTTGTACATTTTTAAAAATCTCCCTATCAAACATTTCACCTGTTTCATAGTTTAGGTCTGAATCACTTTTAAATGGTTGCTCAAAAAACAAAACATCACGAGCAATTTTTATTTGCCTTGTAATTGTATACAGTTGGTATCCCACGAAATTCATTTTCGTGCCTTTTGGAAAAAATTTTCCACCTGTAGGTTTTAGTCCCTTATTTGGCACCACCGCGTCCACCAAAAGTCTTTAAATGAGAAACGCATGGTTTTTTTTCTAAATGTATTAGATTGTTCTGAAAAATAAACTAGGTTGGCCTCATCGGTAAAATTGTTTCCAACCTTAAAGAATCAATATTTTATAAAAAACTTTGAAATTTTAACAAAATCATTAGTAAAAAAAATTTGAATTGTTAAACATATATAAAAAGAAGTAAATTTCACTACAAGTGGGCAATTCACCAAAAATTTAAAAAATTCTCCAAAATTCCAAATTAAACTAAAAAATTCACAGGAATTTTGCAAAATTTTATTTACGCCAAAAGTTCGAAAATGCACCATAATCTCAAAAAATGGACTAAGACAAAAAAAAAAGAAAACTTGATAACTTTTGATCTATCTAAGTAATCTAAGTAATTTTTTTTTGTTTTTGAAGATTTATCCCAAGATTTAATAAAAATGGAAAACAAGGACACTGAACAAAGAAATTGGATTGTCCGCAGCAATCGCGCTTTGGGTTCTGCAGTTTTCATAATGTAATTCATGATTTGAACTTATTGCTCTACAAAAGTTAAATGTCTAATAAACATAATGCAGCAGACTTGCCGATTCATTTAGAATTTTGCCAGAAGATACTTGAAAAGGTAGAAGAGGACTTTGCGAATTGTATTTTCATGTCTTATGAGGCTCATTTCGATCTGAACAGCAGCGTAAACAAACAAAATTTTCGAAAATGGGGTGGTTCCACCTCAGAAATACTGCACGAGTGTGAACTGCATCCTATTCGCGTCACAGTGAGGTTGCAGTTACTTCGCGCTATATTGTCGGGCCATACTTCTTTGAACAAAACGGACACAGCGTACTAGTTACTGGAGACCGTTTCTTGAGCATGCTAAAAGAAGCTTTCTATCCAAAACTACGCCGAAAAGGAACTCCTTTCAACTCTGTGTGGTTTCAACAAGATGGTGCAACTGGACACATAGCTCAACCGGTTATGGCCGAGTTGCGCAGAAAATTACCTAACAGGCTCAATTCAAGAAACTCAATCTTCCGATGGCACCCCAGATTGCCTGACCTCACTCCACCGGAGTTTTTCTTGTGGGGTTTTTGGAATGAACTAAAATAACCAATTCGAACGACAATAGGTGCAATTCCAGCCTCAATTTTGCGGGCAGTAATGAACAACATATTGCGAAGATGCCGCACCTGCATCAATTTTCTTTAAGACTAATTAAACTATTTTTAATATAATTCAATGCGCTTTCAAATAAAAAAGATTGCATAAATTCCATGCATTACCAAAAACTCAATCGAGTTTCTTAATGTAGCAAAATTTATCAGTCATCCTATAGCATTAATAATTGTTTTAATTTAAATGTGATAAATTTTCAGTATAAAAGCGTTAAAACTATAAACTATTGAAAATTAAGTCAAGTAAAGACACCGGTGACTACATATCTTCCTAAATTAAATATTCTTTCGATGCAATATTTTTCAAATATGAAATGAATTCAGATATATAAGAAACTTTTCAATACAAATTACGAACACCAAAATAAACTATTGTCAAATATAGTAAGTTGGCGATAACCCCTGAATAATGCTTACAGGAACTAGTATTTTAAGAAAATTTATTAATAATTGACATACATATATAATATTATTTTGAAAATGGGGAATATGTTTTTAAGGTGTGTTAAAGAATCATATACAAAAAAACCACTATGCAACAAACAAAAAAACATTGGAGAACCATTATATTTTTTTGATGAGTTATGGTTGCTTAACTACAAAAATCGCCTTTATTTCGAATTTTATGGATAGGTTTTTTTTTTTTTTTTTTTTTTTTTTTTTAATATGAGATTTTTGAAAAGGCCGCTTCACATATCTTATCATAACTGTCAAACGCCTTGTTCAGTTTCGTTGTGCTGTGTGTCCACAAATTCCAAATTACAATAGCCATAAGTCATTCTAATACCATTTTTTACTATACCAATTAGTTTTGGAGTTATTTCGAATTTTGTTAATATTTTTTTTCGAAAAAATGTGAAATTTTTCATTTTCAAAAATTTATAAAAAATATAAAACCGCAAATATTTACCAGTTTTATTATTTTATGATGAAGCTACATATAATAAAAATAAAATGAGCCATCATTTGTGAAAATCAATTGGTAAATACTTATTTTATTGCCAAAAAGCCAGCAGTACCCAGTTTTGCCCAAAGATCGTTCTCGCGTGTAACTGATACTTTAAATTTTTATGTATGCAAGTTATATATTACTAACATTTTCTATATTTTATTTGAATTACAAAAAAGACTAATCTCAATTATGAACTCCCAATTTTAATATTTTCTCTATTCTCTTGTTAATCACAGATTGCTCTATTACTAAATTATTTATTCTTTATTTAAGTTAACGTCCTTGATGTTCACCTTGATTTCTCCTCTAAAGTAAATATTGCAATTGCCTATCATTATTTAATTCTTATATTTTGTTGTTAGTATTTTAGTTTTTTAAATTAACGGTTATATTTTACGAGTCGCTTAGTTCAAGCAATTAAAGAAAGCAGAATAAAATTTAATCTAGCAAACGTAATGAAGACGATAATGAAAGCTAAATTTGAAAAAGATGGGGGTTCATCAGATTATACTATTGTTGAATGTCGACTACAAATTCTCGAATCGTATTTCAAACAAATAAGTCACATTCAAACACAAATTGAAAAACTAGATGAGTCTGATACCAATCGATCAGATATTGAAGAACTTTTTATCTCCGCCAAGGCTCCACTGGTGAGTTTTACGAATAGTAAACGTAGTTCTTGTGATGTCGAACAAAGCTTTATTAATGCAACTCAACCAGTCATCTCGCACCAAAACCGATTGCCTCAAATTAAGTTACCAAAATTCGATGGGAAATATGCAGAATTTTCAAGATTCATAAGTACATTTAATACGTTAGTTCACAACGAATCAAGCAGTGCTACAATAGACAAATTTAATTACCTACTTAATTGTTTATCTGGCCAAGCACTAGCAGTTGTTGAACCTTTTCAGGTAAACGAATCCAATTATCAAAAACAGTTTAATCAAGCGATATGATAATAAATCTTTAATATTTATTGATCACATTAATTCATTGTTTTCAATAACACCCATGACAAAACCAAACGCTAGTTCCCTTCGATCAATTTTTGATAACGTCTCGGCCCTTCGGAGTTCCTTGCTCTCTTTAGGTTCTGAGGTAGATGTGATGAATGCCATCATCATACATATTGTTTTGTCAAAAATAGATGGAGAGTCTAAAAAGATTTACGATGAAAAACAAGACTTCAAATCTCTGCCATCGTGGGATAATTGTAATTCAATTCTAACTCATCGTTGCCAATACCTGGAAAGTCGAACTGCTGAAACGGAGTCATTCCAATCTCATGACAATAAAGCAAAGCAAATTTCTAAACGAACAGGGTCATCATTTGTGGTTTCAACTACTTTTTGCGAATATTGCAAATTGAAAGATCACTACATGGGAAGTTGTTCCTCATATTTGTCGCTGCCTGTAAATCGTCGTTTCGACGCTGTCAAAGGTTTAAAACTGTGTATGAATTGCCTTAGAAAAGGTCATTTCATTTCTCAATGCCCATCTAAATCTCGTTGTCGTACTTGTCGTGTCTCGCACCACACTTCTTTGCACAATTCAGATTTTCAATCAACAAATATCTCGAACTCTTCGTCAATCTCATCGGAACAACAGCAACCTCAACATGTCGTCTCATCAAATTCATCATCCCAACAACCGCATTTTTCGTCTTTCCGACCATGGTCTTCGTCGTGGCGCCAATCAGCATTGCCATCACAAGCTAATCGAGCCACAACTCATCTTACCACGTTGTCCTCATTGCTCACTACTACGTGCCGTATAAATTTGCTTCCAACAGCTATTATTTCGTTCAAGACTCATTCGGCTGTTTACAACCTCTTCGCGCGCTACTGGATTCTTGTTCAGAAGTCAACCTCATTACACAAGAAGCTGTAAATCGTCTTCGCCTTAAGCAAATCAAATCGAATCAAGAGATATCGGGCATTTCTGATATCCGAACCCAATTAAGATTTATGATAATAACCACAATCAAATCTCGAGTGTCCGATTCTGAGTGGACAACAATTTTTCAGGTCACAAAATCGATTTCGTCTCAACACCCATCAGAAAAAATAATAACAACAAACTGGAACATTTCTAGTGACATTGAATTAGCTGACCCACAATTTTACATACGACAGCATATTGACATCTTAATTGGTTCTGAGATTTTCTTTGAAATGCTTCTCGACGCAAAAATTTCCCTTGGAATTGGGCTTCCTTGTCTAATCAATACCTCCCTTGGATGGATAATTGATGGCAACGTCGACACTCAACGTTCGCAACGTGTACTATCATGTAACGTAACTACAAAAGGAGAAGATTTGAACACATTAATAAAGGCCTTTTGGGAAATTGAAGAGTGCAAACAACATTCACCAGTCCTCACAAAAGAAGAACAACAATGTGAAGCGCATTATGTCAAAAATACTGTTTTTAATTCTGACGGAAAAGTTAAGGTATGTTTCCCATTTATACCTTCTATTAATCAACTTGGTAATTCTTTTGAAATAGCTCGAAGACGGCTTTTATATTTAGAAAAGCGACTTTCAAGAAATGACGATTTGCGCGAAATGTACACCGAATTCATGGAGGAGTGAATTTTATTATTTTAGTAGAACCATTTATTTTTCTTTTTTTCAAGAAAGTCTATTTAATGTCTTCTCACGGTCGCCACTTTTTTAACTTTTTTGATGTTTATTGTTTAGCTTCACTTTCGATAATGACAATAAATTCTTAATGCAACTAAATTTTAAAGTTAAGGGGAGTACAAAAAGACAGTTAATTCCGTTAGAATCTTATGTACTAGCTTAAATTGAAGTTTTTATAAACAAATATAGGTAAAAAGAGATGCGACAAGAGCTACAAAGTATTTAAAGTAATTGATTCATTAAACAAGAATATATTTTAATATACTGAATATGTTTTGACCCAACAGTGCTCAAAGCGTTAAGTTGAAGTCTTAAAAATAAAAGTTTCAATGTTTTATGTGTGCAAAATTAATAATTTAACTTGCATGTATGTATGTGTGCGTGAATGTGTTTTTTACACTGATATTGTTTAGTGGGTACATCTGGTTTTTTGGTAATAAAATATTATTATTATTCATGTATGGGGGATATCCAAGCAGAACACTTACTTTCTGGGTCTCTTTTCTACCCCCATTTCGCTCCTCAAATTGATTTCAGGGAACCGATCCGTAATCACAACCACCTTACTTTCAATTGAGTCTCGTGCTAGCCCTAGCCTTTACTCTTGACTAAAGTGATTTCAGACTGTCGACTGGTAACTGTCGACACTCTTCCTCATCACGGAGACTTTTGTAATGGCTAGCATTTGTCTAAGGCTTAGTTCCCCCATGGCATTCACATCTAACAAGTGTCTGCCCGTGGTCTTAAGCCTTATGGTAGCCAGTGCTGGACATTGCGTCTCAGCCTCTTCCATGCATAGTCTGCAAGTATCATCTTTCATCTTAGCCAGATGGTACTTTAAGTTTCCATGTCCTGTCACTAATGCAGTGATCCAGCTTAAAGTAGCCCTATTATACCCGAGAACCTTGCTGGCCTTCCTGCCGAGGGGCTCTTTGAGCACCATTCTAGCCTGTCTACATGTGGTATTCCACATGAGTTTACCCACTTTAGCTCGCACTAGGCCATTCCCCAGGGCAACCCTGGGTTCTGGTCCACAGAAATCCACATCAGATCCACTTTTTGCTAGTTCGTCTGCTGCTTCATTCCCAGCTGTGCCTGTGTGTCCCTTAACCCACATCAACGTCACCTCATTCAACGAGGCACATCTGTTCAGTTTCAGAACACATTCCAGCACCAGTTTGGAATATATGTTCACTTGCCTCATGCGTTTTATAACTGACTGATTGTCAAGTGCAATGAGAACCCTTTTCCCATGCACTCGGCTTTCAAGCAAGTGATCCAACGTATGCAGCAACCTAAGCAGTTCTGCCTGGTAAACTGATACGTACCTCCCCAGACACAGACTACAGGACAAGTTCAGCTCAACTGAGAATACACCTACTCCTACCCTGCCACTCATAGGAGAACCATCAGTAAAAATGCTGATGTCGTTCTCCATACACTCATTGTGTATAATGCCTTCCGCAATGAGTGTCCGATGCAGCCTCTCGACTACCTTTCTTCTACTCATGCGTTCCATCGGCATCTGAGGAGCCCTAACCTCTTTATCAACGAGGTCCAAGATACTCTTATGCCCGATGTTCGGCCCAAAGCTATGCCAAACCGCATCGCTCCTTATTCGCAAAGCTGACAATGCGGCCGTTGACCTAATGAATAAGTCTCATGGCAGCAATCCCAACATTGCCTCGATTGCCTGTGTTGGCGCCGTGCGCATTGCACCCCTTATACCCATGCAGGCGACCCTCTGAATCCCATCCAACTTACGCTTAATTGTGCCCTGAGAGGCCGTCGGCCACCACATCACGGATGCGTACGTTATAATGGGTCTCATAATCATTGTGTAAATCCAGAATGCAGCCTTTGGGGAGATTCCCCACCTACGGCCACACACTCGTTTACATTGATGCATAATCCTTTTTGCTTTCCGGACCTTTGTTTCGATATGTTCATTCCAGGTAAGTTCCTTATCCAGGGTATCGCCCAGATAATTCACCTTCCTGGACACATTTACTTCCGATCCGAAAAGGTTTAAGGCTTCAACCTCTACACCCTTCCTCTTACGAGTGAAAAGCATAGCGTCGGATTTACTGGCATTTATGGTTAGACCCTGGTCACTGCACCGTGTCTCAGTCACCATGAGAGTCTGTTTCATGCAATCTTGAATGGCCCCGATGAACTTACCCCCAACCATTAGTGCCAGATCGTCTGCATACGCCTATTAAGTCCAATCTCCAGAGAAGGCCATCTACGGTGATGTTCCACAAAAGAGGTGACAATACACCTCCCTGTGGACACCCCCTAACTTCCCTGCCTCGAATCTTGGTTCTTCCATCTCTGAGATTTATAGCCCTAGTCCGAAGCATAGCGTTTATCCATTTTATAATAATGGGGTCAACCCTCCGTTCAGTAAGAGCATTTCTCACTTCCAAATGAGATCTTGCCAAAGACGCCCTCAATGTCTGTAAAAACGGACAGAGCAGCTCCGCCATTGAAAATTTCTCTTTCCGCTACTCTGACGAGCTCGTGCAGAGCGGTGTCAGTAGATCTACCTGCTATATAAGCATGCTGAAATTTACTCAAGGGCTTATCCATCAGCATATGGTTCTCTATAAAGTCAGCCACCGCCCTCTTCATTGTTTTCAATAGAAAAGATGTTAGGCTGACCGGTTTGGTAAGAAAAACAACTTTAGTTTCCCTCCAAGCCGCCGGAATATATCCCGTCGCTAGACAGGCTACAAGCAGGGTATCTATTCCCTACTGTAATAAGTCTTTGAATGGTGCAAAAGATAGTATTGCAGTTCCGACACCATTCGGATATATAATCCTTGCAGCCTCAGCTCGTCTTCTCTCACTAGCCCCCCAATTTATAGGAGCCCATGAGTCACTCGAACTAAAGCTTCCAGGAAAATGAACCTCCATAAGCGATTGCAATGTCTCCTCCACTGCCTCAGTCATGTGAATTAGTCCCATCCTAGAGACAGGGTCTTTAGATATTATCTTCTGTATTCCACATACTTCAGATATATCCCTTATATTAGAGCAGAATTCCCTCCACGTACTTCGTTTCCGAAGACGTATTGTTCTCTTCAGCTCTCTCTACTTCTCCTTATACGCATCCCATGAGATCGAGTCTCTCTCCCTCATGTATCGGTTAAAGGCCTTACTTGTCTCCTTTTTTATGGATTCAATTTCTCCGTTCCACCAAGGTGTCTGACCTTTTTCATCCACTACTGTCAAGGGACAAGCATGCTCGAAAGCTAGCTTAACCGTGTAGTTCAATTGTTCCACCGTCCGCTCGATTTCGCCCGTTTTGCGAGGTGCTCTGTATGGAGCACCTCCTATATGTACCGACAGATACTCTTCATAACTGGTATGATCAGTATTCTTCGGTATTCTCATACGTTTGCGGACTTTCCTCCGTCTACTGCCATACAGTATATCGAACTGAATTGTCCTGTGGTCAGACATGGTTAATCTGTTCACGACCTTCCAGTCCTTAACCCTGTCTAGCATATTGACTGAGCACAGAGTGATATCGATCACATCTGCCCTTCGTGAATCCACGAAGGTGGGTTTTACCCCTCTGTTAAGTACCAGCAAATCGTGGCTTTCTACAAATTCCAACAATTTTTGTCCTCTGTAGTTATCATCTGTGCTGCCCTAAACCGTATTATGCGAGTCGGCATCACAGCCCATGATCAGCGCCATACCTCTTTGCATGCAGAAACTCACCAGGTTCTCCACCTCCAGTGACGGATGTGTACCTGTCGTCTCATAGGGAAGGTAAGCCGACGCAATAAGAAATGATCCCGAACCACTACCAATCATTACTACCGTAAGATCCGGCGAGCAGAAATGTGTCATAGGTACTGTTCGTACGCCATGTCGCACCAGGATGCATGACCTTAACTTACCATCAGTCTGTGAGTGGTACAGATTGGCGGTCTGTTGAGACAGGCCCCTGATATTGCCTTGGCAATCCAGGGCTCCTCTAGCAAAACTATATCCAGCTTATCCTCCTCAAAACATCGCACCAACATTGCTGATGCTACTTTGCTGTGATGAAGATTGAGCTGGCATATACTTATTTTTTCCTGGTATGAGCCCACCACCTTCCCTGAAAGACATCTCTTTTCAGAGTTGCCTACCCCCGCACCAGGGAGGACGTCGTGCTCACTGGTCATTCCTCTTGAATTTTACTTCAGCCTGGTCAAGTCCGCAGTTGAGTTTCCCCCCTGCTTTCCTGATGGCCTCCGCATCCTCCATCGCACACCATCTCGTGAGCACTACGCCCTCATTTCCTGTATTAGCAAATTTTTCTGAGCGAGTAACGCTCTATTTAGAAGTGTCCTTCACGCATGGTAATAAAAGAAGTATTTACCAATTGATTTTCATCTATTATATGTAGCTATATTATAAAGTAAGAAAACTGGTAAATATTAGCGTTTTTATATATTTTTTTTATATTTTAAAATGAAAAATTTAGCAATTTTTGGAAAAAAAAAATTTTCCAGTTTTTCCACAATAACTCCAAAACTGATGAGCATAGAAAAGAACAATATTAGAATGACTTAAAGCCTACAAAATTTTTGAACGCATAGCACAACGAGATATATCATTCCCTTTGAAAGTTATGATAAGATGTGTGAAGCAACCTCTTAAAAAGCCCCACATTTTAAAAGAAAAAAATTAAAACAAATACATGTTAGAAAAATGCAACCTTTCTTGCAACCCAAATGAATACAACTATGTTGAAAGTGATAACAGTTTTCAATGTAACTCTAAATTTTTATTTCCTTTTTCTCTCTCTTTTTGTATTACTCGATGTAACATCACTTTATATAATGATATAAATTATATATTTTATAAATTGAACAAATTGATTTATGCCCTTCTTTCAATTATATTCGTCAACAGGATCACTTAAGTTTTCACTACAAAAGAAAAATCGAACAATACACCTATTCATAGAATTTGAAATAAAGATGATTTTTGTAGTTAGGCAACCGTAACATTAAAAAAAAAAATATGTTGTTCAAAGTCTGAAAAATTTTTTCAATTTGTTGCATAGTGGTATCAATTACACAAGAAAACGATTTTTGGGCAAAACTGGGTACTTTTGGTATTTCGGGAATAAAATAAGTATTTATCCACATTATAAAAGCTGGCTCATTTCATTTTTATTATATGTAGCCTCATCACAAAATAATAAAACTGGTAAATATTTGCGGTTTTATAAAATTTTTTATAAATTGTTGAAAATGAAAAATTTCACAATTTTTCGAAAAACAATATAAAAAAATTCAGTTTTTTCGAAATAACTCCAAAACTAATGGGTATTAAAATGACTTA